>OY804526.1:5895623-8460350 GCA_963680855.1 Lepeophtheirus nordmannii | reverse complement strand
GAAAAGTGAACTAAACTACAGTCTCTTTTAGACAGTATTCCACGACCATAAATTTAAAAGCAGTATTCTTTTGTGTATAGGAGCACTTGATTATACAATTACTAATATTATTCATGCAAATAAGCAAGTATGATCATTTAAGAGCAAATTTGGTAATTTAACTACAAAGAAATTGACAATTGACACCAATTATGTGAAATAGTGATATATTATGAAATTCACAATGTTTGGATTCAAATATCATATATATGTGCTGTTTATAATGTAAATAAGATGCTTTTTCAGAAGAAATTCAATGGTTACAGAACCATTTGGATATTGAAAACCTTTTATATACCTATTTATATTCCTTATTCCAGATCCAACTATTCAAAATAATAATTTTTGGCATTTGGATACGTATAAGAGTATAATCAGTATGTTATTTGAAGGAGCATTTTTTAAAATAAATACAATGATATATAAATCTTATAAAGGTTACATTTTTGAAAATCAAAATTAGTAAATTAGAGAAATTGAAATTGCTATGATATCAATCCACAAACATATTTGTAAAATAAAGATATATATAATGAAGTTATCAAAATTTGATGTATAATGAATATATCAGACTCTTAAAATCAAATATCATATAATTTGTGCTGGTTGATGCTTGACAAAACCATTTTTTTTAAATAAATTTCAGTTTTATATATTCAATACGAATCTTAAAAATCAATAGACAAGTGAAGTGTCTTTTTCGACATTATTCCCCGACCATAAATTTAAAAGCAGTATTCTTTTGTGTATAGGAGTACTTGATTATACAATTACTAATAATATTCAAGCAAGTCAGCAAATTTGATCATTAGAGATACAATTTGGTAATTTAGCGAAAATGAAAATGCAAATTGACACCAATTTAATCGTAAAATAGTGAAATATTATGAATTTTACAAAGTTTGGATTCAAATATCATATATATGTGCTGTTTATAATATAAATAAGAAGCTTTTTCAGAAGAAATTGCAATAGTAATAAACCCATTTTGATATTGAAAACCTTTTATATACCAATTAATATACCATATTCCAGATCCAAATATAAAAATAATAACCATTGGCATTTGGATACGTATAAGAGTAAGATCAGTTTGTTACTTGAAGGAGCAATTTTTGAAAAAGACTGCTATGATATCTATCTACGAACATATTTGTAAAATAAATATATATATAATGATATTATCAAAATTTGATGTATAATAAATATATCAGACTCATGCAATCAAATATCATATAATATGTGCTGTTTGATGCTTGAACAAACAATATTTTTGAAATAAATTTCAGTGTTTAAATATACAATACAAATCTTAAAAATCAATAGAAAAGTGAACTAAACTACAGTCTCTTTTAGACAGTATTCCACGACCATAAATTTAAAAGCAGTATTCTTTTGTGTATAGGAGCACTTGATTATACAATTACTAATATTATTCATGCAAATAAGCAAGTGTGATCATTTAAGAGCAAATTTGGTAATTTAACTACAAAGAAATTGACAATTGACACCAATTATGTGAAATAGTGATATATTATGAAATTCACAATGTTTGGATTCAAATATCATATATATGTGCTGTTTATAATGTAAATAAGATGCTTTTTCAGAAGAAATTCAATGGTTACAGAACCATTTGGATATTGAAAACCTTTTATATACCTATTTATATTCCTTATTCCAGATCCAACTATTCAAAATAATAATTTTTGGCATTTGGATACGTATAAGAGTATAATCAGTATATTACTTGAAGGAGTATTTTTTAAAATATATACAATGATATATAAATCTTATAAAGGTTTCATTTTTGAAAATCAAATTTAGTAAATTAGAGAAATTGAAATTGCTATGATATCAATCCACAAACATATTTGTAAAATAAAGATATATATAATGAAATTATCAAAATTTGATGTATAATGAAATTATCAAAATTAGATGTATAATGAATATATCAGACTCATGCAATCAAGTATCATATAATTTGTGCTGTTTGATGCTTGAAAAAACCATTTTTTTGAAATAAATTTCATTGTTTATATATTCAATACGAATCTTAAAAATCAATAGAAAAGTGAACTTTACTACAGTCTCTTTTAGACAGTATTCCACGACCATAAATTTAAAAACAGTATTCTTTTGTGTATAGGAGTACTTGACTATACAATTAATAATATTATCAAAGCAAATCAGCAAGTATGATCATTTAAGAGCAAATTTGGTAATTTAGCTACAAAGAAATTGACAATTGACACCAATAATGTGAAATAGTGATATATTATGAAATTCACAATGTTTGGATTCAAATATCATATATATGTGCTGTTTATAATGTAAGTAAGAAGCTTCTTCAGAAGAAATTCAATGGTTACAAAACTATTTGGATATTGAAAACCTTTAAATACCTATTAATATACCTTATTCCAGAGTCAATTATTAAAATTAAAAATTTTTGGCATTTGGATACGTATAAGAGTATAATCAGTATGTTATTTGAAGGAGCATTTTTTAAAATAAATACAATGATATATAAATCTTATAAAGGTTACATTTTTGAAAATCAAAATTAGTAAATTAGAGAAATTGAAATTGCTATGATATCAATCCACAAACATATTTGTAAAATAAAGATATATATAATGAAGTTATCAAAATTTGATGTATAATGAATATATCAGACTCTTAAAATCAAATATCATATAATTTGTGCTGGTTGATGCTTGACAAAACCATTTTTTTTAAATAAATTTCAGTTTTATATATTCAATACGAATCTTAAAAATCAATAGACAAGTGAAGTGTCTTTTTCGACATTATTCCCCGACCATAAATTTAAAAGCAGTATTCTTTTGTGTATAGGAGTACTTGATTATACAATTACTAATAATATTCAAGCAAGTCAGCAAATTTGATCATTAGAGATACAATTTGGTAATTTAGCGAAAATGAAAATGCAAATTGACACCAATTTAATCGTAAAATAGTGAAATATTATGAAATTCACAATGTTTGGATTCAAATATCATATATATGTGCTGTTTATAATGTAAATAAGATGCTTCTTCAGAAGAAATTCAATGGTTACAGAACCATTTGGATATTGAAAACCTTTTATATACCTATTTATATACCTTATTCGAGATCCAACTATTAAAAATAATAATTTTTGGCATATGGATACGTATAAGAGTATAATCAGTATATTACTTGAAGGAGTATTTTTTAAAATAAATACAATGATACATAAATCTTATAAAGGTTACATTTTTGAAAATCAAAATTAGTAAATTAGAGAAATTGAAATTGCTATGATATCAATTCACAAACATATTTGTAAAATAAAGATATATATAATGAAATTATCAAAATTTGATGTATAATGAATATATCAGACTCATGCAATCAAGTATCATATAATTTGTGCTGTTTGATGCTTGAAATAACCATTTTTTTGAAATAAATTTCAGTTTTATATATTCAATACGAATCTTAAAAATCAATAGACAAGTGAACTTAACTACAGTCACTTTTTCGACATTATTCCCCGACCATGAATTTAAAAGCAGTATTCTTTTGTGTATAGGAGTACTTGATTATACAATTACTAATAATATTCATGCAAATAAGCAAGTATGATCATTAGAGTTACAATTTCGTAATTTAGCAAATATGAAATTGCAAATTGACACCAATTTAATCGTAAAATTGTGAAATATTATGAATTTTACAAAGTTTGGATTCAAATATCATATATATGTGCTGTTTATAATATAAATAAGAAGCTTTTTCAAAAGAAATTCAATAGTTATGAACCCATTTAGATATTCTAAACCTTTGTTATACCAATTAATATACCGTATTCAAGATCAAAATATAAAAATAATAATAATTGGTATTTGGATACATATAAGGCTATGATCAGTTTGTTACTGGAAGGAGCAATTTTTGAATAAGACTGCTATGATATCCATCTACGAACATATTCGTAAAATAAATATATATATAATGAAATTATCAAAATTTGATGTATAAATAATATATCAGACTTATGCAATCAAGTATCATATAATTTGTGCTGTGTGATGCTGGAAAAAACCATTTTTTTTAAATAAATTTCAGTGTTTATTTATTCAATACTAATCTTAAAAATCAATAGAAAAGTGAACTAAACTACAGTCACTTTTTCGACATTATTCCCCGACCATGAATTTATAAGCAGTATTCTTTTGTGTATAGGAGTACTTGATTATACAATTACTAATAATATTCATGCAAATAAGCAAGTATGATCATTAGAGTTACAATTTCGTAATTTAGCGAATATGAAATTGCAAATTGACACCAATTTAATCGTAAAATAGTGAAATATTATGAATTTTACAAAGTTTGGATTCAAATATCATATATATGTGCTGTTTATAATATAAATAAGAAGCTTTTTCAGAAGAAATTGCAATAGTAATAAACCCATTTTGATATTGAAAACCTTTTATATACCAATTAATATACCATATTCCAGATCCAAATATAAAAATAATAACCATTGGCATTTGGATACGTATAAGAGTAAGATCAGTTTGTTACTTGAAGGAGCAATTTTTGAAAAAGACTGCTATGATATCTATCTACGAACATATTTGTAAAATAAATATATATATAATGATATTATCAAAATTTGATGTATAATAAATATATCAGACTCATGCAATCAAATATCATATAATTTGTGCTGTTTGATGCTTGAAATAACCATTTTTTTGAAATAAATTTCAGTGTTTATATATTCAATACGAATCTTAAAAATCAATAGAAAAGTAAACTAAACTACAGTCTCGTTTTAGACAGTATTCCACGACCACAAATTTAAAAGCAGTATTCTTTTGTGTATAGGAGTACTTGATTATACAATTACTAATATTATTCATGCAAATCAGCAAGTATGATCAGTTAAGAGCAAATTTGGTAATTTAGCTACAAAGAAATTGACAATTGACACCAATAATGTGAAATAGTGATATATTATGAAATTCACAATGTTTGGATTCAAATATAATATATATGTGCTGTTTAAAATGTAAGTAAGAAGCTTCTTCAGAAGAAATTCAATGGTTACAGAACCATTTGGATATTGAAAACCTTTTATATACCTATTTATATACCTTATTCCAGATCCAACTATTCAAAATAATAATTTTTGGCATTTGGATACGTATAAGAGTATAATCAGTATATTACTTGAAGGAGTATTTTTTAAAATAAATACAATGATATATAAATCTTATAAAGGTTTCATTTTTGAAAATCAAATATAGTAAATTAGAGAAATTGAAATTGCTATGATATCAATCCACAAACATATTTGTAAAATAAAGATATATATAATGAAGTTATCAAAATTTGATGTATAATGAATATATCAGACTCTTAAAATCAAATATCATATAATTTGTGCTGGTTGATGCTTGACAAAACCATTTTTTTTAAATAAATTTCAGTTTTATATATTCAATACGAATCTTAAAAATCAATAGACAAGTGAAGTGTCTTTTTCGACATTATTCCCCGACCATAAATTTAAAAGCAGTATTCTTTTGTGTATAGGAGTACTTGATTATACAATTACTAATAATATTCAAGCAAGTCAGCAAATTTGATCATTAGAGATACAATTTGGTAATTTAGCGAAAATGAAAATGCAAATTGACACCAATTTAATCGTAAAATAGTGAAATATTATGAAATTCACAATGTTTGGATTCAAATATCATATATATGTGCTGTTTATAATGTAAATAAGATGCTTCTTCAGAAGAAATTCAATGGTTACAGAACCATTTGGATATTGAAAACCTTTTATATACCTATTTATATACCTTATTCGAGATCCAACTATTAAAAATAATAATTTTTGGCATATGGATACGTATAAGAGTATAATCAGTATATTACTTGAAGGAGTATTTTTTAAAATAAATACAATGATACATAAATCTTATAAAGGTTACATTTTTGAAAATCAAAATTAGTAAATTAGAGAAATTGAAATTGCTATGATATCAATTCACAAACATATTTGTAAAATAAAGATATATATAATGAAATTATCAAAATTTGATGTATAATGAATATATCAGACTCATGCAATCAAGTATCATATAATTTGTGCTGTTTGATGCTTGAAATAACCATTTTTTTGAAATAAATTTCAGTGTTTATATATTCAATACTAATCTTAAAAATCAATAGAAAAGTGAACGAAACTACAGTCTCTTCTAGACAGTATTCCACGACCATAAATTTAACAGCAGTATTCTTTTGTGTATAGGAGTACTTGATTATACAATTACTAATAATATTCATGCAAATAAGCAAGTATGATCATTAGAGTTACAATTTCGTAATTTAGCGAATATGAAATTGCAAATTGACACCAATTTAATCGTAAAATAGTGAAATATTATGAATTTTACAAAGTTTGGATTCAAATATCATATATATGTGCTGTTTATAATATAAATAAGAAGCTTTTTCAAAAGAAATTCAATAGTTATGAACCCATTTAGATATTCTAAACCTTTGTTATACCAATTAATATACCGTATTCAAGATCCAAATATAAAAATAATAATAATTGGTATTTGGATACATATAAGGCTATGATCAGTTTGTTACTGGAAGGAGCAATTTTTGAATAAGACTGCTATGATATCCATCTACGAACATATTCGTAAAATAAATATATATATAATGAAATTATCAAAATTTGATGTATAAATAATATATCAGACTTATGCAATCAAGTATCATATAATTTGTGCTGTGTGATGCTGGAAAAAACCATTTTTTTTAAATAAATTTCAGTGTTTATTTATTCAATACTAATCTTAAAAATCAATAGAAAAGTGAACTAAACTACAGTCACTTTTTCGACATTATTCCCCGACCATGAATTTATAAGCAGTATTCTTTTGTGTATAGGAGTACTTGATTATACAATTACTAATAATATTCATGCAAATAAGCAAGTATGATCATTAGAGTTACAATTTCGTAATTTAGCGAATATGAAATTGCAAATTGACACCAATTTAATCGTAAAATAGTGAAATATTATGAATTTTACAAAGTTTGGATTCAAATATCATATATATGTGCTGTTTATAATATAAATAAGAAGCTTTTTCAAAAGAAATTCAATAGTTATGAACCCATTTAGATATTCTAAACCTTTGTTATACCAATTAATATACCGTATTCAAGATCATAATATAAAAATAATAATAATTGGTATTTGGATACATATAAGGCTATGATCAGTTTGTTACTTGAAGGAGCAATTTTTGAATAAGACTGCTATGATATCCATCTACGAACATATTCGTAAAATAAATATATATATAATGAAATTATCAAAATTTGATGTATAATGAATATATCAGACTCATGCAATCAAGTATCATATAATTTGTGCTGTTTGATGCTTGAAAAAACCATTTTTTTGAAATAAATTTCAGTGTTTATATATTCAATACTAATCTTAAAAATCAATAGAAAAGTGAACTAAAGTACAGTCTCTTTTAGACAGTATTCCACGACCATAAATTTAAAAGCAGTAATCTTTTGTGTATAAGAGTACTTGACTATACAATTAATAATATTATCAAAGCAAATCAGCAAGTATGATCATTTAAGAGCAAATTTGGTAATTTAGCAAAAATGAAATTGCAAATTGACACCAATTTATTTGTGATATAATGGTATATTGTGAATTTATCAAAGTTTGGATTCAAATATTATATATATGTGCTGTTTGTAATATAAATAAGAAGCTTTTTCAGAAGAAATTCAATAGTTATAAATCAATTTGGATATTGAAAACCTTTTATATACCAATTAATATACCATATTCAATATCCAAATATAAAAATAATAACCATTGGCATTTGGATACATATAAGGCTATGATCAGTTTGTTACTTGAAGGAGCAATTTTTGAAAAAGACCGCTATGATATCTATCTATGAACATATTCGTAAAATAAATATATATATAATGAAATTATCAAAATTTGATGTATAATAAATATATCAGACTCATATAATATCATATAATTTGTGCTGTTTGATGCTTGAACAAACAATTTTTTTGAAATAAATTTCAGTGTTTATATATTCAATACAAATCTTAAAAATCAATAGAAAAGTGAACTAAACTACAGTCTCTTCTAGACAGTATTCCACGACCATAAATTTAAAAGCAGTATTCTTTTGTGTATAGGAGTACTTGATTATACTATTACTAATAATATTCAAGCAAGTCAGCAAATTTGATCATTAGAGATACAATTTGGTAATTTAGCGAAAATGAAATTGCAAATTGACACCAATTTAATCGTAAAATAGTGAAATATTATGAAATTCACAATGTTTGGATTCAAATATCATATATATGTGCTGTTTATAATGTAAATAAGATGCTTTTTCAGAAGAAATTCAATGGTTACAAAACTATTTGGATATTGAAAACCTTTTATATACCTATTAATATACCGTATTCCAGATCCAAATATAAAAATAATAATAATTGGTATTTGGATACATATAAGGCTATGATCAGTTTGTTACTTGAAGGAGCAATTTTTGAAAAAGACTGCTATGATATCTATCTACGAACATATTCATAAAATAAAGATCCATATAATGAAATTATCAAAATTTGATGGATAATGAATATATCAGACTCTTGAAATCAAATATAATGTAATTTGTGCTGGTTGATGCTTGACACAACCATTTTTTTCAAATAACTTTCAGTTATATATATTAAATACGAATCTTAAAAATCAATAGACAAGTGAACTAAACTACAGTCTCTTGTAGACAGTTTTCCACGACCATAAATTTAAAAGCAGTATTCTTTTGTGTATAGGAGTACTTGATTATACAATTACTAATAATATTCAAGCAAGTCAGCAAATTTGATCATTAGAGATACAATTTGGTAATTTAGCGAAAATGAAAATGCAAATTGACACCAATTTAATCGTAAAATAGTGAAATATTATGAATTTTACAAAGTTTGGATTCAAATATCATATATATGTGCTGTTTATAATATAAATAAGAAGCTTTTTCAGAAGAAATTGCAATAGTAATAAACCCATTTTGATATTGAAAACCTTTTATATACCAATTAATATACCATATTCCAGATCCAAATATAAAAATAATAACCATTGGCATTTGGATACGTATAAAAGTAAGATCAGTTTGTTACTTGAAGGAGCAATTTTTGAAAAAGACTGCTATGATATCTATCTACGAACATATTTGTAAAATAAATATATATATAATGATATTATCAAAATTTGATGTATAATAAATATATCAGACTCATGCAATCAAATATCATATAATATGTGCTGTTTGATGCTTGAACAAACAATATTTTTGAAATAAATTTCAGTGTTTAAATATACAATACAAATCTTAAAAATCAATAGAAAAGTGAACTAAACTACAGTCTCTTTTAGACAGTATTCCACGACCATAAATTTAAAAGCAGTATTCTTTTGTGTATAGGAGCACTTGATTATACAATTACTAATATTATTCATGCAAATAAGCAAGTATGATCATTTAAGAGCAAATTTGGTAATTTAACTACAAAGAAATTGACAATTGACACCAATTATGTGAAATAGTGATATATTATGAAATTCACAATGTTTGGATTCAAATATCATATATATGTGCTGTTTATAATGTAAATAAGATGCTTTTTCAGAAGAAATTCAATGGTTACAGAACCATTTGGATATTGAAAACCTTTTATATACCTATTTATATTCCTTATTCCAGATCCAACTATTAAAAATAATAATTTTTGGCATTTGGATACGTATAAGAGTATAATCAGTATATTACTTGAAGGAGTATTTTTTAATTAATTTTTAATTGGATTTATATATAAATCTTATAAAGGTTTCATTTTTGAAAATCAAATTTAGTAAATTAGAGAAATTGAAATTGCTATGATATCAATCCACAAACATATTTGTAAAATAAAGATATATATAATGAAATTATCAAAATTTGATGTATAATGAAATTATCAAAATTTGATGTATAATGAATATATCAGACTCATGCAATCAAGTATCATATAATTTGTGCTGTTTGATGCTTGAAAAAACCATTTTTTTGAAATAAATTTCATTGTTTATATATTCAATACGAATCTTAAAAATCAATAGACAAGTGAACTAAACTACAGTCTCTTGTAGACAGTTTTCCACGACCATAAATTTAAAAGCAGTATTCTTTTGTGTATAGGAGTACTTGATTATACAATTACTAATAATATTCAAGCAAGTCAGCAAATTTGATCATTAGAGATACAATTTGGTAATTTAGCGAAAATGAAAATGCAAATTGACACCAATTTAATCGTAAAATAGTGAAATATTATGAATTTTACAAAGTTTGGATTCAAATATCATATATATGTGCTGTTTATAATATAAATAAGAAGCTTTTTCAGAAGAAATTGCAATAGTAATAAACCCATTTTGATATTGAAAACCTTTTATATACCAATTAATATACCATATTCCAGATCCAAATATAAAAATAATAACCATTGGCATTTGGATACGTATAAGAGTAAGATCAGTTTGTTACTTGAAGGAGCAATTTTTGAAAAAGACTGCTATGATATCTATCTACGAACATATTTGTAAAATAAATATATATATAATGATATTATCAAAATTTGATGTATAATAAATATATCAGACTCATGCAATCAAATATCATATAATTTGTGCTGTTTGATGCTTGAAATAACCATTTTTTTGAAATAAATTTCAGTGTTTATATATTCAATACTAATCTTAAAAATCAATAGAAAAGTGAACGAAACTACAGTCTCTTCTAGACAGTATTCCACGACCATAAATTTAACAGCAGTATTCTTTTGTGTATAGGAGTACTTGATTATACAATTACTAATATTATCAAAGCAAATCAGCAAGTATGATCAGTTAAGAGCAAATTTGGTAATTTAGCTACAAAGAAATTGACAATTGACACCAATAATGTGAAATAGTGATATATTATGAAATTCACAATGTTTGGATTCAAATATAATATATATGTGCTGTTTAAAATGTAAGTAAGAAGCTTCTTCAGAAGAAATTCAATGGTTACAGAACCATTTGGATATTGAAAACCTTTTATATACCTATTTATATACCTTATTCCAGATCCAACTATTCAAAATAATAATTTTTGGCATTTGGATACGTATAAGAGTATAATCAGTATATTACTTGAAGGAGTATTTTTTAAAATAAATACAATGATATATAAATCTTATAAAGGTTTCATTTTTGAAAATCAAATATAGTAAATTAGAGAAATTGAAATTGCTATGATATCAATCCACAAACATATTTGTAAAATAAAGATATATATAATGAAGTTATCAAAATTTGATGTATAATGAATATATCAGACTCTTAAAATCAAATATCATATAATTTGTGCTGGTTGATGCTTGACAAAACCATTTTTTTTAAATAAATTTCAGTTTTATATATTCAATACGAATCTTAAAAATCAATAGACAAGTGAAGTGTCTTTTTCGACATTATTCCCCGACCATAAATTTAAAAGCAGTATTCTTTTGTGTATAGGAGTACTTGATTATACAATTACTAATAATATTCAAGCAAGTCAGCAAATTTGATCATTAGAGATACAATTTGGTAATTTAGCGAAAATGAAAATGCAAATTGACACCAATTTAATCGTAAAATAGTGAAATATTATGAAATTCACAATGTTTGGATTCAAATATCATATATATGTGCTGTTTATAATGTAAATAAGATGCTTCTTCAGAAGAAATTCAATGGTTACAGAACCATTTGGATATTGAAAACCTTTTATATACCTATTTATATACCTTATTCGAGATCCAACTATTAAAAATAATAATTTTTGGCATATGGATACGTATAAGAGTATAATCAGTATATTACTTGAAGGAGTATTTTTTAAAATAAATACAATGATACATAAATCTTATAAAGGTTACATTTTTGAAAATCAAAATTAGTAAATTAGAGAAATTGAAATTGCTATGATATCAATTCACAAACATATTTGTAAAATAAAGATATATATAATGAAATTATCAAAATTTGATGTATAATGAATATATCAGACTCATGCAATCAAGTATCATATAATTTGTGCTGTTTGATGCTTGAAATAACCATTTTTTTGAAATAAATTTCAGTGTTTATATATTCAATACTAATCTTAAAAATCAATAGAAAAGTGAACGAAACTACAGTCTCTTCTAGACAGTATTCCACGACCATAAATTTAACAGCAGTATTCTTTTGTGTATAGGAGTACTTGATTATACAATTACTAATAATATTCATGCAAATAAGCAAGTATGATCATTAGAGTTACAATTTCGTAATTTAGCGAATATGAAATTGCAAATTGACACCAATTTAATCGTAAAATAGTGAAATATTATGAATTTTACAAAGTTTGGATTCAAATATCATATATATGTGCTGTTTATAATATAAATAAGAAGCTTTTTCAAAAGAAATTCAATAGTTATGAACCCATTTAGATATTCTAAACCTTTGTTATACCAATTAATATACCGTATTCAAGATCCAAATATAAAAATAATAATAATTGGTATTTGGATACATATAAGGCTATGATCAGTTTGTTACTGGAAGGAGCAATTTTTGAATAAGACTGCTATGATATCCATCTACGAACATATTCGTAAAATAAATATATATATAATGAAATTATCAAAATTTGATGTATAAATAATATATCAGACTTATGCAATCAAGTATCATATAATTTGTGCTGTGTGATGCTGGAAAAAACCATTTTTTTTAAATAAATTTCAGTGTTTATTTATTCAATACTAATCTTAAAAATCAATAGAAAAGTGAACTAAACTACAGTCACTTTTTCGACATTATTCCCCGACCATGAATTTATAAGCAGTATTCTTTTGTGTATAGGAGTACTTGATTATACAATTACTAATAATATTCATGCAAATAAGCAAGTATGATCATTAGAGTTACAATTTCGTAATTTAGCGAATATGAAATTGCAAATTGACACCAATTTAATCGTAAAATAGTGAAATATTATGAATTTTACAAAGTTTGGATTCAAATATCATATATATGTGCTGTTTATAATATAAATAAGAAGCTTTTTCAAAAGAAATTCAATAGTTATGAACCCATTTAGATATTCTAAACCTTTGTTATACCAATTAATATACCGTATTCAAGATCATAATATAAAAATAATAATAATTGGTATTTGGATACATATAAGGCTATGATCAGTTTGTTACTTGAAGGAGCAATTTTTGAATAAGACTGCTATGATATCCATCTACGAACATATTCGTAAAATAAATATATATATAATGAAATTATCAAAATTTGATGTATAATGAATATATCAGACTCATGCAATCAAGTATCATATAATTTGTGCTGTTTGATGCTTGAAAAAACCATTTTTTTGAAATAAATTTCAGTGTTTATATATTCAATACTAATCTTAAAAATCAATAGAAAAGTGAACTAAAGTACAGTCTCTTTTAGACAGTATTCCACGACCATAAATTTAAAAGCAGTAATCTTTTGTGTATAAGAGTACTTGACTATACAATTAATAATATTATCAAAGCAAATCAGCAAGTATGATCATTTAAGAGCAAATTTGGTAATTTAGCAAAAATGAAATTGCAAATTGACACCAATTTATTTGTGATATAATGGTATATTGTGAATTTATCAAAGTTTGGATTCAAATATTATATATATGTGCTGTTTGTAATATAAATAAGAAGCTTTTTCAGAAGAAATTCAATAGTTATAAATCAATTTGGATATTGAAAACCTTTTATATACCAATTAATATACCATATTCAATATCCAAATATAAAAATAATAACCATTGGCATTTGGATACATATAAGGCTATGATCAGTTTGTTACTTGAAGGAGCAATTTTTGAAAAAGACCGCTATGATATCTATCTATGAACATATTCGTAAAATAAATATATATATAATGAAATTATCAAAATTTGATGTATAATAAATATATCAGACTCATATAATATCATATAATTTGTGCTGTTTGATGCTTGAACAAACAATTTTTTTGAAATAAATTTCAGTGTTTATATATTCAATACAAATCTTAAAAATCAATAGAAAAGTGAACTAAACTACAGTCTCTTCTAGACAGTATTCCACGACCATAAATTTAAAAGCAGTATTCTTTTGTGTATAGGAGTACTTGATTATACTATTACTAATAATATTCAAGCAAGTCAGCAAATTTGATCATTAGAGATACAATTTGGTAATTTAGCGAAAATGAAATTGCAAATTGACACCAATTTAATCGTAAAATAGTGAAATATTATGAAATTCACAATGTTTGGATTCAAATATCATATATATGTGCTGTTTATAATGTAAATAAGATGCTTTTTCAGAAGAAATTCAATGGTTACAAAACTATTTGGATATTGAAAACCTTTTATATACCTATTAATATACCGTATTCCAGATCCAAATATAAAAATAATAATAATTGGTATTTGGATACATATAAGGCTATGATCAGTTTGTTACTTGAAGGAGCAATTTTTGAAAAAGACTGCTATGATATCTATCTACGAACATATTCATAAAATAAAGATCCATATAATGAAATTATCAAAATTTGATGGATAATGAATATATCAGACTCTTGAAATCAAATATAATGTAATTTGTGCTGGTTGATGCTTGACACAACCATTTTTTTCAAATAACTTTCAGTTATATATATTAAATACGAATCTTAAAAATCAATAGACAAGTGAACTAAACTACAGTCTCTTGTAGACAGTTTTCCACGACCATCAATTTAAAAGCAGTATTCTTTTGTGTATAGGAGTACTTGATTATACAATTACTAATAATATTCAAGCAAGTCAGCAAATTTGATCATTAGAGATACAATTTGGTAATTTAGCGAAAATGAAAATGCAAATTGACACCAATTTAATCGTAAAATAGTGAAATATTATGAATTTTACAAAGTTTGGATTCAAATATCATATATATGTGCTGTTTATAATATAAATAAGAAGCTTTTTCAGAAGAAATTGCAATAGTAATAAACCCATTTTGATATTGAAAAACTTTTATATACCAATTAATATACCATATTCCAGATCCAAATATAAAAATAATAACCATTGGCATTTGGATACGTATAAAAGTAAGATCAGTTTGTTACTTGAAGGAGCAATTTTTGAAAAAGACTGCTATGATATCTATCTACGAACATATTTGTAAAATAAATATATATATAATGATATTATCAAAATTTGATGTATAATAAATATATCAGACTCATGCAATCAAATATCATATAATATGTGCTGTTTGATGCTTGAACAAACAATATTTTTGAAATAAATTTCAGTGTTTAAATATACAATACAAATCTTAAAAATCAATAGAAAAGTGAACTAAACTACAGTCTCTTTTAGACAGTATTCCACGACCATAAATTTAAAAGCAGTATTCTTTTGTGTATAGGAGCACTTGATTATACAATTACTAATATTATTCATGCAAATAAGCAAGTATGATCATTTAAGAGCAAATTTGGTAATTTAACTACAAAGAAATTGACAATTGACACCAATTATGTGAAATAGTGATATATTATGAAATTCACAATGTTTGGATTCAAATATCATATATATGTGCTGTTTATAATGTAAATAAGATGCTTTTTCAGAAGAAATTCAATGGTTACAGAACCATTTGGATATTGAAAACCTTTTATATACCTATTTATATTCCTTATTCCAGATCCAACTATTAAAAATAATAATTTTTGGCATTTGGATACGTATAAGAGTATAATCAGTATATTACTTGAAGGAGTATTTTTTAATTAATTTTTAATTGGATTTATATATAAATCTTATAAAGGTTTCATTTTTGAAAATCAAATTTAGTAAATTAGAGAAATTGAAATTGCTATGATATCAATCCACAAACATATTTGTAAAATAAAGATATATATAATGAAATTATCAAAATTTGATGTATAATGAAATTATCAAAATTTGATGTATAATGAATATATCAGACTCATGCAATCAAGTATCATATAATTTGTGCTGTTTGATGCTTGAAAAAACCATTTTTTTGAAATAAATTTCATTGTTTATATATTCAATACGAATCTTAAAAATCAATAGACAAGTGAACTAAACTACAGTCTCTTGTAGACAGTTTTCCACGACCATAAATTTAAAAGCAGTATTCTTTTGTGTATAGGAGTACTTGATTATACAATTACTAATAATATTCAAGCAAGTCAGCAAATTTGATCATTAGAGATACAATTTGGTAATTTAGCGAAAATGAAAATGCAAATTGACACCAATTTAATCGTAAAATAGTGAAATATTATGAATTTTACAAAGTTTGGATTCAAATATCATATATATGTGCTGTTTATAATATAAATAAGAAGCTTTTTCAGAAGAAATTGCAATAGTAATAAACCCATTTTGATATTGAAAACCTTTTATATACCAATTAATATACCATATTCCAGATCCAAATATAAAAATAATAACCATTGGCATTTGGATACGTATAAGAGTAAGATCAGTTTGTTACTTGAAGGAGCAATTTTTGAAAAAGACTGCTATGATATCTATCTACGAACATATTTGTAAAATAAATATATATATAATGATATTATCAAAATTTGATGTATAATAAATATATCAGACTCATGCAATCAAATATCATATAATATGTGCTGTTTGATGCTTGAACAAACAATATTTTTGAAATAAATTTCAGTGTTTAAATATACAATACAAATCTTAAAAATCAATAGAAAAGTGAACTAAACTACAGTCTCTTTTAGACAGTATTCCACGACCATAAATTTAAAAGCAGTATTCTTTTGTGTATAGGAGCACTTGATTATACAATTACTAATATTATTCATGCAAATAAGCAAGTATGATCATTTAAGAGCAAATTTGGTAATTTAACTACAAAGAAATTGACAATTGACACCAATTATGTGAAATAGTGATATATTATGAAATTCACAATGTTTGGATTCAAATATCATATATATGTGCTGTTTATAATGTAAATAAGATGCTTTTTCAGAAGAAATTCAATGGTTACAGAACCATTTGGATATTGAAAACCTTTTATATACCTATTTATATTCCTTATTCCAGATCCAACTATTAAAAATAATAATTTTTGGCATTTGGATACGTATAAGAGTATAATCAGTATATTACTTGAAGGAGTATTTTTTAATTAATTTTTAATTGGATTTATATATAAATCTTATAAAGGTTTCATTTTTGAAAATCAAATTTAGTAAATTAGAGAAATTGAAATTGCTATGATATCAATCCACAAACATATTTGTAAAATAAAGATATATATAATGAAATTATCAAAATTTGATGTATAATGAAATTATCAAAATTTGATGTATAATGAATATATCAGACTCATGCAATCAAGTATCATATAATTTGTGCTGTTTGATGCTTGAAAAAACCATTTTTTTGAAATAAATTTCATTGTTTATATATTCAATACGAATCTTAAAAATCAATAGAAAAGTGAACTTTACTACAGTCTCTTTTAGACAGTATTCCACGACCATAAATTTAAAAACAGTATTCTTTTGTGTATAGGAGTACTTGACTATACAATTAATAATATTATCAAAGCAAATCAGCAAGTATGATCATTTAAGAGCAAATTTGGTAATTTAGCTACAAAGAAATTGACAATTGACACCAATAATGTGAAATAGTGATATATTATGAAATTCACAATGTTTGGATTCAAATATCATATATATGTGCTGTTTATAATGTAAGTAAGAAGCTTCTTCAGAAGAAATTCAATGGTTACAAAACTATTTGGATATTGAAAACCTTTAAATACCTATTTATATTCCTTATTCCAGAGTCAATTATTAAAATTAAAAATTTTTGGCATTTGGATACGTATAAGAGTATAATCAGTATGTTATTTGAAGGAGCATTTTTTAAAATAAATACAATGATATATAAATCTTATAAAGGTTACATTTTTGAAAATCAAAATTAGTAAATTAGAGAAATTGAAATTGCTATGATATCAATCCACAAACATATTTGTAAAATAAAGATATATATAATGAAGTTATCAAAATTTGATGTATAATGAATATATCAGACTCTTAAAATCAAATATCATATAATTTGTGCTGGTTGATGCTTGACAAAACCATTTTTTTTAAATAAATTTCAGTTTTATATATTCAATACGAATCTTAAAAATCAATAGACAAGTGAAGTGTCTTTTTCGACATTATTCCCCGACCATAAATTTAAAAGCAGTATTCTTTTGTGTATAGGAGTACTTGATTATACAATTACTAATAATATTCAAGCAAGTCAGTAAATTTGATCATTAGAGATACAATTTGGTAATTTAGCGAAAATGAAAATGCAAATTGACACCAATTTAATCGTAAAATAGTGAAATATTATGAAATTCACAATGTTTGGATTCAAATATCATATATATGTGCTGTTTATAATGTAAATAAGATGCTTCTTCAGAAGAAATTCAATGGTTACAGAACCATTTGGATATTGAAAACCTTTTATATACCTATTTATATACCTTATTCGAGATCCAACTATTAAAAATAATAATTTTTGGCATATGGATACGTATAAGAGTATAATCAGTATATTACTTGAAGGAGTATTTTTTAAAATAAATACAATGATACATAAATCTTATAAAGGTTACATTTTTGAAAATCAAAATTAGTAAATTAGAGAAATTGAAATTGCTATGATATCAATTCACAAACATATTTGTAAAATAAAGATATATATAATGAAATTATCAAAATTTGATGTATAATGAATATATCAGACTCATGCAATCAAGTATCATATAATTTGTGCTGTTTGATGCTTGAAATAACCATTTTTTTGAAATAAATTTCAGTGTTTATATATTCAATACTAATCTTAAAAATCAATAGAAAAGTGAACGAAACTACAGTCTCTTCTAGACAGTATTCCACGACCATAAATTTAACAGCAGTATTCTTTTGTGTATAGGAGTACTTGATTATACAATTACTAATATTATCAAAGCAAATCAGCAAGTATGATCAGTTAAGAGCAAATTTGGTAATTTAGCTACAAAGAAATTGACAATTGACACCAATAATGTGAAATAGTGATATATTATGAAATTCACAATGTTTGGATTCAAATATAATATATATGTGCTGTTTAAAATGTAAGTAAGAAGCTTCTTCAGAAGAAATTCAATGGTTACAAAACTATTTGGATATTGAAAACCTTTAAATACCTATTAATAGACCTTATTCCAGAGTCAACTTTTAAAAATATTAATTTTTGGCATTTGGATACGTATAAGAGTATAATCAGTATGTTATTTGAAGGAGCATTTTTTAAAATATATACAATGATATATAAATCTTATAAAGGTTTCATTTTTGAAAATCAAATTTAGTAAATTAGAGAAATTGAAATTGCTATGATATCAATCCACAAACATATTTGTAAAATAAAGATATATATAATGAAATTATCAAAATATGATGTATAATGAATATATGAGACTCATGCAATCAAGTATCATATAATTGGTGCTGTTTGATGCTTGAAAAAACCATTTTTTTGAAATAAATTTCAGTGTTTATATATTCAATACGAATCTTAAAAATCAATAGACAAGTGAACTTAACTACAGTCACTTTTTCGACATTATTCCCCGACCATGAATTTATAAGCAGTATTCTTTTGTGTATAGGAGTACTTGATTATACAATTACTAATAATATTCATGCAAATAAGCAAGTATGATCATTAGAGTTACAATTTCGTAATTTAGCGAATATGAAATTGCAAATTGACACCAATTTAATCGTAAAATTAGTGAAATATTATGAATTTTACAAAGTTTGGATTCAAATATCATATATATGTGCTGTTTATAATATAAATAAGAAGCTTTTTCAAAAGAAATTCAATAGTTATGAACCCATTTAGATATTCTAAACCTTTGTTATACCAATTAATATACCGTATTCAAGATCCAAATATAAAAATAATAATAATTGGTATTTGGATACATATAAGGCTATGATCAGTTTGTTACTGGAAAGAGCAATTTTTGAAAAAGACTGCTATGATATCTATCTACGAACATATTCATAAAATAAAGATCCATATAATGAAATTATCAAAATTTGATGGATAATGAATATATCAGACTCTTGAAATCAAATATAATGTAATTTGTGCTGGTTGATGCTTGACACAACCATTTTTTTCAAATAAATTTCAGTTATATATATTCAATACGAATCTTAAAAATCAATAGACAAGTGAACTAAACTACAGTCTCTTGTAGACAGTTTTCCACGACCATAAATTTAAAAGCAGTATTCTTTTGTGTATAGGAGTACTTGATTATACAATTACTAATAATATTCAAGCAAGTCAGCAAATTTGATCATTAGAGATACAATTTTGTAATTTAGCGAAAATGAAAATCCAAATTGACACCAATTTAATCGTAAAATAGTGAAATATTATGAATTTTACAAAGTTTGGATTCAAATATCATATATATGTGCTGTTTATAATATAAATAAGAAGCTTTTTCAGAAGAAATTGCAATAGTAATAAACCCATTTTGATATTGAAAACCTTTTATATACCAATTAATATACCATATTCCAGATCCAAATATAAAAATAATAACCATTGGCATTTGGATACGTATAAGAGTAAGATCAGTTTGTTACTTGAAGGAGCAATTTTTGAAAAAGACTGCTATGATATCTATCTACGAACATATTTGTAAAATAAATATATATATAATGATATTATCAAAATTTGATGTATAATAAATATATCAGACTCATGCAATCAAATATCATATAATATGTGCTGTTTGATGCTTGAACAAACAATATTTTTGAAATAAATTTCAGTGTTTAAATATACAATACAAATCTTAAAAATCAATAGAAAAGTGAACTAAACTACAGTCTCTTTTAGACAGTATTCCACGACCATAAATTTAAAAGCAGTATTCTTTTGTGTATAGGAGCACTTGATTATACAATTACTAATATTATTCATGCAAATAAGCAAGTATGATCATTTAAGAGCAAATTTGGTAATTTAACTACAAAGAAATTGACAATTGACACCAATTATGTGAAATAGTGATATATTATGAAATTCACAATGTTTGGATTCATATATCATATATATGTGCTGTTTATAATGTAAATAAGATGCTTTTTCAGAAGAAATTCAATGGTTACAGAACCATTTGGATATTGAAAACCTTTTATATACCTATTTATATTCCTTATTCCAGATCCAACTATTAAAAATAATAATTTTTGGCATTTGGATACGTATAAGAGTATAATCAGTATATTACTTGAAGGAGTATTTTTTAAAATAAATACAATGATATATAAATCTTATAAAGGTTTCATTTTTGAAAATCAAATTTAGTAAATTAGAGAAATTGAAATTGCTATGATATCAATCCACAAACATATTTGTAAAATAAAGATATATATAATGAAATTATCAAAATTTGATGTATAATGAAATTATCAAAATTTGATGTATAATGAATATATCAGACTCATGCAATCAAGTATCATATAATTTGTGCTGTTTGATGCTTGAAAAAACCATTTTTTTGAAATAAATTTCATTGTTTATATATTCAATACGAATCTTAAAAATCAATAGAAAAGTGAACTTTACTACAGTCTCTTTTAGACAGTATTCCACGACCATAAATTTAAAAACAGTATTCTTTTGTGTATAGGAGTACTTGACTATACAATTAATAATATTATCAAAGCAAATCAGCAAGTATGATCATTTAAGAGCAAATTTGGTAATTTAGCTACAAAGAAATTGACAATTGACACCAATAATGTGAAATAGTGATATATTATGAAATTCACAATGTTTGGATTCAAATATCATATATATGTGCTGTTTATAATGTAAGTAAGAAGCTTCTTCAGAAGAAATTCAATGGTTACAAAACTATTTGGATATTGAAAACCTTTAAATACCTATTAATATACCTTATTCCAGAGTCAATTATTAAAATTAAAAATTTTTGGCATTTGGATACGTATAAGAGTATAATCAGTATGTTATTTGAAGGAGCATTTTTTAAAATAAATACAATGATATATAAATCTTATAAAGGTTACATTTTTGAAAATCAAAATTAGTAAATTAGAGAAATTGAAATTGCTATGATATCAATCCACAAACATATTTGTAAAATAAAGATATATATAATGAAGTTATCAAAATTTGATGTATAATGAATATATCAGACTCTTAAAATCAAATATCATATAATTTGTGCTGGTTGATGCTTGACAAAACCATTTTTTTTAAATAAATTTCAGTTTTATATATTCAATACGAATCTTAAAAATCAATAGACAAGTGAAGTGTCTTTTTCGACATTATTCCCCGACCATAAATTTAAAAGCAGTATTCTTTTGTGTATAGGAGTACTTGATTATACAATTACTAATAATATTCAAGCAAGTCAGCAAATTTGATCATTAGAGATACAATTTGGTAATTTAGCGAAAATGAAAATGCAAATTGACACCAATTTAATCGTAAAATAGTGAAATATTTTGAAATTCACAATGTTTGGATTCAAATATCATATATATGTGCTGTTTATAATGTAAATAAGATGCTTCTTCAGAAGAAATTCAATGGTTACAGAACCATTTGGATATTGAAAACCTTTTATATACCTATTTATATACCTTATTCGAGATCCAACTATTAAAAATAATAATTTTTGGCATATGGATACGTATAAGAGTATAATCAGTATGTTATTTGAAGGAGCATTTTTTAAAATAAATACAATGATATATAAATCTTATAAAGGTTACATTTTTGAAAATCAAAATTAGTAAATTAGAGAAATTGAAATTGCTATGATATCAATCCACAAACATATTTGTAAAATAAAGATATATATAATGAAGTTATCAAAATTTGATGTATAATGAATATATCAGACTCTTAAAATCAAATATCATATAATTTGTGCTGGTTGATGCTTGACAAAACCATTTTTTTTAAATAAATTTCAGTTTTATATATTCAATACGAATCTTAAAAATCAATAGACAAGTGAAGTGTCTTTTTCGACATTATTCCCCGACCATAAATTTAAAAGCAGTATTCTTTTGTGTATAGGAGTACTTGATTATACAATTACTAATAATATTCAAGCAAGTCAGCAAATTTGATCATTAGAGATACAATTTGGTAATTTAGCGAAAATGAAAATGCAAATTGACACCAATTTAATCGTAAAATAGTGAAATATTATGAAATTCACAATGTTTGGATTCAAATATCATATATATGTGCTGTTTATAATGTAAATAAGATGCTTCTTCAGAAGAAATTCAATGGTTACAGAACCATTTGGATATTGAAAACCTTTTATATACCTATTTATATACCTTATTCGAGATCCAACTATTAAAAATAATAATTTTTGGCATATGGATACGTATAAGAGTATAATCAGTATGTTATTTGAAGGAGCATTTTTTAAAATAAATACAATGATATATAAATCTTATAAAGGTTACATTTTTGAAAATCAAAATTAGTAAATTAGAGAAATTGAAATTGCTATGATATCAATCCACAAACATATTTGTAAAATAAAGATATATATAATGAAGTTATCAAAATTTGATGTATAATGAATATATCAGACTCTTAAAATCAAATATCATATAATTTGTGCTGGTTGATGCTTGACAAAACCATTTTTTTTAAATAAATTTCAGTTTTATATATTCAATACGAATCTTAAAAATCAATAGACAAGTGAAGTGTCTTTTTCGACATTATTCCCCGACCATAAATTTAAAAGCAGTATTCTTTTGTGTATAGGAGTACTTGATTATACAATTACTAATAATATTCAAGCAAGTCAGCAAATTTGATCATTAGAGATACAATTTGGTAATTTAGCGAAAATGAAAATGCAAATTGACACCAATTTAATCGTAAAATAGTGAAATATTATGAAATTCACAATGTTTGGATTCAAATATCATATATATGTGCTGTTTATAATGTAAATAAGATGCTTCTTCAGAAGAAATTCAATGGTTACAGAACCATTTGGATATTGAAAACCTTTTATATACCTATTTATATACCTTATTCGAGATCCAACTATTAAAAATAATAATTTTTGGCATATGGATACGTATAAGAGTATAATCAGTATATTACTTGAAGGAGTATTTTTTAAAATAAATACAATGATACATAAATCTTATAAAGGTTACATTTTTGAAAATCAAAATTAGTAAATTAGAGAAATTGAAATTGCTATGATATCAATTCACAAACATATTTGTAAAATAAAGATATATATAATGAAATTATCAAAATTTGATGTATAATGAATATATCAGACTCATGCAATCAAGTATCATATAATTTGTGCTGTTTGATGCTTGAAATAACCATTTTTTTGAAATAAATTTCAGTTTTATATATTCAATACGAATCTTAAAAATCAATAGACAAGTGAACTTAACTACAGTCACTTTTTCGACATTATTCCCCGACCATGAATTTAAAAGCAGTATTCTTTTGTGTATAGGAGTACTTGATTATACAATTACTAATAATATTCATGCAAATAAGCAAGTATGATCATTAGAGTTACAATTTCGTAATTTAGCGAATATGAAATTGCAAATTGACACCAATTTAATCGTAAAATTGTGAAATATTATGAATTTTACAAAGTTTGGATTCAAATATCATATATATGTGCTGTTTATAATATAAATAAGAAGCTTTTTCAAAAGAAATTCAATAGTTATGAACCCATTTAGATATTCTAAACCTTTGTTATACCAATTAATATACCGTATTCAAGATCCAAATATAAAAATAATAATAATTGGTATTTGGATACATATAAGGCTATGATCAGTTTGTTACTGGAAGGAGCAATTTTTGAATAAGACTGCTATGATATCCATCTACGAACATATTCGTAAAATAAATATATATATAATGAAATTATCAAAATTTGATGTATAAATAATATATCAGACTTATGCAATCAAGTATCATATAATTTGTGCTGTGTGATGCTGGAAAAAACCATTTTTTTTAAATAAATTTCAGTGTTTATTTATTCAATACTAATCTTAAAAATCAATAGAAAAGTGAACTAAACTACAGTCACTTTTTCGACATTATTCCCCGACCATGAATTTATAAGCAGTATTCTTTTGTGTATAGGAGTACTTGATTATACAATTACTAATAATATTCATGCAAATAAGCAAGTATGATCATTAGAGTTACAATTTCGTAATTTAGCGAATATGAAATTGCAAATTGACACCAATTTAATCGTAAAATAGTGAAATATTATGAATTTTACAAAGTTTGGATTCAAATATCATATATATGTGCTGTTTATAATATAAATAAGAAGCTTTTTCAAAAGAAATTCAATAGTTATGAACCCATTTAGATATTCTAAACCTTTGTTATACCAATTAATATACCGTATTCAAGATCATAATATAAAAATAATAATAATTGGTATTTGGATACATATAAGGCTATGATCAGTTTGTTACTTGAAGGAGCAATTTTTGAATAAGACTGCTATGATATCCATCTACGAACATATTCGTAAAATAAATATATATATAATGAAATTATCAAAATTTGATGTATAATGAATATATCAGACTCATGCAATCAAGTATCATATAATTTGTGCTGTTTGATGCTTGAAAAAACCATTTTTTTGAAATAAATTTCAGTGTTTATATATTCAATACTAATCTTAAAAATCAATAGAAAAGTGAACTAAAGTACAGTCTCTTTTAGACAGTATTCCACGACCATAAATTTAAAAGCAGTAATCTTTTGTGTATAAGAGTACTTGACTATACAATTAATAATATTATCAAAGCAAATCAGCAAGTATGATCATTTAAGAGCAAATTTGGTAATTTAGCAAAAATGAAATTGCAAATTGACACCAATTTATTTGTGATATAATGGTATATTGTGAATTTATCAAAGTTTGGATTCAAATATTATATATATGTGCTGTTTGTAATATAAATAAGAAGCTTTTTCAGAAGAAATTCAATAGTTATAAATCAATTTGGATATTGAAAACCTTTTATATACCAATTAATATACCATATTCAATATCCAAATATAAAAATAATAACCATTGGCATTTGGATACATATAAGGCTATGATCAGTTTGTTACTTGAAGGAGCAATTTTTGAAAAAGACCGCTATGATATCTATCTATGAACATATTCGTAAAATAAATATATATATAATGAAATTATCAAAATTTGATGTATAATAAATATATCAGACTCATATAATATCATATAATTTGTGCTGTTTGATGCTTGAACAAACAATTTTTTTGAAATAAATTTCAGTGTTTATATATTCAATACAAATCTTAAAAATCAATAGAAAAGTGAACTAAACTACAGTCTCTTCTAGACAGTATTCCACGACCATAAATTTAAAAGCAGTATTCTTTTGTGTATAGGAGTACTTGATTATACTATTACTAATAATATTCAAGCAAGTCAGCAAATTTGATCATTAGAGATACAATTTGGTAATTTAGCGAAAATGAAATTGCAAATTGACACCAATTTAATCGTAAAATAGTGAAATATTATGAAATTCACAATGTTTGGATTCAAATATCATATATATGTGCTGTTTATAATGTAAATAAGATGCTTTTTCAGAAGAAATTCAATGGTTACAAAACTATTTGGATATTGAAAACCTTTTATATACCTATTAATATACCGTATTCCAGATCCAAATATAAAAATAATAATAATTGGTATTTGGATACATATAAGGCTATGATCAGTTTGTTACTTGAAGGAGCAATTTTTGAAAAAGACTGCTATGATATCTATCTACGAACATATTCATAAAATAAAGATCCATATAATGAAATTATCAAAATTTGATGGATAATGAATATATCAGACTCTTGAAATCAAATATAATGTAATTTGTGCTGGTTGATGCTTGACACAACCATTTTTTTCAAATAACTTTCAGTTATATATATTAAATACGAATCTTAAAAATCAATAGACAAGTGAACTAAACTACAGTCTCTTGTAGACAGTTTTCCACGACCATAAATTTAAAAGCAGTATTCTTTTGTGTATAGGAGTACTTGATTATACAATTACTAATAATATTCAAGCAAGTCAGCAAATTTGATCATTAGAGATACAATTTGGTAATTTAGCGAAAATGAAAATGCAAATTGACACCAATTTAATCGTAAAATAGTGAAATATTATGAATTTTACAAAGTTTGGATTCAAATATCATATATATGTGCTGTTTATAATATAAATAAGAAGCTTTTTCAGAAGAAATTGCAATAGTAATAAACCCATTTTGATATTGAAAACCTTTTATATACCAATTAATATACCATATTCCAGATCCAAATATAAAAATAATAACCATTGGCATTTGGATACGTATAAGAGTAAGATCAGTTTGTTACTTGAAGGAGCAATTTTTGAAAAAGACTGCTATGATATCTATCTACGAACATATTTGTAAAATAAATATATATATAATGATATTATCAAAATTTGATGTATAATAAATATATCAGACTCATGCAATCAAATATCATATAATATGTGCTGTTTGATGCTTGAACAAACAATATTTTTGAAATAAATTTCAGTGTTTAAATATACAATACAAATCTTAAAAATCAATAGAAAAGTGAACTAAACTACAGTCTCTTTTAGACAGTATTCCACGACCATAAATTTAAAAGCAGTATTCTTTTGTGTATAGGAGCACTTGATTATACAATTACTAATATTATTCATGCAAATAAGCAAGTATGATCATTTAAGAGCAAATTTGGTAATTTAGCTACAAAGAAATTGACAATTGACACCAATTATGTGAAATAGTGATATATTATGAAATTCACAATGTTTGGATTCAAATATCATATATATGTGCTGTTTATAATGTAAATAAGATGCTTTTTCAGAAGAAATTCAATGGTTACAGAACCATTTGGATATTGAAAACCTTTTATATACCTATTTATATTCCTTATTCCAGATACAACTATTAAAAATAATAATTTTTGGCATTTGGATACGTATAAGAGTATAATCAGTATATTACTTGAAGGAGTATTTTTTAATTAATTTTTAATTGGATTTATATATAAATCTTATAAAGGTTTCATTTTTGAAAATCAAATTTAGTAAATTAGAGAAATTGAAATTGCTATGATATCAATCCACAAACATATTTGTAAAATAAAGATATATATAATGAAATTATCAAAATTTGATGTATAATGAAATTATCAAAATTTGATGTATAATGAATATATCAGACTCATGCAATCAAGTATCATATAATTTGTGCTGTTTGATGCTTGAAAAAACCATTTTTTTGAAATAAATTTCATTGTTTATATATTCAATACGAATCTTAAAAATCAATAGACAAGTGAACTAAACTACAGTCTCTTGTAGACAGTTTTCCACGACCATAAATTTAAAAGCAGTATTCTTTTGTGTATAGGAGTACTTTATTATACAATTACTAATAATATTCAAGCAAGTCAGCAAATTTGATCATTAGAGATACAATTTGGTAATTTAGCGAAAATGAAAATGCAAATTGACACCAATTTAATCGTAAAATAGTGAAATATTATGAATTTTACAAAGTTTGGATTCAAATATCATATATATGTGCTGTTTATAATATAAATAAGAAGCTTTTTCAGAAGAAATTGCAATAGTAATAAACCCATTTGGATATTGAAAACCTTTTATATACCAATTAATATACCATATTCCAGATCCAAATATAAAAATAATAACCATTGGCATTTGGATACGTATAAGAGTAAGATCAGTTTGTTACTTGAAGGAGCAATTTTTGAAAAAGACTGCTATGATATCTATCTACGAACATATTTGTAAAATAAATATATATATAATGATATTATCAAAATTTGATGTATAATAA
Organism: Lepeophtheirus nordmannii; assembly: GCA_963680855.1. Taxonomy (NCBI): domain Eukaryota; kingdom Metazoa; phylum Arthropoda; class Copepoda; order Siphonostomatoida; family Caligidae; genus Lepeophtheirus; species Lepeophtheirus nordmannii. The sequence continues at coordinate 8,430,940 of OY804526.1, read as the reverse complement.
ATATATCAGACTCATGCAATCAAATATCATATAATATGTGCTGTTTGATGCTTGAACAAACAATATTTTTGAAATAAATTTCAGTGTTTAAATATACAATACAAATCTTAAAAATCAATAGAAAAGTGAACTAAACTACAGTCTCTTTTAGACAGTATTCCACGACCATAAATTTAAAAGCAGTATTCTTTTGTGTATAGGAGCACTTGATTATACAATTACTAATATTATTCATGCAAATAAGCAAGTATGATCATTTAAGAGCAAATTTGGTAATTTAGCTACAAAGAAATTGACAATTGACACCAATTATGTGAAATAGTGATATATTATGAAATTCACAATGTTTGGATTCAAATATCATATATATGTGCTGTTTATAATGTAAATAAGATGCTTTTTCAGAAGAAATTCAATGGTTACAGAACCATTTGGATATTGAAAACCTTTTATATACCTATTTATATTCCTTATTCCAGATACAACTATTAAAAATAATAATTTTTGGCATTTGGATACGTATAAGAGTATAATCAGTATATTACTTGAAGGAGTATTTTTTAAAATAAATACAATGATATATAAATCTTATAAAGGTTTCATTTTTGAAAATCAAATTTAGTAAATTAGAGAAATTGAAATTGCTATGATATCAATCCACAAACATATTTGTAAAATAAAGATATATATAATGAAATTATCAAAATTTGATGTATAATGAAATTATCAAAATTTGATGTATAATGAATATATCAGACTCATGCAATCAAGTATCATATAATTTGTGCTGTTTGATGCTTGAAAAAACCATTTTTTTGAAATAAATTTCATTGTTTATATATTCAATACGAATCTTAAAAATCAATAGAAAAGTGAACTTTACTACAGTCTCTTTTAGACAGTATTCCACGACCATAAATTTAAAAACAGTATTCTTTTGTGTATAGGAGTACTTGACTATACAATTAATAATATTATCAAAGCAAATCAGCAAGTATGATCATTTAAGAGCAAATTTGGTAATTTAGCTACAAAGAAATTGACAATTGACACCAATAATGTGAAATAGTGATATATTATGAAATTCACAATGTTTGGATTCAAATATCATATATATGTGCTGTTTATAATGTAAGTAAGAAGCTTCTTCAGAAGAAATTCAATGGTTACAAAACTATTTGGATATTGAAAACCTTTAAATACCTATTAATATACCTTATTCCAGAGTCAATTATTAAAATTAAAAATTTTTGGCATTTGGATACGTATAAGAGTATAATCAGTATGTTATTTGAAGGTGCATTTTTTAAAATAAATACAATGATATATAAATCTTATAAAGGTTACATTTTTGAAAATCAAAATTAGTAAATTAGAGAAATTGAAATTGCTATGATATCAATCCACAAACATATTTGTAAAATAAAGATATATATAATGAAGTTATCAAAATTTGATGTATAATGAATATATCAGACTCTTAAAATCAAATATCATATAATTTGTGCTGGTTGATGCTTGACAAAACCATTTTTTTTAAATAAATTTCAGTTTTATATATTCAATACGAATCTTAAAAATCAATAGAAAAGTGAACGAAACTACAGTCTCTTTTAGACAGTATTCCACGACCATAAATTTAACAGCAGTATTCTTTTGTGTATAGGAGTACTTGATTATACAATTACTAATATTATCAAAGCAAATCAGCAAGTATGATCAGTTAAGAGCAAATTTGGTAATTTAGCTACAAAGAAATTGACAATTGACACCAATAATGTGAAATAGTGATATATTATGAAATTCACAATGTTTGGATTCAAATATAATATATATGTGCTGTTTAAAATGTAAGTAAGAAGCTTCTTCAGAAGAAATTCAATGGTTACAGAACCATTTGGATATTGAAAACCTTTTATATACCTATTTATATACCTTATTCCAGATCCAACTATTAAAAATAATAATTTTTGGCATTTGGATACGTATAAGAGTATAATCAGTATATTACTTGAAGGAGTATTTTTTAAAATAAATACAATGATATATAAATCTTATAAAGGTTTCATTTTTGAAAATCAAATTTAGTAAATTAGAGAAATTGAAATTGCTATGATATCAATCCACAAACATATTTGTAAAATAAAGATATATATAATGAAATTATCAAAATATGATGTATAATGAAATTATCAAAATTTGATGTATAATGAATATATCAGACTCATGCAATCAAGTATCATATAATTTGTGCTGTTTGATGCTTGAAATAACCATTTTTTTGAAATAAATTTCAGTGTTTATATATTCAATACTAATCTTAAAATCAATAGAAAAGTGAACGAAACTACAGTCTCTTTTAGACAGTATTCCACGACCATAAATTTAAAAGCAGTATTCTTTTGTGTATAGGAGTACTTGATTATACAATTACTAATATTATCAAAGCAAATCAGCAAGTATGATCATTTAAGAGCAAATTTGGTAATTTAGCTACAAAGAAATTGACAATTGACACCAATAATGTGAAATAGTGATATATTATGAAATTCACAATGTTTGGATTCAAATATCATATATATGTGCTGTTTATAATGTAAGTAAGAAGCTTCTTCAGAAGAAATTCAATGGTTACAAAACTATTTGGATATTGAAAACCTTTAAATACCTATTAATATACCTTATTCCAGAGTCAATTATTAAAAATAATAATTTTTGGCATTTGGATACGTATAAGAGTATAATCAGTATATTACTTGAAGGAGTATTTTTTAAAATAAATACAATGATATATAAATCTTATAAAGGTTTCATTTTTGAAAATCAAATTTAGTAAATTAGAGAAATTGAAATTGCTATGATATCAATCCACAAACATATTTGTAAAATAAAGATATATATAATGATATTATCAAAATATGATGTATAATGAAATTATCAAAATTTGATGTATAATGAATATATCAGACTCATGCAATCAAGTATCATATAATTTGTGCTGTTTGATGCTTGAAATAACCATTTTTTTGAAATAAATTTCAGTGTTTATATATTCAATACTAATCTTAAAAATCAATAGAAAAGTGAACGAAACTACAGTCTCTTTTAGACAGTATTCCACGACCATAAATTTAAAAGCAGTATTCTTTTGTGTATAGGAGTACTTGATTATACAATTACTAATATTATCAAAGCAAATCAGCAAGTATGATCAGTTAAGAGCAAATTTGGTAATTTAGCTACAAAGAAATTGACAATTGACACCAATAATGTGAAATAGTGATATATTATGAAATTCACAATGTTTGGATTCAAATATAATATATATGTGCTGTTGATAATGTAAGTAAGAAACTTAGTCAGAAGAAATTCAATGGTTACAAAACTATTTGGATATTGAAAACCTTTAAATACCTATTAATATACCTTATTCCAGAGTCAACTATTAAAAATAATAATTTTTGGCATTTGGATACGTATAAGAATATAATCAGTATGTTATTTGAAGGAGCATTTTTTAAAATAAATACAATGATATATAAATCTTATAAAGGTTTCATTTTTGAAATCAAATTTAGTAAATTAGAGAAATTGAAACTGCTATGATATCAATCCACAAACATATTTGTAAAATAAAGATATATATAATGAAATTATCAAAATTTGATGTATAATGAATATATCAGACTCTTGAAATCAAATATCAAATAATTTGTGCTGGTTGATGCTTGACAAAACCATTTTTTTCAAATAAATTTCAGTTTTATATATTCAATACGAATCTTAAAAATCAATAGACAAGTGAAGTGTCTTTTTCGACATTATTCCCCGACCATAAATTTAAAAGCAGTATTCTTTTGTGTATAGGAGTACTTGATTATAGAATTACTAATATTATTCAAGCAAATCAGCAAATTTGATCATTAAAGATACAATTTGGTAATTTAGCAATAATGAAATTGCAAATTGACACCAATTTATTTGTGATATAATGGGATATTGTGAATTTATCAAAGTTTGGATTCAAATATTATATATATGTGCTGTTTGTAATATAAATAAGAAGCTTTTTCAGATGAAATTCAAAAGTTATAAATCCATTTGGATATTCCAAACCTTTGTTATACCAATTAATATACCATATTCCAGATCCAAATATAAAGATAATAACCATTGGCATTTGGATACGTATATGAGTAAGATCAGTATGTTACTTGAAGGAGCATTTTTTGAAAAAAATTGCTATGACATCAATCCACAAACATATTTGTAAAATAATGATATATATAATGAAATTATCAAATATTGATGTATAATGAATATATCAGACTCATGCAATCAATATCATATAATTTGTGCTGTTTGATGCTTGACAAAACCCTTTGTTTGAAATAAATTTCAGTGTTTATTTATTCAGTACGAATCTTAAAAATCAATGGAAAAGTGAAGTAAACTCCAGTCTCTTTTTAGACAGTATTCCACGACCACAAATTTAAAAGCAGTATTCTTTTGTGTATAGGAGTACTTGATTATACAATTACTAATATTATCAAAGCAAATCAGCAAGTATCATCTTTGAAGAACCAATTTGGTAATTCAGCTAATTTGAAATTGCAAATTGACACCAATTTATTCGTAAAATAGTGAAAAATAATGAAATTTACATAGTTTGGATTCAAATATCATATATATGTGCTGTTTAAAATGTAAATAAGAAGCTTTCAGAAGAAATTCAATGGTTATAAATCCATTTGGATATTCCAAACCTTTGTTATACCAATTAATATACCATATTCCAGATCCAAATATAAAAATAATAACCATTGGCATTTGGATACGTATAAGAGTATGATCAGTTTGTTACTTGAAAAAGCATTTTTTGAAAAAAATTGCTATGACATCAATCCACAAACATATTTGTAAAATAACGATATATATAATGAAATTATCAAAATTTGATGTATAATGAATATATCAGACTCATGCAATCAATATTATATTATTTGTGCTGTTTGATGCTTGACAAAACCCTTTGTTTGAAATAAATTTCAGTGTTTACATATTCAGTACGAATCTTAAAAATTAATAGAAAAGTGAACTAAACTACAGTCTCTTTTAGACAGTATTCCACGACCATAAATTTAAAAACAGTATTCTTTTGTGTATAGGAGTACTTGATTATACAATTAATAATATTATCAAAGCAAATCAGCAAGTATGATCATTTAAGAGCAAATTTGGTAATTTAGCTACAAAGAAATTGACAATTGACACCAATTACGTGAAAATGTGATATATTATGAAATTAACAAGGTTTTTTATCAGATGTAATATAAATGTGCTATTCATAAAATTAATAAGAAGCTTTTTCAGAAGAAATTCAATGGTTATAAATCCATTTGGTAAATGAAAACCTCTTATATACCAATTAATATACAATATTCCAGATCCAAATATAAAAATGATAACCATTGGCATTCGGATACGTATTAGAGTATGATCAGTTTGTTAATTGAAGGAGCTTTTTTTAAAATAAATACAATGATATATAAATCTTATGAAGTTTTCATTTTTGAAAATCAAATTTAGTAAATTAGAGAAATTGAAATTGCTATGATATCAATCCACAAACATATTTGTAAAAGAAAGATATATATAATGAAATTATCAAAATTTGATGTATAATAAATATATCAGACTCATGCAATCAATATCATATAATTTGTGCTGTTTGATGCTTGACAAACCTTTTGTTTGAAATAAATTTCAGTGTTTATATATTCAATACGAATCTTAAAAATTAATAGAAAAGTGAACTAAACTACAGTCTCTTTTTAGACAGTATTCCAAGACCACAAATTTAAAAGAAGTATTCTTTTGTGTATAGGAGTACTTGATTATACAATTACTAATATTATTCAAACAAATCAGCAAGTATTAACATTTTAGGGCAAATTTGGTAATTTAGCAAATTTGAAATCGCTATTGACACCAATTAATTCATAAAATAGTGAAAAATTATGAAATTCACAATGTTTGGATTCAAATATTATATATATGTGCTGTTTGTAATATAAATAAGAAGCTTTTTCAGAAGAAATTCAATTGTTATAAATCCATTTGGATATTGAAAACCTTTCATATACCAATTAATATACCTTATTCCAGATCTAAATATAAAAATAATAACCATTGGCATTTGGATACGTATAAGAGTAAGATCAGTTTGTTAATTGAAGGAGCATTTTTTGAAAAAAATTGCTATGACATCAATCCACAAACATATTTGTAAAATAACGATATATATAATGAAATTATCAAAATTTGATGTATAATGAATATATCAGACTCATGCAATCAATATCATATAATTTGTGCTGTTTGATGCTCGACAAAACCCTTTGTTTGAAATAAATTTCAGTGTTTATATCTTCAGTACGAATCTTAAAAATCAATGGAAAAGTGAAGTAAACTCCAGTCTCTTTTTAGACAGTATTCCACGATCACAAATTTATAAGCAGTATTCTTTTCTGTATTGGAGTACTTGATTATACAATTACTAATATAATTCAAGCAAATTAGCAAGTATGATCATTTAAGAGCAAATTTGGTAATTTAGCTACAAAGAAATTGACAATTGACACCAATAATGTGAAATAGTGATATATTATGAAATTCACAATGTTTGGATTCAAATATCATATATATGTGCTGTTTATAATGTAAGTAAGAAGCTTCTTCAGAAGAAATTCAATGGTTACAAAACTATTTGGATATTGAAAACCTTTAAATACCTATTAATATACCTTATTCCAGAGTCAATTATTAAAAATAATAATTTTTGGCATTTGGATACGTATAAGAGTATAATCAGTATATTACTTGAAGGAGTATTTTTTAAAATAAATACAATGATATATAAATCTTATAAAGGTTTCATTTTTGAAAATCAAATTTAGTAAATTAGAGAAATTGAAATTGCTATGATATCAATCCACAAACATATTTGTAAAATAAAGATATATATAATGATATTATCAAAATATGATGTATAATGAAATTATCAAAATTTGATGTATAATGAATATATCAGACTCATGCAATCAAGTATCATATAATTTGTGCTGTTTGATGCTTGAAATAACCATTTTTTTGAAATAAATTTCAGTGTTTATATATTCAATACTAATCTTAAAAATCAATAGAAAAGTGAACGAAACTACAGTCTCTTTTAGACAGTATTCCACGACCATAAATTTAAAAGCAGTATTCTTTTGTGTATAGGAGTACTTGATTATACAATTACTAATATTATCAAAGCAAATCAGCAAGTATGATCAGTTAAGAGCAAATTTGGTAATTTAGCTACAAAGAAATTGACAATTGACACCAATAATGTGAAATAGTGATATATTATGAAATTCACAATGTTTGGATTCAAATATAATATATATGTGCTGTTGATAATGTAAGTAAGAAACTTAGTCAGAAGAAATTCAATGGTTACAAAACTATTTGGATATTGAAAACCTTTAAATACCTATTAATATACCTTATTCCAGAGTCAACTATTAAAAATAATAATTTTTGGCATTTGGATACGTATAAGAATATAATCAGTATGTTATTTGAAGGAGCATTTTTTAAAATAAATACAATGATATATAAATCTTATAAAGGTTTCATTTTTGAAATCAAATTTAGTAAATTAGAGAAATTGAAACTGCTATGATATCAATCCACAAACATATTTGTAAAATAAAGATATATATAATGAAATTATCAAAATTTGATGTATAATGAATATATCAGACTCTTGAAATCAAATATCAAATAATTTGTGCTGGTTGATGCTTGACAAAACCATTTTTTTCAAATAAATTTCAGTTTTATATATTCAATACGAATCTTAAAAATCAATAGACAAGTGAAGTGTCTTTTTCGACATTATTCCCCGACCATAAATTTAAAAGCAGTATTCTTTTGTGTATAGGAGTACTTGATTATAGAATTACTAATATTATTCAAGCAAATCAGCAAATTTGATCATTAAAGATACAATTTGGTAATTTAGCAATAATGAAATTGCAAATTGACACCAATTTATTTGTGATATAATGGGATATTGTGAATTTATCAAAGTTTGGATTCAAATATTATATATATGTGCTGTTTGTAATATAAATAAGAAGCTTTTTCAGATGAAATTCAAAAGTTATAAATCCATTTGGATATTCCAAACCTTTGTTATACCAATTAATATACCATATTCCAGATCCAAATATAAAGATAATAACCATTGGCATTTGGATACGTATATGAGTAAGATCAGTATGTTACTTGAAGGAGCATTTTTTGAAAAAAATTGCTATGACATCAATCCACAAACATATTTGTAAAATAATGATATATATAATGAAATTATCAAATATTGATGTATAATGAATATATCAGACTCATGCAATCAATATCATATAATTTGTGCTGTTTGATGCTTGACAAAACCCTTTGTTTGAAATAAATTTCAGTGTTTATTTATTCAGTACGAATCTTAAAAATCAATGGAAAAGTGAAGTAAACTCCAGTCTCTTTTTAGACAGTATTCCACGACCACAAATTTAAAAGCAGTATTCTTTTGTGTATAGGAGTACTTGATTATACAATTACTAATATTATCAAAGCAAATCAGCAAGTATCATCTTTGAAGAACCAATTTGGTAATTCAGCTAATTTGAAATTGCAAATTGACACCAATTTATTCGTAAAATAGTGAAAAATAATGAAATTTACATAGTTTGGATTCAAATATCATATATATGTGCTGTTTAAAATGTAAATAAGAAGCTTTCAGAAGAAATTCAATGGTTATAAATCCATTTGGATATTCCAAACCTTTGTTATACCAATTAATATACCATATTCCAGATCCAAATATAAAAATAATAACCATTGGCATTTGGATACGTATAAGAGTATGATCAGTTTGTTACTTGAAAAAGCATTTTTTGAAAAAAATTGCTATGACATCAATCCACAAACATATTTGTAAAATAACGATATATATAATGAAATTATCAAAATTTGATGTATAATGAATATATCAGACTCATGCAATCAATATTATATTATTTGTGCTGTTTGATGCTTGACAAAACCCTTTGTTTGAAATAAATTTCAGTGTTTACATATTCAGTACGAATCTTAAAAATTAATAGAAAAGTGAACTAAACTACAGTCTCTTTTAGACAGTATTCCACGACCATAAATTTAAAAACAGTATTCTTTTGTGTATAGGAGTACTTGATTATACAATTAATAATATTATCAAAGCAAATCAGCAAGTATGATCATTTAAGAGCAAATTTGGTAATTTAGCTACAAAGAAATTGACAATTGACACCAATTACGTGAAAATGTGATATATTATGAAATTAACAAGGTTTTTTATCAGATGTAATATAAATGTGCTATTCATAAAATTAATAAGAAGCTTTTTCAGAAGAAATTCAATGGTTATAAATCCATTTGGTAAATGAAAACCTCTTATATACCAATTAATATACAATATTCCAGATCCAAATATAAAAATGATAACCATTGGCATTCGGATACGTATTAGAGTATGATCAGTTTGTTAATTGAAGGAGCTTTTTTTAAAATAAATACAATGATATATAAATCTTATGAAGTTTTCATTTTTGAAAATCAAATTTAGTAAATTAGAGAAATTGAAATTGCTATGATATCAATCCACAAACATATTTGTAAAAGAAAGATATATATAATGAAATTATCAAAATTTGATGTATAATAAATATATCAGACTCATGCAATCAATATCATATAATTTGTGCTGTTTGATGCTTGACAAACCTTTTGTTTGAAATAAATTTCAGTGTTTATATATTCAATACGAATCTTAAAAATTAATAGAAAAGTGAACTAAACTACAGTCTCTTTTTAGACAGTATTCCAAGACCACAAATTTAAAAGAAGTATTCTTTTGTGTATAGGAGTACTTGATTATACAATTACTAATATTATTCAAACAAATCAGCAAGTATTAACATTTTAGGGCAAATTTGGTAATTTAGCAAATTTGAAATCGCTATTGACACCAATTAATTCATAAAATAGTGAAAAATTATGAAATTCACAATGTTTGGATTCAAATATTATATATATGTGCTGTTTGTAATATAAATAAGAAGCTTTTTCAGAAGAAATTCAATTGTTATAAATCCATTTGGATATTGAAAACCTTTCATATACCAATTAATATACCTTATTCCAGATCTAAATATAAAAATAATAACCATTGGCATTTGGATACGTATAAGAGTAAGATCAGTTTGTTAATTGAAGGAGCATTTTTTGAAAAAAATTGCTATGACATCAATCCACAAACATATTTGTAAAATAACGATATATATAATGAAATTATCAAAATTTGATGTATAATGAATATATCAGACTCATGCAATCAATATCATATAATTTGTGCTGTTTGATGCTCGACAAAACCCTTTGTTTGAAATAAATTTCAGTGTTTATATCTTCAGTACGAATCTTAAAAATCAATGGAAAAGTGAAGTAAACTCCAGTCTCTTTTTAGACAGTATTCCACGATCACAAATTTATAAGCAGTATTCTTTTCTGTATTGGAGTACTTGATTATACAATTACTAATATAATTCAAGCAAATTAGCAAGTATGATCATTTAAGAGCAAATTTGGTAATTTAGCTACAAAGAAATTGACAATTGACACCAATAATGTGAAATAGTGATATATTATGAAATTCACAATGTTTGGATTCAAATATCATATATATGTGCTGTTTATAATGTAAGTAAGAAGCTTCTTCAGAAGAAATTCAATGGTTACAAAACTATTTGGATATTGAAAACCTTTAAATACCTATTAATATACCTTATTCCAGAGTCAATTATTAAAAATAATAATTTTTGGCATTTGGATACGTATAAGAGTATAATCAGTATATTACTTGAAGGAGTATTTTTTAAAATAAATACAATGATATATAAATCTTATAAAGGTTTCATTTTTGAAAATCAAATTTAGTAAATTAGAGAAATTGAAATTGCTATGATATCAATCCACAAACATATTTGTAAAATAAAGATATATATAATGATATTATCAAAATATGATGTATAATGAAATTATCAAAATTTGATGTATAATGAATATATCAGACTCATGCAATCAAGTATCATATAATTTGTGCTGTTTGATGCTTGAAATAACCATTTTTTTGAAATAAATTTCAGTGTTTATATATTCAATACTAATCTTAAAAATCAATAGAAAAGTGAACGAAACTACAGTCTCTTTTAGACAGTATTCCACGACCATAAATTTAAAAGCAGTATTCTTTTGTGTATAGGAGTACTTGATTATACAATTACTAATATTATCAAAGCAAATCAGCAAGTATGATCAGTTAAGAGCAAATTTGGTAATTTAGCTACAAAGAAATTGACAATTGACACCAATAATGTGAAATAGTGATATATTATGAAATTCACAATGTTTGGATTCAAATATAATATATATGTGCTGTTGATAATGTAAGTAAGAAACTTAGTCAGAAGAAATTCAATGGTTACAAAACTATTTGGATATTGAAAACCTTTAAATACCTATTAATATACCTTATTCCAGAGTCAACTATTAAAAATAATAATTTTTGGCATTTGGATACGTATAAGAATATAATCAGTATGTTATTTGAAGGAGCATTTTTTAAAATAAATACAATGATATATAAATCTTATAAAGGTTTCATTTTTGAAATCAAATTTAGTAAATTAGAGAAATTGAAACTGCTATGATATCAATCCACAAACATATTTGTAAAATAAAGATATATATAATGAAATTATCAAAATTTGATGTATAATGAATATATCAGACTCTTGAAATCAAATATCAAATAATTTGTGCTGGTTGATGCTTGACAAAACCATTTTTTTCAAATAAATTTCAGTTTTATATATTCAATACGAATCTTAAAAATCAATAGACAAGTGAAGTGTCTTTTTCGACATTATTCCCCGACCATAAATTTAAAAGCAGTATTCTTTTGTGTATAGGAGTACTTGATTATAGAATTACTAATATTATTCAAGCAAATCAGCAAATTTGATCATTAAAGATACAATTTGGTAATTTAGCAATAATGAAATTGCAAATTGACACCAATTTATTTGTGATATAATGGGATATTGTGAATTTATCAAAGTTTGGATTCAAATATTATATATATGTGCTGTTTGTAATATAAATAAGAAGCTTTTTCAGATGAAATTCAAAAGTTATAAATCCATTTGGATATTCCAAACCTTTGTTATACCAATTAATATACCATATTCCAGATCCAAATATAAAGATAATAACCATTGGCATTTGGATACGTATATGAGTAAGATCAGTATGTTACTTGAAGGAGCATTTTTTGAAAAAAATTGCTATGACATCAATCCACAAACATATTTGTAAAATAACGATATATATAATGAAATTATCAAATATTGATGTATAATGAATATATCAGACTCATGCAATCAATATCATATAATTTGTGCTGTTTGATGCTTGACAAAACCCTTTGTTTGAAATAAATTTCAGTGTTTATTTATTCAGTACGAATCTTAAAAATCAATGGAAAAGTGAAGTAAACTCCAGTCTCTTTTTAGACAGTATTCCACGACCACAAATTTAAAAGCAGTATTCTTTTGTGTATAGGAGTACTTGATTATACAATTACTAATATTATCAAAGCAAATCAGCAAGTATCATCTTTGAAGAACCAATTTGGTAATTCAGCTAATTTGAAATTGCAAATTGACACCAATTTATTCGTAAAATAGTGAAAAATAATGAAATTTACATAGTTTGGATTCAAATATCATATATATGTGCTGTTTAAAATGTAAATAAGAAGCTTTCAGAAGAAATTCAATGGTTATAAATCCATTTGGATATTCCAAACCTTTGTTATACCAATTAATATACCATATTCCAGATCCAAATATAAAAATAATAACCATTGGCATTTGGATACGTATAAGAGTATGATCAGTTTGTTACTTGAAAAAGCATTTTTTGAAAAAAATTGCTATGACATCAATCCACAAACATATTTGTAAAATAACGATATATATAATGAAATTATCAAAATTTGATGTATAATGAATATATCAGACTCATGCAATCAATATTATATTATTTGTGCTGTTTGATGCTTGACAAAACCCTTTGTTTGAAATAAATTTCAGTGTTTACATATTCAGTACGAATCTTAAAAATTAATAGAAAAGTGAACTAAACTACAGTCTCTTTTAGACAGTATTCCACGACCATAAATTTAAAAAAGTATTCTTTTGTGTATAGGAGTACTTGACTATACAATTAATAATATTATCAAAGCAAATCAGCAAGTATGATCATTTAAGAGCAAATTTGGTAATTTAGCTACAAAGAAATTGACAATTGACACCAATTACGTGAAAATGTGATATATTATGAAATTAACAAGGTTTTTTATCAGATGTAATATAAATGTGCTATTCATAAAATTAATAAGAAGCTTTTTCAGAAGAAATTCAATGGTTATAAATCCATTTGGTAAATGAAAACCTCTTATATACCAATTAATATACAATATTCCAGATCCAAATATAAAAATGATAACCATTGGCATTCGGATACGTATTAGAGTATGATCAGTTTGTTAATTGAAGGAGCTTTTTTTAAAATAAATACAATGATATATAAATCTTATGAAGTTTTCATTTTTGAAAATCAAATTTAGTAAATTAGAGAAATTGAAATTGCTATGATATCAATCCACAAACATATTTGTAAAAGAAAGATATATATAATGAAATTATCAAAATTTGATGTATAATAAATATATCAGACTCATGCAATCAATATCATATAATTTGTGCTGTTTGATGCTTGACAAACCTTTTGTTTGAAATAAATTTCAGTGTTTATATATTCAATACGAATCTTAAAAATTAATAGAAAAGTGAACTAAACTACAGTCTCTTTTTAGACAGTATTCCAAGACCACAAATTTAAAAGAAGTATTCTTTTGTGTATAGGAGTACTTGATTATACAATTACTAATATTATTCAAACAAATCAGCAAGTATTAACATTTTAGGGCAAATTTGGTAATTTAGCAAATTTGAAATCGCTATTGACACCAATTAATTCATAAAATAGTGAAAAATTATGAAATTCACAATGTTTGGATTCAAATATTATATATATGTGCTGTTTGTAATATAAATAAGAAGCTTTTTCAGAAGAAATTCAATTGTTATAAATCCATTTGGATATTGAAAACCTTTCATATACCAATTAATATACCTTATTCCAGATCTAAATATAAAAATAATAACCATTGGCATTTGGATACGTATAAGAGTAAGATCAGTTTGTTAATTGAAGGAGCATTTTTTGAAAAAAATTGCTATGACATCAATCCACAAACATATTTGTAAAATAACGATATATATAATGAAATTATCAAAATTTGATGTATAATGAATATATCAGACTCATGCAATCAATATCATATAATTTGTGCTGTTTGATGCTCGACAAAACCCTTTGTTTGAAATAAATTTCAGTGTTTATATCTTCAGTACGAATCTTAAAAATCAATGGAAAAGTGAAGTAAACTCCAGTCTCTTTTTAGACAGTATTCCACGATCACAAATTTATAATCAGTATTCTTTTCTGTATTGGAGTACTTGATTATACAATTACTAATATAATTCAAGCAAATTAGCAAGTATGATCATTTAAGAGCAAATTTGGTAATTTAGCTACAAAGAAATTGACAATTGACACCAATTATGTGAAATAGTGATATATTATGAAATTCACAATGTTTGGATTCAAATATCATATATATGTGCTGTTTATAATGTAAATAAGAAGCTTTTTCAGAAGAAATTCAATGGTTACAGAACCATTTGGATATTGAAAACCTTTTATATACCTATTTATATACCTTATTCCAGATCCAACTATTAAAAATAATAATTTTTGGCATTTGGATACGTATAAGAGTATAATCAGTATATTACTTGAAGGAGTATTTTTTAAAATAAATACAATGATATATAAATCTTATAAAGGTTTCATTTTTGAAAATCAAATTTAGTAAATTAGAGAAATTGAAATTGCTATGATATCAATCCACAAACATATTTGTAAAATAAAGATATATATAATGAAGTTATCAAAATTTGATGTATAATGAATATATCAGACTCTTAAAATCAAATATCATATAATTTGTGCTGGTTGATGCTTGACAAAACCATTTTTTTTAAATAAATTTCAGTTTTATATATTCAATACGAATCTTAAAAATCAATAGACAAGTGAAGTGTCTTTTTCGACATTATTCCCCGACCATAAATTTAAAAGCAGTATTCTTTTGTGTATAGGAGTACTTAATTATACAATAACTAATAATATTCAAGCAAGTCAGCAAATTTGATCATTAGAGATACAATTTGGTAATTTAGCGAAAATGAAAATGCAAATTGACACCAATTTAATCGTAAAATAGTGAAATATTATGAAATTCACAATGTTTGGATTCAAATATCTTATATATGTGCTGTTTATAATGTAAATAAGATGCTATTTCAGAAGAAATTCAATGGTTACAGAACCATTTGGATATTGAAAACCTTTTATATACCTATTTATATACCTTATTCCAGATCCAACTATTAAAAATAATAATTTTTGGCATTTGGATACGTATAAGAGTATAATCAGTATATTACTTGAAGGAGTATTTTTTAAAAAAAAATACAATGATATATAAATCTTATAAAGGTTTCATTTTTGAAAATCAAATTTAGTAAATTAGAGAAATTGAAATTGCTATGATATCAATCCACAAACATATTTGTAAAATAAAGATATATATAATGAAATTATCAAAATATGATGTATAATGAAATTATCAAAATTTGATGTATAATGAATATATCAGACTCATGCAATCAAGTAGCATATAATTTGTGCTGTTTGATGCTTGAAAAAACCATTTTTTTGAAATAAATTTCAGTGTTTATATATTCAATACTAATCTTAAAAATCAATAGAAAAGTGAACGAAACTACAGTCTCTTTTAGACAGTATTCCACGACCATAAATTTAAAAGCAGTATTCTTTTGTGTATAGGAGTACTTGATTATACAATTACTAATATTATCAAAGCAAATCAGCAAGTATGATCATTTAAGAGCAAATTTGGTAATTTAACTACAAAGAAATTGACAATTGACACCAATAATGTGAAATAGTGATATATTATGAAATTCACAATGTTTTGATTCAAATATAATATATATGTGCTGTTTATAATGTAAGTAAGAAGCTTCTTCAGAAGAAATTCAATGGTTACAAAACTATTTGGATATTGAAAACCTTTAAATACCTATTAATATACCTTATTCCAGAGTCAACTAATAAAAATAATAATTTTTGGCATTTGGATACGTATAAGAGTATAATCAGTATGTTATTTGAAGGAGCATTTTTTAAAATAAATACAATGATATATAAATCTTATAAAGGTTTCATTTTTGAAAATCAAATTTAGTAAATTAGAGAAATTGAAATTGCTATGATATCAATCCACAAACATATTTGTAAAATAAAGATATATATAATGAAATTATCAAAATTTGATGTATAATGAATATATCAGACTCTTAAAATCAAATATCATATAATTTGTGCTGGTTGATGCTTGACAAAACCATTTTTTTCAAATAAATTTCAGTTTTATATATTCAATACTAATCTTAAAAATTAATAGAAAAGTGAACTAAACTACAGTCTCTTTTAGACAGTATTCCACGACCATTAATTTAGAAACAGTATTCTTTTGTGTATAGGAGTACTTGACTATACAATTAATAATATTATCAAAGCAAATCAGCAAGTATGATCATTTAAGAGCAAATTTGGTAATTTAGCTACAAAGAAATTGACAATTGACACCAATAATGTGAAATAGTGATATATTATGAAATTCACAATGTTTGGATTCAAATATCATATATATGTGCTGTTTATAATGTAAGTAAGAAGCTTCTTCAGAAGAAATTCAATGGTTACAAAACTATTTGGATATTGAAAACCTTTAAATACCTATTAATATACCTTATTCCAGAGTCAATTATTCAAATTAAAAATTTTTGGTATTTGGATACGTATAAGAGTATAATCAGTATGTTATTTGAAGGAGCATTTTTTAAAATAAATACAATGATATATAAATCTTATAAAGGTTTCATTTTTGAAAATCAAATTTAGTAAATTAGAGAAATTGAAATTGCTATGATATCAATCCACAAACATATTTGTAAAATAAAGATATATATAATGAAGTTATCAAAATTTGATGTATAATGAATATATCAGACTCTTAAAATCAAATATCATATAATTTGTGCTGGTTGATGCTTGAAAAAACCATTTTTTTTAAATAAATTTCAGTTTTATATATTCAATACGAATCTTAAAAATCAATAGACAAGTGAAGTGTCTTTTTCGACATTATTCCCCAACCATAAATTTAAAAGCAGTATTCTTTTGTGTATAGGAGTACTTGATTATACAATAACTAATAATATTCAAGCAAGTCAGCAAATTTGATCATTAGAGATACAATTTGGTAATTTAGCGAAAATGAAAATGCAAATTGACACCAATTTAATCGTAAAATAGTGAAATATTATGAAATTCACAATGTTTGGATTCAAATATCTTATATATGTGCTGTTTATAATGTAAATAAGATGCTATTTCAGAAGAAATTCAATGGTTACAGAACCATTTGGATATTGAAAACCTTTCATATACCAATTAATATACCTTATTCCAGATCTAAATATAAAAATAATAACCATTGGCATTTGGATACGTATAAGAGTAAGATCAGTTTGTTAATTGAAGGAGCATTTTTTAAAATAAATACAATGATATATAAATCTTATGAAGGTTTCATTTTTAAAAATCAAATTTATTAAAATAGAGAAATTGAAATTGCTATGATGCAATCAATATCATATAATTTGTGCTGTTTGATGCTTGACAAAACCCTTTGTTTGAAATAGATTTCAGTGTTTATATATTCAATACGAATCTTAAAAATTAATAGAAAAGTGAACTAAACTACAGTCTCTTTTTAGACAGTATTCCACGACCACAAATTTAAAAGCAGTATTCTTTTGTGTATAAGAGTACTTGATTATAGAATTACTAATATTATTCAAGCAAATCAGCAAATTTGATCATTAAAGATACAATTTGGTAATTTAGCAAAAATGAAATTGCAAATTGACACCAATTTATTTGTGATATAATGGGATATTGTGAATTTATCAAAGTTTGGATTCAAATATTATATATATGTGCTGTTTGTAATATTAATAAGAAGCTTTTTCAGATGAAATTCAAAAGTTATAAATCCATTTGGATATTCCAAACCTTTGTTATACCAATTAATATACCATATTCCAGATCCAAATATAAAGATAATAACCATTGGCATTTGGATACGTATATGAGTAAGATCAGTATGTTACTTGAAGGAGCATTTTTTGAAAAAAATTGCTATGACATCAATCCACAAACATATTTGTAAAATAACGATATATATAATGAAATTATCAAATATTGATGTATAATGAATATATCAGACTCATGCAATCAATATCATATAATTTGTGCTGTTTGATGCTTGACAAAACCCTTTGTTTGAAATAAATTTCAGTGTTTATTTATTCAGTACGAATCTTAAAAATCAATGGAAAAGTGAAGTAAACTCCAGTCTCTTTTTAGACAGTATTCCACGACCACAAATTTAAAAGCAGTATTCTTTTGTGTATAGGAGTACTTGATTATACAATTACTAATATTATCAAAGCAAATCAGCAAGTATCATCTTTGAAGAACCAATTTGGTAATTCAGCTAATTTGAAATTGCAAATTGACACCAATTTATTCGTAAAATAGTGAAAAATAATGAAATTTACATAGTTTGGATTCAAATATCATATATATGTGCTGTTTAAAATGTAAATAAGAAGCTTTCAGAAGAAATTCAATGGTTATAAATCCATTTGGATATTCCAAACCTTTGTTATACCAATTAATATACCATATTCCAGATCCAAATATAAAAATAATAACCATTGGCATTTGGATACGTATAAGAGTATGATCAGTTTGTTACTTGAAAAAGCATTTTTTGAAAAAAATTGCTATGACATCAATCCACAAACATATTTGTAAAATAACGATATATATAATGAAATTATCAAAATTTGATGTATAATGAATATATCAGACTCATGCAATCAAGTATCATATAATTTGTGCTGTTTGATGCTTGAAAAAACCATTTTTTGAAATAAATTTCAGTGTTTATATATTCAATACGAATCTTAAAAATTAATAGAAAAGTGAACTAAACTACAGTCTCTTTTTAGACAGTATTCCACGACCACAAATTTAAAAGCAGTATTCTTTTGTGTATAAGAGTACTTGATTATAGAATTACTAATATTATTCAAGCAAATCAGCAAATTTGATCATTAAAGATACAATTTGGTAATTTAGCAAAAATGAAATTGCAAATTGACACCAATTTATTTGTGATATAATGGGATATTGTGAATTTATCAAAGTTTGGATTCAAATATTATATATATGTGCTGTTTGTAATATAAATAAGAAGCTTTTTCAGATGAAATTCAAAAGTTATAAATCCATTTGGATATTGAAAACCTTTCATATACCAATTAATATACCTTATTCCAGATCTAAATATAAAAATAATAACCATTGGCATTTGGATACGTATAAGAGTAAGATCAGTTTGTTAATTGAAGGAGCATTTTTTGAAAAAAATTGCTATGACATCAATCCACAAACATATTTGTAAAATAACGATATATATAATAAAATTATCAAAATTTGATGTATAATGAATATATCAGACTCATGCAATCAATATTATATTATTTGTGCTGTTTTATGCTTGACAAAACCCTTTGTTTGAAATAAATTTCAGTGTTTACATATTCAGTACGAATCTTAAAAATTAATAGAAAAGTGAACTAAACTACAGTCTCTTTTAGACAGTATTCCACGACCATAAATTTAAAAACAGTATTCTTTTGTGTATAGGAGTACTTGACTATACAATTAATAATATTATCAAAGCAAATCAGCAAGTATGATCATTTAAGAGCAAATTTGGTAATTTAGCTACAAAGAAATTGACAATTGACACCAATTACGTGAAAATGTGATATATTATGAAATTAACAAGGTTTTTTATCAGATGTAATATAAATGTGCTATTCATAAAATTAATAAGAAGCTTTTTCAGAAGAAATTCAATGGTTATAAATCCATTTGGTAAATGAAAACCTCTTATATACCAATTAATATACAATATTCCAGATCCAAATATAAAAATGATAACCATTGGCATTCGGATACGTATTAGAGTATGATCAGTTTGTTAATTGAAGGAGCTTTTTTTAAAATAAATACAATGATATATAAATCTTATGAAGTTTTCATTTTTGAAAATCAAATTTAGTAAATTAGAGAAATTGAAATTGCTATGATATCAATCCACAAACATATTTGTAAAAGAAAGATATATATAATGAAATTATCAAAATTTGATGTATAATAAATATATCAGACTCATGCAATCAATATCATATAATTTGTGCTGTTTGATGCTTGACAAACCTTTTGTTTGAAATAAATTTCAGTGTTTATATATTCAATACGAATCTTAAAAATTAATAGAAAAGTGAACTAAACTACAGTCTCTTTTTAGACAGTATTCCAAGACCACAAATTTAAAAGCAGTATTCTTTTGTGTATAGGAGTACTTGATTATACAATTACTAATATTATTCAAACAAATCAGCAAGTATTAACATTTTAGGGCAAATTTGGTAATTTAGCAAATTTGAAATCGCTATTGACACCAATTAATTCATAAAATAGTGAAAAATTATGAAATTCACAATGTTTGGATTCAAATATTATATATATGTGCTGTTTGTAATATAAATAAGAAGCTTTTTCAGAAGAAATTCAATTGTCATAAATCCATTTGGATATTGAAAACCTTTCATATACCAATTAATATACCTTATTCCAGATCTAAATATAAAAATAATAACCATTGGCATTTGGATACGTATAAGAGTAAGATCAGTTTGTTAATTGAAGGAGCATTTTTTGAAAAAAATTGCTATGACATCAATCCACAAACATATTTGTAAAATAACGATATATATAATGAAATTATCAAAATTTGATGTATAATGAATATATCAGACTCATGCAATCAATATCATATAATTTGTGCTGTTTGATGCTCGACAAAACCCTTTGTTTGAAATAAATTTCAGTGTTTATATCTTCAGTACGAATCTTAAAAATCAATGGAAAAGTGAAGTAAACTCCAGTCTCTTTTTAGACAGTATTCCACGATCACAAATTTATAAGCAGTATTCTTTTGTGTATAGGAGTACTTGATTATACAATTACTAATATTATCAAAGCAAATCAGCAAGTATGATCATTTAAGAGCAAATTTGGTAATTTAGCTACAAAGAAATTGACAATTGACACCAATTATGTGAAATAGTGATATATTATGAAATTCACAATGTTTGGATTCAAATATCATATATATGTGCTGTTTATAATGTAAATAAGAAGCTTTTTCAGAAGAAATTCAATGGTTACAGAACCATTTGGATATTGAAAACCTTTTATATACCTATTTATATACCTTATTCCAGATCCAACTATTAAAAATAATAATTTTTGGCATTTGGATACGTATAAGAGTATAATCAGTATATTACTTGAAGGAGTATTTTTTAAAATAAATACAATGATATATAAATCTTATAAAGGTTTCATTTTTGAAAATCAAATTTAGTAAATTAGAGAAATTGAAATTGCTATGATATCAATCCACAAACATATTTGTAAAATAAAGATATATATAATGAAATTATCAAAATTTGATGTATAATGAAATTATCAAAATTTGATGTATAATGAATATATCAGACTCATGCAATCAAGTATCATATAATTTGTGCTGTTTGATGCTTGAAAAAACCATTTTTTTGAAATAAATTTCAGTGTTTATATATTCAATACGAATCTTAAAAATCAATAGAAAAGTGAACTAAACTACAGTCTCTTTTAGACAGTATTCCACGACCATAAATTTAAAAACAGTATTCTTTTGTGTATAGGAGTACTTGACTATACAATTAATAATATTATCAAAGCAAATCAGCAAGTATGATCATTTAAGAGCAAATTTGGTAATTTAGCTACAAAGAAATTGACAATTGACACCAATTATGTGAAATAGTGATATATTATGAAATTCACAATGTTTGGATTCAAATATCATATATATGTGCTGTTTATAATGTAAGTAAGAAGCTTCTTCAGAAGAAATTCAATGGTAACAAAACTATTTGGATATTGTAAACCTTTAAATACCTATTAATATACCTTATTCCAGAGTCAATTATTAAAATTAAAAATTTTTGGTATTTGGATACGTATAAGAGTATAATCAGTATGTTATTTGAAGGAGCATTTTTTAAAATAAATACAATGATATATAAATCTTATAAAGGTTTCATTTTTGAAAATCAAATTTAGTAAATTAGAGAAATTGAAATTGCTATGATATCAATCCACAAAAATATTTGTAAAATAAAGATATATATCATGAAGTTATCAAAATTTGATGTATAATGAATACTTAAAATCAAATATCATATAATTTGTGCTGGTTGATGCTTGACAAAACCATTTTTTTTAAATAAATTTCAGTTTTATATATTCAATACAAATCTTAAAAATCAATAGACAAGTGAAGTGTCCTTTTCGACATTATTCCCCGACCATAAATTTAAAAGCAGTATTCTTTTGTGTATAGGAGTACTTGATTATACAATAACTAATAATATTCAAGCAAGTCAGCAAATTTGATCATTAGAGATACAATTTGGTAATTTAGCGAAAATGAAAATGCAAATTGACACCAATTTAATCGTAAAATAGTGAAATATTATGAAATTCACAATGTTTGGATTCAAATATCATATATATGTGCTGTTTATAATGTAAATAAGATGCTTTTTCAGAAGAAATTCAATGGTTACAGAAACATTTGGATATTGAAAACCTTTTAAATACCTATTTATATACCTTATTCCAGATCCAACTATTAAAAATAATAATTTTTGGCATTTGGATACGTATAAGAGTATAATCAGTATATTACTTGAAGGAGTATTTTTTAAAATAAATACAATGATATATAAATCTTATAAAGGTTTCATTTTTGAAAATCAAATTTAGTAAATTAGAGAAATTGAAATTGCTATGATATCAATCCACAAACATATTTGTAAAATAAAGATATATATAATGAAATTATCAAAATATGATGTATAATGAAATTATCAAAATTTGATGTATAATGAATATATCAGACTCATGCAATCAAGTATCATATAATTTGTGCTGTTTGATGCTTGAAAAAACCATTTTTTTGAAATAAATTTCAGTGTTTATATATTCAATACTAATCTTAAAAATCAATAGAAAAGTGAACGAAACTACAGTCTCTTTTAGACAGTATTCCACGACCATAAATTTAAAAGCAGTATTCTTTTGTGTATAGGAGTACTTGATTATACAATTACTAATATTATCAAAGCAAATCAGCAAATATGATCATTTAAGAGCAAATTTGGTAATTTAGCTACAAAGAAATTGACAATTGACACCAATAATGTGAAATAGTGATATATTATGAAATTCACAATGTTTTGATTCAAATATAATATATATGTGCTGTTTATAATGTAAGTAAGAAGCTTCTTCAGAAGAAATTCAATGGTTACAAAACTATTTGGATATTGAAAACCTTTAAATACCTATTAATATACCTTATTCCAGAGTCAATTATTAAAATTAAAAGTTTTTGGCATTTGGATACGTTTAAGAGTATAATCAGTATGTTATTTGAAGGAGCATTTTTTAAAATAAATACAATGATATATAAATCTTATAAAGGTTTCATTTTTGAAATCAAATTTATTAAAATAGAGAAATTGAAATTGCTATGATGCAATCAATATCATATAATTTGTGCTGTTTGATGCTTGACGAAACCCTTTGTTTGAAATAAATTTCAGTGTTTATATATTCAATACGAATCTTAAAAATCAATAGACAAGTGAACTAAACTACAGTTTTTTTTTTGACATTATTCCCCGACCATAAATTTATAAGCAGTATTCTTTTCTGTATAGCAGTACTTGATTCTACAATTACTAATATAATTCAACCAAATCAGCAAATATGATCATTTAAGAGCAAATTGGTTATTTTAGCTACAAAGAAATTGACAATTGACACCAATTACGTGAAATTGTGATATATTATGAAATTAACAAGGTTTTTTATCAGATGTCATATAAATGTGCTATTCATAAAATTAATAAGAAGCTTTTTGGAAGAAATACAATGTTATAAATCCATTTGCATATGAAACCTTTTATATACCTATTAATATACCGTATTCCAGATCCAAATATTAAAAATAATATTTTTTGGCATTTGGATACGTATAAGAGTATGATCAGTATGTTACTTAAGGGAGCATTTTTTAAATGAAATACAATGATTTATAATTCTTATGAAGGGATTATTTGTTAAAATCAAATTTAGTAAAATAGAGAAATTGAAATTGCTATGATGCAATCAATATCATATAATTTGTACTGTTTGATGCTTGACAAAACCCTTTGTTTGAAATAAATTTCAGTGTTTATATATTCAATACGAATCTTAAAAATTAATAGAAAAGTGAACTAAACTACAGTCTCTTTTTAGACAGTATTCCACGACCACAAATTTAAAAGCAGTATTCTTTTGTGTATAGGAGTACTTGATTCTACAATTACTAATATAATTCAAGCAAATCAGCAAGTATGATCATTTACGAGCAAATTTGTAATATAGCTACAAAGAAATTGACAATTGACACCAATTACTTGAAATTGTGATATATTATGAAATTAACAAGGTTTTTTATTAGATGTCATACAAATATGCTACTCATAAAATTAATAAGAAGCTTTTTGGAAGAAATAATATGTTATAAATCCATTTGGATATTGAAAACCTTTTATATACTTATTAATATACCGTATTCCAGATCCCTATATTAAAAATAATAATTTTTGGCATTTGGATACGTATAAGAGTATGATCAGTATATTACTTGAAGGAGCATTTTATAAAATAAATACAATGATTTATAAATCTTATAAAGGTTTCATTTTTGAAAATCAAATTTAGTAAATTAGAGAAATTGATATTGCTATGATATCAATCCACAAACATATTTGTAAAAGTAAGATATATATAATGAAATTATCAAAATTTGATGTATAATGAATATATCAGACTCATACAATCAATATCATATAATTTGTGCTGTTTGATGCTTGACAAACCTTTTGTTTGAAATAAATTTCAGTGTTTATATATTCAATACGAATCTTAAAAATTAATAGAAAAGTGAACTAAACTACAGTCTCTTTTTAGACAGTATTCCAAGACCACAAATTTAAAAGCAGTATTCTTTTGTGTATAGGAGTACTTGATTATACAATTACTAATATTATTCAAACAAATCAGCAAGTATTAACATTTTAGGGCAAATTTGGTAATTTAGCAAATTTGAAATCGCTATTGACACCAATTAATTCATAAAATAGTGAAAAATTATGAAATTCACAATGTTTGGATTCAAATATTATATATATGTGCTGTTTGTAATATAAATAAGAAGCTTTTTCAGAAGAAATTCAATTGTTATAAATCCATTTGGATATTGAAAACCTTTCATATACCAATTAATATACCTTATTCCAGATCTAAATATAAAAATAATAACCATTGGCATTTGGATACGTATAAGAGTAAGATCAGTTTGTTAATTGAAGGAGCATTTTTTGAAAAAAATTGCTATGACATCAATCCACATACATATTTGTAAAATAACGATATATATAATGAAATTATCAAAATTTGATGTATAATGAATATATCAGACTCATGCAATCAATATCATATAATTTGTGCTGTTTGATGCTCGACAAAACCCTTTGTTTAAAATAAATTTCAGTGTTTATATATTCAGTACGAATCTTAAAAATCAATGGAAAAGTGAAGTAAACTCCAGTCTCTTTTTAGACAGTATTCCACGACCACAAATTTATAAGCAGTATTCTTTTGTGTATAGGAGTACTTGATTATACAATTACTAATACAGTTCAAGCAAATCAGCAAGTATGATCATTTAAGAGCAAATTTGGTAATTTAGCTACAAAGAAATTGACAATTGACACCAATTATGTGAAATAGTGATATATTATGAAATTCACAATGTTTGGATTCAAATATCATATATATGTGCTGTTTATAATGTAAGTAGGAAGCTTCTTCAGAAGAAATTCAATGGTAACAAAACTATTTGGATATTGAAAACCTTTAAATACCTATTAATATACCTTATTCCAGAGTCAATTGTTAAAATTAAAAGTTTTTGGCATTTGGATACGTTTAAGAGTATAATCAGTATGTTATTTGAAGGAGCATTTTTTAAAATAAATACAATGATATATAAATCTTATAAAGGTTTCATTTTTGAAAATCAAATTTAGTAAATTAGAGAAATTGAAATTGCTATGATATCAATCCACAAACATATTTGTAAAATAAAGATATATATCATGAAGTTATCAAAATTTGATGTATAATGAATACTTAAAATCAAATATCATATAATTTGTGCTGGTTGATGCTTGACAAAACCATTTTTTTTAAATAAATTTCAGTTTTATATATTCAATACAAATCTTAAAAATCAATAGACAAGTGAAGTGTCTTTTTCGACATTATTCCCCGACCATAAATTTAAAAGCAGTATTCTTTTGTGTATAGGAGTACTTGATTATACAATAACTAATAATATTCAAGGAAGTCAGCAAATTTGATCATTAGAGATACAATTTGGTAATTTAGCGAAAATGAAAATGCAAATTGACACCAATTTAATCGTAAAATAGTGAAATATTATGAAATTCACAATGTTTGGATTCAAATATCATATATATGTGCTGTTTATAATGTAAATAAGATGCTTTTTCAGAAGAAATTCAATGGTTACAGAACCATTTGGATATTGAAAACCTTTTAAATACCTATTTATATACCTTATTCCAGAGTCAATTGTTAAAATTAAAAGTTTTTGGCATTTGGATACGTTTAAGAGTATAATCAGTATGTTATTTGAAGGAGCATTTTTTAAAATAAATACAATGATATATAAATCTTATAAAGGTTTCATTTTTGAAAATCAAATTTAGTAAATTAGAGAAATTGAAATTGCTATGATATCAATCCACAAACATATTTATAAAATAAAGATATATATAATGAAATTATCAAAATTTGATGTATAATGAATATATGAGACTCATGCAATCAAGGATCATATAATTGGTGCTGTTTGATGCTTGAAAAAACCATTTTTTAGAAAAAAATTTCAGTTTTATATATTCAATACGAATCTTAAAAATCAATCAAAGTCTCTTTTTAGACAGTATTCCACGACCACAAATTTAAAAGCAGTATTCTTTTGTGTATAGGAGTACTTGATTCTACAATTACTAATATAATTCAAGCAAATCAGCAAGTATGATCATTTACGAGCAAATTTGTAATATAGCTACAAAGAAATTGACAATTGACACCAATTACTTGAAATTGTGATATATTATGAAATTAACAAGGTTTTTTATTAGATGTCATACAAATATGCTACTCATAAAATTAATAAGAAGCTTTTTGGAAGAAATAATATGTTATAAATCCATTTGGATATTGAAAACCTTTTATATACTTATTAATATACCGTATTCCAGATCCCTATATTAAAAATAATAATTTTTGGCATTTGGATACGTATAAGAGTATGATCAGTATATTACTTGAAGGAGCATTTTTTAAAATAAATACAATGATTTTTAAATCTTATAAAGGTTTCATTTTTGAAAATCAAATTTAGTAAATTAGAGAAATTGATATTGCTATGATATCAATCCACAAACATATTTGTAAAAGTAAGATATATATAATGAAATTATCAAAATTTGATGTATAATGAATATATCAGACTCATACAATCAATATCATATAATTTGTGCTGTTTGATGCTTGACAAACCTTTTGTTTGAAATAAATTTCAGTGTTTATATATTCAATACGAATTTTAAAAATCAATAGAAAAGTGAACTAAACTACAGTCTCTTTTAGACAGTATTCCACGACCATCAATTTAAAAGCAGTATTCTTTTGTGTATAAGAGTACTTGATTATACAATTACTAATATTATTCAAACAAATCAGCAAGTATGATCATTTTAGGGCAAATTTGGTAATTTAGCAAATTTGAAATCGCTATTGACACCAATTTATTCATAAAATAGTGAAAAATTATGAAATTCACAATGTTTGGATTCAAATATTATATATATGTGCTGTTTGTAATATAGATAAGAAGCTTTTTCAGAAGAAATTCAATAATTATAAATCCATTTGGATATTGAAAACCTTTCATATACCAATTAATATACCTTATTCCAGATCTAAATATAAAAATAATAACCATTGGCATTTGGATACGTATAAGAGTAAGATCAGTTTGTTAATTGAAGGAGCATTTTTTAAAATAAATACAATGATATATAAATCTTATGAAGGTTTCATTTTTAAAAATCAAATTTATTAAAATAGAGAAATTGAAATTGCTATGATGCAATCAATATCATATAATTTGTGCTGTTTGATGCTTGACAAAACCCTTTGTTTGAAATAGATTTCAGTGTTTATATATTCAATACGAATCTTAAAAATTAATAGAAAAGTGAACTAAACTACAGTCTCTTTTTAGACAGTATTCCACGACCACAAATTTAAAAGCAGTATTCTTTTGTGTATAGGAGTACTTGATTATACAATTACTAATATTATCAAAGCAAATCAGCAAGTATCATCTTTGAAGAACCAATTTGGTAATTTAGCAAAAATGAAATTGCAAATTGACACCAATTTATTTGTGATATAATGGGATATTGTGAATTTATCAAAGTTTGGATTCAAGTATTATATATATGTGCTGTTTGTAATATAAATAAGAAGCTTTTTCAGATGAAATTCAAAAGTTATAAATCCATTTGGATATTCCAAACCTTTGTTATACCAATTAATATACCATATTCCAGATCCAAATATAAAGATAATAACCATTGGCATTTGGATACGTATATGAGTAAGATCAGTATGTTACTTGAAGGAGCATTTTTTGAAAAAAATTGCTATGACATCAATCCACAAACATATTTGTAAAATAACGATATATATAATGAAATTATCAAATATTGATGTATAATGAATATATCAGACTCATGCAATCAATATCATATAATTTGTGCTGTTTGATGCTTGACAAAACCCTTTGTTTGAAATAAATTTCAGTGTTTATTTATTCAGTACGAATCTTAAAAATCAATGGAAAAGTGAAGTAAACTCCAGTCTCTTTTTAGACAGTATTCCACGACCACAAATTTAAAAGCAGTATTCTTTTGTGTATAGGAGTACTTGATTATACAATTACTAATATTATCAAAGCAAATCAGCAAGTATCATCTTTGAAGAACCAATTTGGTAATTTAGCTAATTTGAAATTGCAAATTGACACCAATTTATTCGTAAAATAGTGAAAAATAATGAAATTTACATAGTTTGGATTCAAATATCATATATATGTGCTGTTTATAATGTAAATAAGAAGCTTTCAGAAGAAATTCAATGGTTATAAATCCATTTGGATATTCCAAACCTTTGTTATACCAATTAATATACCATATTCCAGATCCAAATATAAAAATAATAACCATTGGCATTTGGATACGTATAAGAGTAAGATCAGTTTGTTAATTGAAGGAGCATTTTTTAAAATAAATACAATGATATATAAATCTTATGAAGGTTTCATTTTTAAAAATCAAATTTATTAAAATAGAGAAATTGAAATTGCTATGATATCAATCCACAAACATATTTGTAAAATAAAGATATATATAATGAAATTATCAAAATATGATGTATAATGAAATTATCAAAATTTGATGTATAATGAATATATCAGACTCATGCAATCAAGTATCATATAATTTGTGCTGTTTGATGCTTGAAAAAACCATTTTTTTGAAATAAATTTCAGTGTTTATATATTCAATACTAATCTTAAAAATCAATAGAAAAGTGAACTAAACTACAGTCTCTTTTAGACAGTATTCCCCGACCATAAATTTAAAAGCAGTATTCTTTTGTGTATAGGAGTACTTGATTATACTATTACTAATAATATTCAAGCAAGTCAGCAAATTTGATCATTAGAGATACAATTTGGTAATTTAGCGAAAATGAAATTGCAAATTGACACCAATTTAGTCGTAAAATAGTGAAATATTATGAATTTTAAAAAGTTTGGATTCAAATATCATATATATGTGCTGTTTATAATATAAATAAGAAGCTTTTTCAGAAGAAATTGCAATGGTAATAAACCCATTTGGATATTGAAAACCTTTTATATTCCAATTAATATACCATATTCCAGATCCAAATATAAAAATAATAACCATTGGCATTTCGATACGTATATGAGTAAGATCAGTTTGTTACTTAAAGGAGCATTTTTTGAAAAAGATTGCTATGATATCAATCTACGAACATATTCGTAAAATAAAGATATATATATTGAAATTATCAAAATTTGATGTATAATGTATATATCACACTCTTGAAATCAAATATCATATAATTTGTGCTGGTTGATGCTTAACAAAACCATTTTTTTCAAATAAATTTCAGTTTTATATATTCAATACGAATCTTAAAAATCAATAGACAAGTGAACTAAACTACAGCCTCCTTTTAGACAGTATTCCCCGACCATAAATTTAAAAGCAGTATTCTTTTCTGTATAGCAGTACTTGATTCTACAATTACGAATATAATTCAACCAAATCAGCAAATATGATCATTTAAGAGCAAATTGGTTATTTTAGCTACAAAGAAATTGACAATTGACACCAATTACGTGAAATTGTGATATATTATGAAATTAACAAGGTTTTTTATCAGATGTCATATAAATGTGCTATTCATAAAATTAATAAGAAGCTTTTTGGAAGAAATACAATGTTATAAATCCATTTGGATATGAAACCTTTTATATACCTATTAATATACCGTATTCCAGATCCAAATATTAAAAATAATATTTTTTGGCATTTGGATACGTATAAGAGTATGATCAGTATGTTACTTATTTAAATTATTTAATATCATTTAGTCCAGATATCATTTCAATGTGTGACACCCGAATTAGAGAACTGAGCGAGAATGATTGCTACCCCGAAGGTTTTGATGTCTTTTTGGTTCCCGCAGTAAGTAAGAAAGCAAATCATCCGTCTAGGGGCATACTTTTTCTGATAAAAAGTGATTTGAAGCCCAACATTAAGTCCAGAGATGTAAAGGGCAATTACTTAGTGCTTACAATAAAGTGGAAGGGTAGACTAATCAATATTTTATCAGTGTACGGTCCAAATAAAGATG
This sequence comes from Lepeophtheirus nordmannii, assembly GCA_963680855.1. Classification (NCBI taxonomy): domain Eukaryota; kingdom Metazoa; phylum Arthropoda; class Copepoda; order Siphonostomatoida; family Caligidae; genus Lepeophtheirus; species Lepeophtheirus nordmannii. Next base: position 8,399,023 of record OY804526.1, on the reverse strand, counting down.
ACCCTGAGTTTTTTAGATCAGTTGAGGAAAAGTTTGTGAAGCAATTCGTTTATAATAATGAAGATTTTATACTAATGGGCGATTTTAATCTAGCATTGGAACAGGAACGTGATACCTTTAACTATATCAATACGAACAATCGTAATGCAAGAAAGGTTTTTAAAAATATTTTAAACACTAACACAATATCCGATTCAGCCATCAAATTCAATCAAAACCCAGAGCATACTTTTTTCGTTAAATCTGGAGACACTATAATAAAAAGTGCTAGACTAGACTACTTTTTTGTGTCTGAAAGCCTGGTACATTTTCTTTCAGATTATTGTACAGTTCCAAGTTTTATGTCTGATCATAAGCCAATATTGCTGACCGTGTCTATTCCAAAAAAATATCTGAAGGGCTACTGGAAACTTAATATAACTTTGCTGGAAGATAGTAATACTCAAATTAAAATTAAGACGTTAATTGAAAATACTCTACAGAAATTGAGGGTTAATCAAGTCCCCCTCGTATGCCCTTAAAATAGTATTAGATTGCGCGAGAAAAATGTACCGCGAGCTTGGGACGAAGCTAAGCCAAGATAGAAAGCTTAAGTTTGAGCACTTGCTTAGAAAGAAAAAAGATGGTAGTATAGATCGGGCCGAAGAAGAAGAGCTGATTAGAATCAATGAGTTCTACACTCAAGGATATTTGGTAAGATCTAGACTTCATAAAATTCCCAAAGAACAGGCAACTTTAAAAAAAGTGAAGCAAAAAGAACGTTTTAATGGAGAGAGAAAAACAATCGCTGCGCTTTTTGATAAAAAAGGAGTGTTGGAAAAAGATAAGTCAAAAGTGAATAGTATTGTGACCGAATTTTATGGAAGATTGTATGTTTGCAGAGACTGCAATCTCTTGAAAAATTATACTTGTTTAAAATGCACTTTTAATACTGCCAACTTTCTAAGACATTCTGGGAAAGGAATGAATATGAAGATAGTGAAGGTTGATTATCCAAATAGAAGGCTACTAGAGAACGAAATCGGTTCTGCAGAAATTACTGATTACATTAGGTCTTATAAGAAAAAAAATATAGCGCCTGGTCCTGACGGATTCCCAATGGAATTTTACACTAAGTTCAGCATATTTTTGGCTCCACTCCTTGAGCAAGTTTTCAAAGAGGTGCATAGGAATGGTTACTTCGACGAACAAATTTCTAAAGGTAAGCTCGTCTTGATCCCAAAAATAGGCAAAGACCCTAGATTTATCGAAAACCTACGACCTTTAACTTTACTCAATACTGTTTTTAAAATACATAGGGGTATTTTAGCACATAGGTTAAGAGCCCTTTTAAATGTTATAATAAACCCAGCCCAAAAAGGTTTTATACCAGGCAGATTGATAGAGGATGTTGGAAGAAACATTAAAGATTCTATTGCTCAAATCATAGATTATAAGACGAAGATAGCTGTTTTAGGAATTGATTTTAAAAAAGCCTTTGATAGTGTGTCTCATCAATGGATTTTAGAATGCCTAAAGGGTCACGGGCTTGGAGAAAATTTTATTAGAATGGTAGGGGTAGGTCTGTGTGGTCTTTCAACGTATTATGAGCGTTCCAATAATGTATTTCAAGTAAATCGGGGATGTCGGCAAGGTGATCCCATCTCTCCCCTTCTATTTGTGATAGCAGTTAATTCAATGATTCAAGAAATCATTGACTGTAAATATATACAAGGTATTAGAGTAGGGAAAAATACAACAAAAGTGCTTGCTTTTGCAGATGACATGACATTTGTTTTTTCGGGAAGTGAGGAGGAGATTTTTACTTCCTTTAAGAATACATTGAGTATTTTAGAACAAAATCAAAGACGATCGGGCCTAGAGATTAATATGACAAAGTCTCAAATAATGGCCAATTTTGACATTCCCTTTGATCTAGGAGGTATTCAAACGACACAAGTCATGAAAATACTGGGGAGTTTCATTTCGTTAGATGATCAAGACTTCTCGAAAAACTGTGTTCTCATTCAGGATAAAATATCAAGAGCTACATCAATGTATGCAATGGTTTTAAGGAAAAACGTGGTGGCTAGGATTTTTATATGGAATGTTTTAATTCTACCCAAAGTAATTCATATTTTGAGATTAACACCGTATTCAGGGAGTTTAAGTGCAATCATAGACGAAATTTGTGAAGTTTTTCTTTTTCCGTCAGGTCGCCCGAGGAATATATCTTGGCAACGTATTAAAACTCCTTTAAAATTTGGCGGATTAGGTCTGTTGAGTTTTGGAGACTTTTGGAAAGTAATTCTGTGCAAATGGGTTAAAAGACTTTTGGAAGTGAAGTCAATATGGGCTGAAGTGTTAGAAATTTTATATGAAAAGGAAATGAATGAATCTTTGGAAATGGTAAAAGGCAAGGGTCCCCATAGGTGCTTAGAAATAGCGAAGAAAATAAGCCCCTTTTGGAATAGGAATGTGGAGATCTATTGTGAGGTAGTAGATGTGGTGCTAGAGAGGATGGAATGGCAAGAACCTGTTAGTGCTAACAAAAGATTAGTTATTTTGCAAAATGCATCAATAAAAAGAAAAATATTGTTCTTGGGTGAAGTGTTCAATAAAGAAAATAATTTTACTTTAAACGAGCTGTTAGAAAAAGAGAGGATCTTAAGATTTGTCAATTTTAAGAAGCGGGAATTTGGTCCGAGAAATTGTTTTTTCAGTTTTATAAAATTAATGACCAATAAATGCCTTCGTAATATTTTAGTGGAGAAAAGGTTTAGAAATCATTTTATTAATCAAATAGAGAGAAGAAGGGATAGTTTTGGATTGGAAATTCCTGTTAGTGCTATTATAAAAGGTCTGCAGTCGGAAAAAATGAGTCATTCACTTTTTTGGTTCAAGTATAGAGTGATATCTGGTACCCTTTCACTAGGAAGTATCTATGGGAAGACGGGAGCTGAAAGGCTTTGTTTTTTCTGCAGAACCTCGTTGGAGACATTAAAGCATTTTATTCTGGAGTGTCCACATATGGGTGAAATCTTGGACTATCTTAAATCAGTTTTCAATGAGACTCTTAATATACAATTGCAAAGGATTGACTATGTTTATTTTTATAGTGGCCCTTACCAGGATATTGTTAATTTTTTTACTGCAAAGCGCAATATTTCATGTACAAATTACGAACAGAAAGAGAACCCCTACCCGAATGTCCCTCAAAAATTGTTGATGGTATTGTAAAAAGTTGGTCATTCTGATGACAAAAATTGTTTTTGTTTTCTGTGCTGTATTTTGGTTGAGGATGTGATTTGAGTTATTAGTTTATGGATCTTATAAAGTTGATTGTAACATTATTTTAGTTTTGTTTTAGTGATTAAATAAATAGTTAAAAAAAAAAAAAAAAAAAAAAAAAAAAAGAAGCTTTTTGGAAGAAATACAATGTTATAAATCCATTTGGATATGAAACCTTTTATATATCTATTAATATACCGTATTCCAGATCCAAATATTAAAAATAATATTTTTTGGCATTTGGATACGTATAAGAGTATGATCAGTATGTTACTTAAGGGAGCATTTTTTATATGAAATACAATGATTTATAATTCTTATGAAGGGATTATTTTTTAAAATCAAATTTAGTAAAATAGAGAAATTGAAATTGCTATGATGCAATCAATATCATATAATTTGTACTGTTTGATGCTTGACAAAACCCTTTGTTTGAAATAAATTTCAGTGTTTATATATTCAATACGAATCTTAAAAATTAATAGAAAAGTGAACTAAACTACAGTCTCTTTTTAGACAGTATTCCACGACCACAAATTTAAAAGCAGTATTCTTTTGTGTATAGGAGTACTTGATTCTACAATTACTAATATAATTCAAGCAAATCAGCAAGTATGATCATTTACGAGCAAATTTGTAATATAGCTAAAAAGAAATTGACAATTGACACCAATTACTTGAAATTGTGATATATTATGAAATTAACAAGGTTTTTTATTAGATGTCATACAAATATGCTACTCATAAAATTAATAAGAAGCTTTTTGGAAGAAATAATATGTTATAAATCCATTTGGATATTGAAAACCTTTTATATACTTATTAATATACCGTATTCCAGATCCCTATATTAAAAATAATAACCATTGGCATTTGGATACGTATAAGAGTAAGATCAGTATATTACTTGAAGGAGCATTTTTTAAAATAAATACAATGATTTATAAATCTTATAAAGGTTTCATTTTTGAAAATCAAATTAATAAATTAGAGAAATTGATATTGCTATGATATCAATCCACAAACATATTTGTAAAAGTAAGACTTATATAATGAAATTATCAAAATTTGATGTATAATGAATATATCAGACTCATACAATCAATATCATATAATTTGTGCTGTTTGATGCTTGACAAACCTTTTGTTTGAAATAAATTTCAGTGTTTATATATTCAATACGAATCTTAAAAATCAATAGAAAAGTGAACTAAACTACAGTCTCTTTTAGACAGTATTCCACGACCATCAATTTAAAAGCAGTATTCTTTTGTGTATAAGAGTACTTGATTATACAATTACTAATATTATTCAAACAAATCAGCAAGTATGATCATTTTAGGTTAAATTTGGTAATTTAGCAAATTTGAAATCGCTATTGACACCAATTTATTCATAAAATAGTGAAAAATTATGAAATTCACAATGTTTGGATTCAAATATTATATATATGTGCTGTTTGTAATATAAATAAGAAGCTTTTTCAGAAGAAATTCAATAATTATAAATCCATTTGGATATTGAAAACCTTTCATATACCAATTAATATACCTTATTCCAGATCTAAATATAAAAATAATAACCATTGGCATTTGGATACGTAGAAGAGTAAGATCAGTTTGTTATTTAAAGGAGCATTTTTTGAAAAAGATTGCTATGACATCAATCCACAAACATATTTGTAAAATAACGATATATATAATGAAATTATCAAATATTGATGTATAATGAATATATCAGACTCATGCAATCAATATCATATAATTTGTGCTGTTTGATGCTTGACAAAACCCTTTGTTTGAAATAAATTTCAGTGTTTATTTATTCAGTACGAATCTTAAAAATCAATGGAAAAGTGAAGTAAACTCCAGTCTCTTTTTAGACAGTATTCCACGACCACAAATTTAAAAGCAGTATTCTTTTGTGTATAGGAGTACTTGATTATAGAATTATAAGCACTGAAATTTATTTCAAAAAAATGGTTTTGTAAAACAGCACAACTTATATATTTGATTCAAGAGTCTGATATATTCATTATACATCAAATTTTGATAATTTCATTATATATATCTTTATTTTACGAATATGTTTGTGGATTGATATCACAGCAATTTCAATTTCTCTAATTTACTAAATTTGATTTTCAAAAATGAAACCTTCATTAGATTTATAATTCATTGTATTTATTTTAAAAAATGCTCCTTCAAGTAACATACTGATCATACTCCTATACGTATCCAAATATCAAAAATTATTATTTTTACTATTTGGATCTGGAATACGGTATATAAATAGGTATATAAAAGGTTTTCAATATCCAAATGGATTTATAACATTTATTGCTTCAAAAAAGCTTCTTATTAATTTTATGAATAGCACATTTATATTACATCTGATAAAAAACCTTGTTAATTTCATAATATATCACAATTTCACATAATTGGTGTCAATTTTCAATTTCTTTGTAGCTAAATAACCAAATTTGCTCTTAAGTGATCATACTGGCTGATTTGCCTGAATTATATTCGTAATTGTAGAATCAAGTACTCCTATACACAAAAGAATACTGCTTTTAAATTTGTGGTCGTGGAATACTGTCTAAAAAGAGACTGTAGTTTAGTTCACTTTTCTATTAATTTTTAAGATTCGTAATGAATATATAAACACTGAAGTTTCTTTCAAACAAAGGGTTTTGTCAAGCATCAAACAACACAAATTATATGATATTGATTGCATCATAGCAATTTCAATTTCTCTATTTTAGTAAAATTTGATTTTTAAAAATGAAACCTTCATAAGATTTATAAATCTTTGTATTTATTTTAAAAAATGCTCCTTCAAGTAACATACTGATCATACTCTTATACGTATCCAAATGCAAAAAAAAATTATTTTTAATATTTGGATCTGGAATACGGTATATTAATAGGTATATAAAAGGTTTCATATCCAAATGGATTTATAACATTTTATTTCTTCCAAAAAGCTTCTTATTTATATTACAAACAGCACATATATATAATATTTGAATCCAAACTTTTATAAATTCATAATATACCATTATATCAAAAATAAATTGGTGTCAATTTGCAATTTCATTTTTGCTAAATTACCAAATTGTATTTTTAATGATCAAGTTTGCTGATTTGCTTGAATAATATTAGTAATTGTATAATCAAGTACTCCTATACACAAAAGAATACTGCTTTTAAATTTGTGGTCGTGGAATACTGTCTAAAAGGAGGCTGTAGTTTAGTTCACTTTTCTATTGATTTTTAAGATTTGTATTGATTATATAAGCACTGAAATTTATTTCAAAAAAATGGTTTTTTCAAGCATCAAACAGCACAAATTATATGATATTTGATTGCATGAGTCTGATATATTCATTATACATCAAATTTTGATAATTTCATTATATATATATTTATTTTACAAATATGTTTGTGGATTGATGTCATAGCAATTTTTTCCAAAAAATGCTCCTTCAAGTAACAAACTGATCTTACTCTTATACGTATCCAAATGCCAATGGTTATTATGTTTATATTTGGATCTGGAATATGGTATATTAATTGGTATAACAAAGGTTTGGAATATCCAAATGGATTTATAACTATTGAATATCTTCTGAAAAAGCTTCATATTTATATTACAAACAGCACATATATATAATATTTTAATCCAAACTTTGATAAATTCACAATATACCATTATATAACAAATAAATTGGTGTTAATTTGCAGTTTCATTTTTGCTAAATTACCAAATTTGTTCTTCAAAGATGATACTTGCTGATTTGCTTTGATAATATTAGAAATTGTATAATCAAGTACTCCTATACACAAAAGAATACTGCTTTTAAATTTGTTGTCGTGGAATACTGTCTAAAAAGAGGCTGTAGTTTAGTTCACTCTTCTATTGATTTTGAAGATTTGTATTGATTATATAAGCACTGAAATTTATTTCAAAAAAATGGTTTTGTAAAACAGCACAACTTATATATTTGATTTCAAGAGTGTGATATATTCATTATACATCAAATTTTGATAATTTCAAAATATTTGTCTTTATTTTACAATTATATTCGTAGATCGATGTCATAGCAATTTTATTCAAAAAATGCTTCTTCAAGTAACAAACTGATCATACTCTTATACGTATCCAAATGCCAATGGTTATTATTTTTATATTTGGATCTGGAATATGGTATATTAATTGGGATATAAAAGGTTTTCAATATCCAAATGGATTTATAACCATTGAATTTCTTCTGAAAAAGCTTCTTATTTATATTACAAACAGCACATATATATGATATTTGAATCCAAACTATGTAAATTTCATTATTTTTCACTATTTTACGAATAATTTGGTGTCAATTTGCAATTTCAAATTTGCTAATTACCAAATTTGCCCTAAAATGATCATACTTGCTGATTTGTTTGAATAATATTAGTAATAGTATAATCAAGTACTCCTATACACAAAAGAATACTGCTTTTAAATTTGTGGTCGTGGAATACTGTCTAAAAAGAGGCTTTAGTTTAGTTCACTTTTCTATTGATTTTTAAGATTCGTATTGAATATATAAACACTGAAATTTTTTCAACAAAGGGTTTCGTCAAGCATCAAACAGCACAAATTATATGTTATTGATTGCATGAGTCTGATATATTCATTATACATCAAATTTTGATAATTTCATTATATATATCTTTATTTTACAAATATGTTTGTGGATTGATATCATAGCAATTTCAATTTCTCTAATTTACTAAATTTGATTTTCAAAAATGAAACCTTCATTAGATTTATAATTCATTGTATTTATTTTAAAAAATGCTCCTTCAAGTAACATACTGATCATACTCCTATACGTATCCAAATGCCAAAAATTATTATTTTTACTATTTGGATCTGGAATACGGTATATAAATAGGTATTTAAAAGGTTTTCAATATCCAAAGGAATTTATAACATTTATTTCTTCAAAAAAGCTTCTTATTAATTTTATGAATAGCACATTTATATGACATCTGACAAAAAACCTTGTTAATTTCATAATATATCACAATTTCACATAATTGGTGTCAATTTTCAATTTCTTTGTAGCTAAATAACCAAATTTGCTCTTAAGTGATCATACTGGCTGATTTGCCTGTATTATATTCGTAATTGTAGAATCAAGTACTCCTATACACAAAAGAATACTGCTTTTAAATTTGTGGTCGTGGAATACTGTCTAAAAAGAGACTGTAGTTTAGTTCACTTTTCTATTAATTTTTAAGATTCGTAATGAATATATAAACACTGAAGTTTCTTTCAAACAAAGGGTTTTGTCAAGCATCAAACAGCACAAATTATATGATATTGATTGCATCATAGCAATTTCAATTTCTCTATTTTAATAAATTTGATTTTTAAAAATGAAACCTTCATAAGATTTATAAATCATTGTATTTATTTTAAAAAATGCTCCTTCAATTAACAAACTGATCTTACTCTTATACGTATCCAAATGCCAATGGTTATTATTTTTATATTTGGATCTGGAATATGGTATATTAATTGGTATATAAAAGGTTTTCGTTATCCAAATGGATTTCTAACGATTGAATTTCTACTGAAAAAGCTTCTTATTTATATTACAAACAGCACATATATATAATATTTGAATCCAAACTTTGATAAATTCACAATATACCATTATATCACAAATAAATTCGTGTCAATTTCCACTTTCATTTTTGCTAAATTACCAAATTGTATTTTTAATGATCAAATTTGCTGATTTGGTTGAATTATATTCGTAATAGTAGAATCAAGTACTCCTATACACAAAAGAATACTGCTTTTAAATTTATGGTCGGGGAATACTGTCAAAAAAGAGACTGTACTTTAGTTCACTTGTCTATTGATTTTTAAGATTCGTATTGAATATATAAACACTGAAATTTATTTCAAACAAAGGGTTTTGTCAAGCATCAAACAGCACAAATTATTTGATATTGATTGCATGAGTCTGATATATTCATTATACATCAAATTTTGATAATTTCATTATATATATCTTTATTTTACAAATATGTTTGTGGATTGATGTCATAGCAATTTTTTCCAAAAAATGCTCCTTCAAGTAACAAACTGATCTTACTCTTATACGGTCCAAATGCCAATGGTTTTTATGTTTATAGTTGGATCTGGAATATGGTATATTAATTGGTATATAAAAGGTTTTTAATATCCAAATGGATTTACAACTATTGAATTTTTTCTGAAAAAGCTTCTTATTAATTTTATGAATAGCACATTTATATTACATCTGATAAAAAACCTTGTTAATTTCATAATATATCACATTTTCACGTAATTGGTGTCAATTGTCAATTTCTTTGTAGCTAAATTCCCAAATTTGCTCTTAAATGATCATACTTGCTAATTTGCTTGAATTGTATTAGTAATTGTATAATCAAGTACTCCTATACACAAAAGAATACTGCTTTTAAATTTGTGGTCGTGAAATACTGTCTAAAAAGAGACTGTAGTTTAGTTCACTTTTCTATTAATTTTTAAGATTCGTACTGAATATATAAACATTGAAATTTATTTCAAACAAAGGGTTTTGTCAAGCATCAAACAGCACAAATTATATGATATTGATTGCATGAGTCTGATATATTCATTCTACATCAAATTTTGATAACTTCATTATATATATCTTTATTTTACAAATATGTTTGTGGATTGATATCATAGCAATTTCTATTTTTCTAATTTACTAAATTTGATTTTCAAAATTGAAACCTTCATAAGATTTATAAATCATTGTATTTATTTTAAAAAATGCTCCTTCAAGTAACATACTGATCATACTTTTATACGTATCCAAATGCCAAAAATTATTATTTTTAATAGTTGGATCTGGAATACGGTATATTAATAGGTATATAAAAGATTTTCAATATCCAAATAGTTTTGTAACCATTGAATTTCTTCTAAAAAAGCTTTTTATTTATATTTGAATCCAAACTTTGTAAATTTTATAATTTTTCACTATTTTACGAATAAATTGGTGTCAATTTGCAATTTCATTTTTGCTAAATTACCAAATTGTATCTTTAATGATCAAATTTGCTGAGTTGCTTGGATAATATTAGTAATTGTATAATCAAGTACTCCTATACACAAAAGAATACTGCTTTTAAATTTGTGGTCGTGGCATACTGTCTAAAAAGAGGCTGTAGTTTATTTCACTTTTCTATTAATTTTGTATTGAATATATAAACACTGAACCTTATTTCAAAAAAATGGTTTTGTAAAACAGCACAACTTATATATTTGATTTCAAGAGTGTGATATATTCATTATACATCAAACTTTGATAATTTCTATATATATATCTCTATTTTACAAATATGTTTGTGGATTGATGTCATAAAATTTTTTTTCAAAAACTGCTCCTTCAAGTAACAAACTGATCTTACTCTTATACGTATCCAAATGCCAATGGTTATTATTTTTATATTTGGATCTGGAATATGGTATATTAATTGGTATATAAAAGGTTTCATATCCAAATGGATTTATAACATTTTATTTCTTCCAAAAAGCTTCTTTTTAATTTTATGAATAGCACATTTATATGACATCTGATAAAAAACCTTGTTAATTTCATAATATATCACAATTTCACGTAATTGGTGTCAATTTGCAATTTCTTTGTAGCTATATTACCAAATTTGCTCTTAAATGATCATACTTGCTGATTTGCTTGAATTATATTAGTAATTGTATAATCAAGTACTCCTATACACAAAAGAATACTGCTTTTAAATTTGTGGTCGTGGAATACTGTCCAAAAAGAGACTGTAGTTTAGTTCACTTTTCTATTAATTTTTAAGATTCGTACTGAATATATAAACATTGAAATTTATTTCAAACAAAGGATTTTGTCAAGCATCAAACAGCACAAATTATATGATATTGATTGCATGAGTTTGATATATTCATTATACATCAAATTTTGATAATTTCATTATATATATCGTTTTTTTTTTTCAAATATGTTTGTGGATTGATATCATAGCAATTTCAATTTCTCTAATTTACTAAATTTGATTTTCAAAAATGAAACTTTCATAAGATTTATAAATCATTGTATTTATTTTAAAAAATGCTCCTTCAAGTAACATACTGATCATATTCTTATACGTATCCAAATGCCAAAAATTAATATTTTTAATATTTTGATCTGGAATACGGTATATTAATAGGTATATAAAAGGTTTTCAATATCCAAATGGATTTATAACATTTTATTTCTTCAAAAAAGCTTCTTATTAATTTTATGAATAGCACATTCATATGACATCTGATAAAAAACCTTGTTAATTTCATAATATATCACAATTTCACGTAATTGGTGTCAATTGTCAATTTCTTTGTAGCTATATTACCAAATTTGCTCTTAAATGATCATACTTGCTGATTTGCTTGAATTGTATTAGTAATTGTATAATCAAGTACTCCTATACACAAAAGAATACTGCTTTTAAATTTGTAGTCGTGGAATACTGTCTAAGAAGAGACTGTAGTTTAGTTCACTTTTCTATTAATTTTAAGATTCGTACTGAATATATAAACATTGAAATTTATTTCAAACAAAGGATTTTGTCAAGCATCAAACAGCACAAATTATATGATATTGATTGCATGAGTTTGATATATTCATTATACATCAAATTTTGATAATTTCATTATATCTATCGTTTTTTTTTTTCAAATATGTTTGTGGATTGATATCATAGCAATTTCAATTTCTCTATTTTACTAAATTTGATTTTTAAAAATGAAACCTTCATAAGATTTATAAATCATTGTATTTATTTTAAAAAATGCTCCTTCAAGTAACATACTGATCATACTTTTATACGTATCCAAATGCCTAAAATTATTACTTTTAATAGTTGGATCTGGAATACGGTATATTAATAGGTATATAAAAGATTTTCAATATCCAAATAGTTTTGTAACCTTTGAATTTCTCCTGAAAAAGCTTTTTATTTATATTTGAATCCAAACTTTGTAAATTTCATAAAATATCACAATTTCACGTAATTGGTGTCAATTGTCAATTTCTTTGTAGCTATATTACCAAATTTGCTCTTAAATGATCATACTTGCTGATTTGCTTGAATTATATTAGTAGTTGTATAATCAAGTACTCCTATACACAAAAGAATACTGCTTTTAAATTTGTGGTCGTGGCATACTGTCTAAAAAGACGCTGTAGTTTAGTTCACTTTTCTATTAATTTTAAGATTCGTACTGAATATATAAACATTGAAATTTATTTCAAACAAAGGATTTTGTCAAGCATCAAACAGCACAAATTATATGATATTGATTGCATGAGTTTGATATATTCATTATACATCAAATTTTGATAATTTCATTATATATATCGTTTTTTTTTTTCAAATATGTTTGTGGATTGATATCATAGCAATTTCAATTTCTCTATTTTACTAAATTTGATTTTTAAAAATGAAACCTTCATAAGATTTATAAATCATTGCATTTTTTTTAAAAAATGCTCCTTCAAGTAACAAACTGATCTTAGTCTTATACGTATCCAAATGCCAATGGTTATTATTTTTATATTTAGATCTGGAATATGGTATGTTAATTGGTATATAAAAGGTTTTCAATATCCAAATGGATTTATAACTATTGAATTTCTTCTGAAAAAGCTTCATATTTATATTACAAACAGCACATATATATAATATTTGAATCCAAACTTTGATAAATTCACAACATACCATTATATCACAAATAAATTGGTGTCAATTTGCAATTTCTTTGTAGCTATATTACAAAATTTGCTCTTAAATGATCATACTTGCTGATTTGCTTGAATTATATTAGTAATTGTATAATCAAGTACTCCTATACACAAAAGAATACTGCTTTTAAATTTGTGGTCGTGGAATACTGTCTAAAAAGAGACTGTAGTTCAGTTCACTTTTCTATTAATTTTTAAGATTCGTACTGAATATATAAACATTGAAATTTATTTCAAACAAAGGGTTTTGTCAAGCATCAAACAGCACAAATTATATGATATTGATTGCATGAGTCTGATATATTCATTATACATCAAATTTTGATAATTTCATTGTATATATCGTTTTTTTTTCAAATATGTTTGTGGATTGATATCATAGCAATTTCAATTTCTCTATTTTACTAAATTTGATTTTTAAAATTGAAACCTTCATAAGATTTATAAATCATTGTATTTATTTTAAAAAATGCTCCTTCAAGTAACATACTGATCATACTTTTATACGTATCCAAATGCCTAAAATTATTACTTTTAATAGTTGGATCTGGAATACGGTATATTAATAGGTATATAAAAGATTTTCAATATCCAAATAGTTTTGTAACCTTTGAATTTCTCCTGAAAAAGCTTTTTATTTATATTTGAATCCAAACTTTGTAAATTTCATAAAATATCACAATTTCACGTAATTGGTGTCAATTGTCAATTTCTTTGTAGCTATATTACCAAATTTGCTCTTAAATGATCATACTTGCTGATTTGCTTGAATTGTATTAGTAATTGTATAATCAAGTACTCCTATACACAAAAGAATACTGCTTTTAAATTTGTGGTCGTGGCATACTGTCTAAAAAGACGCTGTAGTTTAGTTCACTTTTCTATTAATTTTAAGATTCGTACTGAATATATAAACATTGAAATTTATTTCAAACAAAGGATTTTGTCAAGCATCAAACAGCACAAATTATATGATATTGATTGCATGAGTTTGATATATTCATTATACATCAAATTTTGATAATTTCATTATATATATCGTTTTTTTTTTTCAAATATGTTTGTGGATTGATATCATAGCAATTTCAATTTCTCTATTTTACTAAATTTGATTTTTAAAAATGAAACCTTCATAAGATTTATAAATCATTGCATTTTTTTTAAAAAATGCTCCTTCAAGTAACAAACTGATCTTAGTCTTATACGTATCCAAATGCCAATGGTTATTATTTTTATATTTAGATCTGGAATATGGTATGTTAATTGGTATATAAAAGGTTTTCAATATCCAAATGGATTTATAACTATTGAATTTCTTCTGAAAAAGCTTCTTATTTATATTACAAACAGCACATATATATAATATTTGAATCCAAACTTTGATAAATTCACAATATACCATTATATCACAAATAAATTCGTGTCAATTTCCACTTTCATTTTTGCTAAATTACCAAATTGTATTTTTAATGATCAAATTTGCTGATTTGGTTGAATTATATTCGTAATAGTAGAATCAAGTACTCCTATACACAAAAGAATACTGCTTTTAAATTTATGGTCGGGGAATACTGTCAAAAAAGAGACTGTACTTTAGTTCACTTGTCTATTGATTTTTAAGATTCGTATTGAATATATAAACACTGAAATTTATTTCAAACAAAGGGTTTTGTCAAGCATCAAACAGCACAAATTATTTGATATTGATTGCATGAGTCTGATATATTCATTATACATCAAATTTTGATAATTTCATTATATATATCTTTATTTTACAAATATGTTTGTGGATTGATGTCATAGCAATTTTTTCCAAAAAATGCTCCTTCAAGTAACAAACTGATCTTACTCTTATACGTATCCAAATGCCAATGGTTATTATGTTTATAGTTGGATCTGGAATATGGTATATTAATTGGTATATATAAGGTTTTCAATATCCAAATGGATTTATAACTATTGAATTTTTTCTGACAAAGCTTCTTATTTATATTACAAACAGCACATATATATAATATTTGAATCCAAACTTTTATAAATTCATAATATACCATTATATCACAAATAAATTGGTGTCAATTTGCAATTTCATTTTTGCTAAATTACCAAATTTGTTCTTCAAAGATGATACTTGCTGATTTGCTTTGATAATATTAGAAATTGTATAATCAAGTACTCCTATACACAAAAGAATACTGCTTTTAAATTTGTGGTCGTGGAATACTGTCTAAAAAGAGGCTGGAGTTTAGTTCACTTTTCTATTAATTTTGAAGATTTGTATTGATTATATAAGCACTGAAATTTATTTCAAAAAAATGGTTTTGTAAAACAGCACAAATTATATGATATTGATTGCATGAGTCTGATTTATTCATTATACATCAAATTTTGATAATTTCATTGTATATATCGTTTTTTTTTCAAATATGTTTGTGGATTGATATCATAGCAATTTCAATTTCTCTATTTTACTAAATTTGATTTTAAAAAATAATCCCTTCATAAGAATTATAAATCATTGTATTTCATTTAAAAAAATGCTCCTTCAAGTAACAAACTGATCATACTCTTATACGTATCTAAATGCCAATGGTTATTATTTTTATATTTGGATCTGGAATATGGTATATTAATTGGTATATAAAAGGTTTTCAATATCCAAATGGATTTATAACATTTATTTCTTCAAAAAAGCTTCTTATTAATTTTATGAATAGCTTATTTATATGACATCTGATAAAAAACCTTGTTAATTTCATAATATATCACAATTTCAAGTAATTGGTGTCAATTGTCGATTTCTTTGTAGCTAAAATACCAAATTTGCTCTTAAATGATCATATTTGCTGATTTGGTTGAATAATATTCGTAATTGTAGAATCAAGTACTGCTATACGTATCCATACACAAAAGAATACTGCTTATAAATTTATGGTCGGGGAATAATGTCAAAAAAGAGACTGTACTTTAGTTCACTTCTCTATTGATTTTTAAGATTCGTATTGAATATATAAACACTGAAATTTATTTCAAACAAAGGGTTTTGTCAAGCATCAAACAACACAAATTATTTGATATTGATTGCATGAGTCTGATATATCCATTATACATCAAATTTTGATAATTTCATTATATATATCTTTATTTTACAAATATGTTTGTGGATTGATATCATAGCAATTTCAATTTCTCTAATTTACTAAATTTGATTTTAAAAAATAATCCCTTCATAAGAATTATAAATCATTGTATTTCATTTAAAAAAATGCTCCGTCAAGTAACATACTGATCATACTCTTATACGTATCCAAATGCCAATGGTTATCATTTTTATATTTGGATCTGGAATATGGTATATTAATTGGTATATAAGAGGTTTTCAATAACCAAATGGATTTATAACCATTGAATTTCTTCTGAAAAAGCTTCTTATTAATTTTATGAATAGCACATTTATATTACATCTGATAAAAAACCTTGTTAATTTCATAATATATCACATTTTCACGTAATTGGTGTCAATTGTCAATTTCTTTGTAGCTAAATTCCCAAATTTGCTCTTAAATGATCATACTTGCTAATTTGCTTGAATTGTATTAGTAATTGTATAATCAAGTACTCCTATACACAAAAGAATACTGCTTTTAAATTTGTGGTCTAAAAAGAGACTGTAGTTTAGTTCACTTTTCTATTAATTTTTAAGATTCGTACTGAATATATAAACATTGAAATTTATTTCAAACAAAGGGTTTTGTCAAGCATCAAACAGCACAAATTATATGATATTGATTGCATGAGTCTGATATATTCATTCTACATCAAATTTTGATAACTTCATTATATATATCTTTATTTTACAAATATGTTTGTGGATTGATATCATAGCAATTTCTATTTTTCTAATTTACTAAATTTGATTTTCAAAAATGAAACCTTTATAAGATTTATAAATCATTGTATTTATTTTAAAAAATGCTCCTTCAAGTAACATACTGATCATACTCTTATACGTATCCAAATGCCAAAAATTATTATTTTTAATAGTTGGATCTGGAATACGGTATATTAATAGGTATATAAAAGATTTTCAATATCCAAATAGTTTTGTAACCATTGAATTTCTTCTAAAAAAGCTTTTTATTTATATTTGAATCCAAACTTTGTAAATTTTATAATTTTTCACTATTTTACGAATAAATTGGTGTCAATTTGCAATTTCATTTTTGCTAAATTACCAAATTGTATCTTTAATGATCAAATTTGCTGAGTTGCTTGGATAATATTAGTAATTGTATAATCAAGTACTCCTATACACAAAAGAATACTGCTTTTAAATTTGTGGTCGTGGCATACTGTCTAAAAAGAGGCTGTAGTTTATTTCACTTTTCTATTAATTTTGTATTGAATATATAAACACTGAACCTTATTTCAAAAAAATGGTTTTGTAAAACAGCACAACTTATATATTTGATTTCAAGAGTGTGATATATTCATTATACATCAAACTTTGATAATTTCTATATATATATCTCTATTTTACAAATATGTTTGTGGATTGATGTCATAAAATTTTTTTTCAAAAACTGCTCCTTCAAGTAAGAAACTGATCTTACTCTTATACGTATCCAAATGCCAATGGTTATTATTTTTATATTTGGATCTGGAATATGGTATATTAATTGGTATATAAAAGGTTTCATATCCAAATGGATTTATAACATTTTATTTCTTCCAAAAAGCTTCTTTTTAATTTTATGAATAGCACATTTATATGACATCTGATAAAAAACCTTGTTAATTTCATAATATATCACAATTTCACGTAATTGGTGTCAATTTGCAATTTCTTTGTAGCTATATTACCAAATTTGCTCTTAAATGATCATACTTGCTGATTTGCTTGAATTATATTAGTAATTGTATAATCAAGTACTCCTATACACAAAAGAATACTGCTTTTAAATTTGTGGTCGTGGAATACTGTCCAAAAAGAGACTGTAGTTTAGTTCACTTTTCTATTAATTTTTAAGATTCGTACTGAATATATAAACATTGAAATTTATTTCAAACAAAGGATTTTGTCAAGCATCAAACAGCACAAATTATATGATATTGATTGCATGAGTTTGATATATTCATTATACATCAAATTTTGATAATTTCATTATATATATCGTTTTTTTTTTCAAATATGTTTGTGGATTGATATCAGAGCAATTTCAATTTCTCTAATTTACTAAATTTGATTTTCAAAAATGAAACTTTCATAAGATTTATAAATCATTGTATTTATTTTAAAAAATGCTCCTTCAAGTAACATACTGATCATATTCTTATACGTATCCAAATGCCAAAAATTAATATTTTTAATATTTTGATCTGGAATACGGTATATTAATAGGTATATAAAAGGTTTTCAATATCCAAATGGATTTATAACATTTTATTTCTTCAAAAAAGCTTCTTATTAATTTTATGAATAGCACATTCATATGACATCTGATAAAAAACCTTGTTAATTTCATAATATATCACAATTTCACGTAATTGGTGTCAATTGTCAATTTCTTTGTAGCTATATTACCAAATTTGCTCTTAAATGATCATACTTGCTGATTTGCTTGAATTGTATTAGTAATTGTATAATCAAGTACTCCTATACACAAAAGAATACTGCTTTTAAATTTGTAGTCGTGGAATACTGTCTAAGAAGAGACTGTAGTTTAGTTCACTTTTCTATTAATTTTAAGATTCGTACTGAATATATAAACATTGAAATTTATTTCAAACAAAGGATTTTGTCAAGCATCAAACAGCACAAATTATATGATATTGATTGCATGAGTTTGATATATTCATTATACATCAAATTTTGATAATTTCATTATATATATCGTTTTTTTTTTTCAAATATGTTTGTGGATTGATATCATAGCAATTTCAATTTCTCTATTTTACTAAATTTGATTTTTAAAAATGAAACCTTCATAAGATTTATAAATCATTGCATTTTTTTTAAAAAATGCTCCTTCAAGTAACAAACTGATCTTAGTCTTATACGTATCCAAATGCCAATGGTTATTATTTTTATATTTAGATCTGGAATATGGTATGTTAATTGGTATATAAAAGGTTTTCAATATCCAAATGGATTTATAACTATTGAATTTCTTCTGAAAAAGCTTCATATTTATATTACAAACAGCACATATATATAATATTTGAATCCAAACTTTGATAAATTCACAACATACCATTATATCACAAATAAATTGGTGTCAATTTGCAATTTCTTTGTAGCTATATTACAAAATTTGCTCTTAAATGATCATACTTGCTGATTTGCTTGAATTATATTAGTAATTGTATAATCAAGTACTCCTATACACAAAAGAATACTGCTTTTAAATTTGTGGTCGTGGAATACTGTCTAAAAAGAGACTGTAGTTCAGTTCACTTTTCTATTAATTTTTAAGATTCGTACTGAATATATAAACATTGAAATTTATTTCAAACAAAGGGTTTTGTCAAGCATCAAACAGCACAAATTATATGATATTGATTGCATGAGTCTGATATATTCATTATACATCAAATTTTGATAATTTCATTGTATATATCGTTTTTTTTTCAAATATGTTTGTGGATTGATATCATAGCAATTTCAATTTCTCTATTTTACTAAATTTGATTTTTAAAATTGAAACCTTCATAAGATTTATAAATCATTGTATTTATTTTAAAAAATGCTCCTTCAAGTAACATACTGATCATACTTTTATACGTATCCAAATGCCTAAAATTATTACTTTTAATAGTTGGATCTGGAATACGGTATATTAATAGGTATATAAAAGATTTTCAATATCCAAATAGTTTTGTAACCTTTGAATTTCTCCTGAAAAAGCTTTTTATTTATATTTGAATCCAAACTTTGTAAATTTCATAAAATATCACAATTTCACGTAATTGGTGTCAATTGTCAATTTCTTTGTAGCTATATTACCAAATTTGCTCTTAAATGATCATACTTGCTGATTTGCTTGAATTGTATTAGTAATTGTATAATCAAGTACTCCTATACACAAAAGAATACTGCTTTTAAATTTGTGGTCGTGGCATACTGTCTAAAAAGACGCTGTAGTTTAGTTCACTTTTCTATTAATTTTAAGATTCGTACTGAATATATAAACATTGAAATTTATTTCAAACAAAGGATTTTGTCAAGCATCAAACAGCACAAATTATATGATATTGATTGCATGAGTTTGATATATTCATTATACATCAAATTTTGATAATTTCATTATATATATCGTTTTTTTTTTTCAAATATGTTTGTGGATTGATATCATAGCAATTTCAATTTCTCTATTTTACTAAATTTGATTTTTAAAAATGAAACCTTCATAAGATTTATAAATCATTGCATTTTTTGTAAAAAATGCTCCTTCAAGTAACAAACTGATCTTAGTCTTATACGTATCCAAATGCCAATGGTTATTATTTTTATATTTAGATCTGGAATATGGTATGTTAATTGGTATATAAAAGGTTTTCAATATCCAAATGGATTTATAACTATTGAATTTCTTCTGAAAAAGCTTCTTATTTATATTACAAACAGCACATATATATAATATTTGAATCCAAACTTTGATAAATTCACAATATACCATTATATCACAAATAAATTCGTGTCAATTTCCACTTTCATTTTTGCTAAATTACCAAATTGTATTTTTAATGATCAAATTTGCTGATTTGGTTGAATTATATTCGTAATAGTAGAATCAAGTACTCCTATACACAAAAGAATACTGCTTTTAAATTTATGGTCGGGGAATACTGTCAAAAAAGAGACTGTACTTTAGTTCACTTGTCTATTGATTTTTAAGATTCGTATTGAATATATAAACACTGAAATTTATTTCAAACAAAGGGTTTTGTCAAGCATCAAACAGCACAAATTATTTGATATTGATTGCATGAGTCTGATATATTCATTATACATCAAATTTTGATAATTTCATTATATATATCTTTATTTTACAAATATGTTTGTGGATTGATGTCATAGCAATTTTTTCCAAAAAATGCTCCTTCAAGTAACAAACTGATCTTACTCTTATACGTATCCAAATGCCTAAAATTATTACTTTTAATAGTTGGATCTGGAATACGGTATATTAATAGGTATATAAAAGATTTTCAATATCCAAATAGTTTTGTAACCTTTGAATTTCTCCTGAAAAAGCTTTTTATTTATATTTGAATTCAAACTTTGTAAATTTCATAAAATATCACAATTTCACGTAATTGGTGTCAATTGTCAATTTCTTTGTAGCTATATTACCAAATTTGCTCTTAAATGATCATACTTGCTGATTTGCTTGAATTGTATTAGTAATTGTATAATCAAGTACTCCTATACACAAAAGAATACTGCTTTTAAATTTGTGGTCGTGGCATACTGTCTAAAAAGACGCTGTAGTTTAGTTCACTTTTCTATTAATTTTAAGATTCGTACTGAATATATAAACATTGAAATTTATTTCAAACAAAGGATTTTGTCAAGCATCAAACAGCACAAATTATATGATATTGATTGCATGAGTTTGATATATTCATTATACATCAAATTTTGATAATTTCATTATATATATCGTTTTTTTTTTTCAAATATGTTTGTGGATTGATATCATAGCAATTTCAATTTCTCTATTTTACTAAATTTGATTTTTAAAAATGAAACCTTCATAAGATTTATAAATCATTGCATTTTTTTTAAAAAATGCTCCTTCAAGTAACAAACTGATCTTAGTCTTATACGTATCCAAATGCCAATGGTTATTATTTTTATATTTAGATCTGGAATATGGTATGTTAATTGGTATATAAAAGGTTTTCAATATCCAAATGGATTTATAACTATTGAATTTCTTCTGAAAAAGCTTCATATTTATATTACAAACAGCACATATATATAATATTTGAATCCAAACTTTGATAAATTCACAACATACCATTATATCACAAATAAATTGGTGTCAATTTGCAATTTCTTTGTAGCTATATTACAAAATTTGCTCTTAAATGATCATACTTGCTGATTTGCTTGAATTATATTAGTAATTGTATAATCAAGTACTCCTATACACAAAAGAATACTGCTTTTAAATTTGTGGTCGTGGAATACTGTCTAAAAAGAGACTGTAGTTCAGTTCACTTTTCTATTAATTTTTAAGATTCGTACTGAATATATAAACATTGAAATTTATTTCAAACAAAGGGTTTTGTCAAGCATCAAACAGCACAAATTATATGATATTGATTGCATGAGTCTGATATATTCATTATACATCAAATTTTGATAATTTCATTGTATATATCGTTTTTTTTTCAAATATGTTTGTGGATTGATATCATAGCAATTTCAATTTCTCTATTTTACTAAATTTGATTTTTAAAATTGAAACCTTCATAAGATTTATAAATCATTGTATTTATTTTAAAAAATGCTCCTTCAAGTAACATACTGATCATACTTTTATACGTATCCAAATGCCTAAAATTATTACTTTTAATAGTTGGATCTGGAATACGGTATATTAATAGGTATATAAAAGATTTTCAATATCTAAATAGTTTTGTAACCTTTGAATTTCTCCTGAAAAAGCTTTTTATTTATATTTGAATCCAAACTTTGTAAATTTCATAAAATATCACAATTTCACGTAATTGGTGTCAATTGTCAATTTCTTTGTAGCTATATTACCAAATTTGCTCTTAAATGATCATACTTGCTGATTTGCTTGAATTGTATTAGTAATTGTATAATCAAGTACTCCTATACACAAAAGAATACTGCTTTTAAATTTGTGGTCGTGGCATACTGTCTAAAAAGACGCTGTAGTTTAGTTCACTTTTCTATTAATTTCGTATTGAATATATAAACACTGAAATTTATTTCAAAAAAATGGTTTTGTAAAACAGCACAACTTATATATTTGATTTCAAGAGTGTGATATATTCATTATACATCAAACTTTGATAATTTCTATATATATATCTCTGTTTTACAAATATGTTTGTGGATTGATGTCATAGCAATTTTTTTCAAAAACTGCTCCTTCAAGTAACAAACTGATCTTACTCTTATACGTATCCAAATGCCAATGGTTATTATTTTTATATTTAGATCTGGAATATGGTATATTAATTGGTATATAAAAGGTTTCATATCCAAATGGATTTATAACATTTTATTTCTTCCAAAAAGCTTCTTTTTAATTTTATGAATAGCACATTTATATGACATCTGATAAAAAACCTTGTTAATTTCATAATATATCACAATTTCACGTAATTGGTGTCAATTTGCAATTTCTTTGTAGCTATATTACCAAATTTGCTCTTAAATGATCATACTTGCTGATTTGCTTGAATTATATTAGTAATTGTATAATCAAGTACTCCTATACACAAAAGAATACTGCTTTTAAATTTGTGGTCGTGGAATACTGTCCAAAAAGAGACTGTAGTTTAGTTCACTTTTCTATTAATTTTTAAGATTCGTACTGAATATATAAACATTGAAATTTATTTCAAACAAAGGATTTTGTCAAGCATCAAACAGCACAAATTATATGATATTGATTGCATGAGTTTGATATATTCATTATACATCAAATTTTGATAATTTCATTATATATATCGTTTTTTTTTTTCAAATATGTTTGTGGATTGATATCATAGCAATTTCAATTTCTCTATTTTACTAAATTTGATTTTTAAAAATGAAACCTTCATAAGATTTATAAATCATTGCATTTTTTTTAAAAAATGCTCCTTCAAGTAACAAACTGATCTTAGTCTTATACGTATCCAAATGCCAATGGTTATTATTTTTATATTTAGATCTGGAATATGGTATGTTAATTGGTATATAAAAGGTTTTCAATATCCAAATGGATTTATAACTATTGAATTTCTTCTGAAAAAGCTTCATATTTATATTACAAACAGCACATATATATAATATTTGAATCCAAACTTTGATAAATTCACAACATACAATTATATCACAAATAAATTGGTGTCAATTTGCAATTTCTTTGTAGCTATATTACAAAACTTGCTCTTAAATGATCATACTTGCTGATTTGCTTGAATTATATTAGTAATTGTATAATCAAGTACTCCTATACACAAAAGAATACTGCTTTTAAATTTGTGGTCGTGGAATACTGTCTAAAAAGAGACTGTAGTTTAGTTCACTTTTCTATTAATTTTTAAGATTCGTACTGAATATATAAACATTGAAATTTATTTCAAACAAAGGGTTTTGTCAAGCATCAAACAGCACAAATTATATGATATTGATTGCATGAGTCTGATATATTCATTATACATCAAATTTTGATAATTTCATTGTATATATCGTTTTTTTTTCAAATATGTTTGTGGATTGATATCATAGCAATTTCAATTTCTCTATTTTACTAAATTTGATTTTTAAAATTGAAACCTTCATAAGATTTATAAATCATTGTATTTATTTTAAAAAATGCTCCTTCAAGTAACATACTGATCATACTTTTATACGTATGCAAATGCCTAAAATTATTACTTTTAATAGTTGGATCTGGAATACGGTATATTAATAGGTATATAAAAGATTTTCAATATCCAAATAGTTTTGTAACCTTTGAATTTCTCCTGAAAAAGCTTTTTATTTATATTTGAATCCAAACTTTGTAAATTTCATAAAATATCACAATTTCACGTAATTGGTGTCAATTGTCAATTTCTTTGTAGCTATATTACCAAATTTTCTCTTAAATGATCATACTTGCTGATTTGCTTGAATTGTATTAGTAATTGTATAATCAAGTACTCCTATACACAAAAGAATACTGCTTTTAAATTTGTGGTCGTGGCATACTGTCTAAAAAGACGCTGTAGTTTAGTTCACTTTTCTATTAATTTCGTATTGAATATATAAACACTGAAATTTATTTCAAAAAAATGGTTTTGTAAAACAGCACAACTTATATATTTGATTTCAAGAGTGTGATATATTCATTATACATCAAACTTTGATAATTTATATATATATATCTCTGTTTTACAAATATGTTTGTGGATTGATGTCATAGCAATTTTTTTCAAAAACTGCTCCTTCAAGTAACAAACTGTTCTTACTCTTATACGTATCCAAATGCCAATGGTTATTATTTTTATATTTGGATCTGGAATATGGTATATTAATTGGTATATAAAAGGTTTCCAATATCCAAATGGATTTATAACTATTGAATTTCTTCTGAAAAAGCTTCATATTTATATTACAAACAGCACATATATATAATATTTGAATCCAAACTTTGATAAATTCACAATATACCATTATATCACAAATAAATTGGTGTCAATTTGCAATTTCATTTTTGCTAAATTACCAAATTGTATTTTTAATGATCATACTTGCTGATTTGCTTGAACTGTATTAGTAATTGTATAATCAAGTATTCCTATACACAAAAGAATACTGCTTTTAAATTTGTGGTCGTGGAATACTGTCTAAAAAGAGACTGTAGTTTAGTTCACTTTTCTATTAATTTTTATGATTCGTATTGAATATATAAACACTGAAATTTATTTCAAACAAAGGGTTTTGTCAAGCATCAAACAGCACAAATTATATGATATTGATTGCATGAGTCTGATATATTCATTCTACATCAAATTTTGATAATTTCATTATATATATCGTTTTTTTTCAAATATGTTTGTGGATTGATATCATAGCAATTTCAATTTCTCTAATTTACTAAATTTGATTTTCAAAAATGAAACTTTCATAAGATTTATAAATCATAGTATTTTTTTTAAAAAATGCTCCTTCAAGTAACATACTGATCATACTCGTATACGTATCCAAATGCCAAAAATTAATATTTTTAATATTTGGATCTGGAATACGGTATATTAATAGGTATATAAAAGGTTTTCAATATCCAAATGGATTTATAACATTTTATTTCTTCAAAAAAGCTTCTTATTAATTTTATGAATAGCACATTTATATGACATCTGATAAAAAACTTTGTTAATTTCATAATATATCACAATTTCACGTAATTGGTGTCAATTGTCAATTTCTTTGTAGCTATATTACCAAATTTGCTCTTAAATGATCATACTTGCTGATTTGCTTGAATTGTATTAGTAATTGTATAATCAAGTACTCCTATACACAAAAGAATACTGCTTTTAAATTTGTGGTCGTGGCATACTGTCTAAAAAGAGACTGTAGTTTAGTTCACTTTTCTATTAATTTTTAAGATTCGTATTGAATATATAAACACTGAAATTTATTTGAAACAAAGGGTTTTGTCAAGCATCAAACAGCACAAATTATATGATATTGATTGCATGAGTCTGATATATTCAATATACATCAAATTTTGATAATTTCATTATATATATCGTTTTTTTTTCAAATATGTTTGTGGATTGATATCATAGCAATTTCAATTTCTCTATTTTACTAAATATGATTTTTTTAAATGAAACCTTCATAAGATTTATAAATCATTGTATTTATTTTAAAAAATGCTCCTTCAAGTAACATACTGATCATACTCTTATACGTATCCAAATGCCAAAAATTAATATTTTTATTAATTTTATGTAATATAGATTTATGTAACTATGTAGAGATTTATGTAACTATGTAAAGAAGGAAGACGTGTCATTATTGTGGTGTGTTTTTATCTTGGTTAAATTAGTTATAGTGCATTCATCATACTATTTTTTTTCGTTTAATACATTTACAAGAGATAGTGCTTTAAATTAAACGGCTAAATAGCCCTTATCTATACTGTAAGTGCTAATTTTTGTCTGTTTAATTAATAAGTTCAGTAACACGTCATCCCTCTTTTGGGAAGACGTCATCGGCCTGGAAAGGGTGACCACATCCACTAGGACCTGGAACTACATTTCCTTCTTAGCCGAAGAAAATGATTAGTGCCAGACTACCTTCTGGCGAGTCGCTCGATAAAGGGAAGAATAATTTGTCGGAAGAGCGCACTCTTACGCTTTACCCAGAAGAGCAAGGTCAAGGAACCACCGCACGAGGAACGCCGGGGGAAATAGGAAAAGGGACAGAAAGAGAAAATGTCATATCTTATTCTCACATAACCAGAGGAAATGAGGGAATGACGAAAGGAAGTGAAAATGAAACGGGAAAAAATGTAAACAAGAAATTTAATACAAACCCTTTCTGGTCGAAGTTTATCTTAGACTGGAAAGACAAAGAGGGAGTTAAACTAAGAGGATTCACTCCTAGCATTAATCAATATGAGAAGATAATGGAGAGTTTAAATGTACAGGTTGATGAAATATTAAGAATAAATGATTGTAAAAGTGGTGCAGGATTTATTGTTATCACAACAAAAAGCCCAATTAATATGCTGTTAAAATTTGAACACATTAAGGGGCGCACAGAAGTTGAAGATGATATTGGTTATACCATCAGGGGATTAAATGGACTTAGATATGTCCAAAAGCCGTTTGAAGTTATTGTCAAAAATGGATCAGAGTTGCAGGAGGAAAAACTGAGAGATGTAATAAGTAATTTTGGAGATGTTGTGGGTAATATCGAAAATGTACCTCACGAAGTAAAAGCTGAGGAGGGAACTAAGGCGGAATACGCATCCAAATTTAGCAGGATACTTTCTGGAAAATTGAAGCTGCAGATTAAATTGAAGCGAATGCTTCCGGCAATCATCCCTATTGGAGGAAGAAAAGTAGAACTTGTTTCTAAGGCACAACAAATTCAGTGCTTCAGATGTCTTGACTACGGCCATATCAAAGCTAAATGCACTGCAAATAAGAGCACACCATATAGGGAATTCGAAAGGAAATTTAGAAAAGAATTGAACCTTCCAACTAGAATCGGTGGATTAGCAGAAACTAGGGAAACAAATGAAATTATTCGGACAGAAGAAGAGGAAGATATGGAGACAGAAAAAAAAGACGATAACAAAATAGACGGAGGAAATAAAGACAAAGGAAATTCCTGCGAAGACTCAAATACTGAAGGGAAAAAATTAAACTCCGAAGTATGTATAGTTAAAGTGCAACCTGAGAGCAAAACATGTGAGGAAGAGAGACTAGAGGACCAGGAAAAAGTGGTTTCAAAGTGCCAGGAAGTTCATCAACAGCAAGAGGAAGATTCCGAAATTCCACCTTCTCCGGCAGGAAGCTTGAGAGAAGACTGGATATCAGTATTCAGAGATAGAAATAAATCAAAAAAGGGTGATATTGCAAAGAAGATCCAAAAAAAAAATTCAAAAAGAGGTTTGGAAAGTTCAATGGAGGATCCTAAAAAGAGAACCAAAGCTCTAAGCTCTCCTGAGCTAAAGGAAAACCATCGTGAAGGTCGCATTTATTAAGCTTTGTTTATCAATCATTTATTAATCAAAATAGTACACAATTCCTCTACTTGTTCGTGCTCGTAAAATGAAAGTACAAACAAAAATTTCAGATTATTTTTCGGAAGGTATTTCAAACGAAATTCTTTCTAATATGGGCATCAGTAAAATTATATCCTTAAATTCCAGAGGGGGTAGAGAGAGGAAATCAAGACATGCATTGCTTAAGCACTTACTGTCTATGAACCCTGATATTGTCTGCCTTCAAGATTTAAAATCTGATGTATCTGCTTCCTGCAGTTCATGCTGTATATTCTGCAAGCCTAAAGGCTTTCATTGCTTCTTCACTGGTTCAGACTTACGAAGAGGAGTTTTGACACTTATTTCAAAAAAAATCAAGGACGTTTCTTACGTCAAAGAATGCTCTAGCAAGGGAGATTTTCATTCTATTAAAATTTCCTACAATGATTATACTTTTTACCTTTTCAACGTGTATGGTCCAAGCGACAAATCGTTTTCGTTTTACCAGGAATTATCTAATGTTATGAAACATTTTAATATGCCTCTTTTATTGATTGGAGATTTTAATATTGATGTGGATAAAAATCCCGCACAATATCCTAATCTTACATCTTTACGTAAGATAATTCATGAGTTTGGTCTGGTCGACTTAACAAAAAGGTTTAGTCCGGATGACACTGTTTCGTGGAGGAGGGGAGTCCAGTCTTCTAGAATTGACCTTGCATTTTCTTCTTCCGCTTTCACCTCCCTAATAAGAAAGGCCTATTATAAGCCGGAACCCACTTCAGATCATAAATTGATTTGTTTAGAACTTCAGAGAGTGAATAAAAGAAATATATTTCGTATACCAAAGTGGTTACTTGAAGAAGAAAGATACAAGCTAAAGTTAAAGAAGCGACTAATAGAAGGTTATAATCCCTCCCTTTCATCAAAGCAGGCAACACGCAAACTTGTTAGAATTATTCATTCCACGACTTCTCAGTTTGTGAAGCAAAACTACAAAAACAAGGAAGCATTCTCTAATAAAGTGGATGATATATTAAATCACGGTTCTATTTTCTCCCGAACTTACCTTTCTGATACTATGAACTTTTTCAGGATAGCTGAGATTTGTGAAGAAGAGATGACGGAAAAAGTTAATTTGGAGAATTCTGCGAACAAAAGATCTCAAAGTTATTCTTACAAGAATAAAGTCTCGGCTATTGGCATAGAAAAGATCAAATTTGAAGGAAGATATATTACAAACGCTGGGGAAATATTGAATTTTTTTCACTCTCGTTTTCAGAGTATAGTTGATACTAAAAGACATCACTTTCCAAGAAGAAAATTGATCCTGCAGGAGAATAATAGCTCTATCTTTGCTTCAGAAAACATCAAGAAGTATATCAAAGAAAATTTTAATGATAATAAAGCATCAGGCCCTGATGGTATTTCGGGGAAAATATTTTCATTGTGTCCTGACGAAATCGCGCTATTTCTTTCGAAGATTGGTCAATCTATGGAGAAGTTTGGTAAACTGCCTGAATCCCTTACTAAAGGACGAATTGCATTAATCCCGAAAAAGGGGGATGGCACCGAATTCGATCATTGGAGACCAATTACGGTACTGAATGAATCTTATAGGATTCTCTCTGGAGTATTGGCGAAGAAGATGGAACCAATCCTAAATAATAGACTTGGAAGGGAACAAAAAGGATTTCTAAAGCATAGAAAAATTTCGGATATTTCCCGCAATATTCAAGCCGCTATTGA
Organism: Lepeophtheirus nordmannii; assembly: GCA_963680855.1. Taxonomy (NCBI): domain Eukaryota; kingdom Metazoa; phylum Arthropoda; class Copepoda; order Siphonostomatoida; family Caligidae; genus Lepeophtheirus; species Lepeophtheirus nordmannii. The sequence continues at coordinate 8,368,687 of OY804526.1, read as the reverse complement.
ATGTATACGAAAAATGGGAAAGTATGGGGCAGTCATCGCTGTGGACTTCAGCAAAGCGTTTGATTCTATATCACATGCTCAAATACTTCGATCTGTGAAAAGGCTTCTTCCTAAAAAATTTTTTAACCCAGTGCGTTCTTTATTGTTCAATGGAACGTCAACCATTTCGATAGGTGGACTGGAGAGTAGTCCAATAATATTAAATAAAAGCTGCCGGCAAGGATGCCCCTCGGCTCCGCTCCTTTTTATTGCTGCGATAAATGAATTAGTTGAAGGAATTACAAAAAAGTATAGTGGCTTCGGAGTCAATTTTGAAGGAGTTCAACATATTGTCGATCTATACGCAGATGATGTTACTCTTACGCTACAGGCAAATTCTGAGGCACAACTTATTGCCAGAATAAAAGTAATATTGAATTTTTTTGATAGATTCAAGACGAAGACTGGATTGGCTGTTAATAAAACAAAAACTGCAATTTTACCTATTGGATCTTGGAACCCGACTTTTGGACAAAAAATCGCTGATTGCCCAATTAAAAGGAAAATTGAAATTTTAGGAATCTATTGGGAGCGTGATGGCGTTCATGAGGATAATTGGACTGAAATTCAGTCAGCTGTTTTTCGTAGAACTACCGCTTCAAGAAATCTAAACCTTCAAAAGAGAGTCGATTTTTACAATTCTCAGGTGATTCCTATGGTTCTTTATAAGGCCACGGCAAGCCCAATAATTGCAGAAAAAGCAATTCATGAGGAAAGAAAATGGCTCAACAATTTGTTTCACCATAGTTATATTCCCATCATGAAAAGGCCTAAAGCTCATCTTGGTGGTGGCTTAGCACTTTTATCCAAAATTATTCCGGACATTTACTCCAAAATATTATCTGACCTTTCCAAAAATCCGTCTAGAGAGTGGAGAAGAACAATAACAGAAAATGTTATATATGTACGACTTATGATGGGAACCAATCTAACAAATGACATTACCGCATCACAATCGTCGATATGGGCTGCCGCTCAAAGAATCATCTGGTCCAAGACACCAAGTTATAATAATGACTCTGTCATTGATGTAATTCACCAGAACTTGGGTAAAAGATATTTTTTTAGAAACTTGGCAGATCCCTCAACTTTAGAAAAAGAGGCGTTGGATGGCAATTTCCTAACTATCCATGATCTCAACAACAGAACTATCTTAAACGACGGGAGATTCAAATTCCCACTCTTAAGATCTTCCAAATATCATGTATTACCTTGCCCCTGGCATTTAAAGATGTCTCCTCAAAGATTTGGAGTGGAGGTGGATAAATTGTGGGACCTTCATAGAAAAAGATTACATCTCCCTGAAAGTTGGAAGAAGAAAATTGTTTCTTCCCTCAGAGGTATTAATGACAGTAAAAAATTTACTGCTCAATTATTAATCGTTACAGACCGTATAAAATTCTCGAGGCCCTGCAAGGACTGCGGAAGGCTTTTCAACGACGTTATTCACGCCTTTGTGGATTGCCCTGCTTTGTCTTTCCTTAAAGAATTCATTTCCTTAAATGTGAAAGGAATAATTGCTGCAGGGGATAATATCGTCAAAGCTCTTATCTTGTATGGGTTATCGAGGAATAAAAGTTCGACAGATGAAACCAAAGCAATGGACTTTGCTATTCTCAACACAAAGGCCCTAATAGCAAAAAGGATTACCCTGCATCAACCAATCAAAAAAGAGGAAATTAGGCGAATTTTTTTGGCAGCTTCTGCTCGCTATGTCGCCCCCTCATTAAAAATTCCATCGGATGATAGTGCAGGCTGGTTCTATGCTGCAGATATGATTAAATATATTCCGTCTACGTCAATCAGTCAGAAGAAGATTGTTGAGAGAATAGTAAAAAAAATGCATAAGTTTCTTTTAAATTTAAATTTATGTTTTTAATCTTTGGTGTTTCTTTTAATGGATTACTTTTATTTTTTTTTTTTTTGTTATTGTTCTTTTTATTAATTTTTGATTTTTACTGTTTCTATTACCAACCCTTTATTGGTTGTCTTTTAACTACTATCATCTAGATGAGACTTTTCATGATTTTAAATGTCATTTTTTTTCAAGTTTTATAACTTGTTGTGATTGTTTATCGTGTTGGAATTCTAAGATCCGGGGCATTAATTATAAACTATAACGTTTATTGATGTAATATTTACGCAACTGCTCCGGAATTTATTTATATATTCATATATTCATGTACATGGTGTGTATGTTTTGTAAATAAAGAGAAAAAAAAAAAAAAAAAAAAAAAAAATTAATATTTTTAATATTTGGATCTGGAATACGGTATATTAATAGGTATATAAAAGGTTTTCAATATCCAAATGGATTTATAACATTTTATTTCTTCAAAAAAGCTTCTTATTAATTTTATGAATAGCACATTTATATGACATCTGATAAAAAACCTTGTTAATTTCATAATATATCACAATTTCACGTAATTGGTGTCAATTGTCAATTTCTTTGTAGCTATATTACCAAATTTGCTCTTAAATGATCATACTTGCTGATTTGCTTGAATTGTATTAGTAATTGTATAATCAAGTACTCCTATACACAAAAGAATACTGCTTTTAAATTTGTGGTCGTGGAATACTGTCTAAAAAGAGACTGTAGTTTAGTTCACTTTTCTATTAATTTTTATGATTCGTATTGAATATATAAACACTGAAATTTATTTCAAACAAAGGGTTTTGTCAAGCATCAAACAGCACAAATTATATGATATTGATTGCATGAGTCTGATATATTCATTATACATCAAATTTTGATAATTTCATTATATATATCGTTTTTTTTTCAAATATGTTTGTGGATTGATATCAGAGCAATTTCAATTTCTCTAATTTACTAAATTTGATTTTCAAAAATGAAACTTTCATTAGATTTATAAATCATTGTATTTATTTTAAAAAATGCTCCTTCAAGTAACATACTGATCATACTCTTATACGTATCCAAATGAAAATGGTTATTATTTTTATATTTAGATCTGGAATATGGTATATTAATTGGTATATAAAAGGTTTCATATCCAAATGGATTTTTAACATTTTATTTCTTCCAAAAAGCTTCTTATTAATTTTATGAATAGCACATTTATATGACATCTGATAAAAAACCTTGTTAATTTCATAATATATCACAATTTCACGTAATTGGTGTCAATTGTCAATTTCTTTGTAGCTATATTACCAAATTTGCCCTTAAATGATCATACTTGCTGATTTGCTTGAATTGTATTAGTAATTGTATAATCAAGTACTCCTATACACAAAAGAATACTGCTTTTAAATTTGTGGTCGTGGCATACTGTCTAAAAAGAGACTGTAGTTTAGTTCACTTTTCTTTTAATTTTTAAGATTCGTATTGAATATATAAACGCTGAAATTTATTTCAAACAAAGGGTTTTGTCAAGCATCAAACAGCACAAATTATATGATATTGATTGCATGAGTCTGATATATTCATTCTACATCAAATTTTGATAATTTCATTTTATATATCGTTTTTTTTTCAAATATGTTTGTGGATTGATATCAGAGCAATTTCAATTTCTCTATTTTACTAAATTTGATTTTCAAAAATGAAACCTTCATAAGATTTATAAATCATTGTATTTATTTTAAAAAATGCTCCTTCAAGTAACATACTGATCATACTCTTATACGTATCCAAATGCCAATGGTTATTATTTTTATATTTAGATCTGGAATATGGTATATTAAATGGTATATAAAAGGTTTCATATCCAAATGGATTTTTAACATTTTAATTCTTCCAAAAAGCTTCTTATTAATTTTATGAATAGCACATTTATATGACATCTGATAAAAAACCTTGTTAATTTCATAATATATCACAATTTCACGTAATTGGTGTCAATTGTCAATTTCTTTGTAGCTATATTACCAAATTTGCCCTTAAATGATCATACTTGCTGATTTGCTTGAATTGTATTAGTAATTGTATAATCAAGTACTCCTATACACAAAAGAATACTGCTTTTAAATTTGTAGTTCACTTTTCTATTAATTTTTATGATTCGTATTGAATATATAAACACTGAAATTTATTTCAAACAAAGGGTTTTGTCAAGCATCAAACAGCACAAATTATATGATATTGATTGCATGAGTCTGATATATTCATTCTACATCAAATTTTGATAATCGAATTTTATATATCATTTTTTTTTCGAATATGTTTGTGGATTGATATCAGAGCAATTTCAATTTCTCTATTTTACTAAATTTGATTTTCAAAAATGAAACCTTCATAAGATTTATAAATCATTGTATTTATTTTAAAAAATGCTCCTTCAAGTAACATACTGATCATACTCTTATACTCTTATACTCTTATACAATTTCACGTAATTGGTGTCAATTGTCAATTTCTTTGTAGCTATATTACCAAATTTGCTCTTAAATGATCATACTTGCTGATTTGCTTGAACTGTATTAGTAATTGTATAATCAAGTACTCCTATACACAAAAGAATACTGCTTTTAAATTTGTGGTCGTGGAATACTGTCTAAAAAGAGACTGTAGTTTAGTTCACTTTTCTATTAATTTTTATGATTCGTATTGAATATATAAACACTGAAATTTATTTCAAACAAAGGGTTTTGTCAAGCATCAAACAGCACAAATTATATGATATTGATTGCATGAGTCTGATATATTCATTATACATCAAATTTTGATAATTTCATTATATATATCATTTTTTTTCAAATATGTTTGTGGATTGATATCAGAGCAATTTCAATTTCTCTATTTTACTAAATTTGATTTTCAAAAATGAAACCTTCATAAGATTTATAAATCATTGTATTTATTTTAAAAAATGCTCCTTCAAGTAACATACTGATCATACTCTTATACGTATCCAAATGCCAATGGTTATTATTTTTATATTTAGATCTGGAATATGGTATATTAAATGGTATATAAAAGGTTTCATATCCAAATGGATTTTTAACATTTTAATTCTTCCAAAAAGCTTCTTATTAATTTTATGAATAGCACATTTATATGACATCTGATAAAAAACCTTGTTAATTTCATAATATATCACAATTTCACGTAATTGGTGTCAATTGTCAATTTCTTTGTAGCTATATTACCAAATTTGCCCTTAAATGATCATACTTGCTGATTTGCTTGAATTGTATTAGTAATTGTATAATCAAGTACTCCTATACACAAAAGAATACTGCTTTTAAATTTGTAGTTCACTTTTCTATTAATTTTTATGATTCGTATTGAATATATAAACACTGAAATTTATTTCAAACAAAGGGTTTTGTCAAGCATCAAACAGCACAAATTATATGATATTGATTGCATGAGTCTGATATATTCATTCTACATCAAATTTTGATAATCGAATTTTATATATCATTTTTTTTTCGAATATGTTTGTGGATTGATATCAGAGCAATTTCAATTTCTCTATTTTACTAAATTTGATTTTCAAAAATGAAACCTTCATAAGATTTATAAATCATTGTATTTATTTTAAAAAATGCTCCTTCAAGTAACATACTGATCATACTCTTATACTCTTATACTCTTATACAATTTCACGTAATTGGTGTCAATTGTCAATTTCTTTGTAGCTATATTACCAAATTTGCTCTTAAATGATCATACTTGCTGATTTGCTTGAACTGTATTAGTAATTGTATAATCAAGTACTCCTATACACAAAAGAATACTGCTTTTAAATTTGTGGTCGTGGAATACTGTCTAAAAAGAGACTGTAGTTTAGTTCACTTTTCTATTAATTTTTATGATTCGTATTGAATATATAAACACTGAAATTTATTTCAAACAAAGGGTTTTGTCAAGCATCAAACAGCACAAATTATATGATATTGATTGCATGAGTCTGATATATTCATTATACATCAAATTTTGATAATTTCATTATATATATCATTTTTTTTCAAATATGTTTGTGGATTGATATCAGAGCAATTTCAATTTCTCTATTTTACTAAATTTGATTTTCAAAAATGAAACCTTCATAAGATTTATAAATCATTGTATTTATTTTAAAAAATGCTCCTTCAAGTAACATACTGATCATACTCTTATACGTATCCAAATGCCAATGGTTATTATTTTTATATTTAGATCTGGAATATGGTATATTAAATGGTATATAAAAGGTTTCATATCCAAATGGATTTTTAACATTTTAATTCTTCCAAAAAGCTTCTTATTAATTTTATGAATAGCACATTTATATGACATCTGATAAAAAACCTTGTTAATTTCATAATATATCACAATTTCACGTAATTGGTGTCAATTGTCAATTTCTTTGTAGCTATATTACCAAATTTGCCCTTAAATGATCATACTTGCTGATTTGCTTGAATTGTATTAGTAATTGTATAATCAAGTACTCCTATACACAAAAGAATACTGCTTTTAAATTTGTAGTTCACTTTTCTATTAATTTTTATGATTCGTATTGAATATATAAACACTGAAATTTATTTCAAACAAAGGGTTTTGTCAAGCATCAAACAGCACAAATTATATGATATTGATTGCATGAGTCTGATATATTCATTCTACATCAAATTTTGATAATCGAATTTTATATATCATTTTTTTTTCGAATATGTTTGTGGATTGATATCAGAGCAATTTCAATTTCTCTATTTTACTAAATTTGATTTTCAAAAATGAAACCTTCATAAGATTTATAAATCATTGTATTTATTTTAAAAAATGCTCCTTCAAGTAACATACTGATCATACTCTTATACTCTTATACTCTTATACAATTTCACGTAATTGGTGTCAATTGTCAATTTCTTTGTAGCTATATTACCAAATTTGCTCTTAAATGATCATACTTGCTGATTTGCTTGAACTGTATTAGTAATTGTATAATCAAGTACTCCTATACACAAAAGAATACTGCTTTTAAATTTGTGGTCGTGGAATACTGTCTAAAAAGAGACTGTAGTTTAGTTCACTTTTCTATTAATTTTTATGATTCGTATTGAATATATAAACACTGAAATTTATTTCAAACAAAGGGTTTTGTCAAGCATCAAACAGCACAAATTATATGATATTGATTGCATGAGTCTGATATATTCATTATACATCAAATTTTGATAATTTCATTATATATATCATTTTTTTTCAAATATGTTTGTGGATTGATATCATAGCAATTTCAATTTCTCTATTTTACTAAATTTGATTTTCAAAAATGAAACTTTCATAAGATTTATAAATCATTGTATTTATTTTAAAAAATGCTCCTTCAAGTAACATACTGATCATACTCTTATACGTATCCAAATGCCAATGGTTATTATTTTTATATTTAGATCTGGAATATGGTATATTAATTGGTATATAAAAGGTTTCATATCCAAATGGATTTTTAACATTTTATTTCTTCCAAAAAGCTTCTTATTAATTTTATGAATAGCACATTTATATGACATCTGATAAAAAACCTTGTTAATTTCATAATATATCACAATTTCACGTAATTGGTGTCAATTGTCAATTTCTTTGTAGCTATATTACCAAATTTGCTCTTAAATGATCATACTTGCTGATTTGCTTGAATTGTATTAGTAATTGTATAATCAAGTACTCCTATACACAAAAGAATACTGCTTTTAAATTTGTGGTCGTGGCATACTGTCTAAAAAGAGACTGTAGTTTAGTTCACTTTTCTTTTAATTTTTAAGATTCGTATTGAATATATAAACACTGAAATTTATTTCAAACAAAGGGTTTTGTCAAGCATCAAACAGCACAAATTATATGATATTGATTGCATGAGTCTGATATATTCATTCTACATCAAATTTTGATAATTTCATTTTATATATCGTTTTTTTTTAAATATGTTTGTGGATTGATATCATAGCAATTTCAATTTCTCTATTTTACTAAATTTGATTTTCAAAAATGAAACCTTCATAAGATTTATAAATCATTGTATTTATTTTAAAAAATGCTCCTTCAAGTAACATACTGATCATACTCTTATACTTATCCAAATGCCAAAAATTATTATTTTAATATTTGGATCTGGAATACGGTATATTAATAGGTATATAAAAGGTTTTCAATATCCAAATGGATTTATAACATTTTATTTCTTCCAAAAAGCTTCTTATTAATTTTATGAATAGCACATTTATATGACATCTGATAAAAAACCTTGTTAATTTCATAATATATCACAATTTCACGTAATTGGTGTCAATTGTCAATTTCTTTGTAGCTATATTACCAAATTTGCTCTTAAATGATCATACTTGCTGATTTGCTTGAACTGTATTAGTAATTGTATAATCAAGTACTCCTATACACAAAGGAATACTGCTTTTAAATTTGTGGTCGTGGAATACTGTCTAAAAAGAGACTGTAGTTTAGTTCACTTTTCTATTAATTTTTATGATTCGTATTGAATATATAAACACTGAAATTTATTTTAAACAAAGGGTTTTGTCAAGCATCAAACAGCACAAATTATATGATATTGATTGCATGAGTCTGATATATTCATTCTACATCAAATTTTGATAATTTCATTTTATATATCGTTTTTTTTTCAAATATGTTTGTGGATTGATATTAGAGCAATTTCAATTTCTCTAATTTACTAAATTTGATTTTCAAAAATGAAACTTTCATTAGATTTATAAATCATTGTATTTATTTTAAAAAATGCTCCTTCAAGTAACATACTGATCATACTCTTATACGTATCCAAATGCCTAAAATTATTACTTTTAATAGTTGGATCTGGAATACGGTATATTAATAGGTATATAAAAGATTTTCAATATCCAAATAGTTTTGTAACCATTGAATTTCTTCTGAAAAAGCTTTTTATTTATATTTGAATCCAAACTTTGTAAATTTTATAATTGTTCACTATTGTACGAATAAATTGGTGTCAATTTGCAATATCATTTTTGCTAAATTACCAAATTGTATCTTTAATGATCAAATTTGCTGAGTTGCTTGGATAATATTAGTAATTGTATAATCAAGTACTCCTATACACAAAAGAATACTGCTTTTAAATTTGTGGTCGTGGCATACTGTCTAAAAAGACGCTGTAGTTTAGTTCACTTTTCTATTAATTTCGTATTGAATATATAAACACTGAAATTTATTTCAAAAAAATGGTTTTGTAAAACAGCACAACTTATATATTTGATTTCAAGAGTGTGATATATTCATTATACATCAAACTTTGATAATTTCTATATATATATCTCTATTTTACAAATATGTTTGTGGATTGATGTCATAGCAATTTTTTTCAAAAACTGCTCCTTCAAGTAACAAACTGATCTTACTCTTATACGTATCCAAATGCCAATGGTTATTATTTTTATATTTGGATCTGGAATATGGTATATTAATTGGTATATAAAAGGTTTCCAATATCCAAATGGATTTATAACTATTGAATTTCTTCTGAAAAAGCTTCATATTTATATTACAAACAGCACATATATATAATATTTGAATCCAAACTTTGATATATTCACAATATACCATTATATCACAAATAAATTGGTGTCAATTTGCAATTTCATTTTTGCTAAATTACCAAATTGTATCTTAAATGATCATTCTTGCTGATTTACTTGAACTGTATTAGTAATTGTATAATCAAGTATTCCTATACACAAAAGAATACTGCTTTTAAATTTGTGGTCGTGGAATACTGTCTAAAAAGAGACTGTAGTTTAGTTCACTTTTCTATTAATTTTTATGATTCGTATTGAATATATAAACACTGAAATTTATTTCAAACAAAGGGTTTTGTCAAGCATCAAACAGCACAAATTATATGATATTGATTGCATGAGTCTGATATATTCATTATACATCAAATTTTGATAATTTCATTATATATATCGTTTTTTTTCAAATATGTTTGTGGATTGATATCAGAGCAATTTCAATTTCTCTAATTTACTAAATTTGATTTTCAAAAATGAAACTTTCATAAGATTTATAAATCATTGTATTTATTTTAAAAAATGCTCCTTCAAGTAACATACTGATCATACTCTTATACGTATCCAAATGCCAAAAATTAATATTTTTAATATTTGGATCTGGAATACGGTATATTAATAGGTATATAAAAGGTTTTCAATATCCAAATGGATTTTTAACATTTTATTTCTTCAAAAAAGCTTCTTATTAATTTTATGAATAGCACATTTATATGACATCTGATAAAAAACTTTGTTAATTTCATAATATATCACAATTTCACGTAATCGGTGTCAATTGTCAATTTCTTTGTAGCTATATTACCAAATTTGCTCTTAAATGATCATACTTGCTGATTTGCTTGAATTATATTAGTAATTGTATAATCAAGTACTCCTATACACAAAAGAATACTGCTTTTAAATTTGTGGTCGTGGAATACTGTCTAAAAAGAGACTGTAGTTTAGTTCACTTTTCTATTAATTTTTATGATTCGTATTGAATATATAAACACTGAAATTTATTTCAAACAAAGGGTTTTGTCAAGCATCAAACAGCACAAATTATATGATATTGATTGCATGAGTCTGATATATTCATTATACATCAAATTTTGATAATTTCATTATATATATCGTTTTTTTTCAAATATGTTTGTGGATTGATATCAGAGCAATTTCAATTTCTCTAATTTACTAAATTTGATTTTCAAAAATGAAACTTTCATAAGATTTATAAATCATTGTATTTATTTTAAAAAATGCTCCTTCAAGTAACATACTGATCATACTCTTATACGTATCCAAATGCCAAAAATTAATATTTTTAATATTTGGATCTGGAATACGGTATATTAATAGGTATATAAAAGGTTTTCAATATCCAAATGGATTTTTAACATTTTATTTCTTCAAAAAAGCTTCTTATTAATTTTATGAATAGCACATTTATATGACATCTGATAAAAAACTTTGTTAATTTCATAATATATCACAATTTCACGTAATCGGTGTCAATTGTCAATTTCTTTGTAGCTATATTACCAAATTTGCTCTTAAATGATCATACTTGCTGATTTGCTTGAATTATATTAGTAATTGTATAATCAAGTACTCCTATACACAAAAGAATACTGCTTTTAAATTTGTGGTCGTGGAATACTGTCTAAAAAGAGACTGTAGTTTAGTTCACTTTTCTATTAATTTTTATGATTCGTATTGAATATATAAACACTGAAATTTATTTCAAACAAAGGGTTTTGTCAAGCATCAAACAGCACAAATTATATGATATTGATTGCATGAGTCTGATATATTCATTCTACATCAAATTTTGATAATCGAATTTTATATATCGTTTTTTTTTCAAATATGTTTGTGGATTGATATCAGAGCAATTTCAATTTCTCTAATTTACTAAATTTGATTTTTAAAAATGAAACCTTCATAAGATTTATAAATCATTGTATTTATTTTAAAAAATGCTCCTTCAAGTAACATACTGATCATACTCTTATACTTATCCAAATGCCAAAAATTAATATTTTTAATATTTGGATCTGGAATACGGTATATTAATAGGTATATAAAAGGTTTTCAATATCCAAATGGATTTATAACATTTTATTTCTTCAAAAAAGCTTCTTATTAATTTTATGAATAGCACATTTATATGACATCTGATAAAAAACCTTGTTAATTTCATAATATATCACAGTTTCACGTAATTGGTGTCAATTGTCAATTTCTTTGTAGCTATATTACCAAATTTGCTCTTAAATGATCATACTTGCTGATTTGCTTGAATTATATTAGTAGTTGTATAATCAAGTACTCCTATACACAAAAGAATACTGCTTTTAAAATTGTGGTCGTGGAATACTGTCTAAAAAGAGACTGTAGTTTAGTTCACTTTTCTATTAATTTTTATGATTCGTATTGAATATATAAACACTGAAATTTATTTCAAACAAAGGGTTTTTTCAAGCATCAAACAGCACAAATTATATGATATTGATTGCATGAGTCTGATATATTCATTCTACATCAAATTTTGATAATTTCATTATATATATCGTTTTTTTTTTCAAATATGTTTGTGGATTGATATCAGAGCAATTTCAATTTCTCTAATTTACTAAATTTGATTTTCAAAAATGAAACTTTCATTAGATTTATAAATCATTGTATTTATTTTAAAAAATGCTCCTTCAAGTAACATACTGATCATACTCTTATACGTATCCAAATGTCAATGGTTATTATTTTTATATTTAGATCTGGAATATGGTATATTAATTGGTATATAAGAGGTTTCATATCCAAATGGATTTATAACATTTTATTTCTTCCAAAAAGCTTCTTACTAATTTTATGAATAGCACATTTATATGACATCTGATAAAAAACCTTGTTAATTTCATAATTAACACAATTTCACGTAATTGGTGTCAATTGTCAATTTCTTTGTAGCCATATTACCAAATTTGCTCTTAAATGATCATACTTGCTGATTTGCTTGAACTGTATTAGTAATTGTATAATCAAGTACTCCTATACACAAAAGAATACTGCTTTTAAATTTGTGGTCGTGGCATACTGTCTAAAAAGAGACTGTAGTTTAGTTCACTTTTCTTTTAATTTTTATGATTCGTATTGAATATATAAACACTGAAATTTATTTCAAACAAAGGGTTTTGTCAAGCATCAAACAGCACAAATTATATGATATTGATTGCATGAGTCTGATATATTCATTCTACATCAAATTTTGATAATTTCATTATATATATCGTTTTTTTTCAAATATGTTTGTGGATTGATATCAGAGCAATTTCAATTTCTCTATTTTACTAAATTTGATTTTCAAAAATGAAACCTTCATAAGATTTATAAATCATTGTATTTATTTTAAAAAATGCTCCTTCAAGTAACATACTGATCATACTCTTATACTTATCCAAATGCCAAAAATTATTATTTTAATATTTGGATCTGGAATATGGTATATTAATTGGTATATAAAAGGTTTCATATCCAAATGGATTTTTAACATTTTATTTCTTCCAAAAAGCTTCTTATTAATTTTATGAATAGCACATTTATATGACATCTGATAAAAAACCTTGTTAATTTCATAATATATCACAATTTCACGTAATTGGTGTCAATTGTCAATTTCTTTGTAGCTATATTACCAAATTTGCTCTTAAATGATCATACTTGCTGATTTGCTTGAACTGTATTAGTAATGGTATAATCAAGTACTCCTATACACAAAAGAATACTGCTTTTAAATTTGTGGTCGTGGAATACTGTCTAAAAAGAGACTGTAGTTTAGTTCACTTTTCTATTAATTTTTATGATTCGTATTGAATATATAAACACTGAAATTTATTTCTAACAAAGGGTTTTGTCAAGCATCAAACAGCACAAATTATATGATATTGATTGCATGAGTCTGATATATTCATTATACATCAAATTTTGATAATTTCATTATATATATCTTTATTTTACAAATATGTTTGTGGATTGATATCAGAGCAATTTCAATTTCTCTATTTTACTAAATTTGATTTTCAAAAATGAAACCTTCATAAGATTTATAAATCATTGTATTTATTTTAAAAAATGCTCCTTCAAGTAACATACTGATCATACTCTTATACTTATCCAAATGCCAAAAATTATTATTTTAATATTTGGATCTGGAATATGGTATATTAATTGGTATATAAAAGGTTTCATATCCAAATGGATTTTTAACATTTTATTTCTTCCAAAAAGCTTCTTATTAATTTTATGAATAGCACATTTATATGACATCTGATAAAAAACCTTGTTAATTTCATAATATATCACAATTTCACGTAATTGGTGTCAATTGTCAATTTCTTTGTAGCCATATTACCAAATTTGCTCTTAAATGATCATACTTGCTGATTTGCTTGAACTGTATTAGTAATTGTATAATCAAGTACTCCTATACACAAAAGAATACTGCTTTTAAATTTGTGGTCGTGGCATACTGTCTAAAAAGAGACTGTAGTTTAGTTCACTTTTCTATTAATTTTTATGATTCGTATTGAATATATAAACACTGAAATTTATTTCAAACAAAGGGTTTTGTCAAGCATCAAACAGCACAAATTATATGATATTGATTGCATGAGTCTGATATATTCATTATACATCAAATTTTGATAATTTCATTATATATATCTTTATTTTACAAATATGTTTGTGGATTGATATCATAGCAATTTCAATTTCTCTAATTTACTAAATTTGATTTTCAAAAATGAAACTTTCATAAGATTTATAAATCATTGTATTTATTTTAAAAAATGCTCCTTCAAGTAACATACTGATCATACTCTTATACGTATCCAAATGCCAAAAATTAATATTTTTAATATTTGGATCTGGAATACGGTATATTAATAGGTATATAAAAGGTTTTCAATATCCAAATGGATTTATAACATTTTATTTCTTCAAAAAAGCTTCTTATTAATTTTATGAATAGCACATTTATATGACATCTGATAAAAAACCTTGTTAATTTCATAATATATCACAATTTCACGTAATTGGTGTCAATTGTCAATTTCCTTGTAGCTATATTACCAAATTTGCTCTTAAATGATAATACTTGCTGATTTGCTTGAATTATATTAGTAGTTGTATAATCAAGTACTCCTATACACAAAAGAATACTGCTTTTAAATTTGTGGTCGTGGAATACTGTCTAAAAAGAGACTGTAGTTTAGTTCACTTTTCTATTAATTTTTATGATTCGTATTGAATATATAAACACTGAAATTTATTTCAAACAAAGGGTTTTGTCAAGCATCAAACAGCACAAATTATATGATATTGATTGCATGAGTCTGATATATTCATTCTACATCAAATTTTGATAATTTCATTATATATATCGTTTTTTTTTCAAATATGTTTGTGGATTGATATCAGAGCAATTTCAATTTCTCTAATTTACTAAATTTGATTTTTAAAAATGAAAAATTCATTAGATTTAAAAAATTATTGTATTTATTTTAAAAAATGCTCCTTCAAGTAACATACTGATCATACTCTTATACGTATCCAAATGTCAATGGTTATTATTTTTATATTTAGATCTGGAATATGGTATATTAATTGGTATATAAAAGGTTTCATATCCAAATGGATTTATAACATTTTATTTCTTCCAAAAAGCTTCTTATTAATTTTATGAATAGCACATTTATATGACATCTGATAAAAAACCTTGTTAATTTCATAATATATCACAATTTCACGTAATTGGTGTCAATTGTCAATTTCTTTGTAGCCATATTACCAAATTTGCTCTTAAATGATCATACTTGCTGATTTGCTTGAACTGTATTAGTAATTGTATTATCAAGTATTCCTATACACAAAAGAATACTGCTTTTAAATTTGTGGTCGTGGAATACTGTCTAAAAAGAGACTGTAGTTTAGTTCACTTTTCTATTAATTTTTATGATTCGTATTGAATATATAAACACTGAAATTTATTTCAAACAAAGGGTTTTGTCAAGCATCAAACAGCACAAATTATATGATATTGATTGCATGAGTCTGATATATTCATTATACATCAAATTTTGATAATTTCATTATATATATCTTTATTTTACAAATATGTTTGTGGATTGATATCATAGCAATTTCAATTTCTCTAATTTACTAAATTTGATTTTCAAAAATGAAACTTTCATAAGATTTATAAATCATTGTATTTATTTTAAAAAATGCTCCTTCAAGTAACATACTGATCATACTCTTATACGTATCCAAATGCCAATGGTTATTATTTTTATATTTGGATCTGGAATATGGTATATTAATTGGTATATAAAAGGTTTCATATCCAAATGGATTTATAACATTTTATTTCTTCCAAAAAGCTTCTTACTAATTTTATGAATAGCACATTTATATGACATCTGATAAAAAACCTTGTTAATTTCATAATATATCACAATTTCACGTAATTGGTGTCAATTGTCAATTTCTTTGTAGCCATATTACCAAATTTGCTCTTAAATGATCATACTTGCTGATTTGCTTGAACTGTATTAGTAATTGTATAATCAAGTACTCCTATACACAAAAGAATACTGCTTTTAAATTTGTGGTCGTGGCATACTGTCTAAAAAGAGACTGTAGTTTAGTTCACTTTTCTATTAATTTTTATGATTCGTATTGAATATATAAACACTGAAATTTATTTCAAACAAAGGGTTTTGTCAAGCATCAAACAGCACAAATTATATGATATTGATTGCATGAGTCTGATATATTCATTCTACATCAAATTTTGATAATTTCATTATATATATCGTTTTTTTTTCAAATATGTTTGTGGATTGATATCAGAGCAATTTCAATTTCTCTAATTTACTAAATTTGATTTTTAAAAATGAAAAATTCATTAGATTTAAAAAATTATTGTATTTATTTTAAAAAATGCTCCTTCAAGTAACATACTGATCATACTCTTATACGTATCCAAATGTCAATGGTTATTATTTTTATATTTAGATCTGGAATATGGTATATTAATTGGTATATAAAAGGTTTCATATCCAAATGGATTTATAACATTTTATTTCTTCCAAAAAGCTTCTTATTAATTTTATGAATAGCACATTTATATGACATCTGATAAAAAACCTTGTTAATTTCATAATATATCACAATTTCACGTAATTGGTGTCAATTGTCAATTTCTTTGTAGCCATATTACCAAATTTGCTCTTAAATGATCATACTTGCTGATTTGCTTGAACTGTATTAGTAATTGTATTATCAAGTATTCCTATACACAAAAGAATACTGCTTTTAAATTTGTGGTCGTGGAATACTGTCTAAAAAGAGACTGTAGTTTAGTTCACTTTTCTATTAATTTTTATGATTCGTATTGAATATATAAACACTGAAATTTATTTCAAACAAAGGGTTTTGTCAAGCATCAAACAGCACAAATTATATGATATTGATTGCATGAGTCTGATATATTCATTATACATCAAATTTTGATAATTTCATTATATATATCTTTATTTTACAAATATGTTTGTGGATTGATATCATAGCAATTTCAATTTCTCTAATTTACTAAATTTGATTTTCAAAAATGAAACTTTCATAAGATTTATAAATCATTGTATTTATTTTAAAAAATGCTCCTTCAAGTAACATACTGATCATACTCTTATACGTATCCAAATGCCAATGGTTATTATTTTTATATTTGGATCTGGAATATGGTATATTAATTGGTATATAAAAGGTTTCATATCCAAATGGATTTATAACATTTTATTTCTTCCAAAAAGCTTCTTACTAATTTTATGAATAGCACATTTATATGACATCTGATAAAAAACCTTGTTAATTTCATAATATATCACAATTTCACGTAATTGGTGTCAATTGTCAATTTCTTTGTAGCCATATTACCAAATTTGCTCTTAAATGATCATACTTGCTGATTTGCTTGAACTGTATTAGTAATTGTATAATCAAGTACTCCTATACACAAAAGAATACTGCTTTTAAATTTGTGGTCGTGGCATACTGTCTAAAAAGAGACTGTAGTTTAGTTCACTTTTCTATTAATTTTTATGATTCGTATTGAATATATAAACACTGAAATTTATTTCAAACAAAGGGTTTTGTCAAGCATCAAACAGCACAAATTATATGATATTGATTGCATGAGTCTGATATATTCATTATACATCAAATTTTGATAATTTCATTATATATATCTTTATTTTACAAATATGTTTGTGGATTGATATCAGAGCAATTTCAATTTCTCTATTTTACTAAATTTGATTTTCAAAAATGAAACTTTCATAAGATTTATAAATCATTGTATTTATTTTAAAAAATGCTCCTTCAAGTAACATACTGATCATACTCTTATACGTATCCAAATGCCAAAAATTAATATTTTTAATATTTGGATCTGGAATACGGTATATTAATAGGTATATAAAAGGTTTTCAATATCCAAATGGATTTATAACATTTTATTTCTTCAAAAAAGCTTCTTATTAATTTTATGAATAGCACATTTATATGACATCTGATAAAAAACCTTGTTAATTTCATAATATATCACAATTTCACGTAATTGGTGTCAATTGTCAATTTCCTTGTAGCTATATTACCAAATTTGCTCTTAAATGATCATACTTGCTGATTTGCTTGAACTGTATTAGTAATGGTATAATCAAGTACTCCTATACACAAAAGAATACTGCTTTTAAATTTGTGG
This sequence comes from Lepeophtheirus nordmannii, assembly GCA_963680855.1. Taxonomy (NCBI): domain Eukaryota; kingdom Metazoa; phylum Arthropoda; class Copepoda; order Siphonostomatoida; family Caligidae; genus Lepeophtheirus; species Lepeophtheirus nordmannii. Next base: position 8,350,314 of record OY804526.1, on the reverse strand, counting down.
TCGTGGAATACTGTCTAAAAAGAGACTGTAGTTTAGTTCACTTTTCTATTAATTTTTATGATTCGTATTGAATATATAAACACTGAAATTTATTTCAAACAAAGGGTTTTGTCAAGCATCAAACAGCACAAATTATATGATATTGATTGCATGAGTCTGATATATTCATTATACATCAAATTTTGATAATTTCATTATATATATCTTTATTTTACAAATATGTTTGTGGATTGATATCATAGCAATTTCAATTTCTCTAATTTACTAAATTTGATTTTCAAAAATGAAACTTTCATAAGATTTATAAATCATTGTATTTATTTTAAAAAATGCTCCTTCAAGTAACATACTGATCATACTCTTATACGTATCCAAATGCCAAAAATTAATATTTTTAATATTTGGATCTGGAATACGGTATATTAATAGGTATATAAAAGGTTTTCAATATCCAAATGGATTTATAACATTTTATTTCTTCAAAAAAGCTTCTTATTAATTTTATGAATAGCACATTTATATGACATCTGATAAAAAACCTTGTTAATTTCATAATATAATACAATTTCACGTAATTGGTGTCAATTGTCAATTTCCTTGTAGCTATATTACCAAATTTGCTCTTAAATGATAATACTTGCTGATTTGCTTGAATTATATTAGTAGTTGTATAATCAAGTACTCCTATACACAAAAGAATACTGCTTTTAAATTTGTGGTCGTGGAATACTGTCTAAAAAGAGACTGTAGTTTAGTTCACTTTTCTATTAATTTTTATGATTCGTATTGAATATATAAACACTGAAATTTATTTCAAACAAAGGGTTTTGTCAAGCATCAAACAGCACAAATTATATGATATTGATTGCATGAGTCTGATATATTCATTCTACATCAAATTTTGATAATTTCATTATATATATCGTTTTTTTTTCAAATATGTTTGTGGATTGATATCAGAGCAATTTCAATTTCTCTAATTTACTAAATTTGATTTTTAAAAATGAAAAATTCATTAGATTTAAAAAATTATTGTATTTATTTTAAAAAATGCTCCTTCAAGTAACATACTGATCATACTCTTATACGTATCCAAATGTCAATGGTTATTATTTTTATATTTAGATCTGGAATATGGTATATTAATTGGTATATAAAAGGTTTCATATCCAAATGGATTTATAACATTTTATTTCTTCCAAAAAGCTTCTTATTAATTTTATGAATAGCACATTTATATGACATCTGATAAAAAACCTTGTTAATTTCATAATATATCACAATTTCACGTAATTGGTGTCAATTGTCAATTTCTTTGTAGCCATATTACCAAATTTGCTCTTAAATGATCATACTTGCTGATTTGCTTGAACTGTATTAGTAATTGTATTATCAAGTATTCCTATACACAAAAGAATACTGCTTTTAAATTTGTGGTCGTGGAATACTGTCTAAAAAGAGACTGTAGTTTAGTTCACTTTTCTATTAATTTTTATGATTCGTATTGAATATATAAACACTGAAATTTATTTCAAACAAAGGGTTTTGTCAAGCATCAAACAGCACAAATTATATGATATTGATTGCATGAGTCTGATATATTCATTATACATCAAATTTTGATAATTTCATTATATATATCTTTATTTTACAAATATGTTTGTGGATTGATATCATAGCAATTTCAATTTCTCTAATTTACTAAATTTGATTTTCAAAAATGAAACTTTCATAAGATTTATAAATCATTGTATTTATTTTAAAAAATGCTCCTTCAAGTAACATACTGATCATACTCTTATACGTATCCAAATGCCAATGGTTATTATTTTTATATTTGGATCTGGAATATGGTATATTAATTGGTATATAAAAGGTTTCATATCCAAATGGATTTATAACATTTTATTTCTTCCAAAAAGCTTCTTACTAATTTTATGAATAGCACATTTATATGACATCTGATAAAAAACCTTGTTAATTTCATAATATATCACAATTTCACGTAATTGGTGTCAATTGTCAATTTCTTTGTAGCCATATTACCAAATTTGCTCTTAAATGATCATACTTGCTGATTTGCTTGAACTGTATTAGTAATTGTATAATCAAGTACTCCTATACACAAAAGAATACTGCTTTTAAATTTGTGGTCGTGGCATACTGTCTAAAAAGAGACTGTAGTTTAGTTCACTTTTCTTTTAATTTTTATGATTCGTATTGAATATATAAACACTGAAATTTATTTCAAACAAAGGGTTTTGTCAAGCATCAAACAGCACAAATTATATGATATTGATTGCATGAGTCTGATATATTCATTCTACATCAAATTTTGATAATTTCATTATATATATCGTTTTTTTTCAAATATGTTTGTGGATTGATATCAGAGCAATTTCAATTTCTCTATTTTACTAAATTTGATTTTCAAAAATGAAACCTTCATAAGATTTATAAATCATTGTATTTATTTTAAAAAATGCTCCTTCAAGTAACATACTGATCATACTCTTATACTTATCCAAATGCCAAAAATTATTATTTTAATATTTGGATCTGGAATATGGTATATTAATTGGTATATAAAAGGTTTCATATCCAAATGGATTTTTAACATTTTATTTCTTCCAAAAAGCTTCTTATTAATTTTATGAATAGCACATTTATATGACATCTGATAAAAAACCTTGTTAATTTCATAATATATCACAATTTCACGTAATTGGTGTCAATTGTCAATTTCTTTGTAGCTATATTACCAAATTTGCTCTTAAATGATCATACTTGCTGATTTGCTTGAACTGTATTAGTAATTGTATAATCAAGTACTCCTATACACAAAAGAATACTGCTTTTAAATTTGTGGTCGTGGAATACTGTCTAAAAAGAGACTGTAGTTTAGTTCACTTTTCTATTAATTTTTATGATTTGTATTGAATATATAAACACTGAAATTTATTTCAAACAAAGGGTTTTGTCAAGCATCAAACAGCACAAATTATATGATATTGATTGCATGAGTCTGATATATTCATTATACATCAAATTTTGATAATTTCATTATATATATCTTTATTTTACAAATATGTTTGTGGATTGATATCATAGCAATTTCAATTTCTCTAATTTACTAAATTTGATTTTCAAAAATGAAACCTTCATAAGATTTATAAATCATTGTATTTATTTTAAAAAATGCTCCTTCAAGTAACATACTGATCTTACTCTTATACGTATCCAAATGCCAATGGTTATTATTTTTATATTTGGATCTGGAATATGGTATATTAATTGGTATATAAAAGGTTTTCAATATCCAAATGGATTTATAACTATTGAATTTCTTCTGAAAAAGCTTCATATTTATATTACAAAGAGCACATATATATAATATTTGAATCCAAACTTTGATAAATTCACAATATACCATTATATCACAAATAAATTGGTGTCAATTTGCAATTTCATTTTGGCTAAATTACCAAATTGTATCTTTAATGATCAAATTTGCTGAGTTGCTTGAATAATATAAGTAATTGTATAATCAAGTACTCCTATACACAAAAGAATACTGCTTTTAAATTTGTGGTCGTGGCATACTGTCTAAAAGGAGGAAGTACTTTAGTTCACTTTTCTATTAATTTTGAAGATTCGTATTGAATATATAAACACTGAAATTTATTTCAAAAAAATGGTTTTGTAAAACAGCACAACTTATATATTTGATTTCAAGAGTGTGATATATTCATTATACATCAAATTTTGATAATTTCAAAATATTTGTCTTTATTTTACAAATATGTTTGTGGATTGATGTCATAGCAATTTTTTTCAAAAAATGCTTCTTCAAGTAACAAACTGATCATACTCTAATACGTATCCAAATGCCAATGCTTATCATTTTTATACTTGGATGTGGAATATGGTATATTAATTGGTATATAAGAGGTTTTCAATATCCAAATGGATTTATAACCATTGAATTTCTTCTGAAGAAGCTTTTTATTTATATTACAAACAGCACATATATATAATATTTGAATCCAAACTTTGATAAATTCACAATATACCATTATATCACAAATAAATTGGTGTCAATTTGCAATTTCTTTGTAGCTATATTACCAAATTTGCTCTTAAATGATCATACTTGCTGATTTGCTTGAATTATATTAGTAATTCTATAATCAAGTACTCCTATACACAAAAGAATACTGCTTTTAAATTTGTGGTCGTGGAATACTGTCTAAAAAGAGACTGTAGTATAGTTCACTTTTCTATTAATTTTTATGATTCGTATTGAATATATAAACACTGAAATTTATTTCAAACAAAGGGTTTTGTCAAGCATCAAACAGCACAAATTATATGATATTGATTGCATGAGTCTGATATATTCATTATACATCAAATTTTGATAATTTCATTATATATATCGTTTTTTTTTCAAATATGTTTGTGGATTGATATCAGAGCAATTTCAATTTCTCTAATTTACTAAATTTGATTTTCAAAAATGAAACTTTCATTAGATTTATAAATCATTGTATTTATTTTAAAAAATGCTCCTTCAAGTAACATACTGATCATACTCTTATACGTATCCTAATGCCAATGGTTATTATTTTTATATTTAGATCTGGAATATGGTATATTAATTGGTATATAAAAGGTTTCATATCCAAATGGATTTATAACATTTTATTTCTTCCAAAAAGCTTCTTATTAATTTTATGAATAGCACATTTATATGACATCTGATAAAAAACCTTGTTAATTTTATAATATATTACAATTTCACGTAATTGGTGTCAATTGTCAATTTCTTTGTAGCTATATTACCAAATTTGCCCTTAAATGATCATACTTGCTGATTTGCTTGAATTATATTAGTAATTGTATAATCAAGTACTCCTATACACAAAAGAATACTGCTTTTAAATTTGTGGTCGTGGAATACTGTCTAAAAAGAGACTGTAGTTTAGTTCACTTTTCTATTAACTTTTATGATTCGTATTGAATATATAAACACTGAAATTTATTTCAAACAAAGGGTTTCGTCAAGCATCAAACAGCACAAATTATATGATATTGATTGCATGAGTCTGATATATTCATTATACATCAAATTTTGATAATTTCATTGTATATATCGTTTTTTTTTAAATATGTTTGTGGATTGATATCATAGCAATTTCAATTTCTCTATTTTACTAAATTTGATTTTTAAAATTGAAACCTTCATAAGATTTATAAATCATTGTATTTATTTTAAAAAATGCTCCTTCAAGTAACATACTGATCATACTCTTATACTTATCCAAATGCCAAAAATTATTATTTTAATATTTGGATCTGGAATACGGTATATTAATAGGTATATAAAAGGTTTTCAATATCCAAATGGATTTATAACATTTTATTTCTTCAAAAAAGCTTCTTATTAATTTTATGAACAGCACATTTATATGACATCTGATAAAAAACCTTTTTAATTTCATAATATATCACAATTTCACGTAATTGGTGTCAATTGTCAATTTCTTTGTAGCTATATTACCAAATTTGCTCTTAAATGATCATACTTGCTGATTTGCTTGAACTGTATTAGTAATTGTATAATCAAGTATTCCTATACACAAAAGAATACTGCTTTTAAATTTGTGGTCGTGGAATACTGTCTAAAAAGAGACTGTAGTATAGTTCACTTTTCTATTAATTTTTATGATTCGTATTGAATATATAAACACTGAAATTTATTTCAAACAAAGGGTTTTGTCAAGCATCAAACAGCACAAATTATATGATATTGATTGCATGAGTCTGATATATTCATTATACATCAAATTTTGATAATTTCATTATATATATCGTTTTTTTTTTCAAATATGTTTGTGGATTGATATTAGAGCAATTTCAATTTCTCTAATTTACTAAATTTGATTTTCAAAAATGAAACTTTCATTAGATTTATAAATCATTGTATTTATTTTAAAAAATGCTCCTTCAAGTAACATACTGATCATACTCTTATACGTATCCTAATGCCAATGGTTATTATTTTTATATTTTGATCTGGAATATGGTATATTAATTGGTATATAAAAGGTTTCATATCCAAATGGATTTATAACATTTTATTTCTTCCAAAAAGCTTCTTATTAATTTTATGAATAGCACATTTATATGACATCTGATAAAAAACCTTGTTAATTTTATAATATATTACAATTTCACGTAATTGGTGTCAATTGTCAATTTCTTTGTAGCTATATTACCAAATTTGCCCTTAAATGATCATACTTGCTGATTTGCTTGAATTATATTAGTAATTGTATAATCAAGTACTCATATACACAAAAGAATACTGCTTTTAAATTTGTGGTCGTGGAATACTGTCTAAAAAGAGACTGTAGTTTAGTTCACTTTTCTATTAATTTTTATGATTCGTATTGAATATATAAACACTGAAATTTATTTCAAACAAAGGGTTTTGTCAAGCATCAAACAGCACAAATTATATGATATTGATTGCATGAGTCTGATATATTCATTATACATCAAATTTTGATAATTTCATTATATATATCGTTCTTTTTTCAAATATGTTTGTGGATTGATATTAGAGCAATTTCAATTTCTCTAATTTACTAAATTTGATTTTCAAAAATGAAACTTTCATTAGATTTATAAATCATTGTATTTATTTTAAAAAATGCTCCTTCAAGTAACATACTGATCATACTCTTATACGTATCCTAATGCCAATGGTTATTATTTTTATATTTAGATCTGGAATATGGTATATTAATTGGTATATAAAAGGTTTCATATCCAAATGGATTTATAACATTTTATTTCTTCCAAAAAGCTTCTTATTAATTTTATGAATAGCACATTTATATGACATCTGATAAAAAACCTTGTTAATTTTATAATATATTACAATTTCACGTAATTGGTGTCAATTGTCAATTTCTTTGTAGCTATATTACCAAATTTGCCCTTAAATGATCATACTTGCTGATTTGCTTGAATTATATTAGTAATTGTATAATCAAGTACTCCTATACACAAAAGAATACTGCTTTTAAATTTGTGGTCGTGGAATACTGTCTAAAAAGAGACTGTAGTTTAGTTCACTTTTCTATTAATTTTTATGATTCGTATTGAATATATAAACACTGAAATTTATTTCAAACAAAGGGTTTTGTCAAGCATCAAACAGCACAAATTATATGATATTGATTGCATGAGTCTGATATATTCATTATACATCAAATTTTGATAATTTCATTGTATATATCGTTTTTTTTTAAATATGTTTGTGGATTGATATCATAGCAATTTCAATTTCTCTATTTTACTAAATTTGATTTTTAAAATTGAAACCTTCATAAGATTTATAAATCATTGTATTTAATTTAAAAAATGCTCCTTCAAGTAACAAACTGATCTTACTCTTATACGTATCCAAATGCCAAAAATTATTATTTTTAATATTTGGATCTGGAATACGGTATATTAATAGGTATTTTAAAGATTTTCAATATCCAAATAGTTTTGTAACCATTGAATTTCTTCTGAAAAAGCTTTTTATTTATATTTGAATCCAAACTTTGTAAATTTTATAATTTTTCACTATTTTACGATTAAATTGGTGTCAATTTGCAATTTCATTTTCGCTAAATTACCAAATTGTATCTCTAATGATCAAATTTGCTGACTTGCTTGAATATTATTAGTAATAGTATAATCAAGTACTCCTATACACAAAAGAATACTGCTTTTAAATTTGTGGTCGTGGCATACTGTCTAAAAAGACGCTGTAGTTTAGTGCACTTTTCTATTAATTTCGTATTGAATATATAAACACTGAAATTTATTTCAAAAAAATGGTTTTGTTAAACAGCACAACTTATATATTTGATTTCAAGAGTGTGATATATTCATTATACATCAAACTTTGATAATTTCTATATATATATCTCTATTTTACAAATATGTTTGTGGATTGATATCATAGCAATTTCAATTTTTCTAATTTACTAAATTTGATTTTTAAAAATGAAACCTTTATAAGATTTATAAATCATTGTATTATTTTCAAAAACTGCTCCTTCAAGTAACAAACTGATCTTACTCTTATACGTATCCAAATGCCAATGGTTATTATTTTTATATTTGGATCTGGAATATGGTATATTAATTGGTATATAAAAGGTTTTCAATATCCAAATGGATTTATAATTATTGAATTTCTTCTGAAAAAGCTTCATATTTATATTACAAAGAGCACATATATATAATATTTGAATCCAAACTTTGATAAATTCACAATATACCATTATATCACAAATAAATTGGTGTCAATTTGCAATTTCATTTTTGCTAAATTACCAAATTGTATCTTTAATGATCAAATTTGCTGAGTTGCTTGAATAATATAAGTAATTGTATAATCAAGTACTCCTATACACAAAAGAATACTGCTTTTAAATTTGTGGTCGTGGCATACTGTCTAAAAGGAGGAAGTACTTTAGTTCACTTTTCTATTAATTTTGAAGATTCGTATTGAATATATAAACACTGAAATTTATTTCAAAAAAATGGTTTTGTAAAACAGCACAACTTATATATTTGATTTCAAGAGTGTGATATATTCATTATACATCAAATTTTGATAATTTCAAAATATTTGTCTTTATTTTACAAATATGTTTGTGGATTGATGTCATAGCAATTTTTTTCAAAAAATGCTTCTTCAAGTAACAAACTGATCATACTCTAATACGTATCCAAATGCCAATGCTTATCATTTTTATACTTGGATCTGGAATATGGTATATTAATTGGTATATAAGAGGTTTTCAATATCCAAATGGATTTATAACCATTGAATTTCTTCTGAAGAAGCTTTTTATTTATATTACAAACAGCACATATATATAATATTTGAATCCAAACTTTGATAAATTCACAATATACCATTATATCACAAATAAATTGGTGTCAATTTGCAATTTCTTTGTAGCTATATTACCAAATTTGCTCTTAAATGATCATACTTGCTGATTTGCTTGAATTATATTAGTAATTCTATAATCAAGTACTCCTATACACAAAAGAATACTGCTTTTAAATTTGTGGTCGTGGAATACTGTCTAAAAAGAGACTGTAGTTTAGTTCACTTTTCTATTAATTTTTATGATTCGTATTGAATATATAAACACTGAAATTTATTTCAAACAAAGGGTTTTGTCAAGCATCAAACAGCATAAATTATATGATATTGATTGCATGAGTCTGATATATTCATTATACATCAAATTTTGATAATTTCATTATATATATCTTTATTTTACAAATATGTTTGTGGATTGATATCATAGCAATTTCAATTTCTCTAATTTACTAAATTTGATTTTCAAAAATGAAACTTTCATAAGATTTATAAATCATTGTATTTATTTTAAAAAATGCTCCTTCAAGTAACATACTGATCATACTCTTATACGTATCCAAATGCCAAAAATTAATATTTTTAATATTTGGATCTGGAATAAGGTATATTAATAGGTATATAAAAGGTTTTCAATATCCAAATGGATTTATAACATTTTATTTCTTCAAAAAAGCTTCTTATTAATTTTATGAATAGCACATTTATATGACATCTGATAAAAAACCTTGTTCATTTCATAATATATCACAATTTCACGTAATTGGTGTCAATTGTCAATTTCTTTGTAGCTATATTACCAAATTTGCTCTTAAATGATCATACTTGCTGATTTGCTTGAACTGTATTAGTAATTGTATAATCAAGTATTCCTATACACAAAAGAATACTGCTTTTAAATTTGTGGTCGTGGAATACTGTCTAAAAAGAGACTGTAGTTTAGTTCACTTTTCTATTAATTTTTATGATTCGTATTGAATATATAAACACTGAAATTTATTTCAAACAAAGGGTTTTGTCAAGCACCAAACAGCACAAGTTATATGATATTGATTGCATGAGTCTGATATATTCATTATACATCAAATTTTGATAATTTCATTATATATATCGTTTTTTTTTCAAATATGTTTGTGGATTGATATCATAGCAATTTCAATTTCTCTATTTTACTAAATTTGATTTTTAAAAATGAAACCTTCATAAGATTTATAAATCATTGTATTTAATTTAAAAAATGCTCCTTCAAGTAACAAACTGATCTTACTCTTATATGTATCCAAATGCCAATGGTTATTATTTTTATATTTAGATCTGGAATATGGTATATTAATTGGTATATAAAAAGTTTTCAATATCCAAATGGATTTATAACTATTGAATTTCTTCTGAAAAAGCTTCTTATTAATTTTATGAATAGCACATTTATATGACATCTGATAAAAAACCTTGTTAATTTCATAATATATCACAATTTCACGTAATTGGTGTCAATTGTCAATTTCTTTGTAGCTATATTACCAAATTTGCTCTTAAATGATCATACTTGCTGATTTGCTTGAATTATATTAGTAATTGTATAATCAAGTACTCCTATACACAAAAGAATACTGCTTTTAAATTTGTGGTCGTGGAATACTGTCTAAAAAGAGACTGTAGTTTAGTTCATTTGCTATTAATTTTTAAGATTCGTATTGAATATATAAACACTGAAATTTATTTCAAACAAAGGGTTTTGTCAAGCACCAAACAGCACAAATTATATGATATTGATTGCATGAGTCTGATATATTCATTATACATCAAATTTTGATAATTTCATTATATATATCGTTTTTTTTTCAAATATGTTTGTGGATTGATATCATAGCAATTTCAATTTCTCTATTTTACTAAATTTGATTTTTAAAAATGAAACCTTCATAAGATTTATAAATCATTGTATTTAATTTAAAAAATGCTCCTTCAAGTAACAAACTGATCTTACTCTTATATGTATCCAAATGCCAATGGTTATTATTTTTATATTTAGATCTGGAATATGGTATATTAATTGGTATATAAAAAGTTTTCAATATCCAAATGGATTTATAACTATTGAATTTCTTCTGAAAAAGCTTCTTATTAATTTTATGAATAGCACATTTATATGACATCTGATAAAAAACCTTGTTAATTTCATAATATATCACAATTTCACGTAATTGGTGTCAATTGTCAATTTCTTTGTAGCTATATTACCAAATTTGCTCTTAAATGATCATACTTGCTGATTTGCTTGAATTATATTAGTAATTGTATAATCAAGTACTCCTATACACAAAAGAATACTGCTTTTAAATTTGTGGTCGTGGAATACTGTCTAAAAAGAGACTGTAGTTTAGTTCATTTGCTATTAATTTTTAAGATTCGTATTGAATATATAAACACTGAAATTTATTTCAAACAAAGGGTTTTGTCAAGCACCAAACAGCACAAATTATATGATATTGATTGCATGAGTCTGATATATTCATTATACATCAAATTTTGATAATTTCATTATATATATCGTTTTTTTTTCAAATATGTTTGTGGATTGATATCATAGCAATTTCAATTTCTCTATTTTACTAAATTTGATTTTTAAAAATGAAACCTTCATAAGATTTATAAATCATTGTATTTAATTTAAAAAATGCTCCTTCAAGTAACAAACTGATGTTACTCTTAGACGTATCCAAATGCCAATGGTTATTATTTTTATATTTGGATCTGGAATATGGTATATTAATTGGTATATAAAAGGTTTTCAATATCCAAATGGATTTATAACTATTGAATTTCTTCTGAAAAAGCTTCTTATTTATATTACAAACAGCACATATATATAATATTTGAATCCAAACTTTGATAAATTCACAATATACCATTATATCACAAATAAATTGGTGTCAATTTGCAATTTCATTTTTGCTAAATTACCAAATTGTACCTTTAATGATCAAATTTGCTGATTTGCTTGAATAATATTAGTAATTGTATAATCAAGTACTCCTATACACAAAAGAATACTGCTTTTAAATTTGTGGTCGTGGCATACTGTCTAAAAAGAGGCTGTAGTTTAGTTCACTTTTCTATTAATTTTGAAGATTCGTATTGGATATATAAACACTGAAATTTATTTCAAAAAAATGGTTTTGTAAAACAGCACAACTTATGTATTTGATTTCAAGAGTGTAATATATTCATTATACATCAAATTTTGATAATTTCTATATATATATATATCTTTATTTTACAAATATATTCGTGGATTGATGTCATAGCAATTTTTTTCAAAAAATGCTTCTTCAAGTAACAAACTGATCATACTCTTATACGTATCCAAATGCCAATGTTTATTATTTTTATATTTGGATCTGGAATATGGTATATTAATTGGTATATAAAAGGTTTTCAATATCCAAATGGATTTATAACCATTGAATTTCTTCCAAAAAGCTTCTTATTAATTTTATGAATAGCATATTTATATGACATCTGATAAAAAACCTTGTTAATTTCATAATATATCACAATTTCACGTAATTGGTGTCAATTGTCAATTTCTTTGTAGCTATATTACCAAATTTGCTCTTAAATGATCATACTTGCTGATTTGCTTGAATTATATTAGTAATTGTATAATCAAGTACTGCTATACACAAAAGAATACTGCTTTTAAATTTGTGGTCGTGGAATACTGTCTAAAAAGAGACTGTAGTTTAGTTCACTTTTCTATTAATTTTTAAGATTCGTACTGAATATATAAACATTGAAATTTATTTCAAACAAAGGGTTTGGTCAAGCATCAAACAGCACAAATTATATGATATTTGATTGCATGAGTCTATTATATTCATTATACATCAAATTTTGATAATTTCTAAATATTTGTCTTTATTTTACAAATATATTCGTGGATTGATGTCATAGCAATTTTTTTCAAAAAATGCTTCTTCAAGTAACAAACTGATCATACTCTTATACGTATCCAAATGCCAATGGTTATTATTTTTATATTTGGATCTGGAATATGGTCAGTGATGGATAAAAAGGGTCCAGCTGACACGCACGCCCGAGATGATGTCATAAATGAATATGGTACCCTTGAAGTAAGGCAGAATTTCAGCCGATCACATTTGAATGGGCGGAATGTAACTTATTATTTTGATGTTTTAATTAGGAATAGATTATTATTATTTTTGAGTGACATTAAAAATTTGTAAAGGATAAAACACTAAATTTGTAGCAACTAATGCCATAGCATGAGAACTGAGTCATTTTAGAATGGACTCGGACTTGACTCGAAAATTAATTACTATTTAATCAATACTAATATAGTATAAACCTCAATATGTCTTTGACGGAATTGCACCTCATAATTATAACACTTTTAAACATAAGTGAATCCTATAATTCATATTACATATTTAAGAAACACATATGTACAATTAAATGAAATGATTTTATATAACCATGTAGTGGCTACTTTTTTTATTCAACAATTTAATTATCATTTAAAACTATTATAAAAACTTCAAACAGTCAAAAGTAACACATTTTGTAATCACTTAAATTTTTCTATAAAAAATAAAATAAGATGAAATTTCATAATGATTATCTCAAATATATATATATATAGTTATATAAGAAAAACTGAAAATTGATTCGTAAAACCAATGTGACTCCAATTTAAGTTTTCATAAATAAACACAAAAAAATAGATTAAATTGATAATATGATGAAAATGTACGTCATAATTACAATTTTAAATTTTTCAAATATAATTAAAAAGAAAAAAGTAACAATTGTCAGGCAATTAATTACATTGAAATCGATACAGTGACTACTGTAACTAGTCACTGAATCTATTGAATATGTTCTCAAAAAATAAACATCAAAAAGAAATAAATAAAAAAATATTCCATAAAAATGGAATAATAAAGACCAATATACACGAGATGAGCCAAACTTTAATTATGACATTAGATAAAAGCACATCCCCTCATTATGCTAAAGCCTCTCTCAGAATCACAATTGACGATCGGAGTATTTTAGTACAAGCAAAAATTCTTCAAGTCAATGCTTATCACGGCAACAATATTCTTCCATTGGATGTATCAGGCATTTTTTATACTATCCACTTTTGAATGTTTCAAGTGGAATATCTTTTCGACCATTGTCACACTTGAAGTCCTTAGTCTCGTCCATTGTTATAAATATATAATTTTCGTCAGTTTCCCGTTTTATTTTGAAAATGCTGACTCTACTTAAGAGCTCCAATGATTGGGTTACGAGAAAACAAGAAGAGACGGATTTACCGGCGTATTTCTTCATATATTGGATGCAATTTTGATGTCCTCCGACTGAAAGTGGGATAATAGATGAAGCAATGAATTACGATAGTTCAGATGTGAAATCAAATGTAGCTGAATCTTTACTAATACCATGTTTATTGAATGGATCTGGATTTTTCTTGTGACATCAGCGATTTGAAAGTCTCATGATCGGGAATTTCTTCAAGAAGTCGAGAAATAGCATGGCCGGAATGCCATCACACTCGTATCCTGGACAAATTTTTAAGCGTTGCTACCTCCATTGTCGGCGACCCAAGTTCCTGAGTCAAATCCTCAGGCATTTTTTAACTTAATTTAAAAATGACACTTGTTGTTTTTGAATGGAATAGAACTGAGTCATAAAGGAAGAAGAAGAAAGAAGAAGAAGTTTGAAAAGACAAATGTTGCCAACAACCGCGTATTTTTTGCATGTCAGCTGGACCCTTTTTATCCATCACTGAATATGGTATATTAATTTTTTTTTTTTTTCTCGTACCCAGGTACAAGAACATTGTTTATTTCAATTATCGCGTCACGTTCAAATATTTATAAGAAACAGTCTAAACAATAGGAGTAATATATAATATCGTATTAGGAAAATTGTTATATATAAAAAGAAACAAAAAAAAACCACAAAATTTTTCTTTTAAAAACAAAAACCCGGCCCCCTTTACATATAATAAAACTAACGTGCAGGTTATATATGGGGTATGCTTTTATATTGGGATTAACAATAAATTTTCTATAATTTCGATCATATTATCGGGAAGGGGAGTTCTGGTAGATCTGAATTTGTATAAAATACTGAGAGTTTTAGTAATTAAAAAATTTATATCATCCTGGTGAGGGCCAATATAAATAAAGTTAAAGTGGCTAGGTTTTAAAAGTACATTAAAATTCTGGTGTACGTACAATAAAATTCGATCTCGTATCTCCTTCGTCGCCTCACATCCCGACAAAAAGTGGCTCGTTGTCTCCTTGCTAGTTTTACAGAAGAAACACTTCCTTTCTTCAAATGTTTTTCCACAAATACTTCCCGTTGTAAGTGTACCCGTTAATATTTTGTATTTAAACCAGTACAAAGTAAAATCGAACTTTGAATTTGATAAACCTTTTAAAATGCTACTGATTGGTTCCTTTTCGTCATGATTATTTCTTCTTCTTTCAAGCAGGACTAAATATTTAGTTTTAAAATAATTTTCTACTTGTAAATACCGTATGGATTTATTATTTAAAAATTTAATGAAATTAAAAAAACAATCCCTAGGGCCTATTTCTCTTTTTTTAAAGTCGATATTCTTTAATATAGTCTTTTTTTCTAAAATTTCATTAAATGATAGATTCTCCTTCTCATTAAAAATCTCCCCCATAAAATCCAGCTTCCTTTTAATCGATGTGTCGTTAATGAAGTAAAGTCTGCTGTTGAGTTTAGTAGGTTCCTGCCAAGTCATTAAAGGAAGAATTTTATCAGACATTTCCTTGCTGATCTTTGCAATGCTGTTCCAGAATAAGTTGGTAGACTCCAGTGTTCCGAGCACCCCATCCGGTCCTTTTCCCCTTATTTTGTCAGCTCTCCCACTGGACTCCACCCTAAGGCAAGAAAAGTCTGAGTCCAGCAGTCGTCTGAACCAAGAGAACTGCAAAGCCTTCCAGAATCCTCGAAAGGTTAGCAGACCTAGTCCACCATATTTTTTGGGGCATGACATACGCTGCCATGTTATTCTTCCGCTTACTTCGTACTTACAGATAAAATTGTGACACAAATCATCCATCATGCCTGCAAATTTATCACAGTATGGGATTATTTTGAGGAGGTGAATGACTTTGGAGAGGATTAAAGAGTTCCATACTCGAATTCTCCCAGGCAAATTGCTCGAAATAAGGCTTGAGTATCTGGATGATGCTTTCCTAATTCGTTGCTCTATCTCCTTTGTATTGCTCTCTATGTAAGATCGACCAAGTGATATTCTAGCACCTAATAAAGTTATTTCATTGGCAGTTTTTATTCCCTTTCCAACACAATCGCTTGATAAATTTGATACCATGACGGTCTTTTTAAGATTGATTTTCAACCCTGATATCAGTCCGAATTCTTCAATTATTTTAATGGTCTCATCTACTGACCCTTTTACCTCTATCGCTGATCCAGAATACAGGGTGGTCATGTCGTCGGCAAAGGCTTCTATTTTATGGTCGTTTGTGATTCCTTTTATGTTTGGGGATGAGTCTATCCTCCTTATAAGTTGATCCACGGCTAAGACAAAAAGACTTGGGGCCAATGGATCTCCTTGGCGGCAGCCTCTTCCTATTTCAATGTGTTTACATTGCAATTCGTACTCTGTATGAGCTTCCCGGAGACAAAGTGCAACCATTTTGATAAATTTTGTTCCAAAGCCATATGTTTTTAGACATCCGATTATAAAGTTGTGAGAAATGCTGTCGAAAGCTTTTTGAAAATCGATAGTCATCAGTGCAATGTTCTCTGTTCTCGCTTCAGCATCCGACAAAGAGTCCAGTATCCTTCTAATGATGTCTTCCATATATCTTCCTTTAATGAAACCCCTCTGCGGTGTGTGTATAATGAAGGGCAATACTTCTCTCATGCGCTGTGATAGGATACCACTATAAATTTTATATGAAGAGTTTAGCATGGTCAGGGGTCTGAGATTTTCGATATACCGAGGATCCTTCCCGTTCTTTGGAATCAGCGTTAGGCTTCCCAAGTTGATATTTTTTTCGAAGTACCTCTGATAAACTGCTTCTTTAAAGACTTTTTCTAAGAGGGGGGACAGTGAATCACGATATTTTTTGTAAAACTCAATTGGATATCCATCCGGACCAGGTGATTTATTCTTTTTGTTGTATGCATTTATATAAGCTTTAATTTCGTTTGAAGTAATGTCTGAGTCTAATGAAGATTTCATGGTTTCAGTAAGTTGAAGGAGTTGAACGTCCTTGTACTGAGCAGCTTTGTATTCCACACTGGGAGTAAAATCGTGTTTATGGATAGAACACCCAACCCAAACTTGGTTTTCTTTTGTTTTGCATTCTCTACACGTGTATAACTCCTGGTAGAAGTCTTCTGTCGAATTTTCTCTTTGGATGTTATTTCTTCTCCATTACTTCCTAGCAACACATTGATGGTCTTCTTCTTCATACTGCTTTTTTCGAAGCTCTTTATTCGCTCCAAAATCACCTGATCCTTCCCAACTTCGGTGAGGCCTGTTCTAATCAAGCAGCCCTTTACTTCATTTAACTGCATGTGTTTATCAATTGCAGAAAGACACTCTGTTTTGTTACTGCTAATATTTCCCATCGCCAAAATTCTCTGTTTCCTCTCATCACTCTTCTTCATCCCCAGCTTTATATATTCTCTTCTAGAGCAATCTAAAATCAGCTTGAGAGCGTGCGATGCAGTTTTAATTTTACGTGATATCAATCTTGAATGAATATCAGACATGATGTCTGATATCTTCAAATTTGTCATCTCATCTTCCAGCAAACTCACGTTTAATTTCCATCTTTTCTTTTCATGTTTCTCTGGAGCTTTAAAAGTTGCTGAGATAGGCCGGTGATCAGATTTTACATTAGTCAGTAGTTTGTATTCGATAGTGTTAGAGATTAGTCCTGAAGTTGCAAATATGTAGTCAAGTCTCGAGCTTTTAATTAGAATATTGTCTTTTTTAACAAAAAAGGTATGGTCTGGAGTCTTTCTAAATCTAGTCGCAATGTCGGATAGGCATCTTTTTTCTAAAATTTCTCTGAGCACGATAGTTGCACTTTTGTTGTTCTCTTTTTTATAATTGCGTGTATCTCTGTTTTGATCTAGAACAACATTCATGTCACCAAGTAAAATGAAATCACTACTTTCCTCTCCTTCGTTCGCCAGGAACATAGAGTCAATAGTCTCAAAAAAATGAGGATCATCATGATTCGGCCCATAAATTGATATAATCTTAATATTAAAACCAATCCCTTTTAATTCCACTACAGCATAATTTCCATTTCCGTCATTAGCAATAAATTTTGGACTAAAATCTTTTTTAATAGCTAAAAGTATGCCCCTTGATGGATGATTTGCCTTTTTTTTCCTTGCAGGAACTATAAAAGTGACATAGTCAATAGGAAAAATATTTCCAGAACCAATATTTGTCAGGCGTGTGTCACAAATAGAGATGACATCGGGTTTGTGGACTAATAAATTATCAATTACATTTTTTCTTTTTTCCTTATTAGCAATTGAATTAACATTTGCAGTCACAATTCTTAATTGGGACATTATTATGACGAATCTGAAGTATCAATTATCTTCTCCATTGGAATCCTCTTCTTGAGCTGTGGGGCTCTTTTCTCGAAGTTTTTTATTTGCGTCTTCGAGTGGGCTTCCAAATGTTCTTTTGCTTATCTTCTTTGTCCTGGTTGTCGTTAAAATGTCCGATTTTTTTGCTGTATTTTGTCTTTTTCTTAAGACAAGCTTCCATTCCTCCCTGAGTTTGTTTCCCCTCGGTAGATCTGAAGACTCTTCTGAAGCCTCCGATTCGACGTCCCCTGTTTGTTGTTGTCCTTTCTTTAATATGTCATTCTCATTCTGTGAAACCCCCATTTCACACTCTCTTTCTTCAAGATCTTCCTGTTGCGAAATAATTGCCTCTGTTATTTGTTCCTTTATACTTTCGATTCTTATTGGGAGATCAAATACGCTCCTGAAGTATCTGTCATATTCCTTATAAGGCAATCGGCCTGGTTCTTTGCAATTAACTTTAAAATGTCCAAACTTTAGACATTTGAAGCATTGGACCAGTTGAAAATTACAGGATACTTCAACTTTCTTTCCTCCAACAGGTAGGATTATTGGTAATTTTCTTTTTGGTTTAATTTTTTGTTTGAAATTTCCTGTCATGATCTTATTAAGTTTCTTGGAATATTCGATTTCCTCTTCGCTCTCCCCTCCCATTTGATGAGGAATTTCTTCATGGTCCCCAATTATCTCTCCAAATTCAGAAAGAATTTTTTTCATAGCCTCCATATCGATCTCGGATCCGTTCTTAATTAATACTTCTATGGGGTGTTGGGCTTTTTTAATACTTTCTAATCCTCTGATATTAAAGAAAACGTTTTCTTCGACTTCCATTTGCCCTTGAACAGTAGAAAAATGTATGAGAACATTAATGGGGTTCTTGAATGTAATAATAATGTAGCCCGCTCCAGATTTGTTGTCATTTATTCTTTTAATTTCTTCTTCACAAATGCCAAGTGTCTAAGATTTTTTTATAATGCAGGATCTTGGGGTAGAATCCTTTAATACTTTTTTTATCTCCATTTTTCCAATCGATGTATATTTTGTCCCAATTGGGGTTTGAAATTATATTTTCATTTTTACGTAATCCGCTTCTTGTTTTAATAGAATAGGATATTTTCTTATTATTATTTTTTTCACTTTCAACACTCTCCTCTTGAGCACGCTCTTCTCCTTTTTCTTCTTTTTCCTCTTGACCTCCGACCTGTACACTCCTCCGTTCAGGAGGATCTTCAGGTGGGATAGTCATCCCTAGGAATGAAAATCATATGCAATTCGGGCGTGTGATAAAAAAGTGGAGTTGGCTCTTGAAACAAGTCTTTTTGTTTTCCGAAGCTGTTATCATTTTCCAATATTACTGAGGGGAGAACATCTACCTGATAGTAACGATGTCGCATGAAGGAATACATGCATTAAGTTTAATAAAGCAAATAAAATGTAAACAAAAAGGGCTCAAGTCCTCGTATAATTATTATTAGTTAAAAGTATATAATTTCCTGACATTAATTTCAGTTAATTTTCTGCCTCTCATCTATGGTATTATTTATTGTTGTATATATAATGGAGAATAGCAGCTTGTAGCTCAGTAAAACGTCATGACAGCTCAAGCTGCTTCCCCCCTCGACATTCATTAAATTGTCAGGGTTGCCAGGTTGATTTTCTCTTTCTTTTTTTATAACACGCCCGAATTGCATATGATTTACATTCCTAGTCATCCCTTTTTCTTGTAAAAGGAAGAATTACGTCACTTCTTACCTCTTACGTACTTATTCCTTCAGGGCTATGGATCAAAATGTAAAAACCATTCAAACGCTCCACAGAGTCCCCTTAGAGGTGAAGTTTGTTATCTCGGAAGGTCTTCAGATGCTTACCAACACAAAGATATGTCACTTCACTAATTATGATCGCTCTGACACAGTTAAATTAATTTTTTTCTCACGAAAAAAAAACTAACACGTTGTCACAGAGATATACATAGAAACTCTTAAATGATCATACTTGCTGATTTGCTTGAATTATATTCGTAATTGTAGTATCAAGTACTCCTATACGTATCCATACACAAAAGAATACTGCTTTTAAATTTATGGTAGTGGAATACTGTCTAAAAAGAGACTGTAGTTTAGTTCACTTTTCTATTGATTTTTAAGATTCGTATTGAATATATAAACACTGAAATTTATTTCAAACAAAGGGTTTTGTCAAGCATCAAACAGCACAAATTATATGATATTGATTGCATGAGTCTGATATATTCATTATACATCAAATTTTGATAATTTCAAAATATTTGCATTTATTTTACAAATATATTCGTGGATTGATATCATAGCAATTTTTTTCAAAAAATGCTTCTTCAAGTAACAAACTCATCATACTCTTATACGTATCCAAATGCCAATGATTATTATTTTTATATTTGGATCTTGAAAACGGTATATTAATTGGTATATTAAAGGTTTTCAATATATTCGAATGGATTTATAACCATTGAATTTCTTCTGAAAAAGCTTCTTATTTACATTATAAACAGCACATATATATGATATTTGAATTTAAACTTTGTAAATTTCATAATTTTTCACTATTTTACGAATAAATTGGGGTCAATTTGCAATTTCATTTTTCCTTAATTACCAAATTTGCTGATAAATGATTATACTTGCTGATTTGCATGAATAATATTAGTAATTGTATAATCAAGTACTCCTATACACAAAAGAATACTGCTTTTAAATTTGTGGTCGTGGAATACTGTCTAAAACGAGACTGTAGTTTAGTTTACTTTTCTATTGATTTTTAAGATTCGTATTGAATATATAAACACTGAAATTTCTTTCAAACAAAGGGTTTTGTCAAGCATCAAACAGCACAAATTATATGATATTGATTGCATGAGTCTGATATATTCATTATACATCAAATTTTGATAATTTCAAAATATTTGCATTTATTTTACAAATATATTCGTGGATTGATATCATAGCAATTTTTTTCAAAAAATGCTTCTTCAAGTAACAAACTCATCATACTCTTATACGTATCCAAATGCCAATGATTATTATTTTTATATTTGGATCTTGAAAACGGTATATTAATTGGTATATTAAAGGTTTTCAATATATTCGAATGGATTTATAACCATTGAATTTCTTCTGAAAAAGCTTCTTATTTACATTATAAACAGCACATATATATGATATTTGAATTTAAACTTTGTAAATTTCATAATTTTTCACTATTTTACGAATAAATTGGGGTCAATTTGCAATTTCATTTTTCCTTAATTACCAAATTTGCTGATAAATGATTATACTTGCTGATTTGCATGAATAATATTAGTAATTGTATAATCAAGTACTCCTATACACAAAAGAATACTGCTTTTAAATTTGTGGTCGTGGAATACTGTCTAAAAAGATACTGTAGTTTAGTTCACTTTTCTATTGATTTTTAAGATTCGTATTGAATATATAAACACTGAAATTTATTTCAAAAATATGGTTTTGTCAAGCATCAAACAGCACAAATTATATGATATTGATTGCATGAGTCTGATATATTCATTATACATCAAATTTTGATAATTTCAAAATATTTGCATTTATTTTACAAATATATTCGTGGATTGATATCATAGCAATTTTTTTCAAAAAATGCTTCTTCAAGTAACAAACTCATCATACTCTTATACGTATCCAAATGCCAATGATTATTATTTTTATATTTGGATCTTGAAAACGGTATATTAATTGGTATATTAAAGGTTTTCAATATATTCGAATGGATTTATAACCATTGAATTTCTTCTGAAAAAGCTTCTTATTTACATTATAAACAGCACATATATATGATATTTGAATTTAAACTTTGTAAATTTCATAATTTTTCACTATTTTACGAATAAATTGGGGTCAATTTGCAATTTCATTTTTCCTTAATTACCAAATTTGCTGATAAATGATTATACTTGCTGATTTGCATGAATAATATTAGTAATTGTATAATCAAGTACTCCTATACACAAAAGAATACTGCTTTTAAATTTGTGGTCGTGGAATACTGTCTAAAAAGATACTGTAGTTTAGTTCACTTTTCTATTGATTTTTAAGATTCGTATTGAATATATAAACACTGAAATTTATTTCAAACAAAGGGTTTTGTCAAGCATCAAACAGCACAAATTATATGATATTGATTGCATGAGTCTGATATATTCATTATACATCAAATTTTGATAATTTCAAAATATTTGCATTTATTTTACAAATATATTCGTGGATTGATATCATAGCAATTTTTTTCAAAAAATGCTTCTTCAAGTAACAAACTCATCATACTCTTATACGTATCCAAATGCCAATGATTATTATTTTTATATTTGGATCTTGAAAACGGTATATTAATTGGTATATTAAAGGTTTTCAATATATTCGAATGGATTTATAACCATTGAATTTCTTCTGAAAAAGCTTCTTATTTACATTATAAACAGCACATATATATGATATTTGAATTTAAACTTTGTAAATTTCATAATTTTTCACTATTTTACGAATAAATTGGGGTCAATTTGCAATTTCATTTTTCCTTAATTACCAAATTTGCTGATAAATGATTATACTTGCTGATTTGCATGAATAATATTAGTAATTGTATAATCAAGTACTCCTATACACAAAAGAATACTGCTTTTAAATTTGTGGTCGTGGAATACTGTCTAAAACGAGACTGTAGTTTAGTTTACTTTTCTATTGATTTTTAAGATTCGTATTGAATATATAAACACTGAAATTTCTTTCAAACAAAGGGTTTTGTCAAGCATCAAACAGCACAAATTATATGATATTGATTGCATGAGTCTGATATATTCATTATACATCAAATTTTGATAATTTCAAAATATTTGCATTTATTTTACAAATATATTCGTGGATTGATATCATAGCAATTTTTTTCAAAAAATGCTTCTTCAAGTAACAAACTCATCATACTCTTATACGTATCCAAATGCCAATGATTATTATTTTTATATTTGGATCTTGAAAACGGTATATTAATTGGTATATTAAAGGTTTTCAATATATTCGAATGGATTTATAACCATTGAATTTCTTCTGAAAAAGCTTCTTATTTACATTATAAACAGCACATATATATGATATTTGAATTTAAACTTTGTAAATTTCATAATTTTTCACTATTTTACGAATAAATTGGGGTCAATTTGCAATTTCATTTTTCCTTAATTACCAAATTTGCTGATAAATGATTATACTTGCTGATTTGCATGAATAATATTAGTAATTGTATAATCAAGTACTCCTATACACAAAAGAATACTGCTTTTAAATTTGTGGTCGTGGAATACTGTCTAAAAAGATACTGTAGTTTAGTTCACTTTTCTATTGATTTTTAAGATTCGTATTGAATATATAAACACTGAAATTTATTTCAAAAATATGGTTTTGTCAAGCATCAAACAGCACAAATTATATGATATTGATTGCATGAGTCTGATATATTCATTATACATCAAATTTTGATAATTTCAAAATATTTGCATTTATTTTACAAATATATTCGTGGATTGATATCATAGCAATTTTTTTCAAAAAATGCTTCTTCAAGTAACAAACTCATCATACTCTTATACGTATCCAAATGCCAATGATTATTATTTTTATATTTGGATCTTGAAAACGGTATATTAATTGGTATATTAAAGGTTTTCAATATATTCGAATGGATTTATAACCATTGAATTTCTTCTGAAAAAGCTTCTTATTTACATTAT
This sequence comes from Lepeophtheirus nordmannii, assembly GCA_963680855.1. Lineage (NCBI taxonomy): Eukaryota > Metazoa > Arthropoda > Copepoda > Siphonostomatoida > Caligidae > Lepeophtheirus > Lepeophtheirus nordmannii. The sequence goes on along the minus strand of OY804526.1, from coordinate 8,325,895 downwards.
AAACAGCACATATATATGATATTTGAATTTAAACTTTGTAAATTTCATAATTTTTCACTATTTTACGAATAAATTGGGGTCAATTTGCAATTTCATTTTTCCTTAATTACCAAATTTGCTGATAAATGATTATACTTGCTGATTTGCATGAATAATATTAGTAATTGTATAATCAAGTACTCCTATACACAAAAGAATACTGCTTTTAAATTTGTGGTCGTGGAATACTGTCTAAAAAGATACTGTAGTTTAGTTCACTTTTCTATTGATTTTTAAGATTCGTATTGAATATATAAACACTGAAATTTATTTCAAAAATATGGTTTTGTCAAGCATCAAACAGCACAAATTGTATGATATTGATTGCATGAGTCTGATATATTCATTATACATCAAATTTTGATAATTTCAAAATATTTGCATTTATTTTACAAATATATTCGTGGATTGATATCATAGCAATTTTTTTCAAAAAATGCTTCTTCAAGTAACAAACTCATCATACTCTTATACGTATCCAAATGCCAATGATTATTATTTTTATATTTGGATCTTGAAAACGGTATATTAATTGGTATATTAAAGGTTTTCAATATATTCGAATGGATTTATAACCATTGAATTTCTTCTGAAAAAGCTTCTTATTTACATTATAAACAGCACATATATATGATATTTGAATTTAAACTTTGTAAATTTCATAATTTTTCACTATTTTACGAATAAATTGGGGTCAATTTGCAATTTCATTTTTCCTTAATTACCAAATTTGCTGATAAATGATTATACTTGCTGATTTGCATGAATAATATTAGTAATTGTATAATCAAGTACTCCTATACACAAAAGAATACTGCTTTTAAATTTGTGGTCGTGGAATACTGTCTAAAACGAGACTGTAGTTTAGTTTACTTTTCTATTGATTTTTAAGATTCGTATTGAATATATAAACACTGAAATTTCTTTCAAACAAAGGGTTTTGTCAAGCATCAAACAGCACAAATTATATGATATTGATTGCATGAGTCTGATATATTCATTATACATCAAATTTTGATAATTTCAAAATATTTGCATTTATTTTACAAATATATTCGTGGATTGATATCATAGCAATTTTTTTCAAAAAATGCTTCTTCAAGTAACAAACTCATCATACTCTTATACGTATCCAAATGCCAATGATTATTATTTTTATATTTGGATCTTGAAAACGGTATATTAATTGGTATATTAAAGGTTTTCAATATATTCGAATGGATTTATAACCATTGAATTTCTTCTGAAAAATCTTCTTATTTACATTATAAACAGCACATATATATGATATTTGAATTTAAACTTTGTAAATTTCATAATTTTTCACTATTTTACGAATAAATTGGGGTCAATTTGCAATTTCATTTTTCCTTAATTACCAAATTTGCTGATAAATGATTATACTTGCTGATTTGCATGAATAATATTAGTAATTGTATAATCAAGTACTCCTATACACAAAAGAATACTGCTTTTAAATTTGTGGTCGTGGAATACTGTCTAAAACGAGACTGTAGTTTAGTTTACTTTTCTATTGATTTTTAAGATTCGTATTGAATATATAAACACTGAAATTTCTTTCAAACAAAGGGTTTTGTCAAGCATCAAACAGCACAAATTATATGATATTGATTGCATGAGTCTGATATATTCATTATACATCAAATTTTGATAATTTCAAAATATTTGCATTTATTTTACAAATATATTCGTGGATTGATATCATAGCAATTTTTTTCAAAAAATGCTTCTTCAAGTAACAAACTCATCATACTCTTATACGTATCCAAATGCCAATGATTATTATTTTTATATTTGGATCTTGAAAACGGTATATTAATTGGTATATTAAAGGTTTTCAATATATTCGAATGGATTTATAACCATTGAATTTCTTCTGAAAAAGCTTCTTATTTACATTATAAACAGCACATATATATGATATTTGAATTTAAACTTTGTAAATTTCATAATTTTTCACTATTTTACGAATAAATTGGGGTCAATTTGCAATTTCATTTTTCCTTAATTACCAAATTTGCTGATAAATGATTATACTTGCTGATTTGCATGAATAATATTAGTAATTGTATAATCAAGTACTCCTATACACAAAAGAATACTGCTTTTAAATTTGTGGTCGTGGAATACTGTCTAAAAAGATACTGTAGTTTAGTTCACTTTTCTATTGATTTTTAAGATTCGTATTGAATATATAAACACTGAAATTTATTTCAAAAATATGGTTTTGTCAAGCATCAAACAGCACAAATTATATGATATTGATTGCATGAGTCTGATATATTCATTATACATCAAATTTTGATAATTTCAAAATATTTGCATTTATTTTACAAATATATTCGTGGATTGATATCATAGCAATTTTTTTCAAAAAATGCTTCTTCAAGTAACAAACTCATCATACTCTTATACGTATCCAAATGCCAATGATTATTATTTTTATATTTGGATCTTGAAAACGGTATATTAATTGGTATATTAAAGGTTTTCAATATATTCGAATGGATTTATAACCATTGAATTTCTTCTGAAAAAGCTTCTTATTTACATTATAAACAGCACATATATATGATATTTGAATTTAAACTTTGTAAATTTCATAATTTTTCACTATTTTACGAATAAATTGGGGTCAATTTGCAATTTCATTTTTCCTTAATTACCAAATTTGCTGATAAATGATTATACTTGCTGATTTGCATGAATAATATTAGTAATTGTATAATCAAGTACTCCTATACACAAAAGAATACTGCTTTTAAATTTGTGGTCGTGGAATACTGTCTAAAAAGATACTGTAGTTTAGTTCACTTTTCTATTGATTTTTAAGATTCGTATTGAATATATAAACACTGAAATTTATTTCAAAAATATGGTTTTGTCAAGCATCAAACAGCACAAATTATATGATATTGATTGCATGAGTCTGATATATTCATTATACATCAAATTTTGATAATTTCAAAATATTTGCATTTATTTTACAAATATATTCGTGGATTGATATCATAGCAATTTTTTTCAAAAAATGCTTCTTCAAGTAACAAACTCATCATACTCTTATACGTATCCAAATGCCAATGATTATTATTTTTATATTTGGATCTTGAAAACGGTATATTAATTGGTATATTAAAGGTTTTCAATATATTCGAATGGATTTATAACCATTGAATTTCTTCTGAAAAAGCTTCTTATTTACATTATAAACAGCACATATATATGATATTTGAATTTAAACTTTGTAAATTTCATAATTTTTCACTATTTTACGAATAAATTGGGGTCAATTTGCAATTTCATTTTTCCTTAATTACCAAATTTGCTGATAAATGATTATACTTGCTGATTTGCATGAATAATATTAGTAATTGTATAATCAAGTACTCCTATACACAAAAGAATACTGCTTTTAAATTTGTGGTCGTGGAATACTGTCTAAAACGAGACTGTAGTTTAGTTTACTTTTCTATTGATTTTTAAGATTCGTATTGAATATATAAACACTGAAATTTCTTTCAAACAAAGGGTTTTGTCAAGCATCAAACAGCACAAATTATATGATATTGATTGCATGAGTCTGATATATTCATTATACATCAAATTTTGATAATTTCAAAATATTTGCATTTATTTTACAAATATATTCGTGGATTGATATCATAGCAATTTTTTTCAAAAAATGCTTCTTCAAGTAACAAACTCATCATACTCTTATACGTATCCAAATGCCAATGATTATTATTTTTATATTTGGATCTTGAAAACGGTATATTAATTGGTATATTAAAGGTTTTCAATATATTCGAATGGATTTATAACCATTGAATTTCTTCTGAAAAAGCTTCTTATTTACATTATAAACAGCACATATATATGATATTTGAATTTAAACTTTGTAAATTTCATAATTTTTCACTATTTTACGAATAAATTGGGGTCAATTTGCAATTTCATTTTTCCTTAATTACCAAATTTGCTGATAAATGATTATACTTGCTGATTTGCATGAATAATATTAGTAATTGTATAATCAAGTACTCCTATACACAAAAGAATACTGCTTTTAAATTTGTGGTCGTGGAATACTGTCTAAAAAGATACTGTAGTTTAGTTCACTTTTCTATTGATTTTTAAGATTCGTATTGAATATATAAACACTGAAATTTATTTCAAAAATATGGTTTTGTCAAGCATCAAACAGCACAAATTATATGATATTGATTGCATGAGTCTGATATATTCATTATACATCAAATTTTGATAATTTCAAAATATTTGCATTTATTTTACAAATATATTCGTGGATTGATATCATAGCAATTTTTTTCAAAAAATGCTTCTTCAAGTAACAAACTCATCATACTCTTATACGTATCCAAATGCCAATGATTATTATTTTTATATTTGGATCTTGAAAACGGTATATTAATTGGTATATTAAAGGTTTTCAATATATTCGAATGGATTTATAACCATTGAATTTCTTCTGAAAAAGCTTCTTATTTACATTATAAACAGCACATATATATGATATTTGAATTTAAACTTTGTAAATTTCATAATTTTTCACTATTTTACGAATAAATTGGGGTCAATTTGCAATTTCATTTTTCCTTAATTACCAAATTTGCTGATAAATGATTATACTTGCTGATTTGCATGAATAATATTAGTAATTGTATAATCAAGTACTCCTATACACAAAAGAATACTGCTTTTAAATTTGTGGTCGTGGAATACTGTCTAAAACGAGACTGTAGTTTAGTTTACTTTTCTATTGATTTTTAAGATTCGTATTGAATATATAAACACTGAAATTTCTTTCAAACAAAGGGTTTTGTCAAGCATCAAACAGCACAAATTATATGATATTGATTGCATGAGTCTGATATATTCATTATACATCAAATTTTGATAATTTCAAAATATTTGCATTTATTTTACAAATATATTCGTGGATTGATATCATAGCAATTTTTTTCAAAAAATGCTTCTTCAAGTAACAAACTCATCATACTCTTATACGTATCCAAATGCCAATGATTATTATTTTTATATTTGGATCTTGAAAACGGTATATTAATTGGTATATTAAAGGTTTTCAATATATTCGAATGGATTTATAACCATTGAATTTCTTCTGAAAAAGCTTCTTATTTACATTATAAACAGCACATATATATGATATTTGAATTTAAACTTTGTAAATTTCATAATTTTTCACTATTTTACGAATAAATTGGGGTCAATTTGCAATTTCATTTTTCCTTAATTACCAAATTTGCTGATAAATGATTATACTTGCTGATTTGCATGAATAATATTAGTAATTGTATAATCAAGTACTCCTATACACAAAAGAATACTGCTTTTAAATTTGTGGTCGTGGAATACTGTCTAAAACGAGACTGTAGTTTAGTTTACTTTTCTATTGATTTTTAAGATTCGTATTGAATATATAAACACTGAAATTTCTTTCAAACAAAGGGTTTTGTCAAGCATCAAACAGCACAAATTATATGATATTGATTGCATGAGTCTGATATATTCATTATACATCAAATTTTGATAATTTCAAAATATTTGCATTTATTTTACAAATATATTCGTGGATTGATATCATAGCAATTTTTTTCAAAAAATGCTTCTTCAAGTAACAAACTCATCATACTCTTATACGTATCCAAATGCCAATGATTATTATTTTTATATTTGGATCTTGAAAACGGTATATTAATTGGTATATTAAAGGTTTTCAATATATTCGAATGGATTTATAACCATTGAATTTCTTCTGAAAAAGCTTCTTATTTACATTATAAACAGCACATATATATGATATTTGAATTTAAACTTTGTAAATTTCATAATTTTTCACTATTTTACGAATAAATTGGGGTCAATTTGCAATTTCATTTTTCCTTAATTACCAAATTTGCTGATAAATGATTATACTTGCTGATTTGCATGAATAATATTAGTAATTGTATAATCAAGTACTCCTATACACAAAAGAATACTGCTTTTAAATTTGTGGTCGTGGAATACTGTCTAAAAAGATACTGTAGTTTAGTTCACTTTTCTATTGATTTTTAAGATTCGTATTGAATATATAAACACTGAAATTTATTTCAAAAATATGGTTTTGTCAAGCATCAAACAGCACAAATTGTATGATATTGATTGCATGAGTCTGATATATTCATTATACATCAAATTTTGATAATTTCAAAATATTTGCATTTATTTTACAAATATATTCGTGGATTGATATCATAGCAATTTTTTTCAAAAAATGCTTCTTCAAGTAACAAACTCATCATACTCTTATACGTATCCAAATGCCAATGATTATTATTTTTATATTTGGATCTTGAAAACGGTATATTAATTGGTATATTAAAGGTTTTCAATATATTCGAATGGATTTATAACCATTGAATTTCTTCTGAAAAAGCTTCTTATTTACATTATAAACAGCACATATATATGATATTTGAATTTAAACTTTGTAAATTTCATAATTTTTCACTATTTTACGAATAAATTGGGGTCAATTTGCAATTTCATTTTTCCTTAATTACCAAATTTGCTGATAAATGATTATACTTGCTGATTTGCATGAATAATATTAGTAATTGTATAATCAAGTACTCCTATACACAAAAGAATACTGCTTTTAAATTTGTGGTCGTGGAATACTGTCTAAAACGAGACTGTAGTTTAGTTTACTTTTCTATTGATTTTTAAGATTCGTATTGAATATATAAACACTGAAATTTCTTTCAAACAAAGGGTTTTGTCAAGCATCAAACAGCACAAATTATATGATATTGATTGCATGAGTCTGATATATTCATTATACATCAAATTTTGATAATTTCAAAATATTTGCATTTATTTTACAAATATATTCGTGGATTGATATCATAGCAATTTTTTTCAAAAAATGCTTCTTCAAGTAACAAACTCATCATACTCTTATACGTATCCAAATGCCAATGATTATTATTTTTATATTTGGATCTTGAAAACGGTATATTAATTGGTATATTAAAGGTTTTCAATATATTCGAATGGATTTATAACCATTGAATTTCTTCTGAAAAAGCTTCTTATTTACATTATAAACAGCACATATATATGATATTTGAATTTAAACTTTGTAAATTTCATAATTTTTCACTATTTTACGAATAAATTGGGGTCAATTTGCAATTTCATTTTTCCTTAATTACCAAATTTGCTGATAAATGATTATACTTGCTGATTTGCATGAATAATATTAGTAATTGTATAATCAAGTACTCCTATACACAAAAGAATACTGCTTTTAAATTTGTGGTCGTGGAATACTGTCTAAAACGAGACTGTAGTTTAGTTTACTTTTCTATTGATTTTTAAGATTCGTATTGAATATATAAACACTGAAATTTCTTTCAAACAAAGGGTTTTGTCAAGCATCAAACAGCACAAATTATATGATATTGATTGCATGAGTCTGATATATTCATTATACATCAAATTTTGATAATTTCAAAATATTTGCATTTATTTTACAAATATATTCGTGGATTGATATCATAGCAATTTTTTTCAAAAAATGCTTCTTCAAGTAACAAACTCATCATACTCTTATACGTATCCAAATGCCAATGATTATTATTTTTATATTTGGATCTTGAAAACGGTATATTAATTGGTATATTAAAGGTTTTCAATATATTCGAATGGATTTATAACCATTGAATTTCTTCTGAAAAAGCTTCTTATTTACATTATAAACAGCACATATATATGATATTTGAATTTAAACTTTGTAAATTTCATAATTTTTCACTATTTTACGAATAAATTGGGGTCAATTTGCAATTTCATTTTTCCTTAATTACCAAATTTGCTGATAAATGATTATACTTGCTGATTTGCATGAATAATATTAGTAATTGTATAATCAAGTACTCCTATACACAAAAGAATACTGCTTTTAAATTTGTGGTCGTGGAATACTGTCTAAAAAGATACTGTAGTTTAGTTCACTTTTCTATTGATTTTTAAGATTCGTATTGAATATATAAACACTGAAATTTATTTCAAAAATATGGTTTTGTCAAGCATCAAACAGCACAAATTATATGATATTGATTGCATGAGTCTGATATATTCATTATACATCAAATTTTGATAATTTCAAAATATTTGCATTTATTTTACAAATATATTCGTGGATTGATATCATAGCAATTTTTTTCAAAAAATGCTTCTTCAAGTAACAAACTCATCATACTCTTATACGTATCCAAATGCCAATGATTATTATTTTTATATTTGGATCTTGAAAACGGTATATTAATTGGTATATTAAAGGTTTTCAATATATTCGAATGGATTTATAACCATTGAATTTCTTCTGAAAAAGCTTCTTATTTACATTATAAACAGCACATATATATGATATTTGAATTTAAACTTTGTAAATTTCATAATTTTTCACTATTTTACGAATAAATTGGGGTCAATTTGCAATTTCATTTTTCCTTAATTACCAAATTTGCTGATAAATGATTATACTTGCTGATTTGCATGAATAATATTAGTAATTGTATAATCAAGTACTCCTATACACAAAAGAATACTGCTTTTAAATTTGTGGTCGTGGAATACTGTCTAAAACGAGACTGTAGTTTAGTTTACTTTTCTATTGATTTTTAAGATTCGTATTGAATATATAAACACTGAAATTTCTTTCAAACAAAGGGTTTTGTCAAGCATCAAACAGCACAAATTATATGATATTGATTGCATGAGTCTGATATATTCATTATACATCAAATTTTGATAATTTCAAAATATTTGCATTTATTTTACAAATATATTCGTGGATTGATATCATAGCAATTTTTTTCAAAAAATGCTTCTTCAAGTAACAAACTCATCATACTCTTATACGTATCCAAATGCCAATGATTATTATTTTTATATTTGGATCTTGAAAACGGTATATTAAAGGTTTTCAATATATTCGAATGGATTTATAACCATTGAATTTCTTCTGAAAAAGCTTCTTATTTACATTATAAACAGCACATATATATGATATTTGAATTTAAACTTTGTAAATTTCATAATTTTTCACTATTTTACGAATAAATTGGGGTCAATTTGCAATTTCATTTTTCCTTAATTACCAAATTTGCTGATAAATGATTATACTTGCTGATTTGCATGAATAATATTAGTAATTGTATAATCAAGTACTCCTATACACAAAAGAATACTGCTTTTAAATTTGTGGTCGTGGAATACTGTCTAAAACGAGACTGTAGTTTAGTTTACTTTTCTATTGATTTTTAAGATTCGTATTGAATATATAAACACTGAAATTTCTTTCAAACAAAGGGTTTTGTCAAGCATCAAACAGCACAAATTATATGATATTGATTGCATGAGTCTGATATATTCATTATACATCAAATTTTGATAATTTCAAAATATTTGCATTTATTTTACAAATATATTCGTGGATTGATATCATAGCAATTTTTTTCAAAAAATGCTTCTTCAAGTAACAAACTCATCATACTCTTATACGTATCCAAATGCCAATGATTATTATTTTTATATTTGGATCTTGAAAACGGTATATTAATTGGTATATTAAAGGTTTTCAATATATTCGAATGGATTTATAACCATTGAATTTCTTCTGAAAAAGCTTCTTATTTACATTATAAACAGCACATATATATGATATTTGAATTTAAACTTTGTAAATTTCATAATTTTTCACTATTTTACGAATAAATTGGGGTCAATTTGCAATTTCATTTTTCCTTAATTACCAAATTTGCTGATAAATGATTATACTTGCTGATTTGCATGAATAATATTAGTAATTGTATAATCAAGTACTCCTATACACAAAAGAATACTGCTTTTAAATTTGTGGTCGTGGAATACTGTCTAAAAAGATACTGTAGTTTAGTTCACTTTTCTATTGATTTTTAAGATTCGTATTGAATATATAAACACTGAAATTTATTTCAAAAATATGGTTTTGTCAAGCATCAAACAGCACAAATTATATGATATTGATTGCATGAGTCTGATATATTCATTATACATCAAATTTTGATAATTTCAAAATATTTGCATTTATTTTACAAATATATTCGTGGATTGATATCATAGCAATTTTTTTCAAAAAATGCTTCTTCAAGTAACAAACTCATCATACTCTTATACGTATCCAAATGCCAATGATTATTATTTTTATATTTGGATCTTGAAAACGGTATATTAATTGGTATATTAAAGGTTTTCAATATATTCGAATGGATTTATAACCATTGAATTTCTTCTGAAAAAGCTTCTTATTTACATTATAAACAGCACATATATATGATATTTGAATTTAAACTTTGTAAATTTCATAATTTTTCACTATTTTACGAATAAATTGGGGTCAATTTGCAATTTCATTTTTCCTTAATTACCAAATTTGCTGATAAATGATTATACTTGCTGATTTGCATGAATAATATTAGTAATTGTATAATCAAGTACTCCTATACACAAAAGAATACTGCTTTTAAATTTGTGGTCGTGGAATACTGTCTAAAAAGATACTGTAGTTTAGTTCACTTTTCTATTGATTTTTAAGATTCGTATTGAATATATAAACACTGAAATTTATTTCAAAAATATGGTTTTGTCAAGCATCAAACAGCACAAATTATATGATATTGATTGCATGAGTCTGATATATTCATTATACATCAAATTTTGATAATTTCAAAATATTTGCATTTATTTTACAAATATATTCGTGGATTGATATCATAGCAATTTTTTTCAAAAAATGCTTCTTCAAGTAACAAACTCATCATACTCTTATACGTATCCAAATGCCAATGATTATTATTTTTATATTTGGATCTTGAAAACGGTATATTAATTGGTATATTAAAGGTTTTCAATATATTCGAATGGATTTATAACCATTGAATTTCTTCTGAAAAAGCTTCTTATTTACATTATAAACAGCACATATATATGATATTTGAATTTAAACTTTGTAAATTTCATAATTTTTCACTATTTTACGAATAAATTGGGGTCAATTTGCAATTTCATTTTTCCTTAATTACCAAATTTGCTGATAAATGATTATACTTGCTGATTTGCATGAATAATATTAGTAATTGTATAATCAAGTACTCCTATACACAAAAGAATACTGCTTTTAAATTTGTGGTCGTGGAATACTGTCTAAAAAGATACTGTAGTTTAGTTCACTTTTCTATTGATTTTTAAGATTCGTATTGAATATATAAACACTGAAATTTATTTCAAAAATATGGTTTTGTCAAGCATCAAACAGCACAAATTGTATGATATTGATTGCATGAGTCTGATATATTCATTATACATCAAATTTTGATAATTTCAAAATATTTGCATTTATTTTACAAATATATTCGTGGATTGATATCATAGCAATTTTTTTCAAAAAATGCTTCTTCAAGTAACAAACTCATCATACTCTTATACGTATCCAAATGCCAATGATTATTATTTTTATATTTGGATCTTGAAAACGGTATATTAATTGGTATATTAAAGGTTTTCAATATATTCGAATGGATTTATAACCATTGAATTTCTTCTGAAAAAGCTTCTTATTTACATTATAAACAGCACATATATATGATATTTGAATTTAAACTTTGTAAATTTCATAATTTTTCACTATTTTACGAATAAATTGGGGTCAATTTGCAATTTCATTTTTCCTTAATTACCAAATTTGCTGATAAATGATTATACTTGCTGATTTGCATGAATAATATTAGTAATTGTATAATCAAGTACTCCTATACACAAAAGAATACTGCTTTTAAATTTGTGGTCGTGGAATACTGTCTAAAACGAGACTGTAGTTTAGTTTACTTTTCTATTGATTTTTAAGATTCGTATTGAATATATAAACACTGAAATTTCTTTCAAACAAAGGGTTTTGTCAAGCATCAAACAGCACAAATTATATGATATTGATTGCATGAGTCTGATATATTCATTATACATCAAATTTTGATAATTTCAAAATATTTGCATTTATTTTACAAATATATTCGTGGATTGATATCATAGCAATTTTTTTCAAAAAATGCTTCTTCAAGTAACAAACTCATCATACTCTTATACGTATCCAAATGCCAATGATTATTATTTTTATATTTGGATCTTGAAAACGGTATATTAATTGGTATATTAAAGGTTTTCAATATATTCGAATGGATTTATAACCATTGAATTTCTTCTGAAAAAGCTTCTTATTTACATTATAAACAGCACATATATATGATATTTGAATTTAAACTTTGTAAATTTCATAATTTTTCACTATTTTACGAATAAATTGGGGTCAATTTGCAATTTCATTTTTCCTTAATTACCAAATTTGCTGATAAATGATTATACTTGCTGATTTGCATGAATAATATTAGTAATTGTATAATCAAGTACTCCTATACACAAAAGAATACTGCTTTTAAATTTGTGGTCGTGGAATACTGTCTAAAACGAGACTGTAGTTTAGTTTACTTTTCTATTGATTTTTAAGATTCGTATTGAATATATAAACACTGAAATTTCTTTCAAACAAAGGGTTTTGTCAAGCATCAAACAGCACAAATTATATGATATTGATTGCATGAGTCTGATATATTCATTATACATCAAATTTTGATAATTTCAAAATATTTGCATTTATTTTACAAATATATTCGTGGATTGATATCATAGCAATTTTTTTCAAAAAATGCTTCTTCAAGTAACAAACTCATCATACTCTTATACGTATCCAAATGCCAATGATTATTATTTTTATATTTGGATCTTGAAAACGGTATATTAATTGGTATATTAAAGGTTTTCAATATATTCGAATGGATTTATAACCATTGAATTTCTTCTGAAAAAGCTTCTTATTTACATTATAAACAGCACATATATATGATATTTGAATTTAAACTTTGTAAATTTCATAATTTTTCACTATTTTACGAATAAATTGGGGTCAATTTGCAATTTCATTTTTCCTTAATTACCAAATTTGCTGATAAATGATTATACTTGCTGATTTGCATGAATAATATTAGTAATTGTATAATCAAGTACTCCTATACACAAAAGAATACTGCTTTTAAATTTGTGGTCGTGGAATACTGTCTAAAAAGATACTGTAGTTTAGTTCACTTTTCTATTGATTTTTAAGATTCGTATTGAATATATAAACACTGAAATTTATTTCAAAAATATGGTTTTGTCAAGCATCAAACAGCACAAATTGTATGATATTGATTGCATGAGTCTGATATATTCATTATACATCAAATTTTGATAATTTCAAAATATTTGCATTTATTTTACAAATATATTCGTGGATTGATATCATAGCAATTTTTTTCAAAAAATGCTTCTTCAAGTAACAAACTCATCATACTCTTATACGTATCCAAATGCCAATGATTATTATTTTTATATTTGGATCTTGAAAACGGTATATTAATTGGTATATTAAAGGTTTTCAATATATTCGAATGGATTTATAACCATTGAATTTCTTCTGAAAAAGCTTCTTATTTACATTATAAACAGCACATATATATGATATTTGAATTTAAACTTTGTAAATTTCATAATTTTTCACTATTTTACGAATAAATTGGGGTCAATTTGCAATTTCATTTTTCCTTAATTACCAAATTTGCTGATAAATGATTATACTTGCTGATTTGCATGAATAATATTAGTAATTGTATAATCAAGTACTCCTATACACAAAAGAATACTGCTTTTAAATTTGTGGTCGTGGAATACTGTCTAAAACGAGACTGTAGTTTAGTTTACTTTTCTATTGATTTTTAAGATTCGTATTGAATATATAAACACTGAAATTTCTTTCAAACAAAGGGTTTTGTCAAGCATCAAACAGCACAAATTATATGATATTGATTGCATGAGTCTGATATATTCATTATACATCAAATTTTGATAATTTCAAAATATTTGCATTTATTTTACAAATATATTCGTGGATTGATATCATAGCAATTTTTTTCAAAAAATGCTTCTTCAAGTAACAAACTCATCATACTCTTATACGTATCCAAATGCCAATGATTATTATTTTTATATTTGGATCTTGAAAACGGTATATTAATTGGTATATTAAAGGTTTTCAATATATTCGAATGGATTTATAACCATTGAATTTCTTCTGAAAAAGCTTCTTATTTACATTATAAACAGCACATATATATGATATTTGAATTTAAACTTTGTAAATTTCATAATTTTTCACTATTTTACGAATAAATTGGGGTCAATTTGCAATTTCATTTTTCCTTAATTACCAAATTTGCTGATAAATGATTATACTTGCTGATTTGCATGAATAATATTAGTAATTGTATAATCAAGTACTCCTATACACAAAAGAATACTGCTTTTAAATTTGTGGTCGTGGAATACTGTCTAAAACGAGACTGTAGTTTAGTTTACTTTTCTATTGATTTTTAAGATTCGTATTGAATATATAAACACTGAAATTTCTTTCAAACAAAGGGTTTTGTCAAGCATCAAACAGCACAAATTATATGATATTGATTGCATGAGTCTGATATATTCATTATACATCAAATTTTGATAATTTCAAAATATTTGCATTTATTTTACAAATATATTCGTGGATTGATATCATAGCAATTTTTTTCAAAAAATGCTTCTTCAAGTAACAAACTCATCATACTCTTATACGTATCCAAATGCCAATGATTATTATTTTTATATTTGGATCTTGAAAACGGTATATTAATTGGTATATTAAAGGTTTTCAATATATTCGAATGGATTTATAACCATTGAATTTCTTCTGAAAAAGCTTCTTATTTACATTATAAACAGCACATATATATGATATTTGAATTTAAACTTTGTAAATTTCATAATTTTTCACTATTTTACGAATAAATTGGGGTCAATTTGCAATTTCATTTTTCCTTAATTACCAAATTTGCTGATAAATGATTATACTTGCTGATTTGCATGAATAATATTAGTAATTGTATAATCAAGTACTCCTATACACAAAAGAATACTGCTTTTAAATTTGTGGTCGTGGAATACTGTCTAAAAAGATACTGTAGTTTAGTTCACTTTTCTATTGATTTTTAAGATTCGTATTGAATATATAAACACTGAAATTTATTTCAAAAATATGGTTTTGTCAAGCATCAAACAGCACAAATTATATGATATTGATTGCATGAGTCTGATATATTCATTATACATCAAATTTTGATAATTTCAAAATATTTGCATTTATTTTACAAATATATTCGTGGATTGATATCATAGCAATTTTTTTCAAAAAATGCTTCTTCAAGTAACAAACTCATCATACTCTTATACGTATCCAAATGCCAATGATTATTATTTTTATATTTGGATCTTGAAAACGGTATATTAATTGGTATATTAAAGGTTTTCAATATATTCGAATGGATTTATAACCATTGAATTTCTTCTGAAAAAGCTTCTTATTTACATTATAAACAGCACATATATATGATATTTGAATTTAAACTTTGTAAATTTCATAATTTTTCACTATTTTACGAATAAATTGGGGTCAATTTGCAATTTCATTTTTCCTTAATTACCAAATTTGCTGATAAATGATTATACTTGCTGATTTGCATGAATAATATTAGTAATTGTATAATCAAGTACTCCTATACACAAAAGAATACTGCTTTTAAATTTGTGGTCGTGGAATACTGTCTAAAACGAGACTGTAGTTTAGTTTACTTTTCTATTGATTTTTAAGATTCGTATTGAATATATAAACACTGAAATTTCTTTCAAACAAAGGGTTTTGTCAAGCATCAAACAGCACAAATTATATGATATTGATTGCATGAGTCTGATATATTCATTATACATCAAATTTTGATAATTTCAAAATATTTGCATTTATTTTACAAATATATTCGTGGATTGATATCATAGCAATTTTTTTCAAAAAATGCTTCTTCAAGTAACAAACTCATCATACTCTTATACGTATCCAAATGCCAATGATTATTATTTTTATATTTGGATCTTGAAAACGGTATATTAAAGGTTTTCAATATATTCGAATGGATTTATAACCATTGAATTTCTTCTGAAAAAGCTTCTTATTTACATTATAAACAGCACATATATATGATATTTGAATTTAAACTTTGTAAATTTCATAATTTTTCACTATTTTACGAATAAATTGGGGTCAATTTGCAATTTCATTTTTCCTTAATTACCAAATTTGCTGATAAATGATTATACTTGCTGATTTGCATGAATAATATTAGTAATTGTATAATCAAGTACTCCTATACACAAAAGAATACTGCTTTTAAATTTGTGGTCGTGGAATACTGTCTAAAACGAGACTGTAGTTTAGTTTACTTTTCTATTGATTTTTAAGATTCGTATTGAATATATAAACACTGAAATTTCTTTCAAACAAAGGGTTTTGTCAAGCATCAAACAGCACAAATTATATGATATTGATTGCATGAGTCTGATATATTCATTATACATCAAATTTTGATAATTTCAAAATATTTGCATTTATTTTACAAATATATTCGTGGATTGATATCATAGCAATTTTTTTCAAAAAATGCTTCTTCAAGTAACAAACTCATCATACTCTTATACGTATCCAAATGCCAATGATTATTATTTTTATATTTGGATCTTGAAAACGGTATATTAATTGGTATATTAAAGGTTTTCAATATATTCGAATGGATTTATAACCATTGAATTTCTTCTGAAAAAGCTTCTTATTTACATTATAAACAGCACATATATATGATATTTGAATTTAAACTTTGTAAATTTCATAATTTTTCACTATTTTACGAATAAATTGGGGTCAATTTGCAATTTCATTTTTCCTTAATTACCAAATTTGCTGATAAATGATTATACTTGCTGATTTGCATGAATAATATTAGTAATTGTATAATCAAGTACTCCTATACACAAAAGAATACTGCTTTTAAATTTGTGGTCGTGGAATACTGTCTAAAACGAGACTGTAGTTTAGTTTACTTTTCTATTGATTTTTAAGATTCGTATTGAATATATAAACACTGAAATTTCTTTCAAACAAAGGGTTTTGTCAAGCATCAAACAGCACAAATTATATGATATTGATTGCATGAGTCTGATATATTCATTATACATCAAATTTTGATAATTTCAAAATATTTGCATTTATTTTACAAATATATTCGTGGATTGATATCATAGCAATTTTTTTCAAAAAATGCTTCTTCAAGTAACAAACTCATCATACTCTTATACGTATCCAAATGCCAATGATTATTATTTTTATATTTGGATCTTGAAAACGGTATATTAATTGGTATATTAAAGGTTTTCAATATATTCGAATGGATTTATAACCATTGAATTTCTTCTGAAAAAGCTTCTTATTTACATTATAAACAGCACATATATATGATATTTGAATTTAAACTTTGTAAATTTCATAATTTTTCACTATTTTACGAATAAATTGGGGTCAATTTGCAATTTCATTTTTCCTTAATTACCAAATTTGCTGATAAATGATTATACTTGCTGATTTGCATGAATAATATTAGTAATTGTATAATCAAGTACTCCTATACACAAAAGAATACTGCTTTTAAATTTGTGGTCGTGGAATACTGTCTAAAAAGATACTGTAGTTTAGTTCACTTTTCTATTGATTTTTAAGATTCGTATTGAATATATAAACACTGAAATTTATTTCAAAAATATGGTTTTGTCAAGCATCAAACAGCACAAATTATATGATATTGATTGCATGAGTCTGATATATTCATTATACATCAAATTTTGATAATTTCAAAATATTTGCATTTATTTTACAAATATATTCGTGGATTGATATCATAGCAATTTTTTTCAAAAAATGCTTCTTCAAGTAACAAACTCATCATACTCTTATACGTATCCAAATGCCAATGATTATTATTTTTATATTTGGATCTTGAAAACGGTATATTAATTGGTATATTAAAGGTTTTCAATATATTCGAATGGATTTATAACCATTGAATTTCTTCTGAAAAAGCTTCTTATTTACATTATAAACAGCACATATATATGATATTTGAATTTAAACTTTGTAAATTTCATAATTTTTCACTATTTTACGAATAAATTGGGGTCAATTTGCAATTTCATTTTTCCTTAATTACCAAATTTGCTGATAAATGATTATACTTGCTGATTTGCATGAATAATATTAGTAATTGTATAATCAAGTACTCCTATACACAAAAGAATACTGCTTTTAAATTTGTGGTCGTGGAATACTGTCTAAAAAGATACTGTAGTTTAGTTCACTTTTCTATTGATTTTTAAGATTCGTATTGAATATATAAACACTGAAATTTATTTCAAAAATATGGTTTTGTCAAGCATCAAACAGCACAAATTATATGATATTGATTGCATGAGTCTGATATATTCATTATACATCAAATTTTGATAATTTCAAAATATTTGCATTTATTTTACAAATATATTCGTGGATTGATATCATAGCAATTTTTTTCAAAAAATGCTTCTTCAAGTAACAAACTCATCATACTCTTATACGTATCCAAATGCCAATGATTATTATTTTTATATTTGGATCTTGAAAACGGTATATTAATTGGTATATTAAAGGTTTTCAATATATTCGAATGGATTTATAACCATTGAATTTCTTCTGAAAAAGCTTCTTATTTACATTATAAACAGCACATATATATGATATTTGAATTTAAACTTTGTAAATTTCATAATTTTTCACTATTTTACGAATAAATTGGGGTCAATTTGCAATTTCATTTTTCCTTAATTACCAAATTTGCTGATAAATGATTATACTTGCTGATTTGCATGAATAATATTAGTAATTGTATAATCAAGTACTCCTATACACAAAAGAATACTGCTTTTAAATTTGTGGTCGTGGAATACTGTCTAAAAAGATACTGTAGTTTAGTTCACTTTTCTATTGATTTTTAAGATTCGTATTGAATATATAAACACTGAAATTTATTTCAAAAATATGGTTTTGTCAAGCATCAAACAGCACAAATTATATGATATTGATTGCATGAGTCTGATATATTCATTATACATCAAATTTTGATAATTTCAAAATATTTGCATTTATTTTACAAATATATTCGTGGATTGATATCATAGCAATTTTTTTCAAAAAATGCTTCTTCAAGTAACAAACTCATCATACTCTTATACGTATCCAAATGCCAATGATTATTATTTTTATATTTGGATCTTGAAAACGGTATATTAATTGGTATATTAAAGGTTTTCAATATATTCGAATGGATTTATAACCATTGAATTTCTTCTGAAAAAGCTTCTTATTTACATTATAAACAGCACATATATATGATATTTGAATTTAAACTTTGTAAATTTCATAATTTTTCACTATTTTACGAATAAATTGGGGTCAATTTGCAATTTCATTTTTCCTTAATTACCAAATTTGCTGATAAATGATTATACTTGCTGATTTGCATGAATAATATTAGTAATTGTATAATCAAGTACTCCTATACACAAAAGAATACTGCTTTTAAATTTGTGGTCGTGGAATACTGTCTAAAAAGATACTGTAGTTTAGTTCACTTTTCTATTGATTTTTAAGATTCGTATTGAATATATAAACACTGAAATTTATTTCAAAAATATGGTTTTGTCAAGCATCAAACAGCACAAATTGTATGATATTGATTGCATGAGTCTGATATATTCATTATACATCAAATTTTGATAATTTCAAAATATTTGCATTTATTTTACAAATATATTCGTGGATTGATATCATAGCAATTTTTTTCAAAAAATGCTTCTTCAAGTAACAAACTCATCATACTCTTATACGTATCCAAATGCCAATGATTATTATTTTTATATTTGGATCTTGAAAACGGTATATTAATTGGTATATTAAAGGTTTTCAATATATTCGAATGGATTTATAACCATTGAATTTCTTCTGAAAAAGCTTCTTATTTACATTATAAACAGCACATATATATGATATTTGAATTTAAACTTTGTAAATTTCATAATTTTTCACTATTTTACGAATAAATTGGGGTCAATTTGCAATTTCATTTTTCCTTAATTACCAAATTTGCTGATAAATGATTATACTTGCTGATTTGCATGAATAATATTAGTAATTGTATAATCAAGTACTCCTATACACAAAAGAATACTGCTTTTAAATTTGTGGTCGTGGAATACTGTCTAAAAAGATACTGTAGTTTAGTTCACTTTTCTATTGATTTTTAAGATTCGTATTGAATATATAAACACTGAAATTTATTTCAAAAATATGGTTTTGTCAAGCATCAAACAGCACAAATTATATGATATTGATTGCATGAGTCTGATATATTCATTATACATCAAATTTTGATAATTTCAAAATATTTGCATTTATTTTACAAATATATTCGTGGATTGATATCATAGCAATTTTTTTCAAAAAATGCTTCTTCAAGTAACAAACTCATCATACTCTTATACGTATCCAAATGCCAATGATTATTATTTTTATATTTGGATCTTGAAAACGGTATATTAATTGGTATATTAAAGGTTTTCAATATATTCGAATGGATTTATAACCATTGAATTTCTTCTGAAAAAGCTTCTTATTTACATTATAAACAGCACATATATATGATATTTGAATTTAAACTTTGTAAATTTCATAATTTTTCACTATTTTACGAATAAATTGGGGTCAATTTGCAATTTCATTTTTCCTTAATTACCAAATTTGCTGATAAATGATTATACTTGCTGATTTGCATGAATAATATTAGTAATTGTATAATCAAGTACTCCTATACACAAAAGAATACTGCTTTTAAATTTGTGGTCGTGGAATACTGTCTAAAACGAGACTGTAGTTTAGTTTACTTTTCTATTGATTTTTAAGATTCGTATTGAATATATAAACACTGAAATTTCTTTCAAACAAAGGGTTTTGTCAAGCATCAAACAGCACAAATTATATGATATTGATTGCATGAGTCTGATATATTCATTATACATCAAATTTTGATAATTTCAAAATATTTGCATTTATTTTACAAATATATTCGTGGATTGATATCATAGCAATTTTTTTCAAAAAATGCTTCTTCAAGTAACAAACTCATCATACTCTTATACGTATCCAAATGCCAATGATTATTATTTTTATATTTGGATCTTGAAAACGGTATATTAATTGGTATATTAAAGGTTTTCAATATATTCGAATGGATTTATAACCATTGAATTTCTTCTGAAAAAGCTTCTTATTTACATTATAAACAGCACATATATATGATATTTGAATTTAAACTTTGTAAATTTCATAATTTTTCACTATTTTACGAATAAATTGGGGTCAATTTGCAATTTCATTTTTCCTTAATTACCAAATTTGCTGATAAATGATTATACTTGCTGATTTGCATGAATAATATTAGTAATTGTATAATCAAGTACTCCTATACACAAAAGAATACTGCTTTTAAATTTGTGGTCGTGGAATACTGTCTAAAACGAGACTGTAGTTTAGTTTACTTTTCTATTGATTTTTAAGATTCGTATTGAATATATAAACACTGAAATTTCTTTCAAACAAAGGGTTTTGTCAAGCATCAAACAGCACAAATTATATGATATTGATTGCATGAGTCTGATATATTCATTATACATCAAATTTTGATAATTTCAAAATATTTGCATTTATTTTACAAATATATTCGTGGATTGATATCATAGCAATTTTTTTCAAAAAATGCTTCTTCAAGTAACAAACTCATCATACTCTTATACGTATCCAAATGCCAATGATTATTATTTTTATATTTGGATCTTGAAAACGGTATATTAATTGGTATATTAAAGGTTTTCAATATATTCGAATGGATTTATAACCATTGAATTTCTTCTGAAAAAGCTTCTTATTTACATTATAAACAGCACATATATATGATATTTGAATTTAAACTTTGTAAATTTCATAATTTTTCACTATTTTACGAATAAATTGGGGTCAATTTGCAATTTCATTTTTCCTTAATTACCAAATTTGCTGATAAATGATTATACTTGCTGATTTGCATGAATAATATTAGTAATTGTATAATCAAGTACTCCTATACACAAAAGAATACTGCTTTTAAATTTGTGGTCGTGGAATACTGTCTAAAAAGATACTGTAGTTTAGTTCACTTTTCTATTGATTTTTAAGATTCGTATTGAATATATAAACACTGAAATTTATTTCAAAAATATGGTTTTGTCAAGCATCAAACAGCACAAATTATATGATATTGATTGCATGAGTCTGATATATTCATTATACATCAAATTTTGATAATTTCAAAATATTTGCATTTATTTTACAAATATATTCGTGGATTGATATCATAGCAATTTTTTTCAAAAAATGCTTCTTCAAGTAACAAACTCATCATACTCTTATACGTATCCAAATGCCAATGATTATTATTTTTATATTTGGATCTTGAAAACGGTATATTAATTGGTATATTAAAGGTTTTCAATATATTCGAATGGATTTATAACCATTGAATTTCTTCTGAAAAAGCTTCTTATTTACATTATAAACAGCACATATATATGATATTTGAATTTAAACTTTGTAAATTTCATAATTTTTCACTATTTTACGAATAAATTGGGGTCAATTTGCAATTTCATTTTTCCTTAATTACCAAATTTGCTGATAAATGATTATACTTGCTGATTTGCATGAATAATATTAGTAATTGTATAATCAAGTACTCCTATACACAAAAGAATACTGCTTTTAAATTTGTGGTCGTGGAATACTGTCTAAAAAGATACTGTAGTTTAGTTCACTTTTCTATTGATTTTTAAGATTCGTATTGAATATATAAACACTGAAATTTATTTCAAAAATATGGTTTTGTCAAGCATCAAACAGCACAAATTATATGATATTGATTGCATGAGTCTGATATATTCATTATACATCAAATTTTGATAATTTCAAAATATTTGCATTTATTTTACAAATATATTCGTGGATTGATATCATAGCAATTTTTTTCAAAAAATGCTTCTTCAAGTAACAAACTTATCATACTCTTATACGTATCCAAATGCCAATGATTATTATTTTTATATTTGGATCTTGAAAACGGTATATTAATTGGTATATTAAAGGTTTTCAATATATTCGAATGGATTTATAACCATTGAATTTCTTCTGAAAAAGCTTCTTATTTACATTATAAACAGCACATATATATGATATTTGAATTTAAACTTTGTAAATTTCATAATTTTTCACTATTTTACGAATAAATTGGGGTCAATTTGCAATTTCATTTTTCCTTAATTACCAAATTTGCTGATAAATGATTATACTTGCTGATTTGCATGAATAATATTAGTAATTGTATAATCAAGTACTCCTATACACAAAAGAATACTGCTTTTAAATTTGTGGTCGTGGAATACTGTCTAAAACGAGACTGTAGTTTAGTTTACTTTTCTATTGATTTTTAAGATTCGTATTGAATATATAAACACTGAAATTTCTTTCAAACAAAGGGTTTTGTCAAGCATCAAACAGCACAAATTATATGATATTGATTGCATGAGTCTGATATATTCATTATACATCAAATTTTGATAATTTCAAAATATTTGCATTTATTTTACAAATATATTCGTGGATTGATATCATAGCAATTTTTTTCAAAAAATGCTTCTTCAAGTAACAAACTCATCATACTCTTATACGTATCCAAATGCCAATGATTATTATTTTTATATTTGGATCTTGAAAACGGTATATTAATTGGTATATTAAAGGTTTTCAATATATTCGAATGGATTTATAACCATTGAATTTCTTCTGAAAAAGCTTCTTATTTACATTATAAACAGCACATATATATGATATTTGAATTTAAACTTTGTAAATTTCATAATTTTTCACTATTTTACGAATAAATTGGGGTCAATTTGCAATTTCATTTTTCCTTAATTACCAAATTTGCTGATAAATGATTATACTTGCTGATTTGCATGAATAATATTAGTAATTGTATAATCAAGTACTCCTATACACAAAAGAATACTGCTTTTAAATTTGTGGTCGTGGAATACTGTCTAAAAAGATACTGTAGTTTAGTTCACTTTTCTATTGATTTTTAAGATTCGTATTGAATATATAAACACTGAAATTTATTTCAAAAATATGGTTTTGTCAAGCATCAAACAGCACAAATTATATGATATTGATTGCATGAGTCTGATATATTCATTATACATCAAATTTTGATAATTTCAAAATATTTGCATTTATTTTACAAATATATTCGTGGATTGATATCATAGCAATTTTTTTCAAAAAATGCTTCTTCAAGTAACAAACTCATCATACTCTTATACGTATCCAAATGCCAATGATTATTATTTTTATATTTGGATCTTGAAAACGGTATATTAATTGGTATATTAAAGGTTTTCAATATATTCGAATGGATTTATAACCATTGAATTTCTTCTGAAAAAGCTTCTTATTTACATTATAAACAGCACATATATATGATATTTGAATTTAAACTTTGTAAATTTCATAATTTTTCACTATTTTACGAATAAATTGGGGTCAATTTGCAATTTCATTTTTCCTTAATTACCAAATTTGCTGATAAATGATTATACTTGCTGATTTGCATGAATAATATTAGTAATTGTATAATCAAGTACTCCTATACACAAAAGAATACTGCTTTTAAATTTGTGGTCGTGGAATACTGTCTAAAAAGATACTGTAGTTTAGTTCACTTTTCTATTGATTTTTAAGATTCGTATTGAATATATAAACACTGAAATTTATTTCAAAAATATGGTTTTGTCAAGCATCAAACAGCACAAATTGTATGATATTGATTGCATGAGTCTGATATATTCATTATACATCAAATTTTGATAATTTCAAAATATTTGCATTTATTTTACAAATATATTCGTGGATTGATATCATAGCAATTTTTTTCAAAAAATGCTTCTTCAAGTAACAAACTCATCATACTCTTATACGTATCCAAATGCCAATGATTATTATTTTTATATTTGGATCTTGAAAACGGTATATTAATTGGTATATTAAAGGTTTTCAATATATTCGAATGGATTTATAACCATTGAATTTCTTCTGAAAAAGCTTCTTATTTACATTATAAACAGCACATATATATGATATTTGAATTTAAACTTTGTAAATTTCATAATTTTTCACTATTTTACGAATAAATTGGGGTCAATTTGCAATTTCATTTTTCCTTAATTACCAAATTTGCTGATAAATGATTATACTTGCTGATTTGCATGAATAATATTAGTAATTGTATAATCAAGTACTCCTATACACAAAAGAATACTGCTTTTAAATTTGTGGTCGTGGAATACTGTCTAAAAAGATACTGTAGTTTAGTTCACTTTTCTATTGATTTTTAAGATTCGTATTGAATATATAAACACTGAAATTTATTTCAAAAATATGGTTTTGTCAAGCATCAAACAGCACAAATTATATGATATTGATTGCATGAGTCTGATATATTCATTATACATCAAATTTTGATAATTTCAAAATATTTGCATTTATTTTACAAATATATTCGTGGATTGATATCATAGCAATTTTTTTCAAAAAATGCTTCTTCAAGTAACAAACTCATCATACTCTTATACGTATCCAAATGCCAATGATTATTATTTTTATATTTGGATCTTGAAAACGGTATATTAATTGGTATATTAAAGGTTTTCAATATATTCGAATGGATTTATAACCATTGAATTTCTTCTGAAAAATCTTCTTATTTACATTATAAACAGCACATATATATGATATTTGAATTTAAACTTTGTAAATTTCATAATTTTTCACTATTTTACGAATAAATTGGGGTCAATTTGCAATTTCATTTTTCCTTAATTACCAAATTTGCTGATAAATGATTATACTTGCTGATTTGCATGAATAATATTAGTAATTGTATAATCAAGTACTCCTATACACAAAAGAATACTGCTTTTAAATTTGTGGTCGTGGAATACTGTCTAAAAAGATACTGTAGTTTAGTTCACTTTTCTATTGATTTTTAAGATTCGTATTGAATATATAAACACTGAAATTTATTTCAAAAATATGGTTTTGTCAAGCATCAAACAGCACAAATTATATGATATTGATTGCATGAGTCTGATATATTCATTATACATCAAATTTTGATAATTTCAAAATATTTGCATTTATTTTACAAATATATTCGTGGATTGATATCATAGCAATTTTTTTCAAAAAATGCTTCTTCAAGTAACAAACTCATCATACTCTTATACGTATCCAAATGCCAATGATTATTATTTTTATATTTGGATCTTGAAAACGGTATATTAATTGGTATATTAAAGGTTTTCAATATATTCGAATGGATTTATAACCATTGAATTTCTTCTGAAAAAGCTTCTTATTTACATTATAAACAGCACATATATATGATATTTGAATTTAAACTTTGTAAATTTCATAATTTTTCACTATTTTACGAATAAATTGGGGTCAATTTGCAATTTCATTTTTCCTTAATTACCAAATTTGCTGATAAATGATTATACTTGCTGATTTGCATGAATAATATTAGTAATTGTATAATCAAGTACTCCTATACACAAAAGAATACTGCTTTTAAATTTGTGGTCGTGGAATACTGTCTAAAAAGATACTGTAGTTTAGTTCACTTTTCTATTGATTTTTAAGATTCGTATTGAATATATAAACACTGAAATTTATTTCAAAAATATGGTTTTGTCAAGCATCAAACAGCACAAATTATATGATATTGATTGCATGAGTCTGATATATTCATTATACATCAAATTTTGATAATTTCAAAATATTTGCATTTATTTTACAAATATATTCGTGGATTGATATCATAGCAATTTTTTTCAAAAAATGCTTCTTCAAGTAACAAACTCATCATACTCTTATACGTATCCAAATGCCAATGATTATTATTTTTATATTTGGATCTTGAAAACGGTATATTAATTGGTATATTAAAGGTTTTCAATATATTCGAATGGATTTATAACCATTGAATTTCTTCTGAAAAAGCTTCTTATTTACATTATAAACAGCACATATATATGATATTTGAATTTAAACTTTGTAAATTTCATAATTTTTCACTATTTTACGAATAAATTGGGGTCAATTTGCAATTTCATTTTTCCTTAATTACCAAATTTGCTGATAAATGATTATACTTGCTGATTTGCATGAATAATATTAGTAATTGTATAATCAAGTACTCCTATACACAAAAGAATACTGCTTTTAAATTTGTGGTCGTGGAATACTGTCTAAAACGAGACTGTAGTTTAGTTTACTTTTCTATTGATTTTTAAGATTCGTATTGAATATATAAACACTGAAATTTCTTTCAAACAAAGGGTTTTGTCAAGCATCAAACAGCACAAATTATATGATATTGATTGCATGAGTCTGATATATTCATTATACATCAAATTTTGATAATTTCAAAATATTTGCATTTATTTTACAAATATATTCGTGGATTGATATCATAGCAATTTTTTTCAAAAAATGCTTCTTCAAGTAACAAACTCATCATACTCTTATACGTATCCAAATGCCAATGATTATTATTTTTATATTTGGATCTTGAAAACGGTATATTAATTGGTATATTAAAGGTTTTCAATATATTCGAATGGATTTATAACCATTGAATTTCTTCTGAAAAAGCTTCTTATTTACATTATAAACAGCACATATATATGATATTTGAATTTAAACTTTGTAAATTTCATAATTTTTCACTATTTTACGAATAAATTGGGGTCAATTTGCAATTTCATTTTTCCTTAATTACCAAATTTGCTGATAAATGATTATACTTGCTGATTTGCATGAATAATATTAGTAATTGTATAATCAAGTACTCCTATACACAAAAGAATACTGCTTTTAAATTTGTGGTCGTGGAATACTGTCTAAAAAGATACTGTAGTTTAGTTCACTTTTCTATTGATTTTTAAGATTCGTATTGAATATATAAACACTGAAATTTATTTCAAAAATATGGTTTTGTCAAGCATCAAACAGCACAAATTATATGATATTGATTGCATGAGTCTGATATATTCATTATACATCAAATTTTGATAATTTCAAAATATTTGCATTTATTTTACAAATATATTCGTGGATTGATATCATAGCAATTTTTTTCAAAAAATGCTTCTTCAAGTAACAAACTCATCATACTCTTATACGTATCCAAATGCCAATGATTATTATTTTTATATTTGGATCTTGAAAACGGTATATTAATTGGTATATTAAAGGTTTTCAATATATTCGAATGGATTTATAACCATTGAATTTCTTCTGAAAAAGCTTCTTATTTACATTATAAACAGCACATATATATGATATTTGAATTTAAACTTTGTAAATTTCATAATTTTTCACTATTTTACGAATAAATTGGGGTCAATTTGCAATTTCATTTTTCCTTAATTACCAAATTTGCTGATAAATGATTATACTTGCTGATTTGCATGAATAATATTAGTAATTGTATAATCAAGTACTCCTATACACAAAAGAATACTGCTTTTAAATTTGTGGTCGTGGAATACTGTCTAAAAAGATACTGTAGTTTAGTTCACTTTTCTATTGATTTTTAAGATTCGTATTGAATATATAAACACTGAAATTTATTTCAAAAATATGGTTTTGTCAAGCATCAAACAGCACAAATTATATGATATTGATTGCATGAGTCTGATATATTCATTATACATCAAATTTTGATAATTTCAAAATATTTGCATTTATTTTACAAATATATTCGTGGATTGATATCATAGCAATTTTTTTCAAAAAATGCTTCTTCAAGTAACAAACTCATCATACTCTTATACGTATCCAAATGCCAATGATTATTATTTTTATATTTGGATCTTGAAAACGGTATATTAATTGGTATATTAAAGGTTTTCAATATATTCGAATGGATTTATAACCATTGAATTTCTTCTGAAAAAGCTTCTTATTTACATTATAAACAGCACATATATATGATATTTGAATTTAAACTTTGTAAATTTCATAATTTTTCACTATTTTACGAATAAATTGGGGTCAATTTGCAATTTCATTTTTCCTTAATTACCAAATTTGCTGATAAATGATTATACTTGCTGATTTGCATGAATAATATTAGTAATTGTATAATCAAGTACTCCTATACACAAAAGAATACTGCTTTTAAATTTGTGGTCGTGGAATACTGTCTAAAACGAGACTGTAGTTTAGTTTACTTTTCTATTGATTTTTAAGATTCGTATTGAATATATAAACACTGAAATTTCTTTCAAACAAAGGGTTTTGTCAAGCATCAAACAGCACAAATTATATGATATTGATTGCATGAGTCTGATATATTCATTATACATCAAATTTTGATAATTTCAAAATATTTGCATTTATTTTACAAATATATTCGTGGATTGATATCATAGCAATTTTTTTCAAAAAATGCTTCTTCAAGTAACAAACTCATCATACTCTTATACGTATCCAAATGCCAATGATTATTATTTTTATATTTGGATCTTGAAAACGGTATATTAATTGGTATATTAAAGGTTTTCAATATATTCGAATGGATTTATAACCATTGAATTTCTTCTGAAAAAGCTTCTTATTTACATTATAAACAGCACATATATATGATATTTGAATTTAAACTTTGTAAATTTCATAATTTTTCACTATTTTACGAATAAATTGGGGTCAATTTGCAATTTCATTTTTCCTTAATTACCAAATTTGCTGATAAATGATTATACTTGCTGATTTGCATGAATAATATTAGTAATTGTATAATCAAGTACTCCTATACACAAAAGAATACTGCTTTTAAATTTGTGGTCGTGGAATACTGTCTAAAACGAGACTGTAGTTTAGTTTACTTTTCTATTGATTTTTAAGATTCGTATTGAATATATAAACACTGAAATTTCTTTCAAACAAAGGGTTTTGTCAAGCATCAAACAGCACAAATTATATGATATTGATTGCATGAGTCTGATATATTCATTATACATCAAATTTTGATAATTTCAAAATATTTGCATTTATTTTACAAATATATTCGTGGATTGATATCATAGCAATTTTTTTCAAAAAATGCTTCTTCAAGTAACAAACTCATCATACTCTTATACGTATCCAAATGCCAATGATTATTATTTTTATATTTGGATCTTGAAAACGGTATATTAATTGGTATATTAAAGGTTTTCAATATATTCGAATGGATTTATAACCATTGAATTTCTTCTGAAAAAGCTTCTTATTTACATTATAAACAGCACATATATATGATATTTGAATTTAAACTTTGTAAATTTCATAATTTTTCACTATTTTACGAATAAATTGGGGTCAATTTGCAATTTCATTTTTCCTTAATTACCAAATTTGCTGATAAATGATTATACTTGCTGATTTGCATGAATAATATTAGTAATTGTATAATCAAGTACTCCTATACACAAAAGAATACTGCTTTTAAATTTGTGGTCGTGGAATACTGTCTAAAAAGATACTGTAGTTTAGTTCACTTTTCTATTGATTTTTAAGATTCGTATTGAATATATAAACACTGAAATTTATTTCAAAAATATGGTTTTGTCAAGCATCAAACAGCACAAATTATATGATATTGATTGCATGAGTCTGATATATTCATTATACATCAAATTTTGATAATTTCAAAATATTTGCATTTATTTTACAAATATATTCGAAGTTAGCCATTAGACTATTTGCCAACTCTTCGTAGGACGATAGATTTAGCACCTCTGATGGAGTTCGTCCTTAGAGCGACTGCCTACTCATAGTAGGAAACAAGGGATTTGGAGTAATCCATAAAGGCAATGTCGAACACATTGATGTACGAAGAATTGAAATCCCTGTCAAACATGTTCACATCGATATTCGACGATTCATTCCAATTGGCATTTTATTGAAATAATTTATTGTTTTTCAACATAGTATTACACGTGTTACACAAATCATGCAAGATCCTTATTATCGGGTTGATGTTCACCCCTCAGGAATAAAGAAAAAATGATAACAGGTTTGGAAAACAAAGAGTACTGTTCAAAGTGCCAACCATAAAAATCTCGCACGCTGAAAATGCATATTATTTACAACCCTGTTGATCCTCCTCGGTAAATGCAATACAAATGAATCAAAAGCTATTCGTTCTTCCTTTTTTTGCGTTTCATCTAGACTGAAATACTTTTGGCGACAAATAATAGTACAAAATAATAAAAATCCTCTCAAATATTGTCTTGAATATATAAAGCTGTAAGATATCTCATACATAGGAATGTAAATCATATGCAATTCGGGCTTGTAAACAAAAAAAAAAAGAGAAAATCAACCTGGCAACCCTGACAATTTAATGATTGTCGAGGGGGGAAGCAGCTTGAGCTGTGATGACGTTTTACTGAGCTACAAGCTGCTATTTTCCTTTATATATGTATACAAATGAAAACATCAAACCACAAACATTACAATACGTTACTCCAGATTCATTATTATATTCACAAATATCAATAACTCCATTCTCCTCAATGAATGATATCCATTTTTTAATTTTTCCTTTGTTCCTCTCCATGATATAATCTTTGCAGACTGTTCTTTACTTGTAAAACATTATGTTGAGGTAAAGTTGATGTTACCTTCTTAAGGGAAAAAAAATGATAACAGCTTCAGAAAACAAAAAGACCTGTTTGAAGAGCCAACTCCACTTTTTTATCACACGCCCGAATTGCATATGATTTACATTGCTACTCATACACCACATGTTATCATTCTCAATCTACAGCTTCTTCATATATACTCTTGAGTATATTCATTTTCATTTCATCTCCTACTCGAAGAAAACTATTCTATTAACTTGAGTTCATTCAGTGTCTTTTATGTACATAATAAAAAAAATTTAATCACTTCTTAAACTCTTATACCAATTCAATTTATATAAGGCTGAGGGTGTACTGCACGGTCTGCACGAATAATTATACATCGAAATTCCACGTACAATGTGTTTGCTATTTATACGTTTTGATTCCAGTGCTAGCTTGCTTATTCCATTCGAATCTTTTTCATCATGTGATTTATCACATGAGAATATCCCTCCAGTAAACTCGATGAGACTATAGTAGTACAGTATTTAGTATTACACGTTTTATACAGATATGGGATGTATATCATCCGGTATATGTTCTCTACCACAAAAGTAAGGAAAAATGACAACAGCATTGGAAAATAAAGAATACAATGTCGAACGAACAGAGAATTACCAGGAATCTTCGTCGTAACTCTAAATATTTTCACGTCTATTATCGGCAATCAAGGATTTGAAGTTCACGGTATCAAACATTTTATTGATATAATTCTTATTAACCATATTGTTTTTCAACAGAACATTACACTTGTTATACAAATATGAACAGAAATGGGCAAAGTGTTGAGATAAAGCTGAGTTTATGGCGGAAAAGAAAAATATCGGTTGGTACCACTACCTTCATAATTAATATGAATTCATTCTTCTCTGTATCATTGAGGAAATAACTTGCTACAATTATAAGAAGTAATTTAATGTTATAAATAAATTATGCTAAAGAAAGTGTGACCACTCTCCTGGATTTCTTACTATTCAAATTAAGTTCAATCCTTTCAGTTTCCAACAGTTATTGATTATTATTCAATATTGTCAAATAACAATCAGCCTATAAAATGCAGAGGTATCAGATAGTAATTGCAGGCAAGCTTTCTCACCTCAACAAAATGCCCATCCCTAGATATGACATTCTTATCATTAGGTGGATGTTCTCCCCTCAGGAATTATGGAATAATAATAACAGCTTTGGAAAATAAGAAATGCTGTTCAAATTGCCAACAGCTAAAAATTTTACTCGTGCGTTAAATATATAACATATATATCTGTAGAGAGATGTGAAAATTTCTTGAATCCTGGCGAACGTAAATTTGTGGAATAATTTACAGGTATTTAGTTAAAAATTTGTTTCTAGTTGTATTGTGAACGTGGTATATTCTTAAAGTTTTATATTTTACGGATTCTGGGACAATTAATCGGCTGTTTTTTAATGCTCCTTCCCTTAGCATAAGAAAACCATTATATAATCCTGTCGTACCTTTATACTTTAAATGAGTTCCTTTAAAGTCTGTCCAGCTCCGTTTGGCCTTAATTATTAGTGGTCATTTTCTTAAAGTTTTCTTTTTCAATTTATCTGGCTCTATTTCATTTTTTTAGTTCATGTTCATGTTTATTATTGCACTGTAATTTCCTATTATGTGAAGTTTGTTATCTTTGTATGGCATAAGATAACTCCAAATCCTTCAAAGTATCCCCCGATATTTTCCCTGTTGCTACATCCGTGTTAAGTTCGTAAGAGAGGTTTTTGTTTAGTAAAGCTAGAATAGGAGCAGAAATTAATATCCATTTTAATTTTTCAAAAGACTTGACGATACAAACACGGTGTATCAAGCTGAAGTAGAAGCCATCAGAAATCTGGCAATTAATTTGCCTGCAGGGAAAGCAACTGGAAAAAGACTTCTTATACTATCCGATAGTCTGTCTGCAATAGAAAGCTTAAAAATACGACCTGGTAACATGCTTAGAGAAGAAACTACCCAATGCAAGAGTGCCCTTGAAAACTCCATATGCGACATTACTATTGGATGGATTAAGGGACACAATGATATCACAGGTAATGAGTTTGCTGATTACCTGGCTAAGGAGGGCTCAGTGAGAGGTGATCCTGTCACTGTCCCATCATCAGTTTGTCAGGCTAAGGCAGCTCTTAGGAAAGCATCGATGACTGCGTGGCAAACTCATTGGCATAAACTGAACAGTTGTCGTCAATCTAAGCTGTTCATTCATGATCCTTATATCGGAAGAAAAGTCTACAAATACAAAAGACACCAAATTTTAAAGATTGTAGCGATGGTTAGTGGCCATATAAATCTAAAACGACATCAACACAAAATGGGAAAAACGAAGAACACGACTTGTCGCCTTTGTGACGAAGATGAAGAGACTCCCTACCATCTTATTCACGATTGTTGCTGCATAATGCAGGAGATGGGTGAATTTGCTAAGGAAGCTCAATTAAGAAAGTTTTCAATGGAAGAGCAACTTCTGAGGATATATGATTTTTTGTGTAAATTTAACTTATTTAATAATAAAGATGTTAACTCCTAAGTAAACCTAAACCAGCTGATACCGGATTAGGTTCCGGTGCGGTGGGGTTTATCAAGGAGTGAAACAAACAAACAAACAAACAATTTTTCAAAAGTAAAATGAGCTAGTGTTGGCAGAAGTCCTTTAATATATGTGTAATGTCAATAAGAACTGAGCGTGAATCAAAAAACATGAAAAAGATAAAAATCATTTTTTCTTTTTCTAGCTATTTTCAGTTCATTAAATAAAACAAGACTATTTTTCTAACACAAAATTTTGGTACTTTTCCTCAAAATTTCAAAAAATAAATAACATGACAGTATAGCCAAGAGTCCATAGTTTAATTTCAAAGTGCTTTTTATGAATAGGATGCTTCAGAAAATACGCAAATGGCTCTCAAAAATGTTAAGGAATAAACTTTAACTATATTAAGGAGTAAAATATTAGGTTAGTAGAATTAGGTTATTAACTCGGTGATCCCAAATCACACTCTTCACATCTTTCTTTTTTATTCTACGACGCCATCATCCTGCTGTTGAGAATCTCGTTATGTTTTCCCAAAAACAGTCCTCATCTGTTAAAAATATACCTGATATCCAAACGACGTAGCATCCAGATATAACATTTTGTAGTGTGAACGAGGAAGAGTCGATGTATTTAAAAAAGTGGTTTTTCCTGTTCTTTGGGATCCCAGAAAAGATTTGGAGAACAAACGTCTTGTTTTAAATTGTTTAGCCGTGAAGAAGTTTTTTATTGACGAGACCAATGCTTAGAAGTGTCTTCTAATTCTCATTCGAGTCATTCTCCACTTTCAATATCGAAGATGAAGAGTTGAAATTTGTTGTTAGTGGATGTAGAGTTTGTTAAACAACATTTTCTTTTCCCTTGGCTAAGTGGAGATCAATAGTTCTGAGACCCTATGACCATCATATGGTAAATGGATTTACTAATAAACTTTACCAACTGAAGCTTGATAACGAACACCAGTTATCCTTTAGGGGAACTTTGGAAGGAACCAGCTGCTAGATACCATCCAATAATTGTATTCGTCTCTTAACATCGACATACTTACTTTTTACCATCTACTGTTCTACATCATCTCTAAACTCCTTACAAAATTGTGTAACATTTTTATCACCATGGACTAATTTGAGAGGATATCTTCATTGAGGGTTCAATGAATATAACTACCTTCTACACTTTTTATGGTTACTTAACTTATTAAAATCGAAATAATTTGATTGTATAACATATTAATATACAACCTATTCTATTAATAATAGAATAGTATTATCTAGGAATAGAAATCAATTTTTTGAGGAATCAGAAAGTACAGTAGCCAGTTCTACTGAAATCATAATGAAAGCAAAATTAATAAACGATTAACAATTTAATAAACTCATCCTTAAAGTAAAAGAAAATTAATTATCTAATCGAGTTAGCATGAAGTCCTTGATCGTTGATAATGGAGAATATAACGAAGATCTTAGGTTAGTGAAATGACATCTAAATGAATTTGGGAAGCCTTGAGAAAACTAAACATTATACAAAACGTTTAAAGTAGTAATCATGAAATAAATACTTATTCAAGGAACGAAATTGAGGACAATTCGGATATTTTTAATTTGATAACTAACAATGTCCAACTCAACATCGTTTTAGTCAATTTCATGTTCTATACTGAAAAATCCCATCCTTCATACTACGTCATTTGAATTTTAAGAAGTGTTGTCCAAGATTAAGAAATAAGTTTAGGGAAAGAATATCTCCACCATCATGTCATGTTATTACAATTGAATCACTCCAAAGTAAATGTCTGCATGTGATTGAGAGGAACAAGGGATACATATAACTGAAGAAAATGTCAACAGAATCCATAATCTACGATAACAACTTCTTTAAATACGATGAAAGGGATGAGGGATTCGATGATCATCTGATGAAACTCGGACTTCAACAAAATTGAAGATATACAATGACCCTAATGAAATTATGTTAGTAGTGGATGAATCCAGGGAAACATCGCAAAAATCTTAAATCCTATAGTTAATATAATTACTATTTATTATGAAGTTATAGCTTTAATTTCTAACATTTCATACTTATGGTTTATGTTGGCCATTACAGCATTTGTCAACTCTTCGTAGGACATTAGATTTGAAGAAGTTCTTAGAGCCAATGACAACTCTGATGGACGGAGGTTTTGTTCCTCGAGCGATTGCCTACTCATAGTAGGAAACGAGGATTTGGAGTAGTCCATAAAGGCAATGTCTAACACATTGATGTACGGAGAATTGAAATCCCTTTCGAAAATTCAAACATGTTCACATCAATATTCGACGATTAATTAGAATAGACATTTTATTGAAATAATTTATTGTTTTTCAACATAGTATTACACGTGTTACACAAATCATGCGAGATCTTTACTATCAGCAGTGATGTAAAAAAACGGCGATTTTTAAGCGTGCGAGTAGTTCTCAAAATGCCTGTTAGTTGAAACCCTATATAATATTCTTTCATCATTCATAAATCAAGCTGTTTTCCTTTTCCTTTTGACATAATAATTCTTATTATATTATGAAATGAAGAATTCTGATATTAAAATTTACTCTTTTGCTAAATTAGGAGCCGTTCAGGGATCCTTTGTCAAACTGTTTATATTTAATTTTAATCACAACTATTACAAGTTTTAAACATTCAATATAAGGATAACACTACTAGCTGATGAATGAGTATCAGAAGTTAAGACTATAAAATATGAAGACATAATAATTTAGATGACGGCATTTTATATAACCGACTTGGTGCCATGAGTACAGGGCATTGTTTTTATCCAAAATCATAAGAGACTAGAACAAAAGTGATTGGCAAATATATTTAGAAATCTCCATAAATAGAATAAAATCCCAATGGAGGATAGATGTTTATTAAATATATTCATTTGAAAATAAAATAACAAGGAAACGAATTCAAGAAATCAAATGATGGATTCTTTAATCAGTGGATTCGGAGATTTTCAATAGTCCCCTACTATACTCAATTCTAAACGGAGTTTTGTTATTACTCTTCGTATTTAAGGAAGCGCCTCCCCCTAAATGTAGAAATGCCAATTACTATAGCTTAAATATAATTTAGCTGGATATTTTTATAATATTTAACCTCAATTTGCGTATTTTACTTAGGGTTAATGGAAAAAATTTAGTAATAGAAATTGTAGAGCAGTTCACAAAGAATAGTGCCACTTTTTTTTGACAAAATTCCTTCCACGCTCAGTTCTTATTGACATTACCAGTGATGTAAAAAACGGCGATTTTTAAGCTAAATTAAAATTATATAGGGTTTCAACTAACAGGCATTCTGAGAACTACTCGCACAGTAGTTCTCAAAATGCCTGTTAGTTGAAACCCTATATAATATTCTTTCATCATTCATAAATCATCAAGCTGTTTTCCTTTTCCTTTTGACATAATAATTCTTATTATATTATCTAATATAAAAGTTACGATAATACTACACAACCTTTCCTTCAATTTTTGTTGAAAACTTTATTAATGTTAATATCTCTCGAAAAAGTGACTTTTTGGAAAAAAATTTCTCAAAGTAAAATATTATACTTATATCCTATAAAATGTTTCATTTGTAGTCATTTTTAATATGTTTTCAGTCATTTTCTTGAGTTATAGAAAAGGTAGAATAATTAATAATATCATTATTAAATCTTCAATCATTGTTTTTAAAATATGCAAATATCTAAAAACTTAAAGCTTTATTTTGATAAAGAATAAATAACATTATTATCAAACTAAAAACTTGAAGAAAATTATATATTCGGAACAAAGATGACTATTTAGGTACTTATTTTTCTTAAAAATGAATACAAATAATGAAATTTTAACAAAAATAGCAATAAATCCAAAACTAATGTACCGATTTTGAAATTTGGAAAATTTCTTGTTTATTTAAAGTAATATCTGCAACTTTGATTTGAATAATATATTTCTAAAACATCAATTTAATTTAATTAATTACTATAAGTCCAAGTAGAGCTGTCTTGATCCTGGAGCAAGGCTGTCACAGCTACATTCATAGTGTTATATCGACAGCAAATAAGCTGATTTTCATGGTTACCATATCATTTTTGACGTCATCAAGGGGAGGGGCTACTCACACGCTTAAAAATCGCCGTTTTTTACATCACTGGACATTACACATGCGCACTTTTCTTCTAAATTTTTTATCTTTTAAGTTATTTGTCCTTTTGATCTACTTAGCTTTTCATATTCATTTTGCTATTGAGTGAGGTTATTTTCGAATAATTCTTGGGTGTCTCTTACCTTATTATGTTCATCATTTCATTACTGTTTCAATTTTGAAATTTATTCTTTTAATACTTTTACACCATCTTGAGTTTGTACAAAATTCAATTTATTTTTTTTGTTCATGTTCACGACGAGCTTTTTGGGATAAACAAAAACACTATATATTCTCCCTTCAGCTGATTTTCATCATTTGACTCTTTTGATTTAAAGCAGCTGATCCTACGTATTATGAACTCAAAAAGGGTATTATTATTATTTCTGATTTTCATGCATAAAAAATATATTAAATCAAGGATTGTGCACCCTTTCTTAAATTTTGAATATATTACAAGTAGTTACGATTGGTTTGTGATTGGTAAAATTTATAAATATATAGTATATCTAAATAATAAATTCTGCCAAATATTAACAAGTTGGCAACCAGGAAAATACAGAAGGGTAGTTAAAAGTTGTTTTTCCAAATTTTTCCTTTCCCTTTTGTCAGTCGAGGTTGCGAGTGGACAAAAAAGCTCGACGTGGTTATCACACTCATCTTTTATATTATATAGTTTACTTTTTAAATTTCGTATTTCTAAGTCAAATTTTACAAACTTTAATTCGCTGGAGTTTTCTCTTATTCTGTACCTTTTTTTTCTTATGCATGACACGGAGGCGCTTGAATTGAATAGATTTTTTAATATAGGACCATTACCAGTGACCATTTTGTATGGACATTTGTCAAGTAAATTTGACAAGTATTCTTGTGAATGGATTCAAGTCCAACTCAAGTCATTAATTTGATGACTCGTGAATGAATTGGCAATTTGTTCAAGGGCTTGAGACTCGACTTGGAGTTCGACATCAGTGAATTGAGAAGATTTACTAGACAAGTAATTCAAGTCTAGAAATATGTAGCTGTTTCAATAAAGGAGGAATATAATTTTTGCCACTAGAATTTTTTTAGAATTAACTAGTTTGTAAACTACTTTTGATGTAGTTTATATCCAATTTCTCTTTTCACAACATTTTCATCATGTAAAATTTTCTCAAAATCATGGAAAATATTTCCTTAATTCGAATGTTAAGTTAAAATTTTCTTAACTATAAAACAATGTATTATAAAATGGAATTGTTCTCGATTTAATTCTACATACATTGTCAGTATCATCTGAATTATTAAAGCATTCACGCACACATTACTCCAGAAATATTTTTTATAGTCCTGTGACTACATTGTTTAGATAAATAAAAATATAATTTTAGAAATGGGGAGTCCTTATCATTTGAGATGAGACATCTTGATTGTGATTGATGACTTAAATTTATACCAACCTATAAGCCTTAATTTGAAATTTAACTCGGGTTTCAATTTTAACTACTTGAAATTGGCCTTCAAAGGACTAGAGTCTTGACTCATACTTTCATATTTATGACTCTGGCACATCTATGATGATTTCATATTAAAATTAACATTGTTTATTCCTTGTCTTCAGGAAGATATTATAGTATAGTCTGCATGAAGGTAAATCTTAGCATCCTCTTAATAAATAATTGGAGTATAATTTATATTAGGACTAAACCATATCACTAAGGCAAGCTGTTTTTTAAGATACAAATTTGTATCTTTTTAGTAATTTTTTAGGATATTCATTTAAAAAAATCACTACATCAAAGTAAGTAAAATTGATATAAAAAGATAAAGCATGTATTTGATCAAGGATCCTTTTGTAATCTTCTCCCTAATTTTATACATTACATGTATAAAAGAATATTGTTTATTAATAAATAATTATTA
This sequence comes from Lepeophtheirus nordmannii, assembly GCA_963680855.1. NCBI lineage: Eukaryota > Metazoa > Arthropoda > Copepoda > Siphonostomatoida > Caligidae > Lepeophtheirus > Lepeophtheirus nordmannii. The sequence goes on along the minus strand of OY804526.1, from coordinate 8,285,174 downwards.
CTTTTTCAATATTGAGTGACCAAATTAATGAAAATTTACACTATCAATATACACTTTTATTCTTGTTTTTTTAAAGATTCACAATAATATCAATAACACAAATCTGATAAGTTTTTTTAGTATTTATCGATTAGATACTATTTAATTATTCCTAATGAAACTCAATATCGTTAATTATAAAAGAGTTAATGAATTGCTATGATATGTATTAACTGACTCTGCGTTATATCAAACATTTCTTATTCATTTCTAAGTCTTAAATAAATTTGAATATTTTGCATAGAAATTGTATTTACATAATTCTAATACTAATTTTGTTAAAATTATTTCACTTGAATAGGAATAATATATCATTTATTGTTAATTTGTTGATAATGTGAAAAAGAAAAAAAAAGATATAGTTCGTATGAAATTATGTAATGGAGAGCGCGAGTAAAAAGCTATCAGCTAACCGGCATACTTAAATTTATTTTGCCAAATCAGCCAAACTTTATTTACTTCTTTCTTGTACATAGATATCTAGAATATCGTTAAGTCATCGTTAGTTCCATTATTGTGATGCGAAATAATGTGCTCAGTATTGTACGGAATATTTTTATTATTGAAGGTATACGTTTTGCTTTGTTTTTATATCATATATTAACATAAAAATATATCATTTTTGGAGTCAAATTTCCCCCCTTTTATTAGATTGTTAGGTAAAAGGTTCTTAAAGTATTCAAATTCATACATTAGATATTTCCTTTGTACAGTATAATAATGATATGATGATTTTCCTTATTTATGTTTTGTTGTGTGGAGTGCTTAAACTAAAAGCATGCGCAAATATGAATGCCACTGAGTTTTTTAATCTAGAAAGTATTCATTTTACTTTCGATTTTTTTTACCCCGAGTATTCCTGTTCTGTATCTAATTTTAAGAGTCATTAACATTATTATATAATTTTTTGAAGTTTAATTTTTTACTTATTAATGTAAAATGATATATTCCTTTTGTCAATAAATGTTTTATTAAATTTCGGTGATCGTGATCGTAAGTTAGTATTTCACTTCATTTTTAGGTTTAGGACGCAATTTACATGACAAGATACTCGCCTTAATGTCAAATAGATCGCTTAATGTAAGTAGGCAAAATGTTGGCCCTAATCTACATTTTAGTAATGTTACCTTCAGTCTCAGAATCGAATTATTGAAGTCATGTAACTAATGTCAAAATGGAGATAGTAAATAATTCAGTGGAAGAAGTTAGAAGCATTCTTCACTCCCCTCATTTACATGAAAATGTAAGTTAATATTGTAATGTTTCTCATTTGATTGACTTACATCTTACTTTTTACAGAAACATGAGCATTTACTTTCATGTCCATGTTGCATAAAATCATTTCCTAATGAAGGCGATCTTTCTTCTCACATAGGATCAACTCATTCACCCTATCAAATACATTGTCCGTTTTGTGATGAAACAAACGTGTCAAATCTACCATCACACCTCCTAACCTCCCATCCTGATCGGCTCTCTCAGTCAAAGTCAAATACTAATTGTTTATTATCTACCCTTGAGGACGCCAATCTTCTGTTGACAGTGGGTTCTGCTCCTTCCTCCCGGCCTAGTTCTCCTATAAGAACACAGCTCTTGGCTGATTCAATTCCGGTAAATTTGTGTTTGAGAAGACGCAAGGGAGCTTCTGCACCAGTGTCAGATGACGACTCTGATAACAACATTATACTATATCCTTCAGTATCAAATTCGCAGAATGTCACTCATGCACATAGTAATTCTTCAAGAAAACGACGAAAGCAAACTCATGTACCAGATGTTAACAAAGATGAACGTTATTGGGCTCGTCGTCTTAAGAACAATGAGGCTGCAAAGCGGAGTCGGGATATGCGCATTAAACGTGAGAAAGTTATTTTCGAGGAAAACGCACGCTTGGAAAAGCTAGCCAAGGATTTAAAGAGTGAAGTTGATCGAATGGCCATGGATAATAAGGAATTAACGTTAAAAATGGGTATTATCATGGAGGAAAACAACCGGCTTAAAACAGTTTTAAGTCTTTTTCAGCAGCAGCAAGCTAAAAGCCATAACATGAATAACAATATTGAGAATAATAATCGAATAACAGAATCAGACTTTGATGTTGATGAATGTGCCGGAAAAATATGAGGAAAGAACGCTTAGTGCATTTTTGGAAGGAACTTTATTTATACAGTCATATTATTTGTTGCTTATAATAAACTATTTATTAACTTAGGAGCTATATGACTTTACTGTTGCACATTATCTGTTTATGATATTGTTAAATAACTGAAGTTAACTTCTTCGATTTTTGATATACACTTGATTTTAGTCCAAACCTGTTAATACATTTTATTCCATCAGACTTAGATATGAATAATGAACGTTTCATCTTATGTAATGGGGAAAGTATTAATGAGTGAGCTTCTTCATATGATATTTAAGTCTGATTCATTGCATTTATTGAACAAAGTGATGAAAATACTTCATTAATGATAAAAAAGATGTCAGTGTCAATCTACTATAACTGTGCAATCGTTTCCAACGTACAAAAATTAAAAGGTGATAAGTTGCAGCATGTAAGGATGATAAAATAGCAGGTTGAATGTGTCTATGTATGGGCCACATAATATAACCTGTACCACCTTTCAACCTTGGTAGGAAACAATAAGGGAAGCAACAATGGGTGAAGGAATGAATTCGATTGCAAACTAAGGAGTAACAAAACAAAAGCATAAAACGTCCCATTGTCAACCAGTCTCTCGAATCCATTCCACTGCGTCATTATCGAGAAAAGCAGATAAGTTGTGAGAAGCTCTGAAACACTAGCTAGATAGAGACCTCAAAAACTTGCACTCTTTTCCCTCCTTTTCTTTTTTTTCTTTTTTCCCCTCCGATTTTCTTTTTAGTTTTTTGCTTCGTACTTGGCACTTGAAACGCGGTACCCTTCTCTCTCTCTTTCTCTCTCTCTCTCTCTCTCTCTCTCTCTCCTCAACTGAATGTGAAAGAGGGAAGAGTGGAAGGAGAATGGAAAAGAAAAAGGAAGCATCGCTTGTTCTGTTTTTGCTTCTTGGAATTCCTGTTATGTATGCCTAAAAGAAGGAAAAGAAGGAAAAGAAGGAAAAGAAGGAAAAAAACAAGTTTGAGTGTTCTCTTTGGATTCTCGTCTCAGTGATTTGAATGAGGGATTGAGGGTTCTTTGAAAGTAGGAGTGTGTGTGGAAGTCGTGGAAGTCGTGGAAGTGGAGGTGAGGTCTAAATCTGAATCTGTGAGACTGCCTTTTGGATCCTTGTGTTCCTTTAGCATGGATCCTTCTCGCTCCAACGGCTCCTCCTCCCACTGTGGTGGAGAGGGGGAGGAGAAGAAGAAGGAAGAGGAAGAGGAAGAGGCCTCTCCTCCTCCTCCTCCTCCTCCTCCGTTCCCTGTGAGTGTGCCGAGTGTGGTGAAGAGTGGAGAGGCGGAAGTGGAATATAAATTGGATCCAGTGAAGGGTATCGTGGAGCCTCCCGTGTTTGCGCCGTCCTGGCGCCCGGGTCGTACAACGAATCAAACGCAGTTCCTCAAGAATGTTCTCATGAAAGGTGTGCCTCCTTCTTCCCCCACCCCCACCCCCACCTTTAATTCCAATCCCTTCTTTTCTTTTTCAATTAGGAATGTGGAAGCATACCCATAGCTGGCCCTTTCAGTCTCCGGTGGACACCATCAAGCTGGGCCTCCCAGACTATTTCAAAATCATTCTCAAGCCAATGGATCTGGGGACCATAAGAAAGCGCTTGGAAAATAACTATTATTGGTCTGGTCAGGAATGTATCGATGACATTAACCTCATGTTTAGTAATTGCTATCTTTATAACAAACCCGGAGAAGTAAGTTGCCATTATTCTATTCCAGTTTTATATATAATTTTTCATACTCAAAAGGATGTAACCGTCATGGCTAATTCGTTGGAGAAGTTTTTTTTAACAAAGATCAAGTGTATGCCTGAAAAAGAATCCGTTATTGAGATTCCTGATAAAAAAACATCAATCCAAAAGCATAAACAATTGATATCTTCCTCCTGCCAAATGATTGGACAAACTAAAAAGACATCACCTTTTGTTCTATTGCCTGAAAAGGCTTGTAACAAGAGCAAAGTAATTACACCTAAAGTGTTGAATAAACCAGATCTAAAGTGTGATTTAATATCAAAAAGTATGGGAGCTTATAAGAGAAAAGCTGATGAATGTGCGAATCTTAGAGACGTTGCAATGGGTAAAAAAGAATCTTTAGGAACCAAAAGACCTCATAATAAGGATCCTATCCTTGTTGATGAAGAATATTTTCCAAAAAATAAATTCAAGTTGTCGGAATCTCTAAAATTTTGTAATGAAATCTTAAGAGAGTTGTTTAGTAAAAAACATTCCACTTATGCATGGCCATTTTACAAGCCTGTCGATGCTAAGCAATTAGGCCTGCATGATTATCACGACATTATTAAAGAACCTATGGATTTGGGAACAGCAAAAGCCAAGATGGATAGTCGAGAATATCGAACTGCTGGAGAATTTGCTCATGATATCAGGGTTATATTCGAAAATTGCTTTAAGTGAGTAAATAGGTTAAAGGTGTTTAATTTAATATATGCATGTTTGTCATTTATTTATATATATATATATATATATTCATGTCTAGGTATAATCCGGATACTCATGATATCGTATCAATGGCTAGAAAATTAAGTGAAGTATGATTTCCTGTTCAGTTTTTGAAAGGTTTATTTGGCATTATCTCAAATTTAGGTGTTCGAAGAAAGATTTAAAGATTGCCCTCCTGATGACGAATTTCCATTTTTCTTGAAAAATAATTTGCCCAGGAGAGATTTTTCACATCAATTTGATTCTGATTCTGAAGCCGAAAAGGATGATTGGAACCGTCGTCTCATGGAAGTAAGACTATATATTAAGGGTTTTTTCTCAATAGTTAACATTTGGGGAGTTTACTTAAGGTTCAAGAACAAATGAGACAGTTGCACGATCAAATTCGGCTCTTAGTAGAAGAGTCTGCGCAAAGAAAAAAGCGTAAATCTTGCAAACCGCGAAAGCCCAATGGGGATGGGGCGATACTTGTATCGCCTAACAATGGTGAACAATTAAATAAGAACAATACTAATCGTGGTCGTTCTCGGACATGCCCAAATTCTTCCCTTACCTCGTCTCAAAAATCAAGTGGTCTGAAAAGGTCACGTAAATCTTTGAGCTCTGAATTTTCAACGAATTCATCTGGACGATGTCTTGGTAGAAGTGGGCTAAAAAAAGCTGCGTTGGGAAATATTCAACCTTCTCCTTTAATGGTATCTTATAATGTTGACTAAGTTTTTAATTTTGAGTTTTTTTTTTTATTTGTTAGAATAATCAACATACTCTTCCTAATACTAGAACTACCCTAGACTACCAAAGTGACGAGGATGACACGGCTAAACCTATGTCCTATGATGAAAAACGTCATCTCAGTCTAGATATAAATAAATTGCCTGGAGATAAAATTGGAAGGGTGAATAGTGTATAGTTGAAAGTGATTTCAAGTTATTTGTGTTTCTTTTATTTTTTTAAAGGTTGTCCATATCATTCAAAGTCGAGAACCTTCTTTAAGAGAAACCAATCCCGATGAAATCGAAATTGATTTTGAAACGTTAAAGCCATCTACTCTTCGTGAGTTGGAAAAGTATGTTGCAAGTTGTTTGAGAAAATCTTTCACAAAACTCAAGAAGCAGAGTATTTCGGACGATACCTCACTTTCAAGCACAGCCACTAATAATAATAACACTTTTTTATCTCTATTGTCGCCTACTCCAAATAATTCTTTGAAGAAGAAGGTTGATTCATCCATTGACAAGAAGGTCGAGCTGGAAAAGAGATTGGCAGATGTAACTCAAAGTCTAAGTGGAGGCAATGGAGTAGAGCCCCTTAATAACAAAAAAAATTCCAAAAAGAAAGATAATTCGACATCCATTAAAAATATTGAAAATAGCTCTTCTTCTTCTGCTAGTGATTCAACAGATTCTTCAAGCTCAAGCTCGGAATCTGAATCTGAATCTGAGAATGAAAATAATAAAAATTCAATTAAAAAAATAGAATCTGGAGGTATTTGTACTGACTCTGATTCAATACCAACGGTTTCTGCCTCTCAACATATATCGCATATAGCCCTTTCAACAACCAATAATATTCCTTCTACAACGGGAACTGGAATCACTCATCCGCCGTCGTCACATCAAAATATACAAGTGAGGAAAGACTTAATGCCCCTTGATAAACCGAATGAATCCCCTAAAAGTGTCTCCCTATCCACTACGTACTGTGGTAGTAATCCAACACCCCCAGTCGATCAAATAATTAATCCTGTTCTTGATGGATCACCTATGGATCCCTTATCCGGAACTGAGTCAATTGATTCCAAGGATATAGATTCTATTCCTAGAACAAAAGCTATGTTGAAAGGATGGACGTCTCTTGGGAGTAACATTCTTCACAATAGTACTAATATTGGTTCGAATACAGGAAGTACGAATACTATTGGTTCAGGGTCTGCAAGTGGCTGCAATAATAACAGTGGAATTGGTAGTAATAGCAATCCTGTTAAGAGTAATATGCTTCAACAGAAAGCCTCTGATACGTTTGCTGCTTTTAGAAAAGCAGCTCAGGATAAACAGGAGCGCGAAAGGCAGTTGAAAGAACAAAGATTAAAGAAAGAATTAGCAGAAAGGGGAAATAATGGAAACAATGGTGGTTGTAGCGGCACTTCATCTAATACTGCAACATTAAATAACAACAGTAGCCTCTCCTCGAGTGCAATCCATTTGTCTTCTAAATCAGAAAGTAGTGAGCCATCCATTACCAGCAACAATACATCCAGTGGAGGAAATAACGAATCCAGTGATGTGGTATCCTCTCATTGTACTTCTGCCATTCCAGTCCATCACTCCATGAATAGTTCGCACATGCCTTCTTCTGGTACTTCCTCTATGGATTCGACTCGATTGGATCGAGAAAGATTGCGTTTACGTGAGCAAGAGAGACGCCGTCGTGAGGCAAAAGCCCATCAAATTGATATGAACCTACAAAGTGATTTAATGCAGGCCTTTGAAGAAAATATAATCTAAAGTATATATATATATATATATATAGATAGATAGATAGATAGATGGTCGAACTGCTCAGTTTGATGCTGAAAGGGTACTAATTACTTGATATGTATCATAATGTTACATATGGCTATCACGTTGGCAAAGAAAATGACATTCGCCTCATTCTCAATTTTTATTAAATAGCACCATATTGTCACTTTTTATAGTTGTATAGTTCATATTTGCGTAAGCTGATAATTTTAGAGGCTATAAATATAATTTATAGGTATAAATAATTAATTAATGAGGTAAGTATAAAACTCGCAGAAAATAGAAGTGATATTTTATCAGATTGCATCAGATTGAAATTAATTGATCAATTACCTCGTTCGGCCAAATTTTAACATCAAAACTTATAACTTGTAGGTTGGTTCCAAGTTAGGGGAGAACACATGAAATACTCGATATCTCTAGTTAAAACAAGTTTTCACTTGTTGGTTTTAGAAAATTGAGTATTCCTCACGTATTATTATATAAGGGGGGTAGCTATTCGTAAAATTTGATAATCAAAATATATTTGTTCATATCTTTATTGCTATAGTATATATTATACTTAAAAAATCTGGAATGTTGAGTTTGATCAGATCGGACAAGATTGTAAATATTTAATTTGAGATGGCTGCAAGCAATATAATTTCGTTCTAAAATCAGCATGGTGGTTACGATACTACTTATTTTATTTTCTAGATCAGTAGTTCAGATACCGATTATTAAGGTGATTGATGATTGGTTTACGAGTCTAACTGGTACTGAATTTTATCTTTTTGACATCAATGATACGTTTGCCGGCAATTTGTATAATTTTTTGTATTCAATAGGTTACCTTGCCGTTGATATCACATATTTGAAAATTACATTCTGTTCTCGATTTTCAAAATATTTCTCTCTTACGAATCCATCTTACAACTGGCGATATTTGTAAGGAATTAAATACTTCACTTCGGGATCGATATAAATTTTTATTATAAAATAAAGACCCAGCAGTGCAGCTTGGGCAGAGGGTGGGGGTATAGCAACCTTTCAGCTACGCTCCTGTAGAGATTTCTTGACCATACTTTCCTTTAATAGTCTGGGTATGACCCTTTAATTAGGTGTTTCTCAGCCTTAATTAACTAAAGGTACACTTACTATCTAATAAGATTAATACGCTTCAGTTGAAATTTAGCCCTTAGTTTCAACAAAATTTTTTTCATTTTAAAATCATACAGGCACCGTACCTGGGTCTTACAAAGATAATTAATTTAATTTTTTTAGAAAACACGGAGAGCCGTTGCTTGTGTCCCTAGAATGAGAACGTTGATCGGTCACTTAGGTACACTGAAAAAGTCGAACTAATACAAGGATTTTTCTCCATTGAAATAGTATTTATTTTCCTTAGGGGAAGGATTACGTAATTTTAAAAATGTTTATAATTGATTCTTTGTGTTAAATTGCCACGTACAAGTGCCCTACAGGTGGTTCGAGCATTTTTCACATTTATGTCTTGTACTCTTATAATACTAAACATGTCTGCTCTACTTACAAGGAATCCAGTAGTGATTGAATCCGCCGAATCTCTTTAGAGTTAGAGCAGACGGTCCACCTGGTGATGTCCTTAAGATTTCACGTTTCACCAATATAATTAATAAGTAATCTCAATGAATGTTTTTACACGTTCTTGAACATTGCAAAGGGAACTCTTGCTTTTGACATTTAATTAAACTTGACCAGTTCGATATTCACTTAGTAGGTAAATCTGGTAAAAGATTGTAGTTGATCAAAAAGTTACCATTGCTTTCTTACAATTTCAAATAAAGGCTCGACCTTTGTAACTTTCGAGAAGAAGAAATTTGCAACATAGAGGAACTTTTTAACTAACGTATATTTCGTCGTATAAAGCGACCGCCAGATAAGGTGAGTGCGAATTTAGAGCAAATTTTTTTGAATTTATCATGCATCATATAAGGTCTGACTTTTATATCGGTTGTATATGACGACCCACAGTTTTAAAGGGTGATTTTTTGACTTTAAGGGTTGTCCTATACGCCGAAATATATGGTATTTTAAATCGATCCCTAGTAATTTGAAGGAACATCATTGCATTCCAAAAAGTACTGATGAGCCAGTAATTTCTTTTTTTGGTAGCCGATGTTATCCGCTTATGATAAGTTAACCAATAAAGTGTCATCTCTTCAGTATCCACATTGAGATTTTGCAAATTCCTGTCTCGTCTTGCTTATAAATGTACTTGATCAATGATAAAGTTTCTCGGTATGCCACAAACACAGAGTGTACTTCAAAATGTTGTTGTTTTTTTTTGGGGGGGGGGCACATTTCCCCTACACCTTATTAGTTTTGAAGAAAGATAGTGTGTGAAAAACTGCTGATTTCTCTGGATCTTTATGCTTTCTTTAGTTAACTCTTCAAAAACTCTCGATTGATAATTAATTGTGAACTTTTTCTGCCGTTTTCATTGGTTTTTTATTACCCTAGTATCTTTTTCAAACTAGGTAGAGGCCACTATTCTCATTTAAACTTTTATTTGATCAAATTATTGTGAGTGATTTTGTTCTTCCAAGGGGCGAACTAGCTTGGATTCAATTTCAGCCATAACGTAAGAGATATGAAAATGTAGTTGAGAAGACAGAAGCGCCCTACATATTAGCTTTCATGGTTGAAAGTTTGGATAAAGTGAAATCATAACTTCATCGGAAAAACTGAAATTGATAGGTTCATTTTCAAGAAAGGTGACATTTTTGAAATTTGGAGAAAACAATACACTAAAAAATGTCTTTTCAGCCTCAGATTCGATTTTATTTAAATCTTTGTAACCACCCAACCAATTCTGATGTTAAAAAAAAGCTTGAAAGTTCAAAAACTTCTTTATTTTCGTCTTTATCTCATTCGATAAATTTAGACATTCATGTGGGCCAAAAAATATAAACTGGCTTTTCCTTCATCGATTGAGGTCTCTATCTTCGTTCACTTTTGAGCTTGTTGATGAATCTTTTTGATATCACATGCCATTTCTAAAGCTGTTAATCTAAGATCAACCAGTAAGTAAGAGATAAAATTGACCTGGAAACCCTGACAATTTGTTGAATGTTTGGAAAAAGCACGACAAGCCTTTTGGTAAAAACAAAAATACTAAATATTATCCCTCTGGCGATTTTTCATCGGTTGACTCTTGATTTAATGCAACTGATTCTACGTATATTATGAAATAAAAAAGGGCGTTATTCTTTATGATTTTGATGTATATTTTAAATCAAGGATTGTTCGCATTTTTTTAAATTTTGAATATTATACAAATACTAACTATTGATTTTAATATTGGTTAAATATATATAGTATAAATATTTAACACATAATTTGAAATAAATAAAGTAATATTTGTCTTGGAATTATATTGAAATCGATATATTTACTACAATAACGAATCATGGAACAGATTACATATATTCAAAAAATTGAATAATAAAACTCATGAAGACCAATATACACAAAATGAGCTGGACTTTCATAATGACAGATGAAAGTACATCCCCCCCCCCCCCCCATCTTGCTAAAAAAAACCCTTACAATCACAATTGATAATTTGAGTTTTTTTGTTATGCAAAAATTATTGTAGTTTATGTTTATCTCAGCAACAATATTCTTCGACTGGATGTATCAGGCATTCTTCTTTATTACCTACATTTGAATGGTTCAAGTAGGATATTTTTTCCACTTTTGTTACACTAATAACTAGAGGCATTCTTTCTTCTAAGACTTGTATAGATTCAAAAATAATTCCGTGAATATGGTATAGCTATTTAAATTTTTCATCATATTTGAAATGGTAAAAGTTATTATGTTGAGATCTTCTACATAACATTTAAACTGGTTTTATCCAATTCCCTAACGTGAAATAATAGGTTCAGGTGATATGGGAATTAATTAGTCTAGACCAGTGGTTCCCAACCCTTTTTACATCGCCGCACACTACTGAACTCTTTAAATTCTCACGGCACACCTATCACAGAAAATGAATATTCTTACTCATAAAGCCATTTTGCTATAAAATAATAAAAAACAAAGATCATATAAAGAGAATTTTTATACACATAAATACGATATATCCTGTATTCAGTACCGGGTATAGAATAGCAATGGTGAATGTCAGTGGGACAGTTGTGCCTGGTGCTTCTTTACTACTGCTGCAATTTGCGGGCGAATGTGGGAGAGACATAATCTTAACTCTTCTTCAATGTTTTTAAGTCTTTCGCGTTTTTTATTTTTAATGTTGTTTAGGTAAGAAAATCCCAGTTCACATAGGTACGAAGTTGAGAATTGCAGTAAGACTTTGATGGCCTTTTTACTTAGAGTTGGATATTCTTCCATAACAGAAATCCAAAAGGCGTCTAATGGCAGTTGTGAGTACTTCAATTTAAGTCCACGATCACTGGAAAGGCTTGCTAATTCTTCCTCTTCACATAACTCAAAATTTCTTTCTCTTATTTTGTATTCGTTACTATTTTTAGTAACTGCGTAAATATTAAATAAGAATCTGTTAATATTGTAAACGAGATATATAGATGATATAAAACTTAACAATGCTTACCAATTAGTATGCGCGAAACGTTTAGATTCCAGAAATTCAGCAATTTTGAATTGCGCGCTGTCATCATGAAAAAAATTATACTTATTATCTCTTCGCGGCACACTAGTAATCATTCCGCGGCACACTAATGTGCCGCGGCACAGTGGTTGGGAACCACTGGTCTAGACTGACTAAAGAAATGTCAATCTAGAGGACCAATCATAGATCAATCCTGGATGTCTTTAGTGCCGTCCATTGTCATCAATCGATACTTTTCGTCAATTTCCTTTTTTATTTTGAAAATTACGACTCGACATTCGAACTTCACTGATTGGGTTAAAGGAAAACAAGAAGAAACAAATTTACCGGCGTATTTCTCAATAAATTTGTCGAAATTAGGGTATCACTAGGAATGTAAATCATATGCAATTCGGGCTTGTAATAAAAAAAAGAGAAAATCAACCTGGCAACCCTGACAATTTGATGAATGTTGAGAGTGAAGCAGCTTGAGCTGTCATGACGTTTTACTGAGCTACAAGCTGCTATTCTCCATTATATATACAACAATAAATAATAACATAGATGAGAGGAAGAAAATTAACTGAAATTAATGTCAGGAAATTATATATTTTTAACTAATAATAATTATACGAGGACTTGAGCCCTTTTTGTTTACATTTTATTTGCTTTATTAAACTTAATGCATGTATTCCTTCATGCTACATCTTTACTATCAGGTAGATGTTCTCCCCTCAGTAATATTGGAAAAATGATAACAGCTTCGGAAAACAAGAAGACCTGTTTGAAGAGTCAACTCCACTTTTTTTATCACACGCCCGAATTGCATATGATTTACATTCCTAGGTATCACTCGACTGAAAAGGGATATTACATGGAACAATCTTTTTTGATTGGTTAGAAGTTAAATAAGATATACCGGAATTGTTGAAGAAATTTATCTTGTGACATGTAGTTTGCATGATTGGAAATATCTTCATTATAGAAGTCGAGAAATGTTAGACTTTAAAGAGAGTAACTGTCATTTCTTTATCTTTATTATAGAAATAGACTTAATATGTATTTTAAATATTGTTTTCTTACTTTTATTAGAAGCTTTATAATTTATTTATTTGTTGGGGGAAAAAATAATATTTGATTTAAAAAACAAAATATATATAAATAGTATATTACATTTTATTATGGAAATGGGAATTATATCTGATTCAGTTATAGTGTGTATCCAGAAAAATAGTGAATTGTTGAACTAAATGCTACTCTTAAATGCAAAAAAGAAACACTAGCTTACAGTAGTAAATTTCCATCAGAGAGAATTGACAAGGATCAACTAGTAAAGAAACACTGAATGGAACGTAAAAAATGGCTGAACGCAGAAGACTAAAAAATTAAATTAAACGAAACACTTATGTCATATCATAATTATCTGTCTTCGTAATACTTTTAAATTGTCGATGATCAATAGCAAATCTCCATGTACTATCTTTTTTCTTCACTGAAGCAGTGCCCCATTCGGTCCACTCGTTTTGCCATTGTTTCAGTTGTGCTTTAAATATTCTCTAACCGAAGAATTAATTGGTCTCACTTTTGCTTTGGTAGAAACATTGTTTCTGGAATTAACCTCGAATTCAAGTATTTTAGTTTGTCCGACATTGGATGATTCTTTAGATATAATATGATAAAACTGATATAATAAAGCTTCTCCTAACTGTCCTTCGTTTTTACTCAAGTTTTCTTTACTTTGTACTTTTACTCCAAACATTATATCTATCTCTTTTCTTTTCGTTACTTATTTCAATCAAAATGTATATTTGTCCTACCTCAGCCATCTGAGGTTTTATAACAACCTTCCAATTTTTCGTAGTAAAAATATTGATCTATGAAAATGATTTCAGATGATTATCTTGATATTGATTAACCGGGTCATCTATGTCAATCATAACTTAACTAATTATTGGTATCGATGACTTCCTTTGAATTGAAAGTGGAAAGTGGAAATCTAATTACATTTTTTAATCCCTAGAAGTTTGTTAGTTTCACTATTCGCTAGATAGACCACACTTTACAATAACTTTGCTTTGTAGGAAAAGATTGACGTTCATTTCCCTAAGAGATTCACAAGAAAGAATATAAGGATATCTCAAATTTATTTAGAACACGTAAATGTCTTTGTCACATCAACACTCTTCTTTGGACGTCCAAGAACTTTGAGTTCATTGTTCCGTGCTTCTAATATCGTTGTTATCGATGGCATTAAGACTCGATTCCTCGATGATTTCAACCAAGTCTCCTCACCCATGGTGTCAGAAATATTATTTAGAAATGAAATTTTTTAAATGTAATTCAACCATATATTATAATAATAAGTAATTACTTAATATCATATGGTCTAAAGCATGAATGTTATTATTAGTGAATAAAAATCATTATCCTTTAATACTATAAATATGTGTCAAGTCAACAAGAAAGCAAGTTTGTTTTCAAATATTGAAAAGGAAAAAATATACTTTAAAGTTTTTTTACTTCATAAATATATCGGTCAAATATTTAGGAATCATTTTAAGACCTATCGCGGCAAGTTTTTGCTAAAATGTCAGTTTTAACAGAGAAACCAAGGGTTGTTGTCTATCCAATAGGGTAATCGGATAAATGTTACGACGGCACAAGGAGCCGATATAGTCCCTGAAAGAATGTTCATCTATTTCATAGCCCCAGAGATTTATTTAGTTGCAGTTGGCTAAAACCAGTTAATCTGTTTAATAACTATTAAATATCAACTTAATCCGCTATCACAATCACCATGAATCAAATATTCTTCCACGCCATTTTCTACAATTTCAAACAAGTATTACTATTATGTCTCTCCAAGTTTCTTCTGTCTCATCGATTGACCATGTCATGACGTTTTGTGATGTGGACAAACAAGAATTTGTGAAGGTATCGGATTTTCATAAAATTGGTTGTAAATGTAAAAGTTTATGTTCTAAGTGCTTTTCTCTCCAAGAAATTTCTTCAAATAGAAATCAGGCATTGGAAATGTCTTCCATCTCAAAAGATTACCTTGAAATGTTTAGTCTTGGGCACTTTTCATCCATGGAGGATTAGAACCACAGGATGAAACTTCATCTCAAAGAGAAACGTGTTTACCTTCAAACATTTTCCTTTATGATGGTAGTGTCTGCAAGCACCATTTATGATTTGTATATTCATTATATGGTTAATGGACTTTCTCTTCGGACACACAAGTCTACTGGCAAACAATCCAACAACCCGTATAACAGATACGTGAAGCGAAGTGAGATGAGTGACATGAAGGAATTAAGTACTTTCTTAAAAATCTCATCAAGGAACATGGAGTTTTCATTCCCGGAAGGATTCCATCTCACTCATACTTCAAAGCTGTGCACTTTCCTAGTCGTTGGAGCAAGGAAGTTATCTACTAAAAGTACATCCAATCATACCATGATCTTGATTTTAAAGAATATTATTGGAAAAATACATTTATAACTCATTGGAATGCCGTCTACCCACAATTGGGGATAATGGGAAGATGGAGTGATGTGTGCCCTATTTGCTGCGACAATTCCAAAACCTTAGAAGCCTTGTTTCGAGAATCTGTATTGAGGAACCCCCTTGAAGATTATACACTACTCATTGACGACTCTATCAAACATCATTTGCAATGTGTTCAGACAGAAAGGATGGATTATAATGGTCGAGTCCAGTATGCGAAAGAGAGTCAAAATAAAGTTCAATTACTGACGATGGATTTCTCGGAATCAAAATCCCTTCCATTCTCATCCATTCAAAAAGGAAACACACATTTTTTATCTATGTATAAAGTAAATCTAGTCGCCATCGAAGATGAAGGAGCTGGGACGTCTCATATCTACATGTTCGATGAAGTAGAGCAAGTAAGATACTCATTTCGTAATCAACAAAGTATTCAAGACTTTTATGATTTAATTCAAATTGCCAACGAAACGTATCCTAAGTTATCTGCAATACCGACTAAACTTAGTGAAGTAAAGTGGTTCAATTGGAAGAAGTTCATTTTTAAGCACTTTAGTTCAATCAAAGGCATTAAAAAATACTATGTTTTTATGTTTTCTTCAAAATATCTTGGTTTAGTAAAGATGATGGAGTGGTCCAACAGTGAAAAAATCAAATCACTGAATTTATTTAAAAAGGAATAACAGCTGAGAAATTGCCTATAATTATCCCTGAAATATATCTATGTGAGGAAGCGTCATTACCGGAAGAAAGGAAGCAATACTTAAAAAATATATAGCTTCTCTTATTAATTGCGAACAAAAGAGGGCTAAGTTTTTAGAGAATCTTATGGGATATTCTTATGGTCAAATTTCTTCTCCAAGTCTATCAACTCTTTCTGATAGTTCTCATTTCGAATCAAGTCATGCTCCTACCTCAAGTTCTCCTGAATCAAGTCATCTTCCAAGTTTTAGTCCACTTAAATTAACTTTAATTACAAGATGTTTTGATTGTTATGGCTGCTCTTCATATAGAAAATATTTAAATAAAGATATGGATAAATGTAAAAAATGCAAATATTATAGAAATAAGTTTTTGAAAAAGACATGTAAATAATTTATTTGTGATTTAATGGACAATTAAAAAAATCGTCTTGAAATTCTTGAGTATTTTTTTTTCTTCGACCAATATATGATATGTTCTAGAATAACAAACTTTTTGGTACAACAATATTGAGTATAGGCAAGTTTTTGCTCCTTTACCTAACATGATTTAAGCCTGGATTTCCATAGACCCACATTAAACCAAAAGACGAAAGGTGTGCTCCAAAAATATTTTATCATTAAAGTAAAAAGATAGTAAAATAGATTTAAGATCTTCAATGAAGACTTTTTGGCTCTAACCCATGGGATTGAAGACTTCATGTCCAAATTACTGTGTAGGTCCTTCATTGAGTGAACCATTTGGACAAAGTAATGACAGATAAAGATTGATTGGGTCTTGAAAAGAAAAGAGAGAATCCCAGGTTACTAAGGGACCGTCAGTTAGGGGAACTCATGATGATCATGGAATAATTCCTTCAATAAGAACAATTGATTTGATCATTAATCCTAGTAACTACATAGTCAGAAATACAAAATGTTTTATATATTAGATTGTGGCCAGTATTTTTTTCTACAATTGTTGGAGTCATTGTTTAATTAATCGAAATATACTATAAATATATACGAAAGAGAATTGCTTCGAGAATATGATAGTAGTTGTTTCAGATTAACTTGGTTTCTTGTTGAGCTGTCACATATAACAGATAATTTTAATAAATTTATTTAAAAAGGCTAAGGGTTAAGTAACTATTTTTTGAGTTTGTGATTTTAAATCATTTGCAATTTTAATATTAGATGCAAAATCTTTAATTTTTGATGCAAAAAAAGAAAAATGCGTATGAATAGAGTTGTAAATAATATGGACAGCCAATATGTAAAAAATACAAAAAGAAATCAACCTGGTAACCTTGACATTTGATGAATGTTTGAGAAGGAAGCAGCTTCAGCTGTCATGACGTTTTACTAAGCTATAATCTGCTATTCCCCTTTATATTTACATATGACGACATATATATTTATATAATATACCATAGATGAGAGAGGCATAAAATAAACTGCAATTCTTAAAAATGGGTAGTTCATGTAAGGGGTGCAATTTAAATAACTGCTTGAACCCTCCTTCTCCAATAAAGAAACTAAATTTGGCTCTAATATTAGTTATTACTTCTGTGTACATTAGTGCATTAAATCAGTTATTATTATTATTTTTTTAAATACTAAACTGAAACCGTATATTAGGATGTGATTTAATGAATTCGAAACTAAAAATATGCTTAAATGGTATATAAATAGAAATATAGAAATTTAAATAGGCACAAAATAGTTTCAACTCAAAATATGATCAAGCCTTAAATGTACATGTTGTGAGGGATGCCGAAACATGTATATAATATTAATTATTTCATCAATAATAACTTCAAATTTAAAGTATGAAGGAAACATTTAATATATATTTTTTTAAAACATATAATGAAAATTACAAAATTAACGACTTCATAATTGCATATATACATTAACGAATAGTCAATAAATTTTGTAATCCATTTAGCATAGAATCCTTGATCGATGATAATGTAGATGATAATATTCAAAGTTACTACAAGGGATCCATGTTAGTGGGATGCTGTCTAAATGAATTGGGACAGAAGCTTTAAGAAAGTTAAACATTATAAAACAGATTAAAAGTCGTAATCACGAGATAAATATCAATATTTATTCAAGTAACATAATTGAAGACAATCCTGATATTTTTAATTTCATTACTAATATGACCACGACGCTTGTTTTCTTCAATGTCCCACTCAATAACGTTATTCATCTATATTTTGTCAAGTTTATGCTCTTTATTGAAAAATTCCTTCCTTCCTACTAAAGTGATTGAGAGGAACAAAGGATACACATAACTTAGTACTAAAATGATAAACAAATTATATAAATAATATTGTAATAGTACAAGGGGATCATCCATTTTATTTAGCACGTTTCATTTGAAATTCAATAAAGAATTTCCATAACTTATTTCTTAATCTTGGACAAATTTTTCTTTATATTCAATGCCGTATCAAACAAGCCTCTTGGTCTTATTTGTAATGAAATTAAAAATATCAGATTTGTCTTCTATTACGTTCCTTGAAAAATCGATATTTATCTCGTGATTACAACTTTTAATCTGTTGTATAATGCTTAACTTTTTCAAGGTTTCTGTCCCAAATTCATTTAGATGGCATCTCACTAACTTGAGATCCTCGTTATAATTTAAAATTTTTCATTCCCATTATCAGCAATCAAGCATTTTATACTAACTCCATTAGATAATTTATTTATTCTCCCTCTATGTATATATGAATTTATTAAACTGTTAATCGTTTATTAATTTTGTAATTTTGATTATATGTTGATATATCTATGATTTTTCCTTCTTTCTTTAAATTATCACATACATGTTTTGGTATCCCTCATATGTACATTTGAGTTGAAATTATTTTGTGCTAATTTGAGTTTCAATACATATACTTATATATAATTTAAGCATACGTTTAGTTTCGAATTCATTAAAAGTCATAAAAGTTTCTTAATCACATTATATTATGTATATTGTTTCAATCTAGTAATTAATAAAAAATATATATTGATTTAATGCGCTTATGCATACTGAGGTAATTTTAGAGTCAAGCAATTATTTGCATTGAACTTCTTGCATATACCTATTCTTAAGGCTTGCACTTAAGGGAATACAAGCTTTTAGGTCAATACAGCAAGTACAATGTTAACAAAAAAGGGCTTTTTTTCGTCTTTGTGTGATAACTTTTATGTTTGTTCGTAGTATAAGCTCAAAGCTTTTTTTGAATTTTTGAATTGCAGAAGTACTGGAAGCTACCCGTTGGATACTCACTATCACAGCCCCCTTAGCTTTCGGCGCTAAATTGGATCCAAAGGACCATTCAGCAAATTATGAGATATTTGCAGCTTTAGACATATGCCTCATGTTTAAGCTAATTAGAGCAGATGTAAAAGGGTTTTTACTGGCCAGGACAAGGAAAAATTTGTTGGATCTAACTTGAAAGACTAAATACTCTTCAAAATGGAGTTGGCTTGAGTTTTGTCTACAAAATTTCTGATAAGCATATATCTTTTCAGAAAAAGAAGATGAAAGTTGCTCTTGCTGTACAAACCATCGCCAGTAGGAATGTTGTCGCAGCATTGACAGTGCTTTTTCACTTTCAATTCGAAGAATTTATCAGTTCGAATGTTTTGACAACTACTTTCATTTATCTAACAAATTTCTAACTATATTTTTAGTATTCTTGATGCTTAGGTCAAAGCATGCACCATGCTAAAAAAAGGTATCTGAAGTGAAGAAAATTGAAGCAGCAAGAGAAAATTTCAGTAAAATAGAAAACATATACACTCAACTCCAGGATCCTTATGGTAACAAAATTATATCTGGACAAAAATATAGGTTTATTGGTCATTTGTCATGTATTATAGAGTAACATAAACTTTATATAGCTATATACGATCAGGAAAGCTATCAATGAAATATTTGACAATGTATAAGATGATCCAGGACCATTTGGAGATATTCTTTAATGGCATAAGGTCGCAGAATGGCAAAAAAAAACTCAAGGTAGAGCTACTTATGTAGTAGTGCGCAGAAGGATTTCATCTGTTTTCTTAATCCTTCTGCACGCTACTACTTAGGTTGCTCTACCGTGAGTCTTAGACTTTTAGCAAATGTTTCTCGAAATTGAATGAAAATTTACAAATTTAGATGGACGATTTCTTTTTAGTTAAGAATTATTATCGAGCGCTTGAAAAGCTGTGGGGCTAAGATTTTGAATATATTCCTTATTAATCCATTTCATATAATATTCAACAAGTTATTTAAGTACAAACGTTTTAGCCGACTTTTGGGTCTACTCCAGCCCTTGACGCCCCCGGGAGTCCTTTTAAGTCAAAACAAGGGTTGGAAATTGAATTTGCATTAAATACACTAACGAATCATTACTTTTTAATGCACAAAAATGGGCCAAATTAGCTCAAAAAGTAGGGTCTGATTACTCAAAAACTGTAGGACTCTCGAAAAAAAATAATACAGATTTGAAATCAGTGAGAAAAAATGAATAACTTTTATTATAGTTATACCCCTTAGGATTTTTGAAAGTTCAAATTTATTGACCTGTGTAAATATAATTAAAGATGTGAAAAAATAGCCAATACAACATGCCCGCAATGGACGATTGTTGGCAATCTGTAAACATTTTTCTTTTCAAGATGCTTTCCTTCTTCTTCCTGTTTTCTTGCCACACTCATTTGTTTTCAATTCAAAAAGAATATGTGTCATTTAGGTATTAATTTTAAAAATACCAAAAGGATTTAATTCAAGATCTTGGATCGCCGTCAATGGAGGTGATAACATTTGGCAA
The DNA here is from genome assembly GCA_963680855.1 of Lepeophtheirus nordmannii. Taxonomy (NCBI): domain Eukaryota; kingdom Metazoa; phylum Arthropoda; class Copepoda; order Siphonostomatoida; family Caligidae; genus Lepeophtheirus; species Lepeophtheirus nordmannii. The sequence continues at coordinate 8,264,399 of OY804526.1, read as the reverse complement.
TGCGTCAATGATACGAGTGTGGTGATATTCCAGGTATGACATTTCTTGACTTCTATAAAGAAGATATCTCCGATCATGAGATATGCAACTGCCGATGTCACAAGAGAAATGTGGATCTATTCAATAAACAAAGTATCATTAATATTTCCAGTATATCTAATTTCATTTCTAACCAACCTAAATTGATTGTTCCATGCAGTATCCCACTTTTAGTCGTAGAACATCCGAATTTCGTCAAAATTATGGAGAAATACACCAAGATATCTATCTCTTCTTTTTTCCTTTAACCCAATCATTGAGCTCATAAGTCGAGTTGTAATTTTCAAAATAAAACGGGAAGTTGACGAAAAGTATAGATTTATTACAATGGACGAGACTGAGGACCTCAAGGATCAATCTATGATTGGAGTGTTGTTTGTTTCTCTGGATGGGCATTTCCTTAGTCAGTTTTATCTTATTAATTGCAAAACACAAATCTATTATTATACTTTAGGGAACTTGGATAAAAGTAGTCTTTATGCTATGTCGACAATTTCAATATATAAGCTTTACTATTTGAAAGGTGAAGAAAAATTTAAATAGCTAGACTGAATTATTATTCATTCATCAAATTATTCAATCAATATCAGCCTTAGAAGAAAAAATGCCTCTACTTATTAGTGTGATATAAAGATATTCCACTTGAACTATTGAAAAGTAGATAATGGAGAATGCCTGATACATCTTGTTGAAGACTATTGTTGCTGAGATAAACATTGACTAGAATAATTTTTGTATTTACAGAAATGCCCTAATCGCCAATTGTGATTTTAAGAGGGTTTTTTTTAGCATGATGGGGATGTATTTTCATCTATTGTCAAAATTTATGTTTAGCTAATCCTATTAAATTCTGAACTCAGATATTCCTTCCAAATTCCAAGGAATAAAATCAAGTGTTTCCTCACTGGAGATGACGGGTCCATCTCTACCAGAAAATCCGATCAACGACAAAATTAAGAGAGTAGCTAACCCATTGGTACAAGTAGATGTTTAAAAGAGACAGATCGTAATATATAAAATCTTTACACCGAATCATCCGTTAAAACTAACAGACGGGAATAAAGTATTAAAAAAATGCAGCTCACTTATGTATAAAAATTGAGCGTATGACGTTCACCGGTAGGCAAATAATAAAGGTGAAAAGATGACGTCATAAAACATCCAAATTGATTTTAAAAAGGCCTGATTTTCTATAAAATGACTTTTTTAACAACTCATATATACATATTCACACTTAGGAGAGCAATATCTATCGATTAAGGCCAACTAATCTACCCATACAGGGTTCCCCTTTAGTAAAACAATAAAATAATGACTGTAATATTAAACACCTTTCAAATGCAATCTACGAATATTCTTTTGATAATTCAAGTGTATCGTATTTTTAGCACGTCATCTTGGATGTGTTTTTAGAATTGGATCTATTTTTTCATATCTAGTCTTCAGATATTTTTGACTTAAAATATTATAAACAAGGGTAAAAAATCACAATGATTTCTTGAATAAAATTTGATAAGTTTTGGTACAAAGTTATGACTTCCTCGTTTCAGTACAAATAATGATAGAGAAAATTGTAATACAATATGTGCGTCCTCGATATTTATAGTTAGAACTGTAAATCCTATGCGAATATTCGTGTGTGAAATTTTTAGTGGTTGATAATATAAATATTTTCAATTTTCTAAAGCCGTTATCATTATTCCTTAATTATGGTGAGGAGAACATGTAGCACTAACAACGTGTAATGCAGTAATATACATCGTCTACGGATAATAATTAATCAATAAAATGCCTAATCAAGTGAACTTAAAATTCTTGATATAATATAATTTTCTGATAGATTTCAATTTGTGTTTATTTTCCATTATAGAAGGAGGTCACCTCCCAAACATTCATCAAATTTTTAGGAGTACCATCTCAATTTTTACCTTTTTTTACGTACCGGCGGCACATATTATTTAATACTCTATTTATACCCACAGCCGTGGGATCTCTTTTAAGAAAGAGTTAAATAGTAAAAGAGATTAGTTGCTATATTACTTACTTTAGCTATGAAAATAAATCACTTAAAAAAATTATAGAATATAAAGATAGAAATATACAATAATGTGTATATTTGTCTCGTGCGAACGGGTGGAAGGCATGATATCACGTCGGAGTCACCATTAAAGGAACTCGGATTACAATAAAGTGATACTACTTATATTGATGTCTGTAAATGACATCCATTACCATTTCAACAACTAATTACTTACTATAAGTTATACACTAAATGTAATCTTCATCTAATAATCACGTAACTCTCAAATTTAATTGCTTTTCTGAAGAGATGTTAAAAAAGTAATTAAATATCAGTTGTCAAAAAGTCTCAATTTTTTATCTTTTAATGGGTAAACACTCCTTTGGCATCGCAATTGACATCAAAACACGGCAATTTAAGATATTAATTTATTATCACTACACGTTATTTTTTAATAAGTCAAAACGGCGCGAATTAATCATACTGATTTCTGATAAGCATATATCTTTTCAGAAAAATAAGATGAAAGTTGCTCTTGTAGTACAAATCATCGCCTGTAGGAATGTTATCATAGCATTGACGATGCTTTTTGAATTTCAGTATATAGATGGACAATTTCTTTTTAGTTAAGAATTAATATAGAGGGCTTGACATCTCGTTTGAAAGCTGCAGGGCTCAGCTTTTGAATGCATTCCTTATTAATCCATTTCATCTAATATTCAACAAGGTATTTAAGTACAAACGTTTTGGTCGACTGTTGGGCCTGAACTCCAGCCCCTTACGCCCCTGGAAGTCCTTTTAGCTCAAAACAAGGATTGGAAATGGAATTTGCATTAAATACATTAGCGGGTCATCATTTTTTAGGCTTAAATTGAAGTTGTAGTTGGAAAATGGGCCAAATTAGCTCAAAAAGTAGGGTTCGATTTCTCAGAAAACGTTGGACTTTCGGGGTAAAAAATATAGAAATGAAATCAACGTGCAAAATTAAATAACTTTTATTATACTTATACCTCTTAGGATTTTTGACTGTTGACCAGTGTTATTGTAGGGAATTGAATTTGAGCCCTTTTTTGTTAACATTGTACTTGCTGTATTGACCTAAAAGCTTGTATTCCCTTAAGTGCAAGCCTTAAGAATAGGTATATGCAAGAAGTTCAATGCAAATAATTGCTTGACTCTAAAATTACCTCAGTATGCATAAGCGCATTAAATCAATATATATTTTTTATTAATTACTAGATTGAAACAATATACATAATATAATGTGATTAAGAAACTTTTATGACTTTTAATGAATTCGAAACTAAACGTATGCTTAAATTATATATAAGTATATGTATTGAAACTCAAATTAGCACAAAATAATTTCAACTCAAATGTACATATGAGGGATACCAAAACATGTATGTGATAATCAGTGATGTAAAAAACGGCGATTTTTAAGCGTGCGATTAGCTCCTCCCCTTGATGACGTCAAAAATGGTATGGTAACTATGAAAGCCAGCTTATTTGCTGTCGATATAATACTATGACTTTAGCTGTGACAGCCTTGCTCCAGGCTCAAGACAGCTTTTCTTGGACTTAAAGTAATTAATTAAATTAAATTGATGTTTTAGAAATATATTATTCAAATCAAAGTTGTAGATATTACTTTAGTTAAACAGGAAATTTTCCAAATTTCAAAATCGGTACATTAGTTTTGGATTTATTGCTATTTTTGTTAAAATTTCATTATTTGTATTAATTTTTAAGAAAAATAAGTACATAAATAGTGCTTTTTGCTCGGAATATATAATTATCTTGAAGTTTCTAGTTTGATAATAATGGTTATTCATTCATTAACAAAATAAAGCTTTAAGTTTTTAGATATTTGCATATTTTAAAAACAATGATTGAAGATTTAATAATGATATTTATAATTATTCTACCTTTTCTATAACTAAAGAAAATGGCTGAAAACATATTAAAAATGTCAGCAAATGAAACATTTTATAGGATAAAAGTATAAATATTTTACTTCGAGCAATTTTTTTTCCATAAAGTCACTTTTTCGAGAGGTATTAAGATTAAGAAAGTTTTCAACCAAAATCGAAGGAAAGGTTGTGTGATATTATCGTAACTTTTATAATATATTATACAAATATACATATAACAAGAATTATTATGTCAAAAGGAAAAGGAACAGCTTGATGATTTATGAATGATGAAAGAATATTATGTAGGGTTTCAACTAACAGGCATTTTGAGAACTACTCGCACGCTTAAAAATCGCCGTTTTTTACATCACTGGTGATAATTTAAAGAAAGAAGGAAAAATCATAGATATATCAACATATAATCAAAATTACAAAATTAATAAACGATTAACAGTTTAATAAATTCATACATACATAGAGGGAGAATAAATAAATTATCTAATGGAGTTAGTATAAAATGCTTGATTGCTGATAATGGGAATGAAAAATTTTAAATTATAACGAGGATCTCAAGTTAGTGAGATGCCATCTAAATGAATTTGGGACAGAAACCTTGAAAAAGTTAAGCATTATACAACAGATTAAAAGTCGTAATCACGAGATAAATATCAATTTTTCAAGGAACGTAATAGAAGACAAATCTGATATTTTTAATTTCATTACAAATAAGTAGAGATGTAATGAGTAGTACGCAAAATGCATGTTAGTTGATACCCTTCATAATATTATTTCATCCTTCATAAATCATCAAGCTGTTTTCCTTTTGTTTTTGAGATAACAATTCTTATTATATGTATATTAATTATTTATTATAAAAGTTGCAATAATACCACATAACCTTTCTTTCAGCTTTTATTGAATTTTTGTTATTGTTAATACCTCTCGATAATGTGACTTTATGGAAAAAAGTTAGTAAAATATTTATGCTTCTATCTTATAAAATGTCTCATTTATTAATATTTTTAATATATTTTTGGCCATTTACTTGAATTATAGAAAAGGTAGAATAGTTATAAATATCATTATAAATCTTCAATCTTTTGCTTGAAGAAAAAAAACTAAGACTATATAAAATATAGTCTTAGTTTTTAACAATCAAAAGTTCGTTATAATTTGTATTAAAAAAACCCACTTGCAACACAAAGTTCAGAAACAATTGTTGGGAAGTTTAATTAATTCACATCTTTTTGACTTATTAAAGACAATTTAATGCACTTATGCATACTGGGGTAATTTTAGAGTCAAATTTAGCTACTTTGACGGAGGAAGAGGGCTCGAAGAGTTATTTGGATTGCACTTCTTGCATATACTGCCCATTTTTAAGGCTTGAAGTCGAAAGGAATACAAACTCTTGGGTTCATAAAGGAAATACAAAAAGGGCTCAAGTTCAATTCCCCCTAATAATTATATTAGTTTACGACTTATTAGCTAAAAATATATAATTTTCTGCCTCTCATCTATGGTATACATAATGTTATTATTTATTATTGATCTCTTCATATGTATATGTGGGAGTTCTGGTTGATATTCCGATCTAGATTGTGTACCTATGTGAGAGATGAAAATAAAGCAGTTCATTTACAGACATCAATATAAGTAGTATCACTTTATTGTAATCCGAGTTCCTTTAATGGTGACTCCGACGTGATATCATGCCTTCCACCCGTTCGCACGAGACAAATTCGACTCCTTCTCCCCCGGAGAGACCTCCTCCCGAAGTTCCGCCTCATTCGGGGATTCAAACGCGTCCCGTTTCAGCAGATGTTCGTTTGCCCCAATTTGACGAGGGAGATCCAGAAACATGTTTCCTGAGAACGTTGTTTATCCTTCGGAGCTACGGGGCACAGTCCAGTTCTGACAAGGCCAACACCATTGTAACGGTTCTTCCTGCAGATGTCATCCGTGAATTACCTCGAGGAACGTTCGAGGACCAGTACGAAGTTTTAAAGGCCTCTATCCTCAAGCAATGTGGCCTCTCTCCTCAAGAGCGAGTCCAAAAAGCCCTGGACCTGGCCCAAAACACGTCGCTTTCCTCGTCAAAAATGCTCAACTCTTTCAACAGACTCCTGGACACCAAGTTTGTGCCAGATTTGTAAGAGAAATATTGTTGAGATCTGTCCTGGAAAACCAGTGTGCTATGGCCAAAGCACACTTGCAGGCCGACACTGAGAGTTTGGCTAGAATCTGTGATGGTCTTAGGGAGACATTCCGTTCTTCTTCTTACACAGACGTAGCTGTTATAGCAGTGACTTCTGCAGAAAATGCATCAAAAATTGAGCATCATGATAGAACGTATTCCCCTAGATGAAAGAAAAAGAGCATCAGAGAGGAAAGTGAAAGAATTTGCTGGCAACATCAAAAATATAGAGTGAACGCGAGGACTTGTGTTGGGCCTCATTGCCTTTTTCATAGCCTCTTGTCAAAAACTAGGTTTCTCATCCTAATCAGAATCTCCTTTATATCCACGATGAAAAGCATTTTCTAATCGACTAGGGAGCTCAAGTTTCTATTTTCCCTTCTCATTTAGCGCCTCATCTCGTAAAGAAAACCTGTCTTCCACGCCTTGTTGCCTTTGGGGGCCAAAGCGTGATCCCCATTGGGACGTCCAATTTGCCTTTTCGGATAATGAGCAGGGAGTATACATGGACTTTCTTCGTTGTGGAAAAGACACAGCCCATTCTGGACGCAGACTTTTTAAAGGAATTCGACTTTTGTACTGACATTCAATATCATTATCTCTTTCGACGCCCGCAACAAGAAAGTACAAATCATCTCAAAGCTTTTCCTCTCTCAATCGAGAATTCAATCCCACTCAAAGATGAGTTCAGCGCCCTCTTTCCTTCTCTCTTCGCTGGATGTGACTTCCAGGGACCGGCTCAACATTCCGTGACTCCGTGACGAGGCCCAGTCCTTCCAAAGATTTATGGATTCTCTCTTTCGCTCCATGCCTAACGTATTTGTTTACCTAGATGGCATTCTACTTGCTTCCAAGTCCATGGAGGAGCACAAGGAGCTCCTTTTCAAATTTTTATCCAAGCTCCAGGAAGCAGGGCTCCGTTTGGCCGGAGATAAATGCGAGTGGGCCGTGTCTGAGCTTAATTTCTTGGGCCATAGAGTGTCAGCAAGAGGAATTTCGCCGCTAGAGAGTCGAGTGGAAGCCATTAAAGGGCTCTTGCCCCCTAAATCACAAAAAGAGCTTCAATCCTTCCTGGGGATCATCCAGTATTATGCAGGATTCATGCCCAATCTTGCGCAGCAGACGGGGAAGCTCTATTCCTGTGCAAAGTCATTAAGGACCAGCAGTCTTCCCATCCGAGGCTTTTAAACTTTAAAACGAGGCATTTAACAGAGAAAAATATGGGAACGGTGTCACTCATAGGTTTCGGCGAAGGATCGAATTTTAGGGTTGCCAACACAACAAGCCAACAGTCCACGCTAGACCAACAGGCCCTACACCTTTCGACCAGAGTCTGGATAGACTCGGGACTATTCATGTGGACATCGTGGGTCCATTCCCTCCCGTTGGCAAGTTAAAATTTTTATTGACTATCATTGACAGAGCCACCAGGTGGACAGAGGCACTCCCTATAAACAACGGAGACAGCGGTGCATTTTTTCGCCGGATGGGTGTCGCGGTTTGGAGTACCTCAATCCATTCACTACGATAGAGGGCCCCAATTTACAGGGTCTTTGTGGAAGCGTCTGGGGCAACTGTTGGGTTCGAGGAATTTGTTTACTGTGGCCTATCATCCGATGTCTAATGGTTTCCTTGAGAGATTCCACAGGACCCTGAAGACTGTCTTATCCGCAAGGATGTGCCAAGTGTTTGGAGGCTTCGCCCTTTGTATTATTGGGGCTTCGAACCACCGTTCCTACAGTACCAGGAGCAAACTTTTCCCCCATGCAACATCTCTTGGGTGTGTTCCCCCGTTTATCCTTGTCGCTCGCTGAGGCTCCTGACTTGCCAATGGACAGGAACCTATACCAAAAATTCCATAACCTGAGTCATGACCCTCCCAGGCTAATTCCCGATCCACCCAGACAAGTACGTTCAGCGTTAGAAACCCTCAAAAACACATCCTTCGTTTTTATGAAAGATAAGCCCATTAGGCCAACTGTAGCTCCAACGTACCTTGGATCATTCAAGGTAATATCCAAATCAGATCGAGCCTTTGAGATAGACTTCGGCCAACGAAATGATTTTGTCTCAATTGACCGTTTAAAGCCGGCTTATGGGATCCAGAACATCCTTCCATCTTTCGATGAAAACACATTTTAGACTCTGCCTCTCTCCTAGGTTATAGCGTTTTTATTTGTTTTAATTTATTTTATTATTTTTATTTATATCTTATGTATTTTATTAAATATTATCGTCAGTGACCTCGATACAGAGTCTAGGCGGAGCATTGTAGGAGTTCAGGTTGATCTTCCGATCTAGATTGTGTACCTATGTGAGTGATGAAAATAAAGCAGTTCCTTTACAAACGTCAATATAAGTAGCATCACTTTATTGTAATCCGAGTTCCTTTATATATATAGGAGAATAGCAGCTTGTAGCTCAGTAAAACGTCATAACAGCTCAAGCTGCTTCCCTTTCAACATTCATCAAATTGTCAGAGATACCAGGTTGGTTTTATCTTTCTTTGATTTTTACATGCCCGATTTGCTTGAAATTTACATTCCTACTTATATTCGTTTTGTTAAGGAATGAATTTCAATTATTATCAAACTAAATACTTAAATATATACCTTTTCAAGTTCATTATGGAAATAAATACACTGAAATTGAACTTGCTTATTCCTATATTGAAAAGGTATAGTCAGAATAAGTAAGTATTTTTTTTTTGTATTTCCTTTATGAACCCAAGAGTTTGTATTCCTTTCGACTTCAAGCCTTAAAAATGGGCAGTATATGCAAGAAGTGCAATCCAAATAACTCTTCGAGCCCTCTTCCTCCGTCAAAGTAGCTAAATTTGACTCTAAAATTACCCCAGTATGCATAAGTGCATTAAATTGTCTTTAATAAGTCAAAAAGATGTGAATTAATTAAACTTCCCAACAATTGTTTCTGAACTTTGTGTTGCAAGTGGGTTTTTTTAATACAAATTATAACGAACTTTTGATTGTTAAAAACTAAGACTATATTTTATATAGTCTTAGTTTTTTTTCTTCAAGCAAAAGATTGAAGATTTATAATGATATTTATAACTATTCTACCTTTTCTATAATTCAAGTAAATGGCCAAAAATATATTAAAAATATTAATAAATGAGACATTTTATAAGATAGAAGCATAAATATTTTACTAACTTTTTTCCATAAAGTCACATTATCGAGAGGTATTAACAATAACAAAAATTCAATAAAAGCTGAAAGAAAGGTTATGTGGTATTATTGCAACTTTTATAATAAATAATTAATATACATATAATAAGAATTGTTATCTCAAAAACAAAAGGAAAACAGCTTGATGATTTATGAAGGATGAAATAATATTATGAAGGGTATCAACTAACATGCATTTTGCGTACTACTCATTACATCTCTACTTATTTGTAATGAAATTAAAAATATCAGATTTGTCTTCTATTACGTTCCTTGAAAAATTGATATTTATCTCGTGATTACGACTTTTAATCTGTTGTATAATGCTTAACTTTTTCAAGGTTTCTGTCCCAAATTCATTTAGATGGCATCTCACTAACTTGAGATCCTCGTTATAATTTAAAATTTTTCATTCCCATTATCAGCAATCAAGCATTTTATACTAACTCCATTAGATAATTTATTTATTCTCCCTCTATGTATGTATGAATTTATTAAACTGTTAATCGTTTATTAATTTTGTAATTTTGATTATATGTTGATATATCTATGATTTTTCCTTCTTTCTTTAAATTATCACATACATGTTTTGGTATCCCTCATATGTACATTTGAGTTGAAATTATTTTGTGCTAATTTGAGTTTCAATACATATACTTATATATAATTTAAGCATACGTTTAGTTTCGAATTCATTAAAGGTCATAAAAGTTTCTTAATCACATTATATTATGTATATTGTTTCAATCTAGTAATTAATAAAAAATATATATTGATTTAATGCGCTTATGCATACTGAGATAATTTTAGAGTCAAGCGATTATTTGCATTGAACTTCTTGCATATACCTATTCTTAAGGCTTGCACTCAAAGGGAATACAAGCTTTAAGTCAATACAGCAAGTACAATGTTAACAATAAATTTCATCTTTATAATTATTCAGCCTACTTAACTTCATGAAGAAGTATAATCAACCATTCAAGTTTGATTATTTCCTTAGGAATTTGTCTATCCATGTATAGAAGTTTTCAATATTTAAACTTTGAAGCGATCTGTTCACAATCTAGAAATTTAATATTTATTGTAAATATTAAGAAGCAGTATGCGACACTTATCAACATGAAGGTGTGACTTCATTATGATAAGGGTTATAAATAAGATGTACTTCTTAGCGTGCGAGATTTTTGGTGTTGCCACTCGGAAAGGTATTTTTTTTCCAAAGCTGTTATCCTTTTTTTAAATTTCTGACGGGAGAACATCTACCTGAATATAAGGATCTCGCATAATCTGTGTAACACGTGAAATACTCTGCAGAAAAACAATCAATTATTTCAATAAAATGCCAATTGAAGTGAATCGACAGGGATTTCAATTCTCTGTTCATTAATGTGTTCAATATTGCCCTTATGGACTACTCCAAATTTCTCATTTCCCACTATGAATAGGCAAGGGCTCTAAGTACGAAACCTCTGTTCAACTGTCCTTCTCAAAATCAATTGTGCTACGAAGAGTTGGAAAATGCTTTAATGCAGGGGTCCCCAACCTATTTCTAATTGCGGACCGGTCAACGCTTGTCAATTTTACTACGGACCAGGGGTTGAAATAATAATAATAAATGTGAATACATTGTGTACTCATATGGAACTCTATTAGTACATTGCTCCAACAATATAACATCAAAAACTATCCGTAACGATAATCAATGGGAGCCCTGAGCTTTTTTCTTTGCAACGAGATGGTCCCATCTGGGGGTAATGGCAGACAAAGACTGAATATGTCGCACAAATAAGCCAGTTTTGCGATCCATTCTTCGTCTCTGAAATATGCAGCCAGCAGTGACTTCTTTTCTGAGAGAAATATTTGCAGCTGCTCTCGTAGTTCAATCACTCTGGCCAGTGTTTTCCCACGAGATAACCATCTTATCTCTATGTATAAGAGAAGGCGTTTGTGCTCTGCGTCCATCTCCTCACAAAGCTGCTCAAACAGACACGAGTTAAGCGCATGTGCTTTGATTTGGTTAATAACTTTAACGACATCATTCATCACGCTGTTTAATTCCAGTAGCATTTTTCGGCTTGCAAGCATTTCGCTGTGAATGATACAACGTGTGGATCCACACTCAGATTTCCTTCTTAATCTGAGCAGTTAATCCAGGCAGCCGTACGGTCATGGCAGCAGCGTTTTCCTGTTATGTAACCATCCAGCGATTTGAACAGTTCTGCGGCTGTGATGTTGGTTTACAATGATAGTGCCCATAACAAAAATTCCCATGCACAGCCTCCTGATAAATATATCACTCATAAACAAGCAGTAGTGCCTTGCTGTCAACACCTGTAGATTCATCAACCTGGAGTGCGTACCACGGTGATTAATCAATCCTGTCCAAAAACTTAGTCTCAATATCTTCCGCTATATTCTCAATGCATCGAGTCACTGTGTTAGCGGACAGAGGCACCTGTAATATCTTTTTAACTGCATCCTCTCCTAGAAGTTCGAGGCAAATGTCTTTAGTGGAGAGCAAGATCAGTTATCACCAATAGTGAATGGCTTTTTATCCTTAGCAATGCAACTCGCCCCTAAGTATGATTCTTTTAGTACATTTTCATTTACTGATGTGGAGGCCATCAGTAATTTCTTTTGTCCTTCGTATTCATGTTTTTTTTCTTCAAAATACTCCGGGGGCTCGTCTATTATTCCTTGGTGCTTGGTCTCTAAGTGGCAAGAAGTTTTGAAGGCTTCATTGCCTCATTTGAGTGCCGGTTGCCACATATTATGCAGAACGGGCTTGGTGTGTGGGAATCACCTGTCGTGATAAATCCATACTTCAAGTAGGACTCCTGGTACTGTGCTAAAATTTTTCTTTTCTTGGAAGTTGTATGCTGCTCTTCTCTCTCTTGATTGTGCCTTTTAGCTTTCGTAAGGAAACTTTCCAAAGACACCTGTTTCTTACTCATTTTGCTAGATGGGTTAAATTTTGGCGCGCAAGTGAGGAGAATAAGTCCTGTAAAATCTTATGAGTGAGTTAAAAATTATCTATTCAAAAATAATTATCAACTACCCTGTAAAATTAATTTTGTAATTTGTATTTATACTTAATATTTTCTGTTATGTCTTTTACCTATGAGATTAAATATGAACTAATATCAAGACTCGTCGCTATTATGGAAGTAACTAATAATACTGAGTATTCAATACTTATGCAAAGTGTATTTCCTTGTTGAGATACTAAAACACTTTGATTTTAATAATACAAGATGTATATATATAAGTAAAAGAGCACAGAACATACACTACAAGCTATCCTAACCGGATAAGCTTAGGATTACTAGAGAACAGACATCACATTTTCTTCTTCTCCTACAATCTGTTGATGAAGTAGTAAGTACCCCTTTATTATCGTCACAAACTTAGTTAATAAATAAAGCAGTAATAACTCATTAATTCTTGTGCGGCCCGGTACTGATTGTACCATGGACTGGTACCAGTCCGCGGACCGGGGGTTGGGGACCTCTGCTCTAACGGCCAACTTAATAACTAATAAGTATCAAATGTTAGAAATTCATATGATAATTTCAAAATAGGTATTAATTACATTAACTCTAGGATTGAATATTTTTAGGATATTTCACTGTATTCCTCCACTACCGAGATTATTTCATTATAGTCATTGTAAATCAATTTTGATCGAGTCCAGGTTCCATATGATGATCATCAAATCCCGCATCCCGTTCACGGTATTGAGAACCCTGAAGGTGTCACAGTTTATGATATGAGTTTTTCTGTATTTAAAGAACTTAAGGATTATGTATAAGGGTATAAAAAAAGAGCCGATTTCAAAAATACGCCTGAGATGATGTCATAAAAAATATGGTATCCTTGAATAAAGACAGAATTTTAGACAATTACATTAGAAGGGGGAGAATGTAGCTGTCATTATTTTGCTGTTATACTTAAGAGCAGCCTATTGATAATAATTTATTGGTAATATAACTCGATATACACAAGATGAGCTAAATTTTAATTTTAACAATAGATTAAAGCACAATCATGCATAAGCCTCTCTCATAATCACAATTGACGATTGGATAATTTTCGTAAACACAAAAATTATTCTACTCAATGCTTATTTCAGCAACAGTACTCTTCAACTTGATGTATCAGGCATTGTTCATTATCTACATTTGAATAGTTCAAGTGGAATATATTTTCCACTTTTGTCACACTAATAAGTACAGGTATTCTTTCTTCTAAGGCTTGTATTGATAAAAAAATTTCATCAATCAAATTTAATTTAATGAATATGGTCTAGCTATTTAGATTTTTCTTCACCGTTGAAATAGTACAACTTTTATGTTGAAATCTTTGACTGTTTTTATCCAAGTTCCCTAACTTCTACGTTACGGGACAACAAGAAGACACGAATTTCTCCATATTTTGGATTTCCTCCCACTGAAACAAGCAATTTAGTTAGGTCAGACATGAAATCATATGTACCTGAATCGTTATTGATATTATGCTCATCGGATGGATCCAGTTTTCTCTTGTGACATCCGTGGTTTGGACATATCATGATCGGAAATACCTTCATTATAGAAGTCGAGAAATGGTATAGCCGGTACGTCATCACAATCGTATCCTTCTCAAATTTTCAAACGTGACCACCACTATTGACGGCGATCCAAGATCTTGAGTCAAATTCTCTGCCATTTTTAAAATTAGTTAAGAATAGCTCTTGTTCTTTTTGAATTTATAACAAATGAGTATGACAAGAATAGAAAAATGGAAACAGCATGAAAAGAAAAATGTTTCCAAATTGCTGTATTGGCTCTTTTTTCACATCATTAATTATGGATTCTGTCTACATTTCCTTCAGTAATATGTATCCCTTGTTCTTTTCAATCATATACAGGCATTTACTTTAGAATGATTCAAGTGTAACATCATGACATGATGGTGAAAATATCCTTTCCCCATACTTATTTCTTAATCTTGAACAACACTTCTTTACTTTCCGATGTCGTAAGAAACAAGCGTCTTGGTCTTAGTAGTGATGAAATTAAAAATATCATAATTGTCTTCAATTATGTTCCTTGAATATGATACACAACGATGTGTAAAAAGGGCCCAGCTGACATGCTTGTAAAGGACGGTTGTTGGCAACCCTTGTCTTTTCAAACCTATTCTTCTTTCTTCTTCTTTTTTTATGACTCAGTTCTATTTCCTTTAAAAACAACAAGTGTCATTTTTAAATTAAGTTAAAAAATGCCTGAGGATTTGATTCAAGAACTTGGGTCGCCGACAATAGAGGTAGCAACGTTTGAAAATTTGTCAAGAATTCGAGTGTGAAGGCATTCCGGCCATGCCATTTCTCGACTTCTTCTTGAAGAAATTTCCGATCATGAGACTTTCAAGTCGCTGATGCCACAAGAGAAATCCGGATCCATTCAATAAAAATGGTATTAGTAATGATTCAGGTACATCTGATTTCACACCTGACCTAATCATGTAATATTCCACTTTCAGTCGGAGGACATCAAAATTTCATCCAATTTGTGGAGAAATCCGTCTCTTCTTGTTTTCCCGTAACCCAATCATTGGAGCTCTTAAGTCGAATCAGAATTTTCAAAATAAAACGGGAGATAGACGAAAAGTATAGATTTATGACAATGAACGGGACTAAGAACTTCAAGGATCAATCTATGATTTGTCCTCTAGATGGACATTTCCTTGGACATTTTTGCCTTATTCATTCCCTTAACACCTGAACCTATTTTATACGTGATAAAGACAGTGTTTATGTTATGTAGTTCTACTATTTCAAAGGTGAAGGAGAATAATAATACAAGCCTTAGAAGAAAGAATGCCTCTACTTATTAGAGTGACAATAGTCGAAAAGATATTCTACTTGAAACATTCAAAAGTGGATAGTATAAAGTATACCTGATACGTCCAGTTGAAGAATATTGTTGCCGTGATAAGCAATGACTTGAAGAATTTTTGCTTGTACTAAAATGCTCCGAACGTTAATTGTGATTCTGAGAGGGGCTTTGGCATGATGTCATAATTAAAATTCTCTCATCTTGTGTATATTGATCTTCATGAACTTTTTTATTCCATTTTTATGGAATATTTTTTCATTTATCTGTTTTTGATGTTTCTAGTTTTTTAGAACATATGCAATCGATTCAATGACTTGTTATAGTAGTCGATTTCAATGTAATTAATTCCCTGACAATTATTACTTTTTTTCTTTTAAGTTATATTTGAAAAATTTAAAATTGTAATTATAACGTAAATTTTCATCGTATTATCAATTTAATCTATTTTTTGTGTTTATTTATGAAAACTTAAATTGAAGACACATCGGTTTTCCGAATCAATATTCAGTTTTTCTTGTATAAATATATATATATTTTTGAGACAAGCATTATGAAATTTCATCCTATTTCATTTTTATATGGAAAAATTTAAGTGATTACAAAATATGTTACTTTTGACTGTTTGAAGTTTTTATAATAGTTTTAAATTAAATTAAATTGTTGAACAAAAAAAAGTAGCCACTAGATGGTTAAATAAAATCATTTCATTTAATTGTATGTGTTTCTTAAATATGTAATATGAATTATAGGATTCACTTTTATGTAAAAATGTAGTAATTTTGAGGTGCAATTCCGATAAAGACATATTGAGATTTATATTATATTAGTATTGATTAATAAATAATTAATATTCGAGTCAAGTCCGAGTCCATTCCAAAATGAGTCAGGTCTCATGCTATGACATTAGTTGCTACAAGTTTAGGGTTCTTTCCTTACAAATTTTTAATGCCACTCAATGATAATAATCTATTCCTAAGTAAAACATCAAAATAATAAGTTACATTCCGTCCCTTCAAATGTGATCGGCTGAAATTCTGCCTTACTTCAAGGGTACTATATTTATTTATGACATCATCTCGGGCGTGCGTGTCAGCTGGACCCTTTTTATACATCACTGATGATGAATTTAAATTTGTAACCTATCAAGTAGCAAGAGTATTAACCAGATTAAACATGACAAAAGGGATATACAATGCCATTGTATTTTAGAAATGCCCTCAGCATTAAGAAAAACCAATGAAGCACAGGATTTTAAGGTTTTATAAAACTAATATGATGAAAAACTCTCTCGTCAAAACACATTGTGATATATTACAGATGTACACAAGAAACAACAAGACTGTAGTCATATGCATAGGGATGTGAAAAAGAGCCAATTCTAAAAACACACCCAAGATAATGACATAAAAATTATGGTACCCTTGAATAACGACAGAATTTCAGACCATTACATTTGAAGGGGTGTAATGTAGCAGTCATTATTATGCTGTTTCACTTAAGAAAAGCTTATTATTAATAATCAAGTAGTAATAAAAATTTGTTAAGAACAGAACCTTCAATCCGCAGCTACTAATGCAAAAGTATAAGATCTTAGTCATTTTTCTGTAGACTCGGTCTTGACTCAAAAAAAGTCGAATTCGAATACTGTTCTACCTATTGATGAACAAAATTACCTAATACCCAATCAATAAAAAAAGTGTAAGCCCTAATATACTTTCGTTGCCATTGTGCCTCAAAATTACTATACTTTTTATGATTTTCCACTTTAAAAACTATCCTAGCTTCAAATAATGCCAAACACAGTATATTAATTTATATGAAATCTTCAAGATCTGAGAAATTAAATAGATAAATTGTATTTTTTAGTGGATTTTAAAATTAATATTACACATAAAAGAAACCCATATACTTGTTTGTTTGTTTAGCTCCTAGAT
Source organism: Lepeophtheirus nordmannii (assembly GCA_963680855.1). Classification (NCBI taxonomy): domain Eukaryota; kingdom Metazoa; phylum Arthropoda; class Copepoda; order Siphonostomatoida; family Caligidae; genus Lepeophtheirus; species Lepeophtheirus nordmannii. The sequence goes on along the minus strand of OY804526.1, from coordinate 8,247,226 downwards.
TAGCCCCACCTCACCAGAACTGAATCCGGTATCAGCCGGTAATAGACTATCTAGGAGCTAACTTCTTTATTTATAGAAAATAATTTAAATTTGCACAAATACATAAAAACTTTGTAAATATATTCCTCCAGGGTTTTTTCTTTTCCCAGCGACTCCACGGCGATCTCGTCCATCCCTTGTGCAAGTCGTGGACACTCTTGTATAAGATGAATGGGAGTCTCCTCTCTACACCAGCACGACAAAGTTTTCAAACGATAAAACAACGAAAGTCCAAAGATATCAACAAATAAGCTGATGCAGTGTAGAGTCAGAGGAGCTCTAAGGAAGAACTCTGACGCCACACTGCACCCGGGGAAGAAATATTTAATATTGTCTAAAATGAACATTATAGTAGAGAAGAAAACCCCTCCACTTCTTCAACTTCATGAGATTGAGAATTCGTAGTTAGATCTTGGGTCCTTTTATTATTTTCTATCTCTGGGCTATTAAAGGCACGTTTGTTCTTTTTTTGTTCACCATTATTCTTGAAAGTTTGAGTGGATGTTCTCTTTTGCATCACTTTAGTCCAATCATCTCTAAGTGATGCAGTCTTCATTGTTTTCTCGCTCGAAAGCCCAGTCCCCTGTTTTATGTTAGTAGTTTGCACTTCGCATTTTTTATTTTCTATTTTTCCACAATTGCCCAAAGGAGGCTTTATGCTTGAAGCATCGTATGGAACATGAGACAAGCTTTCTTCTTCTTCCTCGAGCTGCGCAATCTCTTCTGTTGACTTTCTCTCTTCTTCACCACCTATTCGAATAGGAAGGCCAACTTCAAGTCTGAAGTTTCTTTCAAACTCTGAATAACTTATCTTGTTTAGAGCTTGACATTTAGCTTTTGTATGACCGAATTTCAAGCACTTATAACATTGAACTTGTTGTAGTATTGAAAACAATTCAACCTTTCTTCCTCTCACGGGTATAATCATTGGAAGCTTTTTCTTGGGTTTTATTAAGAATTTGGTCTTGCCAGACATAATATTGTTGAAGATTTTAGAGAATGGTTTGTCTTCTTCTTTCTCGGTTGTCAATGAGTGGGGAACGCTTTAAAAGAAACTCATATACTTATATAAATAATTTTATTTAACTATCGTCTGATCTAGTGTCTACTTTTTTTTATTACACAATTTAGATGATCATTTAAAATCATGAGTCGTTCATCACAATTATGAAAAGTGTAGGGGGGAAAGGAAATCTCCATGTTGAGCCCCTCTGAGGATAATTAATTTATCAGAAAAATCTGGACAACCGACTATTGTTATGGAGTTATGGAGTATAGCTGATATATTTTCGATGAAGCCCATAGGGAAACCGTAATGTGTCAGTTGTTCGATAATGTATTTATGGGAGACTGAATCAAAAGCTTTCTCGAAATCCACAAGCATAGCTGCATACTTAGTGCTTGTAAAGTAATATATTACATCTTGAATGGATCGAGGAATGTCATATATCAGGCGTTGTTTCATAAAGCATTATACATGGTATATATTACATGGCATTATAACCTTGAGTCCATAGTTTAATTTCATATTGTTTTTTAGGAATATAATGCTTCAGGAAATACACAAATACCCCTAAAATATGTTAGGAACTAAACTTTAATTATATAAAGGAATAAAATATTAGGTTGGTAGAATTAGGTTATTAGCTCATTGATCCCAAATGATGTTCTTTACTTTATTTTATTTTGTTCTACGATGCCGTTGTTATTCTGTGGAGAATCTCGCTATGTTTTCCTCTAAACGATCCCCATCTGCGAAACATATCCCTGATATCCAACATACTGAGCATCCAAATGACACATTTCGTAATGTGGATGAAGAAAAAAGTTGATATTTGTTTAAAAAGTGGTTGTTCCTGTTCTCTGGGACCCCAGGATAAATTTGGAGAACGAAGGTCTTGTTTTAAATGGTTTAGCCGTAAAGAAGTCTTTTATCAACGAGACCAATGCTTAGAAGATATTCTATTTATCAGTTGAGTCATTCTCCACTTTCAATACTGAAGATGAGAGGTTGAAATTTGTTATTAGCGTACGTAGAGTTTTCTTTCTTAGCTATGGTTAGATTCATAGTTCTGAGACTCATCCGCTTTACCGGATAAAACTCGATAACGAGCGCCAGCTATACTGAAGGAAACTTTGGAAGAAACCAGCTACTAGATAGTTCGATTAGTCTTTCGCCACAAAATTGGAAATCCATCCAATAATTGTGTTAACTTCATAACGTCGACATACTTGCTTTTTACCATCTACTATTATGTATCCTCTATAAGCTCCTTACGAAATTGTGTTACATTTTTATCACCATGGACTAATTTGAGAGGATATCTTCGTCGAGGGTTCAATGAATAGAACTACCTTCTACACTTTTTACTATTACTTACTAAAATCGAAATAATTTGATTGTATAATATATTAATATACAATCTGTTCTATTGATAATAGAATAGTATTATCTAGGAATAGAAATCAATTTTTTGAGGTATCAGAAAGTACAGAAGTCAGTTCTACTAAAATCATAAATACATGGAATATCTAACTTCTCGATGGATTAATTTTTATAAGCCTCATTTTCGTATTATTACTCCTAATTACAGATATAGAAGACAACGATATTATTATTAAATATCAAAGAATTGTTCAATGTATATTTTTTCATATTTGGAATTACAATTATTCTTAAATATTTATCCTTATGTCATTTGGTTATTATTAGTATTTATCCTATATATCTCACTGTATCTAGATGTTGACCATAATAAAATGAAAAATGTATTTACTAACAGTAATTTCTTGTTCATTTTATTATTAACGAAAGTGTTTTTACTTTTAATACAGGTCTATACCTACAAAGAGAACTGAAAAAGTATTATTGCTTACATATTTGTCCTGGTTAGTTTAGTTTTACCCAATAATCGTTTAAAAATTTACAGGAACATAGTATCCTTATGTTGTATAACACATCCATGAAAATTAAAACATAGCGTGTTATTATTCCCACAATTACATATTAAAATTTGGACTTATGTTCTAAATCACTAAACTAAATAAAAAACATGTCCAAATTAAAAACTATTTTATTTTCAACCACATCTTTAGATAAGTTTATTATAAAATCAAATGATTTTTAACGATAAATGAAGAATGCCGATTTTAAAATGTACTCTTCTGCTAAATTCAGAGCCGTTTGGATATCCTTCGTCTAATTAAAACGAGTCAAACCGTTTATATTACATAATTAAATTTTAATTACAACTATTACAAATGTTAAACATTCAATATATGGATAACACTACTAGCTGATGAATGAGTATCAGAAATTAAGATTATATTATATTAAGACATAATAAGGTAGATGACGGCATTTTATACAACCGACTTGGTGCCAGGAGTACAGAGCATTGCTTTTATCCAAAATCCTATGAGACTAGAAGAAAAGTGATGGGCAAATCTATTTAGAAATATCCTACATTGACACAAATTTTAGAATAAATAGTCACATTCCCAGTGGAGGACAGATGTTTATTAGATATATTCATTTTGAATAAAATAACAAGGAAACGAATACAAGAAATCAAACGATGGATTCTTTATTCAGTGGATTTGGAGATTTCAATAGTCCCCTATTATACTCAAATCAAAAAGGAGTTATGTTATTACTCTTGATATTTAAGAAAGCGCCTCCCACTAAATGTAGGAATGCCAATTACTATGGCTTAAATATAATTTAGGTGGATATTTTTATGATATTTAACCTCAATTTGCGTATTTTACAGAGGATTAATTGAAAAATTTTAGTAATAGAAATTGTAGAACAGATAACGAAGAATAGTGCTATGTTATTAACTTTTTTTTGACGAAATCCCTCCCACACTCAGTTCTTATTGACATTAGACATATTTAATACTTCGTCTTTTTTCTTCTTTAAGTACTGAAATAGTTTTTCATAAAACTTGCAATAAAAAAACTCAAAATTATTCACAGACAAAGTGTTATGCAGGTTCTCAACTGAAAATTTTATTATCAATTTAAAGACGCCTATTCAGTATATTTTTACATTTTTGATTATAATCATTTTTAATAACGTTTAATTTGACTTATAAGATAATAGATGAAAATATAATTGTAAAAAGTTTTTTTTATGCCATTTTGTACTATTTCACCCTGGATGAGTCTAAATTTTCACTCTCATTTTTTTCAACAAAACCCAGTATTTGCTGATGTTATACTCGAATATATGTAATATGTACAAGTTCAGAGTTAGAAAAAGTAGCTTTTTAATATTTTTTTTTAATATCAGTGTGATACATTTGTTAAAGTACTAAATTCAACACTTTTCTCAAATGGCTATTCTGTCTAAGTTCGTTTGTACCAATATTGAACCTTTGAAGAGTTCTAGTTCTTAATGTCTACTATTGTAATGGCTGATATTATGCTGATCTATAAAGACAAAGAAAAAATGATGATTATATTTTTTTTTAAATAAATATTTATGTGAAGAAGTTATTTAACAAAGATGGAAAAACAAATTTTTTATGATAACAGTTTAATAAAAATATATAAATGAGATATATATAATTTAAGCACTCTTGTTTATCTAGATAAGTTAAAAAATAATTGTTTCAAATTATGAATAAAATTATTTCCTCCATGAACAATAACAAAAGTTAACATATTTATTCAATTTGTATAAATTTTTAAAAAAACATGCGAAATATAAGCAAAGATATTTTTAATTAGTTTTACCTATATAAAATATTCCATCTAAAAATAGTTTATGATTATTATAAATCGATCATTTTACTTTCATTATTTTAATATCAAAATCTTAATTAATTGGTAATGCTCTATCAGACAATTATTAATTATGAAATATTTCAAGGTACCTTTTGCAAGAATAATTATTTCATAATATAATCGTTAAACACTGAAACTAAGAAGTACTTTGTATAAAATCTATAAAAGGAGGAATCTCACCTCCTAATTCTTCAATAAGAGTGCCGTTGAAGGTGAAGATGGTTCCTTTGGTGATCTGCTTTTTATTGTCGGTAGGTTTGGGTTTGGCAATTCCCTACAATGGTATAACTGCAGGGGCGTCATCTGGTAGTTTGTTTAGTGCGTTTAGTCCTTCTGCGGGTGTTGATTCTTCTACGTCTTATGGCGGATCCTCTCCGAGTCCTAACACGGAGCTGAAGTGTTCCCCTTATTTTGATACTGTTTATGAGAACAAGTGTCAGTCTTATACTGATAGGGTGTGTACTACTCAACACCAGGAGAATTGCTTTGATGTCCCTGGTGAAACGTGCAAGGCAATATTGGCGTCTAAGCAGGTTCGGAAGTGTTTCAACGTTACTGAATTGTTATGTTCGTTGAAGGAGGACGTCGAGTATGAAGTAATTCAGGCAGCAGTGACTGTTCAAAATTGTCATAAAGTTAATGAGCGTGTCTGTGATACTGTTTACAAGACTCAATTTACCAATAAGGATGATTACAAGTGTATTGAATTAGCTAATGTTGACTGCAGTCCCCACGACAAGGTGATACAGGACAAGACTTGTAAGACTACGACTGAGTTCGACTGTAAGGAGGTGGGTGGTTCTACTCAGGCTGGATTGGGCGGTGGTTCCCTTGGTAGTGGTGGACTTGGTAGTTCTTTAATCGACGGCGGTGATTCTTCTAGTGTTGGTACGTCTTATGGATCGTCCTATAAGGCATCTGGGGCAACTTATGGATATCATGATCCCCCTAAGGTCATCTGTAAGAAGTCTGCTGCTACTAAATGCTACAATACTCCACGTACGGTTAGCTCTGAGAAATGCGATATGCGCAAGGAAAAAAAATGTGAAAAGTTCGCTGAGAGAACACCGTTTCCTGTCGAGAAACAGCATTGTCATAACGAAGAGAAACGGGTTTGTGACCTGGAACAACGTTCTCAGCCTAAACAAGTAAAGAAATATGTATACTCTAAGCAGTGCCGGCCTATTCGTAGGTCTATATGTGAGAATGCAGACGTAAAAGACTTGGTACAGTCTTGTGCTCCTTATACCCATAAGAGTTGTTCTTATACTCCACGGGAAAAGTGTGTTGACGTTCCAAAGGAGCATTGTTATAAAGTTGGAAAAAGTGTTCAAAAGCAAAAATGCGAGACTGTGGTGAAGGATAGTGGTTACTCAACTTCTAGTTATGGTGGGGAAACTTTCAGTAGTGGAGTTGTGTCGTCTACTAAGGATTCAATTTTTTCGTCATCAGATTCCTATCGTCTGGGTGAGTTCGGATCTGATCTGCAGTCTGGATCTTACGGCGTGTCTGATGTACCTGGTTATTAATTTATGTTTTTAAATGTTCTAGTTTTATGACTTTTATTTTATATTTATGACTTGTAGTTTAAAATACAAAAGCTTTTTTTTCCTGTTCAAGAGTGTTAAAAGCTGTTCCAGTTTCATTTATTAGGATGGATAGCGAGTGGGTGGACATGTCAAGTGTTTAATTAGTTTCGGCCGGGGTTAGGATTTTAGATTCTTAAAATGTAATAATTTTGGTAAGTAATCAGTGGCTCCCTTTCTACCTAGTCCAGTGTTTAAGGTTCTTTTTTTATATATATAACAGTTGGTAAGAGCTCTAAAGAAAAGGTTTAAATGGTGTGTATTGGACACAAATCGCTCTCTTTAAAGACTAAATATACTATAAGGAGGAATTAGCTACAAAAACAAAAGACTTAATCAACTGAGTAGTTGTTGTAATCAATGATGTATAAAAAGGGTCCAGCTGACACGCACGCCCGAGATGATGTCATAAATAAATATAGTACCCTTGAAGTAAGGCAGAATTTCAGCCGATCACATTTGAAGGGACGGAATGTAACTTATTATTTTGATGTTTTACTTAGGAATAGATTATTATCATTGAGTGGCATTAAAAATTTGTAAGGAAAGAACCCTAAACTTGTAGCAACTAATGTCATAGCATGAGACCTGACTCATTTTGGAATGGACTCGGACTTGACTCGAATATTAATTATTTATTAATCAATACTAATATAATATAAATCTCAATATGTCTTTATCGGAATTGCACCTCAAAATTACTACATTTTTACATAAAAGTGAATCCTATAATTCATATTACATATTTAAGAAACACATACAATTAAATGAAATGATTTTATTTAACCATCTAGTGGCTACTTTTTTTTGTTCAACAATTTAATTTAATTTAAAACTATTATAAAAACTTCAAACAGTCAAAAGTAACATATTTTGTAATCACTTAAATTTTTCCATATAAAAATGAAATAGGATGAAATTTCATAATGCTTGTCTCAAAAATATATATATATATATACAAGAAAAACTGAATATTGATTCGGAAAACCGATGTGTCTTCAATTTAAGTTTTCATAAATAAACACAAAAAATAGATTAAATTGATAATACGATGAAAATTTACGTTATAATTACAATTTTAAATTTTTCAAATATAACTTAAAAGAAAAAAAGTAATAATTGTCAGGGAATTAATTACATTGAAATCGACTACTATAACAAGTCATTGAATCGATTGCATATGTTCTAAAAAACTAGAAACATCAAAAACAAATAAATGAAAAAATATTCCATAAAAATGGAATAAAAAAGTTCATGAAGATCAATATACACAAGATGAGAGAATTTTAATTATGACATCATGCCAAAGCCCCTCTCAGAATCACAATTAACGTTCGGAGCATTTTAGTACAAGCAAAAATTCTTCAAGTCATTGCTTATCACGGCAACAATATTCTTCAACTGGACGTATCAGGTATACTTTATACTATCCACTTTTGAATGTTTCAAGTAGAATATCTTTTCGACTATTGTCACACTTGAAGTCCTTAGTCCCGTTCATTGTCATAAATCTATACTTTTCGTCTATCTCCCGTTTTATTTTGAAAATGCTGACTCGACTTAAGAGCTCCAATGATTGGGTTACGGGAAAACAAGAAGAGACGGATTTACCGGCGTATTTCTCCAAAAATTGGATGCAACTTTGATGTCCTCCGACTGAAAGTGGGTTAATACATGAAGCAATGAATTACGATAGGTCAGATGTGAAATCAAATGTACTTGAATATTTACTAATACCATGTTTATTGAATGGATCCGGATTTATCTTGTGACATTAGCGATTTGAAAGTCTTATGACCGGAAATTTCTTGAAGAAGAAGTCGAGAAATAGCATGGCCGGAATGCCATTACACTCGTATCCTGGACAAATTTTTAAGCGTTGCTACTTCCATTGTCGGCGACCCAATTTCCTGAATCAAATCCTCAGGAATTTTTTAACTTAATTTAAAAATGACATTTGTTTTTGAATGGAATAGAACTGAGTCATAAAAGAAGTAGAAGAAAGAAGAAGAAGTTTGAATAGACAAATGTTGCCAACAACCGTCCTTTTTTTGCATGTCAGCTGGACCCTTTTTATACATCACTGGTTATAATTCTTGAAAATGTCTTTCATTATTCAAAGAACATTCAAAATTTAAGTCCTTTCCTCCCCTGTTTGTTTCTACTGCAACTGTGGTAAAGTAAAGTGCAGAATCTATTTGTGGAAGTTCTCTTAAAACTATTTACATAAGAAAAAATACAGTGGGAGTAGACCCAAAAGTAAGCTAAATCATTTGTACTTAAATAACTCCTTGAATATTACATGAAATGAATTAATAATTAATGCATTAAAGAGCTGAGTCTTAAAGCTTTCAAGTAAGATGTAAAGCGCCCGATAAGAATCTATCTTTGAGGAAAAATTCAATAGAAATCAAAGACTCATTGTCGTTTACTGATAAACAACTGCAATAAACTGAAGTAGTTGTGGTCGGAAGAATTTCAGCTGATATCGCAATTTTTCTGCACGCTATTACTTCAGTAGCTTTACTATGAGTCTTTGATTTCTATTGAATTTTTATTTGAAATTGAATTGAATCTGCATTAGATACACTAGCGGATCATTATTTGTTAGTATATAAAATTGGTATCCATCCAGAGGTATAAATTGATGTTGATTTTGAAAAATGGGCCAAATTAGCTCACTAACTATTAAGGGTCTATTCTCCATGATTCTTTAAATTTTCAACAATGATTTCCACAATTTCAAGAGGGATAGCATTTACATGTGAACTATTATCACCCATGGAACCCAGCACAATGTCCATCTCTTTTAGATCATTTCAAGTATTCAAGTATAGCTCTTCATTTATAAAATCGAGGAGCCCGATTCTAAATATTTATTAATCCTTGGAATAGCATTTCTCTCAAACTGGCCCTAACTCATGTTAATTATTTATCCTTCAGATCAAATCCTGCTATTTTTAATTCATCATTTTCGCTTACTGTAATGTTTTCCCCAAGCTCTTATGGATACGTCATTTCCCCTTTGGTAACAAGTGATGTCCTCAGTGGCATTTATGTTTTAAGAAACGATACCTCAGGGGGTTTCAGCCCAGCTTAAGATTTTTTCAACTTCTTCTTTCTTTTGATGTGTGCTTTTCCGTCAAAACTATAGCAACTTGATTTTTGCTTTCCCCTTGATGCGCTTCCTGATTTCTCACTTCCTTTTCTCGTTGATGTTTCCTCACTATCTAACAAGGCTTTTAATGTATTTCTTCCCGTAGGATGTATTACACAGTGTTCTTTCTATCATAGTAGTGTAGCAGATTTAAAGATGCACTTCGAGCTCTTCTCCCTTCACAGAACTTCACAAAGCGCTGCTAGACTATACAAATTATTAATGCCACTAAATAATAATCTGTTCTTAAGTAAAACACCTAAATAATAAGTTAGATTCCGCCCCTTCTAATGCAATCGGCTAAAATTCTGCCTTACTTCAAGGGTACCATATTTTTTTATGACATCTTCTCGGGCGTGCCTTGCAGCTGGGATCTTTTTATACATCTCTAATAATAATATATTTAGGTGTAAAGGAAATTCATAAGGCAAAAACGTCCAAGGAAATGTCTATCCAGAGGACCAATCAACACTCTAATCATGGATTAATTCTTGAAGTCCTTAGTCTCGTCCATTGCTATAAATCTATACTTTTCGTTAATTTCCCGTTTTTTTAAAGAAATTATTACTCGACTTACGGGCTCCAAGGATTGGGTTAAGTGAAAACAAGAAGATAGAGATTTACTGGCATATTTCTTCATAAATTTGGATGTTCTCCGACTGAAAGTGTGATAATACATGATACAAGGAATTACGTTAGGTCAGACGTGAAATCAGATGTACCTGAATCGTTTTTGATACTATGTTTATTGAATGGACCCAGATTTATCTTGTGACATCAGTGATTTGAAAGTCTCATGATCGAAAATTTCTCCGTAATAGAAGTCCAGAAATGGCATAGCTTGAATGTTATCACAATAGTATCTTTGACAAATTTTCAAACGTTACTAACTCCATTGACGGCGACCCAAGTTTCTGAATCAAATCCTCAGGCATTTTTAAACTTAATTAAAAATGGCGCTTGTTGTTTTTGAATTGAAAACAACTGAGTATGAAAAGAAGAAGAAGAAAAAGTCTGAAAAGAAAAATGTTTGCAGATTGCCAACAATCTTCCTTTACAGGCACGCTCTATTGGCTCTTTTCTCACATCCTTAGTCATATTTAGAGATGTAAAAAATGGTGCATTTTAAAGCGTGCGGGTAGTACTCAAAATGCATGTTAGTTGAAACCCTACATAATATTCTTTCATCATTCATAAATTATTAAGCTGTTTTCCTTTTCCTTTTGACATAACAGTTCTTATTTTATATCAAAGAACATTTTATGTTAAGAACTTTAGGTATTCTGAGCTATCAATGTGTAAATTAGTTCTAAGGCAATTCGCCAAAAAATACAGTATATATTATTAAAATGTTAAGTATACGACTTGTGATTATTATATTATACATATATATAATTTATATGTACATACATATATATTTTGAATAAAAACAACAAAAATCGGATCTTTATGAGGATTTCAATTTACTATAGTCTAAGGAGTAAATAAGACAATCAAGGCAGATAACCCCTTCCCAAAGACTTTTTAAAATTGCATTAAATTATATAAGTTTATATCTTTATATAGTACTTCGGAGCGAATTGTCCGCCCACACAAAATTTAAAATTTAAATTACTGAAGTGCTTACGCACGATTCTCTGTCGCATTTTCTCTCTCTATTTGTTTTCAATATTTCTATGCCAATATAAAATACAATTTCTCCTACTATAATATTTGTCAAGGGCCTTTTAACAAAGCCTTTCTTAATTCACTAATTCCTGGCAGTTTTTTTTTTATTTCTTTTTGCTGAGGGAAGAAAAAACGTATGGAAATTAGAAAAAAGAGTGAGTTCGTAAGAAATTGACCGGTTTTCATGTTTGAATTTGTGTGATTTACTCAAAAGTTCGAACAAAAGACTATTTAAATTACCATGTAAAGGAGTAGTAAACCCACTTTTACAACATCTGAATGATAAAATAAACTCTAATATAACTCGATGGCATCTCCTCACCCTCTTCTAACTGAAGAGATTACTGAGTTGTATTCAAGTTCTTATTGAATATTTTATCTTTTAAAATCAGAATAATATGAATAGTCTCATAACTCATTAGTATTGCTTCTTGAATCACATTCATAATCGAATTTATTTGTTTTTTCTGCAAAATATCCGTGTGCATAAACGTGCCTATTCATAGAATGAGAGTTAAAATCGATTGAATAGAAGAATAATTCATTCTGCTAAAGTTACATGTATGAATAATTGGTAATCGTAACTTCCATATTTTCATTCAATAATACTTACTATTCATTTTTATTCTCTTCTTTTCTGATCTTTATTGATATTTTCTTCGTCTCTATATAATATGATCACATAAAAAAACTTACTAACAACTTATTAAATAGATGATCTCAGTATAAAGGTTTTAAAAAAATATTTTTGGATTGAATAGAAGCTGCATTTGATCAAAGATCTTTTTTTTTAATTGAACATATTACATCATCTTCTTTTTCATCTTCTGTTGTAGATGTGAAGCATCCATAACTTTCATCACCTGGAAAGCGATTTTAATAATTTAATTAGGATAAATGTTCTAATTTTCTTTCAAATAGTATTAATTAATGCTAATCAAAGCAATAATTAATTTTAAATGTTTAAATGATGTGCTTTTACTTTGAAAAAATCTACATATTTTGAATTACAATATTTTTGAATAACTATTATAGCAGTTTTAAACCTAATTAAGAAAAAATTTAACGATCTATGATATTTAATAACTGTAAAATTTAATTTGAAGAAAACATGACATAATCTTCAAGTTCGATTAAACAAACAATTTTATGTTCATGCACTATAGAGAGATAAAAATAATTAGGTTTGTGTCTTTAATGAGTTAGAAAACACTAGCTATCTGGTGTCCGATAAAAACGATAAAAAAGAAAAAAAGTTATTTTGTTGACATTTTTCAGATTTTATTTGTAAATTTGTAAAATCAGTAGTTAAAGAGAATTAAATTTGATATTGTTAAGTAAAAAATTTATCTAAGTTGGTAAAAAAATGTGGTTATTATTATTAACCAATTAGCTAAATAATTATCAAAAAATAAAAAATTAATCATGAGGATGGAGGAAATTTACTGAATACGAACAACACACATATAATATGGAATGTTTCAATATTATCTTTTTATTTGAAAGTCTTCCAACTATATTTTCTTTTCTAATCATATATATTTGATCTTTCGATTATGACCATTTAAGGTTTTTTTTAGGAGTGAATTGATGTAAAATGATTATTTTATTTAGTGCCATTATTAAAACAGATAATTATATTATAGATCTCCTTAATGTACTAAAAACCAAACTTACATTTTCTGATAGCATAACATATATTCTTTTGAATGATGCATAATATATTCAAGTCAAATGAACATAGTAGGGCATGTTCAGAGCACTTCTCGCAAGAGCACTTTGTACAATATATTATGATGCTCATTTTAATTAGAGTAAATTTGGAATGTATTTCTTAATAACACTAATGACCAGCATTTTTGATCACAGGTTTGAAATACATTGTTTATGATCACTTTTATACTCAAAAATACAAAAATCGAAAATTTAGCTCAATAAGTTTATTTTTGTGACCACAGGATCATTTTTACTAAATCATGATTTTCGTCTGATAAAATTAATTCAAACTAAAATTTGAAGATAACGAAGCAAGTTGCTTTAATTTTTTTCCAATTTCAAGCAAAAATTCACTAGAAATCTATGACTCACGTAGTGGCGCGCAGAAGGATTAAGAAATATCAAATACATTCCTACTCTTTCCATCGCGTACAAGGAAGCCATCAAAAGACTACGTAAAATAATTAAAAATATTTCTTTTTAGGTAAAAAAAAAAGACTGAAATTGGAATCTGCATTAAATACACAACCGAATTCATTATTTTTTTATGCACAAAATGAGTATACTTCGTGGCTTAAATTAAAGTTCAAGTTGGAAAAGGGGTCAGATTAGCTCAAAAAGTAAGGTCCAATTTCTCAAAAACCTTAGGACTCTCGAAATTTTTTTTACAGATTTGAAATTAGCGTGCAAAACTGAATAACTTTTATTATAATTAAACCCCCTAGGGTTTTTGAAAGTACAAATATGTTGACCTGTGTTATTAATAAAATAAGAAATATTTATAGAATTTATGTATTTGGTAAGTATCTTTGTTTAAAAAACCCAAATTAAATTTATCCATTCAAAACCTGAATGAAAACCTCTTGAATGGGGGGGGGGGGTAATTTTTCTTTGGGTAATAAATCTATTTTTTGATATTAATAAAGCTAGTATAACTTTGAACACTGACTTTAAGAATGTATACATTGTGGTATGAATCAAAATATTGAAATATACTTTCGTATCAAATTAATAGGTTTATAGATGAAAATCAATTTTTTTTTTGCATAAAAGGAGCAAGAGACGGGTAAAAGAGAACCCAGTTGTAGGAATATAAAAAATATGCAAAACACCGCGTACGAGATTTTGTGGAGTTGGCTCTTCGAACAGTACTTTTTGTCTTTCAAAGGTGTTTTCATTTATCCTTTATTACTGAGGGGAGAACATCTACCTGATAGTACAGATCTCGCATGAAGGAATACATGCATTAACGTTAATAAAGCAAATAAAATGTAAACAAAAAAGGGCTCAAATCCTCGTACAATTATTAGTTAAAAATATATAATTTCTTGACATTAATTTCAGTTAATTTTCTGCCTCTCATCTATGGTATGCATAATGTTATATATATAAAGGAGAATAGCAGCTTGTAGCTCAGTAAAACGTCATGACAGCTCAAGCTTCTTCCCTCTCAACATTCATCAAATTGTCATTGTTTATAGGTTGATTTTCTCTTTTCTTTTATTTTACACACCCCATTTGCATATTTTTTACATTCCTACCCAGTTGTAGCTTCTGTCTATAGATCGACTGATAAATTTATTTAAGGAAACATGTGTTGCAGCAGAATAAAAATATTCTGGAATTTAAAAGAGATAAAGCTATTTTTACTTCATATTAAATAACCACAAAAATTTTCAAGGTAAAAAAAAATATCCTAAGCCCAAAAATTAGTTTTTGTATCAGTGATATTGTTAACGAAAAAGTCAAGATTTTTTAATTTTATTCATAGTGAGCCGCTCAATTTGATGTTTTAGTCATCATCACATCAAATGCTTGATATAAAGTTTAAACAAGTATAATTGCTTTGAAACTTTTTTCATCCTTTATTTTGTAATACGTCACTATTTACCAGGTCTATAACTATAAAAGGAGACTTTATTGTTAAATTTCTAACGTTTATTGTGAAAAAATGGTGACAAATATAATCTTAAAAGTAATAGCCCTAGCTAATGATATATTTTTGCCATCTCTCAGGCAATTTGTGGATGCCACACCAAAAAAGTTGACCGTCTTTGGCTGCAAACCAATCATCGAGTCATTTTTTGGCTTCTGTGTGAGAATTGAAGCGCTGTTTTTTTAATGAGTGACCCATCGATGCGAACAAGTGATAATCTGATGGCACCAAGTCTGGTGATTAAGCCACATGCACCAATGGTTCCCGATCGTACGTCTGGTTGCTCTTGTTCGATGTGGCGATGCATTGTCATCAAGAAACATTACTTGACCGGAAATGGAATTTGCATTAAATGCACTAGCAATCATCATTTTTAATGCTGAAAAGGTGTATCCTTCTAGGCTTAAATCGAAGTTGAAGTTGGAAAATGAGCCAAAGAAGCTAAAAAAGTAGGGTCCAATTTCTCAAAAATTTTAGAACTCTCTAAATTTGAAATCAGCGTGCAAAACTGAGTAACTTTTATTATACTTATACCCCTGAGGGTTTTTGACTGTTGACCAGTGTAATTAATTATAAATGATGTATGAATTAACATAAGATTTTTATTAAGGTTTTAAAGTGAATCATTTGCAGAGCGTAAGAGTCATTAAGGTGATCTTGAGTATGAAAATACCTCCCTAGTAATTGATGAAATCTCTTTGAAAAAACTAATCCAAAGTGTTCTTTTGTAACTGCAGACTATGGTTATCAATAAGATTTTGATACAACATCAACAGCTGCTTATCAAGCATTAGTTTGTCTTTTAGTTGGGTATTGAAAACATTGGAAGCAACAGATAGCATATTTTCAAATTAAAGGAAAACAAAACAAAAATTTTATTTGTCGAAAAAATACTCTCTTAATTATAATATTTTATAAGAATTGTCCGAGATTGCTTGGAGCGATCATTTCATGCAGGAGTAAAAGTGTAAAACATCACTATTGATGGATCAAATCAGAATATCACTAAAATGTGATCTCTGAGAGCCAAAACTTTCACATAAGATCTGCTTGTAAGGAAAACATTGATTCCTCATCCTTGCCCGAATTGACATATCTATTGCATTAGATCCATTTCATATCATCAAACTTTTTAACTGACTATCGTGAGTTTGTGTGGTCAAATGTTATTATATTTTATATGTAAATGGCTCTCCACCGAGTAATAATAAATTTTTATCCATCCTAAATAATAATAAGCAGTTGATCTTAACAAAAAATCCACTTATAATAGTACAAAGAGTCTCACTTCCGCTTTCTCCTTGTGCTCTATAAAAGAATTAAGTAATTTTGTTCACCAATCGGCAAAACAGTATTGGAATTCGGTTTTTTTAGTCAAATCTGACTAAATCATGCAAAAATGACTCAGGTTTCATGCTATGGCATTAGTAGCTGCACATTTTGGGTTTTGTCCTTTTCAAATTTTTATTGCCATTAAATTACTTATAATAAGCTGTTCTTAAGTAAAACAACAAATTAATGGCAGCTTATTACCACCCCTTCAAAAGTAACAGCCTGAAATTCTGCCTTTATTCAAGGGTACTACATTTTTTATAACATGATCTCGGGCGTGTTTTGAGAATTGACTCTTTTTACACATCCCTACTAATAGTTAGGAATGTAAATAATATGCAAAATGCCGAGTGTGAGACTTTATGGAGTTGGCTCTTCGAACAGGTTTTTTGTTTTCCAAAGCTGTTATCATTTTTCCTTTATTACTGAGGGGAGAACATCTACATGATAGTAAAGATCTCGCATGAAGGAATACATATATTAAGGTTAATAAAGCAAATAAAATGTAAACAAAAAGGGCTCAAGTCCTCGTATAATTATTGTTAGTTAAAAATATATAATTTCCTGACATTAATTTAAGTTAATTTTCTTCCTCTCATCTATGTTATTACTTATTGTTGTATATATAAAGGAGAATAGCAGCTTGTAGCTCAGTAAAATGTCATGACAGATCAAGCTGCTTCTCTCTCAACATTCATCAAATTGTCAGAGTTGATTTTCTCTTTCTTTCATTCTTACAAGCCCGATTTGCATATTATTTACATTCCTACTATTAGTCTTTAGCTCTCACATGAAGATCTTTTTCCTTTTTCATCTTCTGTGTAGGAATGTAAATCATATGCAAATCGGGCATGTAATAAAAAAGTGGAGTTGGCTCTTCAAACCGGTCTTTTTGTTTTCCGAAGCTGTTATCATTTTTTTTCCCTTAGGAAGGTAACATCAACTTTACCTGAACATAATGTTTTACAAGTAAAGAACAGTCTGCAAAGATTATATCATGGAGAGGAACAAAGGAAAAATGAAAAAATGGATATCATTCATTGAGGAGAATTGAGTTAATGATATTTGTGAATATAATAATAAATCTGGAGTAACGTATTGTAATGTTTGTGGTTTGATGTTTTCATTTGTATACATATATAAAGGAAAATAGCAGCTTGTAGCTCAGTAAAACGTCATGCCAGCTCAAGCTGCTTCCCTTCTCAACATTCATTAAATTGTCAGGGTTGCCAGGTTGATTTTCTCTTTCTTTTTTTATTACATGCCCGATTTACATATAATTTACATTCCTACTTCTGTGCATCTCACAATATATCCTTAAAAATAGACTTTAAATGATATTGTACATATATAATTATAGAAATAACTATTTTTCTGCAATATGTTGCTTTTGATGTACATAAATTTATATTTTTCTTTCTGTGGCAGAATTCACCATATTTTAGATTAATTGAATTTATATTAACTCAAAATAAAATTTACGCAGCTGCTAAAACAAGGTTTAAAATATCTTTCATAAAAATTAAAAAAAAAACATGATCTATATTATTATTTCTATTAAAAGGAAAAAATCAGTTATCTATGGAATAGGATTTTTGCGCTTAGTTCTTACAAAGAGTGACATACACAAAGCAATTTTATCCAGTGAATTTATTAAAAATTCATCATATTATGATCTTGAAATTCTAACCTTTTCATTTAAAAATAAGTATCACATTTTCGAGATTATAGTAAAAGAGAGTTTAAAAAAAAAGGATTCTAATAACGAAATGTCGACTACTTAATTTAACATCACATTCGTGTCAGGTGAAATCGCCGTGTGGAAAACTTGTCTCATGAAAAATTTGCTGTGCAGAAAATTCGCAGTAATTATTTTATTATAAATAATTAGACTTTAAATTCCTATTATTTAGTTTTTTAAAATCATTCTTACTATTATTTGATTTCAATATCTATATTCTGATATGCTAATACTAGGGATCTGAAGTGATCATTTAATGTATATTAAAATAACACATATAAACAAATTTTTAACCAATTAAAGATATGATGTTATTATTATGCTAGTATCTATTCAGTTAATACATTTTATTGAGGATACATATAAATGTACGAACAATGAATAAAGGCTATATATATATATAAATATATGTTTATAAAACTATTAGTTATGAAAACTATTATCCTGAACCACCATTTCTTAGCAACTACTTCAAAAGGTAAATGATCTTTCTTTTAATTTAAGGATGTCTAGGAAAACGGACACTTAGTAAGATTAATGGGTACAGTCATCATTTACGTGTAAATATTTGGCCTATTATAAAATATGCTAATTTTTGAAGTCAATGCATGGTCATCTTTCATAGTTATGGTACAACATTTCATATTCCTACCTAAAAAGTATATGCTAGTATGGTCAATGCATCTCATTACTTGTTAAAAAATTTGCTTACATTCTATTCTATTCTAATATATATATTAAATAATCCCCTCAGATCCCAATTTTTACCATATCAGAATATAGGTATTTATATCAAATAAAGTAAAATGATCTAGAAATACAAAATAAAAAGATTTTTAATACTTTATTATTTCTATGAAAATAATGGAGGCAAATTTTCCATGGGGTGAGTTTTCCTCGATCCACAACATTAATTTATTCGTCGGAAAATTACGAATTAATAATCACTAAATCTCTAGACAATTTTCATACTTGTATTTGGAAAATAATTTATGTTTCTGGATCAGTATGAGATATTTCATATTTTTGTAAACGGAGTTGCTATTCCTAGATAGGTCCCACATGTTACCAAGATCCATTGCAAGTATATACTCATTTTAGCATGTATATATTAACTATTGTAATTAATCATTTTTTTAGTACAAAATTTTTTCCAATAAAGTCTTTGTCGAATGTATGTATAAGTCTAGATCAAAATTGCTGTTTTCTTCTTAAAATCTTAAATTTCAAAGTTCTAATATTTACTATCTCATCCCAGATCCTGGGATCCAAAAATTTAGAAATTGATTTCTTGGTATCTTGCTGAAGAATAATTTCCTATGGAATGGGATACCCTAAAGTACAGTATAAGTAAGCAAGACTCAGAAACAATCTTACACTTCTATTATATTTAAAAAAATCTAAATTACAAGTTTATCAGCTCTTAATGTCCGACTAAAAGCTGATGGTCACTACGAAAGATTTTTTTATTTCCAAATTTTAAATTAAGATGATTATTTCATTATGATACCTGTATTAATGTATTCCAGATGAGAACTGGGAGTTTTTTGCATCCATGAGCATTTAAATTGATTTATAGATGCTATTATTTCAGATTGGACACGACGACAATTCTGTGCAGATATATGTAGTTTATCTTGAAACATAATTTTTTAATTAAATCAACTATTATAAGAGTCTTTGCAAAAATACCTTTTTGATACACAGATTTATACATTATAGTTGAGCTTTCATCAGTCGCTGTCCAGCCCTTGTCATTTTCTATTTGACAATCTACTTGTCTAATACATGTATCTTTCATTGAGGATCTTATATAAAATTTTATTGTATTTAAATTTTCGTTTTTTCGCTCTTTCTTTTTTTCTCTTTTGTTATATTTCTTATTTTTATCACAATTATTTTTTTCCCGGTTCATTTTTTTAGTACATCTACCAATATCATGCCATTCAGATTCACTTGAAGTATCTGAGTGAAAACTGCAGCTAGAGACACTTGAATAATCTGTTAAAGCTATATTGGTTGGTTCAGTGGCAGTGGATCCATCTTTGAGAAGTCGATAATGGATTTTACTTCTTAGAGATTCTTGAAGTGAACATGGATCATGAAAATCTAGTAATGTTTTGCAAAAACTTCTGAAAAAAATGTTTACCATTAATTGTCTGATCAAATTTCAAATATTCTTACCAAAATGTAATTTATATATTATTTTTTTTAATCGTGCTACATCTTTGTGAAAGCAATTGATATTCATAATTTGTAAATTGATTACGGGTCTAATTGATTTTTATATTTTCAAGGAATTTAGGACAAAATAAATGTAAGAAACAAAATTAGGGGTCTACAAAGATTGTTGAAATATTCTTAATAGCACTGTCCATGCATATAAGTACGATTGGTGACTTTGAATTTTAGTAGTCAAGCGAAATATCATGAAAGAAATTGTAACATAATTCTTTTTTTGGAAACTCAAATTGAAGAAAAACAAGTGTATCTAAAACCAAAGTTTAGGACTTTGAGACAGTCAATGCCTAAACTCTTATAGTCAGGAAAATTAGAAATTGTAGCTCCTAAATTCTTTTGAGTTGGGAAGAATGAATACTGCCTTAATGTTAAATATTCCACCTGTGTACCGTAATATATGAGCTCAAGCAGCCAATGAGATTAAATATCTACGTAACTAATCAATCCATTAAAATAAATTTGTGATGATAAGTTTAAAAATAACACTGGTCAACAGTCAAAAATCCTAAGGGGTATAAGTATAATAAAAGTTATTCAGTTTTGTACGCTAATTTCAAATCTGTATTTTTTTCCGAGAGTCCTAAAGTTTTTGAGAAATCGGACCCTACTTTCATAGCCTTTTTGACCCATTTTCCAACTTCAACTTCAATTTAAGCCTAGAAGGATACACATTTTGAACATTAATTAATAATAATTGGCTAGGGAATAGTAGGGTGCCGGAGTAGGCCCAAAATCCATGTTTTTGAATTTGGTTATCTTTAGCTGATTTCAGAGTCTTCTTCTGCACACTACTACAACAGTCTATAGCAGTTTTTTATTAGCTCTACCGTGGGTCTTAGATATCTGGTGAATTTTTGCTCAAAATTGGATGAAAATTTACACACTTAGATGGACGATTTCTTCAAAGTTAAGGACTTTTATGGAGCGCTTGATATCGTGTTTAAAAGCTGTGAGTCTAAGCTGTTTGATGCATTCCTTATTAATCCATTTTATGTAATATTCAATAAATTATTTAAATACAAAGGATTTGACCGACTTTTGGGCCTACTCCGGCACCTTACGCCCCTAGGAGTCTTTTTAGGTCAAAACATAGACTAGAAATGGAATTTACATTAAATTCACAAGCCTTTTATTATTTATTAATGCTCAAAATGTATATCCTTCTAGGCTTAAATTGAAGTTGAAGTTGGAAAATGGGCCAAAAAGGTTAAAAAAGTAGGGTCCGATTTCTCGAAAACTATAGGACTCTCAAAAAAAAAAAAAAATACAGATTTGAAATCAGCGTGCAAAACTGAATAACTTTTATTTTACTTATACCCCTTAGGGTTTCTAAAAGTTCAAATTTGTTGACCAGTGTAATTATAAATCGAGATAATATCAAAATAGACCCTGGTTGAGTAAAGGTTGGTCCCTAAAGTTTCTAAAGCTTCTGTCTCAGAATCACCAAGATGGCATTTTATTAAACTGGAATTCTTGCTGTAACTTTAAACATTTCCACCTCCATTATCAGCTATCAAGGATTTTAACTCGATTAGATAATTTATTGAAGTTCCTTTATGTATAAGTTTATTAAATTCATTATATTTTTCTAAACATATATGTATATTAGTTTTTTCCTATATTCTTATAATTTGAAGTTATCACTGATGAAATAATTATCACATATGTACATGTTTCAGCATCCTTCACAACATATACATTTGAGGCTTGAACTTATTTTGAGTTGAAAGTATTTTGTGCTAAGGTAAGTAACTAATATATAGTTTCTATATATACTTGTTTAAAATTAAAGTATATATTTATTTTCGAATTCAATAAAAGTTTTAAAGGGAAGATAAATTTCTCAATCACATCAAATCCTATTGTTTTAATGTATGTAGTATTGAGGAAAAAAATTGGTTTTGTACAATTATCAACTCCTTTATAACCAAAAAATAAAATATAATCTGTTAATTTTTACTTGAAATCTATTGAAAAGCATAAAAAACTGTCTCTAACATTTAACAATGAATCGTTGTAATTTAAAGGAAAATTGAAAATTGCTAGAAATAACTCTTAATCGATACTATGTTATTTCATATATTTCTGTTTAAAAATTACCTTTATTTACATAAAGCATAAATTAAATTTATATTTTACCAATTTTTATTACTTTGATAACTCAAAGTTTAATTATACACATTACATGATACTATTATTTTTAATGAAACTCATAGACGAAATAAAGTCAAAAAAGAATTTTTTAAAGCTTTACTTACCATTTATTTACAAATAGAAACATAACCATTATTTATGAATTTAATGATTAAGGCTTTTTATTTTCCTCGTAGACTTACTTTTATCTGAAACATTATTTTTCTGTAATCCAATCACTGGAGCTCAAAAGTCAAGTCGTGACTACATAGAACAGAAAATTGGCGAAAAGGATAAATTTATCATTTATGGTAATTGAAGAGACTATGGACTTCAAGGATAGATCCAATACTATAAAATTGATTGGTCTTCTATATGGACATTTCATATTCTGTCCCAGAATTTCATATTATGTCTATATCTAATTAATTTCCTTATGACCAGTACCTATTTTGACACGTTAGGGAACTTGATTAAATATTGATATTATGTTCAAAATTTTTGACAAAATAAAGGAATTCATAAATATTTTCAATGAAAACAGTTATATTATTACAAATACAAAATAAATTTTAAACAACGAGGTCATATTCGATGAATCATAGTTAATTCATCAAATACCTCAAGCTATACAGGCCGTAGAAAAAACTGAGACTATAAGGAAAAATCTATTCCAAAATATTACACTTGAGCCCTTTCAAAAATAGGCTGTTAGAGATAATAGAGAATAATACTGAATACATAAAGTTGAGGAATATTTCTGCTGAGATAAGTATAGGCTCAAAAAACTTGCATTTTTCAAGGACCCCCTCATTATAAAATGAAACTCTAAAATTGTCGAAGTTGAATCTACTTAAATAAATGAAAATGTGATGGCATTGTCTCTAAAATTAAGGTATATCATATCTTGTGTATATTGGTCTCCATGAACTTTACTATTCCAATATTTTATAATATACTTTAATGTTTGTTTTTCATATACATCTAGTCAAAAAAGAATGATAATATCAATCAAAAAAGTAATTTTACAGGAAATAAATAGTTATGAGTAAAATATTTATGTTTCTACCTTAATTTAAGCTATCATACGAATAATTTCATCTAAAAATATAACATTTATACGTATATAAAGAAAATATCTCGTTTGTAGACATTCTTTATATGTTTTCAACTATTTTTTTTTGAGCTTTACAAAAGGTAGAATAATTATAAATATCATTTTAAAATTATCAAATATTGTTAATAATTATATAACTTTATCTATTTTTAAAGGTGTCAACTTACGATTGGGTAAATTTGCAATTTAAAAACATGCAAATATCTAAAAAAAAATAGCGCTTTTTAAAAAAAAGATCATATTTGAAATCAACAATTAAAAAGAGATTAGAATCTGTTTAAAAAAACTGATGAAACACGACTTTCGAAAAAAATTGTTGGCCAGTATAATTAATTTGCACAGCTTTGACTTATTCATAAACAAAGTAAAATAAGGATAAATTAATACCCTGAATTACCGAATATAGAGGTTAATTGTGACAGAGTTACAACAGATTGTTTAGCCTTTTAAGGAACTCTCTTATAAAATAAAAATTGGCATCTTCTCTTATTAAATATATTTTTATTATGAAATGGAATCATGATATAACACAAATTTAAGTTTTCAAAGGTTATTATTTCATTTATAAAATATTTTTGTTCAATATACTTTTCCTCATTTTTCTTATATGAATTTTGTTAAATAATGAATAATCATTATTATCAAACAAAAACTTGAAGATAATTATATATTCACAACATAGTTTACTTTTACTACCATAAGTTTCAGAAGAGATGTCATTAGAAAAACTATCAAGACCCCACTCATAGTGTTATATTGACAGAAAATAAGCTGGCTTCCATGCTTATCATATCATTTTTGATGGAATCAAGTGGAGAGACTTATTTTTACAAGCCGAATCCACTCATTTTATAGAGATGAGTAAGACAACGGAAAATGTGACCTCAGTGTAAGCTATGATATTTCTTTATTTCTACTTGAAATGTCTCACAGCCTATAATTTACATTTACCAGGATTTTTTTTTTCCTTTATTACTGAGGGGAACGTCGAGCTTTTTTGTCCACTCGTAACCTCGACTGACAAAAGGGAAAGGAAAAATTTGGAAAAACATATGGTAGCTACCCTTCTGTATTTTCCTTCTTGGCAACTTTTTGATATTGGGCTGAGTTATTATTTAGATATACTATGCATTGATAAATTCTACCAATCACAAACCAATCGTTAATGCTTGTATAATATTCGAAAATTCAAAAGAAGGGCGCGTAATCCTTGATTTATAATATTTTTTAATTATCAAAATCATCAATAATAAGTTTTTTTGAGTTTCTAACACGTAGAGTCAGCTGCTTTAAATCAAAAGAGTCAAATGATGAAAAACAGCTCAAGGGAGAATACAGTGTGTTTTTGTTTATGCCAAAAAGCTCGTCGTGGGGATAACATCTACCTGATAGTAAAGATCTCGCATGATTTGTGTAACACGTGTAATATTCTGTTGAAAAACAATCAATTATATCAATAAAATGCCTATTGGAATGAATTGTCGAATATCGATGTAAATATGTTTGGACTTATGTCAGGGATTTCAATTCTCCGTACATCAATGTGTTCGACATTGTCTTTATGGACTAATCCAAATCCTTTGTTTCCTACTATGAGTAGGCAATCACTCTTAGGACGAAACTTCTGTCCATCAGGGTTGTCATTGACTCTAAGGACTTCTCCAAATCTATCGTCCTACGAAGAGTTGGAAAATGCTGTAATGGCCAACTTAAACCATAATAACTATTGAATGTTAGAAATTAAAGCTATAATTAATCATTCATGAATCGTCAAGCTGTTTTCCTTTTCCTTTTGAAATAATAATTCTTCTTATATGTACATATATTAGATTATCTATTTTAAAAGTTATGATAATATCACACAAACTTTCTTTCAATTACAGTTGAAAACTTTCTTAATATTAATATCTCTCGAAAAAGTGACTTTATTGGACAAAAAATTTGCTCAAAGTAAAATATTTATACTTCTATCATATAAAATGTTTCATTTGTTGACATTTTAAATATGTATTCAGCAATTTTCTTGAGTTATAGAAAAGGTAGAATAATTATAAATATCATTATTAAATCTTCAATCATTGTTTTTAAAAAATGCATATATCTAAAGCTTTATTTTGTTGATGAAAGAATAACCATTATTATCAAACTAAAAACTTGAAGATAATTATATATTAAGAGCAGATATTAGTATTATGTACTTATTTTTCTTAAGAATTAATACAAATAATGAAATTTTAACAAAAATAGCAATAAATCCAAAACTAATGTACCGATTTTGAAATTTGGACAATTTCCTGTATATTTAAAGTAATATCTACAACTTTGATTTGAATAATATCTTTGTAAAGCATCAATTTAATTAAATTAACTACTATAAGTCTAAGAAGAGCTCTCTTGAGCCTGGAGCAAGGCTGTCATAGCTAAACTCATAGTATTATATAGACAGCAAATAAGCTAGCTTTTATAGTTACCAAATCATTTTTTACGACATCAAGGGGAGGGGCTTATTTTTACACGCCGGATGCGCAGTATTTCACTTCTCTACTGATGACACTTGAGCCACTTTAAAATTTGATTCGGCAGAATTGATTTTTTTTAGTGATAGATGAGAGAAATGATGTTTTTAATAGTGTTCAAATGGCAATATTAATACTGGAATAACCTATATATTTTAAATTCTGGAAGATTTTCTTGCCTTGAAATCATTGCATCGAGCAATTAGAGTAGAATACTTATTTAAATTAATGATTGACTCAACTGTGAAAGATTTTGATTAGTGGTCTTGATACAAATGACGCTCAATATATGATAGGTTGTAAAAATGAACACCTAGTCTTGATTCAGAATTATTTCGAAAAACATTACCTATGTGTCACTGTTTCATTCATGAAGAAAATCTATGTGCACCATCTCTCAAAATGGGCAATTTAATTAAAGCTTTAACGGTAGTGAAGTGACCTTAAACTTTGTTTTATTTAACTATTTTCATACAAAGTAAAAGTCCGATTGATATAAAGACTAAGCTTATACATTACATATGAAAAAAGCATGAATTTTTTGAAAGCAAGCTACAGTTTACAGGCATTACTGGTATAGTTTAACAAACATCTGTGCCAAATTTCAGACCCATTTTATTTCTTCATTTCCGGAATGCCACCTGGATCGTCGCATGAAAGAGATTTTGAATGAACTTTTATCGAAGACAATGGACACCAGTTAATGATTGAGTATTATCTATACATAAATTAAACATTTAAAAATAATTAAAAAGTCGAATTCGAATACTTTTGCATATTGATCAACTTTATATTAACTATTCTGTTTAAATAAGATAATATAATTTCAATAACAGAACAATAAATCTGTGGCTAATAATGCCAGAGCATGAGACCTAAGTCATTTTTCCATGGACTCGGACCTGACTCGAAAAAAAGTCGAATTCGAATACTGCTCTGCTTATTGGTAAATAAAATTACCAAATACATAAGCAATACAAATAGAGTATAAGCCTTAATATGCCTTTCTTGGCATTGCACCTCAAAATTACTATACTTTTTATGATTTCCTAATTAAACGACATCTGAGAAATTAAATAATAAATTATATTTTAAAGTGAAATCTATAATTCATATTAGACATTAAAAAAACCCACATACTTATATGAAATAATTTTATTTAACCATTGTCTGATCTAGAGTCTAATTTTTTTTATTGATCATATTCCACAATTTAGATCATCATTTAAAAAAAAGTAACACATATCGTAATAAATAAAATCTTTGTACAAAAAACAACAAATATAATTATGACTATCTCAATTACATATATAATTATATCACAATAACTGTACATTGATTCAGAAAGGGAATGTGATTCCAAACTAAGTTTTTATAATCAAACCAAAGAAATAAATTAAATAGAACAAAAAACGTAAGGAAACTAGAAAAAAATAGAGAGTGTGTAAGATATTGGAATAGCTTTCATGCTCAAATCAGAGTGACTTACTCACAAGTTCCAACCACAGACTATGTAAGTTACAACGTAAACAATGTGTGGAAGCTTCAACAATTAAAGGCACACACCTTCACATCAAAATTATTCATGGGCTTCTTCATTTCCGGAATGCCACCTGGATCGTCGCATGAAAGAGATTTTGAATGAACTTTTATCGAAGACAATGGACACCAGTTAATGATTGAGTATTATCTATACATAAATTAAACATATAAAAAATTAAAATCTCACTAATTAATATTATTTATCAATTATTAAAAAAAAAAATGATATCCTTTAATTTTTATAAGCTTCTATGCTTCTCCTTAATGGATGTGGCGATCAAAAGATTACTTAAATTCCCTGGGATGAATAATTTCAATTCAATAATGAAATATTTTTATTTATCTTCAATGTTTATTGATTACGTTATAATTTAAATAGTCTGTGGTTCGAACTTGTGAGTAAGTTACCCTAATTCGAATATGAAAACCGTTCCAACTTCTTACGCACTCTCTCTCTCTTCTAATTTCCATACGTTGCAGTGCAACTTTTTTCATGCCATTCTCAGAAAAATAGGTCTTTAGTTCCTTTGAGATGAAAGTTGATTCTTGATCTGTGTTAATGTATCTGGGTAGTCCAAAAATTTGACCAAAATCTTGGATACATTTTACAACCGATTTGATAGAGATGTATATGCAACGGTGAGCAAAAAGAAACGTAGAATATTTAACCATTATATGTATGTACTTATTTTTACTACTTGAAGGTAGCGGTTCTTTAAAATATAAACTAACTCTCTCGAAAAGTTTAGTTGCTGTTACTAGTTTGTTTCCATGATTTTTTATGAGTTTATGTTTCAATTCTCAACATTTCTTACAAGTATAATCCAAATGTTTCACATCTTTGATTGAAAAGGGCTAATTACAAGACATAACATATGTGTAATTCCATGATTTATGACAAATGAGTCAAAGTTTATCATTGTAACTCTCTAACATGATTCCACTTATACTAAATAATTGATCAGAAACAATATCGTCCCTCCCAGGACAATACTCGATGTAGAACAATAAAGAAGTCCGCAAGATAACATCCACTTCCATTTAGTAATCTTTTCATTTTTTATTTTACTTAAATGCTGTTGATTAAACACAAAACTCAAAGCTTTCTGGATTGTAACTATTTATAATTTCCTCCTAATCAGGAAAAGTCACCACACCTTTGTATAGTGTTAATAATCGTATTTATATTTCCATATATATTAATTTATATATTTATAATATTAATTAGATTAATTTATTGTTAAAATATATTATACATGTATAGAATATATTAATAATTCAATTCCAACAAACCATACATGTCGCAGTCGATTTTTTAAGAGATCTCGGCTCTATTCAATATTTCAAGATATATAATCTGACAACAAGATGAAGAAAAAAAAATATCGACAAGGGAAATACACGGATGAAGTTCGAAAACTACATTTAAATTTATCAATATTTGATTAAGTTGTTTCCCACTTTCAGTCAAACTTGCAATTAGTTCATATGATGAGAATAAATGAATTAATATAATGAAAGGATTGGTCAGCCTTGCAACTTACCTCCTTGATATATAAATTGTGATTTTTATATTATTCAGAATAATACATTGTGATCCCATTGTAATGATATTTGGACGATATCGTCCACTTAGTGATGGTAATTATTTTTTGACTTCTTGACAATTTTTAGAGAGTGAAAAAAATTAAGATAAAATTCTTATTAAATACAAATACGAGGTCCTTTAATTCGTTAAAACAAACTTTTTCTTTAAAAAACGTTCAAAAAGATTCAAATATAGAAGATTTTCTTTCATTCTGGTAATAGGAAAAAATGTTTCACTGCTTGTTGCCAAATTCCCATACCACCAGCACCTACTTTAGGGAACTTATTTCAAAATCTTCTTTCTTACTTTTTATTTGCATTAAAAAATGATTTTTAGAATTATTGTCAATTAACATGTTTCTGAGCCTACTATTTTCTATTATTTTCAAAAAGTTGTAAAAGCTTTATCTTGGGCTAATTTCTCTATTCTTAAAATCTGCATTATTTAAAATTCTTCTTCATTTTGAGGGTTCAGCGGTTTTCGAGAAATCAGACCCTACTTTTTGAGCTAATTTGGGCCATTTTTCAACTTCAACTTCAATTTAAGCCTAGAAGGATACTCTTTTTTGCATTAAAAAATCATGATTCGCTAGTGTATTTAATGCAAATTTCATTTCCAGTCTTTGCTTTAACCTAAGGGGGATCCTAGGGGCGTAGAAACGGTACTAGGCTCAAAAGCTGGCCAAAACCTTTAAATAACTCCTAGAATATTAAATGAAATGGGTTAATAAGGAATGCATTTAAAAGGTGAGACCCACAGCTTTCATTCCAATTTTGACCAAAAATCCACAAGAAGTTTAAAACTCACGGTAGAGCTACTAAAGTAGTAGCATGCAAAAGGATTACGAAATCAGCTGAAATCCTTCTGCATGCTACTGGTGCAGTTGTTATTGAGTAGCTCTGCCGTGAGTCATTGATTTCTAGCGAATTTTTGCTCGAAATTGAATGAAAATTTACACATACTGATGGACGATTTCTTCTTGGTTAAGGATTCTTATTGGGATCTTTATGTACTCCTTCATTAGTTATTTCTATTTATGACATCCTAAGTACCAAGTGTTGCTGCTAGATGTATATTTAGCGTGACTTTTTAAGGATAATTATTTGCTCGAAAGTTCTAGAGGACTAATATAAAAATAATAATAAGAAATAGTCATCTGTAAGGAACTTCATTTCGCCCCAAAAAAATCCTATCATCGTTTCTATGTATAATCTTACATTTTAGCTGTCATATTTGTAACATTTTTTTCGTTTTAATACAAAATTATTTAATATTGGAGTCGTTTGCAGGGCTCAAACTATAAGGAAAATTAAAGTACATTGTCTTAAATGGAAAATACAAGTTCTTTACAAATTTTGTTTGGTACTTCTATACAATCATAGCATTTGTACGTATTTTAATTTTTACGTATAAAATAGTTTTTTTTCATCCAATTTTATACATTTTTCAATAGACTTTATTAGTGACCGGAAGCTTTAACCGGACTTAGCCCTTCAAATTCTTACTCCACAAAAAAAATATTTCAGGTTAATCCTCAACTAGAAATAAATTCAAAATTTGGATTGGCTTAAGTTGGTTTCATAGTACACGCTCTAATGTATATCATGCAATCATAAAAAAAAGAAATCTCAAGAAACTTCCCAATAGGTCACCCAACCATCAATCAACCAGAAATCTGTACTGGCAATTGTTATTTATTGCTTTATTTTTGATAGACTCTTAAAATTTGGTACCCAACTATATTGAGCATATGTTTTTTATTATTATTAAGGATCCTTCCATTTAAAAGCTGATTTTAGAGTTTGTTTAAAAAGGCTTGAAATAAGATTTTATATAATAATGTAGATTAATTTTTTCATAAATTAAAATAAATATTAAGTCAAAATGTCACAATAGATTATGATATTTATTGGATAATAAAAGTAATTATAAAAATGTTTTACGGAATAGATATACAAATAAGAGTGTTATGGTTTAAAAAATGATTCATATGAGATCTATTAAATGATATAACTTAATAGTCTCGTATTAACTCTTTTGATACAATTATTTCATAATGAAATAACTATAAATTGAGATAAAAAACTTATTACCTTCCAATCGACTCATAATCACTTGGGTTAAAATGAGTATACGCACGTGATCCCAAATTGCTACCCCCATATGAAGCTTCTAAGGTATAGCTATTTGCAATACCCATATTCCAAAAAACAACCCTTCCAGTACTTTCTTTTGACTTTGTAACCTTGAATTTACAATCTTCAAAAGAGAATTTTTCAGATGAATTTTTATGCAACATTAGAGGAAATATTTGCTCCTTCAAGTATTTATCTGAATGTCGACGACTTTCGCAACCATAAATAAATACATTTAGTTTCCTAAAAATGTAAATTCTGTAATTGGTACCTACAACATTTTTATTGTTAAAATTATCAAAAGTTACTTTTAAATCTTATGTTAAATTTTAACATTATAACCACAGTCAATATTGTTATTAACTATTATTGTATTTTTATAAATGTATATATATATACAGGGTGAAACGATAAATTTGTTGCCTTAGAGAAAACAACATTATAGCTTTATTTTTAAACTTTTATGGAAAAAATCAATTTAGGTGACTTGATTATATAGTAAAGCTGACATCCATTCTATGTAGTCACCTTCAGCTTCTATTACCGTCTCATTACAGGTCTGGAATCAGGAACATGCCTTTTCCTCAAGCGCCAACGGGAGATCAGAAAATACTCGGCGGATGGTGGTGATCAGACTTGGCTTTGGTGTTATGGTGTTATGTTGATGATGTTCTCGACGTATAACCGCACAAAGTTGTCCAGTGGGTTCCGGTGAGGGGAGGAGGGGGGCAGCGAGATTAGGCTATAAAGAAGTACTACGTCTTTATATGGGGGTAGCCTAGGATTGATGCCAATCCTAGGTATCTTTGAATTTGTGGGTGGCACCAAATCCTGTTGCTACACCCAGGGTCTTCCAGCAGTCACCTGATTGCACCAGGGGATCAACATATTCTTCAGCACGTCTAAGTACATTTTGGTGTTGATTTTCAAACCGACTTCGAGGATGTGAGGTGGCAAATTGTGGCCCTCACTTGATACCACACCAAAGACCATAACCGTGGCCGGAAACTTTTTTTCTTCATCTCATTGGAAACATCCCTGTTATTCGTGGTAATTCAGCGATGGTTCTGGCTGTTTTGCTCCTGGTCTTGGCAGAAGTTCTTTTTGTCTGAATAAAACCAGAGCATATTTTGGTTCTTAGGATTATTCAGTTTGTCGAGCAACCTGACACACTTGATTAGCCTTAGGTTCTTTATTTTCTCAGTCAAGATTTGGCTTATTTGGTGCATGTAGCAAAAAACTTGTTCAGGACCTCATTGCCCCTTCTTTTCCTTCGTTGCAAAAAACGAAATAGCCCTCAGATCTTTGTAACTGAGATACTCAATCCTAATAGGGAGTTAGATTATGCAATTGACATTCTTGATTACTGTTCTCCTAACCTCGGTATTTTACTTGTTAAATCGCATATGTTTATTTATCAACTCCGTTATTTACTCTACCACGGCAATATAGCAATAATATACATAACACTCATACAGATTTTTTATTTTCCTATACATTTCAGTGAGAGAAACAAAATTTCCGATTGGAATAGCACCAAAAACATTTCCATTGTATAGTTGGACACACTTAAGGCTATTCTTTGAGCTATTAGTTCTTTTATTTTTTCTTTACAATTATAATATATATTTTAAATTAGGAATTTTTTGTCCACATGGAAGCAAAAACAAACAAGAACGAGAAAATTCACATATTTTAAATTTTGAAATATAGGTTTCCAATGACCCCAGAATAGTGATGGAGGATTAAATTCGTCTTGAAGAGGACAAATTTGATAAGAAGCAGAAATTGTATTTTGTACCTTTGAGCTATTAGTTAATAATCTCCATTCATTGGGCGATAGGCTGGAAATCCTAATTCTATAAAGATGTCGTGGCAATAACAATAATTTCAATACCTGAAAGTATTCTGAGAAATTATTTTTTCTCTTAAGTAGTATGATTTTTTTCCCTAAATATGTTATCATTATTTTTTAATTTTTGAAGACATGTAGCATTGACCACGTGTAATGGAGTAATATGGCGTGTCTACAAATAATAATTAATCAATAAAATGCCTAATCGAATGAAATTAGAATATAATATAATCTTCTAATAGGGATGAATTTGTGTTTACTTCCTCTCAAAAACAGTTAATGTATTTACCAGTAAAAGGGTAAGATAATTGCTGAATACATAAAACGTTATGACAGCTGACACTGCTCTCCTCCCAAACATTCATAAAGTTGTCAGTGTTTTCAGGTCAATTTTTTTTCTTTCATACAGACAGAGCTTAGGATTTACAGCTTTGCACATACGTCTCTACAAGAGTTTCCAACACTTGAAGGTAGACAATTTTTCTAAAAATCCTGCTTTCAGAAATTCTCTTAAAAATAACCATAAGTATCCTGAAAAATCTGTTCATAAGAAGGATTGGAAGGTAATTTCTCATGTCTTCACTATTTCCCCCCCCCCCCTTTTTTTAGGACTATGGTCAAAATTCCTTCATTCATAAAATCGAAAATATAATCAAAGGTCTGCTCCAGTATCGGAGCCAACTGCAAACCACAAGTCTTAAAAACCTCTAAAGGAAGCTCAGGATATTTAATTTGTTTTTCGTAACCTCGAGTGAAATTCAGAATATCACTCTGATTTATAAGCGAGTCTACATCTTTAATAATAATAATATTTATATAGCCGTTTCTTTCAGTACTTACTAACTCTATGCCAGGAGTGGTGTCCACTTAGCAGGGTCCTTGAAAATTCTCCAAGATTAACAGAAGTTGTATATTTTATCCGTAGAACAATCAGAGTAACCATACAGCTTAAAGTAAAAAACTATAAACTTCCTCTAACACCTTAGTTGGATCCTCAGAGACCTCAGCTAATATAAATTTCAAGCAGTATAACTTTTTACCTCTGAGCGAATTTTCTTTGTGTTTTAAGGAAAACTTCCCCTTATTATTAAGATTAGTTATTATTATTCTTAATATAATAATTACACCTTTACTCTCATCCTTTATAATTTCCTTTACTTTTGAGTGTGTAACTACGCACTTATCAACCATTTCTTCTAACTGTCTCCACACTCTTTTCCTTTCTAGTGCATCTTCTTTACCCCGTCTTATAGATCAGACCTAGATCATATAGGTTTCTTATCCCTGATGGCTTCTTCAATCTGAATGGCGTTGATTTTATTGTTTGACTAAGGAAGTCTAAATATACGAATACACAGTTTCTTTGTAAATCAGAAGCTATCTGTTGATGATTTAAAGACTTTCTAATTAACATTAAAATACTTCTGGATGGGTGGGACAGTGTTCTAGAAGCTTTGGCGTAAAAGCATGGATGTAAGTCGTCAATTCTTGTATCAATTAGTATAATCAAATCCAGAAGTGGACAAGCTTTTATATAACTAAAAAAAATTTGCCTTTAATATTCACCTTATAGGTCAGCAAACTAGTCATTGTGTTTAGAGATTCTTGGGTTATTTTGTTCCATATTTTTGACAGACTTTGTGTCCTTAAGATAGTTTTTTTTTTTTTTGTACGAATGTACAACAATGTATATTTTTCATTAGAAATTACAAATCATCAGACACATTAAACGACAACAATAATCAAACTAGGGACATGGGCCTTCTTTTTCTATGAGGCTATCTATGATTCTTTTAAACCTTGTAATAACCCTTTCATTCAAAGGGGTTTTTGTGCTTCGAAATTTATAAAAATAATTTTGAATTTTAGTTATGATAAAATTAATGAGTTCCTGTTTAGGGCCAGTGAAAATATAAAAACTATCCTTTATCCTAAAAAATGTTTTGAATTTAATAAAAACTTTAAAAGTCAAATGATCCCACACTTCTCTTATCTCTTCACATTCATATAAAAAATGACTTGGAGTTTCCAGTGAATTGAGACAGAATAAACATCTTCTCTCCTCAGGCGTTCTACCATGTGTGCTTCCGAGGGGAAGAGTACTGGTTATTAGCCTGTATTTAAACCAATACATATGACAATTGAAGCTTTCGTTTTTTAAACTACTTAGCAACTCTCCTGTGGATATACTAATATTTAATCTTTCCATCTTTCTTTCTATCTGCTTCAGGTATACCGTCTTGTCCTTTTGGAGCATCAGTCTCAATTGCTGATTTTTAAAACCTTGTATAAAATTTAAAAAGCAATCCCTCGGACCAATATCTCTACACTTGACCTTTGTTTCTGTCAGAATTTTTTCTCTCTCTAGTTTTTCACTAGTAGTAAATTTGTTTATTTGGTTGAAAATCTCCCCTATATAAGAAATCTTCCTCCTTATGGATGTGTCAACGAGGCATAGTAATCTTCTATTTTCTAGGGTTGGTTCCTGTCAATTCATTCTAGATAAAGTTATACCTGCCCACTCTTTGATGATTTCAAAGTTTCTATGCCAGAAGGGGCCAATTTCCTTTAAAAGATTTATCATTCAATCTGGTCCTTCACCTTTTATTTCTTCTACTGTTGACCCTTCTCGAGATTTTAAGATTTCTTTAAAGATTCTTCCCCACACAGATTCGTCTTCAATAGATCTTCGAAACCAGTGAAAGACCATGACTTTCCAGAAGTGGGCAAAGGATACCATTCCCAGTCCCCCATACTTCCTCGGGCATACCATTCTTTTCCATGAAATATTTCTAATTCGCCCTTTTGGGAAAACGAAATCCAGACATGCATGTTCAACTTTCTCAGCAAATTTCTGACAGAAAGGAGATGCTCTAAGAATGTGTGTCACTTTTGGTAGTATGTAAGTGTTCCACAATATGATTCTTGCAGGGGGGTTTCTTACCATTAATTTGGAACATTTCGAAGTTTCCTGCTTTATTTTTGTTTCTATTGAATTCTGATTTACTTGTATGTCTCTATCGTCAAGTGATATATAAGTTCCTAATATTTTGTGAATCGGGACTATTTTTATTTGTCCAATTGCCAAGCTTTCATTACAGGTTGAGATTATTTTGGTTTTCCGATAGTTGATTTTAAGACCCGATTTGACGGTGAATGCCTCAATTGCCGATATAGTATTTTTTATAGATGTTTGAATCTTCACTGGAAGGCCAGAATAGAGAACTGACACGTCGTCCGCATATGTTTCTAACTTGCATTCTGTGGTACCACTTTTATCCCCTCGTCGGCATGTATTTTTTCTATCAAGGGATTTAATGCCAGTATAAACAAATTTGGGGAGAGGGGGTCTCCTTGGCGGCATCCCCTACTCACTTGGAACCGATTATTAATACTTTCGTAGTGAGTAAAAATATTCCGCAAGCAGACAGTAACCATCTTCGTGAACTTGTCCCCTAAACCATATCCTTTTAGGCATCTTATAATCCATTCGTGTGAGACGCTATCAAAAGCTTTTTCAAAATCTACTGCCATTATCGCCGCATCCCTTCCACTTTTCATTGTCACAGAGGCCAAATCTTTAATTCCTCTGACCACGTCTTCCATATATCTGTTTTTGACAAAACCTTTTTGTGCTGGGTGTAATATATATGGAAGTACATTCTGCACCCTTCTCGCTAAAATCCCACTATAGATTTTATAACAGGTATTTAGCATGGTAAGTGGCCTCAAGTTTTCGATCTATCGAGGGTCTTTCCCTGGTTTTGGTACTAGAGACAGTTTTCCATCAGTGACATGATTTTCCAGCTTGCCTTTCGATATTCCCTCTTCGAAAACCCTTTTTAGTAACGGTGTTAGTATGGAGCAAAACTTTTTATAAAATTCTATTGAGAAACCATCCGGACCAGGAGCCTTATTTTTTTTGTTGTATGATATTATGTAATTCCGTATTTCTTCCTCCGAAATATCTTGATTCAACTCCTTCAGTAGACAGGCTTGTAGCTTCGGAGTCTTGGGTGAATTCTTTCGTTCAACCATCGCCTCCCCATCTATGAAAGGAAGAAAACATCTCTCGCATTTTATTCCGCCATTATTTCCACATTCCCAACATCGATGCATACTTCTGAAATGATTCATCACTATTTCACTGATTTCCTTTCGATCATCCTTGAGCTCTCCTTTAGAATCAAAAATGGTTGCAATCTCTTTTTTTTTCATTCGATTTTTTTCCATTCGTTTTACCCCCTCCACAATCATACCACTACCCGGTAGACCTCTATATCCACTTCTAATTAAGCCACCCTGGGTTTTCAATAGATCCAATCCTTTCAACTCTTCCTCTTCCTCGAGACTTAGGGATCGATTTTCCCCATCCCTTCTCAATTCGTTCTCCCTTCGTTTTTTTTCTGCACTTAGTGCCACCCCTAATTTGATGTATTCTCGTCTTGCCGAATCCAGGATTAATTTCAAGGCATGTGAGTATGTTTTTATGTTTCCTTTTTTCACTTTGTCAATAATGTTCTCAATCTTTCTTCTGATGGCGGCATCTGTCTCTCCTACCTATAAGAGCAAGTTATTTAGTTTCCAATGCTTCGTGACTTTCTTATAAGGATTTTTTAATGAGAACATGATTGGATAGTGGTCTGAACAAGATGTTTGAAGCTTTTTATAATCTTTAGCAAGTGCACTTAGACCAGGCGTTATAAAAGCATAATCCAGCCTTGAACTTTTGATCACACTTTCGGCTCTCTTGATTGTGAACGTGTGTCCAGGACTGCTATTGAACTTTAGTGCTAGGTCTTCCAAGTCATATTTGAGAACTAGTTCTTTCATTCTCCTTTTCGCTCCCCTATTGTTTTCTTTGCAGTATTTGAAGGTATCCCTCTCCTGTTCCATTGCCATATTGAAATCCCCAACCATGATTATCTCCTCTAGGACATCCTCTCCTCCAAACAGGTTAGAGTCGATGAAATCGTAAAATGATGGTGTATCTTTATTTGGGCCATAAATGGCTAAGATCTTGATTCGTCTCTCATTCCATATAAATGTAACTCAGACATAATTTCCCTCTCTATCAAGCTCGACAAGCTCAGGGCTTAAATGTTTTTTAATCGCCAATATCACACCTCTCGACGGGTAGCTAGATTTTTTATAAGTTGCTGCAGATTGGAAAATTTCATAATCAGATGAAAACTCACCCTGGAGTTTTGTTTTGTTTAATCTAGTGTCGGAGAGAGACAAGATACTGGGACTAAATGAACTAAAATAATCAATAACTTTTCTACGTTTACTGGCCTCAGAAATTGAATTGACATTTGCGGAAATAACTTTTAAGTTCATAAAATCGTTAATATAGAGCTAAAGTATGACTGGTAAAATAATTTAGGTAAAACAAAACAAACCTCTTCGAACTGAAAGGAAGGGGTTTTGAAAATGGGGATTGGTGGGTAAAATAAAAATTTAAAAAAAAAGAACACAATCATTACAACACTAATTGGGAAAAGAAAACACATTAAATATTTTAAAAAAGGCAAAACAAAAAACAAAACACCGACCGGATTGTGTCTTTCATTCCGTTTGTATTCCTAAGAGAGATGTGTCTTTAAGATAGTTAATGAAAAAAATGTTTAATATAATTCATACTCTTTCGCATCCAGGGCTCTAGGTAACTCTTAGAGATTTGTCCACATCGATTGCATGACCAAATATGAGAAGAGACTTAGGAATATTTAGCAAACCAATAGAGCGAAGGTTCAGTGGGACTGCTACCTCTACAGCAATACACTCACATTCTAACCGTGTTGGACAGAGCCACTATATGGAATGAAACCCCTTTCAATCATCGATTCTAAAGTACAAACGGTTGTTAAGACATTCTTTTTTGGAGTTGGTGTCAAGATTCGATGTCTCAGTTTCTGTTCATTCAGATCGAGAAACACAGTTTACAGAACTTATGTGTAGGCGTTTGGGCCAATTTCTCGTTTATTTACTACAGTTTACTTGTTTTTTTTTTGTTTTTGTTTTTTTGTACCGTAGTATAACTTTATTTCATATTCAAAAAATCACATTCTAGAAATAACATTTTCGTTTAACAATCTTCTCAACAATGTCTTTTACTTAAAGACTAAAATTTTCTGGAAGGGATGTTTGTGTACTTCGGAATTTGTATAAAATGTTTTGTATTTTTGTAACAATAAAGTTTACTTTATCCTTGAAGGGCCCTATATAGATAAAACTGAAATCTTTTACTCTTAAGAAAGTTCCCAATCTAAAATACAATTCTTCAATCAGTGTGCCCCAAACTTTTTTTATTTCTGGGCACTCTAATAAAAAATGAGTTGAAGTTTCTAGTGAAACCTTGCAAAAAAAAAACACACCCTCTCCATCTCAGTCCTCCCAAGAATACTTCCTAGTGTAAGAGTATTCGTTATTACTCGATATTTAAACCAATATAAGGCAAAGCTTAGGTGTTTATTTTCCAAACATTCCAGAGCGTTTTTCCCTGAACATTTTATCCCCAGTTTATCAATTTTCCTTTGGATTTGTGTTAAGAACAAACCCCTATCTTTTTCATTTACAAGAAGTTCGCGTAAGTGAGAGTTTTTTACCTTTTTCAAAAAGTTAAAAAAACAATCCATCGGACCTATTTGTCTCTTTTTAAAATCTATTTCTCGCAAAACCATTTCCCTTTGGAGGACGTCACTAGGATTAAATTCATTGTTTTCATTAAACATTTCTCCCAAAAATTCTACCTTTCTCTTAATTGAAGTCGATCCAAATATGTTAACCTTTTTTTATCTTGGGTCGGCTCTTGCCTTTTCATTTTAGAAAGAATTATATTCGAAAGTTCCGCAATAATATGGGCACTTTGGCTCCAAAATTCACTTATGAGTTTAGACGATTCTATTATTTTGTCCGGCCCTTTGCCTCTGACTTCATTTTTGATTATCCCAAATGTTTCACTCATTTTTAGTTCTAAAATCTCTGACCATATTGTCCCAGGATCAAGTGCCCGTTTAAACCAGGAAAATATCACCACATTCCAGAAAATCCCGAAATCAATCATTCCGAACCCACCATACTTTTTGGGAAGAGTAATTCTCTTCCATGTGATTATTCTCGATGGACAACCTCTGAAAAGAAACTTGGTAATTATTTGTTTAATCTCTGCGACAAGAACTCGGGCGAATACGGTCGGTCTAAGTAGATGAGTAACACGAGGAAGGATAAATATATTCCATACATAAATTCTGGCCGGTAGGTTCATGCGTATTATGGTTGAATATTTAGAAACGGCATTACGTATTGTATTTTCAATTTTTTTCCTATTTTCAAGTTCACCTGCTGGGCCCAATGATATGTAAGCCCCCAATATTCCCAATATGTCAACAGTGTTCAAGCCCATCGCCTTAATTTCACCCTTGCAACTTGACATGCACATAGACTTGTCGTAGTTGACTTCAAGTCCTGAAACTTCTTCGTATTTTTTCAGGATACTTAAAGTATTCTCAATTGACTTTTCAATCACTTCCTGTTGACCTGAGTATAGGATTGTTAGATCGTCCGCAAATGCTTCAACCTTGTGCTGTTTTTCACCTATTCCTTTTATATCCTCCGTAACATCTATCCCAACTATTAGGGGGTCAAGTGCTAGGATAAACAGGTATGGTGATATTGGATCACATTGTCGACAGCCCCGGTTTATTTGGAACTGGTATTCCAGACATATGGCAACCATCCGGACAAAGTTGCACCCAAAACCTTTTGCCTTTAAGCATCTGATGATCCAATTATGGTCAAGCCTGTCAAAGGCTTTCCTAAAATCGATAGTCACTGCGGCTAACTTTTCTTTTTTTTTGTTCCATAGAGGCGATACAATCTTTTATTCCTCTCGCCACGTCTTCCATACATCGCCTCCGAAGAAATCCTTTTTGAGACGAGTGTATGAGTGAAGGGAGGACTTCTTGTAATCTTTTTGACAATATCCCGCTGTATATTTTATATGACGTATTTAACATTGTCAATGGTCTAAGATTTTCCACCCACCGAGGATCTTTACCACTCTTGGGTATTAACACTAAATTTCCCTCAGTTGTATGATGATCAAATTTACCATCGTTGAGGTCATTATTATAAATATCCTTTAATAAGGGTGTCAACAGTGTTTGAAATTTCTTGTAGAATTCCATAGGGAATCCATGTAGAATTCCATAGGGAATTGTTTGTTTGTTTCACTCCTTGATAAACCCCACCACACTGGAACCTAATCCGGTATCAGCCGGTAGAGGTCTACTTAGGAGTTAACATCTTTATTATCAAATAAGTTAAATTTACATAAAAAATTGTATATCTTCAGAAGTTGCTCTTCCATTGAAATCTTTCTTTCTTGAGCTTCCTCAGCAAATTCACACATCTCCTGCTTTATGCGGCAGCAGTCGTGAATAAGATGGTAGGGAGTCTCTTCATCTTCGTCACAAAGGTGACAAGTCGTGTTCCTCGTTTTCCCCATTTTTTGTTTATGTTGTTTTAGATTTATATGGCCACTAACCATCGCTACAATCTTCAAAATTTGATGTCTTTTGTATTTGTAGACTTTCTTCCGATATAAGGATCATAAATGAACAGCTTAGATTGACGACAACTGTTCAATTTATGCCAAACAGCTTGCCACGCAGTCATCGATGTTTTCCTTAGAGCTGCCTTAGCCTGACAAACTGATGATGGGACAGTGACAGGATCACCTCTCACTGAGCCAGGTAATCAGCAAACTCATTACCTGTGATATTATTGTGTCCCTTAATCCATACAATAGTAATGTCACATATGGAGTTTTCAAAGGCACTCTTGCATTGGGTAATTTCTTCTCTTAGCATGTTACCAGGTCGTATTTTTAAGCTTTCTATTGCAGACAGACTATCGGATAGTATAAGAATTCTTTTCCCAGTTGCTTTCCCTGCAGGCAAATTAATCGCCCGATTTCTGATGGCTTCTATTTCAGCTTGATACACCGTGTTTGTATCGTCAAGTCTTAAAGAGCACTCTTTAATTACGCTGTCATGGCAGGTTAATGCCCATCCAGCACCTGTACGATCAT
Organism: Lepeophtheirus nordmannii; assembly: GCA_963680855.1. Classification (NCBI taxonomy): domain Eukaryota; kingdom Metazoa; phylum Arthropoda; class Copepoda; order Siphonostomatoida; family Caligidae; genus Lepeophtheirus; species Lepeophtheirus nordmannii. The sequence continues at coordinate 8,205,036 of OY804526.1, read as the reverse complement.
TAATTCTTTATCCATCCGTATATCCAATTATACGTGTTTGAAATTTCTTGTAGAATTCCATAGGGAATCCATGTAGAAGCAAGGTGAAAAAGACTTCTTGGAAGGCAAGGTTCCAGGCTACCGTATAGAGAATTCTTCCTTGTGGACATCCTCGTGTGGGGACTGCTGGTGCACACTCGCCACCAAGTTTTGTAAAGACAGTACGGTTTTTAAGGAGATTTTTATACTAGCGAGTAGTTGTTTCATCAATACCATGCTTGTGCATTGTATCAATTATGTGATGGAAGTGAACCCTGTCAAAAGCAACCTTGACCACCATGGCCTCTTCTTTTCAATGAAAACTACTTTCATAACAGTCAACTAATTTGCTGATAGCCGTGTCAGTTGATTTTCCTTTTGCGAATGCGTAACCATATCACAATTTGCATGAATTTTCCATAGAATCATACGTTCAAGACTTTTCAAAGCCACATTTGTTAGTGTAATTGGGTGGAAGACACTTGGGTTTTGATAGTTTTTTTCACCTTGCTTCTACATGGATTCCTCAAACTGTTTATAGCACTTCTCATCAGTACAGCATTGAAGTGTACAACATGAGGCACTTGCTCCTGTGCAAGCACATATTCAGGGCAGTAATCTGCATCACAATCAGTTGAACCAGAGAAGTGTGTCTTGAGAAGGAGTCTTAAACTCTCTTTTTCACACTCCAAATCTCCCAAAATGCCGACACGGACATTTGTATGATTAGCAAGGGTCTTCATTAGTCTAGATAAGCCTTTAGGACCCTCTAGCGTGCCGACCCATTCCCTAAAGGCCTCCCGTTTGGCCTTGATTATCATGGATTTGTAGAGTTGTTTTTCGACTTTATATTCAGGCATTCGCTTTTTTCGTTGAAGGTATTTGACTTTACATCTTTGCTCTCTGAGTTTGTCGTTCCACCAAGGATTTGCTTTTCTAAGAATGCCAGACCTTACACTGCAGGAGTTTCGTAAGGCTTCTTGTACTTTATTTGTAATGCTATTTGCTTCTAAATCTATGCCATTTGTATCTAAAAGATTATATTTGTTGATCAGTCTGGAAGTCCTCAGTTCTTGATTAAAAGTTTCCCAATTAGCATTTTTTATATTTATGTGACTGAACAGAATTCTGGTTGTATTGAATTCAAAGGTACAAAACCTATGGTCAGAACCAGAATATTACAGATCTGTTTTCCATGCTGAAACAAGATGATGACTCCAGCGATTTGTAATTGTCAAGTCAATTATTGATTCTCCCATGCCACCCACAAAAGTTGACGCACAACCTACATTCTGGAGGTCCAGGTTGTAGGTAGCCATAAATTCTTCCAGTATCTCACCACGAGAGTTTGTTAAAGTATCTTGCCATAGAGCACTCCTCAGTAATCATTGCCAGACAACTGTCCTTTCCCTGTAGTCTTTGATTTAACTCAGCAGTACATGTTATTCTTTTTCCCATATTTATTTGTGTGCATCTTACTACTCCATTAGAGGAGTTGATTGACATGATGTTTGTGTCATTATTTAGAAGGTTATATTCCATAGATATATGTATTTCTTTTTAATATTTATTAGTTGCATAATATATTATTCCTTACTTAATATAATATGAACATTTTCGACCAATATACCATGTTTTTTCTTTTTACCCATAGTAGATTTTGGACTTGAATTTTCGTGACTCTCGGACTTGTCTTCAGTAGCACAAGCAAGATCGGTTTTATCCTGCATCACAACATTGCTTTTTTCTCTTTTCCTTTTCGTAATTATGTTGCATTTTTCTTCTTCTTCAAGGTCATCATCAACTATAGGCGTTTCAGACTGAGAAAGAATTACCTCCTGGGTTATATTAGGTTTCAAGTTGTTGTTATTATTATTTCCTCTTGATTCAACAACTTCAGGCCGAGAGGAAATTATCTTCCTCATTGTATTTGATGGCAATTCATTGCTATTTTCACATGATTCAATAGCTTCATGTAGGTCACTTTGACTTTTATCTTTTACTTCTTCCTTTTCTTTTATGTTACTTTGGTTTGTTTGCACAGGACTGCAAACCATTTCTGTATTTCTTGTAAGGTCTTGAGTAAACAAACAATCCTTGTTTGACTTAAGTCTGTTTAAAATCAATAGGACTTATAGTCATTTGCCTTTTGTGTACATTTCGTCTTTCAGTGGCCGAAGCTGAAGCAAAGAGAACATTGCTTAACTGCATTTGCAAACTCCGTATGAAAAATCTTACCATTGATTGGTAAGAATGAAGGTACATTATTAGGGGTACCTCTAACCAATATGTTGAATGAAGAACTTGGTTGTATTAATAGATGTGGGAATTGCTTCAGCACCAAAGAGTTCTTCAGCTCCATCACCTCATTTTGTTTATGGTGAGCTACTTTAATTCCCTCAACTGTAGCAAAGGGGGCCAAGTGGCTGGCAACTTCATCATAGGAAACAGTTCCCCAAGCGCCCTTCAGTCTTATATCGAAGGTTCTTTCTCTTTGCATCATGTCGGCAAATTCCTGACACTCAATTTTTGCCTTGAAAGGTTCCAGATTTTTATCTTTCAGCTCCATTATTATGGGGAATGTAATTCTTTTGCCAAAAGAAGCAAGAGGCTGAGGCTTCGTTAATATTATTTCTGGACGGTATGGTGTCTCATAAGAGACTAAACAGTCTTCTTTTAGGTTAAGTCCCAGTGCATCACCTGCGGTAAGGGCAACATTCTCCAGATTCATTTGCTGAAAGGTGATTCTCCTACCACTGTTTGCATCACAAACAAATAAAGAGAACTTTTTCCAGCCCATCTCAGAGTTTTTGCCTATATCTCTCCCATCACGCATGTAGGCCTGTGAGGTAGGCGTACATGAGGGATTATGCACATTGTTGTTGTTTCCTTTAACTACTGCAGAGTAGGCAATAGAAGATGAATTATCTTCTGTTCTTCCTTCTGTTGCATTTCCCTGACTATCTGAAGAATTTTCAACTCCCTGATAAGAAACTTTTCCTTCTTCGCTTCCAGGATCTTCGATAGGATTATCCGTTTCACACGGATTGTTGATGGCCGTGGGGGCTTCCATCCCTTTTTGGAGCCTTACACTATAGCACTACCAAAAAATGGTATAAAAAAGTCACTATAGCGTCACAAATAGAATTTATAAGATGGAGCCTCCTCACTATTAGAATCTTAATAAGATATTCCTACAGTTTACTATTCACAGTCCAACAGGATGTTGAAAATATAACATAGAATTATAGAAAATTATCGATTATAAAGTACAAACGGTTGTTAAGACATTCTTTTTTTGGAGTTGGTGTCAAGATTCGATGTCCCAGTTTCTGTTCATTCAGATCGAGAAACACAGTTTACAGAATTTATGTGTAGGCGTTTGGGCCAATTTCTCGTTTATTTACTACAGTTTACTATTCACAGTCCAAAGGGATGTTGAAAATATTACATAGAATTATAAAAATTCTACCGTCCTGACATGAGGAACTTCTGTTTGCATTATTTGTTTGCAATATGCCGTCATTTAGGTTCCTTTAACTTCCTTTTCAACTATGCTCTATCTTTTGAGCTCAGGTTTGCGACTACCTTTGTCTTTGGTGAAGTCTCCAGAAATGGTCAACGAGTGAAGTTATAAAAATATTAAGAATTCTACTCTAAAAGTTCCACTTCTAAGGGTTTAATCAGCTTCGGAGTGTTTGAAAAATTCGAATATTTGTTCTATCAAATTTTGTGGTAACAATTTTAACGATAATTGTAATCAAGATCTAATGCAGTATTACGAGAATTTGGAGGGGGGTCAGTATAGAGGTGTAGTTGGGATCACTATATGTAAGGAGGCTATTTTGTGGGTTGATTTTTTTTTTGGGTTGTGTAATAATTTCGATTTAGAAATTTAATTATAAACCGAACATTTTCATCAGAGGGCTAAAACAACTTATATTTTTTTGGCACTTTTGTGCCAACCTTGAGCAGCGTTTACAAATTATCCAAATTTATTACCAACATTCATATTCGGTCGTGGTAACTTTAAGAGACTTGTGGCACTTGGCACTTGGCTTGGTTCACTTAATCGTCCGACCTGTCGAACAATTGAATGTCTAGTGAAAAAATTTAATCTACATATTTACTATATAATGTTCCAGTGCCAGTGACAAAAAAGAAATGCACACAGTAATGAAAATATCGTGGCAGCTAGTGCATCAATTGAAGAAGATCCAAATTAGTCTCTTACAAACTGTTCTCAAGAATTGGGCATTTGTGAGACCACATTGTACCGTATTTTGTAAAAAGATTTTGGTTACATTCATATAAAATAAAACTTTTACAAGAACAAAAACATTTTGACCATTTGAAGCATCGACAATTCGTCAATTGGGCTCATGAACAATTTGAAGATGATCCGGGTTTTCACCGAAAAATTGTTAACGATTTTGTAACGGCCTCACCATTCAATGTTCATCCATAGATATGGTGCAATCAAGCTTAAAATTATAGTTACCGTTGCCTTAAATTACGGAATTAATGTTTAAAGTCAGTAAACAAGCTCATAGATTAATTTTTTGTTTAAATGTTGTTTCTAATTTCCCTTTCACATCAATTCATGGATGAAAATGACTGAAACAACGAAGAAGTGTAGACAATATTCAGTTAAATACATTAAATTTTATTAGCTTCATTTATCTCCGACCAATACTCAACTCCCAACCTTGTGAGCAGATTGTTTCAAATGAAGCGATGAAACCACACGTTGGAAGGACCATTTGATTAACAAACTTGCCAATAAGGCATCCAAAGATAGATCATATTTTTAAATCTTAAAAGAGAGGTTTACAAAAAAAAAAAAAATATACAAGATGTTTCCATACCAAGTCATTCAAAACGACAAGGGCTTAAATTTTACAATTTATCATCATTAATTACCAAAAATGGACTGCCGTTTACTATGGGAAATATATTTGTTGTTCCAGAAATTAATGAAGTCATCTACTCTTATGGCCAAAAGCACAGTATCAGTATTGAATTCAATTCCCCTTAGAAACGATAGTATAGAAAAGAGGATCAAGGAGATGTCGTATGACATAGAGGAACAGTTGTGTACTAAGTTAATTTACTATCCAATCATTATTCAACTAAATGAGGCTTCTACATCTCACAATAATATCATTCTTAATGACATATGTTCGATACATGTCTGATAGGGATGTTTTTGAGGATACATTTTTTGTGGAACATGTCCAATTAGACACAAAAAGAGAGACGAACCTTAATACATTGAATAAGTATCTCAGAATAAGTACCAATGATGGAGCTCCAACAATATTTGGAAAAAATAGATGATTTAGAATTATCTTCATAGAAAAAGTTCGACAAATACTAACTGTATATCACATCTTGCATTTACATAACTGGATATTAAAAACCATAAGTCCCTTAACATATCATTAAAGGCGATTAACAAAATCAAAACCTATTTACATAATAATTTACTTTTTAAAGAGTTGTGTGCGAACAATGGAGAGATTTTTGTATGCCTGCTACTCCATACTGAGGGTCACTAGCTGTCTAAAGGTAACATTATACAAATTACTCTTGAAAAAGTTGAGCTTTACTTATCATAACGCCATAATATTCATTACCTTGCTGATTTTTTAAAAAAAATGAACGAGGTTTCAAAGAAGTCACAAGGTGAAGGTTTAACCCTTGTCCATTCATAATATTATTTGGAAACTACAGCCTTGTAGATACGATTTGAACCAACAGTAATTTAGAAATTTTCTAGATCTTACATAAGTACCATATTTTCCTTTTATTATTTCTGTTATGACTTAAAGTATTTTTCATTTAACAGGGAAAATCTTCCGATAAACTATTCTATTCAAGTGATAAATGACGTTTCAGATGAAAATTTACTCCTTTATACTGACCACATAAAATAAATAAAAACAGATTTGGAAATCCAATTCAAGGACATAAATTGAATCAATATACCGGAATGGATAACGGAACCATTTTTTATATTGATGTGTTTAAAATTGATTCCAAAACACAAGAAAGTCTCATTGAGTTCCAAAATGATGAAGAGGAGAATGCAAAATTTTCTGTCTCTGGTTGGCAGGCGATGTGTTAATACATGGGATATTTTTTCAATTCGTTGGCAAAAGGTTCAACTTTTGCTTTTAGCTTTTATGTCTTCATACTCCGTTGAACAAGGTTTTAGTGAAGCTCTCCATTTGCAATCAAAAAACCAAAACTGTTTAAATCTTGTAGAATCTGAAGATCTCAGACATAAGTTTATGTTCTTATGTTAAAAAAATAAAAGAAAGTGACCAAGCACACTGATTATTATTAAATGATTGTTAAATTTTTCTAAAGCCTTGGATATTATAATTTGATATAAATAATTTATTTTCAGAATTTTGTTACAATAGTTGCTTAATAGTATAACAAATTTAATTATGCTGCTTTATCAATTATGTGTAATTTATTGTAAAATTTTGGTTGCTATATATCTCTTAAAAAACCTGTAATTTTAGTACAATCCTCCTAAACTTAACCAAATGACGTCTAGTTAAGAGCTCGTAATTTTTTCAGCTACCAATTATAGTTTTGCCAAATTTCGTATGTAAAAAGAAATTCAAACCTATATGAACATATTTTTACAAAAGTATTTTTTTGGGTGGAAAATATTAAATTTTTATATATTGTAAGTTGGCAATTCGAAATAATTTTGGGGAGAAGGTGATCGATAGAAAAAATATATTAAAGTAAAGGGTCGGTAAAAAAAGATTAAGAAAGTATGTGCTGTATCGTTATCGTATCGTGAAAATTTAACATTCCTAACATATATATATTAATTTTTTTTACTTTTATTTGATTATTAAAAATACTATTAAACTAATTTTACTGGAATAAATAAACAGGAAATATTTATTATATTACAATTCAAATACTATTATTATTATTTTTTTAATTATTAAAATTTATCAAGTCCTTAAAATTATGACAATGGAAAAGGAGCTAACACGAACTGATAAAGTCATAAATATAGAACATCTTAATTATCGTAAAACAGGGAAACTGACAAGAAGAGTAAATAAACACAAAACGGTTACTCAGTAAATTAATAGAACTAGAAGAGTCAGTGGGGGTAGTATGCAGACGCACTTTGACTCATGCGGGCCTCGAGGGCTGTCACATAGGCTTTACTTGAGTCCTTCAGACTTTACTAGTAAGTTTTTCGTAAAACAATGTAATTGTTTTACCGTCATTAGTAAAGCCATTGAGTATTTTTGTTAGTTTCTCGACGAGGCACATGACTCCGTTTGGAACCGTCCCATTATAGATGGTCGACGCGTAAATCCTCCTTTGAACATTGGTTATGATGAACTCGATCTTGAAGGTTCCCTCATAGTCAGGATCGGTCGCAACAAGCCAGTCCGTCAGGTTAAGTATTTCATCGAAGTCTTCTAGAATCCTGTCCATTACAGCTTGTATGAGTGGCGAGATCTGAGAACAGTCGTAGAAAAGGTGAAACGAAGTCTCCTCTGCCTCCTAGCAGAGTCGGCATCGCCTATCCTCTGGGCTGTTCTGAGACTTGCCTGTGAAGATAGACGACGTCGCGAGCCTATAGCGAAACCATTTATTGTTTAGGCCACAAAAGGGATTTTTTAATACCCCGAAGGGTTCTTTTATTTTTTGGCTGGCTCCACCCCCAGTCTCTTCAGCCTTTTCTCTATAAGAAGGGCATAGTCACTGATTTTTTTATTATTAATCTTGAACGTACTTCTAATTCTATTGTTATCGAGGCCACTCAACCAGGCAAAAAAGGGAATGTGAGGCCCAACGAGACCGACGTGTTCTGGTTCCTTAGTCACCGTATGCCTTGCCCTGTGCATCAGCATGAAGTTTTAGAGACCCGCCTCTAATGGAGACGAGTGCTTGATGATGAGAGACTTGAATATCCCTATTATATATTTATAAATTCTATAAATATACAAGTCAATCGTTGTGCGCAATCCTTGATTTAATATATTTTTTATACATCAAAATCATAAATAATAATAATATCCTTTACGAGCTCATAACACATAGAGTTAGCTACTTTAAATCAAAAGAGTCAACTGATGAACAACAGCTTTTTATCCCAAAAAGTTTGTAATATGGATAACTTTTCGTTTATGAGTGAACTTAGCTCCTAAGATGAACAATTAGTTCTCATGAGTTGGTACTTTAAAGAGAGCCTTTTGTACACTTCACTATTTTTACATCTATCAATTGCATATATAACAATTTTATCATACCAAAAAAAGTATCAATAACTAACTCTCATGGCAATAGTTTTAACCACTTATTTCGTTAACCATTTTTATACCATCAACCACCACGTTCCTTACTTTATCGGAAACATCAAAAACCGGCAAAATTCAACCTTACTCTGGGTATACTTATACACCAAGGCATGATAATAAATTTATATTTCGATAAATTTTTTAATCGTAACTTTTTCCCACAACTCTTGCTGTATGATCTTTGCAAAAAAAAAACACAATGGGTTAAATATTTCGAGGTGCATAAATATTTACATTTCTATTTATGAGTTATGTCTTTTTCAACTGAAATTGTGATAGTATTCATGCTTAATATCAATTTTTATTATTTAATAAGTCTTAAAAAAATATAATTAAAAATACTGATAAGCGAATATATATTTACCTAAGTTATAATAAAATCTGGCATGTTTCTTTGTTTTTAATATAAAACAAATATTCATCTTACCTTGAATGGGCATGTAAATCACAATAAAATATTACTCCATTATCTTCTATGTATCTGAAAAATGTAAAATTATTAGTAAATATGACTTAAAATGAAAATTAACCTTTTAATAAGAGATTTAACATGGAAAATGGGAGGAAATGCTTCTTTGATGACGGATTTATATTGACGATTTAAATCGCGCCCAGAGAGAGATGTTCTAGTATTTCCTACAATTACACCATCAGGGTTCAACATTGGTACTATTTTAAAGATATATCTATCTCTCAAAAGTTTCGCATGCCTTGAACTTCCAGATAAAAAAAAAAGTATCCCTCGAAGAATCCATGAACTTGGAGTTTCTCCAGGGTGAACACGACAGCTAATAAATATTATTTTCTTTTTGGGTAATAATTCTGGTATGGTTTTAAATGTCTGTGGAGAGCTAATTGTGAGTAAATATATATTGTTTCCTGCTAAGCTCTTACAAAGAATCTTCAGATCTGAAAATAAAGAGTTTTCTCCATTTCGAGTAATATTTTTCAAGTCTTCTTGGAGATCAGTGTAAGAGTAGGGGTAGCAATGTGCCAGATAAACTATGTCATCATTGTGTGGAAAAGTTATATTAAATGTAAGTGTATATGAGGATACATCATACTCTGGTTCTTCTTCTTCTTCATGTGTAGAAATCATTTTATTTTTGTAGTAACGAATATTTGAGCCTACTCGCGTCCAACCTATGTAGTGCTTTTCGGCTTCAATGTTTGAGTACAATACCGGTTTCATTCCATAATTATATAGAGAATCTGATTTCGAAAAATTAACGATACTAAATCGATAAGTTAGGTCAGATTTCATATTTTTAATTTGAAAATAGAACCATTGTGTATGTTTCGAAGTATAAAGATCTGGACGAACATATAGTTCATAATATGATTCAGTAATTTGATAAACTTTTGTTAAATTACCACATTCAAAACGAGATTCAAACTGAAGGCTCTCAAAAGAAACGTTTAAGCTTGGATAAAATACTTGAGCTTCATTTGAAGGTCCAGATATACTTTTAGAAAAATAGTTCAGAGGGTTAGAAGATATATATTCATAAATAAGAGATCCATGGTATTCTCCTATCGGTCTGGGCGTGGGCTCTTTTCCGGTACAAGAATAAAAAAGTTCTGGTTCGCTTGGGTTAGAACGGATGTGATTCATTCTACAAATAAACAACATTATATATCAATAATAAAATCAGTTGAGAGTATATCATATTCCTAAATCAAATTTGTATTTTAATGAGCTAATAAGAAAAAAATAATTATTTCTACATTTATAAATTCCTTTTATTACCGACTGAAAATGACCTGGCATTCATAAGGCCACCTTGGAAGAATACTCGTATGATCAATGGAATTATCTTTCAAATTAGAAAAGGTTATATCTGAACACAAATGATCATTTAATATTAATCCATTTCCTTGGAGACGTAGAGTTGAGTTAGATTTTTGTTGGGCATTTTTGTAATTCTTAACGTCCCTGTTGTATTTCTTTATAGGACTAAGACTACGAGCTCGACGATGTTGAGAATACTTAGTCATATCATTGCGTTGGAAAGATTGAATTTTCATTTTCATTTATAATTATGATCATTTAAAGACCTAAAATTATTTAAATAAGACATTAAGTTTCGTTTCAAAGGGCAATCATGCAATTTATAGACATATATATATATAATATATATATATATATATATATATATCATTTTAGATAATAGATTAGGTTACAACTTTTATGGTTTTGAAAGTTCTGATTTGGAGAATAAGTGAAATATTTTTGAATAACTAATCTATGGACAAAGATGGTGTCGATAATAATTGCAATTATTCTAATTTCAGAGCAGAAATAAATAGCAATGTTGCAATTGCATGAAATCAAGGAGCAAGTAGCAACTAATACCAGGAATATAATACTTACAACAATTAAAAAAATTAAATGTAGCATCACTTCATGGGTGTTTTACTAAATTGAAAAATTACAATATTTATTTTCATATTTTCAATCTGGATAGGTACACATTTTTGTACAACTCTTCTCTATATTTTCAGGATGCATTTAGTCTCAACGACGATATTAAAGAGTATTTAGAATTTGATAAAGCGTGAATCATTACTATATTTGTATCATAACATAACAGATTTGAAGGATAATAATCTCTTCCAAATTTTAAAGTTGGATTTTCGACAATTTGTGAAGATATACGGCTAAATTGAAAAAGTATCTTTTTTGGCCTACGTTTGACTGTATTAACTCTTCTTTTTTTAACAAAACCCAAAATTTTGCTAATGTCCCACTCAAGTATAATTACAAAAAGACAAAGTTTTTTTCGATGTCGTTTTTGGATAATCATTGTTAAAAGATTGTCATAAGGAGGGAATTTAAGAGAAATGACATCATTGCAAACTTTCGGTAACTAAATTTATATTGATCTCAAATGTCTACCTTGACAGGCTTCATTTTCACAGGTTCACAAAAATCCCTCTCAAAAACTTGGAGAAGTGTCTTGTTATTCAGTTCTGCGAAGTCTTTTGTCTAATTTATTCAACATGGTAACTGGATAGATTTCTGCATTATTTACAGGACAAAAATCAATTCAATTATACTTATTATTTGGAAAAAAATTGAAATATTATCTCTTCCATCATAACATAACTATTTCAATGATTTGTAGGGAGAAGAAACAGCGATACACACTTCAATCCATATTGAAATAAATTATATGCACTGCCGGTATGTAAAAAAGAAAGAAAGAAAGAAAGAAAGAAAGAAAGAAAGAAAGAGAAAATTAAATTGGTATCCTTGACAATTTGATAAATGTTTAGAAGGGAGCAGGTTCAGCTCTCATGACGTCTTACTGAGCTAAAAGCTGTTATTATTCTTTATATTCACAGATGAAGACACATATACATTATATTATATATACAATGAGAGAGTCAGAAAATAAACTCAAATTCATGTCAGAAAATTATATATTTTGAGGGAATAAGTCGTGAACTAATAAACCTGGTCAACAGTCAAAAATTGTAAGGGGTCTGAGTATAATAAAAGTTATTTTGTTTACACGCTGACTTCAAATCTGTAATTTTTTTTTTTCGAGCGTCCTAAAGTTTTCGAGAAATTGGACCCTACTCTTTTAGCTTTTTTGGCCCATTTTCCAACTTCAACTTCAATTTAAGCCTACAAGAATACTCATTTTGTGCATTAAAAAATAATGATTCGTTTGTGTACTTAATGCAAATTCCATTTCCAGTAAATTTTTTTTGACCTAAGGGGGATCCTAGGGGCGTAAGGGACGGAAGTATGCCTAAAAGTCAGCCAAATCCTTTGTACTTAAAGAATATTACATCAAATATATTAATAAGGAATACATTAAAGAGATGAGACCCACAGCTTTCAAACAAGATGTCAAGTGTCCGATAAGAATCATTAATTAAGAAGAAATTGTCCATCTAAGTGTGTAAATTTTCATTCAATTTCGACAAAAATCAATTAGAAATCTAAGACTCACGGTAGAGCTACAGAAGGAGCCGTAGTAGCGTGCAGAAGGATTAAGAAACCAGCTGAAAATTGGATGAAAATTTACACACTTAGATGGACGATTTCTTCTTAATTAATCATTCATCATTATAAAAAATTGGACAAGATAACTATAAATATCTTTTTTAACTTCAAGAAAACTAACTTTGTCCTGGTCAGACCAGGAGAATTCAACAGAGGCTGTCGTGATCTCATATAGAAAGATTATCAATAAAATGTCCATAATATTTAAAGACTTCTAGGAAGGAATTTATCTCAGATGCCGACTTCAGAATCAGTGAATGATATTCTATATATTAAAGATATATAAAATATGCACTGGTGATATGTAAGAAAAAAAACCGAAAATTGCCATGCCAACCCAGACAATTTAATAAATGTTGGGGAGAAGAACAGCTTTAGCCTTCGTACGTTTTACTACATTAGCTATAATCAGCTATTTACTTTCCATTTTACAGGGGAAGATATTGATGTTTAGTGTTGTAAATAATATGAAATTCTCGCATACGAGAATTTTTGGAGTTGGCTCTCTGAACAGTACTATTTGTATTCCAAAGCTGGTATCATGTTCCCTTTATTCCTGAGGGCAGCACATCTACCTGACAATAAGGATCTTGCATGATCTCTGTAACACGTGTAATACTTCACAGAAAAACAATAAATTATTTCAATAAAATGTTTATTGGAGTGAGTCGTCGATAATGTATGTGAAAATATTTGTAGTTACGACAGGGATTCTACTTCTCCATTCATTAAAGAGTTTGATTTTGCCTTTATGGACTACTCCTAATCCCTCGTTTCATACTATTTGTAGGCATTGGCTCTAAGTACGAAACCTCTGTCCATCAGAGCTATCATTGGCTCTATGGACTTCTCAAAATCTATCGTCCTATAAAGAGTTGGCAAATGCTTTAATGGCCAACTTTAACTATAATAACTATTAAATATCAAATGTTAGAAATTTAAGCGATAATTTCAAAATTAGTTATATTAACACTAGGATTTAAGATTTTTGAGATATTTCCCTGGATCCCTTCACTTATGAAATTATGATAATCAAATCCCTCATCACACCCTCAGTCAGACTTGCCATTTTCAAGAAGTTTATGCCCTTCACCGTATTGAGAACCATCAAGGAGTCATAGTTTACGATATGTGTTTTTCTTTATTTAAAAAACTTGCTATCGTGGAATCTGGATTGTATTTACATTTCCAACCAGCTGAAATCCTCCTGAGCGCTACTACTTAAGTACTTCTACCGTTAGTCATTGATTTCTAGCGAACTTTTGCTCGAAATTGGATGAAAATTTACGCTCTCAGATGGACAAACCTTTTCATGTAATATTCAAGGTGTTATTTAAGTATAAAGGATTTGATCCTCCTTATGTCAAAACAAAGACTAGAAATGGAATTTGCATTAAATGCACTAGCGAATCATTATTTTTTAATGCACAAAATGAGTATTCTTCTAGCCTTTAATTGAAGTTGAAGTTGGAAAATGGGCTAAAAAAAGCTAAAAAAGTAGTGTTCGATTTGTCGAAAACCGTGTGACTCTCGAAAAAAAAATTACAGATATAAAATTAGCGTGCAAAACTGTATAACTTTTGTTATACTTATACCCCTTAGGATTTTGGACGGTTGACCAGTGTAATCATACATTGCTGCAATATAGCGTTAATTTTTTGGAATGATTCGAAGGCAAAAAGATTGGACTTATTAAAACTATTAATAATCATACTAGGCACATTCACTATTCAAGGTAATTTGTTGAATTTAAAAAAATATTTATTTTCAAACATTTGACTTCCAAATTGATCATTTCCCGTATTTATCTATAAACCAGCAAATAATTAGGTTCATTTTACTTAAATACAATCTAACTAAGACTAACACTTAACTAGTGTACTGGTAAATAGTGGAAATAATCAATTTTGAATTAAAGAGTTTGAAATTCAATTAATTATCTTAACTTTTTGTATTTTTATTTAAATTTAAACAATATTTTGTCATAAACAAATTTAATTAGTATCAAAACTTATTTGCTTTATTTTAGAAAATAGTTAAACTTTCTAAAACTAGAATGACTTAAAAATATAATCTTTAATTCATGTAATTTATAATAAATACTATTATCATCTTACCAATTCCCGTCTTGAATAAAAAAATGTTTCTGGTTAAATGAGAAAATAACTATTTTTTTATATTTTTTCATATTGATTAAATATTTATGTTCATTAAAGAATAACTTAACATGAAAGGAATGGATTTACACTTTGGAGGAATAATATTTCATAAAATATGATGCCAACATATAGGTTGAGTATAACTCTGATTAATTGTTTATCTTTAATGGAGATACCATTACCATAAACTACAAATTAGTTTTTTTCATAATATGACAATGAGGATAGAATATATTCACTCAGTTTACACGGTTTAGCAATACATCTCAGAATTAGCTAATCTATTCATAAGGTGTAAGTCAGATGTTTCTAACCTAGGGTTCACTAACCCCTTAGGGAGAAGTCATAGAGCCAAAGGGGACTAAAAGGATTTGAGTCATTAAGATATGAATTTATAGGCTTCAAAAAAGTATAAACAAACAATATTTTGTCATAAAAAGCATCCAAGGTTTGCTTCTTATACTATGTTCATCATAAAAAATAAATAAATAAATAAAGTAATTTGAAAAACTTAAAGTCGCTTTAAAAGGTGAGATTCCATAATAAAAAATGCTGAGGAATACTGCTAGAATTATCTAACTTGAAATAACTTTTAGGAGCAATCAGTGGCCTAAGAACCGTAGGAGACTGTGCAAGGAAACAATATTTTCAGCATGCCCCCCCTTCTTCTAGTAACAATTTGTTACAACCATTTTTATGGACACAACTCAAAATTTACTTTTACTGATAATTAATTAAACAATATCATGATGACAACCAAAAGTGATTTTTTTAAAAATTTTATGTTGGTTTGAATGGTTAGTATTTGTTGAATATTTAAGTTATGTTTATATCAATAGATTTAGAAAATAGGGTAAATACTTGAATTACAAACACTTTGCTTTGAAATTAAATATTTTTAACCTTTACCTATACACCAGCAAAGTGTTAGGCCCAGTTTGTTTGACTACAATCTAATTGTACTTCACTAGATTAAGGGTACATGCTGAAAATGATCTAGTTTCAACTGTGATAGCTAAATTAAATTCTGTTCAATTTCAAGTATTTACCCTACTTGAATAATTTATGATTTAAAGGATATATTCTTAATACATATAGGGGTTTTGTGGTCATTCATAGATCTGCCAGTATGAAAAAAATAAATTTATTTATTTACTTAGGAACAGCATGTTATTAGTAACATAGTTGTAATAAGAATTTATTAAGAACAGGAACCGTAAATCCGTGGCTAATAATGTCAGAGCTGCAGTACCTGGGTCACTTTTTTGTGGACTCGGACTTGACTCGAAAAAAAAATCAAATTCAAACAATATTGCAGAACAAAACTACTTA
Organism: Lepeophtheirus nordmannii; assembly: GCA_963680855.1. Taxonomy (NCBI): domain Eukaryota; kingdom Metazoa; phylum Arthropoda; class Copepoda; order Siphonostomatoida; family Caligidae; genus Lepeophtheirus; species Lepeophtheirus nordmannii. The sequence goes on along the minus strand of OY804526.1, from coordinate 8,189,158 downwards.
ATATCTAATTAATACAAATAAAAGAGTATAAATCTGAATATGCTTTTGTTGGCATTGCACCTCACAATAACATAAAAATCATAAGGAACCCATTTTGTGGTCACTTTAATTTTTATATACATGTGTATATAGTTTTAATTGGGAAACTGAACATTGATATGGAAAAGGGAATATAATTCCAAATTAAGTATTTATTAGGAGGCTATAAAAAGATACAATTGGTTATAATTTGAATTGATAACACAATGAAAATGTTTTACTGATTAATTTATACGAAATTTTTAATGGTACGAAAAATTAATTAAATATATAATTTATTTTGGTGAAATATATAACTCATATTACACATCAAAGAAATAAATGAAATAGTTTTATGTTATTTAGCCATCAATTTTTTTTAATTTAACTATTTCATCATCATTGTGAAAAGGAACACATTTATATATATATATTTAAAAGAAAGAAAAATATTTCATTATTTAAATTTCATATGTGTATATAGTTTCACCAGGGAAACTGAACATTGATTTGGATATAATTCTACATTAAGTTTTATAGTTTTTATAATATATTTGTTCCCCTGCACAGTCTTCTGTGGTTCTTAGGTTTTTTATAGGCCATAAATATATAAAATAGATTATAAATTTTAATATATAAAATGTACGTTGTCATGGTTAGTATGACAATTTTAAATGTATCAGATATAATTTGAATGGAAAAAAAAAATATTTGTAAGGAAGCAAATAAGATTGAGAACGATAGTGACTTAGGAATGTAAATAATATGCAAATCGTGTTGAAATTAATAACACTCTAGTCAGATATAATCTAGAACATTCCAGAACATTGAGAACATTATTATTGCACATACTTGAACATGGTAGAACGTTCTGACTTATCATGGTACCATCCGGATAGTTCTTTACTAGCTACCATTTTCATTTCTAGAACATTCTAATTATTACTAATCTTTTCTAGTAACTTCCATTGTAACAGTATATAAACATCAATTGTAAATGTTGTAATCAATTCAGAATATAAGTAGAAAGATAATAACCTTGTATTCAACAGGTTATGGGCCCAGACATTGCCCAAGAAGATTGAATGATTCCAGAAGAACATTCATAAGAAGTCAATCAACGAAGAAGCCATCTTGTCACAAGAAAGCTGATCATTTGTTTTGATCAAGTGTTTGGTGTAAAACGCACACGAAATCAAATCGGGAAATTAATAGACGTATTGGAATACCCGAAACGGATTTGTATCGAGACGTTAAACAAACGTATAACGATATGGCGACAGAAAGCACCAAAGTATTAGTAAAACTACTAAATGGAACAAACTATGCTACCTGGAAGGTACAATGTAAAATGGCATTAATGAAAGATGGACTTTGGGGGATCGTTGATGGGAAAGAAAATGCTCCAACAAGGGAAGAAGAAATTCCAAAATACGCATTGTGCAGAGATCGTGCGTTGGCAACAATTGTATTGTCTGTGGAGCCAACACTTTTGTATTTACTTGGACCAGATCCTGAAAATCCTGCTGAAGTTTGGAAGAAGTTAGCTGGACAATTTCAAAAGAACACATGGAGTAATAAATTGACACTTCGTAGAAAATTGTATGATTTGAAGTTGCAAGATGGACAATCTGTTCAAAAGCATTTAAAGGCTTTAACTGAAATATTTGATGAACTAGCAATTATTGGAGACCCGTTAGATGATGAAAGTAAAGTGGTTCATTTATTGGCTAGTCTACCTGTGTCATATGACATGTTGGTCACTGCACTTGAAGCTGGTTCTGATGTACCTCAACTGGAAGTTGTTACTGAACGGTTGCTGCACGAAGAAAGCAAAAGAAAGAGCAAAGACACTTCTAACACAGATGTGGTAAAAGCCATGACATCAAACCATCGTATTCAGAGGAAGGGACCCAAATGTCATCATTGTGGAAAGATTGGTCACATCAAACGAGATTGTTGGGATTTAGCAAAGAAATTCGGAAAAAATAATTCTCATCAAATTGGTAAGTCACAGAAAGCATGTACTGTCGAACAAGGATCTGATGAAGAAGTTATTGGCCTAGTTGTAGACCATGCAATGACGGTATCGGAAACTCTGAAAAATTGGATAGTGGATTCGGGAGCAACTTGCCACATGTGTAACGAGAAAGACTCATTCATCGAGTTCACAGAATTAGAAGAACTGCAGAAGATTACTGTGGGAGATGGGTATTCATTGGAAGCTGTTGGAAAAGGTACAGTCGAATTGTTAATGAAAATATCAGATAATGAAATCAAACGATGTAGACTATCTGAAGTCCTGTATGTTCCACACCTGTCTTACAACCTATTAAGTGTCTCTAAAGCTACCAAGTCTGGAAAGACATTCAAGTTTGATCAATCAGGTTGCTGTATATTAGATAAAACCAAGACAATTGCTACTGCTAAGAAGTCTGGAAATCTCTATTACTTGAATTGTGTCTACAAAGGTACAACAAATGATGAAGTTGCGATGTGCGGAAAGGAAGACACAAAAGAAGCTATATGGCATCGGCGTTATGGTCATCTTGGAGCAAAAAGCTTAGAACAACTAGCAAAGGAGAACTTGGTGGAAGGGTTTGATTACAATACTTCAAATAAATTGACATTTTGTGAGCCATGTATTGGTGGAAAACAGCACCGAACACCTTTTCCGAGGACAGGAGGAGAGCAATCAGATGAGTTACTTGGAGTTATACACAGTGACGTATGTGGAAGGATTGAAAAAGAATCACTCAGTGGTTCAGAATACTTCATCACGTTCATTGACGACAAATCGCGATATACATGGGTATACATGATGAAAAATAAAAGTGAATCATTCCAGAAATTTGCAGACTGGAAAGTAATGGTAGAAAGATCTACTGGGTTGAAGGTAAAAGTGCTACGTTCAGACAATGGAGGGGAATATACTTCGAATGAATTTGAAAACTATCTGAGAAAAGAAGGTATTCGACACGAGACAACGATACCAAAAACCCCAGAACAAAATGGTGTGGCAGAAAGGATGAATCGGACATTGGTTGAAACTGTAAGAGCAATGTTAAACGATTCAAATTTATCCAAAAGGTTTTGGGCAGAAGCTTTATCAACTGCAACCTATCTGCGTAACCGAAGTCCTACTAGAGCTGTTCAGGGGATGACACCATACGAAGCTTGGACAGGTTTCAAACCAAATGTGAGCAAACTTCGTGTATTTGGTTGTGACGCTTATGTACATATTCCCAAAGATGAAAGACAGAAGTTAGACTCAAAGACAAAGCACTGCATTTTTCTCGGTTATGGAGAGAAAACAAAAGCCTTTCGACTATATGATAAAAATAAAAGAAGAGTATTTCATAGCAGAGACGTTGTGTTTAACGAAGCAAGGACAAAAACGATTCAAAATAAAGATGTTACGCATTTAGAAGAAACCACTGATCAATCATCTGTGGATATTAATTACAAGCTGTTCAGTGACGAGACTGATGACACTGAACTAGTAGAGCCACAGAGATCAAGAAGAGAGAGAAACCCTCCTGATCGGTATGGAGAATGGGTAATGTACGCCGAACAAGAAGCAGACCCAAAATCAATCGAAGAAGCCTTTTCAGGTGAGGAAACGGAGGAGTGGACTCAAGCAATGCAAAAGGAGATCGAATCTCTTCATCAGAATGGTGTCTGGGATATCACAGAATTACCAGATGGACGAAAAGTCATTGGAAGCAAATGGGTGTTCAAGCGCAAACGAGATGCAGATGGAAATGTAAAGCGACATAAGGCAAGGTTGGTGGCTCAAGGTTTCAATCAGAAATGTGGTATTGACTACGATGAAACTTTTTGTCCAGTCGTAAGATTCGAATCAGTAAGAACAATTATAGCACTGGCAGCAAAGCACGAACTTCACTTACATCAAATAGACATAACAACTGCATTTTTGAATGGAGAACTGAAAGAAGAAATATTTATGAAGCAGCCAAAGGGATTTGAAATCCCAGGTAAAGAGAACATGGTATGTAAGCTGAAGAAGAGCATTTATGGTCTTAAGCAAGCATCAAGGTGCTGGAACCAAGTCTTAGATAATCACCTAAAGAATATGGGATTTAAGCCTTCCACAAATGATCCATGTATCTACACGATGAATTCAGGAGGAGAGTTCTTTATATTAGCAGTCTACGTTGACGACATGATACTAGCTGGAAAAACTACTGTGAGAATTCAGCAAATTATCGATGATATTCCTGGAAAATTTGATGTTAAAGAAATGGGAAAACTACATCACTTTCTGGGAGTTAAAATAATACACCTTCAAAATGGCGGAATTTGGATTGGTCAGCCTACATATATCAGGGAAATGTTACAGGAATTTAACATGGAACAATCAAAGCCTGTTGCAACACCTGTGGAATCTGGAATGAAGCTGATGAAGACGATAGAGGGAGATCAACTATTTAACCAAGAAACGTATCAATCAGCAGTTGGATGTCTCTTATATTTGTCAACGAGAACAAGACCTGATATAGCATATGCCGTTGGAAATGTCTCAAGATTTACAGCAGAACCGAAATTGCAACATTGGTCAGCTGTCAAACGTATTATGAGATATTTGAATGGTACAATCAATCATGGGTTGTTATACTGCAATGCGCAGTTTTTGACTGGATATTCCGATGCGAATTGGGCAGGTGATCTTGATGACCGTAAATCGACATCTGGGTATGTTTTCAAAATGAGTGGAGCAGCTATCAGCTGGTCGAGTAAGAAGCAAAACTGTGTAGCTTTGTCGACAGCAGAAGCAGAATATATGGCACTTTCTATGGCCGCTCAAGAATCAGTTTGGTTAGAGCGTCTTCTTAAGGACATGGACGAGAAATCCGACGAGCCAATATTAATCTACGAGGACAATCAATCTGCAATATCCATGTCGATAAATCCGAAGTTTCATGGACGAGCAAAGCATATTGATATCAGACATCACTATATACGAGAACAAGTATCGAACAAACGAATATCATTGAAATATTGTGCGAGCGAAGATATGATTGCAGATATGTTAACAAAGGGACTTGGACATGTTCAATTTAGTAAACTTCGAGATATGATTGGTATTTACGAACTGTCTGACAGCGAGTGAGGAGGAGTGTTGAAATTAATAACACTCTAGTCAGATATAATCTAGAACATTCCAGAACATTGAGAACATTATTATTGCACATACTTGAACATGGTAGAACGTTCTGACTTATCATGGTACCATCCGGATAGTTCTTTACTAGCTACCATTTTCATTTCTAGAACATTCTAATTATTACTAATCTTTTCTAGTAACTTCCATTGTAACAGTATATAAACATCAATTGTAAATGTTGTAATCAATTCAGAATATAAGTAGAAAGATAATAACCTTGTATTCAACAAATCGGGCTTGTAAGAAAAAAAGAAAGAGAAAATCAAGCTGATAACTCTGACAATTTGATGAATGTTGAGAGAGAAGCAGCTTGAGCTGTCATGACGTTTTACTGAGCTAAAAGCTGCTATTCTCCTTTATATACACAAATAAAGACATCAATAATAAATAATAACATTATTTATACCATAGATGAGAGGAAGAAAATTCACTGAAATTAATGTCAGGAAATTATATATTTTTAACCAATAATTATACGAGGACTTGAGCTCTTTTTTGTTTACATTTTATTTGCTTTATTAACCTTAATGCATGTATTCCTTCATGTGAGATCTTTGGGATGCCGAGCCATGTACGTGATAATTTAATTAGTAAAGGAAAAATCCTATACATATATTAAAAATGTTTAATGGCAATTACAAAATTAATAAACAATTTAAAAAATTCATCCATAAAGTAAGAGTAAAAAAATTATCTAATTGAGTTACTCATTCTTGTCCTCTTAGATGAGAGTATATCTCCTATCCTGTCAAAAAAAAACCTCTCAGAATCCCAATTGATAATTGTAGAATTTTTGTTTGCTTATCTCAGCAGCAATAATCCTCAACTTGATGTATCCAGCATTCTTTTCTTTTATCTCCAGGAACCTACTTTTGTAAAGTTCATGTGTAATATATTGACATAGATGTCGACTATATTCAGACTTGTAAGCAGAGGCATTTTCTCTTCCAAGGCTTGTATTGTTTGATAAATTCGATTGAAATTTTGAGCAATCAACAAAAGTTCATCGTATATGGTCTTGCTATTTAAAATTTCTTGGGCATTGCTAATAACAAAACTATTTTCATTGAGACATTGATGAACTTCTTTATAGTGTTTAAATTTTCAACATAATATTTGACTGCTTTTAACCAAGATCTTTTACATTATCTCTAATAGGGGCTGATGATAGATAATTTGGCCATAAAAACTAAAACTTTGCTTCCTAGAACCATAATAAAATAAAATCTTTTTTATTTCGGAGATTAGTTGGTTCAAATTAGAAAATTGAATACAGTAAAGTTCTGCAATTCTGTGGAGTCAATGGGCAAGGAAAGTAAGTGGAACATTACTAAAAACATCTTGCTTAATTTTTTATCTTCTTTAATTCAGTTTGCAGTTCATCAGTGACGAAAACCTTTAATTTTTCATCTCTAAAATTATAATCTAAAGTGTTTCAAAGACTACAGACTACAACTTCTTCTATTGTCAAGCCGTTGGTATTAAACCAACCTCTAAAATCAATGAGGTAAGACCGACCAAGGAAGAGTTCATCCAGAGGACCAACCAACGTCGTAATCTTGGATTGATCTTTGATGTCATATGACTCGTCCACTGCCATGAATATATCCTTTTCACCAACTTTCTCTTTGATCATGGAAATCACGACTTGACTTTCGACTTCCAAAGATTGGACTACAGAAAAATAAGATGGAACAAATTTACAGTTATATTTATCCATAAATTTGATGAAATTTGGGTGTTCCACGACAAAAAGTAGGATATTACATGAAACAAGTAATTTGATTACGTCAGAGTAACAATGTTTACTATGTTTATACAGATTCTCTTGTGACATTGGCAGTTTCCATGTCTCATGATCTGAAACATTTTCTTTATAGAACTCGTGAAAGGGCATAGTCAGCATGCCATCACATCTGTATCTTTGTCAAAATTCATTGACGGCGATCCAGGGTCTTGTATTAAACTCTTTTAACATTTTTAAAATGAATTCAAAATGGTGCTAATTCTTTTGGAAATTATAATTGGTGAATAGAACAAGGAAAAAAAAGAAGGAAGATAGGAAAGATAACAGCATGAATGTTTTTTATATAAGGATTGTCAGTTGTCTTTCTCTGTTCTTTGGCACTTTTTTCACATCCATGAATGGTTAGAGTTGTATATATTCTAGGAAAAGTTTGATATATGAAAATTATAAAAGTTTCACGATTAACAATTTAATAAATTCATACATAAAGGAATAGTCAATAAATTATCTAATCGAGTTAGCGTAAAATCCTTGATCGCTGATAATGAAAACTTTTTAAGCTTTAACGAGGATCCCAGGTTAGTGAGATGCCGTCTAAATGAATTTGGGGCAGAAGCCTTGAGGTCAAAGAAGAAGTTGGGAAACTCTGCCGCTCCTTCAGGAGCATAAGGAGCACCTCCTAAAACCCCAGAATATACACCTGACCCTTGGGTTGATTTGGGTTACTGTGGACTTTGAAGAAGTATAAAAACGCTGCCACCCCTCAAAGGAACTTCTGGGGATATGCACTTCGTGTTTGTGGGTGTCTTTTATGATCTGCAATGGGGTGGCGTTTGTTTTTAATGCACTTTGATGTCCTACATACCTGCCTATTAATCTGCAGGTTGGGTTACGTTTTGGATTTTAAGAATGGCGGTGGTGTTTTTTTACCTGTCGTAATGTCCTACAGATACACAAATCAAATCCACCCTATGTCTATTCGACACTTTGTTCATTCTACGTTTTGTCCATTCAACACTTTTCTTTCTACCACTTTTTCTGTGCACCTATGTAATTATCAAATAATTTCAAAGTAACAATAACAATCTCCCAATACAGGAGCTTATATAGCTACAATAGCTAAGCTGTACGAGTACGTGTACTTGTGCGTTCCCTTGAATAAAGTTATTAATATTTTCATATATCACTCTGTTGTGATCTTATATATGTATAGTCTGGATTATTGAAGTAGGACTTTGCTATGTAGAATGTATAGCCAACATTCCTTCCCCATTTTCGGAAACCAACTATATAGTACGAGTCACAGCAAGGTGATCTATGATAAAACGAGAAATCTATATATATTTATACATATATACAAAATAATAACATTTTTTTCTTAGAAATAATAGTTTTTTTTCTACTTCTTCTTCTATATTCAACTGAGTTGTCGTCACTGCTGGACTTTTTCTTTTTCTTGAGTCTTTGTAGCTAAAATAAGATATCAATGAAAAGATGTATATTATATGTATACTATAAATCGTTTTTCCTTTTTTTTGTTTTAGTTGTTTTTGTTTTGTTTTTTCTAATTGCTTTGTGTATCATCGAAACTTTTGATGCTCTTTGCAGACATATATAAATCTCTACTTAACAATTTTCCATCATATTCAATTGCTTCTATCTGAGCAATTGAATTGGACATGGAATCAACCAGTAGCTGTAATAACTCCGAAATTTTGAACTTTGGAGATTCTTCTTTGTACAAAAATGTACTTATCTCTTCAAATCCAGTTAGTCTTATTCCGTTTGTATGGAATGTAGAACCATTTTCGGCCTTTTACAATTGCTTCTGTTTGAGTAGTTGATATTGGGCATAAAATCAACCATTAGTTGTTATAACTCCAAAATGTTAAACTTTGTAATATGTAGAAGGATAAGTTGTTCTATTTCAATAAGTCAAGAGAGCAACTTGTTCTTCTAGAAAGAAGCGTATAAAAGAAGTATCCGAAATTTGTATGGCAGTTTCTTCATCCCTTTCAATATAATTGCAAAGTTTGATAAATGTCTCAGTTTTGTCCAATCCTGACATATTTTTTTTACGCAGATTGGAATTTGTCAGATTTGTACTGGTGGTTGTATGCGCTTATAAATTGGTGAGGGTAGAAAGATTCTCCAAATCCATGGGCCCTGGGAAAAGTCGTGAAGTTCAATTTATCTTCTTTTAATTCATCATTTTTCTCATTATCCTGGTCTGTATTAGTGCCATTTTTCACTTTTTGTTCCTCGTTATCCGAATCTTATTCTTCATATTCGTGTATACATATTAATTCCTCTTCTTTTATACGAGTTCTAGTGAAATAATATTTTAATTTACAGGTATTTACTTTGAAAGGTTTAAAACTTGTACCTAATTGTATTATGACTACGTTAGGTGTTGGGTATGTTTTTGTGACGATATTAGGTCCACACCATTTGGGTTTTCATGCTGTAATTTTCTTCCATCTGTCTTTTAGTGTTTTTTAATTTTTGTGGCTGTATTCTTGACGCTTTCAACATTCCCAAAACTTGGTCTGGTTGATCTTTTACCATCGTGGATTTGGCATACTCCAAGATTTTGTCAAACGGGGTATTGGGATTGGTGTAAAAAGTTTGATATTATTGATATTTACCAATAGATCTTTGTTAGATTGCATTGTATGCAAGTTGGTTCAATGGTCATATCTTTGCCCAATGTTCTTTATTTCCATTCATGGTGCTTTTAGTATAAGCATAAAGTGATTGATTTAACCGTTTGGCTTGCCCATTGGTTTGGGGGTGATATGGTGTTGTTCGTATGTGTTGGATAACTAATGCTTGGTTAATTGGTCGTAATACCTAATTAGTGTACTCTGTTCTGTTATCTGTATTTAAGACATTTGGTGGTCCGAAGTAATTAATCCAATTTTTTTAAGAAGACTTCACTGGCTGATTTGGATTTTAATGGAACTATAACTGTATACTTTGTAAAATAATCAATAATTGTCATTATATAATTATAACTCATTGAAGATATAGAAATTACTATTAAATATGAGTGAGTTCTCTCATAAAATTTTGTAGTAGGGGGTAATGGGTTAAGCAACTGTCTTGTTAACAGCATCTCTTTTTTAACTTTGGCATGACTTGTGTGATTGCACAAAATCACTTTTTTCTTTTTTCCCCTTTTTTTATGCACGACACGGAGTCGCTTGAATTGAATAGATTTTTGAATATAGGACCATTGCCAGTGACCATTTGTACGGACATTTGACTGCCACTGCTTCGTATTATAATCATAAGAGGTTCGGAGGCAGTCTTGTCCTTACTCTTTTTTAATAATCCTGTGAGTTTTGATCATCTTCATGCAAGATTGCCAAGGCCAGTTTCTAATCCAGATTCACATGTAATAACGTTTCTTTATTGAATAGATCGACGTCAGTGTTCGATCAGATGATTACTCTATTATTTGCATCATTTTCAAAAAATATTTTTCTTCTGGTACGACAGGCTCTTACTGACGTATCCGTTACAATTATTTTCTCTTTTTCGGGTTGTACACCTTCCATTTTTTTAGTATCTTCTATTTTGTAGACTGTAGTTTTCATATATTTCGAAATAATAATAAATGATCCACCTCATGATACCTAGTAGTTCTTTAAGGCTGTTTGGCTCTGTTGCTGAACTTAATTTTAAATGGATTTCATTGTTAAAAAAAGACAACACCTCATGCTCAAATTTCTTGCATAGCAAATTGAGTTCCATAGTGAATTCATTATCGCTTTTTTTTTCTTCAAATGATGTATTTAGCTGTGAGGAAGGAGTTGCATAAAAAAAACTTTTTGAATTTATAAAATCTAAGAAAAAGTACTTATACTTTATCTCAAAAGTTAGTGTCTCGAAATAAATAAAAAACATTTGTTCCACGACCGGTAAGTGCACAAGTTACAAATAAATTAAATAAAGATAAAATAATCTTCATAAACTCCTCTTTTAACAATGATATATGGGTAATGTCAATTAAAAATTAGTGTGAAAAGGATTTCATCAAAAATAAGTAAACTACAAAGCAATAATCTTCGTTTACTCCTCTATAATTTATGCTACTAATGTTTTTCTATTAATGCTCTGTAAAAGACGCAAAATTGAGATTAAATATTATTAAAATATTCTGCTAAATTATATTTATAAGCTATAGTAGTTGGTATTCCTACATTTAATGGGAGTCTCTTCCTTAAATATGATGAGTAATAACATAAAACTTCTCTTTGACTTTAGAATAGTAGATCCTTTGAAAATCTCCAAATCCACCGAATAAGGAATCCATCATTTGTTTTCTTGAATGCGTTTTCTTGTTATTTTATTTTCAAATAAATATATCTTAGAAACATTTGTTCTCCACTTGGAATGTGACTATTTATTCTAAAATTTGTATCAACGTTGCAGATTTCTAAATATATTTACCAATCACCTTTTTTTTACTCTCTTATGGCTTTGGACAAAGACAATGCCCTGTACTCCTGGCACCAAGTCGGTTATATATAATGCGGTCATCTACTTTATTTTATCTTCCAGAAATAATAGAGTTGTTATTTTTTTGTTTTAATTTTGTTTTTAAAAGAGGCAAGAGTAAAAACGTCAAATATCATACCCTCATTGTTCTTATTTTTCGACTGATGTTGCCTGCAGCCCACAAATAAGTAACAAAATCTAATTTTACTCGGGTATAAAAATACAGAATCGACTGGAACTTGAGCACAAAGTAGCTCATAGTTTATTTCCATAATATGTTGAACTGAATCACTAGTGCTATTCCACCTAGTCACTGTAGTGGTTTTAATAGGTAACAAAATTTTTTGTTGACAGTGCCTGCAAATTTTGTTGGATTACTATTATAGTGTCATTTCATTCAAGCAAATGTAATCGTGGAAAGACACTATAACGTTAATTTATAAAGTTTAAAAGGATTTTCTGAGAGGTGATATTTTAAAGAGTATTCCATCAACGGATATAATTACGAGGGATATGCCTTACGCAAGTATGTGTAGATGTGATCGGGGCTTACCTTGGTGTAGCTTTCAAAATAGTTAAGGTAAATAAGACGCTTTGAAATTTCCACTAAGACTTATATATTCTATCTAAGTTCTATGCAACTATTCAAATCAATTATCTGAGTAATATTAATTACCGCGCGGACAAAGAGCCTGATATTTATTCGGTTTGGGTCGGGTGTTGTTCCTTCTGGATCTTTCTAATTACATGATGAAATGACCTCTAAGTTAATGTCCTACCTGCCCCCTTTACATCATAAATCATACATATATATTACAGCAAAATATACAAAATAATACTTGTACATGATATTTTATCACAGACTCAACAAAAAATAAATATACATATCTTATCAAGTACAAGGGTCATAAAAACAAATACATAAGCTGTAATCCGATGATACTATACTATATAAATTCCAAATCGGGGTAAACTTAGCAAATGCAGTATAAAATGCTCTTGCATACTCTCGACTCCTTGGCTTCAGAGCATTTTTGCAATCTTGAGTATTAATCAAATCAAGTCTAGGCGAGGCACATTTGAAAATGAAAAGTTTTGCATCTTTGCATGAATTTTTATTTAGAATATATCCAAGATTGATGTCATCCACACTATCGTTTTCGTCTGATGACACCAGTTCATGCTGTATTTGATTATTATGACCCTCAACAAAGCCTTGAGGATCATATTCTAAAGATTGTATTCGAAAGAGATGAAGTTGGTGGCATTATCTCTCACCATTTCTACCAGTTTACACTGAATGCCCCATTCTTTTAGAATATTTTCAATACACTCGGATATTAAAAGATGAGTGTGGGATCCTTGAATTCTGCAGCAGGCCAAACTAAAGCTCAAATAGTATTTGTGTCTATTGCCCCATATGTCAAAAGTGGAGGCACTTATTCTTTTAAACTGCTTCTTGAGTTTACTAATAAGAACCCTTCGACTCATCACTAGGAATGTAAATCATATGCAAATCGGGAATGTAATAAAAAAGTGGAGTTGGCTCTTCAAACAGGTCTTTTTGTTTTCCGAAGCTGTTATCATTTTTTTCCCCTTAAGAAGGTAACATCAACTTTACCTCAACATAATGTTTTACAAGAAAAGAACAGTCTGCAAAGATTATATCATGGAGAGGAACAAAGGAAAAATTAAAAAATGGATATCATTCATTGAGGAGAATGGAGTTAATGATATTTGTGAATATAATAATGAATCTGGAGTAACGTATTGTTATGTTTGTGGTTTGATGTTTTCATTTGTATACATATATAAAGGAAAATAGTAGCTTGTAGCTCAGTAAAACGTCATGACAGCTTAAGCTGCTTCCCCCCTCAACATTCATTAAATTGTCATTAAAAAGTCCAAGAAGAGCTGTCTTGAGCCTGGAGCAAGGCTGTCACAGCTACAGTCATAGTATTATATCGACAACAAATAAGCTGGCTTTCATAGTTACCATATCATATCAAGGGAAGGAGCTACTCGCTAGCTAAAAAATTGCCGTTTTTTACATCACTGATCATAACACAAGGATTGCACCATTCAAGTATTTACCCTATTTTCTAAATCTATTGATATAAACATAACTTAAATATTCAACAAATACTAACCATTCAAACCAACATAAAATTTTTAAAAAAATCACTTTTGGTTGTCATCATGATATTGTTTAATTAATTATCAGTAAAAGTAAATTTTGAGTTGTGTCCATAAAAATGGTTGTAACAAATTGTTACTAGAAGAAGGGGGGGCATGCTGAAAATATTGTTTCCTTGCACAGTCTCCTACGGTTCTTAGGCCACTGATTGCTCCTAAAAGTTATTTCAAGTTAGATAATTCTAGCAGTATTCCTCAGCATTTTTTATTATGGAATCTCACCTTTTAAAGCGACTTTAAGTTTTTCAAATTACTTTATTTATTTATTTATTTTTTATGATGAACATAGTATAAGAAGCAAACCTTGGATGCTTTTTATGACAAAATATTGTTTGTTTATACTTTTTTGAAGCCTATAAATTCATATCTTAATGACTCAAATCCTTTTAGTCCCCTTTGGCTCTATGACTTCTCCCTAAGGGGTTAGTGAACCCTAGGTTAGAAACATCTGACTTACACCTTATGAATAGATTAGCTAATTCTGAGATGTATTGCTAAACCGTGTAAACTGAGTGAATATATTCTATCCTCATTGTCATATTATGAAAAAAACTAATTTGTAGTTTATGGTAATGGTATCTCCATTAAAGATAAACAATTAATCAGAGTTATACTCAACCTATATGTTGGCATCATATTTTATGAAATATTATTCCTCCAAAGTGTAAATCCATTCCTTTCATATTAAGTTATTCTTTAATGAACATAAATATTTAATCAATATGAAAAAATATAAAAAAATAGTTATTTTCTCATTTAACCAGAAACATTTTTTTATTCAAGACGGGAATTGGTAAGATGATAATAGTATTTATTATAAATTACATGAATTAAAGATTATATTTTTAAGTCATTCTAGTTTTAGAAAGTTTAACTATTTTCTAAAATAAAGCAAATAAGTTTTGATACTAATTAAATTTGTTTATGACAAAATATTGTTTAAATTTAAATAAAAATACAAAAAGTTAAGATAATTAATTGAATTTCAAACTCTTTAATTCAAAATTGATTATTTCCACTATTTACCAGTACACTAGTTAAGTGTTAGTCTTAGTTAGATTGTATTTAAGTAAAATGAACCTAATTATTTGCTGGTTTATAGATAAATACGGGAAATGATCAATTTGGAAGTCAAATGTTTGAAAATAAATATTTTTTTAAATTCAACAAATTACCTTGAATAGTGAATGTGCCTAGTATGATTATTAATAGTTTTAATAAGTCCAATCTTTTTGCCTTCGAATCATTCCAAAAAATTAACGCTATATTGCAGCAATGTATGATTACACTGGTCAACCGTCCAAAATCCTAAGGGGTATAAGTATAACAAAAGTTATACAGTTTTGCACGCTAATTTTATATCTGTAATTTTTTTTTCGAGAGTCACACGGTTTTCGACAAATCGAACACTACTTTTTTAGCTTTTTTTAGCCCATTTTCCAACTTCAACTTCAATTAAAGGCTAGAAGAATACTCATTTTGTGCATTAAAAAATAATGATTCGCTAGTGCATTTAATGCAAATTCCATTTCTAGTCTTTGTTTTGACATAAGGAGGATCAAATCCTTTATACTTAAATAACACCTTGAATATTACATGAAAAGGTTTGTCCATCTGAGAGCGTAAATTTTCATCCAATTTCGAGCAAAAGTTCGCTAGAAATCAATGACTAACGGTAGAAGTACTTAAGTAGTAGCGCTCAGGAGGATTTCAGCTGGTTGGAAATGTAAATACAATCCAGATTCCACGATAGCAAGTTTTTTAAATAAAGAAAAACACATATCGTAAACTATGACTCCTTGATGGTTCTCAATACGGTGAAGGGCATAAACTTCTTGAAAATGGCAAGTCTGACTGAGGGTGTGATGAGGGATTTGATTATCATAATTTCATAAGTGAAGGGATCCAGGGAAATATCTCAAAAATCTTAAATCCTAGTGTTAATATAACTAATTTTGAAATTATCGCTTAAATTTCTAACATTTGATATTTAATAGTTATTATAGTTAAAGTTGGCCATTAAAGCATTTGCCAACTCTTTATAGGACGATAGATTTTGAGAAGTCCATAGAGCCAATGATAGCTCTGATGGACAGAGGTTTCGTACTTAGAGCCAATGCCTACAAATAGTATGAAACGAGGGATTAGGAGTAGTCCATAAAGGCAAAATCAAACTCTTTAATGAATGGAGAAGTAGAATCCCTGTCGTAACTACAAATATTTTCACATACATTATCGACGACTCACTCCAATAAACATTTTATTGAAATAATTTATTGTTTTTCTGTGAAGTATTACACGTGTTACAGAGATCATGCAAGATCCTTATTGTCAGGTAGATGTGCTGCCCTCAGGAATAAAGGGAACATGATACCAGCTTTGGAATACAAATAGTACTGTTCAGAGAGCCAACTCCAAAAATTCTCGTATGCGAGAATTTCATATTATTTACAACACTAAACATCAATATCTTCCCCTGTAAAATGGAAAGTAAATAGCTGATTATAGCTAATGTAGTAAAACGTACGAAGGCTAAAGCTGTTCTTCTCCCCAACATTTATTAAATTGTCTGGGTTGGCATGGCAATTTTCGGTTTTTTTTCTTACATATCACCAGTGCATATTTTATATATCTTTAATATATAGAATATCATTCACTGATTCTGAAGTCGGCATCTGAGATAAATTCCTTCCTAGAAGTCTTTAAATATTATGGACATTTTATTGATAATCTTTCTATATGAGATCACGACAGCCTCTGTTGAATTCTCCTGGTCTGACCAGGACAAAGTTAGTTTTCTTGAAGTTAAAAAAGATATTTATAGTTATCTTGTCCAATTTTTTATAATGAATCATGCATTACCTTTAGATCGAAGAAGTTGTCTCAAAGTTATAACCAAATCGACAAGGAGACTTCAGGGATTATGGCATAAGTAAATTCTAACACTACCTCGTGGGAAGACATTTCAAGATAAGAACAGACCACTTAACTCTTAAATATAAATTCAACCCCAACAGAGACTTTCCTTTGATAATCTCTGCTTGCCTCTCGATGTTCAACTATTCAATAGACCATGTCAAAGTTTCCAACAACTCTCATGCTGATTAACTCTCAATTAATAACCCTCTGGATGGTCCTATACTTGTTGTCATTTGAGGATTCCCTTAGCTCAGCTATTGAAGCAAACATGTCTCAAATACTAGTTTAGAGTTTATGAAAATTATTGTTTATCTAGAGGGAATGGTCGCCTCTTCTGTAGAGTTTGCTTAGCACCCCTCCGGAAAAAATAATTCAATGAACTACATTTTTCTTAACAAGGAATCGTTAAAATAAAATTAGAATTTTGTTTCACCTTTTTTCATTTCAGGACATCATTTTCTCTAAAAGTGGTACATCCAGATTTATTTCATATAATAATTCTATATATCTTTTGAGTTTTAAATCAATGCTTTTTATACTCATAAAGAACTTTTTGTCAAAAACAAATTTCTGTATAATATGTGCAATATTGTAGTTTGGAGCTGGGATTCGAAATTTTTAATCTTATTACTCCTTTTCCTTCTCTCATTTCATGCTTCTTCAATTGCAATCTTCTGAATTCCAACAATAAAGTTATTACTAGACATGGGCAAAATGTAGAAATAAAGTTGAGTTTAAGGAAGAAAAGAAACATATCCGTTGGTACCACTACCTTGATGATCAATTTGAATTTAGACTACTCAGTTTCGTTGAAATGAGAACTTATTACAATTATAAATAGCTATTGTGTATTATTTAATATGTCAAATAACTATCAGCTGATAAAATGTAAAGGCTCCAGATAGTAATTGCAGGCATGTTTTCTCACCACAAGAAAATGCCCACCTCTAGTTATTACAATGATTATTCAAATTATATTCGTTTATTTTGAGATTTTCAATCGTTTATTTAATTTTCGCAAAGTTTTTTTAATAATCTCATAATCCTTAATAAGTAATGAAGTAAACTAAATCCTTAATTTATATGTGAAGTTTTTTGTTCCTTTTTAAAGATATTTATTTTCATCTATTTATCCTTGCATAAATATAATTCAAAAAATTTGGTTGAGTTACAGGTAAGAATGATCTAAATTAAACATCATAACTTAGATTTTTTCCCCCAAAATAAAAACCTACAAACAAAAAAACAGTTTTAACACACTCTCAATTCTAAAAATCCGACATAGAAACTAGAAAAAATGAAAAAAATAGACTATAAAATCTAAATCACTAAAATAAAAACATCAAACAAGATAAACTAAAACATATTATAAAGTTCCTCTAAATGTTCATAGTTTTTTCATATTAGTGAAAATTTCAAAATTCCAATTTTTTTGTCAAAAGTTCAAAATTAATTTTTTTTAAAAATACAAAAAATGAAAGGAGTAATAAATGCCGTTAATATTCTTCTAAAAGTGCATATTCAAACAAATAGACATAATTTTTCATTAAGTAACTCCTAGATTTTGGTATAACTACCACACATTTTCATTTAATTTAAAAAAAGTTAGTGCATTAGTTTCTACATATTTTTGCTATTAATTAGGGTTTGCATTTCTTCTTATTTAATTAAACATAAACACAAAGTAAATCCCATCTTCTATTTCCTTTTAGTGAAAGGTTGGTTGAAATATTGTATAAAATATAATTGTAATAAAAAAATCCAGGTAAAAGATATCATATAAGTAGTTTTTTATTGATAAAATGTGTTAAAACCATGCAATTTATAGAAAACTACGTCAATAAAATTCAAGTCTCTTCATCCATTTTTTTCGTTGATGTGTTTCCAAAAACTCTTCAAACATCTATCAATGACTATTCCCTTGCAAAAAATCAAATTCACGTTAGAGATTTAAAATGTAGCGATGTAATATTTCGAATAAAGGACCGTTTGTCAGGAGATGATAAAATTCAAACTAAAGATGCAGAGTACGAGATTCAAGAGTTAAATCTCTGGATACCTGATAACTTCGATACTTTTAGTGGTAAGCTCATTTATATTGACTCCACATTTATTTTCATTTATTTTTCATAGACACAAATGAGAAGGAGGTATATGAATCAATTAATGAATCAATTTCTTCAGATTTTGAAAATATGTCATTCTCGCCTTCTATTGATGATTTAGAAATAGATTATAAAAGTTATTCTTTTTTTAATATGTTTTTTTTTTGTAAAAATCGACTAACTTGTAGTTTGAAAAACATTAATTCCCATGAATGCTCTTATCTGAATAAATCAAGAATACAAAAAATTAAACGACAATGGAGCTGTGGAAGGAAAAATTCCTTTATTCATAAATATTGTAAGTTTTTATGAAGCTATATTAAAATTTGTCTATGTTTCCATCCTATAAAGTTTTGAATCACTATTATTTATAATATTAACTTTTTAATTTAATTTTTGTCACAATTTTAATATCTCATATTTTGAAATTTATTTGTTTAACTTATTCTTATATATTAAACGATTTTTTATTCAAATGGTTCCAAGAAATGATAAATTTATCTGAATTGAAAGTTAGGTACTAATTTTTTCCCTCAAAATTGAATTTTGATAGTTAAAGTGTATTTAGAACAATTTATTTATTTTAAAGATAGCAAACTTTTGATTAGTGTAATCAATTCATGGTTGATATTACTATTTATTGAATAATAATGTAATGTTTAATCTTCAATATCAAAAGTGAAGGACCATATATTTGAATCAAGAAGTCAATTGTATTTATCAGAGGTAAAAATTTTATGCTTAACGGAATATATTTTTTAACATAACTATTTAAAAGCATAAGTAATAATGTAATGTATTACTTGCAATAACCTTCTTACAATATAATATATATGAGAAAAGTATCTTTCATAAATCTAAGGTGAAATACAAACATTGTTTCTTAATGTTTATGTTGTTAATATAATAATAACAAATAATTTATTATTTTTGCCCATCAATATATATATATAGCTTGTCATTCATCTAAATATCAGCAGCAACAACAAAGAGAGACTTCCTTCTACCTTACGTTATTGAATAGGAAGAATAATACGGATGTATCATGCAAGAACAACAAAAGTACTTCTAGAATTAATATTGTTCGTCCAAAAGAAGCTCCACCTAATCCACCAATATTTGATAAATATTCAGTCCATTTGAATCCAAAGAATAACTTCAGTACAGTTAAATTTGTGGATAAAATAAACAAAAAAAATTGTTTTACGGAACCGCTCTATCATCAGTTTTATCGTCAAGAAAGTAATGAAATACAAAGTGATAAGTTTTCAACAAAGAGTCTAATATATTACAACATAGGAAGATTTCCAAAACGGACACTCTGGTCAGAATTATCTGAAGTTAAAAATCACCTTTTGAATTTAAATCAAAATGAGGTTAAATTACAAGAAGCTCTTTTTGAGGTCATTGCAAGTGAAGCTTCTTATCTTAAATCACTTAATATTTTTATTTCACATTTCATTTCAAGCCCAAAACTTGCCGGAAATTATGTCAATGATCCTTCAAGACATAAAAATGAAGGAATATTAAGTAAAAGAGAGTGCCACATTCTTTTTTCGGATATTATATATATACGTGATGTTTCAAAAAAATTCTTTATAGAACTTGAAAATCAATGGCAAAAATCTATTTTTTTGGAAAATATATTGCCAATTATTGAGATATTTGGAGCTGGAGACTTTAAGCATTATGTAAAGTACACAGCAAATCAGATTTATCAAGATCGTCTTCTTTCACACAAATTATCATCATCAAATGATAAATTTAAGAATTTAATAAAAGAATTGGAGTCTGACCCAATATGCGAGTCTCTCACTTTACATTCATTTCTTTTATTACCGTTGCAACGCATTACACGCTATCCCCTTCTCGTCAGTGCCATTTTAAAGCATCTTCCAACATTAGATAAATCTCGTCTTATTATTTGTAAATCAGCATTAAAATTATTAAACAAAGTACGTACTAGAAGGATAATTTGATTTTTTTTAAAGAATTTTAATTATTTAATTTTTAACAGCTCGTTAATGAATGTAATGAGTCGGCAAGGCATATGGAGAGAATGGAAGAGATGCTTACATTAAGTAGGCAATTTGATTTTATGAATCAACGTTCTATTCCGCTTCTTTCTCCAAATCGTTGGTTAATACGTAAAACTCGAGTGACCCGTCTCAAGTATAATAATACCACGTCAGAAATGAAAAAGTCTTTCAGTTGTAGATTGAAACTTAATAAACAACATTTGAATTTATGCCTCTTCACTGATCTTCTAGTCATAGTCAAGCAAAAAAGGTAAAAAATAATTTCATACCTAGTTTCATATTTAAAATTTTTAATAAAATGACTTCATATTTATTATTTTCTGAAGTATTTTATCAGAGATACTTTTTTAAATCTATAGGAAACATAATTAGCATAAGTAGGTGGTCATTCCACAACAACGCATCCATAATTTGTAATTTTTCTTGCCACAAGTCAATGAATGAATTCCTATTTCTGCGCATGGTTTTTTTATCCTGTAATTTTTATATGTATTAGCATATGAAAGTATAATTTTTATACGTCCTTGCTCTGAAAAATTTGTATCTACTTAATATTGCTTTCAAATACGTAGATACAAAATTATTGGTAGATACTGGTAGTCTAGTTATGTGCTGCTTTATCATATTATTTTTTTGGAATTGGTATCTTTCAAATAACATTAGTCGAATTTGGATCCATGGTAATAAGCAGTATTACTTCTATGTATATTCATATTTTTCTGATCACAGTCTTCACTATTAATCAATGATTTGCACACGTAGCATTAGTTCAAAAATTTTACTTATGGAACAAAGAGTGTACCATTAGTTCAGTTTTGACTCAAAAATTAAGAAAATATTATTTTTTAACAAAAAATCCTGCCGGTTCATGTAAATGAGACATTTTTAATATAATAGCTTAATTTGTAGTCTTTCAACATAAATACATCCATATACATATATTTAAGAAATCCATAAATGTTTTTTTATTTGTATATCTTAATCTAAATTCTATGAAATATGATTTAAATATAAAAAAATCAAATAATGGGAGTTTTTTATTAGAGAGGCATACTCATTTCTTATAAAAATAGCACATGTGGTAGTTGAAAGTGAAGGTAAAATACATATAAGAGTTTCTTTAAAAAGAGTTCATTCTAACAATGTGTATTATTTTAAATATAAACATTTAGTGGAAGGTGAAATAGGTATAAAATGAACACATCTATGTTTATCAAGTGGTAGAGGTTTAGTGATAATACATTTGTAATTTTGTAATAGGTAGATTATGTTAAATACTATTTCAACTTCCAGTAAATCCTACATGTCTTAAAAAATACAAATTTTTAGAAGGAACTATTTTATATTCATATTTTATCAAATTCAGTTCGAAATATATAAATAACAAAAACATTTTTGAAATTCTTGAATATACATATATGAATAAGTTATATTTATGTTAGAGAACTAGAAATCAAGCTTTTCTATAAAAAATGTCTTATATACATAAACATTTCAGAAAAAGCAGATTTTTTAAAAAAATAATATTTTCTTGATTTTTGAGTCAACTCTTTGTTACAAGGGGGAAAATAAGTTGAAATTTTGTCAACTACTCTGATACTGTTATTAAAGGTTTAAAAAATTAGAAAACTCCGGTCAACATGAGTTTTTTTAAGGT
This sequence comes from Lepeophtheirus nordmannii, assembly GCA_963680855.1. NCBI lineage: Eukaryota > Metazoa > Arthropoda > Copepoda > Siphonostomatoida > Caligidae > Lepeophtheirus > Lepeophtheirus nordmannii. The sequence goes on along the minus strand of OY804526.1, from coordinate 8,166,783 downwards.
ATGTCAGTTACTTGTCAGGTTGCAGGTTTGTCAACTGCACAAAAAGAGAATGAAAATTAATTGAATCCCGGTGAGTACAAATTTAAAGAAATACCTGTTGCTTTTACTTATAAAATATTTAAACTTTTATAAATTATTATTTTGAAGATTCAAATAAAATCAGCAGGGTTACCATATTTTTATGAATAGAGCTATAAAAAGCATAAACAACTATTAAAAAACCCCGAAATTTGTTATTGTAAACTTGACAATTGGATGAATGTTTAAGAGATCTTTTACTATATTAGCTACAACCAGATATTCCCTTGCATTTTACAGGGGAAAACCAAACATATAAAACAAAGTGGCCAAATAACGACGCTGTGATTAATTTTTGCTCAAATTTAGTTGGCCACTAGAGCTGCCATGAGTGCCGGGAATTATTTTACAACTAACTATGCGAGCTACATAAATTTCTTGCTTTCAATTCAATTAAAACAAGGTGAACTCTGCGAAGGGAACAAAAATATAAATATATACAGTCCAACCTGGTCTGACGGTTATCTGCTTTAACCGTGTCAACACACTAAGCGGTCATATTCATTTCCTACGTAGAAAGCTTATAACATAAATACTCTGTATTAACTGTGTCCATGTAATCCCCAGCCAGTCGTCACTCAAAATAATGGATAATTAATACAGTTGAACCTGCTTCAACAGGCACTTTTTTAAGTGTTTACCGAATGTTAAATAAAAACCTTCATAAAAGAATGAATAATTCCAGATAATAAGTCCTAGATCTTCACTCGGAGAAGGTCTGATGAGTACATTTTATTCATATTTTGATACATGTCTGACTGTGTATAATTGGGATCCTTCAGACGATGTATTCAAACTCAATAAATAAAATATGTATGCATGCACATAAATTGATGTTTTTTCTTAACATTTATCTCTCTCTATCTGAGAATAAATATGAAAATTTTAACAAAACTAGTGATGGATTATTGAAATCTAAACAGTTTGTGATCGCTCGAAGAAATATTAGTATGAGAGGTTTCTTCTTTATTTCTTTAATCCAAAATTTCTTTTTTCGTCGCTAAAACTATGTTTTAATAATTTTTAAATAATTGAATGGCTTTTCAAATCCTAATGTTATGTCTTAAATCTTGGCAAGAGGCATCCTATTTTGCCACTAAAATATGGTTATATAACTTGAAGTCACATTCTTCAAAAGAAAGAAACACGAAATAAAAGATTAAAATAAAAAACATAAAAAAGTATAATCAGAATGGTAGTTATGATATGGCTCTTGGCGAAACATCCATTATAAAAAAGTAGGAGGAACGTAAATTGCAGCCTCATGACACTTACAGAACCTCTCAAGTCTGTCAAAAATGGTTTTTCTTATTATAAATATTTACTACAATTGTAAGCTTTGTCTGTATAAGAGAAATAAATAATGTTTATTTTAAAAAACTACTACTCTTAATCTCTAAAAAACAAAGTTGATGTAATTCGTGACACAGTTGTACCATTAAAGCTTTTAAACTTGCTGATAAAATGTTAGATAGAAGAAAATCGACTTTCTTACAATAATTATAATTCTCCGTTCATCAAAGAGATCGACACTGCATCTATGGACTACTCTATATGAGTAGATAATGGCTCTAAGGACGGAACCTCCGTCCATCAGTGTTGTTTTTGGCTCTATGAACTTGTCAAAATCTATCCTCCTAAGAAGAGTTGGCAAATCTAGAGTGCAATGGTGTTAATTTTTTTTAAAGAACTAAAACAATTGATCACTGCTTTTTGTAAAATAATAACTGAATACCTTTTCTTTCACAAATATAAAATAAGGAAATGCCAAATTGAATGGTCTCTTCCTATTTTTTCTAGTGGGAAAAATAATATAAAAATACACCAGTATAAAATGAATTTGCAATTTTCATAGAACTGAGATAAAAAATTATGAAATACTGAACCTATTTGGAGCATTGAAAACATACCACTTTCTTCAACAGAGTCAAAAAGGGTAATTTCAGCTGCAGGTTTATTTGTGTCCGAGTTGGGAAACGTGCAAAAGCGATCTATTTATTGATCTTCTTTTGTTTAAATGCTACTATCAAAATTTATAATAAAAAAATAATTTTAGCCTTACTGATTGTTAAGTAAGTATTCATATGTATCAAGTTGCTATATATTTAACTACAATTCTCATTTGGATTTCTTTATGTATAGAGCATTTAAAAACTTAATTAATTTTTTTATAAATTTCGATCCCCAAGACTCATGTTCATGAGTATTGAACCTTACAAACTTACAAATAAATATTTACTCATAAAGCCACCTTCTAATGTAAGAAGCATAGATTGTTAATTTATATCTTTTACGAATGTACGGGTAAGACAAGCTTAAATTTTTTTTTTTTTTAAACTACCATTTATTTGGGTTCAACTTTATCTCAAAAAATAAGAATAGAAAAAAACAATAATAAAGTGATGATAAAAATACCCCTCAATATGTCAAATATGAAAATCATCTAAAAGTATATACAATTTTCATAATTGTGAAGCAATAAGTTTATATGTTGTAAAAAATATATATTGCCGGTATGTAAAAACAAAGAAAAGGACATTTTTTATGGTAAAACTGACAAGTTGATGAATGTTTGGAAGGATAGCAACATAGCTATCATTAGAGTTGTAAATCTTACGCAGTTGTTTGCTGAAGAGTATTTTTTTGTTTTCCAATGTTGCTATCATTTTTCCTTTATTCCTGAGGATAACCCATACGGATCTCGCATAATCTGTATAACACGTGTAATACTCCGCAGAAAAAAAATCAATCATTTCAATAAAATGTCTTTTGGAGTTAATCATCGATAATGAATGTGAAATATTTGGCGTTACGGCAAGGATTATAATTCTCCGTTCATCAAAGAGATCGACACTGCATCTATGGACTACTCTATATGAGTAGATAATGGCTCTAAGGACGGAACCTCCGTCCATCAGTGTTGTTTTTGGCTCTATGAACTTGTCAAAATCTATCCTCCTAAGAAGAGTTGGCAAATCTAGAGTGCAATCTTTTTGTTTAATAAAGCAAGTACAATGCTAGTAATGAAGGGATGAAGTCCAATTCCCCGCAATAATTACACAGGCCAAGAAATTTGAAATGTCAAAAATCCTAAGGGGTATAAGCATAATAAAAGTTATTAAGTTTTACCAGCTGATTTCAAATCTGTAATTATTGTTTTCGAGAGTCCGACGGTTTTTGAGAAATCGAACCCTACTTTTTTGGGCCATTTTCCAACTTCAACTTCAATTTAAGCCTAGAAGGATACTCGTTTTGTGCATCAAAAAATGATAATCCGGCAGTATTTTTACTGCAAATTTCATTTCCAGTCTTTGTTTTGGCCTAAGGAGTCATTCATATCAAGAATGGAGAAAGAATATAGGACTCCATTGAGGAGTCAATGTTTGTATGTAAGAAACTAATTTGCACATTCATCTCAGATGTCATTCTACTCCGATATCATCGCTTATATTGTTACGACGGCTCTTATATACACTGGACTCGCTGTTCGTCGCTGTTTCAACCAACTGTCACATATCCTCATTCAATGGATACTTCTACTTACTCATTCATTTCTCACATTACTAGAAATACCTCAGTTTACCGTCTTCACATTACATTTTACCCCCTATTAGCCTGTCACTCTGTACTGAGTCCCCTTCTTTATGCCTTAAGTGAAGTACAAGGAATAATCTTGAAGGTCCTTTGTTAATGATAAATTTATTTCTTGTAAGTCAATCGCATTCTGGAAAATGGTCAAAAAAATCTTGAAAAAAAGATATTACAGATATGAAATCAACCTGCAAAACTAAATAACATTTATTATGCTTATGACCCTTACAACTTTCGACTTTCCACCTGTATTATTAGTTTAAGACTTATTAGAAAAAAGTATTTGGTTTTCTAACGTTTCAATTTGAGTTTATTTTCTCAATCTACTTATTCTGTCATCTATGTATAATTTATGTCTTTATCTGTAAATATAAAGGAGAATTGCAGCTCGTAGCTTTGTAAAACGTCTTGACAACTGAAGCTTCTATGCTGTGAAACATTCATCAAATTGTCAGAGTTACCACGTTGATTTTTTCTTTATTTTTTTAACATATCGGCACTGCATAAGATTTACAACATTAGCTATCATTATGTTTTAGTATATGAGCTACAAGTACAGGGGAAGACAAATACATTGTAACGCACTGTTCTTTGTTCTCTTTTTACAATTATTATGTAGCATCCACGACACTCCCTTTTTCCCCTTATAGCGAAAAAGGCTGCCTAAAAGTGTAATGGCATGCCAGAAGCAGAAGAAATGACCGGGAAGTCATGGGTTTTGCAGATCAACTCATAGCTTGCCAATCTAAAATTTTCAGTCTAAGGAAGTCATCAAGTAACAAAAAGGTTTTTGTGCCAAAACCATGCAACAAGAAAATGACAGATGGCTTCACGACAAACTTTGTAAATTCAACGTCAAAATTTGGACCAGTAGCACGAAAGTGTGTTAGTCCTAGGGTTTGGACAAAAAACTAAGCTTGCAGTCACTGTCGTTGATAATGGCCGCTTCATCTCCAATTTCATTCTCTGTACATTGCCAAATCAACAAATTAGACTTCTTGGTCGACAGTGGAGCTGCAGCATCAATTATTCCTCTGCAGAAGCAAAACATAAAAAAGAAAAGAAAAGAAAAGGAAGAAGCCGCTGTCACCACCACTTATTGCCGCGAATGGATTCGAAATTCAAATAGTTGGAAGAAAATGATTAAACATTCAGCTCAGTGAAAAAGTGTATCTATGGGCATTCGTGGTAGCAGATGTTACTCATCCATTATTGGATGCAGATTTTCTTCTATATTTTTAATTCAAAGTCAATATAGGAATTCACTAACTTCTTCTTTCATGTTGAATGCTAACAAATATTACCCAATGTTCGGACGTTCCCTGCAAGCTGATGAACGAATTCCCAAAGGTGTTTAAGAACGAAATGTCATTGTCTCAAGATAATGCTCCCAAACACAGAATTAAACACTTATCAAGATAAATAGACCCCCAACATTTTCTAAATTTCGACACCTGGTAAATGGAGAAGAATGGTATTTGTCAGAATGTAAACCTGATTACTATCTCCTTCCCAACATTGCTCACATCAATTCATTCTTTTGAGGTGCTTAATTACTTCCCAACCTGGACTTATTAAAGGAATATTTCCAAGTGCCCATAAATCTAGAGAACATTCCCAATACAGCAATCACCACCACCATTTGATACTTACACCTTCAATTACTCTTGTTTTGGACTCTGTAATTCAGGGGCTAAATTCCAAAGATTGATGGATAACACTTTAGGAAGTTTATCACATTGTGTGTGCTACGTGAACGATTTATTAATTTTCTCTTCCTCATTAATTGAACATTGGAATTATGTTCGAGCAGTCTTATAAGACCTTGGTAAAAATGGTCCAGTGGTCCGTTACTAGTAATGCATTTTTGTAAGTACAGAGATAAAATTCATTTGTCTTATATTTCAACAGACAGAATTGCTCTGCTCCCAGAAAGGGTATCTGCAATTCAAGATTTTCCAATCTCGAAGAGCATAAAGTCGCTCCAGGAATTACTAAGAATGTTAAATTTATATGACAGATTTCTTCCAAATATTGGTCATACAGTTACTCCTTTGTACAACCTATTGAAGGGTAAAAAGAAAAAAGGTAAAGGAGCAATTTCTTCTTTAAGAGGGGGTGGAAGAGTATAGACACAAATTCATATTTACCAAGGATTATAAATTATCTCGATTAGGTATTATTTTATTGGTTAATATTTGTAAACAGTCTATACTACTGGATTACACGTAGTCAGCGTTACATGTTTTTTGCTCAAGAATTAAGAAATAATCATATCAGCTTTGTAAAATAAAAAATGCTGTTCATACTGCCAAACACTAAAACCTTCACACACAAGTAAACGCTTAAGAATTATAACTATTGTCAGTGATGCATAAAAAGGGTCCAGCTGACACGCAGGCCCGAGATGATGTCATAAATAAATATGGTACCCTTGAAGTAAGGCAGAATTTCAGCCGATTACATTTGAAGGGACGGAATGTAACTTATTATTTTGGTGTTTTACTTAAGAATAGATTATTATTATTATTGAGTGGCATTAAAAATTTGTAAAGGATAGAACACTAAATTTGTAGCAACTAATGCCATAGCATGAGACCTGAGTCATTTTGGAATAGACTCGGACTTGACTCGAAAATTGATTATTATAATCAATACTAATAGAGTATAAACCTCAATATGTCTTCGTCGGAATTGCACCTCAAAATTATTACACTTTTACACATAAGTGAATCCTATAATTCATATTACATATTTAAGAAACACATACAATTAAATGAAATGATTTTATCTAACCATGTAGCGGCTACTTTTTTTTATTCAACAATTTAATTATCATTTAAAACTATTATAAAAACTTCAAACAGTCAAAAGTAACACATTTTGTAATCACTTAAATTTTTCCATAAAAAAATAAAATAGGATGAAATTTCATAATGCTTATCTCAAAAATATATATATATTTATACAAGAAAAACTGAACATTGATTCGGAAAACTGATGTGACTCCTGAATCTTTACTATTACCATGCTTATTGAATGGATCCGTATTTCTTTTGTGACATCAGCGATTTGAAAGTCTCATGATCGGAAATTTCTTCAAAAAGAAGTCGAGAAATAGCATGGCCGGAATGTCATCACACTCGTATCCTGGACAAATTTTTAAGCGTTGCTACCTCCATTGTCGGCGACCCAATTTCCTGAATCAAATCCTCAGGCATTTTTTAACTTAATTTAAAAATGACACTTGTTGTTTTTGAATGGAATAGAACTGAGTCATAAACGAAGAAGAAGAAAGAAGTTTGAAAAGACAAATGTTGCCAAGAACCGTCCTTTTTTTGCATGTCAGCTGGACCCTTTTTATACATCACCGACTATTGTACTATTTTTTGCATTAAGGGAGTACAAAAAGTAATTAAAGTTAATGATAACAGCGTTTTTTTGGAGATGTCAGAGCGGAATAATCATTTCTATTAATTTTTTGTCCAATTAAGATTTCCACTCCCTTTCATTAAAAGCTGGTTGGAGTCTTCATATAATTATATATGTAAAAATGTGGATATCCGGCATGGTAAAGTAAGCCCCTTCTTTTGATAAGATCAAAAATGATATGAAAACTAGCTTATTTGCTCAACATGTGGCTGTGATGGGACTCTCTGCAGGCTCATGTCAGCTCTTCTGAAACTTATAGTAATAAAAGTAAATAAATATTAAATCTTCAAGTCTTTAGTTTGATGATTATAATGGTTATTAACATTCTTTAACAACACACATATTAAAAAAATGAGGAAAAATATATTGAACGAAAATGTTTAGTAGATAAAATATTAACCTTTGAAGAACTAAATATACTCATGGTTCCATCGAGTATATCTTAAATATTAGAACATGTGGATTTTAATCTTTTAGGAAAGTCCCCTAAAGGCTAAATACTCTTTCGGTATCTCAATTAACCACCATGTACGGCAATGTCACTATACATTGTCTTTTAATAAGTTAAAACTACACGAAATCATTATTCTAACAAACAATTTGTTCGAAATTTGTTTTACATGAGATTATTTTTTAACAGATTATAATGTGTTTTTTATTGTTAATTTCAAATGTAGTTTTAATTTTTTTCTACAAGCTCTTGCTTTTTAGATATTTGCATTTTTTTAAATTGAAAATTTACCCAAGGAATCTAATTCAATCGTAATTGGCACCTTGAAGGAACAAAATAAATTAAAAACTGCGTATATATATTTTTAACAATGATTGAAGATTTAAAAATGATATTTATAATTATTCTACCTTGCTATAACTCAAGAAAATGGTTGAAAACATATAAAAAATGTAAACAAATTAAAGATTTTTTTAGATAGAAACATAAATATTTTACTTAGAACTAATTTTCTCCCATAAAGTTACTTTCTCGATAGATAAAAAAAATCAACAAAAATTGGAAGAAAAGTTGTATGATATTATTGCAACTTTTATAATAGATAAGATAATATTTAATAAGAATTATTATATCAAAAGTAAAAGGAAAATAGCTTGATGATTGATGAAATAACATTGTCCAGGGTGACAGCTGAAATGCATTTTGAGTACTACTGGCATGTTTTAAAATGCATGCATTTATAAATTTCTACATAGAGTATTTGTGGTGTGGTCTCCACACTCACTTAGCAAAAAGATTTAGTCTACGAAATTTGTATTGTATGTTTTCTATTTATATATACTCTTAATTTTTTACATTAACAATAGAGCTCTTCAATGTAGTCAACAACTATATTGTTTATAGATGACTGATCCTTTTGAAGCGTATTATTGAAATCTGAGTACATTAAATCCTTCTTTATGGAGTCCATTAAGTAACTCTATTGTTATACATTTTACTTCTGAACATATGTCATTAAACTTTTTATCAATAAAAGGATGATTTCTTTTTTTGCTTCTTTGCTAGGTTCCGTTTTGATGAAGTTAAGAATATATAATTTATTTTTCTTTGCTTGGCTTATAGAAAAGTCAATGACATTTTTTTTAGGCCTTTTCCATTATTTTAATTTCCTTCACTACATGAGAGCCTTCCCTGATATGAATGATTGCATTAATAATGTCACTTAACATTTTCCTCTAACAATCTGGGTTACTTAAAATAGAACAGTTATGTTTCCATCTCTTACGTTTGTGTCCTCCATGTAACATTCAAAGATAGTCTTTATGGTTAGATGGTCTGATAGGGAATTAATTTTCACAATATTTATTATTTACTATATCATCCTGGAATATTTTGATATGGCGAAATTTACAAATGAGTTTACCAGGATCTCACTGAAAGACAATTTTCCGAGAAATGAGGAGCCTTGATAATCATTCTTTGAAACGCTGAAACGTTGCACCAGTATTCAAAATGTCAAAAGTTAGGACTTAATTTATACTTGGATAAAAGAAAGTAGGGAAAAAGTACTTGTTGTACCATTGGCTATGGTCTTGTGACAAAGAATATATATATGTTCTATGTTGCAAATTACTATTTTTTTAAATAAAGATTATAAGTGGAAGGTTGAGTTGTTTGTGCCCAACAATTAGTGACAGCGTTATCTTTAAGAAATGGAAGGAGGAGCAAAAGATAAAGAAGTATTGTCAGTGGATATTTAGTTCTGCCAGACCAGAATCCTGGTTTATTCCCGTAGAAAATACCTTTAAGCAGACGAAGATATCAAAAGACAAAACCCTCTATCAGCAATATCGTCCTCTGTAGTATATAAATTAAGTAATGAAGATGCTACATGCAATTCATACTTTCAATTGTGGGAACCAGTTTTATCTCTTTCAAAAAACATAAATTGAGTTGTTCGAGGAGTTGTCGGAGCCGAAGTCATTTATTAGTAAATCTTCAGAATATTTTGAAGAACTCTGAGATGTAATAAAAGGTAAACATTATTAAACATTAATTTATTAAAGTTCTGCTTAAAATAATTAAGATGATTAAGCCTTCTCTAATGAATTTTTCTATTGAAGCTCTGAGAGCACTTGTTGCTCTCTCAAAATAATAATTTTTTCAAGACTGTTTCAGCAGTGAGGAGCCGGCACTATGGACGATTTCACTCTTCTAAACGTTAGTTATTAGGACTGACAAATTTTAATACTAATCAGCTTATAAGGTATATATATTCTTTAGAAATCAATCTCAAACATGTAGGGTATATCGATGTTAATGACCTAAAATAACGAAAGTGAAAATTGATTTGTGGTTTTCACCAAATAGGTATATTTCAGCAACTAGATTCTTGGAAAAATAAAATGAAAATTGCCATTACAGCTGGTGATTTGCTTTTAGTTGAAGTTGCAATTAAAATCAGCACATAAACTAAAGAACATCGATACGGGTGCAGCATTGTTTATTTTTTCAAATGGAATTACAAATACCACCTTGATCTTTGCAAACTGTAGCTAATAATAAGTCGTTCCATTTGAAAAAGTCAAGAGAGCAACTTGTCCTACTAGAGAGAAGTATCCGCAATTTATATGACAGTTTCTTCATTTCCTTCATTGTAATTGAATAGTTTGATGCAGATTGGAATTGGTCAAAATCTATAAAATTTCATTACAATATAATTATATTTTTATCTTTGTATTGTTTATGACCATATCACATACAACTCGTATGCACATAATGAATACGATTGCATATTTTTAGCAGCAATTGACGACTATTAATATGTTAGTACAGGTGGTTCAATTTACTTATTAATAGGCGAGGGTATAAAGGTTCCCCAAATCCATGGGCCCCGAGGATGGCCATGGAGTTAAGGGGCAAAAATCGGTTATATGAAAGATATTGCTGATTAATAAAGTCTCAAGGTTCTTAGTATCGATAAGGTTGATAAAATGTATTGGGTTTCAACAAAAGAAAACAAATAAAATCAGGAAAATATTTCCAAATTGCTGCAATATCTTTGATTTTCATGAAAAATCCGGATCCCATGAGTTGTTTGAGTCCCCTAAAATGAAATTTTAATGAATATATTATTGCACATAGAATTTATTGATGCGCCTCGTGTGTAAACAAACATAACTCTATATTCATAGAATCAAGTTGATTAAATTATCGAGTAATTTCTCAGTACAATTACTTGAATCAAGCTTTTTCGGACGTCTTATATACTCATAGCGGTTAATTTTCCCAAAGTTGAATGGATGCTACGGTAGTGATCTTTTTATTCGATCACCGCCATTCAACCCTTGAATGATGTATCATACGGAAACGAAGAATTCTTCCTGCGTGCAAGAAAGGCATAAAGGTCCCTTGGCTCCTCATGTACCGAAGTTCTCCTTTTGGTCTCTATTTAAATTGTAAACTAAAACAATGGACGGCAGCACTCCTGAAAAGGAAGCTTTTCGGGACCACGATGTTGTTGAAGTAGCTATTTTGGTATCCCTGTCTACGACCTATCGCATATTAGCGCTGGAATGATCCCCCAGCGAGCAATTGTTGGAACAAAATTATCCATTAATATTCTTCAAAAAATTTCAAATCTCATTAATCCTTTGGATTACCAGTAGATGTCATCAGGTCTGAAATTTAAAGTCAAAGTAATTGGTATAAAGTCTTCACTTGAAAGGCTGACAAATCATTCTTTCAAAATCCATGCCTTGTGTTATATCTCCAATGCTTCAGAAGACAAACTGATCTCTACTTTGAAGCTCTTCACTGAAAAAGTTTGTGATTGGACCACTAAGGTCATTGAAAAAACAAAAAAGTTTAGCAGAACATTCATAATTAAAATGAAAGACTAATACCATCGGGTCAGGCTCTCTCTTGTTGGAAGTAACTGGTGATCCCCAAAGAATGTCTCAACTTCTTTCCGTCAAAGGAAGTATCATTATATTATTTTTTGACCGTGCCTGGAAACAATGTAGCAACTGCTTCATATACGGCCACTCAATTACCAAATGTGACTCGTTTAAGGTTTCCATAAAGGAATATAAAGGTCATCTCTTGGAAAAATTGAAAAAACTTGGGGACATAAATAACTGAACATAGTCATACAGGGGTGCTATATTTCAAATGGAGAGTGAGTCAAATTGAAATCTTGAAAATTAAACAGATGGTAAGACAAATAAACCTTCGGTTGTAGTTAATAATAAGACAAACGCATGTAGTAAATTTAAAAGACCAAGGCTTGAGAGCTCTACTGTGTCTTATGAATAAAGATATGACGAGGACACTTTTGACACAAGCTTCAACAGATAAGGAACCTGGAGGAGATGAAAAAGAAGAAATCAACAGTCCGTGCAAATTTCATTTAGGGAGTTTGAAGGATGATTTGTTGGTCTTAGTTGATAATAACACAGGTCTACAAATTTGAACTTTCAAAAATCTTCTGGGGTATAAGTATAATAAAAGTTATTCAGTTTTGCTCACTGGTTTCAAATCTGTAAATTTTTTTTTCGAGAGTCCGACGGTTTTTGAGAAATCGGTCCCTACTTTCTTAGCTTTTTTGGCTCATTTTCCAACTTCAACTTCAATTTAAGCCTAGAAGGATATACATTTTGAGCATTAATAAATAATAAAAGGCTTGTGAATTTAATGTAAATTTCATTTCTAGTCTTTGTTTTGGCCTAAAAGGACTCCTAGGGGCGTAGGGTGCCGGAGTAGGTCCAAAAGTCGATGAAATCCTTTGTACTTAAATAACTCCTTGAATATTGCATGAAATGGATTAATAAGGAATGCATTAAAGAGATTAGACCCAAAGCTTTCAAACAAGATGTCAAGCGCCCGATAAGAGCCTTTAATTTTGAAAAAATCGTCCATCAAAGTGTGTAAATTTTCATCCAATTTTGGGCAAAAATTCGCTAGAAATCTAAGACTCACGGTAGATCTAATAAAAAACAAGTGCTATAGACTGTAGTAGTAGCGCGCATAAGAAGACTCTGACATCAGCTGAAGATAACCAAATTCAAAAATATGGAAATGTTTATGTCTCTCAGTACTGGGTCCCCTTCTTTATGTCTAAAGTGGAGAACAAGGGATAATCATGAAGCGTCTTTGTTAACGTCAATCGTATTCTGAACAAACTCATTTATTTTTTATACTATTTCTATTTTTATACTATTAAGGGTACTATTATTATATCTGATTTTGATATATAAAAAATATATTAAATCAAGTTTTGCGCGCCCTTTTTTTGAATTATTGAATAATAAACAAGTATCAAGATGGATTTGTATACTAACAAAATTTATCAGTGTATAGTATATCTAAATAATAAATTCTTCATAATATTAAAAAGTTGGCAACAAGGAAAATACAGAAGACTAGCTACCATATGTTTTTCCAAATTTTTCCTTTCCCTTTTGTGAGTCAAGGTTGCGAGTGAACAAAAAAGCTCGTCGTGCCACCCGTCAGCATTTGACTTTCTTATGACCTTTTCAAAAAAGTTTGGTCCTAAGTCCTATCGAACAAGGTCGACTAAAAAAAAGAAATAATATTATTGCTTTAAGTCTTCCCCACGTTTATAGGTTGTTTAACATTTTGGTCATCTTTGTTTCTTACCTTATTACTCTGCAATGAAGTTAGGAAAATTGTCCTTTAACGTCAACTCTATTTCAGCCTGAGCTAGAGTCAACAGGGTTTTCAATTATTTGAAGACTGTTGATTTCCCCGATATTGTAGTTCTAGTTAATACTAGGCTGATTGATTCCCATAAAATTGCTTATCCTCGTCTCGTGTCTTCTTCTCAGCCAATTCAACATTCAAATTTTCTCACTCAGCTAGAGGAGTTCTACTCTGGTGAAGAAAACTCTATGTCCAGTTCTTATTCAGCCTAACAAGGAAGGAAATTATGTTTCAGTAGACGTTACCATACTTAACAAAATAAAGAGGGTCCACAAAATCTATGGTCCAAACATAGATAGAGAAAATTTCTTCACAAACACAATCTCGGACGAGTGGAATGAAAATAATATAGTCTTAAGTGACTTGAATATAACTTACTAATCAAGTAGAGACTCGCCCAATTACAATGGTTTTCATAATTTAAAAATGGAAGAAACTTAAAAAAAATCATCACAAAACATAGCCTTGTGGACGCAGGTCTATATTTTGACAAAAATAAACCTAAAATGACATATACCAAGAAATGTCTGAATGATGATAGTATAAGTATAACTTGACTATATTTTTTTGTCATCCAACATCTCTAGGTTTCTAAAGGACTATAAGGCTTTTACCTCATAAATATCCGACCCAACGTAGCATATTTGTCATTTGCAATAAATTCGCTCAAATCTTATTGGAAACAAAATGTCTCTCTCCTAGAAGATAGCTCCACCTGCGTTTCAATAAGTGATACAATTAATTAATGCAAATATTTATACAGAAACAACTTACTATCTCCATGTGCAGCACTAGAAAGAGTTGAGAAATAGTCAAAAAAAATTTTGGTTGAGAAGGGAAGGATGAAAGCCTCTGAAAGAAAAAAAACGGTTAGATCAACTCCTGAAAATGAAAGATCAACAAAATGTTGCCGATATGAACGAAGAGATATAATAAATTATAATGGCACACAATTTAGAATGAGCAATAAATAATAAGTCCGAGTTAATTGAAAGAAACTTGAAACGTCTCCCTTCTGCCCCTGCCATGGAATCAATAATTCAAAGTTTAAGGAAAATTACGAAATCCTTCACAGTATATTTCTCACGTATAGAAAATATACTATCGATTATTAAGTAACCCTATACATTACTTGAAAAATATATTAATCATCAAATATTAAATAAAAAAAAAATGAAATGCATAAACACCAAAAATCAAAGATAATAAAATAATAAAAAAGATAAAATTTTATAAATCTTAGCAGTGATTCTTTATTCGTATTCTCTCTTCTATTTCCCTGCTTCAATATACCTCGTTTCCCCATTCTTCTTTCCCTACTGGATTAAACTCGTTTCTACTTCCCTACTTGAAATAAGTTTGTTGATGTTGATTGAAGAATTAAAACTTGCTCCGAATAGATAAGCAGAATTAAATGCTTCTTATGCTGGGTATATTAAATAAAATATATAGTACATAAATGTTCCAACTCATCTCAATTCATAAGTCGTATGACAATCTATTACTATTAATAACCAACTATAATCTTTTTTGTGTTTGACATAAATTACTTTTTGAGATTTTCCAATATATATTTTTTTGGAGATTTTCCAATATAAATTTTTTTGGAGATTTTCCAATATATATTTTTTTGGAGATTTTCCAATATATATTTTTTTGGAGATTTTCCAATATATATTTTTTTGGAGATTTTCCAATATATATTTTTTTGGAGATTTTCCAATATATATTTTTTTGGAGATTTTCCAATATATATTTTTTTTGAGAACTATGTTCAAATCTAACAACTAGTATCCCTATGTCCAGAAGCTAAACCAAAAGGTAAATAATAATTTTGTGGATTTACTTTGGCCTAGAAGATTACCAAAAAACTTTTCGTACTATGTTTTATAATTGAGATTACGTTACTAACGCTCTCCTCAGAAAATTTTAAAAATATCTGCCCCATTTGTACTTACACCTTGATAAAACTTGTAAAAAATATACTATTAAATTACTTTACATCTGCATGTTTGCCTGTAGCAAAATTAAAATAAAATAAGAGCAAACAATGCTGAAGAATGACTAGACCTGGGCAAAACATTGAAATAGTGTTGAGTTTAAGGAAGAAAGAAAAACATTAGCTGGTACCACTACCTGAATAATTAATTTGAATTCAGTCTACTCTGTGTCGTTGAGGCGAGAACTTGGTACTATTATAATTAGTTTAATTACCGATTATTTATAATTCGTGCTAAATAAAGTGTGCCTCTTCCACTGGATTTCTGAAAATTCATAATGGCTTCAGTCCTCGCAGCTTTAACAATTATTCAGTGTTATTTAAAATTGTCAAATAACAAATAACAGAGGTACCAAATAGTAATTGCAGGCACGCTCACTCATCTTAACAAAATGCCCATTCCTAAGAATGACACAATCCTACCGACTACACCAATTTGTAGTGTTCTTTTATTAAAGTGCATGCAATCGTGGAACACCACTACAAAGCTTATTTAGATGAGATGATATTTAAAAGGTTTTCCTCCTTATATATAGGAATGTAAATCATATGCAAATCGGGCATGCAATAAAAAAGTGGATTTGGCTCTTCAAACAGGTCTTTTTGTTTTCCGAAGCTGTTATCATTTTTTTTCCCTTAAGAAGGTAACATCAACTTTACCTCAACATAATGTTTTACAAGAAAAGAACAGTCTGCAAAGATTATATCATGGAGAGGAACAAAGGAAAAATTAAAAAATGGATATCATTCATTGAGGAGAATGGAGTTAATGATATTTGTGAATATAATAATGAATTTGGAGTAACGTATTGTAATGTTTGTGGTTTGATGTTTTCATTTGTATACATATATAAAGGTAAAACGTCATGATAGCTCATGCTGCTTCCCCTCTCAACATTCATTAAATTGTCAGGGTTGCCAGGTTGATTTTCTCTTTCATTTTTTATTACAAGCCCGATTTGCTTATAATTTACATTCCTACTTATATATACGAGGGGATGTCTTGCGTAATTATGTGTAAATGTGATCGGAGCTTACCTTGATTTAATTGTATTCGGTTTGGGTAAATAATACTCGAGATGTACTTTATACTTAAAAACATATATTAACAAAGATGTTTAGGGTTGTAAATATATGCATTTTTCGCGTGTAATATTTTTTTAGGTTGGAACTCTGAATAGTTCCTTTTGTTTTCCTACTTGTTATAATTTTTCCTTTATTCATGTGGGGAAAACAACTATCTGACAATAAGGATTTTGCATGATCTATTTGACAAATAAAATACTTCGCTGAAAAATATAATCAATTATTTCAATAAAATGGCTATTGGATTGAATCGTCGATAATGGAGGTGAAAATGTTTGGAGTTAATACTGGAATTCCACTTCTCCATACATTTTGATATTGCCTCTATGGACTATTCCAAATCCCTCATTAGGCAATCACTCTAAGGACAAACCTCTGTCCATCAGAGTTGTCACTGGTTCTATGGACTTCTCAAAATCAATAGTACAACAAAGACATGGCAAATGCTTTAATGATCTACTTAAACTAGCAAATAAGAATTAAATGTTAGAAATTGAAACAATAATTTCACAATTAGTTTTTGTACAAAATGAGTATCCTTCTAGGCTTAAATTGAAGTTGAAGTTGGAAAATGGGCCAAATTAGCTCAAAAAGTAGGGTCCGATTTCTCAAAATCGTCGGACTCTCTAAATTTTTTTTTATAGATTTGAAATTAGCGTGCAAAACTAAATAACTATTATTATACTTATACCTCTTAGGATTTTTTACTGTTGACCAGGTTTATTAGTTTACGACTTATTAGATAAAAATGTATAATTTTCTGACATTAATTTGAGATTATTTTCTGACTCTCTCATTTATGGTAGATATAATATTATACTATACTATATATATATATATCTTCATTTGTAAATATAAAAGAGAATAGCAGCTTGTAGCTTAGTAAACGTCATAACAGCTGAAGCTGCTTCCCTTTTAAACATTCATCAAATTGTCAAGGTTACCAGGTTTATTTTCTCTTTCTTTCTTTGTTCATATACCGAAAGTGTATATTATCTACAATCCTATAGATGTTAATTGTTGTTCCAATTGAATATCAATTGAGATTATTTTGTCTGTGGACAATTCTCTTGATATTTGTACGGTTTGGGTCGAGAGCTAGCTTTTTTATTCCATCTATATTTTTCTTTTGAGAAGCATTAAATGATCATATGACTTGCAAGTTAGCGTCCAACCGGCCCCTTTACATCATAAATCATACATATTTTCTTACAAAAAATCATACTGTTCAATATAATTCCTACACATTATATCCGATAACAAAATAAATATACATGTGGTCGACATATCTAATCAGTGCAACGATCATAAAAAGAAATATATTAGTTTCGATTCGATGATACTATAACAGCAAGACTAGGAGGAAGAATTTGCAGATTCTGGTAAAATAATTGAATTAATGTAGCTGTTTCATTCTCAAAAAAAAAATATAAAAAATGATTACTCACTATCACAGAATTTTGGTAACGTGGATGACATTTAATCTTCTATAAAATACAACCATTTTATTTTTTCAAAAGAGACTATTCTTGGAACTAGAAGTGTTATCTGAAGAAACATATTTTATAAAGAGGTTTTTTCATTACCACTTCATACTACTTAATTAAATGTCTCAAATAATCAATATATATAATTAACAATGCAGTCGCAGGAAATTTCAGCCAGCAATCAGCTGATGACTATTTATTGTCGTAACAACGCGATTAATGAAGACTTATCTATATATAAATAGACAAATTTTTATTTCCACCCAAAATTTTGATTTTTAATAGGAGAAATGAAACATTTGAAGAAAAAGGGACATACAGAGCTGTGAAAAATATTCACTGCTTGTATGCAAAAAATTATAATAATCAGATATAAAAAAAAATACGAAAACTGATATGCTAACATTGACAATTTAATGAATGTTTAGAAGGAGAATAGCATAGCCGACTTGACGCTTTACTATATCAGTTACATGCAACTATTATCTTTTTCTTTTCCAGGGGAAGACATTGACGTCCTTTGAGAGGGGGTGGATGGAAATAAACACAACTTCATAGCTCTTAGAAAATTATATCAGGTATATCAAGGATTTAAGTTCACTCAATTAGGTATTTTATTAATCATTATTTATAGACAGTGTATATTACTGTGTTATACGTGGTTAGTGATACATGCCCTTTCTTCAATAATTAAGGAATAATGATAACAGCATCGGAAAATCAAAAATACTGCTCAAATTATCTACAACTAAAATTATTACGGGCGAGTAAATACTTAAGATTTGCAGCACTAAGGATGGGACTTATGTGGAGTGAGAGAGACTTATAGTTAGGAATGTAAATCATATGCAATTCGGGCTTGTAAACAAAAAAAAAAGAGAAAATCAACCTGGCAACCCTGACAATTTAATGATTGTCGAGGGGGGAAGCAGCTTGAGCTGTCATGACGTTTTACTGAGCTACAAGCTGCTATTTTCCTTTATATATGTATACAAATGAAAACATCAAACCACAGACATTACAATACGTTACTCCAGATTCATTATTATATTCACAAATATCATTAACTCCATTCACCTCAATGAATGATAACCATTTTTTAATTTTTCCTTTGTTCCTCTCCATGATATAATCTTTGCAGACTGTTCTTTTCTTGTAAAACATTATGTTGAGGTAAAGTTGATGTTACCTTCTTAAAGAAAAAAAATATGATAACAGCTTCGGAAAACAAAAACACCTGTTTGAAGAGCCAACTCCACTTTTTTATCACACGCCCGAATTGCATATGATTTACATTGCTACTTATAGTTAGGAATGTAAATCATATGCAATTCGGGCGTGTTATAAAAAAAGAAAGAGAAAATCAACCTGGCAACCCTGAAAATTTAATGAATGTCGAGGGGGGAAGCAGCTTGAGCTGTCATGACGTTTTACTGAGCTACAAGCTGCTATTCTCCATTATATATACAACAATAAATAATAACATTGATGAGAGGCAGAAAATTAACTGAAATTAATGTCAGGAAATTATATATTTTTAACTAATAATAATTATACGAGGACTTGAGCCCTTCTTGTTTACATTTTATTTGCTTTATTAAACTTAATGCATGTATTCCTTCATGCGACATCTTTACTATCAGGTAGATGTTCTCCCCTCAGTAATATTGGAAAAATGATAACAGCTTCGGAATACAAAAAGACTTGTTTGAAGAGCCAACTCCACTTTTTTATCGCACGCCCGAATTGCATATGATTTTCATTCCTACTTATAGTACTATTTACTCAACATCATATGCTTGTTTTGTGATAGAGGGAGGGGGGAGAGAGAAAATGTATTACTGCCATAGATTTAAAATAATATCAGTGTAAAGAAATTATTATAATAGTGTATAATAATTATATTTATTTAGATATATTATAATTTTTAACAAGGTTGACAACAAAGGAAGATAAAAATTATTTAATTCGTCTTTTAAATGGAGATGTTTCCTCCAAAAACGATCCTAGAAAGAATTAACATAATTTCAAAAAAATAAAAACAATACCCAGAGTTTACCCTTTCCTAAAAATAAAACAAATTTTTATCTAATAAATGTTTATGCTTAGCTTTGTATTATTTTTCCATGCTAAGATACCTTCGGGCAAGCGACAACGTATTAATTCCTTTTTGTGCTCATAATACCTAGAATTAAGGTGTTTAAATTGGAAAAAAATACAATGATGAAAATGATTGAAGGGATTGTATCTTATTGATCCGAAAAAGACCGCTGTGACTTGTGAGCAATAATTTATAAAATTATCCCACATATTCCAGGAGACCCTGGGCTTTTTGTAGAAGGGATGAAAAATAAAATTAGTATAGTATAAGTTGAGTTATTGCATGTTAAAAATAGTCCCAAAACTTTTGTATGATCCGGAACTACTTTATTAATACTGTGCCTTACGATCACACTTCATTATAAACTGACTAATAGAATGACAATTAAGTGAATTATTAATTTTTTTTAAATTCTTATCAAGACAATACAAAATCATGATCAAAATATGTATTTTGGGTAATATCAGGGTGCATCTTAAGTGTTCTTTATTTGGTTTTTTATGTTTACTTTCTATAAAAAACTTGTTTATTCAGTAATAACTTTTTGGGATGCTTTGGTGTAGAATGACACACCAGTAAATTGAAATTTTAAGAAAAGTTTTAACCTATTACTTTGCACAATAATCTAAATAATTATGTGTACATCTTTATTATACACTTTAGTATATATTATTAGTATATGAATGAGTAAAAATCCATAAATTGAGGCGCAAATGTCAGATGTCTATTGAGCAACAAATATGGTCTGATTTATAAAACTGAATGAGAAAAGTGTCAAAATTAATTGATCAAGAATATTTCATTTTTACCTAGTGTTATAAATAAAATGATTAAAAACGTCGAGTACTAGCTTGTTTATATGCAATATCAATTGTATTAGATAAAAATTTAGATACCATTTAATTAAGTTTCTGCAATTTGAAAGAAAATACTATCTAAGAAATATTAATCAGAAATATAAGAACAAAATATGATAATACCAATATATTATTTTATTCACTAGTGAAGAACATTACAAGGTATTAGATCATTGTCCAAGAAATTTAGTGCATATTAGTGATGCATCTTTTAATGAAGATAATAATTACTCTGCACTCACTAAAATTGATCCCAATTGTTTATCATGGTTAACTCTTCTACAAAATCATACGAAAAAAACCTTGGAATTCTTGATTTCATTTGATTCAGAATCAGAGAGAAAGTGTTGGAATAAACTCTTATACCGTGAATATTTAGGCAATGACAGAGAAAAAATATATGAATCATGGGATTGTCCTGTCATACAAACATTAACAGATTATTATCAAGGCTCTTTTTTTTTGAACAAAGGAACACAAGCAGATGTTTTACGAAAGGAGGCGCAATGGTTGTTTGTCAAAAGTATAATTGAGAAGAAAACAGGGTGGATACCCGCTAATTTAACAGAAGAAGTTGATTCGAACCATATGAGGGCAAGAAATTTACACCAAAGGTATATATTTTTGAAACTCGTTTCAAGTAATTCGTCATTAAGTTCTTGATTATTATTTAAGTATTCGATATATGTCGAATATTTCCTTCAAAAAATTATGCACTATTATGTTAAAAATTTTAATAGATAATTTGACTAAAACTAGTATTAAAATATTTTTTAAATTGTAAGAATAAAAAAAATAGATTTATGGAGAAATAAATATATTTTTTATAAAATAATAAGTTACTTAAGGAAGGAAAAGCTAATTTATATTAACTATGTAAACATTAGTTGAAACACTTTATGATGATGAAATATGAATATTTAAGCACATTTGCCGTGTAAAAATAAACCTCTCCCCTTGATAACATCAAAAATGATATGGTAAATATGGAAGTTATCTTATTTGCTGTCGATGTAACACTATGAATGTAGTTGTGGTAGCCATATTGTAGGCTCAAAACAAATCTTCTGATACTTATACTAATAAAAGTCAATACTAAACTTTGTTCCGAATATAGAGTTATCTTTGAGTCTTTAGTTCGATAATGATTATTCCTTCTTTTAAAAAAAGAATATAAGAAAATTGGAAAATGTTTAATAAATAAAATAATAACCTTCGAAGAATTAAATTTTTATTAGCTCATGATTAATTTCATGTCAAAAATATCTTTAATATGAGGATATGTCAATTTATAGCTTTTAAGAGAGTTTATACCGTTAAAAGACGGAACACTCTGTCAATATTACAATTAACATCTATGTACAACAATTCAGGATATTAATTTTTCTCACTATATGTTGTCTTTTAATTAGTTCAAACGCCGTTAATGAATTATACTGAGCAACAAAAATTTTCAAGCTTTATATTGCATGATTTTTTTAAAAACAGATTATAATACATTTGTAATTGCTAATTTTAAATCTGACCTTAGTCAATATCAACATGCTTTAGTTTTATACAAATTCGCATTTTTTAAATTTCAAATTTACCAGACGTATCTAATTAAATCGTAATTTGCACCTTGAAGGAACAAAATAAATAAATAAAGTGTATAAATGATTGATTTTTTTAACAGAGATCGAAAATTTAAAATTATACTTATAGTACTTCTAACCTGTTTAGAACTCAAAAAAATAAAAAAATTGCTGAAAACATACAAAAAATGTCTGCATATTAAACATTGTCCTCATATACTTATAACATTATTTTTAATAAAATTATCTTTATAATAACTTCAATTATAAATGTTTTACTTAGAACTAATTTTTTTACATAAAATTACTATTCGAGAGATATTATCATTTTAAAACAATTTCAACCAAAATTGAAGGAAAGGTTGTGTAATAACATTGCAACTTTTATTACAGATAAGATTGAGGATAAATAATAAGAATTAGGATCTAATGCAAAAGAACTTCATGAAAGGATATTGATTGTGCAGGGTGACAACTGACATGCATTTTGAATACTACTCGTAAAGTTTAAAGTGTGTGCTTTTCTACATCTCTAATGATGGTAGAACTAGCACAAATATACCACCAAGGCTTTGTAGTCACCTCTTTTGCTTCCTAAAGCCTTACTTAAAGCCATTTATCAATCTTAAGCAATACTTAAGATCCACAAAATTTGTAAATAACTTTGAAATTTAAATGCTAAAAAGGGCAGTTTTCCCCTTTTCTCTCTTCTGAGAAAAGTGCAAAGGGAGGACACTGAATTCCATAAAAATAAGATCCCATAATTTAAATTGAAGCTCTATTCGATAATAAAAATAGTGTAAGTATTTACTAATATTTTTTTATCACCTAATTCTTAATTTTCTTTACAGACCAATGTCCTTGAAAAACCATAAGTGGGCTATTCTTTGTCAAACAAGGACAAAAAAATTCAAATTTACACCATAAGTCTCCGAATTGGCTGAAATTTGGCTCATATTTTGATACATGTGAAAATAAAAAAACCCTGAAAATTTGAGGTCAATAGCTCTTACCATTAAGTAATTACGGCAAATTAAAATTTCACTAATTTTTGGCTCATTTTGCCATGGTTCCGCCATTTTTAATTTGTGCTCAAGTCCAAAAATTGCATATTTTTATCAAGACAATACAAAACTATGATTAAAAAAATGTATTTTGGATAATTCAGGGGTGGGAAATTCAAAAATGCTATTTAATTTGGTATCAGGCTTTTAAAAAACATCTAAACACCATTTAAGTCACATTTTCTTACTCAAAAAATGAACAGGTCAGTTCACAATTGATCCAAAATTTGAACATGTGGGACAATTATCTCAAAGCTAAAATTTGGCATGCAGTAAATATAGGTTTTTACCCATACTGTACTAAAAAATCAACATGGTGATTTGGGATCTTATTTTTATGGAATTAAGTGTCCTCCTTTTGCAGTTTTCTCAGAAGAGAAAAAAGGGGAAAACTGCCCTTTTTTGTATTTAAATTTCAAAGTTATTTACAAATTTTGTGGATCGAGAGTCTGACGGTTTTGAGAAATAGAACCCTACTTTTTTTAGCTAATTGGGCTCATTTTACAATTTCAACTTCAATTTAATCCTAGAAGGATACTCATTTTGTTCATTAAATAATAATGATCCGCTAGTTTATTTTTAAAGCAGATTTCATTTTCAGTCTTTGTTTGACCTATAGGGGCTTATAGGGCGAGAGTAGGTCCAAAAGTCGATCAAAATGTCTGTACTTCAATAACTCGTTGAATATTACATGATGATATAAAATATGACCTCAAAATGAAAGGGTTGTTTGAAATACTCACGTGGTTATTCTTATTATATGACAACAACGACAAAATATTATTGATATATAATTTTACAAACGTCAAATTAAATTGCCAACAAGAACTTTTCACCAAAAATGATGTTATACATCTCAATGGATTGCGTGACTTAAGTTGGTGCTCCTCCAGATGTAATAGAACTTATTGGTGAAATATTGACGTGCTATGAATGACGTAGGTAGCGTATTACTAAAAAGGAAGGAGTTTTAGTTTGGATTATATCTTCGTTCAGATTGTTTGCTATTTTTTCGTCGTCCATCCGTGACTCATTCGTTTATTTATTTACTATGTAAATATACATATAGTGTTTTTATAGATGTATTCAAATGCTGGGTATACTTGACTCTGTTCCTGAGATTGAAAATATATGTCATTATGCTGGCGGAGATACTTTCAATGCATATTGACTCACTCTTCAGTAACTTAGCGTTTGATTTGTTTTTGGAGTGAATTTTGATAGTTCATTATTCAGATACAATTGAAAATAAATCTGCTGTTGCCTGCAAATTGGGCTTCATCCTAGTAAAGGATATATTTCACTTAGAGACGATGAATTGAAACTTTCCTTACACTATTTTTTCGAAAATAAGCATACACAGGATCGTGCATGAAAAAATTAGACACCATATAAATATTCAACGATTGGCTCGTATCATTTTTTATCAGACGATTTAACTAATAAGAGATCAAACAAACATATCTGTTGTTCTGTAAGACGGAGTGAATTAAAAAATAAGATTTTAAAATATAGTCATTCATTTCATCTTTCAAAATTATCTCCGAAGCAACTTATCAAGTATTCTTTACTCAAGATCTTCCAGCTATTGTTCAGCAGAATCGAGGCTTTCCTATGAATCAAATTTGTTGAATGAGCAAATTGGGGAATTTGAGGAGTACAATAAGTTTAATGATCACGACAACTAGAAAAAAAATAATGCTATTATTTCATTTGTATTCGTTGATGATAAAAATGGGTAAATATCAATTTTTTTCATTTGTTATGACGAATCCAAGGGACTTACTGTAAAATTGAGCTTGGCTATAGAACGTGAGCTCCAAGTTAGTGCATATTTTAAACCTAAGATACTCCCACTAACCAAATTTAAGCATATTGGAAAAACCAATAAATTGATTCAATTGATTGCATTCAAAGCTCCTTAGCTCACCTTATAGTATTTTAAAATACAGAACAAGACAAGGGTGAAGAGTTATTGGATATTATTTCAAAAATTGAATTTCTGTGTCATGCTCAAGCTAACAAAAAATACAAGTTTGCCTTGGACCAACTGAAGTTTGCTCTAAATTGTGATGGTTTTAAAAACAATTCTCCATAATTAATGACAGATCCTTCTCTATGGATAGCCGCCAGTCGAGTTCTTTATCGTTTGATTCAGAAGAGTTGAGATCTTTATCTACTACCAAACAGGTGCTAAAATTATTTATACATTAATAATATACAGGAATGTAAATAATATGCAAATCGGGCTTGTAATAAAAAAAAGAAAGAGAAAATCAACCTGGTAACTCTGACAATTTGATGAATGTTGAGAGCGAAGCAGCTTGAGCTGTCATGACGTTTTACTGAGCTACAAGCTGCTATTCTCCATTATATATACAACAATAAATAATAACATAGATGAGAGGAAGAAAATTAATTGAAATTAATGTCAGGAAATTATATATTTTTAACTAATAATAATTATACGAGGACTTGAGCCCTTCTTGTTTACATTTTATTTGCTTTATTAAACTTAATGCATGTATTCCTTCATGCTACATCTTTACTATCAGGTAGATGTTCTCCCCTCAGTAATATTGGAAAAATGATAACAGCTTTGGAAAACAAAAAGACCCGTTTGAAGAGGCAGCTCCACTTTTTTATTACAAGCCCGATTTGCATATTATTTACATTCCTAATAATATATATTAAGTAATTAGTTATATTCATTTTTCAGACACCTGAGGAAATTTTTATCAAGTTCAACAGTTGAAAAAGGGTTTGCTGACACACTAAAGTCTATTTATAGAAATAAATTAAGATCGATATTATAAAGATCGAATTATAAATCTTATATTCGATTAAGTATATAGTTTTCGTCACTATGAGTATTCAAATTGTAAGTCTTTCAGAAATGAGGAAGAAGAAAACACTCCAAAAACAATTCTTTATTTCATGGTGTCTGGAGTAGCTTTTAGTAATCGGGATATGATTTCCAAGTTTCCTTTAATAAAAATTTCAATCTATAATTAACAAATGATTTCGGATGTTTATTAAAAATCTCACTGAATTTGGGTTTTTTATTGTCACCTCAAGCTATGATGGACATGCAAACAATAGAAATATTGTGGAAGAGCTAGGATGCATTAAGGAAAATATGCAACAAAATATTTCTTATCTTCGACACAATACACTTATTCAAGTCAATTTACACCAACATCCTAAACAGAAAGGAACTGACATGACCAGATTTTGATGTAAAAATAGTTCGAGTAAGTTTAAATCATGTGATTGAATTATATTCATCATTATATTATTATCATTTATTTATGCTTCTCAACTCAATTGAAAGATACAATGTAAATTTAGCCGTCTAATTTTCAGCGAATCAACATTGCGTTATTACCAGTGATGTGAAAAACGGCGATCCGGCGTGTAAAAATAAGTACCTCCCCTTGATGACATGAAAAATGATATGATAACTATAGAAGTCAGCTTATTTGCTGTCGATATAATACTATGACTGTAGCTGTGACAGCCTTGCTCCAGGCTCAAGACAGCTCTTCTTGGACTTATAGTAATTAATTAAATTAAAATGGATGTTTTAGAAAGATATAATTTTAAACTTAAATCTTACTATAAGGAACAAAAATAATCATAAGAGCTCTACATATTATAATTATCAAACCCTTGACAATAATTAGAGTTGTAGACAAAAATCGAAAATAAATTGACTTAGCAATCCAGGCAATTTGATGAATGTTTAGGAGGAGAGCAGCTTTAGCTGTAATGAATAGAAATGTAAAAATGAACGCATCCGGTGTGTAAAAATAAGCCCCTCCCCTTGATGTCGTAAAAAAAATATGGTAAGTATGAAAGCCTGCTTATTTGCTGTCGATATAATACTATGACTGTAGCTGTGACAGCCTTGCTCCAGGCTCTAGACAGCTCTTTTTAAACTTATAGTAATTAATTAAATTAAATTGATGTTTTAGAAAGATACTATTGATATCAAATTGTAGATATTACTTTAAATAAACAGAAAATTTTCCAAATTTCAAAATTGGTAGGTTAGTTTTGGATTTATTACTTTTTTTGTTAAAATTTCATTATTTGTATTAATTTTTAAGAAAAGCAAGTACATAAATAGTAATCTCTGTTATGAATATATAATTATCTTCATGTTTTTAGTTTGATAATAATGGTTATTTATTCATTAACAAAATAAAGCTTTAAGTTTTTAGATATTTGCATTTTTAAAAAACAATGATTGAAGATTTAATAATGATATTATAATTGTTCTACCGTTTCTCAAGAATATGGCTGAAAACATATTAAAAATGTCAGCAAATGAAACATTTTATAGGATAGAAGTATAAATATTTTACTTTGAGTAAATTTTTTTCTATAAAGCCACTTTTTCGAGAGATATTAACATTAAGAAAGTTTTCAACCAAAATTGAAGGAAAGGTTGTGCGATATTATCGTAACTTTTATAATAAATAGTATAATATATGTACATATAATAAGAATTATTGTGTCAAAAGGAAAAGGAAAACAGCTTGATGATTAGGAATGTAAAAAATAGCTGAGTAAAACGTCATAACAGCTCAAGCTGCTTCCCTCTCAACATTCATCAAATTGTCAGAGTTACCAGTTTGATTTTCTCTTTTTTTTTTATTTTACACACCCCATTTGCATATTTTTTACATTCCTATTGATGATTTATGAATGAGGAAAGAATATTATGTAGTGTTTCAACTAATAGGTAGGAATGTAAATCATATGCAATTCGGGCTTGTAATAAAAAAGTGGAGCTGCCTCTTCAAACGGGTCTTTTTGTTTTCCAAAGCTGTTATCATTTTTCCAATATTACTGAGGGGAGAACATCTACCTGATAGTAAAGATGTAGCATGAAGGAATACATGCATTAAGTTTAATAAAGCAAATAAAATGTAAACAAGAAGGGCTCAAGTCCTCGTATAATTATTATTAGTTAAAAATATATAATTTCCTGACATTAATTTCAATTAATTTTCTTCCTCTCATCTATGTTATTATTTATTGTTGTATATATAATGGAGAATAGCAGCTTGTAGCTCAGTAAAACGTCATGACAGCTCAAGCTGCTTCGCTCTCAACATTCATCAAATTGTCAGAGTTACCAGGTTGATTTTCTCTTTCTTTTTTTATAACACGCCCGAATTGCATATGATTTACATTCCTACTAATAGGCATTTTGAGAACTACTCGCACGCTTAAAGTTTGTCATTTTTACATATCTAGTTATTACTCCAGAGAAGAAGAAAACACCAAATAGATTTATACTGTAAATTTTATCTGCATAATAAATTCATTCTTCAATACAATTTATGTAAAATCTTGTTACGCAAAATTTAAAACTTGTGATACTGGTAAACATCTTCAAAAAAAAAAAAAAAATGATATCCTATAGGAATGAGCCAAGTCAATGGTAATTTCTGCAGAGCTTCTTGGACTGGGTAAGTTTTATGCTGATATTAATTAATTTCTTACTAGGTCATTATTGTACTTGTTGTACATAACAAGAAGAATAGTTTGCCATTTTTTCGTTTTTTATTGTATGGTATAAAATTATAAAATAATTACCAAAATAACACTGGTCAATAGTAAAAATCGTAAGGGGTACAAATATAATAAAAATTATTCAGTTTTGTACGCTGATTTCAAATCTGTAAACTTTTTTTTTTCGAGAGTCCGACAGTTTTTGAGAAAATGGACCCTACTTTTTGAGCTAATTTGGCACATTTTCAACTTCAACTTCAATTTAAGCCTACAAGGATACTCATTTTGTACATTAAAAAACAATGATCTGCTAGTGTATTTAATTCAAATTCCATTTTTAGTCTTTGTTTTGACCTAAAGCGACTCCTGGAGGCGTAGAGAGTTGGAGTAGGCCCAAAAGTCAGCCAAAGCGTTTGTACTTAAATAACTCCTTAAACATTACATAAAATGAATGAATAAGGAATGCATTTAAAAGTTAAGAAACACAACTTTCAAACGAGATATCAATCGTCCGATAAAAGTCCTTAACTAAGAAGAAATCGTCCATCCAAATGTGTAAATTTTAATCAAATTTCGAGCAAAAATTCGCTAGAAATCAATGACTTACGATAAAACAATTAAAAAACAAGTACACGATTGTAGAAGTAGATTGAATTAGTTGCGTGCAGAAAAATTTCAGCTGATTTCGTAATCCTTCTGCGTCCTACTACTTTAGTAGCTCTACCGTGAGTCTTAGATTTCTATTGGATTTTTGATCGAAATTGAATGAAAGTTTACACATTTAGATGGACAATTTCTTCTTCGTTAAGGATTCGTATCGGGCGCTTGACATCTCGTTTGAAAGCTGTAGGTCTCAGCTCTTTAATAAATTCCTTATTAATCAATTTCATGAAATAAAAGCAATTTACATATTTGAAATCAGCATGCAAAACTGAATAACTTTTATTATACTTATACCCCTTAGGATTTTTGAAAGTTCAAATTTGTTGTCCTGTGTAATTAGCTTTAAAAAAAAACTGATAGTACTATTTAATTTTGTATTTAAAACAATTTTTGAATAATATCAGCAATTTGTCAATACATACGATGTATTAATGTAAAGTTTTTTTTTTATTATTCAGATCACTGAATAGAATCAATATGAAAAACCGAAAAGCATTAGATCATACCATTAAAGGATTGATTAGCCTTTGTTATTATATTTGATGCTAGCAACCTTGATTATATATTACTCAGCAAGATAAACTCTTATCCTGAAGAAAAGAAGATTTGGGTTGTACAGACTGCTAAGTGGTGCCAACTTTTATGCTTCCATTAGTCAATTCTTCAAGTAAAAAAATATGGATAAAATCTCTCATAAGATTTACCATTATTGGAGTCAAAAAGATCAAATTAATGCAAGACAAAGTGACAGAAACAAGTAATAGAGATGAAATCACAAATAAAAAGTTAGATTTCTTATATATGAAGGTTTACAATGAAGTTTTTGCTCGATATCGGCTAAGTACGAGAGGTTAAAAGCCTGGAAGTCGTTGGATGATTTTCTTTGTGAATTAGAGAAGCTTATAAAAGATTGCGGGCTTAAAAACAAAACTGTTAAGGAGTGTGGAGATGAAGCTGTGCGAGGCACCTTCATATCAGGTCTTATATCAACAACTATTCGTCAGAGATTGCTTGAAAATATAATACTGGACCTAGATGTTGTATAGAGATAACAATCTGCTTTTGACCTTGCTCAAAAGAATGTATGTTTTGGGTTATAAAAGCCTGTTACCATAGTGGAGAGTGAAAATAAAAATATTCAACGTGTTAAGTCAGAAGGTGTTGTAATTGTCGAGGATGAAGAGAGCCCTGTTGTTGTGAACTATTATAAAATTTAAAAAAAAAACGGTCATTTTGAAAGAATGAATAATTCCAATGTGTCTGGTGGAACTACTCCTACGGTTATTCTTCTCATATATTGCTACAGTAAATTATCCAGTGTCAAGGGGATTAGGTCTTGCATTAACGTATGTCAATATCCAAGATTATAAAACTTATCAACTTTGATCACCTCGTGACTAGGATATGTAAGTTAGTGATGAGGTTATTAATTTTTTTAAATTAAAAATACTAGGTGATGACGTTAAGACCATGCCATTTCTCGACTTCTTCTTGAAGAAATTTCCGATCATGAGACTTTCAAATTGCTGATGTCACAAGAGAAATCCGGATCCATTCAATAAACATGGTATTAGTAATGATTCAGGTACATCTGATTTCACACCTGACCTAATCATGTAATATCCCACTTTCAGTCGGAGGACATCAAAATTTCATCCAATTTGTGGAGAAATCCATCTCTTCTTGTTTTCCCGTAACCAAATCATTGGAGTTCTTAAGTCGAGTCAGTATTTTCAAAATAAAACGGGAAATCGACGAAAAGTATAGATTTATGACAATGGACGAGACTAAGGACTTCAAGGATCAATCTATGATTGGTCCTCTGAACGGGCATTTCCTTGGACGTTTTCGCCTAATTCATTTCTTTAACATCTGAAACTATTTTATACATTAGGGAACAGTGATAATAACAGTCTTTATATCATGTAGTTCTACTATTTCAAAGGTGAAGAAGAAGAATTTAAATAGCTAAACCATTCATTGAATTACTGTTGATTCTTCAAATTTTGCAATCAATACAAGCCTTAGAAAAAAGAATGCCTCTAACTTATTAGTGTGACAATAGTCGAAAAGATATTCCACTTGAACCGTTCAAAAGTGGATAGTATAAAAATGCCTGATACAGTTGAATAATATTGTTGCAGCGATAAGCATTGACTTGAAGAATTTTTGCCTGTACTAAAATACTCCGATCATCAATTGTGATTCTGAGAGGGGCTTTTGCATGATGAGGGGATGTACTTTTCTCTAATGTCATAATTAAAGTTTAGCTCATCTCGTGTATATTGATCTTCATGAATTTGATTATTCCATTTTTATGTGATATTTTTTCATTTATTTGTTTTTGATGCTTCTATTTTTTTGAAACATATACAATCGATTCAGTGACTTGTTATAGTAGTCAATGTATCGATTTCAATGTAATTAATTACCGAACAATTATTACCTTTTTCCTTTTAAATTATATTTAAAATTGTAATTATAACGTACATTTTAATCGTATCATCAATTTAATTTATTTTTTTGTGTTTATTTATGAAAACTTAAATTGGAATTACATTTCCTTTCCGAATCAACGTTCAGTTTTTATGATATAACTATACATGTATATATTTTTGAGATAATCATTATGAAATTTCATCCTATTTTATTTTTTTATCGAAAAATCTATGTAATTATATAATGCGTTACTTTTGACTGTTTCAAGTTATTATAATAGTTTTAAATGATAACTAAATTTTTGAATAAAAAAAAGTAGCCACTACATGGTTAAATAAAATCATTTCGCTTTGCAAATATCCTCTAGATCCATTGAAAACCTTTTTGGCAGAGACGTTTCGGATAAAATCAGCCAATAAGGCCTTTGGTTCTACAACATAAGATTCCCAAATTATTTAACAAACACTCCTTGGCAAGGTTTTCATCTCCAGAAACGTGGATCCAACAATAGCTGGGGATGTTTTTTTTAATTCTATTGGCCACAAAGTCTTTTCATATCACTGGATTATATAGTAACCAATACCAAACCATACTAGAGTCGGTCCATGCATATACTTCAGATTTTATTAAAATTAGAGGTACAAAATGTTTTACTACTTTTGGAGCTTACAATGGCGCCTCTAGTTTTAAAATAGAAGTACTAATTTCTTTTAATGGCTTTAATTTAGTCTTAACTAAAAAATACATCCAAACTCCACCACATGAATTTCAAATACCAATATAACCAGTAGCACCATATCCCTTTAGACAATGAACCATAAAATATACATAACTTTACCTTCCTCTCTTCATTAAAATGTACAACAACACAATTGGGCATATTTTCCTTCAATGACTTTCATATTTTTATCATTTTCGAAGGCAATGACTGACCCACACACAATATTTGTCTTCCACAAGTCTTGAAGTCTGTACTGTACTGAATCAAATTGGTGAATAAAATCATCTGGGGTTAAAATAACGAACTTGCTCAGCTAACATTTTTCTTTTGGTGTAATTTTTGTCACTAGACATGCCCTTAACAAACATAGAAAATGTATCTTTCTTAGGATTTCTAACGTAGTCTAAAACTTTTGAAGATTCTATCACAAAATTTTTATATCTTTGATCTAATGACTTGTCTAAATAATTCAAAACTTCAGGACAATTGCATTGTAAACTGAAATTGTTCTGACCCATTTAATGGAATAAGCTTATTTACTCATTCTTTGGTTTCATCTATCGTGCATATGCCAGTCAAAAAGTCGTCGACAAAGAAATCTTTTTTTAATATCTTTGGAACTGTTGCATTGAACAGCAGATAAGGCAGAATGTGTGGCAATAGTCATCCCAAACACCTGTTTTGTATGAGAAAACTTTCTTATTGGACCACACTCAGATTATCTCTATAAAAAATACACCTATACATTTTCGCAATATCGGATACTAAAACAATTTCATAAAACGACCAATTAAATAATGTACCTGTCAAGTCAATTTTTTTTTGGTGTGTGTGTGGGGGAATCATATGCAATTCGGGCATGTGATAAAAAAGTGGAGTTGGCTCTTCAAACAAGTCTTTTTGTTTTCCGAAGCTGTTATTATTTTTCCAATATTACTGAGGGGAGAACATCTACCTGATAGTAAAGATGTCGCATGAAGGAATACATGCATTAAGTTTACTAAAGCAAATAAAATGTAAACAAAATTATTATTAGTTAAAAATATATAATTTCCTGACGTTTATTTGAGTTAATTTTCTTCCTCACATCTATGTTATTATTTATTGTTGTATATATAATGGAGAATAGCAGCTTGTAGCTCAGTAAAACGTCATGACAGCTCAAGCTGCTTCCCCCCTCGACATTCATTAAATTGTCAGGGTTGCCAGGTTAATTTTCTCTTTCTTTTTTTATAACACGCCTGAATTGCATATGATTTACATTGCTAGGGATTACCAAAAGACAATCGTTTTAAGAAACACTACTCTCAGATTTTATCGATCCATTGAAGAAAAACCTTAATTTTGTTGTTATAGACGATTCTTTTATTACACCATGATGTGGGTATTAATTATATGTGGTGTGGTTTTATTCAGACAAATTTTTAAGCTTATAAGCAGAAATCTAATCAATTTTCAATTCCTCATTAAATTTAGTTGTTTGTGCAGTCAAAATCATTTTAGACATAATTTAATTGGAACAATGTTCTACATTTTGATTTCACGTCTGACTAAATTGTATTTTGATCAATTTTGTACAGAAGAGCTTCAATCGTCAATTGTGATTCTAAGAGGGTTTTTTTTTAATGATGGGAATGTACTTTCATCTATGATTAAAATTAAAGTTTAGCTCATCTCGTGTATTCATGATTATTCCATTTTTATATATTATTTTTAATTTATTTGTTTTTTGATGTTTATATTTTTTAAATATATGTAATCAGTTTAGCGACTCGTTATTGTAATCACTATAACAATTTCAAAATAGATAATTCCTTAACAAATATTTCTTTTTTCCTTTCAAATTGTGTTTTAAATATTTAAAATTGTGATAACCATTTCAACGTACATTTTCATCATATTATGAATTCAAATTATAACCAATTTAATTTTTTATTTGATTTGATATTGAAACCTTAATTTGGAATCTCATTCCCTTTCCTGATCAATGTTAAGATGTATATGAAATTGAAATAATCATAATGTAATACCATTATTTTAATTTATTTTTTTCGAGTCAAGTCAGAGTCCATGTTCAGGCATTAGTAACCGTGGATTTATGGTTTTATTCTTAACAAATTTTTATTACCAATAAATTAATAATAATAAGTTGTTCTATTAAATAAAACAGCAAAATAATGACAGCTATATTCGCCTTTACATATGTTATCGTCTGAAATTCTGCCTGTATTCAAAGGAACTATATTTTTATGACATAATCTACGGTGTGTTTTTGGAATTATCTCTTTTTCACATCCCTAGTTATCATTAGAGTTGTAAATCTTATGTAAATATATCCCAAAAATCTTAAATTCTAGAGTTAATATAATACTTATTTTGAAGTTATTGCTTTAATGTCTAAAAGTATAAGTATAATAAAGGTTATTCAGTTTTGCACGCTGATTTCAAATCTGTAACTTTTTTTAAAGTTTAAGTTGGCCATTAGAGAATTTGCCAACTCTTCGTAGGACGATAGACTTTGAGAAGTTCATGGAGCCAATGACAACTCTGATGAACGGAGGTTTCGTCTTTATGAGCTATTGCCAACTCAACTTGGGAACGAAGGATTTTAAGTAGTCCGTAGAAGCAATGCCTAACTATTTGATGAATGGAGAATACCTCGAATCCTAATGGTAACTCCAAACATTTTCACCTCCATTTCGACGATCAAGGATTCTAAGTTCACTACATCAGACATTTTATTGAAATAATTGGTATTAACTTAAATGTTTTTCAACGGAATATTACATGTGTTTTACAGATATGAGATCCTTATTATCAGATAGATGTTCGCCTGTCAGGAATTAAAATAACACAGGTCTACAAATTTGAACTTTCAAAAATCTTTTGGGGTATAAGTATAATAAAAGTTATTCAGTTTTGCTCACTGATTTCAAATCTGTAATTCTTTTTTTCGAGAGTCCGATAGTTTTCGAGAAATCGGTCCCTACTTTTTTAGCAATTTTTGGCCCATTTTCCAACTTCAACTTCAATTTAAGCCTAGAAGGATACACATTTTGAGCATTAAAAAATGATGATTGGCTAGTATTTTTTATGGAAATTTCATTTCTAGTCTTTGTTTTGACCTAAAAGGACTCCTAGGGGCGTAGGGTGCCGGAGTAGGTCCAAAAGTCGATGAAATCCTTTGTACTTAAATAACTCCTTGAATATTGCATGAAATGGATTAATAAGGAATGCATTAAAGAGATTAGACCCAAAGCTTTCAAACAAGATGTCAAGCGCCCGATAAGAGCCTTTAATTTTGAA
Source organism: Lepeophtheirus nordmannii (assembly GCA_963680855.1). NCBI lineage: Eukaryota > Metazoa > Arthropoda > Copepoda > Siphonostomatoida > Caligidae > Lepeophtheirus > Lepeophtheirus nordmannii. The sequence continues at coordinate 8,130,684 of OY804526.1, read as the reverse complement.
GAAATCGTCCATCAAAGTGTGTAAATTTTCATCCAATTTTGGGCAAAAATTCGCTAGAAATCTAAGACTCACGGTAGATCTAATAAAAAACAAGTGCTTTAGACTGTAGTAGTAGAGCGCAGAGGAAGACTCTGATATCAGCTGAAGATAACCAAATTCAAAAACATGGATTTCTTATTTAATTACAATTTAAATTTAAAAGAGTGGGATCGCAGGGCCATGGATATCCAATGAAAGGAATAGTGTTCCTTGATGAGTCATGTCTCAGTACCCTTCATCTTCATCATCATGGATATTAACGAAACTGCTTTGAGGAATGCTGGATCAGTCGCCTTAATTTGAAGAAGACGGGATCGGAGTTTCGACGTGTTATAAAATTAGAGATTCATCTTCATGAGAAGGTATTTATCATTTGGATCATCTTTGAGTACACTAAGAACAATTCCCTCTTCAGATTAACAATAAACATCGCTGTTAAGTCCAGAATGGGAGAAAGAAATGAAGACTCCATTGAGGAGTCAATGTTTGTATGGAAGAAGCTAATCTCCACATTCATCTCAAAATTTAAACCGATGTTATCGCTTATATCGTTACGACGGTTCTTGAATACACTGGACTCGCGCATCGTGGCCGTTTCTAGTCTACTAACACACATCTTCATTCGAATGGACACTTTTTTACACTCATGTACCTATCACATTACTGAAAGTCCCTTAGTTTACCGTTTATGACTCTCAGTACTGAGTCCCCTTCTTCTTCCCCTGTCTTGGCTCAAAATGCTCAATTTAGGAGCTGTTAGTGACGAGCAGGGAGAACGTATTAAAAAAATGAAAGCAAGATATAAAGGGTTTTGGAATTCAAGCATGATGGGAGATTATTGTTGAATGTTGTATCGTGATGAGCCTGAAAAGAAGCTCAAGTGTAAATCTAGTACCAAACATCTATGATCTCTTTGAAATTATATTTTAAATCTTAAAATAATTATGTACAATATGTTATATATGTTGATAAATTAAAATATTTAGTCTCTTCAATATAACAAATTCATGAAAAGCATAAAATTCCTAATCAGAAATGGTATAAAAAATAAATGAGTTTGTTCAGCATACGATTGGCGTTATCAAAGACACTTCATGATTATTCCTTGTTCTCCACTTTAGACATGAAGAAGGGGACTCAGTACTGAGAGTCATAAACGGTAAACCAAGGGACTTTCAGTAATGTGATAGGTACATGAGTGTAAAAAAGTGTCCATTCGAATGAAGATGTGTGTTAGTAGACTAGAAACGGCCACGATGCGCGAGTCCAGTGTATTCAAGAACCGTCGTAACGATATAAGCGATAACATCGGTTTAAATTTTGAGATGAATGTGGAGATTAGCTTCTTCCATACAAACATTGACTCCTCAATGGAGTCTTCATTTCTTTCTCCCATTCTGGACTTAACAGCGATGTTTATTGTTAATCTGAAGAGGGAATTGTTCTTAGTGTACTCAAAGATGATCCAAATGATAAATACCTTCTCATGAAGATGAATCTCTAATTTTATAACACGTCGAAACTCCGATCCCGTCTTCTTCAAATTAAGGCGACTGATCCAGCATTCCTCAAAGCAGTTTCGTTAATATCCATGATGATGAAGATGAAGGGTACTGAGACATGACTCATCAAGGAACACTATTCCTTTCATTGGATATCCATGGCCCTGCGATCCCACTCTTTTAAATTTAAATTGTAATTAAATAAGAAATCCATGTTTTTGAATTTGGTTATCTTCAGCTGATATCAGAGTCTTCCTCTGCGCTCTACTACTACAGTCTAAAGCACTTGTTTTTTATTAGATCTACCGTGAGTCTTAGATTTCTAGCGAATTTTTGCCCAAAATTGGATGAAAATTTACACACTTTGATGGACGATTTCTTCAAAATTAAAGGCTCTTATCGGGCGCTTGACATCTTGTTTGAAAGCTTTGGGTCTAATCTCTTTAATGCATTCCTTATTAATCCATTTCATGCAATATTCAAGGAGTTATTTAAGTACAAAGGATTTCATCGACTTTTGGACCTACTCCGGCACCCTACGCCCCTAGGAGTCCTTTTAGGTCAAAACAAAGACTAGAAATGAAATCTCCATAAAAAATACTAGCCAATCATCATTTTTTAATGCTCAAAATGTATATCCTTCTAGGCTTAAATTGAAGTTGAAGTTGGAAAATGGGCCAAAAATTGCTAAAAAAGTAGGGACCGATTTCTCGAAAACTATCGGACTCTCGAAAAAAAGAATTACAGATTTGAAATCAGTGAGCAAAACTGAATAACTTTTATTATACTTATACCCCAAAAGATTTTTGGCTGTTGACCAGTGTAATGATAACAGCTCCTGAAAATAAAAAATACTTATCAAATTGTCAACTACTAAAAATCTCGATCGCGAGAAGCTGCATAAGACTTACAAGTCTAGTTATCATCAAGGTACAAACCATTTCCTTCAAGATATCATTGTATTCGAAGAACTCTATGATGAAAGTTAATATCTCTAACATTATTTATTTTTTACACTAGGTAGATTCATAAGTTAATTTGAATAACTAATTTAGAAATTACTGCTATTTCCCTCCAATAATGATCTGCTAATATTTGCATTTACTCATCATATTTACTACTAGAAACCTACAAACTCGACACTCAATTTAATGCAGTATCCTTAAATTAAAAAATATATTAATTTTGTATATCTTATTTAACCATCACACTATTGAATGTCTGACAAACTCGAAAACTTTTCAACTTTTCCATCAAATACAGGAAGTAGAAATCTAGGCAAGGGAGGTGCCATCGACTCACAACTGAGATAATTATCCTTCAGAGTAGATAACTATGATTTTAACTTTAACAAATTTCTTTTGTAATAAAATTTCAATATATAGTCCCTAGATACAGAGATTTTAAATTTTGAAAGATGTTCTTAAGCACCGTTAAAATTTAATGATTAAGAAATTAAATGTTGATTTATAACCAAAATACCAGGAAGAGTTCTTGAAAGAGATAACCACGTTATAAATTAACAAAATGACAAATCAATAATATAATAATGTAATTATTACACTGAAAATGTACATAAATTGATGGATTCAAAAAATAAATAAAATTGTACTTTTCAAACCTAAATAAACTTTCTAAGGATTCCCAAATCAAAACGAAACCTTCAATAATAAATTATCCAAACACTCGGCTTCAATATAAGTTCATGTTTTCAACGCCTTTTAAAAATCCAATTACAATCAAGTAATCCCATATAATTTCCATATCGAAACTTTAAATATTAAATTATCCAAACATCCGACTGGAAGAACCGTTAAAGTTGGGCTAAATTATTTAACACTTAAACTCGAAGATAAAATAGATATAATTGATAATATTTTCTATACTTTAAAAATTATATTACAAGAAAAGTATATGTGCACACATATAACTATATACAAAAATTAGCAGAAAGTCATATCAACAAGCTCAATCCTTGAACTCTCAGTCTGTTTATATATTTACAAACACAAGCATAACAAGAATAGTTGAATAGAAAAATGTGGTAATGTATATTTTTGTGAACAAAATAACATATGAAAAACATTGGTTCATATAAATCATTAAATTAAACAAATATTTAGTGTTATTTCCTACAAAATATTCGATTAGTTTTGTCCAAACATTTTATATTATTTCTAAGAAGCAAATAAGAATGAATGTTGTACTTCAGATAAGAAGATTTTGGAGTTCATTTAGCATTTATCTGAAATAAATAATGAGATATTAGTTATGAATCTATAACATAATTATCAAGTCTCATCAATTATAGATTTAGTATAATATATATATTGTATTTAGATAATTTGAAATAAAGAATTTTTCAAAGTAAACTTTACATTGGTTAGTCTGTTAGAAAATTATTTGGTGAAGAACATAAAGATAAGATCATTTAGCCGACAGAAAATCCTAGAACTAACTGAGCATACTCAAAAAATATCGCTTAAATATTTTCAACAAAGCTATTTTTTATTTTAAAGGATAAAATGATGATGATTTTAAGCTCAGAAGTTTATTTAAGAAGGGCCATCAAAACTGACAGGGGTAGGGGATATTTGTCACCTTCCAATAATTGAAAATTTTACTTGCTTTTTTCTTCTTTTTAAAAAATAACTACTTCCAACAAATCTATCAAACAAAGTGGATCATGTAATTTATTTTTGTAGAAATTCATTTTTTCCGGATTTATTCTAAAACTAACAACGCAACCTCCATTTGAACAAAGTAAATCTAACGATGGGACAACAAATATAATAAATAAATGCATATTTATTGTTACATATACTTCAAAAGCAATATCTTGCAGAAAAAAAAATCAAGTGTCATAGACAATTAAATGTCTCTAAGATATCAGGTGCAGTCTACTTTCAATGGTTTCGAAATTATATAGAGAAATGTAAATATTGTCAATTAAAGTACTATACAATGTATATAATTTCAATAAAGTAGCCATATATCATCTACGGCTGATTTTAGTGAACCATAATTGGACAAAAATTCCCTTTTTATTAATAAGAGATTTTATGCCAAAAATTATGTGATTCTGACATTCTGTCAAACAGATAATTTTCCCTCATTTTCCTAACTTGAATACGATTTTCCCAAGTTTAAATCAAATACAGATATGCTTAAAACATTTTTAAGATCATTTCTATTATTGGTATACTCATACAATGTCAATTAGTATGGTCTGTGACACACCAAGTTTTGAAACAGGAGCTGTTGTGGTTAATAGTTACTTAGAAGGAAACCCAAGACCAATATCTTATGTGAAAATATCACAACATAGTTATAGACGAATACAAAAAGAAACCCTGGCTATTATTCGTGTATGGATATAAAATTTGCATAAGTATCCTTGTGGAAATAAGTTAAAATTGGTAACAGACCACAGATAAGTCGGTGAGTCATGTAATTGTGATATAGTTGGGCAAACGACAACTCTAACATGCCTTCAAAAATAATGAAAAAACAGGAATGGATCTAGAAATAAATGAAATATTAGGTTCATCTTGTAACATATTTTGTTCAAAGGGATAAACTTATATCCTCGATTTTTTTGATAAAGTACATGATGTTATAATATATTTTCCCAATAATATTTAGAAATATATATAATTACATGTATTACCTCTATGCAGTGTCTCATTTATTGATCAAGTGTTTCTTGAGTTACCTGAAATTGGATATAAAACAATATGGAAATATTAGTATTTAAATATTGTTTTTACTTGTTTTGGAAATGATAATCCATCATAAAATGTACATCCCCTTGCAGAAGTGGTCATTGAAACTGAAGTTTGTGCATTCACAATATTTCCTCCTGGAAATGGAATTAAGCTTGGTGAAATAATACTCTTCCTCTCCTCATGAGATATATTGTTATAATGTTGTTGTGGCTGAATTTGGAAATTTATATGGTGGTTAATAGTTGTAGATGTAGATTGAATTCTAATTTGAGAGTTTAATTGGTTATCTGTACTGTAACCAAAACCATAGCCATATTCACCTTCATAATAATATTTGTTTATTTATAAAGCATATATAAGTTATTCTTACTTGAGAAGGATGATGAATTGTCTTTGTCCTTTATTTCTCTATTAGCATGTTTCTGCATATGCTTTTGTAAATAAACTTCTTGTGTGTAACTTTTTCCACAAAAATGACAAATATGAGTTTTTAGATGCTTTGATTCTTTATGTTTTGGAATGTGTTCTAAAAGTGCAACTTCATCAGAGAAGCATTTATAACATGCATTACATTTATAGGGTTTATCAGATTGATGACATCGTGAATGCGATTGGAGATTTGAGAGCTGAGAGAAGGCTTTTAAACATCCGTTATATTGGCATTTATATGGCTTATCTCCAGTATGAGTACGGATATGTTGTTGCAAATGTGAAAGTTGAGTAAACTTTCTTTGACAAATTTCACATCTATAGAATAATTTTAAGTTTAATTTCATGGTAATTTCGTAGCTATAGTCAATGGTTCCCTATTAGAGGTGGGAAAATCGTTACGAATATTAATAATATAAGATAAAAAAAACAACTTCTGCAATTTACTCATGTCACTATCGATATAACTTATATATATTATTGATACCAAAACTCCTTGGTATGGCCCACTTCTGCATACTTACTACAATCACTTATGATTTAGTGAATGGCTTATCTAGGTTATTATATTTTGTTTTTTGAATTTTGCTGTCAAAATACATAATATTATTTAAACAGAAGGGTTTCCTCACTCACAACCGTTTGATGTGCTACATTCAGAAAATACGGTTATATATATTTTTTAAAGGATTTCATTGAAGCCCTTCAAAGCAAAGAAGAGTATTATAGTTTATATTATACAAAAAAACAAACTCATTTGGGATATGTACTTTTTAAATAGGTCTTTTTAAAAAATAAAGGATGGAACTTTTTCTATAATATAAGCTATTATATTCCTAATTGCTATGAATGATAACTAGAACTGTAAATAATATGCACTACCGATAAGTAAAAAAAAATGAAGAAAAAAAACCGTACAAGGTATGGTAACCCTGACAATTAGATGAATGTTTTGGGTGGAGAGCAGCTTTAGTTTGTCATAATGTTTTACTATATCAGTTACTAGCAGATATTATTTTTTCCTTTTGCAAGGGAAGACATTGAAGTTCTTCGAGAGGGGATGGAAGGAAATAAACTTTGAAGGATTCTAAGTTCACTTGATTAAGCATTTTATTGCTTAATTATTATTTGTAAACGGTGTGTATTATTTCATTACACGTGGTTAGTGCTACATCTTCTCTCCTCAATAATTAAGGAATAATGATATGAGACTTGAAAATTAAAAAATACTGTTCAAATTAACAACCAGTAAAAATATCATGCTCGAGTAAACGCTTGTTTCTTGAAATTTATTTTTGGCTATTTCATGGGATAGCTAAAAGGCGTGTTTATTTTTAATTATTGAGCAGAAAATTATGTTACAGTACAGGTTACCAACTGATACTTTTCTTCTCTTAATCAAAATTAACTATATCTTGACAAAATTCTTAACTCTAGTTCTAAGTTTTAAAAAAAGAGTTTAGTTTTACCTCATTTTTTAGACTAAAAAATACATTACCTCGAGTTTAAAAACCAACTACAGATAAGGTAAAAACTTTTTTGCAATCATTAAATACTTGTATACAAGTTACATTTATTGTATTTTTAACTTTCAGATTATTTTTGAGGTGAAAAATGTCTCTGAACGATATTTGTCCCAAATTACTATAAGCCCAAAACTCAGAAACCAAACCTATGAGAATAAAACTGAGATCAGTTTTGGATTCTCCACTTAAAAATAAATTCAATACACAATCTCAAAGTCAATGTAAAAAAATCCATATTGATGGTCCTGAAAAACTCAGCTAATAAAAGCAAAATACATAGAAGTGCTTATTTGAAACTTTGACAAATTACATGTATTTTTTATCTCCTGTATGCATTCTCATATGTTGTAATAAATGTGATTTTTGTCGAAATGCTTTTGGACAATGGCTACACCTAATAGAAAGAAATAAAAGTAAATAATACTTATAAAATAAGGTTATTAATCATACAGAGATATTACCTGAAATCTTTGCCTCCAATGTGAGTGCGTAAATGTTGTCGCATATGAGATAACTGAAGGAAGTCTTTTCCGCAATATTGACATCTGAAATTTAATTTATGCAAAGATTCATTGATTATGTTCTCTCATGCTAGGTAATGCTTGTGAGTTTATTTATAATCTATAGGTACAAAATATAAGCAAACAAACGCTTCTATTAATCACGTGCTACAACTCTCCTACCCTCCTAACAAAATAAATATACAAGTAAATATCGAAACTATAACAAAACAAGATGACATAATTAAAACCAATGATGTAAATAAAAATTGAAGAAAACTCTGATCCGTTTAAACAATTTTTAGAATTAATGAATAGGTTTGATTCGATCCAATGATATCACCTCGTGTTTATCTGGAGTGCAGATAACGACTGTAATCTGATATTGTCTGACGATAGAATATGGACTACGATAAGTCTTGTGACTTCTAATTTGATATTTTCTTTTCCATACTTTATTTATTCCTTCCAATACAAAAACCTTGGAGATGCCTTTTTTTATAAATTTTTTTTTAATAAAAGATTTATGATAATATGATAACTATGATAATTCTCTTTGCTTTGAATGATGAATATGTTATAAGGGTCTAATGTAAAACATCGTTTTTCCTCCTTTTTCAGCCTTTAAAAGGAAATATTTCCACTTCAGAACAAGATACAGAAACTATAAAAACATTTTTGAAATCATTAAACACTTTTATTTATTGTATTTTTAATTTTCTGATTGTCTTAGAGGCAAAAAATGAATATGAATAGTATTAGTCATGAATAACAATAAACCCAGATTACTGTAGACTTGACTGTGAGAGAAAAACTGGGATCTGATTGACTATTCCTTTATGTATAAATTCATAAAATCGTTAATTGTTTATCAATTTTATAATTTTCATTATATGTTTTCTAAATATATATACATATAAAAATTGGATTTTTTCTTCATTCTTTAAATTTGAAGTTATCACTTATGAAATAATTAATGCCATTAGATATGTATAAATGCGTGCATTTTAAAATATGCGTCAATTGTCACCCTGCACAATATTTTTTCATCAATCATCAAGCTATTTTCCTTCAGCTTTTGATATATATATCTTATTATATAAAATCATATCTATTATAAAAGTTGCGATCATACCACACAACCTTTTCTTCAATTTTGGTTGATTTTTTTTATAATGATATCTCGAAAAAGTAACTTTATGGAAAAATAGTGCCAAATAATTGTTTTCCATTATAATTAATTCGCACTGTTTTGACTTACTAAAAGATAATGATAATAAATTATTATCTTAGATTGCTGTAATGTACATTATTCTTTCAGGGAAATATCTGCCACACTACCATACTTCTTAAACTAATGCAAGAAACTAATTTGGTAAATGAAGTCAAAATCACTAGTCGAGCCAAAGACTTTGTTTCTTAGAGGATGGGTCTCCAGTCTTTCAGGATATATTATGAGTTGGGATCATGAAACTTCTTTTCTTTGCTATCACTTTGAAGCTTCTTCTAACCACAAAATAGAGGATCTATAATTTTATAAAGTTTCGACAAAGAAGACATTCAAAACTTTAAATGTAATTATTCTAGGGAACAGAAAAATATTACATGGATTTTTAAGATCTGGATCGAATTAATCTGTGAGTGCAAAATCCAAAACTGATCTCAGTTTTTCTCTCACTAGTCTAGTTTTAGAGTAATTTGGGTTTATAGTAATTCATTACTAATACTGTTTAGAGTCATTTTTCACCTATAAGACAATTGAAAATACAATGAATAAAAGCCTATGTAAAATTGTTTAATCATTTAAAAAATGTTTTTAATGTTTCTGTATCTTGTTCTGAACTGGAAATATTCCTTTTAAAGGCAGAAAAAGGAGGAAAAACGAAGTCCTACATTAGACCTATATAACAATGGAGAGGCATTTTATTGATGTAAAAAGCATGCCCGCAATTACTATCTGGTGCCTCTACACTTTATCTGCTGATTGTTATTTAACAATATTAAATAATACACAATAATTACTTATAATTGTAGCAAGTTCTCATCTCAACGATATTGAGAAGACTAAATACAAATTAATCATTAAAGTAGTAGTACTAACTGATGTATTTCTAATTATGTACTACATCTATTAAAAACGTAATTCATACTTTGTATTCATGGATATTTAGGTCTTTTATGATGGAATTAATTTTAAACTTAAATCTTACTATAAGGAACAAAAATAATCATAAGAGCTCCACATATTATAATTATCAAACCCTTGACAATAATTAGAGTTGTAGTTAATGTGTACTATGGGTATGCAAAACAAAAATCGAAAATAAATTGACTTAGCAATCCAGGCAATTTGATGAATGTTTAGTAGGAGAGCAGCTTTAGCTGTAATGAATAGAAATGTAAAAATGAACGCATCCGGTGTGTAAAAATAAGCCCCTCCCCTTGATGTCGTAAAAAAAATATGGTAAGTATGAAAGCCTGCTTATTTGCTGTCGATATAATACTATGACTGTAGCTGTGACAGCCTTGCTCCAGGCTCTAGACAGCTCTTTTTAAACTTATAGTAATTAATTAAATTAAATTGATGTTTTAGAAAGATACTATTGATATCAAATTGTAGATATTACTTTAAATAAACAGAAAATTTTCCAAATTTCAAAATTGGTAGGTTAGTTTTGGATTTATTACTGTTTTTGTTAAAATTTCATTATTTGTATTAATTTTTAAGAAAAGCAAGTACATAAATAGTAATCTCTGTTATGAATATATAATTATCTTCATGTTTTTAGTTTGATAATAATGGTTATTTATTCATTAACAAAATAAAGCTTTAAGTTTTTAGATATTTGCATTTTTAAAAAACAATGATTGAAGATTTAATAATGATATTATATTTGTTCTACCGTTTCTCAAGAATATGGCTGAAAACATATTAAAAATGTCGGCAAATGAAACATTTTATAGGATAGAAGTATAAATATTTTACTTTGAGTAAATTTTTTTCTATAAAGCCACTTTTTCGAGAGATATTAACATTAAGAAAGTTTTCAACCAAAATTGAAGGAAAGGTTGTGCGATACTTTTATAATAAATAGTATAATATATGTACATATAATAAGAATTATTGTGTCAAAAGGAAAAGGAAAACAGCTCGATGATTTATGAATGATGAAAGAATATTATATAGGGTTTCAACTAACAGGCATTTTGAAAACTACTCGCACGCTTAAAAATCGCCGTTTTTTACATCACTGCTTATGTATTACTAGGAATGTAAATAATATGCAAAATGCCGCGTTCGAGAATTTATGGAGTTGACACTTTTAACAGTACTTTTTGTTTTCCAAAGCTGTTCCTTTATTACTATTGTATCATCGGATTTACTATTATATATATACATATATGTTATGACTTTGTACAGATTCTGGTGTCAGTTGTATTTGTTATAGGATACCATGTGCAAGTATCGTTTAACGTTGTTGATTTGTTGTAGTATATATATGTATGATTTATGTTGTAAAGGGGCCGGTTGAGTGTTAGGTTATATGGTCATTTCAATATGTCAATAATCACATATCTAGAAAGATCTAGAAAGAATAAGCAAGCTAGTACTCAACCCAAACCGTATAAATATAGAGCGCATTGTCTGCGTCATGATGATTATTATTCGAACTTCAATTGAGAATACAATTGTAAGGAACTTTACATAAATATACGTGTTTGTATAAAATACACCGAGTCTTAATGACCCAAACTGATTAACAACTAAATCAAGGTAAGCCCCTATCACATTTACACATACTTGCGTAAGACATCTCCCTCGTAATTATATCCTTAGAAGGAATACTCTTTTAACTATCAACTCTCACAAAATCCTTATAAACTTTATAAATTAACTTTGTTGTGGCTTTCCACGATTGCATTCACTTGAATGAAAGAACACTACAAATTGGCGCAGTCGGTAGGATTGTGTCATTCTTGTTTTTATTTTATTTTTATTTGTTACAGGCCAAAATACAAATGTAATGTAATTTGTTAGTAAATTTTGTAGAAGTTTTATCAAGATGTAAGTACACATGGGACCTGATATTTTTAAAGTTTCCTGAGGAGAGCATTTGATAAGTAATCTTAATTAGGTAAATGACAGGGACCGAAAAGTTTCTCAGTAATCCTCTAGGGCAGAGTCAATCCGCAAAATCATTGTCCACCTTTCAGTTTAGCTTCTGAACTTAGGGATACTAGTTATTAGATTGGAACTTTGTTCTCAAAAGAAATATATATTGCGATATCTCAAAAATAATTTATGTCAAACACAAAGAAGTTAATAGTCGGTTATTAATAGATTGTCATGTGACATATGGATTGAGATGAGTGGCAACATTTATGTATTACATATTTCAAATATTTTATTATTTCATGTGCCCATTGGCAAGCAGTTGTTTTCTCTTCTTATTTATTCCAGGGAAGTTTAATTCTTCAACAAACATATTGAAGTAGGGAAACAGGATAGAGACTACTAAAGAACGACTGCTGAGGTGTATAAAATTTTATTATTTTATTATCTTTATTTTTTGTGTTTATGGATTTAATATTCATGTGTATTTTGTATAAATTTAAATGCAATTGTTTTTGATTAATTTTTATGTATATGGGGTAAAATGACCATGATCAAAAGTGACTCACGATAAACAGTGTAGGTTATTTAAATCAACGGGAAAATGAAATTAAAAAACAAAAGTTAAACACAAGGGGGGCTATAGTTGAAATAGGAAAATCAAATATATATATATTACTTTGAGCTAAACTTGGGTGAGACGAATAATGATACACCCGTTTGGTTCGCGTTCTTATTTTTGAAACATAATTTAATTTCACTCTGAGGTTAGGATAAGTAGTAGGGCACTGTTTTGCCAATTAAGTTTAAAATTACCGACCTTATTGCTTTGATAATTTCAAGGAGCCTGAATACCCAAGAGCATAATTCCCAACAAAAAGAACAATTACAGCATAAGCAACAGTTTTAGAATGAAGAGTATATGCAGATGCAAAGAGATATCAATCAACATCTCGACGCTGAATTGCAAAATACAAGGGGGAAGGTTAACAAACAAAAAAACCCTTAGAATCTCTGTAACGGCTCTGAAAACTTTCACATGTGAAAGTTGAAGCCCTGAGCTTCCTGAAAGTCCTAAATGTTGGTGATGATGCAATGTGTAAATGGGTGACGGGGACAATACGCGGACCTATCCGCCAAATAGTCTATTTTACCTTTGATGAGAGTTTGGGTAACCCACAGGAAAGGATCGGAGATTTAGACCATATAATGACACGTCTTGATTCTACTATAAATAGTATGGGGGGAAAAGACGAAGTAATGGCAGCCTTCCAGACACTGATTTAAAGGCAAGAGGAAGGGAGTAAAAGTACTTCTTCGTTTAAAAAGACTTTTGGATAACAGTATATGTTCCTAAAAGGGATGAAGACAAGCAGGTGCTGAAGAAGCAGTTTCTCTGGGACCTCATAAAGTGGGTAATGGCTAAGGAAACAAGTAACTTAGCTATGAAAATCCTAAGATGACGGTGAAGAGGATTGGGCTTAGTGTGAATAATAAAAAGAAAACCTGGGAAAAAAGCTCGAAGGGCGTACCATGGTCAGGATGAACCTATGGAAGTAGAAACAGTGGCATTTTCAAAGAATGAAGGATACTGTATTATTTATTCTCTTGGGAAGTACAAGTTAAAAAACTGCTTCTCGATAAAAAGAGTCGGAGGAAAGTAAGCAAAGGACACCCAGGTGTAAATTTGAACCTAGGTGTTATGTGTGTGGGAAGAAGGGGATACTAAAATATTGTCCTATGAAGAAAAATAAACTGGAAACTCTTAAGAGGTAACGGATTTCAATGACAGACGAAACCATCGCAGACAGGACAATTGCCAAAGGGGATTTGACGCATCCAGAACTTTGGGAGTAACACTACAATGAGTAATAAGGTTAATGTTGATAATACGTTAGCAAACTTAGATCTGCTAGGTAAACAATCAATATGGTTTTGAGCCAGATTGGGAGATATGCAATTCCAAGAATTGGCAGATACTGGGGATCGGGCACTCGATCTTATGTTATAGATGAAGAGCTATAGAGGAGAACAAATACTTGCAAGGACCTGGAAGAGGTGGACATTGTAGTGGGTTCGTTGGGTGAAGTCAGTGAGAGAGCTGTCCACATCATTGGAAACTAGGTGATGAAATCATTGCTAAAGTCAGACTGCATGGGGAAGAGATTCGGTTAACAGAATATCTTGGATCTGATGAGGCAATGGAGCTTGTCTCTACTTTGATGTTAATTGATAGTGAAGAAGTTGTTGATGTAATTGTCACGGAGGAGGTTATTATTCCTTAGGAAAAAACAGTGACAATTGAAGCTAATGCACAAGGATACAATGTAACTGGTAGTGGCACATCAGAGATTGTATGGTTTTCGGCAACTGAGGAAGATTGGAATATTAGTCTTGAATTAAAAAAAGTGAGGAGGACAAGGCGAGGGAATAGTCGGGTATCATTGGTCATTTCGGCTATGGGAAAATAACCTCGGTGAATAGTCTCTGGAAGAAAATTGGGAACTATTTGGAGATTGAAGCAATTCACACAAAGTCATGAATATATGATTGTTTCGATTGGGATGGAGAAAATCTGCGCTCCATCTGAAGAATTTAAAAAAAGTTATACCCTTATTTCAATTTTGAACTAGCTAGAGAGAAGTTATTCCAGTACGTTGGGAATTCTATGAAAAGAATAGCTAGTGAAGTGGAGAAGAATAAAAAAGAAATTGATGACATGCTTGGATGTTGAGTTAGTAAAAATGATTATTTGAGCGGTAATGAACGTAAACTAGTAGAAGAGTTAATGTATAGATTTTATGGTATTTTATCTAAAATTTCCTCCAATATAGTCCGTACTGAAGTATTGGACGGTTAATACTAGTATTAATAAAGCGGTGAAGGCGAAGGTTAAACACATGAATCCAGCTGTGAAAGAAAGTGTTAAAAATTAACTTCAACAGTGGATTGATGAAGGAATTATTAAACCGACTATAAGTGAGAGGGGATCAGTTTTTGCTCCTGGGGAAAAAGAAGAAGGAGCCTGGAGATTTGCTACAGATTATCGAGATTTAAGATGCATTATTAAATCTGATGTATATCTTATAGCATGGAATTGTTAACAGATCCTTGGATAAGTAAAGCAAAGTACTTTGTTTCAGTGGACATGGCTGGAGGTTACTTTGCTGTTCCTGTGAAAGAAGAGGATCAGGACAAGTTAACAATTGTCTCCCCATATGTCACTTATGAATTTCTTCGGATGCCTTTAGGACCAAATAATGTGTGTGGTACATATGCACATATAATGCGTCAAGTATATGGTTCACAAATAGACCGGCGATGATTCCTCGGATTCTTTGATGACAATCTCATCTTAGGATGTACGTTCATGCAAATACTTAGTAGATTTGCTTAATTTTGCTCAGGACTGAGAAGTCCAATCTCAGGGTTAAGGCGGGTAAAACAAAATAATTTACGCCTATGATTAATTGGCTAGGACACGAATTAGGGGGAGGACATGTTGCTTCGGCTGATAGGTTAATTGATGCTGTTCAATAATGGTCCGTTCCTGTTATTAAAAAGGGTCTCCAAACCTTTTTAGGCAAGACCTCTTATTATCGGAAATTCATACCATCGTATGCATAAATATTCGAACCAATTGCAAAGCTTCTCCGTGAGTAGCCATGTAGAATGGCAATTGAATGAAAAAACAAGAAGAAGCATTCAAGAAGTTGAAGGAGAAAATACAAGTAAAGACTGTATAAGTTACTCATGGAAGAATTTATTTTGGAAACAGATGCTTTGAATTTTGCCATTGGAGCCGTGTTAACGCAGGTAGGGGATAGTGGTAAAGAACATCCTATTGCGTATGGAAGTAAATCCCTTAATCAGTCAGAGAAAGTATTCTGTGACAAAAAAAAATTTATTAGCAGCAAATAAATTAATTGATCATTTTAAATAATTAAAATTAATGGGTAGGAAATTTGAAATCAGGACGAATCATCAACTGTTACAGTTGTTTATGAAGTCGGTGGCTCTTACTGGAATATTACACAGATGGAAGAACAGCTTATGAAATTCGAATTTGAAATAAAGTGCAAGTCGGGGAAGAAGAATCAAACCATGAAGAAGGTGTAATTGAAGAGAAGAAAGAGCCAAATGAATATGATTTCTAGGTAATACAAGCCATTGACAAACCCATTAAAAGTGGTCACAACTCAGGGTAATCAGAAGGAACTTGATCAAAAAAAAGATAGATCAATGTAATAGAAAATGAAATGACTGAGGTAATAAAGGGGATAGAATAAACAATTCAACAGAATATTTTACACATGTTAATTTTCAAAAAGAACAGTGTAAAGATAAATGTATAAATTTTATTAGGTACTTGCTAATAAAGAATGAAAAGGTTGAATCAATTCGTTTAAAACATTAAGATAAACTGCCTCAAGATGATAAAACTTATCCCAAAATATACGATCAATTCCATGTAATTGATGGTAAAATGTATATGATAGATAAGGAAAGGAGAGTAAAAATATTAGAAATTGCGTTCCAAAATAAAATAAAACAATGTATTCGTATGGTTATTGCAGCAACTGTACATCCTTTATCAGAACATCCTGGGATGACAAACAATCTGAACAATATGGATATAAATATTGAGGATTAAGTTAAAGGTTGTGAAGTTTGTGCAAAGGAAAGGAAGCAACGTGCATTGGAGAAGATGGTACAAACATCTACAATCATGAATGATAGATTTTTGTATCCTACATGGATTTGATGGAACCGGTATACTTCTATACCTTTAGTATCTAAAAATATAGAAGATCTCTCAAAAGAAAGGGATGAAGATGGGGTGGAGAGTAAAGACACAGGAGATGTAAGTCATATGGAAGAAGAAAAGCTTGATGATGCACAAGAGCAGGGAGAAAACAAATAGAAAAAGAGAGCCAGAGCGAGGGAAATACACTTAATATGATGGGATACAAGTATCCATCAATAAAACAATGGCTGGAACAACGAGCAAGTCAAAGAAATTAATAGGTGCTGCCTTTGACGAGTTAGCAGCGTTAGTTGATAGCAAAACACGCCCAAAGAAGCATAAGAGGAAACCATCTGGGCTCAAGTACAGAAAGTAGTGAGTGAGAAATAATGGATGGAGAAGAGGGGTAATCAACACCTCTTGGGGAATTTCCACAAGCAGAAAATGAAGAGGGCAGGAAAAATGTTTTGTTGGAAAATAAATAAAGAAGTAGCTAATTTAATTGGGAAATAAAACTTAAAAGAAAATGAAGTTACTCGGAAAACTTGTCTTTGTGTTGTCAATTCTTCAAGTATTTCAGAAAAAATAACAAGAAATGGTTGGAGTGTGAAGATAAAGTGGAATTGATAGAAGTTAGAATGGGACTCCCATTGATAAAAATAAATGGAATACTAACGTCTCTTCTGGAGCAAATGGTGCAACAGCAAAAGATTTGGAGATTGCACGGATGCTAGAAGCACTGATTAATAACTTACTCTAAAATGAAGAATTGTGAATATCCGGATTCATCAGGATGAATTGGTGATGCTAAGTGGATATGGAAACACAAGGAACAAAAGACAAGTGGTATAGCAAAACACGCCCAAAGAAGCATAAGAGGAAACCATCTGGGCTCAAGTACAGAAAGTAGTGAGTGAGAAATAATGGATGGAGAAGAGGGAGAATCAACACCTCTTGGGTAATTTCCACAAGCAGAAAATGAAGAGGGCAGGAAAAATGTTTTGCTGGAAAATAAATAAAGAAGTAGCTAATTTAATTGGGAATTAAAACTTAAAAGTGTGACAATTAAAGGAAATGAAGTTACTTGGAAAACTTGTCTTCCTGTTGTCGATTCTTCAAGTATTTCGGAAAAAATAACAAGAAATGGTTGGAGTGTGAAAATCAAGTGAAATTGATAGAAGTTAGAATGGGACTCCCATTGGTAAAATAAATGGAATACTAACGTCTCTTCTGGAGCAAATGGTGCAACAGCAAAAGATTTGGAGATTGCACGGATGCTAGAAGCACTGATTAAGAACATACTTTAAAATGAAAAATTGTGAATCAGGATGAATTGGTGATGCTAAGTGGATATGAAAACACAAGGAAGAAAAGACAAGTGGTGGTTGGCCTCGGACTATAGAGAGGCCGGATGCTGAAAAGATTGTTGATTAAGTTTTCTCGGTAGAAATTCAAGGTATGAATGATTAATATGAGATACCTTTATACAAGGAGAAGAAGAACTTAGAACAATCCTGTATGCGATCAGGAACTTGGCGATGAAGTATGATTCTATGTTAATGTCACAATAATGATTCACAATCACTTGGAAGAAGTGGAGCGAGTTGAAGCAATGATAATAGTGTTGACGTCGATCTCTGAACGAGTAAACAAACGGATCAGAGGGATACAATATGGTATCACGGGAAGATTGACACTGGGCTTGTTATCAATTCGGGATGTGAAGAGGATCATGGACATGGTAAAGCATAGAAATCATGATGGATCAATTAGTCCAGTTGAGAGTGAGAGTATTGGTAATTTTTACTCTCTGTCGGTCCAACTGGAGAAGACAGAAAACCTCTATGAGTTGTATAAGTATAGAGAACTACCTATGACAATTGATGAAGGGGTAAGAATGTCTCAAAGGTCGCCAGTGGGTAAATATTTGGTGATTGATGACATTCGAGGAAATTGAGAAATACAAGTTGGTTTATGAGGAAGATATTTGTCTGTGTCCATATCAAAGGTTGTTCAACATAGGACATCAAGGATACTTGTCTATATTAATCCAAGAAGACTTCAAGGCTGCCAAGGGGCTATGTGACAGAATATTACATAGGGTTAACGATGTGTTTGTGTCTCTAATCAACAATGGTAAAGTTTGTTGAGGTACAAAAGGCACTAAGGATCAAAGCATCGTGTTCAAGTACTTCGGGGAAGACAACAAAAAATCAAGAAGTGCTTGGGCGTGCACAATGGATGGTAAAATTGCAGAACAACTGCAACGTTAGGATATATGTATTGGGAAAGACTAGTGACGAGCAAGATGAAAGTGAGAATTGTGGAAACAATGATTCTGGATGAGGTGGAAGACATTATTACGGATTTGGATCTCAGGAAAAATTGGATTTATGGTAATGGAATGTCAAATCTCAAAGAGAAAAAAAATGGAATCATAGGTGGAATCTCAAAAGCTGATTTCAGGGGATAAACTGAAAGTGAAGGCAAATCTTCTCGATCAACAGAAAATTGTCTTTGGATTTACGGTATATTAGGTATAGAAGCATTACTAAATATTATACTTTCAGAATTTTTCGGTGCTTTGCTCTGTAAGGTACGAGCAAAGAGGGCTGTACGAGAGTAAGACCGATAATCCTGGGGACCGTAAGAAAGAAAAGACGAGGTTGTCTTTTTCCCTAGGGAAGGGCATCTATAGTATTATCAGATTTACTATTATATATATACATATATGTTATGACTTTGTACAGATTCTGGTGTCAGTTGTTTTTGTTATAGGATACCATGTGCAAGTATCGTTTAACGTTGTTGATTTGTTGTAGTATACAGGGTGCATGCGGTATTGTGTCGCATTTTAAAAAAAAAACTTTAAATAGCTGTAGCTCGAAAAATAATGAATCGATTTGGATAAAACTTTCAGGATATCTTTATTGACTTCCTTTTTGAAGATTCAAAGAATAAAATCGCCTTTAGCATCAATGACGGCCTTGAGGCGCCGCCAGAAGCGCAAGCAGGCGTGCGCGACGTCATCGCTCCGGAGATTGGCGAACACGTCCATAATAGAGGCGACCAGGGAGGCTTTGGTTTTGTGAGGAGTACGATTGATGTCCCTCTCGGTCACGCCCCACACGAAATAATCGAGCGGATTACAGTCTGGCGAGCTAGGCGGCCACAAAGTTTTGTCCCAGAAGTGTGGGAAGTTGTTCCTTCACCAGCTCCGCGTGGTTTTTGAGTTGTGAGCAGGTGCGCCATCCTGCTACCACACATATGGACGTCCATCGGCCACCTGATCCATCCACGGCTTGACAACAGTGCGTAGCACGTCCAGGTACACCTCGGTGTTGACCTTGAGGCCGGCCTCAAAGACGTGAGGAGGCATGACGTGACCCTCGTTGCTCACAACGCCAAAGACCATTACGGTGGCCATAAATTTTGTCTTCATAACAATAGGGACATCCTGAGGGTCATTGCAGATCCACCTGTTGTTCTTTCTGTTCACCTTTTGGTCCTGATTTTGGTCGCGATTCGTCCGGCCGGCGCGGATGCCGCACACAATGGCCCCTCTTTTTGATTCTTGCTCTTCGGCATTCATCTTGACGAGAATCTTTCTTAAATAAACGTTGTAGAGGAAGATTCAACGGAAAAAATGGCGTCAGCTGTTGCTCGATCCGACTCCTAGAAACAGGGTTACCACAAATATAAGATCGCGACACAATACCGCATGCAACCTGTATATATGTATGATTTATGTTGTAAAGGGGCCGGTTGAGTGTTAGGTTATATGGTCATTTCAATATGTCAATTATCACATATCTGGAAAGATCTAGAAAGAATAAGCAAGCTAGTACTCAACCCAAACCGTATAAATATAGAGCGCAGTGTCCGCGTCATGATGATTATTATTCGAACTTCAATTGGGAATACAATTGTAAGGAACTTTACATAAATATACGTGTTTGTATAGAATACACCGAGTCTTAATGACCCAAACTGATTAACAACTAAATCAAGGTAAGCCCCTATCACATTTACACATACTTGCGTAAGACATCTCCCTCGTAATTATATCCTTAGAAGGAATACTCTTTTAAATATCAACTCTCACAAAATCCTTATAAACTTTATAAATTAACTTTGTTGTGGCTTTCCATGATTGCATTCGCTTGTATGAAAAGACACTACATTACTTAGGGGAGAACATCTACCTGATAGTAAAGATCTCGCATGAAGGAATACATGCATTAAGGTTAATAAAGAAAACAAAATGTAAACAAAAAGGGCTCAAGTCCTCGTATAATTATTAGTTAAAAATATATCATTTCTTGACATTAATTTGAGTTAATTTTCTGCCTCTCATCTATGGTATACATAATGTTATTATTAATTATTGATGTCTTCATTTGTATATATAAATGAGAATAGCAGCTTGTAGCTCAGTAAGACGTCATGACAACTCAAGCTGCTTCCCTCTCAGTATTCATCAAATTGTCATAGTTACCAGGTTGATTTTCTCTTTCTTTTTATTTTACACACCTCATTTGCATATTATTTACATTCCTAGTCATTGAAGCTCATTCAACCCCTCCAACTAAGGCAACTTTTGAAAACACATCTAACAATGGCGGTGCAGAGGTTACTTTATTAAGAATTGAAGGCGAAATTAATCAAGGCAGGGACTCAGTTGTCAATAATGAAACTCAGGGGCTTACTGGTGTTTCAAACAACATGAACGACATAGATTCTCAAAATATTGATGAGGAAGTAGGACATACTTCCACAAATAAATTAGAGGGTGATAGGAATATTTCAAATTCATCGACGTCCCTTCCAGCCGTTCCCAATTATGGAGATGTGGAAGAGAACGACTCTAGAGGTCGTGAAAATCCAAAAAAACATCAGCACCCATACATAGATTCGAGCATTATTCTTGGCGATAGGACTCGATCTCAGGCATCAAAAAGAAATAGAGAAGAGTTGGGCAAATCTCCTGAAAAAGAAATTAAACTATCAAAGGTCCAGAAGAGTTAACATCTAAGCTGTCATGACCGCTTTTATTGAGAAATTATCTCAAATAAAAGTTATTGATTTTTCCCATGATAATGTATCCAATGAGATAATGTCCAATATGGGACTGAAAAAGATTATTGCTCTCAACACGAGGGTTGGAATGGATAAAAAAAGGCGTCACGCTCTCTTGAAGGCAATTCATTTATCAAATCCAGATATAATCTGTCTTCAAGACATAAGGCTCGAAGTCTCATCGTCATGCTCTATTGATTGTCCATTTTGTAAACGAGGTCATTTTCATATATTCTACACAGGATCGAGGTCCAAAAGAGGAATCCTAATCTTCATAACCAAGAGGATCAAGATTGCTTTATGTGTGGAGGAATATTTTCAGACGAGCACAAAATGTATATATCTTTAAGTAGTATGAATTTTTGCCTCATAAATGCCTACGGCTTTAATGGGCATTCTCCATTGTTCTTTCAAGCAATCGTCGATTCCAAATCTTATAATACTCTCCCTCTAATTCTTATCGGAGTTATCAATGTGGATTTGGACATAAATAGTTCTAATTATCTAAATTGGGCGGATTTAAATTCTTTAATCTCCAAACTAAATTTTGATGATTGCACCAAGAAGTATAGTCCTAACCAACTTCTATCATGGAAAAGAGGTTCTCAGTCTTCAAGAACTGATTTAGCTTTAATGTCTCCTTCATTACTTCCACAAATAAAAAAAGTATTGTATAGGCCAGAACCTTTCTCCGATCATAATATTTTAAAAGTAGAGATTCGTTTCTCTCATAAATCTAATCGTTTTAAAGTCCCAAAATGGATTGTAAGGGAGGATCAATTTATAGGAAAATTGAAAAAAAACTTCATAAATAGTTTCAACATTTCTACAACTCAGTTTCTAAGAACAGTCAGTTCGGCTTTTTACTCGTGTGGTGCGATTTACTATTTCATGCTTTATCTTTATGCAAAAACAGAACGCCAGGGAATACCAATCCAAGATAGATAGTTTACGTAGTGAATATTCCTTGTTCGTACAAACTTTTGCTTCAGAAGTATACAATTCGTACAGAATTGCAGAAGTGATGGAATCCGAAATGTCAGAAAAAGTTAGGTTGGAAAATCATTCAAATTCAAGATTAAAGAAACTAATGAAAAATGACAAATACTCTGCATCTTATATCGAGAAAATCCTGCATAAAGGAAAAATTATCACTCACAAAGAAGACATACTAAACTACTTTCATAGTCGATTCCAGGAAGTTGTGAAATCTGACAGGATTAACTTTCCGAGAAAGAAAAGATTCATGAATTGTAGGATTTTTACTGTACAAAATATAACTTCTTATATCAACAAAAAATTTAATGACAAGAAAGCCTTGGGTCTTGATAGAATTATCGGCGAAATATTTACTTTACTTCCTAATGAAGTTGCTCCTTTCATTCTTCGACTGGGAGAGTCAATGGAAGAGATCTCTCACTAAAGGTAGAATAGTCCTTATTCCCAAGAAGGGGAATGGAACTGACTTAAATCATTGGAGACCAATCACAGTCCTCAACCATTCTTATAGAATTCTTTCTGGAATCCTAGCCCAAAAAATGGAACCAGAGCTCAACAAGAGAATTGATGTTCCTCAAAAGGGTTTTTTAAAACACAGACGTTGAGGGAGAAAGCTATCGTTAATAATACTTTGACGATACATTCCTCTCTTCACACGTACCCCTTTGGTGAGGGAAGATTTAAGTATCCTTTGATAAAAGCAGCTAATGTGCACTTAATGCCCAGTCCGTGGCATCTTAAGAAGACATTTCATAGCTTTCAGAACGAGGTGAAAAAGATTACTGACTATTATATCGGTATGCTTAAACTACCTGAAAATTGGAGTCTGAGAATTGTACGTTCCCTCTTAGGAATCCGTGATGGGAGGAAATTCACGGCCCAGTTTCAGATTTCAGTAGATTGTATTTTAATCAATTGTCACTGCAAGGACTGTGGTAAGTTATTTAATGATACACTAAATGCCTTTGTAGATTGTTCGAATATCTCCATTCCTAAAAGATTCGTCGTTCTAAATATTAGGGGGATGAATAAAAGTGCGGAAAATATAGTCAAGGCCTTCGTCTTGTTTGGAACCCCTAATAGGAATAAAATTCGATCGGTCAATTCCAGGGCAATTAAATTTGCAATTCTAAATGAAAAGGCTAGAATAGCGTAGATAAACAGATGTTTATTAGATATTTTCATTCTATATAAAATAACAAGGAAAGGAACTCAAGAAATCAAAGAATGGATTATGTATCCGGTGAATTTGGAGCTTTTCAATAATCCCACTATACTCAACTTAAGAAGAAGTTTTGATATTACTCTTCATATATAAGGAAGTGCCTCCCATTAAATGTAGGAATGCCAATTACTATAGCTTAAATATAATTTAGCTGGATATTTTTATAATATTTAACCTCAATTTGCGTATTTTACAGAGGGATAATGGAAAAAATTTAGTAATAGAAATTGTAGAGCACTTAACGAAGAATAGTGCCATATTATTGACCCTTTTTTTCATAAAATCCCTTCCATGCTCAGTTCTTATTGACACTACACATATGTTTATAGAATACTTTTTGGTTTTGTTTTTTATCTTCTCTGATTTAATCTATCCAAACATAGTGATGCATGTTACTAACTATTAAAACCTTTTTTTTATTTCTAGGTATATACCATAAGGATTTTGGCCTATTTTTTGTCCTCAAAAATTCATGGGGAATCTCCCTCTTATTTTTTCTAAGAGTCCCGACGGGAGTCAAATTATGATAAGTGAGCAGCAATTTTTCTACCTGAATGCTCACATACCAATTTTCAAATTTAATGTTTCTTTCTAAACCAAAAACTTCAGATATTAATCTTGCCACAACATTGTTTAATGCTGTTAAACAACTTGCTATTATTGACGAGTTATGAGCTTTATCTGCCTTGAATGGTCTTTCAGACTGTGAACCACAATAAATTTCCACGTTGTCTTGTTAGAATGACTTGGTGTCACTGAGTGCTTGGATTATACTGCCATATTTAGCAGGCTTATTGGGAATATATTACTGAAATGAGCAACGTCCTCTTGAGCTAATGAGCATTTCATCTATGTACTTTCATATGAAGGGTAATAATTAGCTTTGTAATTTTTGTACAAATTATTCAAATATTAATATATTTCCCGAATCGTATCGTAGACGTGACTGAAATTTAAATATTTAGTTGGTCTAGATATTCCAGCTCCGTCTGGTTTCTATAAAATCCTTTTGGCGTGATAGGTTCCTTCATTTCTATGATGTCGATCTTTATTACTTTTAAAGAACTCTCGTATGAAGATTGAAGAGACTTCGTTTGTATGAAAGCCTATTAATCCTAATACTTCAATGGTGATGAAAAAAATCCACATTTCGGTCGATGAATTGGCATTGGAGTATAAGTATAAAATATTTCGTTCATAAAAATTTCAGTTATTGTATTTCAAAATCCAAAACATAGAAGCTTTACTAATTCTATAAATAAGATTGTGTAGAAAATATTTTCGCTTAAGCTAGATAAAAAATCCAACACCTTAAAGAACTAAAGAATGCCTTGAACGTATTAATACAGTTATTGTACAAAATACAGGACACAAGTTATGAAGACGTCAATTAGATGTTTTGTAGTACCTCACAAGGAGTCAAAATTATTGAGGAACATGTAATTCAAGAAACTCAAGAGGAAATTGTATTCATTTTCATTAATACTCTTGATCATATGAACTATATCATTATAATGTCATGTAATAACCTATTATTGTTAACTTTTAAATAATTTTTTTATATATTTATAAAATGATCGGGTTATTTGCCCATAATCTTCCATATAAATTCATTTAAAGTCTCCTTCATTCCAATCCATGGATTTCTCCTGGGATGGATGTAGCAACAAAAGAGTTCTCTAAATTTGCAATCATTGATCATAATATAGTTAGGAAATGTTTTGGTTTATTTTCTACAGTCATATTGTTATTAATGTCCTTATAGTTCGAACTTGCGAATAAATTCTACTGATTCGAGCATAGGAACCGTTCCAATTTCCAAAATATCATCATTCTTCTTCTATTTTTCTTATATACACTCCGCATTTTTTTTTGTTGTTCGAAAGGAAGATAAATCAAAACAAAATACGATAAATTAATGAATGACATGCATTCTTAAAAAGTCTTCAACATAAGACAGGGGTGGGCAGGAGCTTGTATTCATAATCAACTGAAGAATAATAATAAAGAAAGAAAGAAATGTCTTTAGCGGTACGATATACGTAAATTACTTTTTAATAGGGTTATATTTTTGGCCTTTCCGGCCCTTATGACGTACATGCTGAAAATAATAACCAATAATTTTTTATCCTCAACAAAAGTATTAGACAAGATATAATATTTTGCAGTTAAAAATGATTTTTTTCTAAATAAGTCAGTACAAATTTTGTCGTTAAAGGCCAAAACTTGAATATATTTACTCCTTAAGTTATCATGACGATTATGACACTCTCTTTGCTACACTTGTAACTCCAGAAATTCCTGCATTTCAAGTGTTTTACATATTAGTTAACTTGATGATTATTAAGATAATTTTGGTACCCTTAAAACCTAAGAACATGGTGCAACTCTAGAGATTCCAGCGTTCTAAGTGTGTCATTTTATTTTTATTCATTACATTAGAATTAGAATAAAAATATTAAATGGAATATTTATGATTCAATGATGAACATGGTATAAGTATGTTTGTAAATTTCATGCACTTTTCGCGTGCGAAATTTTTTTGGGTTGGCACCCCGAACAGTACCAACTAAATTCTACCTGATAATAGGATCTCGCATGATCTGTATAACCCGTGTAATACTCCGCTAAAAAAATCAATTATATTTCATAAAATACCTACTGGAGTGAATTGCCGATAATGAATGTGAAAATGTTTAGGGTACCACCATATGAGTAGGCAGTGGCTCTAAGGACGAAACCTTCGTCCATCAGAGTTGTCATTGGCTCTATGGACTTCTCAAAATCTATTGTCCTACGAAGAGTTGGCAAATGTTCTAATGGCCTACTTAAACTATAATAAGTATTCAATATTAGAAATTAAAGCACCCTAAAAGGTTTATTTATATATTTAAAGAACTTGCTATGGTGGATTCTGGATTCTGTTGACATTTCCTTCAGTAATATGTATCCCTTGTTCCTCTCAATTTACTCAATCAGACATATACTTTTGAATTTTTCAAGAGTAATATCATGACATGATGGTGTAAATATCATTTCTTTAAACTTATTTCTTAATCTTGGACAACACTTCTTTACTTTCCAATGCCGTAGTAACAAGGGTCGGATTTTTCAGTATAGAGCATGAACTTGACAAAATGTGGAGGAATAACAATATTAAGGACATTGAAGGAAACAAGCGTCTTGGTCTTATTTTTAAGAAATTAAAAATATCCGAATGGTCTCCAATTACGTTTCAATAAATCTTTATATTTATCTCGTGATTACGACTTTAAACGTGTTGTATAATGTTTAGTTTTCTTAAGACTTCTGTCCTAAATTCATTTAGATGTCATTTCACTAATTTAGGATTTTCGTTATATTATGTATGAATTTATGAAATTATTAATCGTTTATTAATTTTGTAATTGTCATTATACGTTTTCAATATATATATATAATTTTTCCTTCCTTCATTAAATTATCACATACATGTTTTGACACCCCTCTCAACATATACATTTGAGGATTGATATTACTTTAAGTTGAAATTATTTTGTGCTAATTTGAGTTTGAATATACATATTTATATATGATTTAAGCATATATTAAGTTTCAAATTCATCAAAAGTCCTAATGGAAAGACATATTTCTTAATCACATCCTATTATATTGTTTCAATCTAGTACTGAATAATATATATATATATATATATATATATATATATTCAATGTGCTTATGCATATTGGGGTCATTTTAGGGTAAAATTTAGCTAATTCACCGGAAGAGGAGGGATGAAACAGTTATTTGGAATGCCCTCCTTACATGTACTACCCATTCTTAAGGCTTGCACTTGAAAGGAGTACAAGCTTTTAGGTAAATAAAGCAAATACAATGTTAAAAAAAAGGGCTCAAGTCCAATTCCCAGTAATAGTTACACAGGTCAACAAATTTGAATTGTCAAAAATCCTAAGGGGTATAGGTATAATTTGGCCCATTTTCCAATTTCAACTTCAATTTAATCTTAGAAGGATACTCGTTTTGTTCATTAAAAAATAATAATGCGCTAGTGTACTATTTGCAAATTTCATTTACAGTCTTTGTTTTGACCTAAGAGACATAGTCTTGCCGTGAATCTTTGATTTTTAACGAATTTTTTATCGAAATTGAATGAAAATTTACACATTTAGATGGACGATTTCTTCTTAGTTAAAGATTCTTATCGGCCCACAACTTCTGACATTAATTGGAGTTTATTTTTTGCCTCTCTCATCTATGGTATATATAATATTATATGTATATATTTCTTCTTTTGTAAACATGAAGGAGAATAGCAGCTTGTAGCTTAGTAAAACGTCATGACAGCTGAAAATTCATGAAATTGTTAAAATTAACTGGTTGATTTTTTCTTTTCTTTTTTAAATACCCGCAGTGTATTAAAACACCTATTAAAACAACCAAGTTCTTCATTGAACATATTGGTTAGAGGTACACCTAAAAATGTACCTTCATTCTTACCAATCAATGGTAAGATTTTTCATATGGAGTTTGCTAATGCAGTTAAGCAATGTTCTCTTTGCTTCAACTTCGGCCACGGAAAGACGAAATGCACACAAAATGCTAAGGGCTATAAGTCCTATGTCCTATGGATTTTAAACAGGCTTAAGTCAAACAAGGATTGTTTGTTTACTCAAGAACTTACAATAAATACAGAAATGGTTTGCAGTTCTGTGCAAACAAAGCAAAGTAACATAAAAGGAAAGGACGAAGTAAAAGATAAGAGTCAAAGTGACCTACATGAAGCTATTGAATCATGTGAAAATAGCAATGAATTGCCATTAAATACAATGAGGAAGATAATTTCGTCTCCGCCTGAAGTTGTTGAATCAAGAGGAAATAATAACAACAACTTGAAACCTAATATAACCCAGGAGGTAATTCTCTCTCAGTCTGAAACGCCTATAGTTGATGATGACCTAGAAGAAGAAGAAAAATATAACATAATTACAAGAAGGAAAAGAGAAAAAAGCAATGTTGTGTTGCAGGATAAAACCGATCTTGCTTGTGCCACTGAAGGCAAGTCCGAGAGTCACGAAAATTCAAATCGGAAATCTACTTTGGGTAAAAAGAAAAAGAAAAAACATGGTATATTGGACGAAAATGTTGATATTATATTAAATAAGGAATAATATACTATGCAACTAATAAATATTAAAAACTAATACATATATCTATGGAATATAACTCTCTAAATAATGACAAAAATACAATGTCAACTAACTCATGTAATGGAGTAGTAAGATGCACACAAATAAATATGGGAAAAAGAACAACATGTACTGCTGAGTTAAATCAAAGACTACAGGGAAAGAACAGTTGTCTGGTAATGATTACTGAGCCGCCTCTAATCAGGGGTGGTTCAAATGTAATTCACTTTGCGGGACTATCTGTCTTTGCTAATCATGACCCTAAACCAAGAGCGGCCATTCTAGCTTCACCAGACCTGGTGGTCACTCAGATACCTAAGTTTTGCTCAAGGGATCTTGTAGTTTGTGCTGTGAAAACTGACAACAACAAAAATCTAATTGTCGCAAGTTACTACGCTGACATTATAAATGTAGATGTCTGTGGAATAATAAGACCTATTGTTGACTACTGTGATAAAAACCACAAACCTTTGTTGTTATGTGGAGACTTCAACGCCAGGAGTGCTCTATGGCAAGATAGTTTAACAAACTCTCGTGGTGAGATACTGGAAGAGTTTATGGCTACCTACAACCTGGACCTCCAGAATGTAGGTTGTGCGTCAACTTTTGTGGGTGGCATGGGAGAATCAATAATTGACCTGACAATTACAAATCGCTGGAGTCATCATCTAGTTTCAGCATGGAAAACAGATCTGCAATACTCTGGTTCTGACCATAGGTTTTGCTCCTTTGAATTCAATGCAACCAGAATTCTGTCTAGTCACATAAATATTAAAAATGCTGATTGGGAAACTTTTGATCAAGAACTGAGGACTTCTGGACTGATCAACAAATATAATCTTTTAGATAAAAATGGCATTGATTTAGAAGCTAATAGCATTACAAATAAAGTACAAGAAGCCTTACGAAACTCCTGTAGTGTAAGGTCTGGCATTCTTAGAAAAGCAAATCCTTGGTGGAACGACAAACTCAGAGAGCAAAGACGTAAGGTCAAATACCTTCAACGAAAAAAGCGAATGCCTGAATATAAAGTCGAAAAACAACTCTACAAATCCATGATAATCAAGGCCAAACGGGAGGCCTTTAGGGAATGGGTCGGCACGCTAGAGGGCCCTAAAGACATATCTAGACTAATGAAGACCCGTTCTAATCATACAAATGTCCGTGTTGGCATTTTGGGAGATTTGGAGTGTGAAAAAGAGAGTTTAAGACTCCTTCTCAAGACACACTTCCCTGGTTCAACTGATTGTGATGCTGATTACTGCCCTGAATTTGTGCTTGCACAGGAACATAATGAACACTTCAGTGCTGAACTGGTGAGAAGTGCTAAAAACAGTCTGAAGTCATATAAAAAACCTGGTATGGATCAAATTCCAGCTTTGGCTTATAAGAATTTACCTGACTGCATAATAGACCGTCTGACGGGTCTTTTTAATGCAGTTTATAGCACTGGCTACACTCCAAAGATTTGGAGAGAAGCTAAAGTCATTTTCATACCCAAACAAGGGAAAAAAGACTATCAAAACCCTAGAGCCTTCCGACCAATTACACTAACAAATGTGGCTTTGAAAATTCTTGAACGTATGATTCTATGGAAAATTCATGCAAATTGTGATATGGTTTTGCCCAACCAATATGCATTCACAAAAGGAAAATCAACTGATACGGCAATCAGCAAATTAGTAGACTGTTGTGAAAGTAGCTTTTATAGAAAAGAAGAGGCCTTAGTGGTCTTTCTTGACATTGAGGGTGCTTTTGACAGGGTTCACTTCCATCACATAATTGACACCATGCACAAGCATGGTATTGATGAAACAACTACTCGCTGGTATAAAAATCTCCTTGGAAGCCGTACTGTCTTTGCAAAACTTGGTGGCGAGTGTGCATCAGCAGTTCCTACACGAGGATGTCCACAAGGGGGAATTCTCTCTACGCTAGCCTGGAACCTTGCTTTCCTAGAAGCTGTGGATAAAGTTGACAGACATGTCCATAAAATTGCATATGCAGATGACCTAGCACTATGCATTAGAGGTGCAGATCGCCAAACCCTGATTCTTTTAATGCAGGAAACTCTAAATAAACTTTCACGTTGGGCTGAAATGAGAGACACTATCTTCAGCGGAAATAAATCTAAGTTCATGCTGTTTACGAGAAAAAGAAAAGGCCCCAATATTACTCTTCAAATCAATGGAACTGAGATAGAGAAAGTTAAAACATTCAAGTATCTCGGATTAGTATTTGATGATGGATTGAAATGGAATGACCACCTGAAATATGTAGTAGCTAAGGCAAAGAGAAGTCTCTTTACCCTGAAGGCATTTATTGGTCAAGACTGGGGACTTAGTCCACTCAAGGCCAAATGGATTTATGAGACTTATGTCCGCTCTGTTGTAAGTTACGGAGCAATCGCTTTCTCGGCCAAGCTTCATTCAAGCGAATCCATGAAGAATGAGCTTCGTAAAGTGCAAAGGCTAGGTCTTATTAGTATCACAGGAGCCATGCACTCGACACCGACGGCGACAATGGAAGTACTATGCGGCCTTATTCCATTACATTTATATGTTATCGAACGTGCCTGCCTAACAAGACTATATACTAAACATGACAACCCACTCAAATGGTTCGATCCTTCACGAAAAGGACATCTACAATATCTAGACAACTACCTAGCAAATAATAAAATTCCCACTCCGTGGCGTAGTACACCGGTCTGGTCATATAGACAAACATACAACGTGGCAAAGGTATGGAACATGAATGAATACGACTTAATTGGATATACGGATGGGTCCAAAATTAATGATCGTACAGGCGCTGGATGGGCATTAACCTGCCATGACAGCGTAATTAAAGAGTGCTCCTTAAGACTTGACGATACAAACACGGTGTATCAAGCTGAAGTAGAAGCCATCAGAAATCTGGCAATTAATTTGCCTACAGGGAAAGCAACTGGAAAAAGACTTCTTATACTATCCGATAGTCTGTCTGCAATAGAAAGCTTAAAAATACGACCTGGTAACATGCTTAGAGAAGAAATTACCCAATGCAAGAGTGCCCTTGAAAACTCCATATGTGACATTACTATTGGATGGATTAAGGGACACAATAATATCACAGGTAATGAGTTTGCTGATTACCTGGCTAAGGAGGGCTCAGTGAGAGGTGATCCTGTCACTGTCCCATCATCAGTTTGTCAGGCTAAGGCAGCTCTTAGGAAAGCATCGATGACTGCGTGGCAAACTTATTGGCATAAACTGAACAGTTGTCGTCAATCTAAGATGTTCATTCATGATCCTTATATAGGAAGGAAAGTCTACAAATACAAAAGACACCAAATTTTGAAGATTGTAGCGATGGTTAGTGGCCATATAAATCTAAAACGACATCAACACAAAATGGGAAAAACGAAGAACACGACTTGTCGCCTTTGTGACGAAGATGAAGAGACTCCCTACCATCTTATTCACGATTGTTGCCGCATAATGCAGGAGATGGGTGAATTTGCTAAGGAAGCTCAATTAAGAAAGTTTTCAATGGAAGAGCAACTTCTGAGGATATATGATTTTTTGTGTAAATTTAACTTATTTAATAATAAAGATGTTAACTCCTAAGTAAACCTATACCGGCTGATACCGGATTAGATTCCGGCGTGGTGGGGTTTATCAAGGAGTGAAACAAACAAACAAACCCGCAGTGTATATTATTTACATCCCCATGTTACCCTTGAAAAATTGACTAGTTAAAAATAAAACAGTCAATAAAAAATTACATACTCTTTTTCTGTTAAAGGCTTTTTTACACAGCTTTATGGTATACTAGAAGCATAGCTTTAAGGACTTTATATTTTGATTTGCAACATTCTTTACAAAGGAAGATGTTTTGTGGGACAAAATATATTTGCAATTATAAATGATAATAACTAATTGCAATTGGATAATGATACTTCAAATATGAACCCATAAATACAATTAGCATTAAATTTTAAAGGATATAAATTTATTTTCAAGTGGATTCAAAACTTTTTTTCTATTCAAATGTTGCTTCATACCTAAAAATGTAAATATATTCAAATACATTAATTAAAAATACACAGATTTGATACAATAAATATATATTTTAATTATGTATAGTTTTGGTATACTAATTTAGTAATTTATCTTCGGGTGAATGAAGAAGTATTGATGCCCCATAGAATTCTTATATAAACAAAGTCAGCTGCTTCAAATCAGAAAATAATTCGCAGCTGAAGGGAAAATACAATATATTTTGCTTACTTCGAAAAGCTTTTGCAACTGATCTTAATAAAACAAATATCTTAGCTATTGTATTTAAAAATCTATTTAGGTACTATTTTTCAAAATTTATTTTAACTTATTTTTACCATGTCAAAATAACAATCGTGGTTATATAAAAATATTGTAAATAATTGTACTTATGTTTTTTTTCTCCGCTGTGAATCTTCATATGTTACCAAAACAGTGGCGATAATAATAGACTCGACTGAAACGAATTAACTAATTATAAGAAAAGAAAAAAAAATATAATAGCAATATATTTGACTTAAATGTTGATTGCCTGAAAAATTTATAATATAAATAATAATATTTTTCATAAATAAAAATGGGAGATATTTTTGTACAATATAGACAGATAACAAATACTAAATAACCAACAACTGAAAAAGAATAAAAAATTACCTCAGCCTAGTTATAGGTCTCCAAATCCCAGCTCTATCTATTAATGTATTTTAAACATGAACCATTTAATTGTCAATATGAAATAATAGAACAATGGAATGAATGGTCAATTTACTTTAACTTTTTGATATGTATATTAGAGACCTATATTCGGGTGGCTATTTTTTATAATTTTTTATTTAATTGTTCTCTCGTTCGCCTGCACATATCTTTCTCAGGGTGAAAGAAAAAACTATAAAATTATTTGGAGCAATTTAAAATAAATAAATTTTTTGACCAGTTATTTATCTAGAACTACAAATCCTATCTCATTAGAGTTGTCGAAAAAGTAGACTTCCGGTCTTGAAAGGAAATTGACCTCTTAAAAATATATAAAATAATATGGTAACTATGATAATCTAAACTACAGGACGCTATAGGTAGTATCATAGAAAAATAAATATGGTCAGTATGTATGCCTTCCATATATACAAATATATTGCAATTTCCAACCGACATGATTTTGGAGTGAACTGTGCTCGCCAGATATCCTTCTTCTTCGACAACTCAAATCATTATACAGTAATTAACTGAACATAATTTGGTACTCATTGGAAAACAAATTTCATAGTAAATACTATTGTAAACTAAATTTTCTTTCTGAAAATCGTTTTTTGAACCACTATATTTTTTTACATAAGACTTAGGTTGAACTCAAAGATCGATTTTTTGAATATTCATAGGTTGCATAACCTTGAAAAATAATAATTTTATATTATGAATTCTTTCCCTTAAAGTTAAATATCAAAGATTCTTAAATGCCGAGTTTTATCAAATATTTATAGTGTAAAAAAGCTTTTTTATAGGGTGAATAATCAAATAACACTATATAACAACAGTATTTTTACCCATGGTCCGAAATCCAAAAAAATAGCATCAAAAACAAACCGAGGAAATTGAATTAAATTAAATAAGAACAGCTTGATAAGAATTTGCATATAAATAGAGAATAATAAATTTTTTCAGAACCAAAATTCAGTACAAAGACTATGTATTACACCTTTTGACCTCTTGTTGTCTATTTGAAGATTTTTGCTGGATCCGTGATAATTAACTGATACACATTGCAAGTTGCAAAGAGATACTTGCCACCTTTGATTTTAAATCATCTGCTGCAGGTTTCAAAAATGCATAGAAAATAGGCTAAAATGTATGATTAAAAACATTACACTCTACATTGTAATGTCTTGACATCATTATTATATAGCCTGCATATCATTTCATTATCATTTTAAGCTTTTTAAATTCAAATAATATGTGCCTGGAATTTTAAATATTTTTCCGGTAAAATAAAACCTGCCGATCACGATGTCCGGTGTCAATTTTTTCAGGTAGAAACACTGCCCTATGGTAACTTCAAACATTTTCACATTTATTATAGACGATTCACTCCAATATTGAAATAATTGATTATATTTTTCAGTGGAGTATTGTATGTGTTAAACAGATCATGCGAGATTCTTATTATCAGGTAGATGCTCACCCCTCAAGAGTAAAGGAAAAATGATAACAGCTTTGGAAAACAAAAAGTAGTATTCAGAGTTCCAACTCCAAAAAATCTTGCACACGAGAAGTGCATATTAATTACAACCCAATTGGTGCTCCCCGATAAATGCAATACAAATAATACAAAAGCAGTTCATTCTTCCTTTTTTTGCGTTTCATCTAGACTGAAGTACATATGGCTACAAATAATATTAATAAAAAAAAATCGCCATCGAGACAAAAAAAACTATTTTTTTAGGGTAGTTAATATATTAATGGGTTATAAGGCTGAAATGACACGTGGAAATTGCTTATTTTAATGAAATTGAAATTTTAATTTTCCGTTTGTCAAAGAGTTTGACATTGTTTCTATCGACAACTCTATATGAATAGGTAATGACTCTAAGGACGGAACCTTCATCCATTAGTTTTGTCATTGGCTCTATGACCATAAGAGCATTTGCCAACACTTCGTAGGACATATATTTTGTCAAGTCTTTATAAAGCCTTTTCATCAGATAGATGTTCTCCCCTCAGGAATAAAGGAAAAATGATATCAGCTTTGGAAAACAAAAAGTACTGTTCAGAGTGCCAACTCCAAAAAATCTCGCACACGAGAAGTACATATTATTTACAACCCTATTTATAATTAAAGCATACATTTAGTTTTGAAAGATGATAACAGCTTTGGATATATATATATACACTTAAATTATTACGTAGGTTATGCGAAAAATAATAACCTGTTGTAATATAATAAGAACTGTCAGGAGTAAGACTTTGTCATCATAAATTAAACAAGTTATATAGACTGTACTTCCTAAATTATGAATCTTATTTTTATTTGCAGTAATAACGAGCGTGGCTTTCTAAAATATAATTCTTCAGTGAAACCAAACATCATTCCGATTTTGAATTAAAGAATACTCTAAATATCTATATTGTTTTCAAAATATTATATTGGTTGTGGGCATCTGTGGTTGCTTAACTTTTTTGTTTATGTTCTTCCTTTATTTTTTGAATGATTCTATTTCCTTTGAAAATAGAAATACATTAGATTTGTCAAGAAATGAGAAAAAGGGCCTCTTCCAGCAAGCATCGATCATTCCAAAATCATATTACTAGACAGGTTATATTGATTAGTATTATGTATTTGATTTTTTAAAACATTCACCATTATTTCTTTTGTCTCGTTATGGCCACATTCTTTACAAAAATATTAATTTAGATTACGAATGAGTTAAAAATGTCTAAATCATAACTTATTTAATAAAAAAAATACCACAAAATACACATTTTATGTGGAATGACTTCTTACAGCGTTGTCGTAGTGATGTACTCAAAAGGGCTAAATAAAAGCTACTTTTAGATAAATACAAAAATAACGACAGCTTCTTCATTTCCTTTTAAGACACAAATTCATATCAGACAAATTAACTATTGGAATATATATTTATATATAAGTGACATCTAACACAAAAAAGTTATATTGAAGAAGAACTCCTTTCATATATCTGGTGCTCTAGAAAATATTTGTGTTCCGGTATGTAAAAAAAAGAAAAAAGCCTAAAATTGATTTGAGTGGAGAGCAGCTTTGCTGTCGTGACATTTTACTACATTAGCTAGAATTAGTAACTAAACACAAATTCATATCAATTAGGGAATTATATTACATCAAGGATTATAAATTAACTCAATTGTATATTTTACTTTACACTTGCAGAGGTACCTGAACTTGTCCAGATTTTTTAAGTTTAATAAAAGCAATTATTAATTCGTATTACATTTTTATAATACTAATAAGAACGGACGGACGTCTTTTTATTATTTAAGATGATAAGAAATTTATTATTTTAAGGCTTCATTTGCAAAAAAAAAAAATGGCATTTTGTAATAGACCAGATGTAAAAGAACACGAATTTTAGAGTGATAGGTTTTGCCGTTTAATCTGGAGAACGAAACGATGATATATTCATACATAATGTGTAGACTATAGTAAACTATAATGGGCGCCATCTATACATACTTTTTTTTGAAAAAATTTAAGTAACCAGTTTACCGAACGCACATCCAGAAATTTACTTGCCAAATTTCAGGCTGATCATTTCGCCTGTTTTTCTGTTTACCCTGGAAAATGAAATGATGATACATACAAACATGGTTTTAATTAATATAAAGACTATTTGTAGGTTGTAGATAATGTTTATCCCTGTATTGCACCTAGTTAGTGTTTCATATTATCTCCTCAATAATTATTGATTAATAAAATGGATTGAAAAAAAATACTGCCAACCACTAAAAATTTCAGACGCGAGTAGAATCTTAAGATTTACAGCTCAATTGAGATGAGCAAAATGTTACTGAGTTTGATGAAGATAAGAAAATAATAGTTTGTACATCTGATAAAATAAAACAGAGCTACCAGTTAGTAATTGCATAATGATGCGCTATACTGAATGTATCATCTATACTGAATGTATCTAAATAAGTTTCTATTTGGAGGGAAATGTCGAGAGATAGGAAATTTGTCGAGATTGTTTAATGAAGAGAAAAAAATATCAGTGGGTAGTCTGTATAGTAATATCCTTGTCAGCTCAATAATTTAAAGTAAAGTACCTCCTTGCTTCCTCTTAAACATATTCATTTAAGAAGGATGACTATGGAAATGGCAAGACTTCTGATCTCCCTCGACAATTTTACCATCTCTAAAGATATATCTGTACTATGTTAAGGTCGATTCAGTGACGAGAGCAAAAAGCCACTTTTGCTAATTTCCGCTTCTTTTTTGTCATTATTACCAACAGCCCATTAATAAAAAATAATATGAAAACAGCAAAAAGTGGCTTTTTGCTCCCAGAACATTGAACATGAATAAGATAAAAAAACTGCCAAATTAGGCAGAGCAAAATGATGTTAACGCGCTATTCGTAGGGTTGTCATATTGTTTTTGACATAATTAAGAGGGCGATTTTTTTAAACACCGGGAATCGTATTTTTGGTCAACTAAATATATAAATATAAGAAGAACGTGGAACAAAAAATATGAAAAAATCTTCTGATGGGGCTCATATCCCCTCTAATTACACAGGTCAACAAATTTGAATTGTCAAAAATCCTAAGGGGTATAAGTATAATAAAAGTTATTCAGTTTTGGACACTAATTTCAAACCTGCAATGTTTTTTTTCGAGAGAGTCCGACAGTTTTGGGAAATCAGACCCTACTTTTTGAGCTTTTTAGGCCAATTTTCTAATTTCAACTTCAATTTAAGCCTATAAGGCTATTAAAAAATGATGATGCGCTAGTGTATTTAATGCAAATTCTATTTCCAGTCAATGGGTTTGTCTCTGTTGACACACATGCTTCCAAAAAGCAGGATTTTCAGTGATGCAACAAAAAATCCCCATCTTGAGTGGAGGGTTTTCCTCAGGAATTCCTGCTTTTAGTTTCCTTATGTTTAGGACCGATCTCTCAAATTATAAAGTTATATAAATTTCAGCTGAATGTGCAGCAGCACAGAGAATTCTGTGGATAAGGAAACCAAACTTTTAATCGGATAGTACAATAGATATAATCCGTCAAAATAGTAATAAGGAGTCTTTTTTAAGAGTCTCAGGGATCCAGTTGAACTTGAAAATGTTGCTCTAAGAAGGAATGTTCTATGGGCTTATATTAGACTGGGTTCTATATTTAGTTGAGGGAAATCCTTTTCGAAGTATGGCGAACCAGCATCTTCTTTCGACTTTCTTTCTTTGTTTTAAATTTGATTTTGAAGAGTAAAAGTGTCTAGAGGTGAGTATACAGGGTGAATGCGATCTTTGACAGCCAAATTTACTTTTTTTTTAAAACTTAAATACCTCAAAAACTAATGAACAGTTTTTAATGAAATTAACACCATTTGAAAGCTAGATTAATACACTTTATTTTTTATTCAATAAAACTGCCACTAACGGCAATGACGGTCTCGATCCTGGTCCGGAATCTCAAGCATGTCTTGATGACGACGTCCTTCTTCAAGGCCTTGAAATCCTTCGTCATCCTTTTGATCTGCTCCCCCTTTGTGTTGCTTGAAGACTTGTTAGTGTGTCACTCAACTGCACCCACACGAAATAGTCCATGGGGTTCAAGTCTGGAGAGTTAGGGGGCTAGATATTTGGTGGCACAAAATCATAAAAATTATCACAGACCCACTTTTGGGTAATTCTGGAGGTGTGGCATGGAGCAAAGTCCTGCTGCCACACATATGTAGGGCGGTATGACCATGACCGGTACCTTGGTCTGCATGACCATGGAAACGTCCTTGGGATTGTAGGCTTACCAGTGGTTGTTCTGTTTGTTGATCTTTTGATCCTGACAGTAGTTTTTCTTATCGGAGATAAACCAGAGCATCTAATGATCCATTGGATGCTTCAACTTGTTCAGCAGCATTTTGTAAGACTTGTACCACAATTTTTGTTTCATGCAGTCCCGGATAACCTTGTTTGATACCCCCATTTTGCGTGCAATGGCCCTCATGGACTTGCCTGGATCAGCATTGATCTTTTTGTCAACCCTGGCAATAAAATGGGGGGTCCTGAAGCAATCCTTGCAAATTTTTTGGACTGACCTTGATCCAATCCCTTCATAGTCTTCTCCAGACTCCTTCAACTCTTTCCTGACCTTCCATACAAAGCTCCTGTCCAACTTTAGGAAGTCAGCGATTTCTTGGTTTTCTCTTCCGGCACGAATCGAAACAAGGACACTTTTTCTTTTCCAATCTTTTGGCACATTAAAATCTTCGTTTTCAGCCATTTTTAAAGATGAAGCCTGAAACATTCAGCTGTCGAGGAAGCAAAAAATTTAATACCTAACTACAATAACCGCACATCAGCACACGCCCAATGTTTGTTGTCAAAGAATGCACTCACCCTGTTCTTTGTAAGAAATTCTTGCCCTCTCTGGACCTCTCGAGGTCGTGGGCTAAGAAAATTTTGCTTTCACTTACAATGATAAATAATGGGTGCAAATTCACTGTTCAATTTCATATCTCTACCGGCATTTTAACCTTCATATATTCTTGTAAAGACTGTGGGAAGATATATAACGATATGCTATATTGTTTTATTGAATGCCTCACACTGAAAATCATAAGAAATTTCCTTTCACTTAATATCGATAACGCTCCTGAAATTATTTTAAAAGCACGAATGTTAAAGCTCACGGAAGGAAACTTAATTGTTGAGGTAGACCTTCGTCGAATTATGATATCCGCGACTACACGGTATTCTGTCTTCACTATGAAAATTTCTCGCTTGGGAAGCACTTCGTGGGATTTTGCAGGAGCTTTAGTGAAATATATCCCATCATGCTCTATTTGACATTTACAAACACTAATATTTATTATAAAACAGTTTAAGAGCCTAATTAATCGGAAGAGGATTGATACCTGCATTGAATTATTTTATCTTTTTATATTTTATGTTAATGTGTTTTGATTTTTTTAAATGTGATATTTTACCTTTTACACCTTCATTTTCTTTATTTTTGTAATCTAAGAATTTTTTTACCATATTGGATTAGTAATGATATTCTTGTGCCTCTTAAGTTTTATTTTCCTCGAATAAGAGACATCTATTTACTTGTCTTCATATCTCCTTCAGAGATTTTTTTCCTTTTCATCCATCACATTCCGCGCTCTTACATACATTTTCCAGGACATAACTGGCGTCTGTTTTATATGACATTTCATTTATTACTTCCCTTTACACGACCTCAAGCCGGTCGGGCAGATTGTCGGGCGGGAGTGCTGACGCTTGTATGACTAGAAGCGTGCCAATCAAGTGAATAAGATCTGCTAACCTTATTCTCAGACTATGCACTCTATAGTTATTATTAGTAATAGTAAGAGATGTATAAAAAGAGACCAGCTGCAAGGCACACCCAAAATGATGTCATAAAAAATATGGTACCCTTGAAGTAAGGCAGAATTTCAGCCGATTACATTTGAAGGGGCGGAATGTACCTTATTATTTTGGTGTTTTACTTAACAACAGATTATTATTTAGTGGCATTAAAAATTTGTAAAGAATAGAACCCTAAATTTGTAGCAACTAATGCCATAGCATGAGACCTGAGTCATTTTTGAATGGACTCGGACTGACACGAAAATTAACTATTATTTAATCGATACTAATATGGGCATAAACCTCAATATCTCTTTGTTGGAATCGCACCTCAAAATTACTATACTTTTACACTTAAGTTAATCCTATAATTCATATTACATATAATTAAATGAAATGATTTTATTTAACCATGTAGTGGCTACTTTTTTTTATTCAACAATTTAGTTATCATTTAAAACTATTACAAAAACTTCAAACAGTCAAAAGTAACACATTTTGTAATCACATAAATTTTTCCATAAAAAAATAAAATAGGCTTAAATTTCATAATGATTATCTCAAAAATATATATATATTCATACAAGAAAAGCTGAACATTGATTCGGAAAACAAATGTGATTCTAATTTAAGTTTTCATAAATAAACACAAAAAAATAAATTAAATTGATAATACGATGAAAATGTACGTTATAATTACAATTTTAAATATTTCAGATATAATTTAAAAGGAAAAAATTAATAATTGTCAGGGAATTAATTACATTGAAATCGATACAGTGACTACTAGAACAAGTCACTGAATCGATTGCATATGTTTCAAAAAAATAGAAGCACCAAAAACAAAAAAATGAAAAAGTATCACATAAAAATGGAATAATCAAGTTCATGAAGATCAATATACACGAGATGAGCTAAACTTTAATTATGACATTAGAGAAAAGTACATCCTCTCATCATGCAAAAGCCCCTCTCAGAATTACAATTCATGATCGGAGTATTTTAGTACAGGCAAAAATTCTTCAAGTCAATGCTTATCGCCGCAACAATATTATTCAACTGTATCAGGCATTTTTATACTATCCACTTTTGAACGGTTCAAGTGGAATATCTTTTCGACTATTGTCACACTAATAAGTTAGAGGCATTCTTTTTTCTAAGGCTTGTATTGATTGCAAAATTTGAAGAATCAACAGTAATTCAATGAATGGTTTAGCTATTTAAATTCTTCTTCTTCACCTTTGAAATAGTAGAACTACATGATATAAAGACTGTTATTATCACTGTTCCCTAATGTATAAAATAGGTTCAGGTGTTAAGGAAATGAATTAGGCAAACACGTCCAAGGAAATGCCCGTCCAGAAGACCAATCATAGATTGATCCTTGAAGTCCTTAGTCTCGTCCATTGTCATAAATCTATACTTTTCGTCGATTTCCCGTTTTATTTTGAAAATTCTGACTCGACTTAAGAACTCCAATGATTTGGTTACGGGAAAACAAGAAGAGATGGATTTCTCCACAAATTGGATGAAATTTTGATGTCCTCCGACTGAAAGTGGGATATTATATGATTAGGTCAGGTGTGAAATCAGATTTACCTGAATCATTACTAATACCATGTTGATTGAATGGATCCAGATTTCTCTTGTGACATCAGCGATTTGAAAGTCTCATGATCGGAAATTTCTTCATTATAGAAGGTGAGAAATGGCATGACCTTAATGTCATCACACTCGTATCCTTGACAAATTTTCAAATGTTGCTACCCCCATTGTCGGCGACCTAAGATCTTGAATCAAATCCTCAGGCATTTTATAACTTAATGCAAAAAATGGCAATTTTTGTTTTTGAATTGAATAGAACTGAGTCATAAAAGATGAAGGAGAACGAAGAATAAGTTTGAAAACACAAATGTTGGCAACAACCGTCCTTTGTGTGCATGTCAGCTGGCCTCTTTTTATACATCTCTAGTAATAATAAATAACTTATTACATAGATAATGAGGTGGGAGCCTTCTCAGGATTGTAAGGAGCTTAAACATTTGGATATATATATGATGCAAGGGGTTTCATGGGCATTGTTTCAATATGTAGCTATTGATATCCTTTGTTCACTTTCTTTCTCTTCCTTCTTTGTCCTCATTCCTTCTTTGTGTTCTCATTCGTATACATGTGTAAAATATAGTTAAGCCTCCTAACGCGTCTCTACGATTCCTTTATTTATATCATCCTCCCATGGCGCAGTCGGTTTACGGGTGCACCCCTTGACCCAGTTAAGAACCATCCCGAGAGACAGGAGAGCACGATTTCGCGGATCGAGCGGACCTAAAGCCTTCCCAAAGCGACAAAGCTCCATCGTGGAAGCACCCTCTGAACTAAGCCTTCAACGTCCAAGCTATTGCCGAAGCACCTCCCTGCGGCCGTCAAGAGGATCGACGCCTTCCACGACGCTGCAGATCTAAGTCCAACGAATCGCTCGACATGGATCCTCCAATGCCAACCGAACTCAACACCTTGAAAGCTTCAAGGAGAGCGCTAAAGGGTAAAGTCACTAGACTAGCTACAAATTTCTTTACCATCAGGAAGGACCTGGCAGATGAAGAAGACCCTTCAGCTCTTGAACTGGCACTCGAAGATTACACCGCGGCATTTGCAAAATATGACGCGGCAGCCGATGCAGTTGAAGCTCACCCATTAACAGAACCAGCAGATGGTGACAAGGATGTCATCCGAGTTTTAAACGCTCTTCGGCAGGCTCAACTCTTAACCAGAGGACTCCGTAAGGACTATGATGCTGCTCAGCAGGCCCAGGCTGCTGCAGCAGCACCCCAGGCACAAGCTCCTCCAGCCAATGGTGGTGGTAACGCTGGATATGGCAACGGCGATGGCCATGCACCTCGCTTCAACGCCAAACGACCTCCAACGCTAGAGCAAGACATCGATGTTAGGAAATTCGCTGGATGGACACCACACTGGGACAACTATTACTACCTAGCAAATCTGAACTCTCAACCTCAACCGACGCAGGTTGCAGCCTTCTGGTAGTGTTGCTCCCCAGGTTTTCTAAAAACCATTGTCCACTTCATTGGCATCCGAC
This sequence comes from Lepeophtheirus nordmannii, assembly GCA_963680855.1. Classification (NCBI taxonomy): domain Eukaryota; kingdom Metazoa; phylum Arthropoda; class Copepoda; order Siphonostomatoida; family Caligidae; genus Lepeophtheirus; species Lepeophtheirus nordmannii. The sequence continues at coordinate 8,086,412 of OY804526.1, read as the reverse complement.
ATGACACAGCCCGTCCTGTCGAGGATATCATCGAGGCCATTAGGGTGCATCTCAGGTCACTTTGCAATCCACATGTCGACATGAAGGACCTCTTATCAGTGACCCAACAACCTGGCCAAAAATATACGTCACTTAAGAACAACTTTCTCCAACTTGCAGAATACGCCGGGGCACAAGATGTGACCTACGATCGTCTCATGATCGGGCTGCTCCTCAAAGCGATCTCTAACGGGGAGGACAAGGAGAAACTAGTGACTCAGAATCACAGCACGTTCGACAGCACTATGACGTACCTCATTGGACTGGAGACCGCACGAGAGACCTCCAGAGCGCTCACAAGTCCTTCAACGACCGCAGGTGTCAAAAAAATAAACGCCACCAAGTCCAACTATAGCCGCAATAAGTCGAACAAGCCGCACAAGGCTCCAAGCGCAAACAGCGACAAACAATGCAGATGGTGTGGCAGATCCCCACACAGCCGCAAGGAATGCCCAGATGATGGCAAGGAGTGCAGCAAGTGCGAAAAAAATTGGACACTTTGCTACAGTTTGTCAAAGTTCCAAGGCAAGGAATCGATTCAGAGAAAACAAGCTACTAAACTCTGTACTGATACTTCACATGGGCAGTCCCAACTCAGCGCATCATCACCTCAATGTTAATGTCAGTGCCAAAGAAAGAAATGGCACTATAGTTTCAGCCACAATTAAATCTCGACCAGATTCAGGTGCTGATATATCTGCCATAGGCCTCAAGGACTTCAACGAGGCCAACTTTGGTAACCTCACCATGGACCCTCCACTAAGTGACAAGATCGTCGCTGTTGATGGAAGCAGGATACATCAGATCGGAACGTTCAAGGCCGACATCACTGTAGATGGCCGGCACACCAAGGCAACCGTCGTCATCTGCAAGGGAATCTCAGGCTTTTTCATTGGCCTTGAGGATTGCAAAGCCTTAGACATCCTCAGCAAGCACTTCCCTCACCCTCCACCCAAGACACGCACACTCTTCAACGTTCAAACCAAGAAGCAAGAATCATATACGGAAGTTTGGCCTAATCGCTCATCATGGCTTGAGACACTTCCTGACCAGGATCCTTCATCTGACCTCATGAACGAAGTTAGCCAGCAGCTACTCCAACGCTACGCTACTGTGTTTGATGATTCAACGGAGCTTCGTCCGATGAAAGGCACTCAGGTCGGCAATCCGATGAAGATAACACTGAAGAAGAATTACACCCCTTTTGCCATCCATGTCGCAAGAAAGATCCATCTCGTCTTTGAGAAGCAGGTGAAAGAAGAGCTCGACTACATGCTTGAACGCAAGATCATTGCAAAGGTTGGAGACGTACCGACTGAATGGTGTCATCCCATTGTCGTAGTAGCAAAGCCAAATAACAAGATTCGTCTCACCACTGACCTTTCAAGACTCAACTCCCAAGTTCTTCGAACAACTCATCCATCGAAGACACCAGCCAACGCAGTCAGCTCCTTTAGTCACAAAGGACAAATATTTTGCCAAACTGGATTTAGTCAAGGGCTACTGGCAGATGCCCCTTTCTGAGGAGAGCCAAGACTTAACGACATTTATCACTCCATTTGGACGCTTCAAATACCTCCAATCTCCAATGGGCTTCATATCAACGGGCGATAGTTACTCCTACCGTGGTGATATAGCTATCGACGGCCTGCCAGTCCAGAAAGTCGTGGATGATATGGCACTTGGTCAACCCACCTACCGGTCCTGCATCGCACTTCTTTGTGACACGCTTGAACGCTACGCAAAACATGGCCTGACTGTCAACAAGGACAAATCTGTTCTAGGTGCTACTCAGATCGACTTCGTGGGATACAAGATTGGCCATAACTCAATCGTTGCCGATCGGAAGAAACTCGATGCCATTGCTGATTTCCCAACTCCATCCAACATCACAGACCTTTGCTCATTCATGGGCTTAGTCAATCAACTTGGTCAATTCTCATACGATGTCTCTGGCGCCACTACACCACTTCGAGACCTCTTGAAGACAAAAAACACGTTTGCATGGCTTCCAGCACATGAAGAGGCCTTCAAGAACGTTAAGAAAGCTCTAGTCCAGCCACCAGTTTTAGGAATGTTTGACCCTACAGCAGAGACTTGTCTCCAAACCGATGCATCGAGGAAGCATGGTCTCGGGTTTGCCCTTCTCCAGAAGGACAAGAACGACAAGTGGCACCTCATCCAATGTGGAAGCCAATTCCTCAAGGACGTTGAAACGCGCTACGCAATGGTAGAACTGGAAGCACTAGCCATCTACTGGGCTATCAAGAAGGCGGAAACCTACTTAGCCGGTCTCCCATTCTTCACGGTTGTGACGGACCACAACCCATTGATATCGCTCTTCAATAAATTCACAATCGATTGCATCGACAACCCAAGGGTCCAAAATTACCGCACCAAGCTGATGCATTTCAATTTTCATGGTGTTTGGAAGAAAGGCAAGGATCACTGCATCCCAGACGCCTTATCCCGAGCTCCAATCCGTCAAGCTGACGAGGACGAAGAAGAAGTCTCCAGCATTCCAGCCAATGCCATTATTCTGTCATCAATCGAACAAGAAGCAGAAGACATCCTCGTCAACAATCTTCGGGAACAAGCGCTCAATGACCCCGACTACCAACAGCTCGTCATCGCAGTCACCAATGGCTTTCAACAAGCCAACCAGCCGTTTACAGCCCATTTCCGGAAGCTGCAACCCGAACTCTGGATCGACAACGGACTGGTAGTCAAAGGCACCCAAATCATCATCTCTCCCTCAGCAGTCAAAGACGTCTTAAAGCGCCTTCATTCAAGCCACCAGGGCATCGAGAAGACAAAGCGACGTGCAAGACAAACCGTTTATTGGCCAGGATACACCAACGATATTAAGACAACCGTTGAAGCCTGCTCATCCTGCCAATACTTCAGAACTTCACTTCCCCAGGAGCCCTTGGTTCAGGAGAAGGTTCCATCCCGACCATTCGAAATGGCAACGTCGGATCTGTTTTACTACGGTGGAAACCAGTACTTGGTCTACGCCGATCGTACATCAGGATTCCCGCTCATCGCAAAGTACAACGGTGATCCATCTGCCTCAGACGTCATCAAGGACCTCAGGCGCTTCTTCTCCTTGATGGGTGTACCGAACGTTTTACGATCAGACAACGGTCCACATTATGCTTCAGAAGAGATGAAAGAATTCCTCAAGAAGTGGGGCGTAACCCACCGTCCTTCCTCACCGCACAACCCACAGTCAAATGGTCATGCAGAGGCCACGGTTAAAAATGTCAAGCACCTCTTTGCCAAAGTCGACGGGGATATCAAGGACGAAGCCTTCAGCGCTGGCATTCTTGAACTTCGCAATACTCCGAGAGCTGATGGTCGTTCACCAGCACAAACACTCTTTGGACGCCCTCTTCGTTCACAAGTCCCATGCCATTGGCGCTCTTTCATGCCCAAATGGCAACAAGAAGCCGAAGACGCCGACAAGAAACGCTTGGAGAACGCTGCCAAGGCCAAGATCTATTATGACAGGTCAACCCGTATACGAAAACGCCTATCCACAGGCGATAAAGTGCTCGTGCAAGATACCTCAACAAAGCGGTGGGATAAACTTGCAACCATCGTGGAAAGTGGCTTCCGTCGATACAGGATCAAACTACCATCTGGTCGAACCCTCTGGCGAAATATGAAATTCCTCAGAAAATTTCCAACAACCTTCGATGCCGAAGATGATGACCGTCCTGCTACCGCCAACTCGAAACCCTACACTAACGATCATCCAAGACGCAGCAATCGCAACAGACGAAAACCAAAGCACTTCAATGATTATGAATAACTAATATTTCATTTATATGTCATGTTGCAAACCTCAAGATCAAAACTCGATCAATTTCGTTTGATCTCCGAAAAAGGGGGTTGTAAGGAGCTTAAACATTTGGATATATATATGATGCAAGGGGTTTCATGGGCATTGTTTCAATATGTAGCTATTGATATCCTTTGTTCACTTTCTTTCTCTTCTTTCTTTGTCCTCATTCCTTCTTTGTGTTCTCATTCGTATACATGTGTAAAATATAGTTAATCCTCCTAACGCGTCTCTACGATTCCTTTATTTATATCATCCTCCCAAGGATGAGGTTCCCTAAAAGCACCAAAATACTCAAATTCCGGAGCTTCTACTTTTCCAAAGGTGTTGTACGATGTCCTACATATTCAAATGTATTCGTACGATATTCAGAGAAATATCTCAATGTAGATAACACACTTTCACCAAAAAAGTCACTTTGATATGGCTAAATTAATTTTTTTATTTCCACAAGAAATAAAGCAACTCCTCTCAGCGTGAATACATAAAAACATTTATTAAAATAGATCAATAGAGTCCTCGAATGGGGATTTTTTTTTTTTTTTTTTTTTTTTACGAATTTGAAATCAGTGTGCAAAACTGAATAACTTTTATTATACTCATATCCCTTAGGATTTTTGATATTTCAAATTTGTTGACCTGTGTTATTAGATTCACTCCTAAAAAATAATTGTAATACAAATATATATATATTAATTTAACCTAATGTCAACAACTTAATCTAGCATCATTTATCACAAAATTCTGAATATATAATCATTAAACCTCTATAACTTTATATACCTTTATGAGTCCATTTTATTCCTATTTGACCTTCCACTTAATTCGAACATATCTTACAAAAATTTACATTTATTGAAAGAGTTATTTTTTGGGAAAACAGTGCTTTGTCTTAACTTTACTTTTGACAATGATATCTGCTAATTTTACAAAAATTAGTTACTTATAAGCCTTTGAGTAAAAAAACTCAAATTTCTTGGTTTATGTACATTTAATTGATATTTTATGGAATGTAGATTAAGATATACAAATAACAATAACATTTTAGAGTTCCTTGATATGTATGGATAAATTATATTTATGTTAAAAAACTACAAACGAACCTTCCTTATATAAAAAATGTCGCATTTACATGATCTTTCTATTGGTACAGTCTTTTTTTCATTGATAAATTAACTAGTATTATCTAAAAGGTTAAAAGTTTTTTGATCCTATAAAAAAAATATGTGTAAACACAAGCTAGAATTTTTATGGAAGGTGCAACTTGTACATGTACATTACAAGAGATAGCAATGTGGAGCCTTGAATTTAATGAGTTCACACTTTTCGAAAAAAAATGAGGTTTCGCTATCTAGTTATATAATAACTTAATAAATAAACAATTATCTTCTTAGCTTATTTGGTATATTTGATGTTTTGGTTTAGCAGATATTTTATAACTATGATCCCTCTTCGATCGTATTAATCGTTAATTTTTTAATTTTCATTATTTAATCGAAGAACCTAACAGTTATTTTTCTTTTATTGCAATAATGGTATGGTTTAACAAAGTTGACGATACATGCCTTTTCCTCAAACTTAGTTTATCTTACAACTTCATACGGAGTTATTAAAAATATAATTGAAAACAACAAAAATGTGCCACCTTATGGATTTAAACTTAGTGCCCTAATGAAAAAATTTGTACGTTCTTCGGGATAAAAGCTTCTATGATTATTCTTTCATCAATCGAGAAATTAGCTCATGTGTTGCAAAAAAAATGTGTTACATTACCGTTAATTCGTTATTGAAACTGCTTAAAACCCAATATTCTAACTTGAGATCTATTTATAAATTTCTTAGTATATTTGAAGATAGCCAAAAAAAAACAAACTTGATGATATAATTTAGGAACCAATTTTATCTCTTACGGAATTTACCCCACGTCAATATGATTTAATTGGATTAGTCGTTGGAATAAACATAAGGATTATTATAGAGTCGAATTTTTTGAAGTTGTTTCATGACTATCCTCAGAACTATCTCGAAGGTTTAATCAACCTACATTAGATCTTCTGAGGAAAATAGAAAATTTATTGAAACGTACAACAGTGATATGGACATTGATCGTCCCTCTTCCAAATTTTCCCTTTTTCCGACGATTTTGCAGAATTATAACAATTATGATAAAAGAATAATAAATAAGGTCATAAAAAATGATAATGTGATAAATATTTTTGTTCCACACCGTCCAAATATTCAGTCAATCTTAATTGAGATTAACAAACTTTTGTGGATTTATTTAACTGTACTCATATCGAATGCAAATGCAATGCGAAGTTTCTCAAACTTGTTCAATTTAAAAACGTACTTTTTCTGAATGTATATAAAGAATTGACTGGTCTCTATCTTAAAAAATACTTCAAAGTTTTTGTTTTGAGAATGAGTGTAGGGAAGCTTAATTCGGCTAAGTTTTGGTAAATTAATATACGAGTATTAATTAATACTTTTTATAATTTCTAAGTATATTATAAAGAAAATCTAAATGTAAGGAAATATAATTGTAAACACATTTCTGCAAATAAATATAATTTTTATTAACAACAAATTGTATTTATTATGTACATATAAGAACTCATAACTTGAACTTATCTTTAAATTTCGTAACATTGAACATTTTTTGAAAATAAAAACATTATTTAGGTACACTTAAACAAAAAATACAAGAAGTTTACTATTAACAAGTCAATGTCCATCAATATATCTAGGAAGATATACACAGAAAAAATCATTTTTTCTAAAAATAAAACGAACAAACTACTGATGTAGGATATAGGATGACTTTTGACGTATTGTTGAAAATTAATTAATTAAAAGAATTAAGGGTAACTATGTTACAATATATGAGAAAGGAATGTAAAGATTTTCTATTTCCTTCCAGATTTATGTTGTGTTGAAGAAAGAACTATATATTTCTGTCAACAGAATAAAGTAATATGAATAAAATGAGGTGGTATGTAGCAGGATCAGCCTTAGTCTGTCCAAACTAGGTAACCATAGATAGCCGTACATATCCATAAGACCGTAGCCAAGTTTGTCTACCCAAACGCTTCTATTTTTCATTAGCACCTCCTCTTAGACCCCATAATCTTCTTAGAGTAGTGCCCCGAAATTCCACTCGGTAGCCCTTCTTTAACCCTATTCAGATTGGCCTAGCAATAACTTTACAGATCTCAATGATTTAATTAAGAATAATTCAAAACACTAACATCGTAGGGTTTTGTGTTATTATATCATAGAGAAACTTGAGACGTCATAATTATAAAATTTGGCCCCCACTAACAAATTGATTCCAGCGCCGCTGGATAATTTTCAAATTATTGTATCACAAAATTCAATGAGACGAAATATAGATATACGATATACATACAAATATATTAAAACCGAAAAATAACATAACCCATGCTTGTCATACATTCAATCATCCATCCCTGTATAAAAAAGGTTTGGTGACCCCTGATTTAAATAGAAACCGTACATTAAACCAGATATTTTCAAATTAGGAGGTGCGATTGGTAGTGTTTTGGTCTCAGGTATTTCGGTCTTGAACATATCACCACTATTTTTTGACGTACTTCTATCCTAGTTGAAGTTTCAACATCTTTTTGTGGTGATTTAATATGATATAAAATTAGCCACTAGGAGATAGACCACCCAGGATTCCCCTTGATTGGCAAATATTTATTATTAGAGTTGTAAATAATATGCACTTCTTCGCTTGCAAGATTTTTGGTTGTTGGCAATCTGAACAGTATTTTTTGTTTTCCAAAGCTGATATCATTTTTCCTTTATTCATGAGGACAGGACATCTATCTGGTAATGAGGATCTCACATGATCCGTGTAACACTCTGCAGAAAAACATAATCAATTATTTTAATAAAATGCCTATTGGAGTGAATCGTGGAAAATGAATGTGAAAATGTTTGGAGTTACGCATAGATTCCAATTCTCTGTTCATTAAAAGTTCGACAATGCCTATATGGACTATTCCAAGTACTTCTTTTCCTACTATAAGTAGGCAATGGCTCTAAGGACAAAACCTCCGTCCATCAGAGTTGTTATTGGCTCTATAGACTTCTCAAAATCAGTTGTCCTGCGAAGAGTTGGCAAATAGGTATCAAATAATGGAAATTAAAATAATTTTTTCGAGGTAAGTATTAATTATAATAACTCTTGGATTTTAGGCTATTGGGATATTTCTCTGGATTCCTCCACTACGGAAATCATTTCAATATTCATTAATATCAAAATATCATGACATGATGGTGAAAATATCCTTTTTCTTTAACTTATTTCTTAATCTTGGACAATACTTCTTTACTTTCCAATGCCTTAGTAAGAAGGATCGGATTTTTCAGTATAGAGCATGAACTTGACAAAATGTGGAGGAGTAACGATATTAAGGACATTGAAGGAAACAAGCGTCTTGGTCTTATTAGTAAAGAAATTAAAAATATCAGAATTGTCTTCAATTACGTTCCTTGAATAATTTTCTACATTTATCTCGTGATTACGACTTTGAACGTGTTGTATAATGTCTAACTTTCTCAAGGCTTTTGTCTCAAATTCATTTAGATGGCATTTCACTTACCTGGAATCCTCGTTATAACTTTAAAATTTTCCATCTCGATTATCAGTTATGAAGGATTTTACACTAACTTGATTAGATAATTTATTTACTTTCACTTTATGTATGAATTTATGAAATTGTTAATCGTTTATTAATTTTGTAATTGTCATTATACGTTTTCAATATATATATATAATTTTTCCTTCCTTCATTAAATTATCACATACATGTTTTGACACCCCTCTCAACATATACATTTGAGGATTGATATTACTTTAAGTTGAAATTATTTTGTGCTAATTTGAGTTTGAATATACATATTTATATATGATTTAAGCATATATTAAGTTTCAAATTCATCAAAAGTCCTAATGGAAAGACATATTTCTTAATCACATCCTATTATATTGTTTCAATCTAGTACTGAATAATATATATATATATATATATATTCAATGTGCTTATGCATATTGGGGTCATTTTAGGGTAAAATTTAGCTAATTCATCGGAAGAGGAGGGATGAAACAGTTATTTGGAATGCCCTCCTTACATGTACTACCCATTCTTAAGGCTTGCACTTGAAAGGAATGCAATCTTGTGTCTATGTGAAGAGTGTCTCATCACTAGGAATGTAAATCATATGCAATTCGGGCGTGTTATAAAAAAAGAAAGAGAAAATCAACCTGGCAACCCTGACAATTTAATGAATGTCGAGGGGGAAGCAGCTTGAGCTGTCATGACGTTTTACTGAGCTACAAGCTGCTATTCTCCATTATATATACAACAATAAATAATAATATAGATGAGAGGAAGAAAATTAACTGAAATTAATGTCATGAAATTATATATTTTTAACTAATAATAATTATACGAGGACTTGAGCTCTTTTTGTTTACATTTTATTTGATTTATTAACCTTAATGCATGTATTCCTTCATGCGACATCTTTACTATCAGGTAGATGTTCTCCCCTCAGTAATATTGGAAAAATGATAACAGCTTTGGAAAACAAAAAAAACCTGTTTGAAGAGCCAACTCCACTTTTTTATCACACGCCCGAATTGCATATGATTTACATTCCTACTCATCACTAGGAATGAAAATCATATGGAATTCGGGCGTGTGATAAAAAAGTGGAGTTGGCTCTTCAAACAGGTCTTTTTGTTTTCCGAAGCTGTTATCATTTTTTTTTCCCTTAAGAAGGTAACATCAACTTTACCTAAACATAATGTTTTACAAGAAAAGAACAGTCTGCAAAGATTATATCATGGTGAGGAAGAAAGGAAAAATTAAAAAATGGTTATCATTCATTGAGGAGAATGGAGTTAATGATATTTGTGAATATAAAAATGAATCTGGAGTAACGTATTGTAATGTTTGTGGTTTGATGTTTTCATTTGTATACATATATAAAGGAGAATAGCAGCTTGTAGCTCAGTAAAACGTCATGACAGCTCAAGTTGCTTCCCCCCCTCGACATTCATTAAATTGTCAGGGTTGCCAGGTTGATTTTCTCTTTCTTTCTTTATTACAAGCCCGAATTGCATATGATTTACATTCCTAACTATAAGTCTCTCTCACTCCACATAAGTCCCATCCTTAGTGCTGCAAATCTTAAGTATTTACTCGCCCGTAATAATTTTAGTTGTAGATAATTTGAGCAGTATTTTTGATTTTCCGATGCTGTTATCATTATTCCTTAATTATTGAAGAAAGGGCATGTATCACTAACCACGTATAACACAGTAATATACACTGTCTATAAATAATGATTAATAAAATACCTAATTGAGTGAACTTGAGCATTAAAAAATAATGATTGGCTAGTGTTTTTTATGGAGATTTCATTTCTAGTCTTTGCTTTTACCTAAACGGACTCCTAGGGGTGTAGGGTGCCGGAGTAGGCCCAAAAGTTCAGACTTGTGTCTTGGCTCCAAATGCTCAATTTAGGAGCTGTTAGTGACGAGCAGGGAGAACGTTTTCATCAAGATATTAAAAAACAGGAAGCAAGATATAAAGGGTTTTGGAATTCAAGCATGATGGGAGATTATTGAATGTTGTATCGTAATGAGTCTGAAAAGAAGTTCAAGCGTAATTCTAGTACCAAACATCTATGACCTCTTTGAAATTATATTTTAAATTTTAAAATAATTATGTACAATATGTTATATATGTTGATAAATTAAAATATTAAATCTCTTCAATATAACAAATTCATTGAAAACATAAAATTCCTAAATAGAAATGGTATAAAAAATCAATGAGTTTGTGTATAATAAGATTAACGTTATAAAAAAAGACACTTCATGATTTTTCCTGGTTCTCCACTTTAGACATAAAGAAGGGGACTCAGTACTGAGAGACATAAACGGTAAACTAAGGGACTTTCAGTAATGTGATAGGTACATAAATGTAAAAAAGTTGTCCATTCGAATGAGGATGTGTGTTAGTAGACTAGAAACGGCCACGATGCGCGAGTCCAGTGTATACAAGAGCCGTCGTAGCGATATAAGCAATAACATCGGTTTAAATTTTGAGATGAATGTGGAATTTAGTTTCTTCCATACAAACATTGACTCCTCAATGGAGTCTTTATTTCTTTCCCCATTCTTGACTTAACAGCGATGTTTATTGTTAATCTGAAAAGGGAATTGTTCTTAGTGTACTCAAAGATGATCCAAATGACAAATACTTTCTCATGAAGATGAATCTCTAATATTATAACACGTTTTAGTCGAAACTCCGATCCAGTCTTCTTCAAATTAAGGCGACTGATCCAGCATTCCTCAAGCAGTTCTGTTCATATCCATGAAGATGAAGGGTACTGAGACATGACTCATCAAGGAACACTATTCTTTTCATTGAATATCCATGGCCCTGTGATCCCACTCTTTCCCCGGAGTTGCCATGTAATTAAATAAGAGATCCATGTTTTTGAATTTCGTTATCTTCAGCTGATGTCAGAGTCTTCTTCTGCTCGGTACTACTACAGTCTATAGCACTTGTTTTTTATTAGATCTACCGTGAGTCTTAGATTTCTAGCACATTTTTGCTCAAAATTGGCTGAAAATTTACACACATTGATGGACGATTTTTTCAAAGTTAAAGGCTCTTATCGGGCGCTTGACATTTTGTTTGAAAGCTGTGGGTCTAATCTCTTCAATGCATTCCTTATTAATCCATTTTATGTAATATTCAAGGAGTTATTTAAGTACAAAGGATTTCATCGACTTTTGGGCCTACTCCGGCACCCTACACCCCTAGGAGTCCGTTTAGGTAAAAGCAAAGACTAGAAATGAAATCTTCATAAAAAACACTAGCCAATCATTATTTTTTAATGATCAAGATGTGTATCCTTCTAGGCTTAAATTGAAGTTGAAGTTGAAAAATGGGCCAAAAAAGCTAAGAAAGTAGGGTCCGAGTTCTCGAAAACTGTCGGACTCTTGAAAAAAAGAATTACAGATTTGAAATTAGTGTGCAAAACTGAATAACTTTTATTATACTTATACCCCTAAGGATGTTTGGCTTTTGATTAGTGTTATTAGTTTAAGACTTATTAGGTAAAAATATATCTTTTTCTGAAATATGAACTTGAGTTTATTTTCTGCCTCACTCATCTATAGTATACCTGATATTATAATATGTATTTATTTAATTATATTCGGTTTGGGTAAATAAGCCTCAAGATGTAATTTACACTTAAAAACGTATATTAACAAATATGTTTAGGGTTGTAAATATATGCATTTTTCGCGTGTAAGATTTTTTTTTAGGTTGGCACTCTGAATAGTACTTTTTGTTTTCCAAGCTGTTATCATTTTTTCTTTATTCATGAGGACAGGACATCTAACTGATAATAAGGATTTTGCATGATCTATTTAACACATAAAATACTCCGCTGAAAATATAATCAATTATTTCAATAAAATGCCTATTGGAGTGAATAGTATTTTAAAATCTAAAATAATTTTGTATTCTGAACTTTAGATGCGATAAATGATTTGCAACATCTTTTTATTAAAAAAATATTTCTGATGATTTAAATTATGTCTACATGCCTCCTGAATTATCTCATTTATTTTATGAATAAATAGTAACATCAATGTATAATTTAGAGTGTTAAAGGTAAGACAGAAATGGTTAAGTAATAAATACTAATTTGATCAAATTGAAAAACGTCAAAAAACAAGAGATAATACATATTATATCCAGCGTACATGTGAAACAGCTTGTAATTTAAGGGAATATAAAACGTCTTAAATTTTAAAGAAAATGTCCACCATATTGATTTAAATTAGGGCTTATAAAATCAGACCACGGGCATTCAACCCATAGTTAAAAATTTGCAACAGTAGAAAATGTAAAAATATGGTCAATTTGTGACTCAAAAATGCTCTTTTTCATTTCAGTTTTTAAAAAAGCCAATACATTAACAAAAATGGTCTGAAAGGTCTAATATTTTGTAAATATATTATACTTTAGATTGTCGCTAGTAGAAAATTAGAATTTGTTGGCAAATTCTCTAAAATTCGAACGTTCCAATATACATACACAAATACTGTTTCGATTTAACTGAAATTTATATTTTTATAAATTTGTTGAATAATTAGTACATTTAACAAGATAAAAATGAGGTACTTGTCATACAATGGGTTCCAAAAACAAGTCTTAATAGTTGAAAAAAATAGTATTTATATTTTAAATGAAACCTTAACTATATATGATTATATAATACTAATTTAATTTGCACCAAATTTTATATCACAATAATAAATTTATCAATTTCACTAAATTCCTCAAAAATTACAGTTATAAAAACAATATCAGAGTAAAACTTTATTAACCAAAGATTCAAACTGCTTATTATAAAATATTATTACATTTATCTTTAAAAAAATAATTGAGAAGTCTGACATAATTCACAAGGGAACAACAGTATAAATATCATTTTATATCTTGAACAATCATTTGCGAGAAAAAAATATTCTGATGAAATGTATATTTACAGCATTACTTTATAATTAAAACAATAATTAAAAGTTAAAATTTTAGCATATTAAAACAAGCAAAACAAAACTTACTTAATTAAAAAAAATAGGACACATTTATTTTACACTGTAATATCAAATATGTGTTTTCGAATATATCACTATTTCATTACGAAATATAATATTTAGGTAGTTATGTTATGTTGAAAATACAACGTACTTCAGTTATAAAATATTGAACAAGTTATTATTTTCCCGGAAAAAGAAGACAGGAGAAAAGTCAGACTGCCAGCCCGTCAGACAAGTACTCAAGGCTATAAAGAAATTGAGCCTTTAAGCATGCAGGCTTCCTTTATGAGTGAATTTTTTTGATGTTTGTGATTGATAAACGATGTCTAATCCCTACAGGAGGGGGGGGGGGAGGGCAGAGAAAGAAGGAAAAATGAATAATAGAAGGAATAAATTTACTTATACAATTTTTTGTCTGTTTTGTTCTTTTATTTGAGTTAAAATGTCATTGAACTTTTTCATATATTAAAATATTAAAGACGTAATATAATAACTATTTCTACCGAAAATAATATAATATTTCTTTCTTTTTTGGAATATTTCGCAAAAACTACTAAAAATGATATATTATTTCGATTTGTGAAAAATAAAAACTTCTGAGACAAAAAACTTAAAATTCAATTTTTTAAAATAAAGTTAATGTAAAATAAAATAAAAATAGTTAATAACTATTAAGGCCGTTTATTTTAAATCTTTGTCAGTTAAAATATAAGTTAAACATATAAATCTATTGAATATTTTAATATAAGAAATAAAAATGTATTTTAATAGTTGTGATGAAAAATAAATTGTGAAAGAAGAATTTTTCTTTTTCTTACTATTTCTACTTCATAACAAACAATTAAAGGATTTCTATAGACCAATGTGTTATTATCGCAAATTACACTGGTCAACAGTCAAAAATCCTAAGGGGTATAAGTATGATAAAAGTTATTTAGTTTTACATCCTGATATCAAATCTGTAATTTTTTTTTTGACTGTTTTTGACTAATAGGACCCTACTTTTTGAGCTAATTTTGCCCATTTTCCAACCTCAAAAACAAGTGCAATAGACAGAAGTAGTAACACTCAGAAGGATTTCTCTTGGTTTCTTCATCCTTCTGCGCGCTACTACGTCTTTGATTTCTTGCAAATTTTTGCTCAAAATTGAATGAAAATATACACATTTATGGGGATGATTTCTTTTTGGTTAAGGATTTTTATCTGGTGCTTGAGATCTCGTTTGAAAGCTGTGGGTCTCTACTCTTTAATGAGTTATTTAAGTACAAACGTCTTGGTCGATTTTTGAGCCTCCTCCCGTCGCCTTTGGTCAAAACAAAGACTGGAAATGGAATTTACACTAGCGGATCATTGTTTTGCAATGCACAAAATGAGTATCCTTCTAGACTTAAATTGAAGTTGGAAAATGGGCCAAAAAAGTTAAGAAAGTAGGGTCCGATTTCTCGAAAAACGTCGGACTCTCGAAAAAAAAAATACAGATTTGAAATCAGTGTGCAAAACTAAACTTCTATTATACTTATACCCCTTAGGATTTTTGACTGTTGACCAGGGTTGTTATTATCAGGTAAACAACAATATTTTCCCTCCAAAAATCAAGGAATAACATATATGGAAAATAAAAAATACTTTTCAAATTGTCAACCGTTGAAAATATCGCACACGAGAAAATGTTTAGAATTTACATCTCTGATAAAGAATATTCTCCCCACAGGTGTCCACATGTTTCCTTGTCTTTCTTAGTGATGAAAGAGATTTTGGCAAGAAACATCTGGTTGAGCTAATCGATCAGTTTCCTTTTGTATTCAAAGTATCATCTGTATTTTTTTTCCAATGCTAGAGACAATCTTCTTCCTTCCTCTAGTATCCATAGGTCTTCAATAAGTAGGTTCTGGTCTCCCTCTAACTTAACTTGACACATTTTGGCCTTAACACTTCTTCTGATTTTCAGAACTGTTGATTACATTTCATTTCTTCATTGATAACTGAATACTCTGTCTTTAAGATTGACATCTTTTAGAGTTATTCTTAGATTTTCACCATTATGAATTTATTCCCTCTCTTTATCAACCTAGTCTGTTGATGTAATCTCGTTAGGACACGTTACTTTTCCACGATTGTTCAGTGGAAACAAAACAAACTTTCTTTATACCTTTCTTGAAGGATCCTCTCTTAGACAAACACCTGTACCTTTAAAACATTTCAATATGTGCTCAACACTACAAGCATTGATAGCATTGTTGTCTAACACCTTCAAACTTTAGAATAAAACGTTAATGCATTTGTATTGGTTCCATCACAATTTTTTAGTTGGGATTCCTCATTTCACTGTACCATTTTTGGTGAACCACCTTCAACGATGGTGGGTACTCCAAAGGGCCGTACTCCATAATTGCTCCCAATTTGAATAGTAATTCTGTTATAACATTCTCATCTGTAATTCTACCTTAATTCAGGGTTATTTTTTTTTCTTTCACTTTTCCAAAAAGTTATTCTAAAAAAACAAAAAAGTAGCTGCTTCAAAAGCACCTACAGATCGAAGTTGTTTTGTCTGAAAAGACGTTCTAACTCATCAATGAAGATAATAGTAAATGTATTCAACTGGAAATTTATATTTAGATTGATTAAATCGGGTGCAGAATTGATAATTCATTGTTACATCAAAAATAACAGTTGGTTGAAATCCTTCCCATATAATAAATAAGTGAAAAAACAAATGTATATATACGTACACTAATTATGTCCTGTATAATCGTCAATAAATAAGAATACGAAAGAAAAAAACTACAAATACTAGTAGAAGAAAGCCAAAAACCGAAAAAGAGCAAAAGACTCAATTATGCTCTTCTCAGAGAGGTGCAGTCGAACTCTCCAAGTCTTACAGACACACAGGTACCAAATTCAAGAAAAATAACAGACAAAAAAAAGCTGAAAATCTTACATGAATATACTGCAAAAAAAAATTATACACAATGAGGTATACTCATACTCAAACAGAATATACAGTGAAGTTTATCAATAAGGGAATACTTAATGTGGACCCAATTCCAAGCTTATATATCCAGAAATCAAATTAACACCAAAATTCTAGCTTTGGGATGGGCTCGACCAATATTAAAGCAATATGGAAAACATTCAACTTCCCGTGATTTAAAACATTAAGTAAAAATAAATTCTGAAAAAGCAATTTGATACTATGTCTCAGAAGTTTATGGTACAACAAATGTATCGATATGGCTTACCTGACGGGTTTGCTGATAGCATTTCTGCAATATTGGGAGATATATAGAAGGAATAAGTTTCAGTGATAAACTGGGTTCAGCTTTTACCAGAGGATATGTATGGGTCATTGGTAATCAAAAAATGTTCCTGTTACTTATGTATCGGTAGATATGTAACAATTCTGGGGGTCAATTTTGGAGGAAGTTTTACCTTTGCTAGGATCCAATGAGCCGATTAATTTTAATAGTAGATTAAGAAGTTGCAATAATTTTTTTCGATGGCAAATGTAATCTCAGTTAGGCAATTTTATCATCATAGAAACATTATGTTGAAAAATTTCATCCTCTATTTTAAAGCAAATCGCATGAAAGACCATTTCATAGAACAGAGAGTTGTTATTTTCCAGGTTTTTTACGAGATGTGAGAGAGTGACAAAGTTTTTCACTGTTCCAGACACATCTCAAACACAAAAAAGTTTGTAGTGTCTTCAAGTCGTTTTGGTTCTTGTATTTTTATTTTCAGACTTTGATGAAGGATATAACATGCATCTAATATTTTAGGCGAGGTAGAAGCGTTTGATATTCGGAGGTTATTTCGATCAACTTATCTTGTAAATCTTCACTTTTCTTCAATTCTTTGTTAACTTCATTCTCATCCTGAAGAAGAGGAAGTATTCTTTCCGAAAAGTCTTTCAAAAGCTTGTCCAAAAGTTTGATAAGTATTTGAACTGTCTTATTTATCCAATAATAATTTATTATTTTTGTATTTGATTGTCAAAAGATCTGAGTGATCCAACTCTAGAAAGACGGACGATTTTGGTTTTTCTTGTAATTTTCCATTAATTTTTTCCAGAGGCACTACAATATTAACTCTAGGATCTAAGATTTTTGGAATATTTCCTCAACTTACTGGATCATTTCAGCATGGCATCCAATTTTGATATCTGTTTCTGAGTTACATCAGATGATCTTATTAAATCACTTGTGAAATACTCCGTCGGATTTGACATTTTCGGGACGTTAATGTCCTAAATCGTATTGTAAACCCTCATATTGTCATACTTTACGATAGGAGTGTTTCTGTATTTAAAGAACTTGCTATCATGAATGATGAATTCTACTGTCATTTTTCTCAGTTTTATGTATCCCTTATTTTCAATAATATACATTAAGTGTAATATCGTGACCTGGTAAAAATATCACTTCCTTAAACTTCTTTCTTGTTCTTAGACAACGCTACTTCACTTTGGTACTTCATTGACTTCGTGATGACGTAGTAAGAATGCATGATTTTACTTGGATTGCAACCCTTGCAATGAAACAAGTGAAGACAGGTATCGCTTTGGACAGGCAAAATAATTTGAAGACAAATAATTGGAGGTAATACTCGATGAAGATCAAAGTCGAACGCAAGAGAAGCTTGCAGAATTATTAGAAGTTACGGAACAAGCTGTTATCTTATTGTCGCAATCCATAGGTGTTATTCACAAGCAAAAAACCACAAAAATAGATCGAACTAATTTGTACAACCTATATGATAAATTTATAATATTATTACTTGCCCTAACCGTATCATGGAGGCAAAAACCGAGGGTTAGGTTTGATTTAAGGTCCCTATACATTTGAAACTTGTTTCATACTACCATCTTTAGATCTTACAACTTTTTTTAATACACATTTTTTTGAGAAAATCAGGGTCTTATCATGATTTTTTAATATGGCTGATAATAAGTTTAAGGGTCAATTAAACCATTAAAAAGGAGCTTTACATTTTAATAATAATAATAGTGTGATAGATTTAGATCATAACTATCTGGATTCAAAGTATCACATAAAAAAATGGATGGTAAATTTAATAATCCCTTCTGAGGAAAAAATGATAAAAGGAAGTAATAAGATGTCAAAAAACTAAGTCCAATGCGATACCTGTCTTCAACGCGGAAATCACCATTCTTGAAAAGTCGAAAACACTTTTAGATTATTTATCAGTTAGAACATTGTCACCAAAAACTTCTGCAACAATTTTATGCCCTTTAGCTCCACTTATCTTCAAATTAAAGCAGAAACATAAAACCTTCCACAAATGCCGCTTAGTTACCACAAAATTTGACATATTCAACAAAGTAAATAATAGATTTTTTGTTTGAAACTCAAAGCGATATTAACTGAATATTATAGGCAGATGTCTAATGTCTCTAAAACTACCGAAACCAGCTGTCATTATTAAACATTTATAACAGTTAGAGACATCTTTTGAAAGCGTTCTGAACTAATTTGTACTCCTTATACATTTTATCCATATAATTGCATTATATATCTTACTACACCTACTTCTCACGTTCTATAAAAGTTACAACCCTATACATAACTCTATACCCTATACTGTTTTATTATTAGAAAAGGAAAAATCCTTGATATTTTTTTTCCAGTTCTTTCGTTATTTAATCGTTGAGGAGGACGAATCTCCCTCTAAAACAGTGGTTCTTAACCTTGTTGGAGGTACTGTACCCCACACGTTCCATATATGCATTCATCGAACCCTTCGTAGTTGGAAAAATAAAAAATGATGGCCAAGCAGTGTGATGTCACAAATTATACGAGTGGAGTGAACCAAACCCCGTGAAACTGACTCACCAAACCCCCAGAGCTCGATCGAACCCAGATTAATAACCACAGCTCTAAAAGGAGAATAAAAGAATTTCCATCATACATTTGTTGTAGATTTTGTTAAAAGAGCATTAAAAAAAAGCTAAAAAAGTAGGGTACAACTTCTCAAAAACTTTAGAACTCTCGAAAAAAAAATTACAGATTTGAAATTAGCGTGCAAAACTGAATAACTTTTATAACACTTATACCCCTTAGGATTTTTGAAAGTTCCAATTTGTTGTACTTTTTTTAATATTATATATAGTCTCCACAACAACTAAGTAATAAACAAAATTACATAAAACATAAAAAATAAATTAATATCTCAATATTAAAAAGTTCATATGCATAGCTACAACTTACGACGTTTTTTATATATTATTCTTATTTCTACCAAAAAAATCATAAAAATACAATTGGAAGTCAAATTCCAAATTTAATGGAAATTAATTTTATTAATTAAAATAATTATAAAATGAAATAAAACATCTAAGAAGTAGATATGCTGTATTATTAAAAAATCAACAATATTTGGTGAAACAAATGTTTTTCTAAATGAATGAATAATAATATTTAATTTTCAAAACCAACTAATCTTATTATATAAACTACATTTAGTTTTAAATATTTTAATCTTAGTATAAATTATATAAAATATGTCCATTAATAAGCTAAACAATTCAATTTTTGAAAACAACAAACATAACTTACGAGATTTGAATCAGTTTTTAAACTGAATACAACCGTTATGGATTTTTTTTTTGACATTTGCATGTTCATCATACATATTCAATATCAATAATTTTTAAGAACGTATCAAATATTTTACTATTAATTATTTCATGAAATATATAAATATTTGAATATTTAATGAACATTATTTTAATGATATATATTTGAGTATTTAATGAACATTATTTTAATGATATATATTTGAATATTTAATGAACATTATTTTAATGATATATATTTGAATATTTAATGAACATTAATTTAATGATATATATTTGAATATTTAATGAACATTATTTTAATGAGATATATTGGAAAAAAAAATATGAACTTTACATAAGGCCTATGATAGAGTAGTCTTCAAATTGGACATTTCAATTCCTGGATTTGATGGAAAATTTTCTAGTTCCTGTAGCTCCATTTTAATATTAAGGTAATTCTTTAGTATGGAAGAGCTTATCTTTTGAAAATTATTGTTTTTATCATACAACACAGAATAAACATTTGGTATTGCATTTGGATCTTGACTATGAGAAATAAATGATGGATTTGAAGTGGACATCGTCACTAATGTTTCAGATTTTAACCAATTATCAACAAATTTTAAAGCTAATTGGTGTTTACTGCTCTTTGAAGATTCTAAATCCTTATAACTTAAATCTTGCAAAAGTTTAAACAGTCTAGAATGTCTTAAATTTTTTGATGTTTTAATATGGGAATTGCTTGTTATCAGACAGTCAGTATCTTTTACGGTATTAAATAATTTATCAGAATTATTCAAATTACTCTGTATGTTTGATCTCTTGGTAATATGATCTGGATTTATTGTTTTCATCGTATTATTGAACCTTATCAAATTTATTTCATTGATAGAATTAAATTCTAAATTTTGTTTGGCATTATTTTGATCCATTTCATCCGTTGACTTTAATTTCTTTTTTCTTTTTCTAACTTTAAGATCATTTATACCAATATCCCTAAATATTTTATCATGAACTACTTTCACATTCAAAACAAAATTTATGTCTACTTTATGGACTATATATTTTGGGTATATGTAAGGCGTCTCAATGATATTTGTTTTTTCCCATATAATATCATTTAGAACAACAAAAGTTGCTTTTTTGATTGTATGTTTTATTTTTTTAATTATACATTCCATATCAATTCTATTTCTTAGAACGAAGAAGTGCTTTTGAGATAGTGTATCAATTAAATAAGGACAATTAATCCTTGTCATTGATTTTATTCTGTTAAAATTAGAAAGTTGTTGGAATTCATACTTATACCACCCCCTTTCCCGCTTCCGAAGGTCATCATTGTTCGTCAATGATTTATCATATGTAAAACAATTCATAGTAATTTCAAAATCTTCTTGATAAATAGAGTATAATAAATCTTTCCTTAAATCAATGGCTTTTGATGACAAATCTGTTAAAATATCATCAAAAGTGTATTCTGTTTTGCTTCCATCCTCATAGTTTTCCATATACAATTGTTCTTCTTTGTTATCTTTCAATAATGAATAAGGTTTACAAAAATAAAAGTTGTTAAACTTTAACTCCATTCCCATTACTTTTGGAAAAAATATAGATTCTATATCGATATAAGATGATATGTCTTCGAACAGATAATTATAATTCAATTCAATTCTACATCCATTATTGATAATAGACGGGTAATATGATTTATTGCTTTTGATTATATTGTAACATTCACAAGTATAACATTTAATCCAATTCGTTGAGTCAAAAATACTAAATATAATCAAGTTTTTAATAACTAATAAAAATTCATCATTCAATTTTTTGTCATTGTTCAATTGAGAAAGTAAATCATAAGGTTTTCCGTTTGCATAAAAGTTTTCTTCCACATTTTCATGTTTCATAATTTGTACAAAACCTTGAAATTGGTTAATATATTTTGTTAGATTAAGAAAAGTTATACATTTTTCGTTTGAATTGTGTATTTTTTTATGAATACAGCTAAATTGCTGAAATTTCTTAATTGCATTTGAAATCTCATGCAAGCATTTTGGTTCATTCTTCATATCCTTCTCACATGTTAATCTAAATATGAAATTTAACACATTCTCCAGAATGTTTAAATTATTCAAAAAAACTTCAGTTTCAACAACTGCATATTCATTTTCGCTATAAAATATTTTTCTATTCCCTCGAGTTTTTTCGTTATTTACTGATGCAAACGATTCAGAGTACATTAAAGTGCTGATATTTTGTCCAAAGTGTTCTATTCCCCAATGATCATCTTTGAAATCGAAAATATTACCACTTGTACTTGAACAATTTGAAGATATTTCGCTTGCAAGTTCACTTGGAACTTCTGGAATAGGAGAAAGACCAAATGGAAAAGATCTTCTTGAATCGTATTCTGAGTATGAGGAAAGTAAAAAATTAACTTCATCCGAGATTGACATTCTGAAAAATATATAATAATAATGAAACAATAGGATGATGAACAACTACACCAAAATTTAAATATAATTCTAGTTAAAGGTTATTAAAGGATATAATATTATATATAGATTACAGAAACTTGCATCAAACATTATTTCGATACAGTTAAATATTGTATTTAACATTACCAATTTTTTATGATATATTATCGTTATTTCATTTTATTTTACATTAAATAAGAATATTTGTACATAATGGAGAAGTGAATGATTTTTTAAAATAATAGATCCAATAAAGCTGATATATATGTAATTCTGGTTTTTCTGCAACTAAAAGAGCTTTTCAATTCAACAAAAAAAATGTAATTCAATAGAAAACTATGATTCCTAAAACATCAACTGTTCTACAAATTTATGACTCAATTTCATTTTATATTTTGATCATCATAAGACTAACTAAAAAGACATTATTAACCCTAAAAGTTACGACGATATCGCACAACTATTAATTTATTTAATTTTGAGTTTATTTTCCTTTCATTGATAATATTTCTAGAAAAAAATGATTCCATAAAATTTTTTCTTCAACACAATAAATCCATGTTTTTCCTTCATTTGGATTATTTTATCAAAAAATAAAGAAATTATAAGCATTCAAAGTAAAAATTCATTTTCCGACGTTTTAATATGTTTAAAGCATCGGAAAATGAATTTTTAATAGTACATTTTATTATTTGCTTAGTTAATAGTACATTTTATTATTTGCTTAGTTAATAGTACATTTTATTATTTGCTTAGTTAATAGTACATTTTATTATTTTCTTCATAAACTATATTGTATTATTTTTAAAATATCACAAAACATCAGAATCTCAATACATACTAATTTTAAATCCACACAATAGCACACTCTCCGAGTCACAAACCAGTACTAGCATATAGGTATGTACAATCCATTAGAATTGGGAAAGCCACAAACTATCAATCCTTTAGGCCAGTCTTTTTCTTCTGGGATATCATCAACCATAACTACAACACCACCAACCATAAAATTTCTTACCTCGGTCTTCCATTTAGATCTTACCTGTAAATTCAAGGCATATTCGTTCATCCAGATATTATCCCATCTGACAGACCAGATATGTTAAATCTTCTTAGTAGCATAGAGCGTGAAAAGAAAATATCTTCCACGTTAGAAGTGATCGCTGAAATAGGTCTACTGTTTATCACAGATTCCACCTCAATTAAAGAAGTCGGCAGCTACTTTAGAGATAAGCGAGCCAAATGAAATTTTCGATTTAGGAAGGTTTTAGAGGTTTTGATGAGACATTCCCTGCTTCCACCTTGACAAGAAGCTTTGTGCTTGGTAAATTACCCATAGTTTGTACTTTGGGTCTGTGGAGTTCTTGTGAATACTAACTTTATTACTTTATCGTATGTACAGGAATATATATATTTACATATAGGTATGAACTAGATGATCCACACACACACGTACCTCACATCTCCCCCCGTGACATAGTCACACCTTTAAATAACAATAACATAAACACAAGCATATAAACAACCGATATGACGTACGACTTCCCATTTTCTCTGACTCCGGTCACTTCCCCCTCTGTGTCCAGAGCCAAAAGTATAATTTAGTTGCTTGCTCTCGTGTTCGGCGTATGCCTTGATGAGATGAATGTAGTTTTTGGAGTATTTCTTGTCTAAGGAAGATTGGAATCACCATCCTGTGGTTGTGTAGAAATAACAATCCTGATGAAGCGTCGAATGACATATTTGTCCATACTTTAGAATACGCCTTAGCAGGGTGTGTTTGTGGTAGTTGTTTTAATTCCATATAGTTAATAAGTGCAGATATAGTAGCCTGATAACTTTGATCTTCTTTTGATGCGATTGTTAATGGTTGAAGAGCAGGATCCATTGGAGTTACTTCTAGGCCTAATATTGAGGCTTCAAATTTATTTTGATCATCTCCCATAGAGATTTTAGATTTGGTTGCAAACGGATCAATATTTGGATCTTCGAATTTATCTTGATCATCTCCCATAGAGATTTTAGATTTGGTTGCAAACGGATCAATATTTGGATCTTCGAATTTATCTTGATCATCTCCCATAGAGATTTTAGATTTGGTCGCAAACGGATCAATATTTGGATCTTCGAATTTATCTTGATCATCTCCCATAGAGATTTTAGATTTGGTTGCAAACGGATCAATATTTGGATCTTCGAATTTATCTTGATCATCTCCCATAGAGATTTTAGATTTGGTTGCAAACGGATCAATATTTGGATCTTCGAATTTATCTTGATCATCTCCCATAGAGATTTTAGATTTGGTCGCAAACGGATCAATATTTGGATCTTCGAATTTATCATGATCATCTTCCATAGAGATTTTAGATTTCGTTGCAAATGGATCAATATTTGGATCTACGAATTTATCTTGATCATCTCCCATAGAGATTTTAGATTTGGTTGCAAACGGATCAATATTTGGATCTTCAAATTTATCTTGATCATCTCCCATAGAGATTTTAGATTTGGTCGCAAACGGATCAATATTTGGATCTTCGAATTTATCTTGATCATCTTCCATAGAGATTTTCTTCTTGTCTCTTATGATTTTGGAGGAAAAAAAACCCGCCCTGAACTCCTGGCACCAAGTCGGTTACATAAAATCTTGTCATCTACCTTATTCTGTCTTCTGGAAATAATAGAGATGTTATTTTTTTGTTTTAATTCTGAGAAAATGTGTTATAATATAAGAGTACAAACGCTGTGGTGATCTAATTTTTGAAGCAAATGTTATTGCATCAAGCATCCATAGCAGTGAAGTGCTGTCATTACAGACAACTGCTGCATCAATGAGCAGCCAACTTGTCCTCACTTCTGATTTCCTTACCAAAATCACAATCGATGGTTTGGATGGTAGTTTCTGAATACTCCCGAAATGCAGTAGATCACATTTCCTAATGTACATATTAGGTTATCACATTTGCTCTTACTTACCACTCGTTCCATGTGGGTATCACGAGGGGTTGAGAAGGACATTAAAGTGGTTAAGTGGATCCAGTGAGTTGTCATGTACAGCGGTCTATTAGTTTTTGAATGTAGTGTGTACTGGCTTTTTTGAACGTCTGAACGGACTGGTCACCTACATACGTCACTTTAACATCGCTGTACATGTTGTCTTTGCACTCCGCCTGAAACAGCTCCTCTTTTGAACCTGGTGCATCTCGTAACTGTGTTAATACTGCAACTGATGATTGAACCATTGGTCTGATTGTGGCCTGATTTACATCGGCTTTCTGGAAAATCAAATTCAGTTTGGTCATTACAGATAACACATCAGCCAGTATGTCAGTCAAGGTGATGAAGCTCTATGACTGGATCTAACTCACGATACCTTGGGCTTGGCCATTTCCTTCGACAGCCTTTTTATTTAGCTCCATCACTAGAGAAGCCCAGTTACTTTTTATGCTTTCCACTACATTGTGAAAAGATAACCAGCGGACAAGGTGTTTAATATATTAAAATCGCCTCTGATGGGTTAATAGGCTGAAATGACACATGGAAATTGCTTATTTTAATGCAATTAAAATTGTGCATAAAGGGATATTTTCACTGGACACTGTGACCGGAGGGGTTAGAAAATACCGTACATCAGCAGATTTTACCGGCCAAAGTCTGGTAAATTTCGGCTAACGGAAACACTCATTATTATATACATTTTTCATTTTATTATGATCCAACATCATGATATACAGCAAAAATACTTATAATAACCAAATGAAACAAGGATAAAGAAATATATCTTTGAGTTCTTCTAAGATTCATTCATTGAAATGAGAGATATCCTAAATTTAAATACCTGCTCTTTTAAAAATTATGATGATAATAACCTCTAAATGAATTTAAGAATAATTGTTATTACAAATAGTAAAAAATATATATAAATTGAGCAATTATTTGATATTTAATATTAATATTGTTGTCTTCCATATTTGCAACTAGATGTAATAAAAATAAAATTAATCCATCAAAAGGTTTTAAGTAATTATTAAAAGAAATTGGTCGAGGCAAATTCAGTGGTGATATTCCTTGTATTTATGATTTCTACTCATAAATAATACTATTCTATTATCCATAGAACATATTGTATATTAATATGTTATACAATCAAATTATTTCGATTTTAATATGTAAAGTAAGAATAAGAAAGTGTAGAAGGTAGTTCTATTCATTAAACCCTCAATGAAGATATCCTCTCAAATTAGTCCATTTTTTAAGGAAATTATAGATAATGTAAACAGGATGTGGCAAAAGGCAAGTATGTCATTATTCCCCAAGTCATTATTCATCCACATTTCGTCAAATTCATGGAACTTTGTAGTGAAAAAGTCATCCCTTCCCACAATGTCATTGAAGTTTCAAACTGAAGTAGTGTTGTCCAATAATAAGAAAAAGTTAAAGGAAATGATATTTTCACCATTTCATGATATTACACTTGAACCAATCAAAAGTAAATGTCAGTATCTGATTGAAAAAGAAGGGATACATAAAACTGAGGTAAATGTCACCAAAATCCATCAAATTGAACTCACAACTTCATCAAAATAGGAGACTATAATGAAATGATAACATAAGTGGAAAAATCCAACGAAATACTCCAAAAATTGTATATCCTACAAGTAATATATACTTTGAACTCATTACTTTAATTTTTAAAATGACCATTTGTCAACTCTTCGTAGAACAATAGATTTTGAGAAGTTCATAAAGCTTTAACAACTCTGATTGACGGAGATTTTGTCCTTATAGCCATTTCAACTCATCATAGGAATAAGGGATTTTGAGTAGTCCATTGAAGTTATGTCAAACTCTTTGATGAACAAAGAATTACTTGTAATCCTTGTCATAACTCCAAACATTTTTCATCTCCATTATCGACGATCAAGGAATTTAAGTTCACTACATCAGACATTTTATTGAAATATTTGTTATTAACTACAATTTATTTCAATTTTTTTACCCGTGTTATACGAATATGAGATACTTATTATAAGGTAGTTGTTCTCCTGTCAGGAATTAATGAATAATGATAACAGCTTTGGAAAAAAAGAAATGTTGTCCAAATTGCCAAATACTAAAAACCTCGCATGCGAGAAACAGCATAAGGCTTACAACCCTTGCAAGATATGTGTAAATGCGTGCAAGTAGAACTGAGTGACAACTTGCATAATATTCTTTCGTCCAGCTGTTTCCCTTTTGAAAGTTGTTCTTATTTTTTCCTTCGTAATTCAAACAGATAACTTTTATCTATTATGAAAGTTTCAATAATAATAAACTACAGTGTCTGAATTTTCTTTCAATTGATATTATTATAGTATCATCGTTTTTACTAATCATATATTTTTTTATGACCTTGTACTGATTCTCATGTCTGGTATTTATTTTTGTTGTAAGCATGTGCAGGAATCATATTACATTGCACATCTGTTGTAGTAACTAGTAGATACGTATGGTTTATGATGTAAAGGGCCCTGTTAAACGTTAAGTATGTCATCATGTGATATACCACATTATAAGAAAGATCTAGAGGAAATATGCAAGCTAGCTATCGACCTAAACTGTATAAATATCAAGAGCATTGCACCTGGAATCTTATTTAATCTTCAATTGAAAAACAACTACAGGATAACTTAACGTAAATTTACGTGTTTAAGTGTATAACACACCTTCAGTCTTATTTACCCAAACCTGGTATTACTAAATCAAGGTAAGCCCTGATCACATTAACACATAAAAATCACATCTCCTTCGTAATTACATCCTCCTCTAACATATCACCTCTCATGAATTCCTGCTTTCCACGTTTGCATTCGTTTAAATGAAAGGACACTAAAATGGGCTAATTCGGTTTTGTTATAGGCCAAAATACAAATGTAAAGTAATTAAATAGTAAATTTTGTATAAATTCTATCATGATGTAAGTACAAATGGTACTTGATATCTTTAAAGTTTATAACATTATACCTAATCAATGCAAATAGAGTATAAACCTTAGTATGTCTTTGTTGATATTGCACCTAAAATTAGTAGTTTTTATGATTTTCTAATCAAACGACTAGCTTAAGATGTTGCAAAATCCAGTTCTATGGATTAATTTGTATGAAATTTTCAATGTCTTAGAAATTAAATAGATAAATTATATTTCTAAATGAAATCTATGATCCATATTACACATTAAAGAAAAATATATATGAAATATTTATTTTAACCATAATCCGATCTACTGTCTATGTTTTTCAATGCTGTTATCATTTTTCATTTATTCCTGAAGGGAGAAAATCTACCTGTTAACAAGGAACGATCTCATGTGACCTGTATATAACACGTAATACTCTGTTAATAACAATTATTTCTATAAAATGTCCATGAAGTGAATTCTTGATATTTGATAATGGAGGTGAAAATGTTTGGAGTTACAACAAGGATTCCAGGTAATTCTCCGTTTATCAAAGAATTCTACATTGACTATACACTGCTAGAATTATCTCGTTCCTACGAGGAGTTGGTAATGATTCTATGGACTTCTAAGATCTATCGTCCTACGAAGAGTTGGCAAATGCTCTAATGACCAACGTAAGCTATAATAACACAGGTCAACAAATTGAAATGTCAAAAATCCTAGGGAGTATAAGTATAAAAAGGTTATTCTGTTTTGCACGATGATTTCAAATCTGTAAATATTTCCTCTATTTTCTAGAGGAAAGATATTCATTTTGTGCATTAAAAAATAATGATCCGCTCGTGTATTTAATGCAGATTCCATTTCCAGTCTTTGTTTTGACCTAAGGGGGACCCTAGGGGAGTAGGCCCAAAAATCAGCCAAATCCTTGTACTTAAAGAACTCCTGGAATATGTCATGAAATGTCTGAGCATGCACGGATGACCAAAAATGTTATCATTTGGAAACCTGCAATATATTTGTATTTATTGAAGATGCATTTGACATCCTGAATTTTAGATTTCTATGGTTACCATATTATTTTTGACATTATTAAGAAGACAATTTTCTTACATGCAAGGAATTCCTCTTTGTTGATAATTTTAGTTATAAGATGTTAAGAGGGGGCTGAAAAAATGTCATCAACTTTTCAAATTAAATATTATACTGCGTGTTTCAAGATAAAAATAGCAATATATGGAGCTGAAAACAGTTATAGGTAATTCTTACTGGAATTAAAAAAAACAACAACAAACAGTAATGAGTAAAAGTAACATGGTCACTATCAGAAGGATAAATTTGAATGATATGTTCCCAAAAAAAGCTTGTCAACAGTATTGTTGCGTTTTCACAGTGCTACCACTCGTTGGGAATTGAATCAGTTGTAGAAATAGAAAAAATAAGGAAAAAAAAAGAAAAAATTCACTGAGTAAGCATTATTTATTTTAAAGGAAAATTGATTTCATGCGTTGGAAATATAAGGATAAATTTCAATAAAATAGATTGCATCAGCTCATTCACTAATTAATCATCTTTATTAAATATCTCCTGAATGACTCCAATTTGATAGGAGTACCCCACAAAATCCATTTGTATGTTCCTGGACTGAAATTGATTCTCCAATCTTGATTTCAGCTAACTCTCTCTTTCTTAATATTTGACATGAATTTTATTTAGATTTCTGACCTTGATTATTCGATACAAGGTATTTTTAAAGTACAATGACCACGAATTTGGTAATGTGATCAAAAACAATTTTAGCAGGACTCGCCTAATTTTTTTACAGCTTATTCCTTGATTCCATAATTCCTAAATTAATTTTTGTTTGCTCTATTTTTGAGTTTACCTAATTTTCTGCACTAGATATTTATTTTTTAAAAATTAATTTCTACGAGTCTATTTGATCGAGAATTATGTGTTGAATAACAAACACTTCCTAATAATAAACAATTTGTACTTCTACTTGATTCCAACAATTATATTACTTCATAAATAATGTAATATTGTTCAATTATAATTAAGGTATCCTATATACCTATTTGTGTATACAAAAAAGTTTTTTTTTACCTACTTAAATCAGATGGACATGATATTAATATTTTTTATTTATTTTTTATTGAAATGTCAAAAATCCTAAGGGGTATAAGTATAATAAAAGTTATTTAGTTTTACACGCTCATTTCATATCTGTAATTTTTTTTTTGAGAGTCCATGGTTTTCAAGAAATTGGATTCTACTTTTTGAGCTAATTTGGCCCATTTTTCAACTTTAACTTCAATTTAAGACTAGGAAGATACACATTTTGTGCATTAAAAAATGATGGCCCGCTAGTGTATTTAATTTAATATGTAAACTTTCATCCAATTTCGAGCAAAAATTCGCTAGAAATCAAAGACTCACAGTAGAGCTACTAAAAAACAACTGCAACAGACTGAAATAGTAGCGTGCAGAAAGGTTACAGCTGATTTCGTAATCTTTCTGTGCGCTATTACTTTTGTAGCTCTACCGTGAGTTTTTGATTTCAAGCGAATTTTTTGTCGAAATCGAATGAAAATTTGCAGTTTTAGATGGACGATTTCTTCTTAGTTAAGGATTCTTATCGGGCGCTCAACATCTTGTTTGAAAGCTGTGGGTCTCAGCTCTTTAATGCATTCCTTGCAAGAAGTCTCTAATATTACAACTTTTGCACTTTTATTTTATATGGCATTTTTTGCCTTTTTTCCACCAAAATAACAACTTTTGCACTTTTATTTTATATGGCATTTTTTGCCTTTTTTCCACCAAAATAACAACTTTTGACTTACGGGAGATCATGTGTTTTCTTTGTCCCTCTTTCTCGGTATTCACTCCTTCCCTTGAGTCATATATGTAGATGTAGTAAAAGCTATAAAAATAAAGTGGCGAAATGCGCCTGTTAGCTTGGATAAATTACTGTGTCTGCCATACAACTTTTTTTACTTAAGATGTCGCTTTTTAAGTACATAAATTTGTATATATATTTGTCTTACCTTCGTAGAATTCACCCCGTTTTGATTGAGCCAACAAGGTAATTGCATGGAGGTTGCACAGTTAGTTACAAAGAAATTCATGACAACTTCAGTGTTCCCTTATGGATAAAAAATATCTTCTCTTGGCCAAAAGTATTTGGTCAAAAACTGATCATATGTTCATTGTTTCGACCTCTTTTTTTCATTTTCATGTAAATTTAAAGTGTTTTTTTGTTTTTTACTTTCAAATATCTGACATTTTAGTATAGGTTTCACTCTAAATCAAACTGCGACTCCGAATTCAGAAAATATGGTAATTATAAGGTAATATTGTAATTATGTACTTTTTTAACTTTTAAATACTTCACAGAAAATAAAAATTATTCGATAAATTTGTATATGTAAAATATCACTGGTCAACAGTCAAAAATGCTAAGGGATATAAGTATAATAAAAGTTGTTCAATTTTGCACACTGATTTTCGATCTGTAAATTTTTTTTACGGTTTTTCAGAAATTGGATCCTACTTTTTGAGCTAATTTGGCCCTTTTTCCAACTTCAACTTCAATTTAAGCATAGAAGGATACTCATTTTGTGCATTAAAAAATAATGAACCGCTAGTGTGTTTAATGCAAATTCCAATTCCAGTTTTTGTTTTGACCTAAAAGGACTCCAAGGGGTATAGGTGGCGGGAGTAAGCCAAATTGTTTGTACTTAAATAACTCCTTGAATATTACATGAAATGGATTAATAAGGAATGCATTCAAAAGCTGTGACTCACAACTTTCAAACAAGATCTCAAGCACCCGAGAATAATCCTTAACCAAGAAGAAATCATCCATATAAATGTGTAAATTTTCATCCAATTTCGACCAAAAATCCACTAGAAATCTAAAACTCACGGTAAAGCTACTAAAGTAGTAACGCGCAGATGGATTACGAAATAAGCTGAAATCCTTCTGCTTGCTACTACTGCAGTTGTTTTTTAGTAGCTCTATTATACTTATACTCCTTAGATTTTCGACATTTCAAATTTGTTGACCTATGTAATCAATTTCATTTTCAGTTATACTCTTTCATTTCTTTAAATAAATACAATAACAATTAAAAGAGATCAATTAATAGTGGAACTCTTGTCGATAGATTTAAGATACATAATATTATAAATTCTTTATCTGCAGAAATCAAATAAAGAATATATCGCTTTATATTTTATTATTCTTAGCAACTATATTATTAAATTGACGGCTAAGCTTAAAACATAACTAACACAGTTATCAATAATTTTGTAATGAATTATCAACATCATATCTTAATTATTATGCTTTGTTAATCAAATATTTCTTTAAGCTGCTAAGTTACCAGATTTAGTAACTAGTCAGTATACATATAAATCAAGAGTAAAATATTTGAACAGTAACATTTTTTTTGAAGACAAAACGTTAGGGTATTTCAATTAAATATATATATATATAAAGAGTTCATAATTTTTAGCCTTTTATATCTATTTTGACAAAATTTCATTCATATAAGAAAAAATATTTAATAAATAATTATTTTATTTCTGTTATTATTATTTCCATTACTTTTGAATGTACAAATTATAGGATAATTTTTATTTTGATATTAACTCGTTAAAAAGATTACCTTATATATCCAATTATATCAATATTATATATCTGTCCTTAAAACACTAAGTCAGACTTGGACTATGCATATTCTACACTTTGTCTTGAATCATAAGCATTAGTAAAAATACTACTAATGTACTACAAATGATCACGAGTATAATAGATTTGAGAAAGTTTTTGGCTTATATATAGATAAAGGTTTTTGCTATAAATAAGCATAATATTAAGAACTAAATAAAATATTCCTTTGTAAAATTTAACTATTGCAGATATAGTGGCCGAAGCGGCTTGATGTTTATTTCTCCAGTTATAATTTAGAAATGCATACAATAAAATTATTTAAAATTTCGCAAAGTTTTAATTTAATGTCATGAATAAGAATTAAACTCGCAAAATAGCTTATAGATAGTCAAATTTGGATAATAATATCATTGTGTTCCATTAAAAATGTAACTCTTATCCCAATTACATTTAAACTCTATTTAAAAAAAGTACACTTACAGGATAGAAATACAAAACAAACATATATAATTTTTGACCAAGAATTGAGTTCACCCCTCTTCACCATTCTTTATTTATTTATTGCTATACAATTTCTATTAGAGAAACATTTCCATTGATTCTCTGTAAAATGCACCTAAGGGGGATTAATGCATTCCTCATTAATCCATTTCATGTAATATTTAAGGAAATATTTATGTACAAACGTTTTGGCCGACTTTTGTGCCTACTCCCCCAGCCTATGCCCCCAATAGTCCCTTTAGGTCAAAACAAAGATTGCAAATGGAATTTACATTAAAAACACAAGAGAATCATTATTTTTTTAATGTACAAAATGAGTATCCTTCTTTAAATTGTGATTGTGATTTTTTGGATATTAACCATAGACTCATACTTCATTTCCAAATTCTTGATTGCATACCGGATTGTTCTGAGTTCATCCTCTTGTCGTGCCAAGATATCTAATATTGTTGACTCATACCTTAAATGTTCCTCACTCTAGATAAACTAAGTAAACAATCCTTTTAGTATCCAGTCTCCTTTTCTATCTTCATCATGTTGTCTTCCGAAATAACTTGAAGAATAAATAACACAAAGACAAGTTTTTTAAGTAGCTACATTTCCTTTAATTGTTACACTTTTTAAGTTTTAATTCCAATTAAATTTAATACTACTTATTATTATTTTTCAGCTAAACTTTTTTCCTCGCCCTCTTCATTTCCCACTAGTGAAAATTCTCCAAGAGATGCATCAATAATTTCTGAATCAATGTCGTGAGCTATACAAATTTTATCAAGTTTATAGAGTTCTATAGGGGAAACTGTTCTGTCTTGCTACGTCATCATTGAAGTCAATGGAGTCCCAAAGTGAAGTTGTTTTGTCCAAGATAAAGAAAGGGATATTTTCCTTGCTTTGGACGAAACTACAGCTCCTACTCCACTTATCATAACAGGTCATCATAACTATCCTATGTTGCTTAAATTTGAATTCCATTGCTGTAGAGGATCTGTAGTTTCGTCCAAAGCAATGACAATACAATTTTCCCCGTGTAGAGCTCTATAAGCTTGATAAAATTTGGATGACTCACGACATTGGTTCGGATATTGTAAGATACAAGCATCTTGGTCATGTCAGTGATGAAATTAGAAGTTTTCAATAATGTTCCTTGCTTAAATCTCCATATTCCTCACGTAATTTTGGCTTACAATTGTATAGTATTGGACTATGGCGTACTTTTTAAAAGTCCTCATTTCGGAACCACAAACACAACAACTCGTTATTCCAGATTTCTTGTTGGCCATCATTACCTCCATTCTCCTCGATGAAGGTGTTCATTGTAAATTCATCAAACATTTTTTTAATAAATGAATAATTAGTGTAAAATAGAATATCAATATATTTAATTAGTAATAAAATTAGTATGTCTCTTTATTTATTCTTAATATTTGAAGTAATAAATGTTGAAACAAATAATGTAACATTAATTTATCACCTTTCCTGACAACATATACATACATATGTGATGCAACTTTTCTTCAAGGTTACTTCAGGTTGATAAAGCAAATACAATGTTAGAAAAAGGCTCAAATCCTCGTATTACTTTTTAGTTTACGACTTGTAAGCTAAAGATATATAATTTCCTGACATAAATTTGAGTTAATTTTCTGGCTCTCATCTATGGTATACATAATGTTATTATTTATTATTGGTGTCTTCATTTGTATATATAATGGAAAATAGCAGCTTGTCGCTGAGTAAAACGTCATGACAGCTCAAGTCGCATCCCTTTCAACATTCATCAAATTGTCAAAGTTACCAGGTTGGTTTTCTCTTTCTTTTTTTCTTACAAGCCCAATTTGCTTGAAGTTTACGTTTCTAATGATTTCCTTTGAAGTATTTTTGGATATATTTTGCTATCAAGCAACACTGTAACATCGTTAGAGATGTAAAAAACGGCAAATTTTAAGCGTACGAGTAATTTTCAAGATGCCTGTTAGTTGAAACCCTACATAATATTATTTCATCATTCATAAATCATCAAGCTGTTTTTCTTTTCCATTAGACATAATAATTCTTATTATATCTAAATTTCTAGCAAAATTTCGCACGCGAGATTTCTTGGGGTTGGCACTTTGAACAGTACTTTTTGTTTTCCAAAGCTGTTATCATTTTTCCTTTATTACTGAGGGGAGAACATCTACCTGATAATAAGGATAATGATTTGTGTAACACGTGTAATATTCTGTAGAAAAACAATCAATTATTTCAATAAAATGCCTATTGGAATGAATCTTCGAATATCGATGTATACATGTTTGAATTTACAACAGGGATTTCAATTCTCCATACATCAATGTGTTCGACATTGGCTTTATGGACTACTCCAAATTCCTTGTTTCCTACTATGAGAAGGCAATCGCTCTAAGGACTTCTCCAAGTCTACTGTCCTACAAAGAGTTGGCAAATGCTGTTATGGCCAACTTAAACCATAGTAAGAATTAAATGTTAGAAATAAAAGCTATAATTTTATAATAAATATTAATTATATTAACTGTAGGGATTAATATTTTTGGGATGTTTCCCTGGACTCCTTCATTACTGAGATAATTTCAATATGGTCATTGTGTATCTCCATTTTTGTTGGAGTCCGGGTTCCACCTGATGATCATCGAATCCCTCATCCCCTTCATCGTATTGAGAACCCTTAAGGCGTCACAGTTTACGATAGGAATAATTATGTATTTAAAGAACTTGCTATCCTGGATTATGGATTCTTTAGACATATTATTCAGTTATATGTATCCCTTGCTCCTCTCAATCACATGCAGTCATTTACTTTAGAGTGATTGAAGGTTAATAACATGACATGATGGTGGAAATATCCTTTCGCTAAACTTATTTCTTAATCTTGGGCAACACTTCTTTACTTTCAAATGCCGTAGTATGAAGGATTGGATTTTTGAATATAGAACAGGAAATTGACTAAAACGATGTTGAGTTGGACATTATTAGTGATGAAATTAAAAATATATGAATTGTCTTCAATTATGTTCCTTAAGTCTCTATATTTATTTCGTGATTACGACTTTAAACGTGTTGTATGAAGTTAAGTTCTCAAGGCTTCTGTCCCAAATTCATTTGGATGGCATTTCACTAACCTAGGATCTTCGTTATAACTTTAAAAATGTTCGTCTTCATTATCAACTATGAAGGATTTTATGTTAAGTCGATTAGATAATTTATTTACTCTTACTTTATGGATGAATGTATTAATTTGTTAATTGTATATTAATTTTGTAATTGTCATTAAACGTTTTCTATATATATATATTTATATATATATGATTTTTCTTTCACTATTTAATTTATCCCGTACTGGCATGACATCCCTCACAACATTTACATTTGAGGCTTAATCTTACTTTGAGTTGAAATTATTTTGTTCTAATTTGAGTTTCTATATATATTATATCTTGATGTATAATTTAAGCATATATTTAGTATCGAATTCATTAAAAATCTTAATCACATTCTATTAAACTGTTTCAATTTAGTAATGAATAAAAATATGTATTAATTTAATGCGCTTATGCATCCTGGGGTAATTTTAGAGTCAAATTTAGCTACTTTGACGGAGGAAGAGGGCTCGAGGAGTTATTTGGATTGCACTTCTTGCATATACAAACCATTTTTAAGGCTTGAAGTCGAAAGGATTAGAAACTCTTGGGTTAACAAAGGAAATACAAAAAGGGCTCAAGTCCAATTCTCCTTGATAATTATATAAGTTTACGACTTATTAGTTAAAAATATATAATTTTTTACATAAATTTGTGTTAATTTTATGGCTCTCATCTATGGTATACATAATGTTATTGTTTATTATTGATGTCTTCATTTATATATATAAAGGAGAATAGCTCAGAGCTTGTAGCTCAGTCAAACGTCATGATAGCTCAAGCTGCTTCCCTCTCAATATTCATCAAATTGTCAGCGTTACCAAGTTGATTTTCTTTTTTTTCTTTTTTTTTTTTACACACCCCATTTGCATATTATTTACATTCCTATACATCTCCTGTAATTTTACTCTCCACCTCCTCTTCATCCCCTTCTTTTGAGAGATTTTCTATATCCTAAGAAACTAAAGGTTTGGAAATATCTGGAATTAAATTATTAGGCTTTGACTTGGAATTATCCAATGGAGGATCCGAAAACGCATATGTTTGATATAGAATAAATTGTTTTGATGCTCATTTTATTCCGTTAGCTTAGAGTCTGAAGGTTTAATTCTCGTATTTCGATAGAAATTTATTCAAAGGAGTTCTTTTTTTAGAAGCATCTATACCTGATACGACTCTTAATCTATCCTTAGCTTATTCTTGGCCCCTTTTCTGTTTTAATTTCAATCATTCTATCGTTGATTCCCTTGATAACCACAAACAGATCATTAATATAAATAACTGATTTACTATTAGTGTCTGTTTATTACTTCTACAAAAAACATTATCGTTTATTACCTGTTGGACAACCTTCTTATTATAAGCATTTATGTTCTCCAAATGATTGTCGAACTGCCGTGCTCTAACCTTTTTCAATGCATCAGTAACTGTGATCACTAATTGATGAACTGATTGAGGTGCATTTTGCATATTAGAATCTAATTGCGCTGCGAGTATAGCTCGATTTTTTTAATATACGCTCATTTTAAACCATGCGAAGTATTACTCAAAATGATTGTCGGTTGTCACCCTGTACAATATTCTTTCATCATTCATCAAGCTGTTTTCCTTTTCTTTTAGATATAATAATTCTGATTATATATTATCTTTTCTTATCTATTTTAAAAGTTGTAATAATATCACGCAACATTTTCTTCAATTTTGGTTGAAATTTTTTTTATGATAATACCTCTCGAAAAAGTAACTTTATGGAAAAAAGTTATTTCTTAGTATAACATTTATGGTTCTACCTTAGAAAATGTTTCATTTGTTGACATTTTTTATATGTTTTCGGCTATTTTCTTGAGTTACAGTAGAATAATTACGAAAATCATTATTAAATTTTCAATCAATGTAAAAAAAATTGCATATTTCAATTTATCTTGCCCCTTCAAAGTGTAAATTACGATTGAATTAGATAACTCGGGTAAATTTTCAAATTAATAAAATGCAAATATCTAAAAAGCGAAAGGCTGTAGAAAACAACTAAGATTAACTTTGAAATTAGTAATAAAAAATGGGTTATAATCTGTTTTAAAAAAACCTCATGCAACACAAAGTCCAAAAAAATTGTTAACAAGTATAATTAATTCGTGCCGTTTTGACTTTTTAAAAGACAATGTAAAGTGTGGCGTCCTTTCATTAAAGCGAATGCAATCGTGGAAAGACACTACAAAGTTAATTTATGAAGTTGAAAAGGATTTTATGAGAGGTGATATGTAAAAGAGTATTCCTTGTAAGGATATAATTGCGAGGGAAATTGTCTTGCGCAAATATATGTAAATATTATCGGGATTTACCTTGATTTAGTTGTTAACAGTTTGGGTGTATTATACACTAAACACATATATTTACGTAAAGATTCCCTACGATTGTATTTCCAATCGTAGATCAATTAAGAGTAAAATTTGTGCAGACAATGCAACTGATATTTATATGGTTTGGCTTGAGCGTTATTCCTTCTAGTTCTTTGTAATTATATGATGAAACAACTTCCAAATTAATATACGGACCGTATAGACCGGCTTCTTTACATCATGAATCCTACATATATATTACAACAAAATCTCCAGTATAATGCGATTCTTGCACATGATATTTTGTAACAAAATTAACAAAAAATATATAGATACATATCTTATCAAGCACAAAAATAATAAAAACAAATACATAAGCTGTAATTTGATGATACTAAAATAGTGAGAATAAATTAATATCCTAGATTGCCGTAAATTGAGGTTGACTGTGATGCTGAAAGTGGTACTTTTAAGGTACTCCCCATAAAAATAAAAATTGATATAATTTCTTATTAAAGATATTTTTGGATATGAAATAGAATCATGAACTTATAAAAATTTAATTCTTCAAAGGTTATTATTTATTTATTAAATACTTTTGTTTTATATATTTTTCTTCATTTTTCGTATATTCGTTTTGTTAAAGAATGAATAACCATTATTATCAAGCTTAAGATTAAAAGATAATTATATATTCAGAATAGAGTTTGGTATTTATTGACTTCTATTACTTTAAATCTCAGAATAGCAGCCATGAACCTGCAGCACGGCTATCACAGCTACATTCATAGTGTAATATCAATAGCAAATAAGCTAGCTTCCATAATCACCATATGATTTATGATGACATCAAGGAGAGGGGATTATTTTTACACGCTCGATACATCTCCAATCATGACATTGATGGTTAAAATATCTTTTCTCTGAATTTATTTATTATTTTTGGACAGCACTTCTTTACTTTGCAACTCCAATGACATTTTAAGAACGAACATATTTTTAAGAATAGAGCATGAACTTGACAAAATTTGGAGAAATATCGATATTGAGTGGGACATTGAAGGAAACAAGTGTCTAGATCTTATTAGTAGTAATGAAATTAAAAATATCAGGATTGCCTTCAATTACATTCCTTGAATTAATATCTATATTTATCTACTGGTTACAACTTTGAACGCGTTGCATAATGTTCAACTTACTCAAAATAATTTAAACGGCATCTCAATAACCTGGGATCTTCGCTGTAACTTAATACACTTTCACCTGCATTACACAGTCAAAAATCCTAAGGGATATATTAAGTTTTTTCAGTTTTGCACGCTGATTTCAAATCTGTAAATCTTTTTTTCCGACGGTTTTTGAGAAATCGAACCCTACTTTTTGAGCTTTTTTGGCTGATTTTCCAACTTCAACTTCAATTTAAGCCTAGAAAGAACATAAATTTTGTGCCATTTTGTGCATGAGTAGCTGCATAACTTTTATTATACTTATAATCTTAGGATTGTTGACATTTCAAATTTGTTGGCTGTGCTATCAGTGATCATAGATTTCACGTTAATTAGATTTGACATTTTATTGACTATTTATTTATGTAAAAATTTGTTTAATCGTTAATCGTTTTATGCGTTTATTAATTTTGAAATTTTCATTATATGTCTTGTAAATATATATATTATTTTTTTTCCTTTATTCTTTAAATTTGAAGTTATAGCTGATGAAATAATTAATGTCACATAGATGTTTTGGTATCCTTCACAACATATTTTGAGACTAGATCTTATTTTGAGTTGAAATTATTTCGTGCCAATTTGAGTTTGTATATATATTTATATATAATTAAAGCATGTATTTTTTCAAATTAATTAGATGAGACGATATGCTTCTTAATCACTTCCTAGTTTATTTTTTAAAAAAAATATTGATTTAATACACCCATTCACATTGGGGTAATACTAAAACCAAATTTAGTTACTTTGCCTGAGCTAAAGCAGTTACTTGGATTGCACCCTTTGTACCTATGTACTACAAATTTTTAAGAATTAGTCGAAAGGAATACAAGCTTTTGGTTAATAGAGCAAGTGCAATATTAATAAAGTTGGACTCAAGTCCAATTCGCCCTAATAATTATTAGTTTGCGATTGACTTATTAGCTAAAAATATAAATAATTTTCTAACATATGACTTTGAGTTTATTTTCCTGCATCTACTTAATACTTATTCTTTCACCTATGGTCTACATTTTAATATGTTACTTTAAAAATGTAGGAGATTAACTACTTGGAGCTGATAAAGTAAAACGATATGACAGCTATATTTTTGAGAGGGGAGGATCTCCCCTCTCAAAAATTCATAAAATTGTCAGGGTTACTAAGTTAATTTTCTATTTCTTTTTTTACATACCGGCACTAAATAAGATTAACAAATTTATTAATTGCAGTTGATCTTAACATGACACCGGATCCAAAACGAGATACTATCGGATATGGGAGATCAAAAAAACATAAAAACCGAAATAATCTCGAGCGTGTCATATCAAAAAACCAACTCCATGACTTAGGCCTGATTTTGAATATTATAATCCACAATCATTGACTTTCAATGATATCGGAGTTGGGGGTACCATTTCAGGAAAGACTTGATTACACTATACTTTGAAAAGATATATCAGATCCCCTCTGTAATCTAAATTCGTTCCTTCCATTTATATCAAATCACACTTCCATAATAGAATCGTTTAACCATCATCTACGAAGACATTCCGGAAACTTAATGTTTTTTTTTTTGTTTTTTTATATATTTCAAACAAGCAATTGCGTATATACATATACATGAATAAACATTATAGTCT
The DNA here is from genome assembly GCA_963680855.1 of Lepeophtheirus nordmannii. Classification (NCBI taxonomy): domain Eukaryota; kingdom Metazoa; phylum Arthropoda; class Copepoda; order Siphonostomatoida; family Caligidae; genus Lepeophtheirus; species Lepeophtheirus nordmannii. The sequence goes on along the minus strand of OY804526.1, from coordinate 8,044,346 downwards.
AAAATTATTGCTTGATGAAAGCTTTAATATAAACACAAAAATCATTAAGTAAACTTTTTCAAAAAGCCTCAATATTAACACTTAAAATTAATAAATAAAACTTGTTCTAAAAGCATTTATGATCGCATAGTCTTTTTAAAATTCTTCAAAACTCGTTTTAAAAACTTTTTATGCTGCAATGATGAAGACGGGAAATATTTGATTTCGTCGCACGCCAATGACCAGGAAATGTTATCTTCATTAGGGATTTTCAATGAGAGAGCTGCATATCTAGCAGAAGCAGCCAAGATTATTGCCCTCAATTCGTTCGTAGCTATAGTCGTATATGTTGTCAACCTTTTTGCAATAAGAGCCTTTATATTTAGTAGTGCGAAGTCAATAGCTCGTGTGTTTGCTGGATATCGAACACTTCTTTTTGATAGTCCGAAGAGTATAATACCTTTAATTAAATTCGGTGACGCATTTTCCAAGCCCCTCACGTTGATTTGGAGAAATTTCCGTAAAATTTTGGTAGGGTGACATTCAGTAAATGCATGCAGAACATCGTTGAAGATCTTCCCGCAGTCCTTACATGGTCGATGGAATTGGATGCAGTTGTTGGATATCTGCAATTGAGCCGTGAACTTTCGGCCGTCCGATATATATTTCAGAGAAGATAAAATTTTAAATCGCCATTTATGAGGAAGACCCAACATTTCAATAAAGTATTTGACAATATTTTCTGCTTTGTCAATGGGTTCCTCAAAAGACATCTTCAGATGCCAGGGTTTTGGCATAAGATGGCAATTTGCCGATCTATTCAAAGGGTAGCGAAAACGTCCATCATTGAAAACTAAGTCCTTGTAAAAATCGTGGATGCTAAATATATTCTGATTCAGTGCTCTCTGCTCTAAAATACCGGCTGGCTCAAGATTTTGAAAGAAAAAACGCTTATTAAAGTTTTGTCGTATAATATCCACAACGGAGTCATTTTCAAAAATTGGACTGGCACTCCAAATTATTCTTTGAGCGGTCCCCCATATCGAAGAGAGTCCAGAAGTGATATCATTAGTGAGGTTTGTCCCTATCATGAGTCTATTGTATAAAGGATTCACTGATACTATTTTCCTCCATTCGAGGTCGGGGTTAGCAGAAATATCTATAAATATATTTATGTAGATTTTAGGAATTATTTTACCCAATAAAGTTATTCCTCCTCCAAGTAAATGTCTGGGTCGTTTAACAGCGTTCAAATAATTTTTATGAAATAGCTTTCCCAACCATTTTTCCTCTTGTTTTATAGCATTTTCAGCAAACCAGGGAGACGATGAAGCCTTGTACAGTACTATAGGAACAACTTGTGAATTATATAAATCTATCCTTTTCTGTAAATTGAAATGTCTCCATAATTCAACTCTCTTGCACACGGTGTTATTTAATGAAAACCAGTTAGACCTATGTACGCCCTGGCTATCCCATACAATGCCAAGAATCTCAATTTTCTTCTTAATGACGCAGTTTTCTATTTTATCCTATTCCAAAGGGTTCCAACATCCAATTGGAAGAATGCAAGTTTTATGTATGTTAAGTTGAAGGCCAGATCTCTTTTCGTATCTCTTAAAGAACTCTAAAATGACGCTTATTCTTTTCCGGAGCTGAGCTTCTGAGTTAGCTTCTACTGATATAGTAACATCGTCCGCGTATGCATCAATTAAGTGCGGTTGGTCAACAAATGACACTCCGAATCCCGTAAATTTTCTTTTAAGTTGAACGATTAAGTCCTCAAGAGCCAAGATAAATAAAAGAGGAGCAGACGGGCATCCTTGCCTACAACTTTTTTTTAAAACGATAAGGTCACTTTCTAACCCATTTAGCGAAATAGAGGATGATCCATTTAATAAAATAGCTCTGACTGGATTAAAGAATCTTTTTGGGAGCAGTTTTTTAACTCCTTCCATGATGAGACTATGATTAATTGAATCAAATGCCTTTGAAAAATCGATTCCAATGATGGCACCATATTTCTTTCTTTTATTAACCGAGTCAATAGCAGTCTGAATGTTCCTGGAGATGTCGGTGATTTTTCTTTTTTTCAAAAAACCCTTTTGAGATGTTTCGATCTTCTGGTTGAGAATTGGTTCTATCTGAGTGGCTAGAATTCCAGAAAGAATTCTATATGAAAAATTGAGAACGGTTATCGGACGCCAGTGATTAAAATCTGTTCCATCCCCCTTTTTGGGAATAAGAGTTATTCTACCCTTTGACACGGATTTGGGCATTTTCCCTTCTTTCTCCATTGAACTTCCAATATTACAGAGATATTGGGATAATTCATTAGAACATGCTCTAAAAAGTGCACCTGTTATCATATCAGGTCCTGGACTTTTGTTTATTTTAAGTTTCTTATCAATGTAATCCTTAATATTATTCACAGTGTATATTCTATATGAAGATTCAAATCTATGTTTTCTAGGAAAGCATACTCTCTTTGTTTGTACTACGGCTTGAAAGTTATGATGAAAATATTGAAGAATTTCGGATGTTCTTGTAAGTTCCTTGCCATTACTAATGATTTTCTTAAGTCCGTTTGCTGAATATTTACTTTGATTAGACAGCCTTCTTATTCTCACATTGAAATCATTTTCACCGTGCACCTTTTCAGACATTTCTGCATCCGCTATTTCAGAGATTCTGTATGCATTGACCAAATCAGCAGTCAATGTTCGAGCGAATAAAGACTTGTTGTTTAATATATTTTCAATATCATTTTGAAAATCTCTTTTCTCCTTCCTCTTTTCCCGCAGATATTTGGAAGCAGTAATCCGAACCACATGATTGAGAACTTGATCCGCCCGTCTAGCTGAGAAGAGGGGGCTATATTGCTTAGCTAAATTATTTTTCATCTTTTCGACTAACCTATCCTCTTCAAGAATCCATCTCGGTAATACGAAACGACGACATTTGTATCGACGCTGCAGGTCAAGTTCAATTAACTTATGATCAGATGATGGTTCTGGTCTATAGAATGCCTTAAATATTGAGCCTACGATGGACCGCGACATTAAAGCAAGGTCAACGCGAGAAGTTTTACCTCTTTGTCTCCATGAAACAGTTTCTTCCGGAGAGTTTTCCCTCAGCACATCTATTAGATCAAACCTCATGCAGAGTTCACTTAAGATTCTTGAATTTGGATAGCTTGACGGTTGCTTGTGGAAATCAACATTCAAGTCTCCAATAAGTAAGAAAGGCGAAGAGTCAGTTTTTTGCATGTTAATGATTGATTGATAAAAAGATGTAGACGCCTCATTAGGACCATATGCGTTTATGATCGAAAACTTGAAACCGTTATTGACGATACCAATCTTATTCCATTCACTTTTGCCAGAATATCCCCTGATAAAAGTTGCAATCTCTACTTTCTTTGATATAAGAGTTAAGGCTCCTCTACTATCGTTGTTGCCTGTGAAAAAAAGGTGAAACTTTTTTGGAAGACATACTGGGCAGTTGACGTCACATGAGTTTGACACAGATGATCTTATATCCTGAAGACAAATAATATCAGGATCCAAATTCAACAAATGTCCCATCAAAGCATGTCTCGTTCTTCTATTCTTTCCTCCCCTAGTATTCAAAGACAAAATTCTACTTATTCCCATATTAAATCTCATTTTACTTGAAATCGGCTCTTCAAAAAAGTCAGTAATTCTTGTTTGGTTTTGATAATAATTTGTCTTACCCATAGTATTAGAGGATAAGTACTACTTCTGGTCATACATTGTTATCAACATTTCTTGATTGCTTACTCTCTCCCCCAGGAGATCTATCACAATCTGGTTTTTTTCTTTTTCCTACTGAAGCTGAACGAGTTCGAAATTCTAATATTTGTTTAGGGTCAATATGGCCTTTGAAACTTCTTGTTTCATCATGAATGGCTGCTATACTGTCATCTTTTTGTTTCTCAGGTACATTATCCCTACCACCAATACGTCCATGCAACGTCTCCGTGTCTGAAGGGCTTTCAACCAAACTTACCCTCTCTGGAGTGACCTCTAATTGTATTGGTGTTTGTTGATTTAAGTCCTCTACCGTTTCATTTTCTATAGTTATACCGTCTAAAGCCGTAGCCTGTGTTTCTAAATTACCATTGCCTGTATGTGTGGGAGTATGCTGGCTTTTATCTCCCCCCAGTCCGTTATCTTCATTTGGTTCATCAGACATGGCAACGCACCCCGAAGTAATCTGGGGTTCACTGATAGATCCCGCTAGCATAGAGAGAGTTGCCATTAAACATTTTTCATAGTCCATAGCCCTGACTCTGGCATTATTACATTTCAACTTATTATGGCCGAAGCTGAAACAATTTTGACATTGTACCTGAGAGCCCTTGAACCTTAATTTTATTAATATTCCGTTAAATGGAACAATCTGAGGAATTATTCTAGGGTTTGCAATTATTTCAACAATGTAGTCACCGTCTCTCCACTCCTCTCTATAGCTCTTGTATCTAGCTTCTGCCTCTTTATCTATAGGATTATTTTTGGGATAATGTCGTATGACTTCTCCGAATTGTTTAAACCATTCAACTGCCTTCTTTTCATCGATACGTTTGAAGGTGTTAACCATAGTGATGGTGAACTTCTTTTTATTATCGATGTATATCTTGTCAATCCCTTTTAACATAACCTTAACTTCGATAGTTTCTCCGTTGATGTTTTTTAAGTTATAAGAGAACGTCTTCTTCAATTTATTTAGCCTTCCCCTTATGTCGACAGGGTATTTTGTATAAAAACATGCCTGACCGAAGCCAAAACGTGGGTTGGCCCCTGCGAGTTCATGTTCCTTAAATCCGTATTTAATTGCAATGTTATATACATCAATATGTTTGAGATTATCTTGACGTACAAGAGTTCCCTCTTTATCTTCAATAAGAAAAACAAACGTTTCCCATTTAAATCCACGATCAAATTCAAGTTTGATATCACTATTCTTTTGCTCAAAAGATTTTTTCCCTAGAGCGCGCGAGTAAAGCATACGAGGAGTTTTCTCACTCACCGCCTTCGTTCCATCCACGGTACTAACTTTTTGATCCGGAGGTTTTTCTGGAATATACGCTTGCCCGTACATATCTTTTCACTGAGGAGAAGAAAAATAGACAAATATTCCTTAGAAGTATAGCCCCCTGATGAAGAATCACAATTACAAATAGCTCAATAGTTGAGGGTTAAGGCACTTAGAAACACTTTTTTATCATAAAAAAAAAATGCAAAATGCAGCTCCTCACTATTAAAAAAAAAACACAAAATCAATATATCAATATATATCTTCACTTGTTTATAGTATAAGAAGAATAGGAGCTATGCTGAGACACGTCCTCCCTTCACAAATACATAAACATCACCCGGAAACTTAATGTTTCTCTATTACAATCCCAAGATTCTTAAAAAAAAATAATAAGAATTATTAAGTAACTATAATTAAATAATTAATTAACAAATAAGATCAGGAATTTACCCACTTTCGTACATACTTAAAAAGATAAAATTCTTTCCTCAGGAGTATACAAACAGTAGGGATATGATTGAAGCCATGAAGCAAACAAAATTTAAAGAAAAACTAATTTATGGATCTAAATTGTCTCAAGATCCCACAGTGATAAATGATCATTCAACCAGGGTTGTAAAAATACTTTGGAGGTAATTTCCAGGTTCAATTGAGGATATAAGGATGGTTCACCGTGTCAAAAGCCTTACAAATATCGATTACAATTATGGCTCCATATTTTTTTTCTACTCTTCACAGAGTTTATTGCCCCTTGGATGTCTTATCAGATATCTGATGCGGAAAACTTCTCTGAGGGACACTGATCTTCCTATTTCATATCAGCTCAATCATTTTTACAATCTCTCCAGATTATTTGGTGTGTCTCATTCAGCACTGTGATTAGCAAAGTTCCATGTCAGATCCAGTTCCCTTTTTTGAAATTAAGCAGTTCGGTCTTAAGTAACAAATTGTGAAGCTTTCTAAGTCTTTCCATCGATTTACTTATTTATAGAATAAAAGCAACGATTTCATTCTTAAATAAAGAAAAAAAATCGCCCAAATCCATTAGAACCAGAAGCTTTTAGTGTCTTAAAATTATTTTTAATCTACCTGTATATAATTTCAGAACAAATAGAAGATAGAAGTAAATGACTTTCAAACCCTCTTGGGATAACTAATCCTCTGTCCACCTACTGTGGACTGAATATCTTCTTTTAAACATGATAAAATATTTTCAGTTTTAGTAAAAGTGTTATGCTTCAAATTATTTTTATGATTTTTGAAGTTTTAAGTGGTTCACTTAATTCCAACTCTTTGATTCTTATACTAGGGTCATTTTCCAAAGCAATCTTCCTCCTGATATGCTCTTCTATTATGCCACAAATTTTTATAGGAGTTCACAGTATCTAACATCAAAGATTTTCAGAACAAAGATCCATCTTTTTAAATTTCTTCCAGCTTTTCCTGAAACATACAAGCTCTTTTTTTATTATTTCCAACAAATCCCTTGAAAGAATCGAGGATGCAGTGCTTCAGAGTACTAGCAGCCCTTTGTACCATAAAAGTGGCCTTAAAACGTTTCTTCATTTTACTCTCAAACAGTTACTTAAAAGTATCTCCTTCCAAAATCCCCTTGGGTACTCTATGTAAATGGATGTAAATGTTTCAAATAATTAATCCATACCATTTGTTCAACCTGGTACCCCCACAGACCCTTTCCCATGGTTGAGCTGGCGAAAAAGTGGCTACAATTCTTTGACATGTGTTACATTTCCCAACATAGTCTTCAATATTCGGCCACCATACTCTACTACGGGCTATAGCTTTCATTTTCACAGCACCAATATGACCACTATGTTGTAGTTTTGTAAAACTTGTTGCGTAAATTCTTGGGTACTATCCAAATCAGTAACTCTTGATTAATGGATAGTTCCTTTCTACCCTTTTGCTCTATTCCATAACTTTTTGTCACCTCGAGAACCCTCAAGAAATCTCCATCTTGTTGCATTTTATATTTGAAGGTATTCAATGGAGAAGATTCAATGTCAATAACATATGTGAGATGATTCATAGAAACAATCCTGAAAAAAAAAACAAGAAAAGGAGATAAGTCTTTTTCATTTTCTAGCTATTTATACTTCATAGGAGTTTGCTACTTATAAACAAAATTTATATAAGATTCGTTAATTTATCTTTTAGATAATTATCTATATTTTATGTATCATAACTTTTTTTTAAAAACATTAAACATGTTAACGTGCGATTTCGCCTTCAAAAGAGTGATTTTTTGCCAAATAAACGAACAATAATTTATTCTGGTATGACTACTGTATTAACCTGTTGATAAGTAATGATGATCTTCATTTTTTATTTTCCTTCTCATCTGAGCCATTAAATTTTATATCCTCACTCTCTCCATAAGTATCATAATTTATTGGACATTACTCATTCCTATCTATGATGTCATAAGTACCAAGTGTTGCTGCTAGATGTATATTTAGCATGACTTTTTAAGGATCGTTATTTGCTCGAAATCGCACCTTTTAGAGGACTAATTGAAAAATAATAATAATAGAAATTGTAGAGCAATTAATAAAGAATAGTCATTTGCATAGAACTGCATTTCGCTAAAAAAAATCCTATCATTGTTTCTATGTATCATCTCACATATGTCATCAGTTCCTCCATACCAAGATCTTTATCTCTTGGATGATCAATTGTCACTGTAGAAAGTGCATCTGTATCTGCATTGAAACATAATTAATCAGTAAACTTGAACGTTTCAATGCAATATTATGTCGTCAATAATGTACCTGAAGGTGCACATATTGTATTCATTTCTTAACAATTTTAAAGATGATATTGGGACATATTCCGAGGAACATGGAAAACACTTCCATCAAGAAATCTCCAAGTTTGAGAATAGGAATAAGGGTAGGAACAATGGCCATATGATGGGCAATTATATTTGGGGATTGATTAGGGACAGAGAGACTACATACAAATAAAAATCGAAAATACAGCCCTTTGTATCCAAATCTAAAGTATGTAAATAAAATTCTGTAATTATTTTTATTCCATTTCTTTTCTTACAATAAAATATACTTACATATTTAAAAATATTTATTATCGTAATTTTGTATCAATACATACACATGATATCCCTTGGAGTTTGTTCAATAATTATAATACATTGTATTTCTTTAAATTATATTAAATCGTTAACATTTTTTTAAACAAGCGGTTTTTGAAAGAAGTTATTTTTTATTTATTTCAGATTTATAATTTTTCTTTTAATTATTATAAATTGTTTATTTTTAGCTTCAAAAATAAAAATGATATTAAGCTCTAAATAGATTAATCGTTTTTTCTTAATTTTTCAGCATTCAATATAAATTTTCTCAAATATGAGAAGAGGTACAGAAATGTTAATTAGTGTTTATAAAATTTCAAGATAAGTTTTAATACTTTTTTAAAGTAACTTGCTTCGTTATCTTAAAATTTTACTTTGAATTGATTTTATCAGACGAAAATCACGATTTAGTAGAAAGATCCTGTGGTCACAAAGACAAACTTATTGAGAAAAATTTCCCGTTTATTTATAGATTTATTGATTTCAGTTATATATTTCTAAAATATCAATTTAATTTTATTTCTATAAGTCTCGGAGAGCCATCATGAGACTACAGCAAAGCTATCACAGCTACATTCATAGTATTATATCAACAGCAAATTAGCTGTTTTCCACGGTTGCCATATCATTTTTGATGTCATCAAGGGATAGGGTTATTCTTACACGCCGGATGAGCCCATTTATACATCTCTGGTCATGACTCATAATTGAAAAAACAAATCTTTTGAAAGTGAATTACGTCCTCTTCACAGTTATCTGTGTGCATGGCGCATAACTCTAAAATTTGGATTTCCATTATCATCTATCAAGGATTTTACAATTAATCCGTTATATAATTTATTTACTCTCCCTTTATGTATGAATATTATTATTAGCTAAAAATATATACTTTTCGGACATATAAAGTTGAGTTTATTTCCTTCCTCTCTCATCTATGGTATATATAGGAATGTAAAAAATATGCAAAATGCCGCGTACAAGATTTTGTGGAGTTAGCGCTTCGAACAGTACTTTTTGTTTTCCAAAGCTGTTATCATTTTTCCTTTATTACTGAGGGGAGAACATCTACCTGATAGTAAAGATCTCGCATGAAGGAATACATGCATTAAGGTTAATAAAGCAAATAAAATGTAAACAAAAAGGGCTCAACTCCTCGTATAATTAATTATTAGTTAAAAATATATAATTTCCTGAAATTAATTTCAGTTAATTTTCTGTCTCTCATCTATGGTATAAATAATGTTATTATTTATTATTGATGTCTTTATTTGTGTATATAAAGGAGAATAGCAGCTTTTAGCTCAGTAAAACGTCATGACAGCTCAAGCTGCTTCTCTCTCAACATTCATCAAATTGTCAGTTATCAGCTTGATTTTCTCTTTCTTTTTATTTTACACACCCCATTTGCATATTATTTATATTCCTATATACATATATAATATTTAGAGATATGAAAAACCACGCATTTTAAGGCGTGCGAGTTGTTCTCAAAATGCATGTTACTTGAAACCCTACATAATTAGGAATGTAAATAATATGCAAATGGGGTGTGTGAACTAAAAAGAAAGAGAAAATCAACCTGGTAACCCTGAAAATTTAATAAATGTTGAGAGGGAAGCAACTTGACCTGTCATGACGTTTGACTGAGCTACAAGCTGACTGTTCTTCTCTTGTAAAACGTTATGTAGAGGTAATATGGATGCTACCCTCTTAAGAAACAAAGAAAAATGATAACAGCTTTGGAAAACAAAAAGTACTGTCTTAAGTGCCAACTCCACAGAAACTCGCACATGGCGTTTTGAATATTATTTACATTCCTATACATGACATTCTTTCATCAATCATAAATCCTAAAGCTGTTTCCCTTTTCCTTTTGGCATTACAATTCTTATTATATTATATTTTATAAAAGTTACGATAATATCGCACAAACTTTCCTTCAACTTTGGTTGAAAACTTTCTTAATGTTAATATCTCTAGAAAAAGTGACTTTATGGATAAAAATTTGCTCAAAGTAAATTATTTATACTGCTATCCTATAAAATGTTTCATTTGCTGAGATTTTTAATATGTTTTCAGTCATTTTCTTGAGTTATAGAAAAGGTAGAATAATTATAAATATCATTATTAAACCTTCGATCATTGTTTTTAAAATATGCAAATATCTAAAACTTAAAGCTCTATTTTGTTAATGAATAAACAACTATTATTATCAAGCTAAAAACATGAAGATAATTATATATTCATAACAGAGATTATTATTTATGTACTTATTTCTCTTGAAAATTAATTCAAATAATGAAATTATTAACTGAAATTAATTTCAGGAAATTATATATTTTTAACTAATAATTATACGAGGACTTGAGAACATTTTATTTTCCTTATTAACCTTAATGCATGTATTCCTTCATGCGAGATCTTTACTATCAGGTAGATGTTCTCCCCTCAATAATAAAGGAAAAATGATAACAGCTTTGGAAAACAAAAAGTACTGTTCGAAACGCCAACTCCACAAAATCTTGCACGCGGCATTTTGCATATTATTTACATTCCTAACTATAACAAGTCATTGAATCGATTGAATATGTTTCAAAAAAATAGAAGCATCAAAAACAAATAAATGAAAAAGTATCACATAAAAATGGAATAATCAAGTTCATGAAGATCAATATACACGAGATGAGCTAAACTTTAATTATGACATTAGAGAAAAGTACATCCCCTCATCATGCAAAAGCCCCTCTCAGAATCACAATTGATGATCGGAGTATTTTAGTACAGGCAAAAATTCTTCAAGTCAATGCTTATCACGGCAACAATATTATTCAACTGTATCAGGCATTTTTATACTATCCACTTTTGAACGGTTCAAGTGGAATATCTTTTCGACTATTGTCACACTAATAAGTTAGAGGCATTCTTTTTTCTAAGGTTTGTATTGATTGCAAAATATAATGAATCAACAATAATTCAATGAATGGTTTAGCTATTTCAATTCTTCTTCTTCACCTTTGAAATAGTAGAACTACATGATATAAAGACTGTTTTTATCACAGTTCCCTAATGTATAAAATAGGTTCAGGTGTTAAGGAAATGAATTAGGCAAAAACGTCCAAGGAAATACCCGTCCAGAGGACCAATCATAGATTGATCCTTGAAGTCCTTAGTCTCGTCCATTGTCATAAATCTATACTTTTCGTCGATTTCCTGTTTTATTTTGAAAATTCTGACTCGACTTAAGAACTCCAATGATTAGGTTACGGGAAAACAAGAAGAGATGGATTTCTCCACAAATTGGATGAAATTTTGATGTCCTCCGACTGAAAGTGGGATATTATATGATTAGGTCAGGCGTGAAATCGGATGTACTTGAATAATTACTAATACCATGTTTATTGAATGGATCCGGATTTCTCTTGTGACATCAGCGATTTGATAGTCACATGATCGGAAATTTCTTCATAATAGAAGTCGAGAAATGGCATGGCTGGAATGCCATCACACTCGTATCCTTGACAAATTAACAAACGTTGCTACCTCCATTGTCGGTGACCCAAGTTCCTGAACCATTTTTTAACTTAATTTAAAAATTGCACTTGTTGTTTTTGAATTGAATAGCAATGAATATGAAAAGAAGAAGAAGTTTGAAAAGACAAATGTTGCCAACAATCGTCCTTTGCAGCTGGGCTCTTTTTATATATCTCTAATTATAATCTATTGTAGACATGTAGTATGTATATACACATATGTCTTTATTTGTAAATATAAAGGAGAATAGCAGCTTGTAGCTTAGTAAAATGTCATGAAATTATCAAGGTTACCAGGTTGGCTTTTTCTTTCCATCTTTGTTTGACATACCGAAAGTGCATATTATTTACAATCCTAACAATTTATTCAGCGGAAGACCTTGGATCAATTTTGTTTTCCCGGCCAAAAAGGAGTTACTAAATTTGCAAATTGTAAGGTGCAGCAAAAGATGCTTTACATGCATATATTTAAGGTGTAACTGAAATTTGTAAAAGCTTTACAACGACATGGTCGAAGTTTTTTTTTTTTTTTTTTCTGTGTGTCAATGTTTGTTTTGTTTGGTTCGTACCCTTGCACAAATTTATTCAGTCAGTTATTAAAAACGATACATTAAAAGAAATGACAATAGATATGCAAGGGAATGGAATTAAAATATTACGTGACATACATAGAGATGTGTACAACAATATAAATAGAATTAAAATATTATGTGACAATAAACACAAAAAATATATTATACAATATTATTTTTTTTTTTTTATTTTTTTTTTATTTTTTTTTTCTTTCCTCGCTCACCCATTCTTTTATATTGAAAGCACTATGGTGGGCTAGTTATAAAAAAAATAAAAAACAAAAGGTACAAAAAGGTCAGGTTGGAAAATTTTGCAATGTCGTGCAAAGGGACCTCTATCCATTTAATTTTATCCTTTATCTTCTCTTATCGTAGCTTTATAGTGTTTATGTGAGTCCGCACGGACTCTGTAAGATATAAAGTTTTAATTATAGAAGAAACAAGAAAGGTCGTATAACGAAAAGGAGAATTGATCAATAGTTGAAAGGGGGAACGTAAAGAAGAAGGAAGACTAGGTCGACAACGAACTAGAACGTGTTGTTCTTTGAATAATCATAAACAAAGTATTCCTATATTCACGAAGCAACGGACTTCTATGATAATTCTTATCTCTTTCATTCAATCTCACTGCGTTGAAGCGAGTCCGCACTGACTCGCGTAAGTGTTTAGAAAAAGAAACTGGAAGGAAAAAAAGAGAAAAACCCACCAACAACAAAAGGAAGAACGTAAAAGGAATATAAAAAAGGATGACTATGTAAAATAGGACGCTTAATTGCAAGGGATAAAAAACAAATATAGGCAGATTATCGATGATACTCTTATCCATTATTAACAAACTCCCAAGATAATTCACTCAAAAAAAAACCTCAAGCTTTATGACCTTATAACGCTACTTGTATGCAAGTCCACACTGACGAATCGTAGCAAAAGAATTAGAGGTAAAGAGTCGAGAAATAAAAGGAGAACATGTATCAAAAGAATGGGAGAAAATAAAGGAGAGTAGAAGAAGTAGAACTTCAAATGACAATATATAAGATGACTAGGAATGTAAATCATATGCAATTCGGGCTTGTAATAAAAAAAGAAAGAGAAAATCAACCTGGCAACCCTGACAATTTAATGAATGTCGAGGGGGGAAGCAGTTTGAGCTGTCATGACGTTTTACTGAGCTACAAGCTGCTATTTTCCTTTATATATGTACCGTAAATCTTCGAGTATAGTCTGCATTTTTTTCCGGAAATTTTAAGGTCAAAATCCCTGGTGCGTACTATACATGGGGTTAAAAAAACATATTTTCTTAAGCGTCAACCCTATCGCTAAATCCGATCGTGGATATCGCCATATTGAATGGTGTAACGATAATGGACCAGATATTTAATGCTGAAAGTGACATCGAATTTGTAGGATTTGAATAAATCTTTGAATAAATGTTTTTGTTTGAAAAAATCTTTTGCTCTTTTTTTTGTAACTCAAGTTAGGGATGCGTACTATACATGAGGTTTAGGTTTTTCCCCAAAAAAACTCCTATACTTGCCCTGCGGACTATACATAGGGCGGACTTTACTCGAAGATTTACGGTATACAAATGAAAACATCAAACCACAAACATTACAATACGTTACTCCAGATTCATTATTATATTCACAAATATCATTAACTCCATTCTCCTCAATGAATGATATCCATTTTTTAATTTTTCCTTTGTTCCTCACCATGATATAATCTTTGCAGACTATTCTTTTCTTGTAAAACATTATGTTGAGGTAAAGTTGATGTTACCTTCTTAAGGGAAAAAAAAATGATAACAGCTTTGGAAAACAAAAAGACCTGTTTGAAGAGCCAACTCCACTTTTTTATCACACGCCCGAATTGCATATGATTTACATTGCTAAAGATGACCTATCACGACAAGCTTTTTGGGATAAATATTCTCCCTTCAGCTGATTTTCATCATTTGACTCTTTTGATTTAAAGCAGCTGTATGTTATCATGTCGTTTGATTCTATCCTGGATGTGTAGAGGGCAACCCTTGAGTATATGACCCAGGTTTCTCACGACATCGGGACAAGGACGATATTTATTATAAGACGGATCAGTATTATTCACATAACGACCTACACGAGAGGGAGTATAGACTGACCCTGTCATGATCTGTATCGATTGACGCAATTGCCAATTTTTGATCTTAAGACTCCGGTCAAATAAGAAAGCGAAGTTCTCATGACCTTGCACTGTAGATGCAAGGCCTTTTGTGCCCGGGGAACCATGTAAGATAGCCTTGTATTTCTCCTTGATCTCTCCATTTGTTTTGCCGTAGTTAACCCCACCAAGGTTAAACGAACTTAAGGTCACCGAGCTGGGATTCTCCTCGATGAACGCTTCTCCTACAATGTCTTTGGATTCCTTTAAGAATACTTTCCTTCCATTCAATAAAGAGGTCTTTAATGCCTTTAACTCACCAATAGCCAATCCTCCATCCTTTATCTTTGCATGGAAAAACTCACACGGCGTATCTTTTGGTAATTTTAACCATTCACGTAATTTTTTCCTGATAAGGATGTCACAACGTTCGAGGGAGGCTAGTTTGTGGTTTCCATTTTGTAAAAGGTAATTATATTTCGGCAAGAGATGATCACGAAGCCCAATATATCGTTGGAAAATTGTGAGCTTGGATCTCTCTAAGTTTTTAATTCCCTCACTAAGGGAAGTCCAGGTGTCCATTGATTCAACACCCAAAGGATGGAATCTAACACCCAGATGTTTATAAAAACTGCCTAGCTTCAGTGCTTTTACACTTGAACTACCTATTTTTAAAGTTGACTTTGTATCAACATGGTACCTCTTTAGATTTTTATTACACAATATATTTATTAGCCCACACTTTCCCGCATTCATTGTCAAACCAACTTTATTACAATAAGATATAAATCTATTCGTAAGTTTCTGTAAAGCTGGGAGACTTGGAGCTAATCGAACTGTATAGTTGGCAAACAACATAGTTGACAGTGGCTTATGACGAACAGTGAATGGTGGGATTTCACTGGAGGATATAGTATCCGCCATTACCCAATCCATCACGAAGTTGAACAAGTAACCACTCAAGGGGTCACCCTGAAGGATACCTGAACAAACATTTGTCAAAGGCCTACCTGCTACACTAGTTGTAGCTTTCTTATACAGGTTGTCTATACATCCAATGAAATGTTTTGGGATGCCAATACGTTTACAGGCTATGAGGAGGGAGTGGTGAGATATTGAATCAAAAGCCTTGGATATATCCAAGAAGGTTATAGCTAATGAACTCAATTTCTTCCTAGCATGCCTCAATGCTTGGGAAAGTAAGAAACTGTTTATGCTGCACCCGTTCACTTCCCTGAACGCTCGTTGGCAGTCATCTACCTTAACCTCCCGGCAAGGATCCGGTGGTAAACCCGAGTTACATTTGGCAAAACGGTAATTGGTCTGAAATCCGACATTACTGAAGGATTTGGAACCTTATTAATTAGGGATGTGGGCCCTGCAACAAGAAAATCTGGAATTGTTGCATCACTTAAAAATTTGTTGAATGCGCACTTCAACACAGTAATATCCAATTTTCTTACGTTTTTTTACCACTAAACCCGGAAAGGGAAAAGAGGTCGTACAGGACGCCACAAATACTCCTCCCCCACCCTGAAAAAGAAAGCCTGGATCTAAGACTGACAATCCTTTGAGATTTATGTTTTCCTCACTGTGAACAAGGCGAAAAAAATCTTACTTCTTGATTACATGAACTAGGGGGAGGTGATCTGTCTTCATAATGAAGGGAAGGCCTTCGAATCAAACAGACAATGAAAATCTCTGAATAAGCATTCAACGTTCAACGGCCCATAGTAGACAAGGACATAAAAAAGGATGATGAAAAGTCTCTTTCAAGGATTGAGAGGCCTCTGTTGTCCAAACATCTGTAAAAACTCAGTTAACAACGTTGCCAAAAACTGGATTAGATAATTTATTGACTATTCCTTTATGCATGAATTTGTTATATTGCTAATTGTTTATTAATTTTGCAATTTTCATTATGTTTTTAAAATATATATATATGATTTTTCCTTTATTCCTTAAATTTGATGTTATCACTGATGAAAAAATTAATATCAAGTAAATGTTTTGGAATCCTTCACAACATATACATTTAAGACTTGACCTTGCTTTGAGTTGAAATTATTAATTTGAGTTTCTATATATATTAATATATAATTTAAGCATATATTTAGTTTTGAACTCATAAAAAGTCTAAACGAAAGACGTGTTTTATTATCACCTCTTATTATATTTTTTTCGATCTAGTATTGAAAAAAATAACATACATTTATTTAATTCTCTCATACACACTGGGGTAATGATTGAGTCAAATTTAATTACTCAGTTAGAAAAGGGATAAATTTAATTCCTTAACCAAGTTGGAAAATGGGCCAAAATGCTCAAAAAGTAGGGTTCCATTTCTCGAAAACCATCGGACTCTCGAAAAAAATTACAGATTTGAAATTAATGTGCAAAACTGAAAAACTTCAATTATACTTATACCCTTTAGGATTTTTGACATCTCAAATTTGTTAACCTGTGTTATTAGTTTAAGACTCATTTGCAAAGAATAACAGATTTTTTAACATATGAATTTGTCTTTATTTTCTTTCATCAGCTTATTCTCTAAACAATATATAATCTATCTTCATCTTTAAATATAAAGGAGAATAGCAACTTGTAGCCTAATAAAGCTTCATGACAGCTGGAGATGCTCACCTTTCAAATATTTATCAAATTTTTCAGGGCAACGACGTTGCTTTTTTTCTTTTTTTTTAACATATCGGCAGTACATAAGATTTACAACTCAATGCAAATTGTAGAAGTTGGAGGAATCGTTATGTTAAAACAGTCAACCCCCCCCCCCTGCATATTGGATACGTCACTCACCGAAGATTCACGAGCGAGTCAGACAGTTCCACTCTCAACAGACATGCTCGCTGCAGTTCGTGTGAACTCAACTGAACTGAAAAAAGAACGAATCAATTCATTCGTTCTCTTTGAACTTCGATTTACTTTTATTGTTTGCATTCTCTTATGCATATGTGGAAGTGAGAAATAGGTGCGACTTATCTACTCATTCTCATTCGTTATTCTTTCACATAATACTAACTACAGTCATGTTCATCACAGCCTCTCTCACAGAATATGTTATTCAAAAATGAATTAAAGTGTCCATATATGGATCGAATATCTTTAAAAATACAAATATGCATATGTGAGATGATACATAGAAACAATGATAGGATTTTTTTAGCGAAATGCAGTTCTATGCAAATGACTATTCTTTATTAATTGCTCTACAATTTCTATTATTATTATTTTTCAATTAGTCCTCTAAAAGGTGCGATTTCGAGCAAATAACGATCCTTAAAAAGTCATGCTAAATATACATCTAGCAGCAACACTTGGTACTTATGACATCATAGATAGGAATGAGTGATGGATAAAAAGGGTTCAGCTGACACGCACGCCCAAGATGATGTCATAAATGAATATGGTACCTTTGAAGTAAGGCAGAACTTCAGCCGATTACATTTGAAGTGGCGGAATGTAGCTGTCATTGTTATGCTGTTTTACTTAGGAACAGCTTGTTCTTAATAATTTAATGGTAATATAAATTTTATATAAACAAAACCATAAATCCGTGGCTACTAATAACCAAAAAAGCATGAGACCAGTCATTTTTACATGGACTCGGACTTGACTCAAATTATGTTCTACCTATTGTTGAACAAAATTACTTGATAGCAAATAAATCTTAATACGTCTTATTATGTTTATGATTTCCTAAGGAAATTATTATTGTAGGTTTTAATGTTGCTACACCCAGTTCTAGGGATTAATTTAAATGAAATTTTCAACATCTGATATATTAATTAGAAAGATTATATTTAAAAGTAAAATCTATATTTCATATTATATAATAATTAAATACATATATTAAATAGTTTCATTTAACCATCATCTGATCTATTGTTTGATTTTTTTTTTTTGTTCTACATATACAATTAAATTGGTTTAAAATTATCATAACAACTTAGAAGTCAAAGTAACACATTTTGAAGATACTTTTATTTTTCTATGAAACAAAATAATATCTTATTATTTCAATTACATATAAATATATATATATATTAGTTAAAACATAGAAGTTGCATATTAATTAAGTAAGAAAATGTAATTTTAAATTAAGTTTCCATAAGTAAAACAAAAATATAAATTAAATTGATCATAATATTAATTTGTAGCATAATGCAGATGTACGTTGAAGAGGTTGGTATGACAAGTTTAAATGCATTAGATATAATTTAAAGGGAAAAAAAATGTTTAACAGAAAAATAACTAGATTGAAATCGACAATGACTATGACAGCGAGTCATTAAACCGATGACATGTATTTAAATAAAAAAAGTAGAACAGATGAGGGTTAAATGAGAAAAAACAAATTACAAAATATTATATAAAAATAGAATAACATATTTAATGAAGATCAATATATAACATAAATATGATAAATTATAATTTTAAATGCGATGCCATCAAATATCCATTTATTTATGTTCATTCAATTTTGACAAATTCTGAGTTCCATTTTATTAAGAGGTGGCTCTTGAAATGTTCTTCACTCATTCTTGTCCTCTTAGATGAGAGTACATCCCCCTTCATGGAACAAACCCTCTCAGAGTCACAATTAACGATTGGAGTATTTTTGTATATAAAAAAGTTATTAGAGTCCATGCTTATTTCAGTAGCGATATCCCTCAGCTTGATGTATCCAGTATTCTTCTCCATTATCCGTAGGAGCCTACTTTTGAAAGGTTCAAGTGTAATATCTTCGCACAAATTCTCCATTATGGTCACACTTGTAAGCAGAGGCATTCTTTCTTGTAAGGCTTGTATTGCTTGAGGAATTTGATTAAAATTTTGATGGATTAATAATAATTCACTGAATATGGTGTCACTATTGAAAACTTTTTTGGCAGTAGTAATTGCTGAACTGTTTTCCTCAAGTCCATTAATGAAATCTTTCACAGTGTCGAAATTTTTCACGTAATAAGTCAAGTTCCCTAACGTGTAGTAATTGGTGCTGTGATAAGGGAATTTGGCAAGAAGTAGTAAAACTTTGCTTTCTAATACTAGAATGCAAGAAAATCTTCTTTCTTTCGGAGATCAGTAGATTTGAATTAGGAAATTCAATACGACAAAGTTCGGCAATTCTATGCAGTCCATGGGCAAGACAAGTGACGTGGATCATTTCAGGAAACATCTTCCTTGATTTCTCAGCTTCTTTAATACAGTATGGAGCTCCATCAGTGATGAAAACCTTTAATCTCTCTTCTTTAAAATTGGAACCCAAAGTGTTTCGAAGACTACTGACTGCAACTTCTTCTATTGTCAAGCTATTGGTACTTAACGCATTGGTAAAATTAATCAGATAAGGTCGACCAAGGAAAAGTCCATCCAGAGGACCAATCAGCACTGCAATCATAGACCGATTCTTGATGTCCTTTGACTCGTCCATTGCCATGAATATATCTTTTTCACCAACTTCGTTTTTTATCTTTGAAATCACGGCATTACTTTCGACTTCTAACGACTGGGTAATGGTGAATCGAGAAGGTACAGATTTTCCGGTATATTTTTCCATGAATTTGATGAAATTTAGGTGTTCCACGACAGAAAGCGGGATGTTACATGAAACAAGCAATTTAGTTATGTCAGACGTGAAATCAAATGTACCTTGGTCGCTACTGATACTATGTTTCTTGAATAGATTCAGATTTTTCTTGTGACATCGACGACCAATATGTCTAATAAGTGGATACATCTTCTTTTTGGAAGTCGTAAAACAGCATAGCCGGCATGTAATAACAATGCTTTCCATGTCTAAATTCCAAACACTTTCACCTCCATTCCTGGCGATCCAGGGCTTTGGATTAAATAGGTTAGACATTTTCAAATTTATTTCGAAATGCCTCTTTTACTTTTTTAAATAATAACTGAGAAGCAGGAAAAGGTAAACAAACGAGGATAAGAGGAAAAGGAAATATAACAGCTTTAATTATTTAAATATACAAATTACCAACAATTGTCCTTTTTTTGCATGTCAGCTGGACCCTTTTTATCCATCACTGGCAATGTCCAATAAATTATGATACTTATGGAGAGAGTGAGGATATAAAATTTAATGGCCCAGATGAGAAGGAAAATAAAAAATGAAGATCATCATTACTTATCAACAGGTTAATACAGTAGTCATACCAGAATAAATTATTGTTCGTTTATTTGGCAAAAAATCACTCTTTTGAAGGCGAAATCGCATGTTAACATGTTTAATGTTTTTAAAAAAAAGTTATGATACATAAAATATAGATAATTATCTAAAAGATAAATTAACGAATCTTATAGAAATTTTGTTTATAAGTAGCAGACTCCTATGAAGTATAAATAGCTAGAAAATGAAAAAGACTTATCTCCTTTTCTTGTTTTTTTTTTTTTCAGGATTGTTTCTATGAATCATCTCACATATGCAAATTCCAATTACACTGGTCAACAGTTAAAAATCCTAAGTAGGATATAATAAAAGTTATTTATCCAGTTCCAGTCTTTATTTTGATCTAAGGGAGACCCTAGGGGCGTAGGGTGCGGGAGTAGGCTTAAAAGTTGGCCGAATCCTTTTTACTTAAATAACTCCTTGAGTATTACATGAAATGGATGAATAAGGAATGTATTCAAGGATTTGTCCGACTTTTGAGCCTACTACCACCGCCTATGCCCTCAAGAGTCCCTTTAGGTCAAAACAAAGACTGGAAATGAAATTTGAATAAAAAATACTATCCAATCATTATTTTTTAATGCACAAAATTTGTATCCTTCTAGGCTTAAATTGATGTTGGAAAATAGGCCAAATTAGTTCAAAAAGTAGGATCCGATCTCTCAAAAAAAAAAATTACAGATTTAAAACTTTTGATATACTTATACCCCTTAGGATTTTTGAAAATTCAAATTTGTTGACCTGTGTTATAAGAAGTGGATAAGGGCGTAATTTTTCTAAATGTGGTTATGAACAATAACAAGGAAGAAATTTATTAAAGAAAAATAATGTCACACTATGTAGTTTATATCACTTAACGTACAAACACGTGATTCTTCTTGATATAGACGACAGTTTTTCTCACACAAGTCCAGTTTTCGAATAATCTGGGTTTATAGATATTCGTGACTAATACCGTTCATAGTCATTTCTAAGACAATAATAAAACTAGAAGTACAATTAATAAAAGTTTATGTAAAAGTTTTTAATGATTTTAAAAATGTTTTTACTGTTTCTATAGCTTGTTCTCTGCTGTAAATATTCTATTATTAAGGATGGAAAATAATGCTCTACTTTAAACCCTAGTAATTTATTCATAATTCACAACCAATAGTGGTGTGTGAGCATAGGCACATCCCACCTTCCTCCATAGAGTCTTTACATTATCTTTATCTATTAGAGAACAGAGCAATGGGGTGTAATATGTGTGTAAAAATATATATTTGTATAATTTCTTCATTAATTTGAGTAAATGGAAACTAAAGTACAAATAAAATTTATAACGCGAAGTTAGTTGATTATTTTAAATGATTCAATACCAATCTTAAAAACGATAAACAGGTGATAAAAAAGTAACTGCTAATAATACTGAAAATGAATTATAAAAAATCGACGATTTTATAGATTATATCAGCCAGTTATATTAATAAAATTAATACATTCATCAATGTTAAATTATAAACGATATCAAACAATATAATAAATTTAAAATGACACTTAAATAATATACCCACATTAATACGATTAATAAAACCTAAAGAGAGAATTTTTATTGAAATACACAGTTACAAAAATATCAGTTGCATATTACATTGTTTAATCATTAATTAATTATACTCTGATATACAAGTATGAAATATTTAGCAAAATTTAAACGCCTGATAAACGGTCATACATTTAAAATCTTTATCCGAATCATTAATACTTTACAGAAAGTCGAATTAGGAACATAAGTTGATTTTATAAACGTATTTAAATTAGAGCATTATAACAGATAAATGTCCTACAGATTTTCAGAAGTACAAAATTTATCTTCATTTTTGAACCAGTGGATCTAGATCACTTCCAACACAATACAACTAAGAAATGATTATTTAAAGCGTATTCACCCAATTGTAACATGAAACTCAACTTAGTTATTGAACGTTTTTAAAAGAAAACTCTTGAAAAAGTACTCATAAATGATAATCATGATGAATAAATAATAGTCAAAAACTTTCAACATAAAACTAAGTTGAAGATTTTAGAAAATTGTAGTAACTGTGGTTTTAGGAACATAGTGCAGGAATTTATTTAAAAAATATTCAACGAAATTGGCATTACACTCATAACTTCATAATGAAAGCATGATTTAAGAAAAGTTTCCTGCTTACTTCTGAAATCATAGAAATAAAAAATTTGCCCAAAATGACGACATAAAACTTAATAAAAATGTCGTGCTTATATTGACGAAAAGGTGAATCGTGACGATCGTTAAAATAATGACACAGTGTCTCATATACAATGATAAGAAAATTAAATAGCAAAATAATAGTAATAAATAAGTAAATTCCCCAAATAATAAATATATGTATAAATTAATTTCTTTCCGTAAAGTATAAAAACATTCCGTCATACGTCTAAAAGACACTGAAAGTGGAATAAGGTACTTATATTTTTTGTGCCCAAACATAAACGTACTTTCAAGCTAATATATATACCATATATAAATGACCATATATCAATAATATAAGAAATGTATTACAAAAATTGAAATTTAAACCACTCGATTCAATTGTTTTAAGTTGATTAATTGTAATTAAAGAACAACAATGTTTTAAAAAAATCTTAATTATAACTTGAAGGAAACAATTGATAGTATTTTAAAAGAATGAATTTTGACATGTATACAAAGTAATCATAAATACTTTAATAGTGCAGCATGATGTGATAAGATATCCCTTTAGTATTAAAGTTAGAGTAAAGTTTTGTTTGATTTATTATTGGTACAAAGCTAATGTTACAATTGCTCAATAGTAGTATTTTGTACACACGAGAGGACCTTCTGCCATAACTCCTTGGTACATGACTTTGACCTAAAAACAATTAAATAATTTACAATTAGTCAACTAATAAACAGTAAGTTTACAGAGAAAATGTTTTTAAAAATCAACTTTTAAAGACCACCCTTATGCAGGTCTCCACTGGTACTTTACCCATTCATTTTTAACAATGAGTTCCAACACTATTAGTTTAGTGGGTCTCTTTTGCATCCATTTGATTTGAAGAATCTTTCACGTATTGTCAATTGGATTCAAGTAAGGACTTAGTCTGTCGGCAAAACATTGATACGTTCGTTCACGAACTATTTTTTTATCACTGTACAGGTGTACAGGTGTGCATTGTTCGTTGTTATGTGAAAGTTTCGGAATATTCAATTTTATTTTGTAGAGCCCTGACGTATTACTCATAACTAAGAATGAACATTTTATTGGGGTGAGATAGCGTGCCCACAATTATGAGGTACATCGATATTTTATTAGGAGATTGTTTATTTGACAATATTCAATAATATTCAATAACTGTTGGAAACTGAGAGGAGTGAAATGAATTTGAATAGTCAAATATCTAGGAGAAGGGGGGCACACTTACTTTAGCATGATACTTAAAGGATCAGAAATTGAACTACTTATTGTTGTAGAAATGTATTGCTTCAAGGATACAGACAAGGCATAATTCAAATTGATTGTCAAAGTAATGGTACCAACTGATATTTTTCTTTCATTCCTTTAAATACAACACTATCCCAAGATGTCACCCAAGTCTACTCACTATAAATTGTGCAATTAAGTCTCTTGATAAATATAAACTTCCCAAAAAAATATTACGTTCCAACCACAATGCTTTCTTAGAGTTGAAAGGTTCTCAAAACAAAAGTGTAAAACTATATAATTTATCCAAATATGTTTTTGTTTAGGCTAAACAGGTTTTTGTTAGTTTTCTTCTAAAACTTTTTATTCTCCTTTATCTCGAGCAGTTTGAACTATTTGTTGTAATGTCCACCTGAAATCAACCAACTTCTGATTCTCCAGTCCTTGATGGTGCTTCTTCAAATTAGTCTTTACATATTTAATATCTCTCTGGCCAATACAACATAACTCTAAATAATAATTTATGTGGAAGACTCGCACATGGGATTAGGGAAAAATACAGTCTACAATCCTTGTAACATTTTTCTTTTATTTTTTCAATTGAATTCTATTATAATATTTTTTTTAAAAGAAGTTTTTTTGACGAATCCGCTAGTTTCGGCATTCTAGGTCTAAAATAAAAAAAAATCAGTTCAAATTTGAACTCGCATTGAGAAGAATGAAAAAATTGAAAGTTTTTGGATAGATTCCTCACATTATTTCAGTCAAGGTAGTTTCTCATCATGGCAAAAAAAATATTTCTCCCTAAATACAAGCTATCATATATATGGATAATTTCATCCATATATAAAAAAGTTAAGAGCATTTAGAAATAATTGTTCATTTTTAGACATTATGCATATGCAGCAGTTCAACATGATCTTAAAAATGAGATAAAAAACAATAAGGAGAAACTTCAATTAATTTATTTCTAATTTATATACTATACTAGTATAAGATAATCATAAGACATTAATAACTTAATACATAATGAACAAGGGATAAAAGTTATATTCAACAGAAGGGAAAATTTTGTGTAGCCACTTAATCTATCTTTCATTTCATTTTTACAATTATTGGTTCATTAAAATTTGCAAAAACTTGCTCCGGAGTAATAACTCCCTTGTTTTAGTAGAAATAATGATTAAGTAATTAATAATATAATGCTTGCACTGTCTATGTTTATAATAGCTGTGGAAGCACTAATTGGTAAAAGAGGAGTGATAAATAAATTTGTTGCTATATAGGTGTGTTCGCTTAAGATGAGAGACTTTAAATTAAAATTTAATAAAAATGATATAGTATTGTGATTGGTTCTGTCAGCCCATCAATGAATCCATCGACCTCTAAAAAATATTTATAGTCTGAGTGATAAAACATTTCATCCTGATTACCATCATGGCAAAATTGAATCCAACGACTCAGATGGAGCGCAGGGAAGCTATTTTAGACATTTTTGACCGAGGCAAGACACCAACAGAAATCAGCCGTGAGCTTAGTGTTTCCAGGCAGACTTTCTACTGGACCTTGGAGAGGGGGACTGCTGAGGTTCCTTAGAGGATTATACCACGTTGACAAAGTCCAAATGAAACTGTGGAGGCTGATAAAATGCCATTAAGGAGAAAGGAGGGAAGGCCACCATCAAGGGGCTCTCATTCGAGTTTGACATGGACAGTAACACCATGACGAGGCTTGTTCTAGAGAATCTTGGTTTTAAGATTTAGAAGAGGATACTGATACAAATCCTGAAGCGGATCGATTGCAAGAAGAGGGTTACAGCAGCAAAAAGTTTAGGGGCAAGCTGAAACAGATTGTTACCTACAACGGTGGATGGATTGAGTGAAAATGTTGTACCTTAATCAATGTAGAGTACAAATTAAATAACAATGCCTTTTTTAAGTTATTACCTTAAAACCAGCCTAATTCCTAGTGTCTCGTCTTAAACGAACACACCTGTATTATTTTACTTTAATTTTGAAAATAGATGGTAAAATGCACAAATCTAATCACTTTTCTGCAAATCCAAATTGTGAAACAAGTAATATGCTCTCATATTCAAAATTATGCTGAACCGCCAATTGTTTTCAGCCATTTTCTAGATTTACAGACAAGGTAGAGCAATTCAAAATATTATTTTAAAATTCTTAATCCTTGTAAAAAAAAAAAAAAAAAAAAAAAAAAAAAAAAAAAAAAAAAAAAAAAAAAAATAGAAATATTTTAATACTCTTTCCAATCACAATTGAATTAAATACTTCTCAGTACTTTGCAATTTAAAACAATGCAAATATTTATATGTATATAAAGATTTGAAATTGAGAATTACAAATTCATTTTCATCAGTGAACAACTTGCTTTGATGAAACTGCAGAAACTTCGTAAAATCACAGATGCCGCAGTAGGTCAAGCCATGTTACTTCGACTACCAAGTGTTTCCGTTAACCGAAATTTAACCAACTCTGGCTGGTAAAATCTACTTGTGTATGGTATTTTGTAACCCCTACGGTCACAGTGTCCGATGAAAATATCCTTTTTAGAACATTTGAGTCACATTAAAATAAGCAATTTCCACGTGTCATTTCAGTCTATGATCCCATTAGAGGCGTTAATAAGTTAATATGTTGACCACCCCAAAAAAATATTCTTTTTTTTTCTGCATTAAGATTTTTATTATTTTATTTATTATTAGTTGTGGCCAAAAATACTTCAGTATAAATGAAACGCAAAAAGGAAAATTGAATAGCTTTACATTCATTTGTATTGCATTTATTGAGGAGCACTAAAGTTCATTTTTTCTCTCCTACTATGGCGTTTGGGAAAAGGTAAATATCTTTTTATTAAAAAAAAATTAAAACATAAACTTTATTGATGAAAATGTTTTTTGATGGTAAGAACGATAAGAAGTTATAATCAAACTCATATCTTCATTATTTACTTATTATTAATAATAATAAGAAACAATGAGATTCCTATATTGACCACTCCGCCACCGGAACCTTTTTTTTTTTTATGTATGTCTTTTTTAGAACTATAGAATACAAATGAAAATTAATTGGTCTTTAAATACTCCAAACACTTACCGCCTCTAATGGGTAAAACATAATCTTGTTTTTTTATGAACATACAGAATCTGAAGGAACTGTTTCTTTTTCCTATTTTTTTTTTACACGCAATGATTCTTTGTTTCTGTAAGAGTACTCTATATTTGCACCACGCCCCAAATAGAGAAGTAAGAGTCAGACATGTCGTAGCAAGCTAATATTAAAAGCTATTTTCTGAAACCAACCCAATCAAATGAGTAGGATGATGATGGGGAGAATGAGATTGAAATGAACTCTGAGCTCACGGAGACTGCTACGAATGATGCCGTGGCTCCAGCCGGAAAAAACAGATGTCAGGTGTTCCGGGCCAAATACGAAGACAAATACCTCTGGCTGAGGTACGACATCATTTACGGATAGAAAAAAAGTTTTGCTCACACTGCAAGAAGTCAGGAAAAAAGAATGTATTTATTGATGATCATCAAATCCCTTATCCCCTTTATCATATTGAGAACCCTCAAGGTGTCACAGTTTACCATGGTTTTCTGTATTTAAAGAACTTGCTACCGTGGACTATAGATTCATTGTTCCCCTCAATCACATATAGATATTTACTTTTGAGTGATTCAAGTGTAATGTTATGTCATGATGGTAGAAATATCCTTTCCTTAACTTATTTTTTAATCTTGGATAACACTTATTTACAGTGAAACTCCAATGACTTCGTGATCACGTAGTAAGAATGAACGAATTTTTCAGAGGTTTCCCTCTTCAGAACCGAATCAAAACAGTGCAGCATAGTCACTTAGGAGAGAACATTGTAACAAGCCTTATCCGCATTTCAGGTTGCAGAGAGACACTTACCACTAGGAATGTAAATAATATGCAAATAAGGTGTGTAAAATAAAAAGAAAGAGAAAATCAACCTGGTAACTATGACAATTTGATGAATACTGAGAGGGATGCAGCTTGAGGTGTCATGACGTCTTACTGAGCTACAAGCTGCTATTCTCCTTTATATATACAAATGAAGACATCAACAATTAATAATAACTTTATGAATACCATAGATGAGAGGCAGAAAATTAACTCAAATTAATGTCAAGAAATTATATATTTTTAACTAATAATTATACGAGGACTTGAGCCCTTTTTGTTTACATTTTGTTTTCTTTATTAACCTTAATGCATGTATTCCTTCATGCGAGATCTTTACTATCAGGTAGATGTTCTCCCCTCAGTAATAAAGGAAAAATGATAACAGCTTTGGAAGACAAAAAGTACTGTTCGAAGCGCCAACTCCACAAAATCTTGCACGCGGCATTTTGCATATTTTTTACATTCCTACTTACCACCTTTAATTTTAAATCACCTGCTGCAGATTTTACAACAGTAAAAATGCGTAAATGTAAGCTAAGAGGATAGATAGAAAACACTATACTGAACATAGATATGCCTTGTCATCATTCTTATATAGCCAGCATACAGATTCATTACCATTTTAAGCTTATTAAATTCATATATGTTCTCGGAATATCTAACATTTGTCTGGATAATTGAAGACGTTTCCAGTGCCATTTATTTCTTTTGTTTGCTTATGAAAACTTAACTATGAATCACATTACTTTTTGAATCAATGTTCCGTTTTTCAGATGTAACTATATATAATATATATTTGAGAGAATTCCTAATTATCCAGTTTTTTATTAGAAAAACTAATATGACTACAAAAAGTTTAAAGTTGTTGTTATTTTAAATCATGATAATAGTTGAATATGTTGGATAAAAAAAGTAGATACCTGATAAGATGATGACTAAATAAAATAATTTTATTTACGCATTTCTTTCATGTGTAAAATGTATTTATCATTAAAATATTATAAAGCTATTTAATTTTTCGAATATGTTGAAAAATTTCGTGTAAATGAATCCGTAGAACTGGATTAGTCAATATTTGAAGATACAATAGTCGTTTAACTAGAAAATAATGTAAAGTATGTTAACCAACAAAGGCATATTAATGTTTATACTCATATTTGTATTTTTTAGATATTAAGTCATTTTGTTCATCAACAGACAGAGCAGTATTCGAATTCAACTTTTTTCGAGTCAAGACAAAGTCCATCAAAAAATTACAAGTGGTACAGCTCCAATAATAACAGCAACGGGCTTATAAATTTTTATTACCATCAAATTATTAATAATATGGTGTTCCTAAATAAAACAGGAAAATCGTTAACAATAGCAGCATCGAACCCGTTCAAATGTAATCGTCTGTAACGTTGCCGCTATTCAAGGATTTTTATGACGACATCTCAGACGTGATTTTGGAACTGGATCTTTTCTAAAATGCCGAAATAAGAGTATATATAAATAAATATATATAAGTAGAGTTGCGTGAAAAATGTTTATGAATATTAAGAGATACAACATGTATGATTCTTAAGTAAGATTAGAAAAATAAGTATGACCCCTTGGACTATTTTTGAGTCTGTATATAAATTATTTTGATTTTTGTCCCATAATTTTGATTTTACTGTACAGCAAAATACATACTTATTTTTTATACGTCAGGAGAATTTTTCTTTATTTTAGAAAACGTCGAAGTTCTGAGTGCCTAGTAACAAATTGAATCGATAAGATGCCAAAAGTGACAATAATACTAAGAGTCAAGTCTCAGATAAGGAAAGTTAAGTAGAGTACTCAAACCCAAGAGTAGTACCTCACATAGACACAAAGCTATCTTCAATTCAACTATTTTTTGCCGGAGCGTTAACAATGGAGCTAGAACTGCATAAACTCGATGAGAAAGTTCATAGGTGAGATGCAGAAATGATTTTACAATAACACTAATTTTAATGTTGATAACCACACGATTACTGACTTAACAGGAACTACTAGAAACATTCTCTTGGAACTCTCAGGGGGTGATCAAGAGGAAGGCGAAGGTCCAGGAGGTCGTCGAGAAGAATAGGCGAGCAGAGTTGATCACGAACGTGTACGAAATAATTGAAATACACGTCACAACATCCAGATGGCTGGGTAATGACCCTAGAGGTGACAACAGAATTCATACCACATATCTGAAAGTACTCGGACACAGTTCAAAACTGCACCAACTATTTCATATTCAAAGATAGCTAGCCTCTTAGCTGCCCCTACCCCATTATCTATTCGCTATTTGGAATTTCTTACCAACAAAGCTTCAACAAAGTACCGCCGTCTCTCATGGGGCATGATTTTGGAGACATACAATTGTTCCAAGTGGTGTATATAGGCCGTTAACAGGAACGAAGGTTCCATTGGACTCATGGAAGTATATTGTTTATTGTTTGTCGAATTGATACTGATTGGGTTCGATAATTCACAAATAGGTTGAGAATCTCTATATGTTAAACATATTCATTTCTCAACATGCATATAAGCGAAAAAACTCTCACCTTGCTTTCATTTCTGTCGATATACCTATATTAGTAAATGATCCAGACTATCATTTCACATATCATATGATTCCACGTCATTAAAGCTGAGACTTGGAGACCTAAAACACAGGACAGTCAATTTTGATATTTATTTCCAATCGACCCTGAGAATTCTACATAGTTTTTCATTTCTCTCTATATGAGAAAAATGTAGAGGTAGGTGAGTGATTCAATCACTATATCGGTGCGAGAGTCAATATTAAATAAGAAGCAACCAAAAAAAAAAAATTGAAATGTTGACTAGTCATGTTTTAGGTCTCAAAATCCTGGCTGTACTTATCAGATATAAGATTTTGTTATGCCATATATTAAGTTAACGACGTTTTACTTTAAAACCTTTAATTCTTATATTTTATATTTCCACTTTGGTTCAATTATATTACCAGAAAAGATCAGGCTGGCAACAGTATCACCAAATAATCCTACTATATGTTACTTTACAGATCTACTCTGAAATTAAGATAACTTTAAAACAATGCTAAAATCCCTAAATTATGAAAATTACTCTTGTAAAGTGATAGATAATATTAAGATGATAATTTATTTTATGGTCCTCTATGGTGGCCTCACCATATATCAACGGGACAGTAGTGATACTTCAGTTCACTATCACAAACTATACCGAGTAACTGTTAGTCGGAAAAATTGTTAACTCTTTCAATATGTTTCTTAAGATCGAGACCAAAAATATAATAATTTTACCTTCATTTTAGACGGTCAATATTACTTATATTGTAATCTTGTTCAAAATAGAAATGAAAAGATTATACCTACAAACAAACTCATTCACTTATAATAGGATATACGTAATATATAGACATGTTGCACATATCGGGTGCGCGGAAAATCTATATAGTTAATTATTTAATAAATTAATAGTACTATATATTTGATTTTCGTATTTATTTTATTAAAAATATACTATTACAAACATGAAGACATATGATAAAACTCTATTTCTCTATTACATCCGCCTCTGCAACCACACACTTTTCCACTGTGGCTCTAAACACTGAGCAGACCTTTTGCACATGCTTTTTGGATATGTTGATCCATTCCCTCTCAACAGAGTCCTTCAAACTGGCTACATTGGTGTGAAAAGTATTAAAGGCATTTTCTTCCATATATGCCGAGTTGATGAAGTCAAGGGAGTTCAGGTTTGGCGCGTTTGGAGGGCAAACGTTCTTGGACCATAATCCCTCTGATCCCAGCCTGTTGTTAAAATACTTTACTTGTGTGGCAACTTGCGCCATCCTGGGTCCAAACATAATTTCCCTCGTCATAGGTAACATCTAGGAGTGGTAGAAATTTATATATGAGCAGTTTTTTTTTGTATATGACCCCATTCATTGTTCCATTAATCCAAGTGAGCAGAAAAGCAGTTCCATCACTCCCTACATAACCAAGCATCATGGCCTTTGCTGGAAATTTGGCAACACCTACATATCTTATTGCTGGATTGGGAGTTTCAGGAGACTCGGCAAGATATCTGGAGTTTCTTCAGTTAGAATATTTATCCACATGGAAGTCTTTTTCATCACTGAAGACAATAATCTTTCCAACTCTGTTACGTTTCATGAATTTGATAATTATTTTGCCCCCATCACAACCCGTTTTTGTCACTTTTCAGGTGTTAATAGTTAAATCCTGCGTTTGACAAGACTCTTAAGAGCCAGTTTCTCTTTCAAAAGAGCTCTCATACTTGATTATGAGATATGGTGCTCCCTAGCCAACTTTCTTATACTTGTCTCAGGATTTGTCCTGATGTTGTCCTTCACAGCCACAATAGTTTTCATTTTAAGGTGAAACAGGGTCTACCTGTGCTGGACCTCTTAGAATATTCTCCTGTTTCTTGATAGTCATCTTATGAAGTAAACTGTCTGTATGTGTCTGTTGGATATGTCAATGAGCTTTTTTCCAACGCTTATGCGCGCAATAACTTTTTTACGGAATTCCTCAATTCCTGTTTAAGACTATTTGATGTAGTAAAATCAATGTTTGTATACATACAAATCCTTGTTTATATATTCATGCAACTGTTGCTCGCATTGAAAAGTGAAAACTTTAAAAATAAACTCACTAAACTTATTAGAAAAATGTTATAGGGAATTTCTGTGCACCTAGTATAGATGGCTCTTCAAATATTTTATCGGGGGAGAGGGGAGGGTAAGAAATATTTAGGTGGTCAAAATAAGAGTGCATATATGCTAAAATTTATCCAATATTTATGTCTTATCTCATGTTTTTTTTAATGCATTTGACTACTCTTCAATATCCGTGCAACATTCAGCATTTATTAATTTTTGAAAAAGTCGATTTTCCATTGTACCATTTCCAATGCACGTCGTGGTTCAAAATCTTAAATTGATGGTCTTTTTTCATCATTTTTAAGTTATCATCTGATATAACTTTCTTGAGTGGGAAGGGTCTCACAATGTACTACTTAACTTATATTCTTCCCAGGTTGTATTACAAGAAATATAAAAATAGAGTTGAAATCATAGGTTGTGTTTTACAGTTGAAAGTCCCGAGAAGATGATGTTATAATTTTCTCGGAAAAGATGGAATTACTCCATTCCTTTACTAGACATTTCTATAAGTAATTTTGGCATAAATGAAATATGAAAAAATACCCTACAATAGACCAGTTCAAATAAACCTTTTTTAGATATTTTTCCATTTTCCCATGCTTTTGGATGAACAATGTAGAAAAACCATTTTTTTCTTTTGGTGTACACTTTTTTGAAACCCTACCACATGGGTCTTATAGATTTGGAAAAAAAATGCCTACTTCGAGGTTATTTCATAGCTTTTACATAAAAATAATAGTTGAAAAGCATGATAAAAGTCTGGACTCATTTGAATAAATATTTTATGACTTGAACCTGTCAACACAAAACTTCGATAGTAATATCAGGACAAAGACGCATAGTAGTGCAAACTATTCGCGGTACCACATTGGTATTATTGAACATATATTCGATTTTTTTAGTAAAAAGTTATTTGATTAAAAAAAAAGAGTTATTATCTAAAAATACCATTAATTAACAATAGATTTCAGACCCATTTCCATGCCATTAACAATAATTTATTTTTATTTTGTGTATTTGAATTTATATAATTTTTAAAATATAAGAATTGCTTTTGGAACCAGATACACCTTAGAAATCTTTGTGCCTCACTATATCGTTTTAACGGTAAAATGGGCTAATCAATCAGCTTGAAATTTGGTAAGTGAATACCTGACTTTGTGTTTGTGATCTGGTATATTAATACTTTCCAATTTTTGCAATAAAGTGTTAAAAATGAAAATTATACATAAGTATATATTTACTAATAAACCTTATTTTATAAATTTAAAATGAAACAGTGTAAAATTATGCATGTTATGATATTTATAATATTTGACAGACACGTTGATATTTTTACCAGCATGTATGGAAGACGTTGGCTGTATTGGTTTCAGAAAGGGTAACGTATAATATCTGTGGGCTCCTCATTTAGGATGCAGTAATGGGGTTTAAAGGGAGGCTCGCTTCGGGTCAACAAGCTCCGTTCAAAAGACAAGTAGCAAACGGGAAGTTTGTTTCCTTTAAGAAAGTCCAAGGCATCATCAAAAAAGACATGGGAAAGGTGGCTGTTGCAGTTATTGATGGTAGGCTCCATGAATTAATCCAAGGGAGGGGCATAGAGAGTAGGATACTGGAGGAGTGGGAAAGCTTTTTCCAAAATGTATCAGTCCCTGATGTAAGAGAGATTGACCCTTGCACGTAGCCGTTGAATTTTTAACTAAGGCCCCTGGTAGACGACGAAATTAAAGCAGTCCTTCCTTTAGTTAGGGCAGGGAGAGATCCTTTACGGAATAGTGGGGCTGATATTAGGAAGCTTGATGTTGATGTCCCAAAAAAATGTTTTCCCTCTGCTCGGTAGAGGCTAGACTCCCCAAGATTATAACATTAGGCAGAACGACATTAATTAACAAAGTGCCTGAGCCGAAGACAATGGGGGATTCTAGGCCAATTTCTGTCACCCCTCATTGCACGAGGATGCTTCATAGAATAATGGCGAAGAGGCTGCAAGAGGTTGAAATAAACAATTGCCAAAAGGGGTTTAGATCAGTGAATGGGTGCATGGAAAATAACTTTATTTTGCACGCACTAAAAAACAGCCAATTGCCTTGGCATTTATTGATATCATCAAGGCGTTAGATTCTGTCTTCCATGCCTCGATCCTCCTGCCTGAAGAAGACTGGGAATCCCTGAGCAGTTTTTTTAACTATTTGGGAGTTTATATAGTGATGCTGGGACGTGTGTGGATGGAAGGGATGTTGTTAAGGTTAAGTCAGGTATCTTACAAAGGGACCCATTATCTGGAATTTTATTCTACTTCGTTTTAGATTGGGTCCTGGGGGAAACAGAGCATTAAATAATTGCATTAAAATAAGCAATTTCCACGTGTCATTTCAGCCTATTAACCCATTAGAGGCGATTTTAATATATTAAACACCTTGTCCGCTGGTTATCTTTTCACAAGGTAGTGGAAAGCATAAAAAGTAACTGGGCTTCTCTAGTGATGGAGCTAAATAAAAAGGCTGTCGAAGGAAATGGCCAAGCCCAAGGTATCGTGGGTTAGATCCAGTCATAGAGCTTCATCACCTTGACTGACATACTGGCTGATGGTGTTATTTGTAATGACCAAACTGAATTTGATTTTCCAGAAAATGTAAATCTGGCCACAATCAGACCAATGGTTCAATCATCAGTTGCAGTATTAACACAGTTACAAGATGCACCAGGTTCAGAAGAGGAGCTGTTTCAGGCGGAGTGCAAAGACAACATGTACAGCGATGTTAAAGTGATGTATGTAGGTGACCAGTCCGTTCAGACGTTCAAAAAAGCCAGTACACACTACATTCAAAAACTAATAGACCGCTGTACATGACAACTCACTGGATCCACTTAACCACTTTAATGTCCTTCTCAACCCCTCGTGATACCCACATGGAACGAGTGGTAAGTAAGAGCAAATGTGATAACCTAATATGTACATTAGGAAATCTGATCTACAGCATTTCGGGAGTATTCAGAAACTACCATCCAAACCATCGATTGTGATTTTGGTAAGGAAATCAGAAGTGAGGACAAGTTGGCTGCTCATTAATGCAGCAGTTGTCTGTAATGACAGCACTTCACTGCTATGGATGCTTGATGCAATAACATTTGCTTCAAAAATTAGATCACCACAGCGTTTGTACTCTTATATTATAACACATTTTCTCAGAATTAAAACAAAAAAATAACATCACTATTATTTCCAGAAGACAGAATAAGGTAGATGACAAGATTTTATGTAACCGACTTGGTGCCAGGAGTTCAGGGCGTTTTTTTCCTCCAAAATCATAAGAGACGAGAAGAAAAGTGATGAAGAAATATATTTAGAAATTTCCAACATTGATGCAAACTGAAATCATAAATACATAGAAAATCTAACTTCTCGATGGATTAATTTTTATAAACCTCATTTTAGTTTCATTACTCCTAATTGCAAACATGGAAGACAACGATAGTAATATTAAATGTCAAAGAATTGTTCAATGTATATTTTTTCATGTTTGGAATTACAATTATTCTTAAACATTTATCCTTGTGTTATTTAGTTATTATTAGTATTTATCCTATATATCTCCCTGTATCTAGATTTTGATCATAACAAAATGAAAAATGTATACACTAACAGCAATTTCTTGATTATTTTTTAATTAACTTTTAATGCAGGGAAATATCTCTATAGAGAATTGAAAAAGTAGTATTGCTTACGTACATGTCCTGGTTAATTTAGTTTTACCCAATAATCATTTAACAATTTATAGGACATCCGATATATATGTTGTATAATACATCCATTATTCCCACAATTACATATTAAAATTTGGGCTGATTATCTAAAACACTAAACTAAATACAAAACGTGTCAAAATTAAAAACTATTATCTTTACAACCACATTTTTAGATAAGTTTATTATAAAATCAAATAATTTTTAACGATAAAGGAAGAATTCCGAACTTAAAATATACTCTTCTGCTTAATTCAGAGCCGTTTGGGGATCCTTCGTCTAATTAAAACGAGTCAAACTGTTTATCTTACATAATTAAATTTTAATTACAACTATTACAAATGTTAAACATTCAGTATAAGGATAACACTACTAGCTGATGAATGAGTATCAGGAATTAAGATTATATTATATATTAAGACATAATAAGGTAGGTGACGGCATTTTATAAAACCGGCTTGGTGCCAGGAGTACAGAGCATTGTTTTTATCCCAAATCGTAAGAGACTAGAAGAAAAGTGATGGGCATACCTATATAGAAATCTCCAACATTGACACAAATTTTAGAATAAAATCCCAGTGGATATATTCATTCTAAATAAAACAACAAGGAAACGAATTCAAGAAATCAAATTATGGATTCTTTATTCGGTGGATTTGGATATTTTCAATAGTCCCCTACTATACTCAAGTCTGAAAGGATTACTCTTCATATTTAAGAAAGCGACTCCCCCTAAATGTTGGAATGCCAATTACTATAGCTTAAATATAGTTTAGCTGGATATTTTTATAATATTTATCCTCAATTTGCGTATTTTACAGAGGGTTAATGAGAAAAATTTAGTAATTGGAAATGTAGAGCAGTTAACGAAGAATAGTGGTATGTAATTAATTTTTTTGACGAAATACCTTCCACACTCAGTTCTTAATGACATTACACAAATATTTTCAAAATAATGAAAATTGTAAAATTTAAATGTCCCCGTTAAGTCGAGCCAAGCCACAGTGGGCCTCAAACTTTTTTTTAATTTCAGGGCGCACCATGTTCTTCTCCTGGGTGTATCATTCGAGAGACACTAGTTTAGAATTTAAATAGAGCAAACTTGATAGAAGACATCTGGATAAATAATTCTTTATACAATAAAATTTGTACGCCATAATAGAATAGAATATGTCAAATAAAATAAAATAATGATATTTAAATTGTGAGATAGACAACTAACTATATTGAATAATAGTAAACATCTAACATACCTTCTTATAGATTGAAGTAATGTCTGAAATGTCCTTGGCCCTTCAACAGTCCAATAAAACGCCTTACGCGCATGAATAATTATACTGGCAAACTCTTCATAGTCCTCTGGAGCCAGTTGAAACAAACGTTGATGTATACATTGATAATACCTAAAATACAAATATTGAATTACATGATGCTATATTAAAAATTTCAAATTACATTTGATAACACTTAGAAGCTAATTGGGTAAGGTGTGGATTTGACCGGATAGATTGTATTATAGTGGAATAACCCACGGTGTTCCCAGTCGGAGAAGGCGTATTCGACAATGTTAGAGAGACAGATGATGAAGAAGACATGCCAGACTGAGATCCACTATTCACAGCACATGCAAGATTAATGGCTCCTTCCAGTGCCAGTTCTTGTAGCAAAAATGGGGAAGCAATAGTAGCTCCAATCACAACCAAAAAATTTTGGAAATAGTTCAGACCTATCAATGACACTCATGAATAAGAAAATAGTACAAGAATAATATTTTTCCCGTTCCCCCCCCCCCCACTGTAATTTTTTTCTTTTCAACTTTTCTTAGATTTGAACAAACTTTAACTAAAGAAAAAACATTAGGAATCCA
Organism: Lepeophtheirus nordmannii; assembly: GCA_963680855.1. Taxonomy (NCBI): domain Eukaryota; kingdom Metazoa; phylum Arthropoda; class Copepoda; order Siphonostomatoida; family Caligidae; genus Lepeophtheirus; species Lepeophtheirus nordmannii. The sequence goes on along the minus strand of OY804526.1, from coordinate 8,006,042 downwards.
TGCGAAAACTAACTCATTTATTAAAAATTTAAGAATAATATCAAAAATATATTTTCACCTTCACGTGGGACGATCCAATCCAAGGAATAAGCAATGTGAAGGTAAAAATAAATCCTCTTTTTTAATGTGCTCAGGGATTAATACAAATATTGCATTACATGATGCTATATTAAAAATTTCAAATTACATTTGATAACACTTAGTTTTTCATAAATATGTTTTTAGAGCAAAAAGAAAACTCATTAGAAGAGTTACTAACTTTAATTTTGAAAAGTAGGTTTAGTACAGCAGAATTATTGATTTAATTTAAATTTTTCTAGAGCAAAAGTTATTCGCGGATAAGTGATGAAATTTATAAAATTCTATAACAAATGGTATTGTATTAAAAAAGGCAGTACGTACATAAATAAATACAAATATTTAAAAAAATTATGGAAATTTTAAATATACAATTTTATCAATCTCTAGTAATTTTTATTAATAAAATTGAAACCTGACATAATTTTTTTCAAGTGTATTCTTTCAGAAAATTTACATATTATATGACATAACAATAAAATAAAAAACACATTGTTTAAGTTTTTGAAAAATATTTTAAAGTGGTCGAGGTTCCATAGTTCAAGACACATAAAAAATTCTAAGGGTATGAGTATTGGTAAAGCTGTAAATAATATCCACTCCCGGTAAGTATTAATAATAAAATACATGGTAACCTTGACAATTTGATGAATACATATCGTGTTACTATATAAACTACAAGCAGCTATCCTCTTATTCTTTTACAGAGGAAGACATAGACGTTCTCAGAGGGGCTGGAAGGAAATAAACACTGATTCATATCTATCAGAATTTTTATTCATAACAAGGAATCTAAATTAACTCTATTAGATATATTACTGATTAATAACACTGGTGAACAGTCAAAAATCTTAAGGGGTATAAGTATAATAAATGTTATTTAGTTTTGGCTGATTTCAAATCTGTATTTTTTTATCGAGAGTCTAACTGTTTTCGAGAAATCGGACCCTACTTTTATTAGCATTTTTGGCCCGTTTAAGCCTAAAAGGATGCTCATTTTGTACATTAAAAAACATTGATCCGCTAGTGTATTTAATGCAAATTCCATTTCAGTCTTTGTTTTGACCTAAAGGGAGTCCTGGGGAGATAACTCTTTGAACATTACATGAAATGGATTAATAAGGAATGCATTCAAGAGCTGAGACCCACACCTTTTAAACATGATGTCAAGCACCCGATATGAATCCTTAATTAAAAAGAAATTGTCCATATAAATGTGTAAATTTTCATCCAATTTCGAGAATTGCTAGAAATCTAAGACTCACGGTAGAGCTACTTAAGAAGTAGCGCGCAGAAGGATTTCAGCACACAAGGCGCACACAAAGATGTCGTCTTACCTTTAGTATATTTCATTCGAAAGAAATGATTCTCATGATTACAATCCATTAAAAAATAGTAATACAAAAAACAAATCAATTATGATGACGACGGATGAAGCACATTCAAAATAACCAGACAAAAATAAGTGAAAGTTTTGCTATTAAAAATAAAACATTGAATTATTGAATATTTAATGTATATACTAATTTCCCGGTATTTTTCGCTCAGATTGTACATAAAGACTGAAACAGCTCAGTAACAAACAAGTATTTTTGTCCGTTTGTTCGGTTCAGTATCTTAATCCTTCTACGCACACTCTATTCGACTTGTTTTTTAATAGCTCTTTTTTAAAGCCGCAGGACTCCTCCCTTTAGGTCAAAACAAAGATTGAAATGGAATTTTTAGTCCCCTTATACCCCTTGGGATTTTTGACTGTTGACCAGTGTTATTATTTATAGATACTGCATTAAATTTGGTTTGTGCTACATGTTCTCTCCTCAAAAATTAAGGAATAATGATAGCAACTATGGAAAATAAAAAATGCTATTTAAATTGCGAGCTACTAAAAACTTCACACGATAGTAAATACTTAAGATTTACAGCTGTAGGCATTGCTTTTAATGATGAAATTATCCATTTACATTTATTTCGTTTTGTTTATTACCTGCTTTTATAAACAATACCCTAATTATTTTTCATTATTAAGACATAGTCCAATTGCTTTACTTATTTTTATTTTTAATCTACAAAACTTTTATTACGTCACTATTCTTTTTGTTAAAAAAATTGAATAACTTTAAATTAAACATTACTTTAAATGTACTCTTTAATAAAATTCAAAGTTTGTGTTTTACCCATGATGCGAAATCGGTTTTTAATCATGTCACCTTAATTGAGAAATATATAAACTATACTTCATGTAAATACAAATTACTAACAGAAAACATTATTTTAATGTTTTGTAACGACACAATACCTTCTTTTTAATAATTATCTTACCCTATTTCTTACATATTGCAATAAAAATTCAATTTCTATTCCGTGAACTAATACCATCATAGTTTCAATCTTGAAATCTATTTAAAAATACAATTTCTCAGCTACATGAGGCTGGTTAGGCTAGCTTCTTATTACAGAGAAGGAATGATGTCATTAGGAAACACTAAAACCGTCAACAGTAAAATAAATGTTTCCTATTTGCATATCCAAGAAAAATAAGAAAACTCAAAACACATTCAATCGAACGAAAAACACTTAAGATATACATTTTTTGAATGGATCTGTTTTAAATAAAACTAGGAAATTTTTATAAAATATAAACTATGGTATTCATCTTTGAAATGAATGGTAATTGAAGTTAAAAGGCCTCTAAATTAGAGTAATTTTTTAGACTAAAAGAGGCATTACCCTGAGTTTAGAATCTTGTACTACAGAAACTTAAACAAAAGTGTAATGTGTTTTCATACATTACACCATCATTTAAGTTTTAGTAACTGTATTTTTTTATTGCCAAATTATCTTTATGGTGAAAAACGACTGGAGAATATTAGTCCCGAATTGCTTACTATAAACCCATATTACTCAAAAACCGGACGACAAAGGGGAAGGCTGAGATAATTATTGGATTCAACACTGATACGTATAATATAGATTTGGTCAATTTAAAAGAACTTTACTCAATAATCGTTCCCCCTTGTCTTATTACTAGAGCTGAAATTGGAAGACCTATAACACAGCCTATAAAATTTTTTATTACTTTTCAGTTGATCATGATATTAAATTGTTTTTCTTATCATTTATCTGAGAAACATACTGGATAATGGCAAATGAGAGTAAACATTAAATAAGAAACAACTGAAAAGAAATAAATTGTAAGTCTCCAAATCCCACCTCTAGTTATTATAATTGGAAAAATAGATAAATACTTAATCGGAAAAAGCTTATGTATTAATTTCCAATTGATGAATAAAACTAGTGAAATAAACTTCATACATCACATACAAAAAAACAATCCAGTGTCCAAAAAACTGACAAAAAAAGTATGAAAGACATACCTAACATCCTCGAAATAGATTTTAGCCACTTAACATCCGGACCATAAGTAGGATTCTGAGCAAATCGGACCTCTGGTCTTTCTTCAGTTGCCCTTCTACCAAGACTTTCCAGGGCCAGCATCCCAACCCTTTCAAAACGTATTGTTAACTCTAAACATGTAGTTTATATTAATAAAAATACCTATAAGCTGAAATCAAGAATCTGTGAGAAATATGACCAATCGGGTTTGCACTAGAAAGGAAAGGAACTCCAGATTGGCCAGCTTGCGTTGGTTGCTTCTGGCCACCAGAGGAACTAGAGCATGAAGAATTAGGATGGGGCAATAAATTTGTTGATAAGGCAGTTGTAACTGGAATTTGAGTAATAGTTCCCGAAGGAGAAGCAGACAACAATGATCCTAGTTGTCCACTTGGAATAGTTGCAGAAAGTTGGTAAATGTTCCCCCCAAATCTTGTATGAGCAGTAGTGACAGAGACAGGTGAATTTCCACCAGAGGGATACATTTGAAATGGAGGAGGGTTTGATACTGCAGCCGCCGCTGCCGCTGCAGCCACAGCTTGAACTGCAGCTTGACGCTGAACCGCAGCTGCAGCCTGAAATTGTTGTTGAAGATGATGCCCTGAAAGCGAAGGTGCTGGCGGAGGAGTAGTTACAGCATACATCTGTAAGGCAGCGTGATTTAATGCTTGACCTTGAGGAAAACGTGAAATAAGACCATAGAAAGGATAATGAACACCAGTAGCGGCAGCTACTTGAAGCTGCTGGTGTATTGCTTGAGAATCATGGGGAACCATATTAGGCGTTGAATGCTGCGATATTTGTAAGGATTGTTGTTCATGATGCTGGCTTGGAATAGACTTTTCCCAAAGAGAAAACCAATGTTTGGCTACCTCAAAAAGTACTTCAGGATATACCCCTCCTCCAGTCGCTGCTTTTTCAACAGCAAGACATGCTCTCTCAAGCATATCTTGACTTTGTTGTTGACATTGGGAAATGGCACGCTGAATTTCAGTTACTTTGAGGGCAAAAGCATGAGGAAGAACGGAAAGAGCAAGCTCAGCTGATGCACGAATAACTTGAGGATCTCTTCCACGTGAAACTCTGTCAGCAATAGATACTGCCTCGGTAGGAGAAAGATGCCCTTCCCAAGTTCCAATCAAAAATTCAATAGCTGGTGCCCCTATTTCCAATGCTTGAGACGTTACCCAATGCACTTGAGATGAATAAGTTCGACTAAGCCAGTTAGAAGTAACAGTATTATACAAGCCAAGAGAATATAAACCAATTTGAAAGGCGCACATGAGGAGAGCACGATGAGGCCCACGATGATTGGACGATGCAGTTTGTTGATTGAAAAGAGATGTTGAACTGCTTCCGCCAGCTTTTGTTAGAACAGTTTTTGCTAATTCATACATGAAATGAGCTAAAGAATCCGAAGGTTGATTGGGCAAGCTCGGATAATTTCGTTTTCCCCTGAATCTATTGATTTTTATACCAGGGACGATAGAACGAGACGCAATATTGCTATATATATAAATGAAATCAAATTAGTATGACCTCCCAAATTATATTTTTTCCTTACGGATTGTTGGTAACACTAGGCAGAATAGGCCCTCGATTGTTAATAGCCCCCGATCCAAATTGTACTAAGCCGCCATGGATTAGTGACTGAGAAGATGTATTTTTCCGTATCCAGTTTAATGAAGTATCAGGAGAGTTATGAGTCTGATGAATCCTGAGAACAGCAGAAGATGAGGAGGAAGAGTCGATGGAATCCGCAGAAGAATTACCAGAGGATCCTGAGTCTGAACCTGGATCGTTCCCTCGACTTCTTACACATTTATTATTTCGATTATGACGATTTGTTAGACTCCCTTCCTTGTGATCATCTAAAAATTGTCCCCAATCTGATTGGGATCTATGATAATCCGGTTCTAAGCTTGATTCACTTCTTAAATTTAACGACTGAAACTGATTTCCTATACCTAAAGAAAAAATATATACTATAATGCGACACCACCAATTCATCTATAAAAGCTATATCAAAATGAAGAAAATTACTTCTCACTGCACAAGGAGAACTGCATCCATTAAAAATAGTGGCATTACCAACACAATATGAATGAGGCGTAATAGGACCCTTAAACAGAGGATGGACTTCTTTATCCAAAAATTTATCCATAATTTTTGCAATTTTTATAGGCTCATTTTTATAATGAAGTAAAAGAATTAACACAAGCTCCCCTCTTTGTCGCCGAGTCCCCTCACAAAGTAATGGATGTTCAGCTTCACTTACACTCGCTTTCATCCCAATTGCTTCGACTGCAGCTTCAAATCCCAGCTAAAAATAGTGATGTGTATATATCAACTAACTATAAAATAAACTTACATGTTCATCTGTATATAATAAAGGTGACTTATTAGACGTCTTTACCTCCCCATTAGATAAGGGTAGTACAAGGCTCTCAAAGATAAAAGAAGCTAAAGTAAGAGGTAAAAGTGCATCTCCTCTCGATTTTAGAGTACCTTCTTTTAACTGCAACGCTTTTTCTCTTATAATGTTCAATTCCCATAACCCTTGGGGAATTCTTTTTAATAAATTCACCAATTCTGATTCCTGATTAGCAAGCTTTACTTCCATGGGTTTAGTAGAAGCTGGAGGTCTGGGCATTTCTAGACCATACATCGCTATCTGAAAAGCAAGACTATGATATGATTTATTTTCAAGTAGAACTGAACAAAGAAAGGCACAATGAGATAAAGTGCTCGAAGCAGTTAAAGTAACTTGATGAGTGGCAGCATTAACATTTCTTTTATGCCTTTTATTCAGTCCTCCAACGACATTCCCTACATTTAAAGATCTACTCTCAGCTAAGAGATCCAGAGGACTCTTAAGCATGTCATTAGCAAGGTGAACAGCAAGTGAACAAGCATGTTCTATATGGCCATGGGCATAAAGACCTTCAGTTCTCAAAAATAGAACTTCCCAGGGATCATCAATAGACGAACGCAAGTTTTTAAAAACATCTATTAGCTCTTTATCTTTTTCATTTGACCTTGAGTTAATGGGAACTCCTGAATCGTAGAAATAGACACGATACTGAAGATCCTCCTGATCTTGATTATCCACATCAAAGACAACATGGTCATTAGATCTCCGAACCTCTCCACTATCTTGAGCGGAGGAACTCCAATCAGAGTCTCTATCATTTTCATCTTGAGGCTCCATTCTTTGATGTAGGCTCTCTCCATTATTGCCATTCATTTCTACTCCTTCGTCTGATTCATTACTTTCGCGAGCTATATTACGATGCGATCTGGCGGTCGAAGGATATTCACAACGAATAACAGCTTGAGAAGAATTAACCTGAGAACAATCTGATGATGGGTTTTGTTTAAAAATAGCAAAAGGTGATAAATATTTAGAATTCTGCCCAAAAGTAACTCCGTTAATCGGATAGTTTTTCCAATCTAGGATACAACCTTCGATGGCAGGTTTAAAACCAGAGAACATTTCCAATTCGTTAATCTTATTACGATTGTTTGACTTGTTAGGAACCGAATTTTGATTGGCTTTTATTTTATGAATAACAGAAGTATGATAGTAAATTAGCCTCTGTTTTAGTGTCTGTCTCTCATGGGGAGAAATACAGGGATTTAGTGTTGCTAATTTCCATAATGTAACAATTTCATCACATAAATAAGCACAAGCATTTTGCGACGCTTGAGAGTTCGAGTTAACATTATGCTTTGCAGGGCCTTTTTGTTGTAGCGCTACCTTGGTGTAAAACCACCAAACCATAATTTGAGCGGTTTCAATGCATTGAAGGGTTAGGATCTCCAGTAATGGCAGAGCATTATGGTCACATCTTCTAAACATTTCCCTAACTATGGAAAGTAAATTCCAAATACCTTCAGGTTCACGCCCACGGAGAGGACGAAGGTATGACGTCCATTCAGCTGCAGATAGAGGAGGAGTTGTAGAGAGGTAGTTCACGTCACTAAATACAATAGGAGAAGGAACACAAAACTTAATCAGAATTGTTGATATATTGTTCTTCAAATTTTTAGAATCTAAATAGAATGAAGATAGCTCACTGGCAGAACCACCAGCAGTGGGGTCTGGGGCACCGCATACAGTATTGATGGCGGTGGGAGTTTGGGATAAAAGTTCATCGAGTATTTTCTGTGCAGCTGGAAGAATTTGTAGGGGGAGTTCAGCAATTAAATATTGAGCAAATTTCTGAAGCTGATCTCTTCTCAGGCGCGAGAGAGATTCCGAAACAGGAGCACGCAAAGAGACGGAGCAATGGATGCGGTACAAGGAGGAAGCCACGATGTGACAGCACCACTCAGCCTTGGAGTCGCAAGAACATTGGCAAGACACGATCCGCTTACGGTCGAAGGTAATGGAAGTGGATTGAGCTGCTTTTCCGTCACTCGGAACCACTGTGGCAGAGAGGTGGAAACCGATCTGCAGAGAATCACGCACACAACCACTCCGCAGGAGGGACTCACCCTTCGTATACTCCTCCACGCAACCATTGGCCAAGCAAGAGTAGAGCCGAATCTCTTCCTCGCTCTCAGGGAAACTCCAGTAAGCGATACGAAGCTGAACCTCCTCCGGCACCGGAGGATAGTACCTCTCCACCAGCTCAAAGGGAATCCAGCGGGCCACACTCCGGGCACCCAGCTCACACAGCGACAGAACCACAGGCGCCGAGCCACCCTTTTCCTTTATCCCCTTCTCCCCCTTTTCCCCTTTCTCTCTCACACCTCCACCCTCGCTCCGCTTCCAACCTCGCCAATTGTGCACCACAGACTCACTCTCAGACATCCAGGAGCACACAGAGTCCTCGTCCTCCTCCTCCACATCATCATCGAAATTCTCGTCTAAATCCGCAACCAACCCGCAGCCCAACTCTGACATCATTCTCTCATTCACCTTCTATCACCTCTTTCACTCTTTCACTCTTTCACTCTCTCACTCTCTCACTCTCTCACTCCATCCAAACTCGCTCCAAACTCAAGACTCTTCTCTTTCTCTTTCTCTTTCTCTTCTCTTTCTCTTTCTCTTTCTCTTCCCCTTTCTCCTCTCCTTCTTCTCTTCTCTCCATTTCGCCTTTTCAAATAGCAAACAATCTGGTTCCCAGCGTAAAAACTATCGAGATTGGTGGATATCTGGTAATGTAACACTAAGCAAAAACTTCTAGAACGAGGACACGGAACTACATTACAAATTTGATATAGTCAGGCTGATGTCAGGCAGCCTAACATCATACTATTTGTAAATACCACACCTTAGATCGCCATATCCTCTTAATTATCAATTAATATTATTTATTGGGCTAATACATACCTATTACTGGAGTTGTAAATCTTATGCAGTGCTGGTAGGCAAAAAAGAAAGAAAGAAAAAATAAATGTGGTTAACCCTGACAATTTGATGAATGTTTGAGAGACCATCGAGCAGGGGGAGGTGCAAACTTTTTAGCCTTAGGGCTGCATTCATTCAGAAGTAGATTATGTCTAGGAATGTAAATCATATGCAAATCGGGCATGTAATAAAAAGTGGAGTTGGCTCTTCCAACAGGTCTTTTTGTTTTCCGAAGCTGTTATTATTTTTTTTCCCTTAAGAAGGTAACATCAACTTTACCTTAACATAATGTTTTACAAGAAAAGAACAGTCGGCAAAGATTATATCATGGAGAGGAACAAAGGAAAAATTAAAAAATGGATATCATTCATTGAGGAGAATGGAGTTATTGATATTTGTGAATATAATAATGAATCTGGAGTAACGTATTGTAATGTTTGTGGTTTGATGTTTTCATTTGTATACATATATAAAGGAAAATAGCAGCTTGTAGCTCAGTAAAACGTCATGACAGCTCAAACTGCTTCCCCCCTCGACATTCATTAAATTGTCAGGGTTAACCAGGTTGATTTTCTCTTTCTTTTTTTATTACAAGCCCGATTTGTATATAATTTACATTTCTAATTATGTCTAGGAATGTAAATAATATGCAAATCGGGCTTGTAATAAAAAAAGAAAGAGAAAATCAACCTGGCAACCCTGACAATTTAATGAATGTCGAGGGGGAAAGCAGCTTTAGCTGTCATGACGTTTTACTGAGCTACAAGCTGCTATTCTCCATTATATATACAACAATAAATAATAACATAGATGAGAGGCAGAAAATTAACTGAAATTAATGTCAGGAAATTATATATTTTTAACTAATAATAATTATACCAGGACTTGAGCTCTTTTAGCTTACATTTTATATGCAAATCGGGCTTGTAATAAAAAAGTGGAGTTGGCTCTTCAAACAGGTCTTTTTGTTTTCCAAAGCTGTTATCATTTTTCCTTTATTACTGAGGGGAGAACATCTACCTGATAATAAAGATGTCGCATGAAGGAATACATGCATTAAGTTTAATAAAGCAAATAAAATGTAAGCTAAAAGAGCTCAAGTCCTGGTATAATTATTATTAGTTAAAAATATATAATTTCCTGACATTAATTTCAGTTAATTTTCTGCCTCTCATCTATGTTATTATTTATTGTTGTATATATAATGGAGAATAGCAGCTTGTAGCTCAGTAAAACGTCATGACAGCTAAAGCTGCTTTCCCCCTCGACATTCATTAAATTGTCAGGGTTGCCAGGTTGATTTTCTCTTTCTTTTTTTATTACAAGCCCGAATTGCATATTATTTACATTGCTAGTTATAAACAAAAACACTATGTATTCTCCCTTCTGCTGATTTTCATCAGTTGACCCTTCTGATTTAAAGTAACTGACTCTACTTGTTATGAACTCAAAAAGGGTATTATTATTATTATTTATGATTTTCATAGATAATAATATATTTAATCAAGGATTGCACGCCCATTTTTTGAATTTTCAAATATTATACATGTATTAACGATTGGTTTGTGATTGATAGAATTTATCAATGTATAGTACATCTTAATGACAACTTTGCCCAATATTAAGGAGTTGGTAACAAAGAAAATACAGAAAGGTAATTACCAGTTGTTTTTCCAAATTTTCCCTTTCGTGAGTCGAGATTGCGAGTGGACAAAAAAGCTCTAAGTGTTATTCACAAGTTCGAATGATAGGCCGTTTAAATTTCGACGTAACCAATAAACATTGAAGATTAATAAAAAAAAATTTGATTGAAATTATGTAGTCATACAACCCAGGAAATTTAAGAACTCAAGTACCAACACTGCATAAGATTTACAACCTTTTCATCAAAATCCTCCTTGGGTTTTTTTCTCCATCAGGTTGAACAATCCTATTAGTAAAATCTCTGGATCGTAATATGAAGGAAACTTTGGATGAACTTTTATGAAAACTATGGACAACTATCAATGATTGAGTTTCTATAAATAAATAACATATAGAATAAAAATTAAAATCTTATAAAAATCACATTAAATAACTGCCATGTTGAAAAGCATAATAACTTCGGTTTTGATCTCAAACACTCTTATTACCTCTCTTCCCATGCTTAACTAGCGCACATTTGTGTGGTAAAGAACTTTGGTGAAATTTGCATTCATATCCTCTAAGAAACTTCGAAGTTGTCGGTGTTTCTCTTATTGAATTCACTATATGTATCAGTGAGTCCATAAAATATTTGATTTGCAATGAAAATTTAAAGAGACTTTCTTGATATATGATGCAATGAAATGACTTCACAATGTGCAGTGGAAAATCAACTCTGATTTTATCGTTCAGACGTCTCACAAGTCCAAAATGCTTACCTATGAGTGCAGGAGCACCATCAGTTGTAATACTTACCAATTTGTACAAACTTAATTCTGTCCTGATTAAGCAGCTTATGACACTATTGTACAAATCTTTTCCAGTTGTAGTGACTTGAGAAACTCTATTGTAAGCAATTCTTCTGTAATATGAAAGTTTTTGTAAATTTATCTTATTTACCTGAAGGTCATTACATTTATACAAAGCAATACAGAACCAGTGAAAATTAAGACTAGCTTTCGATAGCTGTTCTTGAACCTTCACTGCAATGGAATCTATACGACGAACAATAGTTCTCTTTGACAGAGATTAGCTTCTAATTTCGATATAGCTTCAGGACATACAACAATGAGAACATCAACCGTACAATCTTTAATAAATCCCGATGTTTTGATGTGTTTTACAATTTTATTGGCTAATACAAAACTTGTCTTTGTCACGCTCTTTTGCTAGTTTCCTTAAACACCATTTGCTATTGCTTCAAGCAATTTTTAAGTTCAGTTGCTTTCTTTTGAATTTTATTTGATAAATTGTGGCCATAATTAGGATACTTGGTTTGAAAGTGCTGTTAAAAATTGTATTTCTTGAACACAGCAACACTTTGATTTCATGACAAATCCAACATATAGCTTTAATTCTAACGTCAGTAAAGAAATACTTATCTGTCCATTCCTTTTTGAATACACGACATTCATTTTCAATTTTTTGCTTTTTAGATTATTTCAAATTGCTCATGTTCAAATGTTGATACAATAACTAAAAAACAAGATGGATCAATACTTAATCATATGGTGTAATTAATTTTTATTATTATTGATTCTCAAACAATGTCAATAAATAAAACAACAGAAAATCATGTTAAATACGAACCAAACCATGCTTCCTGTTTTCACTAATAATAATAATCTGGAAAATCTTTGTAACAACGAGGCATACCAGCTAAGCCTAAAAATGTTAAATTTACTCCTGCGAATGCTAAAATATATTATAATTTTCTCATTCTATAATTTATTCTCAATACATGTTAATAATGAAGTTTTTTTATTAAGAAGAGCTTTAGTAGAAAGAAGAGTAGGAACTGGATGAACTATGGACCTTCCTCTATCTTCAAGAGTTTTTCATTCTGGGGATTTAGCAATCTTTTTACCAAATTTACAAGGGATTTCATCTTTATTAGGTGTTGTAAATTTTATCAGAGCAATCTCAGATCGATGTTGCTTAGATATATAAGTAGAACGAATACCAATGTTTCCTTTACCCATACCAGTTGTAATCAATATTAGTATGACTTTATAATCTTTTAATAATTTTCAACATTATCACGTCGAGCTTTTTTGTCCACTCGCAACCTCGATTGACAAAAGGGAAAGGAAAAATTTGGAAAAACATATGGTAGCTACCCTTCTGTATTTTCTTTGTTGCCAATTTGTTAATATTATGCAGAATTTATTATTTAGATATACTATATATTTATAAATTCTACCAACCACAAACCAATTGTTAATACTTGTAATATGTTCAAAATTCAAAAAAAGGGCGCACAATCCTTGATTTAATATATTTTTTATGCATCAAAATCATAAATAATAATAATACCCTTTTTGAGCTCATAACACGTAGAGTCAGCTGCTTTAAATCAAAAGAGTCAAATGATAAAAATCAGCTGAAGGGAGAATACAGTGTGTTTTTGTTTAACCCAAAAAGCTCGTCGTGAATTAACCAAAAGATTTCGTGGGCCAAAGTTTGTCCACCTCTGCCGTAGAGGGTATGCACTGACGTCATATTTTATTGAGAACACGCCCACTTCAAATCAGTGAGTGGCAAAACATTCAACAGAATGGCTGCGATTATTAAGGAAAACTTTAACATTCTACTTAAATGAAGAACAATGGGTTTGAAGTTGATACAGGCCCTCTTCTGATCTCAAAATCAAGAAAAAATTATTTTATATTTTACCTAAATGCTTATAAATATCTACAAAATTTACCTATAACTTTCTAATGGATTTTTTTTTGTCAGAAATCGTGTCCTGGCTTAAAAGTTCACTTTAAGAATGCTCATTTTCTGCTCATTACACATTATATTTAGATATACATATAACACATTGATAGTAACTAAAATAAAATACTGTCAGTGTCTTTATTTCGTTACTGTTGTTATTTGAATAGCATTTTACATTAACTATTATTAATTTCATCAATCTGAGTCTACTATTGTATCACAAAGCTTACATACAGCATAACATATAGACTATCTTGTCTATATAACTATTCTTCACTCTATCATTTGGTTCCACTATAATTAGGCTTACAGGAAATGCTGAGCTCCGAATTGTATATTTCTATCGCAACATTTCAATCACTCTTTTAAATCTGAAGGACGTTCTATGAACAACTCAAAACAATCTATTATATTCACATAGTTATTAAAAAATGTGCGAAAACCCATTGCTAATCTAGCTTTAAGTTTTATCTCTCTGTTTCCAAGATTAAAGGAAAGAAGTCTGCATTCCATTACATATATCCAACAGTGAAAAACTCTTGATACTCTGGACTGATGAATTCCAAATATGTAGCCTAAAAATTTCTTGGGTAGATTAAGGCAGAATTTCATAATTGTGACAATAAGTTCCTGGGTAGGCTCAAGGGACTGTTTTGCAATAGAAGGGAAAACAGATGACAAAAAACTAAATACTAATGTGTAAGTCAGTGAATTAGGTAGTCCAGTGAAAATTTTTATTTTTCTGTGATGAAATTGAGAAGGGTCGAGACTAGAGGGTCTCATATCACTTTTTAATTTCTTAACCCTATCTCTCAGTGATTAAAATTCTGTGATTATAGATTTAATCTGTTCATGTAATGAGGCAATGTAATTGTGTCACATTGTCTGTACTTCGGTGCCTAGGACGTCACCATTACGTACTCCTGTTTCTGATTCAGGAATTCGATGTAGGTTCATAAGAGATACTTGATACATGTTCTCTATTTTTGTTGACAACTCTTTTCTCAGAAATTTTTTTAAACCTTACATATCTGTATTTTTTTATTTTTTTTGGCAGCCTGAGTTCTTTCAGTGTTGGATATGAAACTGAATATGCTTGGCACGATATCAGGGTCTATAGGATCATTGTTCTTTTTTTCTGAAACAAAAAAGTTTTACTATTGATACAAATGGAGAAATTCAGGAGGAAGATAAAGGGAGAACGACTCCACAATGGGATTGTTACCCATTGCAAATATTCATAGTACAGGGTATTTATTAAAAAAAAAATTTTCCTTTAATAGAAACTATAGTTCTGCACTCACTACTATACAAAATTATTTCATGAACTATTTCAACAGCAATGTTCTGTTCCGTGGCAGAAGTTTTTATTAATATCTAATATTTTCTACTAAAAACTTCCTTTAAAAAAACAAAAAACAATAAATACTCAATCATAGTCTTCATAAAAGTTCATCCAAAGTGTCTTTCATGTTTTGATCCAGAGATTTTATTTATATAATTTTCCAACCTGGGAAGGGGAGGGCAAAGAGGATTTTGATGAGAAGGTGGCTATCTTCATGTAGCGACGAAAAGAGTTCTTAAAATTCCCTGAGTTGGATGACTACATAATTTCAATTCAATAGATTTTTGTTTCTATTCATTGTTTATTATTGACGTTGTAATGGAAATGGTCTATCATTCGGACTTGTGCTTAAGTCACCCTCATTTGAACATGAAAACCGCTGCAGGTCTTTACGCACTCTCTCTTCCTCTCTAATTAGCATAGGTTTTTTCTACTCTTCCCAAAAAGAAAGAGAAACCATAACAAAATGCAAGAAATTAGTGAAAAATGAAAGGTTTTGTTAAGAAGTCCTCCATAAATAGTTGGAGCAATTGTATTTTAGATTACCATAGTAATGATAAAAATAAAAAGGGAGGGAAAATGCGAAAGCAAATCGTGCGTAAGCACTTCAATTAACCCACCTTTAGTAGGAATGTAAATCATATGCAATTCGGGCGTGTTATAAAAAAAGAAAGAGAAAATCAACCTGGCAACCCTGACAATTTAATGAATGTCGAGGGGGGAAGCAGCTTGAGCTGTCATGACGTTTTACTGAGCTACAAGCTGCTATTCTCCATTTTAAGGGCAAGACCTAAGGATCATTAAGGATCATTCCCGGTCAAACAGGAATTCTGCAAATCTAGCTTACTGGAATTGCCACAGCAAAAGCTGCAGCAATCAGCGGAAAGTTTTTTTTAAAAGAAACGTTTTTTTTTTTTTTTTTTTTTTTTTTTTATCTAGGATGCTTTCCGAGCCCATTTCATGATCCCAAAATCTTACACAGCTTTATTGTCATAAATTTAAAACGATACAATCGAAATAAAAAAAAAACAAATCAAAAACTGTGCATAGGGACATAATAAATAATAAGAAATGGAAGTAAATATAAAACATTAAGAAAAGAGTTAAAATCCAATAGAAATGCATACAAAAAACACCCGGAAATATGTGCTCACTCATAATTATAATTACATTAAACACTCGGAGGGTGAAAGAAACAAAAAAAAACAAACACATTATTTGCATAATTCTTATGCTAGGTGTCGTTAGTGTTATATTTTATTGCATATATAAAAAACAATTGCGCCCCTTTATAACCAATCACATGAAGCTCTTATATTACAAAACTTCATCTCATTGACAATGCATAATAAAGGATGCGAGTCTGCATGCCTCAGCATTGGGTAAAAAGAGAGAGAACGAAGGGAGTAATAGTAAGAGGAGCAACAGAACGAAGGAAAGGAACAAAAAAAACACTAAGATATCAAGATTAAAATCACTTGCAATTAAATTTGAACATAAATCCTTTAATAACAAAAGGTGAATAAAAAACAAAAGTTGTTTTTAAAATGTTAATGTTCTTAAATATAAAAATTATGTATAAAACTTCTATATATAAAAAAAAAAAAAAAAAAAAAAAAAAAAACCGCTTTATGTCAATAAATAAAAGTTATCTGACTATGTGATTATTTAAAACTCGATTTATAGGAAAATGATTAATTTAAAAATGTTTAAAATCAAAATATACAAAACTATCAATTTAAAAGAACGAAATCAATCACAATGAATCTGACACACAAAATATACAAAAGTACAATTGTCAATGTGACTAAAGAAAACGACTTATAAACAATAAATAATAACATAGATGAGAGGCATAAAATTAACTGAAATTAATGTCAGGAAATTATATATTTTTAACTAATAATAATTATACGAGGACTGAGCCCTTTTTGTTTACATTTTATTTGCTTTATTAAACTTAATGCATGTATTCCTTCATGCGACATCTTTACTATCAGGTAGATGTTCTCCCCTCAGAAATAAAGGAAAAATGATAACAGCTTCGGAAAACAAAAAGACCTGTTTGAAGAGACAACTCCACTTTTTTATCACACGCCCGAATTGCATATGATTTTCATTCCTAACCTTTAGTCACCCTGAATTGAACATGAAAACATGTTGAGTCTCCTATAGTTAGATGAGCACCGGCTCTATTTCTTTATTTAATCTCCCGCGTCAGGGATACCAGACATATTTTACATATACAATAAACTATTCCAATTTCTCACGGACTCTCTCTAATATCCATATGTTTTTTATTCTAGTAGGAGCAATTCCATTTTATATTGCCATATAAATAATATAAAAAAGGAAGGAAAAAAAAATAAGCACTTAAGTAAACCCACCTTCAGGGAACCGGCGTCAATAATTTTAGTGATTTTATACCTTCATATTGGGTCCTAGGAAGGTGGGAAGAAGAGGGACGACTGGAAGGTATTTTAAAAAGCTGATTATTATTGACAAGAGGAGTCAAAAAGTGGAAAACATTCAACTAATAAAATATCGCTTAACATTATACCTAATCGTCACTGTGTCTGAGAATTGGAAACTATGGAAATTATTAAAAAATGCTTTCCTGAGACAGTATAAAATTTATAAGCCTGATTTTAACACCATCCCTTTGAGGAAATGAAATATCTCTAATATTTTAAATTCGTGTTTAATGTTTTTATTTCTTTTATGAATTTGGGAAAAAAATGAATGAAGGGCCAAAGTCACAAAAACGGCATCTCACTATCCTGGCTTTATTGTTGAAATTTTAAGCATTTTCAGCTTCATTATCAGAGATCAAGGATTTTAATTTTAAGCTCACTCGATTAGACATTTATATTAAAATTTATTCTATCGTTAATCATTTTATGTGTTTATTAATTTTGCAAGTTTTGTTATAGTTTTCTGAGTGTATACATTTTTATATATTAGATTTTTTCTATATTCTTATAATTTGAAGTTAACTCTGATGAAATAATATAATATATTAATATCACACACAACATGTTTCGGCTTAAGACCTGCCTTATGCAAATGATTCAAACGGTTTTTGGTTAATCTTCAGTTCCTGTACAATGGAATAAGTCTGGTCCAACTCGACGATTTATTTTATCAACATTTTTTATGCCTACAAGTGCATGCCTCATCTTCGATATCCATATTGCTAGAACAGAATCGTTGGAACCACTGCTTTGTAGTTGTATTCGATACGGTATTGGGTCCATAAACAGCACAATTTTTTTTGCCCGCCTGCTCCACCTTTTCACCTTAGTTGTAGTGATACTGAAGAATGTATCGAATATTCTCTTTTTTGCTTCCATTTTGGAACACTGTAAAACACAACTGGTTTCACCAATCACATAAATGTTGATGAACTTTTTTTTAAGTTTACGCTTAACCCTTAAACATACTTTAAGATTTTTTTATTCAATGTATTAATCGTGAGATATAGCTCACAGAAATTTTTACCTAACCTTATATATGTGTGTCTTTATCTGTAAATATAAAGGAGAAAAGCAGTTTGTAGCTTAGCAAGAAGTAATGACGACTGAAGCTGCTCCCCTCTCAAACATACATCAATTGTCAAAGTTACCATGTTGATTTGTCCTTACTTTTTTTTAAATCGGCAGTGCATATGATTTACAATTTTACTTATAAACAATAGGGTGATCAAAGACAAAGGGTGTTGGTGTGATGTCATGAAATTCAAGTTTTGTTTAAAATAAAAATTCTAAATTAAGGCATATCTTTGATTTTTAAGTCTGTAGGAAATGAAAAGAAGGAAAATGGAGAAAAAATTTTTACGTATGAATTGTAATGTGTGGAGCTGTAAATCTTAAGTGTTTACTTGAGAACAATATTTTTAACCGTTGGTAATTTAAACAGTATTTTTTGATTTCCAAACCTGCTATCATTATTTCTTTATTATAGCAATGTGTAGTTTTGAAAATTTTGTCGAGCGTGATTATGTTCCATTACTGTATCGACCCCTGTTTAAATAAATTTATTTTAGATCAAACTAGGGGAAGCAATAAGGCAGGGATATTAAAATCCAGGTTACAAGTTGATATTTTTCTTTTCTTCATCAAACTTGACAAATTTCCCAACTCTAGCCCTAAGTGCTATTTTTTCTATTTAACAATACCTTTTGCACCTGAATTATTTGACTACCAGATGACACTTATGAGAAGTGACAAAAAAACTTCTGCTTTTGTATTAAATAGCTTCGAAAATATTGTTAATATTTTGATAATTGGGACTTGTTCCTAGAATTGAAGTATATTATGGCTAGGGATGGGCATTTTGTTGAGGTGAGAGAGCATGCCCACAATTACTATCTGGCACCTTCACATTTTATTGGCTGATTGTTATTTGGCAATATTAAATAATATCCAATAACTGTTAGAAACTGAAAGAATTGAAGGGAATTTGAATCGTCATAAATCCAGGAAAATGGGCACACTTTCTTTATTATGATTTCTTATTATTGAGCTACTTAAAATTGTAGCAAGTTATTTTGTTAGTGATATAGAGAAGAATACATTCATTTTGACTATAAAGGTTGCTTAAACCAATTGATATTTTTCTTTTCTTCCTTAAACCCACATTATCTCAACATTTTGCCCATTTCTAATTGTGACTATTGTTAAGCTTTAAAATAGTTAATATATTATTTTATTTCTTATGAATGTACCAATTTTATATTTGTAATAAAATTGGGAAAATAATTTATTAAAATTTATTGCCAATATAAATAATATATTTTAAACTAAATGCTCTTGATTTATTAAACAAATAACATTATCTTGGTAGCATCAAAATTGAAGTGTTTGGACATTTTTTCTCAAAATCAATGTATCGATAATACCTCTATCAAGAAAAATATTAGTTCTTTGAATTTGTAATACACAAAATATAACCAAATTTGGAAAATCTTGTCGCATATATAACTTGGGATGAAGAAAAAAACAGTTCTTTATCCGCTTTGACAAAAACTGTTTGTGCGTTGGATATTGCTAATAAAGTATTGAGTGTTTCTTGATTAATTAAATGTACAATGAAGAAGTTTGTATATATGGCTAAAAAGGAGATACATGTTGTCATAAGGCTTTTTGTAACCAGTTCTACTTACAAATTTCTATAAAAATTCGACTTCAATTGTGTCTCCCATATGAACATCAAATACTAATTCTTCAGGTATGGATTACAGGGATGAAAAATAGTTTTTTTTCTTCAATAGTTTTAATATCGAGTTAGTAACATAACCACTTAGAAAATGAAAAAGGCTCTCATGACCTTCAAGAAAATCCAAATCCAAGAAATAATCTGAAGATATTGGAGTTGCAATTTTATTAATTTTTTTTGTATGTGAAGTTTTGTTAACACCATCTGAGGTACAAAATTTCCATTCAATGATTCAGAGTAGACTTTTTCTAGGAGGATAGTGAGCTGCTTTTTATCCAAGAGATACAGGAGCAATTCTGATAAAATGGGGCAAAATTTCCCATTTTTTTTATCCATTAGGCAAAAGATTTTGGGAAGTTTATTTAATCTCTGTCATCTAAAGTAATAGGTCTTATGTGGGGATCTGTCTTGAATGTATTTGAATAATTGGAAGCAACATTTATGCAGTTCCAAAATCTTTTAAGTACCTTTAAGAATTCTACTTAACTTTTAAGAATAGATTTATGAAAGAATATAACAAAACAACCACATTTGGCTGGTGACCGATTACATTGTTATTCCGTTTGTGAGCAAATTTCAAACTGAGACCAAGTTTTTCTTAATATATTTTCTTGATATCATTGATTACACAGGTCAACAAATATGAACTTTCAAAAATCTTCTGGGGTATAAGTGTAATAAAAGTTATTCAGTTTTGCTCACTAATTTCAAATCTGTAATTCTTTTTTTCGAGAGTCCGACAGTTTTTGAGAAATCGGTCCCTACTTTTTTAGCTTTTTTGGCCCATTTTCTAACTTCAACTTCAATTTAAGCCTAGAAGAATACACATTTTGGGCATTAAAAAATGATGATTAGCTAGTGTTTTTATGGAGATTTCATTTCTAGTCTTTGTTTTGATTTAAAAGGACTCCTAGGGACGTAGGGTGCCGGAGTAGGCCCAAAAGCCGATGAAATCCTTTGTACTTAAATAACTCCTTGAAAATTGCATGAAATGGATTAATAAGGAATGCATTAAAGAGATTAGACCCACAGCTTTCAAATGAGATGTCAAGTGTCCGATAAGAGCCTTTAACTTTGAAGAAATCGTCCATCAAAGTGTGTAAATTTTCATCCAATTTTGAGCAAAAATGCGCTAGAAATCTAAGACTCACGGTAGATCTAATAAAAAACAAGTGCTATAGACTGTAGTAGTAGCGCGCAGAAGAGAACATGGATCTCTTATTCAATTACCCTTGAATACTCCGAGGAAAGAGTGGGATCGCAGGGCCATGGATATCCAATAAAAGAAATAGTGTTCATTGATGAGTCATGCCTCAGTACCCTTCATCTTAATCATCATGGATATGAACAGAACTGCTTTGAGAAATGCTGTATCAGTCGCCTTAATTTGAAGAAGACGGGATCGGAGTTTCGACGTGTTATAAAATTAGAGATTCATCTTCATGAGAAAGTATTCGTCATTTGGATCATCTTTGAGTACACTAAGAACAATTCCCTTTTCAAATTAACAATAAACATCGCTGTTAAGTCAAGAATGGGGAAAGAAATGAAGACTCCATTGAGGAGTCAATGTTTGTATGGAAGAAACTAATTTCCACATTCATCTCAAAATTTAAACCGATGTTATCGCTTATATCGCTACGACGGCTCTTGTATACACTGGACTCGCGCATCGTGGCCGTTTTTAGTCTACTAACACACATCTTCATTCGAATAGACACTTTTTTACACTTATGTACCTATCAAATTACTGAAAGTCCCTTGGTTTACCGTTTACGTCTCTTAGTACTAAGTCCCCTTCTTTATGATTAAAGTGGAGAACAAGGAATAATCATGAAGTGTCTTTGATAACGTTAATCGTATTATGCACAAACTCATTTATTTTTTATACCATTTCTATTTAGGAATTTTATGTTTTCAATGAATTTGTTATATTGAAGAGATTTAATATTTTAATCAACATATATAACATATTGTACATAATTATATTAACATTTAAAATATAATTTCAAAGAGATCATAGATGTTTGGTACTAGATTTACGCTTGATCTTCTTTTCAGGCTCATTACGATACAACATCCAACAATAATCTCCCATCATACTTGAATTTCAAAACCCTTTATATCTTGCTTCCATTTTTTTATATCTTGATGAAAACGTTCTCCTTGCTCGTCACTAACAGTTCTTGTTCCAAATTGAGCATTTGGAGCCAAGACACAAAAAATATTCATAAACTGTGCCATTTTCCTAGAATTATCACCGAAGCAGCAATACAGGTTTTAGATACACAATTTATTCATTTTTCTCCCACTAAACAAACGACAGTTATAGCTTGCAGAAATAGTAGCTTTTAGTAGCACTTATATAGGTAATCATCAAATTAATATAGATGAAAACTGTACATTTCATTCAGATGGAATGCGCCTTGCAGTTTATGAACGTATAAGTTCTACATTTGAAAGTGTAACCGAACATCCAAAAATAGACATTGAATTCATTCATCAAATCTTAAAGAATAAATCTAGAAAAAATATCTGAAACCATCGGAGTTTTGAATAAAATTGCTTGGGATATATTTCAAACTGCCCAATAAAAAAATAAAAATACTGTCAAAGTTTGACACAGATAATACTATAGATTCAATTATAAACCATTCAGAAAATATAATTAATGCTCCATTCAAGATATTTTTGTGGATTAAACCCGCCGTAATATGTATATTAACTAGCATGATCGTCCTTCTAACTACATATTTCATATTTTTAAGTGATAAAGTTTATAAGAAAAGAAAGAGATCACATCATAGCATTCAAAATCAAAATCATATTATGTTATTACTATCATCTGAATCAAATAACTCTTTGTCAAACATTGATGATTGAATTATACTTGTAAAGAATTAAGTAAATTATGTTATGATTTTGATATATTTTGTATTTGAGAACATTCAACATAATGCCCATCCGTATTGATCTATAGGGAGAGAGCCACATTTTTTTATTAGGACTATTATAAAGCCCATGGATTTGTAGTTAAGGATAGTTATAGATATCGATTGATGTCAAAAAAATATAAAGCTTTTTTATCTTGTTTCCTGAAATAAAGTTCTTAGCTGAGTGTTAAGTAGTAAAGGTCATCTCATCATGTGACATATCACTTGATGAGAAATATCTAGAAACAATAAGCAAGCCAGTGCTCGACCCAAACCGTATAAGTATCAAGCGCATTGTCCACATATCAAAATACCAAGTGCATTGTCCGCGTATCAAAAATGTATAATATTTTTTGGAAAAGCTTTACAACAGATGTCAACAGCAATATCCATTCAAATAAGAAGAAAAAAAGTTCAACGTATACATTTTCTGTCAACAAAAATTATCATTGAGGAGAAGTTGTGGACGTCACATATTGCATAACAAGCAAAGAAACATCTGTGATTTTAAATTTTTTTCTTAAGGACATAGGCATCAGTATTTGAATTTTTCTTACTGTGGTGTGTTTATAGTGTTGAGGAATTGCCGGACTACTTCGATTTGGCGCTTTTTTATCTTTGGAGGGTCGCCATTGGGTGGTCTATCCTAATGATTGACATCCTTCTTTGGAGGTTGTGTGATTCTGGGTAAGAATATTCAGATATTTACCTTATCTAAGGTGGGCGTTACTTCTAATGGGAATACAACATCCAACTCGGATTATTTACAAGCGTTGAAGAAGAATTTAGATGCGAAAGCGTATAGAAATAGGCTTATTATAGATCTGAAATCGTTAGACGATAACCAATTTCCTCATAGGCCTACTGATTAGGATGTAGAATACACTATATTTGAAGTCCTTAATTTTGATCAAAGAAATATTCGGGGAATTCGGGTTTGTCCGGGATATAAAAATATGATAATTGTAGAGTTAAAGGATGCTATCAATATTGGAGCTGTGTTGGCTCATGTAGGGGATGATTTTATTATAAGAAGAGCTGAAGGAAACTTCATGGGATTAAAAGGGAATGTGAGAGGTCTCAGCGAAGAGACAGGGATGGAAATCCTATTATTTTTGAAAAGAGCGTATTTATATACTCACCGCATGAAGATGTTTCCTCTAATGATATTGTAGAAGCTATTAAGAAGTTTGGAGAAGTAGTAGTTCCTGCAAAAGAGTTTTGTTTCCAGGAAGGAAGACTTAAAGGAATAAGTGATGGGAATTTTGTAACTAAGTTTACTTTGGTGTACGAAATTCCTGGTTTTATTCCAATTAAGGGCTTCAAAATCAGGGTTACGTATGCAGGACAAGAAGTAACTTGTTCAAAATGCTATAAGTCAGGTCATTTTGCAAGAGAATGCACCAATGGATTTGTTAAGTGGCTAGATTATATACAGACAACTGAATATAAAAACCATTCTCCTTCATCAATACATACAGATAAGAACTGTGTATTAAATGGTTCAGAAAGAAGTACAGCAGTAGAGGAAGAGGCGGAAAAGCAAAGTGAGACTGAAGAAGATAATACTAATACAACGGAAAATATATGCGAAGAGTCTTCGGCTAATGTATTAAAAAAAGACGGAAAAAATTCAATCGGCATGTTCCATTACGCAAATGAATGAAAATGATATTAATCTTACTGATACCGAAGTGGAAACTCTGCCTCTTAATATGATGAAGGATGGGGTCGAGGAATTGCCAAAACCCCCCAAAAAGAAAAAACCTGTCAAAATAAGTGATTACATTATATCTACGAGAAGCAGGGCAGGTTCTTCCTCTAAGAGGTCCACTCCAGACTCGGGGCTATCGCCTGATGACAAAGAAGCTCGGCTCAAACTGCAAAAAAAAACCAAGGTTATCTATTTTTTTGTGGCTCTTCTAAAGCAACAATATGTCATCTAGAAGTATTTTTAATGATGGGGAGGATCAACTCAAAATAGACCATTACTTGGGGAAAAAGTATTCAAACGATATTAAAATAAATATAGGCATGAGAAGAATTGTATCTCTTAGTACTAGAGGGGGGAAAGATCGAAGATCGAGACACGCCATGATGAAGAGATTAATCGCCTTAAAACCTGACATAGTCTGTCTTCAGGATATTCGGGCGTTGGTTTCAGAATATATATTTGAACCGTCTTCCGACCACAAAATAATTGATATACAATTCATAACGCATTCCAACAAAAATTTTAGGATACCAAACTGGCTCATAAAAAATGAAGAGTTCCAAGAGCAACTGCAAAAGAAACTTTCAGCTAATTTCAACCTCAATTTTACGTGTAAAAAACTTTTAAGAATATTTAACAAGACAATAAGGGATACATCACTAGCTGGTATGAGTCGAAAGTGGAAAAAAATTGATAGGCTTCGTAAAGACGTTGAAGAAATCATGAAAGAGGGTTTTGCTGTTTGTACGTGAAATCACTTCGGAAACTCTCAATACTCATGGAGTAACCGAAGTCGCCGAGGAAGAAATGGAAAGAAAGGTCGAAGTGGAAAGAAACCCTCACAAAAGACTGCAGAATTTGGGTGATAAAAAGTACTCTTTTGGAAAGAAAATAGTGAAGATTATCAGAAATGATGAAATTATATCGGATTCAGAGGCAATTTTGAATATCTTCCACAACACCTATCAGTAGGTCCTTGGAAGTTCGAGGACGAATTTTCCTCGACCAGTAAAAAATACAACATTGTCTATTTTTACCTACGAAAATATATTTGAATATATTGGGAAAAATTATAGCGATGATAAAGCTACTGGTCCTGACAATATAAAAGGGTAATTTTTTACTCTATGCCCTGATGAGACTATTCCTTACTTATTAAGGTTTGGTGCAGAAATGGAAAAAAGAGGATCTCTTCCAGCTGCCCTAACTTGAGGTCGAATCTCCCTCATTCCTAAAAAAGGTGATGGACGTCAATAAGCCACTGGAGACCATTAACCATTCTCAATGAATCCTATAGAATCATTGCGGGAGTACTTGCAAAACAAATAGAACCAATTCTGAATAAAAGATTGGGAATTGAGCAAAAAGGATTCCTGAAAAAGCGAAATATAGTGGACATATCAAGGAATATTAGTGCGTCAATTAGCTCTATCAAAACAGAGGAAAATTTGGTGCTATTATTGCAATAGATTTTGCCAAAGCCTTTGACTCGATTACGCATAATTTTATTCTAAAAGCAGTGAAAAAGTATCTCCCAAGGCACTTTTTTAATCCAATTCGGGCTCTTTTATTTAATGGCTCTTTAAAAATTACCATCGACGGTTTTCAAAGTGACCCTATTATTCTAGGCAAAAGTTGCAGGCAGGGGTTTCCAGTGTCTCCTTTACTCTTTGTTGCTGCAATGGAGCAAATTAATACTTTAAGGTTTTGGTGTACAACTTGGTCTAGAAAGGCATCTCATCGATATGTATGCTGACGATGTAACCCTGACAATAGAAGGCGACTCAGAAAAACAGTTAATCAAACGCTTGGAAGTTATTCTTAACTTCTTTAACAGATTTTTTAGAAGCTCTGGGATGGAAATAAACAAAGATAAGACGTCCATTCTTCCCATAGGTTGCTGGACACCTTCGGAGCATATGGACATCAAGGGATGCGGGGTGGTAAAGACGGTAAGAATACTGGGGGTGGAGTGGGAAAGTGACAGGGGCGTACTGGCCCGGCGGTCAACCGGTCAATGACCGGTGCGCCCCTCTGAAATCTTTACTAGGCGCCCCTTCGATTTAACATAATGCGCCTTTATCGTACAAGATATTTACTCTTTGTCCGGTGGAAATTTTCGCCCCAGTACGCCCCTGGAAAGTGACGGACCCTCCCTTTCTAATTTTGAAAAACTCCACTCTCAAGCAATTAGGTGGTGTCAGGCGTGGAGGGGATTTAACTTACAGAAAGGAGTAGATCTTTATAATACAAAGCTTATTGCTCAAACGATCTATATGGTAACTGCCTCGCCAACGATTGGAGAACGTCTCATGGAGGTGAAGGAGTGTTGGCTGAACACATTGCTCAGGCGTCGCTACATTCCTGCTTTGAAAAGACGGCGATCTCACCTTGGAGGCGGACTGGTACTTCTTAGTAGAATTGTGCCCAAAATATATAAGAAAATATTTAAGGAAATAACAGCAGCATCTCCGAGCGAATATGTACCTCTAATATTTATTTGGCTCTTTTGTTTGGAACGGACTTTTCAAACGATGTAGTGACTCAATTCTCCGTTGAATGGGCTGTGGCACAGAGGTTGTTGTGGAAGGGGTCCCCAATTTTCGATTGCAACAGCACAATAGACATCATTCGCCAAAATGCGAGGAGAAAGCCGTTCTTCAGAAACTTACAACAACAACGACCTGAAGAATTAGAAAGAATAGCCCTTCGAGAAGGCATTTTTACTTTTTGTGATTTACGAAGCGACTCCGTTTTCAACACTGGAAGGTTTTTCTATCCTCTACAGAGAGGAGCGAAATAATATATGCCTCTTACTCCTTGGTTCTTGAAATTAAATGACAAAGAAAATCAAGCAAGCGTTGCCTGTTCAACGGCAGAAGAACACTTAAAAAAAATTAAAATTACCACTTGAGTGGAAAAACAGAGTCATGAGATCCATGATGGGCATAAATGACGGACGAAAATTTACGTGCCAATTACAAATATCGGCGAATATTATAACATTCTCCAGGCATTGCAAGGATTGTGGTCGCTTATATAATGACATTAAACACGCCTTTTGTGACTGTCCGGCCCTTAATATTGTTAAGGAATATTTAGAAATAAACTCTGCGCACATAAATGAATTTAAAAACGAATATCTTCAAGGATACATTCTGTTTGGTATACTAGCAAATGAAAATAAGTGTAAAGCTGAGAAAAGTTCGATTAGTATTGCATTAAGAAACTGTAAGGCTTATATTGCTAAACTAATTTCGGAAGACAAGTTGATAGAAGAACAAAGGCTGAGAGCCATCATGATTGGACCTGCAGCCAGGTACTCAGCATTTACTGTTAAGATCCCCAAGTCACAGAGCCAAGGATAGAATCATGCAGCTGAGGTGGTCAAATATGTTCCATCTCTCTCGCCTGTCTTTGCAAAGTCGCTTGAACTAATCATCAAACAATACAAGAAGTACAAGAATAATACAACGGACTGATTTCATTTTTCATCTTTCGATGTTTTTGTTGGGCCTCGTTGTTGTTATGTGTTTTTTTGTGTGGTTTTAAGTCGAATTTTAAAGAGTATTGTCAGTATTTTATTGATTATATGTTTTAATTTTTTGTTTAATGGTTTTAGAGTATTGAGGTCTCAAAAAGGAAATTAATTTTAAACTAAAATGTTTATTTATGCTTTTTTATGAAACGCAAATTTCCTTTTATATACATATACATCATTTAAATTTGTATGTATTATTTATCAAATAAAGACCTTGATGTTGGAAAAAAAAAATTCTAGAATTTCAGTCTACTTGAATATTATTATGCAATGGTTTTATAAAGTGTACACTATAATTTATGAAAATGAGTTTGTTTTTTGTAACTGATTATTTGATCATACAATTTTAATACTTGGATTATTTTTATTAAAGTAACATGAACCCTTACTTATGTCTAAGAATAGGCATTTGTTGAGGTAAGTGAACATGTTACAATTACTATAGATGTGAAAAAAGAGCCCATTTCCGAAGCACGCCCAAGATCATGTCATAAAATATATGGTACCCTTGAAGTAAGGCAGAATTTTAGCCGATTAGATTTGAAGGGGTGGAATGTAACTTATTATTTTGGTGTTTTACTTAAGAATAGATTATTATTATTTAGTGGCATTAAAAATTTGTAAAGGATAGAACCTTAAATTTGTAGCAACTAATGCCATAGCATGATACCTGAGTTATTTTTGCATAGACTCATACTTGAATCAAAAATTACTTAATATTTAATCAATTCTAATAGAGTATCAACCTTAATATGTGTAATGTCAATAAGAACTGAGCGTGGAAGGTATTTTGTCAAAAAAAAAATTAATTACATACCACTATTCTTCGTTAACTGCTCTACATTTCCAATTACTAAATTTTTCTCATTAACCCTCTGTAAAATACGCAAATTGAGGTTAAATATTATAAAAATATCCAGCTAAACTATATTCAAGCTATAGTAATTGTCATTCCAACATTTAAGGGGAGTCGCTTTCTTAAATATGAAGAGTAATCCTTTCAGACTTGGGTATAGTAGGGGACTATTGAAAATATCCAAATCCACCGAATAAAGAATCCATAATTTGATTTCTTGAATTCGTTTCCTTGTTATTTTATTTAGAATGAATATATCCACTGGGATTTTATTCTAAAATTTGTGTCAATGTTGGAGATTTCTAAATAGGTCTGCCCATCACTTTTCTTCAAGTCTCTTACGATTTGGGATAAAAACAATGCTCTGTACTCCTGGCACCAGGCCGGTTTTATAAAATGCCGTCACCTACCTTATTATGTCTTAATATATAATATAATCTTAATTCCTGATACTCATTCATCAGCTAGTAGTATTATCCTTATACTGAATGTTTAACATTTGTAATAGTTGTAATTAAAATTTAATTATGTAAGATAAACAGTTTGACTCGTTTTAATTAGACGAAGGATCCCCAAACGGCTCTGAATTAAGCAGAAGAGTATATTTTAAGTTCGGAATTCTTCCTTTATCGTTAAAAATTATTTGATTTTATAATAAACTTATCTAAAAATGTGGTTGTAAAGATAATAGTTTTTAATTTTGACACGTTTTGTATTTAGTTTAGTGTTTTAGATCATCAGCCCAAATTTTAATATGTAATTGTGGGAATAATGGATGTATTATACAACATATATATAGGATGTCCTATAAATTGTTAAATGATTATTGGGTAAAACTAAATTAACCAGGACATGTACGTAAGCAATACTACTTTTTCAATTCTCTATAGAGATATTTCCCTGCATTAAAAGTTAATTAAAAAATAATCAAGAAATAGCTGTTAGTGTATACATTTTTCATTTTGTTATGATCAAAATCTAGATACAGGGAGATATATAGGATAAATACTAATAATAATTGTAATTCCAAACATGAAAAAATATACATTGAACAATTCTTTGACATTTAATATTACTATCGTTGTCTTCCATGTTTGCAATTAGGAGTAATGAAACTAAAATGAGGTTTATAAAAATTAATCCATCGAGAAGTTAGATATTCTATGTATTTATGATTTCAGTAGAA
The DNA here is from genome assembly GCA_963680855.1 of Lepeophtheirus nordmannii. Classification (NCBI taxonomy): domain Eukaryota; kingdom Metazoa; phylum Arthropoda; class Copepoda; order Siphonostomatoida; family Caligidae; genus Lepeophtheirus; species Lepeophtheirus nordmannii. Next base: position 7,976,016 of record OY804526.1, on the reverse strand, counting down.
CTGGCTTCCGTACATTATGATTCCTCAAAAAATTGATTTCTATTCCTAGATAATACTATTCTATTATCAATAGAACAGATTGTATATTAATATATTATACAATCAAATTATTTCGATTTTAGTAAGTAATAGTAAAAAGTGTAGAAGGTAGTTCTATTCATTGAACCCTCGATGAAGATATCCTCTCAAATTGGTCCATGGTGATAACAATGTTACACAATTTCGTAAGGAGTTTAGAGATGATGTAGAATAGTAGATGGTAAAAAGCAAGTATGTCGACGTTATGAGACGAATACAACTATTGGATGGATTTCCAATTTAGGGGCGAAAGACTAATCAAACTATCTAGTAGCTAGTTTCTTCGAAAGTTTCCCTCTTGATAGCTGGTGCTCGTTATCGAGTTTTATCCGGTAAAGCGGATTTTACATATATCGTGTCATTTGTGTATTTTCTATTCCTTAAAAGCACTATGAAATGAAACTAAGACTCTAGGCCATAATGCCATGTTATTTATTTTGGAAATACGAAAAGTACAAAAATTTCGTGTTAGAAGAATAGCCTTGTTTTATTTAATGAAGTGAAAATAGCTAGAAAAAGAAAAATTGATTTTTCTTCTTTTCGTATTTTCTGATTCTCGCTCAGTTCTCATTATTTAGATGACATTTCACTAACCTGTGATCCTTATTATGACTAAAAATTTCCATCTCTATTACCAGCGATCAAGGATTTTATGCTAACTCAAATAGATAATTTATTTACTCTCACTTTATGTATGAATTTATGAAATTGTTAATCGTTTATTAATTTTGTAATTATCATTATACGTTTTCAATATATGTATATATAACATATATTGAACAGTCACTCATCATGAATTTACGTAATTTTAACTAACTCTACTTAAATTAATGCTAGCATAAGTAAATGATAATTACTAATTCAATTGTAAATGTAATGTTAACCGATGAGATCAATGTGAAACAGTTTTTAAATGTGTGAAATCGAATTATTTAAAAACTAGGTATTGTCTCAATTGGACCATGTCTCGTTACTTCCTTCTCATTATGCTCTCTAAAACTGTCATTCCTATGCATGACATCATGGGTACCAGGTATTGCTGTTGGATGTATATTTAGGGTGACTTTTTAAGGATAATTTTTTGCTCGAAATCGCACCTTCTAGAGTACTAATTGAAAAAAAAATTAATAATTTAGAGCAATTAATTGAAACGAGACATTTCTGTCTCAATTGCGCATTTGAAAGATTACTTAGAAACTAGAAAATATAACTGGAAAGATAAAATCCTGATACTATCTTTCATCGTAGTTATTATGTTATATGTATTTATGTATTTCTTTTGTAATCTATAAAGCGAAGAAACGAAACCAGATCCAACGAATCCCAATGATAGAGTGCCAATGAAGGATGAATTTGCGAGGACGCAAAATTCTTCCGTGGGGACCAATTTGTAGTATCGGTGCTACAAATCAAATCTTGAACAAAGAATTTGAGATACAATAAATAAATGATACGTGTACAACGAGGTGTCATATTAAAGAGGCACTTTAAGGAGTAATAATAATGATACGTGTACAATGAGATGTCATATTAAAGAGATACTTTAAGGAGTGATAATAAGATGTCATTAAAGAGGCACTTTAAGGAGTTATAACAATAACACTTTTCAGTATTAACGATACAAGAGTAGTTATAATAGTATACAGACAGTTATATAGTCATAACGCACATACGCTCTTGTGTAATAAAGTTCTAAAATTCTACAGCCAGTTCGCTTTAATCTCAACCAACGAAGATTAGTTCCTGACTCTTATTTGTATTTCGGGTTCTGTCATTCTTAAAGGGGCAATTATTATTTTTAAATAAGGGAGATTATTTCAAAGTATGTTAATTCCTTCCGAACCTTTCTTTTACTTTCATATTTGACGATCAAAGTGTTTTTTATAGTTAAGAGTAGTATGGACTAAACAACTGCAATCTGTTTATTTAAAGGCCTTAATTCTCCATACTACCCCACCAACACTATAAAATAAAGAATAGTCATCTGTAACGAAATTCATTTCGCCAAAAATAAAATCCTACCATCGTTTCTATGCATCATCTCACATATGTTCTCAGGAGGAGGAAACTGAAAGATGTTTATTCTGCTAAGTAATTTTTTTAATATAAAAAAAAATGTTTGATTTATTATTGGCCGCATTTAATCATGGTTTATACTGCAGTACTGTTAACCAGACTTTTCTAAGACAATTGTCATAAATTGTTATAATTTAGTCAAGGTCTTTTTTTCTTCTGGTTTTTCAACTCTGTCTTTGAGTCAACGAGTAGAATATTATAATTTATACCTAATTTAGGTACGTCTCTTTCTGTAACGTTAATGATTTATTATATTTTTGAAGTAAACTATTCTATCTCCGAAGAGCTCCATTCAGATTCACATTAATAATATGTCAATATGCAGTAGAGAAGCTTGAATTCTGTATAATAATTAAGATTCCAAGACTTAATGAGAAAATTGTAAAAATATCTGAATTGCTTCAACTTGGACACCCTAAAGATGGTAACATTTATTTCTAGATCATACATTAGAACCTTTTTTTAATAAACTCAAATGAGTCTTACATCATCCAATGCCAGAGAATAATCCCATCGTCTAATTAAATTTCTTTTGTTTAACAGAGTGAGTCTCTAAGTTCTTCATATGGTCAACCTATGGAAATAAATGAAGATGAAAAAGATTATGGCTAGAATTGTAAAATTCATGAAATTTCTCGTGTGCTAAGTTGGCAAATCCAACAACATATTTTATTTTCTCAAACTGTTATAATTATTCCTTAAGTCTTTAGGGGAGAGCATCTATCTGACAATAAAGATTTTATAGTTTAGGATGGGACATTTGAAGATGGTGATGAAAAGGCAGGATCAACACTGATTGTACTATTGAATTAATAACTTTGTTTAGATCCACTGTCTGTACATATGATTTCAGAAGGGAGGGGGAGAATATATTACTTCTATTATTCCTATTAGAGGAGAAACTTCAACATTTAAACAATATCATTTGAGGAAGAATATTATAATTATATTTATATCATATATTTTTAATAAAATCTACAGCTAATGTTGACAAAAATATTTTTCTTCTTCCTTTAGAGGTCGATGTTTAGGAATGTAAATAATATGCAAATGGGGTGTGTAAAATAATAAAAAAAAATAAACTTGGTAACTCTGACAATTTGATGAATGTTGAGAGGGAAGCAGCTTGAGCTCTCATGACGTTTTACTGAACAACAAGCTACTATTCTCCATTATATATACAAATGAAGACATCAATAATAAATAATAACATTATGTATACCATAGATGAGAGGCAGAAAATTAACTGAAATTAATGTCAGGAAATTATATATTTTTAATTAATAATTATACGAGGACTTGAGCCCTTTTTGTTTACATTTTATTAGCTTTATTAACCTTAATGCATGTATTCCTTCATGCGAGATCTTTACCATCAGGTAGATGCTCTCCCCTCAGTAATAAAGGAAAAATGATAACAGCATTGGAAAACAAAAAGTACAGTTTGAAGAGCCAATTTCACAAAATCTCGCACGCGGTGTTTTGTATATGTTTTACATTCCTATCGATGTTTCTCCTTCAACGGTCTAACTAAGAATGTACATAATTTAAAAAGGAGCTTTTTTCATTTTGTAGTCACAAAAATGTTATTTTTCTCTACAAAAGTCGCATCCATAACTATAGTTATAGATATATTATAATTTTAACAAAATCTATAACAAATGTAGGTGAAAATTCTTTTATTCTTTATTTCCTCCTCAACGATCTAATAAAGAATGAACAGAAATTCAAATAGGAATTAAAATACCAACCATTTTTCCTTTTTTGTTCATAAAACTATTAATGTTGTCTTCAAAATTCGTATTCGTAATCTGTATAACACGTGGAATACTCTGTTGAAAAACATTACAGTTTATAACTGTTATATCAATAAAATGCCCGATGAAATGAATTTAAAATCTTTGATCACCGATAATAAAGGTGAAAATGTTTGAATTTACGACGAAGTTTCAAAGTAATTTTCTTTTCAACAAAGAGATCGACATTGCCTATGGTTAATTGCAAGCCAAATCACCCACCTGACAGTACTGTCTTCATTTCCCCCCTCTAATTTGGCATATATATAGGTATGGGTTAGATACTAAAAACCCAAAATTCTAGCCTTCTTTAAAAATCTTCTTTGTCGATCTCTTTGATGAAAGGAAAATTACTTTGATTGAGTTATGGGAAAACAAGAAGAAACGGATTTCTCCACAAATTGGATGAAATTTTGATGTCGTCCGACTGGAAGTGGGATATTATATGATACAAGCAATTTAGTTAGGTCAGACGTGAAATCAGATGTACCTGAATCATTATTGATACTATGTTTATTGAATGGATTCAGATTTCTCTTGTGACATCAGCGATTTGAAAGTCTCATGATCCAAAATTTCTCCGTAATAGAAGTCGAGAAATGGCATAGCTTGAACGTCATTACACTAGTATCTTTGCGTGTCCGCTCAATAGAGCGAGTTTAATTTCAGCGAGTGTCATCTTGGTGACATACATTTGAGGGAGTATTTATTTGGGCGAGCTTTTTTTCAGCGTGTGTAACCTCCGCGACAGTTATATGGAATAAACATTACATTAATGACGTCATTATTAGGAATGTAAATCATATGCAAATCGGGCATGTAATAAAAAAGTGGAGTTGGCTCTTCGAACAGGTCTTTTTGTTTTCCGAAGCTGTTATCATTTTTTTTCCCTTAAGAAGGTAACATCAACTTTACCTCAACATAATGTTTTACAAGAAAAGAACAGTCTGCAAAGATTATATCATGGAGAGGAACAAAGGAAAAATTAAAAAATGGATATCATTCATTGAGGAGAATGGAGTTAATGATATTTGTGAATATAATAATGAATCTGGAGTAACGTATTGTAATGTTTGTAGTTTGATGTTTTCATTTGTATACATATATATATAGGAAAATAGCAGCTTGTAGCTCAGTAAAGGGTCATGACAGCTCAAGCTGCTCCCCTCCTCAACATTCATTAAATTGTCAGGGTTAACCAGGTTGATTTTCTCTTTCTTTTTTTATTACAAGCCCGATTTGTATATTATTTACATTCCTAGTCATTATAGGCCGTCTCTGCTCATTCCAGTGGTTTTTTTTAAATCGAATGGGATGAAGCTTGCAGGAGCAACCAAAGCTCTTATCGAATTTTGTACCAACTCCGTTAGCTCTTATGACGGAATGAATTTACATAACTCATGGAGTGTGATGGTATTCAGCACTTCGACCGATGCGCCCCCATGGAGTTGGATATTTCTCTGCTCTAGACCATTCCCTGCACAAATGGTTGAAAAAAGATTATACCATGACATATTCTCCTTGTTAATGTTTATCTTATGGACTATAAGCCTTGGATTAATGAGCCATTTTTGACTCTGTTAATAATTGAATGTATTTCGTTCTTTCTAGGAGGCCATTTCCCGGGACAGATCTTTTTGGGAGCTCCCTTATAACTGCAAGATAGTTTCATTCTTCGTAGAGAACGAAATTAAATATGGATATCTCTTTGATAGATTGAGGAACCTATTTATGTTCGATTCTGAAGATTGCCATTCTCTGTTTTGAATGTATTTTTAGTGTGTCGTATAAATAAAGCATTTATAAGTCCCAATGGTTTACAAATGGCTCTTAATTTATTTTATTTGCGAAATCTTTGTGGGATTGACACTTAATAATTTCAGTTATTTCTTAATTGATTTTGAATATAATTCGAGGTATTAGGTTTTTATCTTAAATTTAGGACTATTTGTTGTGAATATACAGCGTGAGTCAGAAGTAGTCGGGCAGTCAAAGTACACAAGTCATGTGAACAGGTAAAGGTTATGTGAAGATCAAGTGAAGAACATGTGAAGGTCATATGAACACATCTTACAAATTGTCTATTTAAGTGATCTGAATGCCAGAAGTTTGTAGTCGATCATTTCATCATTTAACAAAACCCTGAAAATGGCAGAATCAAATAATTCCAGACTAACAACTGAAGAACGCGTATTTCTCATAAAAATATTTTATAAAACGGACAACAAAAGTGAAACATGTCGACGATTCCAAGAAAAGTTCGGTAGGGCGGTTAAAAGAGACACAATAGCGAATCTTATTTACTGCTTTGAAATTACTGGTTCCTGTGAAGATCTTCCTTTACTCCGTTAGATTATGTACATAATTTTAATATGCAATAATAAATTGGATTTTCATAACTTGTGTACTTTTGACTGCCCGACTACTTCTGAATCACTATGTATATATATGCCTTTTAAGAACATAATCTTCAATTTAGAGATATTTATTCATTATTGCCCTACCCTGTTGGTAGAACCATTCTCAATTTAACGTATTTTGTATTTTGATAAAATAATGCATCATTCTCTATTAAAATAGAATCGTTCGTATCTTAAATAATGAGGAACATTATAAAACAAAAAAAAAGTTAGTTTAGGTTTTCAATGTTCTAAGACTTTAAGATTTAGTATTGTCCAATTATTGCCTCAGGATGTTTCCATCTTTTATACAGATAGATGATTGTATTTATTCAGGTATTAACTCATAAAGAGGTGTTAGAAATTCGAAGGAGGCATAAATTTAGAGTATAATATTTCAATGCTTATTAATCTTTGGCCAAAAATATTTTTTTCATTAATCAAATGTAGAAAATTTCCCTTATTCTACAACTTCAATGAAACATTGTTATCGAAAACTGACAGGAATGAATGAAATTTCTCAGTTTTTTAAGTGTTTAGAAGAAATAAATGATAGTAACTCTTTATTATTTATTTACATTTATTCTCCATGACCATTTTATTATTACTTAATTCACGAATTCACTAAGCTTCTGTTGCACCACCAAGTTTCATCCAATTTGATTTTAAAACACCACTGGAATGAACAGAGACAGCATATAATGAAGTCATTAATGTAATGTTTATTCTATATAAGTGTCGCGGAGAATAAACTCGCTGAAAAAAAGCTCGCCCCAACAAATACTCGCTCAAATATATGTAACTAAGATGACACTCGCTGAAATTAAATTCGCTTTATTGAGTGGACACGCTGATTGACATATTATAATTTCAATTATTTCCTATTTGATTTGACTTATAGTCAGATATAGGAAGTATTTTTACTTCAACTTATACCCAGCTTAGCATTTTTATATTATTATTTTTTCGTAAATATAATACCTACCCGACTATCAATCGTTTAGTGTGTACCCATTCTTAGCTTTTTTTTTTACTCTCCTTCAGTTGAAGACAACAATTCTGGATGTCAAGGATATTTTCAAGTAACAAACAAATCTATTTCTATATTTAATGCACATCATCGCAAAAAATCAACTAGGGGAACCCTATTTACATTTTGAGTTGTATTTTTTATTTAAATAAATTAATAAAGTATATAGCTTCTATCAGATAAGAGCATCAGTAGGAATGTAAATAATATGCAAATCGGGCTTGTAATAAAAAAGTGGAGTTGGCTCTTCAAACAGGTCTTTTTGTTTTCCAAAGCTGTTATCATTTTTCCTTTATTACTGAGGGGAGAACATCTACCTGATAGTAAAGATGTCGCATGAAGGAATACATGCATTAAGTTTAATAAAGCAAATAAAATGTAAACAAAAAGGGCTCAAGTCCTCGTATAATTATTATTAGTTAAAAATATATAATTTCCTGACATTAATTTCAGTTAATGTTCTTCCTCTCATCTATGATATTATTTATTGTTGTATATATAATGGAGAATAGCAGCTTGTAGCTAAGTAAAACGTCATGACAGCTCAAGCTGTTTTTCTCTCAACATTCATCAATTTGTCAGAGTTACCAGGTTGATTTTCTCTTTCTTTTTTTATTGCAAGCCCGGTTTGCATATTATTTACATTCCTAAGCATCAGTTGTTTCCACTGAAATGAGCAGTGACGACTAATAATGACGTTACTATTTTACAGTATTAAAACTTTGTATTAAATGTAAAAAGGGAATCAATAAAATAGTCTTAAAGATGAGATCTAAAGGGCAATACATCCGTAGCTTCATTAGTAACCCTGACAAGAAAAATGACCGAAGCTGATGGTCCAAAACTGGTACAATAGTGACCCACTTATTTAGAGTAGATAATCGTCGAGCACATTTTCCTCAAATAAAGAGGAATATTGGTTTCGGTGACTCAAAATTGAATTCAAATTAAGATTCTTACATCCAAGAGGACAAAATTTTAACAACGTTCCTATCTTCTGAATCATTGACCTCAAAACGGAAGATGATTATTACATCACCAAGGAGTTATTGCTTAGGAAATATTTCACCTGAAAGAAAGAGAATGCAGAAGCTAGGAGATTTATTTTACTCTGAAATTCACGGTTTTTCCACAGATGAAACAGTAACTGGCTAGATCATTATTAGATGATAAAGTAATAAAGGATCCAATCAACTCGTTGATTCGGGAAATCGTTGTTCGAACAGTAGAAAGAGCCTCAGCGAAATGAATCCATATTAAAAAAGAGGAGTTTGCTAAATATTAGTCGATTACTAAATATTTTCTTATTGTGAAAACCATGAACATGAAGCAATGGATAATTATCGGATTCAATGACCGTAAATCCCCATCATTTTCCAATACCCTGTAGTTTTCTTTTCGATAAAATGGAGAGGCTTCGTCCATGAAGACTTAAACATAACCATAATTCTCACTTCAAGTAACGACTCAAGAGTTTTCATGCACATATCCAATTTCTCTGGAGACAAATTCACAGTGAACGAGGTAGTATCACAAGCATCAATTGTGAACTTGATGAGTATAAATTAAGGACGGAAATTTCGTAAGGAGATTTTTTACGGGATCAAGAACGTTTCCAATTTTGATTTTCACCGATAGGATCACGTCACGCATAGTTAATTGACAATTTGTCATCTGGTTTTTAACCATGATGTCATACAGTTGCTTCATTAACTCTCCTTATTACAGAAGTGAATCCGAAGTTTTCGAGATCAAATGCGAGCAATTGTTGAAGGGCATGCGAAGAGAAATTTGAAACAGATCACTTCTTCTGGTACGCTCAATTTCTCTCCAGTTTCTTGCAAATATTTCATATGATCAGACAGACGTCCGACTGAAGGTAAATAAAAACACTTCATGATTGAATTGAAATTATGTAGTTATCCATCTCACGGTATATAAGAAATATTTTCATTGCCACATCCATCCAAGGAGAAACATAGAAACTTATAAAAATAGAAAGATACATAGGCTCATCTCAATATTTCTTCAATGAAAGATGTATCATGCGGAAGTGTAACAATACTTCAATAATTTGATTGGAGTGCTATTAGCAGTGATGGCTAAACTATAACACAGAGGAATTCTGTCTGACACGTTAATGAAAAACTGATTTATTATATATCATTCTTAAACCTTTTATTCAGCTTCGTATATAAAGCTAATGAAAAAATAAATTTGTCTCTAATACGTCGTAGAAATGAGGTGGAGCTTAGTGACGTCACCTCACCAGTATTGTAGTCTTATCAAGAAGTATTGTGTTAAAAGAACTCAACGATCTGACATCAATCGTCACTAATTTAGTTTACCTGATATCAGCACGAGCATTGCATAAACGTCAATTCAGATTACTGCTTTACAAAGTGGAATTCACTCATAATGGATTTTTAATGTACAATAATGTACGTTGGCTTCGTAGAGGAAAAGTTCTCAAACGATTTGTCGAATGCTTGAATGAAATACAGTTCTTTCTAAACATGAAAAATAATAACAATTTTCCCGAGTTAGATGGTGATGCCTTACTCAGTAAACTAATGTTTTATACTGATCTATCAATGCATTTAAATGAATTAAATGTTAAGCTACAAAGCTACGGTAAAAGTATTGATATTATGCTTGGAATTTATCATCGCTTTATATTTTCCAACTTGATTTAGAAATTAAAAGCTACAAATACTTTCCAAGAGAGCAAAAGAACCGTGTGGAATTGAGTGATCATGATCAAGCTATCGAGATTACTGCTGAAGCCTATTGTACGTCAGTTTTAAGATCTCTGAAAGACCGATTTTCATCAAGATTTGCACAATTTCGGGCGATTGGATAAATTCTACATATCATAAAAAATCCTGATATAACGCAAATTTTACCCTACTGAAAATAGATTTTTTTGAATGGGTAAATATAGATAATTTGGAATTACAATCCAGTTTCATTTAAAAAAAAAAAAATATTAGTCATAGGGCCAATTTAGAAGAACTTTAGAGAGACAGATTGCATGGATCCGGCTTTTGTAATCAAGATGAAGAATTAATGTGTGCAAGGAATAGCATTCCTAAAACGCTTGGTGCTCTCAAAAGATTTATAAAAGCATTATAAATCTTTTTTCTCTTCAACATATGCAAGTGAAACATTGTTTTCTTCGCTAAACTGCATCAAGAACAAAAAGAGGAATCTGATGTCAGCTCAGACTGTGGTTTAATATAAGACACACATTATGAATCTAATATTAAAGAATTGGCTGCAGGAGTACATCATCACAAAATAAATAATAATCAGGTTAATTTTCTCTTCTATTATATTTGTTTTTTTTAGACTGAATTATGTTTTATAGACTGATAGTGTTAATTTGGCCTGTGTAATAATAATGTTAATTTACAAATATATATAAACCCTTTACCTGTCCTATATGTGTTCCGTTTATTAGATATAATAATACAGTTATTAATCAATATGCCATATTAATTGATGATGCAACCCCAGGTTGTGTAATACTAGAAAAGTATACATACCTAAAATCACTTATCATTTAAATTTGACACACAACGAGATAAATATTACAAAAAGATAGTGATACACCACCTGAAAAGTCTTGCTATTACTGTTCTATAGTATTTTTGAGGTATTATACTCTCAAACATAAAGTACTCCAGAAGAAGTATTTTATAAGCGCGATACAACGCTTATAACATTCCAGTCAAATGTTGAAGTAGCGTTACACTTCCGCATGATAAATTATCGATGGTTATTTTAGTTCTCATGTACTATATTTTTTCTTCAACTCATTTATATTTGATCTAAGTTGGTTCATAATTAAATTGTTATTTCTTTTGATTCTGACCATTTAAGGTTTATTTTATTGGATGAATTGATGAAAAATGATCATTTTATTTAGTGTTATTATTAAAACTTTTAATGTACGATATTGTCGGTTTCTTTCATATATAGGGAGTACAAGTTAGTTCGGGCCGTTCTCTAAAGATTGCTCTACTTTTATGAATGTTTCATAGTATCAGCAGGTTTGAATTGTTTCCGAGAGATTAGACATCTGCCGATAACATTTAATTTATATCGATTTGAGTTTCAAACAAAAACTTTTACTTTGTTGAATATGTCAAACTTTGTGGTAACTAAGCAGCATTTGAGAGAGGTTTTATGTTTCTGCTTTAATAGGAAAAAAAATGCAGCTAAAGTGCATCGAATGCTCGTAGAAGTTTACGGGGACAATGTTTCAACTGAAAAATTATGTAAGGAATGGTTCCGACATTTCAAAAGTGGTAATTTTAGCCGTGCTTTCAATTGCAAGCATCCCATTCAAAGGCAACAAAGGAAGGATTTTTTACACCGGATTGTGACTGGGGATGAGAAATGGATGTTCTAAAACAACCCCAAGGAGGAAAATATTACATTATGCTAGATCAATTTTTATTATCGTCCTCAACCTCAACACCAAAGCGGAATATTCATGGTTTAAAGGTCATGCTGTATATGTGGTGGGACTAAAAATGTGTTGTATACTATGAGCTACAACAACCTGAAGATTCTATTACGGTAGATAAATATAGACTATAATTGATTCATTTGAGTCGTACATTATGAGAAAAACGACCAAAATACGAGCAAAGACGTGATATAGTTATTCCTCTACATGATAACGATCGGCCTCATGTTGCAAAAGTTGTAAAAAAAATATTGGAAAACCCTGAAATGGGATATTTTAAAGCACCCGCCGTATTTGCAAGACATTGATTACTAGTTGTTTCGATGAATCCAGCACGATTTGGCAGCTCACCAGTTCACTTATTTCGAAGAAGTCGAAATTTGGCTCCTAACTTGAATCTCTTCAAAAGATGAGACATTTTTTCGAAATGGAATTTGAAAATTGTCTGAGAGGTGGGAAAAAGTAATAACCAGCAATGGACAATACTTTAATTAATCTGTAAATTCATTTCATTCTTAAAGAAATGAATTTTTATCACAAAAAAATGGTCCGAACTAACTTGTATTTTCTATACAAAAAATCAAACTTACAAAACATGATAGCATAATGTGTGTTCTTTTGAATGATGTATAATATATTTAATTCAATATATATTGAAAAATTGTTAAATTTTGATTTTAAAAATGACGTCACACAATATTTAAACATGCAAAAGCCGATAATAATGATCGAAATCTTTAACAAGATTGAATAATATGATATTTCTTTTATCATTTACAGATTTAATAATTAATAATATTCAATTATTTCAAATTGAAAGATTTTACATTGAAAAATAAAGTTTTTATAGGGACTGAAAACGCACTCTCACTTCAAGTGAGAGTGCGTTTTCAGAAAGTAGTTTTTACTCCGACTCCAGACTTAAATTTTCCAATCTTTTAACACTCATATCTCTGTTTCCAATGGAAGTATTGGCATTAAATTTTACACTTTATTCTTATAAGTCGAAAAAACGGTGTAAAGTTGAATCAAACCTACGAGATTGGGTTACAAAATCAAACCCATATGTAAAAGGAGAATAAGCAAAGTAGTTTTAAAGATGAGATTGAAAGGGTGATAAGTTTTTTGAAACGCTCCAATGCCCGGAAAATCTTTCTGAAAGCTGAATATGTTCTTATTAGAACCTGAAAAAATACAAATTGAGATTGCTGAAATGATAGGAAAAAAATTAAATCAAAATTAGAGACTGGTCTATTCTCATCATAGGATGCGTTAAAAAAAAGAAAATGCAAGTTTTACATCCGCAAAGGTAAAGATGCTAATTTCCAAAGAAGAAAAATCAGATATCAAATAGAGGAACTGAGAATCAATGGCAGTATCACAAATACAAGATTAGAAAAGCATATATTAGGAAAATAAAGAATCCATGATAATACTGGAAAATATAATTGTGTATATGAATATACAGGGAATGATTTCCTTTGAACATCTGCAAGGTAGTATTCAAATGGGAAAGTTATCGTCTCTAAAATTAGCTACAGGCAATAATAAAGTTTCCAGGAAGCTTGTAATTTCTATTCAAAATTATATCGTTGTCCTGACTGCAACGAAAAAAGAATGTGATTTTTGTTCATAACTGGGTAATCGTGAAGGATCCTGTAAAATGGAAGACGTTATTATTCCCTAAGTGATTCAATAGATTATAGAAACATTGAAAGAGTGTTTACATACACATAGTAGTTTAATAGTACACGAAAAAAAAACAAAAAACATGGGGATGAAAAAAGAATAATACTTCTAGCTATTTGTTTTTAACTAATTTTTATCTAAATAGAATCTTTGCTACGAATGATAGTTCCGTTTAACCTAGATACCATGTACAATGTACAAAGATTAATTGCAGCTATATCCTAGTGTTTTTCCTCCAGTTAATACTTATTCATAAAATTCATCTAAATTTTGTCATTTAAACTTATTTATGTTCTGACAAAAACAATGAAAATGATTTTTGATTTTTAAAAGGAATGAAGAGAACGAAAAAAATATTAGGGGAAATTTGAGAAATTCCCACTACCATTTCTTACAGTTACGTCAAAACCCATTATTTTCATAGGAGTGAAAACATAGGGCAGTCATTTCACCTCCACCTCTAATTTCTACAAAATTTGGATGTAACGTTTTCTTATACGAGATATGCATAGTTACAAAATTTAAGCATGAAATTTCAGGTCCTTCAAGATCGGTATATTTTATGGTGGGCTCACAGAAAAAGCAGTTTGATTTTTATTTTTCCTCCTTTTTTTCCCCATTATTTTTAAAATCTTCGTTATAACTAGGAATGTAAATAATATGCAAATCGGACATGTAATAAAAAAGTGGAGTTGGCTCTTCAAACAGGTCTTTTTGTTTTCTAAAGCTGTTATCATTTTTCCTTTATTACTGAGGGGAGAACATCTACCTGATAGTAAAGATGTCGCATGAAGGAATACATGCATTAAGTTTAATAAAGCAAATAAAATGTAAACAAAAGTCCTCGTATAATTATTATTAGTTAAAAATAAATAATTTCCTGACATTAATTTCAGTTAATTTTCTGCCTCTCATCTATGTTATTATTTATTGTTGTATATATAATGGCAGCTTGTAGCTCAGTAAAACGTCATGATAGCTCAAGCTGCTTCACTCTCAACATTCATCAATTTGTCAGGGTTGCCAGGTTGATTTTCTCTTTCTTTTTTTATAACACGCCCGAATTGCGTATGATTTACATTGCTAGACATCGTTATAAATAGGAATGTAAATAATATGCAAATCGGGCTTGTAATAAAAAAAGAAAGAGAAAATCAACCTTGAGCTGTCATGACGTTTTACTGAACTACAAGCTGCTATTCTCCATTATATATATAACAATAAATAATAACATAGAACAGCTTCGGAAAACAAGACTTGTTTGAACAGCCAACTCCACTTTTTTATCACACGCCCGAATTGCATATGATTTTCATTCCTAACGATGTCCTCTTCTTTTTCTTCTTCTTTTATTTCCTATGATGTCTCAAAAAATGAAGAAAATTTGTAGTATTGCGTAACGCTTCAATGTGGTTTCATAAACTGAAGCTTGCCGCGATAATATGAATCTACGGAAGAACCTAATGAAGAGAGAAATAAAGCAGAAATTTGTATGTTCGATGCAGAGAAATCTAAACTTATAAAATAATTGATATATTTTATTAGCGTCACCCAAGATTGTTAATAAACTGAATTCTGAGATGAACCGAGCCTTATCAATTATCTAAGATTATTATCTAATTATTTTCTCAATTAGCAAAAAGTCAATGGTTGTTAGCCTCCCCTACAGTACCACTTCTTTATCATACATCTAGGAAAACCGAAAATAATTGAAAAACTTGACTAGATTTTTGCTTAACATTTTTATTGAAATTTGGATTGAGTATGTATTTAGTTTCAACTGTCCCCGACTCTCTTACTTTCAAAAAGGCTTAGATATGGTACATTTTTAAATGAGTATAACTGTTGATTCCAAAAGTCTACCACTAAGATTTTTCTTAGTTAACATTACGACTGAACAAGTATTTCTTTTCGTTAAGAATCAAATGTTTTTAATGCAATTTTAAATTTAGTAATTCCAATTTTCAAGAATGTTGGCCAATTTAATATACAACAAATTAGGTTTTCTTAAAAAATCTATTGAGGATACTTAATAAAAGCAGTTTAAGCTAAACCAAAATTTAGCGATTCTGCATATCTTGTATGAAGAAACATTGGATTTAAATTTAGTCAAAATCTGAGGTGGTGGGTTTCAAAACTTAATTGTCGTCCATTTTCATATAGAATAGCACATAGACATCTTAAATATATTAAGAGATGAAAAATATCAACTAAGTAAGCAAAATGATGTACAAACTAATGGTTATCAAACAGCTTTGTCAAATCTTCAAAATACTTGTGAAAAACATTATCGATCTCTTCACGAAGTTCAAAAACAGGAAACAGAGCTTTACTGTGTGACATTTACTTAACTTCAGCGTAATGCAAGATAACTTTGTGCTCGACTCCCATTTCACTATAGGAAGATTGGAAAGACCAACTTCAAATGTAATTCACAATCATTATATTTGTCATCAATGTATTAGTCAACTTATAAAGGCAATTTTCTAGCTGCAAGTGCACGGTGAAAGAGCAATTTCCTAATATGGCTAGGACATATCACTGTACATCAAACCAATACCAACTAAAGGAATACTGTTTTTAGTAAAACAAATCTTCACTGCATCAAAAATCCATATCTTATGCGTATTCGGCTGTTTTGAGAGGTTAAAAGAAATAGAATATGTTCGTGAACTTCTTTGTCCAACACGTAGCTGACAAATCTCATAACCGACTACAATTTGATACATTTGTAGTCCCATCCATTTATAAACTAATTTTTTACTGGACTCCCTTCAATGCCTTCCACAACTTGTTATAAAATATTATAGCTCAATTCAACTATTCTACAACAGTTCGAGCCATTCGAGACAAATATCAGGTTGAGTATATTTTTGGTTTCCACGCTGATAAGAACCTTAACCATTTCTACAACATATAACTTAATTATCTCCTCTGCCACAGAGTATGGCTCCTTCGTCCTAGATAGACTATACAGTCTAATATGATATCAGAAGCATAGACCTATTCTGAGAAACACATCCAAACTTTGACAATGTGCCACCACAGTTGAATCGAGTTCTCTTTACCTTCAAGTATGTAAATCAAATCCAGCGTCCTTGCAATCTTGCTTCCTTTCGAAATAATTCTTCTGCTTTGAAGGTTTGAACAGTACAAAATACATTGAGACCGTTGAAGACCTTCATTATTAATTTGAATCGTAAATCCATACGCAACAGACATATGATTCCACTGGCACTTCTTGGAAATGAAAAATAAATTAATATAGTTATACATTAACTCAGTTCAAAAAAAGGTTATAGATAAATTAATGATATTGAAGTTATATAATTGATCTAGCTTATATTCTTTGTAAAGCAGTAAAACTTGCCGTGAAGAGCTCATACAACAGGATTTTCAAAATTTCTTATATATGACCTCATCTAAATTACCAGAAATTCATGTGTCCTCCACAGAAGAGAAAACACCCTTAAACTTTTAATCAATCTTTAAAAAAAAATATCATACCGATTGACGTTTTGAATATCAATTTAATTTAATTAAAAAATAAAGCATAGCACTGGGCACCTCTTGGAAGAGCCTTTAGTACCCTCAAGAGGTACCAGGATCCCAGGTTAAAAAAAATATGTACTTTTATCCCATCTTATTCACGTATTTGCTTTCTTGATGATCTACATAAACCGACAACAAGAAATTTTAGTGCTCAAGGTGCGACATACGACAATTGTAGGAATTTTAAAATATTGATGTTAAGAATGGATCTAATCCCTGAGTAATTTCAACTCAATAGGAAAAAACGCAATTTGAATTAATATTGAAATACAACATGATATACATTTTGCAAGTTCTTACCACCCCAATGAGATACACAATATAACTAAATTACAATTAATCGAAAAAATTAAATATATTTATAAGTACATCAACTACATTTGAAATAACATTACAAATGTTGAAATTGAGCCAATTCAGAATTCATAAAACAGGAACCTCTATGAATAAAGTTCCATTGAACGCGGTGTAAATGAATTTCTTTCTTTCCTTATATTATTTTTGACTGATTTATTCATACAGAACAGTGTTCCTCAAACTATCATTACAGGGTACATCTATTAAATAATCAAAAGCATGGGATGCACCCAAGAACAATTTTTTTGGCCTTGTTTTTTTTTTAGGAAATAATAATAAGTTTAAAATCTTATAAATTAATAAACAGGAGCAAAAAAAATACAACGCACTAGTTATTATCTAAGGAACACCAATGAGCAGCATTGCACCGTTTGATAAACCCTAATACATAAAAAAAAGTAAAGGAAAAAGAAATGGTCTTACACTCCGCGTCAAGTGGAAACCTGTCACCAATAATAATGTAATATATATATATATATATATAGTAAGATATATTTAAAGGGCCAATATTAGGAACAATGTTAAAAATCCAAAAAAACTTAAAGTTCAGTCGTAATAACAGTTCTTAGTCGATTTATCTTTGGAGACATTTTCTTTTTACAAGATATATTATCTGACACTAACCATGGTGATATTTGATCAAGGCTAGAACAACTAGAAGAGTTACTATATTTCTTATTAACAGTATCGTTATTAATGCAAGCTGTACATTCTTTTTTAGGGTTTACATTTTCCACATTGAAGGCGGGTAGTTTGTAGATATATTGCTGAGGTGAACTCACTGATGACAAAGAACGAGTAACAGGCTGATTCGACGCAAAAGAAGTCTCCTATTTCACATAAAAATAATTAATTAATGAGTTATTGTACAAATTTATTAATAGTAATTTGAGTTGAATCTGCATCGAAATATAATTAAAATTTCCTAATGTTGTCAATTTACTTCCAGAAACCATTGAATAAATTTATATAAGAAAAATGAAAAAAATATTCCAATTGAATCCGGGTCAACAACCAAAATCCAAGATTCCAATAGTACATAAACCCCTTAACTAATATGTACGTAACACCTATGTTTAAATACAATTTCTTTACAAATGTATTATGTTCAGGAATATTGAGATCAATAAATCGTTAAATTAATTATGTTCAATAATAAATATAGTGAAAGAAACGGTCAATTCAGTAAATGAACGTCGCCCGAATATCAAACACGGGTATTTCAATAAAAATTTGAAACATCGTAGGTACCTCATGTCACAGATTTTGATAAAATTAGCAGTGTTAGATATATATCTAAAAGTTTAACGTTTCAGGGATTAATTTAATTCACAACAAAAATTTTGAGTATCTGAAATTCAGCCCTGATTTTCCAACCAATATTAATATAAAAACAAGTTCAGATTTTACCAACACCTTACTATAAACTTATTCACTTCAATCTAATAAAAAATATTTTTCAGAATCTTCATGTACTCTAGTTACAAATTTAATTTAATATTTTTAACAAATTACACCGTCACTAAGTTTCAATTTTTTCTATCGCAGATTATATTACTAAGTTTCTGATTTCTTCTATACACAAAAATACAAAAATTGAAAATTTATCTCAATAAATTTATTTTTGTGACCGCAGGATCATTTTTACTAAATTGTGATTTTCGTCTTATAACATCTATTGAAGCTAAAATTTCAAGATAACGAAACAAGTTACTTTAAATAAACAATAAAGCTTATTCTGGATAAATTTAAATTTAAAAAAAGTAATGAACCACTTTTTATGTTTGAGAAAATTCATATTGAATACTGAAAAGTCAAAAAAAAATTATTCATCTCATTGGAACTGAATATTTTTTTCATTTTTGACGCAAAAAACAAATAATTTATGGCGAAAAAAAAATTATCTATCTAAAATAAAACACATTAAAAAAACTCGTATTTAAAAAAATATTAAA
This sequence comes from Lepeophtheirus nordmannii, assembly GCA_963680855.1. Classification (NCBI taxonomy): domain Eukaryota; kingdom Metazoa; phylum Arthropoda; class Copepoda; order Siphonostomatoida; family Caligidae; genus Lepeophtheirus; species Lepeophtheirus nordmannii. The sequence continues at coordinate 7,956,607 of OY804526.1, read as the reverse complement.
GATTTAATATAATTTAGAGAAATGTGGTTTTTTAGAATTATGTCAAGGTTTTGTGATATTCCGAGAATTTGATGATAAAATAGATACATATACTGATTACGCAGGTAATAACATTAGTAAAGATATGAAAAAAGAGCCAATACAGTGCTGTACCCGTAAATGACTACATTTGGTAATCTGTACATTAAAAAAATCTTCCTTTATCCTTTCTATGTTCCTCTTTAGTTTTCCTTGTCCTATTCGTCAGTTATAAATTCAATAAGAATAAGCACCACTTTGAATCAATTTTTAAAATGCCCAAAGAATTTAAACCAAGACCCTGGATCGCCATCAATGGAGGTGAAAGCGTTTGGAATTTCGACAAGGACAAGAATGAGATGACATGCCGGCTATGCTATTTCACAACTTCATTAATGAAAATGTTTCCGATCATGAAACAACCAAATCGCCGATGTATATTTGATTTAATGTCTGACATAACTAAATTGCTTGTTTCATGTAATATCCTGTCATGGAACACCCAAATATCATCAAATTTATGGAGAAACATACCGGTAAATTCGCTCCTTCTCGTTTTTGCGTAACCCAATCGTTGAAAATTAAAAGTCAAGTCGTGATTTCTAAGATAAAACAGGAAGTTGGCGAAAAAGATACATTCATGGCAATAGATATGTTAAATTTTGTACTCTTATTTGTATTGATTAGGTATTAAGTAATCCTGGATATATTTAAATTTAACCAGGATTTTATTATTAATCATTATTCACTTGTTTTAATTATTTTTTATTAAACCTTGCACTGCGGCTCCCGGATATTTCCGGGAACGAATTTGGTTCATAAAAACGGCTCCCGGAAAAAAACGGGAATCGACTTTCCTTCCTTCCTAGATAAATAAATACTTCTAGAGGTTGTTTACTGATTGTTTGTTTGTTTCACTCCTTGGTAAACCCCACCACACCGGAACCTAATCCGGTATCAGCCGGTATAGGTCTACTTAGGAGTTAACATCTTTATTATCAAATATAATATCAACATTTACGCCCAATATACCATGTTTTTTCTTTTTCTTTTTACCCATAGTAGATTTTCGATTTGAATTTTCGTGACTCTCAGACTTGCCTTCAGTGGCACAAGCAAGATCGGTTTTATCCTGCATCACAACATTACTTTTTTCTCTTTTCCTTTATGTAATTATGTTGCATTTTTCTTCTTCTTCTAGGTCATCATCAACTATAGGCGTTTCAGACTGAGAGAGAATTACCTCCTGGGTTGTATTAGGTTTCAAGTTGTTATTATTATTTCCTCTTGATTCAACAACTTCAGGCCGAGAGGAAATTATCTTCCTCATTGTATTTGATGGCAATTCATAGCTATTTTCACATGATTCAATAGCTTCATGTAGGTCACTTTGACTTTTATCTTTTACTTCGTCCTTTTCTTTTATGTTACTTTGGTTTGTTTACACAGGACTGCAAACCATTTCTGTATTTATTGTAAGTTCTTGAGTAAACAAACAATCCTTGTTTTACTTAAGCCTGTTTAAAATCCATAGGACATAGAACTTATAGCCCTTAGCATTTTGTGTGCATTTCGTCTTTCCGTGGCCGAAGTTGAAGCAAAGAGAACATTGCTTAACTGCATTAGCTAACTCCATATGAAAAATCTTACCATTGATTGGTAAGAATGAAGGTACATTTTTAGGTGTACCTCTTACCAATATGTTCAATGAAAAACTTGGTTGTTTTAATAGATGTGGGAATTGCTTCAGCACCAAAGAACTCTTCAGCTCCATCCCCTCATTTTGTTTATGGTGAGCTACTTTAATTCCCTCAACTGTAGCAAAGGGGTTCAAGTGGCTGGCGACTTCATCATAGGAAACAGTTCCCCAAGCGCTCTTCAGTCTTATATTGAAGGTTCTTTCACTTTGCATCATGTCGGTAAAATCCCGACACTCAATTTTTGCGTTGAAAGGTTCCAGATTTTTCAGTTCCATCATTATGGGGAATGTAATTATTTCACCAAAAGAAGCGAGAAGCTTAGGCTTCGTTAATATTATTTCTGGACGGTATGGTGTCTCACAAGAGACTGAACGGTTAAGTCCCAGTGCATCACGTGCGATAAGGGCAACATTCTCCAGATTCATTTGCTGGAAGGTGATTCTCCTACCACTATTTGCATCACAAACAAATAATGAGAACTTTATCCAGCCCATCTTAGAGTTTTTGCCTATATCTCTCCCATCACGCTTGTAGGCCTGTGAGGTAGGTATACAGGAGGGATTATGCACTTTGTTGTTGTTTCCTTTAACTACTGCAGAGTAGGCAATAGAAAATGAATTACCTTCTGTTCTTCCTTCTGTTGCATTTCCCTGACTATCGGAAGAATTTTCAACTCCCTGATAAGAAACCTTTCCTTCTTCGCTTCCAGGATCTTCGATAGGATTATCCATTTCACACGGATTGTTGACGGTCGTGGGGGCTTCCATCCCCTTTTTGGAGCCTTACACTATAGCACTACCACAAAAACGGTATAAAAAAGTCACTATAGCGTCACAAATAGAATTTATAAGATGGAGTTCCAAATAACGCCTCCTCACTTCTTATTAACAGAAGAAGACCTTCTTGTTTATTGATTGATTGTAAACATAACATAAATTCCCGTGTAACTCAATCGGTTGCGGGCCTTATCGTTTGTTTTGGCGCACTTTTTACTTACTACAAACTAGTCATAATTGTAGCGAAGTAAAATCGAAACATTGATCATGGCGGATGCGATTTCTGACGAAGTTTTTTCTAGTGTTGGTATTAATGATGGTACTCCTCGTCATGTAAATGTCAACCCAACAGAAAAGAAACGTCTTACTGATCAGCATTTTCTTCAAAAAATTCCAACACCTCTTGGAAAGAAGCAGATTTCCCGTGTATGTGTTGTTTGTGCTCCAGCTGACAGAGCTTTGATGAAAAAAGATGGTATCAAGAAAAAACGTGCTGGTTGATAATCTGTTTATGAATGTGATCTTTGTAATGTGACATTGTGTGTTAACCCGTGTTTCTGCATCTACCATAAGTATTCAGATTTTGTGAAAAAATATATTCAGGAGATATCCTAATAATTCTGAATTGATTCGTATGAAAGTACATGAACTATAAATTTTAACCGAAAAACTTTTTTTTTTAAATAGTGAAGTTTGGGGGCCTGGGGAGCAGTCAGGCTAGTTCATAATTCTTGTTTTTTCTTCTTTTTGATTAATTAAACTCATTATCTTTCAAATGAGCCCTTATTGACTTCCTGGATATAAATATTTGGGAAGTTATGGGAGTTTATTTAACAGACCCTAAAAAATGGATTTTTACTGAAAATTGCTCAGTTTCCATGGTATATGCAGCATTTGCAGCCTCAGCAGTGCAAGGGTTAATATTATTTATATATCAGTAAATATACATACCAAAGCTAATAATTCTAAAAGCGAGTAATAAACTTATTAGAAAACAAATGCTAAAGGGAACAGTTTAAAAAAATGTATGGAGACAGATACCTACAAAAAATAGCAAAACTGGTTGATAAAATAGTGGGACGTAAAAGGCAAAAACAACAGCTTTAAAAAAAATAACAATGAAAGAGAAGGATTGAAGATTTAATATCTTAAACTTCTCTGAGTAACTGGATACTTTGATAAACGTAATAGTTGATTCCTGACGAAAAGGAAGTACCTTGGGATCTATTAGTGTAAATTATCTGCATCATTATATAATTTACTCTGAAGTTATCATTTGTTTCCAATTTCAGCACTAGAAACCGATTTATCCTATGCTATCTTATTTAGATTCCTTCCAAAAAAAAAATGTCAAGAATCTCTTCTACAATCGTAAAGGAGGTGAACTGGTGTCTCTATTGCATATTTACATAAAGTCGGTATATCTGTGTATTTTTTATTAAATACAGTAACAAAACCCCTACTTCAGCATGTGTTTGTCAAATTTCCCCAACCTTGTCATTTTTATTTTGAGATTGGTTTAAAGATTCATCGATACCCTATCATTTCATATATCAAATCCCATCACAACCCCTCACGCCTTTCTATTCTTGATTATTTTCAAAGCCATATAAGATATAATTGATGGGGCGGGCACAAACATTTACTTTGGATTTAGACAACCTTGCTGCCGCCGTTGCCTTAAAAACGAGTAAGTTTCTAATTGTTATCTTAAGCTCGAAAGCACAAAATTATGAAACAGAAGTTATTTGATTTTCCCTGCATAAAATGCATCTACCTGAAATCCACAAGTTGAAGTAGACAGGTTTATTTTGTCTAAATAGTAGCATAATATTATATATGGAATAAATGATTTCCAAAAGCACACCATATTTCTCCAATAAACACTAGGACATTGAACTACGTTTATTAACACCGGTCGGACGGCCAGGTACTACTCCCTTTAAAAAACAAAACATCCTTTTTGTCAGCTGATATTATTGCATATAATTTATTAACACTATTTCCTCGTTTAGATAGTAGGAGTTGATTCGTTCCTACATATTTGTTAATATTAAACATGTCTTCCAAGAAAAATTAATAAATAGTATATAACAGCATAACTTTATAAACCAATAATACAACAACAAAAACAGTAATAACTAAATATTATTCTACTTTTTAATACTATCTTGAATTTTAACAAATTGTTCGTCTTTTTGTTTCGTCAATACATTGACCACAAACATACTTTTTACAATTAACTTCCTTGTTTTTGTTAGTTTTTTTTTTTACTTTTTTAATTTGACATGTTTTTATTTTTCTGAAAACGGAAATATCACTAATATCTGCTAAATTTTCTTCATCATTCCTATCTTCAATATTTTCATTCACGTTTCTGTTGACAGATTGTAGCTTCTCCATCAGTAAATAAATTATGAGACTTATACTTTCTACATCTAGCAGAGTTTTTCTAACCATCAGGTGCTTTCAAATCAATTTCAAGCCGTTGAATCAGTCAACGAGGGAAAGCTTCCTTCCATAATTATGTTATCCACAATTGAAGTAACTTTGAAAAGGACCTATGAGATTTATTTATGTATGTGATAAAATATTACTTCTTTATAGCTCTAGAATTTTTTTTGATCATCTTGTGACCAAAGTATTAAGTTCCACTCCGAAATTAAATAGTCACAATCATCATAGACCAATCACCAATGAGATTCATCACATGATGTCGGAAAAAGTATTTGTTATATATTTTTTTCTCTGTCAAGCCCGTCTTGTTATCTTTTATTAAGTTAGCTATGTACATATGGGCTAGTCCACATCAACTCAACAAATAAACACACTTAGTAAAAATTCATTTCGATGCATACAAATTTGAGCCGGAGGAGGATTTCAATAGAATGTTTATATCACAAGAATGTCTTACTTTAGCGAGCTATAATTTAGTTTAGATTATATATTTATAAATATGAGCTTTAAAAAATATAATTCTGTGAAGGTCAGGTGACCGATAAAATTATCAGGTTTATCAGATTATCCTATTGAAAAAATACTAGGAAGCAATATTATCTCAACAGATTGAAATCTATATATTCATATTTAAATGAAGTTTTACATATCCGTCCAATAGAATTATCACGTACAAATGTTCTAACTTAAGTAGAGGTCAACTTGACCGCTCAGTCTTTCTTGGTAGACCATCACATATTTTTTTAATCAATAGATGTAATTATTTTAAAATAAGGAATAATCATTATAGATATAGAAAAACTACCCAAATATCTTTCTCTGCTTATGCAAACTTTCTATGACAGATGACAGATTCTGCATTTTCCTCATAGTCGTTTAACCCATCCACAATTAGAATTTTTCAATCCAGGGTAAATACTTGAATTTTGAACACTTCACTTCTAAATCGATTAGTTCCAGTATTTACCTATATATCAGCAAAATTTTAGACAAAGTATGATTGAAAACAGTCTAACTGGGACTAATACTTAGCTAGTGTAACAGTAAATAATAAAAATAATCGATTTACAAAGTTAAGTGGCGAAAATTCAAGTATTTATCCGATCATCCGAGATAAAGATTTTTTTTGTTTCCCATAAGAAGGCTTTGTTAATGTTCACTATAGATTTGTTCATATGATGGAAAAAAGAGGTAAATCAAAGATGAACAACTTTTGAGATAATTACGGAGCTCTTAACCATAACTTTCTCCAAAACATTTAGCCTTGCAGGTATATATTTCACTACAATGGACCTCAACCTTTCCAAAACAGATGCTTTATTAACTTTTATTGCACGAAATAAGGATGAAACTATATGAATTAATAATAGCGAAGCCTCTTCTACATATTTCAATGTTGGAAATTGATTCTTTAATTCTTCACAATTGTGTGTAAGTAGTTCAAATTTGTCTAAATTTACTTTTAACCCATATTCCTAATTGAATTTTTCTAGAAAAATTTGAATTGATGAGATACTGTCATACATCTCTTTGTTTGTTCACGTGAATGAAGAGATCATCAGTGTATAAAAAGACATTGATTGTTAAACAAGTACATTTATTCATCTAATCTCAGCGTGGGTATCTATCTCTTAGAAGATAATGTAATTTTACCGAGGAATAGTTAAAGTCAGACAATCCCTCTCATGACAACCTTTTGTTCTAATAAACTTTTTATTTTGGCAGTATTTAACAGCATCTCGCAATCATAGTACTGAGAGGTCTAACGACTATTAAATATTAAATTATTTCTTAAAACTGCGCCCCCATATTTCCCCCTTCTAATACAAGTTTTCAGAAAAGATAAATTTTAGCCATTTATATAAGAAGAAATTTTCCAATATGACACTGCCTAAAATATACCACTCCTTCATACTACCATGACCACAGTACCCCTTAATTCCACTTTTCTTACTTATTATCTAGCCTATAACAAAACTGAATAGGTACCCACATTGATTAAAAATTTAATAATGATTTTCATAACTGTTCTACCTTGTCTGTAACTCAAGAAAATGGCTGAAAACAAATACAAAATGTAAACATTTGAAGCGTTTTTTAAGTAAAAACATAAATACTTTACATAGAAATATTAACATTAAAAAAATTAAACCAAAATTTAAAGAGAAGTTGTGATCATCACACGAGATAAAATCAAGAAATGAGAATAGCAGAATAAAGAAGGAAAGGAAAAAAACAGTCCTTTTTATTTTTTGGCCATTTTCACTCCTTAAGAGAAGACCACGAGTCATATATTATTCTAAGTATTACCATTTATAAACTGAAGTTCTTAAAATTCTTTCAACATATTTCAGATAGTTGTCTCTAGTTTATGTATCATCCCCTTTTTTAAAACATCATGTTTGTGAAAGTGTGGTTTCGCCTTCTAAAAATGTGATGAATATAATTTTAGTCGAATAGACGATTAATAATTTATACTGGTACGATTACCTTATAAACCAGTTGATAAAAATTGATGCTATTCACGTCTTTTTTATTTCCTTCCCATCTACACTATTACATTCTTAAATAAAGCATAATGTGCTCTTTGATATCCTCCAAATTCATGACCACTATCCAACCTCTGGTCAGTGTTGACGTCTCATTCGTGATATCGATAAAGAAAAATGTGAATAAAGTAATAAGTTTTTGATTGACGGCAGTTCTTGTGTTCTTGGTCTCTTGGATATGAGAGCAAATAAAACGCCGTGTTTCCATTGGTTTTGTCATTAATGAGTTGTTCGTTGTCGTGATCAATACCTAGATACCTTTATTAGATATGGATGAACAAATGATTCAATTCAAAATAAGTGGACTGAGAGTTTGTATAAAAACTTTTTATTTTATTTTTGGAATGAGTAGAGATAAGATTCTAAGGTTACAGGCTCATTATGAGACTAACAGGCTCACCCACGGAGAGCACAAGTGAATCGGAAGACCACATAAGCATTTAAGCATATATTTAGTTTTGAGTTCATTAAAACTCTTAAAGCAAAGACATGTTGCTTAATCACATTCAATTATATTGTTTCAATCTAGAAATTGAATATATACATTTAATGCACTCATTATTAGTTTATTATCTAAAAATATATAATATTCAGATATAAGAATTCGAGTTTATTTTCTGTCTCTCTCATCTATCACATAATATATGTATATATATGTTTTCATCAGTAAATATTAAGGAGAAAAGCAGTCTGTTGCTCATGACGACTGAAGCTGCTCCCCTCTCAAACATTCACCAAATTGTCAAGGTTACCAGGTTGACTTTCTCTTCCTTTCTTTTATTTACAACACAGGGTGTGTGAACTTGGTCTGAAATTTTCACATCTTATTGCAAGTAGCCAATGTTTCCAAAATTTTGGCTTGTGGTAAACGATATCATGTCGTTTTCTTTAACGCCGTCTGCTCCATCACGATTATTACTAGGAATGTAAATAATATGCAAATCGGGCTTGTAAGAATCAAAGAAAGAGAAAATCAACCTGATTACTCTGACAATTTCATGAATGTTGAGAGGGAAACAGCTTGAGCTGTCATGACGTTTTACTGAGCTACAAGCTGCTATTCTCCTTTATATATACAACAATAAATAATAACATAGGTGAGAGGAAGAAAATTAACTGAAATTAATGTCAGGAAATTATATATTTTTAACTAATAATAATTACAGAGGACTTGAGCCCTTTTTGTTTACATTTTATTTGCTTTATTAACCTTAATGCATGTATTCCTTCATGCGAGATCTTTACTATCAGGTATATGCTCTCCCCTCAGTAATAAAGGAAAAATGATAACAGCTTTGGAAAACAAAAAGACCTCTTCGAAGAGCCAACTCCACAAAGTCTCGCACTTGGCATTTTGCATATTATTTACATTCCTAATTATTACTAACTATTGTGCAGCAACTCCAAAGAATTTTGACTTGTTCTACAAATTTTTTAAAAAAATAACCTGATCATAACACCGCTAACTTCTAGAAATAATTGTTCATACCCTCACTAGTTGAGCAAGGTAGACATTTTTTCATCTATAGCAATTAGATAGAGGAGAGTAGAACTAACCAAGAGATATGAACATCGAACTTTTTGGCCCGCATCTTGACCTATAATATATCATCGTTTATTTAAAATAGTACGTAGGCTGCTATATATATTTCTGGCGTTGACTACTCTAAGTGTTGCCAGGTGCAATCTGACATTTCTATTGGTAAGTTTGACATTTTTGTAGCATAATCGTACTCAGAATGTTTTAACGTAAGACAATCATTTATGTTGTTCACAGTGACTTGAAAAAATTAATTTGGCAAAAATATGGAACTAACTCATGAACATTTTCGTGCAATCATTTTTCATAACTTTCGACGTGGATTATCACGACGCTCGCTCAAAGACGAATTCCGTGAAGGCCGTCCAAAAACGGCCGTTGTGCCAGAGAACATTGATGCCGTGTGTGGAGTGATAATGTAAGATCGTCATGTGACATACCGTGAGATAGAAGCATCCTTGGGCATTTCTTTCACCAGCATACATTTGATATTGCATGAACACCTGGTCGTAAAAAAGATTTGTTCTCGTTGGACCCCGCACAATTTGACAATCGCTCAAAAGAAGGCACATGTCGATTGGTGCAAAGTAATGTTGAAAAAATACATTCACGGTGCTTCAAAAGACGTTTATAAGATCGTCACAGGTGACGAATCATGGATCTATGTGTATAAGCCCGAAACAAAACAACAATCGACCGAGTGGGTCTTCGAAGACGAGCCAAATCCAACGAAAGTTATTCGTGAAAGAAGCACTTCGAAGGAAATGGTCACCTGTTTCTTCGGCAAAACTGGTCATGTAGAGACTGTTCCATTTGAGCATCGTAGGACGGTCAATTTTGAGTGGTACACCACAATTTGTTTGCCTGAAGTCTTGGGAGAAATTCGAAAAACGTTCACCATGACAATGCGAGCTCTTACACATCGGCTCAAACCAGCACCTTTTTGACCGGCCAAAACGACGAATTGATGGGTCATCCGCCGTACAGCCCTGACTTGGCACTCAATGACTTCTTTTTATTCCCGCACATCAAGAAAAAAACTTTATTCGCCAGAAGATGCTCTTGAAGCGTTTAAAACCCATGTTTTGGAGGTGTCTCAATCGGAGTGGAAAAAGAGCTCCGACAATTAGTTTGAGCGCATGCAAAAGTGTATAAATCATGCTGGAGAATACTTTGAAAAACAATAAACCAATTTTGATGACAAATATTCGCATTTTCATTATTAGGCCAAAAATATATATAGCAGCCTACGTAGACCAATCATCATGAATTTTTTTCAACATTATACGAAAACCGAAATTTGTTAAATAATTATGTTCATAATTTTGAACTGTTTTTTCAAATATTGAATCATAGCTTTATAATTATTTGTAAAAAAACATCTGGATATAAAATATATGAAATACTAACTCATTCTAAAGAATAAAAAAAACCTTCTTTATGCCAACTTACAGTTTTGCATAATATTTCTGCTCACGGTTTATGAGGGACCAATCATAATTTACATCATCATTCTTGAGATGAATGTCAAACAATAATAGACATAATGATTATAGATAGTCCATATAGATTACTTACATGACTAGCGGAGGGGGGGGGGTAAAAATAATTCAAAAAATGATGACATAATTTATGAATAACTCCTAATTTTAATACGAAAATATTACTTAATACAAACCATATCATTTAAATTCCTAATAGAAGGGAGATGGCTCCTAATAAAGTCACAAAAGAATGTAAAATATTATAAAAATCCCTATTTCCAGTGTATTGGGATCAAATAATAAATAAACAAACATGATAGGGCAGTAAAAATTTGCTCAAGGATACTCTCTTCAGGAACTGTACTTATCGCGTATTTAAGACAACATCCCAAATTTCAAGTTGATATATCGATGTTTAGTCTACCACATTTAAATTTGAAGTAATAAAATTTAACTACAGAATAAAAATACTCAACTAACACAGAATTTGAAACTTTTTGGAACAGAAGTTTTTAATCATTAGACAAGAACGTGTGCCAAATTAACGTTCGATGAAATTAACCGTTTATGAAATACGGTCACTATATAGAAGTTCTTCTTTCAACTTTAACCTTAATATTTAATAGAAAGTCGATAATATGCAGTAGGGTAAGTAGGCCTGAAATTTGGAACTCGATAGAGCTACTAAAAAAACAAGTGCAATAGAGCTACTTAAGTAACTCTACCGTGAGTCTTAGATTTCTAGTGGATTTTTGATCGAAATTTTATGAAAATTTACACATTTAGATGGACTATTTCTTCTTGGTTAAGGATTTTATAGAGCATTTGACATCTCATTGGAAAGCAGTGGGTTTCAGCAATTTAACACATTCCTTATTAATTAATTTCATGTAATATTCAAGAAGTTATTTAAGTACAAACGATTTGGCCGACTTTTGGGCTTACTCCTACTGCTTATGCCCTCAAAAGTCCCTTGTGCATTAAAAACACTGCGAATCATCATTTTTTAATGCACAAAATGAGTATCCTTTTAGGCTTAAATTGAAGATGGAAAATGGGCCATATTAGCACAAAAAGTAGGGTTCGATTTCTCAAAAACCGTCGGATTCTCGAACAAAAAAATTACATATTTAAAATCAGTGGGCAATATTTAATAACTTTAATTATACTTATACCCTTAGGATTTTAGACTGTTGACCCGTGTTATTTACACCGTTATTTATACAGCTGCAGCAAATCTTATTAGAAAATATTGAAAATCATTAGAAAAATTATTCTGAAAATTTCTTCCCGAAATATGGTTGATTAAGAAGAAGCACTAAATTCTGCAATTAAGAATTAAAAAACAATATGAAGTAACTTACTATATTTATTGTTTTAATATCGGTTTCTATTGACGGAAGCAAAGGTGGAGTAGGGTCAATAGAGTTTCCGTAATTAAATTTATCATTTATGATTTTGCTTATGGCATAATAGGTCGAGTTCCTTTCAATTAAATTTAATCTGTCAGGCGAAATATGCCAACATTGCTCCAAATTATAATCTTTTTGACTCTTCTTCTCATCATGCATAAAAAGTGCCTCTTTTTGAAGACCCATTTGTTCACTTGTACAAAAATGCGTTGCTGATATGGAAGAATCCGTGGAATCCAAATTGACGAGTTTTTGAGATGATTCTTTACAACTTAACAAAGATATTATTTTATCTCCTTCGACTGATATAGAATCAGTGCATGGATCTGTTCCTTTATTTTCACGGGGAGTAAGTAAATTATTTTTGTAATGATCGAGAGGAATTGGTTTTGAACCAGCTTTGATTGATTGATTGTTAGGCAGCATTTCCATGGAATCTGAAATATCTAAAAATAATAACTTTTAAAGAACGTAATTGAGCATGCCGAAGTTTATTCTAGTAATTTTTTTAAAAACAAAATTTGTATGGAATTTACAAAAAAGAGCAAAATTTATGGAACTTGCAAGTGACTCCACCAAAAATTAAATTAAATTGTGATCTATCTTTAAAAAAAATAGTTGAAAATATCATATTACCCTAAGGAGGAAACATAACTTATAATGTTGTGTATATTGTTCTTCAGTTAGCAAGATTTAAAGAACAAACACACACAATATTCAATACTTGCATCAACATGGGTTTACAATATTACGTAAATAAGGCGTTTCGTCGCATTTTCAACAGGCGTATTCAGACCCAGTTACGTGGATAAAAAAAATGCTCATGTCCACTTGACTCCTTGAAAAAAGTACACGGTAATATATTTTTTCCTTTTCTCTTCCGTACACATACATTTGTACGATCTTTGACTGGCTCTATTTTTTTCAATACAATAGTGCAGTTCATACTATGTACAAATATTTATAAAAAGTTGGCTTTCTTCTTTACTTCAGTAAATTATTAAACTGCAGATGTTTTGAGAAACTTATCTTGATGAAGCTTCTCTTCTTACGTTGTATAGTAAACCCACCTTTTAGCTTGTCACAGAAAAATACACATCAATTAGTAGTTAATATAAAAGAAGTAAGAACAAATTAACTTGGCAACCTTGACAATTTGATGTATGTCTGAGAACAGAGCAGCTTCAGCTATCATGACGTTTTACTGAACTACAAGCAACTATTCGCGTGTATAATTACACATACATGTATATGGTTAAGTAAAAAGTTCTGAGCGTTTTTCACTCGATATCTTTAGTGAGCTATATCTCACGATTAATACATCGCATAAAAAAAGCTTCAAGTATGCTTAAAGGTTAAGCGTGCACTCAAAAAGTTAATATACATTTTTGTGTTTGATGAAGACAGTTGTATGATACAGCGTTCCAAAAAAACAAAAACAAAACAAGAAACGAATATTCTTCTGTGTCACTGCAACCATCGTAAAAAGGCAGAGTAGGCGGTCAAAAAAAATGGTGCTGTCTATGGACCCTCTACGGTATCGAATGCAACTGCAAAGCAACGTTTCAAACATGGATCACGTACGAGAAAAACAGCCTAAAAAATCGTGGTCAAAGCACGGTGGAGCGGCTCAAACCATCGCCATGCCCAGATTAATGCCAAGAAGGTTATAGTTTATGTTTGGATTTGGGATTGAAAAGCACTATGAGCTTCTCCCATTGGGCCAAACATTCAATTAGAACTTATACTGTCGACAACTGACCAGATTGAAGTAGACAATTGACCAAAAGCAGCCAGAATTAGCCAATAGAAAAGGTGTTGTATTCCATTAAGACAGGTCACACACATCTTTAAAGACGCGCCAGAAGCTCTGAGAACTTGGAGAGGAGGTTATATTTAGGAATGTAAATCATATGCAATTCGGGCATGTAATAAAAAAAGAAAGAGAAAATCAACCTGGCAACCCTGACAATTTAATGATAATCGAGGGGGGAAGCAGCTTGAGCTGTCATGACGTTTTACTGAGCTACAAGCTGCTATTTTCCTTTATATATGTATACAAATGAAAACATCAAACCACAAACATTACAATACGTTACTCCAGATTCATTATTATATTCACAAATATCATTAACTCCATTCACCTCAATGAATAATAACCATGTTTTAATTTTTCCTTTGTTCCTCACCATGATATAATCTTTGCAGACTGTTCTTTACTTGTAAAACATTATGTTGAGGTAAAGTTGATGTTACCTTCTTAAGGGAAAAAAAATAATGATAACAGCTTCGGAAAACAAAAAGACCTGTTTGAAGAGCCAACTCCACTTTTTTATCACAAGCCCGAATTGCATATGATTTTCATTCCTAGTTATATTGCACCCACCGTATAGTCCAGGCCTGGCACCAAGCGATTATTATCTTTTCAAGCATTTACAAAATTTCTTGAAGGTACAAAACTTGCCTCAAGAAAGATTTGTGAATATGAGCTGGTCTCAAAATGGACAAAAGTTAACCAACAAAACAGCACATATTTAATCTAGATCGGATAATTGAATACTAACTATGTTGATTTTATTGTCAAAATAAAGCAAATAAAAACGCACAGAACTTTATACTTCATCTAATACAACTTGATTTTATTAATTTAATACATGGAGTGGAATTAAGAAAACTTGTAACTGAAAGATAAAAACGCACTTGAAATAAACACCATTTTATTAAGAACTGCAAAGGATTCAATCACCCACACAACCTAGAAAAACTGCTATTGGACATAAATTTGATACTTAAAAAAACCCTTGAAAAGATTCACACGATGTTCCGTTCTGAGAAGCAATATATATCAACAATTCCCACAATTTAGTAATGAGCCCTGAACATCCAAGTTGAATCAAAGTATGTGCACTAAAGTAAGGAATTCTAAAGTATCCGTAAATAAGATTTAAAAAAGTTGTAAGCAGAAAACTCCATTTTTATAGTTTGAGACATAATAAGAATGAGATCAGAAAAAAATATTTTTGGCGTAAGAATAATTTTTATCAATGTTCATTGTGCTAAATAATGCAGTAATACTATTTCATACCAACTCCTATTACGAAGCCGCATTGTCCACTAATAAAAATCTGGGATTCGATAAGGTGAGTTTCTAAAAGTGCGAATCTAAAAAGTTGCCGAATTGTTTTTAAATTAGTAATGGCATAGTTATATTACTGCAAAAAAATAAAATCCGTTACAAGTAAATTACAGTACTTTGCACATAAATTTCCCCTAAATTTGAAGAAATACATTATTTTCAGATCTAATACTTTGTTGTTAGAAATATTAAATGAATGAATGAATACATATCACTCACCAAGTACATTTAATTATTTGACGGTACCTAGTTAGGTAAATCTTGCTTCTAGTGAATGCAATAAATATATTAGTTTATTACTGTGCTATATTTTTTAGATTTACATGTAACAAATAACTATATCCACAAGAAGGAAGTCTTTCACATAAATTTCTAGTTAATGTTGACTTTACAATATTTTCAAGCAAATCACGGAAAATCTTTACAAAAACAAACAAGTGAAGTATCAAAATGTACAAGAAGATGTCTAACACTGAAAATTTATCTGCATTTACAAGAATTATCAAAAAAGAGATATTCCCAGCAAGCACCGATCACTCCAAAATCTTGTCAGTTTGTAATCTGCAATATATTTGTGTATTTAGCGACAAACATACTGCCAATACTTGTTTCTCTATGACACTGCCACAGCAATAAAAAATGGTGTCCGGTAAATTCATCCACTGTCAATTCATCGATGGAAAGATTCATAGACTATTTTATTCCAATGAATAGTTTCAACAGCTTAGAGCAAATTTGTTTTGGCAGGATTTTTCAGATGAACACCGACCAGATTAAGATTATATAAACCTTCTTCCAAGCCGTTGTTTTTACTTCGTTCAATTCTCAAGGAGAGGAGCTTATTGAGTTAAATGGGCCTCTGTTAACTTGAGAAAAAAAACAACACCCTTCAAAATCTAAAAATAAATATAATTTTCGGTTTTTTGTAAGAGTTTCAAAGTTAGTTGTCGTACATTTCTGGAAATGCAAGTCCTAAATATGTAATTAGAATAATAATTTTTGCTATTTTATGCACAAAATTTCTTTATCCAATCTTTATCTGGTCGGTGTTCATATGAAAAACCCTACCATAGAAATTTACTACAAGCTGTTGTAAGTATCCATTAGGAGAAAAAAGTCGATGAATTGACGGTCAATATATTGATGATCGATAAATTTATCTAACGATGAATTGATGTCGATAAATTTTCCTAGATCCAAAAAATATGTACTGCCAATATGTAAAAAAAAGAAAATAATTGACATCGTAATCCTGATAATTTGATGAAGTTTAGGGAGGATATCGTAATTTTGCGCTTAATTAATGAATAACAGACTTTATTCAGGAAATATTTCTGCCCTATTTCAACAGAAACTAAGGGTATTTAATGGTTAGTAAATACTAGATACTAATAGATATCTAAATGCGTAAATTTTCATTCAATTTCAATCAAAAATCCACTAGAAATATAAGATTTACGGTAGAGCTACTAAAAAACAAGTTCAATAGACTGAAGTAGTATAGCACAGAGGGATTACGATATCAGCTGAAACCCTTTTGCTCACTAGATTTCTAGCAGATTCTTGATCGAAATTAAATGAAAATTTACACATTTAGATGGACGATTTTTTCTTAGCTAAGTATTCTTATCAGGCGCTTGATATCTCATTTGAAAGCTGCGAGTCTCAGCTCTTGAATGTATTTCTTATCAATCAATTTCATGTAATATTCAAGTAATTAAGTACAAACGTTTTGGCCGACTTTTTAGTCTTCTCTCGCCGCCTATGCCCTTATGAGCCCTAGAAATGGAATTTGCATTAAATACACTAGCGGGCTATCGTTTTTTAATGCATAAAATGAGTATCCTTCTAGACTTTAATTGTAGTTGAAGTTGGAAAATGGGCCATAAAAGCTGAAATAGTAGGGTCAGACATCTCGAACACCGTCGGACTCAATGAAAAAAAATTTACAGATTCGAAATCAGCGTGCAAAACTGAATAACTTATATTTTACTTATACACCTTATGATTTTTGACTGTTGACCAGTGTTATTAATAACAAGCTGTTCTTAAGTAAAACAGCAAAATAATGACTGCTACATCCCGCCCCTTCAAATGTAATCGGCTGAAATTCTGCTTTTATTCAGGTAAACATATTTCACCACAATATTATGAAATCAAATTATCCGGTACAATAGTAATTTGCCATGCAACATATGACTTACTATCTACATAACATGTAGATTCAATTTGGAATATAAATTAATCTAGTATTCTAGTACTTTATTTATAAATTAAAATAATTAATTAGTTAAATTAAATTATTCCACAATCGAGAAAAGATTATACTTACTAATAAGAAAATCTGTTTTAGCAATTTAAAAAACAAATTTGACGAAATAAATGGCCTCAAAACCAAGTAGTTTTACCAATCCATCAATTGATAAAATTTTCCTGATTGGAAATAAATTATCGCATGTGATGTTACAAAAGTCTCAAAGAAGAAGTAGTTTTTTCTTTCTTATTGATCAAAACCAACAGGTAAGCTTAATTAGCTTTCATTATCAATAAAAAGAATTTATTTACATATTAATCCTTTTTTCTTAATAAAATGGTGTTTATTTAAGTACATTAAGTATCACCCCTTGAGATAGCTACATTTTTTTTTAAATTAAGCAATAATTAAAGAAATATAAGTGCTTAAAATTATGTTTTTTTTCTAGAAAAAAAAATTGACCCGGTTCATTAAAAAGTTTACCCGACCCCGTTCCATAATTGACAAGAAAATATAAATGCTATTCCCATATTGAACTTGTAAGGGTATAGATACAGTGAGATATACAGGATTAATACTAATAATAACCAAATGACACAAGGATAAATATTTAAGAATAGTAAAGAGCGTCATTTGGGATCAGCGAGTTAATAACCTAATTCTACCAATCTAATATTTTACTCCTTAATATAGTTTAGTCCTAAAAATATTTGAGGGGCATTTGTGTATTTTCTGTAACATTCTATTTCTAAAAAACAATATGAAATTAAATTATAGACGCTAGGCTATAATGTCCTATTAGACAGTTAGAAGAATTGCCTTGTTTTATATAATGAACTGGAAATAGCTAGAAAAAGAAAAATTTATTTTTCTCCACTTTGTGTTATTTATTTACGATCAGTTCATATTGACATTACACATTTGACAGTCGTATACTTTTAATGCAGGGATATAACTATATAGATAATTGAAGAAGTATTATTGATTACGTACTTGTCCTGGTTAATGTTGATTTACCCAATAATCATTTAACAATTTAGAGGAACATAGTATCCTTATGTTGTATAATGCATACATGAAAATTAAATCCTAGCGTGTAATTATTCTCACAATTACAAATTAAAATTAGGCCTAAAGTTTTAAAACACTAAGCGAAATACAGAAGGAGTCAATAATAACAAAAACCATTATCTTTTCAACCACACCCTTATATAAGTTTATTATAAAATCTAATGATTTTTTACGATAAATGAAGAATTTCGATTATAAAATTTACTCTTTTGCCAAATTCAGTGCCGTTTGGAGATCCATTGTTTGATTAAAACGAGTCAAACCGTTTATCTTACATAATTAAATTTTAATTACAATTATTACGAATTTTAAACATTCAATAAAAGGATAACACAACTATACCTTTTCAAGTTCAATATGGGGATAAGCAAGATCAATAAGGGAATAAGCAAGTTCAATATGGGAATAAGCAAGTTCAATATGGGAATAAATAATAATATTCATGAAATTTAATATATGTAATAATAAATTTATTAGAATCTCATGTCAACAAAATTAATCACATCTACAAAACGATTCTGGATGCTAGCAATACAGTTATTACAAATCATTGAGGTAATTTCATTTAGTCTTTCTTCAATGAATTGTTCCAGAGCTCTTGATCTTGCTCCGAAATACCTAAATTATTTCTTTCAGCATTTAAAATATTCTCAATTTTTCTAACTTTTCACAAAGGCATTCAATATTGACCAAATATGATCAATTGGATTGAGCATAAGTCTGTAAGGCTCAAGTCTTAAAATTTTGTGAATTGAAAACTTTTCTTCATTCAAAACATCTTCAATCCTAGAGTGGGCCGGAGCATTATCAATAGCAAGAACTACTGGCCCTCCATATACATCCTTTGCTTTTCTTAAGCATTCATGCACCCACTCTATTGCTTATTCCCATATTGAACTTACTTATTCCCATATTGAACTTGAAAAGATATAGATGATGAATCAGTATCACGAATTAAGATTATATTATATTAAGATATAATAAGGTAGATGACAGCATTTTATATAACCGGCTTGGTGCCAGGAGTACAGGGCATTTTATTATCCGAAATTCTAAGAGACTAGAAGAAAAGTGATGGGCAAATATATTTAGAAATCTCCAACATTTACACAAATTTTAGTATAAATAGTCATACTCCTTGTGGAGGACAGATTTTTATTAAATATTTTTATTCTAAATAAAAAATAAGGAAACGAATTCAAGAAATCAAAAGATTGATTCTTTATTCGGTAGATTTAAAGATTTTGAAGGTCCCACTATACTCAAGTTAAAAAGGAGTTTTGTTATTACACTTCATATTTAAGGAAGCACATCCCATTAAATATAGGAATGCCAATTACTATGGCTTAAATATAATTTAGCTGGATATTTTTGTATTATTTAACCTTAATTTGCGTATTTTACAGAGGGTTAATGGGAAAAATTTAGTAATAGCAACTTTAGAGCAGTTAAGGAAGAATAGTGCCATGCTATTAACTTTTTTTTTTAAACAAAATCCCTTCCACGCTCAGTTCTTATTGATATAACACAAATATCATTTTTCAAAACTGCAAGAGTAAGAACTAAATCTTTTTTAAAAACTAGGCAGTTTATTTACTTAACAATATCACTGATTAATCATAATCTAGAATCGTTGATTTTAAGTATTTAATAAATTTTGATAAACAATCATCACTAGAAATATTAATATTCCTGAACTCATTTTAATCTATTTCAGGATATAATATATAAATTGCAATTTATTATATTGTAATTTTATGAAATTTTCTTAACGAGTTCAGGAAATAAGAATTCAGTAATATACTTTTTCTACTCCGATTTAATCAACCATCTCCTTTTTCGACAGCTCTATCAATAACATATTACTATGCAGGTGAACACATTGCAGTAGTGTACCTAGAAATTGTTGTACTCTTTTACTATTGCTTTGACCCTAGTATTTATGGCAACTTTACTTCTTTTTAAGTAGGTCAGAGAAACTTCCAAAAGATTTTATTTGTCCAATTACAAAGACACGATTCATAAGCAGGAGTCTGAATCAATCTGGACATATTCTTTAGAACAAATGTTTTATACCTACATTTCCCTGACAGTATAGATTTGACTGATGATACACCAAAATCTATTTTTTTTGGAATTAATTGCTAAAAAAAAATAAAATAATAATGAACCTTAAAAATTCATTTATAATTTTTTTACAAAACTTTGTTTAAAACCTTCGAGTACCCACTCAGTGTCTGAACTTTAATGGAATTACTCATTTAGGAAGATGTGCACATTTTCAATTTAATCAATTGTTCCTCTGACACGTAAAAAAGCATTGAAAACATAAGTCTCACATAGATCAAAGACTACCCATACGAAAGAGCTAAAAAATATAATAGACGATACAGTCATATATTCATTTTAGCATCTTAAAAGAATACATGTGTGACTGGATATACATTAGAAATCAGCTCTAAATTAAGACAGTTTTACTAACTTATTATTCATGATCAATATATCAAAAACTATATCAAACCTCGAAATAGCAATACCTTTGCTTTCTGACTTGAGATAAAACATTTCAGAAAGTCCTTTTTGTAAAGACTTGATAAGAAAATCAACCTCATCTCTAGTTTTATGACTTTCTAAAGGTGGCAGAGTGTGTGTAATTGACTGTAAAGAAGAATTCCAACTACGCAAGGAAGGAGACGACTGGCTTATGTCCAAAACGTCCAATTTGAATGCTTTTGACTTAATTGTCTTTATTTTTTCGGATTCTTTCTCTCGTAAGACATGGGATTGTCTTCGAGCATATCGTTGACTTGGACGTCTTTCAAATGTAACAGTTCTTCTTGTTCTTGATGATACTGTATTTTGAAATTCGGTCCGTCCACTGAAAAACAATTATTTCATGTAATTAATGCATATATTTTTTATACACAAAAATAAGTAAACGTAACGACAAAAAAAGAATATGACATAAAAAGTTAAAATAAATATTAATGATATCAAAAATAAAAATTACAATTGAGTATACAAACCAAAACCAGCATTTTTCTTTTATTTCCATTACTTAATGCAAATAACGATTATTTTTATCCTTTCTAAATACAGTGTAGAGAAAAAGTAGAGATATAAAAATAGTTGGAATCAATCACAGTGCGTATCCCAAGTCTGAGATGAAAAATATGATAACTCAAAGAAACATCATATCTACTAATGAAGACCATTATGGTGCTCCTTGTCTGTTCTTGGCTTCAAAATAAGGAAAAATAAAATACTTCGCAGGTTACCAACATTCCCTTTTTTTTGAAAATTTTTTTTTCGCTAGCTAAGATTCCAGCAATTTTAACATATCTATGAATAAATTTTGCAACACTAAACGTGTTTTAAAATAACCTACATCAAATCAATCTGAATAATGTCGTAGAGGATTGCCCTTGATTAAAATTTATTAAGTCATTATAACACCATTTATCTTAGAATTTAGCCAGCACTTAAACAAGCCTTTACAAACCAGATTGAAGATATCCAAGGAACTTGTGTCTTATAATTGAGATGACCAAAACTCCTTTGGTCCTCATGGCTATGGGAAGATCCATCATTCTGTGACTCTGTGCTCATTATATGGAAAATGGATGTATACAAACATAATATACTTCATCTACTTTACCGGATGAAACTCTACAACGAGCGCCAGCTATCCTGAGGGAAACTATAGAAGGAATCAGCTTCTGGATAGTTCGATTAGTCTTTCACCCCTAAATTGGAAAGCCATCTAATAACTGTAATCGTCTCTTAACTTCAACATACTTGCTTTTTACCACCTGCTATTCTACATCATCTATAAACTCCTTAAGAAATTGTGTAACCTTGTCATCACTATGGACTAATTTGAGAGGATATCTTTATTGAGGGCTCAATGAATGGAACTAGCTTCTACATTTTTTATTATTACTTTACTCATTAAAACTGAAATAATTTGATTGTATAACATATTAATTTACAATCTATTTTTTTGATAATAATATTATCAAGAAATATAAATTAATTTTTTGAGGAATCAGAAAGTACGGAAGCCAGTTTTACCGAAATCATAAATACATGGAATACCTAACTTCTTGATGGATTAATTTTTATTTACTTCATTTTAGTTTCATTACTCCTAATTGCAAATATGGAAAACAACAATATTAATATTGAATATCAAAGAATTGTTCAATGTATATTTTTTTTAATATTTGGAATAACAAATGATCTTGAATATTTATCTTTGTGTCATTTGGTTAATATTAGTACTTATCCTGTACATCTCACTGTATCTAGATGTTGACCATAAAAAATTAAAAATCAAATGAATTTTAAGATAAATGAAGAATTCCGATTTTAAAATTTACTCTTATGCTAAATTCCGAGCCGTTTGGGGATCCTTCGTCTAATTAAAACTATTACAAATGTTACACATTCAATATAAGAATAACACTACTAGCTGATGAATGACTATCAGGAATTAAGATTATATTATATTAAGATATAATAAGGTAGATGACAGCATTTTATATAACCGGCTTGGTGCCAGGAGTACAGGGCATTTTATTATCCGAAATTCTAAGAGACTAGAAGAAAAGTGATGGGCAAATATATTTAGAAATCTCCAACATTTACACAAATTTTAGTATAAATAGTCATACTCCTTGTGGAGGACAGATTTTTATTAAATATTTTTATTCTAAATAAAAAATAAGGAAACGAATTCAAGAAATCAAAAGATTGATTCTTTATTCGGTAGATTTAAAGATTTTGAAGGTCCCACTATACTCAAGTTAAAAAGGAGTTTTGTTATTACACTTCATATTTAAGGAAGCATATCCCATTAGATATAGGAATGCCGATTACTATGGCTTAAATATAATTTAGCTGGATATTTTTGTATTATTTAACCTTAATTTGCGTATTTTACAGAGGGTTAATGGGAAAAATTTAGTAATAGCAACTTTAGAGCAATTAAGGAAGAATAGTGCCATGCTATTAACTTTTTTTTTTAAACAAAATCCCTTCCACGCTCAGTTCTTATTGACATTACACATATCATCTTGCATCCAGTCTTGTCTGATTTCTTGAAAAATGGAAACCTTTGGTCTTCAAGATTTCAAAGAAGTCCGCAGCTGTGAGCCTGTTTGACTTGAATTGATTACCTAACGAATTTCATCTCGCCTCCTATAGATGCCACGACTCCATAATTTCCTTATACCACGATTTTTAAGGCTTTTTTTCTCGTATGTAACCCATTTTTTATCGTCAGTCACCATACGCTTCAAAAATGGTTCGATTTTGTCACGCTTCAGCAAAGAGTCGCAAATATGAATTCAGACCAAAAGGTTCTTTAGTTTCAATTCGTGTGGCACCCATGCATCGAGCTTCTTAAGACCAGCCTCATGCAAATGGTTCCAAACGATTTTTCTTCAGTTTCTGGGTAATGGAATGTGTGCTCTCATGCCCGACAATTTCCATTATTTTATCGAAATTTTCGATGATTGGCCTACCAACGCATACCTCATCTTCGACGTCCATATTACCAGAACATAATCGATGTAACCACCGCTTTGCTGTTGCATTCGATACTGTATAGAGTCCATAAACAGAATCAATGAATATAGTATCAATAACAATTCAGGTACAACCGATTACAAATCTGCCCGAAAGGAATGATTGTTTTAAGTAATATCCCACTTTCCGCCGTGAAACATCTGAATTGCGTCAAATTTACGAAAAAATCCGCAGGGAAATCCATGTCTTCTTGTTTCTGTTTGACAAAGAGTATAGATTTATTACAATGGACAAGACTAAAGACAACAAGGATCGATCTATGACTGGAACGTGGATTGGTCAGTTTTTTTTAATAACTCCCATAACACTTGAATCTTTTATTATACGTTAGATAATTTGGATAAAAGCAACCTTTACGTTATGTACACAATTCTAGATAGTTCTACTATTTCAAAGGTGACGAAAATTTTTAATAATTTGACCATATTCATTCTATTACTGTCGATTCTTCAAAAATTTTAGACAATACGGGCTTAGAAGAAAAAATGCCTCTACTTATTAGTGTGACCAAAGTGGAAAAAGATGTTCCACTTGAACTATTCAAAACCAGATAATAAAGAAGAATGCCTGATACATCCAGTTGAAGAATATTGTTGCTGAGATAAGCATCGACTAGAAGATTTTTGGCATGTACTAAAATGCTTCCATCATCAATTGTAATCCTAAGAGTTCTTGTATGATAGGGTGATGTTTCATCATCAAAATCAAAGTTTAGATCATCTTGTGTATATTGGTCCTCATGAACTTTATAACTCCATTTTCATATATATTTTTTTTTTTGGATGTTTCTATTTTTTAGAATATATATAATCGGTTCAGAGACTCATTATTGTAGTGACTAAATCGATTACAATATAATTATTTCCCTGACAATGATTACTTTTATTCTTTTAAATTATATCTGAAATACTTCATCCTTTGCCCGTCTATGACCCACATATGGGTAACAAGATTATTAATTTTTAAATGTATTTTTTGAAGTCATAGAATACCAATTGTCATCTACAATTAGCCTCCCACAATCCAACAGATTTAAAAAAAAATATATTTCAATGTAGATACGCAGTTCTTTGTCTTTTATTATACGTTTTTTGTACCGGTTATTTTATTTATTTTTGGGACATTGCAATGAAATTTAAAAAAAATTCTGATAGAAATTAAGTTTTGATACCAATGTCAATAAAACTAACAAAAGAAAAAACATTAGTTGTAAACCATATTATATATTTATTACTCATACGTCTGTGACCCATATATGGGTCACGGCTGAAAAAAACTTTAAATCAACTAATGTGATGACAAAAAATCAATAACATCAGGAAAAAAGTAATTTAAAAAAGATTAATATAAAAAAACGAGGAAGACGTATGAGACATGTTTTCTAATAACACTCGGACAGGCAAAGGTTTAAAATTGTAATAACCATTTCAACGTACATTTCCATAATATTATCAATTTTATTTTATTTTTGGGTCTTTGTATGAAAACTTCAATTGGAATTACATTTCCTTTAAAAATCAATGTTTAGTTTTTCTAATATTATTATACATATATACAGGGTGAGTGCGCTCTTTGACAACAAACTTCGGGGGCGCACTGATGCGCGGCTATTGCAGTTAGGCATTAAACTTTTTGTTTCCTCAACAGCTAAATGTCTTCGGCTTCATTTAAAAAAAATGGCTGATATCGAAGATTTTAAAGTGCCATAAGATTGGAAAAGGAAAAGTGTTCTTGTTTCGATTCGCGCCGGAAGAGATAACCAAGAAATTGCTGACTTCTTAAAGTTGGGCAGGAGCTTTGTCTAGAAGGTCAGGAGAGAGTTGAAGAAGTCTAGAGAAGACTATGAAGGGATTAGATCAAGGTCAGTCCAAATAATGCGTAAGGATTGTTTCATGACCCCCCCAATTTACTGCCAGGAATGACAAAAAGATCAACACTGATCCAGGCAAGTCCATGAGGACCATCGCACGCGAAGTGAGGGTATCTAACAAGGTTATCCAGGACTGCGTGAATTGGAGCGTCCAATGGATCCTGAGATGCTCTGGTTTTTCTTCGATGAGAAAAAATTCAGTCAAGATCAAAAGATCAACCAACAGAACAACCGCCGATTAGCCTACAGTCCCAAGGGTCATGCAGACCAAGGTCCCGGCCACGTTCTTTGGCGTTATCTCCTCCGAGGGTCATGTCATACCGCCCTACATCTTTACTCCTGTTAGGAGAACCCCACATTTGAGAAACTCTCGACGACTGCAGTATGCTTGGACAAGAGAACCTCCAAGCCAGTCGGGATTTGACTCTTACCAACCTTCACCGCGTATAACACTTGTTGCACCTTTGCAACTAAAAATTCCACTTTATAAGCATCTTGGTGACTTGGTGATGTTGCAATGAGCCAGTCGGCTGGACCCAACACCACGACATAGACGATCTTCTGTTCTACCATTTTAATGAGGGGGATAATTTTAGGGCAGTAATAGAGAAGATGGAACGACGTCTCGAGCTCCAATTTACACCAATGACAGAAACGATCGTCTGAAATAGCCTCAGATTTACTAGTAAACAGAGAGGATGTGGCTTTTCTATATCGCAACCATTTTTGGTGGGAATCTGTGAACGGGTTCCTCATGATCGTTGCTGGGTTCAGTGGACTTAGTTCAAAACTGAGACCGAGTCTCCTCAACCATCTTTCAACATATCATGACTTTTCATCAGTGCTACGCGGATTAATTTACTTTGAAGGCCTTCCAGAGCGATGTACATAGATATTGGAGACCCCTGTACCGCAACAGCACCATTCATTGTCGATGAAATCATTTTGGCTCTCGACCATAATATAAAATTACCAATTCTGATACCCCTTCGGACCTGAATTTGGCCGAATGACGTGATGTTGGAATCGTTGAAGAACTCGTCCCTACTGTTAATCCTACCACTAAAATTGACCGGTTCATTAGTTCCTAGAATAGGAAAGACTAGGTTCAATACAGAGTCCCCAGATGATCCCATTCTCTTCCAATAATGTCCATATTTCTTCATCACCTAAAGCAATTCCAGCGGATCTACGAAATTTCGTTCAGAAAAACGGTGTCCAGTATTCCTCAAGAATTGTTCTTTAATTCTCTCCGCCCAGAAACCGTTATTGGAAAAAATCCTTATCATCTAGGAGAGGTTAAAGACTTCCACCCTGATTTAATACCAGGGGAGCCAAGACCCCAACCACGAATAAAAGTTTCCACTCTGATCTGTGAAGTACATGATTTCGAATTACCCCATACCAGACCAACCATCTCTCGTCTTGATTATTTTTTGGCTTATGTTATCGTAAAAAGGTGTATATCTCAATAAATGGAAAACCCTAGGGAATATATTAATGTCCCAAGCCTTCAATTTCTCATAACTTGTAAAGGGAAAGTTATTATAAAAAATAACGCTTTTTTGAAGTGTATCTAAGATTTTTTCCTCATTTACTTTCATAGCTTCTTCTGAATCAACTGAGATTCCGACTCCGAGTAGAATAGCTGTGCGAGATATGTCTAATACGTCAAAAGATGTTCTCAACCGTTCACAAAAATTCGAAAGTGTATGTGTTTTTTTGCAATTTATGGCGAGACCCGATGCATCTTTGAAATTCTTAATAGTGTTGAGCGAGGAATTGATGGACTGAACTACTCCTTCAGATCCCGTTAGAAACAGCGTAAGATCATCTGCAGACATTACACACTTCAACAGACAACTCTCAATTTTGATAACGCCGATTATTAGGTTTGAGTTAATTTTATCCCACAAACTGTTAATGACGATAATGAAGAGGGTTGGGGATATCAAGTCTCCTTGTCTAGCAACCTCTATGTATTGAAAATTTAAAGTCTGCCCCCGGCACATCAACTATAGACGATGCGTGTCGAAGAATCGCCGAATCCACGAATTTATCTGGAAAGCCATATCTACACAACAGTTGAAATATATATTTATGGGATAACAATGCTCTACAATTGTTACAAAATTCTACAATGCTCGTAAGTATCTTGAAAGATGTATTCAGAAGAGAGATTGTACGGTAATTTCTTATGTCCTCACTATTTTTCCCTTTCTTCAGGACCAAGGTCTAAATTCCCTCATTCATAAAGTCGGGAATGAATCCTTTTTCGAAAATATCACCAAAAACCTGCTCCAGTATAGGAGCTAGTTGTATATCAAAAGCCTTAAAGAACTCAAAAGCCCAGAAGGTCCAGGAGATCTAATTTTTTTCCTGTAGCTTCGAATGAAGCCCAGGATTTCACCCTGATTTATGAGCGAAGCTATATCTTTAAAAATATCCTCGTCCATAAAGCTTACTTGGACGTCTCTTACAGTACTTACTGACTCTAAGGCATCGGACATGAGTGGTTTCCACTTGGTGGGGCCCTTGACAATCCTCCACGAGAAACAGAAGTCGCATATTTTAACAGCGGAGCAATCCGGGCAACTATACAGCTTTGAATAAAATTTACAAACTTCCTCTGACACCTTAGCAGGATCCCCAGAGGCCTCACCAGATGCCAATCTCAAGTAAGATAATTTTTAACCTCTGAGCGACTTTTTTAAGTGTTTAAAGGAAAACTTCCCCTTAATATTAAGACCAGTTATTCTTCTTAATCAAATCATTGCGCCTCTACCCTCATATTCTATGATCTCCTCCAATCTTATTTTATTACTTGACCCACGATATCCTCTTGCATCTCTCTCTGGCCTACGAGTAACATTCTCCTACCACAAGGCATTCGTTTCCGTGAGCAGGAGAGTTTTTTTTTAAATGCTAAAAAACCAACCCCTACAATCATAATTAATTCCGTAGATTGCAGATAAAGTCGTTCTAATTCCAAGAAAGTCAAAATCTACAACTACATAGTTTCCCTCCGCATCAGAAGCTATCTGTTGAGGATCCAAAGACTCTTTTATCAAGACCAAAATACCTCTGGAAGGGTGAAACAGTGCTCTAGAAGATTTTTAATTCATGTAATAGTGGAAGAATATGTGATATGTTGGAGACGTCGTCTTGTATCGATTAGAACAATCACGTCCGGAAGTGGAAAAGCTTTTAAGTAACTAAAAAAAAATTTTGCTCTAAATATCGATGAAATTAAATTCACATTATAAGTCACCAGACAAGTCATTTGTTGTAAAAAAAAATGTTTATACAATTTTAGGGTTTAGTTTTTTATCCGTACCCTTTCCCATGACCGACGTGGGGTCTTTTCTTGATGGTGTAGAGTTTTTTCGATGTTTATCCCTAGTTTGTTTGAGAAGGTTCATTAGTACATCTATCATGAAGCAAATGTGATCCTTATCATTCGGACCACCTTGGCTGGCCTTCCTTAATGGAGAGGGAGACACCTGGCAGCTCAGCGATGGAGAATTGAGCCTCGAGTCCTCTTTGGGTGCAGGAATAAGTGGGGTACTTTGTTCCGGGGTATGCGTTAGATCCTCCTAGGGTAGATACAATTTGTTCCCAGGCGATATTTCCCGAATGGGAGCTATTTCTAGAGTGGTCTCCCTGACGTTATGTCTGGAGATTCTTGGGTTTTTTGTTCGACACTTACGACAAATAGTCTTTCAGTATTAATTTCAGGTTACCTGGCTCTCTTTAAAGATTTATAGCTACTTGGTTTCGACGGAGCGACTATGGGTGGTATTACTTTTTTTTACTCAGATCCAGAGAGGATCAGAAGAGGAGCTACTGACTTGGCCGCTTGGGCATAGGGTTTTATGTTCTCTTCTATTTTCCCTCTCCCCTTTAACAAGTCAAAGAGGTACATCTGATAGTCCCCGAGCTTAACTTTCTCCTTGGAACAGTTAGAGAGTGTATGGTTGAATCTGAAACAGTTAGCACATTGCTTTTTCGCCCAGTTGAAGCAAAGCCGAATTACATGCCCCTTTACTGGAAGGAGTGTAGGCAATTTCGAGGATTCACCCTCCACTTCGAACTCAATTGAGCCACACCCCAAGACCTTTCCTAAGCCCTTTATACCTATATGTGCCTCCTGCCTTCCTTTGTTCGACTCAGAACGAACGAAGCCGACTTATCTTATGTTTGAGACAAGAAGGCTCAACGCACTCTCTAGAGCTGGTATTACAACTTTTCCTACACAGCGTAGAGCTTCAACCCAAAAAGGTCTTGATGCAATCCCTATCCAGTGCATTTTGAAATCCCTGATGTCTACCAAGAACTTTTGACCTGTTGTTGCCTGAACATACTCAAAAGGTAATGCAATGCTCCTAAATTTAGTTGCAATTGCACAGGGTGTCTCTAGGCCAATAAGAGCTCTCCCTAGGCCCATTTTAGAGCTTACATGAAATAGATCATAAGCTGGAAAGCCCAAGTTTTGTATTGCCATTTCTGCAATATCATAATCTGATCGACAGTTCGCGTATAGGATTGAACTATCAATATTTCTTATTAAAAGATTAAAAAATAGCTATTTAGGACTCTAAATGTCTTCATTTACATCCGATTTATATATTTCTTCTATTATGACGTCAGTATCTACGTCACTGTCAACGTCAACATCCTCACCGCTCTTAGGAAAATAGGATGGTGGAATGGAAGGGGGGGGGGAGACTCCCCCACAGAATCTGACATACTTAGAAGAAGTTGAATTAGCAAAATAAATATCTGGGAAACTTACAGAACAATAAAGTTTCTATAACCCGAGAAAATTAATTTTTCTTATCGAATGTTCCGCTGAGCACTTGTTATACGTCACAATGTTAAAATGTATTTCCTTTCAAATGGTGTTAGTTTCATTAAAATCGGTTCATTAGTTTTTGAGATATTTAAGTTTTTAAAAAAAGTAAATTTGGTTGTCAAAGATCGCACTCACCCTGTATATATATAATTGAGATGATCATTATTAAACAATATCGTATTTTTTTTCTTTTTATAGAAAAATTTAAGTGATACTTTTTGAAGTTTTATAATAATTTTAAATGATGATACAATTGTTGAACATGTTGAATAAAAAAAGTAGAAACTGGATCAGATGATGGTTGAATAAGATATTTTGTATATTAATTTCTTTAATGTGCAATATGAATTATAGATTTCACTTAAAAATATAATTCATTCGTTTAATTTCTCAGATGTTCAAAATTTCATACAAATTAATCTGTAGAACTGGGTTTGGCAATATTTGAAGATACAATAGTCGTTTCATTAGAAAATCATAAAAAGTATAGTAATTTCGAGGTGCAATGCCAACAAAGTCACGTTAAGGTTGATTCTCTATTTGTATTGATTAGGTATAATGTAATTTGATTCACCATTAGACAGAACAATATTCAAATTTGGCTTTTTTTCGAGTCAAGTCCTAGCAAAAATGACTCAGGTCTCATGTTCTGGCATTAGTAGCCTTGAATTTATAGTTATATTCATTACAAAGTTATATTACCACTAAATTATTAATAATAAGGTGTTCTTAACCCTTCAATGCATGAATTTTAATTGGTGGGTGAAAAGAATGTTTCCCTTTAAAATTGGATAAAACATGTATTTTTAGTCATTCTATGAAGAAAAAAAATTTGAAAAATTTAATTCTAGATCATTTAATAGCTTTGTCCCATAAACAGGACAACGTGTACTGAGGGATATTTTTTTGTCAGAATAAGTAAATGTATTTCTGAAACAAGAAAAGGACAAAATATGTGCTTTTTACTTAACTTTATTTTCTCTTTTTTCTAACATAGCTTTAAAAATTAAAATTCTACTAAATACATATATTCTATTCCATGTAGTATGAAACATATTAAAACAATTTTGGGTTTTTTTACAGCATAAAGCGACCGAACACTTGGAACAATAGATATTCGTCTTTAATGTGCAATTTGGCATCTTGCATCATTGCCTTTCATCTTTCCATTGTAGCCAATGATGAAATCCATCCATTCTTACATTTAGAACAGGAACTTTGAAGTTGGTCCCCTTTTTCTTTTATTCTCAAGAATGTTCTCTGTCACAGTAGAAGGTCGACCTAATGGGAGTGTAGAATTAATTAAGCAAAGACCTTCAGCAATCTCTCCTGCAAATTCTGTTAGGTTCACGTTATGAGGATGTACTCTACGTGATAAAAACCAAGCGTTGACAACTGTCATGTCTAATAAATGATAGAAAAGTCTAGGTGACTATCCATTAGATCAACCCCCAAATATGTTAGTTATAATTTTGTATGACATTGGGACAACTGACACTTATGTTAGCCTTTTTAATCTTATCATATCTTTGAACTTCTGTAATAGGATGCTCTCCAGAAAATGTAGAAATTAAGTTTATTTATTGATCGTTCTTCCAGTATACAAGAGCTAATTCTACACCATCAATAAAAGTGTTGTATTCTTCCGATTTGTCTCATGGTATTGACTTTATTGATTATCATTTTATTATTAGGAATTCTACTCGATCGAATAGTACCTAACGAATAGATGCCCTTTTGAACAAGATATGTTGGTAATCCAAGGGTAGTAAAATAGTTGTCAAAATATACTTTATGTTGAACATTTTTTTCAACTGTGCGGCATAATTGTACAACTATGTTAGCACAAGCTCCTAGATCAGGTTCGCTATCTTCTCTTGGTAGGTAATTGTCACTTCCAGTATACATTTCAAAATCATAGGAGAACCCTGATACTCCACAAAGAACATAAAGTTTAAATCCCCACTTATGGGGCTCCGATGGAAGGTATTGTTTCAGAAATACTTTTGTGGAACAAACTTGTTCTAAACAGATAAACATTCTTCTAGAGGTACTAATTTTAAACTTTTCTGGATAATATCAATCACAGGATACAGCTTGAACAATCGATCTTGATTCTCAGTACGTATAAAATTTTCGTTATTAGCAAAATGTAAATATTGTCTAATTTTTTCAAATTTATTGAGGGACATAGTTTCTTGAATTATAACATAGTCAATACTTTTGTTCCAATAGTCTCTAGTATTAGGTAAATGGATGTACGACATTAATACACATATACCGATAAATATTCTGATGTCACTGGAATCTATCTCAATTACTCTGCTGGGATTAATTTGACAACTATTCACTTGGCTTTCATTGACAATCAGATCAATAAGTTCATCTGAAAAAAGGAACATGAAAAAATCATAAGGAGTCTCGAGTTCCATTATCTCATTCGGAATATCAATGCAGCGTGTGAATTTTAATTTATTTTCTTCTAATTTCAAGCTATTCTTTTTCCAGATAACATTTCGCAAAGAATTGACCCCTTTGTATGCTTTCATGAAAGATGTACTAGAAGATTAACTAATTTCAGAAATATCCAATGTACTATCTTCAAAAGGAAGGATAATTTCGTCATTTTCGTCATCTGAATCTTCTAGAGAGGGGAAACAAATTCTGAGATTGATTATCCAAGTCGTCGTTTACATCGTCGAACTCGGCTTCGCTTATATTAGCCAAATCATCTAATATGTCAGTAATCTCTTTTTCTTATAATTTCTTCTTATTCGTAGGCATTTTAAAACTAAATTTTGCAGAACGAAAATAATGTGTTGACGAAATGTCACTATTTTTTTCTAACTCCTTCTTGGATATCTAACTAACTGCTGAATTTTTGTCATCGTGATAAACAAATGATCAACTTAATTTAAACTACTCTCTTTATACAATTGAGTTTACAAAATTAAAATCTTTAAAAAAGATCCAATAACTAGATGACTGTTCCATTATGATAATGAGGAAAAATTTATTCCCGCGGACAGAAAATGAGCCCACCCGTTCTTTATGAAATACTGATGAATAGCTATTAATTAAAATTTTGTGAAAAAAGAATTAAGCACTTACGATTAAATAAGACGAATATCGGTATGTCCCGTATATGGCACAAATAAATAGAATTAATAAGTGCTCTGAACTCGTGTTGTCCCGTATATAGGACAAACCTTATTTTTGCAAAATATAATTAACGGGTTGACAAAATCTTTAAAAAAATTTCCCTACTCCTCCTGGGATAATTATTTACTAACAGAATTTTTTTCATCGTGATAAATAAATGATTAATTGAATTCAGAATACTCTCTTTGTATGATTAAAATTCTTTCTACAAAAATCTAATAGCTTTATTGTTGATCCACTATGGTAATCAGGAAAAATTTATTCCATAGGACTGAAAATAAGCGGGTTCTTTCATTATAATATAAATGATATGTACTTATTATTTTTGGAAGAAAAAACCAAGTACTTACGACCAAATTGGCCAAAATTCGGTAAGTCCCATATATGGGACACCATGCATTTGAATGTTAAGTAAAATAACAAAATAATGAAAGCTACATTCCACTCCTTCAAATCTAATCGTCTGAAATTCTACCTTTATTCAAGGATATTGTATTTTTTATGACATCATCTCTCGGGCGTGTTTTTGGAATTGGGTCTTTTTTGACATCCCTAGTGATAATACATTTAAAGGAGGATATCAGATGTCACACTTCAGCTGTGTGTTAAAGTAGCACATTCAAGTCTTTAGGTTACCATCTACTCTGAATGAGTAGCAAGCCAGTTTAGGATGACTTCGCCCCATGCACTATTATTGGCAAAAA
The DNA here is from genome assembly GCA_963680855.1 of Lepeophtheirus nordmannii. Lineage (NCBI taxonomy): Eukaryota > Metazoa > Arthropoda > Copepoda > Siphonostomatoida > Caligidae > Lepeophtheirus > Lepeophtheirus nordmannii. The sequence continues at coordinate 7,922,027 of OY804526.1, read as the reverse complement.
ATATCAGGGATCAAATTTATTCTATTTCATCATCAATATTCATTTCATGATCAAAAAGTACGGTGAATTTGTTTATAAAATGTATAGTTTTCGATTTAGTCTTCCAAATCGATGTTATCCCCTTCAAAGTAATCCCCGTCCGATTAAACGCACTTTTGTCAAAGCTTTTTGCACTCCTCGAGACAGTCAGAATAGTTTTTTTTCGGTATAGCCTTCAAGACCTTCTTCGATTCGGTTTTTATCTCCTCAATCATGTCAAAACAGTGTCCTTGCATAGGCCTATGGAGTACGATGAATAGCCAGAAGTCGCACGGAGCCAAACCAGGCGAATAAGGAGATTACAGAACAAGATTAGTCGAGTTTTTGACAAAAAAAGTCACTAAGAACCAATGCTTATGACATGGTACACTATCGTGATGAAGGAACCAAGAGTTGTTTGCCCATAATTTCGACCGTTTCAGACAAATAGCTTCATGCAAACGACGCATAAGGCTCAAATAATATTCTTTGTTGACAGTTTGGCCAGGTGGAAGGAATTCATAGTGCACCACACACCGATAACACAAGTCAACAAATTTGAACTTTCAAAAATCTTCTGGGGTATAAGTATAATAATTCATTCATCATCTTGGATATGAACGGAACTGCTTTGAGGAATGCTGGATCAGTCACCTTAATTTGAAGAAAATGATGAGGATTTATAAGCTCCAAATCTTCGATTTTTTGAACGTGGCCCTCGTCGATGGACGTTGACGGTCGTCCAGAGCGTTGTTCGTCTTTAATACGCACTCAGCCTGCTTTGAACTAGTACCACTTATAATCGGTTTTTTGTGCTATAGTTTGATCGCCAAAGGCCTTTCACAACATTTTCAATGAGTCCAAACAAGAATACGTCAGATGAGAAGCCGCATGCACCAACAGTTCCCAATTGTACGTTTCCACCAATTCCTGAGTCACTCTTGTTCGATGTGGCGATAGATTGTCATCAAGAAAAATTACTTGGTGACGCTGATTGGAATACTCTGGACGTATTTAGCGTATAGCATTGTTAAAATCGGCCAATTGTTGTTGGAGGTGCTCACCGTCAACTGTTCCACCGGGTTTTAACAACTCGTACGAAATCATACCACGCTGATCCCACTAAACACACAGCATTGTCTTGCGACCGAAGTGATTTGGTTTGGCCGATGTTCTTGGGTTGTGGCTGGGCGGATCACACTGTGATCTGCATTGAGCATTTCCAACGTAAGCTTCTACATGCATTTGAAATCAACGAAGTCCGCAAATCGTAGTTTGAAGGCAAGAAATTCAACAATATAAGAACGAACAAAAAGGCGTTGTTGTATTGAACTTCACAAACAATGAACTGAATATTGTGGCCATGATCTAAGCAAATCATGATCCTAACCGACAGCGGCCATTTTAGCCTCGCCAGAACTGGTGGTCACTCAGATACCTAAGTTTTGCTCAAGGGATCTTGTAGTATGTGCGGTGCAAACAGATAAAAACAAGAATATAATTGTTGCAAGTTAATACGCCGACATTACAAATGTAGATGTCTGTCGACTAATAAGACCTATTGTTGACTACTGCGATAAAAACCTTTGTTGTTATGTGGAGATTTCAATGCCAGGAGTGCTTTATGGCGAGACACAGTAACAAACTCTCGTGGTGAGGTACTGGAAGAGTTTATGGCTACCTACAACCTGGACCTTCAGAACGTAGGTTGTGCACCAACTTTTGTGGGCAGTATAGGAGAATCAATTATTGACTTGACAATTACAAATCGCTGGAGTCCCCATCTTGTCTAAGTGTGGAAAACAGATCTGCAATATTCTGTCTCTGATCATGGGTTTTGTACCTTTGAATTCAATGCAACCATAATTATGTCCAGTCACAAACATAAAAATGCAAATAGGGAAACCTTTAATCAAGAACTGAGGATTTCTGGACGTATCGATAAATATTATCTTCTAGATACAAATGGTGTTGATTTAGAAGCAACTAGCATTACATCTAAAGTACAGGAAGCCCTACGAAACTCCTGTAGTGTAAGGTCTGACATTCTTAGGAAAGCTAATCCTTGGAATGACAAACTCAGAGAGCAAAGACGTAAAAGTCAAGTATACCTTCAACGAAAAAAGCAGATGTCTGAATATAAAGCTGTAAAACAACTCTACAAATCCATGATAATCAAGGCCAAGCGGGAGGCCTTTAGGCAATGGCTCGGCATGCTAGAAGGTGCTAAAGACAACAACTATTTGAGAATAGGTGCTTACTATATGAGAATAAGTTCAAACTAGTTGATAATTTTGTAATATGCGTTATTAACACGTTTAATAAGGACTTTTCAGCGAAAAATGTATTAAATTCCACGCATCTGCTGTAATAGATCACAAAAAAATATAATTAGGATCAAAAAATAGTATAAAGTACTTTAGCATTAAGAACCGCTTATATTTTATATATAGTTGATGTTAATAAGTTAAATGTTGTTAAAAACTTCAATGATCGCTTAACACTTTTAAACCATGCCTAGGAGAACGACTCAAGAAAAAGAGGAGTGGGCGAGAAAACGTACCAGGATCGCAGACCACTACAATGCAGATGGGGATTGACACTCTTTAGCCGACGACCTTAAAATTCTACAAGCGACAGCTTAACGCTGGGTTAGTGAAGGGGATAAACCTGATGGCCGAGGCAGGGAATTTAGACCCAAAATTACTGCGGAACACAAAACTGCGATCTGCAAGTATATTGAGGAGAATCCCCACATCACCCTTGCTCAAATCTCTAGCCATTTTAATCAGTATTTCATAACAATGGTAGCCACGGCAACAATTGTGATGAAGGATCAAGTAAAAAGGGAGTTGGCTGAGCATGCTGATACATTGTTGAAAACTGAGTTGGATGGTCAGAGAATATCGTGTTCAATTCCTCGTAAGAGCAATTGACGGATCAGTTGAACTCATAACCACCTCTCAGTGCTATGCATGCATTACACACATTCAAGGAAAGTGCCTGATATCCTAGCGATGAAAGATGTAGACTTCTGAGTAAATCTTCATTGTATTTTTTATTTGTTCATAAGTATCTTTTAATTATATATTGTTTTAAGCTCTGTGTATATGATTAAAGTTCCTATTCTCAAATAATTTGCACTTATTCCAAATAGTTCGGGAAATGGTGTAGATTAATAAAGACCCGTGCCAATCATACAAATGTCCGAAAAAAAAAGACAATAGCAAAAAGGAACAAAAATATCTTATTGTAAGGTACAATTATAATGATGAGGTGCGAGAGATCTTTCTTGATTCCCAGATGCAAAACACTGAGATGGAGAATGTTGAATTATTCCAATAATTTATTACAAAGAGAAATATGGACTGAATTACAATGGATGGTCAAGGATATAGGAGTCATTATTGGAAAGTACACTAGTACCCAAGTCAGGTTAAAGGAAGTAAAGGATGTCAGGAGTAAACGTATTCCTTCTAATAGTTTACATATTTGTGGGATAAAAATGTTTTTACAAGCCTAATTGTAATATTATGGATAGAACTCAGAGCTTAAATCCGTACACCAAACATTTTCTGAATTAATATCTGATGTTGGTTTTGTAGAAACATATCTATCAAACAAAAAGAATATAAAGGTGACTTAAGGCAAGCTAGGCTATTTTTTTTTTAGAGATATTAGTATTAATGTTGAGTTTATAAACCTCCCTTCAAGGATATGTTGTTTGAACTTTTTTGTTTAGTTAAGAGTATTACAGTAAGTACAGACGGATGTGAGCGTAGCTTCTCTATCTTGAAGCTTGCGAAAAATCATTCGTCCAATAATGATAAATGAGTTTTTATCACATTTAGGTACCCTAAGTATTGAGAGTAAGCATACAAAGTCACTTCAAATGGAAATTTATGCTAAACGATTTGTAGACAGTATAAAACAGTTGGCAAAAGTTTATATAAATAAATTATTAGAAAATTTATTGTCAGACGTCAAGATGTTAAGGAAAGAATTATGACTTACGTTTTATTTGTAACATTTTTAGAATAGTTTTTTCATACCCACTCATTTAGAACTAAATCAGATAATTTAATATTGTTTAACATAAAATGTTGACTAAGTTCATACGTTCACGTTCAATTTTTATTTTGAATCTATACAGATATAAATTATAAAAAGTAATAAAAAGTTCTTCTAATTGATTGATCGACAATTTAGGGTTTATATACATGCATAATATACTCAAATAGAGAATGAACAATACATAAACTCAGATGAAACTGTTGATATCTTGAGCCCATTAACTAGAAAAATATAGCTATAAATAATCATGTATGCTTCTTTTCTTTTTTTTTTTTTTGTCAAGAATCGTATTTTTGCAGAAGTTCACATCACTCAATTATATTAACTAATTTTTCAAATAGGAAACACTACAGTTCGCAATAAAATAACTTATCAGGTGACCAAAAATTACAGGGGTCGACGTTAAGGACCTTTATGGACAAAACCTGTAATGCCAATTCAGAAGTGGATGAGATCTTAGAAACTACAGTCAAAAATCATAAACTTAATCATCTGGCCATCATATTTGAACAGGACACGGTCTCCACAAAACTTTGAGGTGTCCTCTTAGACCAATTTAGGTTGTCTTTGAGGGCTTCAAAACCCTTGGAGAAGCTGGAGCCTCCCCAGATGAGCTTTGTGAACCTCTAAATTGATTAGAAGGATTATTCGAAAAAATTAAGGATCTATCAGGCAGATATACTATGGTGGAGGCCTTTGTCAGCCAAGTCTGACTTCGAAATTCAAGTCCAAGATAGTATCCAAACCACTTTGTTACTCTTTTCCAAGAACTCCGAAGATTGAGACGGCTTTCCTCTCTGGAAGGAGAAGATTGATTTTAGCTGGGATAATAGGAAACTACACTTCCGCGGACTTCATTAAGTATATCTTCGGATAGGATACAATCAAAATCCTAATAGAGCATTTTCAAAAAGAAGGTAAGTTCCAGTTGCCAGTATGAAGTCGTCAAATCAATTATTTAGACATACAAGAGGTTTAGAATTTACCTCAAACTCCGGAACGCTTTAGAAACAGTGAAGTAAATTGTTTGCCCACTAACACAAAATTTTATCTTCAGTTCCCACCAACAGTTGAGATGAGAGGGCTTTAACACCCTTCAAAATGAATAACAAGACACGCAAGTGAAATACATTTTTAGTTGATTCTTCTGAATTGTCTATGACAGCCAGACTTAATCAAAATTTAAGAAATATCTTTACTCTAAACACGTTAATTCAAGGTGGCAAGTTGTTAGATTTGTTTGGTTTAAATTTCCCCTCGGGCCAGTTTATAAAAGCCTTGTCGGCTAGATCTATACCTTATCAAGTTCAACATGGAAATAAACAAGTTCTATATAGAATAAATAAAAAAATTTCCGGTCCATTCCAGGGTTAAAGATGTTTTGAATGAAGAAGAGTTTTCAATTCACAAAATTTTAAAACTTGGGCCTTACAGTCCTATGCTCAATCCAATTGAGCATATTTGGTCAATATTGAAAGTCTTTGTGAAAAGAGCTAGAAAAATTGAGAATATCTTAAATGCTGAAAGAAATTATTTAAGCATTTCACAGCAAAGGTCAAGAGCTCTGAAACAATTAATAGAAGATGACTAAATGAAATTACCTCAATGATTAGTAATACTTTTATTGCTAGCATCCAGAATCGTTTAGTAGATTTAAATGTGATTAATTTTGTTGACATGAGATTCTAATAAATTTATTATTACATATATTAAATTTCATGAATATTATTATTTATTCCCATATTGAACTTGAAAAGGTATTTTAAATTGGAATGTAATTTTCAATATCGAATTCATTTTGAACATAATCAACCCTTTCGAACCCAGGGGACACCGGTGTCCCATAAATTCAAAATACGCTTCATTGTCAATCAATTTTTTTTGTTGGGGGGGGGGGGGGGGGAAGATGTCATCAAGCTATGATTCATATTTCATAGTCATAAAAAAATTTGAATTGAATATTTTTCAAAGTACTTGAACATTGCGATTTTTACACATGCTAAAAAATCATATTTAAACCAAAATAACTTTTTCGTTTTTCAAGGAAATTATTTGTTAATATATACTTAAAAATATATTTAAGTTCTCACGCATACATTTAAAATTATTCAGGTCTAAGTTCTTTGGGACACAGGTGTCCTTCTGGGTGGGAAGTGACTTTTTTTTGTTAATATATCAACACAAATTGCTTCATAAAATATCACCTGTAAAATGTACATAATATATGATATATATTTTCTATTTAAGATTTTTCATTTTTTTTTGTCAAGTAGAATAAAAGAATAAATATATTTAAAGATATAATAAATATGAAAAATGTACTGATATACCGCGTATTTTTGAGGAAGAAAAAATTTTCTTCACACCCAGAGGGACACGAGTGTCCCATAATTTCTTAGAGAAACGGGTTGAGTTACAATTTCATTATAACCTCAAAAACATAACTTCCAGTTAAAAATACTTTCCAATACATTACGGGTTGGCTTGAAAGGGTTAAAGAGGGCTTTAAAATTGATTTCCGCAGGTTCATAAATGGGATGTAGAGAAAATAATTATCCACTTAGTAAGTAAACTATCGAGGCAATTGACTCAGAGATCCGACAGAATTCTAATAATAAAAGCACTTGAACTAATTAGTACAGACAAAAACTCTTCATTCAATTATAAATCATAGTTTTTATCAAGTATTTTTACAGATAGAAAGAAAAATGGGGAAAGTTGAAGAGCCATTATTAACTTAAAAGCTCTCAGCAATTTTCTAGTAGTTTCAAAATTTAGGATTGAGAAAATTAACTCCTTGAGATTTTGACTCCAAAAATATTTGTATATGACTTTATTAGATCTCTCAGACGCTTATCTGAATTATATGTTCCCCGGCAACTGAAAAATAGCTTTTCAATTCCCAAGAAGCATATGATTTTTTTTTTGGTTTGTATACGATTTTTCAATTTGGAGTATTGTGCTTCTTCTCACATCTGCTTCTAAAATCTTTACTAAACTTATGAAACCGATTGTTAATTTTATTAGGTTAGAGTTAATGATCAACAACTGCATTCACATGGGTAAACTTATTTCGCAGGCCTCTGCTACCGAGGAAGCCAGTATTAACTCCAGTTTAGTTGCACTTTTATGTCAAATTGAGATAATTTTTATTTTATGTTAAGCTACTTAACTGTGTTTAATTTTTCATAGTATTATTATTTTTATCTTTTTTACGTTAATACGTTGGAACAAATAAGACGTGTCACTCAATTGTTTGTGGGATTTAAGGTTAGTCGCAACCTGAATCGGGTAGAAAGGTTTAGTACTCTTACATATGGACCTTCAAATCGGATGTTAGTGAGTTGTTCGACAAATTCTAGACAAATCATTAGAATTCCTTGGATTAGATGCTGAAAGGTTTGATGGTTTTTACAATTATGGTTCCGAATTATTTTGGTTTATTCTTTCAAAAATAACACTGGTCAACAGCAAATTTGGTGTCTCAGTTTTGTAAGCTGATTTTGGTCAATTTTGATGTGCTGAATCCAAAAATAACACCGTTTTTGCCGGGCCAGGTCGACATTTTAAGCTATCGTTAGAATTAGTCTATTGCAATGACATAGTAGAACTACTGAAACATCTCGGTGTACTTGAATACAAATCAGAGGACTGGCGACTTTTTATCGACAGCAGCAAAAGGTCTTTGAAATGTGTGTTGTTACACAACGGAAATCAATTTACATCTCTGCCATTAGCACATTCGACAACATTAAAAGAACAGCATGAAGCAATTAAGTACGTCCTAGAAAAAATTTCTTATGACCAACATAAATGGCTGATTTGCGTTGACTTAAAAATGGTCAACTTCTTGCTTGGTCAACAGTCTGGATTTACCAAATACCCATTTTTTATGCCTCTGGGATAGCAGGGATTGTACTCACCATTACGTGAAGAGCTTGCAATTTGTAGAGAAAAAAATGTGATAAACAAACCTCTAGTTGACAGGGGACGTATTTTATTTCCTCCACTGCACATAAAGCTCGGTTTGATAAAGCAATTCACAAAAGCCCAGGATAAAGATGGACGGTGTTTTCAGTTTATGTGTAAAACCTTCCCCAATTTGTCAACTGAAAAGTTAAAAGCAGGTATTTTTGATGGTCCTCAAATTAGGAAGCTGATCAAAAACTCTCCCGCGTTTGAGGAGACCATAAATCCTGTTGAGCAACAAGCTTGGAATTGCTTTGTCCAGGTCGTGATGAATTTCCTAGGCAACACAAAAGCAGAGAACTACAAAGATCTGGTAGCAAACATGTTAGTGGCTTTTAGGAACCTTGGCTGCAATATGAGCATAAAAATGCACTATCTGTACTCGCACATGGACCGTTTTCCCGAAAATCTTGGTTCTTTAAGCAATGAGCAAGGAGAGCGCTTTCACCAGGACTTGAGAGAAATGGAGTCACACTACCAGGGAAGGTGGGATATGGTGATGATGGCGGACTACTGTTGGAATTTAAAAAGAGATGTGCAAGCACCAAAACATTCGCGACAATCAAAAAAACGAAAATTTAGCCCGTAATAATGCAAAATTTAAGTTTTCATTTTTAGTTATATGTACTATAGATGGTTCTTCGTTAGAATACAGCAATTTTATCATAAAAACTGACATTTTGCCATTGAAACATCATTAGTAAATCTTGAAAACATTGTTTAAAAAATATACCTGGTAACTAAAGTGGCATAATTTTAAATTCAAATTTACAAAAAAATTTGACCTCCGAGAGCAAAATGGATGTTACTTCTAGATTTAGCATGGCAAAAATATAATAAATCAGTTAAAAAATATCAGACACCTTTTAAAAAGTTTCTTTTTGTTGACCTGTGTAATTTGAGTCGTCTCCAGATATTGAGTCTGGATAATTTCGACTCAAATCCGTCATATTGGTCTTGAAATAATGGCTACCGTGGAGAACATAGTAAGTTATAAGAATTTTTTTTGAAGAAGCACTCCAGAAGATGTACGAGGAGCTGGAAGATGGTAATTATGATCCTTCTCAATCGGAGCAAATATGACTATACCTTGTTTAGGTTTTGAATTCTTTAACAGAGCAGTATACCTTTTTAAATACGTCACCTAAAGATATTGATCATACTAAATTCATTGATGAACAGGGAGTGTCAAAGGCTCTTTTGTCATGCAAGAAGGAGCGTGGATAAATTCTATAAAAAAGCGTTCTTATGATGACTATGTATCAAAAACGTCGTTGAATCGAGTATGAGGGAAATACTGCTTCGTCCCTTGACGATAGTCTTACCCATGTCAAGTCCAATGTTGCCTAAATTTGATGGCAAAATCACCGGGTTCGTTAGGCGGATCGATACATTTGTCGTTACGTTTAAGTCCTCTCATCAAGTTAACATATCGGAAAAGGGTAATCGTCTATAATTTGTTTCAAAGATTGTTAGATTTGCCGACAGTGAAAAATAGTAACCCCGAACTTCATAATTTTCATGATTACACAAGTCGACAAAATTTCAACTTTTTTTTTAATCACAGGTTTTAATGCTGTGATCATGATCTTTTTTATGCTCAAAAAAACAAAAATCGAAAAATTAGCTCATTAATTTTATTTTGTTGACCACAGTATCATTTTTTCAAAATCGTGATTTTCGTTTGATAACATCAATTCAAACTAAGATAAAGAAACAAGTTGCTTAAAAAAAGTATTAATGTTTATTATGGATAAATATCTTGAAAGTAATGTACATTACTGTACCTTTTTTCACATTTCTATACTATAAATATTACAAAACCTCAATATAATTCTAATACATTCCCTTTCTCTAAATTATATTAAATTGTTAATATATTTTAAAATAAAAGGCTTTTGAAAAAAGTTTATTTATTTATTTCAAATATATAATTTTTCTTTCATTTACAACAAATAGTCTGTTTTAAGCGTCAAAAATGAAAAATATAATAAGCTGGAAATTAAGCTAATAAAGAGATTTATTATTTTTTCTTAATTCTTCAGCATTCAATTTGAATTTTCTCAAATGTAAAAAGAGGTACAGAAATTTTCATTACTCATTAATAAAATTTTAAATTATTTATCTAAAATAAACTTTAATACTTTTTTAAAGCAACTAGCTTCGTTATCTTAAAATTTTCGTTTGAATTGATGTTATTAGACGAAAATCACGATTAAGTAAAAATGAGCACGTGATCGCAAAAATAAAATTAAGGAGCTAAATTTTCGATTTTTGTGTTTTTGAGCATAAAAGAAATCATGAACACAGCATTAAAACCAGTAATTTGAAAATGCTGTTGATCAGTGTTATACATAAAGAATTAAACAAGCTCTCAAGAGAAATGACATTGATTTGGACAAAACGAACACTTGCTGTTATATTTTACCGATCCTCGAGAAGAAAGTCTCTTGCATGTTACAAAAAGGTTGGGAGAAGCATGCCAGTACTACAAAAGAAGATGTCAACTTAAATGAAACCATGTTCCTATTACAACGAAAATAGCTGAAGCTAGAAATAACATCAATAATGTGAGCCACTCATCAACAAGTTTCAGCAGCGAAGTCATAGTGAGGAAGAGGAAATATCCCAATAGTGAGGATCAAGATCATGGGTTGGATAAGTACACCGTATTATAGGGCAAAGGAATAAAGCTTCAGAGTATTCAGGTTAAGCTTAGAAGTTTCTGCTTTAATTGCTTGAGACATGGACATACCTCGCGTGATTGCTAATCTTAGATCTAGTGTATTAAGTGTCAAAAGAGATACAATAGCTAATTGCATTTCGATTAAGAGAAGAAACTTAGAGCTCAAGCAGCTGAATATACTCATCAACAAGTTCATTTCAATGTTGTCAATTCAACTCTAGTAATGACAGCTCACACTTAGGGCGTATTTGACTTTGGAAAAGAAAAATACGAGTGATATTTGATACAGGATCCCAAATCAGTTTGGTTACTTCTCACTTAGCGAGAGAATTGAGGCTTCAAGGAGGGAAATCTTTGCTGTCAATCTGTGGGGTTGACAACATAGAAGGAAAGTGCTGGGGTTATTTGGAGCATACATTTTCAATGAAGACGCAAGATGTTTATCTCCATTGTTAAGCCAAGTGAAGTGAATAAAATTGTTGAGTTCCATCCCAAAAAATTATTTCTTCATTCTAACATCTCAATAACTAAAATCTCGCCGTTGAATTCGGTTGGCCTAGTAATGTAGATATTCTCATTGGAGCGATTATGCCAAACTTCCTCACCTCTACATTGCCACTGCATGGAAATCAGGGTGGGCCGTTTGGAATGCATACTAAGTTTGATTATCTAATTTGTAGTAATGTTAATAGTGCTTTCCTACCTTAAGAGATGGTAGAGGAATAGAGGACTCAAGACATATATGATTCTCAAGTGAGAAGGCTGAGTAATGGGATGATGGAAGCTCCACTTCCTATAAAGAATTAAGCATTGTCAATTAATAGCACGATAGATATTACAAATAAACGATCCAAATCATTTGAATTTAAGTTCAGAAGGAACTCATCCTATAAAAGTAATTATATTGAAGTAATGAAAAATTCACTAAAGAATGGTTTTGTAAAAGTAGTGTGCTAAGGAGCACAGTGTTACTGATGTTTGGCTATTATCTATGGTGTCAAAAGTAATAATAAATTACACATGTTGACGATCTTCCTTGCGGAGCAAGTAGTTTATCCAATAATTTAATTCAATTAAAAGGACATGGTGGTTTAATATTGAAGAAATGGCAATCTAATATTTAATTAACTTTTTCCCATTAGGATGACTCCCTAATCGAACATAGTAAAAAGTCATTGATAATAGAAGAAACGAAGAGTCTAGGGTATAGTTGGGATCCAAAAAGCAATAAAATCTGTTTGGATGTGAATTTCTGCGAAAAAAATGTGTTTACTAGGAAGTACTTGCTGTCCGAGTCCTCAGGATATTTTGATCACCAGGGTCGTTTTTCACATGTTCTATTGGTGGCACAGTTGTTGTTATAAAAGGATTGGAAGTTGAAGGTGGATTTGCATGCACCACCAGGAAACAGACAACATACAGAAAGTTGAGTCTTGGAGGAGTAATTACCTTTGTTAAAGGAAGTGTCAATAGCCAAAAGACTAATAGTAATAAAAACTACATCTGGGTGGTTAATGCAGGCAGCCAACATAAACTTAGAGGCCTTTAAGATAAATAGCTTACGGGCAAGTGAAAGTACAATTCAGAAATAATTAATCAGCCTTCTCGTCCGAACACATGAATCCCTACCATCGATTATGTGTTTCTCTACGGAGACGATGAATCAATTATGTATATCTTGATTGTTATATCAATATGTTATTTTTTATTCTTCAAAATGATCCAAAAAATCACTAAATATGCCATTAGTCAAGGGCCTACGTCTATCCAGCTTTGGTACCCTAATATTATAAATTTGTTTATTTTTATTGAGTCTTATTGCCTTCTCGTCATTCAAAGGCACGGCCAAAACTTAATTTTGAGTAATTACTTATAAGGCTTATAGGCTTCATTTTCCAAGTTTTGGGCAACTGATTAATTCTCTGTGGACAAAATTTTTTATAAGATAAATTGAAGAAGAAATGTCATAAGTGAACAAACTGAATTTACGGACACCCCAACACTTGGAGCGGAAAAAAGTGTCTACTATAAATGGGACATCCCTTATTTTATTACTAAGCTATCTATCTGGTTCTGTTTCAGAGTGACACACAAAAAAAAGAACAGACAAACTTACACTATTATAGTTGATATATCCATTGAGGGGATTTATAAAATGTGCTCTAACTGCAACCTTATTTTGATTAAAGCTAATTAGAAATAGATGGGGTGACCAAGGAGTCGAATTATCAATTCCCTCGAAGTAAATTTAAAACTCTTAATAGTGTTTTTCAAATTTTGGTTATTATTAGTTTTCAAAAATGTAGGCTCGGTGGAGACGAGTCTAAACTCTGGTTTTTTAGCAAACCCATAAGCGATCATCTGATATTCGACTTTTTTAATTATCTTTTTCAAGGAAAAATAGATGAAACGACACAATAAATATAAATAAAAGTAAAACAATAAACGTCATAAAATATTTGAAGTAAATGATACGATTTAAAAAATGTAATACCTGTAGCGGAACCTTGACCCCATTCGAAAGAAGTTTTGCCTGGCATTAGGCCCTTTAATAGGTGCCCTCAAGCGAAAGAATGAATGATGCTCCACAGCACACTTCCATAAGTGCTTACAAGCTTTTTCGTTTCGTAATCGAAAGACAAAAGTATGTTCTTCTTCAATTCCATCATCATTGTCTTCTATAACAACTAAGGTTAGCTTTTTCTTTTTAAAATCGAGTCGAGTAATTTTGGGCCAAAAGAAGAGTCCTATTTTAGTTTCTCCTTCAAATACTAAAATTCCTGTGGGAGTCAAGCCTAAGGAATATTCCGAGCCATCTTTGCCCTATTCGTTAAAACATTCATAATAACAACCACAAGACAAAAAAACATACTCACCAAAACAGTATGCATATCCACACCGTACATTTCTAATTCTTTGGCTCTGTTTAGAAAGTTTAATTCCGATTGAGCAGGGGACATACCTCTAAAAACACCTAATTTTGAAGCAGGTCTAGAAAATGTGCCACACAAAAAAGGTACTTACATCAATTTCTTATATTGATTCAATACATCTATTTCGAATTCTTCATTCTGATTGGAAACAAATCTAAATTCTGAGATGTAGCTCGCTGTGTGAACCTCCTCGTCGAAGTCTCCGAGTTCCGCTGCAAGAACAAGAAAAAAGAATCATTGAGCTCACGACAAGTCAGGATCTCACATTGAAGGCTCAGGGCTGAGAGCTGCACGGCTGTGGTGTAGGGGCACTCCAGCCGGTCCGCAAAGAGATCCTGCTTTAGTTGCAGGAAAAACTGGTAACGCGTTATCTCCTCATGGAGATTGTTCGGCTCAGAGGAGTAAAATTTGATCCGCATCCGAAAAGTGTAAGGGGGGCCGATCTTCACCTGCTTCCGAATGGGTTTGCTAGGGTCCAGCCAATGAGGCACGTTGTAGGAGTCCGTGTACTGCAGTCCGAAGTAGTCACGCTCGATTATGTCCAGGTGATAGTGCACCTGGGACATGAGCTCCTCTCCCACGGACTTGCGGCACAGCTCCAGGCACAGCTCACCCCCGTCCAACAAAATCACACGGCAGCTCACTTGCCTCTTCCCCCCGGGGGGCACGGAGCAGGAAACCCCTCCTGGATCCACTCCTCGGCACTTGGCCTTTCGACGAGAAAAGAACCGCAGCATTCTTCCTCCTCACCTCCAGCGCTTCTGCATCTATCTCTCTCTCTCTCTCTCTCTGTCTCTCTCTCTCTCTCTCTCTCCCTCTTTTGTCAAGGGAAAAAAAAAAAGGGGGGGGGGGGAGGAGGATACCTTAATACCTATTATGAAGTTATTGCTTTAATTTCTAACATTCGATACTTATGGTTTAAGTTGGCCATTAGAAAATTAGCCAATTCTTCGTTGGACGATAGATTTGGAGAAGTCCTTAGAGCCAATCACAACTCATAGTAGGAAACGAGGGATTTGGAGTAGTCCATAGAGGCAATGTCGAACACATTGATGAACGGAGAATTAAAATACCTGTCGAAAGTCCAAACATGTTCACATCGATATTCAACGATTCATTTCAATATGCATTTTATTAATATAACTGATGGTTTTTCATCAGAATATTACACATGTTGCACAAATCATGCGAGATCTTTACTTTCAGTAGGAATGTAAAAAATATGCAAATGGGGTGTGTAAAATAAAAAGAAAGAGAAAATCAACCTGGTAACCCTGACAATTTGATGAATGTTGAGAGGGAAGCAGCTTGAGCTGTCATGACGTTTTACTGAGCTACAAGCTGCTATTCTCCTTTATATATACAAATGAAGACATCAATAATAGATAATAACATTATGTATATCATAGATGAGAGGCAGAAAGTTAACTAAAATTAATGTCAGGAAATTATATATTCTTAACTAATAATTATACGAGGACTTGAGCCCTTTTTGTTTACATTTTATTTGCTATATTAACCTTAATGCATGTAATCCTTCATGCGAGATCTTTACTATCAGGTAGATGTTCTCCCTTCAGTAATAAAGGAAAAATGACAACAGCTTTGGAAAACAAAAAGTACTGTTAAAAGTGCCAACTCAACAAAATCTCGCACGCGGCATTTTGCATATTATTTACATTCCTAAACTTGACATGATGGTCAAAATATCCTTTCGCTAAACTTATTTTTTAATCTTGGACAACACTTCTTTACTTTCAAATGCCGTAGTATGAAGGATCGGATTTTTCAATATAGAACATGAAATTGACTAAAACGATGTTGAGTTGAACATTCAAGGAAACAAGCGTCTTGGTCTTATTAGTGATCAAATTAGAAATATCAGGAATGTGTTCAATTATGTTCCTTGAATGAATTTCAATATTTATCTCGAGATTACGACTTTGAACGTGTTGTATCATGCTTAACTTTCTCAAGGCTTCTGTCCCAAATTCATTTAGATGTCATTTCACTAACCTAGGATCCTCGTTATAACTTTAAAATTTATCATCTCCATTATCAGCGATCAAGGATTTTATGCTAACTCGATTCGATAATTTATTTACTCTTACTTTATAGATGAATTTACTAAATTGTTATTCGTTATTAATTTTTTTCATTGCCATTGAACGTTTTCAATAGATATATATGATTTTTTTTCTTCATTAATTGAATTATCACGTACATGGCTCGACATCCCTCACAACATTTACAATTGAGGCTTAATCTTACCTTGATTTGAAATTATTTTGTTCTAATTTGAATTTCTATACATATTATATATTTATGTATAATTTAAGCATATATTTACTATCGAATTCATTTAGGTCTTGATAACATTTTATTATATTGTTTCAATCTAGTACCGAATAAAATATATATATTGATGTAATGTGCTTATGCATACTGGGCCAATTTTAGAGTCAAATTTAGCTACTTAACCTGAGGAATAGTGCTCAAAAAGATACTTGAATTGCACTTCTTGCATATACTACCCATTCTTAAGGCTTCCAGTTAAATAGAAGACAAGCATTTAGGTTAGTAAAGCAAATACAATGTTAACAAAAAAGGGCCCCAAGTCCTCGTAACAACACAGGCCAACAAATTTGAACTTTCAAAAATCCTAAGGGGTATAAGTACAATAAAAGTTATCTAGCTTTGCTCACTGATTTCAAATCTGTAACTTTTTTCTTCGAGAGTCCGACGGTTTTCGAGAAATCGGTCCCTACTTTTTTAGCTTATTTGACCCTATTTCCAACTTCAACTTCAATTTAAGCCTAGAAGGATACACATTTTGAGCATTAAAAATAATGATTCGCTAGTGTATTTTATGAAGATTCCAATTTCGGTCTGTTTTGATCTAAAGGGACTCCTGAGGGCACAGGCAGCGGGAGTAGGCCCAAAAGTCGGCGAAATCCTTTGTATTTAAATAACTCCTTGAACATTACATGAAATTGATTAATAAGGAATGCATTAAAGAGCTTAGATCCACATCTTTCAAACGAGATGTCAAGCGCCCGATAAGAGTCTTGTATACACTGGACTCGCGCATCGTGGCCGTTTCTAGTCTACTAACACACATCTTCATTGGAATGGACACTTTTTTACACTCATGTACCTATCACATTACTGAAAGTCCCTTAGTTTACCGTTTATGTCTGTCGGTACTGAGTCCCCTTCTTTATGTCTAAAGTGGAGAACAAGGAATAATCATGAAGTGTCTTTGATAACGTTAATTGTATTATGCACAAACTCATTTTCGCCACGATGCGCGAGTCCAGTGTATACAACAGGGCTCTCGCTTCGTGGCCGTTTTAGCCTACTAGCACAAATCCTCTTCGAATGGACACTTCATTTCACTCATGTATTTCTCACATTACTAAAAGTCCCTTAGTTTACCGTTTACCCTCTTCGTCTGTCTCTCAATACTGAGTTCCCTTCTTTATGTTTAGGTGGAGAACAAGGAATAATCATGAAGTGTCTTTGTTAATGTCAATCGTATTCTGCACAAATTCATTGCTGGGCCATGGATATACAATGAAAGGAATAGTGTTCCTTGATGAGTAATCATAGGGTCTTTATGAAGAGTGTCTCATAACCCTTCTACTTCTTTGAGGAATGCTGGATCGATTTGTTCCGACTTACATTATCCAATTTTTCGTGAGGATGATGAAATTGTTATAAGTTTGCATGATGAATATCCTGACACACTATCAGCCTGAAGAAGGGTTGCCAGAGTAATTAACTCTGGGAGAATTGTGTGATCTTTGTAGAGATTTGTCACTTTCCAAACAGGATTCGGAACTTCTTGCTTTTAAGGTGAAAGAAAAGTTTCTATACAATAAAAATGTCAAAATGAGCTATTTCATAAATAGAAGTGAAGTTATCTTCATTTTTCAGTGTTGATGGGCCACTTCGCTATTGCAATGATGTTCAGTGATGTAAAAAACGGCGATTTTTAAGCGTGCAAGTAGCTCCTCCCCTTGATGACGTCAAAAATGGTATGGTAACTATGAAAGCCAGCTTATTTGTTGTCGATATAATACTATGACTGTAGCTGTGACAGCCTTGCTCCAAGCTCAAGACTGCTTTTTTTGGACTTAACGTAATTAATTAAATTAAATTGATATTTTAGAAATATATTATTCAAATCAAAGTTGTAGATATTACTTTAAATAAACAGGAAATTTTCCAAATTTCAAAATAGATATATTAGTTTTGGATTTATTGCTATTTTTGTTAAAATTTCATTATTTGTATTAATTTTATAAGAAAAATAAGTACACAAATAGTAATCTCTGCTCTCTCTATATATATTAATCTTCAAGTTTTTAGTTTGATAATAATGATTATTCATTCACTAACAAAATAAAGCTTTAAGTTTTTAGATATTTGCATATTTTTAAAACAATGATTGAAGATTTAATAATGATATTTGTAATTATTCTACCTTTTCTATAACTCAAGAAAATGGCTGAAAATATATTTAAAATGTCAACAAATGATACATTTTATAGGATAGAAGTATAAATATTTGACTCCATAAAGTCATTTCGAGAGATATTAACATTAAGAAAGTTTTCAACCAAAATTGAAGGAAAGGTTGTATGATATTATCGTAACTTTTATAATAGATAATATAATATACATATGATAAGAATTATTATGTCAAAAGGAAAAGGAAAACAGCTTGATGATTTATGAAGGATGAAAGAATATTATCAGTGATGGATAAAAAGGGTCCAGCTGACATGCAAAAAAAACGCGGTTGTTGGCAACATTTGTCTTTTCAAACTTCTTTTTCTTTCTTCTTCTTCCTTTATGACTCAGTTCTATTCCATTCAAAAACAACAAGTGTCATTTTAAATTAAGTTAAAAAATGCCTGAGGATTTGACTCAGGAACTTGGGTCGCCGACAGTGGAGGTAGCAACGCTTAAAAATTTGTCCAGGATACGAGTGTGATGGCATTCCGGCCATGCTATTTCTCGACTTCTTCTTGAAGAAGTTTCCGATCATGAGACTTTCAAATCGCTGATGTCACAAGAGAAATCCGGATCCATTCAATAAACATGGTATTAGTAAAGATTCAGGTACATTTGATTTTACATCTGAACTATCGTAATTCATTGCTTCATCTATTATCCCACTTTCAGTCGGAGGACATCAAAATTGCATCCAATATATGAAGAAATACGCCGGTAAATCCGTCTCTTCTTGTTTTCTCGTAACCCAATCATTGAAGCTCTTAAGTAGAGTCAGCATTTTCAAAATGAAACGGGAAACTGACGAAAATTATAGATTTATAACAATGGACGAGACTAAGGACTTCAAGTGTGACAATGGTCGAAAAGATATTCCACTTGAAACATTCAAAAGTGGATAGTATAAAGAATGCCTGATACATCCAGTTGAAGAATATTGTTGCCGTGATAAGCATTGACTTGAAGAATTTTTGCTTGTACTAAAATACTCCGATCGTCAATTGTGATTCTGAGAGAGGCTTTAGCATGATGAGGGGATGTGCTTTTATCTAATGTCATAATTAAAGTTTGGCTCATCTCGTGTATATTGGTCTTTATTATTCCATTTTTATGGAATATTTTTTTATTTATTTCTTTTTGATGTTTATTTTTTGAGAACAAAATGTGTTACTTTTGACTGTTTGAAGTTTTTATAATAGTTTTAAATGATAATTAAGTTGTTGAATAAAAAAAAGTAGCCACTACATGGTTAAATAAAATCATCTCATTTAATTGTACATATGTGTTTCTTAAATATGTAATATGAATTATAGGATTCACTTAGGTGTTAAAGTGTAGTCATTTTGAGGTGAAATTCCGACAAAGACATATTGAGGTTAATACTTTACTAGTATTGACTAAATAATAATAATTTTCGAGTCAAATCTATTTCAAAATGACTCGGGCCTCATGCTATGGCATTAGTTGCTACAAATTTAAGGTTCTATCCTTTACAAATTTTTAATGTCACTCAAAAATAATAATAATCTATTCCTAATTAAAACATCAAAATAATAAGTTACATTCCGCCCCATCAAATGTGATCGGCTGAAATTCTGCCTTACTTCAAGGGTACCATATTCATTTATGACATCATCTCGGGCGTGCGTGTCAGCTGGACCCTTTTTATCCATCACTGAATATTATATATAGGAATGAAAATCATATGCAATTCGGGCGTGTGATAAAAAAGTGGAGTTGGCTCTTCAAACAGGTCTTTTTGTTTTCCGAAGCTGTTATCATTTTTTTTTCCCTTAAGAAGGTAACATCAACTTTACCTCAACATAATGTTTTACAAGAAAAGAATAGTCTGCAAAGATTATATCATGGTGAGGAACAAAGGAAAAATTAAAAAATGGATATCATTCATTGAGGAGAATGGAGTTAATGATATTTGTGAATATAATAATGAATCTGGAGTAACGTATTGTAATGTTTGTGGTTTGATGTTTTCATTTGTATACATATATAAAGGAAAATAGCAGCTTGTAGCTCAGTAAAACGTCATGACAGCTCAAGCTGCTTCCCCCTCGACATTCATTGAATTGTCAGGGTTGCCAGGTTGATTTTCTCTTTCTTTTTTTATAACACGCCCGAATTGCATATGATTTACATTCCTAATTATATAGGGTTTCAACTAACTGGCATTTTGAGAACTACTCGCACGCTTAAAAATCGCCGTTTTTTACATCACTGATAATGTTAAAGGATTGTTTGATGACCTATTGCAAGAATATGATCCATCTAATTGTGTCTTTTTGTAGATTCATCAATGACAAGTTTATAAGTTGTCCTTCATATTGGTAATTAGAAGCCTTCTATCCCTATTGCTCATTCTGTTCAGCTAAGAGAGACTTATACCAACATGGACATTATAACTTGGCAATAAATTACCAAGCCCATACGTACAGTATCTATATGGAGATTTAAATGCTATCAGTATGCAAAGAGGGATTACAAAGTATTGCTGCTTTCTTTGTCTTTGGGATAGAAGAGCAACTGGGAAGCATTATGAAAAGTGTGAATGGACAAGATGGGCGTCATATGTGCCTGGAGAAAATAATATTAGATTTAAGCCTTTAATAAATCCTCAAAAAAATATTTTACCTCCTCTGCATTTAAAACATAGCTAAATGAAGAATTTTGTTACAAAAATGCCAAAAGACGATTCCGAAGGTTTTTAATATCTGTGTAAGAAATGTTATTATATAAGCAATGCCAAAATGAAAGGAAATATATTTGTGGGCCCAGAGATAAGAAAAGTTCTTTATGATATTGATTTCGGAAACACTCTTATAACATCAGAAAAAAATGCATGGAAGTCCTTCAAATGAGTTTGTAAAAACTTTCTCGGCAACAATAAGTCGCCGCAATATATAGATGTTGTGAAAAAGCTCCTTAAGTATTGTGAAAAATTTGGATGTTTCTCAAGATACATTTTCTACATTCACGTATAGATCATTTACCTTTTCAATTTAGGAGCTGTCAGTGGTGAACAGGGAGAATGTTTTCATCAAGATATTACACAATATATAAAACGTTTTGGAATACAAGCATAATGTGTGATTATTGTTGAATGCTGTACCGTCATGAGCCTAAAAAGAAGTTCAAGCGTTAATCTAGTACCAAACATCTATGATCTCTTTGAAATTATATTTTAAATCTTAAAAGAATTATATAAAATATGTTATGTTTATTGATATGTTGTAAATTAAAATATTAAATCTATTGAATATAATTAATTAATGGAAAACATAAAATTCCTCATTAGAAAGGGTATAAAAAATAAATGAATTTGTGCAGAATACGATTGACATTAACAAAGACACTTCATGATTATTCCTTGTTCTCCACCTAAACATAAAGAAGGGGACTCAGTATTGAGAGACAGACGAAGAGGGTAAACGGTAAACTAAGGGACTTTTAGTAATGTGAGAAATACATGAGTGAAATGAAGTGTCCATTCGAAGAGGATTTGTGCTAGTAGGCTAAAACGGCCACGAAGCGAGAGCCCTGTTGTATACACTGGACTCGCGCATCGTGGCGAAAATGAGTTTGTGCATAATACAATTAACGTTATCAAAGACACTTCATGATTATTCCTTGTTCTCCACTTTAGACATAAAGAAGGGGACTCAGTACCGACAGACATAAACGGTAAACTAAGGGACTTTCAGTAATGTGATAGGTACATGAGTGTAAAAAAGTGTCCATTCCAATGAAGATGTGTGTTAGTAGACTAGAAACGGCCACGATGCGCGAGTCCAGTGTATACAAGACTCTTATCGGGCGCTTGACATCTCGTTTGAAAGATGTGGATCTAAGCTCTTTAATGCATTCCTTATTAATCAATTTCATGTAATGTTCAAGGAGTTATTTAAATACAAAGGATTTCGCCGACTTTTGGGCCTACTCCCGCTGCCTGTGCCCTCAGGAGTCCCTTTAGATCAAAACAGACCGAAATTGGAATCTTCATAAAATACACTAGCGAATCATTATTTTTAATGCTCAAAATGTGTATCCTTCTAGGCTTAAATTGAAGTTGAAGTTGGAAATAGGGTCAAATAAGCTAAAAAAGTAGGGACCGATTTCTCGAAAACCGTCGGACTCTCGAAGAAAAGAATTACAGATTTGAAATCAATGAGCAAAACGAGGACTTGAGCCCTTTTTGTTTACATTTTATTTGCTTTATTAACCTTAATGCATGTATTTCTTCATGTGATATCTTTACTATTAGGTAGATGTTTTCCCCTCAGTAATAAAGGAAAAATGATAACAGCATTGGAAGACAAAAAGTACTGTTCGAAGAGTCAACTCCACAAAGTCTCGCACTCGGCATTTTGCATATTATTTACATTCCTAGGTATAGTGTTCCTTGATGAGTCATCATAGGGTCTTTATGAAGGGTTAGGAATGTAAAAAATATGCAAATGGGGTGTGTAAAATAAAAAGAAAGAGAAAATCAACCTGGTAACTCTGACAATTTGATGAATGTTGAGAGAGAAGCAGCTTGAGCTGTCATGACGTCTTACTGAGCTACAAGCTGCTATTCTCCTTTATATATACAAATGAAGATATCAATGATAAATAATAACATCATGTATACCATAGATGAGAGGCATAAAGTTAACTCAAATTTATGTCAGAAATTTATATATTTTTAGCTAATAAGTCGTAAACTAATATAGTTATGAGGGGCAATCTGACTTGAGCCCTTTTTGTATTTCCTTTATTAACCCAAGAGTTTGCATTCCTTTCGACTTTAAGCCTTAAAAATGGGTAACATATGCAAGAAATTCAATCCAAATAACTCCTTGAGAGCTTTTTCTCTGGCAAAGGTAGTTAAATTTGACTCTAAAATTACCTTAGTATTCATAAGCACATTAAATCAATACATATTTCTTATTCAGTACTAGATTGAAACGATTTAATAGAATGGAATTAAGACTTTTAATGAATTTGATACTAAATTTATGCTTAAATTAAACATAAATATATAATATGTATAGAAATTCAAATTAGAACAAAATAATTTCAACTCAAGGTAAGATTAAGCCTCAAATGTAAATGTTGTGAGGGAAGACGAGTCATGAACGTGATAATTTAATTAGTGAAGGAAAAATCATATACATCTATTGAAAACGTTTAATGGCAATTACAAAATTAATAAACAATTAACAATTTAATAAATTCATCCATAAAGTAAGAGTAAATAAATTATCTAATGAAGTTAGCATAAAATACTTGATCGTTGATAACGGAGAAGAAAATTTTTAATTTTATAAGGAAGATTATAGGTTAGTGAAATGACATCTAAATGAATTTGGGACAAAAGCCATGAGAAAACTAAACATTAGACAACACGTTTAAAGTCGTAATCACAAAATAAATATAGAAATTTATTCAAGGAACGTAGTTGAAGACAATTCTGATATATCTAATTTCATCACTAACAATGTCCAACTCAACATCGTTTTAGTCAATTTCATGTTCTATACTGAAAAATCCGATCCTACATACCACGGCATTTGAACGTAAAAAAGTATTGTTCAAGATTAAGAAATAAGTTTAACGAAAGGATATTTCCATCATCATGTCATGTTATTATACTTGAATCAATCCAATGGAAATGTCTGCATGTGAATGAGAGGAACAAGGGATGAACTGAAGAAAATGTCAATAGAATCCATAATCCACGGTAGCAAGTTCTTTAAATACATAATTATTCCTATTGTAAACTGTGACGCCCTTGAGGGTTCTCAATATGATAAAGGGGATATGGGATTCGATGATAATCAGATGGAACTCGGACTCTATCAGAATTGGAGACATACAATGACCATAATGAAATTATATCAGTATTGGAGGAATTCAGGGAAACATCCCAAAAATCTTAAATCCTACAATTAATATTTATTATGAAGTTATTGCTTTTATTTCTAACATCTAATACTTATTATGATTTAAGTTGGCCATTAGAGCATTAGCCAAATCTTCGTAGGACGATAGATTTGGAGAAGTTCTTAGAGCCAATGACAACTTTGATGTACTTCTTAGAGCGATTGCCTACTCATAGTAGGAAACGATGGATTCGGGGTAGTCCAAAAGGCAATGTCGAACACATTGATGTACGGAGAATTGTAACCCAAATATGTTCACATCGATATTCGACGATTCATTCCAATAGGCATTTTATTTATATGATTAATTGTTTTTCAACAGAATATTAACGAGTGTTGCAAAAATCATGCGAGATCTTTACTATCAGGTAGATGTTCTCTCCTCAGTAATAAAGGAAAAATGATAACAGCTTTGGAAAACAAAAAGTACTGTTCTAAGTGCCAACCGAGTACGAGCTTTTGCTTGAAATTTACATTCCTACTCATCACCCGGCATCCCTTCAATATCCCTTCATGAATATTTGAAAGAGAAGCAACATCAGCTGTCAGGACGCTTTACTAAGCTACAAGCTGATATTCTCCTATATATTTACAAATAAAGACATATATAATAAATAATATTATGCATACCATAGATGAGAGGCAGAAAATTAACAGAAATTAATTTCAGAAAATATATATTTTTAGCAAATATGTCGTAAACTAATAATATTTACTGGGAATTTGACTTGACCCTAACTTGTTAAAATTTTACTTGATTTATTAACCAAAAAGCCTGTATTCCTTTTTAATGCAAGCCTTAAGAATGGGTAGTATACGCAAGAAGTGCAATCCAAATAATTGTTTGGGCCCTCATTCTCCGGCAAAGGTGCTATTCTTGACTCTAAAACTACCCCTATATGCATAAGCGCATTAAATCAATATACATTTTTATTCAGCACTAGATTGAAACAACAATATAATATGATGTGATGAAGAAATATGTCTTTACTTTTAGACATTGAATGAATTTGATACTAAATATATGCTTAAATCATATATAGAAAACTCAAATTAGCACAAAATACGTCTTGTTTACAAAGATCTCAGTGCCGTGGACAAGGAAAAAAACAACAACTTTTTCTAGTGAAATAGCTTGTAAAGTGACTTAAAAAAGGCTCCAGTGCTTCCTAAGTAGTTGAACCGGAGGATGGAATCCTCATTTAGAGGGAAAATTCCCCACAGGGCTGACAAATGTCTGTTTTTAGACTTCGTTGGGAGTATTAAAGGCGATTTTCTTAAAGAAATTTTGTGGAGTTGGCTCTTCGAACAATACTTTTTGTTTTCCAAAGCTGTTATCATTTTTCCTTTATGAATGAGGGGAGAACATCTACCTGATAGTAAAGATCTCGCATGAAGGAATACATGCATTAAGGTTAATAAAGCAAATAAAATGTAAACAAAAAGGGCTCAAGTCCTCGTATAATTATTATTAGTTAAAAATGTATAATTTCCTGACATTAATTTTAGTTAACTTTCTGCCTCTCATCTATGATGTACATAATGTTATTATCTATTATTGATGTATTCATTTGTATATATAAAGGAGAATAGCAGTTTGTAGCTCATTAAAACGTCATGACAGCTCAAGCTGCTTCCCTCTCAACATTCATCAAATTGTCAGAGTTACCAGATTGATTTTCTCTTTCTTTTTATTTTACACAAAATTTCATATTCCGAATTTGAAATTTTTTTTAGAGATGAATTGGGTCTTTCCCAACGTATTGGTGGTGCAGAGGAAAGGTCGTATACGGAATAAGCTTCGCACAGGGAGGAGATGGAGGAGGAGATGATAAATGCAAATACTCTCAATGGAAAAATTAGTCCCGTTGCAGAAAATGGGAGTAGCAATGATAAGTCTGGATACAATGAAAGCTCTACTAAAATAGATGACTCCATATCTACACTTTCTTTAACATAAAAACATTATGAGATGGCTGGATGAAGGTAATCAGAAAGAAACTAGACAAGGAGGGAAATCCCGATGCACTTCCTGGAGTTAGGCCCTATCCTTCTAGAGAAGACTGGACAACAGTAACGAGGAAGAAACCCCAGGTGCCATCAAAGCCTCCAAATGTTAAGGTTTTATCAGAAAATAAAATGGTTAAGAGAGTCTTCACTAGCCCAAGACAGGACGGTACGAAAAGAATAAAAGGAGTCGATTCCTTAGAGATTGGAACACCGTAGTCTTCGGAAGATGTACTGCTACTGAAGAACTGAACCCCGATTTTTACTTAAACGACCAGCCCGATGTTGTCCATTTTATACAACAATGTAAAGTCTATTGCCTCTCCTTGGAGAGCATAAGCGAGCATAAAAGTATTCTCTTACCTGAAGTCAATTGGATTTCCAGTCGTTGTAGCCTTGGTGGATTCTCGACTAAAAGATAAAATAAATTGCACACTTAGTACCTTCTTCACACATTCTATATATCTCTACTGCACAGTCGCTCTCCTCTCATCCCTCTTGGGGTATTATTTTAATGATTAAAAAATATTGGAATCAACTCTTCTCATAGCTGACACGCTTGGTAATTTTATTTCAGCAACGCTGAGTTTTGATGGCGAAATGGTCCAAATCCACGCAATATACGATCCGAGTCGGGATGTGGACGGTTTCTTTTCAAAAATATTGACAAATTGTAGTATTGAAAACACCGTCATCATAGGGGATCTAAACGTGACGAGGAAACCTGGAAGAGACTCACTTAATTATGACGGTTCAAGAAATTTTAAAAACAGAGCTGACCTTGAGAAGATTATGGCCAAATTTTATCTGCTGGACGCTTGTCTTTTCATAGACGTTGATAGCCTCTCCATAACGTATTTTAAAAAGAGTCCTAAAAGTGAAGAAAAAAAGGGAAGATTAGATTACGTTCTTCCTTCAGCTAATCTTCAAAAGTATTTTGCAGAGTTTACCGTTTTACCGAATTACATCTCCGACCACTCCCTTGTCCTGGTGTATTTCAATAAGTCCTCTCCAGTCTGGGGATTATTCATTACATTGAAAGCTACAAAAAGAAATTTAAATCACCATTTTGAATTTTACAAAAGATTTGCAGCAGATTTAGCAAACATTTTAGAGGCCTCCTACTGCGAAATCCAAAGCCAAGGTTACGTTCCGAGATTTATGGGCGAAGGTTTTTTAACCCTTATAAATTATAATATAAAATTCTTACTGGCATAATAAACAAGAGACTGATCAAAATCCTTCCCTCTATTATTGGCGGCTGGCAGAAGGGGTTTATGAAAGGGAGATGGGCAGATGATATACCTCGCTCAATACAAGACTCGATTGATTGCTACCTAAGTGATAAGAAGGAATTTGCTTAGTTGCTGGTTGACTTCAATAAGGCATTTGACTCCATCTCGCATAATTTTATTTTCAGTGCACTCCTTAAATGTGGCTTTTCAATAAGGTTCGTCAACATGATTGGGACGATTCTAAGAGATTCTTCCTCGAGTGTGGCATTGGGTGACAAAATGTTTTCATTCGAGATAACTAGAAGATGCAAGTAAGGTGATCCTATTTCACCATCCCTCTTCTTAATAGCAATCAACAGTCTCCTCAATACACTCAACCAAACTCCCCAGCCGAAAACCCAACAGTTAGTACAACTATACGCGGACGACCTTTCAGTCTTCTATTCAGGTACACCTGGTAACATAATATCTTCTATAAAAGATACATATCAAGTTTTAGAGAGATATGCAACACACTCAGGGCTCGTTATGAATGAAACTAAAATGAAAATTCTCCATGCAATCTTCACCAATGGAATCATTTCCCTCCTTAAAAGACTCTTCATCCGCGACCCTGCTCGGTATAACGATAGCAAAGAACGGCTCTGAGACTGCGAATAACTGCAACACAAATAATATCAAAGAGTCAGTCCGTAAATGCACATCAAATTGTGACAAATCGTGTAAATATATTGTTGGCTACACATTCTACTTACCTATCTCCCCATCTAAAGATCCCCACAATGTGGCATTGACAAATGATAACTGAGAATGTGACAAACGACTGTATTCAAGGACACGCTCAAGTACACGTACTCGTAACCATTTATAACCATGTACTCCTTAGATATTGTAACTATATAAAGTCCAAGAGGGATAATAATAAAGTCAGATGTAAACCAACTCTACTCTCACTTACTGTCGTATCCGTATCCGACATTGGTGGCAGCGTTATGGAGCCCAAAAACAACCTCTGAGGAACATTGCCAACCAACATTGGTGGCAGCGGTATGGAACCCGAAACAACCTCTGAGAAATATTATCTACCAATATGAGTCTACATATTCTTTCTGCTGAAGATCCCTGACGAGGGAATGGTGACAGCCTACAAAATAGAATATACTCAAAAAGAAAAAAGAATGGAAGTTGTACAACCCGAAAAGAGGGAATCATTGGAACGGATACGGCAGTAGAAACATATCGTAATATATAATGAAATGCCCATAAAAATGGAAGACGTTAAAGAAATGGAAGGAAAGACCCATACACAATGGAAGACGTTAAAGAAACGGAAGGAAAGACCCATACAAAATGGAAGACGTTAAAGAAATGGAAGGAGTGAAATGCCCATATAAAATGGAAGGACGTTAAAGAAATGGAAGGAGTGAAATACCCATATAAAATGGAAGACGTTAAAGAAACGGAAAGAGTGAAATGCCCATATAAAATGGAAGGACGTTAAAGAAATGGAAGGAGTGAAATGCCCATATAAAATGGAAGACGTTAAAGAAACCGGACATGGCAAAGTTGCCTAAATGATGATCAAAACTCCCAAGATTTTTACAGAAGAGTAAAAAGAAAACTGCCTCCGAACCTCCTATAATAATGATAAATGAAAAAGTAGCAGTGAAGTGCCCATAAAAAAAAAATGGAAGATAAATGATATAAATAATGGAGTAATCATCCAATCGAACACTGTCGTCGATCTATTGAAAAAATAATATGATTCCAGACCAGAAACCGGACATGGCAAAGTTGCCTAATGATGATCAAAACTCCCAAGATAAAGAAGAAAACTGCCTCCGAACCTCCTATAATAATGATAAATGATGTACCTCCGTGTCGTGCATAAGGAAAAAATATTCTTTAACACTTTATTAACGAAAGATTGCTGCCTCTTGAAATATAAAAATTCCATATTCAATTTCAATTGTTAACATAAAAGTAATTGAAGAAAAAAAAAAAGCCGAAAATTGTTAAGCAGAGAAATTAGAAGAAAATTAAAGAAAAAAAATGGGAAAGAAAAAAATAAAAAAAAAATGGAAAAACGGAAAAACGGTTTATATTTATGTTATAATTAGGAATGAAAATCATATGCAATTCGGGCGTGTGATAAAAAAGTGGAGTTGGCTCTTCAAACAGGTCTTTTTCTTTTCCGAAGCTGTTATCATTTTTCCAATATTACTGAGGGGAGAACATCTACCTGATAGTAAAGATGTCGCATGAAGGAATATATGCATTAAGTTTAACAAAGCAAATAAAATGTAAACAAAAAGGGCTCAAGTCCTCGTATAATTGTTTGTTAAAAATATACATATAATTTCCCGACATTAATTTCAGTTAATTTTCTGCCTCTCATCTATGTTATTATTTATTGTTGTATATATAAAGGAGAATAGCAGCTTGTACCTCAGTAAAACGTCATGACAGCTCAAGCTGCTTCCCCCCTCGACATTCATTAAATTGTCAGGGTTGCCAGGTTGATTTTCTCTTTCTTTTTTTATAACACGCCCGAATTGCATATGATTTACATTCCTAGTTATAATCTAACCATTGATCTTTTATTACAGCTACAAAAACCCAAGAAAAAGGAAAATTACAGCGACTCAGTTGAAGATAGAAGAAGTAGAGAAAAAAAAATATTATCTATTACAAGAAGAAAAAAAAATAAAAATAGTTATTATTTTGTATTTATATTTATTATTGTTATTCTCACTTAATCTTAAATCACCCCGTGGTAACACGAACTAGTTCGTTTCCGAAAAGGGGGAAGGGATGTTGGCTACACATTCTACTTACCTATCTCCCCATCTAAAGATCCCCACAATGTGGCATTGACAAATGATAACTGAGAATGTGACAAACGACTGTATTCAAGGACACGCTCAAGTACACGTACTCGTAACCATTTATAACCATGTACTCCTTAGATATTGTAACTATATAAAGTCCAAGAGGGATAATAATAAAGTCAGATGTAAACCAACTCTACTCTCACTTACTGTCGTATCCGTATCCAACATATATAATCGACAAAAATAATATATGGAATTGAATAGTCGTTCCTCGTATTGTTCACTTACTTAAGTACACAAATACCACGGAGGTTGAACTGAAAAAGCTACAGATAAAATTTATATGGGGTAATAAGAGAGCCTATGTCTCGAACAATCGTCTGTTTGCCCCAACCTCTTAGTGGGGTCTAGAGCTGAAGCGAGTGGAATCAGTGTAGATGACCCTCAACTTCTCTTGGTTGTTAAGACTTCGAGGTAGCGATGACTTTTGGGCAGTGTTCTTAAAGGAAAATTTTAAGAAGCTATCCAGCTTTTTGTTCGAGGACATAATTTCCATGAGCCCTTGTAACTTTAACACCAGGATAACTCGAGGGACGAATTTCTGGTATCCCATCATCTCATATCTATAAGCCAAGTTCTCAGGAATTTGGAAGGAAATAATCCTTGCACGTTCCTACAATTCAGAAAAATAAAGAAAAATATAAGGCAGTCATGGAAGGAGGTCATGGATCCCTCAACTCCCTTTTATATTGCCCTCAGTAACTTACCGCTTTCAAAAATTCAAAAAGAACACCAGAACAGCCTTGTGGAAGATTGCCCAGAGCACGCTTTTTGCGTTTAGGATGCACCCTGATGGGAGACGTTCTTAGTGGTTCCAGGACTTTGTTCAAAATCCCATTTTTGAACTCGTCAGAGAGGTGGCTCCCCTGGTGAGGCTTACCATGGAGCGCATCAAAGACAGATTCGGGGCCCCACTCGCTGTAGCTGAGTGGCTTGTTCTCACCTCACCGTTGCGCGATACCAATGGAAAATAGAGGGAGTCATCTGCAAGATCCTCCATGTTTTGTATGCAACATGCTTCAACCGAATAGGAATCCCTGTGGTTCTGGACAAGGTTCTGGACCGTACCTTCGCCGTCCTAGCACAGCTGGATGAGGATGGAAGCTACCACTCGTGGCGCCTGTTTGTGGATATCTCAGGATAGGAACCTGTTTCTAAGCTGTCTCTCCCTACTTTACTTTAATCGCGGATATTTCAAAACAACTTATTATTGATAAAGATCCATAAATTGTTATTCAAATTTAACTGAATATGTATAATTTTATTTTTGTAACTCTAAAATATAGTTATTATTCATTAAAAAAAATTAGCACAAAATACTTTCAACTCAAAGTAAGATCAAGCCTCGAATGTAAATGTGATGAGGGATATCGAACCATGTACGTGATAATTTAATGAATGAAGGAAAAATCATATATGTGTATTGTCAATAAGAACTGAGCGTGAATCAAAAAACACGAATAGGAGAAAAATCAATTTTTCTTTTTCAAGCTATTTTCAGTTCATTAAATAAAACAAGGCTATTCTTCTAACACGAAATTTTTGTACTTTTCGTCAAAATTTCAAAAAATAAATAACACGACATTATAACCTAAAGTCCATAGTTTAATTTCATATTGTTTTTTAGGAATAGGATGCTACAGAAAGTATACAGATGCCCCTCAAATATGTTAAGAACTAAACTTTAACTATATTAAGGAGTAAAATATATTTGGTTATTAACTCGCTGATCCCAAATGATACACTTTACTTTATTTTATTTTGTTCTACGATACCGTTGTTATTCTGTTGAGAATCTCGCTATGTTTTCCTCTAAACGATCCTCATCTGTGAAACATATCCTTGATATCCAACCTACTGAGGATCCAGATGATACATTTCGTAATGTGAATGAAGAAGAAAGTTTGTTTAAAAAGTGATTGTTCCTGTTCTCTGGGACTCCCAGACAAATTTGGAGAACAAAGATCTTGTTTTAAATGGTTTTTTATCGAAGAGACCGATGCTTAGAAATGTCTTCTATTTCTCAGTCGAATAATTCTCCACTTTCAATACTGAAGATGAGAGGTTGAAATTTGTTATCTGTGGACGTAGTGTTTGTTAAACAATATTTTCTTTATTGGCTATGGGGAGACTCATAGTTTTGAGACTCTTTGCTCATCATAGGGAAAACGGATTTACACATAAACGATATATGTAAAATCCACTTTACCGGATAAAACTCGATAACGAGCACCAGCTATCAAGAGGGAAACTTTCGAAGAAACCAGCTACTAGATAGTTTGATTAGTCTTTCGCCCCTAAATTGGAAATCCATCCAATAATTGTATTCGTCTCATAACGTCGACATACTTGCTTTTTACCATCTACTGTTCTACATCATCTCTAAACTTCTTACGAAATTGTGTAACATTGTTATCACCATGGATCAATTTGAGAGGATATCTTCATTGAGGGTTCAATGAATAGAACTAACTTCTACACTTTTTGTTACTGCTTTACATTTAAAATTAAAATAATTTGATTGTATTACATATTAATATACAATCTATTCTATTGATGATTGAATAATATTATCTAGGAATAGAAATCAATTTTTTGAGGAATCATAAAGTACGGAAGCCAGTTCTACTGAAATCATAAATACATGGAATATCTAACTTCTCGATAGATTGATTTTTATAAACCTCATTTTAGTTTCATTACTTCTAATTGCAAACATGGAAGACAACGATATTAATATTGAATATCAGAGAATCGTTCAACCTATATTTTTTTATTTTTGGAATAACAATTATTCATAAATATTTATCCTTGTGTTATTTGGTTATTATTAGTATTTATCCTGTATATATCACTGTATCTTGATGTTGACCATAATAAAAAAATATATATATACTAACAGTAATTTCTTGTTCATTTTTTAATTTACGAAAGGTTTTTTTGCTTTTAATGCAGGGATATACCTATATAGAGAATTGAAAAAGTAGTATTGCTTACGTACATGTCCTGGTTAATTTAGTTTTACCCAATAATCATTTAACAATTTAGAAGAGCATAGTATCCTTATGTTGTATAATACATCCATGAAAATTAAAACTTAACGTGTAATTATTCCCACAATTACATATTAAAATTTGGGCTAATGTTCTAAAACACTAAACTATATACAAAAAGTGTCAAAATTAAAAAAAACCATTATCTTTTCGACTGCATTTTTAGATAAGTTCATTACAAAATAAAATGATTTCTAACGATAAATGAAGAATTTCGATTTTAAAATTTATTCTTCTGCTAAATTCAGAGCTGTTTGGGGATCCTACGTCTAATTAAAACGAGTCAAACTGTTTTATCTTACATACTTAAATTTTAATTACAATTATTACAAATATTAAACATTCAGAATGAGGATAACACTACTAGCTAATGAATGAGTATCAGGAGTTAAGATTATATTATGTTAAGACAGAATAAGGTAGATGACGGCATTTTATATAACCGACTTGGTGCCAGGAGTACATGGAATTGTTTTTATCCAAAATCATGAGAGACTAGAAGAAAAGTGATGGACAAATATATTCAGAAATCTCCAGCATTGATACAAGTTTTAGAATAAATAGTCATACTCACAGTGGAGGACAGATGTATCTTAAATATTTTCATTCTAAATAAAATAATAAGGAAACGAATTCAAGAAATCAAATGATGGATTCTTTATTCGGTACATTTAGAAATTTTCAAAAGTCCCACTAAACTCAAGTTAAAAAGGAGTTGTATTACTCTTCATATTTAAGGAAGCCCCCCCCCCCCCATTAAATGTATGATTGCCGACCACTATAGCTTACATATATTTTAGCTGGATATTTTTATAATATCTAATTTCAATTTGTGTATTTTACAAAGGGTTAATGGAAAAAAAATTAGTAATAGAAATTGTAGAGTAGTTACCGAAGAATAGTACGTACAAATTAAATAAGTAAGATAAGCAGTCTAACTAATCAGCTCAATGAATGATCATTACTTTGTCCACACACAATACATTGAAGGTTTTAGAATCTGCTGTAGTAGCACAGATACCCCTTTGTGTGGTCGTGTTTGTTACCCTATGTTTATATATTTTTAACTAAATCAATGGATTCAAAGTTCCAAAAATATCGTAATGGAGTAATTTTTTACTTCTTCTATAATAACAATGGTCAACAGTCAAAAATCCTAATGGGTATCACGAAGTGCTTTTTGGGATAATCAAAAACACTATGTATTCTCCCTTCAGCTGATTTTCATCATTTGACTCTTTTGATTTAAAGCAACTGACTCTACGTGTTATAAACTCAAAAAGGGTATCAATATTATTTATAAATCAAGGATTGCGCGCCCTTTTTTTTTAATTTTTGAATATTATACAAGTATCAGAGATTGATTTGTATATTGGTAAAATTTATCAATGTATAGCATATTTAAATAATAACTCTGCCAATATTAAAAAGTTGTCAACACGGAAAATACAGAAGAGTAGCTACCACTTGTTTTTCCAAATTTTTCCTTTCCCTTTTGTGAGTCGAAGTTGCGAGCGGACAAAAAAGCTTGAAGGAATACATGAATTAAGGTTAATAAAGAAAATAAAATGTAAACAAGAAAGGGATCAAGTTCTCTTATAATTATTAGTTAAATATATATAATTTTCTGACATTAATTTCACTTAATTTTCCGCCTCTCATTTATGGTATACATAATGTTATATATATGAAGGAGAATAGCAGCTTGTAGCTCAGTAAGACGTCATGACAGCTCAAGCTGCTTCCCACTCAACATTAATCAAATTGTCAGAGTTACGAGGTTAATTTTCTCTTTTTTTTTATTTTACACACCCCGTTTGCATATTATTTACATTCCTGACTATAAGGCAGCACGACGACCTTTTTTGTGCACTCTCAACCTCAACTCTCTAAAATATAAATTTGAAGAAAAAAAACTGATAAGTTCCACTCTGTATTTTCCGTGTTGACAAATTTTTAATATTGGCAGAGTTATTATTTAAATATGCTATACATTGATAAATTTTACCAATATACAAATCAATCTCTGATACTTGTATAATATTCAAAAATTAAAAAAAAAGGGCGTGCAATCCTTGATTTATAAATAATATTGATGCCATTTTTGAGTTTATATCACGTAGAGTCAGCTGCTTTAAATTAGAAGAGTCAACTAATGAAAATCAGCCGAAGGGAGAATACATAGTGTTTTTGTTTATCCCAAAAAGCTCGTCGTGTAGATGTTCTGCCCTCAGTAATAAAGAAAAAATGATATTATTTACATTCCTAATAATGAGTAGTATTATCCCTAATCTTTTTCTAACTTCAAACCGGTCAATGCTTGACAATTTTACTGCGGACCGGGTGGTTGAAATATTAATAATAACAATAAACGTTAACCCACTGTGTACTCATATGGAACTTTATTAGCACATTGCTCCAACATTACAATGCTATTATAACATTAGGAAGTAATAACATTATTATAACATTGCTCCAACAATATAACATATTATAGCATCAAAAATTGTCAATAACGCTGAATCAATGGGAGCCCTGAGCTTGTTTCTTTGTAACGAGATAACAAAGACATCCGAAGTGTGTTACTTATGTCCTGTCTACTCCTTTCTTTTTTTAGCTGTCACTGCAGAAAACCCCGCTTCACACAGATTGATTGACTATAAGGAAATGGCAACAGGGTTTTCAGCACTGTGTTAGCGATCTCTGGGTATTCTGCCATGACTTTAATCAAAAACACCGGCAGAGTTATTATCTCGAACACTGTTTAAAAAAACAGAAGTAACTAATTAATTCTTGTGCAGCCCGGGGGTTGGGGACCACAAGTATCTAATATGCACTTTTGCTATGTAAAAAAAAAGAAGAGGATCAACCTGGTAACCTGGACAATTTTGAAAGGGAAGCAGCTTCAGCTGTCATGATGTTTAACTAAGCTATAAACTGTTATTCTCCTTTATATTTCAAAATATATGAAACATATGTGAGATGTTTCATAGAAACAATGATAGGATTTTTTTTGGCGAAATGCAGTTCCTTACAATATTGGCATACAGACTTCGTCTCAGGTACGTGAATTACGTGATGTTACCATCTATCATAGCACAAAGCAGCTGCAATAATATTACCTAGCGGTGTGATGAGATTAGGCCTTGGACTTTTATAACCATATCATGAATGAGACGCAGCTTCTGATAAACTCTACTTATGGCATTGTCGTTTATCTTTCCTTAAAATTCCTATTCGTCTGTACCATTTGAACGTTTAGGAAGCAATTGTATTATTTTTTTTGCCCACAGTGTGATCTTATAATTAGCTACACTGTTTCCAAGCATGTCAACCCCACCCATATTTGGTTTGTACACCATAATAGATTAGGGCATGGTGTTGAAACCTTTTTGTTGTTGTTGTTCTCTGTTGTAACGGCTTATCGATCTAATTAGCTCTAAATTCAAGTAATTGATCCAATGTAGACGAATCAGAGTCTTTCCAAGAAGTTATACATAAATCATTGTCAATAAACACTGTTTCCGTGCTTCCTTTTGTTATCTTGATATTCTCAGTTTTACTAGGAATGTTATTATGACGGTTAAGTTCAATTTTAAACTTGTTGCGTACTTAAAGTACGCAGTGGGAGAATTCGTGCGATTTTTTCAATATTAAGGGTGCTTCTTTTATAGCATAAAACTATCATTTTTTACTTCATTTTTCCACCCCAATCATCATAATAATTTATTTTGGATTTATTTTCAGCTAATTAATGGTCTTATTTAATTGTATTTTAATTAATTTTAATAAAATGTATACTGATCAAGGCCACTGAACTCAACCCATTGGGGAAATTGGGGTTGTCAATGTATGTATTTAGCTTTATGATGCAGCAACACGATAACAAAACTTTTATTCATTTATGTATTTAATTAAAATGTATAGATGATTTTTAATTAATTTTTTTAAATATTCATAATTGAAACAATTTAGACATTTATTTTTTTAAATCTTCATAGGTGAAAAAAATTAGACATTTACTAAATATATCAATATATGCATATAGGTAATGTCAATTAGAAATGAGCGTGATTAAAAAACACGAAGTGAAGAAAAATCAATTTTTCTTTTTCTAGCGAATTTTTGCTCAAAATTGGATGAAAATTTACACAATTTGATGGACGATTTCTTCAAAGTTAAAGGCTTTTATTGGGCGCTTGACATCTCGTTTGAAAGCTGTGGGGCTAAGCTCTTCAATGCATTCCTTATTAATCAATTTTGTGTAATATTCAAGGAGTTATTTAAGTACAAAGGATTTCAACGACTTTTGGGCCTACTCCGGCACTCTACGTCCCTAGGAGTCCTCTAAGGTAAAAAAAAAAAGAGACTAGAAATGGAATTTACATGAAAACACTAGCCAATCAACATTTTTTAATGCACAAAATGTGTATCTTTCTAGCCTTAAATTGAAGTTGAAGTTGGAAAATAGGCCAAAAAAGCTAAAAAAGTAGGGTTTGATTTCTCGAAAACTTTAGGACTCTTGAAAAAAAAAATTACAGATTTGAAATCAGCGTGCAGAACTAAATAACTTTTATTATACTTATACCCCTTAGGAT
The DNA here is from genome assembly GCA_963680855.1 of Lepeophtheirus nordmannii. Taxonomy (NCBI): domain Eukaryota; kingdom Metazoa; phylum Arthropoda; class Copepoda; order Siphonostomatoida; family Caligidae; genus Lepeophtheirus; species Lepeophtheirus nordmannii. Next base: position 7,884,100 of record OY804526.1, on the reverse strand, counting down.
TTTTGAAAGTTCAAATTTGTTGACCAGTGTTATTAAAAAAAATTTATTTTTATTTTTATAAGCTTCTATACTTCTCCTTAAATGGATGTGGCGATAAAAAGATTACTTATATTGCCTGAGTTGGATAACTACACAATTTCAATTCAATCATAAAATGTTTTTATTTATCTTCAATGTTTATTGTTTACATTATAATTTAAATGGCATGTTGTTCGAACTCTCGGTTTATCTATAAATAATGAGATTTGGTTTCGAATGCAGAATATGATTAAGACACTTTGATGAAATGTTGGGTTTTTTTTTCTAAACATAAATGAAAATAATTTTGTAAGTTTTGATATTTTTTTTTGTTGTTTTCTTTTTATTTTCTTGTACTCCTTAAAATATTGAAATATAAAATAACATTTGTAAATGAAAAGTGTACATGGAAAAATGTATACTTACTTTTTGAACAAAAATAACTTGAGAAATCCAAGAATAGTTTTTATAACTATTTAATATATTATGAAAGCAATTATCATATTGACATTCATTCAATACATTTTTTTAAGAAATTCAAGTACATAGAAATAGTATTAAAGTAATGTCATTAAAAAAATACTAACATCTTGAAATTATTTTAATCCTAGATCATATAATTCACAAATTATATCTAATAGAAATTTATTTTAGAAAATTTATGAATTACTTTTTGACGATAGTATTTATTACAACTTTCAAATATAATTTGTATTAAGATTTTTCTTATTTTTGTTAAAAAAAAATCAAAAATTAACAAAAAGTCATCTTTGATTAAATAAAACCTATATTATTAAGTATTTTTTACTGAGTTATTTATGATTTGAGTATTTGACCTCCTTTTAACAGTGAATGAACATATGCAGTAGCTTTCTAATGCAATAAATCCGTTCCACAGTTAAATTTTCTGTATGATAAACAATAATGCATTCTGAATGTATCAAAATTTAATAAATTTTTGTAATATGTTTAAGATTGTGAGAATCGACATTTGGATTGATAAATTTTAAAAACTGGTAAAAGAATTTAAATAATTTTTTAAATAATAATTATGGTAAAAATTATCTGATATGAACTTAGATACGTTCTAAGCTAAATATTATATTACTTTAAAAAATTATATATTATTTGCAAATAAAATCCATTTGTTTAAATTTTCAAATATAATTTGCAATGAAATTTCTTTTATTTTTAGTGTACTGAATAAAAAATAAAAATAAAATATCTTTGGTCAAATTAAACCAACTTCTACAATTAAAGTTTAAAAGAGTCAAAATTTAACTTATTTGACATAATTTGTTTAACCTGCACTAGATAGAAATTTCTTTTATTTGGTAAATATTTAGTACTACAAACAATTACCTATAATTTAAAAAGAATCATAAACATCAGATGAAATAATTTTATCTTTGTCCTTTCTTTTTCTTCACAGCAAATATACGTAATATCAAAAAATTTGGAATTTATCCAAAATAATCATTATTATTTTCATTTTGATTTACCTATAATTTTGTAAACTTGTTCACGTTTTTGAGTCAATATTAATTATTATAAGTGCCTTGTTACCTCAAAAATACTTATTTAAAAATGAAACATTATTGTACGATTTGTGAGATTCTTTATATTTTGAGCTGAAAATGATTTGTCTAAAACTAGTAAGTTCCCACATAAAGTTTATAATTTTTAATGAGTTTGTTATGTTTAATATAAATATCATATCATGAAATAGGTACATTAAAATATAAGCCATTATAGATATAAACTAGATAGTAAAAGAGGTTAGCAAGTTTAATAATAATTTGTGAATAAATTATATCTTTCCTTTTATGAAAAAAATACAGTGTGAATAAAAAACTACCATAATATAGAACATATTATACTTCTTTCTTGTGCAATTAGTATCATAATTTTAGTTAGTTAAAAATTTAAACTAATATATTTCATTTTTTTACAAACATTTCCTTAGACTTATTAATTGTTCCAGGTAATATAGACAAAGTTTGGGAATTATAGTAATTTATAAAATCATTAAATAATATTTAAACTGTTTTATAGAATTAATTATACCATTTTTGAAACAATCAACTATTCAATTACTTTTTTATAGCATTCAGTTGTTAATTAATACATTTAAAAATTTTAAAACCTGGTATTATTTTTATCTTTTTCAGGTGAATGATAAAAAAACTCAATAAAACTCATGAAATATTTTATATCACCCATTCATTATTGTAGAATATAAAAAAAAATAAAAATATGCCAGTTAATACAAGTAGTACAGGTGCAAGTTATGGAAAGTCATCTGATCCCTTATGTCCGCTGGGATTCCATCCTCAAGTTCGTTGGCCCACAAGGTGTAAAAGATGTTTTCGTGATTACAAAGAACATTCAGATGCATCTGATAGAAAAAAATATGGAGATATTGAAACTCCAAAAACAAATTCATGGGCCTTAACCAATACAAATTTACGTTCTGGTTTCACTAAATCTAAAAGCTTAGATGTATCTTCTGACATTCCTGATTGGCGCAAGCGGATGACATTACGACAAGAACAAAAAGACACACAAATGAGATTTAATATAAAAGATCAACATGAAGAAGAAAATCCTAAAACTTCAAGAAGTAAATCTGTTCAACCAGAAAAAATTTCTGAAAAGCAACTAACTGAGTTTTGCAGACCAGCAAAAAATGAAGAAAAGTTTGAAGCTACTGAAAAATTGTTTGATTATTCTGAAAAATGTGAAGTATATGAAGAGTTGAGTAAGAAGGATCAAATTTCATATAATAATACTGTTAATTCATGGATATCATGGAAAGCAAACAATAAGCATGAAAAAAAGGACGCAAAAATTAAAGTTACACCTTTAGAGCCATCTTGGAGAAAAGTAGAAACAGAAAAGTCAAAATATATAGTTCTAGGAAATGATATAAATAAGTTCAATTCCTCTGGGTGTAATTTATCATCTGAAGAAATTTCGACACATTCATCCAAACCAATTTCAGAACCCAAAAAAACTATAAATAATTCGAAATTATCATATTCTCAAATATCTTCTCCAAATTCTACGGAACACTTTTCTCAAAATATTGACAAAGGCAAAAAAAAAAAAATACTAGTAGAAAAAATACAATGTATATTACCTGAGCCTCTTTATGATTCCGATTCCAACGAATTTGAATCTCATAAGGCTTCTAAAATATCTGAAGAACTTCTTAAAGCAAAAGCAAAAATTCGTCAATATGAAATTTGTGTCTCAAATTACGATAAAGATAAAAAATCAAATATGATAAAAATAAAAGAGTTAGAAAATGAGCTTGAAAAGCGACCTGTGCAATCAGAAACAAAAAAAATAATTTCAGAGCTTAAAACAAAGTACACTTTCATTGAAAAAAAATGTCAACAGTTAGAAAAAGAAAATGATAATCTTTTAAATAATGTTCAAAATTTAGAAGGCGAATTGGAAGAAGTTCAGGATAACTTTAGAGAAGATGAAGCTGATGAATACCGTCATATTAAGAGGGAGCTTGAAATAGCTTCTAAAAATTGCCGTGTATTACAATTTAAATTGAAGAAAGTAGAAAAGTTTAATCATGATTTAGGAAAAGAAAATGATATTCTGGAATCCAAAATTAAGACATTATCATTTGGAAATGAATCTTTATCGTCAATAAATAATTCCAATAGAATACTTCTCTTAGAAAAAGAACTAGAGGAGAGAAATATATTGGTTAAGAAACTTGAATCGCATTACTCAATAGCCAGTTTTAACCGACGTGTTAATGGTCCAACTCTTAATCGAAGTGGATCTGTAGAATCCAATATAGAAGATCAACTTATGAAAGACCTACAAGACTCTATTGAAAGGGAAAATGATCTCAAGGAACACTTATCAATGGCTGAGGAAGAATCATCCCAGTTAAGAAATCAATTATCACTAGTAGAGGAAGAAAACGAAAATCTTACTTCACAAGTCAAACGTCTCTCTAGTAAAGCTTACGGTAATTCTAATAAGTATAAACAAAGCTTCATAACTCCTTCAAGAGATGAGGAAGTGTTACAAGACAAAGAAGAAACTTCTTCAAAGGAAATAAAGGCTCAATTGGAGGTTAAGAATCAAGAAAATATATTACTTCGAAAAAAAGTAGAAAATTTAATTAATGATAGTCTTAAAATGACTAAGCAATTAGATGAGTTTTCAAAACATAATAGTTCTCAAAAGCAGCAATACATAGATTCACATTCAAACAAAGAATTCAAATTGATTAACACCGAATTAAGTGATACAAAAGTAAAATTAATTGATAAAGAACAACAGTGTTTGAGATTAGAATCCAAATTACACATGTTGACGGCATCAAATTCAAATAATGACAAGAATTCTATTTTAAAAGCTCAAAATGAGCTACTAAAATCTCAAAAGATAGAATTAGAAAATAAATTATCAAATCTCGAAAAAGTTTTAGCAAATCAAAAGTCATTAAATGAAAAAAAAAATATTCTGCACCAGTCAGAAAGTGAAATCGATCAACTAAAATCAAGACTTGAGAAATCTATTCGAAAAGTCAATGAAGTCGAAAAAAAACTTACTATTGTAACAGAGAAGGCTGAACAGGCACAACGGGAAGTAATTACTGCTGAAAGAGAAAAAAGACGTATAGAAGAAGAGAAAATTCGAGCGAATTCTAGTATAACAAAATTTGACATAGAAATAAAAAATTTAAAAAGTGAACTAAATAATTCAAAGGATGAGTGTGATACCTTAAAGAGAAAAAATAGAGATAATTTGGTACAAACTCAAGATGGTGTTAAAGTATTCAAAGAACAAATTTCAAATTTAAAGCGGGAATTAAATGATGAACAGAATAAGGTAAGAGATACCCGAGAATTATTTGAAAATAAGGTCAATCAATTGCAAGATGAATTAGGAAAGCTAAATAAATCGAAGGACGAATCACTAAGAAAGATAAAAGATTTAGAAGAGAAATGGAGTAAATCAAAAAGGATCAATTTACAAAGAAAAGAGAAAATAGATAACTTAGAAAAGCAACTGGAATGTAAAAATTCTGATAGTGACACAATTTCCAAAATATTAAGTTTAGAAAGAGAAAATGAATCTTTAAAAAAGATATGTGAAACAAAATCTTCAAATCAGGAATTTGAAAATCTCAAATCTAAGTATGATGTCATTGAAGAAGAGATAAGTTTAGCCAAATCAAAATTACAAACCGAAAAGGATGATCTGGAAAGGAAATACCATAAGCTTAAAACTGAATATTCAGCAGTCACTCATGAATTGAAAAATTTACGTGTTTCATATAACATGGAAGCTAATGTATGGACGAAAGAAAAGATTGATCTACAGAAAAAACTGAATGATATTGGCGAGAAATTTCACAACTCTTCGTCAAATGGATGGAATATAGAGCGAAATCGCTTTAAAAAGATAATCGAAGATCGTGATTCTCAGATAAGTCAGCTTAAGATAGAAGCTGATGTTAGTAGATCACAGGTTGTTTGTCTAAAAAAAGAATGTGATGATATAAAATTCAAACTAAATGACTATGAAAAGATGTCTAAATTTCAAAAGGTAGTAAGCGATGATCATTCCATAGCTGAGGAGCTAGAATTTAAATTAAAAGAGTTGACAAAAAAAATAGTTTCTGAACAACGTGAGCATAAAACAGAAATGAATACTATTGTTATGAAATACAATACTAAATTGGATATTATGGATGAAGAAATGTCTAGCTTGAAATCCACATGTTCGAAGTATAGGCGAGAACGTGAAACTTATAAAGATATGCTAGAATCATTAGAAAACTCAAAAAATGGAGGAACATCTCCAATCGACTCACAAGTAAATGAATACAAATCAAAATTTAATGATTTAACTCTTCAAATGCAAATATTGGAAGATGAATTGAATGATGCTAAAATAGAAATGTCAAAGGCAACTGCTAAAATCATATCTGAAAAATCAACTTATGAAATACAAATAGCAGAGTTAAATTCTCGAATTAACGAACTTGAAGAATGTGCACTTATAGAATCAGGAAGAGCTCGTATTGCTGGAACAAGAACTAAAATGGAACTTGCTTGGCAAAAAGAGCGAGATAATCAGAAAAAACTGATTAATGAGTTGAGTGCAATGACACGGGATCTAAAAAATACATTGATTGAAATGGAGAAAGAGAGAGATAGTGAAAGATTGGAATCAAAGCGAAAAATTGAGGGAATGCGTAAAGCATTTGATAACGAAAATGAAGATACAAAAAAACAAATTACAGATTTACAATATGATTTATTAGAACTAAGGGACGCTCATGCTAAGCTACGCACTACTAATGAAAAATTGAGACGGGATCGTTTTAAAATTGAAAAAGAAAATGAACATTTTAAATCAGTGGTAATTAAATTTTATTAATAAGCAGATTTTTAATCTGAAACTACTTTTATTTTATTAAATATTAATATTCCTCGATTATAATGATTTATTACTTACTTACTAAAAATGTTTCACATATTTTTTTATTACTTCAACTTTTATATAAATTTAGCTTTAGATAATGTACGATCTAAATTTAAATTATAAGCATGCCCAAAAAATCATACCATAACTCAAACAAAATTATTTCAAGAGACAAGAGTTTATAATTGCGTGTACCAAATAAATTATTATTAGGTCCGTGCTATATGCACTCTTGCTATTCCTTTAACACTACAAGTTTTGATAACACTAGTATATTTCAAACAAAACATCTAAATAATTTGAAATATCATCAATAATGTGAAAATAATTTAATGAGCAAATTCTTGATGTAATTTAAATTAATGAGGAAATAACCAAGGATATTAATTATTATAGTTAACTCGTTTTATTAAACAAATAGGACTATATTATTTAAGCTTCTATTAACATTTTTAAATTAAATAAAAAGGTCTCAATTATTTATTTTGGCATTCTTTTTTGCAAAAATCTGTAACATACTATGGAAATTTGCAACGCTTATCTTTTAAACGTTGATAACTAAAAATATCGGCAATTTGGAATAAATAAAATTTATGGTGATTGTTTAGAATATTTAAGTTATTATGATGTCAAATTAAATACCTTTTTAAAAATCTGCTATATATGTCTAATTTTTGATATTTCTATTTAACATATTATATATTTTTCATAGCTCAAAGAAAAAACGAAAATGGAATTAGATGAAAACAACAAAATTGAACGTTTGGCAAAGAACCTTGACGATTTTCTTAAAAGTATTCCACTACTTACAAAAAAAGACTTAAAATTGAGTACAATTGACACAGAAATTGCTAAAGAGGAATTCCAATCAGCACTACAAAGAATAAAAGAATCAACCAGTGAATTGCTTAAAATACACAAACTTAATGAAGTGTCTAACAAAAGTATTGTATATCATAAAAAAAGTGAAGAATCGAAAAGACATTCCGTAAGTCGACTTAGGTCCCAAACATTATCAGAATTTGTCGATGAATATGATTCTAACCGTGGAAGTCGTGAATCAGTTTCTTCTAATTTATCAATTCCTTTACCTATACCAGTAAGAACTCGTTCTGTAATATCTGGATCAGACGTCACAAATAACTATTCAATTCGTCGATTAGAAAGGGAAACTTCTTTAGATCGTATCTCGACAGGGTCTCGAGATTCAAACTTTTCTACTCAATCTGAATGGGTACGAGGAGAAAAGTCGAAGAAAAAGATAAGTTTGATCGGCAAATTAAAAAAAATAGCTAAATCTCGTAATTCAAATAATTGTGGAGAAGATCCGATCATATATGGCTCCGGTTCAGACATTAGTGTCGGTAGTGCACTATCTATAAATAGTTCTTCATCAACCTTTCATAGAGCCCAACTTGTGAAAAAAGTCAAGGAATCAGGAAACTGTACAAAGCTATCACCATCAGAAGCAAATCTTCCATTTGATAAATATTTTACATCAGGACAAAGAAACTTATCAACCAAAAAATAATAAATTTGATTTTTTTATACTGATTGTAGCTCTCATTTATTTTTGTAATTTTTGATTATTCGACCATAAATTTTTTAGAAGATTTTAAAGACATATACGAATAATTTTGATTGATATTAAATAAAAATTAAACGATAATATTAATATTGATTTTAAAAATAACGTACGATAATTTTATTTATTCATAGTTAGTTATAAAAAATGATATTAGATTATTTATTATTCTCTCATTATGTGACTTCCAAAAAATTTTAAAAATATCTATGTTGAGGATAATTACATAATTCGATTTTTACGTGTCATAATTTTTTCATAAAATTATCCATAGAGTCTATTATTTCATTTTGACCTATTAATATGCCTCAATTTATTACTTAATTACGAATTACGAGATGTGGTTACTTAGGTTTTTTTTTACTTTTTTGAAAATATTTTAGGTTCCATGTCTAATTCTAGTAGTACTTGACGTACTTATTAAACATCTGGAATTATTTTTTTTCTTATGAAGCCTGGTTTTCGATAATTTTCTATTTGAATTTTGAGTATTTTTACAATTTTTATGAGGTCGAATTAATTTTTGAGCAAAAAAAAAATCGATAATCCCCATGACAGTATGTAATATATATAATATTAATTAAAAAAATAGATTTATATTTCAAATTGAATCATTCAAATCTGATCTTCTGTTTTAAAGATTTTGTTCAGGGTTGAATGACACCTTGAGTCTTCATTATTATTAAAACAAAAAGAGTTCATTTGAAGGATCAATAATTTGTCTATGATTTACAGAAAGAAATATTTAATTTTAAATGATTTTCTTGTGCAGTTATTTGTTTTCAACTTTATTGATGCAAAAATCCCTCGATGTTGGTATCATAATGTATAAAAATTATATTTGTATTTATTTTTTTATCTTTTTAATACAATATAATTATTATTAGAAAATTACAAAAAAATCACCACTTAACCTCGAGTGATTTTTGCCTCAATAAAGTAAAAAACAAGTCCTGAGAGAAGGTCATAATATATATATATATATATTATGTCATACATAATGGTTTCGAGAACTCAGTTTCTATCAAGTTTTATTTTTGACCGCAACCAATTGGAAACAAATTTGCAAACCAGTTTACCATATGTAAATTTAGCTAATTAAAACAAATTACCTTCTTTTGATGAAGTGATTAATCAAGAGAGTGGTAATATAGTTTTGATTCTTCTATTTCCTAGTTTGTCTGAATTTACTCCTTTTTAAAGAAATGATTAATTTTCTATAACCTATTCTATATATACTTTTTTAATGTGTTCTACCTTAAGAAGATGGTTTTATATTTTATTAATTAGGATTATAATTGTTCAATTACAAAAAAATGGATGATAAATCTTTTAAAATTTAGATAATCTACCGCTCTGTTATATTAATTTATTAAAATTTGAATAAAATACTATAATTAATTATACATTTTTTGTAATATTTTTTAAATTTACAATTAGATGATGCATTTTAAACGCTCACTGTCTCTTGACCCTATGATATTCATTTTTAAATTGAAATGCATAGTATCACAAAATAATTTAATTTCTTTTATTACAAAAATATTGTTTCCAAAAAATATTTCTCAATAGTAATTTCTTGTATGCATTTTTATATTTACAACATACAAGGAAAAAACAACATTCAACAAAAACTGAATAAGAGAGAAGAGAAAAATGCTGATACTTGATACTCAAATCTCAAATTACACTTCCCTCTCCCCCTTCTTACATATATTCGTATTTGTATGTTATTATGCTATATATTTTCTTTTTTAATTTTTTTTGTAAATTCAGAATGTGTAAAGTGGCAATTGATACAAAGTGAGTAAAAAACCTCAAATGAGTTAATTTTTGAAAAAATAAAAAAAGCCAATTACACAAAGAAAGGTATCATCGTTAATGTCATTGTATTAGATTATAATTAATTCATTTAAGCATAATGTAATACCACCGTTTGCCACTTGAATGGTCAATAAATTTAGGGATAAATACATATTTTTTTGTACCATACATACAAATTTAATAAAGACCTATTCAAATGATAAAATTGATATTTGTCTACTTTAATCTATATACATATATATTTAAAATCCAAATTAATAGTATGAAATCTTTAAACTGGTCGTACATATAAGTAATTCTTCATATATATCAAAATGGCATCTATAAAAATATAAAATTATCTATCAAAAATTTAAATGTACACGGTGTAAAACTATCCTTACCTACAAAATATTGAAATGCCTATCTAGTTTAATTGTTCAGACATAATTAATTTATACTAATGTTTCCAAAAATCATTCATTATCAATTTTTGTAATACTGATTGATATAATAATCACTGATTTCTTTGAAAATATTAAGTATGCAACCAAAATTATTTGGGCTAAATAAATGTTGGAATGCACGATTGTTCATTATTTCAAATATTTATACTCTATTAAACATATTTTAATGAGTTACATATATATATTACAATTATTTGAAGCATTTTTAATACAAAAAACGTTTTGGATTTTAAATTAATTAAAAATAGATTAAATTTGGTCTTCGAGAATGTTTCATTTATCTTATTGGTTCAATGAATAGAGTATTTACATTCCTTATTTTCAAATAGCGCTATTTTCTATTATTTATTATAACTAGTAGAAAGGGAATTTGACGGCGGCGCCGACGATGACGACGATGACGACGACAACTTTATTGAGTATAAAGTTTATGTACGAAAGAAGAAATATAAAGTTGTAGTTGCTCATTAAGTCCCGTGGAATGACAATAACCTAAATCTCTTAATAATTTATCAAAAGTTATTGACTGATTGATTACGGTAAAAAATTAAGTTATTCTAAAAATTTAAAGATTACCTAATATTTGAACCATACTACCATTAGGCTAGATAAATAAATGTAAATATAATTATTAAAGAATTATGATTCATTCATTTATTGCAGAACATTTTTTCATTTTATATTTTGATAAACATTGCCTATTTCTTCTTTCATCAATGCACTTTAATTATTTTGCACTAATATTAGATATATACGATTTATTAGAGAAAAAATAAATATAAAATAAGAATAAAATATTATTTTTTATATCATTATTAAATTGGTAATTCCTTTTGTAGGCGAAAACAACTCACAACAAAATGTCTGAATCTTCATCTCCTTCACAACAGCAATCACAATCAATTGAATATATTAACTATTTCAGCGATGGGAGTGTTCCATATTATAGTAGTCGGTGTGACTCATATGCTAATCCATACCACATTTATGGAAATAGTAACAATGCTGGAGCAACTCATGGTCCATATTATGCACCTACTTCTTTTGGAACAGAAGCTACTACTAATTTTGGATCCAAAATATCATCATCATCTACTGATTACAGTTTTTCAAGCTACTATGTTGCTGCAGCTGTATCTCAATATTACCCAACAACTAATTCAAATTTAAACTATACAACAACAAATGTTGTAAATTATGGATCTTCCTCTTCAGGAACAAATCAAACTTTGTACCATTTATCCAACCATCTACCACCCTCCACAGCATCAACTTCAATAATTGATCCATCTACAGAATCTTCTTTTCATTTAGACTCACAAAAAAATACAGGTATGTAAATAATCTTAAGAGCTTAATCCCATGTAACAAAAACCGTTAAAAGGACAGCTGTAAAAATGTGTCAATCAAAAATAAATATATCCAGTAACATTGAAACATTCATAATGTATTTAAATAAAGATTAATTTTGGTAATTTTTCAGTTTTATTTTTGAAAGAAATAATAAAACTTTCAGGTTATCTGTTTTTTCAACTTGATAAAATTCATTGAACACTTTGATACCATATTAATTTTAGGATATTAAGTTTAATAATAATTCAATTTGGATTTTAAGAAATAGTACTTTTTGATTAAATGTGTATTTTCACAAATCCTTCTTCTTTTTGAATAAATAAATAAATAATAAGTAATAATATTATAGTAAATTAAAAGTAAATAATATTTCTTTTTTCTAAAATATTAAATTATTTGTGTTTATAACAATACATGAATTTCGTCAATTAAGGTGCCTACTATCTACTGTCTTAATTTTGAATACAAATTTTTGTTAAAAACTGAAAAAAGAAAATACAAAAATATTTGTCTTCTTATCTTAATTGTTAATCATATAAGGAATATAATTCGATCAGTTATAAAATTTTTGTATTGAATATTATTAATTTTATTGTAACCAGCTTTTTACGATGTTAACTAACCAACATGTCATATGTACATCATTTTAAATTAGACATAGTAGAATCGAGGGGAGTGGGGGTGGCTATAGCCCTCCCCCCCCCCAACTTTTTTCAGAGATATCAAATTTTGATATTTTGTTGTGAGAGTTGATCTACCATATAAATCGAAAGTGGAAATAATGGATGGATTAGTGATTGAAGTGACTAATCCATCATAAAAATAAATAATATCAGTAACAGACCTCCATTTTTTTTATTTCTGCACATTTAATTGATATTTTATCGAATTCAGATTAAGATATCAAAATAACAGCAGCATTTTTGAATTCCTTGATATATATGGATAAACTATATTTATATTAAAAAACTCTACATGAAGCTTTCTTATATGAAAAATGTCTCATTTACATTAAATATTTAGTCAATAAGAAATTTTAGAAAAATTAACCTATAGGCCTCAAAAGCAAGTTTTTTTTCTTATGAATAATATTTTCTTAACTTTTTAATCAAAACTGATCTAATGATACACTCCTTGGGGGGAAAAAGTTGAAATTTTGTTGACAAGTGTAATCATAGGCGTGTATACCTCCCTCTCACTTTTGCCAATATATTTTGCATTATATTAACAGTATCTCTTATCTTTGTTTAATGTTGTGTGTAGATGAGAATTTTTTTTGTATCCGTATGTCGAGGTTAAATTAAGATTTTTTTATATTTTTCCTTATCAGAACACATAATGATTTCTACTTAGACATAACGTTAAATAAAATATTCAGTATACCGACTCAACAGTTTTCTTCTCTCATCTCATTTCACCACCATCGTATCTATTACAAATAAACAAAAGACCAGATATTTTAATCTATTAATAGCACATATATCTGAGCTAGTAATCCTAGTTGCAGTAATTTTTTTGAATAAAATATAATAAATTTTAATAGACAAAAGTGTTGCACAAGATTTAAGAACATAATTAATCTTCATGTTATAAAGTGACTAGGCAACTACAAGGTTACGATCTTATAGACACATTGATTTAGTAAAAATAACTAATAGGATAACGAAAAATCTGAGAATAGAAAATTTTAAAACATTTCGCTAAGATATTGAACTTTCTGCAAAATCTCGCAAATCAAGGAGTATTTATCAAAGATGCTTATGAAAACAACTCAAATTTATCCAATTTTTCTTGTTGTACCTGTAAATAAATAAAAAGTAATACAGAAAAGATTTTAACTGTGAAACCAAAAATTCTATAGAATTTGTTTATCATAAATATTTTATTACAATATACTTTTAAAATTTAGAAAAGTATTTCTAACCTAACCTAATATTTTACTCCTTAATATAGTTAAAATTTAGTCCTTAACATATTTGGGAGGCATTTGCATATTTTCTGAAGCATCATATTCCTAGAAAACACAATGAAATTCAACTATAGTCTCTAGGCTGTTATTTATTGTTGGGAACTTTGATGATAAGTACAAAAATTTCGTGTTAGAAGAATAGCATTGTTTTTGTTAATGAATTTAAAATAGCTAGAAAAAGAAAAATTGATTTTTCTTACTTAGTGTTTCTTATTCACGCTCATTTCTTATTGACATTACACATATTGTCTTTGGTTGTTAATAAATCTATTATTTATTTCGTACTGCAATCAAACTTAGTAGCTTTTAATAACTTATTGATAGATATTTTGAGAAGATATAATAATCACATACAGGGCTGTCGAAAAGTGTTAAAAGTTTAGAGAACATAATAAAATTATTAAGGGAGGAAGGAAAAAAAAATATTTTTGTTATAATGAGAGGAAATGTATACAAAAGATCCGCATTATGTTCCTTAAATAAATTTTGTAATAAATATAACATTTTTTCAGGAAGAAAGTCCATCAATCGTGGACGTGGAAAGCCTAGACGCAATAGTGACTCACCAGTAATTTCAAACAATATAAATCGTGTTTTCATTTGGGATTTAGATGAAACGATAATTATATATCATTCTCTATTAACTGGAACATATGCACGAAGGTAATTAACAATTGAGCCTTTTTGACAAAACAGTTAAATATTTTAGTTAATAAATATATATTGATAAATATAAATATAACTTTCTTACGGTTTTAGATATTCTAAGGATATAAATCGTTTGCATCGATTGGGCCAAAGTATGGAAGATTTGATTTTTCGTGTTGCAGATAATAATTTTTTCTTTAATGATCTCGAGGAATGTGAACAAGTAATATAGACTCTTTTATAACAAAAATGCCTATTTATCGAACCATTAAATCTACAGCTATAGTTATTCTGTATTTAATAATGATTATTCATTATAAAATTTTAAGAATAAGATATTACATAATATTTAAATAAGAACAAAAAATCTATTGAGTCTTTGATATTTATAAAATAATAAATATAAGATTATCCATGATAAAAATATTTATATTCTACAATTTGCAACTACGAGCTATTTTTAGAATAAAATTTCAGTGTATTTTAGAAATTAAAGTTTGTTTGTTCGCATTGAGTTTTTAACTTCATTTTAATAAATGTTTATACATTAATTATGGGACAATATGCATTTTTTAATTCACCTAACTTACAAAAAAATAATTTAAAGCACTTCCAAACCTATTCTAAATATTTACTTTTATAAATATTTTTTCAAAATTTAATAACTAATTAAGTATTTCTATTCAATGCAACAAAAGTTTTTGGATGGTTGAAAGTAATAAAGTTTCATGCGGAACCTTTACGTTGAATTTTGCAATTGGCTATCGGTAGAAGAAGAGAGAGATTGGATCGAAGCTTGAGAAGACAGATTGATATTAGTTGAAAAAAAATGAATAATTTTTTTCCGTCGAAATTGGGAATGCTGTTTGTCAGCCATTTTTTTCAACACTTCCCTTATTTGGTGATAACATTTATTCAACGAAATTATTCCGGGCGGTAATTAAGGCCTTGGAAAACAATTTAGCTCTTCTTGCGTGTCATAGCTAAAAAACACTAGGTCTCGGCTCATTCTCATCACTGTTGTTAGGACTGTGAGTAAAGAAAAGGGCTGTTCAATGAAAATTTGACAATAATTTATTTCTATTATCATCAGTGTAATTTATACATACACTAGCAGAGGATAATTGCGTTTTTCTTAATGAAAAGAGGGGCAGTGAGAGCTTTTTTATTGTTTAAATGTTTGTGTTGCACCAATTTAGAGTAAATCGCCAAAGACGATTTTATTCTTATTTTCAGCAAATTTTGACTACTTTAGGTTTATGGGAAACTACTTCGGAAATAACTTCTGTTTTCAGTCTAAAATCTGATTATGACCATAAGGAACCATTCTGCCAAGTTAAATAAAGACTGGTCAAATAGTTTAGAAATGCATAACTAAGGCACAAACAAACATACAAATAAATAGAATTTACTTAAGATAGCTCTAATGTCATTTTCATGAGCAAAGAAACAAAAAGATTCAAGTTCAACCCTGTTTGAGCAAAAAAAAATTTTTTTTAAAACCCCTTGTGATAACGTCATCAGTATGTAAACTTTTGTTTGTGTTATCAAGGGACAGAAATATTCCATCTGCTTTATTTTTAGTAAAAATAAAAAAATTTCAAAAAATATGGAGGGGTGATTAGCCCATGGGTTCCTATGACCCTGTTAGGGATCGCCAAATATAATTAGAATATAAATTCAAGAATGGCACCAATATTTGTTCCTTTCTACTAAAAATAAATTGACGACAATCCTAATTAATAACTAAATTGACAACAAATTGAAAGAAAGTGGAATACAAAATTAATTTGACTGCAAATATTTTGCCTGGGGAGAGGGTTAACTCGAGGACTTTTCAATCACTACTGGGTTGATCCGATGACTACTATCAGTGTTAGCTCTGAAAAGTACAGAAAAACGTGCTTTGTCAATCTTTCGTCCCCACACATTACGAAGACAAGAACAAGTTTGAGAATTAGAAGGAATTGTTCTCCAGTTAAGACCAGACTCATCAAAGATATGTATCTGATCTGCAAATAATCACTCCTGTTCCATGTGACACTTGAATTTCTCCCGAAAGGGTTCGACAAATTTTTCATTACCTCTTACAGATTCACCCTACAATCTGCGATTTGTCAAGGAATGCCTCCCTACGGAAACTAGAAATTTTAAAATTACCAATATCTAACTCAGTTGTCAAATATTTCTGCAGCACATCTGAGTTCGACGGCTCTTATACCAATACTTTGGGTAGAATGCTAAAAATATCACTTCAAGACAGCTTCATACAGTTCATCATATTTTCCATGCCTCTTGATCTTAAGGGTGCAGTTATCATCATATATATTCATTGACAAATTCGTCTAAGCAAATTTTCTCAACTTTTCCTTATTTATCTTGATGTCACAAATTGTAGAAGCACAAACGTTGTACTCAAAGGCTAAATATTTCCTGATTGCCCTTTCTCAAGCTTTTCAATAATTTGAAGTTTGTTTTTAAGTTCCAAAGTAATATGTTTTCTTTAGAATTTCGGCTTAAACATAATGAATTAGAAGAAGAATGTAGAATGATTAAGTTCCAGAATAAAAGTTTCAAAACTATTAAAACAGACATTCCATGAATGAAAACAGCATTAATGTAAACATCAATGGATAAATATTAATTGAAAAGGTAAAAAATAAACGTTCATAATTTATATAATAACGAAAATTTTTAAATATGAGTCAACACAGCCTTATAAAAGTTTGATTCGGATTAGGTGGGTACGGATTAGCGAGACTTTACTGTAAATATTTTTTTTTTTTTTTTTTAATATTTGACTTTTTTTAGCGCGAGCATTCGCATCGCGCTCTATATATCTGAATTATTTGCTCTTTCAAACCTTTGTAAAAATTGTTTGGTGAAAATTGGCTCGAGCGTATAGATATCTAGAGCGCGAGCATTCGCATCGCGCTCTATATATCTGAATTATTTATTATTAAAATATAATCAAATTCCTTTTATTCTCGGATTTATTAATTTTTTTGTCTACTAAACATCGATAGTTTAGTACATAGTCTAGATTATTTTTTCAGTAGTTATATAAATTACATTTGAATCTTCAAAATAAGGAACAATATTTTTTTGCTCTAAATAATCTATATATTTCATTTTTACTAATCAAATTAAAGATTTGTTCTTAAAATTCAAGTATGACGTTTATGTTATACTGGTTTGCAATGTTATTTGTATTATGTAAAAAACAAAATGAATAAATAAATAGATCTAAATTTAGCATTAATAATGTTAAAATTTCTCCAGCCATTATAATTTTAAAAATTGACAACAACATAAGCCCAAGAAAGTATAAAATATGATATTGATATATCGATTATGTTTCATCAAATCCAAAGTGCAATGATCTATATGATTATTTTAAGAATCTTAAAAAAGTTTACGAATATGTAACTGCCTTTTCCATCTTGTCTTTGATACATAATAAAAATAAAACTTTATTTCTGTTTTTCCCAAGAGAACATGCTATAAAATCTTCCTTTTCAGCTTCATAATTTAAAAGTGTCCTTAGGATCACAACCAAGGGCATACATATCAGGAATGGACGGAGGGGACATGCCCCTTGAGAGAATCTGCCCCCCCCCCGCTCCAGGGGTTGGTTTGCATTGTCTAATATTATATTTGTGAAAAAAAGAGTCATTCTTCTTATGAAATGGAATCATGAGCTAATAAGAATTCAATCATTCTAAGGTTAGCACGTTATTTATTAAACATTTTTGTTAATGGTATTTCTCCCCATTTTTCGAATATACTTTTTTTAAATAGTTACTATTATCAAACTAAACACTAGAAGGTAATTCTATATTCACAAAAGAGCTTAGTATTTATTGACTTTTATTGCTAGAAATCTAAGAAGCTGACGTGAGCTTGAAGCAGCAAGGCTATATGACAGCCACATCTATTGCGTTATGTCGGGAGCAAATAAAATTAATTATATGGGTACCATATGATTTTTGATGCCCCGAAGATGATGTGTTTATTTTTACATACCAAATGCACTCATACATCCATCCATTATGTGGGTAGTTTTTCATTATTTTTCAGCTCAAAAAAGAAAATATCTCGAGTTTAGAACAAGAAATCATTAAACACATTTACATAAGTTTGATAAATTTTATTTCTATTTTATTTATTTTCACTTAGATAAAAAATAACTCTGAACGATACTAGTCCATAATTATTTTAATCCAGATTACTCAGAAATCAGGCCTATGAGATAAAAATTAAGATCCGTTTTTGATTTTACGATAAAAGATAAATACAATCTAGATCTCAAAGTCAATATATAAAAAATGTATTCTCCAGAGTCACGAATTCGAATTTTTGGACGTTCATTAATTATTGATTAATTTCATAGTAAGAATGCTTTAACAGTTAGTTGATAAAATTAGAGGGAGGTTGTAAATGTTCAAATGTCATCTGAAGGGAGGAATAAGTAAAAAAATGTGAAAACTGCCTTAATCAATTCTTCCTATCCATTCAACAATGTCTAAAATTCATATAATATGATAATGTTATTGAATAAACTGTTTAAAACATAAGAACAAATACATTGTTTTTTAATGATTATAAGGCACATAATTGAAGAATATTATAAGTTAATCATCATGTTAAGCTAGGGCATATCACTTTTTCTTATTCCTTGTAGTTTCTGGGCCATAAGTCATATTGTTAATAGAAGCAAAATAATCCACAATATTATTTTATATTATAATTCAAAGGAAAAATTAATACTAATACGTTCTAAGATGTATTCTTTAGTATTGCATTATGTTAAATATAATATCTTGATCTTAGTTTTGCATTCTTTACATTAACGAGTCTTAGAAATATGCCACGTATCTATACTGTTACTTGATAACTTTTAGTTATTAAATAAATATTGGTATTAAAGAACTGTTATGTAATACTGGATTACGGACTCTTAGTCATTTGAAAGTTTTAAGAAACGTAAACCTATTTTGATGATTTGAAAAGATTTTTTCGTTAAAAATGGAGATGGAGGGCAATATTTTTTGCATTGCTTTTCTCTGGGACTTGGGCTTCTAGAGTAAGTTTATCTCCCAATGACAAACCCATTTTCTTAACTATACAAAGACCACTCCAGGATTTAGGAGTGTGAATCCAACATTTTACCAATTTCAGACAATTCGATCTGGACATGATGAGGTATATAAGGACTCATTTCATCAAAATTATTGATTCTCTCTCTCTTCTTCGAGATATTTTTTCTCCTTCTAATTTTATTACAACGGTTGTAATCACGACAAGCTTTTTGGGATAAACAACAATAGTTTTTATTCTCCCTTCAGCTGATTTTCATAAGTTGACTCTTCTGATTAAGAATAGCTGACTCTACGCATTATGAACTCAAAAAGGGTATTATTATTATTATTTGTGATTTTGATTTATAAAAATATATTAAAAAAAGGATTGCGCGCCTTCTTTTTAAATTTGTGAATATTACATCAGTATTAACGATTGATTTGTATATTGGTAGAATTTATCAATGTATAGAATATCTAAATGATAACTCTGCCCAAAATTAAAGAGTTGGCAACAAGGAAAATACAGAAAAAAAACGGTAAGCTACCATATGTTTTTCCAAATTTTTCTTTTCCCTTTTGAGAGTCGAGCTTGCTTGTGCACAAAAAAACTCATTGTGAATAGAAGTTCGAACGAACTATTGAGGCGCTCTCCCCATGATATGAATCAATAATTACACTTGTGAATAGTAAAAAATTCTTAGGGGTATAAATATAATAAAAGTTATTCAGTTTTGCATGCTAATTTTCAAATCTGTAAAAAAAAATTTCGAGAGTCCGACGGTTTTCGAGAAATCGGACCCTACTTTTTGAGCTTATTTGTCACATTTTCCAACTTCAATTTCAATTTAAGCCTAGAAGGATACTCATTTTGTGAATTAAAAAATAATGTTGTGGAAGTGTATTTAATGCAAATTCCATTTCCAGTCTTTGTTTTGACCTAAAGTGACATAATTCTTTATCCATTTTATTTATTATTTTTTGGTTAAATATTGTTTTTTTTGGCAAATTATGCGTAATAATTTTTCAAATGATGGATAACATTACCCAAATTATAATTTGTATTGTCATATAACATTTCAACAATTTTTTGATTAAGGATGTGAAAAAAGAGCTAATACAGCGCTCCCGCAAAGGACGATTGTTGTCAATTTAGAAGCATTCTTCATTTAATGCTGCTCTCCTTCTTCTTCTTTTCTTGTCATACTCAGTTGTTTCATTCCAAAAATAATTAGTGACATTTTTAATTAATTTTTAAAATGCCTGAGGATTTAATCTAAGATCTTGGATTGCTGTCAATGGTGGTGGTAACGTTTGGAAATTTGACAAGGATACGAGTTTGATGACGTGCCAGCTGTGGCATTTTTCGACTTCCATAATGAAGATATTTCGGATCATGAGACTTTCAAATCGCAGATGTCACAAGAGAAATCTGAATCCATTCAATAAACATAACATAAATAATGATTTAGGTACATCTGATGTCATGGTTGACCGAGTAAAATGCTTGTTTCATGTAAAATCCCAGTTTCAGTCGGAGGACATCCAAATTTCATCAAATTTATGAAAAAATTCGTATCTTTTTGTTTTACCGTAACCCAATCATTGGAGCTCAAAAATCGAGTCGTAATTTCCAAAATAAAACGAAAAATAGAAGAAAAGTATAAATTTAAGACGATGGATGAGACTAAGGATATCAAGGATCGATATATGACTGTAGTGTTGATTATTCCTCTGGGTATTTCCTTGGTCAGTTTTACCTTATTAATTCCCATAACATCTGAACCTATTATTATACGCTAGGGAACATTAATAAAAGCAGACTTAATGTTATGTAGACAATTTCAACATATAATTTCAACTATTTACAAAGGTGAAGAAAAATTCAAATAGCTAGACCATATTCATTGAATTATTTTTAAATCAATACAAGCTTTAGAAGAAAGAATGCCTCTACTTATTAGTCTGACAAAACTGACAAAACTTGAACTATTCAAATGTAGATAATAAAGAAGAGTGTCTGATACATCCAGATGAAGAATATTGTTGATGAGATCAACAATGACTAGAAGAAATTTAGCACGTACTAAAATGCTCCAATCGTCAAATGTGATTCTAAGAGGGTTTTTTGCGTTATGTACTTTCATCCATCGGCAAAATTAAAGTTTAGCTGACCTCATGTATATTGATCTTCTTGAACTTCATTATTTTTTTTATATTTTTATGTTATATTGTTTTATTGATTTGTTTTTTATGTTTTTATTTATTAAAATGTATTATGTAATCAGTTTAGGGACTCGTTATTGTAATGATTACAAAATCGATTTCAATGTAATTAATTCCTTGACATCAAAATTAATATGGTAACAATGGAACTCAGCTTTATTTGATGTCAATATAATACTATGAATGTGGCTGTGATAGCCTTGCTACAAGTTCATAACATCTTTTGTGGAATTTAAAGTGATAAAAGTAAAGAAATACTAAACTCTGTTGTGAATATAATTATCTTCAAGTCTTGACGTTGATAATAATTAATTATTATTAAACTATTCATTCTTTAACAAAATGAGATATAAGAGAAATGAGGGAAAATATATTGAACACAAATGTTTAATAAATAAAATAATAAACATTTGAAGAATTTAATTTATATTAGCTTATGATTCCATTTCATGTCAAAAATATCTTTAGCACGATTTTTATCTTATAAGAGAATTCCTAAAAAAAATAAACACTAATTCTGCATCAAAATTAAATTTTATGTACGCCAATTTAGAATATCAGAATTTATTCTCATTATTCATTGTCTTTTAATAAGTCAAAACGGTAAATAAATTATACAGATGAACAATTTTTTTCGAACTTTGTTTTGTATGATGTTTTTTTTTACAGTTTATAATGCATTTTATATTGCTAATTTGAAGTATAATCTAAGACTTTTTTCACACGCATTTGTTTATTTGATATTTACATCTTTCTAATTTGAAACTACTCGAGGTATTTTGTTCAATCGTAATTTGCATCTTAAAAGAACAAAATTAAAAAATGCATAATTTTTGTAACTATAATTGAAGATTTAAAAATGATATTTATAATTATTCTACCTTGTCTATAACTCAAGAAAATGGCTGAAAACAAATAAACAAAATGAAACATTTTCTATGGTAAGAACATAAATATTTTACTCATAACTAACTTCTTTTCGTAAAGTTACTTTTTCGAGAGATTTTAGGTAACATTAAAAAATTTTCAACCAAAATTGAAAATTGAAGTCTGCATGAACAGCGAACATAAGAACGAGCAATCCTAACAGAGGTGTAAAACTGATAAGTTGATAACTGATAATGTAGTGAACAATATATATAGTAATGATATACATTAACTCAATTTCTTCTTTCTAGCCATATACTATTTGAAAGATATTATATTAAACATTATTTTTCATTAACAAAGTTAAATTTTATTAATATCTATGTTATAATATGATATAATTCAAAATATGACAGATAGCATGACAACTACAGATGATTCAACAATAAAATTAATACTATATATATAAATGTCTACAAGCTTATGATGATTATGTTTGAATCTTAACAATCTTTCTTGACTGAAGATGAAGCCTTCAGTTAACGTTTTCTTTCCGCTCTCTTGTCTGATGAGGTCATGGAGGTGATTAACTAAGTTCTTGCCCATCACATTCAAGAGAATTTTTGAAATCTGGCCAAGAATGGGTGCCCATTTCTGACCCTCCTCACATTCTGTGTCAACCATTAATTCAATTACAGTTTCTGAGCGATCCTGCATTTTGTCACAGAATGTAGCAACAGAAGAAGCTCTGGGGTTTAGTATCTTGAGTCGATAGTTCTTTTGTTGCTGTTTGCTGGTGATGTATCTGAACAGAGATTTAGCGTAGAAGCAGGTGAGGAACAACATGTGTGTTAGAGTTGACAGCCTTCCTCTGCATGTGATGTCAATGAACTTGCCTAAGTCAACTTGTTCCTCTTCAGATCCTGCTACAAGCCTAATACCAGTGTCAAGTGGAGAGTCGTCAATAGCCACATGATTGAGATTTGAGTTTCTTCTTGTGAGAGAAAATAATTACTCCGCAACAAAGTAAAGTGCATTGCTTTTGCCCGTGGTGGTCATTGTCTCAAGATCTGAAGGCTGCCAGTTTGTGAAGAGTTTTTGCAATTTGAAAATCAGCCAACACTTTCTTAATCTCTGAGATGTTCAAGCAGTTCAATTTCACAATAGACTTTATTCTTATCTTCTCTTCTACCACCAGAATTTGTCTGACACTGATGTAGTAGTTTGCTCTACTGAGTTGTCTGTACTAGCCGAATCTTTCCTCTATTTTGTCAAACTGGAAAATGGGAAGCAAAATTTAGATGAAGTCATTCTCCACTCCGTCTAGCAAGTACTTGGAAAGACCTGCTGCAGCCAGGTATGTATGTTTGGTTGTTAGAAAAGTTTCTGTAGTCAGGCTCCCTCTTCCCACTCGGTTAGGAAGTCAGCGAACTCCTTTTATTAACTTATTAACTTTCTTTAGTCATTGATTTTCTGATTTCGTGTTCTTTGCTCAGTCAAACTGTTGGTATCTTGACTTTTAAGATGTTCAACATGGTTCGAACAAACTCAGCTGTATGCATGAATCTTGGCTTTTCATTTGGTTCATTTGGTCATGAAAAAATGAGTAAGACAGTTTCACATTCGTCTTTTCAATAGCTGTTGGATGGAGGGCATTGAGAGAAAGCTTATGTACCTTGAATTCTTTGTGGTAGATCCCTTTTTATGTGCAAAATTTGGGCATAAGGATGATTTGGCACCGAGACGGTCCAGGAGAATATTGAAGTATTTTTGCCTGTGGAAACAATTGTAAATGTTCTTGAAGTTGTGGACAGGGTCAAAGAGGAGGCAGGTTGTTGTGTGGGTGAAGTATTGAAGTCTGGAGCTCACCATTACAAAGAAGTTTAGAGTAGAAATTACTGTTGGCTGAGCTGTTGTCAACTAAAACGGCCACAACAATGAATCCAATTGGATACAGGATTTTCACGAATGGAGTGTATTGGCTGTGGATAAATTGTGTATTCATTTTTGCGGCTGGAATGAGTGCCTTTTTGGTTGTTGTTTCTCACAAACTCAACTCTTTGCGCCAAGTAGACCTCGTGAATCATGAAAGTGACACTGCGTTCCCTGCTGTTCAGGTCTTTGATCCTTACTGTTGAAGCAGGTAGTTCTGTCTCTACAGCTATTGCAGTTGACAGAGCTCTGTAAGGGCATTTGACCTGAAGATTTGCTTGTAGAGGGCTGTACTCACATTTTGTCACAGGAAACCAACATAGAAAAGACCAAGTGAATATAGCCTTGCTTTCGGGCTTTTAAAGAATATTGGCATCTGATCAATAATGAAAGATCGCCTAGGTGATTGAGCTGGCTCCAAGTCTGGTAATTATAGTAGTCTGCGTAGCAAATTCATAATGACGTCTCTTCTTTGGTCAACTCCTCCTTCGATTCTACTTTTGCATAAATGTTGATTACTTCCGTCACAGTTTTGATCTTATCCTGTGATTTTGTGTATAGACAAGGAAAAACTTGACTGTTGCTGATCATGTTATGTCCTTGAATAACTTTGAAAGTGAGATTGTCTTCGATTTCAATACTGACTTTGATTTGAAGGCCCTTGTTCTTCAATAGGTTCAAGCTTGATAAGGGACCATTTTCTGGGACTTAAGAAGAGTAAATCCTGATGGTAGTATTTCCTATGACAACTTCTCATATATCTCTTGTGCTTTTTTAACCTCTTCTTCGAAAAACATCTCAACCTCTATGAACTTTTGGGGTTCATTTTCGAATTGGAGTATTTGGCTGCTTGTTGAAGCAAGTCTAAGCGGTGGTGGAGGTGAAGAGAGGTAATCTTGAAGTTTTGACCACACTGATGGAACAGTGTCATCTTTCAACCGCCTGCAAGTTATTAATTCATTTTTTTATTAATATGATTGATACAAGTTTGCTGTGTCTTACATTAGCTGCAGTTGTCTGTTGAGTTGGTTGCCAATACCTTGTCTTTTATTGACTGAATTAGTGATGAAGTTATGCTTCATGAAATATAGGCTCCATATTATTGAATTATTTGTAATTGTCTAGACGGTCTCATAAGTTTCTTATCAACTTATGATCTTGGAAGGACCCTCTCCCATTTTGATTGAAGCTCTAGATTGTAGAGCACATTGAAGCCTGAAAATGCGTAAAGGCTGATGCTAGGGTTCTTGAGTGCAAAGCGCTTCCATCCCATCCAATTCAAATTCACGACAATCACCTCCACGAGTCACAAATTAATACTCTTTTACACACCTAAAAACAAGTAAAACCAACTCCTGTCAGAGTTAAATTCATGAATAAAATTTATTGGTACTATTTGAAAATAATTTGATAAAGTTAATTTCCTAAGCTTTAATCTATAACTGATATAATGTTGAAGCTTCACAAATGTTTTCAATTTTTTTATATCATTAGTAAATAATACATTGATGTAACTACGATAACTTTATAATTAAAATGGAACTGACAGGTGATGCCACGTGATTATTACCTCCGGTGGGCTGTAATTAACAAAAAATAACATAATATATAAATAGTTATATATATGGAGTTAAATATTTAATTGAATAAGTTCCAATTAATAATTATCAATATTATTAATATAATAATAGCTAATATTAGTATGTTTATCGAAGGGGGGGGGGGCACTGATTTAAACAATGGCTTATAACCACTATCTCTAAAGACAACTTGATATAATAACTAGGATTGTAAACAATATGCATTTTTGGTATGTAACAGGAAAAAGAAGAAGAAAAAATCAATCTGGTAACCTTGACAATTTTATATTTTTAATGTATGGGAGGGAAGGACCTTCAGCTATCATGACATTTTACTAAGCTACAAGCTGCTATTCTCCTTTATATTTACAAATATGTATACTAGATTATAATATTATATATACCATTGAAGAGAGAGATAGAAAGTAAACTCAAATTAATATGTCAGAAAATTATATATTTGTAGCTAATAATTATTACGAGGAATGGGACTTGAGCCTAACTTGTTAACATTATACCTGTTTTATTAACCTAAAAGCTCGTATTTCTTTCGAGTACATGCCTAAGAATGGGTAATACATAAAAGGGGTGTAATTCAAATAACTGTTTGAGCCCTACTTTTCTGGCAAAGTTGCTAAATTTGACTCTAAAATTACCTCATTATGCATAAACGCATTAAATCTATATTTTTTTTTCAGTACTAGATTGAAACAATATAATAGGGTGTGATTAAGAAACACGTATTTCCTTCAAGATTTCTAATGAATTCATATATAAATATATATAATTAAATTATATATATATATATAGAAACTCAAATTAGCTCCAAATAACTTCTACTCTATGTAAGATCAAGTCTCAAATGTATATGTTGTGAGGGATGCCAAAACATGTATGTGATAATTAAAAGAATGAAGGATAAATGAAAATTACAAAATTAATAAACGATTAACAATTTAATAAATTCATACATAAAGGGAGAGTAAATAAATTATCTAATCGAGTTAACGTAAAATCCTTGATCACTGATAATGGAGATGAAGTTAGAATTTATAACAAGTATCCAAACTTAGTGAAATACCTTCTAAATGAATTTAGAACAGAAGTCTTGAGAAAGTTAAACATTATACAACACGTTTAAAGTCGTAATCACGAGATAAATATAGAGATTTATTCAAGGAACTGAATTGATGACAATCCGGATGTTTTTAATTTCATTACTAATAAGACCAAGACGCTTGTTTTCCTACGGCATTGGAAAGTAAGAAGTGTGATTGAGAGGAACAAGGGATACATATAACTGAAGGAAATGTCAACAGAATCTATAATCCACGATAGGAAGTTCTTTAAATACAGAAAAACTTCTATTGTAAACTGTCACGCCTTGAAGGTTCTCAAGACGGTAAAGAGCATAAACATCCCGTTTATACAAAGTCTGACGGAGGGATTTTATGACCATTAGATTAGATTTACAATGATCATAGTGACCAAAAATCTTAAATCCTAGAATGAATATAAATAATACCTATTTTGAAACTATTATATTAATTTCTAAAATTTGGTACTTATTAGTTATTATAGTTTAAGTTGGCCATTAGTGCATTTGACAACTCATCGCAGGACAATTGATTTTGAGAAGTCCTTAGAGCCATTGCCTACTCATAGTAGGAAACAAGGGATTAGGAAAAGTCCATAGAGACAATGTCAAACTCTTTGATGAAGGGAGAATTGAAATCACTTTCGTAACTCAAAACATTTTCACATTCATTATAGACGGTTCACTCCAATAGGCATTTTATTGAAATAATTGGTTGCTTTTCTGCGGAGTATTAACTATGTTCCACAGGTTATGCGAGATCCTTATTATCAGGTAGATATTCTACCCTCAGGAATAAAGAAAATATGGTAACAGCATTTGAAAACAAAAAGTATTGTCCAGAGTGACAAGCCCAAAAAATATCATACGCGAGAAGTTCATATTTACAACTCTTATAATAACTAAGAATGTGAAAGACGAGCCAATACAGCGTGCCTCGAAAGGACGACATTGGCAGTTTGTTTACAAAAACATTCAAGCTGCTTGTCCTACTCGTCAGTTATAAATTCAACAAGAATAAGCGCCATTTTGAATCAATTTTAAAAATACCCAAATAATTTAATCCAAGACTCTGGATAGCCGTCAATGGAGGTGAAAGCGTTTATAATTTTGATAAAGACAAGAATGATGACATGCCATCTATGTTATTTCAAGACTTCCATAAAGAAGATATTTCTGATCATGAGACATACAAATCGCCGATATCATAAGGGGAACCTGAATCTATCCAATAAACATGGCATCAATAGCGATTCAGGTACATTTGATTTCACGTCTGACGTAACTAAATTGCCCATTTCATTTAATATCCCACTTTCTTTCGAGGAACGCCCAAATATTGTCAAAATTATGGTGAAACATACCAGTAAATCCGTTCCTTCTTGTTTTTGTGTAACCTAATCGTTGGAAGTTGAAAGTCTAGTACTGATTTCCAAGATAAAACAGGAAGTTGGCGAAAAAGATACATTCATGGCAATGGATGAGTCAAAGGACAACAAGGATTGATCCATCATTGCAGTCCTCTGGATTGGACCCTTCCTTGGTCGACATTATCTCATTAATTTTACAGATGTGTTAAATACCAACAGCTTGACAATAAAAGAAGTTGCAGTCAGTAGTCTTCGAAACACATTAGGTTCTAATTTTAAAGGAGATAGATTAAAGATTTTCATCACTGATGGAGCTGCATACTGTATTAAAGCAGCCGAGAAATTAAGAAAGATGTTTCCAGAAATGATCAACATTACTTGTCTCGCCCATGAACTCCAAAGGATTGTAGAACTTTGCCGTATTGAATTTCCTAATTCAAACCTACTAATCTTCAAAATAAAGAAGATTTTCTAGCATTCTAGTGCTAGGAACCAGAGTTTTACTGCTTATTACCAAATATTGCACTTGAGCCATTCAAAAGTAGGTTGATGGAGATAATAGAGAAGAATACTAGATACATCAAGTTCAGCAATATTGCTACTGAAATAAGCATGGACTGAAATAGTTTATCCATTTACAAAAATGTTCCAATTGCCAATTGTGATTCTGAGAGGGTTTTTTCAATGATGGGAGATGTACTCTCATCTAAGAGGACAAGAATGAGTAAAAAACATTTCAAGAACCACCTCTTAATAAAATGGAACTCAGAAATTTCCAAATTGAATCAACTTGAATACATGGATATGTGATGGCGTTGTCTTTTAAAATTATAATTTAGTACACCATGTATCTATTGATCTTTATGAACTATGTTATTCCATTTTTATTTAATATTTTATAATTTATTTGTTCTTTCCTGTTTAAAACTCATCGGTTCTATTTTTTTTATTAAGTACATGTAATCGGTTTAGTAACATGCTGTTGTAATCACTATCGATTTCAATCTTGTTAATTTCCTGTCAAATATTTCTTTTTTTCCTTCAAATTACATTTGATACATTTAAAATTGTCATGCCAACTACTTCAACTTTTTGTATAAATATATTTTTCTGATGCAGCCATTTATGCATTATTTGCATATTCATTTAATAGTTTGCTACCTACTGTTTATATTAAAAAATTGAATTAATTTCATTCTTTGCGAGTTCCATGGTTTCTTGTAAAATTTCAATAATTCAGCCAATGAAGGGTTGAAGGAGTTAAAAATATTGTTACTTAAATTCTTTTAATCTCTTTGTAGCATGTGATTTGTTATCATTACTACACTGATACAAATTTGAGTGAAAAATTATTATTAAATATGCATCAAATGATTTAGTGAAAAAGTATACTCAGGTATTAAGGTTAATTGTACTTCCAACAAAAAATTATTCAAATTTTAAGGATCACTCTGATTTTTCTATTAAAATCCATCCATTAAATTACACTATATAATACTTTTACGTTTTTTTATAGTTATAGAAAGGGATCATGCGAAAAAAAATATTTTTTTTTGCAATTTAAAAAAAAATAAAAATCATTTTTTACTTATTTTAACAGCTGTTAGTTAAAAGCTAAAACATAGCAAAAACATCTGTTTTTTATTATAATAAGTAAGCTTTGTAACACAATGACGATTATAATCTTTTGAATGATATTTTGTCTTACTTTGTCAATTTAACCCAGGGGTCTCAGACTCACGGCCCCCGGGCCAACTGCAGCCCCTGGGACGATAATTTGCGGCTTTTCTCTAACAGCAAGTAGTAGGCAAGATAAGTCTTTTTCAGAATAGTTCAGGTTTAATAACTATTAATACAAACATTTGAAACTGAGTAAAAATAATTAATTTCTCTAATCAGCCAGTCAGTCAGTTAATACGTGGTTTCTTCAGTATCTGCTGTATGATCATTTTCATTTATTTATTTAATTCATTATTTTATATTAAAAATAAAGATATTTGAGAACATTGGAATGTTTTATCAGCGTTTTTCTTGTAGAAATCCCGATGCCGCCCAGCCTCACCCAGGCTCCGCCTCCAGCGGCCTCCAGGTGAATTGAGTTTGAAACCCCTAATTTAAGTAATAATCTTAATATTCATAATTTAATAAATCAACTCAAATGAATTTAAAGTTAAAGTAACCTAAGTTAAAATCAATTAAGAGATTTATTTATCTATAACATTCAAATTCAAGTAATTTTTTCTTATTTAAATTACTTCCTTACCAGGATAACAATTATATTAAATGATAAAATTGTTACATAAAAAAGTAGAATAAAATCCTACATCACTAGGTTTTTTTCATTAGATATATATTCCAAACATATGTATTATTTGGGATGCATTTTACTCGAGATGAAAAAAAGTTGTTGAACTTTTTGTGCAAGATTTTCTATAGCCAAATGATTGTTCAGAATATTTGAATAAACAGTCTGGTCACAATTCAATTATAAGACGCATAAACTAATAGAAAATTTATTGATTTTCGAAGATTTAAATGAGCTAGATTGGGACATCTTTGGAATGTTTCAATCCTTCACCAAGTACATCTACACTAGTGTACTCAGCTCCCAATTTTTATCACCCATGAGTAGAGCTGTCAATCCTTAGGGATTACTAACGTCAATTGGCAATTTGTAAGGGATTTTTATTTTCCAATGCTGTTATCATTTTTCCTTAATTCTTGAGGAGAAAACATATGTTATAGCTAGGAATATAAATTTTAAACAAATCGGGCTTGTAAAAATCAAAGAAAGAGAAAACCAACCTGGTAACTCTGACAATTTGATGATTGTTGAGAGGGAAGTAGCTTGAGCTGTCATGACATTTTACTGAGCTACGAGCTGGTATTCACCTTTATATATACCTTTATGAAGAATGTTATAGATAAATAAATCTCTTAATTGATTTTAACTTAGGTTACTTTAACTTTAAATTCATTTGAGTTGATTTATTAAATGATGAATATCAAGATTATTACATGTTAAATTAGGGGTTTCAAACTCAATTCACCTTTATGAAGACATCAATAATAAATAATAACATTATGTACACCATAGATGAGAGGCAGAAAATGAAGTCCAATTTATGTTAGAAAATTATATATTTTTATCTAATAAGTCGTAAACTAACATAATTAATCCGGGGGAATTGGACTTGAGCCCTTTTTGTCTTTCCTTTATTAACCCAAGAGTTTGTATTCCTTTCGACTTCAAACCTTAAAAATGGGTAGTATATGCAAGAAGTGCAACTGAAAAAACTCCTTGAGCCCTCTTCCTCCGACAAAGTAGCTAAATTTGACTCTAAGATTACCCCAGTATGCATAAGTACATTAAATCAATACATATTTTTTATTCAGTACTAGATTGAAACAATTTAATAGAATGCGATTAAGACTTTTAATGAATTCGATACTAAATATATGCTTAAATTATACATAAATATATAATATGTATAGAAATTCAAATTAGAACAAAATAATTTCAAGTTAAGGTAAGATTAAGCCTCAAATTGTCGAGCCATGTACGTGATAACTTAATTAGTGAAGGAAAAATCTTATATATCTATTGAAAATGTTTAATGGCAATTACAAAATTAATAAACAATTAACAATTTAATAAATTCATCCATAAAGTAAGAGTAAATAAATTATCTAATGAAGTTAGCATAAAATACTTGATCGTTGATAACGGAGAAGAAAATTTTTAATTTTATAAGGAAGATTATAGGTTAGTGAAATGACATCTAAATGAATTTGGGACAAAAGCCATGAGAAAACTAGGTATTATACAATATGTTTAAAGTCGTAATCACGAGATAAATATAGAGATATATTCAAGGAACGTAATTGAAGACAATTCTTATATTTTATATTTCATCACTAACAAGACCAAGACGCTTGTTTCCTCGAAGGTCAAACTCAACACCGTTTTAGTCAATTTCATGTTCTACACTGAAAAATACGATCCTTCATACTACGGCATTTGAAAGTAAAGTAATGTTGTCCAAGATTATAAAATAAGTTTGGCGAAAGGATATCTCCACCATCATGTCATGTTATTACACTTAAATCAATCAAAAGTAAATGTCTGCATGTGATTGAGAGGAACATGGGATACATATATCTGAAGAAAATTTCAACAGAATCCATAATTCACGATAGTAAGTTCTTTAAATACAATGAAGGGGATGAGACATTTAATGATCATCAGATGGAACTCGGCCTTTAACAAAATTGGAGATACACAATGGTCATATTTAAATTATCTCAGTAGTGAAGGAATCCAGGAAAACGTCCCAAAAATCTTAAATCCTACAGTTAATAAAATTAATATTTATTATGAAATTATAGCTTTAATTTCTAACATTCAATACTTATTATGGTTTAAGTTGGCCATTACAAATTTCCCAACTCTTCGCAGGACAATAGATTTGGAGAAGTCCTTAGAGCCAATAACAACTCTGATGGACGGAAATTTCGTCCTCAGAGTGATTGCCTACTCATAGTTGTAAACAAGGGGTTTGAAGTAGTCCATAAAGGCAATGTCGAACAGATTGATGTACGGAGAATTGAAATTCCTGTCGTAAATCTAAACATGTTCACATCGATATTCGACGATTCATTCCAATATGCATTTTATTAAAATAATTGATTGTTTTCAGCAGAATATTACACATGTTGCACAAATCATGCGAGATCTTTACTATAAGTAGGAATGTAAATAATATGCAAAACACAGCGTGCGAGGTTTAGTGGAGTTGGCTCTTCGAACAGTACTTTTTGTTTTCCAAAGCTGTCATCATTTTTCCTTTTATTACTGAGGGGAGAACATCTACCTGATAGTAAAGATCTCGCATGAAGGAATACATGCATTAAAGTTAATAAAGAAAATAAAATGTAATCAAAAAAGGCTCAAGTCCTCGTATAATTATTAGTTAAAAATATATGATTTCCTGACATTAATTTTAGTTAACTTTCTACCTCTCATCTATGATATACATAATGTTATTATCTATTATTGATGTCTTCATTTGTATATATAAAGGAGAATAGCAGCTTATAGCTCAGTAAGACGTCATGACCACTGATGTGAAAAACGGCGATTTTTAAGCGTGCGAGTAGTTCTCAAAATGCCTGTTAGTTGGAACCCTTTATAATATTCTTTCATCATTCATAAATCATCAAGCTGTTTTCCTTTTCCTTTCGACATAATAATTCTTATTATATGTATATTATATTATCTATAATAAAAGTTACGATAATATCACACAACCTTTCCTTCAATTTTGGTTGAAAACTTTCTTAATGTAATACTTCTCGAAAAAGTGACTTTATGGAAAAAAATTTGCTCGAAGTAAAATATTTATACTTCTATCCTATAAAATGTTTCATTTGCTGACATTTTTAATATGTTTTTAGCCATTTTCTTGAGTTATAGAAAAGGTAGAATAATTATAAAAATCATTATTAAATCTTCAATCATTGTTTTTAAAATATGCAAATATGTATAAACTTAAAGCTATATTTTGTTAATGAATGAATAACCATTATTATCAAACTAAAAACTTGAAGATTAATATATATAGAGAGCAGAGATTACTATTTGTGTACTTATTTTTCTTAAAAATTGATACAAATAATGAAATTTTAACAAAAATAGCAATAAATCCAAAACTAATGTACCGATTTTGAAATTTGGAAAATTTCTTGTTTAGTTAAAGTAATATCTACAACTTTGATTTGAATAATATATTTCTAAAACATCAATTTAATTTAATTAATTACATAAGTCCAAGAAAAGCTGTCTTGAGCCTGGAGCAAGGCTGTCACAGCTACAGTCATAGTATTATACCGACAACAAATAAGCTGGCTTTCATAGTTACCATACCATTTTTGACGTCATCAAGGGGAGGAGCTACTCGCACGCTTAAAAATCGCCGTTTTTTACATCACTGGTCATGACAGCTCAACCTGCTTCTCTCTCAACATTCATCAAATTGTCGGAGTTACCAGGTTGATTTTATCTTTCTTTTTATTTTACAAACCCCATTTGCATATTAATTACATTCCTGACTATAAGGTAGCACGACGACCTTTTTTGTGCACTCTCAACCTCAACTCTCTAAAATATAAATTTGAAGAAAAAAAACTTATAAATTCCACTCTGTATTTTCCGTGTTGACAACTTTTTAATATTGGCAGAGTTATTATTTAAATATGCTATACATTGATAAATTTTACCAATATACAAATCAATCTCTGATACTTGTATAATATTCAAAAATTAAAAAAAAGGGCGCGTAATCCTTGATTTATAAATAATATTGATACCCTTTTTGAGTTCATATCACGTAGAGTCAGCTGCTTTAAATTAGAAGAGTCAACTGATGAAAATCAGCCGAAGGGAGAATACATAGTGTTTTTGTTTATCCCAAAAAACTCGTCATGTAGATGTTCTGCCCTCAGTAATAAAGGAAAAATGATAACAGATTTGGAAAACAAAAAGTACTGTTGAAAATGCCAACCCCAAGAAATCTCGCGTGGGAGATTTTGCTTGAAATTTACATTCCTAGTTATAGCTAGAGATGTATAAAAAGAACCCAGCTGCAAGGCACGCCCTAGATGATGTCATAAAAAAATATGTTACCCTTGAAGTAAGGCAGAATTTCAGTCGATTACATTAGAAGGGGCGGAATATAACTTATTATTTTGGTGTTTGACTTAAGAACTGATTGTTATTTAGATGCATTAAAAATTTGTAAAGGATAGAACCCTAACTTTGTAGCAACTAATGCCATAGCATGAGACCTAAGTCATTTTTGAATGGACCCAGACTTGAGTAAAAAATGCATTATTATTTAATCAATACTAATAGAGTATAAATCTCAATATGTCTTTGTTGGAATCGCACCTCAAAATTACTACACTTATACACTTAAGTAAATCCTATAATTCATATTATATGTAATTAAATGAAATGATTTTATTTATCCATGTAGTGGCAACTATTATCCAAGTTCCCTAACGTATAATAATAGGTTCAAGTGTTCAGGGAATGAATAAGGCAAATACGTTCAAGGAAATGCCCCTCCATAGTACCAATCATAGATTGATCCTTGAATCCTTAGTCCCGTCCATTGTTATAAATCTATAGTTTTGTCATTTTCCGTACTATTTAGAACATTATGACTCGACTTAAGAGCTCCAATGATTGGATTACGGGAAAACAAAAAGGGACAGATTTCTCCATAAATTGAATGAGATTTTGATGCCCTCTGACAGAAAGTGGGATAATACATGATACAAGGAATTAAATTAGGTCAGGCGTGAAATCAGATGTACCTGAATCTTTACTAATACCATGTTTATTGAATGGATCCGTATTTATTGAAATTGCTTCAAGAAGAAGTCGAGAAATGGCATGGCCGGAATGTCATTACACTCCTATCCTTGACAAAATTTCAAACGTTGCTACCTCCATTGTCGGCGACCCAAGTTCCTGAATCAAATCCTCAGGCATTTTTTAACATAATTTAAAAATGGCACTTGTTGTTTTTGAATCGAATAGAAATGAGTCTGAAAAGAAGAAGAAAGAAGAAGAAGTTTGAAAAGACAAATGTTGCCAACAATCGTCCTTTGAGTGCTTTGCAGCTGGGCTCTTTTTATACTAACGACGTGTAATGGAGTTGTACACACTATCTACAAATAATATTTAATCAATAAAATGAACTTAAAATCCTTGATATACTCCTCTGATTGGTATGAATTTTTGTTTATTTCCTCTCAAAAACAGTCAATGTCTTTCCATTTCCACACTTCAAGTCTGACTATTTTTGTAATATGATGATTGGATATGAAGTTCTAGTTTTTTCTTATTTAATTTTTGGACACTCACGCTATTTGGTATGAATTAACCTTAAGTATAAATTTATTATCGAATTTATTAGTTCATTATATCTGTCTAAACTTAATGTCTCTCAATATTGATTGTGAAAAAATATATAAATTTGTGAGAAATCTTTAGAATTTTAACTTATTTTAACAATTCTCGTTTAATAAATCGAAATAGTAGAAGTTATCTAAATATTCAATTGCACAGAAATCAAATTAGTACTAAATAAAATCCAGTATATATGATTATAAATAATTCTTTCAATTATTGATTCTAGGTTCATATCGATGATGTTTCTGGAGATGATAACGGCCAAGACCTTAATAGCTATAATTTTACAACTGACGGCTTTCGAAGTGCATGTTCTTCTACTGATATTTATGTCACATCAGGTACTGGTGTGCGTGGAGGAGTTGAATGGATGCGTAAGCTCTCATTTCGCTTTCGAAAAATAAAGGAAGGCTACAATTTATATAGAAATAATATTGGAGAGCTTCTTGGATCACCGAAACATGAAAATTGGTTTAATATAATTGAAGAACTAGAACTTCAAACAAATGTAAACTATATTATTTATTAGCATATAAAGCAACTTTATGGGTGAGGGTTGTTGAAAGTAATTATCATTGCCAAATAAAAATTGAGTTATTATATTGCTCCTAAAAAGTTATACGACAACTATGATTATACCAAGTTTAGAAGTCATGTCTTGTTATAAGAAATAAAATGGTAAAATAGCTCAATAAAGAGCTGTTCATAAATTACGTCATCATGATTAGAAGATAGGGTTGCCAAATGATGAAGGGTGATAATGATGAGGGGAGTTATAAAAAGGCTGACGATTGGTAGGGATGGGTATACTGCGAGGAGAAGCTGGGAGTGTAATACTATTAAATTAAAACTCTTTTAGACTTCAGCTACTCATTTTTAGAATTTTTGGATGGAGATAATATATTACCGATCCAGAAGCTTTTTATTCTATAAATATTTGTACTTATAAGTAGAGGACAAAAAGTGTTTAAAAAAGTATATAATGTATCAAGGAGTGCAAATAAAAAAAGACTATAGATTTAAAACAGCATTCGTGCAAGGATAATATTATAATCATATATATATATATATATATTTATAATTTTATTATAGAGTTCTAACAAAATTAACGTCAAAAGTGGGTGAGAAATAACATAATTTCAAATAAAAACAATAGAATGTGCTGTTTTCCTTTTTTAATTATATAAATATAATTTTCATATAGATTCCCACCCCTAAAAATAGGTGACATAGGGGAGTGAGGTCGAAAATTACAGAAATATTGATAATGTAATTTATTAATGGTTCATAAAATAAATATATACATTTTTATAACAATTACTTAAATTATTTATAGAAAATATTTATAACGAAGTTTTGATTCTTAGGGTTGGTATAGTACAGCTTTAAAATGTCTAAAACTGATTGGTGATAGAAGTAATTGTATAAATATTCTTGTTACACAAACACAACTCGTAGAAGCACTTACCAAAGTTTTATTATTTCAATTGGGTCCAATTTTTCAAATTGAAAACCTTTACTCAGCGTCCAAAGTGGGTAAGTACTCAAACAAACTTTTTTCTATGTATGTATCCATATCTAACTCGAAGTATAGATGATAAGTTAAAAATAGTTAATTACAAAATAAATAATGCTAACTAACATTTAATAAAGACTAAATTTTTAATCTGAGATTTGTTCTCAGGATAATAGGAATAAAGTCAAGTCAAGGAGCAAAAGTAGCTATATATTGAAGGAGTTGATTTTGATTTATATTTCCTCAGATATGGGGTCACAAACCAATCAAAGAAATTTTCGTGTGCTTGTTTATAGTTAGGAATGAAAATCATATGCAATTCGGGCGTGTGATAAAAAAGTGGAGTTGGCTCTTCAAACAGGTCTTTTTGTTTTCCGAAGCTGTTATCATTTTTCCAATATTACTGAGGGGAGAACATCTACCTGATAGTAAAGATGTCGCATGAAGGAATACATGCATTAAGTTTAATAAAGCAAATAAAATGTAAACAAAAAGGGCTCAAGTCCTCGTATAATTATTATTAGTCAAAAATATATAATTTCCTGAAATTAATTTCAATTAATTTTCTGCCTCTCATGTATGTTATTATTTATTGTTGTATATATAATGGAGAATAGCAGCTTGTAGCTCAGTAAAACGTCATGACAGCTCAAGCTGCTTCCCCCCTCGACATTCATTAAATTGTCAGGGTTGCCAGGTTGATTTTCTCTTTCTTTTTTTATAACACGCCCGAATTGCATATGATTTACATTCCTATTTATAGTGGGGTTCTTATACTATTTTAGGGAGAGACCCCTCCCCCCCCCCTCAGAAAAGAATAAAAATATTATTGTTGTTATTTCTATTGAACTAGAGTACTACAATTGTAATATAAATAAATAAATCTCATAGAAGCTTTGCTTCCACTCTGCCTTAAAAACCTAGCGACACTCCAGCAGCTTTTTATTTTATAAATATTTACAATTATAAGTTAAAGCCAAATGAATGAAAAGTAATGTATCAAGAAATACAAATAAAAGAGCTTCTACAAATAAATATTATTAGAACTTTAAATCTTAAGCATTTATAAGCGTGTAAAATTTTCAGTAGTTGACAATATGAACAACATTTTTTTAAATTTCCAAAGCTGTTATCATTATTTCTTAATTATGGAGGAGGGAATATGTTACACTAACCACTTGTAATACAGTAATATACACCGTCTACATATAATGCCCAATAGAATGCCTAATGAAGTGAACTTAAAATCCTTGATATAATAGATAGATATGAATTTGTGTTTATTTACTTCCACTCCCTTTCAGACAACATGAATGCCTAGAGATGTAAATCCTAAGCTCTGCCAGTTTGTAAAAAAAGAAGTCAAAATTGACTATAACAATATCATGAATGTTTGGCACAGCTGTCATGACGTTTTATTAAATGCTCTTACCTTACAACCCAACCCGTTTGACTTCTTTGTGAGGGGAGGAGGAAAATGAATACAAATTCATACCTCGTATTCCAAAAGTAAAATTATTTATTAATATTCAAATAACACTAAAACAAAAATTAAAAGACTGACGATGGTAAATGCACATTTACATCGCTTTCCTATGCAACCAATATACACCTAACCGGAAGTTAATTTTTTTCCTGTTTTTGAGTATTGTTTTGATCAATCAATTTATTAATTCAGCTGATAAAATGAAAATAAGTAGGTTTAACGTGGAAATAAGCCAGAACAAGCTTTGATGTTTCTTTCTTTCTACACATGATACCATTGCCTTAGAGCCTATGAACTGTATTTAGAGATCTAAAGAAGTTTGAATTTTGGTGTATGTAAAAATTCTGCTTGAAATTACGTCATAAAAGTGTGGCTACTATGACATAAATGATACTTGCAGATGACATTTGAAGTCTTCAAATTAGAAAGGAAATATTTTTTTAAAAATACAAATATTATTCAAGTTGTCAACAGACGTAATTTTCGAGAAATTTGAGCAATTATACCATATGAAAAAATAAAAAAATACTTAGTCCATACTGAGGTTGCACTTTTTTGCTACCTAACATAAAAGTGTTCAAACTTGTTATCCAAAACAAGAACACCTTTAACATATCGTTTATAACAGCTGTATTTCTAAAAATCCTTCTGCCACCTAGGAATAGCTTGTCATCTCTGTATATTTATATTTGTCAATTGACTACTGTATTTAGTATTAACTTGTGATAAAAACTCAGAAAAAATAGTTATTTGTTTTATATTAAATATTATTTGGAGTGTCACGATATCCTTTTTTTTAACCTTACAATATTAAAGAAAAAGAGTGTTCTTAATGAAAAAAATGAAATATTTTTTATCTTGCTTAAGAAAAACGGCCAAACAACTATATTTTATGGTCATAACTGATTTTCTTATCATAGAGATGAAATATGAATAAAATATTTAGTTAAACTATTAAATTAGAATAACTATATATTGATTTGAAAAGCGAATGGTCATTCATAGATTTATCAAAAATTGCTCTAGGGCTTAGAAATTGAAGCTTTAAAATTGAACATTAACAAATAAAATGATAATAAGAGAAGGCAAAATGAATTATTTACTAGGGCACTTCGACTTAGTCCGCTGATTTTTGATTTTCTTAAAATAATTATTGAAGATGAAAAAAAAAGATCTTGTAGCGTCAAAATTAGCAATTTTGGTAATTTCATGACCGTGATCACAATTTCGTGAAGAACAAGTTGAACGTAAAAAATGTCTCTCTTTCATTGATAATAGCAAATTTCATGAAAAAGGAGGAGGGACAAAATCGCTGACAATATCATACTCAACATCATTTCAAACAACAGATTATTAAAACGCTTTTTAAACACCTTAGATATATGTATATATGGTACACTATAGTTGTAATGTATTAATTATATGCTTGAGGATAACCTTAGTCTTTTAGTTTCAGCACTAAACTGAGCTTTGTATTTATTTCGTATTTGGCCGTTTCCTATATAATATCAAATAGTAATACAAAAGTAAATTGAAAATACACAATTAAATATTAAAAAAATAAATAGTAAATTTAGTAATTTTGAGGGTGCTTGGACGAGGTGCTGAGAGTTTGAAAGTGTTGAACATACATAAACTTTGTTTCGCCAAAAGGTTGCAATTGAATTTAAATCAAAGTAATATATGCTAACTCGATTAGATAATTTATTTACCCTTACTTTATGCATGAATTTATTGAATTGTAGATCGTTTATTAATTTTGTAATTGACGTGAATGATTTTTCTTTCACTTATAAAATTATCACGTACATGGCTCGACATCCCTCAGAACAGCTTGTTGCTCATTAAAACGTCATAACAGTTCAAGCTGTTTCCCTCTAAACATTCATCAAATTGTCAAAGTTACCAGGTTGATTTTCTCTTTCTATTTTTTTCCATACCTAAAGAGCATTTATTACATTCCTAATGATGATGAAGGTAAAGGGATGCCGGGTGCTCATCAGCGAATACTATTTCTTTAATTGCAATTCCACTCTTTTTTCGAAATTGCCTTGTAATTAAATAGGAGCTCAATATTTTTGAACCTTACTACGTTCAACTGATTTCACAATCCTTCTGCGGGTTACTACTTCAGTCTATTTTACTCATTTTTTAATAACTCTACCGAGAGTATTTGATTTCTAGTGGATTTTTGGTCGAAATTGAATGAAAATTTACACATTTAAATGGACAATTTCTTCCTAGTGAACGATTTTTATTGGGTGCTTGACATTTCAATAGAAAACTGTGGGTATCAGCTCTTTTATGCATTCTTTACTAATCCATTTCATATAATGTTCAACGAGTTATTTAGGTACAAACGTTTTGGCCGACTTCCGCCGCTTGTGCAACTAAAAGCCTCCTTGGGTCAGAACAAAGACTTGAAATGAAATTTTCATTTAAAACACTGGCAGATCATCATTTTTTATTGCACAAAATGAGTATTTTTCTTGGCTTTATTTGAACTTGAAGTTGGAAAATGGTCCAAAAAAGTTTGGAAAGTATAGTCCGATTTCTCGAAAACCGTCGGACTCTCGAAAAAGAAGAATTACAGATTTGAAATTAGTGTGCAAAACTAAATAACTTTTATTATACTTATACCTTTTAAGATTTTTGACATTTCAAATTTGTTAACCTGGATTATCATTAAAATTAGATTTCGAAATAAGCTTAGACAATTAAAATATTACATTTGTGAATGGGCATTGGAAAAGGTTAGGATACGATGTGAAGACATTGACAAGCATTAAGCGATAAATAATTGTCAAAAATATTGTCACATACAACAATGTTCTGAGATGCATTGTTCAATTATCAGTAGATTCTTGAATTGAAATATTGGATGAATTTTATCACCGCTTGTACTAGTAACTTTCACTGAGAGAGGTGCAGAGGTCAACACTTTTTTGATGCAACACAGTCTATAAAATACTTTGAGACTCATAACGTTTAGGTCTGCGACTTCGTCATCTGAAAGAAAGAGTGTGTAGAAGACTTCAGGCGTATCGATACTTAGTTAGATAATTGGGTTGAGATAGGCGAGATAGATGTAGAGATTAGATGAGAGAGATATATTGTTGGTGATATTTTTTTTTATAGATCGAGATGATATCCACGGAAGGGTCATTGTCCGGAATTAAAATTGATTTGGCACTTTGACGACATGACTCAAGCTCAAGAAGGAAGACTCAGGCTTCTTCAAAGGAATTAGGCTTCTTGGCCATAAGCTTGGCTTTGTCATCTTATAGGGATATTGCTTGGATGAGTATTTCATATATCTGGCGATCATAAGATAAACATTCCACACCACTAAGATCGGCAGATTGACGGAGTTTATGGCACAGCCTTGTATAGTATTGACCTTGGTTTTGTTTTAACAACAGAAAGTCTCTCAAGTCAAGAAATGGATTTCTGGGGCTCCTCAAATGAGTTTCAATTTCTTTGAGTACTTCATTTAAGGTCTTTTCGGTATCCAAAGATATGCCTATTAAATACAGAATGATCTGTAGAAATTCGGGTGAGTAACAGGCCCAAAATGCAGAAACATGAAAAATATGGAAAGAAAATACGATTACAAGTTTTCATAAACAAACCAAACAAATAAATAAAATTGATTTTAATT
The DNA here is from genome assembly GCA_963680855.1 of Lepeophtheirus nordmannii. Classification (NCBI taxonomy): domain Eukaryota; kingdom Metazoa; phylum Arthropoda; class Copepoda; order Siphonostomatoida; family Caligidae; genus Lepeophtheirus; species Lepeophtheirus nordmannii. Next base: position 7,840,990 of record OY804526.1, on the reverse strand, counting down.
TGAATTGATAACACGATGAAAATGTACGTTAAAATGGTTAGTATGACTATTTTAAATGTATCAGATATAATTTAAAAGTAAAAAAGAAATATTTGTCAGATATCCAAATAGACTGAAATCGATACAGTGACTACAACAGTGAGTCATAAAACCGATTTCATGTATTTAAAAATAAAAATAGAACAGATGAGGTTTAAACATGAATAATGAAATAATTAAGTGCTAATGTAATTTTAGTGACATTGTCATCGCATTTTTATCTATTCAATTTTGGCGATTTCCATGTTCCATTTTATTATAAGGTGGCTCTATTATTACACGTTAGAGAACTTGGTTCAAAGCGGTCAAATATTATGTTGAATAAAAAATAAGTTAACCTATTCCCCAACAAACATGATGTTAGATACTTTTTCATTCATAACTAAAGTCGTATCCGTCTCCATTTAGGATCCATTCCTAACAAAAAATTGTACACAGACAGCCATTCTATTGTACAAGCTTTGAATCAAAACCCTTTTTCATTAGTTAAATATGCTGTATACATATTTATGAGTTTTTACTAGAGAACCAAATGGTTAAAGTTATCCGATTTAAACGATTTTTTTTAACCGGTTAGCTTATTTGTTTTATATCTTATAGCGGTCGTTAAATCCGTCAATAAAGGATTAAATTTTATTTTCGTTACATATTTACTCAGAGACTAGGTATATCTCTACATTGACACTTTTTTTTATTTAAAATTTTATTTGGAAGTACATAGACTTCTAGCGAATTTTTGCTCGAATTTGAATGAAAATTTACACATTTAGATGGACGATTCCTTTTTGGTTAAGGATTTTTATCGGGCGCTTGACATCTCGTTAGAAAGCTGTGGTCTCAACTCTTGAATGTGTTCTTTATTTATCCATTTCATGCACTATTAAAGGTGTTATTTAAGTAAAAAGGATTTGGCCGACTTTTGGGCCTACTCCCGCTCCCTACGTTCACAGGAGTCCCTTTAGGTCAAAACAAAGACTAGAAATGTAACTTGCATAAAACACACTAGCTAATTATCATTCTTTAATGCACAAATGGGTATTCTTATAGGCTTAAAATGAAGTTGAAGTTGTAAAATGGGCCAAAATAGCTAAAAAAGTAAAGTCCGATTTCTCGGAAACCGTTGGACTCCCGAAAAAAAAAAATTACAGATTTGAAATCAGCGTGCAAAACTAAATAACTTTTATTATACCATTAGGATTTTTGACTGTAGACCAGTTTTATTGTATCTCTTAAAATTAAGCATGGAGTGAAATGTGAGTAATTTCCCTTTTGATTCTAAAATCCTTGAACAGGTTACTATTAATACTATTAATGACAGTATTTGGCTTCTAACAGCCTCTCTGGGGATATTAGTATGTATATAAAAAAGAAAGGTTTTTGGATTCCTAATTACACATTCTTTCATTTTTAATTTCTTAGAATTTTATGTAATTGGTTGAATTTTTCTGGAACATTATTTTAAGTCTTTTATAACTCGTGGAGTTTTTCAAAAAGCTATATTATTCAATATGCAATTATCAAGATGATCAAGAAATTATGATGTAGAATGTACATATGTATATTCTAACAATAAATTGTTACTTATAAAACATATATCTAAAATATATCATAAGTCTGGTTCAATAACAATTTTTTTAATTTTAGGTAAAAATGCATGCTTTGATAGAATTACACAGAGATTTGGAAAGAAAAATATAACGTATGTTGTGATCGGAGATGGAAAAGATGAAGAAGGTGCCGCGAAAAATCTAAGCTATCCTTATTGGAGAATAACTGAGCACAAAGATTTAGACGCATTATACAATGCACTTAAATTAGATTATATTTAACCATCATATTTTTTATTGTAATATTTTACTCATTTTTGCAGCATCTTATATACTCATAAATAAATAAAATTATTTGTTATCAATTAAAATTGACTGTTACCATATGTTGATTATAACAAATTGAAACCAACATTGCAGACTATTCTAGGACAATTAAATACTCATTTAAATTATTACAGCTAAGTCTATACCATAAGTATGGTACTGATTCAACTTGATTACGCTGTGTAACAGTATTTATGCTTTTTTTCTTTATAAACATTTTTTATTTGCTTTTTTCTAGAAAAATCTTATAGTGCTCATTAAAACACTCTCAACACTGATTTTGTGCACAAGAGAGTTATTTTAATACAGTTAATTTTCTGACAAACGAAGACCGTGTGAATTCATTTATATCCCGTTAGAAACGTAATACGAAATCTTATTACCATTTTGGCAACAGAGTGTTGGCTCTCGGGAAACCATTTGAAAGAAATCGCTTATTTAATGTAATGAAAAGCATTATAATTTATGAATAGGTACAGTGATTTGTCATGATCTTACACATAATTGCATTATTAAACTTTCTTACATTATCTCCTTCTCCCTAAAAAAATCGTTAAAAGTATACATGTAGGACCAAGTTTTTTGGTTGCAGGAAGCGTTTTCTCGATACTTAGTTTGCCTTGATAATTTGTTGTAATAGTAAAGCACAAAAGACGTTTAATATTAATCATTAAATGGCAAATTTTGTTGTAAGGAAGATAATACAAGGGAACCAAGGTGAGTGAAAACCTGTAATCGTAGAAATAAAATAATTCCATATAGATTTGAAAAGAAAAGTATAAAATATATTATTAAATATATCTCCTGGTTAAGAGATATATCTTTACTTGTTGCGGCTGTCTTACAAGTAAAAACTTCTTCTATTACATCTCTAGGATGAAGTGACCAATTGTTGTGTGATAGAGAGTCAAATCAAAGTATGGAAGGTACGAAAAGAACGACAAAAGAAAGTGATATTATTTTCTAGAAGTTAAAGATCTGAACTCAAGGGTATAAATATTTGATAAAGTCTATGAAAGCATATAAAGAATAAAGGTGGGTTCATACATCGCCACTTAACGCAGCTTTTTACGATTTTGTTACTCTTTTAGGTATTAATTTTATAGACATTTCTTATATAAAATAACTTCAGAATTGGATGATAGCATTTTAACTAAACGTCACGGTTTTTTTTCTTTTGTTTTTTTTTAAATTTGAAAAATTAGGTTTTTCTATTAAGGGGGGCTCTCATATAGAATTTCGTAATGAAAAAGAAAAATAAGGCCCTAATTTTCTTAAAATTTCTGAAAGTACTTCAAATTTCCGTCTATATTCATATTCTTGAAGCTTGATATTTCAATTGAATGGTCCCTTCATAAAACGCAAAAATAATTTATTTGCAGTTAATTTCCCAGAATCTATTTGATTTTTATATTAACAGTCTTTACCATCGAAATAATGCTATAAGTCGATTTAGGGAGCAAGGCTAAATAGTTCAATACCACATTCCTGGACATGTTATAGGAAGGGACACTTTTTTCTTCACAATATTCCCTAAAAGATTTGAAGACTGATTCAGAAGACTTTTTGGCTGAGTGTCTTATATATTCAAAAATTATTCTTAATCACCTCCTGAGATTTAAGTTAACCATGCCATCAGATTTCTTTAACCTGACTATTAAACTTTGAAACTTATCATATTTAAAAAATAAAAGGAAGCTGTAGAATCTAGCATGAACTTAAATCTGTGTGATAGTATATAAACTTAATCTTAATCGTTGTTTCCACAGCCATCATTTTTAAAAATTTTAATATTTAATTCCATTATATTGTCAAACTAACGGCCTAGGAATCATCCAAAAAGGAAACACCAAACTTTTTCGTAGAGGCATCTGTGAAAGTTTTGTTAAATTGGGATAAAACATTCTCTGAAACTAGGAGACTATAGATCTTTCTACTAAAACAAAATCTTCTAGGAAATTTTCAGATAAAGCAAATGATTTATTGATATACCCTTTTTATATAAGCTGCACACTTTACATTTTGAATCAAGGTAATAATATGCACAGACAATGTGATTTTGGGGCTAAAAGCATTCACAGTGGAATTGTACTTAAGGAATATATCATCAGGTAAGAAAATAGTCATGGGTAAAGTGATCACAACAATTCTAGATATTTTAAACTCCAGTAAAAACTATTAGCAAAATTAACCTTGCCCAAATGTAGAGTAAAACATACTAGCTAAACATGAGGACAAGGTGGCATCCCTGAGACAGGGGACCTTCAAAAATAGATCGTCCATATAAGTGATGAGGTTGACTATTAGAATAGAACTTAACAATGAGATCACAATCGTTAAACCAGCTGTAACAGAGCGGATGTTAGTTCACAGAACAAAACTCTGAATTCATAAAGGGGAGCCTCTCGATTTGAATATAAAGGCAATGTAGATCCATTTCAAGTTGTCTTTCTTAGGAACTCATAAAATCTCCCAAAACAAAGGAAACCTTCGAAGACCACACTGTAGATATATTTTTAACAGAGACCAAAAAGTAGCATAGTTGTAAGTTCTTTATTAATTGCAGATTCCGCCCAGTGAACACAGAAACTAGTCTTTCCTACTGAAGGAAGATTCATAAAAGTAAAAAGTTAGAAGGGAATAATAAAAGCAAATCAGCCAAAATAAGAGTCGAACATAACAAAGACTCTTGGTCATACATATTACGTAAGTAATGGATATCTCACAATTTAGCAAAATGTAAAACTCATTTCTCCTATGAGAAAATTTATAAATGTGCTTCTTTCCTGTTTGATGAGAGCTCTGATCCCAATTTGGAGGGTTTAAGATATTATTTATAAATGAGGGGACTAAAAAACTCTTCCAAGGTCCAAAATATTTCGATCCATAAGATAGGTTGGTTGGATCTTAGTTAGTCCAGGGTGAGCTTAGATTATTCATTGTTAAAGAAACAATACGTTTCGGCATCCCAAATAACAGATAAGATTTCAATGGATCGTTGACGGAAGATGGACACAACTTCTCTCTATTTCTCAGGATTCTAACCTTCGAATTCTTTGCCAGGAATAAAATACATGTGTAGCAACCTCAATCAAATTTTGCTCTTCTCCAGGAGACGCTCAATGTTCAATGAAAGATAAATAATGAATTGGTCTTATTCTTAGCCGTCATGAGAGGTCTAGCAATCAAGCATAAGACATATAGAGGCTCCTAAGGTCTTACCTGAATCAAGTCTTATTAATCTTGAAGAAAGTCATGTTAAGGACTCGGAAACACCATATCAAATTCGAACAAAAATAGCAAAAACTAAATTAATACCGAAGAGCACAAAAACACACGTCTGTACAGTATAGGATAGAAACAGAAAGAATTATGCGTGTATTATGAGTGGAAATGTATATAAACGTGGCGTTTATATACATTTAGCAGAAATACTGTTAGCAGAAAACTGTGAGTATTTTTTTTTTCTTCGTTTTTTTGATATCATAATAATACTATGTATACAGTGACTATTCAATCGGGAGTCTCCCGGTTGGTTAGTACATAAGAGCTATTCATCCGGTATGTTATCAGCATTATTATTATTTGTATTGTAAACTTGAGAAGTGATTAGAATGGTGTTGGAGCTTGTTCATGAGAGTTTATTGAACAGGTAACGAAATATGTGAACGATGGTGTGAAATACAGTGACGTAGTAGCAGTAATCCTTTCATTACTGCTTTTGTTCCCGGTTGAATTATTCTACTATTGTGACGATTAATATACTGTATGTAAAATGACAATTAAATTTCAAGTTGGAGAGACGTTCGATAGATACACAGCTTTTGAAGGCGAATGTAAATGATTATAAGCGGACTAATTTCGTTGATCTGTGGAAACGAGACTCCAGATTCATCAACACAGCTATCAGAAAGGGGAGTATCTCGTCAGATAAGGTTTCATTGACGGACAAAGAGAAGTTGCTTTATTACGAGATTAACTATGCATGCATACACCGTGGACAGAAGCACCAGAGTGAAACCAAAGATAAGCAAAAAGCAAAAACTTTTCGAGACGGCTGTCCATTTCATCTAGCTATACGCCTATCAAAAGATGGAAAATCCCTTGCAGTGCGCACCAACACAAGAAGTCATAACCATGAAGCGAATGAAGAAAGTTTCATATACTATCCAAGTGTTCGGAAGCTTTCAGACGACCAGTGGACGTATGCTGAAGATATGTTAGCAATGAACGTTAACAAAAAGAAGTTGCAACAACAACTGGAGTTTGATACCAGGAAATCTGTTCTTCTTAAAGATCTCAATAACATTTCAAATGCTGCAAAGAGAAAGAATAAAAGTACCAAGAATGATTTGGACAAGTGCATTGATGACTTATGTATTGTTCATCGCTGTGATGTTGACATTTGCACATCACAGGAAAACATTTCTGTGGACTTTTCATCCAGGATAAAAAGATGAGACAAGCATTTTCAGCTTTCCCTGAAATTCTGTTCCTTGATGCCACATATAAATTGCTGGACCTGCAATTCCCTGTTTACGTGTTTGCATGCGAGGATTCGAATGGAGCAACGGAGATCATCGGCGTTGGGATGCTCGTAAATGAAGACACACCTTCGGTTAAATGGTTGAATGAAGTATTTCAAAAAAAACAATCGCAAAATTTCTAGTACAGGGTTAGTAATGGTAGACAAAGACATCAACGAACGCGGCGTCATCAAGGAGGTTCTTCCACATATCAAGATATTGATTTGTCTTTTTCACACCTTCAAGACCTTCAAACGAGAGATTAACATTGAAAAGATGAAAATTACATCGGCGCAAAAGAACACAGTTTTAGAACTCAGTACAAAAATGGCTTGATGTCGATCCCACCGAAATCGCTCTGGAGATTTACCATGATCAAGTTTGCTGGAAAAGCGTCAAGTATTTGTTCAATGAAGATGTATGGGAGAAATTCGTTCTGTTTCACGAGGAGAATATGGACATTGTTAAGTTACAGTGTCATGGCTGTCTGGAAATTTGCCAAACGTCAGAGGAATTGATTTGTTGCGACCATTGTTTGAAGAAATAACATCACGTGTTTGGCAAATGTACAAAAACCCTCGAAAGTCAAGCAATGGTTTTGCGCTAAATGTAAGGCAGTAGCTAAATGTATCGATGATGATTCCAAATGAACCGATGGATTAGAGTAAGGGAAGTATGATTCTGCAAAATTCTCATTAATTGATCATGTAAAATAAGCTTATTTTACTATGAAATAGATGCTCTGATTTTCTGATCGATGTTCCTGATTCGGACTTTATTTTCTGGCGAGAGGGGGGAGGGTGATGGTCAGTGATGGATAAAAAGGGTCCAGCTGACATGCAAAAAATACGCGGTTGTTGGCAACATTTGTCTTTTCAAACTTCTTTTTCTTTTTTCTTCTTTCTTCTTCTTCCTCTATGACTCAGTTCTATTCCATTCAAAAACAACAAGTGTCATTTTTAAATTAAGTTAAAAAATGCCTGAGGATTTGACTCAGGAACTTGGGTCGCCGACAATGGAGGTAGCAACGCTTAAAAATTTGTCCAGGATACGAGTGTGATGGCATTCCGGCCATGCTATTTCTCGACTTCTTCTTGAAGAAATTCCCGATCATGAGACTTTCAAATCTCTGATGTCATAAGAGAAATCCGGATCCATTCAATAAACATGGTATTAGTAAAGATTCAGGTACATTTGATTTCACATCTGACCTATCGTAATTAATTGCTTCATCTATTATCCCACTTTCAGTCGGATGACATCAAAATTGCATCCAATATATGAATAAATACGCCGGTAAATCCGTCTCTTCTTGTTTTCTCGTAACTCAATCATTGGAGCTCTTAAGTAGAGTCAGCATTTTCAAAATGAAACGGGAAACTGACGAAAATTATAGATTTATAACAATGGACGAGACTGAGGACTTCAAGTGTGACAATGGTCGAAAAGATATTCCACTTGAAACATTCAAAAGTGGATAGTATAAAGAATGCCTGATACATCCAGTTGAAGAATATTGTTGCCGTGATAAGCATTGACTTGAAGAATTTTTATGGAATATTTTATTATTTATTTGTTTTTGATGTTTCTAGTTTTTTAGAACATATGCAATCGATTCAATAACTTGTTATAGTAGTCGATTTCAATGTAATTAATTGCCTGACAATTGTTACTTTTTTCTTTTTAATTATATTTGAAAAATTTAAAATTGTAATTTTGACGTACATTTTCATCGTATTATCAATTTAATCTATTTTTTTGTGTTTATTTATGAAAACTTAAATTGGAGTCACATTGGTTTTACGAATCAATGTTCAGTTTTTCTTATATAACTATATATATATATTTGAGATAATCATTATGCAATTTCATCCTATTTTATTTTTTTATGGAAAAATTTAAGTGACTACAAAATGTGTTACTTTTGACTGTTTGAAGTTTTTATAATAGTTTTAAATGATAATTAAATTGTTGAATAAAAAAAAGTAGCCACTACATGGTTAAATAAAATCATTTCATTTAATTGTACATATTTGTTTCTTAAATATGTAATATGAATTATAGGATTCACTTATGTGTAAAAGTGTTATAATTATGAGGTGCAATTCCGTCAAGGACATATTGAGGTTTATACTATATTAGTATTGATTAAATAATGATTAATTTTCGAGTCAAGTCCGAGTCCATTCTAAAATGACTCAGTTCTCATGCTATGGCATTAATTTGCTACAAATTTAGTGTTTTATCCTTTACAAATTTTTAATGTCACTCAAAAATAATAATAGTCTATTCCTAATTAAAAAATCAAAATAATAAGTTACATTCCGCCCCTTCAAATGTGATCGGCTGAAATTCTGCCTTACTTCAAGGGTACCATATTCATTTATGACATCATCTCGGGCGTGCGTGTCAGCTGGACCCTTTTTATCCATCACTGGTGATGGTAATTAACATTTGAAGTTCCTCATTCATCAAGGTGCTATTTACTTATGTTTTACCATATGTTTTCATCCTTTGTGTTCCGTATCTAAACCTATGATCACTGAATATGTACTACTTCTTCAAAATATTAGGATAATTGCCCATATTTTCTTTCATCTCCTGTGTTTTATTTACTTGTTACTCTGGCAAGAAGTTGGGGAGGTAGGGTGAGGATTAGATGCATTGGATTGTTAATTTAAGAACTTATGGCATTTATTCATGACTGTACCTACTTCCATCAAATATATTTGAATTTTCTCTCGGCAGTTTTCCGCTGATTACACTTACGTGAAAGATTTTGGTTGAAAATTAAGGGACTATAAAACTCTTCGCTCCAAATCGTTTTGGGTGTACGGTGTTATCGAAAGACAAAATAAATTATTAGTAGTTGGCAGGTCTAGTTTAGTTGGTACTCTGATTTTTAAGAGTAAGTATTTTGCCCCTCCCCCAAATACGAAAATTACTAATTTTCCACCTGTTTTTCCGATCGGAGGAGGAACAATTTGATTATCGTTTAAAACTATATTAAAAACTTCAAATAGTCCAATGTAACACATTTTGTAATAAAAAAAATTTCCCTTAAAAAAATAAAATAGGATGAAATTATCTCAATTATATATATATAGTTATATCAGAAAAACTGAACATTGATTCGTTTAGGAAATGTAATTCCAAATTAAGTTTTCATAAACAAACCCAAAAAAATAAATTAAATTGATAATACAATGAAAGTGTACGTTGAAATGGTTATAACTACAATTTCAAATATTTCAGATATAATTTAGAAGGAAAAAAGTAATAATTGTCAATGAATTAATTACATTGAAATCGATACAGTGACTACTATAACAGGTCACTCAATCGACTGCATATGTTCTAAAAAAATAGAAACATCAAAAACAATTAAATGAAAAAATATTATATAAAAATGGAATAATCAAGTTCATGGAGATCAATGTACAAGAGATGAGCTAAACTCATAGATTGATCCTTGCTGTCCTTAGTCTCGTCCATTGTCATAAATATATAGTTTTTGTCAACTTCCCCCTTTATTTTGATTATTTTTAAGGATCAATCTATGGTTGGTTCTCTGGATGGGCATTTCCTTGGACGTTTTTGCCTTATTTATTCCCTATACACCTGAACCTATTTTATACGAGATAACGACAGTGTTTATGTTATGTAGTGCTACTATTTCAAAGGTGAATCTCATCTCGTGTATATTGATCTTCATGAACTTGATTATTCCATTTTTATGTAATGTTTTTTCATTTATTTCTTTTTGATACTTCTATTTTTTGAGAAAATATTCAAGCCGTGAGTCTCCCGGTCGGTTAATACATAAGAGCTATTCAACCAGTACATTATTATTTTTTTCTTACAAGCCTGATTTGGTTAAAATTTACATTCCTATTCATATCTAGGAATGTAAAAAATATGCAAAATGCTGCGTGCGAGATTTTGAGGAGTTGGCTCTTCGAACATTACTTTTTGTTTTCCAAAGCTGTTATCATTTTTCCTTTATTACTGAGGGGAGAACATCTACCTGATAGTGAAGATCTCGCATGAAGGAATACATGCATAGGAATGTAAATAATATGCAAATGGGGTGTGCAAAATAAAAAGAAAGAGAAAATCAACCTGGTAGCTCTGACAATTTGATGAATGTTATGGTATACATGATACTATTATTTATTATTGATATCTTCATTTGTATATATAAAGGAGAATAGCAGCTTATGGCTCAGTAAAACGTCATGACAGCTCTAGTTGCCTCCCTCTCAACATTCATCAAATTGTCAGAGTTACCAGGTTGGTTTTCTCTTTCTTTGATTCTTATAAGTCCGATTTGCTTGAAATTTACATTCATAATTATAGAATATAATAGGTGTAGTAAAAAGAAATCCACTATTTTTGGAAGCAATTGAAGACTTTATTAAGCATAGTTAGAATGCTCCGATTGAGGTCAAATATGCACTATTTTGTTTGATAACTTGTTGCCATTTTGAAAATAATTCCATTATACTTATTTCATAGAAACCCTTCCCCCTATTAACAAAAAACTGGAACACTGATTTTCACAAGCTTCTAATGAGGCAAATTTTTCACCAGCAAAATTTATTATGAGCTCTCTTAGGACCAAACTTTAATTTAGACCTGTACTGTCAACAATTGGACCGTCTGAAGGAATCAATTGCCCAGAAGCAGCCAGATTTGAGAGAGGAATTGTGCTCCATCGAGACCATGCCAGGCCACATACATCGATAGCCAAGAGCTTAGATGTAAAGTTTTTATGAATTCACCTTAGAGTTCGAACCTAGCACCAAGTGATTACCACCTGATATTGTCTAAGGCTCAATAGAAGATTGTGAAAATCATTGTCCTGTTTTTGCCAAAAATGTTTTGCTCTTCATAGCTTTTTGTTGGAGAGTAAATACCTTAGTATTTTGTAGCAATGTATGAACACAACTTTATAAAAAACCTACAGTTATTATTTTTGTATTTTACATTATTGAATTTCTTTTTTCTCATTTCATAGCAACTGTGTGTTTGATTTTTTTATTTCATGCCGTTAAAAATGTTAAATCTGACATCTTGATAAACGTTTGGGAGGAAAGCAGGTTCAGCTGTCATCTCGAGATACTATATCAGCTACAAGCATCTCCTCTCTTACCCTTTTACATGGAAAGAAATCGAAGTTCTTTGTGTAAGGAAATAAACACAAATTCATATATATCAGAAGGTTATTGTTATATATCCAATGAAAGGAATAATGTTCCTTGATGAGTCATGTCTCAGTACCTTTCATCTTCATCATCATTTTTTACATCATAATTTTACAACACGTTGAAACTCCGATCCCGTCTTCTTCAAATTAAGGCGACTGATCCAGCATTCCTCAAAGCAGTTCCGTTCATATCCATGAAGATGAAGGGTACTGAGACATGACTCATAAAGGAACACTATTCCTTCCATGTTTTTGAATTTGGTTATCTTCAGCTGATGTCATAGTCTTCTTCTGCGCGCTACTACTACAGTCTATAGCACTTGTTTTTTATTAGATCTACCGTGAGTCTAAGATTTCTAGCGAATTTTTGTTCAAAATTGGATGAAAATTTACACACTTTGATGGATGATTTCTTCAAATTGAAAGGCTCTTATCGGACGCTTGACATCTTGTTTGAAAGCTGTGGGCTGAATCTCTTTAATGCATTCCTTATTAATCCATTTTATGCAATATTCAAGGAATTATTTAAGTACAAAGGATTTCATCGACTTTTGGGCCTACTCCGGCACCCTACACCTCTAGGAGTCCGTTTAGGTAAAAGCAAAGACTAGAAATGAAATCTCCATAAAAAACACTAGCCAATCATTATCTTTTAATGCTCAAAATGTGTATCCTTATAGGCTTATATTGAAGTTGGAAAATGGGCCAAAAAAGCTACAAAAATAAGGGACAGATTTCTCGAAAACCGTCGGACTATCGAAAAAAAGAATTACAGATTTGAAATCAGTGAGCAAAACTAAATAACTTTTATTATACTTATACCCCAGAAAATTTTTGAAAGTTCAAATTTGTTGACCTGTGTTATTATTTGTAGACGGTGTATATTACAATATTACACGTGGTCAGGGCTGGACGTTCTACCCTCCATAATTAAGGAATAATAATAAGAAATTTAAAAATAAAAAATTATGTACGAATTGCCAACAAATAAAAATGTAGCACGTGAGTATGCGGATACGAATTACAATTTTATATTTCCCTCTTTTCAAATTAAAAAAAATGAAATATTCAAAAATCTAAAACTTGTAAAAATAAACTACATTTAATGAACCTTAGCAACAAAAATGCATTATAATTTTCAAAAAAGAAGCTTATGTAACACAAAGTTTTATAAAAATTGTTGCCCAGTATAATTAATTCGTGCCGTTTTTACTTATTAAAAGACAATCTATGGAGGAAATAAATCAATATACTAGACATAGAGGCTAATTGTGATGCCAAAAGTGTGTTAATCCTTTTAAAGTACTCTCCTAAAAGATAAAAGTTGCAATGTTCTCATATTTAAGATATTTTTGATATGAAATGGAATCATGAGCAAATATAAATTTAAGTTATAATTTTATTTATTAAACATTTTTGTTAAATATATGATTATATGACCATGATTATATTACTAAAGACTTTAAGATAATTACATATTCAGAATAGAGTTTAGTATTTATTTACTTTCATTACTATATGTATCAGAAGAGCCCCATTCATAGTGTTATGTCGACATCAAATGAGCTGGTATTACCATATCATCAAGGGAAGGAGCTTATTTTTACACGCTGGATGTGCACATTTATACATCTCTAGTGATCACATATTTCCTATTACTATTCATACGGGAGTAGAGTCGACTATCCTAGTGAAGTATTTTCAAGGATTGAAAGAATGAACGAATCCCACGTAGAGCTTTTTTGTCGAACCGAAACCTCGACTCTCAAAAGGAAAAATTTGAAAAATATAAGGTAGCTAGTCTTTTGTATTTTTCTTGTTGCCATCTGTTAATTTTGGGTTGAGTTTTATATATATTAATAGTTTTTATCAACCTAAAAATTGATTATTTTTTTCCATTAGATTGCAATGAGCGTATTAATGTGTATAAAAAATACATAACTTTTTTATATTTGACTGATGATGTTGAGCTCATTCACACAACGTGCCCGCTCAATAGAGCGAGTTTAATTTCAGTGAGTTGTGGGACACATCGGTCGAAGTGCTAAATACCATCATACTTTATGAATTATGCAAATACTTCCCGTCAAAAAAGCTAACGGAGTTGATACAAAATCCGATAAGAGCTTCGGTTGCTCCTCCAAGCTTCATCCCATTTAATTTTAAAAAACCATTGAAATGAACAGAGACGGCCTATAATGACATCATTAATGTAATGTTTATTCTATATAAGTCTCGCGGAGAAAAAGCTCACTCAAATGTATGTCGCCAAGATGGCACTCGCTGAAATTAAACTCGCTCTATTGTATGCACACCATCCTTGATATAACATAACTAAGAATGTAAATTCCAAGCAAATCGGACTTTTAACAAAAAAAGAAGGAGAAAATCAACCTGGTAATTCTGACAATTTGATGAATATTGAGAGGGAAGCAGCTTGAGCTGTAATGACGTTTTACTGAGCTACATGCTGTAATATATGCAAGAAGTGCAATCTACGCCCTCTTCCTCTGGAGAAGTAGCTAAATTTGACTCTAAAATTACCCTAATATGTATAAGCCCGTCTTTACTTGATTGAAACAATATAATAGAATGTGATCAAGGCTTTAATGAATTCGATACTAAATATATGCTTAAATTATACATAAAGATATAATATATATAGAAACTCAAATTAAAACTCAAAGTAAGATTAAACCTCAAATGTAAATGTTGTGAGGGATGTCGAGCCATGTCCGTGATAATTTAATTAGTGAAGAATATATATATATATATATATATATATATATATATTGAAAACGTTTAATGGCAATTATAAAATTACAATTAACAATTTCATAAATTTATCCATAAAGTAAGAGTAAATAAATTATCTAATCGAGTAAGTATAAAATACTTGATCGTTGATAATGGAGATGAAAAATTTTAAAGTTTTAACGAAGATCCTTGGTTAGTGAAATGACATCTAAATGGATTTGGGACAGAAGCCTTGAGAAAACTAAACATTATACAACACGTTCAAAGTCGAATAGACATATATTCAAGGAGCGTAATTGGACTCAATTATGATATTTTTAATTTCATCAATAACAAGACCAAGACGCTTGTTTCCTTGAATGTCCAACTCAACACCGTGTTAGTCAATTTCATGTTCTATACTAAAAAATCCGATCCTTCATACTACGGTATTTGAAAGTAAAGAATTATTGTCCAAGATTAAGAAATAAGTTTAGCGAAAGGATATCTCCATCATCATATCATGTTATTACACTTGAATCACTCAAATGTAAATGTCGGCATGTGATAGAGAGGAACAAGGGATACATATAACTGAAGAAAATGTCAACAGAATCCATAATCCACGATAGCAAGTTCGTTATATATGATAAAGGGGATGAGGGATTCGATGATCATCAAATGGAACTCAGACTCCAACAAAACTGGAGATATACAGTGACCATAATGAAATTATCTCAGTAGTGAAGGAATCCAGGGAAACAACCCAAAAATCTTGAATCTTACAGTTAATATAAACAATATTTATTATGAAATTATTGCCTTTATTTCTAACATTTAATACTTAATATGGTTTAAGATGGCCATTACAAATTTCCCAACTCTTCGCAGGACAATAGATTTGGAGAAGTCCGTAGATCCAATAACAACTTTGATGAATGGAGGTTTCGTCCTTAGAGCGATTGCCTACTCATAGTCGGAAACAATGGATTTGGAGTAGTTCATAAAGGCAATGTCGAACACATTGATGTACGGAGAATTGAAATCCCTATCGTAAATCCAAGCATGTTCACATCGATACTCAATGATTCATTCCAATAGGCATTCCAATGAAATAATTTATTGTTTTTCAGCGGAGTATTACACGTGTTACACAAATCATGCGAGATCTTTACTATCAGGTAGATGTTCTCCCCTCAGTAATAAAGGAAAAATGATAACAGCTTTGGAAAACAATAAGTACTCTTCAAGGTGTCAACCCCACAAAATCTCGCACGCGGGATTTTGCTTGAAATTTACATTGCTAAACATAATCTTGTGATAAGTAGTGATGTATAAAAAGGGTTCGGCTGACACGCACGCCCGAGATGATGTCATAAATAAATATGGTACCCTTGAAGAATGGCAGAATTTCAGCCGATTACATTTGAAGGGGCGGAATGTAACTTATTATTTTGATGTTTTAGTTAGGAATAGATTATTATTATTATTGAGTGGCATTAAAAACTTGTAAAGGATAGAACACTAAATTTGTAGCAACTAATGCCATAGCATGAGACCTAAGTCATTTTGGAATGGACTCGGACTTGACTCGAAAATTAATTATTATTTAATCAATACTAATATAGTATAAACTTCAATATGTCTATGTCGGAATTGCACCTAAAAATTACTACACTTTTACACATAAGTGAATCCTATAATTCATATTACATATTTAAGAAACACATATAATTAAATGAAATGATTTTATTTAACCATTTAGTTTTTCATTATTCAACAATTTAATTATCATTTAAAACTATTACAAAAACTTCAAACAGTCAAAAGTAACACATTCTGTAATCACTTAATTTTTTCCATAAAAAAATAAAATAGGATGAAATTTCATAATGATTATCTCAAAAATGTAAATATATTTATATAAGAAAAACTGAACATTCATTAGGAAAAACAATATGATTCCACTTTAAGTTTTCATAAATGAACACAAAAAATAGATTAAATTGATAATACGATGAAAATGTACGTGATAATTACAATTTTAAATTTTTCAAATATAATTTAAAAGAAAAAAAATAATAGTTGAAATCGACTACTATAACAAGTCATTGAATCGATTGCATATATTCTAAAAAACTAGAAACATCTAAAACAAATAAATGAAAAAATATTCCATAAAACTGGAATAATAAAGTTCATGAAGATCAAGATGAGAGAATTTTAATTATGACATTAGATAAAAGCACATCCCCTCATCATGCAAAAGCCCCTCTCAGAATCACAATTGACGATCGGATCATTTTAGTACAAGCAAATTACATCAAGTCATTGCTTATCACGCCAACAATATTCTTCAACTGGATGTATCAGGCATTCTTTATACTATCCACTTTTGAATGTTTCAAGTAGAATATCTTTTCGACTATTGTCACACTAATAAGTAGAGGTATTCTTTCTTCTAAGGCTTGTATTATTCTTCTCCTTCACCTTTGAAATAGTAGCACTGCATAACATAAACACTGTCTTTATCACGTATAAAATAGATGCAGGTGTTAAGTGAATGAATCAGGCAAAAACGTCCAAGGAAATTCCCATTTAGAGGACCAATCATAGATTGATCCTTGAAGTCCTTAGTATCGTCCATTGTCATAAATTTATACTTTTCGTCTATCTCCCATTTTATTTTGAAAATTATGACTCGACTTAAGAGCTCCAATGATTGGATTACGGGAAAACAAAAAGGGACAGATTTCTCCATAAATTGAATGAGATTTTGATGTCCTTTGACTGAAAGTGGGATAATACATGATACAAGTAATTAAATTAGGTCAGGCGTGAAATCAGATGCACCTGAATCTTTACTAATACCATGTTTATTGAATGGATCCGTATTTATCTTGTGACATCAGCGATTTGAAAGTCTCATGATCGGAAATTGCTTCAAGAAGAAGTCGAGAAATGGCATGGCCGGAATGTCATTACACTCCTATCCTTGACAAAATTTCAAACGTTGCTACCTCCATTGTCGGCGACCTAAGTTCCTGAATCAAATCCTCAAGCATTTTTTAACTTAATTTAAAAATGATTTAAAAATGACACTGTTATTTTTGAATTGAATAGAAATGAGTATGAAAAGAAGAAGAAAGAAGAAAACGTTTGAAAACACAAATGTTGCCAACAACTGTCGTTTGCGTGCATGTCAGCTGGACCCTTTTTATACATCACTGGTGATAAATATGAATTTGTCTTTATTTTCTTTCTCCCCCTTGCAAAGAAAAGCGTCTTCCCCTGTAAAAGGGTTTTGCTTTTTATTGATACAGAACCGACAGAGCTAAGGTTATATAGCTTTAGCAATATAAAATACAATAGTTCCTGCTTTTTTTTGGAGAACCTTTCTACAAAATCTTTCCTTTTGCACTAATTTATAGTATTTGGTTTTGATGTTTCTTCATTTAAGCAAAAACGAAAAATGAAAAATTGTACACAAATTAGAAGATTCAAGGTTTGTAAGAATTTGGGACGGTTTCCATGATCAAATCAGTGTGACCTACTCATAAATTTGAATCATATCATAATAAGGCCATTTAAATTATAACGTAAGCATTAAAGATAAATAAAAACATTTCATACTTTAATTATAATTATCTACGTATACATCTAATGGAATTTAGGCGATTGGTTGATTCATGAAAAAATGAGTAAGACAGTTTCACATTCGTCTTTTCAATAGCTGTTGGATGGAGGGCATTGAGAGAAAGCTTATGTACCTTGAATTCTTTGTGGTAGATCCCTTTTTATGTGCAAAATTTGGGCATAAGGATGATTTGGCACCGAGACGGTCCAGGAGAATATTGAAGTATTTTTGCCTCTGGAAACAATTGTAAATGTTCTTGAAGTTGTGGACAGGGTCAAAGAGGAGGCAGGTTGTTGTGTGGGTGAAGTATTGAAGTCTGGAGCTCACCATTACAAAGAAGTTTAGAGTAGAAATTACTGTTGGCTGAGCTGTTGTCAACTAAAACGGCCACAACAATGAATCCAATTGGATACAGGATTTTCACGAATGGAGTGTATTGGCTGTGGATAAATTGTGTATTCATTTTTGCGGCTGGAATGAGTGCCTTTTTGGTTGTTGTTTCTCACAAACTCAACTCTTTGCGCCAAGTAGACCTCGTGAATCATGAAAGTGACACTGCGTTCCCTGCTGTTCAGGTCTTTGATCCTTACTGTTGAAGCAGGTAGTTCTGTCTCTACAGCTATTGCAGTTGACAGAGCTCTGTAAGGGCATTTGACCTGAAGATTTGCTTGTAGAGGGCTGTACTCACATTTTGTCACAGGAAACCAACATAGAAAAGACCAAGTGAATATAGCCTTGCTTTCGGGCTTTTAAAGAATATTGGCATCTGATCAATAATGAAAGATCGCCTAGGTGATTGAGCTGGCTCCAAGTCTGGTAATTATAGTAGTCTGCGTAGCAAATTCATAATGACGTCTCTTCTTTGGTCAACTCCTCCTTCGATTCTACTTTTGCATAAATGTTGATTACTTCCGTCACAGTTTTGATCTTATCCTGTGATTTTGTGTATAGACAAGGAAAAACTTGACTGTTGCTGATCATGTTATGTCCTTGAATAACTTTGAAAGTGAGATTGTCTTCGATTTCAATACTGACTTTGATTTGAAGGCCCTTGTTCTTCAATAGGTTCAAGCTTGATAAGGGACCATTTTCTGGGACTTAAGAAGAGTAAATCCTGATGGTAGTATTTCCTATGACAACTTCTCATATATCTCTTGTGCTTTTTTAACCTCTTCTTCGAAAAACATCTCAACCTCTATGAACTTTTGGGGTTCATTTTCGAATTGGAGTATTTGGCTGCTTGTTGAAGCAAGTCTAAGCGGTGGTGGAGGTGAAGAGAGGTAATCTTGAAGTTTTGACCACACTGATGGAACAGTGTCATCTTTCAACCGCCTGCAAGTTATTAATTCATTTTTTTATTAATATGATTGATACAAGTTTGCTGTGTCTTACATTAGCTGCAGTTGTCTGTTGAGTTGGTTGCCAATACCTTGTCTTTTATTGACTGAATTAGTGATGAAGTTATGCTTCATGAAATATAGGCTCCATATTATTGAATTATTTGTAATTGTCTAGACGGTCTCATAAGTTTCTTATCAACTTATGATCTTGGAAGGACCCTCTCCCATTTTGATTGAAGCTCTAGATTGTAGAGCACATTGAAGCCTGAAAATGCGTAAAGGCTGATGCTAGGGTTCTTGAGTGCAAAGCGCTTCCATCCCATCCAATTCAAATTCACGACAATCACCTCCACGAGTCACAAATTAATACTCTTTTACACACCTAAAAACAAGTAAAACCAACTCCTGTCAGAGTTAAATTCATGAATAAAATTTATTGGTACTATTTGAAAATAATTTGATAAAGTTAATTTCCTAAGCTTTAATCTATAACTGATATAATGTTGAAGCTTCACAAATGTTTTCAATTTTTTTATATCATTAGTAAATAATACATTGATGTAACTACGATAACTTTATAATTAAAATGGAACTGACAGGTGATGCCACGTGATTATTACCTCCGGTGGGCTGTAATTAACAAAAAATAACATAATATATAAATAGTTATATATATGGAGTTAAATATTTAATTGAATAAGTTCCAATTAATAATTATCAATATTATTAATATAATAATAGCTAATATTAGTATGTTTATCGAAGGGGGGGGGGGCACTGATTTAAACAATGGCTTATAACCACTATCTCTAAAGACAACTTGATATAATAACTAGGATTGTAAACAATATGCATTTTTGGTATGTAACAGGAAAAAGAAGAAGAAAAAATCAATCTGGTAACCTTGACAATTTTATATTTTTAATGTATGGGAGGGAAGGACCTTCAGCTATCATGACATTTTACTAAGCTACAAGCTGCTATTCTCCTTTATATTTACAAATATGTATACTAGATTATAATATTATATATACCATTGAAGAGAGAGATAGAAAGTAAACTCAAATTAATATGTCAGAAAATTATATATTTGTAGCTAATAATTATTACGAGGAATGGGACTTGAGCCTAACTTGTTAACATTATACCTGTTTTATTAACCTAAAAGCTCGTATTTCTTTCGAGTACATGCCTAAGAATGGGTAATACATAAAAGGGGTGTAATTCAAATAACTGTTTGAGCCCTACTTTTCTGGCAAAGTTGCTAAATTTGACTCTAAAATTACCTCATTATGC
This sequence comes from Lepeophtheirus nordmannii, assembly GCA_963680855.1. Taxonomy (NCBI): domain Eukaryota; kingdom Metazoa; phylum Arthropoda; class Copepoda; order Siphonostomatoida; family Caligidae; genus Lepeophtheirus; species Lepeophtheirus nordmannii. Next base: position 7,820,333 of record OY804526.1, on the reverse strand, counting down.
ATAAACGCATTAAATCTATATTTTTTTTTCAGTACTAGATTGAAACAATATAATAGGGTGTGATTAAGAAACACGTATTTCCTTCAAGATTTCTAATGAATTCATATATAAATATATATAATTAAATTATATATATATATATAGAAACTCAAATTAGCTCCAAATAACTTCTACTCTATGTAAGATCAAGTCTCAAATGTATATGTTGTGAGGGATGCCAAAACATGTATGTGATAATTAAAAGAATGAAGGATAAATGAAAATTACAAAATTAATAAACGATTAACAATTTAATAAATTCATACATAAAGGGAGAGTAAATAAATTATCTAATCGAGTTAACGTAAAATCCTTGATCACTGATAATGGAGATGAAGTTAGAATTTATAACAAGTATCCAAACTTAGTGAAATACCTTCTAAATGAATTTAGAACAGAAGTCTTGAGAAAGTTAAACATTATACAACACGTTTAAAGTCGTAATCACGAGATAAATATAGAGATTTATTCAAGGAACTGAATTGATGACAATCCGGATGTTTTTAATTTCATTACTAATAAGACCAAGACGCTTGTTTTCCTACGGCATTGGAAAGTAAGAAGTGTGATTGAGAGGAACAAGGGATACATATAACTGAAGGAAATGTCAACAGAATCTATAATCCACGATAGGAAGTTCTTTAAATACAGAAAAACTTCTATTGTAAACTGTCACGCCTTGAAGGTTCTCAAGACGGTAAAGAGCATAAACATCCCGTTTATACAAAGTCTGACGGAGGGATTTTATGACCATTAGATTAGATTTACAATGATCATAGTGACCAAAAATCTTAAATCCTAGAATGAATATAAATAATACCTATTTTGAAACTATTATATTAATTTCTAAAATTTGGTACTTATTAGTTATTATAGTTTAAGTTGGCCATTAGTGCATTTGACAACTCATCGCAGGACAATTGATTTTGAGAAGTCCTTAGAGCCATTGCCTACTCATAGTAGGAAACAAGGGATTAGGAAAAGTCCATAGAGACAATGTCAAACTCTTTGATGAAGGGAGAATTGAAATCACTTTCGTAACTCAAAACATTTTCACATTCATTATAGACGGTTCACTCCAATAGGCATTTTATTGAAATAATTGGTTGCTTTTCTGCGGAGTATTAACTATGTTCCACAGGTTATGCGAGATCCTTATTATCAGGTAGATATTCTACCCTCAGGAATAAAGAAAATATGGTAACAGCATTTGAAAACAAAAAGTATTGTCCAGAGTGACAAGCCCAAAAAATATCATACGCGAGAAGTTCATATTTACAACTCTTATAATAACTAAGAATGTGAAAGACGAGCCAATACAGCGTGCCTCGAAAGGACGACATTGGCAGTTTGTTTACAAAAACATTCAAGCTGCTTGTCCTACTCGTCAGTTATAAATTCAACAAGAATAAGCGCCATTTTGAATCAATTTTAAAAATACCCAAATAATTTAATCCAAGACTCTGGATAGCCGTCAATGGAGGTGAAAGCGTTTATAATTTTGATAAAGACAAGAATGATGACATGCCATCTATGTTATTTCAAGACTTCCATAAAGAAGATATTTCTGATCATGAGACATACAAATCGCCGATATCATAAGGGGAACCTGAATCTATCCAATAAACATGGCATCAATAGCGATTCAGGTACATTTGATTTCACGTCTGACGTAACTAAATTGCCCATTTCATTTAATATCCCACTTTCTTTCGAGGAACGCCCAAATATTGTCAAAATTATGGTGAAACATACCAGTAAATCCGTTCCTTCTTGTTTTTGTGTAACCTAATCGTTGGAAGTTGAAAGTCTAGTACTGATTTCCAAGATAAAACAGGAAGTTGGCGAAAAAGATACATTCACGGCAATGGATGAGTCAAAGGACAACAAGGATTGATCCATCATTGCAGTCCTCTGGATTGGACCCTTCCTTGGTCGACATTATCTCATTAATTTTACAGATGTGTTAAATACCAACAGCTTGACAATAAAAGAAGTTGCAGTCAGTAGTCTTCGAAACACATTAGGTTCTAATTTTAAAGGAGATAGATTAAAGATTTTCATCACTGATGGAGCTGCATACTGTATTAAAGCAGCCGAGAAATTAAGAAAGATGTTTCCAGAAATGATCAACATTACTTGTCTCGCCCATGAACTCCAAAGGATTGTAGAACTTTGCCGTATTGAATTTCCTAATTCAAACCTACTAATCTTCAAAATAAAGAAGATTTTCTAGCATTCTAGTGCTAGGAACCAGAGTTTTACTGCTTATTACCAAATATTGCACTTGAGCCATTCAAAAGTAGGTTGATGGAGATAATAGAGAAGAATACTAGATACATCAAGTTCAGCAATATTGCTACTGAAATAAGCATGGACTGAAATAGTTTATCCATTTACAAAAATGTTCCAATTGCCAATTGTGATTCTGAGAGGGTTTTTTCAATGATGGGAGATGTACTCTCATCTAAGAGGACAAGAATGAGTAAAAAACATTTCAAGAACCACCTCTTAATAAAATGGAACTCAGAAATTTCCAAATTGAATCAACTTGAATACATGGATATGTGATGGCGTTGTCTTTTAAAATTATAATTTAGTACACCATGTATCTATTGATCTTTATGAACTATGTTATTCCATTTTTATTTAATATTTTATAATTTATTTGTTCTTTCCTGTTTAAAACTCATCGGTTCTATTTTTTTTATTAAGTACATGTAATCGGTTTAGTAACATGCTGTTGTAATCACTATCGATTTCAATCTTGTTAATTTCCTGTCAAATATTTCTTTTTTTCCTTCAAATTATATTTGATACATTTAAAATTGTCATGCCAACTACTTCAACGTACATTTTCATTGTGTTATAATTCAAATTATGATCAATTTTATATTTATTTTTTTATTGAGATAATGGAATATTATCCTATTTCATTTTTTTTTTTTTTCATAGAAAAATTGAAGTATCTACAAAATGTGCTACTTTGACTTTTTGTAGTTGTTATGATAATTTTAAATAAGGATTAAATTGTTGTATATGTTGAATACAAAAAAATTGATACTATATTCGATAATGGTTCAATAAAAGTATTTCATATATCTGTAATGTTCAGTGATGTAAAAAACGACGATTTTTAAGCGTGCGAGTAGTTCTCAAAATGCCTGTTAATTGAAACCCTTCATAATATTCTTTCATCATTCATAAATCATCAAGCTGTTTTCCTTTTCCTTTTGACATAATAATTCTTATCATATGTATATTATATTATCTATTATAAAAGTTACGATAATACCACAAAACCTTTCCTTCAATTTTGGTTGAAAACTTTCTTAATGTTAATATCTCTCGAAATGACTTTATGGAGTCAAATATTTATACTTCTATCCTATAAAATGTATCATTTGTTGACATTTTAAATATATTTTCAGACATTTTCTTGAGTTATAGAAGAGGTAGAATAATTATAAATATCATTATTAAATCTTCAATAATTGTATTTAAAATATGCAAATATCTATAAACTTAAAGCTATATTTTGTTAATGAATGAATAACCATTATTATCAAACTAAAAACTTGAAGATTAGTTTATATATAGAGCAGAGATTACTATTTGTGTACTTATTTTTCTTAAAAATTGATACAAATAATGAAATTTTAACAAAAATAGCAATAAATCCAAAACTAATGTACCGATTTTGAAATTTGGAAAATTTCCTGTTTAATTAAAGTAATATCTACAACTTTGATTTGAATAATATATTTCTAAAACATTAATTTAATTTAATTAATTACTTTAAGTCCAAGAAAAGCTGTCTTGAGTCTGGAGCAAGGCTGTCACAGCTACAGTCATAGTATTATACCGACAACAAATAAGCTGGCTTTCATAGTTACCATACCATTTTTGACGTCATCAAGGGGAGGAGCTAATCGCACGCTTAAAAATCGCCGTTTTTACATCACTGAATGTTAATAATAACTGAACGTGAATCAAAAATCACGAAAAGGAGAAAAATATATTTTTCTTTTTCTTGCTATTTTCAGTTCATTAAATAAAACAAGGCTATTCTTCTAACACGAAATTTTGGTACTTTTTGTCAAAATTGCAAAAAATAAATAACATGATGTTATAGCCTAGAGTCTATAGTTTAATTCCATAGTGTTTTATAGGAATAGAATGCATCAGAAAATATGCAAATGCCTCTCAAATATTTTAAGGACTAAACTTTAACTACATTAAAGAGTAAAATATTAGGTTGGTAGAATTAGGTTATTAACTTGCTGATTCCAAATGATGCTCTTCACTTCATTCTTTTTTTTACGACGCCATCATCCTTCTGTTGAGAATCTTGCTATGTTTTCCTCTAAAATATTCTCATTTGTGAAAAATATACCTAATATATACAAACTACTGAGCATCGAGATATAGCATTTCGTAGTGTGGACGACGAAGAAAGACAAAGAGTCGATATATTTAAAAAAGTGGTTCCTGTTCTCTGGGACCCCCGGATAAATTTGGAGAACGAAGGTCTTGTTTTAAATCGTTTAGCCGTAAAGAAGTTTTTTATCGAAGAGACCAATGTCAATAGCAGTGTCTTCTATTTATCAGTCGAGCCATTCTCCACTTTCAACACTGAAGATGAGAGGTTGAAATTGGATAGTAGCGTTACTAATTAGTTACTATTAGTGTAACATTGTCATCGCCATGGACTAATTTGAGAAGATAACTTCATTGAGAGCACAATGAATGGAACTAGCTTCTACACTTTTTATTATTACTTTACTCATTAAAATTGAAATAATTTGATTGTATAACATATTATTTTACAATCTATTTTTTTGATAATAATATTATCAAGGAATAGAAATCAATTTTTTGAGGAATCAGAAAGTACGGAAGCCAGTTTTACTGAAATCATAAATACATGGAATACCTAACTTCTCGATGGATTAATTTTTATAAACCTCAATTTAGCTTTATTACTCCTAATTGCAAATATAGAACACAGCAATATTAATATTAAATATCAAAGAATTGTTCAATTTATATTTTTTCATATTTGGAATAACAATTGATCTTAAATATTTATAATTGTGTCATTTGGTTATTAGTAGTATTTATCCCTTATATCTCACTGTATCTAGATATTGATAATAACAAAATGAAAAATGTATATACTAACAGTAATTTCTTGTTCATTTTTTTAATTAACCAAAGGTTTTTTACTTTTAATGCAGGGATATAACTATTTAAAGAATTGATTAAGTAGTATTGCTTACGTATTTGTCCTGGTTAATTTAGTTTTACCCAATAATCATTTAACAATTTACAGGAACATAGTATTCTTATGTTGTATATTGTATAATACATACATGAAAATTAAAACCTAACGTAATTATTTCCACAATTACATATTAAAATTTGGGCTAATGTTCTAAAACACTAAACTATATACAAAACGTGTCAAAATTAAAGAGTTTCAACTACACTTTTAGATAATTTTATTATAAAATCAAATAATTTTTACGATAAATGAAGAATCCCAATTTTAAAATATACTCTCCTGGTAAATTCAGAGCCGTTTTGGATCCTTCGTCTAATTAAAACGAGTCAAACTGTTTATCTTATATAATTAAATTTTAATTACAACTATTACAAATGTTAAACATTAAGTAGAAGAATAACATTACTAGCTGACGAATGAGTATCAGAAGTTAAGATTATATTATATTAAGATATACTAAGACGGAATATTATACATTATAACCGACTTGGTGCCAGGAATACAGGGCATTTTTTTATCCAAAATCCTAAGAGACTAGAAGAAAAGTGATGGGCAAATTATTTAGAAATCTCCAACATTGACACAAATTTTAGAATAAATTGTCATACTCCCATTGGAGGACAGATGTTTACTAGATATATTCATTCTAAATAGAATAACTAGGAAACAAATTCAAGAAATCAAACGATGGATCTTTATTCGGTGGATTTGGAGATTTTCAAATAGTCCCCTACTATACTCAAGTCAAAAAGGAGTTTATTTGTTACTCTTCACATCTAAGGAAGCGCCTCCCACTAAATCTAGGACTGCCAATTACTATGGCTTAAATATAATTTAGCTGGATATTTTTGTAATATTTAACCTCAATTTGCGTGTTTTAATGGGAAAAATTTAGTAATAGTAATTGTAAAGCAATCAACGAAGAATAGTGCTATGTTATTAAACTTTTTTTTGACAAAATCCCTTCCACGCAGAGTTTTTATTGACATTACACATATGTATTTGATTAATGTATAATGTAAATTATAAATTTATCTTCAAAATATTATAAATCTATTTAGTTTCTCATATGTTGAAAATTGTATATAAATTAATCCGTGGAACTGGGCCTAGCAATATTCGAAGCTACAATAGTCCTTTAATTAGAAAAAGTATTGTAATTTTACGGTGCAATGGTTAACAAAGGTTAGGTAATTTTATTCAAAAATTTATTTATTTGTATTGATAAGGTATTAAGTAATTTTGTTCACCAATAGGCAGAACAGTATTCAAATTTGGCCTTTTTTTAGTCAAGTTTGAGTACATGCAAAAATGACTCAGGTCTCATGCTATGGCACTATTAGCTGCAAATTTAGGGTTTTGTCCATTACAAATTTCTATTGCTACTAAATTATTAATAATAAGCTGTTCTTAAGTAAAACAGTAAAATAATGACGGCTACATTCCACCCTTTAAAATTTAATCGTCTGAAATTCTGCCTTTATAAAAACATCATCTCGGGTGTACATTGAGAATGGGCTCTTTTTCCACATCCCTATTTATTATCAATAACAATGAGTTTATATTATAGAAAAGTCTACCATCTTTTTATTTAAATATATTTATTCAAAAAGTATATCCAAGATTTTTATTCGACTTTTTGGATTTTGTGTGAGATTGTCATTGAATATTTAGACTTTCACAGTCTCCTAAGGACCTCACAGCTCCATAGTAAATATAATGTCATAGCCCTATTCTTAATATCAGTTATATCAGTAATATTACTAATTCAAATAAAGTTATTATTTGAAATGGAGTTATTCCCTTTTCTTCGTGAATGGATCCCTCCATTTTTCAATCCTATAATCTACTTCCTAAGGAAGAAGTTGATTCAACTCCATCAAGAGACTTGGTGGGTTCTCTCAGATAAATTTTTATTCCGTCGTCCCCCGTTAAAAATGGAATTTGAGTATACCTAGTAAAGGATAACAAAGTTTAAAGTATCAGAATCTCACTCTATCTGCCTCTATCCTAAGTCTTGGAGAACATACCAAACCACTCCTTCCGCTCTTTATAAATGAGAAAATTTTTTAGGGCTGATGAGTTGTAAATGGAAGGTACATTAAAAAATTTCTCAATTGTTTTATCGTCTTGTTTTTTATATATTTTAATTTTATGTTTATAACTTATGTATAATGCCATTCATTTAAACTGAAAAAATAAAAATTAAGATTATCAAATTCTGAACTCTTTACACAAAGAAACGTGTGTTTTTAATTTATTATTTTTGATATTTACACCTATGTTAAACAAAAAAGTAATTATTGTTAGAAAAATTTGATTTGATTAAATAATACAATACTAACTCTCACATACCAGAAAAAATCCTTTAGATGGACGAAATTAAGGTTAAATCTATCAGACACAAGAAACAGGAAAATCTACTGAAAAAATTGAACAACACACTAAAAGTATATTATACAATTAACGATGAATTAAGAGATTGTTCTTGTTATTCTTAGGCTTATAAAGCTATCTAATAGATCAAAGAGGAAAAATGTTGGCATCAAATAGTCATTTCTCACCTGTAACAAGAATGTAGTATCGATTAAGCACTGAAGCATTCTATGGTGCCCCAAAATGATGCTCTTACGGGTTTATCTTTTACAAACATAATCAGACACCCATAAATTCCAATTATCTGCTCACTTCTTCCCCAACGATCTATGTCTTCAAATTGAATATATGACTCTAAAGAAATATTAACACGGAACATTATATTCTATGGCTCTTTCGTCAGAAATGTGTCTAGGTGACCTGTCCAAAAATCAATATCGCCTTCAAAGTAAGTGCTGCATAAACTAAGTAAATAGAAATAATAAAAACAAAAATGGAGAAAAAATGCGAAAGAGAATCGTACGTAAGCACTATAGTTAACCCATCTTTATAGGGCAATTTATTTATTTATATAAGTAAATACATCAAGCTGAACTACGATAATCTCATTTTTCAAATTTAACTTATCAATTAATTTATATAAAACTAGAATGTTCACTGAAAGTTTGAATATTAAAATAGCTCCATTGATACAATTTAAAGCATTTTTTTTAAATAAAGAATTTACAGTAAAAAATTATTTATCAAAAGGTATTTTTTCATTCAAAATTGACCATTCATAATTGATACAATTATCATCAATTGCTCTTGCCTTCTTGTCAGCTAATAATAGTCGATATATTGTCGGTACAAATTTCATCGATATTACGTTAGCACTCTTTGTCTCCAAAATTAGATAAAAGTTATGGTCACCCTAAAGTCCTACATTATGCTTTAGTCTTGTTCGACCATTTTTAGAGAAATATTGTATTTATATTGCATATCTCTATCTATTATACTCACGTCCACTCTTTTTAGCTCACTTTTTATAGTGTGTCTTTTTAGAGCGTTGCTCATTTTGGCGTGATGTAAGTATACTTGAAGCAAATGTATAATAAATTAAGATAATCGTAAGTTAGGTTTTATTAAATTATTTATCTAAAATGTATAAAATCCAACTAACTTAAATATATATATGTATAAAGGAACAACATGAGTAAATATAAAGGTACATACTCCTCATACGAACTGACAATTAATCCCATAGAAAAAAAAATAACGACTTTTCACCGTGAAAAACTTTGATTTTGACCCAATATGTATTGATATTATATATCTGCATTTTAAAAAAAAATACTGTCATGTGACAACATTCCATTGTCTGAATCTTTGTAGGTTTGCAAAAAATGGGGAGGGACTGTATTTGCTTCTTCCCTCTCCTATATTTATGTTTAAGGTTGTTCTACATTATGAAAAATTGTATAAGCCTACAGAAAATGTGAAAATAATCAAAAAAAAAAATTATAATCGGATACTGAAAACTAATTTTAAATTCGTGATAAGCACGTCAAATAAAACTATAAGTAATTGTCGTATTTCAAACTTTTTTCCTTTTTGATTTGTGCTATTGATATAATATACAAATATTATTCATATATACAGTTGTTACATTTATTATATAAAAAAGATAAATCTATTGAAATTATATCGCAGTTACATTATGCTGACAAATATAGCATTGGCATTTATGTCCATGCTCTTTTTCTTCAATAGGTGCTTGCAAGCGTACTTCCTTTTCTAAAAGGGAATTATAATGAGTTGATTTCTTGGGTATTGCTCCACTGATTTCATGGTTCGAAGCCTTGATAAAATCATTCTCTCTATAGAGAAAAGCAGTATTTCTTTTATCAAATTCTACATAAAGTGTTTTGGAATCACAGTAATTCTCAGAAGTGCTCTGTTGGAAATTAGGTATTAATGTGGGTTTGACACCTGTTACATTGGCATAATAATTTTTACTATTACTTTGCTGATCAGGTGTAAGAACTTGTTGAAAATGTTGAGCTATAGGTGGAGGTGGAAGGGGTAAATCTTCTGAATTTAGTAAATCTTGAGTCAAAATATTAGGTACATAATTATTTTCTATCAATAGTTTTCTTTGTTGATGAAAATTCGAATAAGATGTTAAGCTAGAAGGAGATCTATCGACTTTTTCCTTTTCGTTCACGATCACTGTGCCATATAATGAACTCGGTTTTGAAGATTCAAATAATATATTTTTAAGTTCATGATTATTGGATAAATTAATATTTTTGGCCTCAGGAGTTTTTTGTCCTACTTCTTTCATAAATCTATTGATTGGATTAACAACATAATTATGGTTTGGATTGCTTATAAAACGGGAATTACGAGTATTTTTAAGATTTCGATGGTTTTGTTGATTAAATCGTGTTTGTGATTCTAATCGGCGAGAAGTTCTTGTATGGTGGCGTCTTTTAATTCTTCTGAGTGTCATTTGAAGCGCGTGAGAGTCACATGATTGATTGTGACTATTTACATCAACTTTTGGACTGTATTCTATTGAGTACATTGATTTATTAGAATTGTATATAACCCTTTTTGTTTGAATACTGGTTATAATTCCTAAAATAATACCCAGTAGGCCTAAAATTATTTGGATACCTGCATGGCATACTTCAATATCTTCGTAGTTCATTTTACATCCTCTTACATTGGAAGGTCTATATGGCGTTGGTTTTACGTTAATTATGTCTTCAGTATTAAAATGATATTCAGCCTCACATCCTACACCATTTACAAACCACCAACTGAAACTTCCAGTTCCTAAGCTTAATAAATCCTGAGTTTCATTATTTAAATATCCAATGTTTTTATAAAAGCAGATGATAAATATATTCCAAGATAACCAAAAGAAAGTCCAAACAAGATAACTTACCAAATAAGTCGTTCTTTTCTCAAAAACACCAAATATTCCAAGAATTACTAAAATTATGTTTAAGAAATTTGCTAATATAGGTAACCACATATATCCTAAAAAGTCAAAAACTTGCCGTTCCAATGAACTAAAAAGTTCTAAAATTAAAACTATGCAAATTAAAGTCTTCGATATTCCATATTCAGACTTGTTCTCCATAATTGAGGCATGCTAAATCTTCTTAGTTTCTTATTCACACAATTATGAAGGTAAACACAACTACATATATATTTTTGTATCATAATGAACCTGAAATATCTGTACCTGTATTTACAAAAGAAAAATATTTACGAATCCTTCATAGTGCAGGTATAGGTTATCCAAAAGTATTATCATAACTCCTCCACTTGATAATTATCTATACAAAATACATTTTGTTTATTTTTTTTAGCCATCTTTTTGTACCTACTTATAAAATTATAGCTTTTTCATGCAAGATCCATTCAACTTAGTTCTTGCTATGAATTTGAACATACTATTATATATTTATATGAATACTTTTTTCTTTTTATTTCAAATTTTTATTTTTTATTTTTCTTGAAATTGATAATCTGAATACATTTTATTTTTAGAATTTGAGCTCTTGTATTTTATTTTATAACAATGGTTCTCAGTTACTTTCTATAATATATAAATACATGTGAGCTAATGTCATTAAGTATTTTAGCTGTTTAAAAACATTTCTCTCATTATGACTAACAAGACATTCCTTTGTCTTTTTCGACTTTTTCACCGATGAATTTATATCTATATTTGAGAGTATCATAAGGAAAATGCTGGATTTTATGGAAAAGCAAAAACAAAAATCATTTATTTAGTAAATTTTAAGTGAAAATATTGAGGGGGAAGAGACGAATAGAAAAAAAGTCTAAAAAATATATACTCATACAATGTTCGAAATAGTGCCGGATAACGTGGAATCACAAATTGAAAAAGATGAAAGAATATCACAAATACATAAAACTGAGGACATTTTATTTCTGACTGATATAAGGTATCAGGATTCTTTGTATCGATAAAATTGATAAAAGGTATTCAATTTCAACACTCAAATAACGCTGAACCATTTTGGCTGAAATCGTTATTAACATTTTAGTTAGATACATTATTAAATTTAAATAATTATTTTACAAAATAATCGATACTAAGCTCTGTATTGTTATGAAATATATTTTTGCAAATAAATGCATAAAGTTAACTGGAAAATGTCCTATAAAATTGCAACTAATGCAAATTTTTGACTTGAAATTTACCTTCAATGTAGATGTAACAAATTTAAACAAATAGCTATAAAATAAAATAAAATGTACTCAAAATTTCAGGGTAGGTTTTTAAGAAAAACTGTAAATACCAATTTTGCACCTCATACGCCAACTTGTAGGCCTAAAGTTATTGAAAATGTCATTTGATAGCTTGTATCAATTTTTTTTTTTTTTTTGAAAAATAAGATCTCAAAGGAGATTCAGAAATTTTTTGGGCTTGATTGCGTCAAAGTTCAGACCTCTGCAATCACAAAAGTGGCTTTTAGAAGCTAAAACTCTCCAATTTTCATTTTTCATTAGTAGACATAAAAATTTTTTTTTGATGCAGATAAACTAACGGGTCGACCCAAAAACAGAACAGCCTATTGTACATATATGAGTGAAAACTAAATTGAATAAATAAGAAATTGTTATCAAAGATTTAATCACACCTGAGAAAAAATGTGAAAAGTAGTAAGTATGATTACAAAATGAAAAACAATTAGTATATTGTTCTTTTTTTGAAATTATGTTTATTCTTTGATAGATCGTGGAGGAGGGAGCATCTCTAGGAATGTAAATAATATGCAAATCGGGCATATAATAAAAAAAGAAAGAGAAAATCAACATGGTAACTCTGACAATTTGATGAATGTTGGGAGTGAAGCAGCTTGAGCTGTCATGACGTTTTACTGAGCTACAAGCTGCTATTCTCCATTATATATACAACAATAAATAATAACATAGATGAGAGGCAGAAAATTAACTGAAATTAATGTCAGGAAATTATATATTTTTAACTAATAATAATTATACGAGGACTTGAGCACTTTTTGTTTATATTTTATTTGCTTTATTAAATTTAATGCATGTATTCCTTCATGCGACATCTTTACTATCAGGTAGATGTTCTCCCCTCAGTAATAAAGGGAAAATGATAACAGCTTTGGAAAACAAAAAGACTTGTTTGAAGAGCCAACTCCACTTTTTTATTACAAGCCCGATTTGCATATTATTTACATTCCTAAGCATCTCCCTCTGAAAGATGAATTCATAAACTCCCGCTTATTTTTATTGCAGATTTTATTAAAAATGTATGGCATAATTATGGAATCAATATAATTATTATTAGGGATGGGTATTTTGTTGAGGTGAGTGAGTGTGCCCACACTTATTATCTGGTAGCTCTACATTTTATCGGCTCATTGTTATTTGACATCATAAAATATACTCAATAATGATGGAAACTGAGAGGATTGAAGGGAATTTGAATCTAGTGCTACTTTTAATTATAAAAGTTTCTCCTTTTTGAGCAGTAATAGTATTAATAAATTACCTCCCCCCCCCCTCCCAACAACAAAAAACAACAACATGTAACAAACAGCTTATGTTGATAAGAGTGTTAATTCAAAAGTACCCTATGTCCACCTTTTACTCGTGCTCTAAATATTGCATCCCTAGTAATAAATTATAACAAGAAGAATAAATAATAATGTTTTTAGCAGAAAAATTAATCCACTTAGAACTGCAATCAGAAAAAATATCAACAGTTCAGAAATTGTTGGGTTACAACCCAACAAGTGCAAATGTTTTTTTTTGTAACTTTACTTATTGCTGGGGAGTGTTTGTAGAATAGATATACAGTGAACCATCGTTTATCGCGGGGGATACGTTCCAAAGATAACCCACGATAGGTGAAATCCACGAAGTAGTCAGCTTTATTATTTATTGTTATTTTACAATGCAATACTGTACTTTGTCGGTACAGAACGTTTCTTTGACATTGTGGGTTTTGTCACGAGAAAAATTGCAAACGTCAATTTGGCAGAATGTACAGGAACGAAAATTGTTGGCATTGTTTAATGAAAAACCAATATCAAGTTTTTTCACTTTTAGACATCAGTAACGTCTCTAAACCAATCAGGATTCACTGTAAAAAAAGCACTGTAAAAAATTCCGCGAAGCAGCGAAGCCGCAATAGGTGAAGCGCGATATAGCGAGGGACCCTTCTTCGTTTCAGAATGCCCCCCCCCCTCCCTAGTTGAAAAATCCTATTAGTAAAATACCTGAATCGTCACATGAAGGAGATCTTAAATAGATTTTTTTTGGGAACAATGGACAACAGTCAATGATTATTATCTATAAATAAATCAAATATAAAAATAAGTTATTTCTCATTTAAGAGAGTCTATTTAAGATTTTCTTCATGTGACGATCCAGGTGGTTACTAATAGGATTTTGCAACCAGGATTTTTTCAATCAGTCTGATTTCTTTGATAAACAATTATACCAAGTAAAAGTAAAAATTCACATATTGATTTTATACAAGATTATTAAATCGGGACTCGGCTAATTTCTTTTCAAATACAATTTCTTCTTTGTTTAATTGGCTACTTCCTTCTTAAATTTAAGAATATTCACATTTTAAGGAGCAGCAGTAGTTTTTGGTTTAGCAAAACTTTCTTCTTTCCCCAAAATTTTCTTCGAAGAGGATCTTTCCTCTTCTGTAATACTTAGCAAATACCTCACTAATACACCTTCATGCACCTTTGCCTCAAAATCCTCCTTGGCCTTCTTCGTTTCAGAATGCCCTCTCCCCCTCCCTGGTTGAAAAATCCTATTAGTAAAATACCTGAATCGTCACATGAAGGAGATCTTAAATAGATTTTTTTTGGGAACAATGGACAACAGTCAATGATTATTATCTATAAATAAATCAAATATAAAAATAAGTTATTTCTCATTTAAGAGAGTCTATTTGTGGGAGTCTTTTTCCCGGACATTGCTCTCCAGATCTCCTCGGAGACCATCACTTCTGAGAACGGTTTAAGCCAACAAATTACCGTTACTGTCTCTATCATGGGTGGTCTTTTCACAAATAATGAAGGTGGGGTAGAGGCCAAACACTCAGAGATACCTCTGGACTCTCCTGATCAAGAGAATATCAAGATTGATGACGTACCCTTGAAGAAACAAAAGACCTTGTGTCAAATCATGAAAATGTAATTCATTGGGAATATTTTAAACCTCTAATTAAAAAATAAGATGGGTCCATCCCTGAAAATAATATCCTTTTAGATTATGATGTTTTTTTGTTTTTTTTTATTCGTTCAGAGAAGTTACATATATAAATATATATAAATAAACATTATAGTTTAAAATTAATTCTCTAAAAATGAAAAAGATCAAAATTCAATATACAACGTTAAACAACAAATGAACTACTAATCTTAAATGTATGAATGTAACAATGAATTAATAGTTAATACAGTATTTATAAAGACGCATTAATTAATCAAATTGATCAATAATTATAATAAAAACAACAAAAGCCCGACGTAAACGTAATACATTATATTACTCCTTAAAAACATTACTTTTTTTAAAACGTTTATGAAATTTAATAATTCGTTGTAAAATGGCCAAATTGTTGAGTGAACAAGAAGGGTAGAAATAAACAATATCTCCAGCGTATTTCCATGGCCCATAGCTCGTACCCGGGATCTTTATCATGAAGGCAGAACAACATGCGAATGTTGATATCATAATAGCTCTTATTTCTTCCTCTAGGACAGGAGCGCCTCTTGTCAATTTCTCTGCTATCAAGCTTTTGCAACTTGAAAGGATCCTTTCAATAGCACGGGGTTTTCCATCTAGGTGGTGAAGTTTTGAAGTGGTTCCGAACAAGATCAAAGGTGCCACGAATCTCTATTCAATTTTATCAACATTAAGCGTGACAAATTTTTTTAGAATATGGATTGCTGGGCAATTAGAGAAGGTGTGAACAATGTTGTAAAAGATTTTTCCACAATTTTGGCAAGGAGCGTTAAAATATAAATACCCTGTAGATATTTGGAATTGGGCAGTGAATCTTTTCCCATGCTTGACATTAGATATAGAGTATAATATCCTCTTCTTCCAAGTGCCCGGCAAGCCAAGCACTTTTAAATGGTTGCTGCAAATTTGGTCAGACTCTTCCAACCAACCAGAAGAAAAGGACATCCCCAAATACCATGGAACTGGAACCATGTATTTATTGGCCACTCTCTTCAGAGGAAATTTAAGCTTTCCTGATCCAAACATTGAGTCGCGGCTCAAATCATGTATAGAAATGATGCCCTTCGACAATGCAATGTGTTCTAGCTCCCTTGGCTCCAAAAGATTTTTGAAGTAGAATTTTTTATTTGCATTACTTCTTATTATATCTATTGTGGAAGCAGACGAAAACCGTGGCTTCTCTTTCCAAATAATCCTTTGTATCGTCGCTAATGTCGACGATAATGTATTTAATTTATCATTACGGAAGTCTGTCCCAAGCATTAGTAGTGTATATGCGGGATCTGATGACATAGTATCTCTCCATTCAACTTCAGGATTCCTTGAGAGATCACCAACATTTCTTTTATACATTTTGGGTATAATACTTGAAAGCAGAGATAACCCTCCTCCAATATGTGATCTTGGTCTTCGGAGTGCTGGTAAGTAACTGGAATGAAAGAGTCGCTTAAGCCACAATTCTTCATCCTCAACAGCCTTTTCTGCAAGCTAAGGTATGGATGCTGCTTTATATATATTAGTAGGAACTATCAAGTAGTTATATAAGTCAATCCTTTTTTGAAGATTGAATCTTCTCCATTGTGGAATAGTAGACAGAACCCAACTTCGTAGGCTTGTCCAGTTAGAATAAGAGGCCCCATTTATGTTCCATGTCAGTCCCAATATTTCCACACAATTTCTAGCAGAGCACTCGGAGATTCGCAAATCTTTTCTAGGGTTCCATCTACCCAATGGGAGGATCACTGTTTTTTTATTGTTGATCTCAAGACCAGATCTTTTTTTGTACTTTTTGAAAAAATTCATAACCACCCCAATCCTCTTCAATAACTGACTTTCAGAATTAGCCTTGATGAATAAAGTAACGTCGTAGACATACATATCAATGATGTGTTTTGAAGATCTAAAAACAATCCCAAAACCGCCATATTTTTTTCGAATTGTATCTCTAAGATCCTTGATTCCAGCAAGAAATAGTAACGGAGCTGCCGGACAACCCTGTCGACAGCTCTTTTTAAGTACTATTGGATAACTTTCTAGCCCATTCATAGAAATAACTGATGAACCATTAAAAATCAAAGATCTAACTGGATTAAAGTACTCCTTGGGAAGAAGTTTCTTAACCACTTTCAAAATGTGACTGTGCAGAACAGTGTCAAAGGCTTTGCTGAAATCGACAGCTATAATTGCACCAAAAGTCTTTCTTTTTTGAACCGTTTCAATTGCGACCTGAATATTTCGAGAAATATCAGATATTTTCCTTGCTCTAAGAAAACCTTTTTGTTCGATTCCAAGCTTTGAATTTAATATTTTCTCAATTTTTGTAGCTAGGACTCCGGAGAGAATACGATAACTTTCATTAAGAACAGTTATGAGTCTCCAATTATTGACATCAGTGGCATATCCTTTCTTTGGAATTAATGCTATTCGCCCCTTTGTGATAGATTTAGGAAGTTTTCCATAGACTTTCCCAACTCAAATAAGTATAAAGAAGTCTCATCAACACATTTGGTGAACACTTTTCCACCAATTCCATCTGAACCTAGAGCTTTCTCGTCTTTAAAATTACTCTTAATATATGAAGAAATAATATTTTTAGTAAAGATAACATTTTTCCACGCTTTGGCCTAGGAAAGTGACTTTGATCACCACCAACAAGGTCTTGGAATCTTTTATGAAACATTTTCAAAATCTCTCGAGGCTTAGTTATTGCTTGACCATCAACAATAATTTTTTTGATTAATGTTGCCACATTCTTATTTGGAAGCAATTTTTTTAGACGTTTGGAGCTGTTGTTTTCTAGGTCCATTTTCCCTTGAAATTCCAACTCCCCAATTTCAGATACACGGAAAAGATTTACAGTGTCCGTAGCAACTGTCCGCAGGAACAGAGAACCCTCATTCAATAATTCTTCAAATTCCTTTTGAAAAGACAGCTCATTTTTGCTTTTTGACCGGATATAGTTCGAAGCTGTTGTCCTTACTGCCTGTGATAAAGCCCTTGCCTGTTTACCAGGCAAATAATGTCCGGCTTTTCATAAAGTAAGCTTTTCATTAGGGCATGTCTGGCAAGACGATTGCATCCACCCCTTATATTCAGAGAAAGTATTTTTTTGATTCCCATATTAATATCATGGTTCCGTGAGGAGTAAGAATCGAAGAAGTCGTCGATGATCGATTGATTTTTGAATTTTGAATTTGATAAAGGCATACTAAAAAAATAAATAGAATAACTGTTACCTCAAAATAAAATTCCTAAAAATGTTGTCAATTCTGTTGAATCCTTTTAGGGGTCTCCTCTTTCTGTGGAGACAGCCCTGTATCGGGAGATGATCCTTTTGTAAAAGAACCTGATCTCGCCCTTGATAAGATAATAAGCTCAGGGTTAAGAAGTGGTTTTTTGGGCTTAGTAGTAGATGATGCAGTTTGGATTTTGCCCCTATTGGTAGTGACAGAGCCAACTCTATCTGTTTTAGTTTGTTGACTGCAAAGCTTTTCACACTCCACAGAATCTACAATTTTAGTTGCTGAAGGGATGCTGTTTTCTCCTGATGTCTTTTCATACATTTCCGCTGAAGTTGAGTGAGCATCACCGTCAACCGTGGGTCTCGGATTATCAATCACCACTGGAGTTTTAGTTGTTGAAGGGATGCTGTTTTCTCCTGATGTTTTCTCATACAATTCCACTGAAATTGAGTCAGTATCACTGTCAACCATGGGACCCGAATTATCAATCACCACTGGAGTGTTCTCTGGAGCGAAACAAGATCCAACAACCTTCGACTCATCCGCAATTTGAGATGAAGCTTCATCACTTAAATGAGTTTCCACGGTACTTTGATCGGTAACACAGTTCACCCCAACTATCTCTCCATTCACTTTTCGAGCCATCGATGGCACTTCACCTGAGGTTATTTCCACCATGGATCCTGGAACAACAATATCCTGATGCTCTTCTTCACGACCACCAGCCCCGTCACCCTTTGAGCTTTTAGCTTAACTTTCACGATTTAAATTACTGGCTATAGCCTGTTTTAGAACATTAGAGTATTCCTTGACAGAAAGCCTCGCGTTATTGCAACTGTGCTTAGTATGACCTAAGCCGAAACAATTTTGACATTGCAGTTTAGCTCCCTTAAACAAGAGCTTGATTGAAAAGCCTTGCAACAGAACTATTTATGGAATAATAGACGGATTAGCTATAATTTCAATCAAATAATCAGAGTCTCTCCATACATCCCTATAACTCTTGAATCGGCGCTCCGCATCTTCATTTTTTGGGTTTTTCTTTGGGCAATGTCCAACAATTTCTCCAAATTGCTTAAACCATTCCACTGCCTGTAGTTCATTTACTCGTTTAAATGTGTTTACAATTGTAATGGTAATCTTCCTTTTATTATTAACTTCCATTTTTTCCATTCCTTTCAGTTTGAGGTTCACCTCAACAGTGTTGCCCTCGACATTTTTCACTCTATATGAGTGCACTCTTTTAAGATCCTCTAGTCTTCCTCTTACATCGATTGGAAACTTTGTATAGAATCCAGCTTGGTTAACACCAAATCTCGGATTTGCTCCCGCAATTTCATGTTCCTTGAATTCAAAGAGCATGGCCATCTCGCATACGTCAATGTGTCTTAGACCCTCAACACGAAATGATTCATCTGATAAGTCTTCAAACATAACAACAAAAACTTCCCACTTATATTTTCTGTCCCATAAAATATTTTTTTCTTCTTTTACATTTGATTTTCTTCCTTTACTAAAAGCATTTGAATAATAGACTTAAAGAGGTAAAAATTGAGAACCACCAGCGGGCGTTCAGGGAAGTGAACGGATGTAGTGTAAACAACTTCTTACTTTCCCAAGCATTAAGGCATGCTAGAAAGAAGTTGGATTCATTAGCTGTTGCCTTTTTGGATATTTCCAAGGCTTTTGATTCTATATCACATCATTCCCTCCTCATAGCCTGTAAGCGCATTGGCACTCCTATGCATTTTGTGGGTTACCTAGGGGAGTTGTATAAAAAAGCATCAACTAGTGTGATGGGTAGGCCCCTGATAAGCGTTAAATCAGGTATCCTTCAAGGGGACCCCTTGAGTGGACATCTATTTAACATAGTGATGGATTGGGTATTGGCGGACACGTTGTCCTCCGATGACATCCCACCATTCACTGTCAGTCGGAAGCCCCTATCTGCAATGTTGTTTGCTGATGATACTATTCTCCTAGCCCCTAGCCTTCCAGCTTTACAGAAGCTTACGGATAGATTTGTTTCTAGCTGTAATAAAGTTGGTTTGAAATTAAATGCTGGGAAGTGTGGGCTAATTAATATTAAATGCAATAAAAAGCTCAAGAGATATAATGTTGACACGGGAGCTGAATTAAAAATAGGTGGGAATATTAATCAAAAAGTAAAAGGACTAAAGTTAGGAGATTTATACAAGTACCTGGGAATCAGATTTCATCCGTTAGGAATGGAATTCGATGATCCTTGGGGAACGTTAAGTAACGGAATAATTAATTTGGAAAGATCTAAGCTCACAATTTTCCAACGTTATATTGGGCTTAGAGACCATCTTATTCCGAAATACAATTATCTGTTACAAAATGGGAATCATAAACTTGCCTCCCTTGAACGTTGTGACGTCCTTATCCGAAGGAAGATCCGTGAATGGTTAAAGTTACCAAATGACACACCGCGTGACTTCTTTCATGCTAGGATAAAGGATGGAGGGCTGGCTTTAGGTGAAATGAAAACCATGAAAATCTCATTAACAAATAGTCGGAAAGCAATCCTGAAGGAGAGTAAGGATGTGCATGTAGAAGCGTTCATTGAGGAGAACCCCAGCTCGATGACCTTCAATGCCTTTAACCTTGGTGGGGTTAACTACTGTAAATCGAATGACGATATTAAGATATAAGTATAGATCAATCCTCCATGGCTCCCCGGACACTAAAGGCCTTGCATCTACGATACAAGGTCATGAGAACTTTATGTTCCTACGTGACCGTAGCCTTAAGATAAAAGATTGGCAATTTCGCCAATCAATTCAAATAATGGCTGGTGCAGTCTATACTCCTTCTAGAATAGGTCGCTATCAGTCCTCTAGTGACTCCTCCAACAAATGTCGTGCCTGCCCTGATATGGTCAGAAACCTGGGGCATATACTCCAGGGTTGCTCCCTCCATATTAAGCAAAGGATAAAACGACATGATAGCATACAATCCATGATTGTATCATCTTTAAAAAGAGGAGGATACACTATCCACCTGAACAATCGTATCCCATACAGAAACTCTCACTTGAAACCCGATATTATCGTGGTGAAAGGTGAGGAAGTTTTCATAATTGATCCTTCGATCATAGCAGATGTGGGAGTTCTTGTGGAAGAGGAAAAGCATAAAAAAGATAAGTATAATGAGGATGAGTTTAAAAGTGCTGTTCTCAGTCATCTAGGGATTAACTCAAGCTTGGATAATGTCACTGTCCTTCCGATTATTATAAATTGGAGAAGTGTCATGTCCAAAGAGGTATTCCACTTTTTGACTGTAATACTGGGCATAAGCAAAAAGTATATTCCTTATATACAGCTTCGTGTCCTGTCGGCCTCTCATACCCTTTATAAATCATCCTATATTGTCAAATAATTTCACTGGGTTGGATAATGATAGTTTATTATTATAGAAATCAAATTTTGCTATCTAAATAAGTCGTTTTCTCTAGTCACATTGACAATTGTACATTTTGTGTGTCAGATTCATTGTGATCGATTTCGTTCTTTTAAACTGATAGTTTTGTATATTTTGATTTTGAACATTTTTAAATTAATCATTTTCCTGTAAATCGAATTTTAAATTATCACATAGTCATATAGCTTTTATTTATAGACATAAAGCAATTCTTTTTTTTTATATAGAAATTTTTTACATATTTTTATATATAAGAACATTAATATTTTAAAACAATTTTTGTTTTTATACACCTCTTATTATTAAGGGAGTTATGTTCAAATTAATTATTGCAAGTGATTTTAATCTCGACATTTTAGTATTTTATGTATTATAATTAATTTATTTCATTGGAAATAAGCGTTTTCCCTTTTTTGTTCCTTTCTTCTTTTGTGTTGCTCCTCCTACTATTACTCCCTTCGCTCTCTCTCTTTCTATCCAATGCTGAGGAAGTATTGTAATATAGGAGCTTCATGTGATTGGTTATAGGGGACGCAACTGTTTTTATATATGCATAAAATATAGCACTAACGGCATCTAGCATAAGAATTATGCAATTATTATATTATTTTTTTTTCTTTTACCCACCGAGTGTGTAATGTAAATATATTAAATGAGTGAGCACATTTTCCCGTGTATTTTTTGTATGCATTTTATTGTATTTTAACTCTTTTTTTTATGTTTTGTATTTACTTTCATTTCATTTTATTTATTATATCCCTATGCACAGTTTTTGATATGTTTTTTAATCGATGTATCGTTTTAAATCTATGACAATAAAGCTGTGTAAGATATAGGGATCAAGAAATGGGCTCGGAAAGCATTCTAAAATCTTTTAAAAATAAACCTTTCTTTTTTTTTTTTTAAAAAAAAAAATCTTTCCGCTGATTGCTGCAGCTTTTGCTGTGGCAATTCCAGTAAGCTATATTAGCAGAATTCCTGTTCGACCGGGAATGATCCTTAATTATCCTTAGGTCTTGCCCTTAGTAAATAAAAAGTAAAGGAGATGCTCCTTCAGAAGCTTTGTCGGGCGGGTGCCCCGACATATCCAAGTGTTAATATCAAAAAGGGGTTAGATTACACTGTGCAACAAATTTGAAGTGAAAAAAAAAGTACAAGACATATAAGACCTGTTTTGGTGTAAGAAAAATATGTTGATTCCAAATCTGACTTTTATTTCTCTGGATTAGGTACCATTTTCATGTATTTTAATATTATATATTAAAAAATACATATATATATAAAACACCGAATTCACCCGTTCATACAACATTTGTCCTCTTAACTCTCTTGTGTAGAGTGTCATCATCCTTTTTTAAATTCCAACATACCAGTATTCCATTTTCCTTTATAACGTTTTTCTATTATTGAAATATCTTGATGTTCATCAATCACATAGCCAAGATTCTCAGCAAAAAAATCCAAATGAGAGTGGAACACATGAACTTTTAGAGACATGTTACATCCCATATCATGAAAATGACGCAGAAGATCATTCACAACTTGCACATAGTCTTCTGAACGATGTTTTCCCAGATAGTTAACAAAACTTTCTTGAATGACTCAAAGGCACATTTTTCTTTTCTCGTGAGATGTGTGTCAAAAGTTTCATCAAGAACAATTTTTCAGATCTGGGGACCTATGAAGATACCTTCTTTTATTTTAGCTCGACTTAATGAAGGAAACTTTTCTGCAAGATATGCAAATGCCAAGGAATCCTTGTCTAGTGCTTTTACAAACTGCTTGAACAAACCGAGTTTAATATGCAAAGGTGGTAAATAGATTCTATCACTTTGCAGAAGTGGTTTGTGTTTGATGTTATGTTTTCCTTGCTCAATTTCATCTCTAGCGGGCCAGAGCTTGCGTACATAGTGTTCAGCTCTTGCTTTAGAGTCCCATAAGCACAAGAAGCAACAAAATTTAGTATAGCCTGGTTGAAGGCCAGTGAGCATGGCTATAACCTTGAAATCTGCACAAACATGCCATTTATGAACTTCATACTGTATGCTTGTTAAAATTGTTTTTAAATTTTCATATGATTCTTTCATGGTTGTGCTGTAAGCTATAGGAGCAGATGGCAGGGTTTTCCCATTATGAAGCAAAACAGCTTTTATGGTTTCCTTGGATGCATCTAAGAAAAGTCGCCAGTTGTTGTTATCAAATGGTATTTCTAGTTGTTCAAAAAGTCCAACAATGTCATTGCAGAAGCATAAATCATCTTTCAAAGTGAACAAAAAATGCAAGTTTTGTGCACATTTTCTGTACAATGTTATTTTCACACCTTTTCTAAGAAGATTTCGTTCTTTAAGCCTTGATGCAAGAAGATCACTTTTGTCTTTGGTTAAATAAAGATCTCGGCATTAGTCATATAGAGTGTCTTGAGAAAATAGTATTGGTTTATTATTGCTTACTGAATTAGAAAATTCTACTGTTTCATCACTGTAATGTTCATCCCCACTGCTTGAACTCCACATTTCCTGATCAGGGGGTTTTGGTACAGGTAATTCTTTTGAGTGCTCAACTGGGCGCATTGCTGATTGCAAATTTGGGTAGACAATGTGTTTCTTTTTTTGTTGTTGTTGTACAGCCCGTATAGTCTTGCTGACAAAAATAGCAATCATTAAAATGATTTTTCTGCTCTCGCCAAATCATTGGCACACCAAACTTCATGTGAACATTCTTTTTTGCATACCATGCGCTCAATGTTTTCACACATGTAAGGCAACAGGCATGAGGAGCCCATGACTTGTCCTGGTCTCCTATATCACAATGAAAGTACGCCTTGTACAATTTCTTGATATGGCTGGTAATGCTGCACCTTTCTTTAGCAAATGTTAATTCGCCACATATGTAGCAGAATTTGCTTAGATCATTTTTGCACTGTCTTGAAGTCATCGTCAAAGCCAACATCTAAAGAATTTATCAAATAAGGTTTTGAGGTATATTAAATTTTTAAAAAAATTTTGACAATTAATATTTTACATTTTTCCGACTTATATTGAACTTTAAAAAAATAAAAAATGCGGAACATCATTTATTATATATTTTTACAGAATAAATTTTTTTATTAAATTACCTACGCGTTTAAAAATTAATAATTTAATAAAATAAAAGTATTTTAATAGGCTTTATGGACTGCATAGTCGTCAGTAACCCATTTTTGACGTTTTTGCTGAAATTCACGACTGTGGCAATTTTGCAAAACTATACCTAATTCAACAAAAAGAAAGCCAGAAATAAATTTTCCACGTTACTAAGCATACAAAAATTGCTGCAGATATCCTGTACATTTTTAGTGTTGCACAGTGTTATTAACAGTGATGGATAAAAAGGGTCCAGCTGACATGCAAAAAAAAAGGCAATTGTTGGTAATTTGTATATAAATAATTGAAGCTGTTATATTCCCTTTTCCTCTTATCCTCGTTTGTTTGCCTTTTCCTGCTGCTCAGTTATTATTTAAGAAAGAATAAGAGGCATTTCGAAATAAATTTGAAAATGTCTAACGTATTTAATCCAAAGCCCTGGATCGTCAGGAATGGAGGTGAAAGTGTTTGGAATTATGATATGGACAGCAATGTGATTACATGCCGACTATGCTGTTTTACGACTTCCAAAAAGAAGATGTATCCACTTATTAGACATATTGGTCGTCGATGTCACAAGAAAAATCTGAATCTATTCAAGAAACATAGTATCAATAGCGATCAAGGTACATTTGATTTCACGTCTGACCTAACTAAATTGCTTGTTTCATGTAACATCCCGCTTTCTGTCGTGGAACACCCAAATTTCATCAAATTCATGGAAAAATATACTGGAAAATCTGTACCCTCTCGATTCACCGTTACCCAGTCGTTAGAGGTCGAAAGTAATGCCGTGATTTCAAAGATAAAAAACGAAGTTGGTGAAAAAGATATATTCATAGCAATGGACGAGTCAAAGGACATCAAGGATCGGTCTATGATTGCAGTGCTGATTGGTCCTCTGGATGGACTTTTCCTTGGTCGACCTTATCTGATTAATTTTACCAATGTGTTAAGTACTAATAGCTTGACAATAGAAGAAGTTGCAGTCAGTAGTCTTCGAAACACTTTGGGTTCCAATTTTAAAGAAGAGAGATTAAAGGTTTTCATCACTGATGGAGCTGCATACTGTATTAAAGCAGCTGAGAAATTAAGGATGATGTTTCCTGAAATGATCCACGTCACTTGTCTTGCCCATGGACTCCATAGAATTGCCGAACTTTGCCGTATTGAATTTCCTAATTCAAATCTACTGATCTCCGAAATAAAGAAGATTTTCTTGCATTCTAGTATTAGAAAGCAAAGTTTTACTACTTATTGCCAAATTCCCTTACCACCAGCACCTATTACTACACGTTAGGAAACTTGGTTAAAAGCAGTGACATATTACGTGAAAAATTTCGACACTGAAAGATTTCATTAATGGACTTGAGGAAAACAGTTCAGCAATTACTACTGCCAAAAAAGTTTTAAATAGCGACACCATATTCAGTGAATTATTATTAATCCATCAAAATTTTAATCAAATTCCTCAAGCAATAGAAGCCTTGCAAGAAAGAATGCCTCTGCTTACAAGTGTGACCATAATGGAGAATTTGTGCGAAGATATTACACTTGAACCTTTCAAAAGTAGGCTCCTACGGATAATGGAGAAGAATACTGGATACATCAAGTTGAGGGATATCGCTACTGAAATAAGCATGGACTCTAATAATTTTTCTATATACGAAAATACTCCAATCGTCAAATGTGACTCTGAGAGGGTTTTTTCCATGATGGGGGATGTACTCTCATCTAAGAGGACAAGAATGAGTGAAGAACATTTCAAGAACCACCTCTTAATAAAATGGAACTCAGAATTTGTCAAAATTGAATGAACTTAAATAAATGGATATTTGATGGCATCGTATTTAAAATTATAATTTATCATATTTATGTTATATATTGATCTTCATTAAATAAGTTATTCTATTTTTATATAATATTTTGTAATTTGTTTTTTCTCATTTAACCCTCATCTGTTCTACTTATTTTATTTAAATACATGTCATCGGTTTAATGACTCGCTGTCATAGTCATTGTCGATTTCAATCTAGTTATTTTTCTGTTAAACATTTCTTTTTCCCTTTAAATTATATCTAATGCATTTAAACTTGTCATACCAACCTCTTCAACGTACATCTGCATTATGCTACAAAATTAATATTATGATCAATTTAATTTATATTTTTGTTTTACTTATGGAAACTTAATTTAATATTACATTTTCTTTCTTAATTAATATGCAACTTCTATGTTCTAACTAATATATATATATATATATATATATATATATATATATATATATATATATATATATATATATATATATGTAATTGAAATAATAAGATATTATTTTGTTTCATAGAAAAATTAAAGTATCTTCAAAATGTGTTACTTTGACTTCGAAGTTGTTATGATAATTTTAAACCAATTTAATTGTATATGTAGAACAAAAAAAAATCAAACAATAGATCAGATGATGGTTAAATGAAACTATTTAATATATGTCTTTAATTAATATATAATATGAATTATAGATTTTACTTATAAATATAATCTTTCTAATTAATATATCAGATGTTGAAAATTTCATTTAAATTAATCCCTAGAGCTGGGTGTAGCAACATTAAAACCTACAATAATAATTACCTAAGGAAATCATAGACATAATAATTTTGTGAAGCAATCCCAACAGAGACGTATTAAGATTTATTTGCTATCAAGTAATTTTGTTCAACAATAGGTAGAACATAATTTGAGTCAAGTAAGAGTCGATGTAAAAATGACTGGTCTCATGCTTTTTTGGTATTAGTAGCCACGGATTTATGGTTTTGTTTATATTAAATTTATATTACCATTAAATTATTAAAAACAAGCTGTTCCTAAGTAAAACAGCATAACAATGACAGCTACATTCCGCCACTTTATCGATGTAATCGACTGAAATTCTGCCTTACTTCAAAGGTACCATATTCATTTATGACATTATCTCGGGCGTGCGAGTCAGCTGGACCCTTTTTATCTATCACTGGTTATTAATATTCCTTCAACTAAAACTACACAGGTAGATACGAGAAATGTATAAGATCCTCATCCCACACGCGCAATATAAATAAATAATAATCAGTGATGGATAAAAAGGGTCCAGCTGACACGCACGCCCGAGATGATGTCATAAATAAACATGGTACCCTTGAAGTAAGGCAGAATTTCAGCCGATCACATTTGAAGGGGCGGAATACATATTATTATTTTGATGTTTTAGAAAGAAAGAAAAAGAAGTTTGAAAAGACAAATGTTGCCAATAACCGTCCTTTTTTTGCATGTCAGCTGGACCCTTTTTATCCATCACTGATAATAATATATTATGGGTGAGCGAGGATAAAGATGAAACAAAATCCTTCCTAGGCCTTCTTGAATAGA
This sequence comes from Lepeophtheirus nordmannii, assembly GCA_963680855.1. NCBI lineage: Eukaryota > Metazoa > Arthropoda > Copepoda > Siphonostomatoida > Caligidae > Lepeophtheirus > Lepeophtheirus nordmannii. The sequence goes on along the minus strand of OY804526.1, from coordinate 7,792,146 downwards.
AAAGTCTTGATATCCTCGTAATAGCCAATGCAATCACATATAAAGAGAGTCTCACCCTGAGCTGTGAATCCTAGGGATCCGGTGATGTTAATTTCACCCTCCAAAGACGCCTACAGCCGGAGTAGTCAAACACAATCGTCAGAGCCACCAGACACACTTAGTCACATCTCAGTTTCACTCTCTCTTCCTTTAGATTATGATGTTGACAAAATACCTATTTATAAGTTGGGAATTCCTGTGTATGAACTCTCTCATGTCAGCTCAGAAATGGGTCCCGGGAGGGGAATAATTGGTGTCAAAAGAACAATAAATATTCTGGAAAAATGTAAAGATTATCAGCTTCCTTTTCATTAAAAAAACACATCGAGGGAATGCTCCATCATTTATATAAAAGCCATACAAAAGACGATCGAGTCCCATTCAATGAAGACGTTCCGAGTAGATGCTTTAAGAACTGTAGGTCGAGTATTCACTAAAATTGTTTCCAGGACAATAAAAATATTCTCCGAGAAAGTTGAAGAAGCTGGTTTTATCAGATTAGAGACCAATAAGAGAAGCCTAAATCAACATCCCGCACTGAAATCCTCGAATATTTCTCTTGGGTCAGGTTTTGTACCCTTTGAGGTTGTATGAGAGACTTCAAATCTCCCTACTCTTCTCCCAGTCGAGGGGTCAATAATTAAACTAGATTTTTCTATGATGAGAAAGCAATGTTCTAATTACTCCGTTTTAGACACACCCGCACGGGATGCTTGAAGGAAAGAAAAAAAATATAATGCTCAAATCGTAAGATCCTTAAATATGACCTCTTCAAAAATAACACCAACTTCAACAGCCCATGAATCTCTGAGTCGTGTTACGCCTCCCTCTTCATCTCTCGATAATAGACAACGAACTCAGAACGTAGAATCTTCCCCTAATGACAATGCATTCGAACATCTACACGACCAAATTCCATCATCCCCCACATATCCAAAAAGTGCCCTGTGGATACAAGTTAATGAATATCGAAATGATCAGAACCTTAAACCTACTTATGAGGATAAAGATAACCTGGAAGATTCCACGAGGACGGTAGATAAAAATAAAAAAAACCGAGAAGATGCTCGATAGAACAGACAAAGTACCTCTCATACCAGGGACTGATGACAATGCTCCTCCTGACTTATCCAAGAAAGACCCCTTAGGCGCTACATTCCTCAAGATCAAAGACCACACAGCTACTGAGGCTCTCATGACCCCACAAAGGGGAGATGCTACCAAGAAAAGGAAATGCATACCTCCAAAGCTGTGATATTCCTGAAATTTTTACACATATAAACGCTCTCTATAATCATGGCAACCCTGATCTCTTTTAATGTTAATTTTATTTCTTCATCTAGCACTACCCCCAGCATTTTTAGATACTTAAATGGTATATTAGTACCAGATATAATAACGCTCGTTGATTCAAGGGTGGAAGATATAAATAAGATCGCCCATCTCCTCCCCAACACATGTCTACTTCTATGAAAGGCAAATAGAAGAACAACTCACTCTTCGAGGGGTGTCATAGTTCTGATCAATGGAAAGTTAAACCAAATTGAAAGAGCCATCGATCCTGGTGGAAATTACGTCGTTGTTGACCTGAATTTCCTTGGGATTAGAACAACTTTTTTTTTGCTATTTACAGCCCAAATCCTGATTCGAAAAGTTGATTCTCTCAATTGGTCAGAAGAGTGGGCCCTTTGGAAGGAAAGGAATTATTACTAGCTGGGGATTTATAAGTAACCTGAAAAACAAATCGTGACACCCAAGGTAGTAATGGCTCAGACTATAAGAATAGTGCTAAAGATCTGGAGAAAATAATTGAGGAGTATAACTTACAGGATTTAGGTCTTACAAGTGACGGCACTCCCTCTAAAATGACTTTCTATGGAACAATCAAAGCTGGGAAAATAATCAGGAGTAGACTTGACTATATCTTCCGAAAATCATCTCCCTATCTCAAAAGTTGTTTATGAAACACCGCCTGATAGATGACATTCCTCTATCCATTCAGGATGCAATATATTCCTCAACAAGCACTAAGTATGCGGCTATGCTTGTGGATTTCGGGAAAGCTTTTGATTATGTCTCCTATAAATACATTATCGAGAAACTGACACAATACGGTTTCCCTGTGGGCTTCATCGAAAATCCCTCAGCTATACTCCGTAACTCCACAACAATAGTCGGTAGTCCAGGGTGTTTTGATAAATTTACTATCTTTAGATGGGCTCGACAGGGAGATTTCCTTTCCCCTACACTTTTCATAATTGCGATGAACAATAATTGGAGAGAATAAATTTAGATTCCAGGATAAAAACCTTACTGTCGGGAAACACGAACTTTAAGTGTCTATTATATGCTAACGATGTTACCATCTTCTGTTCAGACTCGAAACAAGACGTAATGAGGTCTATTAGTTCAGTGCTTGATGTGTTGAAAAAAATTCAAAGTAAGGCTGGGTTTCTTTTAATGTTGAAAAAATGATGATCTTAACAAACTGCGAAGAAGATATGAGGTCAAATTTCGAGAAATTCCAATTGGTCACTGCAGCTTCTCTTCTTGGTTTTGAAATATCCAAGTCTGCTTCCATTGTGCTAAAAAGAAACGAGGACAAAATTATCTCAACCATTGAAAGGAGTGTTAATTTTTTTTAAAGGAGTACTATTGACTAGATTTGAAAAGCTGAAGGCCTTGGATCATGTCACTCTTACTAAAGTTTTCCATATTTTAAGATAATTCCCTTTCTCCAAGGTGATAGGCGAGAGAATATAGAAATTAAGAGAGAAACTTATATGGGGGGGGGATCAAGAGCTTACATTTCTAGAGGTCGCATAAATACGAATATAAGTGGTTAGGGTCTTGGATCGACTAATATTGAAACTATGTGGAATGTGTTGAACTTTTCGTGGATTACAAGATAGAAAAAAAACAATAACTTTTGGGCTATGCCGATCAAGAACAAGTTTATAAGAGATACAGGACACTATTTTACAGACATACTGTTTATGGGTCCCATAAACTAAACTTCTGAACTAATTGGGATAGTGAAGAAATGTAGTCACTACTGGAAGCAGCTAGGCAGATTATAGGAATTAATTTTGAATATAATTATTCAAACTATGAGCTCCTACGAACCTCTTAACTACAATCCAAGGTTAAATAGTCGTGATGAATTTTTTAGGGGAGGACTAACCGATCGTACCGAAATACAGGCCTGGACAATTTCAATTTGTCATTTAGATCCAAAAGATTATTATCAGACGACCATTCAAAAAACAATGTCCTCGGGCCATCAACGCCTTTCTTCTTAGAAATAGAAGCACTCTCTCATAGTAGGATGAGACTCACAATAAACGGTGCCACCGACAGAGGGCCGTCTATTATTTTGAAGAAAATACTGGATCGACTGAAAGAAAAAACTCACAGATTCTCATCAAAAATGGCTGAGACATGGATTGGCCACATCTTCTCTTTTTACTAAAAAATCTAAACAGATTACTGAGTCAAGACTTCGCTATTTCTGTAATGATAATACAGACCTCGTTTTACCTGTTTTACTTCTGCCCTAAAGTGGTTCCTATCGTAAAAATGGTGGCTGATTTGGTTGAGGAAAAGTACGGCCAGAAGCTAAGCGCCTCGAGTTGGCTAATCGCAATGTCTTTTTCTTACCAAGAATACCTTAAAGTTGAACTTATTATATCCAAAATTCAAATAATAATATATAGGGTGAAAAATAAACTCTTACTTATCCCACCAAGGCCCAAGAAATATGTACTCCAGTCAATTGATACCCTAGAAACCATTTGTGAACCTCTGACCAGTAGAGGGCTCGAGTTATATAAAAGGACAAATAATTTACGCTACAAAATGCAGCTAATAACATTCCGATTTCTGTTTATCAAGGCTCCGGATCTCGAAACAGGTTTATCCTTTTTGTTTTTCTTTTGTTATATTTACTTTTGGCGAGGGACATAAATAATAGGAGGCTTTGATGGCAATTTTTTTATAACTTTATTTAATTATATATTATAGTTATTTAGTTACTATTATCTTTATTTACTCCTTCGTTGAGGAAGGATTCTACATAAATGTCACAATTTTTGAATCTATATTGTATTAATTATTTAAAATAAAGAGAAACATACTTTTTTTTTAAATTGCTAACAAGTAATTAATAAATATATTTAATATTTAAAACTTATACTTTATTGTTACTTCACAAATGACTATAAAATTACAAATAATTCAAAAAACCCAAAAGTATATTAAAAAAGTTCGTCTTTGGATAAAATTTTTGGGGAGGATTCTTTAAGATGCATGTTGAAATTGCAATTATGTACTTTTTTTACTGAATTGGTATTTTTCAATACTTGCAGTACCATTACAGGGGTCATTAAAAAACTTTTTCTTGAGAAGTAGTGCTCCTAAGGTCTCAAAAAGTTTATTTAAATAATTTAAAAAAATACTTCAATATTATGGGACTAATATTTCAAAAATAGTTTTCTTCAAAAAGTCATCTATAGGATGCATAATATATATTTTGTATACTAAAAATAAATATAAATTTAGCATTAAAAAAGTCCCTCTCATTTTCTACACCTTTTTCATAGTTAAGTATTGATTGATGGGAATAGATGTTATAAAGCTTTTTAAAGATCAAACCCTCATCTGAAATATTTTTTTTTTGGGTTTGCACTCTGCACTTTGTTCCCAAAGCTGTTATAATTTAAATACTTTATTACTGAGGGGAGGCCATTTACCTGATAATAAGATCTCCCATGATATCTGTGTAACACGTGTAATACCCCGATGAAAAACAATCAATTATTTCAATAAAATGTCTATTGGTGTGAATTGTCGAATATCGATTGTTTGGAGTTACAACAGGGATTCCAATTATCCGTGCATCAAAAAGTTCGACATTGCCTCCATTGACTACCCCAAATCCTTCGTTTTTACTATGAGTTGGCAATTGCTCTAAGGACAAAACTTCAGAATTGTCACTAGCTTTATGAATTTCTAAAAATATTTCGTCCCACAATGAGTTGACAATGGCTTTGATGGGTGACTTAAAACATAATAACTATCAAATGTTAGAAATTAAATCGATAATTTGAAAATAGGTATTAATTATATTAACTCTAGGATTTAACATTTTTGGGATGTTTCCTTGGATTCCTCCACTACTGAGATCATTTCGTTATGTTCATTGTAAATCTCCAATTTTGATGGAGTTCGAGTTCCATCTGATAATCATTGAATCTCTCATCCCCTTCAACGTATTGAGAACTCTCAAGGCATCACAGTTTAACATAGGAGTTTTTCTGTATTTAAAGAACTTGCTATCGTGTATTATGGATATAGATGTATAAAAAGAGCCCAGCCGAAAAGCATTCAGAGGACGATTGTTGGCAACATTTGTCTTTTCGAACTTCTTCTTTCTTCTTCTTCTTTTATGACTCAGTTCTATTCTATTCAAAAACAAGTGTCATTTTTAAATTAAGTTAAAAAATGCCTGAGGATTTGATTCAGGAACTTGGGTCGCCGACAATGGAGGTAGCAACGCTTAAAAATTTGTCCAGGATACGAGTGTGATGGCATTCCGGCCATGCTATTTCTCGACTTCTTCTTGAAGAAATTTCTGATCATGAGACTTTCAAATCGCTGATGTCACTAGAGAAATCTGGATCCATTCAATAAACATGGTATTAGTAAAGATTCAGGTACATTTGATTTCACATCTGACCTAACGTAATTCATTGCTTCGTGTATTATCCCACTTTCAGTCAGAGGATTTATAGAAATATACGCCGGTAAATCCGTCTCTTCTTGTTTTCCCGTAACCCAATCATTAGAGCTCTTAAGTCGAGTCAGAATTTTCAAAATAAAACGGGAGATAGACGAAAAATATAGATTTATGACAATGGACAAAACTAAGGACTTTAAGGATCAATCTATGATTGGTCATCTAGATGGGCATTTCCTTGGATGTTTTTGCCTTATTCATTCCCTTAACACCTGAACCTATTTTATACGTGATAAAGACAGTGTTTATGTTATGTAGTGCTACTATTTCAAAGGTGAAGGAGAAGAATAATACTAGCCTTAGAAGAAAATTTGCCTCTACTTATTAGTATGACAATAGTCGAAAAGATATTCTACTTGAAGCATTCAAAAGTGGATAGTATAAAGAATGCCTGATACATCCAGTTGAAGAATATTGTTGCCGTGATAAGCATTGACTTGGATAATTTTTGCTTGTACTAAAATACTCCGATCGTCAATTGTGATTCTGAGAGGGGTTTTTGCATGATGAGGGGATGTGCTTTTATCTAATGTCATAATTAAAATTCTCTCATCTTGATCTTCATGAACTTGATTTGCCATTTTTATGTAATATTTTTTCATTTATTTGTTTTTGATGTTTCTAGTTTTTTTAAAGCATATTCAATCGATTCAGTGACTTGTTATAGTAGTCACTTTATCGATTTCAATGTAATTAATTCCCTGACAATTATTACTTTTTTCCTTTTAAATTATATCTAAAATATTTAAAATTGTAATTATAATTTACATTTTCATCGTATTATCAATTTAACTAATTTGTTTATGAAAACTTAACTTGAAATCACATTTCCTTTCCGAATTAATGTTCAGTTTCTCTGATATAACTATATATATATAATTGAGATAATAATTATGAACTTTGATCCTATTTTATTTTTTATGGAAAAATTTTACTGTTACCTTTGACCGTTTGAAGTTATTATATGTAATATGAATTATAGGCTTCACTTAAGTGTAAAAGTGTAATAACTATGAGGTGCAATTCCAACAAAGACATATTGAGGTTTATACTCTATTAGTATTAATTAAATAATAACTAATTTTCGAATCAAGTACGAGTTCATTCAAAAGTGACTCAGGTCTCATGCAATGGCATTAGTTGCTACAAATTTAGGGTTCTATTTTTTACAAATTTTTAATGCCACTAAATAATAATCAGTTCTTATGTAAAACACCAAAATAATAAGTTACATTTCGCCCCTTCAAATGTAATCAGCTGAAATTCTGCCTTACTTCAAGGGTACCATATATTTTTATGACATCATCTCTGGCGTGCCTTGCAGCTGGGCTCTTTTTATACATATCTAATTATGAATTCCTTCTTCCTCTCAATCACATACATACATTTACTTTTGAGTGATTCAAGTGTAATATCAAGACATGATGTTGAAAATATTATATCCCTAAACTTATTTCTTGATCTTGGACAACACTTCTTTACTTTCCAATGTCGTAGGGAAACACACATCTTGGTCTTATTAGTAATGAAATTAAAAGCATCAGGATTGTCTTCAATTACGTTCCTTGAATAAATTTCAATATTTATCTCAAGATTACGATTTTGAACGTGTTGTATCATGCTTAACTTTCTCAATGCTTCTGTCTCAAATTCATTTAGATGTCATTTCACTAACCTAAGATCTTCCTAATAACATTAAAATTTTTCTTCTCCGTTATCAACGATCAAGGATTTTATGCTAACTCCATTAGATAATTTATTTACTCTCACTTTATGGATGAATTTATTAAATTGTTAATGGTTTATTAATTTTGTGATTCCCATTAAACGTTTTCAATGTATATATATGATTTTTCCTTCACTAATTAAATTATCACGGACATGGCTCGACATCCCTCACAACATTTACATTTGAGGTTTATTCTTACTTTGAGTTGAAATTATTTTGTTCTAATTTGAGTTTCTATATATATTATATATTTATGTATAATTTAAGCATATATTTAGTATCGAATTCATTAAAAGTCTTAATCGCATTCTATTAAATTGTTTCAATCTAGTACTGAATATAAAATATGTATTGATTTAATGCTTTTATGCATACTGGGGTAGTCTTAGAGTCAAATTTAGCTACTTTGTCGGAGGAAGAGGGCTCAAGGAGTTTTTTCAGTTGCACTTCTTGCATATACTACCCATTCGTAAGGCTTGTGGTCGAAAGAAATACAATTTTTAACAACCACTCAAAGCACCTTTTTTCTTAGATGAATTTTGAGCTTTCCAATGGAGTTTCAAGGTAGTTTTTGAATCAATTCTAGTCACCAGATCCACTTTGATTTTTATAGAGGCAAAGATCTAGCAGAAAATGTATCAATAGGTAGGAATATAAAAAATATGCAAAATGGGACAAAAAAAGAAAGAGAAAATCGACCTGGTAACTCTGACAATTTGATAAATGTTGAGAGGGAAGCAGCTTAAGCTGTCATAACGTTTTACTGAGCTACAAGCTGCTATTCTCTCTTCTTATATACAAATGAAGACATCAATAATAAATAATAACATTATGTATACTATAGATGAGGGGCAGAAAATTAACTGAAATTAATGTCAGGAAATTATATATCTTTAGCTTACAAGTCGTAAAATAACAATTATTATCAGAACTTGAACCCTTTTCTAACATTGTATCAAAGGTCTAAAATTCTTGATATATCGTGGGTCCTTTTCGTTTTTAAGAATAAGGGTAAGAATTCCTAGAGTAATGTGTTCTTCAAAATATCCTTTTGTTATTGCTTCTGCATAAACCTGACGTAATAAGGGGCTCAGTAGTGAGCAATATTTTTTTTAAAAATTCCATGGGATAACCGTAGATGTTGGCACTCAGCCTCATAGTTATTATTGCAGATAAAACTTCCATGACTACTAACACCAATCTTCTCATAGCACTTATATAAACTCCGATAGAACTTTGTAATTTCATTACAAATTTCTGTCCGGTCCTCAATCTTTTTCCCGTTTTCTTCGATCAACGAGTTATTATGTCTCTTCTCCATCAGTCTTTTCTGCAGCTTTTTTATGCACTCCATAATTGCTCCATAAAAACTCCGAAATACTTTTTAGACCGGTGCGTATTAAGCTTAACGTCTGTGATTCATCCAGGTTTATATTGTATGTTTCCGACTTCTTTTTATTCATTGCTTCGATCTTCCTCTCTTCGCTTTTCCTAACCCCAATTTTAATATATTCCCTTCTTGCACAGTCAAGGATAAGTTTTAAAGCGTGTGACGCAGATTTTACACTTTTTAACTGCAATTTATTGAAGTTATCTATAATAATATGTTTAATTTTAAAATCTGTATGATCGTCTTCTAATAGTAATACATTAAGTTACCATGATTGTTTTACTCGTCTTTCTTTCCTGTCTAGGGTGACACAAATCAGTTTATGATTTGATTGTTAGGTTAGAGAGACTTAAATTCTATTATGTAATCGAGTCTTGGAGTCTTGATTATTTTAGACTTGGTCTTAATAAAAAAGGTGTGCTCCGGGTCTTTACTACATTTTGTACCTGCACCTACCATATTTATTTTTTCGAGAGCTTATATAAGCTTTCTTGATGCATTTTTCAAATTTTGATTTGCGCAATTGGTTGTGTCTCTTTTTTGGTCAATGACAAGATTCCTGTCACCCAAAATTATTGGTTCCTCGTTCTCGTTTAACATGAACTCGGATTAGTGTGAACTAAAAAATAAAGGTTCATCGTTGTTGGGGCTGTAAATAGAGATTATTTTTATATATTGTACCCCTAGATTAATCTTCAGAATAACAACTTATGTTCACGTCTGTACTTATTAGTAGAGGACTAAAGGTTTTTTCTCAACAATCAAAAATCCTCTGGAAGGAAGGTTGGATATTTTTTTAACCGCTGAAGCCTAAAAAATTACATACTCTTTGGAAATATAGAACGCAAATCTATTTTGGTCAGCCTATTGTCACGAAGGGAAAGAAGACCTGGATCGCAAAGTCAACGCTTTACGCTTTTTTACGTCCACGATGGAGTTTACATTTGCTGAGATAATTTTTAGCTTAGTTGTCATAAATTAAGTTAGTTGTTTATAAAAGAAGGAGAGAGAAAAAACACCGACTTGACACTGTATCTAATTCTTGGGCTAATCTTCAGAACGATCAGAAATCGTATCCTCTATGTCGTATCTAATCGTATCCTTGCAATGTTAAATATTCTTTAAAGTGTCAAATGAATTCTTTCTATTTCTTTGATGGATGAAGAGCATCCCTCAGAATTATTGTCCTTCATCCTTTTCTTTTTGTGTTTCTCTGGGCTAGAGAAGGTCCTTTTCTTTATCTTGGGCGAGGCCAATATTAAAATATCATGTGGCTTTTTGGGTTTGTCAGGCCTTTTTCTAAGAATTAGCTTCCAGTCTTCTCTTAACCCTTCTTTTTTATGCTTTTATACTGACACACCCTTGTCTAAAACTTCTTCCGAAATGCTTGCTTCTGATGCAGCAGCTTGGTCCTCGATCTTTTCTTCACTATTCCTTTCAACAAAGTTTATGCAGTCATTATCTTCAATTTCCTCTTGGTAAGCGGTTCTTCAACTGCAGTCCTTTCTTCACTTCCTCCAATACGTAGTGGGATACCCAACTCAGTTCTAAAGTTATTTTCAAACTCCCCGTATTTAGTTCTATGAGATACATTGCATTGTGTCTTTCTGTGACCAAATTTTAGCAAAAAAACACTGAATTTCTCACATATCCGAAATCAGTTCGACTTTTCTTCCTCCAACTGGTATTGTCATTGGCAATCTTTTTCGGGGCTTTATGCGAATTTTTAGTTTACCAGATATAATTCGATTAATTATTTTTGAGAAATCCTGATCTTTATCCGTAGTTGGAACGATAGAGTGTGGAACTTCTTCAACTTCTACTATAATTTCGACACATTTTTTCAATATTTCATTTAAATGGACCAAATTTGACTCAGATCCATTTTTAATAATAACATTAATGGGGTTTTTAAGCAGCTCTTAAATTTTGAAGACCTCTACTTATGAAAAATATGCCATCGTCGATGATTTGTTTCCCATCTATATTTACAGGTCTTTTCAACGTAATTATTATATAGCCTGCCCCACTCTTGCAGTCATTTATTCTTAGTATATCCTCCTCTTTGAGGGCTAAGCACTCAAATATTTTCTTGTACTGAAAGATTTTGGGTAAGAAACCTTTCAAACTTGTGATTTTATCGTCTTTTCAATCAAGAAATATTTTATCCCAGTTAAGGTTTATACTAATTATTTTTTGTTTTTTAATATTCGCCTAATATATTTTAATAGTCTTAATAGAATATGATATGTGTCCCGTCTTGTTTTCAATTTTCATTTTCTTTCTCGATCCCGCTGACCTTCTCAGATACATGTTCCCTCTCTTCTTCTCCTCTGTGTTCCAAGGAGCTTTATTTTCTTCCATTTCCGAATCCAAATCCTGACTTTTTGCAACACCTGCGAGATATTCCCACCCGAACTAGAGGAACTGGAAAAGTAGTTCAGCTTTCAGATGCATATACTTTTAGGTCACTATTCAAACTATAGGTCACTAAATTTATTTTTTAAATAAGCAGAATAAAAACTTACATCTGCGTGCACGTAGCTCACAGAATAGGATCATACGCATAAGCTGTCAGGAAAGGTGATAAATTAATGTTACATTATTTGTTTCAACATTGATGACTTCAAATATTAAAAATAAATAAAAAAACCTATATATTTAAATTTAAGAAAATAGTAACATTATTTCTGATTTTTTATTGAATAAATTTAAAAAATGTATGATAGAGTACAATGAACATGAGATTATGATGAGCAGTGATGTATAAAAAGGGTCTAGCTGACATGCAAAAAAAGGACGGTTGTTGGCAACATTTGTCTTTTCAAACTTCTTCTTTCTTCTTCTTCTTTTATGACTCAGTTCTATTCTATTCAAAAACAAGTGTCATTTTTAAATTAAGTTAAAAAATGCCTGAGGATTTGATTCAGGAACTTGGGTCGCCGACAATGGAGGTAGCAACGCTTAAAAATTTGTCCAGGATACGAGTGTGATGGCATTCCGGCCATGCTATTTCTCGACTTCTTCTTGAAGAAATTTCTGATCATGAGACTTTCAAATCGCTGATGTCACTAGAGAAATCTGGATCCATTCAATAAACATGGTATTAGTAAAGATTCAGGTACATTTGATTTCACATCTGACCTAACGTAATTCATTGCTTCGTGTATTATCCCACTTTCAGTCAGAGGACATCAAAATTGCATCCAATTTATAGAAATATACGCCGGTAAATCCGTCTCTTCTTGTTTTCCTGTAACCAAATCATTGGAGCTCTTAAGTCGAGTTAGAACTTTCAAAATAAAACGGGAAATTGACGAAAAGTATAGATTTATAACAATGGACGAGACTAAGGACTTCAAGTGTGACAATAGTCGGAAAGATATTCCACTTGAAACATTCAAAAGTGGATAATATAACGAATGTTTGATACATCCAATTGAAGAATATTTTTGTCGTGATAAGCATTGGCTTGAAGAATTTTTGCTTGTACTAAAATACTCCGATCGTCAATTGTGATTCTGAGAGGGGCTTTTGCATGATGAGGGGATGTGCTCTTATCTAATGTCATAATTAAAATTCTCTCATCTTGTGTATATTGATCTTCATGAACTTTATTATTCCATTTTTATGGAATATTTTTTCATTTATTTGTTTTTGATGTTTCTAGTTTTTTTAGAGCATATGCAATCGATTCAATGACTTGTTATAGTAGTCGATTTCCATGTAATTAATTCCCTGACAATTATTACTTTTTTTCTTATAAATTATATTTAAAAACTTTAAAATTGTAATTATAACGTACATTTTCATCGTATTATCAATTGAATCTATTTTTTTATGTTTACTTATGAAAACTTAAATTGGAATCACATTTGTTTTCCGAATCAATGTTCAGTTTTTCTTGTATAAATATATATATATTTTTGAGATAATCATTATGAAATTTCAGCCTATTTTATTTTTTTATGGAAAAATTTATGTGATTACAAAATGTGTTACTTTTGACTGTTTGAAGTTTTTGTAATAGTTTTAAATGATAATTAAATTGTTGAATAAAAAAAGTAGCCACTACATGGTTAAATAAAATCATTTCATTTAATTGTATTGTGTTTCTTAAATATGTAATATGAATTATAGGATTCACTTATGTGTAAAAGTGTAGTAATTTTGAGGTGCAATCTCGACAAAGACGTATTGAGGTTTATACTATATTAGTATTGATTAAATAATAATTAATTTTCGAGTCAAGTCCGAGTCCGTTTCAAAATGACTCAGGTCTCATGCTATGGCATTAGTTGCTACAAATTTAGTGTTCTATCCTTTACAAATTTTTAATGCCACTCAATGATAATAATAATCTATTCCTAAGTAAAACATCAAAATAATAAGTTACATTCCGCCCCTTCAAATGTGATCGGCTGAAATTCTGCCTTACTTCAAGGGTACCATATTTATTTATGACATCATCTCGGGCGTGCGTGTCAGCTGGACCCTTTTTATACATCACTGATGATGAGGTTATATGAATGTTACCCTCTTAAGAAAAAAGGAAAAATGATAAGAGCTTTGGAAAACAAAAAGTACAGTTCAAAGTGCCAACTCCACAAAATCTCGCACGCATTATTTTACATATTTTTTACGTTCCTATCAATAGGAGGATCATGTGTAGCTCCACCACCAGTTCTGATTCCTGAGGCCTTTGCTTTGAAATGTTTTTTCTTTACAGCAGTGATTGGTTTTGACCATTTGCTTTGTGACCTTGCTATCTTGAAGGTAACTTCTCGTATGAGCAAAATATTCTATGCTAATTACAACTAGCTTTTTGTCTACGTGTAACGTGGACTTTCAAAAAGAAAATGAAAAATTTGACACAAGCATATGGTAGCTATTTATAGTTTTGCTTTGTTGTGGTACCCTTGGACAAGCTGAAGAAATGAATTCATGAAGTCAGTTTCATTAAATCAGTGAAGAGTCAACACATGAAGCTATAGAGGACTACACACAACTTATTTTTTTCATATGTACAAGAGAGGGGCTAAATATTAATATGCAAATAAATAATACATTCTAGTCATCTAGGTGAGAAGGCGTTATTTGCAACTCCACTTTCTAAATTCTGTTTGTGACACTATAGTGACTTTTTTATACTGATTAAGTGCTGGTGCTACAGTGTAAAGTTCTAAGAAGGGGATGAGAGTTCCGAAGGCCGTCAGTAGTCCGTGTGGAACGGATAACCATGTCAATGTTCCTAAAAAAGAGAGAAGCAAAAGGTTTCGTGTCGGAGCGTTAAAGATTCTTCCGACAGTCGGGGAAATGCAACAGAAGGAAACACAGAAGGCAATTATTCTTCTGTTGCTTACTCTGTTGTAGTAAAAGAAAACAGCAAGAAAGTGCATAATCCCTCTTGTACGACTACCTCACAGGCCGACAAGCGTGATGGGATAGATATAGGTAAAAACTCCGAGATGGGCTGGATCAAGTTCTCTTTATTTGTTTGTATGCAAACAGTGGTAAGAGAATCACCTTCCAGCAAATGAATCTGGAGAGTGTTACCCTTATCGCACGTGATGCACTAGGACTTAACCTTATGGAAGTCTGTTCGGTGTTTTGTGAGACACCTTACCGTCCCAAAATAATTTTAACGAAGCCTCAGCCTCTTGGTCCTCTTGGCAAAAGAATTACATTCCCCATTATGATGGAACTGAAAGATAAAAATCAGGAGCCGTTCAAGGCAAAAATTGAATGTCAGGACTTTACTGACATTATGCAAAGAGAAATAATCTTCAATATAAGACTGAAGGGCAAATGGGGAACTAAAGACTTCAAGGATCAATCTATGATTGGTACTCTGGAGGAGCATTTCCTTGGACGTTTTTGCCTTGTAAATTCCCTTAACACCTTAACCTATTATTATACGTTGGGGAACTTGGATAAAAACAGTCTTTATGTTATGCAGTTCTACTATTTCAAAGGTGAAGAAGAAGAATATAAATACACCATTCATTGAATTATTGTTAATTTATTTAATTTTGGAATCAGTTCAAGCATTAGAAGAAAAAATTTCTCAACTTATTAGTGTGACAATAGTGGAAAAGATATTCCACTTAAAACATTCAAAAGTGGATAGTATAAAGAACGTTTAATACATCCAGTTGAAGAATATTGTTGTCGTGATAAGCATTGACTTGAAGAATTTTTGCCTGTACTAAAATACTCCGATCATCAATTGTGATTCTGAGAGGGGCTTTTGCATGATGAGGGGATGTGCTTTCATCTAATGTCATAATTAAAATTATCTCATTTTGTGTATATTGATATTCTTGAACTTTATAATTATATTTATTATTATTTCATTTGACAAATGCTCAGCGGAACATTCGATAAGAAAGTTAATTTGCTCAGGTTCTAGACACTTCATTGTTCTATCAGATATGTTCCCAGATATTTATTTTGCTAAATAACCTTTTTCTAAGTATATCAGATTCCGTGGGAGAGTATTCTTCTAAGAAACGAGAGGATGTTGACGTAGACAGTGACGTAGATGCTGACGTCATAATAGAAGAAATTACCAAATATAAATCGGATGTAAATGAAGACATTACGTGTCCTAAAAAGCAATTTTTTAATCTTTTAATAAGAAAGATTGATAGTTCAATCCCAGACGCAAACTGTCTATCGGATTATGATATTGCAGAAATGGCAATAAAAAATTTGGGCTTTCTTTCTCATGATCTATCTCATATAAGTTCTGAAATGTGCCTAGGGGGAGCTCTTATTGGACTAGAGAGACCCTGCGAAATTACTACTAAATTTAGGAGCATTGCATTACCTTTTGAGTATGTTCAGGCAACGACAGGTCAAAAATTCTTGGTAGATTTCAGGGAACTTGAAATGCACTGGAAAAGGATTGCATCAAGACCTTTTGGGTTGAAGCTCTACGCTGCGGAGGGAAAGTTGCGTTACCAGCTATAGAAAATGTGTTGGTCCTTTTTGTATCAAACGTAAGACAAGTCGGCTTCGTTCGTTCTGAGTCGAACAAAAGAAGACAGGAGGAACATATAGGTTTAAAGGGCTTAGGAAAGGTCTTAGGGTCTGGCTCAGTTGAGTTCGAAGTAGAGGGTGAATCCTCGAAATTGCCTACACTCCTTCCAGTAAAGGGGCATGTAATTAGGCTTCGCTTCAACTGGGCGAAAAAGCAATGTGCTAACTGTTTCAGATTCAACCATACACTCTCCAACTGTTCCAAGGAGAAAGTTAAGCTCGGGGACTATCAGATGTACCTCTTTGACTTGTTAAAGGGGAGAGGGAAAATAGAAGAGAACATAAAACCCTATGCCCAAGCGGCCAAGTCAGTAGCTCCTCTTCTGATCCTCTCTGGATCTGAGTAAAAAAAAGTAATACCACCCATAGTCGCTCCGTCGAAACCAAGTAGCTATAAATCTTTAAAGAGAGCCAGGTAACCTGAAATTAATACTGAAAGACTATTTGTCGTAAGTGTCGAACAAAAAACCCAAGAATCTCCAGACATAACGTCAGGGAGACCACTCTAGAAATAGCTCCCATTCGGGAAATATCGCCTGGGAACAAATTGAATCTACCCTAGGAGGATCTAACGCATACCCCGGAACAAAGTACCCCACTTATTCCTGCACCCAAAGAGGACTCGAGGCTCAATTCTCCATCGCTGAGCTGCCAGGTGTCTCCCTCTCCATTAAGGAAGGCCAGCCAAGGTGGTCCAAATGATAAGGATCACATCTGCTCCATGACAGATGTACTAATGAACCTTCTCAAACAAACTAGGGATAAACATCGAAAAAACTCTACACCATCAAGAAAAGACCCCACGTCGGTCATGGGAAAGGGTACGGATAAAAAACTAAACCCTAAAATTGTATAAACATTTTTTTTACAACAAATGACTTGTCTGGTGATTTATAATGTGAATTTAATTTCATCGATATTTAGAGCAAAATTTTTTTTTAGTTACTTAAAAGCTTTTCCACTTCCGGACGTGATTGTCCTAATCGATACAAGACGACGTCTCCAACATATCACATATTCTTCCACTATTACATGAATTAAAAAGCTTCTAGAGCACTGTCTCACCCTTCCAGAGGTATTTTGGTCTTGATAAAAGAGTCTTTGAATCCTCAACAGATGGCTTCTGATGCGGAGGGAAACTATGTAGTTGTAGATTTTGACTTTCTTGGAATTAGAACGACTTTATATGCAATCTACGGAATTAATTATGATTGTAGGGGTTGGTTTTCTAGCATTTAAAAAAAAACTCTCCTGCTCACGGAAACGAATGCCTTGTGGTAGGAGAATGTTACTCGTAGGCCAGAGAGAGATGCAAGAGGTTATCGTGGGTCAAGTAATAAAATAAATGCCAGAGAACTAGAAGAAATCATCAGAGATAATAAATTATGCGATCTAGGTCTGATATCAGATAAGGAACTCCCTAAAATGACATTTCATAGGCCAGCGTAAAAAAACTGGGTAGAGAGATACACGGCCGACTTGATTACGTTCTTGCAACTCTTCGAGCGTCTAACCTTCTAGAAGATTTCAGCATCTTGCCATCAAATATTTGTGATCATTGCTCACTCTTTAAGGCTTTTGAATTGCAATTAGCTCCTATACTGGAGCTAGTCTTTGGTGATATTTTCGAAAAAGGATTCATTCCCGACTTTATGAATGAGGGAGTTTTGACCTTGGTTATGAAAAAAGGGGAAAATATTGAAGACATAAGAAATTATCGTCCAATCTCTCTTCTGAATACACTTTTCAAGAAACTTAAGGGCATTGTAAACAGAAGAATAAAGAAAGTTCTACCCAACATCGCATGTCCTGATCAGAAAGACTTTATGGCGGGACGACGTTTAGAAGATATTCCAAGGTTTATACAGGATGCAATTGATCCTCAAACACAAAATACGCGGCACTCTTTGTAGATTTTGAGAAAGCTTTTGATAGTTTATCCCATAAATTTATATATCAACAGTTGTATAGATATGGCCTTCTAGATAAATTCTTGGATTCGGCGATTCTTCGACACACATCGTCGATAGTTGATGTGCCGGGGGCAGACTTTAAATTTTCAATACATAGAGGTTGTTAGACAAGGAAACTTGTTATCCCCAACCCTCTTCATTATCGTCATTAACAGTTTGTGGGATAAAATTAACTCAAACACAACAATCGACGGTATCAAAATTGAGAGTTGTCTGTTGAAGTGTGTAATATATGCAGATGATCTTACGCTGTTTCTAACGGGATCTGAAGGAGTTGTTCAGTCCATCAATTCCTCGCTCAACACTATTAAGAATTTCAAAGATGCATGGGGTCTCGCCATAAATTGCAAAAAAACACATACACTTTCGAATTTTTGTGAACGGTTGAGAACCTCTTTTGACGTATTAGACATATCTCGCACAGCTATTCTACTCGGAGTCGGAATCTCAGTTGATTCAGAAGAAGCTATGAAAATAAATGAGGAAAAAATCTTAGATACACTTCAAAAAAGTGTTATTTTTTATAATAACTTCCCTTTTACAAGTTACGAGAAATTGAAGGCTTGGGACATTAATATATTCCCTAGGGTCTTCCATTTATTGAGATATTCACCTTTTTACGATAACATAAGCCAAAAAATAATCAAGACGAGAGATGGTTTGGTATGGGGTAATTCGAAATCATGTTCTTCACAGATCAGATTGGAAACTTTTATTCGTGGTTGGGGTCTTGGCTCCCCTGGTATTAAATCAGGGTGGAAGTCTTTAACTTCTCCTAGATGAAAAGGATTTTTTCAAATAAGGGTTTCTGGGTGGAGAGAATTAAAGAACAATTCTTGAGGAATACTGGACACCGTTTTTCTGAACGAAATTTCATGGGTCCGCTGGAATTGCTAAAGATAATTTTATATTATGGTTGAGAGCCAAAATGATTTCATCGACAAAGAATGGTGGTGTTGCAATCCAAGGACCTCCAATACCTATATACAACGCTATGAGAGACCTTCAAAGTACATTAATCCACGTAGCACTGATAAAAAGTCATGATATGTAGAAAGAAGGTTGAGGAGACTCGGTCTCAATTTTGAACTAAATCTACTGAATCCAGCAACGATCATGAGGAACTCGTTCATGGATTTGCACCAAAAATAGTTGCGATATAGAATATCTTCTCTGTTTACGAGTAAATCTGAGGCTATTTCAGACGATTGTTTCTATCACTAGTGTAAATTGGAGCTCGAGACGTCATTCTATCTTCTCTTTTACCACCCTAAAATTCACCCCCTCATTAAAATGGTAGAAAATAATATCCTTGAGCTGTCATGACGTTTTACAGCTCTACAAGCTGCTATTCTCCTTGATATATACAAATGAAGATACCAATAATAAATAATAACATTATGTACACCAGGGGCCTCAAACACGCGGCCCGCGGGCTGCATGCGGCCCACCAAACTTTTTTGTGCGGCCCGTGGCCGACTGCACAATTCTGTACCCATCACATATTTATCTGTTAAAAAATAACTAAATTGATCACCACGTCCAATATTGTTTCGATGTGATGTTTACAAATCATTCAAAACATTATCTTACTACGTAGCAATGACGTTCAAAACCGTATCTCACGATTTACGTAGTGTAAGTTGTAACGAATATCGTATGATGGCTGCAGTACATGTCAGCTAGAATAGTACTTTTGTTTCTGCTTTGTCATTACGTTTGTCAGGTGCAGAGAGAGCTCATTGATTAAAAAATTTACTGTAGTGGGCCTAAAAATGTCATCGTCATCCAAAAAGCGAAAGATTGCTGATGAAAAAAGGCTATTCCAGGATAAGTGGGAAAATTTATATTTTGTTACACAAGTAGACGAGAAACTGTGCTGTTTGATTTGTTTGCAACGCATCTCTGTAAACAAGGAATACAATGTGCGTAGACATTACGAAACATTACATCTGAACCAATATGCTGAACTGTCCGGCAAACTCCGCCAGGAAAAAGTTAATCATTTAAAAGCATCTTTCACCAAACAGAGAAACGTTTTCACACGCATCTGCACAGCAAGCGAAGATTCTGTGAAGGCAAGTTTTGTTGTTAGCGAGATGATAGCAAAGGCATCACGACCATTTACCGAGGGCCAGTTTGTAAAAGAGTGTATGATAAAGGCGTGTGAGATTATCTGCCCAGAGAAAAAAAGGCTCTTTGAAGGCATCAGTTTGTCTGCGAACACAGTTGCCAGCAGGATCACCGAGTCTGCGACAAATGTTCAACAACAACTAATTGCCCGTGCAAAGGATTTTGTAGCGTTTTCCATTGCACTGGATGAGTCTACTGGCATAACAGACACCGCATACTGTGCCGTATTCATTCGCGGAGTCGATGAAAACTTGAATATTATCGAAGAGCTATTGGACTTACTACCCATGAAAGGAACGACGACTGGACGCGATGTGTTTGAAGAACTGGAAGCTTGTATTGACAGATGTGGGCTAGCTTGGGACAAACTAGTTTCAGTGGCTACAGACGGTGTGTTCAGAGAAGGTTGGTGTTGTTGGATTAATAGTAGAGAAACGAAATCAGCTCAGTTTGACAGCACCTTTTTCAGCCATACACTGCATTCTACATCAAGAAGCACTCTGTGGCAAAAGCCTACAAATGAAGGACGTGATGGATGTTGTCGTGAAGACGGTGAACTTCATACGTGCACGCGGTCTCAACCACAGGCAGTTTGTGTCATTTGTAGCGGATTTGGAAACGGAATACGGAGAGTTGCTGTATCATACGGAAATTAGATGGTTAAGTCGCGGAAAAGTGCTACAGAGGTTTTTTGAATTGAGGCAAGAAATAGCATTGTTCATGGCAATGAAAGACAGAGATGTACCTCAGCTCAATGACCCAATGTTTCTATCGGATCTGGCTTTTCTAACTGACATTACGCAACATCTCAATGCACTCAATATACAAATGCAGGGCGCAAAGCAGCTGGTGAACGTTATGTTTGACCGCATCAAGGCATTCAGATGCAAGCTCTCTTTGTGGGCCAACCAGCTGGCAGATGGTAACCTTGCTCATTTCTGTTTTCTACAAAGGGTCACAGTGAAACCAGAGCGCCTGCAAGACTATGCAGACATCCTTTCCAAGCTATTGGAAAGTTTTAGCCGCCGCTTTCAACAATTCACTGCTCTCGAACCACAGTTTATCCTTTTTGCTACTCCGTTTGCAGTTGACGCAAAACACGTTCCAGAGGAAGTCCAGATGGAACTACTGGACCTGCAGTGTGATACTGTTTTGAAGCAAAAATACACTGATGTTGGCATTCCAGATTTCTATCAGTTTCTTCCTAGAGACAGGTTTCCAAACTTATTCTGCGCAGCTTCTAGAATTCTAGCGATGTTCGGGAGTACATACGTTTGCGAACAGTTTTTCTCAAGAATGAATATCAACAAAACAGCGTTGCGTTCAAGACTGACTGATGAACATCTGAGAGCAACCTTGCGGCTTGTCACCACACACGAGTTCAGGCCTAATGTCGATAGTTTGGTCTCTGCAAAACGCTCTCAGCAGAGTGGACAGAAACATGATTGAGAGTCATATGCAGTAGGCTTCGTATTTGATTTTGATGAGAACCACAGTTTCTGATGTTTTTTATGTAATTAAATGACAATGTTGACTTATTTTAGTAAACTAAGGTGTTTTTTAAATAAACTGTCTACGTTTGTAAGCAAACTAAACCTTTTTAATACTTATAAAACTAAATTTATTTTAGGATTAACATAGTGAGACTGGTGTTCATAAAATTTAACGAAAAAACAATCTGCGGCCCTCTGACTGGCTGTTATTTTCCACTGCGGCCCACATGCTGATATGAGTTTGAGACCCCTGATGTACACCATAGATGAGAGGTAGAAAATCAACTCAAATTAATGTCAGGAAATTATATATTTTTAACTTATAATTATGCGAGGACTTGAGCCCTCCTTGTTAGTGATGGACCATTTAATAATCACGAGTTCAAAATGGATCCCAAGAGTTATCTTCCCTCCACCCCTAGAGGGATGTTTCTATTTCTATTTTCTTCCCCGAGTGCTCGTTGCTCCCTCTATGAAAGGTGTACCTTTTTTATTCAAAATTATGAGACCCGTCTTCTGGATGAGTGCCATTTTTTTCGAGAGTCCGACAGTTTTTGAGAAATTGGACCCTAATTTTTGAGCTAATTTGGCACATTTTCCAATTTCAATTTCAGACTAGAAGGATAGTAATTTTGTACGTTAAAAAATACTGATTCACTAGTGTATTTAATGCAAATTCCATTACCAGTCTTTGTTTTGACCTAAAGGGGATCCTCGGGGCGTAAAGGACTGGAGTAGGCCAAATTAATGGCCATTAATGTAGCTCAGTAAGATGTCATGACAACTCAAGCTGCTTCCCACTCAACATTCATCAAATTGTCAGAGTTACCAGGTTGATTTTCTCTTTCTTTTTATTTAACACACCCCATTTGCATATTATTTACATTCCTACTCATGACTCACTCCCAGTTTTTCATCGCACGCTCAAAAAGTCCCATTTTTACCTATGTATAGGAATGTAAATCATATGCAAATCGGGCTTGTAATAAAAAAAGAAAGAAAAAATCAACCTGGCAACTCTGACAATTTAATGAATATTGAGGGGGGAAGCAGCCTGAGCTGTCATGACGTCTTACTGAGCCACAAGCTGCTATTTTCCTTTATATATGTATACAAATGAAAACATCAAACCACAAACATTACAATACGTTACTCCAGATTCATTATTATATTCACAAATATCATTAACTCCATTCTCCTCAATAAATGATATCCATTTTTTAATTTTTCCTTTGTTCCTCTCCATGATATAATCTTTGCAGACTGTTCTTTTCTTGTAAAACATTATGTTGAGGTAAAGTTGATGTTACCTTTTTAAGGGAAAAAAAAAGTGGTAACAACTTCGGAAAACAAAATGACCTGTTTGAAGAGCCAACTTCACTTTTTATTACATGCCCGATTTGCATATGATTTACATTCCTACTTATAGATAGGGATGAAGCTTTTGTTAAAAAAATACTGCTTTGTGATTAGAGAGAGAAAAACAATTAGTACTCTTACTCTTCTTTTAAATATGTTCATTTCTTGTTACTACTATTGAGGGAGAAAATTTTTCTTGGTAAACTATTATAGCTATTTTATAATTTTACAACAGTAAATAATTGAAACTTTAATTAATTTACTATCAATCAATAGATTATATATGGGAACAAATATTTTGAACGAGATTATATTAATATAATAATTAATAGATTATACATAAGGATGCGACTTTTGTCGAGAAAAATAATATTTTAACGATTAAAAAAGGAAAAACGGGCGTTATTTTATGTTCTTTTTTGAATTCCTGCTTATTCGTTATTTGATCATTATGGAGAAAACATCTCTCTCTAAAATAAGAACTAAAAGTTTTGACTTACTTTTTTTCCAGATTTTGTTAAAAATTCATAATGAAATTATAATTTATTTAAATTACAATATTATTCATACATCTTGAGCTATTTATAAATATATAATGTCCTTCCTATTGCAGTAATACTAAGGAATAATAATACATACTCCCCTCCACTTTTTTTTTAAATAATAGTCATCATCAGTGATGGATAAAAAGGGTCCAGCTGACATGGAAAAAAAGGACGGTTATTGGCAACATTTGTCTTTTCAAACTTCTTTTTCTTTCTTTCTAAAACATCAAAATAATAATATGCATTCCGCCCCTTCAAATGTGATCGGCTGAAATTCTGCCTTACTTCAAGGGTACCATGTTTATTTATGACATCATCTTGGGCGTGCGTGTCAGCTGGACCCTTTTTATCCATCACTGGTCATCATATAACAGGCAGCTGATGTTAATAAGAGTGTTAATTCAATATTACCATAAATCTCACTCATTTACAGAAATATCTATTTAAACTTGAGCTGTAAATATGCAAGGAGTTCATAATTTTCTACTCAAAAACAACTTTTTAGGATTTCAATATTACTCCAAAAAGTTAGAATCGATTAAAAATATTACATGATGTTGATATAATTTGACAATCTAATAAAAAAATAACATAAATTAAAAGAAAGTGCAACAATACCAATCTTTTATTCTTATCTATTAATAAAATTGTAACTTATCTCTACAAAAGTAGCTAATTTATACAGACGAATTAAATCAAATTTTAAATTTAATGTTTTCCCAAAAATGGGAAAACAGAAAATCTCAAATATTTTATACCAAATGCACTCCATAAAAAAATCGAATTGAGTTATTTTGTGTAAAAAAAATAGAAACAAAATAATATATTTTAACATCAAACCCTATTTAGAAATACTGGTCTTTGATTAGTTCAAAATTCTGACATTATAATCAATAAATAAATACTAAAAGAAGTATAACTTTTTATTTACCCAGATTATAGCATAAACTTGAACTTCTGATTTTCTGATACAACATTTGACCTAACATCTTATTTTTTCTACATTTTTTGAAAATACGACAATATTTATCAAGAATAAACAATCAAAAAAATAACTTTTTTATTAAAGACATTTAGACTTAAAAAAAACTGTAAAATATTTATATTTAGTTTAATATATTGATTTATTCGGAATTCTATAAATTAACATCAATTGAACTTGAAATCCCAGTTTGTATTAAGATTTAGAATACTGATAAGAAGTTAGTTCATTATTAAAAATTTTAGGGGGAACAAATTCAGGTTAATAATAGTAATAATACTCAAGCCTGGAGTTTGTGTTTTTATAAATTACTTTCTATTGAATACTACAATTCAATCTAAAAGAATATATTCATTTGCTTTTGTATGGATTAGATAACATACATGAATGAATATAAGGTCATTTAAAACAACACTTGCGTGAAAATTACTCTCGCAGCACATTAACATTAGAGCAAATCTTTAAATGAATTACAAGTCAGTTAGTTATTTTCATTATAATATAAAAGATATTGCAATGTGTCACTCGAGAATTTATTCGATATTTTTTTTTTTCTGTGTGAGTTCTATCTATTTATATGATGGATTGTAATTAATGTTCAAAAATTAAACTAGTTATATTAATACATATTTTAAGTATAGAATCGAATTTAAATTTAAATTGCAAAAAAAAAATAATAATAATTTAAGATATCTATATTCTATTTCTTATAATATATAAACAATGCATATGAAATGTATTTGCTATACTATGTACTTAATTTCTTGGAAATTGTTATGCAATCCAAAATATCAAACCTTCCATGATGAAATGCATGTAATATTATATCAAAGACATTATTCTGCTCTAATTTAACATTAACATCCTAAGCGCTATCATATTGTAAGTCTATCGATTGTTAGGACATAAAAAATGTATTGAAAGGCTCCAAATTGAAAGAGTTTAGGATAATGTGTTCTAATAAATAAATTTATCAGTTAATACCTGATAATTATTTTGAAGTAACATATTTTTAATCATTTATTATATTTAAACAAATTTAAATTCAGATCGTGTTAACCATTACTCAAAGACCAGTTCCAGCTGAATTCACTGATAGTGTTTGTTCTATTCAAAATAAATGTTGTAATATGGCGAAAAATAATTGTTGTACTCAAGGAAATTGCTACACAGTTTGGGAAAGGATTTGTGATTCATCCATAGAAGATTATCAATGTCAAACAATAGGAAAAAAAGTTTGCATACCAATGGAAATCAACTCGTGTCGTACAGTTAGAGAAAAAATATTTAGGAACTATATGATATCCCACTGTGCTCAATCTCCTCTGCGTAAATGCTTTAATTATAAAAAAAAAATTTGTATAGCAAAGGAAATCGTATCTACTAGAGATATAAGTTGGGAAAATGAAAAACTCGTACTGGATAATGCAACAGCTATAAAAAAATGTTTTGATCTCAATACTATGAGTTGCCAAACTGTTTGGGAAATAAAAAAAACACCAATACCAGTTAAAAAAAATAAAACTGTTCCAAAAGTTTCTAAAGAATGTATGATGCAAAATATCCGTGAGAAAGATAAACTTATAAAAGTTCCCGTATCCTTGATAATTAATCAGAGAGTTTGTTGGATAATTCCCGAAATTAAATGTCTCAATAAAAGATTTCCCTGTTCTCAAAATTGTCCTGTAGGCAACCCCTGCCATTCTCCACAATTTCAACAATCTTTGTCAATATGTCCTTCATCATACAACGGAAAAACTCCTACCACAAGATATAAGAATAATAATTGTATAAGCATAAATCCACCTATATGTGAAGAAAGTATATGTAAACCAAACTCAAAAAATAATAAACAAAAATTGTTTAATAATCAGGTAAAGATCATAAAATATATTCTAAAATAACATATAATTTCCAATATAAATATGACATACATTTTAACTTAAAAAACAGAATTTTCACTTTATTATTTGTTTTGATTTTTTTTTGAATGGCTCTAAAAAGTAACAATGAATTATTTTATTATTTCTAGCAATGCTGTCGCCAGGAAAAAAATAAAATATGTCGTCAAGTGCCGACAAGAATTACCAAGTTAATGAGCAAAGTAATACCAGGAAGAGTAAGCTATAAAAAAACTTGTAAAAATGTCTATAATATGATAACCAAATATTATTGGGACCACGAGATTAAAATGCAAAATAGAAGCAGGAACGATTGTAATCCTACAGGTACGTGCTATAAAGTATTACCTCGCATTTTTATACTAATACTCAAGTTTTCGTTTTAGTAAAGAATGAATGTGTCAATATTACTATTAGAACATATAACGTTGAATATGAAACAAAAACCGATCAAGTCAACATTCGTTTGCCAGTCTGTGAATTTAGAGAAGTAAATTCTGAATTCTGTCATACTTTCCCAAAAGGTAATATTATATGTCGTAATGCAACAGTTCCAAAAAGTTTTAATCTACATAAAATAAAATGTGACGTAAAGAAACAAATGAATCAATGTGCAATAGTTCCTATTGTTAAATGTAAAAATGAAACTTTGGTTGGTTCCTGTCAGTTGATTCCAAGAGTGATTTGTCCAAATAGAAAAGAATGTAAGTCGGGAGAAACGTGCAATATATGTGAACATTTTAGAAAAAATATTGGATTTCATAAATGTCACATCAGTACATGTCCAAATTTTGTAGCATCTGATAACTGGAAAGATGAAAAAAATGCAAATAATTTCTATAGACGATTTGGTAACTCTTTTGCTTCTGATTATTATCAATTAAAGCCTACGGATCTGAACAAAAATATACTTTCCTTTCCAAAAACAAATAAAAATCACCCATTAATATCTTCGAAGTACTTAGTAGGAGTTACTGAAACAAAAAGCCCTAGTATGCGTAATGTCATAATAAGTGAAGATTCTGATTTATTTATGGCTAAATCAGAATTGTTGAAAAGTAAAAACAAAGGAGCTGTTTATTCGATTAAACCAGAGGATTATCAAACTGTTATGAATCAGAATTTTGACAATAACTTCAATATTAATCAAAATTAACCTGAAAGGACATATTTCAAAATTATATATTTACATTATTGCAAAGAAATAGGACATTCGATTGTTGCAAATAGTATTACATAACACAAATGATTTTTTTTAAATATCAACCACAATTATAATATAATATAATTAAACTTACTTTACATAACATCAATTATTATTAAAGTAAACTTAAAATTATAAACTCATTAAATTACATTTGAACCTTCGTCTTTATTATTATACTATTATAGATTATGAATAAAAAATTAGAATATTGAATTTCTTGTTTTCAATTATCGTCATTTACATAAAACAATCAATACAAGCAGTGGTAGCCTGGCTCAAATTTCACTGACTGCAGTTTTACAAAATTTGACGACCCTAACATTCCACTTTTTTTTAATTGATTGATTTAGGAAATAATGTGATCCTATTCTTTTTTAATTTTGATGCAAATATTTACCAATTTGCCACCACCTAAAATATTATTTTCAGGAGAGGGACCCCGGAATACAATTTTAATGCATTATGTGAGATCATTTTTATCAGAATAATTAAATTTAAAACTGAAATCATACGAATACGTTTAATATAAAGATTTCGGTTAAATTAAAACTTTATATCACATAAGTGGCCTGAAGCTAGAATACTCTTCTCTAAATACTAGAGGTGTGTTGTAATAGAGTTGTAAATCATAAGTTCTGCTAGTATGTAACAAGGAAAGAAAGCAAACATGGTATTGGTAACCTGGCGATTTGATGAATGTTTGGGAGGAGAGAAGCACATCTGTCATGATGTTTTACCATATCAGCTACTCTCTTACCCATTTAAAAGGAAATACATTCGTTGAGAGGGGGTGGTAGGAAATAAACACAAATTCATACCCATCAGAAGGTTGTATTTTATCAAAAATTCTAAAGTTCACTCGATTAGGAATTTTATTGATTAATTACACAGGTAAACCCTAAGGGGTATAAGTATAATAAAAGTTATTCATCTTTGCACAATTAATTCCAATCTGTAAAAAAAGAGAGTCCGACGGTTTTCGAGAAATCGGACTCTACTTTTGAGCTCATTTGGCCCATTTTCCAACTTCAACTTCAATTGAAGCCTAGAAAGATACTCATTTTGTCTATTAAAAAAATGATAATCCGCTAGTGTATTTAATGTGCAGAAGGATTACAAAATCAGCTGAAATCCTTCTGCACGCTAGTACTTTAGTAGCTCTACCGTGAGTTTTCAATTTCTATCGAATTTTTGCTCGAAATTGAATGAAAATTTACACATTTAAATGGACGATTTCTTCTTAGTTAAGGATTCTTATCGGACGCTTGACATCTCATTTGAAAGCTGTGCATCTCAGCTTTTTAATACATTCTTTATCAATCCATTTCATATAATATTCAAGGAGTTATCTAAGTAAAAACGATTTGGCCGACTTTTGGGTCTACTCCCACTTCTTACGCCCTTAGGATCCTTCTTAAATTAAGACAAAGACAGAAATTGGAATTTGCATTTAATACATTTGCAAATCATCATTTTTTAAATGCACAAAAAGAGTATCCTTCTAGACTTAAATTGGAGTTGAAGTTGGAAAATGGGCCAAATAAGCTACAAAGTAGGGTCCAATTTCTCAAAATCCGTCGAAATCTCGGGGGAAAAAATATATATTTGAAATCAACGTGCAAAACTGAATGACTTTTGTTATACTTATACCCCTTAGGATTTTCGACATTTAAAATTTGTTGACCTTTTGGAATACATGTATGATGAGAAATTATTATTGGATGTTGTACCGAAATGATCCTTAAAAGAAGTTCACTATATAAGCAATGATATCGGATTAGATTGGCTTCTGAGATGAATGTGGAAATTAGTTTTTTCCATAAAAACATTGACTCCTCAATGAAGTCTTAATTTCTTTGCCCATTCTTGATTAAACAGCAATGTTTATTGTTAATCTGAAAAGGGAATTGTTTTTAGTGCACACATAGATGATCCAAATGACAAATACTTTCTCATGAAGAGAAATCTCTGATATTATGACACGTTCTAGTCGAAACTCCGTCTTCTTCAAATTAAGGCGACTGAACCAGCATTCCTCT
Organism: Lepeophtheirus nordmannii; assembly: GCA_963680855.1. NCBI lineage: Eukaryota > Metazoa > Arthropoda > Copepoda > Siphonostomatoida > Caligidae > Lepeophtheirus > Lepeophtheirus nordmannii. Next base: position 7,762,515 of record OY804526.1, on the reverse strand, counting down.
GAGCCGTTCCGTTCATATCCATGATAATGAAGATGAAAAGTACTGAGACATGACTCATCAAAGAACACTATTCTTTTCATTCGATATCCTTGGCCATGCGATCCCACTCTTTCTTCGAAGTTGCCTTTTAATTAAATAAAAGATCCATATTTTTGAATTTGGTTATCTTAAGCTGGTTTAAGAGTCTTCTGTTCTGTGCGCTACTACTACAGCCTATAGCACTTGTTTTTTATTAGCTCCATGATGAGTCTTAGATTTCTAGCAAATTTTTGCTCAAAATTGGATGAAAATTTACAAACGATGATGGACGATTTCTTCAAAGTTAAGAACTCTTATCCAGCGCTTTACAACTCGTTTGAGAGCAGTGTGTCTAAGCTCTTTAATGGATTCCTCATTAATCAATTTCATATAATATTTAAGAAATTATTTAATTACAGAGGAGTTGACCGACTTTTGGGCCTACTCCGGTACCCTACGCCCCCAGGAGTCCTTTTAGGTAAAAACAAAGACTAGAAATGGAATTTGCATAAAAAACATTATTATTTTTTAATGCTCAAAATGTATATCCTTCTAGACTTATATTGAAGCTAAAGTTGGAAAATGGGCCAAAAAAGCTAAAAAAGTAGGGACCGATTTCTCGAAAACCGTCGGACTCTTGGGGAAAAAAAGTTACAGATTTGAAATCAGTGTGCAAAACTATATAACTTTTATTATACTTATACCCCTTAGGATTTTTGGCTGTTGACCAGTGTTATTATTCCAAGTATGACAATTTTTTGATATTTAACATTAATATCGGTGTCTTCTATATTTGCAATTAGAAGTAACAAAACTATAATAAGGTTTATAAAAATTAATCCATTGAGAAGTTAGATATTCCATGTATTATGACTTCAGTAAAACTAGCTTCCGTTTATAGCTTTCCGTTTATAGTAATAGCTTCTATTATCAATAGAATAGATTGTATATTAACAGTCAAACTATTTCGATTATAATATGTAAAGTAATAATAATTGTCAAACTCATTTCACATCACGGGTCACATACGACCCCTAAGGAGACGTCACGGGCCGGACCATTAAAATTATAGCATACTTAGCTATAAATAGGAATGTAAATAATATGCAAAATGCTGCGTGCACGATTTTGTAGAGTTGGCTCTTCGAACAGTACTTTTTGTTTTCCAAAGCTGTTATAATTTTTACTTTATTACTGAGGGGAGAACATCTTCCTAATAGTAAAGATATCGCATGAAGGAATACATGCATTAAGGTTAATAAAGCAAATAAAATGTACACAAAAATAGCTCAAGTCCTCGTATAATTATTAGTTAAAAATATATAATTTCCTGACATTAATTTCAATTAATTTTCTGCCTCTCATCTATGGTATACATAATGTTATTATTTATTATTGATGTCTTCATTTGTATATATAAAGGAGAATAGCAGCTCAAGCTGCTTCCCTCTAAACATTAATCAAATTGTCAGAGTCACCAGGTTGATTTTCTCTTTCTTTTTATTTTACACACCTCATTTGCATATTATTTACATTCCTAGCTATAAATAACCAAAATATCATGTCTTCTCTTTGTTTTGATTTAAAGAAGAACAAGGACATTGTTAAATTTAACCAAAAATGTAATGAACAACACTATTACAAAACATTTCACAAAATTGCACAAACTTTAAGTAACTGCTATCGAAAATTATAATAATGAACTCTATGAGATTACATGAGACTTATAAAGAAAGAATAGCATGCACCCCTAGCGGATAATTCATGAGTTACATTTAATTAATAAATTTAATCCATGTCGTTTATGTATTTTTTCCATTTTCAAATTATCCTGCAGGTCTGATTGAACCTCCTTGCGGGCCGGTTCAGGCCCGCGGGCCGTTTGTTTGACACCTCTCAAATTAAAATATTTATATTTCTATCCTATAAAATTTTTCATTTGTTGACATTTTTAATCCGTTTTCAGCCATTTTCTTGAGTTATAGAAACAGTAGAATAATTATAAATATCAATATTTAAAAAAAATGCAAATATCTAAAAACCTAAAACTTTATTCTGTTAATAAAATCATTATTATGAAACTAAAAAGTATATATATGTCATGTCAATAAGAAAGCAAGTTTGTTTTCAAATATTGAAAAGAAGAAAACCCTCTTTTAAGTTTTTTTACTTCATAAATATAACGGTCAAATATTTAGGAGTCATTTTAAGACCAATCGCGGCATGTTTTTACTTAAATTGTCAGTTGTAATGGAGAAACCAAGGATTGTTGTCTATCCATTAGAGCAATCGGATAAATGTTACGACGGCACAAGGAGCCGATATGGCCCCTGAAAGAACGTTCATCTTTTTCATAGCTCCAGAGATTTATTTAGTTGCAGTTGGCTAAAACCAGTTAATCTGTTTTAGAACTATTAATTTTCTTCCATCTCACCGATCGGCCATATCTAACGTTTCGTGATATGGACGAACAAGAATTTGAGAAGGTGTCAGATTTTCATAAAATTGCTTGTAAATGTAAAAGTTTATGTTCTAAGTGCTTTTTTAACCAAGAAATTACTTCAAATAGAAATCAGACATTGGAAATGTCTTCCGCTTCAAAAGATTCCCTTGAAATGTTTATTCTTGGGCCCTTTTCATCCATGGAGGATAAGGACCACAGGATGAAATTTCATCTCAAAGGGAAACGTGTTTGCCTTCAAACATTTTCCTTTATGATGAGAGTATCTGCAAGTACCATTTATGAGTTGTATATTCATTATATGGCAAATAGACTTTCACTTCGGACACACAAGTCTACTGGCAAACAATCAAGATTTATGCATAAGCGAAGTGATGTTATTAAGTACTTTCTTGAAAATCTCATCAAGTAACATGGAGTTTTTATTCCTGGAAAGATTCCATCTCACTCAAACTTCAAAGCTGAGAGCTTTCGTAGTCATTGGAGCAAGGATGTACCTAAAGTACATCCAATCATGCCATTATCTTGATTTTAAAGAATATTATTGCAAAAATACCTTTATAAATCATTGGAATACCGTCTTCCCACAATTGAAGATAATGGGAAGATGGAGTGATGTGTGCCATATTTGCTGCGAGAATTCCAAAACCTTAGCAGCTTTGTTTCGAGAATCTGTAATAAAAAACCCCCAAGAAGATTGGACACTACTCATTGACGACTCTATCAAACACCATTTGCAATGTGTTCAGACAGAAAAAAATAGATTATAATGGTCAAGTCAAGTATGCAAAAGAGAATCAAAATAAAGTTCAATTACTGACGATGGATTTCTCGGAATCAAAATCCCTCCATTCTCATCCATTCAAAAAGAAAATACACATTTTTTATCTATGTATAAAGTAAATCTATTCGCCATCGAAGATGAAGGTGCTGGGACGTCTCATATATACATGTTCGATGAAGTAGAGCAAGTAAGATACATGTTTAACTTTTTAGAAAAAGTATACTTATTAACACTTTGATCTATTACAGGAAACTTGCAAGAAAGGATCTAGCTGTATTGCATCTCTCTTATATCATGAAATTTCTAATTATGTTGTATCCCCTAGAATAGAAATAGAATGTGACAATTGTGGGTAGGTTATCCATTCAAATATCTTTTTATATTTTAGATTTAATTTTCTTTTATTCTTGTTTTCCAGAGGTCAAAACAAAAATTTTATGATAATGGGAATGTTGGCTTATTTAGTGATGCAAAGAAAAGTGTAAGAAATATCGGTACACTTCCTCGTTGAGAATCATTCAAAATTTTCTGCCGATCGAACTTTTGGAATGATTTTGAAATCATTTCGTAATCAACGATGTATTCGAGACTTTTTATGATTTAATTCAGGTTGTCAACAAAATGTCTCCTAAGTTATCTGCAATACCGACTAAACTCAGTGAAGTAAAGTGGTTTAATTGGAAGAAGTTCATTTCATAGCACTTTAGTTCAATCTAAGGCATTAAAAAATACCATGTTTTTATGTTTTCTTCAAAATATCCTGGTTTGGTAAAGATGAAGGAGTGGTCCAACAGTGAAAAAATCAAATCACTTAATTTATTAAAGAAAAGGAATATCAGCTGAGGAATTGCCTACAACTATCCCAATTATCAGTGATGGATAAAATTTCTTCATTTTTTAATTTTTTTTCAGGACAATCAATAGGTTGAGTTTACATGTTACATCTAATGAATTTTCCCTTCCGTTCTGAAACAGGAACAACGTTTGTAATGATCAGTGCTGTATAAAAAGGGTCCAGCTGACATGCAAAAAAAGGACGGTTCTTGGCAACATTTGTCTTTTCAAATTTATTTTTCTTTCTTCTTCTTCTTTTATGACTCAGTTCTATTCCAGAAGTATTACAAAGTTACAAGTAGCTCTAAGAGAACAAAAAAAGGGATGAAGGAGTGACATCTTACAGTACTGAAGTATATGGTAAAGGATTTTTTTACCATTTTTAAAATCGTTTTCATTTGAGGAATGTCGATCTTTGGGGGAAAAAAGCGTCTGCAGATTTAGAAAAAGCATATGAATACCCTGCTAAATTAAGAAAAATTTAAGTAACTATCGTTCCGAACAAGTTTTTAATATGGACGAAACATCTTTTTTTTAGAAAAAGTTATTTTTTTGGGCCTATATTGCTAAGAATGAACCCAGTGTCTCCTGATTTAAGACACTAAGACCTTGTAACCCTCTTGATGTGCGAAAATTCTGCGAGTTTCTTAATGAAGCCAGGATTTATAAACAAGTTTGCGAATCCTCATACTCTCAAAAATATTAACAAAAATACATTAAGTGTCTTCTGGATGCATAATAATAAAGCCTGGATAACCAAAGCTAGCACAATGCTAGTGGTCACCCTGATAATTTAGAATGTGATGGAGTTGGTGTTTAATTTTTACCTCCAAATACTACATCACCCATTCAACCATTGGTCCAATGTGTTATAAGTTCTTTTAAAGCTTTGTACACAAAACACTCACTTCACTACTTTGTCAAAGAAAAGGACACAGTTAGTAACTTTTATATAAGATAATTTTGGATAATTATGATTATGTTACGTTTTTATGTGGCCTCTAGCGCATATATTTTCTAGATGTCCCTTCTTATAACAATTTCTTCATTTTTTAATTTTTTTTCAGGACAATCAATAGGTTGAGTTTACATGTTACATCTAATGAATTTTCCCTTCCGTTCTGAAACAGGAACAACGTTTGTAATGATCAGTGCTGTATAAAAAGGGTCCAGCTGACATGCAAAAAAAGGACGGTTCTTGGCAACATTTGTCTTTTCAAATTTATTTTTCTTTCTTCTTCTTCTTTTATGACTCAGTTCTATTCCATTCAAAAACAACAAGTGTCATTTTTAAATTAAGCTAAAAAATGCCTGAGGATTTGATTCAGGAACTTGGGTCGCCGACAATGGAGGTAGCAACGCTTAAAAATTTGTCCAGGATACGAGTGTGATGGCATTCAGGCCATGCTATTTCTCGACTTCTATAATGAAGAAATTTCGGATCATGAGACTTTCAAATCTCTGATGTCACAAGAGAAATCCGGATCCATTCAATAAACATGGTATTAGTAAAGATTCAGGTACATTTGATTTCACATCTGACCTATCGTAATTCATTGCTTCATGTATTATCCTACTTTCAGCCGGAGGACATCAAAATTGCATCCAATTTATTGAGAAATACACCGGTAAATCCGTCTCTTCTTGTTTTCCCGTAACCCAATCATTGGAGCTCTTAAGTCGAGTCAGTATTTTCAAAATAAAACAGGAAATTTACGAAAAGTATAGATTTATTATAATAAACGAGACTAAGGACTTCAAGTGTGACAATAGTCGAAAAGATATTCCACTTGAAACATTCAAAAGTGGATAGTATAAAGAATGCCTGATACATCCAGTTGAAGAATATTGTTGCCGTGATAAGCATTGACAAATGCTCCAATCGTCAATTATGATTCTGAGAGGGACTTTTGCATGATGAGGGGATGTACTTTTCTCTAATGTCATAATTAAAGTTTAGCTCATTTCGTGTATATTGTTCTTCATGAACTTTATTATTCCATTTTTATGGAATATTTTTTCATCTATTTGTTTTTGATGTTTCTAACTTTTTTAGAACATATGCAATCGATTCAATGACTTGTTATAGAAGTCGATTTCAATGTAATTAATTCCCTGACAGTTATTACTTTTTTTCTTTTAAATTATATTTGAAAAATTTAAAATTGTAATTATAACGTACATTTTCATCGTATTATCAATTTAATCTATTTTTGTGTGTTTATTTATGAAAACTTAAATTGGAATCACATTGGTTTTCCGAATCAATGTTCAGTTTTTCTTGTATAAATATATATATATATATTTGAGATAATCATTATGAAATTTCATCCTATTTTATTTTTTTATGGAAAAATTTAAGTGATTACAAAATGCGTTACTTTTGACTGTTTAAAGTTTTTATAATAGTTTTAAATGATAATTAAATTGTTGAATAATAAAAAACTAGATGGTAAATAAAATCATTTAATTTAATTGTATGTGTTTCTTAAATATGTAATATGAATTATAGGATTCACTTATGTGTAAAAGTGTAGTAATTTTGAGGTGCAATCTCGACAAAGACGTATTGAGGTTTATACTATATTAGTATTGATTAAATAATAATTAATTTTCGAGTCTAGTCATAGTCCATTCCAAAATGACTCAGGTCTCATGCTATGGCATTAGTTGCTACATTTTTAAGATTCTATCCTTTACAAATTTTTAATGCCACTCAAAAATAATAATAATCTATTCCTAAGTAAAACATCAAAATAATAAGTTACATTCTCCCCCTTCAAATGTGATCGGCTGAAATTCTGCCTCACTTCAAGAGTACCATATTTATTTATGACATCATCTCGGGCGTGCGTGTCAGCTGGACCCTTTTTATCCATCACTGCCAATTATATATATATCTGAGGAAGCGTCATTATTGGAAGAAAGGAAGCAATACTTGGAAAAATATATAGCTCCTCTTATTAATTGCGAACAAAAGAGGGCTAAGTTTCTAGATAATCTTATGGTTAAATTTCTTCTTCAAGTCTATCAACTCTTTCAGATAGTCCTCATCTCGAATCAAGTCATGTTCCTACCTCAAGTCCTCCTGAATCAAGTCATCTTCCAAATCTTAGTCCACTTAAATTAACTTTAAGAAAAAGATGTTTTGATTGTTATGGCTGCTCTTCATATAGAAAATATTTAAATAAGGATATAGATAAATGTAAAAAGTGCAAATATTGTAGAAATAACTATTTGAAAAAAAACATCTAAACAATTTATTTGTGATTTAATGGATAATTAAAAAAATCGTCTTGAAATTCTTGAGTATCTTTTTTTCAAAGACAAATGGCCCGTCTTCGACCAATATATGATAAGTTTAAGAATAACAAACTTTTTGATACAACAATATCGAGTAAAGGCAAGTTTTTGCTCCTTTACCTAACATGATTTAGACCCACATTAAACCCAAAGAGGAAAGGTATGCTGCAAAAATGTTTTATCATTAAAGTAAAAAGATAGTAGGATAGTTTTAAGAACTTCAGACTTTTTGGCTCTAACCATGTGATTGAAGACTTTATGTCCGAATTACTGTGTAGGTCCTTCATTGGGTGAACGATTTGGACAAAGTAATTACGGATATAAATTGATTGAGTCTTTTAAAGAAAAGAGAGCATCCCAGGCTACTAAGGGACTGTCAGTTAGGGGAACCCATGATGATTATGGAATCATTCCTTCAATAAGAACAATTGATTCGATCATCAATACCTTACGTCATAGTAACTACATTGTCAGAAATACCAGATGTTTTATATATTAGATTGTGGCTGGTATTTTTTTTCTATAACTAAGTTGCAATTATTGGAGTCATTGTTTAATTAATCGAAATATACTATTAATATAAACGAAAGAGAATTGCTTCAAGAATATGATAGCAGTTCTAACTCATTCTCGATATATTTCAGATAAACTTGGTTTCTAGTTGAACTGTCAAATATGTAATAATTTAATGAACGAAGGAAAAATCATATATATATATATTGAAAACATACAATGGCAATTACAAAATTAATGAACGATTAACAATTTAATAAATACATACATAAAGTGAGAGTAAATAAATTATCTAATCGAGTCAGCGATCCTTGATCGCTGATAATGGAGATGAAAAGTTTTAAAGTTATAACGAGGATCCCAGGTTAGTGAAATGCCATCTAAATGAATTTGGGAGAGAAGCCTTTAGAAAGTTAAACATTATAAAACACGTTCAAAATCATAATCACGAGATAAATATAGAGATTTATTCAAGTAACGTAATTGAAGACAATTCTTATATTTTATAATTTCATTACTAACTGTTTCCTGCGGCATTGGAAAGTAAAGAAGTGTTGTCCAAGATTAAGAAATAAGTTTAGGGAAAAAATATTTCCACCATCATGTTATGATATTACACTTGAATCACTCAAAAGTAAATGTCTGTCTATGATTGAGAGGAACAAGGAATCGATAATACACGATAGCAAGTTCTTTAAATACATAAATATCGTAAACTGTGACGCCTTGAGAGTTCTCAATGCGGTGAAGGGAATGAGGGATTCGATGATCATCAGATGGAACTCGGACTCTATCAAAATTGGAGATTTATGATGACCAGAATGAAATGATCTCAGTAGTGTATTAATCCAGGGAATATCCTAGAGTTAATATAATTAATACCTATTACCAAATTATTGCTTTAATTTCTAACAATTAACACTTATTATGGTTTAAGTTGGCCATTAAAGCATTTGCCACTCTTCGTAGAACGATAGTTATAGAGAAGTCCATAGAGCCAATGAAAATTCTGATGGACGGAGTTTTTGTCCTTAGTGTAATTGCCTACTCATAGTAATAAACAAGGGATTTGGATTAGTCCATAGAGGTAATGTCGAATCCTTGTCGTAACTACAAACATATTCACATCAATAATCGACGATTCAATCCAATAGTCATTTTATTTAAATAATGTTTTTTAGCGGAGTATTACACGTGGTACACAGATCATGCGAGATTCATATTGTCAGGCAGATGTTCTACCTCCAGTAGTAAAGAAAGAATGATAACAGGTTTCAAAAACAAAAAGTACTATTGAGAGTGCCAACCCAAAAAAATTTCGCACACGAAAAGTGCATGAAATTTACATTCCTAATTATTTCTACGGCAATATAAAATGCAATTGCTCCTACTATTTGTCGAGGATCTTTTGACAAAACCTTTTCGTTTTCACTAATTTCTTGCATTTTTTTTATTTCTCTTATTTTAATGAAAGAGAAAAAAACCCTATGAAATTAGAAAAAAAAGAGAATGTGTAAGAAATTGGAACGGTTTTTATGATCGAATTAGGGCGACTTAAACACAAGTTCGAACCATAGACAATTTAAATTACAACGTAAACAATAAACATTGAAGAGTGATAAAACATTTCATGTAGTTATCTATCTCACGGAATTTAAGTAATCTTTTCGTCGCCACATCTATCCAAGGTGAAGCATAGAAACATATAAAAATAAAAGGATATCTTATTTTTTCAAAATTAATGAATAATATTAAATATTAGTTTTAATGTTCCCTTCCTCAATTATAGCACAATGCTCTATTCATGTCTAATCATTGCAACAAGGTGCTGTAGGCCACCATTTTAAGGCTAAGAGGTATACGTTACTTATTAAAATGTTGGAATAATTAGGTTTTTTCTTTTCCGAAGAACCATAAATTCTTATAGAAGATAAATTACTTTAAGCAATAAGAAAATAATATCAAGCATCCTTAGAATTTTTGTGGTTCCATGGTTCTTAGGTCCTTTTCTATTGAATATTTTTGATATCTTTATTAGCCATTTAAGAGATATTTGACACATATATCCCTTTAATATTGAGAAAAATATAGAAGAGAGAAGGCTTTCTAAAGGAAATGCGTTTGTATTAATAAGGATTTACAAAGAGAACTAATAAAAATGTTGAATAGAATACTTATACTTTTCATTATCTTCATTCAATGTCAAACCTTTAATTGTGAGTAAATATAGTTATATATATAATTTAAACAACTTTCATTTAAAAAAAATATCCTGTGATTTAATTTTATAGCATTAAATGTCGCAGATTTTAATTTAGCTCAAACTTACTCTTCTGCTGATGATTTTGAAAAATCTATCGAAAACATACATACAAATTCAACAATATATGGTCAAAAGCTGTTTTGTTATTCATGTACTACAATTAAAGATGGAAACAGTTGCCGGTATTTAAATAACTCTAGCAATAATCTCAGAACACGACTTTGCATCGGGAATAAAGTTTTTTGCAAGGTAATTATTTATGAGTAACTCTTAACATGAAAAATACAATTATTATAATTATTATTATTTTGAAAGGGGAGGAGGATTCATTTCAGAATTTTTAACACCAGTAAGGATATCACATAAATATAAGTATTTATTATATAGAATTTTTTTAATATTGTCACCTCATTTCTTGAAATTCCTTTTAAAATCCTGTTCAAAACTTTTCAACGTTATTGAAGTTATCAATTAATACTAGAAACGTCTTGTTATTGCTTTTACTATATTATTGAACTTAATTTTAAGTTAACATTGATCATACATATTAAGGTGAAAAACGTGACGTTATCCATATAATTTTAGGAACTAAATTTTACAAGAGCTCTGCATACTTTGATCTTTAAGCTTTAACAATTATCCTTTTCGAATAAGGAAGTTTTGTAGTCACAAAGAGTGCTTGTTTATGGAAGGATATTGCCTTGCTTAGTAACAGACATATTTCCAAAATATCATCCATAGATTGTTTAATTTCCTTCTTGCAGCAATTTCTTCCTATAAAGTACAAACTTTTGTGGTAACCAACCCATTTAGTTTATACAGGAAAATTGCTTCAAGTTTGAAGATCATTGCAATAGTTGACAAAATTTCAGATTTAATTATCCTATGGATTAAGATGATATGTCTAAAATTGCTTTTACCTCAATAAACACGAAATGAGCCATATCTACAAATAATATCTAAGGCTTTAAACCTTTTATGTCATAAAAACATTTTTTTTTCATTTTATACCCCTTAAGGCAAAAACGATACTATCTTGTAGATGGTGCAACAAATATAATTTTTTTAAATCAACATGTAGGCCACAAAAGCAGAAAATTAGGACTATAAAGACCATTTTGGTGTTTCTCAAAATAAAAGCAATCTGAAACACGCCATTTCAATAAACGGGGAAAAATTTGTAGACAAGTATTAGTCAATGTTTTTATAGAAGTTATGCCAGTAAGTAGGTAGAATAATGACGATATCGTCGAGCTGTGTAAAACATACAATTACTTTAAAATTATATTCGTAACACTTAATATTTAATGTTTATATTTCATTTCCGATACTACTTTATTCAATCTCACACCTAAATCCTGTTTTTCAAAGAAAAAAAATTATTTAAATTATAGAAAAGTCTCAACTCTTATATATATTAGGTTCGTCGAATGGAGTATCATATTTCTGATGAATATGATTATAGTTCTGGAGCAATACAATGGTCTATGGAAAGAGATTGTGCTTTCGAAAGTTGTCAAGATTTTTGTGTTTCCATGGGAGCAAGAACTAGGTTTACATATTGTACATCATGCTGTGATACCAATTATTGTAATATAGATAGTGGAAGTAGGTATAATGTACCTAAATATGCATTATGTTTTCATAACTTTATGCATGGTTTAATTATATATCAAATGATATTGTAATTTAAAGCAAAGAAACAATATTTACACCTTTATTTAAATGAAATAAATTAAACTTGTGTTGTCTGTAATTCTTGCTCGTAAATAATATTGACCATTTTTTTCTTTAGAACTAGAAGAAAGAGACCTCCAGCGATATAAAATTTAGCTTATGTGATGATAGTTCAAGGTCTTTTGACCTTACATATTTATAAGTAGAAATTTGAAAATAAAATAAACCTGAGAAATCGCGAATGGGCCAAAAATGGTCGAGTCTTAACCAATGAGGGAGATAATGCTGTTATTATTTTGGTACTTAAATCAGAATAGCTCTCCTTTAACGAATTTAAATTTTAAATACATCATAGCATATAATTTGTGTATTTTGATTCATTTTCTTATTGCATAGTCTATAATTTGGACGTACTTTTACCTAATTTTTATGTGAGAACATATAAGTGTCCCCTATGATAAAAAAAAAGAATAATAACAACCTTTGAAATCATCAAGAATGGCATCTTGCCTGTAGCCAACACATCTCTCCTGGGAGAATCATTTTAGCTGAATTTCATTGTCTTGTCCTCTTGTCAATTAAGCTGACTGTGGCTGCTTCAAAATGGTAAAACTCATGCCTTTTGTTATTATTAATGCAAATTCATGATTCAAAATACGCCTATAACCATCTTCTACAATCATAGTCATCCATACCAAATTTCAAATCTGTAAAAGATGCCAATTTGGAGTTTACTTTGATTAACAAAAGTGTGACGGAAGAACTAATACACAAACTAACATCTTGTTTTACATATGAAGAGATATCTAATATATGTTTGAGATATCAAACATAATTTCGTACTCTATTTCAACTTATAAGATCCATAGTTAAAAAAAATTATTATTGTATACCGTATACATACACACATATAATATTACACAAATATAACAAAATTGTACAATAAATGCATAAGGTAAAGAGCACGACCACTCAGCGGGGTATATGTGCTACAACAGTAATTGTGTGCCCTGGGACCAAGGCCGTGTTACTACTTATGTTGTTCCATACTTTTGGCAACTGTTTATTTTATGGGCCTCCGGCAACCTAATACAAGTTCCTATTTTTTATTATAATTTTTCTCAATAATATTTTTCATTTTTTTGGATTTCATAAATTTTAAGATGCGGAGTACTTCATCTTCTTCCTGAAAGGCTTTATATCTTTCGTGCAAGAGACCCGGGCATCTATTGATAAGGTACTCTGCGCTCTGTGGTTCCTCCATGCAGACATTACAGCTATACTTGTTGTCTTCCATTTACTTAAGTTGTCAAGGAAGGGCACATGCCCAGTGTATGCTTGAACTAAGTGTAATGTTTTAACGCCCAAATTTGAGGATGTTTCTTTTAGGCTTTTCTAACATCAAATGGGTGTGTTTCATATTTTGGTCTTTTTTGTACCTTTTACACCAGACAGCGTAGAAGAAGTCGTTTATTTGTTTCTTTATATAGCTTGGTGGTACTCCTACCAACCTCTGATTATGACTTATTGTGCCACTCTTTGCAAGATAATCTGCAAACTCATTTCCTGTGATGTCGCAATGGCCCTTGCGCCAATCTAAGAATGTATTTTTCGTTTTCTTTCCTTCGTACAGGACCTTTTGGCACTTTTTCACTTCGTTACTGTTAGTAAACAGGTTTAAGATGGCAACAATTGCTGATTGGGAATCAGATCGAATTACAATATCTCCCGAGGGTGTTTCCATACAAATAAGCGCTTGTTGTGCAATAGCAAAGACCTCTGCTTGAAAGACTGATGCTTCTTTATTCAACGATACGGAGGAATGTTGGAGTGACGTATCACCTCGAGTGATTGACCATCCTGCACCAGTGTTGCCTTTCTCATCTTTGGATCCATCTGTATAAATAATTATGTCAGGATCGGTAACCTCATGGTTCTTTATCCAGGTACAACTACCTTTGATATAATCGCTGGCTTAGTTTAATTGTAATTCAGTGAGTATTTTATCACTGGAGAAGCGGGGTTCACGGCGCTTAAGAAGGTCACCAATCCCATTCCATGTATCCTGAAGGAAATGCCTTTTTCTTCATCTTGATTTTGTGGCTTGAGCTTGAAGAAATAGGTCCAGGGGAATTATACCCATGACAAATTCCATACCTGCTGTCGGCGTTGATCGAAGCGTGTGGATCATTGCTAGAAGCGCCTTTCTTTGAATAGTATTTAATATCTTTATTGCACCTTTCTTTGTTGTAATTGTATGCCCCCACATGAGGCACCCATGGGAGATAACTGGTCTCACCATTGCTTCATACAGCCATAGAACTTTTTCTGAAGTTATACCCCATTTCTGTCCTATGACTGCCTTTATCATGTTCCATAGACGAACAACCTTGGCAGCTTTTTCTTTAAAGTGCTCCATCCAAGTAAGACCTGTCGAAAATAACACCTATATTCTCCATTTGTGCTGAGAATTCCATTTCTAATCGCGGAAAGTATTTAGATATCAACTTATATGCTTTTGAGAAAACGATGGCGTTATATTTGGCTGGATTAAAGGTCAGACCATTTGTTTTACCCCATTCCAGAACCTCATTTATAGCTTCTTGCATTTTCTTGACAAGACTATGAGGATGCTTTCCACTTATCAATAGGACGATGTCATCAGCATAGCCCACTACTGTAACAGGACCTGTTTGGAACTTCGTCAACAGGGAATATATAACGTTGTTCCATATCAATGGTGAAAGAACTCCCCCTTGTGAACTTCCACAATACATACATTGATAACTTTTACCGATCTACCGACTAATAACACAGGTTTTCCAAGTTCTACAAATTTGAAATGTCAAAAATCCTAAGGGGTATAACTATAATAAAAATTATTTTGTTTTGCACGCTGATTTCAAATCTGTAATTTTTTTTTCGAGAGTCCAATAGTTTATGAGAAATCGGACCCTACTTTTTGAGCTAATTAGGCCCACTTTCCAACTTCAATTTTGACTTCTATTATAGTTATACCCCTTACGATTTTTGACTGTTGACCAGTGTAATTAATACTAAAAATAATATTTTAAAAATTTAAAAAACTGTGTAAACTCCTTGTTTTGATGTATTTATCAAAAATTATATTTATATAATAATAATACCCTATTTGTGTTCATAATACATAGAGTCAGAAGAGTCAACTGATAAAAACGACTAAAAGGTGAATATATTGTATTTTTATTCATCCCAAAAAGCTTGTTTTGTATATAAAGCTCTAAATGCTAAACATTTTTTATTGTGCGATGTTTTAAGTGGTTGATAATCTATACAGGATTTTTTATTTTCCAAATATGTCGCCATTATTTATTAATTCTTGAGGGGATAACATGTAGCAGTAATAACATGTAATCCAGAATTACAAATCTTCTACAAATAATATTCAATACATAAGATGCCTAATCCAGTGAACTTAGAATTCTTCATAAAATATAATCTTCTGTTAGGTATGAATTTGTACTTAGCTCCTTCCACCCCCAGTCAAAGAACATCAATGTATAGGAATGTAAATAATATGCAAAACGCCGAGTGTGAGTATTTGTGGAGTTGGCACTAAAAACAGTACTTTTTGTTTTCCACAGCTGTTATCATTTTTTTCCCCTTAAGAAGGTAACATCAACTTTACCTCTACATAATGTTTTACAAGAAAAGAACAGTCTGTAAAAATTATATGATGGAGAAGGACAAAGAGAAAATTAAGAAATGGATACCCTTCATCGAGGAGAATGGAGTTAATGATGTTGGTAATTATAATAAGGAGTCTGGAGTAACGAGTTGTAATATTTGTGGTTTCGAGATGAAGACCTTTCGAAAGTTCACCATAGTCCAACACTCAAAAAGTCTAATTCAAGTGAGGAATATGGAGATTTATGCAAAGAACATTATTGACGACAATCCTACAAGTTCTAATTTCATCACCGACATGACAAAGGTGCTTGTATCCTGTAATATACGAATAAATGTCGTGAGTCATCCAAATTTTTTAAAGTTTATGGAGCTCTATACAGGAAAAACTGTAACGTATCGCTATGTCATGACTAAGTCAATGGAGTCCCAATGTGAAGTTGTTTTGTCCAAGATAAAGGAAGAGGTTGAGGAAAAGGATATTTTCCTTGCTTTGGACGAAACTACAGATCCTCTACAGCGATCCATGACTGCAGTTTTGCTTGGTCCTTTAGATGGTCATTTCTTAGGTCGACCATATTTAATTAATTTGGAGGATGTTAAAAATGCCGATAATACAACACTCCCATCGTAAACTGTGACGCCGAAAGAGTATTTAGTATGATGCAAGATATGAACATTACAAGGAGATCAAGATTGTTGGAACATCCCATCAGAGACTCCATAACCATAAGATGGAATTCAAATTGAAACAGCATAGGAGAGTTATGATAACCGTTTTTTAAGTGAAGTAGTTAATTTAAACATGAACAAGGTAATTATAATGAATCTTACTTTTTAATTTTAAATCTAATTTGTAATATATATTTCAGTTAATATTCAACAAAAAGGACATTTTTCGCTCTAAATTTCATCGAACCTTCGATATGAATTGTTTTAGTAATGTTGGAAATGTAACTAATTATTTCAATGTAGATATTAATTTTATTTTTTGTAGAATTTCATATGTTCGTGATATTTGTTGCAATGATTAGACATGAATAGAGCATTGTGCTATAATTGAGGAAGGGAACATTAAAACTAATATTTAATATTATTCATTAATTTTGAAAAAATAAGATATCCTTTTATTTTTATATGTTTCTATGCTTCACCTTGGATAGATGTGGCGACGAAAAGATTACTTAAATTCCGTGAGATAGATAACTACATGAAATGTTTTATCACTCTTCAATGTTTATTGTTTACGTTGTAATTTAAATTGTCTATGGTTCGAACTTGTGTTTAAGTCGCCCTAATTCGATCATAAAAACCGTTCCAATTTCTTACACATTCTCTTTTTTTTCTAATTTCATAGGGTTTTTTTCTCTTTCATTAAAATAAGAGAAATAAAAAAAATGCAAGAAATTAGTGAAAACGAAAAGGTTTTGTCAAAAGATCCTCGACAAATAGTAGGAGCAATTGCATTTTATATTGCCGTAGAAATAATTAGGAATGTAAATTTCATGCACTTTTCGTGTGCGAAATTTTTTTGGGTTGGCACTCTCAATAGTACTTTTTGTTTTTGAAACCTGTTATCATTCTTTCTTTACTACTGGAGGTAGAACATCTGCCTGACAATATGAATCTCGCATGATCTGTGTACCACGTGTAATACTCCGCTAAAAAACATTATTTAAATAAAATGACTATTGGATTGAATCGTCGATTATTGATGTGAATATGTTTGTAGTTACGACAAGGATTCGACATTACCTCTATGGACTAATCCAAATCCCTTGTTTATTACTATGAGTAGGCAATTACACTAAGGACAAAAACTCCGTCCATCAGAATTTTCATTGGCTCTATGGACTTCTCTATAACTATCGTTCTACGAAGAGTGGCAAATGCTTTAATGGCCAACTTAAACCATAATAAGTGTTAATTGTTAGAAATTAAAGCAATAATTTGGTAATAGGTATTAATTATATTAACTCTAGGATATTCCCTGGATTAATACACTACTGAGATCATTTCATTCTGGTCATCATAAATCTCCAATTTTGATAGAGTCCGAGTTCCATCTGATGATCATCGAATCCCTCATTCCCTTCACCGCATTGAGAACTCTCAAGGCGTCACAGTTTACGATATTTATGTATTTAAAGAACTTGCTATCGTGTATTATCGATTCCTTGTTCCTCTCAATCATAGACAGACATTTACTTTTGAGTGATTCAAGTGTAATATCATAACATGATGGTGGAAATATTTTTTCCCTAAACTTATTTCTTAATCTTGGACAACACTTCTTTACTTTCCAATGCCGCAGGAAACAGTTAGTAATGAAATTATAAAATATAAGAATTGTCTTCAATTACGTTACTTGAATAAATCTCTATATTTATCTCGTGATTATGATTTTGAACGTGTTTTATAATGTTTAACTTTCTAAAGGCTTCTCTCCCAAATTCATTTAGATGGCATTTCACTAACCTGGGATCCTCGTTATAACTTTAAAACTTTTCATCTCCATTATCAGCGATCAAGGATCGCTGACTCGATTAGATAATTTATTTACTCTCACTTTATGTATGTATTTATTAAATTGTTAATCGTTCATTAATTTTGTAATTGCCATTGTATGTTTTCAATATATATATATATGATTTTTCCTTCGTTCATTAAATTATTACATATTTGACAGTTCAACTAGAAACCAAGTTTATCTGAAATATATCGAGAATGAGTTAGAACTGCTATCATATTCTTGAAGCAATTCTCTTTCGTTTATATTAATAGTATATTTCGATTAATTAAACAATGACTCCAATAATTGCAACTTAGTTATAGAAAAAAAATACCAGCCACAATCTAATATATAAAACATCTGGTATTTCTGACAATGTAGTTACTATGACGTAAGGTATTGATGATCGAATCAATTGTTCTTATTGAAGGAATGATTCCATAATCATCATGGGTTCCCCTAACTGACAGTCCCTTAGTAGCCTGGGATGCTCTCTTTTCTTTAAAAGACTCAATCAATTTATATCCGTAATTACTTTGTCCAAATCGTTCACCCAATGAAGGACCTACACAGTAATTCGGACATAAAGTCTTCAATCACATGGTTAGAGCCAAAAAGTCTGAAGTTCTTAAAACTATCCTACTATCTTTTTACTTTAATGATAAAACATTTTTGCAGCATACCTTTCCTCTTTGGGTTTAATGTGGGTCTAAATCATGTTAGGTAAAGGAGCAAAAACTTGCCTTTACTCGATATTGTTGTATCAAAAAGTTTGTTATTCTTAAACTTATCATATATTGGTCGAAGACGGGCCATTTGTCTTTGAAAAAAAGATACTCAAGAATTTCAAGACGATTTTTTTAATTATCCATTAAATCACAAATAAATTGTTTAGATGTTTTTTTTCAAATAGTTATTTCTACAATATTTGCACTTTTTACATTTATCTATATCCTTATTTAAATATTTTCTATATGAAGAGCAGCCATAACAATCAAAACATCTTTTTCTTAAAGTTAATTTAAGTGGACTAAGATTTGGAAGATGACTTGATTCAGGAGGACTTGAGGTAGGAACATGACTTGATTCGAGATGAGGACTATCTGAAAGAGTTGATAGACTTGAAGAAGAAATTTAACCATAAGATTATCTAGAAACTTAGCCCTCTTTTGTTCGCAATTAATAAGAGGAGCTATATATTTTTCCAAGTATTGCTTCCTTTCTTCCAATAATGACGCTTCCTCAGATATATATATAATTGGCAGTGATGGATAAAAAGGGTCCAGCTGACACGCACGCCCGAGATGATGTCATAAATAAATATGGTACTCTTGAAGTGAGGCAGAATTTCAGCCGATCACATTTGAAGGGGGAGAATGTAACTTATTATTTTGATGTTTTACTTAGGAATAGATTATTATTATTTTTGAGTGGCATTAAAAATTTGTAAAGGATAGAATCTTAAAAATGTAGCAACTAATGCCATAGCATGAGACCTGAGTCATTTTGGAATGGACTATGACTAGACTCGAAAATTAATTATTATTTAATCAATACTAATATAGTATAAACCTCAATACGTCTTTGTCGAGATTGCACCTCAAAATTACTACACTTTTACACATAAGTGAATCCTATAATTCATATTACATATTTAAGAAACACATACAATTAAATTAAATGATTTTATTTACCATCTAGTTTTTTATTATTCAACAATTTAATTATCATTTAAAACTATTATAAAAACTTTAAACAGTCAAAAGTAACGCATTTTGTAATCACTTAAATTTTTCCATAAAAAAATAAAATAGGATGAAATTTCATAATGATTATCTCAAATATATATATATATATTTATACAAGAAAAACTGAACATTGATTCGGAAAACCAATGTGATTCCAATTTAAGTTTTCATAAATAAACACACAAAAATAGATTAAATTGATAATACGATGAAAATGTACGTTATAATTACAATTTTAAATTTTTCAAATATAATTTAAAAGAAAAAAAGTAATAACTGTCAGGGAATTAATTACATTGAAATCGACTTCTATAACAAGTCATTGAATCGATTGCATATGTTCTAAAAAAGTTAGAAACATCAAAAACAAATAGATGAAAAAATATTCCATAAAAATGGAATAATAAAGTTCATGAAGAACAATATACACGAAATGAGCTAAACTTTAATTATGACATTAGAGAAAAGTACATCCCCTCATCATGCAAAAGTCCCTCTCAGAATCATAATTGACGATTGGAGCATTTGTCAATGCTTATCACGGCAACAATATTCTTCAACTGGATGTATCAGGCATTCTTTATACTATCCACTTTTGAATGTTTCAAGTGGAATATCTTTTCGACTATTGTCACACTTGAAGTCCTTAGTCTCGTTTATTATAATAAATCTATACTTTTCGTAAATTTCCCGTTTTATTTTGAAAATACTGACTCGACTTAAGAGCTCCAATGATTGGGTTACGGGAAAACAAGAAGAGACGGATTTACCGGTGTATTTCTCAATAAATTGGATGCAATTTTGATGTCCTCCGGCTGAAAGTAGGATAATACATGAAGCAATGAATTACGATAGGTCAGATGTGAAATCAAATGTACCTGAATCTTTACTAATACCATGTTTATTGAATGGATCCGGATTTCTCTTGTGACATCAGAGATTTGAAAGTCTCATGATCCGAAATTTCTTCAAGAAGAAGTCGAGAAAAATAGCATGGCCGGAGTGCCATCACACTAGTATTCTGGACAAGTTTTTAAGCGTTGCTACCTCCATTGTCGGCGACCCAAGTTCCTGAATCAAATCCTCAGGCATTTTTTAGCTTAATTTAAAAATGACACTTGTTGTTTTTGAATGGAATAGAACCGAGTCATAAAAGAAGAAGAAGAAAGAAAAATAAATTTGAAAAGACAAATGTTGCCAAGAACCGTCCTTTTTTTGCATGTCAGCTGGACCCTTTTTATACATCACTGATCATTACAAACGTTGTTCCTGTTTCAGAACGGAAGGGAAAATTCATTAGATGTAACATGTAAACTCAACCTATTGATTGTCCTGAAAAAAAATTAAAAAATGAAGAAATTGTTATAAGAAGGGACATCTAGAAAATATATGCGCTAGAGGCCACATAAAAACGTAACATAATCATAATTATCCAAAATTATCTTATATAAAAGTTACTAACTGTGTCCTTTTCTTTGACAAAGTAGTGAAGTGAGTGTTTTGTGTACAAAGCTTTAAAAGAACTTATAACACATTGGACCAATGGTTGAATGGGTGATGTAGTATTTGGAGGTAAAAATTAAACACCAACTCCATCACATTCTAAATTATCAGGGTGACCACTAGCATTGTGCTAGCTTTGGTTATCCAGGCTTTATTATTATGCATCCAGAAGACACTTAATGTATTTTTGTTAATATTTTTGAGAGTATGAGGATTCGCAAACTTGTTTATAAATCCTGGCTTCATTAAGAAACTCGCAGAATTTTCGCACATCAAGAGGGTTACAAGGTCTTAGTGTCTTAAATCAGGAGACACTGGGTTCATTCTTAGCAATATAGGCCCAAAAAAATAACTTTTTCTAAAAAAAAGATGTTTCGTCCATATTAAAAACTTGTTCGGAACGATAGTTACTTAAATTTTTCTTAATTTAGCAGGGTATTCATATGCTTTTTCTAAATCTGCAGACGCTTTTTCCCCCAAAGATCGACATTCCTCAAATGAAAACGATTTTAAAAATGGTAAAAAAATCCTTTACCATATACTTCAGTACTGTAAGATGTCACTCCTTCATCCCTTTTTTTGTTCTCTTAGAGCTACTTGTAACTTTGTAATACTTCTGGAATAGAACTGAGTCATAAAAGAAGAAGAAGAAAGAAAAATAAATTTGAAAAGACAAATGTTGCCAAGAACCGTCCTTTTTTTGCATGTCAGCTGGACCCTTTTTATACAGCACTGATCATTACAAACGTTGTTCCTGTTTCAGAACGGAAGGGAAAATTCATTAGATGTAACATGTAAACTCAACCTATTGATTGTCCTGAAAAAAAATTAAAAAATGAAGAAATTTTATCCATCACTGATAATTGGGATAGTTGTAGGCAATTCCTCAGCTGATATTCCTTTTCTTTAATAAATTAAGTGATTTGATTTTTTCACTGTTGGACCACTCCTTCATCTTTACCAAACCAGGATATTTTGAAGAAAACATAAAAACATGGTATTTTTTAATGCCTTAGATTGAACTAAAGTGCTATGAAATGAACTTCTTCCAATTAAACCACTTTACTTCACTGAGTTTAGTCGGTATTTTTAAATTAAGTTATAAAATGCCTGAGGATTTGATTCAGGAACTTGGGTCGCCGACAATGGAGGTAGCAACGCTTAAAAACTTGTCCAGAATACTAGTGTGATGGCACTCCGGCCATGCTATTTTTCTCGACTTCTTCTTGAAGAAATTTCGGATCATGAGACTTTCAAATCTCTGATGTCACAAGAGAAATCCGGATCCATTCAATAAACATGGTATTAGTAAAGATTCAGGTACATTTGATTTCACATCTGACCTATCGTAATTCATTGCTTCATGTATTATCCTACTTTCAGCCGGAGGACATCAAAATTGCATCCAATTTATTGAGAAATACACCGGTAAATCCGTCTCTTCTTGTTTTCCCGTAACCCAATCATTGGAGCTCTTAAGTCGAGTCAGTATTTTCAAAATAAAACGGGAAATTTACGAAAAGTATAGATTTATTATAATAAACGAGACTAAGGACTTCAAGTGTGACAATAGTCGAAAAGATATTCCACTTGAAACATTCAAAAGTGGATAGTATAAAGAATGCCTGATACATCCAGTTGAAGAATATTGTTGCCGTGATAAGCATTGACAAATGCTCCAATCGTCAATTATGATTCTGAGAGGGACTTTTGCATGATGAGGGGATGTACTTTTCTCTAATGTCATAATTAAAGTTTAGCTCATTTCGTGTATATTGTTCTTCATGAACTTTATTATTCCATTTTTATGGAATATTTTTTCATCTATTTGTTTTTGATGTTTCTAACTTTTTTAGAACATATGCAATCGATTCAATGACTTGTTATAGAAGTCGATTTCAATGTAATTAATTCCCTGACAGTTATTACTTTTTTTCTTTTAAATTATATTTGAAAAATTTAAAATTGTAATTATAACGTACATTTTCATCGTATTATCAATTTAATCTATTTTTGTGTGTTTATTTATGAAAACTTAAATTGGAATCACATTGGTTTTCCGAATCAATGTTCAGTTTTTCTTGTATAAATATATATATATATATTTGAGATAATCATTATGAAATTTCATCCTATTTTATTTTTTTATGGAAAAATTTAAGTGATTACAAAATGCGTTACTTTTGACTGTTTAAAGTTTTTATAATAGTTTTAAATGATAATTAAATTGTTGAATAATAAAAAACTAGATGGTAAATAAAATCATTTAATTTAATTGTATGTGTTTCTTAAATATGTAATATGAATTATAGGATTCACTTATGTGTAAAAGTGTAGTAATTTTGAGGTGCAATCTCGACAAAGACGTATTGAGGTTTATACTATATTAGTATTGATTAAATAATAATTAATTTTCGAGTCTAGTCATAGTCCATTCCAAAATGACTCAGGTCTCATGCTATGGCATTAGTTGCTACATTTTTAAGATTCTATCCTTTACAAATTTTTAATGCCACTCAAAAATAATAATAATCTATTCCTAAGTAAAACATCAAAATAATAAGTTACATTCTCCCCCTTCAAATGTGATCGACTGAAATTCTGCCTTACTTCAAGGGTACCATATTTATTTATGACATCATATACTTATCTACATTTATTGCTAGGGATATAAAAAAAGAGCCAATTCTCAAAGCACGCCCGAGATGATGTCATAAAAAATATGGTACTCTTGAAGTGAGGCAAAATTTTAGCGGATTACATTTGAAGGGGCGGAATGTAGCTGTCATTATTTTGCTGTTTTACTTAAGAACAGATTATTATTATTTAGTGGCATTACAAATTTGTAAAGAATATAACCCTAAATTTGTAGCAACTAATGCCGTAGCATGAGACCTGAGTCACTTTTGAATGAACTCGGACTTGACTCGAAAATTAATTATTATTATTTAATTAATACTAATAGAGTATAAACCTTAACATATCTTTGTTGGGATTGCACCTCAAAATTACTACACTTATAATTTTCTTATCAAATTACTATTTTAGCTTCAGATGTTGCTATACCCAGTTCTACGAATTAATTTTACAAAATTTTTAGCATTTTAGAAGTTAAATGGATGAAATATATATTTAAGTGAATCCTATAATTCATATTACATATTTAAGAAACACATATAATTATATGAAATGATTTTATTTCACCACCTAGTGGCTAGTTTTTTAAATTCAATAATTTAAGTATCATTCAAAACTATTATAAAAACTTCTAACAGTCAAAAATAACACATTCTGTAACCACATAAATTTTTACATAAAAAAATAAAATAGGATGAAATTTCATAATGATTATCTCAATATATATATATATATATATATATATATATATATATATATATATATACAAGAAAAACTGAACATTGATTCGGAAAGGAAATGTGATTCCAATTTAAGTTTTCATAAACAAACCCAAAAAAAAAAATTTAGTTGATAATACGATATAAATGTACGTTATAATTACAATTTTAAATACATAATAATGGAATAATAAAGTTCATGAAGATTAATATACACGAGATGAGTTCAACTTTAATTATGACATTAGAGAAAAGTACATTCCCTCATCATGCAAAAGCCCCTCTCAGAATCACAATTGACGATCGGAGTATTTTAATACATACAAAAATTCCTCAAGTCAATGCTTATCTCGGCAACAATATTCTTCAACTGATTTATCAGGCGTTCTTTATACTATCCACTTTTGAATGGTTTAAGTGGAATATCTTTTCGACTATTGTCACACTAATAAGTTGTGGCATTTTTTCTTGTAATCCATGTACTGATTCCAAAATTAAATGAATCAGCAATAATTCAATGAATGGTTTAGCTATTTAAATTCTTCTTCATCACCTTTGAAATAGTAGAACTGCACAACATAAAGACTGTTTTTATCCAAGTTCCCTAACGTATAATAGGTTAAGGTGTTAAGGGAATTTATAAGGCAAAAACGTCCTAGGTAATGTACAATAAACCCACAGCCTTCATACAAGATGTCAAGCACTCGATAAGAATCCTTAATTAAGAAGAAATCTTCTATCTAAATATGTAAATTTTAATTCAATTTCGAGCAAAAATTCGCTAGAAGTCAATGACTCACGGTAGAGCTACTAAAAAACAGCTGCAGTAGTAGCGCGCAGATAGATTTCAACTAATTTCGTAATCCTTCTGTGCGCTACTACTTTAGTAGCTCTTCCGTAAGTCTTATATTTCTTGTGGATTTTTGCTCGGAATTGAATTAAAATTTATACATTCAGATGGACGATTTCTTTTTGGTTAAGGATTTTTATCAGACACTTGACATCTCATTTGAATGCTATGGATCTCAACTATTACAAACGATTTGGTCTACTCCAGTCCTTTACGCTCCGAGGATCCCCTTTAGGTCAAAACAAAGATTGGAAATATAATTTGCATTAAATGCACTAGTGGATCAGTATTTTTTAACGCACAAAATTACTATCCTTCTAGTCTGAAATTGAAGTTGGAAAATGTGCCAAATTAGCTCAAAAATTAGGGTCCAATTTCTCAAAAACCGTCGGACTCTCGAAAAAAATGGCACTCATCCAGAAGATGAGATCTCGCATTTCTTCATTAATACCATTATGAACTATTGAAGTGTGAATCACTTCTTCATAACCGGAGTCAAATCGAACACAAAGCTCCCAAGCTAATTAACCCATTTTTGAACTTCGTGACATAGATATAAATTAGTAGGATGATAATGCAAAGAAGAGGATCTTTTCAACAATTCTAGATAATACACTTTATTCTAATAAGGCAAAAAAAATACATAATCATTTTTCAAGTGATGTCACCATTTGAGAAACATTGAGATAGGATAAAGGCGATTTTCAACATACATTCAGTCCACTACACAACTCAAAAATTAGCCTAACGTATAAGCTTGGCAATATAACTGAATAAATTTGATTAGAATATAAAAAATACCTAGATTCTGCCTCCTGTTTATTATGAATATGATATTATTTGATGAATTAAAACTGATATCACTGAAAATTATAATTATAGTAACAGTCCAAAAATGTATGAAAAGAGTTACATTATTTAAGTAATTGGGTCAAATCATTAATGACTGACAATCTCAACTTCCTCTAAAACAAATTATTTAAAAAAGTAAGGAAAAGTCTGATTAATTCAAGCATATAAAATATAATTTATAGTCAGAGAATGTTATGCCAGAATTATGATAGTAATAATATAGAAGTTTCCTCCTTAAAACTAGGAGAAAGAACAATTCCAAATATCACTATCAAATTAATACGACGAAGTTTATTATTATAATTCATAAAATGTGTAAAAAAAAAGGATAAGGTTCAGGTTAGAATGCGTAGTAGTAAATTAAAGTCTTGATAATCACCAAAGTCTATGAGCCTCCCTGTTACGGGACAGAACAGATCTAACATCTGATACAAATCTAAGGGCATCAAGAATGGGAAGGAGATTTAATAGAGCACAATCTGTTGGATCTGAAAACCAAGACTTTATGGGTATAGCATTATCTGGGTAAGCTCGGTATGCTCCTGGTGAGTTGTCCAAAATGAAAATAGAGGAAAGATCTTCGTTAACAGCTGAGAGATCCTTGGTGTAAGAACCATTTAATAACGTACAATGTTGTCGGTAATAACGGCGAGAGAGAATTCCAGTGTTGTTATCGAGACGATCAGCAACAGCAGTTCCATAGATTTCCATACTCGCTGTAAATACAACCAAGTCATACCATTGTGAGACCTGTGAATAGAGGTGAATAGAGAGATGTTAAGTGGTGAGTCTGTCAAGTGCCCAAGAGTGAGATTACAATAGCAAGGAAAAAGTCGACATGGGGCCTTTTGTGAACGAGGAAGCGGACAGGATGGCGGTCAATGATGACTTTGAGAGTGAAGTCCGGAGGGGTCCCAGGCTTAACCACGGGTCTGGAAACTCCCTCATGATGGGAATGGATGAGGGTCTCGTCCAAGTCCAGAACCAGAACTTTCCGCTTCACGAGACTCAGGCGATGTCTGGATAAGGGAGAAAGATGGGAGAGGTGGAAGGCGCTGTAGGTTATCGTCTTGTGCTGCATCATCTGCAAGGGACAAAGAGGTCACACATTAAGGGCATTCAGGGCATTCAGGGCATTCAGGGCACAAAGGGCAATTAACACCTACGGATCTCACTTGTCTCTTCAAAACATAAGCCATGAAGCTCCATATTTGAGAGGCATACACGAGAAAGCCTCGCAGACCAACTTCAACACTCTTGATCATGGAATAGCATCCAAATCCACTCCTCACTTCCATTCAAAATTTGGACACCTCTTGAACCATCATCGCACTCATCGCACTCATTGCACTCAGTCCACTCAGTCCACTCACAGCACAACGTCAACACACTCAAAGACATCATCACTCGCCTAGCAGCCGAGAATAGTAGTCACACAATCACAGGTCTGGACTCTCACTTACTAAGGAAATCATTCCTCTTTCATTCTTTCAATCTATTCCATTCGAATCGAATCTAGGGATCTAGGGATCTAGGGTTAGGATTCTTCAAATTTACATTACTTTATTAGGCACTCTTCTAGAAGATGGGTCCCATAAGTTTTGAATATAAAATGTAAAGCCAACTCATAGGGGGACCAACAAACATACAGTTTATAAATAGAAAGAGAAAATATCCCTCAAGGGTATGAGGTGAGAACATTAATCTAGAAATTCCGATTCGTGCTTTCTACTCCTCTCGGGAATGAATTAAATGTAGCCCGTGCCATAGATGATGCCATCAATCTCATGTATTTAATATCTAATTCAATGGTTAGCCTTTTTTCTCTAGATTTCAAGACAAGCCAAGGGATCTTAAGGAGTCATATCAGCGATATGGCTGCTCATAATATTTTATTTAGATTCGACAGGTTACCGAATAATCTAAACTACCAAAAATCAGCCGATTTAATCGACTCACCAATATATCAATCAGGCTTTAGTTAAAATTGATGTATGTCAGAAGGCGTCGATTATTGTATGAACAGCATCCTATTGAAGCAAGCTCTTTCGTATTCTAGCAAAAAAATTAGATCTCCTTTTGTACTGTTTCACGGCATCTATAGGCCTTCGATTCTGATTCCTAACATTATCATTTTCTAGTTTGTGAACGCATTTGGATTCCTAAACATCTCATTTGATACTTTCAAGGACTCTATCGGTCTGTTTTTACCAGTGTTGGAGGGTCCAAAGCCGTGAAAATTGAATTTGGGATCCTGCAACCCCCCCCCCCCCTTTCTTTTGCCTGAATGAGTATCTTTGTAATTTTCTAATTGATGAAGTGACAAGGGAAACGGTTTCCCCATCGGACATTCCTTCATTCATGATAAATGGTTGTCATGTTTGCTCCTCGCAGATGACTCGATTTTGATGACCCCCTGTGCGATGACCAGAGATGTAAAAACGGCGAATTTTAAGCGTACGAGTAGCCCCTCCCCTTGATAACGTCAAAAATGATATGGTAACTATGAAAGTTAGGTTATTTGCTGTCGATATAATACTATGACTGTAGCTGTGACAGCCTTCCTCCAAGCTCAAGACAGCTCTTCTTGGACTTATAGTAATTAATTTAATTAAATTGATGTTTTAGAAAGATGTTATTGAAATCAAAGTTGTAGATATGACTTTAAATAAACAGGAAATTTTCCAAATTTCAAAATTGGTTGGATTTATTACTATTTTTGTTAAAATTTTATTATTTGTATTAATTTTTAAGAAAAATAAGTACATAAATAGTAATCTCTGCTCTGAATATATAATTATCTTCAAGTTTTTAGTGTGATAATAATGGATATTCATTCATTAACAAAATAAAGTTTTAGGTTTTCAAATGATAGCATATTTTAAAAACAATGATTGAAGATTTAATAATGATATTTATAATTATTCTACCTTTTCTATAACTCAAGACAATGGCTGAAAACATATTAAAAATGTCAGCAAACAAAACATTTTATAGGATAGGAGTGTAAATATCTTACTTGGAGTAAATTTTTTTCCATAAAGTCACTTTTTCGAGAGATATTAACATTAAGAAAGTTTTCAACCCAAATTGAAGGAAAGGTTGTGTGATATTATCGTAGCTTTTATAATATATAATAAGAATTATTATGTCAAAAGGAGGAAGAAAACAGCTTGATGGTTTATGAATGATGAAAGAATATTATATAGGGTTTCAACTACCAGGCATTTTGAGAACTACTCGCACACTTAAAAACCGCCGTTTTTTACATTTCTAATGATGACACCACTGAAGCATGAAAACCATTTTATTGTTTATGTGGTTAAGTAGGCCTAAAAGTTAATCCTAAGATATGTTAATGCAGTAATATTGTTGAATCCAAAAATAAGAAACGATTCCATATTCACGACTAGCTTTTTTATGCACCCACAACCTCGATTCTCAAAAGGGAAAGGAAAAATTTGGAAAAACATATGGTAACTACCATTCTGTATTTTCCTTGTTGCCAACTTTTTAATATTAGGAAGAGTTATTATTAAGATAAATTATACATTGATAAATTTTACCAATATACAACTTAATCACTAGGATTAAATTCATTGTTTTCATTAAAAATTTCTCCCAAAAATTCTACCTTTCTTTTAATGGAGGTCGATTCCAAATATGTTAACCTTTTGTTATCTTGGGTCGGCTCTTGCCATTTCATTTTAGAAAGAACTATATTTGAAAGTTCCGCAATAATATGCGCACTTTGGCTCCAAAATTCACTTATGAGTTTAGACGATTCTATTATTTTGTCCGGCCCTTTGCCTCTGACTTCATTTTTGGTTATCCCAAATGTTTCACTCATTTTTAGTTCTAAAATCTCTGACCATATTGTCCCAGGATCAAGTGCTCGTTTAAACCAGGAAAATATCACTACATTCCAGAAAACCCCGAAATCGATCATTCCGAGCCCACCATACTTTTTGGGAAGAGTAATCCTCTTCCATGTGATTATTTTCGATGGACAACCTCTGAAAAGAAACTTGGTAGTTATTTGTTTTATCTCTGCGACAAGAACTCGGGAGTATACGGTAGTTCTAATAAGATGAGTAACACGAGGAAGGATGAATATATTCCATACATAAATTCTGGCCGGTAGGTTCATGCTTATTATGGTTGAATATTTAGAAACGGCATTACGTATTGTATTTTCAATTTTTTTTCTATTTTTAAGTTCACCTGCTGGGCCCAATGATATGTAAGCCCCCAATATTTCCAATATGTCAACAGTGTTCAAGCCCATCGCCTTAATTTCACCCTCGCAACTTGACATGCACATAGACTTGTCGTAGTTGACTTCAAGTCCCGAAACTTCTTCGTATTTTTTCAGGATGCTGAAAGTATTCTCAATGGACTTTTCAATCACTTCCTGTTGACCTGAGTATAAGATTGTTAGATCGTCCGCAAATGCTTCAACCTTGTGCTGTTTTTCACCTATTCCTATTCCTTTTATATCCTCCGCAACATCTATCTCAACTATTAGGGGGTCAAGTGCTAGGATAAACAGGTATGGTGATATTGGATCACCCTGTCGACAGCCCCGGTTTATTTGGAACTGGTATTCCTTCGAACCAACTTGTGTCACAAGATCCTCCAGACATATGGCAACCATCCGGACAAAGTTGCGCCCAAAACCTTTTGCTTTTAAGCATCTGATAATCCAGTCATGGTCAACACTGTCAAAGGCTTTCCTAAAATCGATAGTCACTGCGGCTAAATTTTCTTTTTTATGTTCCATAGAGGCGATACAATCTTTTATTCCTCTCACTACGTCTTCCATACATCGCCCCCGAAGGAATCCTTTTTGAGACGAGTGTATGAGTGAGGGTAGGACTTCTTGTAATCTTTTTGACAATATCCCACTGTATATTTTATATGACGTATTTAACATTGTCAGTGGTCTAAGATTTTCCACCCACCGAGGATCTTTACCACTCTTGGGTATTAACACTAAATTTCCCTCTGTTATATGATGGTCAAATTTTCCATCGTTGAGGGCATTATTATAGATATCCTGTAATAAGGGTGTCAACAATGTTTGAAATTTTTTGTAGAAAGGGAAATGGTTTTACGAGAAATAGATTTTAAAAAGAGACAAATAGGTCCGAGGGATTGTTTTTTTAACTTTTTGAAAAAGATAAAAAACTCTCTCTTACGTGAACTTCTTGTAAATAAAAAAGATAGGGTTTTGTTCTTAACAAAAATCCAAAGGAAAATTGATAAACTGGGGATAAAATGCTCAGGGGAAAATGCTCTGGAAAGCTTTGCCTTATATTGGTTTAAATATCGAGTAATAACGAATACTCTTACACTAGGAAGTATTTTTGGAAGGACTGAGATGGAGAGGGTGTGTTTTTTTTGCAATGTTTCACTGGAAACTTCAACTCATTTTTTATTAGAGTGCCCAGAAATAAAAAAAGTTTGGGGAACACTGATTGAAGAATTGTATTTTAGATTGGGAATTTTCTTAGGAGTAAAAGATTTCAGTTTTATCTATATAGGGCCCTTCAAGAATAAAGTAAACTTTATTGTTGCAAAAATACAAAACATTTTATACAAATTCCGAAGTACACAAACATCCCTCCCAGAAAATTTTAGTCTTTATGTAAAAGACATAGTTGAAGAAATTGTTTCATGAAAATGTTATTTATATTATATGAATTTTTTTAATGTGAAATAAAGTTGTACTACGGTACAAAAAAAAAAAAAAAAAAAAAAATATACAACTTAATCGTTAATACATTTATAATATTCAAAAATTCAAATGCAATCCTTGATTTAATATATTTTTTGTATATCAAAATCATAAATAATAATATCCTTTTTGAGTTCATAGCACGTAGAATCAGCTGCTGTAAATCTGAAGAATCAACTGATGAAAAAAAGCTGAAGGGAGAATACATACTATTTTTGTTTATTCCAAAAAGCTCGTCGTGATTGACACCACATCTTTCCTCAAGATGAAAGAAGAAGAAAAAAAATATTCCCTTCAAAATCGAGCAAATCTTTATATATCTTTTGATCCATTTTTACCTTTTACAGAAAGAAGTTGTCAATATACAGGTATAGAACTTCTCTTTAAGTTTATATTAACTTCATATTTAAACATCACTGATAAACAATTTTATTGAAATGATTATATTTTTACACTGAACTATGTATAATCAGGAAGTATATTGGATCAAATAAAAATAAAGACAACAAAAGTAAACTCCTGAAAATTTCTTAGATAATTACGTATAGAGTTGTAAATAATATTCTTTGCCAGTATATCTATATATACTTAAAGAAAGTAAAAGTTGACATGGCAACACTGACAATTAGATTAATGTTTGGGAGGAGAACAAGTAATATAGTAAAATGTCATGACAGCAGCTGTCATGACATTTTACTATATTAGCTCCTAGTAGCTATTCTCCTATTCTTTTACCAAGAATGTCTCTGTGCTTCGCTCAGAAGCAAAGCCTAGTTTCTTCAGGTTTTACTTGTTTTTAGTAGTGTAAAAGAGTATTTAGTCGTGACACGTGGACATGATTGTCGTGAATTTGAATAGAATGGAATGGATAGGAATGTAAATAATATTCAAAATGCCGCGTGCGAGATTTTGTGGAGTTGGTTCTTCGAATAGTACTTTTTGTTTTCCAAAGCTGTTATCATTTTTCCTTTATTACTGAGGGGAGAACATCTACACTAGCAAATACAATGTTAAAAAAGGTCTCATGTTCTCGTAATAATAGTTAGTTTACGACTTGTAAGCTGAAGATATATAATTTTCTGACATTAATTTGTGTAAATTTTCTGCCTCTCCTCTATGGTATACATAATGTTATTTATTATTGATGTCTTCATTTGTATATATAAAGGAGAATAGCAGCTTGTAGTTCAGTAAAACATCATGACAGCTCAAGTTGCTTCCCTCTCAACATTCATCAAATTGTCAGAGTTACTAGGTTGATTTTCTATTTTTTTTTATTTTACACACCCCATTTGCATATTTTTTACATTCCTAGGAATGGATGTGGTGTGGTTTATAGATTTCCAGGCTTCAATCAAAATGGGAGAGGGCTCTTCGAAGATCAAAAGTTGAGAAAAAAACCAGAGACCATATAGACAATAACAAAAAATTCAACTCCCAAAAACTTCTGGATTACCTCTCCTTACCTTAACACCGCCAAGACCCGCCCGAGCTTCAACAAGTAGTGAAAGACTCCAACTAGAAAATGATTATCAAGAAGCAATTAAGGTTGAGATGTTTATGGAAGAAGAGATAGAAACAGCACAAGAGCTAATCTGAGAAGTTGTCATAGAATACACCATCATCAAGATTTATTCTTCTTAAATCACTTAAATTGTTCCTTATCAAGATTGAAAGCTATAGAGAACAATGACCTTGAAAGCTATAGAGAACAATGACCTTGAAATCAAAGATAACCTCACCTTCAAAGTTTTTCAAGAACATCACAAGATCAGCAACAGTTTAATCTCCCATTGTATAAGCACAAAATCACAGGATAAAATCAAATCAGTTACAGAAGTAATCAATAAAGCTACTACATATCTAGAATTGAAGGACCATTAGAGCAAATGTGCGAGGTATGAAGTAATCAAAAACCCGCTGTGCAGACTACTAGAATCTCCAGACTTGTATCCAGCTGTCTTTCATCACAGAACAGATGGTATTGTGTGTAAAGTGAAAGTTTAGCACATCTCTACTATATTGGCCTTCATGAATTTCATTATTTCATAAGTATATACTATTTTTTAATTTATTTATTTTTTGATGTATGTATTCTTCTTTTTTTTAAATAAATGTAATCGACTCAGTGACTCACTAATGCAGTAATTATATCGATTTCAATGTAGTTGAATTAACTACATTGAAATCAATACATTGAGAGAGGATGTAAGGAAGAATATACAAATTCATATTTATCAGAAAATTATATTATATCAAGGATTCTATGTTAACTCGATTATGTATGTTATTAATTACACAGGTCAACAAATTTAAAATTTAAAAAATCCTAAGCGGTATAAATATAATAAAAGTTTTCCATTTTTGCAAGCTGATTTCAAATCTGAAATTTTTTTTCGAGAACCTGACAGTATTTGAGAAATCGGACTCTACTTTTTGAGCTAATTTGGCCCATTTTCCAACTTCAAGTTCAGTTTAAGCCTTGAAGGTACTCATTTTGTGCATTAAAAAATAATAATCAGTTAGTGTTTTGAATGCAAATTCCATTTCCTGTCTGTGTATTGACCTAAAGGGAATCCTAGGGGCTTCAGTCTTCAAATTGGGATTCTAAGAGGGACTTTTGCATGATGAGGGAATGTACTTTTCTCTAATTTCATAATTAAAGTTTAGCTCATCTCGTGTATATTGATCTTCATGAACTTGATAATTCCATTTTTATGTAATATTTTTTCATTTTTTTTTTTTTTTTGATGTTTCTATTTTTTGAGAACATATTCAATCGATTCAATGACTTGTTATAGTAGTCGATTTCAATGTAATTAATTCTTTGACAATTGTTACTTTTTTTCTTTTAAATTATATTTGAAAAATTCAAAATTGTAATTATAACGTACATTTTCATCGTATTATCAATTTAATTAATTTGTTCATGAAAACATAAATTGGAATTATATTTCCTTTCCTAATCAATGTTCAGCTTTTCTGATATAACTATATATATATATATATATATATATATATATATATATATATATATATATACATATATAATTGAGATAATTATAGAATTTCATCCTATTTTATTTTTTTATGGAGAAATTTATTTAATTACAAAATGAGTTACTTATAATCAATTAGTATTGATTAAATATTAAGTAATTTTCAAGTCAAGTCTGAGTCCATGCAAAAATGACTCAGGTCTCATGTTATTGTATTAGTTGCTACAAATTTAGGGTTCTATGCTTTACAAATTGTTAATGCCACTAAATAATTATTATCTGATCTTAAGTAAAACAGTAAAATAATAAAAGTTACATTCCGCCCCTTCAAATGTAATCCGCTGAAATTTTGCCTTACTTCAAGGGTACTATATTTATTTATGACATCATCTTGGGCGTACATTGAAAAGAGGCTCTTTTTCAAATCCAAAATAATATACAATATATTAATAAATATATATATGTATATATGATATTATAAATAAATAAATATATATACATATAGAATATTAATAAATGAATATGTAATATATATATATATTGATGAAAAATTCCAACTTTGTATATTCTTTATTTGATACGACTTGTACTCCTGTGCGACTAAAACAACATTTTTTTCTTATTCAAATGTTTAATCTATTACAATTCATGCTCAAGTGCAACTAATTGTCTGGAAAAGGGCAAGACATTTGGTTTTTGTGTGTTCAAATCTTAGACATTTATAGCATTGTACTTTTTATATTTCAGACTGTAATTCAACCTTCCTCCCACTTACTGGAATAATTTCAGGTAGTATTTGTTAAATCATAAATTTGAATCTCAACTTTCCAGACAAAATTTTATTAAAAACCATTTAATTTTCAAATTAATCATTATTTTTCAAGGTTACTGAGTGTAGTATACCTTCAATATTCCAAACAATATCTCCAAATTGAGACACAATATTCTTAAGTAATACTAGATCAGTCTCTCAACCATTTTTAAAAACCAGCTGAACACCTAAGTTTTTTTTTAGATTTTTTTAACTCACTTATTTGAGACAAAATTATGTCATCAATTTCAAACAGTTATTCTATGTCTACAATTTTCAACATTATATATATATCATTTTTTTTCAATGTAATTATAATATATCTTGCGCCTCTTTTGAAGTCATTATTCTACTAATTTTGTCTTGTGACAAAAAAAAGTAATAAAATATTTATTATGGTGCTTAATTTTAGGAAAAAGCCTTTTATGTTTTTCTTTTCAACATTAACCAATCCAAGTATAGTTTATTCCACATTAAATCACCCTTTATGTTCTCTCTTCGACGATTATTAGTTTTTATTTTGTTGGAGTAGGTAATGGAGTATTGTATAGTTTATATTAATAGAGTTGTAAATAAACACTTATTTTAATCTAAATTATTTATCTAAATGAACACTTACTCGTTTGTAAAATTTTCAGCAGTTAGAAATTTCAAAAGCATTTTTTTCACAAAGCTGTTATCATTATTCCTTTATTCTTGAGGGGATAATATGCAGCACTAACCCAGTGTAATAGATAAAATTCTAAATCTTATGCAGTTTTTCGTGTGAAAGATTTTTGATAGTTTGCAAATTATACAGTATTTTTTGTTTTCCAAAGCTGATATCATTTTTCCTTAGTTCCAGAGGGGAGAACATCTACCTGATAATAAGGATGATCAGTATAACACGCGTAATATTCTGATGAAAAACATAATCAATTATTTCAATAAAACCCCTGTTGGAGGGAATTCTCAATAATGGATGTGAAAATGTTTGGGGTTACGACAAGGATTCCAGGTAATTCTCCGTTCATCAAAGAGTTCTACATTACGTCTATGGACTACACCAAATTCCTCGTTTCCTACTTATAGTTCATAGAGAAAGGATATTTTCAACATCACGACTCTGATGATAATGATAGCATTTTCGAAAAACAAAAAATATGAGATATACTCTCTGATACTGTCGATTGTGCCTCTGTGAGTACAGTTGCAATTGACTTAGAAGAGGTGAAGAGGAATACATAACTATCACGAATGGGTGATGGCATACCAGAATTTGTCGATCGTATATAGTAAAACTTATCCTCATTGTTAATAGAGTTTATGAAATGTTGCTTTTTAGTGTCAGAATAAATCAATGGTTCGACATTCTTTGTAAGATACTCCTTCCTTGCGTCCGACAAGCTTTCTTCTTTAAAATTCTTAAGGTATAGATAGTGAAAGATTTAAGTCCGCTATTCTAGGTTTCATAAGATTAAAAGAAATACTTTCTGTACTAACCGATCATTCCTTTTCATGGACAACTCCAGGGGAAGCAGACTTGAATTTAAGTACGTAATATTTCTTTATTCCTTTTGTTGGCTTGACATTCTACTTATCAATCTCCCCTTCTAAAGATCCATACATATTTAAGATCACCATAATGTGGCATTGACAAATGACAACTGATAATGTGACAAACGACTGTATTCAAGGACACACACAAGTACACGTACTCGTAACCATTTATAACCATGTACGGCTAAGATATTGTAACTATATAAAGTCCAAGAGGGATAATAATAAAGTCAGATGTAAACCAACACTACTCTCATTTACTGTCGTATCCGTATCCAACACCTTTAAGGGGGCGAAAGTATTGACCTAAAAACTTTTTGCAGTCATACCACTGTACTGGTGGATATTCATTGTTCTTGGACGATATTACGTTGAATTTAGTGGAGGCTTTGTCGACTACCTCTACCATATCTTATACACAATCAGTTTTCTGTTGATTGTAATAGTACTTGGAAATAACGCTGAATCTACGATATGGCGAAAACTTTGAATGACATTCTACCAAAAAGTGAATACATAATTTCTCAAATCAACCCCACTTAATCATGCAGGCAGCAAATGATAAAATGGTTTATCTTTAATTTGTCCTTGGTAAAAAAATAGAAGCAATAAATGGATACTTATAAATGGTACTCGAATACCCACAGTTATCACACTGAATTTGAAGACACTTAACAAAACTAATTCGCTGCAACTCGAGATATAAAAATTACAAGTTAGTTCGGGTCGTTTCCTAAAGATGGCTAGGCTGTTATGAATGTTTCATAATATGAGCAGATTTCTGTTGTTTCCGAGAGGTTAGACATCTTTCAATAAAATTTAATTAATATAAATTTGAGTTTCAAACAAAAAAACACCCTGTTTTTACTTTATTGAATACGTCGAATTTTGTGGTAACTAAGCAGCAATTGCGGGAGGTTTTATGCTTCTAATTAAATTGGAAGAAAAGTGCAGCTGAAGTGCATCGAATACTTGTACAAGTTTATGAAGACAATGCTGCAATAGATAAATCATGTAAATAATGGTTTCTAAGTTTCAAGAATGGTGATTTCAGCGTTGAAGACATGCCTCGCTCTGGAAAGCAAATAAAATTCGAAGACGAATAACTATTCGATACAGATCTGAGTCAAACGCAAGAAAAACTTGCAGAATCTTTGAGAGCGACACAACAAGTCATTTAAAATTCATGGGTACTATTCACAAGGAAGGCAATTGGGTGCCTAATGAACTGAAATAAAGAGACGTTTAAAGACGATTTTTCAATTACATGCAGTCCATTCAAAGTCAAGAAAT
Organism: Lepeophtheirus nordmannii; assembly: GCA_963680855.1. NCBI lineage: Eukaryota > Metazoa > Arthropoda > Copepoda > Siphonostomatoida > Caligidae > Lepeophtheirus > Lepeophtheirus nordmannii. Next base: position 7,723,793 of record OY804526.1, on the reverse strand, counting down.
AAAGGATTTTTTACATTGGATTGTGACTGGGGATGAGAAGTAGATATACTTCGATACCCCCCCCCCCCAAAAAAAAAAAAAAAAAAAAAAAAAACTACACTTAGCTTGGTCAATCTTTGCCATCGACCTCAACATCAACACCAAAGTGGAATATTCATGGTTCCAAGGTTATGCTGTGTATCTGGTGGAACCAAAAGGATGTTGTATGCTATGAGCTGCTACAACCTGGTGATTCTATTACGGACGATCGATAAAGACTTCAATTGATTCGTTTGAGCCGTGTCATACGAGAAAAGCGGCAGCAATACGAGCAAAGACATGATATTGTAATCCTTCTACATCATAACACTCGGTCTCGTGTAGCAAAAGTCGTAAAAAAATATTTGGAAACCCTCAAATGGAATATTTCAACACATCCACCGTATTCTCGAGACATTGTTCTTTGTGATTACTGGTTGTTTTGACGGGTGCAGTACGATTTGCTGACTCATCGGTTCAAATCGAAAATTGGCTCTTAACTTGAATCGCCTCAAAAGATGAAACATTTTTTCAAAATGGAATTCGAAAATTGCCTGAGAGGTAGGAAGAAGCTTTAATCAGCGATGGACAATACTTTAATTAATCTGTTAATTCATTTCATTCTGAAATAAATAACTTTTAATCACAAAAAAAAAAAACGAACTGAGCTAACTTGTACTTCCTATACAAAAGAGTTGCAACACAGTTTGAGCCTTTCCTATTCGTTTCCTGAAATTATACATAAAATAAATTATTAAAACCTAAGAATGTAAGTGAAAAATGTACCTCTTCAGCCTCTTTGAACATGTAAATCTTAGAAGTTTGTAATCCTTCATTCTCAATACCAAAAAGATTTCATTATTACTTTTTTCCCTTTTAATTATATCTGAAATGTTTAAAATTGTAATAATAACTATTTCAATGTGTATTTTTAGGAATGTAAATCATATGCAATCCGGGCATGTAATAAAAAAGTGGAGTTGGCTCTTCAAACAGGTCTTTTTGTTTTCCGAAGCTGTTTCCTTTTTTTTTTTCCCTTAAGAAGGTAACATCAACTTTACCTCAACATAATGTTTTACAAGAAAAGAACAGTCTGCAAAGATTATATCATGGTGAGGAACAAAGGAAAAATTAATAAATGGATATCATTCATTGAGGAGAATGGAGTTAATGATATTTGTGAATATAATAATGAATCTGGAGTAACGTATTGTAATGTTTGTGGTTTGATGTTTTCATTTGTATACATATATAAAGGAAAATAGCAGCTTGTAGCTTAGTAAAACGTCATGACAGCGCAAGCTGCTTCCCCCCCTCAACACTCATTAAATTGTCAGGGTTGCCAGGTTGATTTTCTCTTTCTTTTTTTATTACAAGCCCGATTTGCATATAATTTACATTCCTATGTATTTTTATCATATTATCAATTTTATTTATTGGGTTTGTTAATGAAAACTTAATTTGGAGTCGCATTTCCTTTCCAAATCAATTATCAATATATAATTGAGATAATCATTAAGAAATGTACTATTTTGATGGAAAGTTATAAGTGATTACAAAATGTGTTACTTTTGACTGTATGAAGTTTTTATAACAACTTTAAATGATGATTAAATTGTTGAATATGTCGAATAAAAAGAGTAGACGCTAGATCAGATTATGGTTAAATAGATAATATTATTTGATATAATTATATATTCCTAATTATGTAATATGAATTATAGACTTCTCTTAAAAATATAATTTATATATTTAGTTTCTCAGATGTCGAAAATTTCATATAAATTAATTTTTAGAATTGGGTTTGGCAAGATCTGAGGCTACAATAGTCGCTTGATTAGAAAATCATAAGAAGTATAGTAATTTTGAGGTGCAATGCCAACAAAGGTACCTTAAATTTTATACTCTTATTTATATTGATTTAGTATAAAGTAATTTTGTTAACCAGAACAGTATTCGAGTTCGGCTTTTTCGAGTCCATGCAAAAATAACTCAGGTCTCATGCTCTGAAATTAGTAGCTGAGGATTTATGGTTTTGTTCATAACAAATTTTTAATATACAAAAATTATTAATAATAAGCTGTTCTTATGTAAAAAAGCAAAATAATCACAGCTACATTCTCCTTCTTCAAATGTAATCGTCAAAAATTCTGCCTTTATTCAAGGGTACTATATTTTTTATGTCATCATCTTAGGCGGGTTTTTGGAATTGGCTCTTTTTTCACATCTCTAATCATTACTTATCAACCGGTTAAAAAGGTAATCGCACCAGTATAAACTATTACTCGTTTATTTAGCAAAAATTATATTCATCCTTCTTTAGAAGGCAAAATCGCACTTTAATATACATAATGTTTTAAAAAAGGTATGATACATAAAATAGAGACAATTATTTTAAATATGTGAATGGATCTTTAAGAAATTTTCTTTATAACTAGCAAAATTTAGATTCATAAAAAAGTCATGGTCTTCTCCTATCAAGTAGAAAAAGAAAAAATCTGTTTCTCCTTTCCTTCTTTTTCTGCTAAACTCGTTTTTTGATTTCATCTTACAATTGTATCGGTTCTAAGATGAAACACAATGAAATATTTGTGTTCTCGGCAAATATGGAGAAATCCCAACACTTAATGGTGATGGAAGCTATCTAAATTTAAAAATGAAAAGGAAAAAATGTTAACAGCTACGTAAAATCTCTATTTAGCTATGAGAAGTGCTCTGCAATGTGTATTAGGAAAGTGTTATATAAAAAAGGTCTCGTGAGTGACCCAAAATATGTCTAAAGCATTTTTTTTAAAAGCAGAAAATTTTTATGGGCGAAGAAACTCCAGTTTTTACCTTCCAGAACATTTATAGATATATCAGGTATTACCACTAGAGAAATAAAGCACCAGTTCCCGACAATATTATTGGAGAAATGTATGTTATCTGAAATAAGCAGGTGACGTCATTTTTACTACTCATAGGAAAGATTATGGAGAAAAGTAGACATATTCCTAACGTTTTTAATAAAGGGAATATTGCAATGATTCATAAGAAGTGAGACAACACAGATTTCAATCATTGGTAGCCCATAACTGTCCTTAACGAGTCTAACAGGATTAACGCCGGTGTCATTATAAAGAAAATTAGCCTTATTCTCAACATAAAAATTTAACCACTACACAAAGTATTGCTTAAAGGAAGGAGGAACTACGACCTATCATTGAATGTTCAAACGGCTTTAAAATTAATTTATAAAAGAAATAAATTTGGTGTCATAATTGCCATTAACATCCAGAAAGCCTGTGACTCTATTGTACACGATCATTTGCTGAAGGTAGAAATGTCATATTTTCCAAAACACTTTTTCAATTCCTTGACAGCATTATTTTTAAATGAAAAATCTACCATACCAATTAACGGTAAAGAGGAAATATATAGCGTTAAAAAGAACCTGTCGACAATGTTGCTCAGTTGTTCCCCTTCTATTTGTAATGACAATAGAAGATATGATTAAGAAGATAATTCAGAAGTACAGACGGTTTGGAATTTTGTTTGGTGACACCAAAAATATAAACAATTGATAAACAGACGATGTCAGGCTTTAACTCAAACTAGTTCATGTTCACAGCTATCTCAAAGTGTATAAGTTATTTCGGCATTCTTTTTTGAATTTAAAAAAGATGCCCAGACTAAAATTAAATATAGCGACTATTTTGATTCTCCTATCGAGGGAATAGTAATAAATGTCTGCCAAGTTCAGAAAAGAGTTGAAAATTTGGGATCACCTGGGATAGGGAAGATGCCTCGACTTCAAATTAGTATAGGATAAAAACCATAATCTACAAGCGGATTAGTGAATTCAATGTGCTTCTATTGCTTTATAAAGCATTGACCACTCTATGGATACTTTGGGTGCTATTGAAGAATAGGATAAATGGCCCAATAATCTATTCTATCGCCTCAATGTTTTAAAAAGATTGTTAAAGCGAAAATGACGCAGGTTAACTTCTAAATCCACAATTATTCCAAAGATCTATCACAAAACTCTTTTTGATTTAACGAGTTCAATGAAGGAGTTGAGTGAAATAGTGAGGGCATGTTCATTTATTTATTGACTTTATTTTCTTTTATTTCAACTGTTAACGATGCTATATCTATTTTTGTTACATTTGATAGGCCTTTATGGAGAGGAGAAATTTCAAATTAAAATATTTGTTTTTGCTATAAATAATACATCCCATCTTTTTTTTCGTTTTACATTATATATTTTAATATAGTTTTATAAAAAATAACACATTATTAAATTGTGAGATTCACATAAAATTTATCGGCTCTTATGTTTTGTAACGTGACAATATTAAAAAATAAAAATCTATAAAGTTTACATAAGTTTGTACTGTATTTCTTACAAAACACGCACAATAAAATTGGTAATAGGCTTAATATAGAGATAAAAGTTTAAGAACATTTTGATTTAATTTTTATCAAATACATATTTTTTAATTACTTGTGAATAATTAAATATTAAATATATTTCTCTAAAGGAGGCACCAAGTAATAATCCAATATATCCACCAATTTCTGCTATCATACTAAGAAAAGAGTATAGAACCAATTCTTCTTGTAATATGAACCTTGGAGTTAAATATACATATTGAAGAGATGTAGAATTATATTTCTCTTGTGTTACATAACCAAACTTATTTCTCGCTCCAATATTAATCAAATGGAAATTACACGGTTGTGGACATAATTTATTTGCATTTACAAGCATTAAATTTCCTGCAAAATTATTATTAAATTTGTTTTAATATAAGTTTTAGTTACCTAAATTCCATGCTCTTTTTGAATCATTCGAGTTTTCACAGGCAATAAAGTCATGATTAGCCAACCACATAGAAACGCATCCAACTTCTATAATCATTCTTTTCCCCACTTCTTTATAGAGACATGTATCGTAAGACTTATCTAGACATCTTTCTTGCTTCGAAGAAAAATATTTTTTACTCAGTCTAACTTCTTGATATGTTAATTGACTTTGCATAGTTGTTTTTAAAAACATTTTATAACTTAATTGATGGTTAGTAACCAATAAAAACTGATCCCTAGTATGAAAATAAACCTTCACCAATGTGGTACTAAAAAGAAAAAAAAAATGTTAGAGAACACAAGAACGTTGAAAAATTAGGTATTGGACTTTTTGATCTGGATACAATGAATGTATTAGCCCTAAATCCAAAACTGATCTTAGTTTCTTTCTCACAGGTCTAGTTTCTGAGGTTTTTGGGTCTATAGTAATTCATGACTTATCCTGTCTAGTCATTTCCCACCTCTAAGACAATCAGGAAATTAAAAACACAATGAATAAAATTCTTTAACTCTTACAAAAATGTTTTTACTGTTTTTGTATCTTGTTCTGAACTGGAAATGTTTCCTTTTAAAGGCCGATAAATGAGGAAAAACGATGCTCTACTTTGGACCCCTATAATCTATTCGTCATTTATAGCAAAGATAAATATCATAGTGTATATTATTGAAAAATCTCCCTCCTATTTTTTATTAGTCACAAAATACAATAAATCCAAAAAACTAAACTTGTGGAAGAAAAACTAAGAGCAGCTTTTAATTTTTCACTAATACTTTTTTTTCTATCCAGATCATAAAGTCCATGTGATTTTTTTGTTTTCCACAGTGTAATTAATAATTCTTCAACATCTAAATATTGTCAAACTATTTAATTCTTATTAGATGTATAATGTTAACAAAAAAGGGCTCAAGTCCAATTCGCCGTAATAATTATTACTTGAAGACTTATTAGCTAAAAATGGATAATTTTCTGACATATTAATTTGAGTTTATTTTCTACCTCTCTCATCTATGGGATGTAGTCTGCTATATATAAGGTTGTCAAATATCTGCCTTCCGCTTTTTTGCTCTTTATTCAACGCTTTATAAAAAGTGTTACAGGGATCGGATTTAGTTCAAATATGCACCGATTGTTCGATAATCTGTTTTCATCTAGACGGCAACTTCATAAGACCCCCCTTGTAGAAGGTAATTTTCCATTTAGTCATTTTTCACCTCTAAGACAATCAGGAAATTAAAAACATAATGAATAAAATTCTTTAACTCTTACAAAAATGTTTTTACTGTTTTTGTATCTTGTTCTGAACTGGAAATGTTTCCTTTTAAAGGCTGACAAATGAGTTCTTATTTGCGAAGAACTCGGACAGCCACTTTTCACAACTCTTTTGAGTTCAACTTCACACCATCTAGAGCATTCGCCATGGACTGGAACAGGTGGTAATCACTTGGCACTATGTCTGGGCTATATGGTGAATACGATAAAACCTCCCATCCGAAATCCCGTAGCTTCTACCGAGTCATCAACAAAGTTTGTGATCTGGCGTTATCCTGGTGGAACACTACACTCTTCCTGTTGGCCAATTCTGGGCACTTCTGGTCGATCGCCTGCTTCAAGCGGTTCAGTTGTTCTCAGTAGATGGTAGAATTAAGCGCCTGGCCATATGAGAGCAGCTCATAGTTAGGAATGTAAATCATATGCAATTCGGGCGTGTGATAAAAAAGTGGAGTTGGCTCTTCAAACAGGTATTTTTGTTTTCCAAAGCTGTTATCATTTTTCCAATATTACTGAGGGGAGAACATCTACCTGATAGTAAAGATGTCACATGAAGGAATACATGCATTAAGGTTAATAAAGCAAATAAGATGTAAACAAAAAGGGCTCAAGTCCTCGTATAATTATTATTAGTTAAAAATATATAATTTCCTGACATTAATTTCAGTTAATTTTCTGCCTCTCATCTATGTTATTATTTATTGTTGTATATATAATGGAGAATAGCAGCTTGTAGCTCAGTAAAACGTCATGACAGCTCAAGCTGCTTCCCCCCTCGACATTCATTAAATTGTCAGGGTTGCCAGGCTGATTTTCTCTTTCTTTTTTTATAACACACCCGAATTGCATATGATTTACATTCCTACTCATAGTGAATGATTCCCTTCCAATCCCACCAAACTCACAGCAAAACCTTCCTGGCCGTCAATCCCGGATTGGCCACTGTTTGGGTCGATTCACCGGCCTTCGACCACGACCGTTTTCTCTTGATATTGTCGTATGTGATGCATTTTTCGTCGCCAGTCACCATTTGCTTCAAAAGTGGGTCGAGTTCGTACCGTTTCAGCAGCATATCGCAGGTAGATTCGGTCCACAAGGTTTTTTTGCGTCAAATAATGCGGCACCCAATCATCAAGCTGCGAAATTCAAAAGACAAAAAGGCGGAAGGGAGATATTTGACAACCTTATACATTTCGGGCCTAGGCTACACTAAGTGTTGCCTGGTGCAATCTGATATTTCCATTGGTAAGTTTGACATTTTTGTAGCATAATCATACTCAGAATGTTTTGACGTACGATCATCATTTGTGTTGTTTACAGTGACTTGAAAAAATTAATTTGGTAAAAAAAAGGAATTAACTCGTGAACATTTTCGTGCGATCATTTTTCACAACTTCCGACGTGGATTATCACAAGAGTGTATCGATGAACTTAAATCTTTGTATGGTGATGAAGCACCACCCTATAGCACTGTGAAAAATTGGTTTAATGAATTCAAACGTGGACGACGCTCGCTCAAAGACGAATTCCGTGAAGGCCGTCCAAAAACGGTCGTTGTGCTAGAGAACATTTCGGCGTTAGTGAACTCATGTGACATACCGTGAGGTAGAGGCATCCTTGGGAATTTCTTCCACCAGCATTCATTCGATATTGCATGAACACCTGGTCGTAAAAAGGGTTTGTTCTCGTTGGATCCCGCACAATTAGACAATCGCTCAAAAGTAGGCTCGTGTCGATTGGTGCAAAGAAATGTTTAAAAAATACGCTCAAGATGCTTCAAAAGACGTTTATAAGATCGTCACAGGTAACGAATCATGGATCTATGCGTATGAGCCCGAAACAAAACAACAATCGACCGTGTGTGTCATCGAAGACGAGCCTAATCTAACGAAAGTTGTTCGTGGAAGAAGCACTTTGAAGCAAATGGTCGCCTGCTTCTTCAGTAAAACTGATCATGTGGCGACTATTTCACTTGAGCATCGTAAGACGATCAATTCTGAGTGGTACATCACAATTTGTTGCCTGAAGTCTTCGGAGAAATTTGAAAAACGAACAAGAGAAGACGAATCATTTTTCACCATGACAATACGAGTTCTCACATATTGGCTCAAACCAGTGCCTTTTTGACCGGTCAAAACGTCGAATTGATGGATCATCCGCCGTACAACCCTAACTTGGCACCCAATGACTTCTTTTTATTTTTGCACATGAAGAAAAAAAATGCGTGGCCAACAATTTTCGTCGCCAGAAGATGCTGTTGAAGCGTTTAAAAACCATGTTTTGGGAGGAGTCTCAATCGGAGTGGAAAAAGAGCTTCGCCAATTGGTTTGAGCGCATGTAAAAGTGTATAAACCATGCTGGATAATACTTTGAAAAACAATAAAACCATTTTTGATGATAAATATTCGCATTTTCATTATTAGGCCAGAAATATATATAGCAGCCTACGTATATATAATATCTATATAATCTATTTTTTGTATGTTTTTCTTTGTAAATATAAATGGTAGCCTTGTAAAACGTGATGACTGCTGAAGTTGCTTCCCTATAGAACATTCATCAAATTGTCAAGGTTACCAGGTTGATTGTCTCTTCTTCTTTTCTTACATACCGAATGTGCATATTATTTACAATTTTATATATGTATATGTATATATCACCAATCATTCAATCTTAACATCAATAGTAACTTTTGCAAAACTTAAATATTAGAAGTTTATGCATAATCCAGTCCTTCTTTATATATATAAGGATTATATATCCTTTGAACTATTTGTGTGGATTAAGTTTTCTTGTGTATAAAATAATTATAAATGTATTATTTTTTTATAAAACTATTTCATATATAAATAAATATTTAACTACTTACTACCAAATTTTCAAGTAATAAAAACCATAACCAAACAATTTTTGAGGAAGCTTAATAGTAAAACATTTGCCAAGTTTTGGGTGTCGATTTTCAATAGCAAAATGCTTCCAATTTTTTATCCAAAGACCAAATTTTTTCAAATGAGGAACAAAAACAAAAAAACGGATGTAATAGAGGGTAACAAGTTCATCTATCTGGAAATTATAGTGCATAAATAAATTATTTTATTAAACAATTTATATTAATAATTGACTATTATTAATGTTTGATTGTTTCAATAACTTAAAAGAGAAGACCAGTTTTATGTATGTTCACTTTGTGAGATTTAATATCTTGATTATCTCATATATTTTTCAGTAATTTAGTGAAAATGTTTTTATTGCTTTATTTCTCCTACTGTAATGTTTCATTTGTGATTATATTTAGTTATATCAAGTCAATTCAATTGTTTAGTCATTGTTATGTTTAATTTTTCCACGACTTTTAACTCCATATTTTGTTTTTTAAACATTATTTAAGGAACTAAGAAACTAATATATGTATGTAACGTTATTTCTATCACATTATGATTTTATTATATGATGATACCGCTACACAACATTTTAGTTCAAATCCTCAATATTTCTCTTTCGATATAGTAATCGTTACTATACTTGTAAATAATATTATGTTTGAAGAGTATTTTTTTTTCTAAAGGCTCTCATATTTGTATAACACGTATAATGCTATTTTTAAAAACATAACACATAATAACAATTAAATAAATAAAATGCCTGGTCAAGTGAGCTTAAAATCTTTGATCTCCCATAATGTAGGTAATAATGTGCGGTGCTACGACAAAAAATCTGGGTAATTATTTAATCATAAAAGAGTTTGACATTGCTTCTACAGGCTTCTCAAAATCTATTGTCCCACAAAGAGTTAAGATCGGTCTAATGGCCAACTTAAACTATAATAAGTATCAAATGTTAGAAATTGAAATAATAATTTCAAAGTAGTTATTAATAATATTATCTGTCGGATTTAAGATTTTTGGGAACATTTCACTATGGTATTGTATATCTACAATTTTGATAGAGTCTGGGATCCATCTGGTGATTCTCAAATGAGGGTCCCATCAGGGATTTGAGACCTTTTTGGAACATTTATCTCTTTTATGACATTGAAAACCCTCTTGGAATCATAGTTTACGATAGGAGTATTTTTGTATTTATGAAACTCACTATCGTAGTTCATGGATACGGCCGACATTTTACTCAGTTTGACGTATCCCTTATTCTTTTCAATCGCATCCAGACATTTACTTTTGAGTGGTTCAAGTCTAGTATGATTGCATAGATTTCTCTCAACTTTTTTCAAATCTAGGACAACACTACCTTACACTGGGACTCCATTGACTTTGTGATGATGCAGTAAGAGAGAATGACTTTTTCAAAAGAGATTTCTGTGAAATTGGCAAAATTTGAATAGCTAACGATATTGAGTGTAAAATTGCGGGAGACAAGTATTGTGATGATATCATTAATGAAATTAAAAGTATCAGGGTTGTTTTCAAATATGTTCGTTGAATAGATATCTATATTCAATTTGTGATTATAGCTTTGAACATTTTGTATAATGATCAACTTTCTCAAGGCTTCTGTTCTAAAACTGCGAAGATGGCATTTCACTAACCTGGAATCCTTCTCATTACTTTAAATATTTTCTATCTCCATTATCTAGAATCAAGGATTCTACGTTCACTCGATTAGACATTTTTTTTATTATTCCTTTATCTATAAATTTATTAAATTGTTAATCGTTTTATGCATTTAATAATTTTGTAATTTTTATTATATGTCTTCTAAATATATATATCAGATTTTTCCTATATTCGTATAATTTGATGATGTTACTAACAAAAGGACTCACATCACATGCATAATTTGATATCCTTCACAACATATAAATATGAATCAATCTTTTTTCGAGTTGAAATACTGGGTTGAGTTTCAATATATATTTATATCTTGTGATTATACTTAGTTTCGAATTTATTCAAAATCTTAAAGGGAGGATAAGTCTCTCAATCGATTGTTATTCTTTTTTTCAATCTAGTACTTTTTTTTAATCATTGATTTAATGTGCTCATGGTTACAGGAGTAATATTTGACCTAAATTTAGATACTTTACTGGAGAACAGAGGCTAAAGCAGTAATTTAGTTTGTACATGCAGGGGGCATGTACTACACATTTTTAAGATTTGCAGTCTAAAGCAATCAAACTATTCTAGTTTGTTATGCAAACTCAATGTCAACAAAATAGGGCTCAAGTCAAATTATCTATTATCATTATTAGTTTACAGCTTAATAGCTTATAATATATAATTTCTCATATATGTATATGAATTTCAATTTATTTCACTCCACCTTTTTAGAACTATGATTAGAGTTGAAAATCCTAAACTCTGTCAGTATGTTTTATTTAAAAAAAGTAAAAATTGATATGGTAGCCCTAAAGTTGTAAACAATATGTCTTGCGGGTATGTAAAAAAAAAAAGGGAGAGAAAATGATTACTCTGACAATTTGATGAATATTTGAGATAGGATAAAAAATGAATCAAAATAGCAAAACGCACATGTTAGCTTAGATAGATTTCTAGGAATGTAAATAATATGTAAATGGCGTGTGTAAAATAAAAAGAAAGAGAAAAAAACAAGATAAATTATATACTAGTCTATCCATTACTCTATATAACTAGGGATGGGATTTTAGTTCAGAAAAAATAAAGTTTCTTGATTAGAAATGGTAAAACGCTAGATACTTGCACTCTTTCTTTAATTATGTTCATTCTGTATTAAGTTAACTCTGACAATTTGATGAATGTTGAGAGGGAAGCAACTTGAGCTGTCATGACGTTTTACTGAGCTACAAGCTGCTATTCTCCATTATACATACAAATATAGACATCAACAATAAATAACATTATGTATACCATAGATGAGAGGCAGAAAATTAACTCAAATTAAGGTCAGAAAATTAGATATCTTTAGCTTACAAGTCGTAAACTAACAATTATTACGAGAACATGAGCCGTTTTCAAACATTGTATTTGCTATTATAGATGTTTTCCCCTCAGTAATAAAGGAAAAATGATAACAGCGTTGGAAAACAAAAAGTACTGTTCGAAGAGCCAACTCCACAAAATTTTGCACGCGGCATTTTGCATATTATTTACATTCCTAGAGATTTCCTTGTACATAGGTATATATATATATATATTTGACTTCTCTTCGCAGAATTTACCTCGAAGTAACAAGGTAAATTATCTACTAGTCTATCCATTACTCTATATAACTAGGGATGTGATTTTAGTTCAGAAAAAATAAAGTTTCTTGATTAGAAATGGTAAAACGCTAGATACTTTCGCTCTTTCTTTAATTATGTTCATTATGTATTAAGTTATTGAATGAGATTCATCCTTAAAAGAACTAAAAGAATATTGCCAACATATTTGTAGATTTTATTAAAAATATACAATAATTAATGTTATAATTAGTATTATAATATTCTTCCTTAAATGATATTATTTAAATATTGAAATTTCTACTCCACCTAGGATTAGTATAAGTAAAATATAATCTCCCCCCCCCCCCCACCTAAAATGATATGTACATACAGCTGATATTAGCCAGCGTAATAGTTATATAAGTGAAAAAAGAGCCAATTCAGTGCACCTGCAATGGACGACAGTTGGATGATGGTTCTGGAAACATCAATTGTACTTAATTTATAAAAGCATTACAACATTTTTCGAAAGAAAAAGCAATTCGTGTACCCATCTTTTGAAGAGAATGGCACCATTCTCCATGCAGAATTCCTGCATATTAAGGAAATTTTCAAGAAAGAACTTGGTCTTGGGTTTAAATTTACTCACCAGCTTACCCAAAAAGTACTTTCTCCTCAGCCTATTGAAAGATCTAACGTGGACTTGTGTGTAAGACACTTTAATGAACAATATATATTTATATTAATAAAAAAAAAAGAGGAATTAGTCATCTTTCACGAAAAGGTCTACAGAATACTTGATCATAAGTCTTTCTAATAGTTATTTTTTATTGTATACTTACGTGAATCTATTTTTGTAGTAACACTATCAAGGGAAACAAGTCTCATATTTGCTCGTGTTATCGAGGGTATGAAAATAATTTTCTTATATGGAACTAGCAAAATGTTAAGAATAATGTAAAATTAATAATTATTAACTTGTTTAATTGATGATGCGTTCAAATTCATCTTGTTTTACTAACTTTCCACTGTTTATATTCTTCTCATGGACACGATGATAATATAATATCATTGTATGAAGACAAACGGATTTATAAAAACATATCTATAATCTATATACATTATAATCAATATTATCTGTTATCGTTATAGCCTAATAAAATTATAAGTACAAAAAAAAACAATTAATATTTCCCTATCATTTTGCCAACCAAAAGCTATCAAATGTAAAATAACAAAAAATGCTGAAGTTCCTAGAATTTTAAAAAGTTTTGGAATTGCATTAATGCTTACTCTAACTCGCCATTGACGGCGGCTTCGGCGTCTATGGCGAGGCCTGAAAAAAAAAATCGCGAAATTTTTTTTTCGATTTCTCGAAATTTTTTCCCGTAGAAATCTTCCATATGACCTGTAGATTACGCATACAAAATTTCATGACCATAGGGTAAGGGGTTCCGGAGATACTAAAGGTTACGGACACACAGACAAACTTGAGGATTTATTATATAGATGTCGCTCATATATCCAAAAGGAATTTGTTGACAAAAGAGCAAGGATGAATAGGACTCACGCCAAAATTGTTTTACACAGCGTATTAGACGTCAATGTGACTAAACCAATCTTTTGCCATATATATTGGGCGAAATATAAGCTTAATTTAGTTCTCTTTGGGGAAATCAACTCCGATATTATCGAAAGGAGATTTGTGTGGTTCAGACAATTAGGAGGAGGCAACTATTTTATCAGTTGTCGTCAATTTTTAGTATTTTTCGATTCACAATAAATATTTTCAAGTCGATACTGGAGCACTACAGCTCCTCACAAAGGAGATCCAGAAATTCCTGTCATAGAGTTTCTATCCTTTTATCCACGTGGGATATCTCAATTCTATCTAGTGGATTCCATTGTAGACTCTTACTTAACTTAAAACTATAATTAATCACAAATATGAATAGCGTATGAAAAATATGGCATTTTGAGCAGTACTTTTTGAACAGTACTATATTTCCAGTTACATTAATAGTTGCGATATTCAAAATTCTAGAACAAACTTTATTTTCTAACTTGTTATTATAATAAGAAAAAAGCTATACGAACACATATTTAAATATAAGACATGAAAAAGACACATGTTTATTAAAATATAAAATAATTATATATCCAGGCTACATATATTTATGAGTTCAAAATTAAGACATGAATACTTAAATGCAATCATTTTTTTTTTTAAATTATTGATGGAATTTTATTTTCTACTATTCAACGACTTCATTAACCATGACAAATAAAAAAAATTGTTTTCATTAGAATATGACAATTATCGATAATATCAGAACCAAAATAATGTCTCATCATAGTAAATACTATGTAAGTATGTATTAAAACCGTTTCTTACTGTGAAAGTAGACAACTCATATGCCATTTTTCTTGAAATCACACTTTTTATTTCCGAAAACTCTAAATCATTTTTTGTACTATTTAAATATAGCTTCAAAGAATCTAATTTATATTTTTGCATTGAACAAACAGTGAAGACCGGTGGATATATTTTTTTTTGCTCTTGCATAGATGTCTTCATATATGTTGGTGTATCTGAATATTTCGTTATACACAAGATTGTGTGATATAGAAGTAAAATTATTAGAATAGAAGCACTACCTAAATATAATGTGTTTGCACAAAGTTTTCTGCAATTCATGTTTTCATAAGGAGTTCTCAAAAATAATAAATAGTATGATTACACTTTTTGATACTCTGTTTAAAATCAATTAACTATTTATAATCATTTTGACTAAAAATAAATAATTTATAATGTAATGTAACTTTCAATGGTTAAATACCAAGCTTATTTATCACGATATTGTTAGTATTAAAAAAATGTAATAAACAGACAACCAGAGATTAGCATACATATATTAATTTATTAGATGTTATATTCCATTAATTATATAAAACGATGAACAAGCATTTATTGTGGTCACAAGCTTTATTCTTCATTTATTTTTATTTTTTTATTATTGAGAGGTGTGAAAAATGCTGGAATCCCAGCAAGCGGTAATTTCTTAAAAAGCGCGTCAGTTCAGTAGAGAACCTGCCTAATATCAATAAACAGACTGAGTAAATAAATTGAAAGACCAGATATGTTAGTAAATTATAATTTTGTTTTTTACTTTTTTTTTATTTTATTTTTTCAATAAATACCTCAAAATTGTAATTTAAAAAAATGCAAATCGAGGGTGACAGAAAAAAAGCCAAAAACAGATTTGAATTAAACGTGAAATGTACATTAAGAAAAGTAAGGTTGGGTGTCTTGTAAAAAGTGGGTGCGGATCTGTGTTATTAGCAGTGATGTAAAAAACGGCGATTTTTAAGCGTGCGAGTAGCTCCTCCCCTTGATGACGTCAAAAATGATATGGTAACTATGAAAGCTAGCTTATTTGTTGTCGATATAATACTATGACTGTAGCTGTGACAGTCTTGCTGCAGGCTCAAGACAGCTCTTCTTGGACTTATAGTAATTAATTAAATTAAATTGATGCTTTAGAAAGATATTATTCAAATCAAAATTGTAGATATGACTTTAAATAAACAGGAAATTTTCCAAATTTCAAAATTGGTTGGATTTATTACTATTTTTGTTAAAATTTCATTATTTGTATTCATTTTTAAGAAAATTAAGTACATAAATGGTAATCTCTGCTCTATATTTATATTAATCTTCAAGTTTTTAGTTTGATAATAATGATTATTCATTCATTAATAAAATAAAGCCTAAATTTTATAGATATTTGCATATTTAATTACAATGATTGAAGATTTAATAATGATATTTATAATTATTCTACCTTTTCTATAATTCAAGAAAATGGCTGAAAACTTATTAAAAATGTCAACAAATGATACATTTTATAGGATAGAAGTATAAATATTTGACTCCATAAAGTCATTTTTTGAGAGATATTAACATTAAGAATGTTTTCAACCAATATTGAAGGAAACGTTGTGTGATATTATCGTAACTTTTATAATAGATAATATAATATATACATATAATAAGAATTATCATGTCAAAAGGAAAAGGAAAACAGCTTGATGATTTATGAATGATGAAAGAATATTATATAGGGTTTCAACTAACAGGCATTTTGAGAACAACTCGCATGCTTAAAAATCGCCGTTTTTTACATCACTGGTTATTAGTAATGTAACTTTGTTATAGCACCAGGACAAAGTGGTTGATAAATATACGGTATTGTTGATTAAAGACCCGAACAGGTTTCGATGTGTGAGACGGAGCGTTGTTATGCAGGAAAAGTACTTTCTTGTGTCTGGTCGTACATTGCTCGCGATAACGTTTCACCCGTTTTCAACAACCTCGTTGATACCATCACACACACAACATTGTCTTCTTGCCGAAGCGATTTGGTCTGACATTGACGCTTGGCCAGGATTCACCCACGACTTTTTACGCTTAGGATTGTCGTAGTAAATCCATTTTTCATCGCCAGTTACAATGCGATAAACAAAAACAATTGTACCGATCAAGCAACAATTGGCTGGTCTCTTTTCGATTTTCCATTTGGCTAACGTTCAACACATGTGGCACCAATTTCCCAGCCTTATGGATCTTTGCTATCGCATGAAGACGGGTGCTGATGGCTTCACATGTCACATTCAGTTGCTCAACCAATTGCTGTTGAGTTTGGGTGTCGTCTTCATCCAACAAAGCATGTAATTCGGCGTCTTCAAACGATTTTGGCCTTCCAGAGCGCTCAGCGTCTTTCACATCAAAAACACCACTTTTGAATTGTCGAAACCGTGTTTTGTGTATTCGAAGTGATGGAACATGTTCACCATAAACATTCAACAGCAATCAGTGACTTTCTGCTGCTTCTCTCTTTTGATTGAATAAGAAAAGTAATGTGTGGCGCAAATGCACGTTATCTGACACGAATTTCTCTATATTCTACGCTTGAAAAAACTATGTTGTAATTAATTTAACAGATTATGACACATGTTGCTTTGAAGCTTGTTGACAGCACAACAAAATGGCATGTGTCAAATTGCTGAATTATATTTATATATGTGCGCCATCTGTTGAAAAAATGAGGAAACAATTTATTTACACACCTAATATATATTTAAGCTATTAGTTTTTAAAATAATAATTATTACGATGACTTAATTAATTAGACTTCAGCCTGCAAGTCTTAAAAATGTGTAGTACATGCAAGATGTTCAAAACAAGTTACTGCTTTAGCCCCTGTTCTCCAGCAAAGTAGCTAAATTTGGCTCTAGTATTATCTCATGGTATATCAGTGCACTAAATCATTTTTTTTAAAATTTATGTATATAATAAGATATGAATGAGAAACTTATCCTCCCTCCAAGACATTTAATGAATTCGAAACTAAGCATTTGCATATGTTATAAATATATATAGAAACTCTACCTAGTACAGAAAACATTCAATTCAATACAGATTGACTCATATTTAATGTTGTGAAGGGTGTCGAAACATGTATGTGAAATTAATTATTTTATCGGTGATAACTTGAAATTATAAGAGTATGGGAAAAATCTAATATATATATTTAGAAGACATATAATTACAAAATTAATAAATGCAAAAAATGATTAACGATACAATAACTTTATACATAAAATAATAGTAAATAAAATGTTTAATCAAGTGAACTTAATATCCTTGATTGCAAATAATGGAGTTGAAAATGTTCAAATTTACAACGCAATTGCAAAAGCAATTATTTCAATAAAGTGCCTGTTGGAATGAATCGTCGATTATCGATGTGAACATGTTGGGATTTACGACAAGGATTTCAATTTTCCGTATGTCAATATGTTCGATAGTGCCTTTATGGACTAATCCAAATCCCTTGTTTCCTTGACGAGTAGGCAATCGCTCTGAGGATAGAGTTGTCAGTGGCTCTGAGAACTTCTATCGTCCTACGAAGAGCTGGCAATTGTTCTAATGGCCAACATAAAAAATCAAAAGTATTAAATGTTAGAAATTAAAGCGATAATTTCATAATAAATATTAATCATATAATATTAACTGTAGGATTGATATTTTTTGGGATGCTTCCCTGGATTCCTCCACTACTGAGATAATTTCATTATGGTCATTGTATATCTCCAGTTTTGTTGGAGTCTGAGTTCCATCTGATGATCATCCAATCCCTCATCCCCTTTATCATATATAACGAACTTGCTATCGTGGATTATGGATTCTGTAGACATTTTCATCCGTTATATGTATTCCTTGTTCCTCTCAATCACATTCAGACATTTAGTTTTGAGTGATTCAAGTGTAATAACATGACATGTTGGTGGAAATATCTGTTAGCTAAACTTATTTCTTAATCTTGGACAATACTTCTTTACTTTCAAATGCCGTAGTATGAAGGATCGGATTTTCCAGTATAGAATATGAAATTGACTAAAACGGTGTTGAGTTGGACCTTCAAGGAAACAAGCGTCTCGGTCTTGTTAGTGATGGAATTAAAAATATCAGAATTGTCTTCAATTACGTTCCTCGAATATATTTTTATATTTATCTCGTGATTAAAACTTTAAACGTGCTGTATAATGTTTAGTTTTCTCAAGGCTTCTGTCCCAAATCCATTTAGATGTCATTTCACTAGCCTAGGGTCATCGTTAAAACTTTAAAATTTTTCATTTCCATTATCAGTGATCAAGGATTTTATGCTAACTCGATTAGTTAATTTATTTACTCTTACTTTATGGATGAATTTATTAAATTGTTAATCGTTTATTAATTTTGTAATTGCCATTAAACGTTTTCAATATATATATATGATTCTTTCTTCACTAATTAAATTATTACGTACATGGCTCGACGTCCGTCACAGCATTTACATTTGAGTTGAAATTATTTTGTACTAATTTGAGTTTCTCTCTCTCTCTCTCTATATATATTTATGTATAATTTAAGCATATATTTAGTATCAAATTCATTTAAAGTCGTAATGACGTTCTATTTTATTGTTTCAATCTTGTACTGAATAAACAATTTGATTTAATGCCGTTATGCATACTGGGGTAGTTTTAAAGTCAAATTTAGCTACTTTGCCGGTGGAAGAGGGCTCAAAGAGTTATTTGGATTGCACTTCTAGCATATATTCCCCATTCTTAAGGCTTCCAGTGGAAAGGAATACATGCATTAAGGTTAATTAAGCAAATAAAATTTTAACAATAAAGGGCTCAAGTCCTCGTATAATTACACAGGTCAACAAATTTGAACTTTCAAAAATCCTAAGGGGTATAAGTATAATAAAAGTTATTTATTTTTGCACACTGATTTCAAATCTGTAATTCTTTTTTTCGAGAGTTATTAGTTAAAAATATATAATTTCCTGACATTAATTTCAGTTAATTTTCTGCCTCTCATCTATGGTATACACAATGTTATTATTTATTATTGATGTCTTCATTTGTATATATAAAGGAGAATAGCAGCTTGCATCTCAATAAAACTTAATGACAGCTCAAGCTGCTTCCCTCTCAACACTCATCAAATTGTCAGAGTTACCAGGTTGATTTTCTCTTTTCTTTTTTTTGGTCCATTTTGCATATTTTTTACATTCCTAGACATTGTTATCACTATAGATGTATAAAAAGGGCCCAGCTGCAAGGCACACCCGATATGGTGTCAATAAAAAAATATGGTACCCTTGAACTAAGGCAGAATTTCAGCCGATTACATTTGAAGGGGCGGAATGTAACTTATTATTTTGTTGTTTTACTTAAGAACAGATAATTATTATTTAGTGGCATTAAAAATTTGTAAAGGCTAGAACCCTAAATCTGTAGCAACTAACGCCATAGCATGAATCCTGAGTCATTTTTGCATGGACTCAGACTTAACTCAAAAATTAATTATTATTTAATCGGTACTAATAGAGTATAAACCTCAATATGTCTTTGTCGGCATGGCACCTCAAAATTACAACACTTTTACACTTAAGTGAATCCTATAATTCATATTACATATAATTAACCCCTTGCCAGGGAATAACGTGTGTAGCACGTGACGATGTACAAGTGCCATTTCGGGCAGTAACGAGCTACACACGTTACAGATTGTGTGCGCTTGCGCGTACATAAGAACATTGTTATATTGCACAGAATTTATATTCATTTTATTGCGTATCAATTTGTTTTATATTCTAAGACAATGGATCAAAAATTTAAATGGTCTATTTCGACACTGTCCAAGCTAGATTAATTTCCCGGTTAAGGGGTTAAATGAAATGGCTTTATTTAACCATATAGTGGCTACTTTTTTTTTATTCAACAATTTAGTTATAATTTAAAACTATTATAATAACTTCAAACAGTCAAAAGTAACACATAAATATTTCCATAAAAAAATAAAATAGGATGAAATTTTATAATGATGATTTCCAATATATATATAATTATATCAGAAAAACTGAACATTGATTCGGAAAGAAAATATAATTTCAATTTAAGTTTTCATAAATAAACACAAAAAAAAAATAAATTAAATTGATAATAATATGAAAATGTACGTTATAATTACAATTTTAAATATTTTAGATATAATTTAAAAGGAAAAAAGTAATAATTGTCCGGGAATTAATTACATAGAAATCGATACAGTGACTACTGTAACAAGTCACTGAATCGATTGAGTATGTTCTCAAAAAATAGAAACATCAAAAAAAAAAAAAAAAAAAAAAAATATTACATAAAAATGGAATAATCAAGTTCATTAAGATCAATATACACGAGATGAGTTAAACTTTAATTATGACATTAGAGAAAAGTACATTCCCTCATCATGCAAAAGTCCCTCTCAAAATCACAATTGACGATCGGAGCATTTTAGTACAAGCAAAAATTATTCAAGTCAATACTTATCAAGGAGACAATATTCTTCAACTGGATGTATCAGGCATTCTTTATACTATCCACTTTTGAATGTTTCAAGTGGAATATCTTTTCGACTATTCTCATAATAATAAGTAGAGGCATTTTTTCTTCTAAGGCTTGTATTATTATTCTCCTTCACCCATTGAAATAGTAGAACTACATAACATAAATACTGTTTTAATTTCGTATAAAATAGGTTCAGGTGTTAAGGGAATGAATAAGGCAAAAAAACGTCCAAGAAAATGCCCATCTAGAAGACAAATTATAGGTTGATCCTTGAAGTCCTTAGTCTCGTTTATTGTCATAAATCTATACTTTTCGTCAATTTACCGTTTTGTTTTGAAAATTCTGACTCGACTTAAGAATTCCAATGATTGGGTTATGGGAAAACAAGAAGAGACGGATTTCTCCACAAATTGGATGAAATTTTTATGTCCTCCGACTGAAAATGGGATATTACGTGATACAAGGTATTACGTTAGATCAGGCGTGAAATCAAATGTACCTGAATCATTACTAATACCATGTTCATTGAATGGATCCGGATTTCTCTTGTGGCATCAGCGATGTAGAAGTCTCATGACCGGAAATTTCTTCATTATAGAAATCGAGAAATGGTATGGCCGGAATGTCATCACACTAGTATCCTTGACAAATTTTCAAACGTTACTACCTCCATCGACGGCGACCCAAGATCTATAATCAAATCCTGAGGCATTCTTTAAATTAATTTAAAAATGACAGTTGTTGTTTTTCAATTGTGTAGAAATGAGTCTGAAAAGAGTGAGTCTGAAATGAGTCTGACAATTACCAACAATTGTCCTTTGCGTGCATGTCAGCTGAGCCCTTTTTATACATCCTTAGTTATTACCCTGAACTAATTTGAGAAGATATCTTCATTAAGGGTTCAATGAATATAACTAGCTTCTACACTTTTAATATTACTTTACTTATTACAATCAAAATAATTTGATTGTATGACATATTAATATACAATCTATTCTATTGATAATAGAAAAATAATATCTAGGAATAGAAATCAATTTTTTGAGAAATCAGAAAGTATGGAAGCTAGTTTTACTGAAATCATAAATACATGGTATATCTAACTTCTCAATAGATTAATTTTTATAAACCTCAATTTAGCTTTATTACTCCTAATTGCAAATATAGAACACAGCAATATTAATAATAAATATCAAAGAAATGTTCAATTTATATTTTTTGATATTTGGAATAACAATTATTCTTAAATATTTATCCTTGTGTACTTAGGTTATTGTTAGTATTAATTCTGTATATCTCACTATATGTATGTATTATGTTGACCATAATAAAATGAAAAATGTATATACTAACAGTAATTTCTTGTTCAATTTTTAATTAACGAAAGGCTTTTTACTTTTAATGCAGGGATATAACTATAAAGAGAATTGATAAAGTAGTATTGCTTACGTATTTGTCCTGGTTAATTTAGTTTTGACCAATAATCATTTATCAATTTACAGGAACATAGTATCTTTATGCTGTATATTGTATAATACATACATGAAAATTAAAACCTAACGTAATTATTTCCACAATTATATATTAAAATTTGGGCTAATGTCATAGATAGGAATGTAAATAATATGCAAATCGGGCTTGTAATAAAAAAGTGGAGTTTGCTCTTCAAACAGGTCTTTTTGTTTTCCAAAGCTGTTATCATTTTTCCAATATTACTGAGGGGAGAACATCTACCTGAGTAAAGATGTCGCATGAAGGAATATATGCATTATGTTTAAAAAAGCAAATAAAATGTAAACAAAAAGGGCTCAAGTCCTCGTATAATTATTATTAGTTAAAAATATATAATTTCCTGACATTAATTTCAGTTAATTTTCTGCCTCTCATCTATGTTATTATTTATTGTTGTATATATAATGGAGAATAGCAGCTTGTATCTCAGTAAAACGTCATGACAGCTCAAGCTGCTTCCCCCCTCGGCATTCATTAAATTGTCAGGGTTGCCAGGTTGATTTTCTCTTTCTTTTTTTATTACAAGCCCGAATTGCATATTATTTACATTCCTAGTCATAGAACACAAAGCTAAATACAATACGTGTCAAAATTAACAAAAATCATTATCTTTTCAACAACATTTTTAGATAAGTTTATCATAAAATCAAATGATTTTTAACGATAAATGAAAAATTCTGATTTTAAAATTTTCTCTTCTGCTAAATTCAGAGCCGTGTGGGGATCCTTTGCCTAATTAAAATGAGTCAAACTGTTTATCTCATATAATTAAATTTTAATTTCAACTATTACAAATTTTAAACATTCAATATAAGAATAACACTATCAGAAGTTAAGATTATATTATATTAAGACAGAATTAGGTAGATGACGACATTTTATATAACCGACTTGGTACCAGGAGTACAGGGCATTGTTTTTATCCAAAATCATAAGAGACTAGAAGAAAGTGATGGGCAAATATATTTAGAAATCTGTAACGTTGATGCAAGTTTTAAAATAAAATCCCAGTGGAGGACAGATGTTTATTAGTATATTCATTCTAAATAAAATAACAAGAAAATAAATGTGCAATGTCAATAAGAACTGAGCGTGAATCAAAAAACACGAAAAGGAGAAAAATAAATTTTTTTTCTAGCTATTTTCAGTTCATTAAATAAAATAAGGCTATTCTTCTAACACGAAATTTTGGTGCTTTTCGTCAAAATTTCAAAAAATAAATAATATGGCATTATAGCCTAGAGTCTATAGTTTAATTTCATAGTGTTTTTTTAGGAATAGGATCCTTCAGAATATACGCAAATGCCTCTCAAATATTTTAATGACTAAACTTTAACTATATTAAGGAGTAAAATATTAGGTTGGTAGAATTAGGTTATTAATTCGCTCATCCCAAATGACGCTCTTCACTTCATTTTCTTTTTTATTCTACGACGCCTCAGCCTTCTATTGAAAATCTCGCTATGTTTTCCTCTAAAAGATCCTCATTTGTGAAAAATATACCTGATATACAAACTACTGAGCATCCATATATAACATTTCGTAGTGTGGACGAGGAAGAAAGACAAAGAGTCGATATATTTAAAAAGTGGTTTTTCCTATTCTCTGGGATCCAAGAAAAGATTTGGAGAACAAACGTCTTGTTTTAGATGGTTTAGCCGTAAAGAAGTTTTTTATCGACGAGGCGAATGCATAAAAGTGTCTTCTATTTCTCAACTGAGTCATTCTCCACTTTCAATATCGAAGATGAAGAGTTGAAATTTGTTATTAGCGTACGTAGAGTTTGTTAAACAACATTTTCTTTCTTGGCTATGGTAGATCCATAGTTCTGAGACTCTATGCTCATGATATAAACAATGGATTTACACATAAACCACATATGTTTCATACACTTTACCAGATGAAACTTGATATCGAGCGCCAGCTATCCTGAGGGAAACTTTAGAAGGAACCATCTAACAGATAGTTCGATTAGTCTTTCGCCCCTAAATTGGAACACCACCAAACAATTGTATTCATCTCTTAACATCGACATACTTGCTTTTTATCATCTACTGTTCTGCATCATGTATAAGCTCCTTACGAAATTGTGTAACATTGTTATCACCATGGACTAATTTGAAAGGATATCTTCATTGAGAGTTTGATGAAACTTTTCATTTGGTTATTATTAGTATTTATCCTGTATTTCTCACTGTATCTAGATGTTGACCATAAAAAAATGATAAATGTATACATATACTGACAATAATTTCTTGTACTTAAATAACTCCTTGAATATTGCATAAAATGGATTAATAAGGAATGCATTAAAGAGATTAGACCCACAGCTTTCAAACAAGATGTCAAGCGCCCGATAAGAGCCTTTAAATTTGAAGAAATCGTCTATATAAGTGCGTAAATTTTCATCCAATTTTAAGCAAAAATGCGCTAGAAATCTAAGACTCACGGTAGATCTAATAAAAAACAAGTGCTATAGACTGTAGTAGTAGCGCGCATAAGAAGACTCTGACATCAGCTGAAGATAACTAATTTCAAAAACATGGATCCTCTACTTAATTAAAAGGCAACTTCGAGGAAAGAGTGGGATCGCAGGGCCATGGATATCCAATGAAAGGAATAGTGTTCCTTGAGTCATGTCTCAGTGCCCTTCATCTTCATCATCATGGATATGAACCGAACTGCTTTGAGGAATGCTGGATCGATTAGTCCCAACTTACATTCACCAATTTTGCCTGAGGATGATGAAAATCCTATAGGTTTGCATGCTGAATGTCCTAACACACTATCAACCTGAAGGAGGATTGCCAGAACAATTAACTCAGGAAGAATTGTGTGATCTTTGTAGAAATTTTTCACTTTCCAAATAGGATTCGGAACTTCTTGCTTCTAAGGTGAAAGAAACGTTTCTATACAATAAAAACATTAAAATGAGCTATTTCAGAAATAGAAGTGATAGGTTGTCCTCATTTTTCAGTGTTGATGGCCCACTTTGCTATTGCAAAGATATTGCAATTAAAGGATTGTTGACCTATCGAATATGATCCATCTGGTTGGTGGCTTTTTATAGATGCATCTATGCCTTCTATTCCTATTGCTCATTCTGTTCAGCTAAGAGAGACTCATACCAACATGGACATTATACTCAAAGCAATAAATTACCAAGACCATAAGTGATACTTATTTGGAGATTTAAGGGTTATAGGTAGGAATGTAAATCATATGCAATTCGGGCTTGTAATAAAAAAAGAAAGAGAAAATCAACCTGGCAACCCTGACAATTTAATGAATGCCGAGGGGGGAAGCAGCTTGAGCTGTCATGACGTTTTACTGAGATACAAGCTGCTATTCTCCATTATATATACAACAATAAATAATAACATAGATGAGAGGCAGAAAATTAACTGAAATTAATGTCAGGAAATTATATATTTTTAACTAATAATAGTTATACGAGGACTTGAGCCCTTTTTGTTTACATTTTATTTGCTTTTTTAAACATAATGCATATATTCCTTCATGCGACATCTTTACTATCAGGTAGATGTTCTCCCCTCAGTAATATTGGAAAAATGATAACAGCTTTGGAAAACAAAAAGACCTGTTTGAAGAGCCAACTCCACTTTTTTATTACAAGCCCGATTTGCATATTATTTACATTCCTAGTTATAGGTATGCTCATGGTAGGAATGTAAATCATATGCAATCCGGGCATGTAATAAAAAAGTGGAGTTGGCTCTTCAAACAGGTCTTTTTGTTTTCCGAAGCTGTTATCATTTTTTTTCCCCTTAAGAAGGTAACATCAACTTTACCTCAACATAATGTTTTACAAGAAAAGAACAGTCTGCAAAGATTATATCATGGTGAGGAACAAAGGAAAAATTAAAAAATGGTTATCATTCATTGAGGAGAATGGAGTTAATGATATTTGTGAATATAATAATGAATCTGGAGTAACGTATTGTAATGTTTGTGGTTTCGAGATGAAGACCTTTCGAAAGTTCAAACTCGTCCAACACTTAAAAAGCCTAATTCACTTGAGGAATATGGAGTTTTATTCAAAGAACATTATTGAAGATGATCCTACAAGTTCCAATTTCATCACCGACATGACAAAGATGCTTGTATCCTGTAATATGCGAATCAGTGTCGTGAGTCATCCAAATTTTATAAAGTTTATGGAGCTCTACACAGGAAAAACTGTTCCGTCTCGCTATGTTATGACTAAGTTAATGGAGTAGGATTGTAGGATCATCTTCAATAATGTTCCCTGAATAAAACTCCATATTCCTCACCTGAGTTAAGCTTTTTATGTGTTGGATGAGTTTGAACTTTCGGAAGTATCTCAACTCTAAACCACAAATATTACAACTCAATACTCCAGACTCATTATTATATTCACAAACATCATTAACTCCATTCTTCTCAGTGAAATTGTTCATTGAACTGCTAATATATATTTTGTATATAAATTTATTATTTGAAAATAAAGTTACTATTTCTTAAAAATTAAATATATAGATCTTTTTATTTATTCCTAATATTTTAAGTCATTATTGTTAAAACAAATAATATAACATTAATTTATTACCTTTTCTGACAACATATATGTAAGAGGTACAACTTATCTTTATTGAAAATCTATTTCTACCTTTCCTTGTACAACTTATTAAGGCTTTTAGTCAAAAGGAACACAAGCTCTTTGGTTAATAATATAGTAATTATAATGTTATAAAAAGGTTCAACTCCTCGTATAGTTATTAGTTAAAAATATATAATTTCATGACATTAATTTCAGTTAATTTTCTGCCTCTCATCTATGGTATACATACATAATGTTATTATTTATTATTGATGTTTTCATTTGTATATATATAGAATGGAGAATAGCAGCTTGTAGCTCAGTAAAACGTCATGACAGCTCAAGCTGCTTCCCCCCTCAACATTCATTAAATTGTCAGGGTTGCCAGGTTGATTTTCTCTTTCTTTTTTTTATTACAAGCCCGAATTGCATATGATTTACATTTCTAGCTCATGGGTATGCAAGGAGGGTTTAAAAATTATAGCTGCTTTCTTTGTCGTTGGGATAGCAGAGCAACTGGGAAGCATTATGAAAAGCGTGAATGGACAACATGGGCGTCATATGTGCCAGGAGAAAATAATATTAAATTTAAGCCTTCAGTAAATCCTTAGAAATTATTTTACCGCATCTTCATATAAAACTAGGCTAAATGAATAATTTTGATAAAAAATGGCAAAAGACGATTCCGAAGGTTTTTAATATCTGTGTAAGAAATGTTCTTATATAAGCAACGCCAAAATGAAAGAAGGTATATTTGTGGGCCCAGAGATAAGAAAAGTTCTTTATGATACTGATTTCGGAAACACGCTTATAACATCAAAAAATCCTTCAAATGGGATTGTGAAAACTTTCTGAGCAACAATAAGTCGACGCAATACAAAGATGGTGTGAAAAAGCTCCTTCATGATTATGAAAACTTTGGATGTCTCTCAAGATACATTTCCTACATTCACATTTAGATCATTTCCCTTTCAATTTAGGAGCTGTTAGTGATAAGCAAGGAGAACGTTTTCATCAAAATATTTAAAAAAATTGAAAACAAGACATAAAATAAAGGGTTTTGGAATGCAAGCATGATGAGAGATTATTGTTGGATGTTGTATCGTGATGAGCCTGAAAAGAAGTTCAAGCGTAAATCTAGTAGAAAAAATCAGTAATTTCTTTGAAATTATATTTTAAATCTTAAAAGAATTATGTAAATTATGTTGTCTTTTGATGTTGATAAATTAAAATGCTATATCTTTTCAATATAACTAATTCATGGAAAACATAAAATTCCTCATTTGAAATTATATAAAAAATTTGAGCAGAATACGATTGACGTTAACAAAGACAATTAATGATTATTCCTTGTTTTCCACTTTAGAAATGAAGAAGGGAACTCCGTACTAGGAATGTAAATAATATGCAAAATGCCGCGTGCGGGATTTTGTGAAGTTGGCTCTTCGAACAGTAATTTTTGTTTTCCAAAGCTGTTATCATTTATTACTGAGGGGAGGACATCTTCCTAAGAGTAAAGATCTCACATGAAGGAATACATGCATTAAGGTTAATCAAGCAAATAAAATGTAAACAAGAAAGGGCTCAAGTCCTCGTATAGTTATTAGATAAAAATATATAATTTTCTTTTTTTTTACAAGCCCATTTTGCATATTTTTTACATTCCTACCAATGAGAGGCGTAGGTGTCAAAGAAGTACACTGAATGTACTTTTTTTCAAACGTTTGAAGTAAAAGTTCAATTTTAGTTATCTAAGATTTTAATACCTAAAGTAATAATAAATCCATTAATATAGGTCAGATCCCAAGCTTCATTGGTATCGATATAAAACTCTTCCATAACACTATGTATTTGGTATATTAAAGCTTGAGCTTGTTTGAACTGGGCTTGAAAATATTGAGGCTTTGGATTGTTTGGCTTGGTAAAACTCGACTTGTTTACATCAATAGTTTCTATTTATATACCTATATATAATTTATACTTAAATTCTTAAGGGAGAATAAGTTTCTCAACCAATTCATATTTTATTTTTTCAATGTAGTATCTTCAAAAATATTCATTTAATGCACTCATGCACACTGCACCTATACTAGAGCCAACTTCTTCGCCGGAGAACGGGGACTAAAACAGTTACCTGAATTGTACTATTTGCATGAACTACACATTTTTCAGGCTTGAAGTCCAAAGGAGTAAATGAAAAAAATGAAATAAAAATTGTAAACAAAGGCCACCACCAAGATTTTACATCTATAGTGATTATTATTCTGACATTTTATATGCCCTAAGCGATATTGAAAAATATTATTTCACTAAATAATACACCCCTTTTCTTAATAATTTTGTTATTATAATTCTCTTTTAAAATCGTTGTCAAAAATAACCCACAAAACCCTTTTGAGCAGTCGATTTTCACAATTAGATATAAAAAGAAGGAATGAACCGATTTTTTGGCCATAAACAAAGAAAACAGTATTAGTTTTGTAATTTTTTGCCAAGTAAGAGTATAAGGTTGTCCCTTTCTACACTAAGGAATTCAAAGTATAGCTGAAAGAATAAATAACATGATGAAAAAAAAAAGCCCACATCTTTACAAATAAAAATCTATTAATAATATATTTAAGATAAGATAATTACTTCGAATCAAATTATAAACCAACATAGAAAAATGCACTTAATGAAAAAAATACTAAACAAATTAACATACTTAGATTTAATATCTATAATAATTGGGTTTAAAAGGGCCCATTTTATTTAAACCCATATACTTTGCCTGTTCATCAGTTAGTTCAGTTAAATGCGAATCAAAGGCTGTTAAATGAAGACTAGCAACAAACTCATCCATCAACTTAGGCATTAAATATACCTCAGATTTGTATCGACCTGATGGAGCATTGTACAACTCTGTAATTTAAAATATATATTAGAGGCAGAACGAACCATTTTGGTATACCTATCAATGCCAATGCTTGTGTACATGTTGTAATTGAAACGACATTGCTTGGTACAGAAGAACAGGATAAATTAACACGTCGGCCCTCAGCTAGAAGAACCATTCTCTTTCCATTAGGCCAAAGTATATGGTCCACTTGTGGTCGAACCTTCTCCCATGTTAGATCTTGAGTTTTAAGAGAAATTACATCGATTTCAGAATTTGAATGTCCCATATTACACACGATTGTCCCATTTTTTAATTTATCCATATGTTCACGTGTCACAACAGACTTATTGCCAGTGGCAGTAATAACTATATCTACATGCTTGACAACTTCAGAGAGTTTTACAACTTGAAAACCTTCCATGCATGCTTGCAAGGCACAAATTGGGTCAACCTCAGTTACAAATACAATGCAACCCATTGCTTTTAAACTGGAACAACATCCTTTTCCAACTTGGCCATAACCACATACAACAACCTGTTCAAGTATTATGTTTATTTGAAAAAATAAATAATAGAAGAAGAATGGTACCTGCTTCCCACCAAACATCATATCTGTAGTCCTTTTAAGACTATCTAAAATAGATTCTCTACAAGAATATAAATTGTCAAACTTAATCTTTATTATGGAATCGTTAACATTCATCGCGGGAGCTAATAATTTAGATGCTTGTGACATTTGATACAGTCGATGAACCCCAGTGATACTCTCTTCTACGATACCTTTGAGCAGTTTGAAGATTGAATTATACTTTTTAAAAAGTAAATGTGTTGCATCTCCGCCATCATCCAGAACTAAATTTGGTTGCCAATTATCGAATGATATACATTTATCAATACACCACCAAAAGTCTTCTTCTGTCTCGCCTCTCCATGCAAACACAGGAATATTATTTTCTGCCAGAGCAGCAGCAACTTCATTTTGAGTAGAATAAATATTACAGGCTGCCCAACGGACCTGTCGAAGAAAATCAGTAAATAACACAACTTAAATAAGGATAAATACCTGTGCACCTAAAGCAATAAGTGTTTCAATTAGTACAGCAGTTTGAGCGTTAATGTGAGTGCAACCAACAATTTTAGCACCACTCAGAGGCTTATCATCCTTAAATTAGATGAAAACAATGGAATAACTTTGTTTGATAACACTGGTAAACAAGAATTGGGAGCAAAGAAACTATCAACAATTATCAGTTGTATTTGAAAAAATGTGTAGTTCGTTTTTCTCAATCTCATATTTTAAAGAAAAAGGAGTTTTATTTTTTTCAGCACTTCGGTTCTCCTAATAGGCATGATTTCGAATTTATACTAATTTCTAACATAAGATATACTATAAATAAGATTAGTGAATTAAAAGAAAAGTAATGTTAAGGAGAAATATGTCTTCTGTAGGAGATTTCTTTAGGGGATTTACAATATCTCGTTTCTTCTTCTTTTCAGTTTGAGATTGGACACTAGATATTTATATTGAGTACTGGTGCTATGAATTATAACTATAATAATCTTTTTTAAGGTAGTCATTAACTCTGGGAATAAATGATAAGTCAAGAAAGAGAGAATAAAAATAAATTAAATTTTGTAGTAATGAGTTTTATGAAGTAAAAAAAAAAAAAAATAACAGATGAAAGTTCGGATGTCATACTCACCCTTTTCCGTTTTTAGAATTTTATAATGGAAGGATAATTTTAAATGTTAATATTTTGGCAAAGAATACTTACAAAAAGTAGAAACAGCCTAATTTAATCAGTTTTTAACGTATTAAAAAAAAAGAAGAAGAAGAAAACAAAGCATTAATACAACACCACAAAACCATGGAATACTAGATATCATGGAATTTAAGCAAAAAAGCGCGTTAAAAAATATGTACATCAATTCAATCATTAGCAAAAAAAATCCCATATTATAAATATAAGAACATAAAATTAAACGAATCTTATTTTTTTCAATAGTTTTTCAAATTAAAAAATAAAGCTTCAATAGCTTTAGAGTATACCATATTTTCCTATGTATAAGATATCTTATTTTGTTCAAAATTTTCACTTTAAAAAAAAGGGTTTCTTAAACATGGAAGTAAGTGTTTTTAGCACCAATATATCTTTTTTTCCAGAATTTTTGTTTGAAAATTGACGGGATCTCTTATACACGGGAAAATATACTAAATAGTACTTTGAAAAAGAAAAATTATATTTTTTAATGATTAAATTAATCTACATAATTTTTCGATATATTTCATGAATAAGTAATAGTGTAAAAATATTTTTATAAATCTACAGCGACACAAAATACCAAAAACAGGTGTGTAACTATTATAATTTATTAGTGATGTAAACAAGTCGAGTATTATCAACTCAAACATCCCAAAGCCTCAGTATTTGAAAGCCAAGTTCAAAGTTTAAAATACAAAGTCCACAAAATACATACGGTGTGATGGAAGAGGTCCTTATAGATACCAATGAAGCCAGAGATCTGACCTATATTCATGGACCTTTTATAACTTTAGGTATTTAAAACTTTGATAACTAAAATTGAACTTTTACTTCTAACGTATGAAAAAAAGTACATTCAGTGTATTGCTTTAACCCCCACGCCTCTCATTGGTGTGTACATATATTCGAATTAAATATTTTTTTTTTTACAAAAAGTGGCCTAACGATGCTACTAATTTGATTGTTCACATTTCTTTTTACTTTTCTTTTAAGCTTTTAGTCATAAGCTTTCAATTATCAAGCCACAAGCTTTTTAATTAAATGGACGAACTATAGCCTAACTTATACTGAATTTTAACAAGCCCCTTTATAAACCAAGCATAGTCTAAAATATCCTCATTTTAGAACTTTTCCTCTAATAATTATAAACTTCTTTGGTCAAACTAAGTTTTGGGTAGTTCTCATGGAAGAAAATTTTTTTTATTACAAAACAATAAATTATGTTTACATACAAGTATCACAACTGACATAATTTTAGATTTATTGACGCTCAACAGGGAAGGGCGCTTTTTTCAAATTTTTAGGGAGAATTATTTAAATTCTATTTTCCAGCACACTTGACATTCTTTTTTTCATGGCTATTGGGCCGGCTGTTTTAAAAAAATCCAACGAATTTTTTTAAACTATCAGTACAAATTTATGATTCAAAACATGCCTTGGACATTCACAGACATTTTTACATAAAGCATTATAAATAAAAAAATGTATATCGTATATTTCAATTAATATAAATTTCTCGTTTATAAAACCTTCAAAATGTTTTCTTAGCCAAAATATTAATATTCCTTCTTCCATCATAAAATCTACTCAAAAAACCGTAAAGGAAGTGTAACAGAAACACCTAAATTTTCTCAACAAAATGAGTTCAAATTTTGTACAACTATGTAGTTCTATCTCAAACACCTTTAAAACTATCAAAATCAAATATACTTGGTTCACAAATGTGTAAAATATGTGCTATTTGATACGAATTAATCTTTACACTCTCTCAACACAGTATTTCTAAAATTAACACTAAAAGTTTGTTCAAAGAGATTAATTTTACTTGAATTATGCAATGTAAACATTCGCTCTTTTGACGACAGTTTTGACTGCCACTCCGAGTAATTAATTAAAATCAACATTAACAGAAGCTATTCATTCATGTTACAATTTAATAAATCCAAGCAATATATATCATTTATTGTATTTTTTTAATGTTAAATATATGCTCAAATGTATGTTATTATATAATTTGTTGCTTCATAATGCGTTTTTAAATGGTAATGAATAGTAAATAAATGAAAGTAGTAATCCAATACTGAAAGTTATACATAACCTTTCAATAACTTAACTGAAACAGGATAGGGCTAGTTGTTCATCTAAAAATATAAAAGGTACAATCTACCATGTCAAAACAGTATTTAATTAAATAGATAGAACTCAAATTGTTTTCAATGGAATAAAATAATTATCACTCTTAACTCACAAATATTTTGACAAGTAACCCTTGATTACTCGAGTTTACGCCAGAAATTCAAAAGTACTCGAATAACAAAGTTTTGTTCACCACATATCACTAAAAAATTAGATATATTAACTGAAGAACAATTTCCAATTAGTTCAGTATTTCTACTTTAATCCAAAACCAAGTACAGAATAATAGTTACCAAAAGTACTGAATATGCCAAAATGTAATAATAATAGGACTCATTTATCCCGATAACCTTTCATGAAGAAAAAAAATTATTGAACTCCACATTATTTCTAACATTATCTAACACTCCCAGAAATTGTTGGTAGTTTCTTTTCTCTAGATAACGCTTGAAATTTGTTAAGATAATAAATAAAACATACTTTTGCTTTATTACGAAGGGCCATGATACCTGGCATTTCCTGCTCTGCTATTTCAATTTCCCGACGACCAAATGCATGCTGGCTAATACGTCTGACACAGAAATCTGAGATACCTTTTGTATTTTTTTGCACTTTATTCCTCGGGGATAATTTTTCTTCGTCAGAGCTACTTTCTGAAACGAATTAAATTTTTTTTCAGCTTTATTATTAATATTTATCTAATTAGAAACTACAATTAGTTACAGAAAGGCATTAAGCATTTACACAACTAATTGCCTATCCAGGTTAAAGTTGTCTATTTAAATTAAACGAAGATATTTACAACCATATTAATATTAATTGCCTTCTTCATTCAAGTTATTGCAATTTTTTAAACAATCGTTATAATTTTATCTGAAATTTGTAACGTGCTTTCAACAAACGATTGAAGAATCGATAAATATCAAGCATTTAGATAAATGTGTCTAGTTTTTTATGTTAGGGATTCATATAAAAATAACTTTCACATCAAAGACGATCAAAAAATTTAATAAAAACAATTAATTAAAGTTATGTAAAAGTGATGAATGATTTCAAAAATGTTTTTACCGTTCCTGAATCTTGTTCTGAACTTGTGATAATACCTTTTTGGACTGAAAAATGAGTTGGTTTCTCTTCATTTTTCAGTCCAAAAAAGGTATTATCTTCTTTGTATTCTTACACTTTATTCATTGTAAAGAGAAATATAATAGTTTATATCATAGAAAAACCTGTGATACTTTATTTAAAAAAAGACCTATTCATAAATGATGTATTTTCTAGTTTATATATCTTCAATTTAGTACATTTTTGGCTCTCCTATTTTTTATGGAAATATAATAAAAACAAAACATTATCGTGATGTTTACGATTCCAATATCTCCTAATTACGTCACATCTTCATATTTTTATTTCAAAACAGAAACAAAATAATTAATGAACTATAAAATGAAAGACAAGCTAAAAACTAGATTCTGAAAATACATAGACTAAAATTATATTCACAGGGACGTCGTGAGGCTTCATAATTATTCCTTTCATTACAAAAAAATGATAAAAAATAAGAAAAACTGTACTTGTCTTTTTTCTAGCTATTTTATTATAAGAAGAAAATTGAAGTACTTAGCTATTACTCAGACATAAAACTAATGTATAAATTATGGATGGGCAACCTTTGTTCACTAGTGGATCAAATTATGTTTTCAAAGATTGACTGCGTGCTAAGAGCCCTAATTATAAATTTGCAAAATATGTATGCATACATATATTTATTTTATAATAATTTTTTTTTAAATTATATGATAATTATAGATTTCAAAGGTCTCCGCAGGCTGGATGAAAAGCTTCTACGGGTCAGATTTGGCCTGCGGGCCGTAGGTTGCCCATGCATGGTATAAATGAATTTATTAAAAAAACCTACTGTCTAAATATAAAAAAAGTTGGTGTTTAATTTTAATTATTCTTAAATCAACTCGCTTGATTACAGAATTTAATTAAAAAATATATTTATTCTAACAGACATACATGAAGAAATGCAGTTGGCATCATCTAATTGATTCAGAATCAATCATTTACTTATTCACTTCTTACATTGTCAAATAAAAAAGAAAAGAAAAGGAAATCCATTACTAGGACACATTTGTACATACAAAGTAACATTTGTGTCGAAAAAAACAATGGAAACTCGCAATTACTATTCAATTGAATGTTGTCTTAAATGCAAGCTATTTTGTTTATATAATTATAGAAAGTTAAGTTTACGATCATGCCGAAACGTCATAGCCTCTTTTTCTATCTCATTTTTGGGAACAACGTTCAGTTTTCAAAATAGGCAACTGAAATTCAGTGACTGCAACCTTATGAATAAAACGAAAAGGGGGATAACAAGTCTAAACTAGTAATGTACTATGTCTTTGTTTTATATACATATATCATGAATAGAGATGTAAAAAACGGCGATTTTTAAGAGTGCGAGTAGTTCTCAAAATGCCTGTTAGTTGAAACCCTATATAATATTCTTTCATCATTCATAAATCATCAAGCTGTTTTCCTCTTCATTTTTACATAATAATTCTTATTATATGCATATTATATTATCCTATTATAAAAGTTACGATTATATCACACAAACCTCCCTTCAATTTTGGTTGAAAACTTTCTTAATGTTAATATATCTTGAAAAATGACTGTATGGAAAAAAATTCCTCGAAGTAAAATATTTACACTTCTACTCTAAGAATGTCTCATTTGCTGATATTTTTAATATGTTTTCAGCCATTTTCTTGAGTTATAGAAAAGGTAGAACAACTATAATTTTATTATTAAATCTTCAATCATTGTTTTTAAAAAATGCAAATATCTAAAAACTTAAAGCTTTATTTTGTTAATGAAATAATAATCACTATTATCAAACTAAAAACTTAAAGATAATTATATATTCAGAGCAGAGATTACTATTCATGTACTTACTTTTCTTGAAAATTTATACAAATAATGAAATTTTAACAAAAACAGCAATAAATCCAAAACTAATAAAACGATTTTGAAATTTGGAAAATTTCCTGTTTATTTAAAGTAATATCCACAACTTTGATTTGAATAGTATATTTCTAAAACATCAATTTAATTTAATTAATTACTATAAGTCCAAGAAGAGCTGTCTTGAGTCTGGAGGAAGGCTGTCAAAGCTACAGTCATAGTATTATATCGACAGCAAATAAGCTGGCTTTCATAGTTAACATATCATTTTTCACGTCATCAAGAAGAAGGGTTTATTTTTACATGCCGGATCGTCGTTTTTCACATCATTGGTCATTATTTGAGATGTAGAAATGATCGCATCTGGTGTGTAAAAATAAGCCCCTTCTCTTAATGACGTGAAAAATGACATGTTAACTATAGAGGCCAGCTTATTTGCTGTCAATAAAATACTATAAATGTTGCTAAGACAGCCTTAATGCAGGCTCATGACCGATCCTCTTAGACTTATTGTAATTAATTAAATTAAATTGATGTTTAAGAAAGATAATATTGAAATCAAAGTTGTAGATATTACTTTAAATAAACAGAAAGTTTTCAAAAATTGAAAATCAGTTTAGTAGATTTGGATATATTATTTTTGTTAAAAGATCTTAAATCATCATTAATTGAATGTTTCTTGTAGAAAAAAACTATACTTCTTACAAGGTATTGGCGTTTCGTATGCCTAAGCATCGGATAAATACGAACTACAATTATTCTATATTG
Organism: Lepeophtheirus nordmannii; assembly: GCA_963680855.1. Taxonomy (NCBI): domain Eukaryota; kingdom Metazoa; phylum Arthropoda; class Copepoda; order Siphonostomatoida; family Caligidae; genus Lepeophtheirus; species Lepeophtheirus nordmannii. The sequence goes on along the minus strand of OY804526.1, from coordinate 7,685,957 downwards.
ACATAGGCGTCAGGTCAACATTTTGGTTTCGTTGTTGTAGCTCCAGACAGACTCACCTCCATGGATAGCAATCTAGAATATTAATTTACGCTCACTAAACATTCTTGCATAAGTTTTAATAAGTCCGAATGGCGCTAATATTATCTATGTGTTTGATTGTAATAACTATAAATACTCAAAGAATAACAACGGAAGAAATACCAACTACAAAAAGGAAAACAGCTTCTTGAAAGAATATTAATGTATGCAGGGTTTCAGCCAACATACCTTTTGAAAACTGCTCGCACGCTCTTAAATGCGCGCGTTTTTACATCTCTAGTCATTATAGAGCTTTCCACAGTCATTGCAGGACTTACATATTCAATAAAGCCTGTGAAGATTTGTAACCACGCAGTAAACTTTTTATGATCATTTATTGCCCTCAGAGAAGACAATTAACTATTTTCCTATTCATAGGGAGGCCCAAACGCTTATCATGCAGCCCCCAAAGTCCATTCATATTTGTATTAAAGTTGAAAGGGACCATCTTAATGTACCATGCTCATGGCATTATACAAGACTTTGAATAATTCACAAGTATAAATTTTATTCTACCATCGTTGAGCAATTCTACTGAATTAAAATCATGAATTGTTAAAATATTTTGTTTTATTGCAGGTTTTTCTAAAATTGAAAAGTTCTTCATGTCATTTCTGAAAGTACATCCAAATTATATGTAATCTGAGGTGAGGAATAACTTGACTAGAGGGAAGAAGTAATTGAGTGCGTTAGATTGATCCCCATCTTGAGCCAAAGGTACAGTTCATGTTCTGTCATATTTCAGTCAGATTTCTTAGAAAATTCCCAAACATTTTGAATTAAATTTTTGGAACCACCTATATGGGATTTAGCCGTTTTTTTTTACCTCAGTATCATTCTTAAAAAACAAACTATGAAGCAATTTCAACTATAGCATTTCCAAACAGCTGCAGACTGACTGTAATCTTACATAAGATTAAAAGTATTATAAAAGTCGAACTTTTTCTTTATTGAAAAGGAATCCTACTGTAGACTTAGGCCCGAATTTCGTTCCAATTATCGTCATGAATAATACTGCTATATTACTTCATAGCCAAGATTTCAAACTCTATTCTAACTATACAACTTTCAGATGTTCTTCAGGTTTCCAGGAGCCTAAAGGTAAAGTAGAAGTTTTATTTTTGTTCACAACTAATCCTAATTTTTCTTGAATTCTGGAATTAATTAAGTAGGATTTGTATTATTGAAATCAGCTGAAAATCAAAATTCGCTTCCAGGGTAAAAGTGATATCATTGCCATGCAAATCAATACGTTGAGATCCCTAAAAAATGTCCACATAGCAACTGTATTTCTTTGTAATCCCTACGACAAGTTTTTCGAAATACAGCATCCTTGACAACAACTCTTTATAATGATGATTAGCCATTTGTGCCCATCCATTAAAATTGATGAAGTGCCATTGTATAACAAAGCAGTAACAGTTAAAAAACGTCTCAGAAGAAACCTTTAAAAGCTTTATGAATTAGTTTATGCAAAATAGAATTAAAAGCTTTACAGAAGTCTGCAGCTATTATTATTGATGTGAAAAAAGAGCACAGCTGACACGCACGCCCGTGATGATGTCATAAATAACTATGGTACCCTTGAACTAAGGCAGAATTTCAGCCGATTACATTTGAAGGGGCGGAATGTAACGTATTATTTTGCTGTTTTACTTAAGAACAGATAATTATTATTTAGTGGCATTAAAAATTTGTAAAGGCTAGAACGCTAAATCTGTAGCAACTAATGCCATAGCATGAATCCTGAGTCATTTTTGCATGAACTCAGATTTGACTCGAAAATTACTTAATATTTAATCAACACTAATAGAGTATAAATCTTAATATGTCTTTGTTTGAATCGCACCTCAAAATTACTACACTTATACACTGAAGTGAATCCTATAATTCATATTACATATTTAACACAACACATATAATTAATTAAATGATTTTATTTAACCATCTAATGCAGGAGTGTCAAACTCATTTCACATCGCGGGCCACATACGATCCCTAGGTAGACGTCGTAGGCCGGACCATTAAAATTATAGAATACTTAGCTATAAATAACCAAAATATCATGTCTTCCCTTTGTTTTGATTTAAAGGGGAACAAGGACATTGTTAAATTTAACAAAAAATTTATTGAACAACACTTTTACAAAAGATTTCACATAATTGCAAAAACTTTAAGTTACTGGTATCGAAAATTATAATAATGGACTTTACATGAGATAACATGAGACTTATAAAGAAAGACAAACATGTACCCCTAGCGGATAATTCATGAACTACATTTAATTACAAAATTTAATCCATGTCTTTTATGTATATTTTCTAATTTCAAATTACCCTGCAGGCCTAATTGAACCTCCTTGCGGGACATGTTTGACACCCCTGATCTAATGGCTACTTTTTTATCATTAAATAATTTAATTATCATTTAAAACTATTATAAAAACTTCAAACAGTCAAAAGTAACATTAAAATTTTCCATAAAAAATAAAATAGGATCAAAGTTCATAATTATTATCTCAATTATATATATATATAGTTATATCAGAGAAACTGAACATTGATTCGGAAAGGAAATGTGATTCCAATTTAAGTTTTCATAAATAAACACAAAAAAATATAATAAATTGATAATACGATGAAAATGTACGTTATAATTACAATTTTAAATACATAATAATGGAATTATTATTATTATTATTCAAGTCAATGCTTATCAAGGAAACAATATTCTTCAACTGGATGTATCAGGCATTCTTTATACTATCCACTTTTGAATGTTTCAAGTGGAATATCTTTTCGACTATTCTCATACTAATAAGTAGAGGCATTCTTTCTTCTAAGGCTTGTATTATTATTCGCCTTCACCCATTGAAATAGTAGAACTACATAACATAAATACTGTTTTAATTTCGTATAAAATAGGTTCAGGTGTTAAGGGAATGAATAAGGCAAAAAACCGTCCAAGAAAATGCCCATCTAGAAGACAAATTATAGATTGATCCTTGAAGTCCTTAGTCTCGTTTATTGTCATAAATCTATACTTTTCGTCAATTTCCCGTTTTGTTTTGAAAATTCTGACTCGACTTAAGAATTCCAATGATTGGGTTATGGGAAAACAAGAAGAGACGGATTTCTCCACAAATTGGATGAAATTTTTATGTCCTCCGACTGAAAATGGGATATTACGTGATACAAGGTATTACGTTAGATCAGGCGTGAAATCAAATGTACCTGAATCATTACTAATACCATGTTCATTGAATGGATCCGGATTTCTCTTGTGGCATCAGCGATGTAGAAGTCTCATGACCGGAAATTTCTTCATTATAGAAATCGAGAAATGGTATGGCCGGAATGTCATCACACTAGTATCCTTGACAAATTTTCAAACGTTACTACCTCCATCGACGGCGACCCAAGATCTATAATCAAATCCTCAGGCACTTTTAAACTTAATTAAAAATGGCACTTCTTATTTTTGAATTGAAAAGTAATGAGTATGAAACGAAAAGAAGTTTGAAAAGAAAAATTTTACCAACAATCGTCCTTTGCGGGCACGCTCTACGGGCTCTTTTCTCACGTCCTTAGCTATTATCGCTAGGAATGTAAATAATATGCAAAATACCACGTGCGAAGTTTTTTGGTGTTGGCTCTTCGAACAGTACTTTTTGTTTTCCAAAGCTGTTATCATTTTTACTTTATTACTGAGGGGAGAATATCTACCTGATAGTAAAGATCTCGCATGAAGAAATACATGCACTAAGGTTAATCAAGCAAATAAAATGTACACAAAAATAGCTCAAGTCCTCGTATAATTAATAATTAAGAATATATAATTTTCTTTTTTTTTTACAAACCCATTTTGCATATTTTATACATTCCTACCAATGAGAGGCATGGGTGTCAAAGAAGTACATTGAATGTACTTTTTTTCAAACGTTTGAAGTAAAAGTTCAATCTTAGTTATCATAGATTTTAATACCTAAAGTAATAAAAGATCCATGAATATATTTCATAATTAATTTCAATTAATTTTCTGCCTCTCATCTATGGTAAACATAATGTTATTATTTATTATTGATGTCTTCATTTGTATATATAAAGGAGAATAGCAGCTCAAGCTGCTTCCCTCACAACATTTATCAAATTGTCAGAGTTACCAGGTTGATTTTCTCTTTCTTTTTATTTTACACACCCCATTTGCATATTATTTACATTCCTAATTATCCCTTCAAACATCTTCTTCCCTTTTCCTCTTTAAAAATTGCAGCTTGAATATTACGCAAGACATCAGAAATCTTCCTATGTTTCAAAAAACATTTTTGTTAAACTCCAATTTTCGTGTTGAGAATATGTTTCATTTCTTTCACCAATACACAAAAGATAATCCCCTATACCTGGTCTCTAATGTCTATGACAGTCACATCTCCCTTCTTTTGAATGAATGTAATTCTTCCTTTCGTCAGTAATTTCGGTAGTCGTACAAACCTTTTCATAGAACACCCAATTTTTAAAAGATAAGGAATGACTTCATTGAAAGTTCGAAGACATTTTTACCCCAAAACTCCATCCAGGCCACATCCTTCTAATACTTTCTAATGTAGTTACAGATAATGTATTTGGATAAGAGAAAATTACATCCTTTTTTGAGCCAATAATGTTTTGGAAATGGGAATGAAAATAGTTCAAAACTTCTACTGATTTAGTGAGAACTTTTCCTCAATGACTAATTTTTAACTCCAAGCACAAAAATATTGTCTTCCTTATTTTTTTTTAATTATTTCATTCACAGAGCTCAACTTTTTCCTTCATTCCTACCTCTGCAATTTCTGCAATCCTAAAATAATAAAGAGAATCTGCAAAATACGTGCGTGAAAAAATCGATTCATTATTATCTATTTCATGGGCGTAAGACGTTGTTTCCTTCCTATTTAAAAAAAAAACCAGTCAAGTCGATGAATGAATAACTTTTATGAGCCTTTGTGCCACTTGGTTTGATGAAAAAGAGTAATTGAAATATTTTATCAAATTTCGTTCTGAAACTATTTATCCCCTATGGTATTCTTGATTGAGTACTCTTATAAATGTTATCTTCCCGATTTGAACTTTATAGTTATATTTTGTAGAGGAAAAAAATTTGAAGTCTGCAAAGAAAGTTTAAGTAGATCAACATTTAGAAACTCAGTAAGCAGAGGCAGAGCTATGTCCTCTATTTGGTTATTAAAAATGGCTAGAAAAACGAGGTAGATTTTTCCTTCGGCCATAGATATTAATATTGCTGAAGCTCATTCCATTTGAGGGAATTTGAATTTTACACCATTCACATTTACAGGAAAGTTCTTTAACAATGAACATTTCCTTATGTACTACCGTGTGCGGTCACACTTCTTATGTGATAAGTGAAATTATTATTTTGAGTGATTTTGAAGCGTTATATATATATATATATATATATATAATTATACCAGTCTATTCTTCAGTGAACAAAGCTTGCTTTTTTATCCATTTGGGCTTCTGAGGACAACTTCTTATAATATTTTTAATTAAAGAAGATTCAAGATATATCCTTAAGGATCTATTTCAACATATCTTATGTCACGTAAAAGGTAAACGATTAAAGCCATCGTTTTTTTAAATCTGCTTTTCAAGGGTTCACGTTCAAGATGAATGAGTGCCCAACTGAAAGACCCCCTGAGGAAGGAGTTCCTGTTAATTATTTTCAAGAGCAGTCAAACTAGGTTATGATTAAAAAAGCTCTCAACAGAAGGGAAATATTCGCTGTCTTAATTGAAGAGAATGGTGAAAAATACTCTCTTATTGAGGGATTGAGACATACCGATGCAGATGCTATTACTGCTATTTGGTTTTAAAAAACATGAAATATCAGTTGCAAATACAAACTTTGGTATCATTCAGGTTAGACTTTATTCAAAATTTTATATTGATGTAAGAGGAAGACTAGAGGATCTGCAGTGAATATACACAGTAAAGGTTAAAAACAACGATGAAAACTTTATCAAAGTTTGAAAGGAATTGACGTAACTCTCAATAAAAAATTTAATTGATAAAACATAAAAGGGTAAATGACCATAATGCAAAGTAAAGCTATAAAACCAAGTACCGAAATGAGCCTGTTGGGTGTAGGAGATTTCTTGGCTCCCATAAATATTTTCGTCTACAAGACGTTGCTTTTGAGGTACTAATGACGTCACTCAATTAATAATTGTTAATATTGAAACAGTTCTTTTGGGCCGTTGAAGATACGATTTTTTTAAACTTTTGTCCTGCGACTACTTTTCAAGGTATGTTCGAGGTCTTTGTTTTAAAATATCTAAATTTCATTTACATTTAATAATTTATTATCGATATAATATAGGAAACTGTTGGACCGACATTCAGTAGTCAATAAATAAATTCAATTGCTATTACATATATCAAAATCCTAAGTGCCTGTTCCGTCCTAGAGTGCAATAAAAGAACCGTGTCTAAAAACAAGAACAAAAAGGTTAAAGACAGTATTTTTTTTAAACGACCAAATGGCCCACTTTTTTCAGAAATAGCCCAAAATTTTATCAAACTCTAGGTCTAGGGACAACATAAAAGTAATAGGTCCATTACAAATGAGAAAAGTATCAGAACCTCATTAATCTATTCTCCAAAAATCCATGTCATCCAACGATATCTTTCCCTATATCCATCCTCCATAGCTCCATTCCCGTTTTCATGATCCCAAATAAGGGTCTTCGAGGAGATAATTCCCTCTCCACGCCACTGTAAATCTACTATATTTATATATATCTTTACAACTTAGAAATAAATGTATTTTTCCTTCACGATTTCAATTTCAATTTACAAGGTAAATCGCGTTATTAATTTTAAATGATAGCTCCTTCAGTGTATCAAAAAGCAAACTCTTGGATAGGTGAATTAGTAAAAAAAATTGACACCTTTGTTGTGAGTTTGGTATTTTATTTTATAGCTTTAAATCAAAAGAATGGTTTAAACAGTTTGGAAAGGTAACGGATCACTACCCAAAAAAAAAATCCTATCAATGAAGCAGCCGAACTGAAATGCAGGAATAATACAGACGTCTGAAAAGATTATGATTATATTGTGGATATCCATACACACTATACCATAGATAATTCCATCGCGAGGTTCCTTAATTAAGTTAATTAAAGGAGCCAAATTACCAAGTTAAAGTTGTTTTGGCCTAAGTCATGCTAATCAAGTAACAAATCAAGGATGAAAATAGTATGCACATGTCCTAAAGCAAGCTATTGCTAGAAGCGTTTCTAGTGACATGAGGAAATAAAGTGATCCCTTATTTGGAAATACTATAATCCGGAGCAAAAATACTTCTGAAGACCTGAATATCCTCATAGATGGGGAAAAGATGGAGACCGAAGATGAGTTACATCAAGTGAACGCACAAAGATGAGGGGAAAAAGACATTCGAAATTCCGTTGAGGCCCTTCAAAAAAGAGAAAAATAATGAAGAAATTAGTTTTCCTTGATTAGTCATTATAAGGACTTAATAAAGAGGTTCTCAGCAACCTGGCATTTCTTCTAATTCATCACCATGGATATGGACGGAACTGCATTGAAGGAAGCTCCATCAAAATCCTTAGTTGGAAGAAAAAGGGATCAGGGTTTCGAATAAAACGTGTAACAACCCCAGATATTCATTTTCATGAGTCAGTATTGGTTATTTGGATCATCGATGATTGTACTTGGAACAATTCCCCTTTCAGATTATAAATAAACAACGCTGTTGAAGAGGAGTCAATCATATTAAGAATGGGGAAAGTAATTAGGGCTTCATTGATGAGTCAATGTTTGTATGTAATAAGCTAATATGCACATTTATCTCAGAAACCATATGTTATCGCTTATATTGCTACGACGCTCTAGTATACACTGAACTTACGCTTGGTCGCCGTTTCCAGCCTACTGGTGCACATCCTCAATTAATTGACTCTTCTTCATACTAATTTACTTCTCACATTACCAAATGTCCCTCAATTTACCGTCTTCACTTTACATTTTACCCCCCCCCCCTCCTCCTATTGGCCTGTCGCTCAGTACTGAGTCCCCTTCTTCATGCCTAAAGTGGAGAACAAGGACTAATCATGAAGAGTCTTTGTGATTGATACATTTATTTCTTATGAGTCAATCGTATTCTGGACAAATTCATTTATTTTTATATCATTTCTAATGAGGAATTTTATGCTTTCCATTGGTCTTATTGAAGAAGTATAGTATTATAATTTAAAAGTAATATGGATGATAAACTTACAAAAATAATTTCAAATACACATTATATAAACGGACATCAACATATTGTACATTACTCTGAAGATTCCAATTAATTCAAAGAATTCATTGATTGTTGGGTTAGACTTACGCTTGAACTTCTTATCAAGATCATCACGGTACAACATCCAACAATAATCTTCCAATCTAAAACCCTTTATATCTTGTTTCTATTGTTTTAATATCCTGACGAAATCGATATCCCTGTTCATCACTAACAGCTTCTAAATTGAATATGTTGTGTATTTGAAATTACTTATGTAATTTTATCATACATATTACTTTTAAATTGAAGCTGAAGTTGGAAAAAGGGCCAAATTAGCTCAAAAAATAGGGTCCAATTTCGGATCTCGAAAAAAAAAAATTAAAAAAATTGACAGATTTGAAATCAGCGTGCAAAGTTGAATAACTTTAGCTATACTTAAACCTTTTCGGATGACAAATGTTATTATCTAGGAAAAAGGCAGGCTCTGACACGAAAAGAGAGATCAAACTCCTAATAAAATTCAAAGTAATTAACCAGTTCTTGTATATATTATAGTATTATCGGATTTACTATTATATATATACACATATGTTATGACTTTCTACAGATTCTGGTGTCGGTTATTATTTGTTATAGGATACCATGTGCAAGTATCGTTTAACGTTGTTGATTTGTTGTAGTATATATATGTATGATTTATGATGTAAAGGGGCCGGTTGTGTGTTAGGTTATATGGCCATTTCAACATGTCAATTATCACATGTCTAGAAAGAATAAGCAAGCTAGTACTCAACCCAAACCGTATAAATATAGAGCGCATTGTCCACGTCAAAATGAGTATTATTCGAACTTTAATTGGGGAATACAATTGTAAGGAACAGTACGTAAATATACGTTTGTATATAATAAATAACGAGTCTTATTTACCAAAAATGATTAATAAATCAATCAAGGTAAGTCCCTATCACATTTACACATACTTGCGTAAGACATCTCCCTCATAATTATATCCTTAGAAGGAATACTCTTTTAAATATCAACTCTCACAAAATCCTTTTTAACTTTATAAATTAACATTGAAGTGGCTTTCCACAATTGCATTCGCTTGAATGAAAGGAAAATTAAGGACTTTTTTATCAATCGATCTTTATGTGTTAGGAAATTAATATGGGTATCTGTAAAATAATATCTTCAAACACAAGGGGCGGTAAAATCACTATTCCCCGTCACGCTTTAATGAATAGTTTAGTTCCTGATAAAGCTGAAATCATATGCCTACAAGATGTAAGATGATCTCAGCATTTCGTATTATGAGATACCCTTTTTGTATTCTTCTTCATTATCATTGCTTTTTTATAGGCTCTGGTATGGATAAGGGAATGGTTATTCTGATTTCAAAATCAATCGGACAACCAAAATGAATTAATGGATTAACAAGTGTTGGTGATTGGTATAAAATCTTGATTACAATAAAAACTGTTAGTTTTTATGTAACACTTACAGGCCTAATAGAAATGCCCGACCTTCTTTCAATCTATTATAAACGTCAGTAAAAATGACTGAACCCTTTTTGACCATAGGATGTTGACTTACATAAAACAAATCGTCAAGATCTATATCATAAGCTTAATGAAACTGATTTCCAATTTTCTAGATTTATGAAAAGCCCTCTAAATGGGTATTAGAAGAACATTTCATCAAAAAAATACAGATACGATTTATTAGTCAGTTTAACCTTTCATTTAATAATAATAATAAATAAAAAACTTCTCACACCTCCGGCACCATATTGTTGAAACAACTACTTTAGAGTTTATTCGTAAAGAAGTAATAAGGTGATTGTTGTTTCAAAAAGATCTTGGGGAAATGTTGGGGTTCCTTAATTTTACTTTGTAAAACTTGATATACAACAAACTTATTTAGATTCTCAGGATCTGTTAAGTTGAAATTTAAAACAAAAAGCGACGCAGAAAATTACGCCTGTAGAAGATAACTTTCTTCCTTCACAACGTTTTTCTACATCATAAATAAAGAAAATTGTCAATCAAGGCCATGTTATTACAGACTCGCCGGAAATTTTGAAACTTTTTATATACCTTTCCAAAAGACGGTTGGTTGTGAGAGGGTAAATTTTCCTCCGTCGATTTTAACTTGTGAAGTTATAACTTCTTTTATCAGAAGGATGGAAAAGCGTCAGGGCCAGAAGGCAAAATTATTACTCTGTGCCTTGATGGAGAGGAAGATTTCCGACATTTCTAAAAATATACAAGTTGTTATTGAAATTCTACAAAGTGAGAGGAGCTTTGACGCAATCATTGCTGTGGATTTCAACAAGACAATTGATACCATATTATATGGATTTATAGTGAGAGCAAAAAAAGAATTTGTTCCTAGAAAATATTTCAACCCCATTAGAGCTCTTGTATTAAATGGTATTCAACTATTTAATGATTGGAAAGTGATCCAATAATTTTTTAAATAAATATATCGCCAACGTTGTCCTTCAGCTCCGCTAATACTCGCTGCATAGCATAAAGATCCAGCAGATTCCATAATAAAGAAGTTAAGAGGCCTTGGAGAAGATTTTGGGGCGTCTAAACATATTATTGATATGTATGCAGTCCATATCACTGTGATGGTGAAAGTAACCTCTGAAAACCAATTAAAAAGGAGGTTTTAATGAATTACTTCAAGAAATATGGAAAAAGGTCTGGTTTGGAGATAATAAGATAGTTATTATACACCAGGGTGAATGGGATTCCCTTAGAGGGCTTAAAGTAGCCGATTACTCAATCAAAAAAAGTGTCGATATTTATTAATTAAATGGAAAATTAAGGTAATCTCCTTTTCAAACTGGGCCGATCTAAAGAATTTTATTTATTTCTCGTTATCACAAATGGAGAAATTCAATCTCAAAAAAAGAATTGATCTCTAGAACAATCAAACTGTTCCTTTTACTCTTTATAAGGTAATTTTCCTCCAACTCTGATGAACATGCGGATAAAATCTATGACGGATATTTAATTTTGCTGAATATACCTAAAACATGGAGGGAGAAGATTAAAGTCTCAATTTCTTTAATCAAGGAAGAAATGAAAATTACCGTCCAATTTCAAATATCTTCGGGCTTTTAATTTTTTAATACGGACTGTGGCAAAATGTACAACGCATTTTTTCATGCATTAGCAATTTTTCTAAGAAATCCTCTATTGGGGTTACAAAATAAAAAAGTTTAAGAAAAACTCTTACAACTTTAGGACTTAAAATTTCACAATTCTGCATAAAAATTTTTTTAATCCAAATTTGGTCGAAATCTGAGATAGTGGGTGTCAAAAGTTAATTCTTAGTCTCACTTTTATATGGAACCACTTTAAACTTAAGAGCCCCATGTATCTGTAATTAATGAACCAAATGATCTCAAATATTGATATTTAACTATTTAAATATATGGTGGATTTTTTGGCGTGAAATGGCACATAGACGAAAAAGAGTAAGAAATTGCAGTTAATATACATATGAGAAATCATTTTTCAGGGAAATTTCCTGGTAGTCAACGTATTATGTTAAATACTGATACATCAAATTTTCTAGAAGCCCAGTTAGCGTAAATTTCTCATAAAGATGTCATTTGGCGACCTGTAAATCGTTTGTATCTTTATTAATTATTTTACTCTATTTTGAAGATTCAAATTATATGACAGGCTCGATGAATATGGCGTCTCTCAGGGTAACTATGCTTTTTATGAAATCATCTCAGGCGTGGTTTTTACGTTCACAGAGATTATAGAAGTTTTTAAATCACTAGTTAAATGTATGAGATATAATGCAGAGATATATATTCGAAATCATTCGTCTTATAAAAATAGATCACTGCACTTAACGACATTAAAAACGTTATAATCACCTTCTTTGCTATCGAAAAAACGATATGAATGTGATGGCGAGCAAACGATAGAGCGAGTTTAATTTCAGCGAGTGTCATCTTGGCGACATACATTTGAGCGAGTATTTATTAGGGTGAGCTTTTTTTCAGCGAGTTTATTCTCCACGACACTAGAATAAACATTACATTAATGACGTCATTATAGACCGTCTCTGCAAATTCCAATGGTGTTTTAAAATCAAATGGGATGAAGCTTGGAGGAGCACCCGAAGCTCTTATCGGATTTTGTATCAACTCCGTTAGCTCTTGTGACGGGAAGAATTACCATAACTCATGGAGTGTGATGGTATTCAGCACTTCGACCGATGCGCCCCCATGGAGTTGGATATTTCTCTGCTCTAGACCTTTCCCTGCACAAATGGTTAAAAAAAGATTGTACTATTACATATTTTCATTGTTAATCGCCAAGATGACACTCGCTGAAATTAAACTCGCTCTATTGAGTGGACAAGGAATGTGATTATCATAGCCTCACTGCTTTAGGCTCATAGAATATCGTCTCGGACTTTATCAATAAAAGTAAATAAATACTTAACTTCGTGAATATATAATTATCTTCTAGTCATTAAGTTGATTACTTTTTCTTTAAAAAAACGAATATAAGAAAAATGAGGGAAAATACCTTGGACAAAAATATTTAATGAACAAATAATTAATGTTCCATTATCTCATGAATTATGATTTCATAATAAAAATATTTGTAATATTAAAACGTTTCAATTTATTCCTAATAAGATAGATTATATCTAGGAATGTAAAAAATATGCAAATGGGGTGTGTAAAATAAAAAGAAAATCAACCTGGTAACTCTTGACAATTTAAAAAAGAGGGAAGCAACTTGAGTTGTCATGGCGTTTTACTGAGCTACAAGCTGCTATTCTCCTTTATATACATATACAAATGAAGACATCAATAATAAATAATAACATTATGTATACCATGGATGAGAGGCAGAAAATTAACTGAAATTAAGGTCAGGAAATTATATATTTTTAACCAATAATGATTATACGAGGACTTGAGCCCTTTTTGTTTACATTTTATTTGCTTTATTAACGTTAATGCATGTATTTCTTCATGCGAGATCTTTACTATCAGGTAGATGTTCTCTCCTCAGTAATAATAGAGAAATAATAACAGGTTTGGAAAACAAAAAGTACTGTTCGAAGTGCCAACTCCACAAAATTTTGCACGTGGCATTTTGCATATTATTTACATTCCTATATATAATATTCTTTCATCATTCATAACTCATTTCCTTTTCCTTTTGACATAATAATTCTGATTATATTATCTATTATAAAAGTTACGATAATACCACACAACCTTTCCTTCTATTTTTGGTTGAAAATTTTTTTAATGTTAATATCTATCGAAAAAGTGACTTTATGGAAAAAAATTCCTCGAAGTAAAATATTTACACTTCTACTCTAAGAATGTCTCATTTGCTGATATTTTTAATATGTTTTCAGCCATTTTCTTGAGTTATAGAAAAGGTAGAACAACTATAATTTTATTATTAAATCTTCAATCATTGTTTTTAAAAAATGCAAATATCTAAAAACTTAAAGCTTTATTTTGTTAATGAAATAATAATCACTATTATCAAACTAAAAACTTAAAGATAATTATATATTCAGAGCAGAGATTACTATTCATGTACTTACTTTTCTTGAAAATTTATACAAATAATGAAATTTTAACAAAAACAGCAATAAATCCAAAACTAATATAACGATTTTGAAATTTGGAAAATTTCCTGTTTATTTAAAGTAATATCCACAACTTTGATTTGAATAGTATATTTCTAAAACATCAATTTAATTAAATTAATTACTATAAGTCCAAGAAGAGCTGTCTTGAGTCTGGAGGAAGGCTGTCAAAGCTACAGTCATAGTATTATATCGATAGCAAATGAGCTGGCTTTATAGTTACCATATCATTTTTCACGTCATCACGGGGAGGGGCTACTCGCACGCTCAAAACTCGCCGTTTTTTTACATCTCTGGTCATAATTAGGAATGTAAATTATATGCAAATCGGGCTTGTAATAAAAAAAGAAAGAGAAAATCAACCTGGCAACCCTAACAATTTAATGAATGTTGAGGAGGGAAGCAGCTTGAGCTGTCATGACCCTTTACTGAGCTACAAGCTGCTATTTTCCTTTATATATGATACAAATGAAAACATCAAACCACAAACATTGCAATACGTTACTCCAGATTCATTATTATATTCACAAATATAATTAACTCCATTCTCCTCAATGAATGATATCCATTTTTTAATTTTTCCTTTGTTCCTCTCCATGATATAATCTTTGCAGACTGTTCTTTTCTTGTAAAACATTATGTTGAGGTAAAGTTGATGTTACCTTCTTAAGGGAAAAAAAAATGATAACAGCTTCGGAAAACAAAAAGACCTGTTTGAAGAGCCAACTCCACTTTTTTATTACATGCCCGATTTGCATATGATTTACATTCCTAGTCATAATTAACCTCCGTGAACGGCAATCCAGAATATTAATTTAATATAACTATACATTGTCTTTTATTAATGCCAAACGGCACTATAACACATAACTACACTGGCTGACAATCATATTTCTATTGTTAAGCGAACACACAATTCGTTCAAAATTTATAAATACATATCATTTTCAAAATTAACATTAAATTTCTACATTTTCATGCATGGCTATAAAATATTGTCAAACATTAAACTCAAGTATAAGTACATTTGATATATTAGTAGCCAAAGTATTAAAGGTCGAGTCCACATTACTATATCTAAAATAAAGTAACAAATTGATAAAGAAGTCAATGAAGACTTTAGATTTAAAAAATTAGCAATGATCATTCGTGATCATAGTCGTACATCAGTTTCATTTTTTTAAACATGCATTATTAAATTATATAATATATGTAGTACTTTAGTTAAGGATAGCAGTGGCTTGAAATATTTAACACGTAGGTGAAGATTTAAAAGTCATCAAATACCTGAGTAGGATCCGGAAGACACACTGTCCTGGCTAGACGCTGACGTAGATCGACTTCTATATTTCTTCCTTGAGCCAACAACTTTCGTAGAAGCAGGACTTTCGTTTCTACCAGTATTCTCCTTGAATTTTAAACAATTAACTATTTCATCATAATAGCATACACTTATCTAAAAAACTCACATGATATTTTTCTCCTAATCCTGAAGAGTTAGTCGGGATCTGAACTGGAACTGGTATCGACATTATACAAAATCTATTCACAGCTGTAGTATTGCCCCAAATAACAAGAACTATCCATCAAATGGTAAAGGTTAATGTTATAAAAAGAATAATATATTATACCTTAACTTTTAATCAAAGTTTACCATTTATAAAATATACACATACACATAGGTCATGTTTATTTATATTATTTTTTTGTAATCCAATTTCTAAAAATTAACTAGAATTTATGCAAAATTTCATATCAATATCTTCATTAATAACGGTAATATATTTGAAAATTTGAGAACAGGATGGTATCAAAAATTCCTGAAAACATATTCTAACTTAGAACACTTATAAAGTTCGTATTTTTCAACGTAAAATCTCCACATTTCGTATACTGAAATATTATTAACTAATAAATCTCTTCTTTTTTTTTAAAAAAAAAAAGAGTAAATAATTTAACCTTGTTAGCGATTTTGGTCACTATTTTCAGCATATATAAATGTTTAAAAAATACGCGGTGTGCCTTTTTCGAAAAAAAACCTTATCTGTAGCTATATCAATATATAGGAATAAAAAAAAATATGCACAATGCCACGTGCAAAATTTTGTGGACTTGGCACTTCGAACAGTACTTTTTGTTTTCCAAACCTGTTATCATTTCTCTATTATTACTGAGGGGAGAACATCTACCTCATAGTAAAGATCTCGCATGATTTGTGTAACACGTGTAATACTCCGCTAAAAACCAATAATTATTTCAATAAAATACCTATTGGAATGAATAGTCGAATATCGATGTGAAGATGTTTGGATTTACGACAGGGATTTCAATTTTCCATAAATCGATGTGTTCGACAATGCCTTTATGGACTAATCCAAATCCTTTGTTTCCTTGACGAGTAGGCAATCGCTCTGAGGATAGAGTTGTCAGTGGCTCTGAGAACTTCTATCGTCCTACGAAGAGCTGGCAATTGTTCTAATGGCCAACTTAAAAAATCATAAGTATTAAATGTTAGAAATTAAAGCGATAATTTCATAATAAATATTAATCATATAATATTAACTGTAGGATTGATATTTTTTGGGATGTTTCCCTGGATTCCTCCACTACTGAGATAATTTCATTAAGGTCATTGTATATCTCCAGTTTTGTTGGAGTCTGAGTTCCATCTGATGATCATCCAATCCCTCATCCCCTTTATCGTATATGAAGAACTTGCTATTGTAGATTATGGATTCTGTTGACATTTTCATCCGTTATATGTATTCCTTGTTCCTCTCAATCACATTCAGACATTTAGTTTTGAGTGATTCAAGTGTAATAACATGACATGTTGGTGGAAATATCTGTTAGCTAAACTTATTTCTTAATCTTGGACAACACTTCTTTACTTTCAAATGCCGTAGTATGAAGGATCGGATTTTCCAGTATAGAACATGAAATTGACTAAAACGGTGTTGAGTTGGACCTTCAAGGAAACAAGCGTCTCGGTCTTGTTAGTGATGAACAAAAATATCAGAATTGTCTTCAATTACGTTCCTTGAATATATCTCTATTCGACTTTAAACGTGTTGTATAGAGTTTAGTTTTCTCAAGGCTTCTGTCCCAAATTCATTTAGATGCCATTTCACTAACCTAGGATCTTCGTTATATTCTACATTATCAACGATCAAAGATTTTATGCTAACTCGATTAGATAATTTATTTACTCTTACTTTATGGATGAATTTATTAAATTGCTAATCGTCTATTAATTTTGTAATAGCCACTAAACGTTTTCAATATATGCATATGATTTTTCCTTCACTAATACGATTATCACGTACATGGCTCGACGTCCGTCACAGCATTCACATTTGAGGCTTAATCATACTTTGATTTGAAATTATTTTATTCTAACTTGAGTTTCTATATAGATTATATATTTATGTATAATTTAAGCATATATTTAGTATCGAGTTCATTAAAAGTCTTAATCACATTCTATTATATTGTTTCAATCTAGTACTGAATAAAAAATATATAATGACTTAATGCGCTTATGCATACTGGGGTTATTTAGAGTCAAATTTAGCAACTTTGCCGAAAGAAGAGGGCTTAAGGAGTTATTTGGATTGCGTTTCTTGCATATAATACCCATTCTTAAGGTTTCCAGTCGAAATGAATACAAGCATCAAGGTTAATAAAGCAAATAAAATGTAAACAAAAAAGGGCTCAAATCCTCGTATAATTAATAGTTAAAAATATATAATTTCCTGACACTTATTTGAGTTAATTTTCTACCTCTCATCTATGGCATACATAATGTAATTATTTATTATTCATTTGTATATATAATGAAGAATATCAGCTTGTAGCTCAGTAAAACGTCATGACAGCTCAAGTTGCTTCCCTCTAAACAATAATCAAACTGTCAGAGTTACCAGGTTGATTTTCTCTTTCTTTTTATTTTACACACCCCACTTGCATATTTTTTATATTCTTATCAATATATCATACACCATTAAAAAGAATACATTTTACGCTATAAGAGTGTGTTTTTTATTATTGTTGTTTCTTAAGGAGGAATGTGGTATTGTCTGATTAATTGACATATAATGATGTATTCATATATTTAGTTTTCTATCTTAATTATTTGTAAAAGTATGTAAATATAAATATTTTAAATGACAGATTAAACAGTTATCAGATTTATTCCGATAACTATTGGATTGTGATGATCGAACGATAAGACTCTTATAGTATGGGCATTACAAAAGGGGAAAAAAGCTTTCGCTTACCTGAACATAGAAATTGACATATGGAATAACCCCACTTTTATATCTACTCAACAAATAGACATCAACAGACTGTAACAGAATTTGAAGATTTTGGTACAGAAGCTCTTACTTAATGTAAGTCTCGTTAATTTTATTCTTCATGAGATATGACCACATTATTGTAATCTCCCCACAAAACTAAATCCCCTCTTTTCCTAATTTATACACTTAGTAGTACACCTTCACAGACAATCACTACCTTTTCCGTAATAATTTTAAAATTATTGAAGCTAGACTGTTGAAATTTTTTCTTCGATAACTTGAAGGAGTGATAAAATCTTCCTATAAAGTAAAAATGAGAGACTCCTATTTAATTAATAAAAAAGTGGTCAACTTTTGGTTTTTTGATTTAGTATCGTAAACAGGTGATATTTTATCATTGTTGAGTTGATATGGAGTGTCTCGTGTCCAAAATGTAAAAAAAAAAATAACAATAAAATCAAATTCAAATATTTATTTATAGCTGATAAGTCTTATAACTATTACGGGGAATTGGACTTGGGCCCTTTTTTGTTAACATTGTACTTGCTTTATTACCCTAGAATATTGTATTCCTTTCAACTGCAAGCCTTAAAAATGGGTAGTACATGCGATGGGTGTAATTAAAATAACTACCCACTATTTGATAACAATTAACTTCTGTGAAGTAGCTAAATTAGGCTATAATTTTACTCCATGTTGTGAGGGAAGCCAAAACATGTATGTGGTATTAATTCTTTCATCAGTGATAAATACAAATTTAAAGAATGAAGGAAAAATCTAATATATTTTTTTTGAAAATATATTAAAATCACAAAATTAAACGATTAGCTATTTCCTAAACTCATACATAAAGATATATTAAATAAATTATCTAATCGAGTTAGTGTAAAATCCTTAATCGCTAATAATGGAGATGAATTTTTTAAAAAAATCTATAACGAGGATACCAGGTTAGTGAAATGTCATCTAAATGAATTAGGGACAAAAGCCTTGAAAAAGTTTATACATTATAAAACACGCTCAAAGTCGTAATCATGAGATGAATATATAGATTTAAACAAGGAACATAATTAAAGACAATTCTGATATTCTTAATTTTATGACTAATAATACCAGGAAGCTTGTTTCCCTACAGTATTGGAAAGTAGGAAGTGTTGTCAAAGATCAAGAAATAAATTTAAGGATAGGACAATTTCACCATAATGTCATGATATTACACTTGAATCACTCAAAAGTAAATGTAGGTATGTGATTGAGAGGAACAAGGGATACATATAACCGATGGGAATGCCAGAGGAATCTATAATTCCCGATAGTAAGTTCTTTAAATAATTAATTATTCCTATTGTAAACTGTGACGCCTTGAGGGTTATCAATACAGTTAAGGGGATAGACGTCCTGAAAATGTTAGATGAGGGATTCGATGATCATCAGATGGAACTCAGACTCCAACAAAATTTTCGAGATATCCAATGACCATAGTGAAATGATCTCATAAGTAGAGGAATCCAGGTTTTAATGTAATTAAAACCTACTTTGAAATTATTACTTTAATTTCTAATATTTGATACTTATTATTGTTTAAGTTGGCCATTAGAGCATTTGTCAACTCTTCGTAGGACAATAGATTTTGAGAAGTCCATACAACAAGTGGCAAGTCTAATGGACGGAGGTTTCGATTTTAGAGACATTGCCTACTCATAGTTGGAAATAAGTGATTTGGAGTAGTCCTTTGAGGCAATGTCGAATCCCTGTCGTAATTACAAACATATTCACATCGATAATCGACGATTCACTCCAATAGGCATTTTATTGAAAATAATTGATTATATTTTTCAGCGGAGTATTACACGTGTTTAGAGATGTAAAAAACGGCAAATTTTAAGCGTGCGAGTAGTACTTAAAATGCCTATTAGTTGAAACCCTATATAATATTCTTTCATCATTCATAAATCATCAGGCTGTTTTCCTTTTCCTTTTGACATGATAATTCTTATTATATGTAGATTACATTATCTATTATAAAAATTACGATAATACCACACAATAATAACACACTTTCCTTCAATTTTGGTCGAAAACTTTCTTAATGTTAATATCTCTCGAAAAATGATTTTATGGAAAAAAAATTCCTAGAAGTAAAATATTTATACTTCTACTGTAAGAATGTTTCATTTGCTGACATTTTTAATATGTTTTCCGCCATTGTCTTAAGTTATAGAAAAGGTAGAATAATTATAAATATCATTATTAAATCTTTAATCATTGTTTTTGAAATATGCAAATATCTAAAAACTTAAAGCTTAAGTTTGTTAATGAATGAATAACATTTATTATCAAACTAAAAACTTGAAGATAATTATATATTCAGAACAGATTATTTACTTATTTTTCTTAAAAATTAATACAAATAATGAAATTTTAACAAAAATAGTAATAAATCCAACCAATTTTGAAATTTGGAAAATTTCCTGTTTATTTAAAGTAATATCTACAACTTTGATTTGAATAGTATTTTTCTAAAACATCAATTTAATTTAATTAATTACTATAAGTCCAAGAAGAGCTGTCCTGAGCCTGCAGCAAGACTGACACAGCTACAGTCATAGTATTATATCGACAGCAAATAAGCTGGCTTTCATAGTTACCATATCTAGGAATGTAAATAATATGCAAATCGGGCTTGTAAGAATCAAAGAAAGAGAAAACCAACCTGGTAACTCTGACAATTTGATGAATGTTGAGAGGGAAGCAGCTTGAGATGTCATGACGTTTTACATAGCTACAAGCTGCTATTCTCTTTTATATACATATACAAATGAAGACATCAATAATAAATAATAACATTATGTATACCATAGATGAGAGGCAGAAAATTAACTGAAATTAATGTCAGGAAATTATATATTTTTAACTAATAATAATTATACGAGGACTTGAGCCCTTTTTGTTTACATTTTATTTGCTTTAATAACGTTACTGCATGTATTCCTTCATGCGAGATCTTTACAATCAGGAAGATATTCTCCCCTAAGTAATAAAAAAAACAGCTTTGAAAAACAAAGGGTACTGTTCGAAGAGCCAACTCCACAAAGTCTCGCACTCGGCATTTTGCATCTTATTTACGTCCATAACCATATCTTTTTTCACGTTATCAAGGGGAGGGGCTTTTTTTACATGCCTGATGTGCTTTTTTTACATGCCGGATTGTCATTTTTCACATCGCTGCACGTGTTACACAGATCATGCGATATCCTTATTATCTCAGGTAGATGTTCTCCCCTCAGGAATAAAGGAAAATTGATAACATCTTTGGAAAATAAAAAGTACTGTTGCCAACCCATAAAAATCTCGAATTAAGGGTTGCAATTAATTACAACTCTTGTATGAATCCACCTTTACACAAAACATGTTCAGTACTTAAGAGGAATATTTGACAAACCTTTAACTTTTATGATTCAATGTGAATTTCATACCTTTAATAAAGTAAAAAAGAACATATTAAAAGCAGAGGAAGATGGAGCATGCAATAAATGAAAAAAAAAACGACAATTAAGTAATTACAACGAAAATAACCCTACATTTACCTAAAGTAAATCAAAATCTATTCAATTATATTAAAACTCTCATAACCTAAATTCGATATAAGTAAAAATAATTCATCAATTGCCAATCCTATCTAATAGACGATTTGAACTCCTGTTATCTTTCAACATATAATTAATGTACAAATGAATGCAACATTAGATTTGAGAAAATATTAATAAAAGGTTATATAATAGTTCATTTCTTACATATGGAATATAATATAGTAAAGAATACATGTTATACACCATAAGAAAACTATGTATGATATGTATGATAAATGACTTTATAAATCTATACATCCCATTAGAAAATATAATAAAGTAACATCAAATTCAGATTTTTGACATTAAAATTCACTGATGAATAATAGATATTAGCTTTCACTTCTACAAATTACCTTATATTAGGTATTCACGTCCAAGATATGATAAGGAAGACTAATAAACCAAGTAAGTTGAGTCGAATTGAAGATGGGTGAATTAAAAAAAATATTTAGACGAATGTTTAATTACATATATGCTACAACATTAAGAAACATATCGAAAAAAAATTAAGATTTTCTTCTGAATCACAAATCTTATTTCTTATCCAAGATAAAAACAAAATATGTGGTTACATAATATATCTTATATTTTGGACGACAATCATGATATTCCTTTTACCATTGTCATTTTAAGAAGAAGCAAGAATAAAAAATTAGATTAGACCTGTTTTAGTGTAATTATAATATAAAATTACGATTGAAAACTGAAGTAATATTTAATCTAGGTACATAAATTTGCAAAACAATTCTTAAATATGTTGAGGGGCTACAATAATATCTGAACCGAAATGAAACAAGGATTAAAAATAGACTGGGTTCTGTTGCACTGTTTAAAAGCTAACTACAATTAAAAGAAATTTAGATCTTTTAAAATTGGGATGAATTGTTAACTAATTCTTCCGGATAGTACAAACTTGAAAATTTATAACGAAGATTTAGCTTCCCACAAATTATAAGAGGCCAAGTTTAAATGTTATACATTTCAAAACCTTATGGAATCCCTGCTATGTTAGCCTCTCATTTAAGTGATAACCGCGCATTAGAACAAAAAAAAATACAGGAAAATCTACGAAATTGGTTATTTAATTAAAAAATCGACACAAAATCACATTTCACAAATCACATTTGCCATTCCTTAAAGTAATAAAATATAAAGCTTTACTTGTTCATAGAACCATCACATTTGATATAAGATCTCTTTTTTTAAAAAATAAAATATTTTTTTTTTAAAAACAACTAAATTCATAATTTCTGTGAATTAAAGAAAGTTTATTACCACATTATAATGTAAAACTAACAATATGACCAATTTTAAGAATAGTTTCAATAAAAAAATAGTTATCAAGAGTAAGAAAACACTATGAACGATCGGTGAGTTGCATACAAAATAAAAAAGAAAGTAAAACCACAAACAATACCCGACACAAATAAGGGCGATAAATATTGATAAAATATTTGCAGAATTAATTGACTTACATAATGCAATTTAGTTGACTTGGACAGACGACGAGAAGGCGAAAAGTGATTGAACGAGATTTCTTTTCTATGTTTATTCCTTCCTTTTCCTTTTCCTTTTCTTTCATTTTTATCACTACAAACCATAGACAACTTCTACTTAGACTGATCGAGGGCGCAGTTGTCGCACGTATTTGACAAACTCTACAGAAACAGCTGCTGGTTGGACGAAAAGACTGGCTTCTTACTGAGAAGCTGAAGTGTTTTTTAGCAGAATCTACTAATTTATATAAATATGAACAAATATACCTCCTAGTCTGTGTTTGTAATTCTACTCAATAAAAGAAAAAAATAATTGTATATCATCTCATCCGTCCTCTAAGAAAGTGTAAGAGCGGAGTAAATGTTCAATTTTTTTAAAGGAAAAATTACAAACTCCTTGGAAATTTGTTCAATTCAGTTTAAAAATGAGGTCTTTACTCAGGTTTAAAAATAGAAAATATTTTCAATATCACAGACTTTAGAAAGTTCAAACATAACACTTAATATAATGATTTCTTCAGATATTCAGCGATAAGTTCTAATGCCTGGTGAAATTCCTAGTTTTCTATTCCATCTCCAACGGAAAGAGAAGAAATATCGTATATTGGTCAGATCCAGCATTGAAGGTAGGGAAATTAATTCTCTTAACTATTTTTCTCCTGTCTACTTGACATCAATTTCATTATAGAAGTCAGTCTTCAAAGTCATGCAATAGACAGTGAAAACGAATGCTTTTTAAGTTCTATGAAAAGGATTACTTCTTACGAGCTTCCTTCCAATTCAATAGAAACTGAATATAATTATTCTTATCCGAAAGGTATGAACTGCCTGAAAAATTGTTGCTATTTGTTCAAAGAATCTTTGGAGTAGATGAATTATCAGAACAAGCGTTTGAAGGAAGAAGGTATAAGAAGAAATCCAAAGATCACAAAATTAAGGTCTATTTTACAATATTATTACAATAATTAATTATTGTATTTAAGTTTGTGTATACTTACAAATATATGTTATTTAAAAATTGGATTGCAAATTCTAAGATCCATAGTTCTATATCTTGTAATTAAATATAATATCCAATATTAAATCAAAAATATCAATTAAGGTCGCATACTTGTGACTATGTCTTGAATTATTTCACAAATAACTGACAAATTGAAATATAACTTATACCTATGTGTAAATTTAGCAACGATGACGTATAATTTGAAAATATGTGTGAATAAAATCTTGTCTAATATTATGTCAATTATACAATAACTTGTCAATAGTCGTTGTTTGACACTTATGACTGTATTTTTAGCCTTAAAACATTTTTTTCTTAAAAAGAAAATCTATATTTTCAGTTTTATCATTTTTTTATACTTTTCCGCTGAAGAAAGGATGAATTATCACGACGAGCTTTTTGGGAATAACAAAAACACTATGTATTCTCCCTTCAGCTGATTTTCATCATTTGACTCTTTTGATTTAAAGCAGCTGACCCTACGTATTATGAACTCAAGAAGGGTATTATTATTATTTATGATTTTGATGCATAAAAAATATATTAAATCTAGGATTGCTCGCCCTTTTTTGAATTTTGAATATATTACAAGTAGTAACGATTGGCTTGCGATTGGTAAAATTTATAAATATATAGTATATCTGAATAATAAATTCTGCATAATATTAACAAGTTGGCAACAAGGAAAATACAGAAGGGTAGCTACCATATGTTTTTCCAAATTTTTCCTTTCCCTTTTGCCAGTCGAGGTTACGAGTGGACAAAAAAGCTCGACGTGTATATGTATCTTAAAAATATGGATCCTGTAAGAGGACATTGCGTTGGAATAAAATATAATGTTAGTAGAGATGTAAAAATGCGCTCATCCGGCATGTAAAAATAAGCCTCTCCCCTTAATGACTTGAAAAACTATATGGGAAGCAGCTTGAGCTGTCATGACGAGCTAATAAATAATAACATTATGTATACCATAGATGAGAGGCAGAAAATCATATATTTTTAGCTAATAAGTCGTAAACTATTATAATTATTAGGGAGAATTGGACTGAGCCCTTTTTGTTAACATTGTATTTCCTTTATTAACCCAAGAGTTTATGTTCCTTTCGACTGGAAACCTTAAGAATGGGTAGCATATGCAAGAAGTGCAATCCAAATAACTCCGGCAAAGTAGTTAAATTAGATTCTAAAATTACCCCAGCATGCATAAGTATAATCAATATATATTTTTCATTCAGTACTAGATTGAAACAATATAATAGAATGTGATTAAGACTTTTAAGGAATTCGATACTAAATATATGCTTAAATTATATGCATAAATATATAATGTATA
The DNA here is from genome assembly GCA_963680855.1 of Lepeophtheirus nordmannii. Taxonomy (NCBI): domain Eukaryota; kingdom Metazoa; phylum Arthropoda; class Copepoda; order Siphonostomatoida; family Caligidae; genus Lepeophtheirus; species Lepeophtheirus nordmannii. The sequence continues at coordinate 7,660,155 of OY804526.1, read as the reverse complement.
TAGAAACTCAAATTAAAACAAAATAATTTCAACTCAAAGTAAGATTAAGCTTCAAACGTAAATGTGAGGGATGTACGTGATAATTAAATTAGTGAAGGAAAACTCCTATATATATATATATATACATATTGAAAATGTTTAGTGGCAATTACAAAATTAATAAACAATTTAATAAATTCATTTCAGACTCCAACAAAAATTGTCGAGATATCCAATGACCATAATGAAATGATCTCAGTAGTGGAGGAATTCAGGTAAATATCCCAAAAATCTAAAATCCTAGAGTTAATGTAATTTATACGCATTATGAAGTTATTGCTTTAATTTCTAGCATTTAATACTTATTATTTTTTAAGTTGACCATTAGAGCATTTGTCAGCTCTTCGTAGGACGATAGAAGTTCTCAGAGCCAATGACAACTCTGTCCTCAGAGCAATTGCATATTCGTAAAGGAAACAAGTGATTTGGAGTAGTCCATAAAGGCAATGCCGAACACGTTGATGTTCGGAGAATTGAAATCCCTGTCGTAACTCCATACATATTCACATCGATAATCGACAATTCATTCCAATAGGCATTTTATTGAAATAGTTGATTGTTTTTCAGCAGAGTATTACACGAGTTTCACAAATCATGCGAGATCTTTACTATCAGGTAGATGTTCTCCCCTCAGTAATAATGGAGAAATGATAACAGGTTTGGAAAAAAAAGTACTGTTCAAAGTGCCAACCCCAAAAAATCTCGCGTGCGAGATTTTGCTTGAAATTTACATTCCTAAAAATCCAATTGCTTCTACTATTTGTCGAGGGCCTTTTAACAAAGCCTTTCCTTTTTCACTAATTTCCTGCATTTTGTTTGGTTTATCTTCCATCAAGCAAAGAATATGAAAAAATAACTGATAGAAATTAGAAAAAAGAGAAATTGGAATGGTTTTCATGTTCGAATCAGGTTCGACCACAGACGTAAACAATAAACATTGAAGATAAATAAAAACATTTTATGATTGAATAGAAATTATTTAGTTATCTATCTTACTTAATTTAAGTAATCTTGTTGTCGCTACTTCTCATCAAAATCCTCCTTGTGTTTCTTCATTTCTAGAATACAAGTCAACTGAGGCTCCTCTCCTCTCAAACATTCATCAAATTGTCTGTGTTACATGATAGGATTTATAACTCTAGACATTCTGGAAATGCAGAAGCCTAAGGACGATTTAAAGGAGAATGAAGAACCTTCACATGTTGGAGACTCTGGTGCACCCCCGTATATTGATAAATGATGTTATGATGACAAATTCATATAAAAGTTAAAAATATATCATTCGATGATATCTTCCAGTTTTGTAAGATAAAAAATCGTTCGAGTTGATGATTTAAAATCAGTTGGAAATTCATAATTAGTTGATGAAGAATGAGATGAATCATTATAATGAATATTCGATGTTGAAGTAGCTCAATCTATATTAGACCAATCAGGCAGAATATTTGTACCTATTTGCTTGTTGGAAGATGACATCAAATAATAAATTTTAATATGAATTTTTCATCATTCATCAATATACAGGGGTGCACAAGATACTAGTGTTGTGTCGACTTGAGCCTAGTCGTTAAGGTTCGCTCTGGACTGCCCTCAAAGAAGAAACACACGCCGGTTAGAAAGCAAGGCTTATTTCTTAACGTTTTACCTATTTTTAGTTGTGTAAAAGAGGATTATGTCTAGGAATGTAAATAATATGCAAAATGCCGCGTGCGAGATTTTGTGGAGTTGGCTCTTCGAACAGTACTTTTTGTTTTCCAAAGCTGTAATAATTTTTCCTTTATTATTGAGGGGAGAACATCTACCTGATAGTGAAGATCTCGCATGAAGGAATACATGCATTAAGGTTAATAAAGCAAATAAAATGTAAACAAAAAGGGCTCAAGTCCTCGTATAATTATTAGTTAAAAATATATAATACTCTAACATTAATTTTAGTTAATTTTCTGCCTCTCATCTATGGTATACATAGTGTTATTATTTATTATTGATGTCTTCATTTGTATATATAGAAAGGAGAATAGCAGCTTGTAGCTCAGTAAAACGTCATCACAGCTCGAGCTGCTTCCCTGTCAACATTCATCCAATTGTCAGAGTTACCAGGTTGATTTTCTCTTTCTTTTTATTTTACACACCCCATTTTCATATTATTTACATTCCTAATTATGTCGTGAGTGTGATTGTCGTGAATTTGAATAGAATGGAATGGAAGTGGTGTGTCCCTGGATGCCAACAAGGATATCAAGAATCCTGGCCTAAGCTTTTATAGATTTCCAGGCATCAGTCAAAATGGGAGAGGGCCCTTCCAAGAGCAAAAGTTTAGAAAAAAACCAGATACCAGTGAGACAATAGCAAAGAATTCAAGAATATAAAACCTCAACTTCCCAAAACTTCTGGATTGCCTATCCTCACCTTACCACCGCCAAGACCCCCATCCCCCCGAGCTTCAGCAAGTAGTCAAAGACTCCTACTCGGAAATGAGTATCAAGGTGCAATCAAGGTTGAGATGTTCATGGAAGAAGATGTACAACAGCACAAGAGCTAGATGAGAAGTTGTAACAGGAGACACCACCATCAGGATTTACTCTTCTTAAGTCTCCCAAATTGTCCCTTGTCAAGCTTGAACCTACTGAGAACAAGGGCATTGAAATTGTAGACATTCCTACCTTCAAAGTTTTTCAAGGACATCACAAGATCAGCAACAGTGTAGTCTCTCATTGTCTATGCACAAAATCAAATCAGTTACGTAAGTAACCAATAACTTCCACATATCTAGGATTAGAAGAACATTTGAGCAAAGATGAGACGTATGAAGTCATCATAAACCTGCTGTGCAGACTACTAGAATCTCCAGACTCAATCATCAAGGCTGTCTTCCATCACAGAACAGATGGAATTGTCTGTAAAATGAAAGTTTAGCGCATCTCTAGTATATTGGCCTTCATGAATTTCATTATTCCATTTGTATATATTTACAATGTAGTTGAATTAACTACTTTGAACTCATTAATTTAAATTCTTTCTTTCTTTTTTTAAAATTATCTCTGAAATATTTAAAATTGTTATACTAACCAATTCAATGAAAATTTACATCGTGTTATAAATTCAATTTAATATCAATTTTATTTATTTTTTTGATTTGCTTATGAAAACTTAATTTGTGTAATGTCAATAAGAACTGAGCGTGGAAGGGATTTTGTCAAAAAAAAAAAGTTAATAACGTGGCCCTATTCTTCGTTAACTGCTCTACAGTTCCTATTACTAAATTTTTTCCATTAACCCCTTGTAAAATTGAGGTTAAATATTATAAAAATATCCTGCTAAATTATATTTAAGCTAAGGTAATTGGCATTCCTACATTTTAATGGGAGGCGCTTCCTTAAATATGAAGAGTAATAACTAAACTCCTTCTTGACTTGAGTATAGTAGGGGACTATTGAAAATCTCCAAATCCACCGAATAAAGAATCCATCATTTGATTTCTTGAATTCGTTTCCTTATTATTTTATTTAGAATGAATATATCTAGTAAACATCTGCCCATCACTTTTCTCCTAGTCTCTTAGTATTTTGGATAAAAACAATGCCGGGAGCTCTTGGGACCAAGTCGGTTATATAAAATACCGTCATTTACCTTATTATATCTTAATATAATATAATCTTAACTTCTGTTACTCATTCATCAGCTAGTAGTGTTATCCTTATATTGAATGTTTAAAATTTGTAATAGTTTTAATTCAAATTTAATTATGTAAGATAAACAGTTTGACTCGTTTTAATTAGACGAAGGATCCCTAAACGGTTCTGAATTTAGTAGAAGAGTAAATTTTAAAATCGGAATTCTTAATTTATCGTTAAAAATCATTTGATTTCATAATATACTTAACTAAGGATACTATGTTCCTGTAAATTGTTAAATGATTATTGGGTAAAAACTAAATTAACCAGGACAACTAATACAACTTTTTCAGTTCCCTTTGTAGGGATATCCCTGCATTACAAGTAAAAAACCTATCGTTAATTAAAAAATGAGCAAGAAATTACTGATAGTATATACATTTTTCCTTTTATTATGATCAACATCTAGATACAGTAAGATATACAAGATAAATAATAATAACCAAATGACAAGAATAAATATTTAGAATAATTGTAATCCCATTTATGAAAAAATATAAATTGAACTATTCTTTGATATTTAATATTAATATCGTCGTCACCTTTATTTGCAATTGGAAGTAATAAAACACAAATGAGGTTTATAAAAATTAATCAATCGAGAAGTTAGGTATTCCATGTATTTATAATTTCAGTAGAACTGGCTTCCGTACTTTCTGATTCCTCAAAAATAGATTTATATTCCTTGATAACATTATTCTATTATTATCACAAAAACAGATTGTATATTAATATATTATACAAACAAATTATTTCAATTTTAATGAGTAAAGTAATAATAAAAAGTGTAGAAGCTAGTTCCATTAATTGAGCCCTCAATGAAGTTATCTTCTCAAATTAGTCCATGCCGATGACAATGTTACACAATTTCTTAAAATATAGATGATGTAGAACAGTAGATGGTAAAAAGCAAGTATATCGACGTTAAGAGACGAATACAATTATTAGATGGTTTTTCAATTTGGGGGCGAAAGACGAATCGAACTATCTAGCAACTGGTTCTTCCAAAGTTTCCCTCAGGATAGCAAGCGCTCAAAATCGAGTTTCAAACGGTAAAGTGGATGAAACATGTGGTTTATGTGTAAATCCCTTTTCCATATGATTAGCATGGAGTTACACTATGAATCTCTCCATAGGTAAGAAAGAAAATGTTGTTTGACAAACTTGTCGCCCACTAATAACAAATTTCGTCGATAAAAAACTTCTTCACGGCTAAACATGATTAGCTCAAAAAAATATATATAGTTGTATCAGAGAAACTGAACATTGACCCTGAAAGGAAATGTGATTCCAATTTAATTTTTCATAAACAAATTAATTAAATTAATAATAAGATGAAAATGTACATTATAATTACAATTCTAAATATTTTAGATATAATTTAAAAGGAAAAAAGAAGTAATTGTCAGGGCATTAATTACATTGAAATCGATTCAGTGACTATAATAACGAGTCACTGAACCGATTAAATACATTCTAAAAAATAGAAACATCATAAACAAATAAATGAAAAAATATTATGTAAAAATTGAATAATAAAGTTCATATAAGAGATGAGCTAAACATTCATTTTAATAAAACATAAATTAGATGAAAATACATTCCCCATCATGCAAAAACCCTCTTAGAATCACAATTGACGATTGGAGGATTTACGTAAACGCAAAAATTATTATAGTCAATGCTTCAGCAACAATATTCTTTAATTGTATGTATCATCTATACCTACATCATTATTATCTACTTTTGAATACTTTTCCACTTTTGTCACACTAATAAGTAGAAGCATTCTTTCTTCCAAGGCTTGTATTGATTAAAACACAATTCAATGAATATGGTCTAGCTATTCAATTTTTTCTTCACCTTCGTTATAGTAGAACTTATATGTTGAAATTGTCTACATAACATTAAGACTGCTTTTATCCAAATTCACTAACATATTACAATAATAGGTTCAGGTGTTATGAAAATTTCAGGCAAAACCGACAAAGGAATTACCCATCCAGAGGAACAATCAACATTCCCTTCAAATTGATCAAATTGATGTCTATAGTCTATGTAATAAATCTATACTTTTCGTAGATTTCCTGTTTTATTTAAGAAATTACGACTCCACTTTCGATTGGATTACGGGAAAACAAGAAGACACGGACTTTCCAGCATATTTTTCATAAATTATGACAAAATTCGGATGTCTCACGACTGAAAGTGGGATATTACATAAAACAAATGATTTCGTTTGATCAAACGTGAAATATGATTTACCTGAATTGTCCTTGATGCAGTATTTATTGAAAAGATCCAGATTTTTCTTGTGACATCGGTGGTTTTGAAGTCTCAGGATCGGAAATATCTTCAGAGGTCAAGAAATGCTGGAACCGGCACGTCATCACACTCGTATCCTTGTCAAATTTCCAAACGTAAGCATCACCATTGATGGCGATTCCAGATCTTGAATGAAATCCTCAGGCATTTTGAAAATTAATTAAAATCACTCTTGTTCTTTTTGAAATGAAAAGAACTGAGCATGATAAGAAAAGAATATGAAGAAGGGAAGCATCTTGAAACGAAAAATACTTACAGATTGCTAGGAATGTAAATTATATGCAAATCGGGCTTGTAATAAAAAAGAAAGAGAAAATCAACCTGGCAACCCTGACAATTTAATGAATGTTGAGGAGGGAAGCAGCTTGAGCTGTCATGACCCTTTACTGAGCTACAAGCTGCTATTTTCCTATATATATATGTATACAAATGAAAACATCAAACCACAAACATTACAATACGTTACTCCAGATTAATTATTATATTCACAAATATCATTAACTCCATTCTCCTCAATGAATGATATCCATTTTTTAATTTTTCCTTTGTTCCTCTCCATGATATAATCTTTGCAGACTGTTCTTTTCTTGTAAAACATTATGTTGAGGTAAAGTTGATGTTACCTTCTTAAGGGAAAAAAATGATAACAGCTTCGGAAAACAAAAAGACCTGTTTGAAGAGCCAGCTCCACTTTTTTATTACATGCCCGTATTTGCATACGATTTACATTCCTACAGATTGCCAACAATTGTCGTAAGCAGGCACGCTGAATTGGCTCTTTTTTCACCCGGCATGAAAAAATAAATTCCTCCCCTTGATGAATGATGATCAGTAATGTATAAAAAGGGTCCAGCTGACATGCACAAAAAGGACGGTTGTTGGCAACATTTGTCTTTTCAAACTTCTTTTTCTTTCTTCTTCTTCTTTTATGACTCAGTTCTATTCCATTCAAAAACAAGTGTCGTTTTTAAATTAAGTTAAAAAATGCCTGAGGATTTGATTCAGGAACTTGGGTCGCCGACAATGGAGGTAGCAACGCTTAAAAATTTGTCCAGGATACGAGTGTGATGGTCAGTGATGTATAAAAAGGGTCCAGCTGACACGCACGCCCGATATGATGTCATAAATAAATATGGTACCCTTGAACTAAGGTAGAATTTCAGCCAATTACATTTGAAGGGGCGGAATGTAACTTATTATTAGCAATGTAAATCATATGCAATTCGGGCGTGTTATAAAAAAAGAAAGAGAAAATCAACCTGGCAACCCTGACAATTTAATGAATGTCGAAGGGGAAAGCAGCTTGAGCTGTCATGACGTTTTACTGAGCTACAAGCTGCTATTCTCCATTATATATACAACAATAAATAATAACATAATGATGAGAGGCAGAAAATTAACTGAAATTAATGTCAGGAAATTATATATTTTTAACTAATAATAATTATACGAGGACTTGAGCCCTTTTTGTTTACATTTTATTTGCTTTTTTAAACATAATGCATATATTCCTTCATGCGACATCTTTACTATCAGGTAGATGTTCTCCCCTCAGTAATATTGGAAAAATGATAACAGCTTCGGAAAACAAAAAGACTTGTTTGAAGAGCCAACTCCACTTTTATATCACACGCCCGAATTGCATATGATTTTCATTCCTACTTATTATTATGATGTTTTACATAGGAATAGATTATTATTATTATTGAGTGGCATTAAAAATTTGTAAAGTATAGAACATTAAGTTTGTAGCAACTAATGCCATAGCATGAGACCTGAGTCATTTTGGAATGGACTCGGATTTGACTCGAAAATTAATTATTATTTAATCAATACTAATATAGTATAAACCCCAATATGTCTTTGTCGGCATTGCACCTCAAAATTACTACACTTTTACACTTATGTGAACCCTATAATTCATATTACATATTTAAGAAACACATACAATTAAATTAAATGATTTTATTTAACCATGTAGTGGCTACTTTTTTTTATTCAACAATTAAATTATCTTCTAAAACTATTATAAAAACTTCAAACAGTCAAAAGTAACACATTTTGTAATCACTTAAATTTTTCCATAAAAAAATAAAATAGGATGAAATTTCATAATGCTTATCTCAAAAATATATATATATTTATACAAGAAAAACTGAACATTGATTCGGAAAACCGATGTGATTCCAATTTAAGTTTTCATAGATAAACACAAAAAAATAGATTAAATTGATAATACGATGAAAATGTGCGTTATAATTACAACTTTTAAGTTTTCAAATATAATTTAAAAGAAAAAAGTAATAACTGTCAGGGAATTAATTACATTGAAATCGACTACTATAACAAGTCATTGAATCGATTGCATTTGTTCTAAAAAAACTAGAAACAACAAAAACAAATAAATGAAAAAATATTCCAAAATAAACAAGATTGAAAGTTTCAATCTATACGCGCGAGCCAATTTTCACCAAACAATTTTTACAAAGGTTTGAAAGACCAAATAATTCAGATATATAGAGCGCGATGCGAATGCTCGCGCTAAAAATGGAATAAAAAAATTCATGAAGATAATTTTAATTATGACATTAGATAAAAGCACATCCCCTCATCATGCAAAAGCCCCTCTCAGAATCATAATTGACGATCGGAGCATTTTAGTGCAAGCAAAAATTATTCAATTCAATGCTTATTACGGCAACAATATTCTTCAACTGGATGTATCAGGCATTCTTTATACTATCCACTTTTGAAGTCCTTAGTCTCGTCCATTATTATAAATCTATACTTTTCTTCAATTTCCTGTTTTATTTTGAAAATTCTGACTCGACTTAAGAGCTCCAACGATTGGGTTACGAGAAAACAAGAAGAGACGGATTTACCGGCGTATTTCTCCATAAATTGGATGCAATTTTGATGTCCTCCGACAGAAAGTGGGATAATACATGAAGCAATGAATTGCGATAGGTCAGATATGAAATCAAATGTACCTGAATCTTTACTAATACCATGTTTATTGAATGGATCCGGATTTCTCTTGTGACATCAGCGATTTGAATGTCTCATGATCGGAAATTTCTTCAAGAAGAAGTCGAGAAGGATAGCATGGCCGGAATGCCACCACACTGGTATCCTGGACAAATTTTTAAGTGTTGCTACCTCCATTGTCGGCGACCCAAGTTCCTGAATCAAATCCTCAGGCATTTTTTAACTTAATTTAAAAATGACATTTGTTTTTGAATGGAATAGAACTGAGTCATAAATGAAGAAGAAGAAAGAAAAAGAAGTTTGAAAAGACAAATGTTGCCAACAACCGTCCTTTTTGTGCATGTTAGCTGGACCCTTTTTATACATCACTGGTGATGGTATTTCGGCCATGCTATTTTTTGACTTCTTGAAGAAATTTTCGATCCTGAGACTTTCAAATCTTTGATGTCATAAGAGAAATCCGGAAATTTAAGTGATTACAAAATGTGTTACTTTTGACTGTTTGAAGTTTTTATAATAGTTTTAAAAGATAATTAAATTGTTGAATAAAAAAAAGTAGCCACTACATGGTTAAATAAAATCATTTAATTTAATTGTATGTGTTTCTTAAATATGTAATATGAATTATAGGATTCACTTATGTGTAAAAGTGTAGTAATTTTGAGGTGCAATGCCGACAAAGACATATTGGGGTTTATACTATATTAGTATTGATTAAATAATAATTAATTTTCGAGTCAAATCCGAGTCCATTCCAAAATGACTCAGGTCTCATGCTATGGCATTAGTTGCTACAAACTTAATGTTCTATACTTTACAAATTTTTAATGCCACTCAATAATAATAATAATCTATTCCTATGTAAAACATCATAATAATAAGTTACATTCCGATATTTATTTATGACATCATCTCGGGCGTGCGTGTCAGCTGGATCCTTTTTATACATCACTGATGATTATTGATGACCAGTGATGTAAAAAAAGGCGATTTTTAAGCGTGCGAGTAGTTCTCGAAATGCCTGTTAGTTGAAACCCTATATAATATTCTTTCATCATTCATAAATCGCCAAGCTGTTTTCCTTTTCCTTTTGACATAATTCTTATTATATGCAGATTACATTATCTATTATAAAATTTAGGATAATATCACACAAATTTTCCTTCTATTATGGTTGACTTTCTTAATGTTAATATCTCTCGAAAAATGACTTTAAGGAGTCAAATATTTATACTTCTATCCTATAAAATGTATCATTTGTTGACATTTTTAATATGTTTTCAGCCATTTTTTTGAGTTATAGAAAAGGTAGAATAATTATAAATATTACTATTAAATCTTCAATCATTGTAATTAAATATGCAAATATCTATAAAATTTAAGCTTTATTTTGTTAATGAATGAATAACCATTATTATCAAACAAAAAACTTGAAGATTAATATATATAGAGAGCAGAGATTACCATTTATGTACTTATTACTATTTGTGTACTTATTTTTCTTAAAAATGAATACAAATAATGAACTTTTAACAAAAATAGCAATAAATCCAAAACTAATGTACTGTTTTTGAAATTTGGAAAATTTCCTGTTTATTTAAAGTAATATCTACAAATTTGACTTCAATAATATCTTTCTAAAACATCAATTTAATTTAATTAATTACTATAAGTCCAAGAAAAGCTGTCTTGAGCCTGGAGCAAGGCTGTCACAGCTACAGTCATAATATATATCGACAACAAATAAGCTGACTTTTATAGTTACCATATCATTTTTGACGTCATCAAGGGGAGGAGCTAGTCACACGCTTAAAAATCGTCGTTTTTTACATCACTGGTGATGACATGAAAAATGATGTGGTAACTATGGAAGCCAGCTTATTTTTTTCTGTGGATAAAAACACTATAATTGTAGCTATGACAGCCTCACTGCAGGCTCATGATAGCTCTTCTTGGATTTATAGTAATTAATTAAATTAAATTGATGTTTTAGAAAGATATTATTGAAATCAAAGTTGTAGACATTACTTTAAATAAACAGATAATTTTCAAAATTTAAAATCATTTAATTAATTTTTGATTTATTGTTATTTTTGTTAAGATTACAAATTATGAAATTTTAACAAAAATTTGTTTTGACTATATAATTATCTTCAAGTCTAATAATTGAAGTTCGCTCTTTAGCACAACAAATATCAAAAAACTGAGGAAAAATATATTTAACAAAAATGGTAAATATAACCTTTGAAGAATTAAGTTTGTATTAGCTCATGATTTCATTTCATATCAAAAATATTTTTATCATGAGAACATGTAAATATAACACAATTGTAGCATGAATTTTCAGATATAGCAGACACAATAACCACAAATCGTTCAGCCTTAGTGTATGTGGAGTCAATTATAATCAAATCCATCTGAATTTTATTAATTGTATTTATAATTTTGTGATATTGTCTTAGTGATAAAAAATGATTAAGTTGTATTATTATCGAATTACTATAAAACCAGATTACTCAAAAACCTGACCTATAAGGGAAAAACAGAAAAAAACATTCCTGTCTTTGTTTCAACCCAAGGGGGGTCCTAGAGGTATAGAGGGCAGGGTTAGGCCCACAGCTTTCAAACAAGATCAATTTGTGCTCTAAATTGGGTGAAAATTTACACATTTAGATGAAAGCTGTTGTATATATTAGAATAAACAAGTTCTAACATTGAAGTGCTCCCTCCTTCTTATAAGATTTTTGTATATAAGAATATATTGTACTTAGGATCAGTTGATTGAATATAGATTATTTGTATGACTGCGAATCTTTTTTGGTAAGATCCAGGACGGACCATTACAAAAGCTTTCTTATTAGTTAAGGACTCTTATCGGTCACTTGATATCTTGTTTGAAAGCTGTGGGTCTCAGCTTTTGAATAAATTCCTTATTAATCCATTTTATGTAATATTCAAGGAGTTATTTAAGTACAAACTATTTGGTCGACTTTTGGGCCAACTCCCGCCCCCTATGCCCCCAGGAGTCCTTTTAAGTCAAAACAAAGACTGCAAATACAGAAGCAGATCCTTGTTTTTTAATGCACAGAATGAGTACCCTTCTTAGCTTAAGTTGAAGTTGGAAAATGGGCCAACTTAGCTCAAAAAATAGGGTCTGATTTCTCAAAAACTGTAAGATTCTTTGAAAAAAAATTACAGATTTGAAATAAGTGTGCAAAACTGAATAACACTTATGCACCAATGTTTTCAATGTCTTTATCTCCTTGACTTATTAATGAAAACAATATTTCTCAATTTGTCGTAACTAACGTATTTATTTCAAAACGGTTTTATTATAAAGTTATTGCATAAATTTTACTCAATTGCATGTAATGTTCATCAATAAAGGAACCCTACATTCATGTTTTTCAGCCACCTGAATGCAATAAGAATACTTTTAATCTATTCTTATCAAAATTAGACCCAAAACTGATATTAAAACTATTGATAGCATCCTTTTCAATCGTCAAACTATTCGTATTAACAAAATGACTCAAACTGATGAGATAAGGTCGACCTAAGAAATGTCCATCAAGTGGTTCAATCAAAACTGCAACCATAGCACGATCCTTGGAGTCTCTGGTCTCGTCCATAGCCAGGAATATATCCTCTCCGTATATTTCCTTCTCTACCTCAGAGAAAACAATCTTACCTTCCAACTCCAGTGACTTGGTCATTCAAAAGTGAGAAGGAACGTGTTTTCGAGTGTTATTTCCACGAACTTGACAAATTTGGATTTAATTAAGGAATCATCATTAGTTGAATGCCTCTTGTTGAACAAATCCATATTTCGTACATGGTATTGGCGTTTCGAATGCCTAAGCCTCGGATAAATACGAACCACACTTTTTTATATTAACATAGGCGGCAGGTCAACACTTTGGTTTCGTTGTCATAGCTCCAGACAGATTCACCTCCATGGATAGCGATCCAGGATGTTAATTTACTCTCACTAAACATTCTTGCATAAGTCTTAATAAGTTAAAATGTCTCTAATATTATCTATGTTTTAGATTGTAATAACCTTAAGAAGTACTCAAAGAATTCCAACGAAAAGAAATAACAACAAATATGAAAAGGATAAGAGCTTCATGAAAGAATATTAATTTATGCAGAGTTTCAGTTAACATGCATTTTGAGAACCACTTGCACGCTTTAAAACGCGTGCATTTTTAGCAATAACTATTACATTAGTGACGTCATTGTTTGCCATCATTACTAATTCCAGTGGTGTTTTGAAATCACATGGGATAAAACTTACCGGAGCAACTGAGACTCCTATCGGATGAGCGGACACGCTTCGAAGGACATCTCTAGCCATTATATAATTCCTGATTCATTCGAAAATTACTTCAGGAAGGAACATAAAACTCAAAGCATTGTGAGGGATTTAGCGATAAAAAACCAAACCGACTCAATTAAATTAGAAGTCGACTTTTCATTTTTTTTAACATGAATATCGACTCATCATTTGAGTCGGGTTGATAATTTTTCGAGTCGATATAACACTACAACATACACTTATATATGTATACTGGATCCAGCAATAGTTCGAAAAGCAATCAAACATGGCCACCAAAGCTGCATTGCTGCGCGATTTTTACTACCAAAAAAGTTTTAGATTGAAACAAGATCACTTTTTTGAATTACTATGTAGGTAGGACCTTGTTATATTTGTATTTGTATCAATCAAAATTAACAAACTAAGATAAAAGGTTGTAAAGCTTCATTTGAAAGGCGTATGCAAATGAAAGTTAAAAAGACTCTGGGAGCAGCAGTTTTCCTTGTATTTATCAAGAAAGATATTTCGAGGTTCACGGATACCAAATCCAATGAGGATTGACCTCGATATGCAAGGCCCATTGAGAATGTTTTAAAGATCCGAGCTAAAATTGCCAGGATCCCAAAACATTTTATCGTTAAAATTACGTCTGAGCTAAGAATTTATTAGTGTACAGTACACCAAATAATCCAAGATAATCTCAAAAGGAAGTTGGACTTCATCCACTCCAAAATGAGAAAATACTGGCATTCCGTATGAAAAGATGCAATTTTTTTTTTGGAAGAAGTCGTTCAAAGGATGGGTATTATCTTCTCAGATGAGAAAAAGTTCCATATTGACGCCAAAACGTCAAAAAGATGTAAGGAAGTTCTACTCGAGAACAAATAACTTTTTAAGTTCAAATTTGCTGCTTTAATAATGGTCTGGGGAAGAATTTCGAGTTCAAGACGAAAACTTCTACTAGTTTTTCTTAAAAGGGGCCTCAATTTGAATCAAGATTGATATATTTTCGAGATTTTGAAGTCTATAACCCTTCAGCAATGCTGCAAAGACAAAATCCGGAACCAAAACTGGTATTGTAGCAGGGCAGAGCACTCTGTCACACCAGAAAAATACCCAAAATGGTTAGACTCAATTGTGAATTTTTTTGGTGATTTGAACCCCCTCTATTATTTGTTTAGGGATATTTGGAATCAAAAGTTGGAAAATTCGCCATAAGAACATGAAGTCTGTCAAAGCCAGCATTTTCCATAAACAAGAAATACTTCCAAAGAAATTAATCTGTAAGTCATGTCAAGTATTTCTGAAGAGATTTCAGGCTGTATTTGATAAATAATGTTAATATATGGAATTGATATCAAAGAAAGTCTTGTTCATTATACCTATAGTTGATGAAAATATTAATAAAAAAGTTGTATATAAAGCCAAAACTTAGAACTACTGAAGGATATTTATATTTTTTTTTCTTTTCTTTGTTTTACTATTTAATTATATATTGTAATATTGTATTATTTCCTTAATCTTAGCCAGTATTTTCGATTACAAACTAATTATTTTAGTAAAAAATGTAATTTCATGTCTAAAAAAAAGTTAAAAACATGATTCCAAGTGATAAAGTAGTGAAATATTATAATTTATTGAGTGAAATTTATTTTTGAGGTTAGGTAAATTCAGTCCCCACCCCAGGCGCCATTCATACTGATTACTCCGCTGCAGCTATAACCTTAATAATTTAAATAAAAAACATGAAACAATGACTGAAATGCTCTTTGGAATAAAATTAATCTACATGAATCAATCAAAATATGCTTTAGATCAAGCTAAAGTTAGCTTTACAAAACAAAACAGAGAAAACAGAAGAGTTAAGTTTCAATGAAAGCTAGTAACTAACATTAAAAAAAAGCCTTAAAACGTCAATCCTCTTTAGCATACTTCCTTGTATTATATCTAAAAGTTAAAAACAATAAAAAATGGTAACATTCATAATGATGCCATTCTTGGAAACTTGATATAGTACTATTAAGAAACGGCATGTTTATGTCAAGTAGATTTATTCGTCTATATCATGAATACATGTTAGACTACTTCGATTTTTGATGACAAATTGCAATATAGCTTAATAATATATTACCACTTATATATTATTAATATAGCTACAATATTTAGCCCATAGCTTTAAATTGGGGATGATACAATACGTCATTAAATAGTCATTATTGACCCAAAAATGTCAATACTTCATCTTTAAAGTGTTCATATTATTTAACAAAAGTCAATAGTTTGCAGAAAGTCTGATATAAAACCTAAGGCCTATCATATAATAATCTTCAGATGAAAATGAGTTATTTGGGGTGAAAAAAATTTAGCCCAAAAAGAAGTTCAGTCATATATACATATCACAAACTCAAATGAATAAATAATTTTGTATAAAAATATGTATAAGGTAGTATATTACTATAAACGTTGAATGTGTCTATAATTCGATAATTCAATGTATTATATGCTTTCCATCTATATAAAATGCTCAAAATATTTATTTTTAAGTTTTTGGGCCAGCTTTATATTTTAAAATAAAAAGTTATGTTGTTTTCATTGAATAGTTATCAAATGAAATTTAACATAGGTGATCGTATTGTAAGAACAAATATTTTTTAAAAAAATACGTCAATTACTACTGGAAATAGACATTTTATAATTCTTTGCTTAATACTTCTTGAAATGGCTTCATCATCAATCATTTTTGGTGAAAAACCAAATATTAAGAAAAAAAGTGAGAAATTAGTTAAAAAGGACAAACAAAAAGAAAACAACGAACTAAGCA
This sequence comes from Lepeophtheirus nordmannii, assembly GCA_963680855.1. Classification (NCBI taxonomy): domain Eukaryota; kingdom Metazoa; phylum Arthropoda; class Copepoda; order Siphonostomatoida; family Caligidae; genus Lepeophtheirus; species Lepeophtheirus nordmannii. The sequence continues at coordinate 7,643,987 of OY804526.1, read as the reverse complement.
ATACATTCAACATCCAGACGGCTTCTCATTCTGAAAATGTTATAATTAAAGAGGCCAGATTTATTTCATTTAGTGAAGACAAAAAGACAACCAAATTGAACGAGTATTTAAAATATGATACAGGTTCCAAATCGTTTTGTGAATTAAAAAAAAATAGTCGAGAAACACAAGATGGTAATAATCATTTAAGTTGGTCACGTTACTACAAAATAAGATCAGAATTTATTTCAACAATGTACATTTTTGGACAATTAGAATTGAAGATCAACATCGAGGCTGGATATAACAAATTAACATTTGAGAAGTTAATGAAAAAAATTATCGAATTTAGTGATCAACGTACACTAATAGTCAATGACTTGATCAAATACAGAAACAAAAATCAGAGTAAAAATATCAAAAACTTACAAAAATCTGAAATTCTGAAGGTAAATTTTTTACAATAGTTATAATAAAATAGTATGTATAACTAGTTTTGAAAAAGTCATTACAGATAAAGGAAGTGGAAAACCATTCCACTGTAATGTCTGAAGGAGATTCAAGAAATAGATCAATTTCATCATCAGAGCATCCTAAAATACCTATTATTTGTTACATTTGTGGGGTTTATTTAGGCTTTCGTTTTAAAAAAGGAGTTATATTGCATATGGGACTAGATGATGGAGAACCTGTGTGTCCAAAAGTCTTCAATCTATCAAATGATTTGATGGAACAAGCAAAAAATGTCATTTCCAAAAAAGGTTTGAATATTTCATCTAAATATAATCTTTTGATGAATATGAATCTATGTAAGATATATGAAGAAGAAAAGGAGACTTCAATAAACGTTATTGATAAGGTGGAAATTTTTTTACAAGAAATTGAAGTACAAAAAAAAAAAGATTATGAAGAATCTATAGCAATCAAAAACATAAAAATTAATCAACACTTCTCGAATATGACATCTGATAGTTTAGCTACAAAGCATATGAAAGAGTTGTCAAAGGAAAAAACACCGAGTAATTCAATTGCAAACATGGAAAAAATAAAAGAAAAACTTCCCAATGATAGTAATAAATTTGAAAAAAGTAACATAGAAAATATAAACAAGCGCAATACACTTTTAAAATCAATAGAAGAAGGAGTTAAATTAAGAAAAACATCAATAAAAAATGACTTTTCAATGCCTATTTTTACTGGTAAAGTTTTAAGATCAGATATATACCCGCATGTACTTTCTAATCCAGTTAGAAGTCTCATGAGAGAAATTTCAAACCCCTACATAAAAAATAAACTGAAAGCTGTAAAAACTAACGATAAATCATCTCCATTTATACCTAAAGATCTTGATACATATTTTTATAGAAGTTTACCATTCATTTCATCGAAAATGTGCCTATCTAATTCGAGGGAAAAATTTGGGGAAAAGGACCTATGGTAAGAAGTTTATCATTCTCATTATCAACTAATATTAATATTTAAAATGAGAGAAATATTAAGTAGATCCTTTAAAAATATATCTATTAAATTGGGTGTACTTTCTAGAAATGCTTTTTCTGATCTAATAATATCACAGTTGTATCTATTTTTTATAAAAATATCCGATAATTCTTTAGGAGTTTATTTCAGCTTTAAGTTATGCTGGACTGGAATGCATTTATTATAGGATAATTTTAAAGTTAATTTATTGATAAGCCTTGATGAAAAAGAATAGATTTTAACCATAATATTTATGTACGTTTATAAAGCTATTTCTTCAAATAAGCTCACATAGCATACAAATTAAAAACATCGAATTAATACAAATTAAAATGGATATATCTAAATAATCCATATCATATATTTTTTTGAAACATGCATTTAAAGGTCTTCAAATCTCAACACGAATTCAAAACGAAGAAGTTCTCTGACCACAAACGAAAATGCCATGATGTGCTCCCAAAAATTATATTGTGGGAATTATAACTTTTATGTGGCATTTTCTCCAAAACAAACGAGGAAATTGTATGGTCACAGAATATCTTCATTTTGAAAATAAAAAACTGTTAATGTTTGGAGATTCTAATATGTAGTTCATAGAAATAAATTATCTACTGCAAAATATATGTACATAATTAAACATGTATTTTAGACAATTTGAGAAATTAGTCAAGTTATTGATGTAGATCAGAAACGAATTTGACTAAAAATACTATACATCTATCTGATTTTGTCCCATTAATATAAGTATACTGAAATGGTATCATCAAATAGCTTCAAATCATTTATACTCAACTCCTTCAACACCATAATTATTCATTTTCTTTTGTGAAATATTTATTTCTAGAGAGTCAAAGGCTTTTCTAATATCCAAAAATATTGCAACAGAGTTTTTATTTTGTTTAATCCCATGGGATATATTTTTAATGAATTTGTAAGCATAACAATTGCTCACCATTTTTCTCTAATGTCAAACTGATAACAATGTAGACTTTTATTCAGTCGTTGATTTTCCAAGAAATTGTACATTACTCTCTCCAGAATTTTTGAGGGAGTGTATAACAGACATTTTGATTAATAATTTGTTTTGTCTAATTCGTTCCTTTTATCTTTTAAAATTAGAATAATTGTTGCTATTTTTATTTGTTCTGGCACCTTGCCTTGTATTTGAGATAAATTAATAATTATTTCTAGTGACTTACAAATTTTATCAGCTACTATTCTCAATAAACTATTATTAATAGTTCTTATTTAAAGCAGTTGACTCTACGTTTTATGATTTCAATAAGTGTATTATATATGATTTTGATTTATATATTACGTCATACGTAATCATACGTTAGGCGAAAACATTGAATTCTATTAAACGAGAACTGTAAAATCAAAATTAGAGACTATATTTGAAGATGTAGTATTCATTGGCTATAAAATATTTCTTGTTAGGCTAATTCTGAAGTCTTTTAGGCCAACAATCAAAACGAAAAATAAAAATTAGAGTTGCGTTGTTTTTCGATAAATCAAAAAATGAGTCTTAAGTCTATTGCTTATTGATATCAAGCCAAGGAACCCAATTGCTTATATTTTAATGGCACTTTTTGGTATAAGAAACTGATTTTCAGTCATTATTGTTTAAAATTTGGAGACCTTTTTATCGGAGAACTGGATTAATAAGGAATACATTAAAAAGCTGAGACCCACAACTTTTAAACGAGATGTCAAGCGCCCAACAAGAATCCTTAATTTTCATCCAATTTTCGAGCAAAAATTCGCTAGAAATCAATGACTCACGGTAGAGCTACTTAAGTACTAGCACGCAGAAGAATTAAGAAATCCTTCTCAGCTCTTTAATGCATTCCTTAATAATTCATTTCATGTAATATTCAAGTAGTTATTTAAGTACAACGTATTTGGCCGACTTTCGGGTCTACTCCCTCTCGAAATTTTTTTTTTACAGATTTGAAATCAGCGTGCAAAACTGAATAACTTTTATTACATTTATACCCCTTAGTATTTTTTACTGTTGACCAGTGTTATTTTATTTTTGCACAGATCCAATATTAATAATAACAATAAAGACGACGCCAACGAAGTCTATAAAACAGATACAAACGTTCTAAATAGTGATACTACATTTGTATGAACATACCATACACCACATCTCCCCTTTTAGAATCTACCCCCAATTAAACTATTAAATAAATAAACATTTAACAAAACCACAATTTGGCAAGAATTTCATGAGTTGATTTACAGTTCCCATCAACCCTCTCATCTCGAGAGTCATCATCCTCATAATCACAACTATTTGACCCAGAAAATCTATTTGCCTTTGAGCGAATCGGCACTTCTCTTTATTTAAAGTGACCCCAGCATAATTCAATTTTCTTAAGGTTTGTAAGAGCCTTTCATCGTGCCCTTCCTGATTCTTTTCGAATCATTCATAGATAAACAACTCCTTGCTGTATTCCCAAAATTCTATAGACTTCACTCTTGAACTTCTCAGGGCCTGATTTAATTTCAAAAGTTATCCTTTTCTACCGGAACCTTCCGAATGGCTTTATGAAGATTGTAAGCTTAGGAGCCTCGATTTCACGTTATCGCTATTGATTCTAAGAATGATTTTATCCTTGAGAAACTCATCCCTCATTCCCTCGTACAAACAAGTATTTACGGGAGTGTTGATGGTGGACAAGAACTTGTCAAATGATTTTCCTTCCACCCGAATGCAACGATTAACTTTATACCTTTCATATATCACGTTTGTTTTAGGAGTTCAAAATTGTTGGAATTTTAGTAAGATTGTCTCTGGATTATTCCTGTCCTCAATTGGGAAGTATCCTTCCTCTCCTCGAGTTCCTACTGCTGGTGGTTATACAAATCCATTGTAAATTCTCAGAGCCTCCTCACCAACTAGGTTTAAAAGAATAGTGCCCTTCCCTTAGCACTCATGTACAATCAGTATTGCTGAAGAAACAATTTGAAATTTTCACTGACACTACCAGAGAGATACAAATACTTCGGAGGGATAAACTATTCGCAGCCATACTCTGTTAAATTCCTAATCCTCGAACAATCTCAATGCACTTTTTTCTTTTTACTCATAGCAACATGTGTAGCCTTTGTATTCTGACTCTTGAATAATCAATATTTCTCAAATTACAAGAATAGATCTAATAATAATAATAATAAAGACGACTCCAACGAAGTCGTCTATGAAACAAATACAAAGATACTCAATAGTGATATTAGATTTACTTGAACATACCAAACACCACATTCTAAAGTAAAGCGTCATTATTGTTCATTTTTTCTGCCTTTATAGGAGAATATTTCCAGTTCAGAACCAGATATATAGTTAGTTAAAGTATTTATCACTGTTTGCGATACATTCATAAAATAAAATTGTACAAATATAAGGCAACAGACAAGACCACGCATCGTGGTATTTGTGTTACTACAGCAGATTCTAAAGCCTAATTTACATTTAAATTTTGTTCCACAATATTTTTCATTTTTTTTATTTGAACATACCATCCACCACCTTAAATATGAAGAATAATAACAAAACTCCATTTTGAATTGAGTATAGTGGAACTATTGAAAATTTCCAAATCCACGGAATAAAGAATCCATCGTTTTATTTCTTGAACTCGCTTCATTGATATCTTATTTAAAATATATATACCTAATAAACATCTGTCCCAAACTGGAGTATGAGTATTCATTTAACAATTTGTATCGATGTAGGAGATTTCTAAATATCATCACTTTTCTTCGAGTCTTTTATGATTTTGAATAACAATAATGCCCTGTTCTCTTGACACCAAGTCGGTTATATAAAATGCCTTCATCTACATTATTCTGTCTCAATATAGTATAATTTCAACTTTTGAAACATATTCATCAGCTAGTAGTGTTCTCCTTATATTGAATGTTTAAAATTTGTAATAATTGTAATTAAAGTTTAATTATGTAAGATAAACAGTTTGACTAGTTTTAATTAGACGAAGGATTCCCAAACGGCTCTGAATTTAGCAGAAGAGTAAATTTTAATATCGGAATTCTTCATTTATCGTTAAAAATCATTTGATTTTATAATAAACTTATCTAAATATGGGGTTTTTGCTAATTTTTACACTTTTTGTATTTAGCTTATTGTTTTAGAACATTACCCCAAATTTTAAATTATAATTGTGAGAATAATTATACGTTAATTTTTAACTTTCATGGATGTATTATACAACATAAGGAGACTATGTTCCTGTAAATTGTTAAATGATTATTGAGTATAACTAAATTAACATGGACAAGTACACAATCAATACTACTTACTAAATTCTCTATATAGGTATACCCCTGCATTAAAAGAACAAACCGTTTCATTAATTAAAAAATAAACAAGAAATCACTGCTAGTATATACAATTTTCATTTTATTATGATCCAACATCATAATATACAGCATAAATACTATTGATAATCAAATGAACCAAAGATAAAGAAATAAATAAAGTTCTTCTTAGACTCTTGGATTCATTCATTGAAATGTAAGATATCCTAGATTTAGATGATCAAAAAATTATGATGATATTAACCTTTCAATAAATTTATGAATAATTGTTATTCCAAATATTAAAAAATATATGTAAATTGAGCAATTCTTTGATATTTAATATTAATATTGTTGTCTTCCATATTTGGAATTAGATGTATTAAAACTTAAAATGAGTTTTATAAAAATTAACCATCAAGAGGTTAGTGAGTAAATTTTCAAAGAAATTGGTTAAGGCAAATTAAGTGTTGATATTCCATGTATTTATGATTTCAATAGATCTAGCTTCTGCACTTTCTGATTCCTCAAAAAATTGATTTCTACTCCTAGATTATATTATTTTATTATCAATAGAATAGATTGTATTGAGGAGTAAGGAATAGATTTGGCTTAAAAAAAGTCCATAGTTAATAAAGTTTACACTGTAATCTCTGCGTTCAATTTGATCATGGTGCATATGCCCCTTAATACTGTCGATAAGGTTCAGTGTCCAATCTTCCAGAAGATTCTTTTGTGCAGATTATCTACACATTGAGGCCAAATCTTGTGAATTTTTATAACAAATGTGAAAAACATCAATACGTCGATTAATTATATCCAACTCAGGACATGCAGACTTCAAATTATGAATAAAAGTATTTCTATTGCAATAGTTTTCATATCCTTCATGCAAACAAAGATTTCGTTTATTTTTTGATAATATGAATTATTAGTCGGTTTTCCAATTAACTTATGTCGTTTATGTGTAACTCCATTTTCCATATAATGAGCACAGAGACTCAGAACTATGTATCTCTCCATAGCCAAGAAGAAAGAAAATGCTGTTTGAAAAACTCTACGTCTGCTAATAACAAATTTCAATCTTTCATCTTGAGTATTGAAAGTGAAGAAATGACCAAATTCGTAGGCTTCATGCCTCGACTGAGAAATAAAGGACACTTCTAAGCATGGGTCTCGTCAATAGGAAACTTATTCACGGCTAAACCATTTAAAACAAGAAATTTGTTCTCCAAATTTATCCCAGGGTCCCACAGAACAGGAACAACCACGTTTTAAAAAAAATATCAACTCTTCGCCTTTCTTCCTCATCCACACTAGGAAATGTTACATCTTGATTCTCTAAATGTTGGCTATTAGGGATATTGTTCACAAGTGAGAAATATATAGAGTTAAACATAGCGAAATTCTCAACAGAATAATATTGGCATTGTAGGATAAAAAGAATGAAGTAAAGAGCGTCATTTAGGATCAACGAGTTAATAACCTAGTTCTACCAACCTAATATTTAACTCCTTATTATAGTTAAAGTTTATTCCTTGAAATATTTGCGTATTTTTTAAAGCATCACGTTCCTAAAAAAACACAATGATATGAAACTATTGACTCTTGGCTATAATGTCATGTAGTTTATCTTTGGGATTTTTGACTAAAAATAGAAAAATTTCGTGTTACAAGGAAAGCCTTTCTTTTTATTAATGGACTATAAAAAACTATAAAAAGAGAAATTGATTTTTCACCACTTCGTGTTTTTTTACTCACGCTCATTTCTAATTAACATTACATATGTGTATGTACTTCAAAAGCAATATCGCGCAGAAAAATAATAAGTATCATTAAGAATGTGAGAAAAGAGCCAATAGAGCGTGCCCGCAAAGGACAACATTTAGCAATTTGTATATAAGAATAATTCAAGCTGCTATGCTTTCTTTTCCTATTATCCTCGTTTGTTTTCCTTGTCCTGCTAGTCAGTTACTAATTCAAATAGAATGAGCACCATATCGAATCAAGTTTGAAAATGTCCAAAGAATTTGATCCAAGACCCTGGATTGCCGGCAATGGAGGTGAAAGTGTTTGGAATTTCAACAAGGACGACAATGTGATTACATGCCGGCTATGCTGAGTCACGACTTCCATAAAGAAGAAGTTTCCGGTCATGAGACACGCAAATCGTCGATGTCACAAGAAAAATTTGGATCTATTCAATAAACATAGTATCAGTAGCGATCAAGGTACATTTGATTTCATGTCTGACGTGACTAAATTGCTTGTTTCATGTAATATCCCTTTTTCTGTCGTGTAATACCCAAATTTTGTCAAATTAATGTAAAATATACCGGAAAAATTTAGAACCCAAAGTGTTTTGAAGATTAATGACTGCAACTTCTTCTATTGTTTGACGAAATTTTTCTTTAACGAGACGGAACAGATTGTTCCTTCTCATTTCTTTTCAATTCAAAAACAATAAGTAGTATTTTTAATTAAGTTTAAAAATGCCAGAGGATTTGATTCAGGAATTTGGGTCGACGACAATGGAGGTTGGAACGTTTGAAAATTTGTCAAGGATAATAGTGTGATGACATTCTGGCTATGCCAATTCTCGACTTCTATTACGGAGAAATTTCCGATCATGAGACTTTCAAATCACTGATGTCACGAGAGAAATCTGGATCCATTCAATAAACATAGTATCAAAAACGATTCAGGTACATCTGATTTCACGTCTGACCTAACGTAATTCCTTGTATCATGTAATATCACACTTTCAGTCGGAGGGCATCCAAATTTATGAAGAAATATGCCGGTAAATCTCTATTTTCTTGTTTTCCCGTAACCCAATCATTTGAGCTCTTAAGCCGAGTCAATTTTCAAAATAAAACCGGAAATTGACGAAAAGTATAGATTCATGACAATGGACGAGAATAAAGACTTCAAGGATCAATCTATGATTGGTCCCCTGGATGGGCATTTCCTTTTCCAATTCAAAAGTAGATAATATAAAGAATTCCTGATACATCCAGTTGAAAAATATTGTTGTCAAGCATTGGATATAATAAAGAAGAATTTTTGCATGTACCAAAATGCTCCAATCGTCAATTGTGATTCTGAGAGGGGCTTTTTCATGATGAGGGGATGTACTTTCATCTATTGTCATAATTAAAGTTTAACTCATCTCGTGTATCTTCAGAAAACTTTATTATTCCATTTTTATGTCATATTTTTCATTTATTTGTTTTTGATGTTTTTATATTTTAGAACATATGTGAGATGTTTTATAGAAAGGACGGTAGTATTTATTTTTGCAAAATGCAATTCCTTGCGGGTGACCGTTTTTTATTAATTGTTCTACAATTTCTATTATCATTATTTTTCAATTAGTCCTCAAGAAGGTGCGATTTCGAGCAAATAATGATCATTAAAAAGTCCTGCTAAATATATATCTAGTAGCAAAACTTGGTACTTATGACGTCATAGATAGGAATGAGTAATGACTAATAAATAGAATAATTTTGGAGAGCATGATGAGAAACCAGGAGTGAAACATTCACATCATATAATATGTGTGACATAGTACTATTGAATTAATACCCTTGTCAATATCAACTGCCTTTATATAATATTTTAGGAATGTATTACTTATATTACTGCAATAATGAGGATAAACTTGAACTATTACGACAATATTAATTAAGGATGAATATTGTAATATTATTTATATAATATATTTTTATTAAAATCAACAATTATTGTTGACGAGAATCCATTAATTCTTCCTTTAGAGATCGTTAACGGTCTGATCAAAAAAAAATTAAGAGTCGAGACCAAGAACAGAGGTATGAAGACCAATAACAAGACTTAGACTTTATAGGGTTGAAACTGAGACTAAACCAAAACCAACCAAAAAATGATTATGAGACCAGTCTCCAGACTAAGGCCAGCCTCGAGAAGGAATATAATTTTAAAAAAGAGCAAATATACCAAGCATCTTTCTTTTCTAATAATAAAACTGTATTTTCTCTGAACAAATGTCTCGTTTAAAACGAAATCAATTAGAGCAATAAGGAAGAAACTTATCGTTAAAGTTATTGAAACTAGTATATTTTACAATACATCATAATCCATTCTTATAATAAGAACAATCATATAACATTATCTTGGCAATACATACGTCTTACAATAGTGTCAGTTTTCCTGCATGTCTAAGAAATACAAGGGGTTGGTATATACGAATAATGACAACTGGGTTAGATAGGTAAAACTCTGTTTTCAAATATATGTATATACATACCACACATATATAAAGATTAAATACACATAAATATAACAACTAAATGTCAATACAATATTAACAAATCATTAATAGTCCATAAGATACACAACATCACACAATTCATGATAAAAATAAATCAAATTGTCTTTATATATATTCTTTTAAGTTTGTACATACAAATTTCTTACATAGTTTTTTGAAATGCTTTTTTCGGTAATTCTAACATTTACCGCATTTTCTAATCTCTTTTTTCAAGTATTTATTGTGGAGAGTGAACCCTTCACATAAAGCACATCTTTTTAATTTATTTCCTCTAGTTTTGACTTAATGTGTCGTTGATATATGTATAACTCTCGTCTCTGGGTCAGAAATATATGATAAATCTTCTTTTGTTTCGTCAATATTGTAAGAGGGTCCTGAAAGAAAAAAGAAGGGTTGTGAAGACTCAATAGAATAAAAAAATTGAAGCTGTGTTGTTAATACCTTCAGACAAATTACACTGGTCAACAGTTAAAAATCCTAAGGGGTATAAGTATAATAAAAGTTATTCAGTTTAACACACTGATTTCAAATCTGTAATTCTTTTTTTCGAGAGTCCGACGGTTTTTGAGAAATCGGTCCCTACTTTTTGAGCTAATTTGGCCCACTTTCCAACTTCAACTTCAATTTAAGCCATTTTGAGCATTAAAAATTATGATTGGCTAGGGATTTTTAATGTAGATTCCATTTCTAGTCTTTGTTTTGACCTAAGAGAACTCCTAGGGGCGTAGGGTGCCGGAGTAGGCCCAAAAGTAGACCAAATCCTTTGTACTTCAATAACTCCTTGAATACTACATGAAATTGATTAAAAAGGAATGCATTAAAGAGATTAGACCCACAGCTTTCAAACAAGATGTCAAGCGCCCGATAAGAGCCTTTAACTTTGAAGAAATCGGTCCATCAAAGTGTGTAAATTTTCATCCAATTTTGAGCAAAAATTCGCTAGAAATCTAAGACTCAAAGTAGAGCTAATAAAAAACAAGTGCTATAGACAGTAGTAGTAGTGCACAGAAGAAGACTCTGACATCAGCTGAAGATAACCAAATTTAAAAACATGGATCTCTTATTTAATTACAAGGCAACTCCGATGAAAGAGTGGGATCGCAGGGCCATGGATATCCAATGACAGAAATAGTCCATGTTTCTGCGACTCACTTAAAATGTCTGGTAAGAGCATTCCTAATCGCATTACCAGGATGCCATTATATATTTTATAAGATACGTTAAGTATAGTTAATGGTCGGAGGTTTTCTATATATCTTGGATCCTTGTCAGCCTTGGGTATAAGAACGAGCTGTCCCATTGAAATGTGGTTCTCGAAGCGTCCTAACCTATTAGCTTCACTGAAAACTTTTTCTAATAATGGTGATAAAAGAGAACAAAATTTCTTATAAAATTCCATTGGAAAACCATCTAGGCCGGGTGACTTATTCTTCTTATGCCTCAATAAATCTCTTAATTTCTAATGAACTGACATTTTTTTCTAAAATATCTTTATACATTTCTTGGACTCTAACTATTTTTTTAGTTGGTCCTTTTTCAATTTCTTTTGTAAAATCTGCACTAAGGTAAAAACATTTGGTTACAGTCATTACAGGTGTATAAATCTTGAAAATATTTTGCTACCATGTTGGACACCTTACTCGAGTTAACTTCCACATTTCCCTTTTCATCAAATAACATTTTTACCCCCTTCCCTGCTTTTCCACTCTGTTCTATTTTTTTTTAATCTATTAAGCAACGCCTGCTCTTTTGGGACGGAGTTTAGACCGGTTCTGATGAGATGACCCTCAGCATAATTCTGAAGAATTTTTTCGAATTTTTCATTCTCTATTACATTAAGACCTCTAGCTTCTTTTGTTTTGGTCAAAACCTCATGTTTATTTTTATTTTCCCTGCTCAGTCTGACCCCCAGTTTAATATACTCTCTCCTAGAGCAGTTGAGAGCCAGCTTTAAAGCATGCGATGAAGATTTGATTTTCATTATTTTTAATTGATGCACAATAACCTTAAACATTTAAAACACTGGAGGTCTTGCATATTAGACTCCAATTCGACTTTTCTTCCCCTGATGGGGACAACGCTGGGTAACTTTCTCTTCGGCCTAATCTTGAAATTCAGCCTCCCAGACCATATTTTATTAAATACCTTTGAGTATTCCAGTTCCTCTCTGTCCCTGGCTAGGGTTGAGTGGGTTACTTTTTCGATATTCCCCACAATATTTCCAAAAAGAGACATTGTGTTTAGGAGACTTGTTTCGTCTATTTCAGAACCATTTTTAACTGTAACTTCTTTAGGATTTTGAAGTCTTCTTGCATTTTCAAGGCCTCTGATTTCACACCATATTCCCTCCTCGATTTTAAAATTATTTCTTAATCCAGACAGTTTATGAATGATGTTAATTGGGTTTTTTAACGTAATAATGATATAGCCGGCTCCACTTTTACAATCATTAATACGACAGATCTCCCCTTCTGTTATAGTCAGTATTTGAAAAATTAATTTAAAATTTTTCAAACTAGGTTTGAAACCTTTCAAATTTTTCTCATCTTCGTTTTTCCAATCCAGTAAGATTTTATCCCATATCGGATCCACCTCTAGGCTTCCTCCTCGGATAGTACTTTTCGTCCTGATAGTGTAAGATTCAACGGGCCTTATGCCTGTGAGCATTGAATTTTCCTTCGTTTCATCTCTATTTCTATCTTTTCCTACACAGGTAGGAGTCGTCCTCTTATGTTTTTCTTTTTCATCGTTTTCCTTCCCATCGGGTGGGTCCCATAGCGGGCGTGTTGTCATTCTCTTATTTTAAAGGGGGGGGGGGGGTCTTAATTTGTCCCTTTTCTGATCTTCAGGTATTTTCTTCAAGAAACTATTCTATTCACTCCTTCCTCTTATTTTCCTTATCTTTCCACGCAGAGGCACTCCTCTTAAAAGAATCCTTACGTAGTGAATGATTAGGAATGTAAATAATATGCAAAATGCCGCGTGCGAGATTTTGTGAAGTTGGCTCTTCGAACAGTAATTTTTTTTCTTCCAAAGCTGTTATCATTTTTCCTTTATTACTGAGGGGAGAACATCTATCTGATAGTAAAGATCTTACATGAAGGAATACATGCATTAAGGTTAATAAAGCAAATAAAATGTAGACAAAAAGGGCTCAAATCCTCGTATAATTATTAGTTAAAAATATATAATTTCCTCACATTAATTTCAGTTAATTTTCTGCCTCTCATCTATGGTTATACATAATGTTATTATTTATCATTGATATCTTCATTTGTATTTATGAAGGAGAATAGCAGCTTTTAGAGTTGTAAAACGTCATGACAAAGCAGCTCAAGCTGCTTCCCTCTCAACATTCATCAAATTGTCAGTTACCAGGTTGATTTTCTCTTTCTTTGATTCTTACAAGCCCGATTTGCATATTATTTACATTCCTATGGATGATGTATAAAAACGAGTATTAGATCAAGTCCAGCTATGATAGTTAATGAATGAATGATGTCAGCTCTCTAAGATATAAGTCCCCGGAGTAGGGTTCATAGGAACACAAAATCCTCTTAGAAGAAGCAATAAGGCCACTCTTCACTTCAAAATTATCACTAAAGGAATCACTTATAACCAGTGATGTAAAAAACGGCGATTTTTAAGCGTGCGAGTAGCTCCTCCCCTTGATGACGTCAAAAATGTTACGGTAACTATGAAAGCCAGCTTATTTGTTGTCGTTATAATACTATGACTGTAGCTGTGACAGCCTTGTTCCAGGCTCAAGACAGCTTTTCTTGGACTTAAAGTAATTAATTAAATTAAATTGATGTTTTAGAAATATATTATTGAAATTAAAATTGTAGATATTACTTTAAATAAACAGGAAATTTTCCAAATTTCAAAATCGGTACATTAGTTTTGGATATATTGCTAATTTTGTTAAAATTTCATTATTTCTATTAATTTTTTAAGAAAAATAAGTACATAAATAGTGCTTTTTGCTCGGAATATATAATTATCTTGAAGTTTCTAGTTTGATAATAATGGTTATTCATTCATTAACAAAATAAAGCTTTAAGTTTTTAGATATTTGCATATTTTAAAAACAATGATTGAAGATTTAATAATGATATTTATAATTATTCTACCTTTTCTATAACTCAAGAAAATGGCTGAAAACATATTAAAAATGTCAACAGATGAAACATTTTATAGGATAGAAGTATAAATATTTTAGTTCGAGCAATTTTTTTTCCATAAAGTCACTTTTTCGAGAGGTATTAACATTAAAAAAGTTTTCAACCAAAATCGAAGGAAAGGTTGTGTGATATTATCGTAACTTTTATAATAGATTATACAAATATACATATAACAAGAATTATTATGTCAAAAGGAAAAAGAACAGCTTGATGATTTATGAATGATGAAAGAATATTATGTAGGGTTTCAACTAACAGGCATTTTGAGAACTACTCGCACGCTTAAAAATCGCCGTTTTTTACATCACTGCTTATAACTTATACTTAAGATTGAGACACTATTTTTAATTAAATATGCTTATATCACTTAATAAAACTTTTTCTTTTATGTAGAGCTACGAGAGACACGTCCTACGTGTCAATACATAAAAACTCATAGAAAAAAAAATAGAAGCAATATATTGATATTTAATAAATGATATTAGAATGATCTTACCCAAAGTTATCTCACTGAATTTGTATACGTTTAATAGAACTAATACGCTGCAACTCGAAATACAAAAGAGATGCTACGCAGTTTTAAACTTTCCTACTTGTTTCACAAAATTACATATAAATTAAATTGCAAAAATCTGAGAATGTAAGAGAAAAAATGTACCTGTTCAGCTTCATCGAACATATAAATGTTAGAAGTTTGTAATCCTTCGTCCTCAATATCAACAATATTCACCTTATAAAGAGAAATGAAAAGAGTTTTTCCTATTTGGATGGATGAGTAAGGGATAGATTTTGCCTCCGAAAAATCCATGGTTAACAAAGCGAGAGTTTTTTGATGATATTTCGCAGATTCAGCTCTCGTGTTGTGGTCTGTACGTTCAGTTTAGACATGGTGCAAGTGTTCTTTAATTTTGTGATTAGTATCTAACGTCTTCTTGTTATAAACAGAATCCCTAAAGAATGAGTCCAATTCTTGAGAATTATCATAACAGATATGGCAAACATAGCTTCGCTTTCCCAATATGCCCAATTCAGGACACGAAGTCTTCGAATATTTAATGAAAGTAGTCCTACTACAACATGTATCGAATCTTTAATCTCAATACGATTGAATTTATTTCCTATGTATAACCTCTCTATTCCAATGACTAAGAAAACGACTCTGTTTGAGATCATGATGGGATGCGACTCTACCGGGTATCCAAATGCCATGATCCCTCATCAGATTCTCGAGAAATATTTTGAATCCTTCCCTTCTTTCATGGATACTTTGGATTCTTGGATGGTCCTCCAATTAACTTGTGTTCTCTATGCGTGAACCCATTTGCCTCATAATGAGTATGTAACCTTAGAATCTTGTCTTTACTCATTCCAATCAAAAAAGAAAGAGTTATGACACAAACTCTCCGTCCACTTATGTTGAATTGGATCCTTTGATCATCCATTTATAATGAAGAAAAATGGCCTAAAACATAGGCTTCTAGGCTCAACGGAGAAAGAGAAGACATTTCTAGGCATTGATTTCGACAACGAGCAATTTCTTCTTGACAAAACCAATGGAAACGTGGAGTTTTATTTCCTGCCATATCCAAAAGACCTAGAACACAAGAACAGCCATCAATCAAAAAATTACTAATTTTCTCACATTCTTCCTTATCCACATCACGAAATGACTGTCCAAAGGCTGGATATTGGTAACGGACTAAGAAGATATCGAAGAACACATTTTGAATAAAATAAAAAAGTAATGGCGCAGATAAGGAGGGAAATACAAATTGAAGATCATATCTTATTAACCGGTTAATACGATAATCGTACGAGTATAAATTATTATTCCCTTATTTTGAAAAAATTATATTCATCAATCTTTAGAAGGTAAAATCGCTTAATAACATGCATAATGTTTTTAAAAAATGTATGATACATAAAATATAGACAATTATCTAAAAGATATGTTTACTACACTTTTAGAAATTTTGTTTCTAAGTAGCAAAATTTAAAATAATAAAAAAGTCATTGACTACTCCTATGAAGCATAAATAGCTAGAAAATGAAAAAGACTGTTCTCTCCTTTGCGTGTTTTTTTAGCATTGTTTCTATAAAACATCTCACATATGCAATCGATTCAGTGACTTGTTATAGTAGTCACTGTATCAATTTCAATGTAATTAGTTCCCTGACAATTATTACTTTTTTTTTTTTAAATTATATCTGAAAATTAAAAATTGTAATTATAACGTACATTTTCATCGTATTATCAATTTAATTTATTTTTTTGGGTTTATTTATGAAAACTTAAATTGGTTTTCCGAATCCATGTTCAGTTTTTCTGATATGAGTTTACTTATATAATTGAGACAATTATTATAAAATTTCATCCTATTTTCTTCTTTTATCAAAAAATTTAAATGATTACAAAATGTGTTACTTTTGACTGTTTTAAATGATAATTAAATTGTTGAATTAAAAAAAATAGCCACTAGATGTTTAAATAAAATCATGCTACAGAAATTGATATGTTATTATTACAATATGTAATATGAATTATAGGATTTACTTAAGTGTATAACTAAAGTAATTTTTAGATGCAATTTCAACAAAGACATTTTAAGGTTTAACCTCTATTAGTATTGATTGAATATTGTGTAATTTTTGTGTCAATCCGAGGCCATGCAAAAATGACTCAGGTCTCATGCTATGGCATTAGTTGCTACAAATTTAGGGTTCTATCATTTACAAATTTTTAATGCCACTAAATAATAATTAGTTCTTAGGTAAAACATAAAAATAATAAGTTACATTCAGCCCATTCAAATGTAATCGGCTGAAATTCTACTTTACTTTAGGATCTCACATGATCTGTGCAACACTTGTAATACTCTGCTGAAAAATATGATCAATTATTTCAATAAAATACCTATTGGAGTGAATCGCCGATTATCGATGTACATTTGTAGTTACGACGGGGATTCGACATTGCCTCAATGGACTACTCCAAATCCCTTATTTCCAACGATGAGTAGGCAATGGCTAGGAATGTAAAAATATGCAAAATGCCGCGTGCGAGATTTTGTGGAGTTGGCACTTTTAACAGTACTTTTTGTTTTCCAAAGCTGTTTTAATTTTTCCTTTATTACTGAGGGGAGAACATCAACACTAGCAAATACAACGTTAAAAAAGGTCTCATGTTCTCGTAATAATAGTTAGTTTACGACTTGTTAGCTGAAGATTTAAAATTTTGTGACATTAATTTGTGTTACTTTTCTGCCTCTCCTCTATGGTATACATAATGTTATTTATTATTGATGTATTCATTTGTATATATAATGGAGCATAGCAGCTTGTAGCTCAGTAAAACGTCATGACAGCTCAAGCTGCTTCCCTCTCAACATTCATCAAATTGTCAGAGTTACCAGGTTGATTTTCTCTTTTTTTATATTACACACCCCATTTACATATTTTTTACATTCCTAGCAATGGCTCTAAGATCGAAACCTCCGTCCATTAGACTTGTCACTGGTTCTATGAATTTCTCAAAATCTATCGTCCTACGAAGAGTTGAAAAATGCTCTAATGACCAACATAAACAAAAATAAGTATTAAATGCTAGAAATTAAAGTAATAAATCAAAGTATGTATTATTTATATTAACTCAAGGATTTTAGATTTTTGGGATATTTCCCTGGATTCCTTCACTTATGAGATCATTTCACAATGGTCATTGTTAATTTCCAAAATTTTTATGGAGTGCGAGTTCCATCTGATAACACAGGTCTACAAATTTGAAATTTCAAAAATCTTTTGGGGTATAAGTATAATAAAAGTTATTCAGTTTTGCTCACTGATTTCAAATCTGTAATTCTTTTTTTCGAGAGTCCGATGGTTTTTGAGAAATCGGTCCCTACTTTTTTAGCTTTTTTGGCCCATTTTCCAACTTCAACTTCAATTTAAGCCTATAAGGATACACATTTTGAGCATTAAAAAATAATGATTGGCTAGTATTTTTTATGGAAATTTCATTTCCAGTCTTTGTTTTGACCTAAAAGGACTCCTAGGGGCGTAGGGTGCCGGAGTAGGCCCAAAAGTCGATGAAATCCTTTGTACTTGAATAACTCCTTGAATATTACATGAAATTGATTAATAAGGAATGCATTAATGAGCTTAGACCCACAGTCTTCAAACAAAATGTCAAGCGGCCGAAAAGAGCCTTTAACTTTGAAGAAAGCGTACATCTAAGTATGAAAGTTTTCACCCAACTTTGAGCAAAAAATTGGCTAGATATCTAAATATATGCACAAACTCATTTATTTTTTATACCATTTCTAATTAGGAATTTGATGAAATTTTATTGAAATATATTTTAAGCAATTTTATTCGAAACTCAAATATTTTTCTAGGTGCATAATACGATTAAGCAATAACATCGGTTTAAATTTTGAGATGAATGTGGAATTTAGTTTCTTCCATACAAACATTGACTCCTCAATTGAGTCTTTATTTCTTTCCCCATTCTTGACTTAACAGCGATGTTTATTGTTAATCTGAAAAGGGAATTGTTCTTAGTGTACTCTAAGATGATCCAAATGACAAATACTCTCTCATGAAGATGAATCTCTAATTTTATAACACGTCGAAACTCCGATCCCGTCTTCTTCAAATTAAGGCGACTGATCCAGCATTCCTCAAAGCAGTTCCGTTCATATCCATGATGATGAAGATGAAGGGCACTGAGACATGACTCATCAAGGAACACTATTCCTTTCATTGGATATCCATGGCCCTGCGATCCCACTCTTTCCTCGGAGTTGCCTTGTAATTAAATAAGAGATCCATGTTTTTGAATTTGGTTATCTTCAGCTGATGTCAGAGTCTTCTTCTGGGCGCTACTACTACAGTCTATAGCACTTGTTTTTTAGTAGCTCTACTGTAAGTCTTAGATTTCTATCGAATTTTTGCCCAAAATTGGATGAAAATTTACACACTTTGATGGACGATTTCTTCAAAGTTAAAGGCACTTATCGAGCGCTTGACATCTTGTTTGAAAGCTTTGGGTCTAATCTCTTTAATGCATTCCTTATTAATCCATTTCAAGCAATATTCAAGGAGTTATTTAAGTACAAAGGATTTCGTCGACTTTTGGACCTACTCCGGCACCCTACGCCCCTAGGAGTCCTTTTAGGTCAAAACAAAGACTGGAAATGAAATTTCCATAAAAAATACTAGCCAATCATTATTTTTTAATGCTCAAAATGTGTATCCTTATAGGCTTAAATTGAAGTTGAAGTTGGAAAATGAGCCAAAAAAGCTAAAAAAGTAGGGACCGATTTCTCGAAAACCATCGGACTCCCGAAAAAAAGAATTACAGATTTGAAATCAGTGAGCAAAACTGAATAACTTTTATTATACTTATACCCCAAAAGATTTTTGGCTGTTGACCAGTGTAATCATCAAATCCCTCATCTGACATTTTCATATATTTTATGTTCTAAACCGTATTGAGAACCATCAAGGTGTCACAATTTTAATAGGTCTTTTTCTGTATGTTAATAACTTGCTATCGGGAATTTTAGATTCTGCTGACATTCCCATGGGTTATATGTATCCCTTGTTCCTCTCGGTCACATACATACATTTACATTTGAGTGATTCAAGTGTAATATCATGACGTTATGGTGAAAATGTCCTACCCCTAAATTTATTGGGAAATTGGGCCTGTAAGAAACAAAGAAATAAAAAATCAACCTGGTAACTCTGACAATTTGATGAATGTTGAGAGGGAAGCAGCTTGAGCTGTCATAACGTTTTACTGAGCTACAAGCTGCTATTCTCCATTATATATACAAATGAATACATCATTAATAAACAATAACATTATGTATATCATATATGAGAGGCAGAAAATTAACTGAAATTATTGTCAGGAAATTATATATTTTACTAATAATTATACGAGGACTTGAGCTCTTTTCTAACATTGTATTTGCTATATTAACCAAAAAGCGTGTGTTCCTTTTGACTAGAAGCCTTAAGAATGGGTATTATATGCTAGAAGTGCAATCCAAGTAACTTCTGAAGCCCTCTTCTTCCGCCAAAATTTGACTCTAAAATTACCTCAGTATGCATAAACGCATTATATCAATATATATTTTTCATTCAGTACTAGATTGAAACAATGTAATACAATGTGATTAAGACTTTTAATGAATTTGATACTAAATATATGCTTAAATTATAAGTCAATATAATATATATATATAAAAACTCAAATTAGAACAAAATAATTTAAACTCAAAGTAAAATAAAGCCTCAAATGTAAATGTTGTGACGGGCGTCGACATGATAATTTAATTAGGGAATGTTTAATGGCAATTACAAAATTAATAAACGATTAACGATTTCATAAATTCATCCATACAGTTAGTGTAAATAAATTATCTAATCGAGTAAGCACAATATCCTTGATCGTTGATAATGGAGATGAATTTTTTTTAAGTTATAACGAAGATCCTAGGTTAGTGAAATGACATCTAAATGGATTTGGGACAGAAGCCTTGAGAAAACTCTATACAACACGTTTAAAGTCGAATAGAGATATATTCAAGGAACTTAATTGGACTCAATCCTGATATTTTTAATTTCATCACTAACAATGTCCAACTCAACATTGTTTTAGTCAATTTCATGATCTATACTGAAAAATCCGATCCTTCATACTACGGCATTTGAAAGTAAAGAAGTGTTGTCCAAGATTAAGAAATGAGTTTAGCGAAAGGATATCTCCACCATCATATCATGTTATTACACTTGAATCACTCAAAAGTAAATGTCGGCATGTGATAGAGAGGAACAAGGGATACATATAACTGAAGAAAATGTCAACAGAATCCATAATCCACGATAGCAAGTTCTTTAAATACGATGAAGGGGATGCGAATTTCGATGATCATAAGATAAAACTTCGACTCCTACAAAATTGGAGATATATAAGGACCATACTGAAATTATCTCAGTAGTGGAGGAATTGAGGGAAACATCCCAAAAATCTTAAATCCTACAGTTAATATAATTATAAGTTATAATTAATATTTATTATGAAATTATAGATTTTTTTCCTAACATTTAATACTTATTATGGTTTAAGATGACCATTAGAGTATAAGCCAACTCGTCGTTTGACGATAGATTTGGAGAAGTCCTTAGAGTGATTGTCTACTCATAGTAGGAAACAAGGGATTTGGAGTAGTCCATAAAGGCAATGTCAAACACATTGAGGTACAGAGAATTGAAATCCCTGTCGTAAATCCAAACATGCTCACATCGATATTCGATTATTCATTCCAAAAGGCATTTTATTGAAATAATTGATTGTTTTTCAGCAGAATATTACACGTGTTACACGAATCATGTGGGATCTTTACTATCAGGTAGATGTTCTCCCCTCAGTAATAAAGGAAAAATGATAACAGCTTTGGAAAACAAAAAGTACTGTTGAAAGTGCCAACCCCATGAAATCTCGCATGCGAGATTTTGTTTGAAATTTACATTCTTACATATCAATAGGAATGTAAATAATATGCAAATAGGGTATGTAAAATATGTAGGGAAATACATAAATGGATGTCCAGTTTTTTGTTAGAATTCAATCTTCATCCATTTTTACTTGTAATTAATCCATTAAAATAGCACCCTCAAGTCCTCAGTAATCTCTAAAGCAGTCATTCTCTACATCCATTTGAATCCAGTTGAAAAACAAGGGGTTTTATTCTTCTAAATTTTGACATTCACAATGATGATGTCACTTAAAAGTTCTCTATTATAGCTTTAATTTAAAATGTTTCAAAGCGTAGGGCAAAGAAATTAAAATAATTAAATAAGAATAGTTTCTTTCACTATTTAACTTATATCACTTTTCTGTGGCATGCTACATAAATTATACTATTTCATATTTTTTAAGTATGATTTTTTTGTAATTTTAGTATGCATAAAGTATTAAACATGAAAATAGATCAATACAAGCAATTTCTTAATTTTTAGCATGAATGTTACGTCCTTGAACAAAACAATTATTACACCAACATCAAATGAGTTAGTTCATACTTTAAAAAAAGATGAAACAAGTAACAATACCGCTGAGGAGAATAATTTGTCAAGCATTTACAATGGAACATTTTATGAAGATAACGTGAGTATATATTCTTTATAGTAATATAATTATAATTATCTTTTGTATAAAATTATTATACATTCATAATGATTCGAAATAGAAAAGGTAACATTAGTCTGTTATAATATTTGTACCACTCATACGTAAAATACTAATTTAGAAGAAATAACTAACACTTTACAAGTATTTTTATATCAAATGTCTATTAAAGGAGGAAAAATGTAGGGGTTCTGATCTTGTTCTGACACCCATATTTTCCCATAATCATTGTGATGTGACCCATATTTATTGTCTACCAATACAAGCAAATATAGAGTATTTTGTTAAGACATCGACCGACTTTTGAGCTTCCCTTACATCTATAATTTTTAAATTAATTAGTGTCACCTGAAAACCTAAATTTAATTGTTGTGCTTTTATGTATGTAGTATATGCAACTGTCCCTGGTCTATCCTACTTATCGTAAGTGCTTTCTAATTTACTTGACATTTAATAAAAAATGCAACTTTATTGTGTAAAAATTTGGTATGTCTCATTTGAACAATCTCGAATAGTTGATAAAAATTGATCCTTCGAAATTAATTTTAGGTATCTTATTTGTCGTCTCCCTCACTGGATGGAAGTACCATAGCAGAAAATAAAGTTAACGTACATAATAAAAGTTTTAAAATAGGTATGTCACTTTAAATATATGCAATATATTTTGCTAAAAAAAATTAATTTAGATAAAACAAGTAAGGATGATGAGTGCCATAATATAGTATCTCCTATAAATACTTCATTGTCTATAATTTCTGAAAATCAAACTATGTTTAATAATGAAAATCAAATTAATAAAGACTACCAAAGATCAACAAAGATACAGACAATGCTCATTCAATGTAGCTCAAAGAATGAATCTTGTAATCACATTATTACGAAGCCTTCAAAATGTGACAAAATGAAAATGATATATGATAATACAAATCATCAAACAGATTCAAATGAGATTTTAATGAATAAAATTACAGAACGTAATAAAAGTATGTTTATGGAGCATCCATCCACCAAATCTGAATCCCTTATACCTTCTCCACCACCTCTTCCATCTTTTCCACTTTGCAAAACACAACAAATTTCTTCAACAAATTCCAGCTTGTCGTCCCAAATCATAAGAATGAAAAAAAATACTCCTAGATGTGCACAGTTTAAGAACAACAATTTTGAAAAAGGTTTTTATAGATTTTTTTATTATTATTATGGACAGAAGCCTATCAAATTTACATAAAAAATAATATTTATTTTTATGTCTATTAATATATATGCTTATATATACATATGTAACTGAAGAGGCGATAATCTGAATAATTATAAAATTATTAAAATATTAGCATTTATTATTTCATTAGTATTCTTTCAAATAACATTTCATCAATTTTATACAATTTTACATCTCAAGTGGAAAGATTACACGTTTATAGGTAGAAGAAGATACAAGAAGTTACATATCAGATAACTTTTTGTAATGAATTATAATAATAGAAAAATAAACATTCGTCCAAAGTTTGTAAAATTGAATATATATCCAAAACAGAAATCGCCAAAATTAAACTATCCTTAAATAAATCACTTGACTATCCTTTTTCTGGATTTTTTTTTCATTTTCGCAAAATTTAAATATTCAAATTTCTAGATTCAAGAAACCTAATGAGCTCGATTTTCGAAATTATCGTTTCATATGATCATTTGCATTCTATGAAAAAAGTTAACTAATTTAGTAAATTATAAGAAAACGGATTTTTTTCCTTTCTTTTATATGATATAGTGAAAAATAATTTGGTATTACTTTTAGAACCTGTAATAAAAATCTGTTGGATTTTATAGCTATTTTCTATTTCCAAATATACAAATTGATGTATTTGATGATATTATTATATTTCTTTCATTCATATTTTTATTGTATATTGTAATTGACTTAAGAAATGTGCATCATTTATATATATATATATACATTGAAAACGTTTAATGGCAATTACAAAAATTAATAAACGATTAACAATTTAATAAATTCATCCATAAAGTAAGAGTAAATAAATTATCTAATCGAGTTAGCATAAAATCCTTGATCGTTGATAATGTAGAATATAACGAAGTTCCTAGGTTAGTGAAATGACATCTAAATGAATTTGGGACAGAAGCCTTGAGAAAACTAAACTCTATACAACACGTTTAATGTCGAATAGAGATATATTTAGGAATGTAAATCATATGCAATTCGGGCGTGTTATAAAAAAAGAAAGAGAACATCAACCTGGCAACCCTGACAATTTAATGAATGTCGAGGGGGGAAGCAGATTGAGCTGTCATGATGTTTGACTGAGCCACAAGCTGCTATTTTCCTTTATATATGTATACAAATGAAAACATCAAACCACAAACATTACAATACGTTACTCCAGATTCATTATTATATTCACAAATATCATTAACTCCGTTCTCCTCAACGAATGATATCCATTTTTTAATTTTTCCTTTGTTCCTCTCTCTCCATGATATAATCTTTGCAGACTGTTCTTTTCTTGTAAAACATTATGTTGAGGTAAAGTTGATGTTACCTTCTTAAGGGAAAAAAAAAATGATAACAGCTTCGGAAAACAAAAAGACCTGTTTGAAGAGCCAACTCCACTTTTTTATCACACGCCCGAATTGCATATGATTTACATTCCTAGATATATTCAAGGAACTTAATTGGACTCAATCCTGATATTTTTAATTTCATCACTAACAATGTCCAACTCAACATTGTTTTAGTCAATTTCATGATCTATACTGAAAAATCCGATCCTTCATACTACGGCATTTGAAAGTAAAGAAGTGTTGTCCAAGATTAAGAAATGAGTTTAGCGAAAGGATATCTCCACCATCATATCATGTTATTACACTTGAATCACTCAAAAGTAAATGTCGGCATGTGATAGAGAGGAACAAGGGATACATATAACTGAAGAAAATGTCAACAGAATCCATAATCCACGATAGCAAGTTCTTTAAATACATAATTATTCCTATCGTAAAATGTGACACCTTGAGGGTTCTCAATACGATGAAGGGGATGAAAGATTCGATAATCATCAGATATAACTTGGACTCTTACCAAATTGGAGATAGACAATGACCATAATGGAATTATCTCAGTAGTGGAGGAATCCAGGGGAACATCCCAAAAACAATTAAATCCTACAGTTAATTTAATTAATACCTGTTATGAGGTTATTGCTTTAATTTCTAGCATTTAATATTTATTATTTTTTAAGTTGGACATTAGAGCAATTGCCAATTCTTCGTAGGACGATAGCTTTGGAGAAGTCCTCAGACGGAGGGTCCATCAGAGTTGTTATTGGCTCTAAGGACTTCTTAAAATCTATCGTCCTCAGAGCGATTGTCTACTCATAGTAGGAAACGAGTGATTTGGAGTAGTCCATAAAGGCAATGTCGAACACATTGATGTACAGAGAATTGAAATCCCTGTCGTAAATCCAGACATGTTCACATCGATATTCGATGATTCATTCTAATATGTATTTTATGAAAATAATTGATTGTTTTTTAGCAGAGTATTACACATGTTACACAAATCATGCGAGATCTTTACTATCAGGTAGATGTTCACTCCTCAGTTATAAAGAAAAAAAGATAACAGCTTTGGAAAACAAAAAGTACTGTTCAAAGTGCTAACCTCAAGAAATCTCGCGTGCGAGATTTTGCTTGAAATTTACATTCCTATACATAGATAGAGATTTTTAAAAAAACCGCTGGAATTTTTTCTCATTTTTGAAATTATGTTCGATCATTTTTAGACCGTTGAAGGGTAAGCATCAACCTACAAAAGGATATTTTAAGATTTTTAGAAAATTAGTAAGGTAACCCTGATGAATGTTAGAGAGGGCAGCAGGTTTTATTGTCGTGACATATACAACATAAGCTACAAGCAGCTATTCTCTTTTATACTTATAATGAAGATATAGATCATAGAAGAGAGAATAAGTAAATGAAAGAAAATAAACTCAAATTGATATATTAGAAATTTATATATTTTTAAAAAAAAAACTAGAAAATATTACAGAAAATTGGATTTTAGACATATTTTGTCGACATTGAACTTGCACGACTAACTAAAATACTTCGATTCCGTTGGACTGTAAGCCTTAAGAATGTGAAATACATACAATCCAATGTACTGCTTTAGCCTCTGTTCTCCATCAAAGTTGCTAAATTTGGTTCTTACATTACCCTTACATAAGTGCATTAAATAGATGATTTTTTTTTAATACTACACTGCCACGACAGAATAGGATATGGTTGAGAAACTTATCTTCCCTTTAAGACTTTTAATAAATTTGTTAATAATTTTTGCTTAAATTATACATAAATAGAGAAATCATCTTAAGACGAAATACTTTCAACTCAAAATAAGATAAAGTCTCAAACGTAAATGAATATGAATTAACCCAATAGTTTGTCCTAGAAAGATTTGGAAAGTTCTGTCGTTCTGAAAGTTACGAAGTCACAATAGCCCGATTTAGCAGGAGATAATCTGTTCCGGATATATACCAGTCGGTGGGGAAGTAGAACCCTTGCATCATTTTCAGTGTACGCATATTACATTTGTTTTCTTAATGAACGAGCACCTTCATAAATGAAGGAATGTATTCACCTTTAACTAGAGCTGTAACTATGAACCGCTATCTATGTCTGAATTCCCATACTTTAAGTCTGTAAAAAATGATTCTAACTCATTTTTAGACATGTATAAATGCACACATTTTGAAGATTGCGAGTTCTACTCAAATGCATGTCAGTTGTCACCCTGCACAATATTTTTTCATCAAGCTGTTTTCCTTTTGCTTTATATAATAGTTATTATTATAATAAAAGTTGCGCTAATACCACACAACCTTTCCCTCAATTGTAGTTGATCTTTTTAAAATAAAAAAAAATTTATACAAAAATTAGTTATAAGTAAAATATTTATGTTTACAGCTTAAGTTATGCTATCATTAGGAATGTAAAAAATATGCCCGTTCGGCTTGTAAAAAAAATAGAAAGGGAAAACCTACCTAAAATGTAGGGGTACTTTATACTAATAACTAGGAATGTAAATTTCAAGCAAATCGGGCTTGTAAGAATCAAAGAAAGAAAAAACCAACCTGGTAACTCTGACAATTTGATGAATGTTGAGAAGGAAGCAACTTGAGCTATCATGGCGTTTTATTGAGATACGCCATGCTATTCTCCTTTATATATACAAATAAATACACATAATAAATAATAACATTATGTATACTGTAGATGAGAGGCAGAAAATTAACCCAAAATAATATCAGAAAATTATGTATTTTTAGCTAATAAGCCGTATTCTTGGCTGGTTTTCTCTTTGTTTGATTCTTATAATCCCGATTTGCTTGAAATTTACATTCCTTTGCATAAATTACTCGAGAGTAGTTATTAAAGGAAGGGACTTGAAGATCAATGAAAAAAGAAATCTTAACTGGGACAACAGATTTAAATGGGAGTTATTTGTCATCATGATTGAAAATAATGAAGATAAGTCTTTTTGTGTGGAAGGACTGAAACATATTGATATATACGATGTGGCTATTCTGTTCGGTTTCAAAGAACATGAAATAGCTTGAGCGAGGAACCCAAGAAAGTACATTCTTTCAGAGTTAAAAACATTGAGGGAAACTTAGTAAATGTAAACCTAAGATTAAAAGGAATTGACAAAATTAATATTGATAAGAAGAAGCGGGTCCCCATAACGATGCTCAACACCTTTTAGAGGGGGAATGAAGTTAAGGCATTTGAATGGTTTGAACAGTTTGGAGACGTGGTTGACCATTTTCCAAAAAAGAATCCATTAAATGAAGAATCGGAAATTAAGTATAAGAATTATAAGGACGTATGGAGGTATGGGGAATATGTTGAGGAAGTTGTTGCAGACCCTGCAAATATACCACAAATAGTTCCTTTTGATGGTTACTTAATAAGATTGAAATTTAAAGGTGCCAAGCTCCAGCGTCAAAACTGTTTTGGTCTTGGACATGGTTGTAATAATGCCAGGTTAAATATCCAAGAATATGTCAATTTATTAAGGCAAAGTATTGCTCAAACATATACTGATAATAGTAAGGAAACTGACTCTCCGTCAAATCCACCTCTTTTCTCAGACGAAGAAACTATTGAAGAATCTAGTGTTAATGGCATAATACGACAAATTCAAGTGAAATCTTACCTGCAGTGGAGATGGTTGAATTGGCAACTGAAATTTCTGATGAAATCATGTATAAGACTAGGGAAGATAATGTTATTGAAGATAATGATGTGGACCTTACTGGGTGGTCAAATAATGAAGATACCGTAATTGATAAGAATAGTAATGCTTCTTAAGAAGTAAATGAAAGAGATACCGATGCCCTTGACTCGTCCTCATCGAATACTAGTGAGATAAGTGATGAAACATTGTGTGTTCAAACAGAAGACGAAGTGGTTAAGTCTTACAAAAAATATGATTGTCCCACTTCTAAAATAAATTACCCACCAAAAAAACCACCACTAAATCTAGATCTTATTTTACTTTCAAGAACGAAGTCTGGTTCAGTTTCTAGACGAACGTCTGCTAATTCGGGTCTCTCACCACAGAAAGGTCCGAATAAAATTACAAAAAAATAGTATTGATGTTGTTGTTGTTTAGAGCTACTAAAAACAACTGCAATAGACTGAAGTAGTAGTATACAGAAGAATTTTAGCTGATTTTGTAACTACTACTTTCAGCGAACTTCGTTCACTACTACTTTTGTAGCTCTACAGCGAGTCTTTAATTTCTAGTGGATTTTTGCTAGAAATTGTATGAAAATTTATACATTTCGATTGACAATTTCTTCTTAGTTAAGGATTCTTATCGGGTGCTTGACATCTCGTTTGAAAGCTGTGGAGCTCAGCTCTTAAATGCATTTCTTATTCATCCATTGATTTATTTTAGTACTAACAATTTGGCCGGCTTTTGTGACTACTCCCGCACCCTACACCCCTAGGAGTCCCTTCAGGTCAAAACTAAGACTGGAGTTAAAATTTGCATTAAATACAGTAGCGAATCATTATTTTTTAATGCACAAGATAAGTATTCTTCTAGGCTTAAATTAAAATTGAAAAATGGGCCAAATTTGATCAAAAAGCAGGGTCAGATTTCTCAAAGACCGTCGAACTCTCGAAAAAAAATTACAGATTGGAAATCAGTGTGAAAAACTGAATAACTTTTATTATACATGTACCCCTTAGGATTTTTGACATTTCAAATTTACTGACCTGTGTAATTGTCAATATACTTTTGAGACATTTTTCAATTTATTTTGTTCCTTCAAGGTTGAAATTACGATTGAATTAGAATTATGTAAATATATATATTAATAATCCCTTACAGATGTTGGAGTTACTAAGGAATATAAAGATGTTAAAAATGATTTAATCGCTGAATTGAAATTAACTCAAAACGTTGGTGGAGTCTCAAAATTAAAGAACAAGCTTGCTCAACGTAACAAGGAGGCTGATAACGAAAGAATTTATAATATCCAATTAGATTGTACAATAGCAAAATTTCTCTGTGAGGTAATATGTTTTAAAATTATTCAAACAAACAAGTAACGGTACATAGGTTCCCGAACGTGATTGCAACGGGAAAATTATTCCTATGATCCAACGAGAAGTGTTAGCGAGGAAAAAGGCTGAAAATATCAAAAAAGAAGTAAAAGAGAAAAAAAAAGAGGAAGAAAGAAAGAGAAAATTAGCACTTCTTCCTGATTGGAAAAGACAACTTCTCGAAAACAAAGAAAAAGATCCTGAAAGGTGAGAACAATTAATCAATTTTATTTCTCTTGTAAAATATATATATATATATTAATACGCCTTTCTTGGACGTCATTTTTTCTTAAAGAAAAAATATCTTTTCAATTAATTAATTAAATTAACATAATGTCTACAACCTTAAAGTAAATATGACATGTGGTTTTTTGGTATGTACCTAACTTTTTCTTCCTTAAATTGATAGAATTTGATAGAATTTTCATTTATTTCAAAATAAATAATGGTTTTTGAGATATCATATATATGTTTAAAAGAATCCTTGAATCAGTACATTAAATCAAAGAAAAGTGCAAACGATGAGTTTATAGAATAGGTAGATAATCACCCCTTGTTCCTCGTGCACAAATTGCTATTTTTAATTGTGCATAGGAAATGTTAATTCAGGTGCAGTTGAACTAGGGAGGTATTGTAACCCTCACTTTTTATCAAGTAATATTTTCTAGTATGTATATAATCATAAACTGTGCAAATGCCCATATTCTCCTGAAATATCCCTTTCCTAGTTAATCCCCACAATTTAAAAATCATTCCACCGTATCTGGGTAAATTCATACTTATAATCTTTTTTATATTTATTTGATGTAGAAGCATAATTGATTTGTATAATCACTTTTACTAATACTCTATAAAATAGTAATTTAGACCACAGATTCTCTAATTTTTTAAATTCCCCACTGATTTACTCTATACCGAATAAGTTGTTCCCTCTTTAATTACATGGAGTCCCAAAGTGAAGTAGTGTTGTCCAAGGTATAGAAAGAATTTTAGCAATCTATGTCATGTTATTACACTTAAATTGAAAGTAAATATCTGGATGTGATTGAGCAGAACAAGGAATACGTCAAACTGAGGAAAATTTTAGTGTAATCCATTTACCACGATAGTGATTTCTTTAAACACACAGTCTTTTCATAAACTGTGACACCGAGAGGGTTTTCAATAAAATGAAGGATATAAATGTTCTGAAATGTCAAATCGGATGGTGGGTCACATCTAGATTTACAAAGATCATAATGAAATGATCCCATTAGGAAAATATTCAAAAATTCTTAAATCCTAGAGGTAATATTATTAATATCTACATAGAAATCATTACTTTAATTTTTAAAATTAAATACTTAAATTTAAGTTGACCATTATATATATTGTCAACTCTTTGTTGGACAATATATTTTGAGAAGTCTATAGAACCAATAATAAATATAATAGACCGAGGTTTTGTCCTTTGATCAATCACCAGCTCATCGTAGGAACAAGGGATTTTGAGAAGGCAGTAGAGGCAACGTCGAATTATATGATGATTCTCTTGGTAACTGCACACATTTTCACCTCCATTATCGAATCAAGAATTTTAAGTTCACTCGATCATTCATTTCATTGATATATCTGTTATTAAGTAGAATGTTTTAAGATGAAGTAGTACGCGTGTCATAAAAATTGAGATCCTAATAATTATATAGATGCTCTCCCCTCAAGAATTTAGGAATGTTTACAATACAGCGTAAGGACAAGTGTTGCATCGCTAAGCTACATAAACAGTCATCATAGGGTCTTTAGGAAGAGTATCTCAGTACCCGGCATCCCTTCATCATCATGGATATGAACGGAACTGCTTTGAGGAATACTGGACCAGTCACCTTAATCTGAAGAAGACGGTATCTGAGTTTCGACTAAAACGTGTTAAAATATCAGAGATTCATCTTCATGAAAAAGTATTAGTAATTTGGATCATCTTTGAGTACACTAAGAACAATTCCCTTTTCAGATTAACAATAAACATCGCTGTCAAGTCAAGAATGGGGAAAGAAATTAAGACTCCATTGAGGAGTCGATGTTTGTATGTAAGAAACTAATTTACATATTAGAAGCCAATCTAATCTGATATCATCGCTTATATCGCTACGACGGCTCTTGTATACCCTGTTCATATCCATGATGATGAAGGGATGACGGGTACTGAGACACTCTTCATAAAGACCCTATGATGGCTGTTTATGTAGCTTAGCGATGCAACACTTGTCCTTACTCTGTATTGTAAACACTCCTTAATTCTTGAGGGGAGAGCATCTATATAATTATTACGACTCATCAAGGAATACTATTCCTTTCATTGGATATCCATGGCCATGCGATCCCACTCTTTCCTCGAAGTTGCCTTTTAATTAAATAAAGGATCCATGTTTTTGAATTTGGTTATCTTCAGCTGATCTCAGAGTCTACTTCTGTGTGCTGCTACTACAGCCTATAGCACTTGTTTTTTATTAGCTCTACCGTGAGTCTTACATCCAATAGCAAATTTTTGCTCACTATTGGATGAAAATTTACACACTTTGATGGACGATTTCTTCAAAGTTAAAGACTCTTATCAACTGTTTGACATCTCGTTTGAAAGCTGTGGGTCTAAGCTCTTTAATGCATTCCTTATTAATCAATTTCATGTAATATTCAACGAGTTATTTAAGTACAAAGGATTTCACCGACTTCCGGGTCTACTCCCCTAGGAGTCCCTATAGGTCAAAACAAAGACTGAAAATGAAATCTACATAAAGACCCCACTAGCCAATCATGATTTTTTAATGCTCAAAATGTGTATCCCTCTAGGCTTAAATTGAAGTTGAAGTTGAAAAATGGGCCAAATTAGCTCAAAAAGTAGAGACCGATTTCTCCAAAAAAAGAATCACAGGTTTGAAATTAGTGTGCAAAACTAAATAACTTTTATTATACTTATACCCCTTAGGATTTTTGAAAGTTGAAATTTGTTGGCCTGTGTAATTGTACATAACTTGACCGTTACATTGAAAAAAAATCGACAGAGTTGGTCATAGTATGTAGAAATGTATGTGTATGGAAGAGAAAAGGATACACGTGTCAACGTAACTCAAGGAGTTAAGTGGACGTAAGCAGTTCAACAATTAATGAAGTTTTGCGACGTGATGTTTCTCGTTTTCTAAACCCACTTACAGCCATCTTTGATAAGTGTACAGGAACAATTGGTTCAAAATATTATAATTATACTCTTACAGCGATGGAAACAAATTGTTACAAATCATAATCTAGAATTTCTAGTCAAAGGCTTCAATTATCCCTTTAAACTCACTAACCTCCTGATTGTTCATCAACCCTTTTTCGACTCTTGGACATTAATAGATATATTAATGGGGTTATCCCATTAACTCCTGAGGGTCAGTATTAACAACGTTGAAGATCCTTACTATAGACACATTTCTTTATTGTAGTGACATGAAGTACTCAACAAACGATAAATCAACATAATTTTTCAGAGGCAGTCCCATGGTGTAACAAATCTATTTGGTTTTTATAAAAACAGCTTCACATATTGATGAGATCATAATCACAAAATTTCTCATTGTTGTTGCTCTTCAAAGATAAGGTGACTTAGTGGCCCCTTGGTTCCCTTTGTACTGGTGCGTATGTTTCCATGACTTTATCTACAGGATGATCAACCTAAGTGTAGACATATTTTGATTTAAAAAAAAAAAAAAAAAATTTTTGCAGACATATTGCTATACATCGACTAAAGTATTTTTTTTTTTTTTTTGATTTGTAGGATAAAATCTTAACATTTGTTTTATATTGAGCACAATAATTGCAGCCATTCAAGAATTGTACCAAGCAGGAAATATCCCCAGCGAAATATGAATACCTTTTGAAGGCTCGTGTTAGCAGATTTGGTGTTTATAAAGCTCTAAAATGCTTGAAAAAGACAGGGTTGACCCTCTCAATGGTACGAAATACATCAAATTTTAAAGTAAGAACTACAAAACTGATAAAAAACACAAGAAAAAAAAAAAAAAAAGAAACCCTAAGAGAAGCATAAGGAAACTGACTTTGGACGCCCAAGTAAGTTATGGAACGATGCAAAAGGTGCTAAAAAATGATCTGAAGCTAACGCCATAAAAGAAAACAAAAGTCCAGTTACTCTCACATGCAGCAAAGACTAAACAATTGGAGAGAGGAAAACTTCTTATGGAGAAACTTTGAGGTGGCACGCAACCACCAGTACTGTGGACAGATGAAAAATCATTCTCTGTCCAGGCAGTGCATCCCATTGAGCGAAAGGCTGGTATCTCAGAGACAAAAAACAGCTTCTGTGATGGTGTGGGCTGGGGTAGCTTCTACTGGAGAAAAAAATCCTCTATTCTTCATTGAAGAAGGAGTGAAGTTAACCATTATGTTCATTAGGAGATGTTGAAAAAGAAAATAGTTTCCTGGATTGATACCACGTTTGGAGATTGTGGAACAACTCTCCAACATGATGGAGACACGTTGCATACGGCCAATCTTGTTCAATTTTGGTGTAAGGAGAATCTAGCAGGGGTTTTGGCCATAGGAAGTATGGGCTCCCCCCTCTCCTGATTTAAACCAAATGGACTTTGCCATATGGAGTATTTTAGAGAACATGTCTTGTTCTGCATATCACTCAAGTGTTAAAGCTCTGAAAAAAATAACTCACTTGTTGTGAAGAAATCCCCGGAAACTATACATGCCTCATGCAGTCAAGTCCATGACAGACTTAAACGTTTGGTGAAGGCAAAGGGAGGATATATTGAAAAATAAAAGTAAATCTTGTTTCAGATATTTTTCCCTTTATTTTCTTCAAATGTGTTTCAATTTATTTATTGTATTGTTATTTCAATAAAAATTTGTCAACACTTGGCTTGATCACCCTGTATATGATTGTTAATAAACTCGACTTCCTTATAATTACTACATATGAGGGCACTCTGTAGGATTTTTTTAGGGGGTGGGGACTAGCTTGTACAATTAATTACAAAATAATTTTTTTTTGAGAAGATCTAAAGCAGCTTATTACTTCCACACCTGTACATATATGACCACTGTGTGAGTGTGGATTAAAAGTGTAACAAGTTCAATGTTATTGCTTTGAGATATCAGTGATTGAACTTTTCAGAATCAAGATAATCTATACTTTTCTACTAGAGGCCATCATGAAAACTCTTTCTGCAAAATTTCAAATGATGTGTTCAGATGTTCTTACCCTTTTACATTTTCATTATATTAGCTGTTATGTGTCTTACTTGAGTTTCTCAATCTGTGTACTATTTGTGTTTGAACATTTTTAAGTCTCTTCCGAAATTGTAAAAATAGAGAAATATATGTATGTAAACATTGAATTCTTTTAAACGAGAACTGTAAAATCAAAATTAGAGACTATATTTGAAGATGTAGTATTCATTGGCTATAAAATATTTCTTGTTATGCTAATTCTAAAGTCTTTTAGGCCAACAATCATAACGAAAAATAAAAATTAGAGTTGCGTTGTTTTTCGATAAATCAAAAAATGAGTCTTAAGTCTAGTGCTTATTGATATCAAGCCAAGGAACCCAATTGCTTATATTTTAATGGCACTTTTTGGTATAAGAAACTGATTTTCAGTCATTATTGTTTAAAATTTGGAGACCTTTTTATCGGAGAACTGGATTAATAAGGAATACATTAAAAAGCTGAGACCCACAACTTTTAAACGAGATGTCAAGCGCCCAACAAGAATCCTTAATTTTCATCCAATTTTCGAGCAAAAATTCGCTAGAAATCAATGACTCACGGTAGAGCTACTTAAGTACTAGCACGCAGAAGAATTAAGAAATCCTTCTCAGCTCTTTAATGCATTCCTTAATAATTCATTTCATGTAATATTCAAGTAGTTATTTAAGTACAACGTATTTGGCCGACTTTCGGGTCTACTCCCCCAGGAGTCCCTATTGGTCAAAACAAAGACTGAAAATGGAATCTGCATTAAATATACTAGCAAATCAACATTTTTTAATACACAAAATGAGTATTCTTCTAGGCCTAAATTGAAGTTTAAGTTGGAAAATGGGCCAAAAAAGCTAAAAAAGTAGGGTCCGGTTTCTTGAAAACTTTTGGACTCTCGAAATTTTTTTTACAAATTTGAAATCAGCGTGCAAGACTGAATAACTTTTATTACATTTATACCCCTTAGTATTTTTTACTGTTGACCAGTGTTATTTTATTTTTGCACAGATCCAATATTAATAATAACAATAAAGACGCCAACGAAGTCTATAAAACAGATACAAACGTACTATATAGTGATACTACATTTACATGAACATAGCATACACCACATCTCCCCTTTTAGAATCTAGCCCCAATAAACTAATAAATAAATAAACATTTAACAAAACCACAATTTGGCAAGAATTTCATGAGTTGATTTACAGTTCCCATCAACCCTCTCATCTCGAGAGTCATCATCCTCATAATCACAACTATTTGACCCAGAAAATTTATTTGCCTTTGAGCGAATCGGCACTTCTATTTATTTAAAGTGACCCCAGCATAATTCAATTTCCTTAAGGTTTGTAACAGCCTTTCATCGTGCCCTTCCTGATTCTTTTCGAATCATTCATAGATCAAACAACTCCTTGCTGTATTCCCAAAATTCTATAGACTTCACTCTTGAACTTCTCAGGGCCTGATTTAATTTCAAAAGTTATCCTTTTCTACCGGAACCTTCCGAATGGCTTTATGAAGATTGTAAGCTTAGGAGCCTCGATTTCACGTTATCGCTATTGATTCTAAGAATGATTTTATCCTTGAGAAACTCATCCCTCATTCCCTCGTACAAACAAGTATTTACGGGAGTGTTGATGGTGGACAAGAACTTGTCAAATGATTTTCCTTCCACCTGAATGCAACGATTAACTTTATACCTTTCATATATCACGTTTGTTTTAGGAGTTCAAAATTGTTGGAATTTTAGTAAGATTGTCTCTGGATTATTCCTGCCCTCAATTGGGAAGTATCCTTCCTCTCCTCGAGTTCCTACTGCTGGTGGTTATACAAATCCATTGTAAATTCTCAGAGCCTCCTCACCAACTAGGTTTAAAAGAATAGTGCCCTTCCCTTAGCACTCATGTACAATCAGTATTGCTGAAGAAACAATTTGAAATTGTCACTGACACTACCAGAGAGATACAAATACTTCGGAGGGATAAACTATTCGCAGCCATACTCTGTTAAATTCCTGATCCTCGAACAATCTCAATGCACTTTTTTCTTTTTATTCCTTTCTGGTTCTTTGCACCATTCTAGATGTATATTTTTCTCACTTCTTCCTTTGATGATGGTTTCCTTACATTTTAAAACTTCTTTACTTGTAGTAAGTGGATTAAAGATAGCAGCAATTGCTGATTTAGAGTTTGATCTAATTATTACATTGTTCAGTGTTTTTTTGTACTTGAGAAAAGCTTCTACACCTTTTGTTATGGCAAAAGTCTCTACTTGAAACACAGAAGCCTCTTTATTTTATGAAGCCATTGAATGACAAATTGATGCGTCACCTTTAGTGATGGCCCATCCTACCCCAGTGTTCCCGTCTTCGTCTTTAGAACCATCCGTATAGATAATTGCGTCAGGATTCTCAATCTGACTATTATCTATCCAAATGCTATTACTTTTTTATGTAGTCACTTGGTTGATCCATTCCTACTTGTATAATTCCCAAGAATGCTTTTCTTTGAATGGTGTTTAATATTTTCCTTACACTTTTCTTTGAAGTGATTGCATGTCCCCATACTAGACACCCATAGGAGATGATAGGCCTGATCATAGCTTCATACAACCAGATAACCTTGTCTGAGGTCAGTCCCCATTTTTGCCCTATGATTGCCTTGGTCACTTCATATCCGAGAACACTTAAAAGTTCTTTCTTTCAAATGCTCTATCGAGGTGAGTCCTTGATCGAATGTCACACCTAGGTACATCATATATGTGGCATATTTCATCACTTTGCCATCCATTTTTAATTGTGGATAGTATATTGATCTAAGTTTATAGGCTTTCGAAAAGACTATAGCGCTTGATTTTGAAGGAGTAAAGGTAAGACCTTTTTCTTTTGCCCATTCAATAACAGTATTAATTGCCCTTTGTATTGCATTGACAAGGGTGTGGGGTTTTTTTCCCATTAATTAAAAGGAGAATGTCGTCTGTGTAGCCAACGACATTGATTGCTCTTTTTTTAAATTTATTAAATAAGGTATCTACAATCATATTCCAAACGACCGACGATAGAACACACCCTTGTGGGCTCTCACGGTTTGCATTGACACTAACTTTTTCGCCTTTAAGTTTGACGGGTATGGGTACTTAGTAGATTATTGTACCAGGATTTGAGACACTCAGGAATACCGAGTTTTTCCATTGCTGCATCAGCTGAATGAAATTGTATATAATCAAATGCACCTGTGCAATCAATTGGCATGTATTTACCGAATCCAAAAACTATATATCGATGGTCAGACATTGATGGTCTAAGATCAACATGCCACCCTGTTATCTCAAATTTATTGAAGGGAGGCTGGTTCACGATTGTAATGTCGATGGTTGAACTGTCTCGTTGGGTGATAAAAGTAGGCTCGTTCCCTGTGTTTATAACAATCAGATTGTTCTCTTCAATGATGTTTTCCAGAGACTCTGCTCTTGTGTCAATGTCTCTACTACCCCACAGTTGATTGTGGGCATTTGAGCTCATAGCTAAGAGAAGTATCTTTTGTTCTTGTTCACAATGCTTGAGACATAACAATGTTTCATTCTCAATAGGCAATAATTGGTTAAGGTAAGTAACAGACACATACGTTACTAGCCCATCTATTTTCATACAAATCGTGATTTCTGTCGTCTGTCTGAAAATTTTTGAACTGACCATCCTTGCAAATGGTTTGCAGATTGTATACAAGCCCTTGGATTTGACCCTGGTGTGTCGTGGATTGTAAATCCTCTATGAGCGAGACTTTTTGTTGCGCCATTACTGAGATATGGCTCGGTTATTAGGGATATTTGTGATGTTCTCAATTTGAGCTCCTAGTTTGCTGCTTTAGAGTGTTAATATACGAGCAGCTAATCATCACTATTTTTTGGGTGGTTTTTGTAGCTTAATCAATTCCTCTGCGCTCCTATCAAAGAACTTATTCATTTTGGATTGCTTTTTTGGGCTCTTCCCAGTTGGATTTTTAACTTCTGTTGTTGGCTTCTTTGGGTCCTAATCGAGTTTTTCCGTACTTGGCTGGGTTGTTGCTTGTTCTCTTGGACCATCATCTTCAATGAGAGCTTCAGTTCCTCCACAATTGGCTTTAGTGTCATCATCAATATCTATTGATTTGTTGCCACCACTATCAGTCTCAGTTTGTTTACTAACTTCAGTATTTTCTTTTTTGCTAGTGTCAGTATAATCTTTTATGCTAGTGGAACAAGTTGTTTTTGATTTATTATCAACTCCTTGATTTGGTTTTATGGTATCCCCCTCTCTTTCTTATTCCTCTTGTTGGATAATAGGTGCTTTCCTAGGGTCTTGGAAACGTACTTTTCCTGCTGAGGCTATACTGATAGTGAAGTCTATCAATTGAAGGGCTTCAAATGCCAGCGGGTCTATACATATGTTGAGTACCTTACCAGAGTTAGTAATTTCATATTTTTCAAGTTCCACCTTACCTTTAATCTGGAGAGTATTGAATTGGTGTGTTATAATGTGAGCAAGAACCTCGTCTCCAATGTTACCCGTCATCTCACGGTCGAACCCCATGAGGTATTTTTTTTTTAGTTCCCTCAATCTCTCCATTTCATCCCATGAGGTCGCAAGGAATATTGTTTATGCTTTTTTGTCCAGAAGCATCATCATTTACGTAAATGACCTCTCTTTTATTCGTATAGCGACGTACTTCGTAGTTAGGAATTAGGTCGCCGATTGGTACAGACAAACGACGTACGTAGTTTGTGTCAAGTATTCTAATAACTTTGTTTCATTCAACGATGGAAATATGGTCACTGTACTTTATTATAATTACAATTTCGTAATTGCCTCCTTAGCAATGTTGGCGTAAATAAACTTCTTTTTTGGCCTGGTTTCTTTTTCAAATTCTTTGTTGTCCTCAGCAGGCATTTGAGGTATATGAGTTCTCTTTGAAGGAGGGATTTTATTAGTTAGACCATCTCTCCCTCGTTTCATAATGCAAGTGGCTTGCATTGAATCCTTCTTTTTGTATTAGGATTTTGTTTGGTTTTGGCCTCTTTCGAGTCCCCTATTAGTTCCTTCTTCAGGACATTGTTTTGGGATCTAACCCTTTTCCCCCAATTGTTGTAGATGATGGTTTTCTATTTTATACCCATTGTTGGGTTGACGTTAGTAACATTTTCCATATATATAGATAAAAAATTATTATTATCCTCCATCTTGAAAGAGGTTGAGTGGTATTTAAGTCCCAAAAATTCCACTTAATATATATAATATGTTATATTATATTATACAATCAAGAAGACCAGAACAGCTAAACTTCCTACCTCTTAAATCCCTAGATGAATTTCCAACAATGAAAAGGAGGGATCCAGGCAGTCAAAGGTTGGCCAAAGTCCTCAAAAAGAATGAACAGTCTCTTATACCACTATTTAATCGAATAAATTGTTAAAAAAGCACTTAAGTTCTCTTGATTTATATTTAGGAATGTGAAAAATATGCAAATTGGCACTTTTACTAGTACTTTTTCTTTTCTAAAGCTGTTATCATTTTTCCTTTATTACTGAGGGGAGAACATCTACCTGACAGTAAAGATGATTTGTGTAACATGTGTAATACTCTGCTGAAAAACAATCAATTATATCAATAAAATGCCTTTTGGAATGAATAATCGAATATTGCCTTTATGGACTACTCCAAATCCCTTGTTTCCTACTATGATTAGGCAATCGCTCTAAGGACTTCTCCAAATCTATCGTCATACGAAGAGTTGGCTTATGCTCTAATGGCTATCTTAAACTATAATAAGTATTAAATGTTATAAGAAAAATCTATAATTTCATAATAAATATTAATTATATTAACTGTAGGATTTAAGATTTTTGGGATGTTTCCCTGAATTCCTCCACTACTCCAATTTTGCTGGAGTCTGAGTTTTATCTTATGATCATCGAAATTCGCATCCCCTTCATCGTATTTAAAGAACTTGCTATCGTGGATTATGGATTCTGTTGACATTTTCTTCAGTTATATGTATCCCTTGTTCCTCTCTATCACATGCCGAAATTTACTTTTGAGTGATTCAAGTGTAATAACATGATATGATGGTGGAGATATCCTTTCGCTAAACTTATTTCTTAATCTTGGACAACACTTCTTTACTTTCAAATGCCGTAGTATGAAGGATCGGATTTTTTAGTATAGATCATGAAATTGACTAACACGGTGTTGAGTTGGACATTCAAGGAAACCAGCGTCTTGGTCTCGTTAGTGATGAAATTAAAAATATCAGAATTGTCTTCAATTATGTTCCTTGAATATATCTCTATTCGACTTTAAACGTGTTGTATAGAGTTTATTTTTCACAAGAATTCTGTCTCAAATCCATTTAGATGTCATTTCACAAACCTAGGATCTTCGTTATATTCTACATTATCAACGATCAAGAATTTTATACTAACTCGATTTTATAATTTATTTAATCTTACTTTATGGATGAATTTATGAAATCGTTAATCGTTTATTAATTTTGTAATTGCCATTAAACATTCCCTAATTAAATTATCATGTCGACGCCCGTCACAACATTTACATTTGAGGCTTAATTTTACTTTGAGTTTAAATTATTTTGTTCTAATTTGATTTTTTTTATATATATATTTTATTGACTTATAATTTAAGCATATATTTAGTATCAAATTCATTAAAAGTCTTAATCACATTGTATTACATTGTTTCAATCTAGTACTGAATGAAAAATATATATTGATTATGCTTATACATGCTGGGGTAATTTTTAAGTCTAATTTAGCTTCGTTGCTGGAGTTATTTGGATTGCACTTCTTGCATATGCTACCCATTCTTAAGGCTTCCAGTCGAAAGGAACACAAGCATTTAGGTTAATAAAGCAAATACAATGTTAACAAAAAAAGGCCCAAATCCTCGTAATAATTATTAGTTTACGGCTTATTTGTTAAAAATATATAATTTTCTGACATTAATTTGAGTTAATTTTCTGCCTCCCTTCTATGATATACATAATGGTATTATTTA
This sequence comes from Lepeophtheirus nordmannii, assembly GCA_963680855.1. Taxonomy (NCBI): domain Eukaryota; kingdom Metazoa; phylum Arthropoda; class Copepoda; order Siphonostomatoida; family Caligidae; genus Lepeophtheirus; species Lepeophtheirus nordmannii. The sequence continues at coordinate 7,601,580 of OY804526.1, read as the reverse complement.
TTATTGATGTCTTCATTTGTATATATAATGGAGAATAGTAGCTTGTAGCTCAGTAAAACGTCATGAAAGCTAAAACTACTTTCCTCTCAACATACATCAAATTGTCAGAGATACCAGGTTGATTTTCTATTTGTTTTTATTTTACACACCCTATTTGCATTTTTTTTACATTCCTATTTATATTTAGTATCACAGATGTCGGAAATGGCGTGTACGTTGTTACTCATCGGTTTCAGGAATCCAACGAGATACATAATCAGTAAAACAATTTTGAAATCATTAAACACTTCTATATAAACTATATATAGATATGTACTTTTTATTTCTTGATTGTCTTAGAGGTGAAAGCATCAGTCACAAATTACTATAAACCCAGATTACTCTGAAATTATATCTGTGAGTGGAAAACTTAGATCAGTTTTTTTGCGTTCAATGATAAATTATATCCAGACCCAAAATTTTATGTGGTATTTCGTGTGTTCCAGAGTGTAGTCAATGCCATAGGAACATATTTTTTGTCTTATATTTATGTAGTTGTATATTTTCTGAGTATCCGTCCGCTCTTTCCCTTGAGTCTTTTACTATTCATAAGTAGACATGGGCAAAATATGAAAATAGGATTGAGTTTAAGAAGGGAAAGAAAAATATCAGTTGGTTGTTAATCACTAAATTAACTAAATTTCAAATTAGTATTGTGTAGCATTATTTCTAGGCTGAGACTAAACTCATACATCTTAAGGCCTTAGAAATTTTAGTTTTAATTATAAGTTAAATTATTTTGTTATCATGTCAACTTATATAACATAAATGACCTAGTGTATTAAGCTTTCGTGAGAATGGATCTGGAGATCAGAGATGTGATCATATTTATTTTTTTATTGTTAAAAAGATTAAAAAAAATTAACTACATTTATAGTATATAAATAAATAAAGTAATTGATATTTTCATAGTTATAATTCATAACCAAAATTAACTGTTACAAAAAGAGACACAAGGTTGTAATCGCATAAATTCTTCTTATAAGCATGTTATTGCTATAACTGTATCAAAGTCAAAACTTTCTATTAATAAGAATTTTTAACTTGTTACAGAAAATTGCGAAGTTTTTAGAACCTAAATTCGGTCCTTTGAGTTTTGTTGTTGTTAATTTTCATGGTGTCTGTTTTATCCCCCCCCCCCCCCCCGAGTTCTTTTAATATTTCTATGGGATATTTTTATTATTTATCATTTCAAGTGATGTATTTAAAAAATAATAATAATGATCTTACTTTTTTAGGGAAAAAAAAAGAAATGAAAGAGAAAAAGAGAGAAGAAAGAAACTCATTTGCAAATTATAATTATTTATTTACTTTCCTAAAAAAAATCCAATTACAGACTTTATACTATAGTTTATTGAATAAATACAATGCTTTACTCTTTCATCGTCTTTAATAATGTACATAATACTGTTAAGGAATGCTTTCTTTGGTTACGAATGATTATTCTAAATATATATGTATGTTCAAGATTATGAGATGAAACACAGTTCAACGTTTAGTGTATAAATAAAGGAAAAAGCAACATTTTACACCTTAAGATGAGTTCACAAAAATTCTTTCTGTGTTTTGGGCACAAATGAAATGAAATACAATACAACACAATTCATATGCTTAGTATAAATTTTCTCGGAGAAACAAATTTTTCCTAAATTGGAAAGCAACTAAATACTTATATATCATTTTTACGGATACTATTACACTATTATTTTATGTAGCCAAACTTTACATTGTACTTTGAAATATTTTGAGGAAAATAAGATAACAAGGCTATCCGGACATTATATTCAACAACACACGCATTTTTTATATCCTTACTTGTTTCTGAATAGCCATAAAAAACATAGTTAGAAAGGATGGGTACACAATTGATATTTTTTATTATTTGATGGTAATATTCATGATCATTACGGGTAAATTCATGTCAAATCGCACCGATTTTATACATTTGTAATCCAGTACCTTTGATTTTGTTAATTTTTTGGATATGATTGAAATCTAATTAAAATAAGGAATCATGTGAAATTTGTATGGGTTCTGATGATTAGAAAATATATTGAGTTCAAAACAGGATACAGTAAAAATATTTTTGAAAATATAAAACACTCTTACATAACGTTCATTAATTGTACTTTTGGTTTTCTGATCATCTTAGAGACGAAAAATTATAGTATTAATCAGGAATTATTATAAATCCAGAATACTCAAAAACCAGACATGTGAGAGATAGACTAAGATCATTTTTGTACTCTACCAGTCAAGTCCAATTTAACCTAGATATTAAAATCTATGTAAGAAAATCGTGAACACTGGTGAACAGTCAAAAATCCTAAGGGGTATAAGTATAATAAAAGTTATTTAGTTTTGCTAAGAAGAAATCGTCCATCTAAATGTGTAAATTATCATTCAATTTCGATCAAAAATTCACTAGAAATCTAAGAGCTACTAAACCAGTAGCGCACAGAAGGATTTCAGCTAATTTTTTTAATCAGCTCAGCTCTTGAATGGATTACTTATTAATCCATTTCAAGTAATATTCAAGGAGTTATTTAAGTACAAAGGATTTGGCTGACTTTTGGGCCTACTCCCGTCCCCTACTCTTCCAGAAGTCCGTTTAGATCAAAACAAAGACTATAAATGAAATTTGCATTAAATACACTAGCGAATCATTATTTTTTAATGCACAAAATGAGTATCCTTCTAGGCTTAAATTGAAGTTGAAGTTGGAAAATGGGTCAAAAAAGCAAAAAAAGTAGGGACCGATTTCTCGAAAACCGTCGGACTCACTAGAAAAAAAAATTTACAGATTTGAAATCAGCGTATAAAGCTAAATTACATTTATTATACTTATACCCCGTAGGATTTTTGACTGTTGACCGGTGTTGTCAAAAAGAAGTGTTTTGAGATATGGACTGTTGAAATAGGCAATATTCAAAAAAGATAAATTGTAATATTTTAAACATTTGTCTTGATTTTGTGATGTTGTAATGTCTTTTTTTTTTAATGTATTGCATTAAAAACTGATGAAATATGATTATTTTCAACGTTTTGTGATCATTCTTTCCATTGGAAAATCACTTCTAAAAACAGAAAAAGGGGTGGAACATAAACACCTATATTTATGCAGCCACTCATCAGAATCACTCCAAATTTCGTACAATTTCTTATTCTAATTAGATGTCACACATACTTAAAATTTAAAAATCAATCAATCAATTCCCTCTTAAGTGAACCCACCTGATGAACTGTAAATCTTAAATATTTTTTTTGCATGCGAGGTTTTTAGTTGTTGGCAATACGTACCGGATTTTTTATTTTCCAAATATTTGGAAGTATGGATGATGGAATGATATTTTGCTGGATTTGTAGTTTTAAGTGTCCTTTTTGTCGTCGTCCCTTGGAGAGCATTTCGACTTGTAAAATCCCCCTTCATACCAAGGACCTGGATGTACTTCTGGATTACCAAATTGGTGAAAAATTGCATAATAGTTCTTTCAATGTGAACCTCAAAGACCACTTGTACTTGTGTCCTCCAATATTCCTCCTCACGTATGTGATCATCCCAACCTTTCCAAATTTATGGAAAAACATGATTGAATGCCTACTCCAATCCAAAGAACCATCTACAAGTTGATTGGTAAGGTTATTCAGGGTGTCTTTAACAAAGTTAAAGAAGAGGTGGATGGAAAAGATATATTTAAGGCTGAGGATGAAACAAGGAATCACCAAAAACGGTCAATGACAGCAACTTTGATTCGTTCATTAGACGGACATTTTCTTGGTATTCCATACTTCATCAACGTAATTGATATAGGGATCTCGAATGCTAAGAATGTATAAAACTTGGTGATTAATTACGTTCATAACACCCTAAGTGAAGGTTTCGAAACACAGATTGAAATTATTTATCACTGATGCCGCTGCTTATTGTATTAAAGCTGGGGAAGATCTGTAAAGTATTCTTCCTCAAATAATTCATATAACATATATTGCTCATGTATAGCACAGTTTCACTGATATGGTGCGCCAAAGTAAAGAAGTAAAGAAAATATTTTTGAATTGGAATAAGGAAGCAAAGATTTACTACTTCTTGCAATTTTCTTCAACCTCCATCTCCTATAATAACAATATAGAGATCGTAGTTAAAAGCAGTAGATAATTACTACAAGCTCTTTGATGTAATAAGAGAATATTGAACAGCCTTAATGAAGATATGGCGGCAGTCACAAAAGCCAAAGAAATTATAAATAGTAATTATATGCGTCAAGAAATCATATATTCACGATATCTTTAATCATTTTCCCCTCACCATTACAGCATTAAATGGAAGAGTACCACTAATTACCAGCTAGACGATAGTTAAAAACGTTTTTCAAGATTTGAAGGAGGATCGTCATTATATTTCATTATTATTATTTCTGAGTCATTATATGATTTCAGCATAACAACTGCCAATATAGTTAGGATATTGGGGACCAAAATTTCTATCGGGCATTCTTAGATCGATTGCAACATGAAATAAATAGAAGAAAAAATAAGAAAGGCCTCTCTCAATACTCATATCTTATAGGAAAAAATTTACCCGGGAGAATCGAAATATGGAACACTGTAATTCTCCCGAAAGTATTATACCTTCTAAGATTAACCCGCTTCAGAAAGAACAACAAATTAGATGAGTTTTTTCGCGATTTTATTTTCAAATTTGAAGTTTTTTGTAATATTACCTGAAAGAGTATTACTTGCCTCAAGAGCATTGGTGGATTAGGTCTATTCAACATCTAAATATTTTGGAAAAACCTATTTATTTCCTGGATTAAGGGCATTTTTAAGAAAAACTCATCCTGGTTTGAATTAATTGACGACAAAATTAAAATCAATGAAGGGATAGCAATAGATGAAATTCGAGGAAATTGCCCCTCAAAAATAGTTGAAACATTAATGTCAATTATCACATATTGTAAAAGTATAGCGAAATTGATAATAAAATAAGTCAAGATGTTTCATCAAAGGTTCTTCCCTTAATGGGCCAGCAAGAGCCTACAAAACAAAATAACAGGTCAGATTTCATTGACAGAATCTCAATAAAGAGGAAAATAGAGTTTGTAGAGGAAATTTTAAATCAAGGGATTAAAAAAATCTTTTAACGAAATTTTAGAAGATAAGACTATCTTAAAAAATATAAAAATCAAGAGAAGAAAAATCGGTCAGAGGGATAGCTATTTTAATGTGCCCATTGTTACTTGTGATACTGAGAGAATTGTTAGTATGATGAATATCATTAATACAAAGACCAGGTCAAAACTGGGTGCAGAAAAACTAAGAGATCTATTGATAATAAAATGGAATACCATTTTAACAGAAATTTGATAATCTTCAGCCTTCAGTACCTAAAATGAAACATTACATCCGCCTCCAACTCAATACTCAATGGTCTATCTATTATTTTCAAAACTTAACTTCTTTCTGAACCTATTTAGATAAGTATTATTAAATAAATTTTTATATTACATTTCCAATATATTCGATGGATATTTTTGGGAAAATCAACCTATTTAGATTAATACATATTATTCATAGACTTGTATATTAAATTTCTAATATGATTAATTCTTTTTAGATCTACTCAATGGATATTTTTGGGGAAAAACGTATGACAACTTCATGCAAAGAAAGCTCGATAGATTTTCAGTTCAAAGTTATTTAAATTTTTTAACGAATTGGAAATTATATTATGTTACTATTGTAAATGTTCATTGTTTTTTGATGATATTATAGTACATTTCGTTTTATTAAAACAGTAATACATAAATACAATCATCTATAAAATGTGCAACGTCAATGGCACTAAATTTTAAAACAAGTACATATAATTAAATTTGAGTTCAGTTGGGTTCAGTTGAGTACTTATGAAAATGTTATGTACTTATTTTTAGAAGCACAAAGTTAATTAAGCGAACAAAGTAAGAAACATACACTAAATAGGGACAAGAATTCTCCTTCCTCATCCGGTGGTTGATATCCAAAACAGATTATACGCCGCTGAATTGGGGTCTTGGGACTTCATACCTTTCGAAATGAATCTTCATATCCTTGAAGAATACTATAATGAACCAGTTCAAGGGTCTCGTCTGTTACTCTCCTTTCAGGAGTTTTTTGTTTAAATTCGGTTCAGTTTCTATCAGTTATTAATTACACAGGTCAACAAATTTGAACTTTAAAAAATCTTCTGGGGTATAAGTATAATGAAAGTTATTCAGTTTTGCTCATTGATTTCAAATCTGTAACTCTTTTTTTCGAGAGTCCGATGGTTTTCGAGAAATCGGTCCCTACTTTTTTAGCTTTTTTGACCCATTTTCTAACTTCAACTTCAATTTAAGCCTAGAAAGATACACATTTTGGCCATTAAAAAATAATGACTGGCTAGTATTTTTTATGGAAATTTCATTTCTAGTCTTTGTTTTGACCTAAAAGGACTCCTAGGGGCGTAGGGTGCCGGAGTAGGCCCAAAAGTCGATGAAATCCTTTGTACTTAAATAACTCCTTGAATATTACATGAAATTGATTAATAAGGAATGCATTAATGAGCTTAGACCCACAGTCTTCAAACAAAATGTCAAGCGGCCGAAAAGAGCCTTTAACTTTGAAGAAAGCGTACATCTAAGCGTGAAAGTTTTCACCCAACTTTGAGCAAGAAATTGGCTAGATATCTAAAACTTACAGTAGAGCTACTAAAAAACAAGTGCTATAGACTGTAGTAGTAGTGCGCAGAAGAAGACTCTGAAATCAGCTGAAGGCAACCAAATTAAAAACATTGATCTCCTATTTAACTACAAGGCGAATCCAGGGAAAGAGTGGGATTGCATGGCCATGGATATCCAATGAAAGGAATAGTGTTCCTTGATGAGTCATGTCTCAATACCCTTCATCTTCATCATCATGGATATGAACGGAACTGCTTTGAGGAATGCTGGATCAGTCGCCTTAATTTGAAAAAAACGGGATCGGAGTTTCGACGTGTTATAAAATTAGAGATTCATCTTCATGAGAAAGTATTTATCATTTGGATCATCTTTGAGTACACTAAGAACAATTCCCTTTTCAGATTAACAATAAACATCGCTGTTAACAGGAAAAAAAAGTAAAAATAAATAGATGATGAATTAAATATATTATTATATATTTGGGGTTTATTTGTCATTAAGGAGAAGAAAAATACAAAGTTTTTTTTGTAACCATAGACTACCATTGGTTCCATGCGAAACCATTTTCGTGAGGGTCTTATTTCCCCATTGTGTCCATGCTGACCGGTTTGTTTACATGTTTTGATTTATTGGGTGAAAATAATATCTTAAAATGCGATACAACTTTTTTCTCATTTTCTCAACCACCTCTCGGGGATACGCAGCAAAACAACAGATTATTGTTGCGGGGATACAAAGCACAGAAGTGTCGGAAACGTGCGGTAGTCCATGGGTTAAGTCAAGATTGGGGAACGAAATTAAGACTCCATTGAGGAATCAATGTTTGTATGGAAGAAACTAATTTCCACATTCATCTCAAAATTTAAACCGATGTTATCGCTTATATCGCTACGACGGCTCTTGTATACACTGGACTCGCGCATCGTGGCCGTTTCTAGTCTACTAACACACATCTTCATTCGAATGGACAACTTTTTTACACTCATGCACCTATCACATTACTGAAAGTCCCTTAGTTTACCGTTTATGTCTCTCAGTAAAAATAAAGAGTCCCCTTCTTTATGTCTAAAGTGCAGAACAAGGAATAATCATGAAGTGTCTTTGATAACGTTAATCGTATTATACACCTAGAAAAATATTTGAGTTTCGAATAAAATTGCTTAAAATATATTTCAATAAAATTTCATCAAATTCCTAATTAGAAATGGTATAAAAAATAAATGAGTTTGTGCATATATTTAGATATCTAGCCAATTTCTTGCTCAAAGTTGGGTGAAAACTTTCATACTTAGATGTACGCTTTCTTCAAAGTTAAAGGCTCTTTTCGGCCGCTTGACATTTTGTTTGAAGACTGTGGGTCTAAGCTCATTAATGCATTCCTTATTAATCAATTTCATGTAATATTCAAGGAGTTATTTAAGTACAAAGGATTTCATCGACTTTTGGGCCTACTCCGGCACCCTACGCCCCTAGGAGTCCTTTTAGGTCAAAACAAGGACTAGAAATGAAATTTCCATAAAAAATACTAGCCAGTCATTATTTTTTAATGGCCAAAATGTGTATCTTTCTAGGCTTAAATTGAAGTTGAAGTTAGAAAATGGGTCAAAAAAGCTAAAAAAGTAGGGACCGATTTCTCGAAAACCATCGGACTCTCGAAAAAAAGAGTTACAGATTTGAAATCAATGAGCAAAACTGAATAACTTTCATTATACTTATACCCCAGAAGATTTTTTAAAGTTCAAATTTGTTGACCTGTGTAATTAATAACTGATAGAAACTGAACCGAATTTAAACAAAAAACTCCTGAAAGGAGAGTAACAGACGAGACCCTTGAATGTTATTTTTTGGTTTGGAATAAAGTAGCTTCAAATCCTACAGAAGTTTCTTCGGGTATATTTCCTGTTGTTGCGTTCATGTAAAGTTTTGTAAGAGAGGTTTTTGTTTTTTATAGCTGGAATACAAGCAGAGATTAACATTAAATTATAATTTTTCAAAAGCATTATGTGCCAGTTTTGTTAGAGGTTTTGCTCATGCGTGAGTTTTGACAATGAGTTGAAAATAAATTATTTTTTTATGAGATCGAAAAAAAAGTTACCAAGCATAAAAATGGACAATTTTTCTCAATGTTGTCAGATGGTTCTTGTTTTCGTATTGACAGAGTTTTGTCCTTCTCTGCTTGGTACACCGTAACTCCCTAAAGACGAGACATTGAATTGAAGTTGCCCCATTGTTGGTACAGTAAATGCTGTATATCTCTTTGAATTTTTCTCCAGATTTGTTGATGAAAGCTACTACGTATATTCATTGTCGAGAAAACATTCGAATCTTCTCTGGAAACTATATCGACACAAGATTTAAGATCCTTAATAGAATAAAAATCTTGAACTGTTTATTTGTTGATGTTTATTAAGTCGATTACAGGGACCAGGATCCATTATTTGTCCTATCATATAATATGGGAGGATTATACATAGATCTTGTTGCGTCTATAAGGCCTTTACATGGTAGTGTTTTAACATAGTTTTCAATTATATTTTGATGTTTTGTCTGTCCAACCAATGTCATTGTCGTCTGACGAAAGAAATCTGTTATTTTTTAAAATAGTGTTTGATATAGAGGTAATATATGAATAGGTGAACTCATATTCATGTTTTTGATGTGTTTAATTTTTTTTTACTGGCTCTATACTTCTTGTGGTTATAACGTTATCAGGCGTCGATTTCTGGTATTTGTGTAAATGGTTTAAACAAGAGTCTCCTGTTAGGGTAATATTTTCACTTGATGTTTTTGCAACTATTGCTCTTCCATTTCTATCTGCATCAGGGGATATTATACAATTGATACTGGTTATTTGGCCCTTAGATTATTTTAGTGTTAAATTTTTTAGATGGTGTACTGTCTTAACGTGTATAATTTTTTTTCAAATTAGCAGGAACTTTGGTTTCTCAAGATATCCTTGTGATGTCTTCCGTGTCTGGATGATAATTTTAACTGTATACTGTGTACACAAATTGTGTTTGGAATAGAAATTCACATCTAATATTACAACAAAGGTTAGATTCTTGAGACAATAAACGGGATATACTTAAACGTCATGATAGTTGATGCTGCTCTCCTCCCAAATATTTATCAAATTGCCTGGGTTAACAGGTCAATATTTGCTTTCTTTCCAGTTTTTTTTTTGACATACCGGTAGAGCTAAGGATTTACAGTTCTACCTATGGAGAATATACACTAGTAGAGTGACAAATCTTTTCTTGGTTGGTATAATAAGCGCGATGGTTAAAAAGTGTTGATCCTGCTCGACTAATGAGGACTGAATTCATAAACAATGAATAATTATATTATTTGAAAATTAACCGTGTAATATCTAATCAAGTTAGTTTTTTTTTTTTTTTTTGATTTTGTGGAAAAAGTCAAGATGATTCAAAGCTGCTCTGCAATAAAGAGCAATAACCGTGAAGGATCAGACAAAGTTAATGATAAAATAATACATTTCATCGCTTACCACAATATTCCAAATTTAGAAAACAATGGCTACTGGCAATTTGACGTGAAAATTTCAGACCAAGTCTACACATCTATTTGTGCTCAGAGCAATTCAAAGAAACAGATTTTGGTGTAGTTCACTATCGTTATCTCAAACAATAGAATATTCCATCGGTTTTCCCAGGTATTCCAGAATTATTTTACCCACTTACTCCAAAAAGACGTAGAATTTTGGCTCGTCCAGCTCCTATTCAGTAGATACAATACTAGAGTCACTGCATCTAGAATGCAATCGATTGAATACTCAATAAATTAATTGTTAATTTATGAGAGCAAAAATATTATTGGAAGTTATTCAACAAACTGTGTTAATATGGATGAAACTACTGCGTTAAATGTACCATACAATGTGTCTACAATGAATTATGTGATGCCAATTATTAAAAAACTGATCTAGAAGAAGAACAATGCAATAAAAACAAAATCACTTAACTGAAACCCTTGAGAATATATGACTTTTCTAATGAGTAAAAAGCTTGTACAGCATCTCTATATTACACTGCTGGACTTTGGAGACCCTCAGTTTACTAGTTAATTAAATGTGCAGCTTATAAGTTAGTACTCACTCACTCTGATGACGATCCCTCCAATAAAGAATCATATTTTTTTTTCAAGAATTATGTCGTCTTTTCTAAGACAAGTAATAAAGGACTACGTTATCCTTCAAGAAATCTGTATCAATTGTTGTATCATTAAGAGAAAATATTTAGATGCAATCAACATCTTGCTTTTGACAAAAATATTTCTTGAGAGGAAATAAACACAAATTTATAGCTATCAGAAGATTATATTATTTCAATGATTTAAAGTTCATTAAATTGGGCATTTTTTGTGGACGGCATGTATTACTCCATCACTAGACATGGACAAAATATTGAGATAAAGTTGAGTTTAAGGAAGGAAAGAAAAATATCAGATGGTACCACTACCATGATAATCAATTTGAATTCAGTTTTCACTGCATCGTTGAGACAGGAACTTGCCACAATTATAAGTAGCTATTGTGTATTATTTAATACGGTCAAATAACAATAAGCAGATTAAACTTATAGGGACCAAACAGTAATTGTGAGCATGATTTCTCGCCTCAACAAAATTCCCATCCCTAGGGGTGAAAATTTCATGCACTTTTCGCCTGCGATATTTTTTTGGTATGGCACTCTTAACAGTACTTTTTGGTTTCCAAATCTGTAATCATTTTCCCTTTTTTCTTAAGAGGGTAACATTCATCTTAGTATTGATGTGAAGAAAGAGCCAATTATAAAAACACGTCCGAGATTATGTCATAAAAATATGGCACTCTTGAATAAAGGCAGAATTTTATACGATTACATTTGAAGGAGAAGAATGTAGCTGTCATTATATTGATGTTTTACTTAAAGCTTATTATTAATCATTTGTGTGTATTAAAAATTTATGAACATAACCATAAATCCTTAGCTAGTAATTTCTGAGCATGAGACCTGAGTCATTTTTGCATGGACTCAAAAAAAGCCGAATTCGAATAATGTTCTGCCTATTGATGAAAAAAAATTATTTACACTTAATCAATACCATTAGAGTATAAACCTTATTATGTCTTTGTTGAGATTGCGCCTCAAAGTGACTATACTTATGATTTTCTTGTAAAATTACTAATGTAGCATCAGACGTTGCCAAACCCAGTTCTACGGATTAATTAAAAGGAAATCTTCAACATCTTAGAAATTAAATTGATAAATCATATGAAATTATTTTATTTAACCATCTATTGACCACTTTTTTTTAATTCAACAATTTAATTATTATTTAAAACTATTACAATAACTTCTATGAGTCAAAAGTAACACATTTTGTTATCGCATAAATTTTTACATAAAAAATATAAATATAAAATAGGATGATATTTTATTACGATTATCTCAATCATATATATTTATAGTCATATCAGAAAAACTGAACATTAATTTTGAAAGGAAATGTGATTCGAAATTAAGTTTTCATAAACATACAAAAATTATAATAATACGACGAAAATATAAGTTGAAATAATTATTAAAATTTTAAATATCTCAAGATAAAATCGTTTCATCAATAATTATGTTTATGTAAAAATGAGAACAAAGAAAGATAAAATGTAGCTCAGTTAGAATCTAGCATGCTGAGAGTAGACTATAAAAATCATATTTTTTATCATTGCCGGGAACCAAGGAATCTCATCTCTATTTTCTTAGTGTGTCAGCCCTAGAGATTCAATTTACCACCCCAATCGAGCGACATGCTAAATTGGTGGCAATGCAAACTAGGCATTTACCAAAACTCTGCTCTACATAAGCTACTACGATGTCCAAAGATCATTCCCTGGCAGATTTCGCAATGAAAGTGACTGTTAAAATTCCAGAATTTAGTGTGACTGATCCGTCAATATTTTTCGAGGTTTTAGAGGCACAATTTAAATTAGTGGGAGTGAAATCCGAGACTACGAAATTCTACCACGCTATATCTGGTCTCCCTCACAAAGTTCTTTCTAAAATTGGAAAATCAGCACGCAAGGATGAATTGTTCGAAAAATTAAAAATGGCCGTGCTAGATAACTACGAAAAATCAAAGGCCCAATTATTTGATGAATTGACTACGACCAAAACAATGGTTGGTAAACCATCTGATTTCCTGAATGATCTGAGAAATATGGCTGAAAGACTAGAAGTTCCTGACGATATGATAAGGCATAAATTTATATCCGCGTGCCCACCTCATATGGCATCAGTATTAATATCGCGCGCGACGGATAGTTTGGACGAGATTGCAAAATTAGCCGATACGATTAGTGAAATGGTGATTTCACAGAAGGTTTCCGCTATTAATTCATCTTTTTGACCCCTAATCACCGTCAGAATAATAAACTAGTTGCATCGTACTCGTTAACCCCCTTTTATCAAGACCAACGTCCAAAGGTTTGTAGAGGGCACTTATTTTATGGAAACAAGTCACGTACTTGCAAACCATGGTGCCATTTCCCTTCTAAACCGGGCTTAAAAATGGAACCTTCATCAAGGGCACCGTCACCGGCACCCGATGCGAAATCGGTATGCGAAATCAACCTCGTCCGCAAACTCCTACTCATTCGGAAAACTAGATGGGCAAGTCAATTTGGCGACAGATGCCTTGCTCTTATTAAAATTAGTCGCAAAGTTTGGTGAGTCAAATGTCAACCAAGAGGTACTAATAGACACGGGTGCTTCCGTCTCTATAATTCCTGAATCCTTAGTAGCCAAATCAGCGATCGATCCTTCTCCAGTACGTCTTATTGCGGCCAATAATGACCCCATTAACGTCACCGGAGAAATAACCACTTCTATTTCCATCAATGATTTACGCAGAAGATATCCATGGACATTTGTAGTTGCACGAGTTCAAAGTCCAATCATTGGCATGGATTTTCTTCATAATTATGGATTTGTTATTCATCACAAGGATGGGACTATTATGGATTTGGAAATGTAGATAAAGTGTCAAGGACAACTAGTTAAACGAACAGGCCGACATTCAGTTAAAATCAAGATCAAAGACTTACCTCCTATAATAATAGATCTCCTGAAGAAATACCCCAAACTTACATGACCAGAACAGAAACACAATCCTTCCAATATTCCAACCGATATTTATCATACCATCGATACAGGTGACGCATCGTCCTACGCTGCCAAAGTACGGCGATTGTCACCCGAAAAACTGGATATTTGTAGGAAAACGCTTGACTCCTTACTAGAAGCCAAGATAATCGTACCATCGAAATCGTCGTGGGCAACACCACTACATTTTGTTGAAAAGAAGACTCAAGGAGAATGGCGTATGGTAGGTGATTACCGAACATTAAATGCCAAAACCATACCGGACAAATATCCTCTACCAAATATGGATGACTTAACTTCGATTCTCCATGGCTCTACGGTTTACAGCAAATTAGATTTATCCAGAGCTTATTATAATATCCCAATCAAGAAAGAACACCAACACAAAACCGCTATAACTACACCATTCGGACTTTTTGAATATCGATATATGCCTTTCGGATTGCGGAACGTGGGCCCAACTTTTCAAAGATTTATGAATAATATATTTGGTCATCTTTCGTTTGTTTTTATCTATCTTGACGATATCTTGATCCATAGCAAATCAAAAGAAGAACACGATAATCATCTATGTCAAGTATTCCAAGTCCTCGCCAGATACAACTTACGTTAGCTCAAGAAAAGTGTCAATTTTACCAATCTGAACTCCACTTCTTATGTCTCATCGTAAGCGGAGAAGGTATAAGAATTCCACAATGCAAAACAAACACATTCGACTCTTACTCTCAACCTTCCGAGCCAGCTGATCTCCGAAGATTTTTAGGGATGGTCGGATTCTATCGAAAATTAGTACCGCATTTCGCTCAAATATCGTTCAAACTTACCGAAATGTTACGTAATTCAGATATGAAAACTAAACTAGTATGGTCAAAAGAAGAATCAGAATCGTTTGTCAAGTTGAAGGAAGCTTTGAGAAATTCAATAACGCTTCCCTATCTTAATCCAACTTGTAATATTTTTCATCTTGTCACCGATGCATCACAAAATGCTGCAGGTGCAGCACTACACCAAATAATTGACGGAACTCCAAGACCGGTTGGTTTCTTTTCCAAGAAATTTAGTCAACCTCAAAAACGTTACGCTACGTATGACCGAGAACTATTAGCTGCCTACTGGGCAGTTTTGCACTTCAAATATATCATCGAAGGTCAAGTTGTAACATTATTTACCGATCATCGCCCCTTAGAGTCAGCATTCAAGAGGGGACGATCTTCCAAATCCGATCGACAACAAAGACATCTGAGTCTAATCACAGAATTTGTTCAAGATATCCAATACATTCGAGGAGAAGACAATATCGTCGCGGATTGCCTTTCTCGACCCATCTTCTCTATCGAACCGGAGTCAGTCGACGTCCCTTCAATTTCACACGAACAAACCAAAAGCTTTGAGGAAGAAGACTCCAATTTTAAACAATATTACGTATCACATTTAGAAAACTTCAAGATTGTCAAATTATCAAAAGGTCTCGAATTAATATCCAAAAATTCCCTTCCAAATTCTCGCCCTTACGTACCTGAGTCGCTTCGAAAGAAAATCTTCACGATGTTCCATTCCTTATCACACCCAGGCATCAAATCATCTATAAAAATAATTAAAATGCGTTATTTTTGGCCTGAATCGCAGAAAAATGTAACGGAATGGGTACAAGAATGTTTAGGGCGAAGATTCATCGACATACAAAGACCGAAATTGAAACTTTCTACTCGGGTTGACGTTTTCAAACCGTACATATCGATATTGTGGGACCTCTACCTCCAGTAGACATACCTGGACAAGCATCCACAGAACCTTATAGATATGTACTAACATGTATTGACCGCGCGACAAGATGGATCGAAGCTTTACCTATTACTAATATCACCGCTATCAAAATAGCCCATTCGTTCGTCAGTACCTGGATCTACCGTTTCGGGGTGCCACTTTATGTCTTTACGGATAGAGGCGCTCAGTTTGAATCCGAATTATTTCATCATCTATCCCAACTAGTCGGTTTCCATCGTATACGTACTAGTGCATATCACCCAGAAACAAACGGAATGGTGGAAAGAGCTCACAGAGTAATCAAGGGTGCCCTTCGTGCGAAGCATCATAATTGGTACTCCGCTCTTCCACTTGTTCTATTAGGTATACGTCTCTCTCCAAATGCAAACCAAATCGAGCCTTTTACAGCGCTTACCGGAACCGAAATGATAATACCTCAAAGTGTCATATCAGAAACACCATTTAATACTACTAACAAGAATTTAGAATATGTAACGGATCTAGCCGAACACTTTAGAAATATAGATTTCCTCTCACTATCGATGGGTCATGACAATTCAACAAAAAAACCCTATATCCCAAAATCGTTTCAATCAGCGGATTACGTCTGGGTTCGAGTCGACAGAGTCAAAGGTCCACTTGAAGCTCCATACGAAGGTCCAGCTGAAGTAGTACAAAGAAATCCAAAAACTTTTAGAATCAAATTCCCGTCAGGACGTGAAGATACGGTTTCAATCGAGCGATTGAAATCCGCAATCGTAATCCCCAAAAATCCAAATAATAAGAAAAAATCACCCTCAAACCAAGTTACTGAAACAACGACACCTGACGCCCAAGAAATAATACAAAACGAAAATTCAGATCCCTTCAAAGGTTTGCAAGCCGAACACTCAATATCTTTCAAGGATTTACAAGATTCCCCTCCAGTCGAAGCCGGACCGTCTCGTTCGGGACGCAAAGTTCGTATATTTCAGAAGAAGGACTATTATTATTATTGAACATTTTCAATCGATGCTCCAAATCTTGTGGGGGACCCCTTGTGGTGAGTGAAGGAGTTGTTCGCGAGTCGAGCGACCTGGAACTTAACCGTTTCATCAATTATTTTGTTTATGTATAAATGAGAACAAAGGAAGATAAAATCGTTTCATCAATAATTATGTTTATGTAAAAATGAGAACAAAGAAAGATAAAATATAGCTCAGTTAGAATCTAGCATGTGCTGAGAGTAGACTATAAAAATCATATTTTTTATCATGCCGGGAACCAAGGAATCTCATCTCTATTTTCTTAGTGTGTCAGCCCTAGAGATTCAATTTACCACCCCAATCGAGCGACACGCTAAACACTAATAAGTAGAGGTATTATTTCTTCTAAGGTTTGTATTGTTCAAAAAATAATTCAATGAATATGGTCTAGCTATTCAATTTTTTCTTCATCTTTGATATAATAGAACTTGTATGTTGAAATTGTCTACATAACATTAAGTCTACTTTAATCCAAGTTTTCTCACGTATACTAATAGGTTCAGGCGTTATGGGAATTAATACGGCTAAACTGACCAAGGAAATGTTGATCCAGAGGAACAATCAACACTCCAATCATAGATCAATTCTTAAGTCATAAATATGTACTTTTTGGTAATTTCCTATTTTATTTTAGAAATTACGACTCAACTTTCGACCTCCAATGATTGAGTTACAGGAAAACATGAAGACACAGATTTTCCAATGTGCATCACTTTTGATTGTGCATTTTCTATGTGTACTCTTTGTTAACAAAAGTGTACGATTTTTTTAAATTATGCTATACATGTACTATTAATTTCCAGGAGGTCTGAACTCCCAAATTAGTGAAAGCATTCTTTATCCCTTCGAGATACAGACTCTTTTAAATAGTTCAACTGTTATATCATTACTAGAGATGTATAAATGCGTACATCCAGCGTATAAATATAAACCTCTCCCTTTGATGACATCAAAAACGATAAAATTTATAACTCTATCAATATGTAACGCTTGTGTCTCTCTAAAAGTACATTTGTGTCTCAGTAAATCGAAAATTATGGCGCACGGAACCGTCAAATTCAATTACCACATTTCAAAGATGAAACCGAATCGAATAAGCGAGACAAAGAAAGTATGAGTGAATGACTTTTTCTCTATGACACTGAATGTAATAATTGTCTCTTATTGGATGAATCATTCTCTATTTCATCAGGAATATCCTAATTGGTGATGTGTTCAAAACTCATCGAGACACCACCAAGACTTTGGAAATTGAGAATGAGATTTTAAAAAATCAACAAACCCAAGATCAAGAGACTTGAGTACAAGATTTGGAGGATATACTCGCTTCCTTACATAAGAGTCTACTATCCATACTATACTTCATTAAGGAGTCTATGTTTGTATTTAATAAGCTAATTTGCACATTCATCTCAGAAACCAGCAATATCATTTTGGATGTGATGTTTCTTTTATTGATAAAAATTCTTCTATATACTTACAGTAAATGTTGGAATTTTGACGCCCATAAGTACGAGGAAATATTTATTCGTAACTTTAAACTTTTACAAAAGGAACAATTTGACTTTTTCAATATTAAACTGATTTAAATGATTTGAGTAAAATAAATTGAATTATCAAGTTATATGAACTTTTAAATCAAATCAATTTTAAATTTCAATCGTACCATAGGGGTACGTTTAATGGAAGAGACATTAAAAAATATTAAATAATTTTGTTGAAATGATTGACCATTATCCTGGAATACAACCAAGATTTAGGGTAATATCCAAACACTTGGTAAATCTTTTCAAATACCTCTCAAATAATAAATTTTATACGCCTGATGAAGTTTCTATGGCTAGTCTTTAGTGCCATGACCTTGGGATATTATTTTATACATATTTTCCTAAAGAAAATATAATTTCGAAGTTTCTCCGATGAGTTAATATTTAATATGCCAAAAATTTTAGAAAAATATTCAAACTATGGGGTTTACTTCGCTAGTGAAGAAGCAGGGGAATCGTTTCACTGTAGATTGGCAAAATATTTATTAAATTATTGTAGGGTAAAAATAAGGGCTTCAGATTGAAATTAGTGTTGGAGAATTTTTGGAAATTTTTAAAATTTTTATGTACTATTATATTTCTAATTAAGTGTGTAATTTTCTATATAAAAAAAGAATATAATTTTATATAAAGGTACAATCATATAATTTTCTATTGTCCAGTTTCGAAATGAAAAATGATAACATAATAATATTTATTGTCCAAATAAACCGTGACTTATTAATAGTTTCTAAGGCTCCACTATTTCTATCGGGAGTCTCAGGGATATATCTGGAAGGTGTATGTTTCATGTTGCTGAGTTTAACAAACAGGTTTTTATCATTGAGTACAACCTTTGACTCCGCTAACGATAAAGGTAGCCGTAGGGCTGACCCTAATACATAGTCCATAGGAGAAAAAACAGCCCCTGGAATAAATTGTGGCCAAAAAGCACAAATGGAAGATAACTCAGTCATATCTCTTCCTCTGGGTTAATTTTTGTGACGAGAGAGGTCCTCAAAGTCCAATGGAACCTTCCCAGCATCTCTTTGAACTCAAGGTATTAAGAAATAGTAAATAGATTACTTGATCCTAGGAGTTGTCCTAAACGTTTCCAAAGTAAACCAGTAAATTGAGCTCCCCCATCTGAGTGAATGACCTCAGGAACTCCAAATCTCGTTAATCATTCAGCAAAAAATGCACTCAGAATATTTACTTGATCCAGGCTCGAAGATAATCCATAAGTTTTAAAAACACAATATGTCTAAATGAACCAAATATCTGGATCCTCTTCATCAAACTTAAGGAGTCCTACATATTATATACTATATATATAAAAAAGATAAATAATAATAACTCCGTGCAAAAATAACAGTTAGCAAAAAGGAAAATACAAAAAAGGTAGATACCATACGTTTTTCCAAATTTTACCTTTCCCTTTTTGTGAGTTGAGGTTGCGAGTGGACAAAAAAGCTTGAGGTGGCTCATTTCTTATCATTTCAAAAAGAATGAGCACCGTTTTTAATTAGTTTTAAAAATTCCTAAAGGATTTAATCAAAGATCTTGGATCACCGTCAATGGAGGTGGTAACATTTGGAAATTTGACAAGGATACGATTATGATGACTTGGCGGCTATGGCATTTCTTGACTTCTATAATGAAGATATTTCCTATCATGAGACATGCAAACCGCCGATGTCACAAAAAAACTCTGAAACTGTTCAACAATCATAGTATCAATAACGATTCAAGTACATCTGATTTCACGTCTTACCTAACTGAATTAATTGTTTTATGTAATATCACAATTTTGTCAAAATTACGCCGGGAAATCCGATTCTTCTTATTTTCCGGTAATTGACAAAGAGGGTAGATTTATGACAATGGACGAGACTAAGGATATCAAGCATCAATCTATGATTGCAATGTTATTTGGTCTACTGGATGATAATTTCCTTTGTTGGTCTTGCCTCATTGGTTCCCATACCACTGAACCAATTATTACAGTTTAGGGAACTTGGATAAAAGCAGCCTTAATATTATGCAGAAAATTTCAACATAATAAGTTCTACTATTTGAAATGGGAAACTTTTTAAAGTAGCTAGACAATATTCAGTTGGTTATTGTTGATTCCCTTCAAAAAATAATGCCTCTACTTATTAGTGTGACAATAGTGGAAAAGATATTTCACTTAAGCCATTCCAAAGTTAGTTGGTGTAGATAATAAAGAAGAATACCGGAAACATCCAGTTGAGGAATATTACTACTAAGAATGACTGCAACAATTTTTGGATTTATAAAAAAATACCAATTGTCTATTTTGATTCTGAGAGAGGTTTTAGCATAATGGAAGCTGAATTTTCATCAAAGAGGACAACAAAGAGTAAAGAACATTTTAAGAACTACTTCATTGAAGGAAACTATGAAATTACCAGTATTTAATCTACTTGAATAAATAGAAACGTGATGTCATTGTCTTTAAAATTCAAGTTTAGCACATCTCGTGTGTATTGATTTTCATGAACTTTATTATTCTTTTCTTAAATAATATTTTTTAATGTATTTATTTATTGATATTTCTATTTTATAGAATACATGTTATCGGTTCAGTGACTCGCTATTGTAATCATCTTCAGTATTGCTAGTTCCTTGACAAATATTATTTTTTTACTTTTTAAATTGTATCTGAAATATTTAATTTGTAATAATAACCATTTCAACGTACGTTTTCATCGTGTTATCAATTCAAATTAATATCATTTTTGGTTTGTTTAAGAACACAGGTCAACAAATTTGAACTTTCAAAAATCTTCTGGGATATATGTATAATAAAAGTTATTCAGTTTTGCTCCCTGATTTCAAATCTGTAATTTTTTTTTCGTGAGTCCGACTGTTTTCGAGAAATCGGTCCCTACTTTCTTAGCTTTTTTGCCCCATTTTCCAAATTCAACTTCAATTTAATCATAGAAGGATACACATTCTGGGCATTAAAAAATTAATGATTGGCTAGTGTTTCTTATGGAAATTTCATTTCTAGTCTTTGTTTTGACCTAAACGGACTCCTATGGGTGTAGGGTGCCGGAGTAGGCCCAAAAGTCGGTGAAATCCTTTGTACTTAAATAACTCCTTGAATATTGCATTAATAAGCAATGCATTAAAGAGATTAGACCCAAAGTTTTCAAACAAGATGTCAAACGCCCGATAAGAGCCTTTAACTTTGAAAAAATCGTCCATCAAAAAAATGGTTCGGTTCTTAATAAATTTATTACCACCCCATTATTAACAATACGCTGTTTTCCAGTAAAACAGCAAAATCATGACAGCTATATTCCCTCCCTTCAAATGTAATCGCCTGAAGTACTGATGTTATTTAAGAGTACAATATTTTTATGACGTAATCTTGGGCGTGCTTGAATGTACAATTATCAAATACCTCTTGTTTTTTGAGAAGTGAATGCATAGGAATGTAAGTAATATGCAAAATGCCGAGTGCGAGACTTTGTGGAGTTGGCTCTTCAAACAGGTCGTTTTGTTTTCCAATACTGTTATCATTTTTCCTTTATTACTGAGGGAAGAACATCTACCTGATAGTAAAGATCTCACATGAATGAATAGATGCATTAAGGTTAATAAAGCAAATAAAATGTAAACAAAAAGGGCTCAAGTCCTCGTATAATTACACTGGTCAACAGACAAAAATCTTCTGGGGTATAAGTATAATAAAAGTTATTCAGTTTTGCTCACTGATTTCAAATCTGTAATTCTTTTTTTCGAGAGTCCGACGGTTTTTGAGAAATCGGTCCCTACTTTTTTAGCTTTTTTGGCCCATTTTCCAACTTCAACTTCAATTTAAGCCTAGAAAGATACACATTTTGGCCATTAAAAAATAATGACTGGCTAGTATTTTTTATGGAAATTTCATTTCTAGTCTTTGTTTTGACCTAAAAGGACTCCTAGGGGCGTAGGGGGCCGGAGTAGGCCCAATAGTCGATGAAATCCTTTGTACTTAAATAACTCCTTGAATATTGCATGAAATGGATTAATAAGGAATGCATTAAAGAGATTAGAACCACAGCTTTCAAACAAGATGTCAAGCGCCCGATAAGAGCCTTTAACTTTGAAGAAAGCGTACATCAAAGTGTGTAAGTTTTCATCCAATTTTGAGCAAAAATTCGCTAGAAATCTAAGACTCACGGTAGATCTAATAAAAAACAAGTGCTATAGACAGTAGTAGTAGCGCCCAGAAGAAGACTCTGACATCAGCTGAACAATACCAAATTCAAAAACATGGATTTCTTATTAAATTAAGAGGCAACTCCGAGGAAAGAGTGGGATCGCATGGCCATGGATATCCAATGAAAGGAATAATGTTCCTTGATGAGTCATGTCTCAGTACCCTTCATCTTCATCATCATGGATATTAACGGAACTGCTTTCCTGACATTAATTTCAGTTAATTTTCTGCCTTTTATCTATGGTATACATACATAATGTTATTATTTATTATTGATGTCGTCATTTGTATATATGTATAATGGACAATAGCAGCTTGTAGCTCAGTCAAACTTCATGACAGCTCAAGCTGCTTCCCTCTCAACATTCATCAATAGGAATGTATATCATATGCAATTCGGGCTTGTAATAAAAAAAGAAAGAGAAAATCAACCTGGCAACCCTGACAATTTAATGAATGTCGAGGGGGGAAGCAGCTTGAGCTGTCATGACGTTTTACTGAGCTACAAGCTGCTATTCTCCATTATATATACAACAATAAATAATAACATAGATGAGAGGCAGAAAATTAACTGAAATTAATGTCAGGAAATTATATATTTTTAACTTGATCCCTTTTTATTTACATTTTATTTGCTTTATTAAACTTAATGCATGTATTCCTTCATGCGACATCTTTACTATCAGGTAGATGTTCTCCCCTCAGTAATATTGGAAAAATGATAACAGCTTCGGAAAACAAAACGACCTGTTTGAAGAGCCAACTCCACTTTTTTATCACACGCCCGAATTGCATATGATTTACATTCCTATTCATCAAATTGTCAGAGTTACCTGGTTGATTTTTTCTTTTTTTTATTCTTACAAGCCCGATTTGCATATTATTTAAATTCCTATGAATGCATTTACTGCACACAATTATGTTATATTGAGAAGACAAGTCTGCAACCTACTCAACATTAGTGTTGGATCAGTCCTAGGACTGTATTCCTAATCAGTCTTTTATCTCCCCCTCTCAATCTTTTTTTATAATCTGTTCAATCTTTTTCACCCATTCAACAGTCCTAGGACCGATTAGTTAGTTCTTCAGTCCTGACGAATACAATAAAAAAACAAAAAATACAAATAAATACATGGAGACTCAAAACTAACACCTATTTACTAGAAATTATTAGACAATTATAACTTGCAGTTTCTTGGAATGAGCCAAAGCAATTTTTATTCAAGTCCACATGTGTCGAGTTGAGAGTCGGACTTGAATACAACAACTCTGTTCATCACAATATTACAGAATTAATATTTCCATATTTTCGTAGTTTTAATCATATATACAAATTGAAATTTTAAAATAGATATTATTTTATCTGTATTTTTAAGAACAAATACAGCATATATGTATGCAGCATTATCAAAATTAGCCTTTGTAACATATCATAAAATAAAAACATTAATCAAAAATTCAAAAGAATTGGGTTATAATCAATATATAATTTGAGAATCGTAAGCATGAGAGATCAATAATATCTCTATGAATTTTATTATTCATTATCCATATTTGTTCAATTTTGAAAATATTGAGAAGGATCACGAGGTTGAATGAGGAAAATCCGTAATACTCATGATTAAAATTGTATATAAACCTGTTCAAAAGTAACAGAGTTCATCCCATTCTGTGTCCAAATGACAGCAGAATTCCAATAAATTAAGAGTCCCTATGACTTCAAGTCCGAGTCCATGAAAAACAGTTCATGGACAGTTCAGTACATAACACAATAAAATTTGTAGCACATCTTTAGGAAGATATATAATATCTCAACATGACGTGTTGAAGCGCCTTTGTAGAGACCACATACGATCCCTAGATTAAAAATATAATTTGGAGTGAAAAACTATCAATAACTTTGAATACTGAATACTCTATACTCAACTGCATATACCAAAAGGGAAAACAAATATTAGAAGAATCCATGGAATTGATGACATTTCATTTCTCCGGTTACGTTTCATTCTCCCGATACAGAGTCGTAAGCAAGAATATGGGTTTGGCTTTGTGTTCCTATTGAATTGATAAATATTGAATATCAAGTTTAATCAGCTTATTAGATTATCAAGCAAGCATAATTCAAATATTCAAGACCTTATCAATAAGTTCTATTACATCTGGAGAGGCACCAGTAAATACATGGGATAAGCAACCGTGAACATAGCAGCAAATAGCATAGCTAGAGGCTGCGTGGGAATTTATAAATACATCTTCCGAATTTTTCTAAAACATAATGTTTGAACTTCATATTATCTTTTAATTTTTAGCCATAGGTTATCTATCAAAAAGTAATTTTACATCTGGAGAGCCACCAGCTAAATCACACAGCACATTGTGGTTAAAAAAATCATTTTGATGAAAAAATCTTATTGTCAATCTAATGTGATGTTTGTATAATTATACATCAATAATACTTTGTCGTTCTTCACAATGAGCTTTTTGGGATAAATAAAAACACTATGTATTCTCCCTTCATCTGTTTTTCATCAGTTGACTTTTCTGATTTAAAGCAACTGACTTTACGTCTTATGAACTCAAAAAGGTTATTATTATTATTTATGATTTTGATGTATACTAAGTATATTAAATCTAGGATTGCGCTTCCTTTTTGAGTTTTTGAATATTATACAAGTATTAACGATTGATTTGTATATTGATAGAATTTTTCAATATATAGTATATCTAAATAATAACTCTGCCCCATATTAAAAAGTTGGCAACATGGAAAATACTGAAGGGTAAATACCAGTTGTTTTTCCAAATTTTTCCTTTCCCTTTTGTGAGTCGAGGTTGCGAGCGGACAAAGAAGCTCGTCGTGCTTGTCATATAATAACAATACCACGTGGGTATTTCAAACATCCTTCCATTTTAGGTCATATTTAATATTCTCAAAAATTATTTGAAGCTAATTAAAATATACTCAATGCATATTGTCAGCTTAAAAGCCCAAATCAACCTTCTTTTAAGGATTTTCTAATGAAAGTGCTTAAAAAAGTTATTGAATTTATTACTTAAGCAGATATACTTGTCCTTTGAGATTATTTATCAATTTCAATTATTTTATGTACCAAAAAATATAGATATATATAAAATAACTTATCTTATTGCGTGATCATTCAATTTAAGATTACTTTATAGTTCCACTCATCCATTTATGTTAAATTATGATAAGGTACAATAGTTTTTCATAACTGAGGAATTTTTATTTATGTATATGTTTTAATTTTAATTTTAACTTATCTATTTCACCACAAATTGATTGATATAAATAGGGAATGTAAATAATATGCAAAATGCCGAGTGCGAGACTTTATGGAATTGGCTCTTCGAACAGTACTTTTTGTTTTCCAAAGCTGTTATCATTTTTCCATTATTACTGAGAGGAGAACATCTACCTGATAGTAAAGATCTCACATGAATGAATAGATGCATTAAGTTTAATAAAGCAAATAAAATGTAAACAAAAAGGGCTCAAGACCTCATATAATTATTAGTTAAAAATAAATAATTTCCTGACATTAATTTCAGTTAATTTTCTGCCTCTCATCTATGGTATACATAATGTTATTATTTATTATTGATGTCTTCATTTGTATATATAATGGACAATAGCAGCATGTAGCTCAGTCAAACGTCATGACAGCTCAAGCTGCTTCCCTCTCAACATTCATCAAATTGTCAGAGTTACCTG
Source organism: Lepeophtheirus nordmannii (assembly GCA_963680855.1). Taxonomy (NCBI): domain Eukaryota; kingdom Metazoa; phylum Arthropoda; class Copepoda; order Siphonostomatoida; family Caligidae; genus Lepeophtheirus; species Lepeophtheirus nordmannii. The sequence goes on along the minus strand of OY804526.1, from coordinate 7,575,401 downwards.
GTTGATTTTCTCTTTCTTTGATCTTACAAGCCCGATTTGCATATTATTTACATTCTTAGATATAACTTTAAGACAATCTCTTTTTGTGCTCCAGCTATAATTTGCAAGCACATGTACATCTATCTTTCTTTTATAGACTTTCCTTCCTTCTGCTTTTCATGAATGAAGAAAGATCCATAAAAAAAGTGCATAAAACTTTCAAATTTGTCATTTGACTTATTCTATTGTTTTAGTGTTATGAGTCTATGACTTATACGCCACATTGTAGTAGGTCTTAAGAAATACATATTTATAATATGTCTCATCTAGGCTTTTATTTTACTGTCGTTGTGATCTCGTCACACCTTATTCCATTGGAACTGTTGCTTCTGTAAGAAAACACCTCACTTGACATTATGAAAAATAATTTCAGATGGATTAGACTGTAATTGACCCTACATTAAGGCTAAACAATATATCGCTGTCAATTCTATATCTGAATATTCAAGATATTACTATTAAAAGAAGGATATAAATAATATATTCTTGCCTTGCACTCAACCTGAGTGTGCAATTCACAACTGCCTCAGTTAAAAATGCATTTTCTGTATACAGTTATGTTATATATAGAAGACAAGTCATTAACAGACTCAATATATTTCATCACAATTTAATTCAAGTTACTCATCTTTATATAAATCCTCAGAACAATTATGTTATTCGTTATTAGATATGATAAATCAATCATGAAAAAATAAATAAGGTTATCGCTGATGTGATAAAATAATACAAAACATAATTTTAAAACCAGATAATTAAGCTTGGTGTTAGTATGTACTAATGTTATCTTGCATGAACATTTTAAATTAAAGATTTCTTATATATATATATAGACTCTTCCAGGTGCAACAGCTCAAATTGAATAAGGTATAGCGGGATTTCAGTTGAATGAAGTAAAATAGAAGACTTGATGTGTCATATCATAAAGACGTATTACTTAAGTAATCAAGCAATCAAGATGAAATATTTCGGGACCTTTTTAAAAAGAAGGGTGTTTTTACACCTATATCAACTATATTTATCTTATTTTCTCCTGTATTATATGATAAAGCATAAATTCTATAAATATACATTTCAACTATGGAGGAATCAACCATAATTAAATGAAAAAAATAATTCTATCTTATAAATTATGATATATGGATTTAACCACTCCTTTCAATTTATAAATTTTTTTCTCTTACTTTCTATTCTTCTCTTATAATGATTTATTGACTTTGTTCATCGATTTACTGTAAATGTTATAAATATGAGTAGTATGAAAATTAATGTACTTGTTAGATTGGAAATAGTATAAGAAGTAGATATCACCTCTTCTATGTACATATATATATATATAAATATATGTATATAGTGATTTTTTTAAATTAAATGAGCTAATGTAATTCTTCATTTTTATAAATTTATAAAATGGTTGTATTATTTTTTATTATTCTTATTACTAAAATTAAAATTTATTTTATAAATCTGTAAATATAATTTTTTGCATAAATTTTTGATTATTTCAAATTATCTATTTACTTACAGGCAACGAATATAACAATGTTAGTACTTCAGCTTTATTACATCATATACTCTTTAGAATTCAAATATTCAGTGGCCAATATATTGCATGACATTAAATCAGAACCTGAAATGGCGTACAAGCTTGTTCCTCTAGGAATGGTTGATTATACAGTAAGGAAATAAATATGTTTTTAACGATATAATCTAAATTTAATATTTTTATATAGTTAATTTCTTATTATATTTTCATCTATTAATTTATTTTCAGAATACATTTTAGCTCTTTTTAATCATTACAGGAACCAAGTCTACTAAAGTCTAATTTAGAGAACGTAGAGGTCATTGACAAATCTAAACCATTTAATCCATTACTTGGTATAAATAAACCTATTAACATCTCTTTATTACATTATGAAAAAAGAAATTCAAAAACGAATCAAATAGTAAATTACAAGTCTAGTTCGAGTGATGGTAGATTTCAATTAAGAATTAGAAAGTCACTTTCAAATTATTTTCAACGTCGCGTAAGAAAAGCAATAAAAAATCTTCATCATGATTGGGGTATACCTCTTTTAGACAATACTAATTTTCAACTACGAGTAAAAAAACATCACTACAGACCGAGTGATCATTTCCAACTAAGAATACGAAAATTAAAAAGAAATTACTTGAATAATAATGAAAAATAACGAAATAAATATCTTAATGAAGCCAAACAATAAAAATTTGATAAAATATAATTATAAAGTTAATGTGATAAAATGAAAACTATGAATAATTAACTTTCTACATTCTTTATTATGGTACATATAACGTATTATACAAGTTCAATTTTAACATGGAAATAATGACTTTATTTATTGTGACAGTATATTCATAATTAAATATCGTAATAAATCATCTTTGAAATAAATAATATGCTCATTTATTTATGATAACATAAAGCTGAAAGATTTAAAAGTGAAGTAAGTCCAATGTTAAAAGATTACATGAACTAAATGTATGATGATTTAATATCAGAATATGTCTTTTGGTTTGTTCATTTAGTAAGTACAATCAAACACCAATAAGAGCAACAACACTTTAAAGTGTTGCTATCATCCAAAGTACATTTAAAGTACTATTTAAAAAAAATTAGGGGAGATTAAAGACGGTTAAAACTATGAGTATTCTACAAACTAATTGACTAATAAGAACAATTACAACAAATTTGAATTTTTATCAAAATGATATTACTAGAAATATACTTAAGTTTTGATCTCGACTCTGATAAATTGAAATCTTAATATATATAAAACAATAGGCGAAAAATTTCCACATGCATCTCCTCCTAACTTTCTCATAAAAGTAAAGGTATTACATATTTTTGGAATCTTCAGATACCCGAAATAAAAAATAATTAGACGCAATTTTCCGTTTGTGATTAAATTTTTGTACGTCAATATCTGACATTATGGTCAATCCCACGAAAAAATGTATTTACCAAAATGTGCTTAGAATTTGGTTTTTTGTTACAGAGTGGATCCAATTTCCCCCCCCCCATTTTTTTCTTGAAAAAATCTCTAAATCATATTTTGGGACTTTCTTGGGTTTTTGAAAAATAAAATTTGAAAATAAAAAATATAAGATACTTGTAACTTTGTAATACCAATCATATAGTACGCTGAACATGGCTTTACAAGCACAAATAACTAAAATATGAACGAATTTGTGTAAAAACTTTTAAGGCTAATAAGTCCATATTAAAATAAACAAAGTCTAGAAATTAACGAAATATTAAATACTGTTATTTGAAATATCTATTCATGATATTTAAGCATTAGGTTTATATCTTTGTTTAAAAATCCAAAGAGTCAAAATTAAATTAAACCTGAGTGAATACTTTTGCATCGGGAGGTGATTTTTCTTTGAGTAATATATATCTTTTTTGACATAAATAGATTGGTATAATTTTGAAGTATCCATGTATCGATATTATAGGCTTCTTAATTTATGAAATGATTCAGATAAATAAGAAGGGAGGGGGTGGGGATAAATAGCATTTCATAGCTGCAGATTAACAGATTTATAGCCTATTATGTTCTTTTGTGGGTTTTTTTTAGATGGAAGAAGAAAGAGACAGGTAAGAGATGTGAACTTTATTTCTACAAACAGGATAAATGGTTATATTATATATACTTTGACATCAATCAATTTCTTTAACTATCCTTAATTACAAATTACCCTTGATCTTTATAATAGTCCTTATAAAAATAAAATCATAACACAGAGTCTTAATAACTTTTACACTTATTCATTTACATGTCTTAACTTTTGTTTTCCGATGAAAAGTTAATCAAATGGTTTTTTTAAAAAACATAATTTAAAACCAGGACTTTTATAGTCAACATCAAATTAACGTGCGCAGAATAAGTACTCTGCATCTAGTATATAATAAATTTCAATATGGAAATAATGAGTAAAGTGAAAAAGAGCCACTTCAGTACGCCCACAACGGATGACAGTAGGCAATCAGTTGGAATGTAAATAATATGCAAAATTCCACGTGCGAGATTTTGTGGAGTTGGCTCTTCGAAAAGTACTTTTTGTTTTCCAATACTGTTATCATTTTTCCTTTATTACTGAGGGGAGAACATCTACCTGATAGTAAAGATCTCACATGAATGAATAGATGCATTAAGGTTAATAAAGCAAATAAAATGTAAACAAAAAGGGCTTAAGACTTCATATAATTACACTGGTCAACAGACAAAAATCTTCTGGGGTATAAGTATAATAAAAGTTATTCAGTTTTGCTCACTGATTTCAAATCTGTAATTCTTTTTTTCGAGAGTCCGACGGTTTTTGAGAAATCGGTCCCTACTTTTTTAGCTTTTTTGGCCCATTTTCCAACTTCAACTTCAATTTAAGCCTAGAAAGATACACATTTTGGATATTAAAAAATAATGATTGGCTAGTGTTTTATGGAGATTTCATTTCTAGTCTTTGTTTTGACCTAAAAGGACTCCTAGGGGCGTAGGGTGCCGGAGTAGGCCCAAAAGTCGATGAAATCCTTTGTACTTAAATAACTCCTTGAATATTACATGAAATTGATTAATAAGGAATGCATTAATGAGCTTAGACCCACAGTCTTCAAACAAAATGTCAAGCGGCCGAAAAGAGCCTTTAACTTTGAAGAAAGCGTACATCTAAGTATGAAAGTTTTCACCCAACTTTGAGCAAGAAATTGGCTAGATATCTAAATATATGCACAAACTCATTTATTTTTTATACCATTTCTAATTAGGAATTTGATGAAATTTTATTGAAATATATTTTAAGCAATTTTATTCGAAACTCAAATATTTTTCTAGGTGTATAATACGATTAACGTTATCAAAGACACTTCATGATTATTCCTTGTTCTGCACTTTAGACATAAAGAAGGGGACTCTTTATTTTTACTGAGAGACATAAACGGTAAACTAAGGGACTTTCAGTAATGTGATAGGTGCATGAGTGTAAAAAAGTTGTCCATTCGAATGAAGATGTGTGTTAGTAGACTAGAAACGGCCACGATGCGCGAGTCCAGTGTATACAAGAGCCGTCGTAGCGATATAAGCGATAACATCGGTTTAAATTTTGAGATGAATGTGGAAATTAGTTTCTTCCATACAAACATTGATTCCTCAATGGAGTCTTAATTTCGTTCCCCAATCTTGACTTAACCCATGGACTACCGCACGTTTCCGACACTTCTGTGCTTTGTATCCCCGCAACAATAATCTGTTGTTTTGCTGCGTATCCCCGAGAGGTGGTTGAGAAAATGAGAAAAAAGTTGTATCGCATTTTAAGATATTATTTTCACCCAATAAATCAAAACATGTAAACAAACCGGTCAGCATGGACACAATGGGGAAATAAGACCCTCACGAAAATGGTTTCGCATGGAACCAATGGTAGTCTATGGTTACAAAAAAAACTTTGTATTTTTCTTCTCCTTAATGACAAATAAACCCCAAATATATAATAATATATTTAATTCATCATCTATTTATTTTTACTTTTTTTTCCTGTTAACAGCGATGTTTATTGTTAATCTGAAAAGGGAATTGTTCTTAGTGTACTCAAAGATGATCCAAATGATAAATACTTTCTCATGAAGATGAATCTCTAATTTTATAACACGTCGAAACTCCGATCCCGTTTTTTTCAAATTAAGGCGACTGATCCAGCATTCCTCAAAGCAGTTCCGTTCATATCCATGATGATGAAGATGAAGGGTATTGAGACATGACTCATCAAGGAACACTATTCCTTTCATTGGATATCCATGGCCATGCAATCCCACTCTTTCCCTGGATTCGCCTTGTAGTTAAATAGAAGATCAATGTTTTTAATTTGGTTACCTTCAGCTGATTTCAGAGTCTTCTTCTGCGCACTACTACTACAGTCTATAGCACTTGTTTTTTAGTAGCTCTACTGTGAGTTTTAGATATCTAGCCAATTTTTTGCTCAAAGTTGGGTGAAAATTTACACACTTTGATGGACGATTTCTCAAAAACCGTCGGACTCTCGAAAAAAAGAATTACAGATTTGAAATCAGTGAGCAAAACTGAATAACTTTTATTATACTTATACCCCAGAAGATTTTTGAAAGTTCAAATTTGTAGACCTGTGTTATTAGTTATAAATAAATAATTTCCTGACATTAATTTCAGTTAATTTTCTGCCTCTCATCTATGGTATACATAATGTTATTATTTATTATTGATGTCTTCATTTGTATATATAAAGGTGAATAGTATCTTGTAGCTCAGTCAAACGTCATGACAGCTCAAGCTGCTTCCCTCTCAACATTCATCAAATTGTCAGAGTTACCTAGTTGATTTTCTCTTTTTTTTTTTTTTTACAAACCCCATTTCCATATATTTTACATTCCTAGGAAATAGCGGTTGCCCCAAAATAGAGAAATTTTTCGCCTTAAAAAGTTGATTTAAGAGAAAAATAATATATTACGTAATTTAAGAGGAAAGATACAGAAATTAAACCCTTTTATTCCTTCTAATGCTAATTGCAGCTTACAGTCAACAAAAAGTAAAAGTAAAATTAAAGTTAAAGTTTATCAGTTATATAACTATTTACATTCGGTGCAAAGCCTTTCTTTAAAGTCCATTAACTTGATCATCAAAAATTTTATTAATAATTGTTTCCTGATGGTCTTAAATTTTCGATAGATGAATCCCTTAAACTTCATCATTTCTTCGGAGTAAATCTTAGTCAAATAGTGAGATTAATAAAATATCTTAAAAATAATAACAAATGGGCTAAATTTTCATGCAAAGATCACGTTTAGTTCTTATTGGTAGGTTCAACTTTTAGAATTGTGGTTTAATTCTGACAATTAGTTATGGGGAACTGAGAAATAATATTCCAGTAAGAGTAATTTTTAAGAGTTACGTTTTTGTAAAAAATTTAAGAAATTCTTATTTTGCAGATTAAATAAATATTTTCAAAAAAATTTGTTAGATTTTCCAAATGAGTGGGGTAATAACATAACTCAAATTGCTATTTATGGTGATCATGGCAAAGGAATGGCTGGAATATCAATTTAAAGTACATTTAAAGAAATTACAAATAAGTTACTTAGATCAATTAATTTTACCTTTAATGAAATCAGATGTTTTTTTCAAGAGTAATTGCACCAGATTTAATTAATGTTTGTACTCATTGTAATTTTAAATATAATTTATGTACATGTAAATGTTGTAGTCAAAGATGCAAAGGTGTCATGATTCTTTTTCGATTAAGGTCTCTCCACATGCAACCAATGTAATCAGCAATATCATTTTGGATGTGATGTTTCTTTTATTGATAAAAATTCTTCTATATACTTGCAGTAAATGTTGAAATTTTGACGCCCATAAGTACGAGGAAATATTTATTCGTAACTTTAAACTTTTACAAAAGGAACAATTTGACTTTTTCAATATTAAACTGATTTAAATGATTTGAGTAAAATAAATTGAATTATCAAGTTATATGAACTCTTAAATCAAATCAATTTTAAATTTCAATCGTACCATAGGGGTACGTTTAATGGAAGAGACATTAAAAAATATTAAATAATTTTGTTGAAATGATTGACCATTATCCTGGAATACAACCAAGATTTAGGGTAATATCCAAACACTTGGTAAATCTTTTCAAATACCTCTCAAATAATAAATTTTATACGCCTGATGAAGTTTCTATGGCTAGTCTTTAGTGCCATGACCTTGGGATATTATTTTATACATATTTTCCTAAAGAAAATATAATTTCGAAGTTTCTCCGATGAGTTAATATTTAATATGCCAAAAATTTTAGAAAAATATTCAAACTATGGGGTTTACTTCGCTAGTGAAGAAGCAGGGGAATCGTTTCACTGTAGATTGGCAAAATATTTATTAAATTATTGTAGGGTAAAAATAAGGGCTTCAGATTGAAATTAGTGTTGGAGAATTTTTGGAAATTTTTAAAATTTTTATGTACTATTATATTTCTAATTAAGTGTGTAATTTTCTATATAAAAAAAGAATATAATTTTATATAAAGGTACAATCATATAATTTTCTATTGTCCAGTTTCGAAATGAAAAATGATAACATAATAATATTTATTGTCCAAATAAACCGTGACTTATTAATAGTTTCTAAGGCTCCACTATTTCTATCGGGAGTCTCAGGGATATATCTGGAAGGTGTATGTTTCATGTTGCTGAGTTTAACAAACAGGTTTTTATCATTGAGTACAACCTTTGACTCCGCTAACGATAAAGGTAGCCGTAGGGCTGACCCTAATACATAGTCCATAGGAGAAAAAACAGCCCCTGGAATAAATTGTGGCCAAAAAGCACAAATGGAAGATAACTCAGTCATATCTCTTCCTCTGGGTTAATTTTTGTGACGAGAGAGGTCCTCAAAGTCCAATGGAACCTTCCCAGCATCTCTTTGAACTCAAGGTATTAAGAAATAGTAAATAGATTACTTGATCCTAGGAGTTGTCCTAAACGTTTCCAAAGTAAACCAGTAAATTGAGCTCCCCCATCTGAGTGAATGACCTCAGGAACTCCAAATCTCGTTAATCATTCAGCAAAAAATGCACTCAGAATATTTACTTGATCCAGGCTCGAAGATAATCCATAAGTTTTAAAAACACAATATGTCTAAATGAACCAAATATCTGGATCCTCTTCATCAAACTTAAGGAGTCCTACATATTATATACTATATATATAAAAAAGATAAATAATAATAACTCCGTGCAAAAATAACAGTTAGCAAAAAGGAAAATACAAAAAAGGTAGATACCATACGTTTTTCCAAATTTTACCTTTCCCTTTTTGTGAGTTGAGGTTGCGAGTGGACAAAAAAGCTTGAGGTGGCTCATTTCTTATCATTTCAAAAAGAATGAGCACCGTTTTTAATTAGTTTTAAAAATTCCTAAAGGATTTAATCAAAGATCTTGGATCACCGTCAATGGAGGTGGTAACATTTGGAAATTTGACAAGGATACGATTATGATGACTTGGCGGCTATGGCATTTCTTGACTTCTATAATGAAGATATTTCCTATCATGAGACATGCAAACCGCCGATGTCACAAAAAAACTCTGAAACTGTTCAACAATCATAGTATCAATAACGATTCAAGTACATCTGATTTCACGTCTTACCTAACTGAATTAATTGTTTTATGTAATATCACAATTTTGTCAAAATTACGCCGGGAAATCCGATTCTTCTTATTTTCCGGTAATTGACAAAGAGGGTAGATTTATGACAATGGACGAGACTAAGGATATCAAGCATCAATCTATGATTGCAATGTTATTTGGTCTACTGGATGATAATTTCCTTTGTTGGTCTTGCCTCATTGGTTCCCATACCACTGAACCAATTATTACAGTTTAGGGAACTTGGATAAAAGCAGCCTTAATATTATGCAGAAAATTTCAACATAATAAGTTCTACTATTTGAAATGGGAAACTTTTTAAAGTAGCTAGACAATATTCAGTTGGTTATTGTTGATTCCCTTCAAAAAATAATGCCTCTACTTATTAGTGTGACAATAGTGGAAAAGATATTTCACTTAAGCCATTCCAAAGTTAGTTGGTGTAGATAATAAAGAAGAATACCGGAAACATCCAGTTGAGGAATATTACTACTAAGAATGACTGCAACAATTTTTGGATTTATAAAAAAATACCAATTGTCTATTTTGATTCTGAGAGAGGTTTTAGCATAATGGAAGCTGAATTTTCATCAAAGAGGACAACAAAGAGTAAAGAACATTTTAAGAACTACTTCATTGAAGGAAACTATGAAATTACCAGTATTTAATCTACTTGAATAAATAGAAACGTGATGTCATTGTCTTTAAAATTCAAGTTTAGCACATCTCGTGTGTATTGATTTTCATGAACTTTATTATTCTTTTCTTAAATAATATTTTTTAATGTATTTATTTATTGATATTTCTATTTTATAGAATACATGTTATCGGTTCAGTGACTCGCTATTGTAATCATCTTCAGTATTGCTAGTTCCTTGACAAATATTATTTTTTTACTTTTTAAATTGTATCTGAAATATTTAATTTGTAATAATAACCATTTCAACGTACGTTTTCATCGTGTTATCAATTCAAATTAATATCATTTTTGGTTTGTTTAAGAACACAGGTCAACAAATTTGAACTTTCAAAAATCTTCTGGGATATATGTATAATAAAAGTTATTCAGTTTTGCTCCCTGATTTCAAATCTGTAATTTTTTTTTCGTGAGTCCGACTGTTTTCGAGAAATCGGTCCCTACTTTCTTAGCTTTTTTGCCCCATTTTCCAAATTCAACTTCAATTTAATCATAGAAGGATACACATTCTGGGCATTAAAAAATTAATGATTGGCTAGTGTTTCTTATGGAAATTTCATTTCTAGTCTTTGTTTTGACCTAAACGGACTCCTATGGGTGTAGGGTGCCGGAGTAGGCCCAAAAGTCGGTGAAATCCTTTGTACTTAAATAACTCCTTGAATATTGCATTAATAAGCAATGCATTAAAGAGATTAGACCCAAAGTTTTCAAACAAGATGTCAAACGCCCGATAAGAGCCTTTAACTTTGAAAAAATCGTCCATCAAAAAAATGGTTCGGTTCTTAATAAATTTATTACCACCCCATTATTAACAATACGCTGTTTTCCAGTAAAACAGCAAAATCATGACAGCTATATTCCCTCCCTTCAAATGTAATCGCCTGAAGTACTGATGTTATTTAAGAGTACAATATTTTTATGACGTAATCTTGGGCGTGCTTGAATGTACAATTATCAAATACCTCTTGTTTTTTGAGAAGTGAATGCATAGGAATGTAAGTAATATGCAAAATGCCGAGTGCGAGACTTTGTGGAGTTGGCTCTTCAAACAGGTCGTTTTGTTTTCCAATACTGTTATCATTTTTCCTTTATTACTGAGGGAAGAACATCTACCTGATAGTAAAGATCTCACATGAATGAATAGATGCATTAAGGTTAATAAAGCAAATAAAATGTAAACAAAAAGGGCTCAAGTCCTCGTATAATTACACTGGTCAACAGACAAAAATCTTCTGGGGTATAAGTATAATAAAAGTTATTCAGTTTTGCTCACTAATTTCAAATCTGTAATTCTTTTTTTCGAGAGTCCGACGGTTTTTGAGAAATCGGTCCCTACTTTTTTAGCTTTTTTGGCCCATTTTCCAACTTCAACTTCAATTTAAGCCTAGAAAGATACACATTTTGGCCATTAAAAAATAATGACTGGCTAGTATTTTTTATGGAAATTTCATTTCTAGTCTTTGTTTTGACCTAAAAGGACTCCTAGGGGCGTAGGGGGCCGGAGTAGGCCCAATAGTCGATGAAATCCTTTGTACTTAAATAACTCCTTGAATATTGCATGAAATGGATTAATAAGGAATGCATTAAAGAGATTAGAACCACAGCTTTCAAACAAGATGTCAAGCGCCCGATAAGAGCCTTTAACTTTGAAGAAAGCGTACATCAAAGTGTGTAAGTTTTCATCCAATTTTGAGCAAAAATTCGCTAGAAATCTAAGACTCACGGTAGATCTAATAAAAAACAAGTGCTATAGACAGTAGTAGTAGCGCCCAGAAGAAGACTCTGACATCAGCTGAACAATACCAAATTCAAAAACATGGATTTCTTATTAAATTAAGAGGCAACTCCGAGGAAAGAGTGGGATCGCATGGCCATGGATATCCAATGAAAGGAATAATGTTCCTTGATGAAATTAGTCCTACTACAATATGTATCAAATCCTTGATCTTGTCACAACTGAATGTTTTCTATATTCCAATGACTAGAAAAACGAATTGATTTGAAATCATTATGAGATGTGACTCTCCTGGGTATTCAAATGTCATGATCCCTCATTAAATTTTCCAGAAATTTTTTGACTCCTTCCTTTCTTTCATGAATACTTTTATTCATTGGATTGTTCAATGGTCTTTCCATTAACTTGTGCTCTTTATTTGTGCACCCATTTGCCTCATAATAAGCATGTATCCTTAGAATCTTAGCTTTATTCATTCCAAACAGAGAAGAAAAAGTTATTACTAGAGATGTGAAAAACAGAGCATTTTAGCGTGTGAGTAGTACTCAAAATGCATGTTAGTTGATACTCTGCATGATATTCTTTCATCATTCATAAATCATCAAGCTGTTTTCCTTTTACCCCTGACATAATAATTCTTATTATATGTATGTTACATCTATTATAAAAGTTACGATAATATCTCACAATTTTTCCTTCAATTTTGGTTGAAAACTTTCTTAATGTTAATATAATATCTCTTGAAAAAGTGACTTTATAGAAAAAAGTTGGCTAGAAGTAAGAATTTATACTTTTATTCTATAAAATGTTTCACTTTTTGACATTTTTAATCTGTTTTCAGCCATTGTCTTGAGTTATAGAAAAGGTAGAACAATTATAATTTCATAATTAAATATTCAATCATTGTTTTTAAAATATGCAAATATATAAAAGACTAAAGCTTTATTTTGTTAATGAATAAATAAACTTTATTATCATACTAAAAACTTATAAGATAATTATATATTCAGAGCAGAGATTACTATTTATGTACTTATTTTTCTTAAAAACTAATACAAATAATGGAGTTTTAACAAAAATATCAATAAATCCAAAACTAATGTACCGATTTTGAAGTTTGGAAAATTTCCTGCTTATTTAAAGTAATATTTACAACTTTGATTTGAATAATATCTTTCTAAAACATCAATTTAATTATATTAATTATTATAAGTCTAAGAGTAGATGTCATGAGCCCATAGCAAGACTGTCACAGCTATATTCATAGTGTTATATCGACAGTAAATAAGCTGGCTTCCATGGTTACCATGTCATTGTTTACGTCATCAAGGGGAGGGGCTTATTTTTACAGGCTGGATGTGTGGTTTTTCACATCTCTAATTATTACACAAACTCTCCGTCCACTTATTTTTTCCTTTTATACTTTGTTAGTCTATATCTAATGAAGTAAAATGGCCTAAGACATAAGCTTACAGGCTCAATGTAGAAGAGGAAGCCATTTTTAGACATTGTCTCTGACGACAAGCAACTTCTTTTCGACAAAATCAATGGAAACAGTCGTTTCATTTCCTACCATATCCAAAAGACTTAGAATACAAGAACAACCACCAATCAAAAACTTGCTAATTCTTTCATAATCTTCCTTATCAACATCCTGGAATGAGACCTCAATACTGTCCAAAGGATGTATTGATTTAGAGGAAATCGAAAAACACATTTTGAATACTATAAAAAAGTAATGACACATATGAGAAGGGAAATAACAAAGTTAAGATCATCATTACTTATCAACCGGTTAATAAGGTAATCGTATCAGTATAATTTATTATTTGCTTATTTGGCAAAATTATATTCATGACTCATTAAAAGGAGAAAGCATACTTTTACAGGCATTATGTTTAAATTTTTTTTTGATCCTGCCTTTGATAGCAGAGAAGGCTATTCAAGAGGAAGAGAAGTGGCTATCTAATCTTTTTCACAAGATATATCTTCCAGCTATTCGAAGACCTAGACCCCTTATTGGCGGAGGAATAGCTTTGTTGTTAGAAGTTTGGGCTTCAGCTCAACGGATAGTTTGGAAATGTGTTTTTGTGTTTCAATGTGAGTCAATAGTGGACAGTATCCATGAAAATTCCAAAAAGCTATATTTCATTAAGAATCTGGACGACACGCCAACGCTGGAGGTGAAAGCTATCGTTAGGAATTTAAATAATATGCAAATCGGGCTTGTAAGAATAAAAAAAAGAGAAAATCAACCAGGTAACTCTGGCAATTTGATGAATGTTGAAAGGGAAGCAGCTTGAGCTGTCATGACGTTTGACTGAGCTACAAGCTGCTATTGTCCATTATACATATATACAAATGACGACATCAATAATAAATAATAACATTATGTATGTATACCATAGATAAAAGGCAGAAAATTAACTGAAATTAATGTCAGGAAATTATATATTTTTAACTAATAATAATTATACGAGGACTTGAGCCCTTTTTGTTTACATTTTATTTGCTTTATTAACCTTAATGCATCTATTCATTCATGTGAGATCTTTACTATCAGGTAGATGTTCTCCCCTCAGTAATAAAGGAAAAATGATAACAGCTTTGGAAAACAAAAAGTACACTTCGAAGAGCCAGCTCCACAAAGTCTCGCACTCGGCATTTTGCATATTATTTACATTCCTAGCTATCGTTAATAATGTTTTGACAATACATTCCTCTCTTCACACGGACCCCTTCAGTGAGGGAAGATTCATGTATCCTTTGATAAAAACTGCAAATGCGCACTTAAAACCCTGTCTGTGGCATTTTATGATGACATTTCATAGCTTACAAGATGAGGTGAAAAAGATTACAGACTATTATATCGGTCTGCTTGAACTACCTGAAAATTGGAGCCTGAGAATTGCTCGTTTCCTTTTAGGAATCCTTGATGGTAAGAAATTCCCGGCCCAGCTGTAGATTTTTGCGGATTGCATTTTATTCAATTGGCATTGCAAAGACTGTGGTAGGTTTTATAGCAATACGCTTCATGTCTTCGTAGATTGCCCAAATGTCTCCATCCTGAAAAAGTTCGTCATTCTGAATGTTAAGAGGATGGATATAAGTGGAGATAATATTATCAAGGCGTTCACGTTGTTTGGAACCCGTAAAGAACTAAGATTCGATCGGACACTTCTAAGGCAGTTGAATTTGCAATTATCAATGCAAAAGCTCGAATCGTGAGTAGGCTTATCACGAACGATTTCTTATGTGCGGAGAACCTTAGAGCAATTATGCTTGCTACTGCTACCAGATTTGTTTTTCAACAAATATTTTCCTTCAAAAAGTCATTTTGAAATTATTAAACAATTGTTGAGATTTTTTTGAATTGGGTTTTGTTTTAGTTTTTTTCCCTCTTTTAATTTTATGAGTTTAATGATACTTTGCGTATTTCCTTTTAGTTTTAGTGTTAGAGTTTTCTGTATTTCTATGTATTTTGAGTTATTTTCTCTTTTAATTTTTTGAATTCTATGATTTTGTACTTTATAATTAGTTGTCATAAAACGATATAGTTCTTTTTTCGAAATAGTATATTTATACTATTAAGTCTATTTATGTATTTCTACTACGATTTTTTTTTGTGTGTGAGAACTTAAAAAAAAAGATTTGATATATACACTAGAGGTAATTATCTGAAATAATTTGATGGATCTTTGAGAACTTTTGTTTATAAGTAACAAATTTTTGATTAATAAAAAAGTATTAGGACCTTGGTCTTCTCCTATGAAGCAAAAATAGCTAAAAAATGAAAAAAGACTGTTTTTTCCTTTTCTTTTTCTTTTTTCTAGCATCGTTTGTATGAATCATTAGGAATGTAAATAATATGCAAATGGGGTGTATAAAATAAAAAGAAAGAGAAAATCAGGTAGATGTTCTCCCCTCAGTAATAAAGGAAAAATGATAACAGCTTTGGAAAACAAAAAGTACACTTCGAAGAGCCAACTCCACAAAGTCTCGCACGCGGCATTTTGCATAATATTTACATTCCTAATCATCTCATATTGATATATGAGATGATATACGAGCTTTTTGGGATAAACAAAAACACTATGTATTCTCCATTCAGCTGATTTTCATCATTTGACTCTTTTGATTTAAAGCAGCTGAGTCTACGTGTTATGAACTCACAAAGAGTATTATTATTATTTATGATTTTGATGCATAAAAAATATATTAAATTGCATGCCCTTCTTTTGAATTTTTGATATGCGAGTATTAACGATTGATTTGTATATTGATAGAATTTATGATAGTATAGTATATCTAAATAATAACTCTGCCCAATATTAAAAAGTTGGAAACGAGGAAATTACAGAAGGGTAGCTACCAGTTGTTTTTCCAAATTTTTCCTTTCCCTTTTGTGAGTCGAGGTTGAGAGTAAACAAAAAAGCTCGACGTGATATATAATTGAATTTAAGGAATACATATATTATGATGTGAAAAAAGAGCTAATTCTCAAAGTACGACCAATATGATGTCATAAAAAATATGGTACCCTTGAATAGAGGCAGAATTTGAGGCGATAATATTTGAAGGGGCGGTATATAGTTGTCATTATTTTGCTGTTTTACTTAAGATCAGCTTATTATTAATAATTTAATGGTAATACAAATTTGTTATGAACAGAACCATAAATCCGCGGCTACTAATACCAGAGCATGAGACCAAAGTCATTTTTGCATGGACTCAGACTTGACTCAAAAAAAGCCGAATTGGAATAGTGTTCTGCCGAATAGTGAACAAAATTAATTGATACCAATCAATACAAGTATATATATCTTAATATGTCTTTACTTCAAAATTACTATACTTATGATTTCTTAAACAAATTACTATTGTAGCTTCGAATATTGGTAAACCCAGTTCTGCGGATTAATTTATATGAAATGTTCAACATTTGAGATATTAAATAGATAAATTATATTTTTAAGTGAAATCTATCATTCATATTATACATTAATCAAATATATATATGAAATAATTTTATTTAATCATTATCCGATCTGGTGTCAACTTTTTTTATTCAACATATAAAACAATTTAATCATTATTTAAAACTATCATAACAACTTCAAACAGTCAAAGTAACACATTTTGTGGACACTTTAATTTATCTATGAAAAAAATTGAAATAGGATAATATTCCATTATCTCAATTACATATATAGTTAAAACAGACAAACTGAACATTGATTAAGAAAGGGAATTTGAATTCAAATTAAGTTTTCATAAGCAAACCAAAAAATATACATAAAATTGATCATAATTTGAATTGATTACACAATAAAAATGTATGTTGAAGTGGTTGGTATAAAAAGTTTAAATGTATCAGATATAAATTAAAGGAAAAAAAGGAACCTAACAAGATTGAAATCGATAATGACTACAATTGCGAGTTACTAAACCGATAACATGTATTTAAATGAAATATAGAACAGATGAAAGTTAAAACGAAAAAAACAAATAATTATAAAATATTATATAAATATGGAATAACATAGTTCATGAAGATTAATATTTATATGATGTGCCATCACATAAGATTTATTTAAGTTGATTCAATTTTGACAATTCTGAGTTCCATTTTATTAAAAGGTGGTCCTTGAAATATTTTTTACTCATTCTTGTCCTCCTAGATGAAACTACATCACCCGTCATGAAAAAAACCCTCTAAGAATCACAATTGACGATTGGAGTATTTTTGTAAATAGAAAAATTAATAGAATCCATGCTTATTTCAACAGCAATATTCCTCAACTTGATGTTAATAAATTCTAGAAGGTCAACGTTCTCTTGACATAACCTGCTCTGGGAAGAGACCACATATTATGTCAACTTTTGTAAAAAAAAATGACTCAATTCTGATATTTGACATGTTGGCCCAGTATTCTTCGCTATTATCTCTAGCAACCTACTTTTGAATGGCTCAAGTGTAATATCTTGGTACAGATTTTCTACTATAGTCACACTTGTAAGCAGAGGCATTCTTTCTTCCACGGCATGTATTGCTTGAGAATTTGATTAAAAATTTGATGAATCAATAATAATTCACCGAATAGGGTTTAAATATATCTTTAAAATATATTTTTAAAATTCTTTGACAGTAGTAATTGCAGAACTGTTTTCGTTGAGTCCATTAATGAAATCCTTTACTGTGTTGCAATTTTCCACGTAATATGTCACTGCTTTTATTCAAGTTCCCTAACGTGTAGTAATAGATGCTGGTGGTAAAGGAATTTGGCAATAAGCGGTAAAACTTTGCTTCCTAGTACTAAAATGCAAGAAAATATTATTTATTTCAGAGATTAGTAGATTTGAATTAGGAAATTCAATACGGCAAAGTTCAGCAATTTTGTGGAGTCCATGGGCGAGGCAAGTAACATAAATCATTTCTGGAAACATTTTTCTTAATTTCTCAGCTGCTTTAATAAAGTATAAAGTGATAAAAACCTTTAATCTCTCTTCTATAAAATTAAAATCCGAAGTGTATCGAAAACTACTGACTGCAAACCTCTTCTATTGTCGAGTTGTTGGAAACATTGAATCCTCAATTGAGTCTTAATTTCTTTCCCCATTCTTGATTCAACAGCGACGTTTATTGTTAATCTGAAAAGGGAATTGTTCTTAGTGCAATCATAGATGATCAAAATGACAAATACTTTCTCATGAAGATGAATCTCTAATATTATAACACATTTTAGTCGAAACTCCGATCCCGTCTTCTTCAAATTAAGGCGACTGATCCAGCATTCCTCGAAGAAATTCTGTCCATATCCATGATGATGAAGTAGATCGTACTGAGACACTCTTCAAAAAGACCCTATGATGACTCATCAAGGAATACTATTCCTTTCATTGGATATCCATGGCCATGCGATCCCACTCTTTCCTCAGGGTTGCCTTTTAATTTAATAAGAAATCCATGTTTTTGAATTTGGTATTGTTCAGCTAATTTGAGAGTCCTTCTTCTTCTGCGCGCTACTACTATAGTCTATAACACTTGTTTTTTAGTAGCTCTATCGTGAGTCTAAGATATCTATCGAATTTTTACTCAAAATTGGATGAAAATATACACTCTTAGATGAACGCTTTCTTCAAAGTTAAAGGATCTTACCGGGCGCTTGACATCTCGTTTGAAAGCTGTGGGTCTAAACTCTTTAATGCATTCCTTATTAATCAATTTTATCTTATATTCAAGTATTTATTTGCCCTACTTTTTGTCTTAATCTGGCACCCTACATTCCTAGGAGTTTTTTTTATGTCAAAACAAAAACTGGAAATGAAATTTGCATAAAAAACACTAGCTAATCATTATTTTTTAATGCTCAAAATTTGAATCCTTCTAGACTTAAATTTAAGGTTAAGTTGGAAAATGGGCTTAAAAAGCTAAAAAAGTAGGGACTGATTTCTCGAAAAAAAAGAATTACAGATTTGAAATCATTTTGCAAAACTGAATAACTTTTATTATATTTATACCCCTTTGGATTTTTGGCTGTTGACCAGTGTAATTAATTGATAAAATGTCTATTCGAGTGAAATTATAATTATTGATACAATATAATCTTCTGATAGGTATGAATATGTTTTTATTTCCTTCCACCCTCTCTCAATGAACGTAATTGTGAAGAATAAGAGAGTAGCGGCTAGAAACTGATATAATAAAATGTCATGACAACTGAATATTCTCTTTCCACAAACTTTCATCAAATTTTTGAATTACCAGATCAATTTTTGCTTTCTTTTTTTTTACATACCAGCAGCACATATTATTTACAGCACTAACTATATTCATTTAAAGTGCCATGGAAAAGGTCCTAAATTAAAAATTTAAATAATAGACATTACAAAATTAATTATTTTTGACTGAAATATTTGAAACATTATTATGGTTCATCTAATAAACATACGTATATAATTTTCATCCAATGAATAAAATGGATAGCAACTGTAATTTTTAATTGTTATTTTATGGGATATTTTCATGATCCAAATTTTGGTCTAATATAAAAAAGTTTATAATAGAAGTTAAAGATAATTTGACACATTATTCGTTGGGTAGTCAAATTTGAGGAAATTTTATTTTATGATTTTTCCTCGTATAAATGAATGATGGGAATAGTAATTAATTAACTGATAAAGAAATTATTCAATTTAATCATCAATTTTAACTTGAATATAAGATATTGTTTTTCATAGTTATTACACGTTTTGTTAATATTATATTTCTAATATATGTATTATGTTTTATTGATGAATATACCTTTATTTACATCTTTCCAATTTACATGAGAAATTAATTTCATTACATTTTCTTTTTCAATTTTTAATGCACCTTCAAGAATTTGAAGCCTTGACAATTCTGATTTGTAGAGTGACATAATTTCATTAACTTCTCCTCCTTTTTCAATTAATTCACTTAATGAGAGTTTAGTTTTTATGCGTAATTCATCGATTTCTAAACTTAAAATATGTCGTTGATTTCGTTCTAAGTTGTACTTCTTCATCCAATATAAACATTTAGTACGTTCATTTATTAGAGCATCACTGACATTGTATAATACATCGTTAAACTCAATATTTTGTAGATCTGGAAGCATATCACCTACTTCCTCAAAGTTGTTTTTTTCTTTTTCAAATATATCTTTTAAAACATTTTTTACAATTAATGTGGAATAATCTTCTAATGTCCTTGAAATTTTAGAATCAATATTTATTTTGCAATGATGATTCATTTAAATGTTTAACTTTAATTTGAAGTATAGATAAGTATTTCAAATAAATGTCGGGTTGTAGAAAATGAATAAATTTAATTAAAGTATAAATTAAATACTAGTACTGACCCTAGAAATAATTGTTGATAACAGTTTTATTCAACACTTCTTTTACGTATGACAAAAAAAAAACATTTCATTAAATTTTTATGAAATATTGCGTGCGCTCAATTCATTTTTATGTATTCTCTGTAATGTCTGTAATGTATAACCATGAAAGCTAATGATAAAAGTGAATTTTGCTTAGATTAAGTTAAAACTAATAAATTTTCACTATTTATTCATTTATAGTTTTACTTTAATTAATCATTTATATATTGCCCCACGCAAATACTTTTTTTCGTTATTACATTACTATTCCTTGAAATAAAATCAGAACCACAATATTAAGGCTTGAATAATTTTTTCGAGTTTATTATATCACTTTGTTATGTAGTATCTAGGGTCCTTAACACACGTCAAAAAATTTGAAATGTTATCCATCGTAAGGGGTATAAGTATAATAAAAGTTATTCAGTTTTACACATTAATTTTATATCTGTAGGTTTTTTTTCGAGAATCTGAGTTCTAGAGATAACTGAACCTAACATTTAGATGTTTTTGACCCATTTTCCAAATTCAACTTCAATTTAATCATAGAAGGATACACATTCTGGGCATTAAACAATTGATGATTGGCTAGTGTTTCTTATGGAAATTTCATTTCTAGTCTCTATTTTGACCTAAAAGGACTCCTAGGGAGTTATTTAAGTACAAAGGATTTCACCGACTTTTGGGCCTACTTCGGCACCCTACGTCCCTAAGAGTCCTTTTAGGTCACAACAAGCACTAAAAATGGAATTAACATAAAAAACACTAGCCAATAATTATTTTTTAGTGCTCAAAATGTGTATCCTTCTAGGCTTAAATTGAAGTTGAAGTTGGAAAATGGGCCAAAGTATCTCTAAAAGTAGAGACCGATTTCTCGAAAACCGTCGGACTCTCGAAAAAAAAATTACAGATTTGAAATCAGTGTGCAAAACTAAATAACTTTTATTATACTTATACCCCTTAGGATTTTTGGCTGTTGATCAGTGTAATTACTTGATTATTACATTAAATGGATTAATAAGGAATTCATTAAAGAGCAGAGATCTACAGCTTCCAATTGAGATATCAAGTACTCGATAAAAATCCTTAACCACGAAGAAATCGTCCATTTGAATGGGTAAATTTTCATCTAATTTCGATCAAAAATCCACTAGCAATCAAAGACTCACAGTAGAAGGATTGGATCTATGGATTAATTTTTTCAAACACTGAAATCTTCCAGAAATCCCTTAATCTCACTTGCCTGAGGGGATTGAGGATTAGCAATGATTTCTTGACAAAAGCTCTGAAATATATCTTTTTTAAAACAATTGATTATACATTTGAGGAACGAATAGCTATGGGCCCTCTGGAATTAATCTCAACAATCCATCAAGAAAATACATTTTCAAAAATGTTGTCACTATTCTGGGAATCCCCATTACGTCTGATATTCCCCCTCTTCGGTGACGAAGAACCTGCAAACTTCAATTGTCGCATCAATACAAAAAATGAATACTACATAAATGCAGGAGTGACATCGAAGGGGCAGGTTTTAATGTTTTTTTTTTTTTTGGTATTCCAAGCTCTTGAGAAAGAATTCCAGTTTATATCCTATTTCATTTTAAGCCACCGAAGATTAGAATTTATCAAAAAATAAAGCATAACCTCCTTTTTTTAATCAGTTTTAAATTGACATTAAAAACAGTTATGTCAGCTTTATGATTATCAATCAAATGTTTATGGCTTCCTATTGTGATTCGAAAATCTATAAATTTACACAATAACGACAAAGCCAATCTTTCTATAGCTGCGACAAACAACAAAGGAATCGAAGAACAGCTTTGACAGCAGCTTCATTCCAAAATATGTAATCTACTCTCTTTTGTTATCAAAGAGAAATCTATCGTTACAAGATCATCTTCCTTAAAAATGTTTGTATTGCACACTGAACAATTCATGGGATACCTAAAATCTTCCTCCTCCCTTCTGATGCGCACAAATTTTTATTCCGAATAATTTAAACCTGTTGTGCAATGATAACAAAAAGTATTCGATAAGTCTTATTTAAGACTGCAATCGATCTCCAGTATCTGAAGTTTATATCGCGACGGGGTTGACGTCATAGTTTATCAGACTTAGGTTATTAATTGAAATCGTGTTGTATGTTATAATTTATTATATCATTATGTGTTGAGGTGTAATCAAATAAATATATTATAGTGTTGGTGGGGTAGTATGGAGAATTAAGGTCTTTAAATAAACAGATTGTAGTAGTTTAGTCCATACTACTTAAAACTATAAAATCACTCTCATCGTCAAATATGAGAGTAGAAAGGTTCGGAAAGAATTAACTTACTTAATTGAATAAATCCCCTTTTTTTAAAGTAAGAATTGCCCTTTAAAGATTGATAAAACCCGAAATACAACAAGGAATCAAGAACTAACCTTTAAGTTTGGATTAAATAGAGCGGTGTGGTAATAAACCTTAAACTTCGTTTAACACAGACTATGTGTATTTCACAATCACAATAGTTTCGTATTATTAATTAATTTATATACAATATTCGTGCTTTTATAGCATTTTAATCGTTGCTCCTTCAAGTGCCTCTTGCATTTTCTTCCGTTTATGTAGTCATCGATGCTATAATATTTTATACCAACCATGTGGTTCTCAACCAAATTTGAAAATACTATGGTATAGAAGAAATAAAGGGATGTTTGAATTACTTATAACTGCTGTAAGTTCTCAACTTTTTTTTCTCATTTCCTCATTTGATATAGAAAAAATTTCATTCGTGTCCACCCTAAAATACAAATTTTTCTAATAGAGTTATTGATAATCTTAAAATTGTTTCATTTTTGAAAAATAAATTTGATTAATTATTGAAAAAATCCCATATGCCTCATATTGAAATTTTTTCTATATCAAATGAGGAAATGAGAAAAAAAATTGAGAACTTACAGCAGTCTAAGGGAATAAGGGCTTACGTGACAATGGGTTTTTTTATTTTTTGTTTTTTGGGCCCTTTTTTCTTAACATTGTATTTGCTTTATTAACCTAAATGCTTGTTTTACTTTCGACTGGAAGCCTTAAAAATGGATAGTATATGCAAGAAGTGCAATCTAAATAACTCCTTGAGCCCTCTTCCTCCAGCAAAGTAGCTAAATTTGACTCTAAAATTACACCAGTAAGCGTATTAAATCAATCTATATTTTTTATTCAGTACTAGATTGAAACAATAAAATAGAATGTGATCAAGATTTTTTATGAATTTGATACTAAATAAATGCTTAAATTATATATGAATATATATATAGGAACTCAAATTAGAACAAAACAATTTCAACTCAAAGTAACAGATTAAGCCTCAAATGTAAATGTTTTGAGGGATGTCGATCTATGTACGTGATAATTTAATTAGTGAAGGAAAAATCATATATATATATATATATATTGAAAACGTTTAATGACAATTACAAAATTAATAAACGATTAACAATTTAATAAGTTCATCCATAAAGTAAGAGTAAATAAATTATCTAATCGAGTTAGCATGAAATCCTTGATCGTTGGTAATGGAGATGAAATATTTTAAAGTTATAACGAAGATCCTAGGTTAGTGAAATGACATCTAAATGAATTTGGGACAGAAGCCTAGAGAAAATTAAACAATATAGAAGTCGTAATCACGAGATAAATATAGAGATTTATTCAAGGAACAGAATTGAAGACAATTCTTATTTCATTACTAATAAGACCAAGAGGCTTGTTTCCTTCAATATCGTTATTCATTCTCATGTTGTCAAGTTCATGCTCTATATTGAAAAATCTGTTCCTTCTTACTGCGGCATTGGAAAGTAAAGAAGTGTTGTCCAAGATTAGGAAATAAGTTGAAGGAAATAATATTTTCACAATCATATCATATTACACTTGTATCACTCAAAAGTAAATGTCTGCATGTAATTGAGAGGAACAAGGGATACATATAACTGAAGAAAATATCAAAAGAATCCACGATTGCAAGTTCTTTAAATACGATGAAGGGGATGAGAGATTCGATGATCATAAGATAAAACTCGGACTCCAACAAAATTGGAGATATACAAGGACCATACTGAAATTATCTAAGTAGTGGAAGAATTCAGGGAAACATCCCAAAAATCTTAAATCCTACAGTTAATATAATTAATATTTATTATGAAACTATAGATTTTTTTTCTAACATTTAATACTTATTATAGTTTAAGATGGCCATTAGAGCATAAGCCAACTCTTCGTATGACGATAGATTTGGAGAAGTCCTTAGAGCGATTGCCTACTCATAATAGGAAACAAGGTATTTGGAGTAGTCCATAAAGGCAATGTCAAACACATTGATGTACGGAGAATTGAAATCCCTATCTTAAATCCAAACATGTTCATATCAATATTCGATTATTCATTCCAAAAGGCATTTTATTGATATAATTGATTGTTTTTCAACAGAGTATTACACATGTTACACAAATCATGTGAGATCTTTACTGTCAGGTAGATGTTCTCCCCTCAGTAATAAAGGAAAAATGATAACAGCATTGGAAAACAAAAAGTACTGTTCGAAGTGCCAATTCCACAAAATCTCGCACGTGGTATCCTGCATATTTTTTACATTCCTAGAAATAAGTAGTCATCAGACCATCTCCGAGTGACAGGGATTAGAACTTATTATCTGGAATAATTAATTCGTCTATTTCAAGAGCACAGCTTCTGAAGTTTTGTATTTAACAATCAGTAAACGGATAAAAAAGTGACCGTTGAAGCAGGTTCATCTGTATTAGTATGCATTATTTTTGGTAACCGCTGGCTGGGGATTGCAAGGGTACGCTTACACAGTGCATTTTCGTTATAAATTTCCTACATGGGAACTAAATATGACCACTTATTTCAGTGATACTCCTAAAGAAGGTGACCGTTAGATCAGGTTTGACTGTATTTAGAATTGCATTTTTATAGTTCTCAGATCAGGTAGTTTATGATCAAAGTGGGTGGTGGCCCAGGGTGTAATATGTAGGAATGTAAATAATATGCAAATCAGGCTTGTAATAAAAAAAGAAAGAGAAAATCAACCTGGTAATTCTGACAATTTGATGAATGTTAAGAGTGAAGCAGCTTGAGCTGTCATGACGTTTTACTAAACTACAAGCTGCTATTCTCCATTATATGTACAACAATAAATAATAACATAGATGAGAGGAAGAAAATTAACTGAAATTAATGTCAGGAAATTATATATTTTTGACTAATAATTATACGAGGACTTGAGCCCTTTTTGTTTCATGTGACATCTTTACTATCAGGTAGATGTTCTCCCCTCAGTAATATTGAAAAAATGATAACAGCTTTGGAAAACAAAAAGACCTGTTTGAAGAGCCAATTCCACTTTTTTATTACATGCCCGATTTGCATATTATTTACATTCCTAGTAATATGTAAAGAGTCTTAGATATTGTATTTCATTGCCATCGCAAAGTATTGTTATCAAGAGGGGGGGGGGGGTTGTAAATATATTATTTTTTGCCCGGGCACAAAATTTACCTGAGTTATAGATATGATAAGAATAACGATCAAAACAAATCGACCTGTTCATTTAATAAAGTAACCATTTCTAATATTGAAGCTATTCTACTCTATTTTTTTAAGTAATTGTATTTTTCATTTTGGAAATTGAAAACATAAGTATCTGTATTTTTTTTGTTTTTTTTCAATTCATTAATCCAGCAAATATCATTCACTTCAATTCTCAGATCATGGAAATATACATAAGATAAAAATGGCCAAAAAGAAAGAAAGACCTATATTATTTATAGATATAAAAATTTGGGGAATGATATTTAGAAAACAATAAAATGGTTAAATTTAAATCAATGAAATAACTATACAATATAAAATATCTATTATCCATTTTAGAAGCAAAAAAGTGTCCCATTAAAAATGAATGACCAGTTACCTAGCAACAATGACGTGCACTGAAGGGGAGAGTGGGGGTCAAGAGAGGCAACTGCCCACCTTAACCGACTCAATAGTTGAAAAACAATACTACAAGTTCCCTTTTTCCCTCATTATCCATGATCTTTTTCTGCTCACCCTTGACCTTCAAAAAGGATGTGCACACTATTGCCAACCTAGCTATTATAACAATATTTGGTAATATATGTTTGTAAACACAGATATCAATTGAGCATATTCAAACTCACTTTTCTTGATGTCCCCTATGTGCCCCCTCTGGATTTTTGCTTTGTCTACGGGCCTGAATCAATGGTGTGACATTCATCATAAGATGAAAGCTTTCCTTTTTTTTTTAAATTAATTTTTGAGTTATCAATAATGGCAGATTTAAGGCCACTATTCCAATTTCATAAGATTAAAAGAAATACTTCCTGTACTATCCGACCATTATTTTACGTGAACAACTCCAAGAGAAACATACTTGAATTTAAATACGTGATATTTCTTTATTCCTTTCAGAGGGTGAAATTACGGAGTCATACCACTGTACTGGTGAACATCCATTGCTTTTGTACGATATTACGTTGATTTTAGTAGTATATGCTTTGATTCATAGATTCTTTGGATCTACCGACTGTAAAAAATAATAACAATGTACTTCATAATGATATTAACTTGGACGAAGGTAACACTTGTTGGTTCATTTTATCCATCCTCGAGAAAAAATATCTGGTATGATGCGGGATGGTTGGGAGTGGCATGCCAGTACTGTCAATAAAGAAAATGTTATCTAGTTTAAATTTTTAAATCATTCTTTGATAGCGACTAGAATTGCTGAGGCTAGGAGTAACAACATCGATAATGTGAACCATTCAATGTGCTTCAGTAAGGAAGTAATTGTGAAGAAGAAGAGATGTCTCAATTGAGAAGATCAAGACCATGTGTTGGACAAGTGCTCTATATATTTTTGTGCAAAGATGATAAGCGTCAGAGTATTCAGGTCAAGGTTAGCGGTTCCTGCTTTAATTGTTTGAGACATGAACATACCTCATGTGATTGCAAATCTAAAATTTTGTGTACCAAGTGTCAAGAGAAACACAATATTTTATTGTATTTTAATGAAGAAAAGAGGCTTAATGTTCGAGCTACTGACTATATACTACAACATGTTCTTTCAAATTTTGGGCATATGTCTGTTGTCAATTCAACTCTTTTAATAACAGCTTGCACTAAGACTGTGTCTGACTTTGGAAGAAGAAAAATGCGAAGGATATTTGATTCGGAATCCCAAATCAGATTGATAACCTCTCGCTCGGCGAGAAAGTTGAGGCTTCAAAAAGAAAAGACTTCGTTGTCAATCAGTGGGCTTGATAACACGGAAGGTGGGTGTAAGAGTTATAAGGAGCATATATTCTCCATGAAGTCCATGAGGTGAACTAAATATCGGACTTTTGTATTTCCGTGCCAGAAAATATCTCTTTGTTCTACCATCTAAAGAATTTGAGTCTTGAACGATGAAGTTGGTTGGCCTGGTAAAGTAGATATTCTCATTAGAGATGATACGATGCCAAACTTCCTCACCTTTACTTTGCCACGTTATGTTAGTCGTGGTGAGCCGTTTGGAATGCTTACTAAGCTTGGTTGGTTGATTTGTGGTCATGTTAATAGTACCTTTCTATTTTTAAAGAAAAAATCCCTCTCATCCTACGGTTATCTAATCATTATTGTGGTATATCGAAGTTTTGTAAAATGAAAGAAACGGGTCTCGTTTCTCAGTAAGTACCCTCGGTGGGGGAAAAGAGGGTTCAAGAAATATTAAGTGAGGAGGCTGAGTAATGGCATGATAAAAGCTCCACTTCCTTTAAAAAGTGAAGGAATTGGTAGTACAAAAGATATCGCTTATAAAAGATTCAAATCATTACAGTTTAAGTTCAGGAGGAACTTATCTTATAAAAGCGATTATATTGAAGTAATGAAAAATTTGTTTAAGAATGGATTTGTAGAGCAAGTGCCTGCTAAGGAGCTCAGTATTACTGACAATAAAACAAATTAGTTATATGTCTCATCATAGAGTCATCAAGTAATCTTCTTTATCTACAAAGCTACCGATCGTTTTTGATGGATCAATCAAGTCTGAGGATGAAAGGTCCGTTAATTTGTCTTTATTAATTGGACCTAAACTTCAGTATGACCTTATAGATATGTCCACATGAGTCGTTCATTTTTGATTAGCTCTTTTGTCAACTTGGGGCTTCCTCTTTCATTTTTTGTGTAGAGGAGGAATACCTCAAACCATGTTTTTGAAAAGAACGTGTTATATAACAAGATGGTGATTAAATAATGGTTTTTGTAGGAAGTTCATATACCAAGGAGGGGCATGGAAAAATCTTGAAAAATGACCAAAACTCTGAAAATAACTCTTGAAAATGAACAATCTCCCCATCGATATTGATCACTGGTTTCAATGTTATGAGATGTAGTGCTCATTGATGATGAAAGTTTTTCTGAATATTGCCATATTGCCCTGGTTGAAAAGGTATTCATTGGTCAGGACGTCTTAGTCAGAAGTGAACAAATGAACATATAATCACTATAATCATAAATTGCACTTTTACTCCATGCAAATGATGAAAAGTTATAGTTTGTCATAGGGGGCGGTGTGAGGAATTGGGAGATTTAATTTGCAGTCAAATTATTTAAATGTTTGTTTATATTTGGTATTGACCGTCTCATGTCTTCTGTTTGTTTGTCTATCTTATTGTAATCATTTTTGTTTATTACTTACGTTTTCATTTGATACATAATTTAATATGTATAATAGATAAAACGTGCCTTAGAATTATTAATCAGTGTAGTGGAAAAGAATATATCTTCCAATGAATATAAGCTAAACCAAATAACAATGATCTAAATCCTAGGTGTGGAATGGAACCTATAAGAAATGATCGACAACACCAATCTCAAAGGAGATACGAATGAGTATAAACTGATTCAGATTATTGCTAGAGGCATGTGGAATAAGCTAGAAAATAAGTATGAATTTAATATATTAGTTATTGATAATACCATTGTGTACTAAGGAGTGAGTCCACCTCGATAATAAGTATTTTGAGCATACAGAAGCAACTTATTGTGTACTTCAACACAGCCAACTCTATTTACAGAGAGCTTTTCATATCATTGAACTTCTACTCGTTGACATTTACTTTAAAAACATCTGATTTAATACAGACTTACTGACTTTAAAAAGAAAAAGTTTTTCAATTTAGAATTTTCAACATATCTCAAAAATGGGTGTAGCTAGGTTTTCATGAGGGAGGATAGTGCACCAAAAAATATATTTTATGTGGTAAATATTTCTTTCTTTCTTTCTTTCTTTTTTTTTTTTTTGAGGGAGGGTGAAAGAATGTGCTTGATAAACCTTGAAGAGAGAGGTAAAAAGTAGCCCTAAATTAGTTATAACAAGGTGGTTTGTAGTTATACATGACAACAAATTTGAACTTTTAAAAATCCTAAGGGTTATAAGTATAGTAAAAGTTATTCAGTTTTACACATTGATTTCAAATCTGTAATTTTTCTCTCGAGAGTCTGAGGGTTTTCGAGAAATAGGTCTCTACTTTTTGAGCTAATTTGGCCCATTTTCCAACTTCAACTTCAATTTAAGCCTAGAAGAATACACATTTTGAGCATTAAAAATCATGATTGACTAGTATTTTTTTATGTAGATTTCCATTCCATTTCTAGTCTTTGTTTTGACCTAAAAGGACTCCTAGGGGCGTAGGGTGCCGCAATAGGCCCAAAAGTCGGTGAAATCCTTTGTACTTAAATAACTCCTTGAATGTTACAAGAAATTGATTAATAAGGAATGTATTAAAGAGATTAGACCCACAGCTTTCAAACGAGATCTCAAGCGCTCGATAAGAGTCCTTAACTTTGAAGAAATTGTCCATCAAAGTGTGTAAATTTTCATACAATTTTGAGCAAAAATTTGCTAGAAATATAAGACTCACGGTAGAGCTAATAAAAAACAAAGGCTATAGAGTGTTGTATTAGCACGCAGAAGAAGACTCTGAAATCAGCTGAAGATAACCAAATTCAAAAACTCGGATCTCTTATCGTTTCACTTCTATTTCTGAAAATTTCTTTCACCTTAGAAGCAAGTTCCGAATCCAGTTTTGAAAGAGACAAATCTCTACAAAGATCACACAATTCTTCCTGAGTTCATTGCTGTAGCTACCCTTCTTCAGGTTGATAGTCAAGATCTGTCGTGTTAGGATATTCAGCATGCAAACCTATAGCATTTTCATCATCTTCAGGCAAAATTGGAGAATGTAAGTTGGGACTAATCGATACAACATTCCTCAAAGCAGATCCGTTCATATCCATGAAGATAAAGGGATCCCGGGTGATGAAACAATCTTCATATAGACCCTATGTCAACACATCAAGGAACACAGTTCCTTTCATTGGATATCCATGGCCATGCGATCCCTCTCTTTCCTCGGAGTTGCCTTGTGATTAAATAAGAGATCTGTGTTTTTGAATTTGGTTATCTTCAGCTGATTTCAGAATCTTCTTCTTCCGCGCGCTACTACAACAGTCTACAGTCTATACAGTCACTTGTTTTTTATTAGCTCTACCGTGAGTTTTAGATTTCTAGCGAATTTTTGCTCAAAATTGGATGAAAATTAATTAATCTTAATATTTTTATCTGAATTTTGAATACCTTTACGATTAATTCAGGAATATTCTCATAATTTATAATAACAATGAATTATGAAGAAATTTTTTTTTTATATTTAACAAAATATTCTTAAGTATGATTTTTGAATGTGATGCAGTATGCACAGAACATAGAATATAAAGAAAAAAAAATTATGTACCTAGTAATAGTTTAATGAATACAAATTGAAAACAAAATGAAATTAGATAATATTTCAAATCAGCAACAAGAATATTAGTGTCAATAAAACTGTATAAAAATATTTATATTACAGAGCTACTTTTTATATTAAAGTGGCAATATTTGACATAGAAATTGTATTATCAAGCGATATTTTTTTGTCAATTCATATTCCATATTTATCCTGGATCTCAACTCCTCAAATGTTACTATAGCTGAAAGACATATTTAACAACAATTTTTACGTTATTTCATAGGCTTACTTTCTACTTGTTCTAATGTAATTGTTGAACACTCATTTATGAAAACATCTGAAACTGGATTTAACTTTACTTTCTATATTTGTTTAAAAACAATAATATTATCCTTTTTCATGTTTTTATTGTTTTAGTCAAAAAAAATAAATAAAAAAGATTCTTAATATGTTGTTCATGTCCTGTTTTAATCCTCATGTGATCTCCAATTAATTTATATATTATTTAAATGTTTACCAATATTTACTCGTTATATATTATTATAGAAGAATTTGATAATGCATTAATCTTTTTTAGAGATAATTTATTGGATACAGGTTCATTAAATAACAAATTTAAAATACAAAACTACATTCATTTGTAGTTTATAAACCTGTTTTATACCAATTATTCGATCAAATACAAGTATGGAACTAACATGAGTAATATAAAATGACTCCAACAACTATTATCTTTTCAAATATCCTTCCAAGAACCAACAATTGATATTATATAAAGTCAATGGTGCAGCAACTATTTATGGGTTTTTGATAATTTAATAGTATTTAAACTCATAAGAAAGATACGATTTCAACATATTTACTATTTTTTAAAACTACAAAACATTAATTTTGCTATGATATTTGCTAAAATGTTTTATGGACGCAGTGTTTGATATCAGAATTAACTCTTTGGTGCCATACCGACTTAAATATTTTTACAGTTATTAATTATCGGAAATATGTTGCTTAATATATAACTTTCACAATTCACTTTCCTTTTCATTGAGGCTAAACCAAAAAATTTCTCTTCTTTCCTTTAATTCCACATGTTGTTATGCAGCCTTGGCATAATTTTCGCAAAAAAGGAGTGAAATTTTTTTTATTGACCTACACGCACGCTAACAGAAACAACACTTTCACTTATATCCATGATCATTCTATTTATCCTGCTTTAGCTGTAACTCGCCCACTTTCACTCCTCTACTCTATATATTTATTGATGCCTTTATCCAGATTATATATAATAAATAACAATTTTATGGAATGAACCATGCACATACAAACATTAAATGAATTCGTATTATATTATATAATTAATTTTTCATTTCTTAAAAATCTATTGAATAAATTTTGATTAAATCATGAGGTTCTAAATTATAAGAATGATTAATAGAAAAAAAATATTGAATTTTAATTTGTATATATATGTAGAAATCTCTCTTTTTCTAGCTCTTTATGAAGGGTCTAATATCTTTAAAAAAGTGAAAACAATTTAGACATATGAAAAAAAAATCTTTTGTCGGTTTTATTAAAAACGTTGCAACTTTTTGTTATGACATTTTGATAACTTTCTCTCTTTTACCTGAGTTTTCGCTGGCGCGTTCAGGTCTAAAATTTCTTAAAATATTTTAATGATTTACATGGGAACTCAGTTGTTAATTATTGTTTGAGTAGATTATTCCGACGATCAATTTTCAAGAAAAATGGTTTAAGTGCTTATTGACATAGTTTGTTTGTTTTGAATTATAAGTGTTGTTTATTAATTTCTAAATAAGTGGTAAGAGTAAAATGGCGTTGTTGTGATCTTACGTCAATGTAGTATATTACTTTAAGCAGTTTACTGAATCAGATTCTTATTAAATAAAAATTTACATTAATCAATTTTAAAATTATGATTCTTCAATAATTTTCTAGACTTAGTATGGGTCCTCAGCATTATAGTCTGCGCTGGAATAATCATCAAAGCCATGTATTAAGTGCATTTGACACACTTTTGCAAAATGAAGCTTTAGTTGATTGTACATTGGTCTGTGAAGATACATCAGTAAGAGCTCACAAAGTTGTTCTCAGTGCTTGCAGGTAGATCTATTGGTAACTATAATTAATTACATGGCGACAATTAATTCAAATATTAATTAATTTTTAACTAATTATGTAATGTTACAACTTCTATAGGCAATTAATTATTGTATGATTATTGCTAAATATGACCATTAATACATTATAAAATTTCCCCTTTTATATTTTAGTCCCTATTTCCAAAAAATATTCACTGACAATGCGTGTAAACACCCAATCATTGTTCTGAAAGACATAAAAGGATGGGAAGCTCAATGTATAGTTGACTTCATGTATAAAGGTGAAACATCTGTACCAGAATCTCAACTTACAAGTCTTATAAAAGCAGCAGAGTCCTTAAAAGTTAGGGGACTTACATCATCTGACCAATATCGTCGTAGCATTTACAGCCCAATCTGTAATTCAAATTCATCTATTACATCATCAACACGCCAAGAAGAAATTCAATCATCTAATAAAGTTCCCCACATGTCGCATCCTTTCTCTCTAACAGCAACAGAATCTCGCAGCACTTCGCCAACAATTGCAAACTCCTGTCCTAGAAGAAAACAAGCAAGACCAAGACGTCGATCAGGTGACTCCATTGGTAATTCTAGCTTAGATTTATCCAAAACTGAAAGAAAGTCTCCAACAAATCCTTGTGAAGATCATTTGCCAGAAAATCTTAGTATGAAACGTACAGATACATCTCCAGCCATTAATTTGGTAACAAAATTAAAATAGATTGGTGTATGATCTATGAGTAGATTATCCATTATTTTATTTTCAGGTGAAAACAGAAACACTTTTAGAACCCCTTCCACGTGAACATGAAAGTTCAGATGATATTAAGATATCTTACCATTCATTTTCTGAAAAATCGCCTAAGTATGGGCAAATTCAAGAACAAGAAGCACGAGTTGAAGCCTTACAAGTGATTTTTTGGCATATATTAAAACGGTGTTATATTTATTATTATTATTTCCCAGGCCCTAAATTATATGGCATCGGGTGGTGGAATACCTACTCATTTTGCATTAAATGCACTTCCTTCTACAGCCACTAATGGACTTTTGAGTCATCATTCAGTGAGAACCAGTACCAATAATGCGTATAACGGTATTTATTCAATACAATTTCGATATTCCATAAATAAACAAAAAAAATAATTATTATTACTAATTATTTTTGGGAGAAGGTTTTCTATTTTTTTCTATTTCTTTACCTTTTTTACTTTAATTTGCACTATGTAAGCATACTATATATTACTAAAACTCTTTTTGAATAAATATTGCTGTGCTGGTCTTTTTCTTCATAAAAACAATTTAGAGACAAATTTGATGCTATTAATTGATTAAATTATTCCAGCTATATTTTTTGTCTTTAGACCCTGTAATTAGTATGTATTATATGTACATTACAAGAGGTAAATAGTTATATTCAATCTAACCATACATATTTTTGATTATTTTCATTTGATTATTAGGGAAAAGACAAAAGACCAGCTTATTGCTTCTAGCAGAGGAAATTGATGTTTTTCATTATCTCATGCGGTCAACAATAGTTAATATATGCATGAAAAAAATTTATAGGTTATAATCCGACTATTAAAATGTTTGATCGACCTAACAACGTATATTTTTGCTACTATTGTACACAGGGAGGAAAAATATGGAGTTTTAAAATTATAAATATAGCTAAGACAGTTTAATGACTTAAATACATGAACATTGACGACAATGCATATTTGAAAGAAAAAGCTATAAGTATAAGGAATCAATTAATATTAACAGTAGTTTCCAATCTTGTGGTATTATTAAAATCTAAAAGGTGTGGAAGAAATTAGATTCTTTGATTTTAAAGGATGTTACATGGAGGAGCCAATTACATGTAGAATTTTCGTAAATAGTTTTAAATAAAGTATTCCATTTTAACCATTTTGAAGAAAAAAAATTATCATCCTGAGATTTTTTTTTAAAGAAAGAGAACTCGGTAAGTAAAAAAAGGTTATACACCACTTTTTTACATTGTTAAACAACAACCAAAAAAAATATGAATAAAAAATTCATGTCTTTGAATAACAATTGAAAATATTATGTTGCAACAACTGATTTTGATATACAATAGATAAGGTAACTTGAATAAAGAGTCAAATCAAATTTAGTTCTTCAAGAATAATAAAAAAGAACCTAGTTAATGGTTTCCTTTAAATAAAATAACTTAATTATAATATTAGTATAAACAGTGTTGAATAAATAGTAATAGACGTATGACAACAATTTTATCAATATTTGGTGTATGTGTCTTGTATTTTTTTGGAATTCTGAAAATGTAAATGCTATCTAAAAATATAAGACTTATTTGGAAGGTCATATTACTGTTATTGCAGATAATAGTGAAAAGAACGGATTTGAATTTCAACGCATATCAATTGATCGATCTAAAATGTCTGAAGAGGAAGCCTTTGAACATGCTATTGAAATGATACAAACTCGTCAGATGGGATTTCGAAAAGCAGCAGATTTTTTTTCTGTATGTCGTAATCTTTAGAAATATTTTAAAACTATATTATCTATCATGTAGGTATCTAAATGGAAGCTCTATAAAACTGCAAGAAAGAGAGGAATTTACGCTGAAATAAAAAAACAAAATCAGGCACAAGTATAATAAAACAACTTTGTAATTTCAAAAAATAATTTCCTATCTTATAGCAATCATTGTCAAAAGTGCCTTCTAATGTTCAACATTTTGCTGATATGGGAGTCTATAAGCAATTAAAGAAAAAATCTCATTTGACAAAAGAAATTCTTTTTCCACATCTCCCTTCTGACTCTGATACTTTAAAGGTGAGCCGCTTATGTAGGCTTAATACCAATATGTCAAAGTTCAAAAAAATTAATTGAGCTCTATTAATTGATTTTAGTATAATTTCATGGTTTTGATTATTGATAAGAATATACATTTTGCAAATTATATGAAATTGGAAAGAATCATTTCTACCACTCAAATCTATGAATTATACATATACTTATTTATTTTTAAAATAATTTAAGGTTTATAAAGCCCCTAATAATAACAACAACATTTCAACTCCAAATAACAATACCGACTATACAACCAATATCATCGAACTTCAAAAAAAACTATTTGTAACTCATAAACATCAGCAAAAGAGTTCCGAAACACATGCAAATGAAGAGCTTTTGTTAGATGAAGAGGAAGAAGAAGAAGGAGTTCTTGTTATTAATCACAGAGACTGTCAAGAAGAAGATGACGACTTGGACTTCGATAGAGAAGATTCGACCTAATAATTGAACAGTATCAATTCTTGGATTTATTTTGAAGATTTATTATTATTGTTAATATAATTACAATAATAATTACTTTTAGTACAAAGATAAAATATTTTCAGGATTACTGTACGTACTAATCTATGACCATTTGGTGCTTCAAATTTCCATGAAAGTTGCTCATTTATTTTTATATTGGTGTTAATATTTATTTTGATATTTATTATTGATTTGTTAAGTTTTTTCATATAACTAGTATTTACTATTTGATATTATTTTTTTTTAAATATAGAAGAAAAGTATGCTTAAACTAAAACATTTGCTCATTTGAATTATTTAAAAAGGTTATGGAAGGTTAAATTATGAAAATAACAAGAAATAATTTCTCCTCAAAAATATAAAAAATGTTGCCACTAATTACTAGAGAGAAATTTTACTATATATCAATAAATTATTGAATAAATAAACATAAATTCATATTTTTATTTATTATGACGGAGTGGGTATGTGGATAAAGTATATGCAAAACCTTTCGACTAAAAAACCTCCAAGAATGATTCTATCCACTGTTACGTTGCATGCGTTAGTAATTCTCCCTGTGAACTAAGTAAATTTAATAGCTGGTGAGAATAGAATATAGGCATCCATCACAAGACCCTATTTTTGATATTTGACCAAAAGTTTTGTTTAGGCCGTAGATTCAGGAATAGTCCTAATTTCAATTTTTAGTTGAAATTTTACGTAGCTTTTGACGTAATTATGACAAAAAGATATTATTTTATATTGGCTGAGTCACTTTCTAAGAGATAAATGAACTATTATCCCTCAAACAACATGAGATCTCGCAAATAAACGACCACAAATGTGGAGCTGGATATGAAGTAGTGTTTTTAAAAACACTTAATTGATAAC
This sequence comes from Lepeophtheirus nordmannii, assembly GCA_963680855.1. Taxonomy (NCBI): domain Eukaryota; kingdom Metazoa; phylum Arthropoda; class Copepoda; order Siphonostomatoida; family Caligidae; genus Lepeophtheirus; species Lepeophtheirus nordmannii. Next base: position 7,537,675 of record OY804526.1, on the reverse strand, counting down.
TATAATTTTATTGGGCTTTTTTTTATAAGAAAACCTTCAATGAAAATCCGTTCATGCCACTCGAGAACGAATTATCCGACTAGAATGATACTAAAATAGTCGTTCATAACCTAGGCCTACACACCTATGTGATATCACAGATCAGCTCTGAAATGAGACCGGGGAATGCTTTTAAAGGCCTTTATAATCCATTGAACATAAAAAATGGATAATTTAGAACTCCCATTGTCTTATACTTGAGCCTCTGCACGAAAAAAAATTCTTAATTAATGTAATAGATCAGAAAAAGACCATTACTATTAATCAAAATAATTATTTAATATCCAAACACTCAGGTGTGTAGGGAGAGTCTCAGAGGTTGATATTAGGAAGGCCCTCGTGCTCTTTGCAACATAAGTCACAATAGTTGGTTACGTGCACTCAAATACCAATAAAAAACGTCTCATTGGTCACCTAGCGATGAAAGGACGTGGAAAACCACATGGCTCAGGTACATAGGAATTTGTAATGAAATTAGATACATCCAAAATTCCGACCCTTCCTTTGACAAGATGAAAAAACAGTGTTCAAACTACTTTCAAGCACTCTAAAAGCAATTGCACCAGAGAAAAGGCTGCACTTAAGAATTATAATTCTATAATATCCTGATCACAGGTGACAATAGTATTCAACTATATTAAATCTATGTCACTGCTCAGCATCATTGTTCTCGTTGATACCCAAATTCTGAACCCCAAAGCGATTATTTTTCTGATACCTAACCGATATAAAAACTTCATATCAAATACAATATGTCAATCGCCAAATACATCAAGAGGGATAATGGTGGTTGTGGGAAATGCGTTTAACCCGAGTCTTACAAAAAGCGATGTACAGGGTAATTTTATTATCCTTTATGTAAATTTTAGTGAACAGAGGACCAGGATTTTTGGTCTATACACCCCGAATTCTGGCCGAAGAAAATTCTTCACGGAGATAGCATTGGAAAACACAACAGTGAACATTAAAAACATCTTAGCAGGGGATTTCAATGTGACGATAAATTAGGAAATCAATGAAAAAAATTATAAGGGTGTACGAAATCATCAGAATGTCAATGCCCCAGAATGTGATGCACACTCTCTTGGCTGCAATGTAGGGATGCTTCCAAAGATGACTTTCTTTGGCAGAACCACAAAGACATCAGTGGAAGAAAGAGTTACATGATGGCCTCTATCATAAAAAAACCAGTTAATAAAGTTCCAAGTGCTTAAACCTTGCCCAATACTCACATCTTTTGTTCTGGTTACAAAAAATGCAGAATTGTAAAAGCTGAAAATATCACCTTTAGATTTGGAGGAGAGAACACATTATATAAACAAACTTATTTTCAAGTGCTATTAAAAAAATGAATACTGGGACTTGCATTGCAACAGAAACACTGAGATGAATCGATTTTTTATCAATATGCTATTTCAAAAAAATAGTGTAGAAGCGGTTATAGAAAGAACTATAATAGAAAAAGGATCGAAGAAACCAAAAATTTAGACAGGGAGTCTATGATTCCACAAGATTTCTTTGATTACAAGACGAAAGAGGATCTAATAAGGGCCAATTTGGTAGATAAGTCATGTTAAAGGAAAGAGTTCTTTTAAATATCGCAAAGGAGTACGTCGAAGTAACAAAATAACATCCTTAAAATTTGCATATGGCTCTATACACGACGAGCTTTTTGGGATAAACAAAAACACACCGTATTCTCCCTTCAGCTGATTTTCATCATTTGACTCTTTTAATTTAAAGCAGCTGACTCTAGGTATTATAAACTCAAAAAGGGTATTCTTATTATTTATGATTTTGTTGTATAAAAAATATATTAAATCAAGGATTGCGCGCCCTTTTTTTGAATTTTTGATATATTACAAGTGGTAACGTTTGTTTTTTGATGGGTAAAAATTATAAATATTTAGTATATCTAAATAATAAATTCTGCAAAATATTAACAAGTTGGCAACTAGGAAAATACAGAAGGGTAGCTACCATATGTTTTTCCAAATTTTCCCTTTCCCTTTTGTCAGTTGAGGTTGTGAGTGGACAAAAAAGCTCGACGTGATAACGGCTGTAGTACAACTCGTACTTCAATTTTACACAAATCTGTACGGGTACATGAGAGGCCTCATGTGAATTTTGCAAGCATTGGAAGGTGAGTTGTAGGTTGAATCAAGGCTGAACATTTTTGTTCAATAGGTAAAACTAGGAAGGAAATACTAAATGATGATATGTAAGACTCCTCAGAACTAATGGGCTAGTCAATATTAGGAAAAAATCTACAATTACATTAAAAATTACAAAAAAAAATTCCAATCTCCTGGCTCGTCGGGACTCCCTTTCGAATATTACTATTAGCTTTCCGTTTCACTTAGCCCAATTCTGTATTAGCTATGTGTAAGAGTTTATAAACTCATATTAAGTCTCCTCACGCTTATCCTAATAAAAGGAAAGGATAAAAATGAAATAAGTAACTATAGGCCCATTACTTTATTAAACATAACTTTCAAAATTGGTAATATTAAACAAAAGGTTGGAAATTTTCTACAATACTTCATTAAAAAAACGACAAAAGAGCTTCAAGAATCATAAGAAATACACCCCATTCAATTTGAAAATTTTATAAAATCAGGAAGGACCTAGAAGAAAAAAATGTTGTCTTCTTATTAGACTTTGGGAAGGCCCTTGACTCTGTTTTCTACGAATTTATCTTGGGTGAACTAAAGCGTTTTTTTCTCTCTCGAGGATTGATTGACACAATTTTAGTGGTCCTAAAATTATCAGAACTCATGAAAAGTTTCGTCGGAAAAAGAGGCTGCAGTCAGGGGGATTGTCTTACTCTGTCCCTCTTTCAAATAAGAGTGAACGACCTATATGTAGGAATGTAAATCATATGCAATTCGGGCGTGTTATAAAAAAAGAAAGAGAAAATCAACCTGGCAACCCTGACAATTTAATGAATGTCGAGGGGAGAGCAGCTTGAGCTGTCATGACGTTTTACTGAGCTACAAGCTGCTATTCTCCATTATATATACAACAATAAATAATAACATAGATGAGAGGCAGAAAATTAACTGAAATTAATGTCAGGAAATTATATATTTTTAACTAATAATAATTATACGAGGACTTGAGCCCTTTCTGTTTACATTTTATTTGATTTATTAACCTTAATGCGTGTATTCCTTGTTGCGACATCTTTACTATCAGGTGGATGTTCTCCCCTCAGTAATATTGGAAAAATGATAACAGCTTTGGAAAACAAAAAGACCTGTTTGAAGAGCCAACTCCACTTTTTTATCACACGCCCGAATTGCATATGATTTACATTCCTACCTATATGAAAGAATAGTCTCACTCCATGATACAGGGGATAGAATGTGCTAACCAAACTTTTAAGACTATCTTATATGCAGATGATCTCACCATTTTAACATCAGCTACTTCAATGAGACTTGTGGGGGTATTGGTACCACTTTTTAGATTCTGGAATAATTCAAGGAAGCATTAGGATTTAAGGTCAATTGAAATACTCACCCATAGCTGTGAAGAAATAGAATCTGAATTTTTTCAAATTCAATTCGTAAGATAAGCATCATTGTTTGGACTCACCATTTGGCAATACATATAAATGAAGAATTTGCTCTGGAACAGATAAGTAATACCAGTAGGAAGTTTATAACAACGAAGTACAATGAGCTGGAAAAAGTCATCGTCTGAAACACAATCGTCCTCATAAGGTGATCATGCGTTTATGTCTCAAATCAGTAAGGAAAAAGTTTTTGTCGATGTATAGGAGGTAAAAAGAATCCTGTTCAATGTTTTTCTATTTTTTGTTTTCAATCATTTGTTGGATCATTATTTATTTATAATTTTCAACTGAATCAAAACATTTTGTATAAGATACGTATAACGTCATTGGCCTACCAATTACGAGCTTAGCTGTGGAATAAAATTGCAAATTCTTCATTATATATAAGGGGTAATAATAAAAGTACACCTACGTCATTTGAAAATCCTTCGTCTTAATTGGAAAAAAAATATTATAAATGAAATTATCATTACTGCTATTTTAAAATTTGTGTCCAGTAATCTCACCACTAACATTTTTATTGTAAGACATTTCACAGTGAACAATTTTGCCGTAGGACATTTCGCCCCAAAATTTTTTTTACTGCAAAGTCATTTTACCGAATTATATTTAATAGTAGGATTATTTAGTATAATAGTTCTTTCAAAAATAAAAATAATTATTATATGAATTAGAAACACAAATCAAGAAAGTATTAGTCCTATTAATAAATAAAGTTTGGCAAAATGATTTTGTGATAACATTGTTTGGGGTGAAATGTCTAAAGATAAAACTGTTTACGGTGAAATGCTTTGCAACAAAAATGAATGAGATTACCTAATACCTTTAAAATGAATCACCATAGAAATCAATATTAATATTATTCTGAATTTTTAATAAGCTCAATTGTTACAAATATGTAAGTACTTTCAAACATTACGAATAAGATGTTTAATTTTCTCGAGCTAAGATGAAAGTTTGAGAATGAAGCAACTCAAGTACTTCATGAAAAATTCTTGACCTTCTTTACTAACGATAGGATTTCCATGGGTAAGCTAAATAATGTGATGTAATTAAAGGAATAAATATACATACTTAGAAAGTAGATATGTGAAAAAAAATGTAATCCCAGTGTGTGTAAAAAAACGTGCTTGAGATGACACCATGAAAGAAATTGTACCTATGAGACATAATATCTACTAATGACATTAAAAACCTTCAACACAGTAAGAAATAATTAATAAAATATAGAAATAATACAAATTGTCACTTGACATGATTTTTTAGAAGTTTACAAATGGCCGTCAACGCCACCCTTAAAACAACCTTATTTGGTAGGGACTAACTCCAATAATAATTGTTCTAAAATAAGATACAATAGCAATTCCTCATTACTATATTAATTAGAAAGTAGATGGAATTGGGAATCTGATCTTGTTTGTTTCACTTGATTAGATCACAAATAAACAGTAAACAAATTTCAGTATCAGTATCACTCTAATTACTTCAAGACAACTTTATTATGAAAAATTTAAGAGGTTACTATTTAAAAAAGTTACAATATGTAACAGTTATCCTATATGGGTGGCATTAAACGTAATAAGATGTAATTGAGTTCAATTAAGTCAAACCACCATAAAACTAACATAAGGGTACATTTTTAGAGTGCAAACATCTTAACACATAAAAAGACCATAAATATTTCTTACTTGCCTATTACAAAAGTTTTTTAAGCCAAAATCCAGAAACAAAAACTACAAATTAGACCTTATGGACTCCAGTAGCCTCTACAAAGATTTTTTTTTTATTCCGTGATAATAAGCGTTTTCATTATTTTTTTTTTCCTAGCTTTATTTCAACTTTATTCATAAAATCATGTATGTGATAATTTAAAGGATGAAAGAAAAATCTTAAATATATATTTTGAAAGAGTAATATGAAAATTACAAAATTAATAAACGATTAATAATTTCCTAAATTCATATATACAGGAGAGTAAATAAATCATCTAATCGAGTTAGTGTAAAATCTTTGATCACTAATAATGGAGACAAAAAAAGTTAAAAGTTATAACGAGGATCCCAGGTTAGTGAGATGCCATCTAAATGAGTTTGGGGCAGAAGCCTTGAGAAATTTAAACATCATACCACAGGTTCAAATTCTTAATCACGGGATGTATATAGAGGTTTATTGAACCTAATTGAAGACAATTCTGATATTTTAAAGTTCATTTTTAATAAAACTGAGATGCTTGTTTCCTTCAATGTCCAATTCAATTTCGTCATTCATCTACGTTTCATTAAGTTCATGCTCTATACTGAAAAATTAGTTCCTTCTTACTACAGCATTGGAAAGAAAAGAAGTGTTGTCCCAGATTAAAAAATAAGTTTAGGGAATGTACATTTCCACGGTCATGTCACGATATTAAACTTGAATTACTCCTAAGTATATTAGGAGTAATATATGATTGAGAGTAACAAGGGATGCATATATGTAACTGAAGGAAATGTCAACATAATCCATAATTCATGATAGCAAGTTCTACAAATACAGAAATATTCCTATCTGAAACTGTGACGCCTTGAGGGTTCTCAATAGGGTGAAGTTGATGAGGGCTTCGATGATCATCAGATGGAACTCAGACCCTATCAAAATAAGAGATTTAATGAAATAAGCTGAGGAATCCAAAAATCTTAAATCCTAGAATTAATATAATTAATATCCATTTTGAAACTATCGCAATAATTTCTAACATTTGATACTTATTAGTTATTATAGTTAAAGTATGCCATTAGAGCATTTGCCAACTCTTCTTAGGGTGATATATTTGGAGAAGTCCATTTAGCCAATGACAACTCTGATGAATGAAAGTTTCGTCCTTAGAGCGAAAATTTGGGAGTAGTTCCAAACGAGGGATTTGGAGTAGTTCATAGAGGCAATGTCGAACTCTTTGCTGAACGGATAATTAGAACCCTTTTCGTAACTCTAAACGTTTTTACATTCAGTATCGAAGATTCACTCCTACTTCATTTTATTGAAATAATTGATTATATTTTTCAGCGGAGTATCACACGTGTTACACAGATCATGCGAGATCCATATTATCAAGTAGATGTCCTCCCTTCAGAAATAAAGGAAAAATGAGAACAGCTTTGAAAAACAAAAAGTATTGTTCGAGTGCCAACCCGAAAAAATCTTGCACACGAACAGTGCATATTAATTGAAATCCTATATATAATAATTAACAAATGAAGAGTTCCTTTAAAAGGTCCAGAAATCTAGGAAGAGGGTTTGAGGCAATTAATAATAACAAAGAAGGAGGATATTTACCTAAAAAAATTGACTTTACTCACACCAGTGAATCTATCTTATTAAATGATATCAGAGATTCCAAGTATGTAACCATTTTCATGATCATCGTTTTGGATTTTGTTCCACAACTTTGTTTGATCTTTGATGGTTATTGCACGATGATGCAGACGATTGTTCATTGCTACATTGACAATTTGTTCCATAAGGGTCGCCTCATCTTCTATGCTATATGCCATTTCAATCAGGCTAGATACTAGCATTAATAACTCATCATGATAGTTAGAAGCGTTTTTGTTCATCTTTAAATTGAAAACAGGTTCGTTTGTTATGCTCCAAAATCGTCTGAAACTTTAAATAGCATTTGCTTCAGATCGAAAAAATCTTCATCGAATATCTTGGTATTGGCAATATTCCTTTCAGTGAACTATAATGCCACTCCAGACATAGTGAACAATTTGGCCCATTCTCCAGCTTCAACTTCAATTTAAGCCTAGAAGGATGCACATTTTGAGCATAAAAAAATGATAATTGGCTAGTGTTTTTTATGTAAATTTCATTTCTAGTCTTTGTTTTGACCTAAAAGGACTCCTAGGGGCGTAGGGTGCCGCAATAGGCCCAAAAGTCGGTGAAATCCTTTGTACTTAAATAACTCCTTGAATATTGCATGAAATGGATTAATAAGGAATGCATTAAATAGCTTAGACCCACAGCTTTCAAACGAGATCTCAAGCGCTCGATAAGAGTCCTTAACTTCGAAGAAATTGTCTATCAAAGTGTGTAAATTTTCATCCAATTTTGAGCAAAAATTCGCTAGAAATCTAAGACTCACGGTAGAGCTAATAAAAAAACAAATGCTACAGAGTGTAGTAGTAGCGTGCAGAAGAAGAAGGACTCTGAAGTCAGCTGAATATAACCAAATTCAAAAACATGGATTTCTTATTAAATTAAAAGGCAACTCCGAGGAAGGAGTGGGATCGCATGGCCATGGATATCCATTGAAAGGAATAGTGTTCCTTGAGGAGTCATTATAGGGTCCTTACGAAGAATGTCTCAGTACCCTTCATCTTCATCATCCTGTAATCATGTAATATTCAAGGAGTTATTTAAGTACAAAGGATTTCACCGACTTTTCGGCCTACTCCGGCACCCTACGTCCCTAGGAGTCCTTTTAGGTCAAAACAGAGACTAGAAATGGAATGGAAATCTACATAAAAAACACTAGTCAATCATGATTTTTATTGCTCAAAATGTGTATTCTTCTAGGCTTAAATTGAAGTTGTAGTTGGAAAATGGGCCAAATTAGGGACCGATTTCTCGAAAACTGTCGGACTCTTGAAAAAAAAAATTACAGATTTGAAATCAGTGTGCAAAATTGAATAACTTTTATTAAACTTATACCCCTTAGGATTTTTGGTTGTTGACCAGTGATATTATTGTTTATGTTGACCAAAAGAGCATATGCCAACACTTCGTAGGACGATAGATTTTGAGAGCCCATAGAGTCATTGCCAACTCATCGTAGGAACGACGTATTTTGAGCAGTGCATAGTCAATGTCGAAGTCTTCGATGAACGGAGAATTATTTGGAATTCTCGTCGTAACTATATACATGTTTACCTCTATTTTCAATAATCAAGAATACACACCATCAGACATTTTTTTGAATAATTGTTATTAATTACAAAGTTTTTCAACTGAGTATCACACGTATTATACATATCATAAGTGACCAAGAATCCTTATTATCAGGTTGATAATAGTTCTTTAGGAATAGAGTAAAAATAATAACAGCTTTAGAAAATAAAAAATGTTGTTCGAATTGCCAACTACTAAAAATTTCGCACAAAAACTGTATAAGTTTCCCTACAACCTAAGGAGTAAAGATATGAAAAATGAACCATTTCTAAAAGCACGGCCGAGATGACGTAAAAAACGATGATGCTCTCGAATAACGACAGAATTTCAGACAAATACATTTGAAGGAGTAATGTACGTGTCATTATTTTGCTGTATAGTTAGTTTGTGTTTTCTTTGTAATAATTTAGTAAAATATACCATTAAGATTATCTAAATTACATATATACAGTCAATACTGGTCTAACGGTCACCTACTTTAAGCGTAACATCGCACTTAGCAGTCACATCTACTTCCCGCCTATAAAATGTATAATATAAATGCACTGTATTAAGCGTGCCCCTGCAATTTCCGTCCAGAAGTCACCCAAAATAACGCATACCAATACAGATGAACTTGATTTAACGGTAAATTTTCTAAGCGTTTAATACAAAACTTCAGAACCTGTCCACTTAAAATACAAGAATTAATGGTTTTATATAATAAATTTTAATCCCGGTCACTAAAAGATGGTCTGACTCATATTTTTATACAAGTTTGAACGTGTATAAATTGAATCCTTAAGATACATATATACAGATGCAATAAATAAATATGCATGGATATACATAAATAGATAGGAATGTAAATAATATGCAAAATGCCGCGTGCGAGATTTTGTGGAGTTGGCACATCGAACATTACTTTTTCTTTTCCAATGCTGTTATCATTTTTCTTTTATTACTGAGGGAAGAACATCTTCCTAAGAGAAAAGATCTCCCATGTAGGAATACATGCATTAACGTTAATAAAGCAAATAAAATGTAAACAAAAAAGGGCTCAAGTCCTTGTATAATTATTAGTTAAAAATTTATAATTTCCTGATATTAATTTCAGTTAATTTTCTGCCTCTCATCTATGGTATACATAATGTTATTATTTACTATTGATGTCTCCATTAGTATATATAAAGGAGAATAGCTGCTTGTAGCTCAGTAAAACGTCATGACAGCTCAAGCTGCTTCCCTCTCAACATTCATCAAATTGTTATGTAAAGGGGCAGGTTGAGTGTTAAGTAATACATGTAGGTCATATCATGTGATAAAACACATGAAGAGAAAGATATAGAAAAAATAAGCAATCTGGTGCATAACCCGAACCGTATAAATATCAAGCGTATTGTCCACACCAGATGAATCTTATTCGAACTTCAATTGGAATACAATTGTAAGGAACTGTACGTAAATATACGTGGTTAATGTATAATACACAAAAAGTCTTATTTACTCAAACTGACTGACAACTAAATCAAGGTGAAGCCCCGATCACATTTACACATACTTGTGTAAGACATAAGTAAGTTAAAAATTTTATTACTGCTTACAATAAATATATAAAAAATAAAAATGTACACATTCTAAGGTAAAGAACACAACCAATTGGTTATAATAATTTTTTTCATTTTTTTACATTTCATAAGCTTAAGAATTCGAATATCATTTTCTTCTTCTTGCATGGCTTCATATCTTTCATACGAGAGAGCAGGGCACCTGTTAATGAGGTGATCTGCACTCTGTGACTCTTCCATTCAAACATCACTTGTTGCACTTATGTTCTTCCATTTACTCAAGTGAGCGAGAAATGGCCCAGACCAGTGTAGGCTTGAACAAGTAATTTCATATCCTCACGACGAAGTTTGACAGGCTTTGGTTTAGGTTCTTTTAGCATCACATGTGTGTCTTTCATATGTTGATTATGATCAGTGAATCGCTTGCCCCATCTTTTATGAAAGAAATCATTTATTGTTTTCTTAATGTAACTCGGAGGCACACCAACACACTTATGGCTATGGTTCCCAATGCCACTTTTTGCAAGATAGTTTGCAAATTCATTATGTGACCTTTGCACCTTTCAATGCATATATTCCTATCTTTCTTTCCTCGATTTAGAATTTCTTTGCACTTCCTGACCTCATCATTTGTGGTAAGTAGATTAAGAATAGCAGCAATTGCTGATTGAGAATCAGATCGAATTACAACATTTTTTGATTATTTTTCTTGTTTAAGGAGATCTTCCATCGATTGTGTGATGGCGAAAACCTCAGCTTGAAAGACTGATGCCTCATTATTTAAAGCTGCATATGAATGATTAATTGATAAATCACCCTTAGTAATGGCCCATCCAGTTCCAGTATTATCTTCTTCATCTTTTGATCCGTCTGTGTCGATGATTGTGTCGGGGTTGACAATTGGAAAGTTGTCCATCCAAATAAGTTTCACTTTTATGTAATCACTTTGTTGATTTACTTTGGCTTGACTGAGTATTTTGTCGCAGGAGAAGTGGTGTCCACGACGCATTGGAAATTTGTCAATGCCATCCCAGGTATCCTGTAAGAAGTGCCTTGTTCTCCATCTTGATTTTGTTGCATGTGCTTTAATGTGAAGGTCAAGGGAGATATACCCAAGACAGATTCACTCCCTGCAGTCGGTGTGGACCGAAGCGTGTGAGTCATTGCCTGAAGTGCTTTTCTGTGTATGATATTTAATATTTTAATTCCACTTTTCTTTGTTGTAATAAAATGTCCCCAAATAAGACACCCATATGTGATTATGGGTCTAATCTTTGCTTCATAGAGCCAGAGAGCTTTATCTGACGTCAAACCCTACTTCTATCCTGTTGGATACGGATACGACAGTAAGTGAGAGTAGTGTCGGTTTACATCTGACTTTATTATTGTCCCTCTTGGACTTTATATAGTTACAGTATCTAAGGAGTACATGATTATAATTAGTTACGCGTACGTGTACTTAGGCGTATCCTTGAATACAGTTGTTTATCACATTATCCGATATCGTTTATCAATGTCACATTGTTGTAATCTTAAGAAAGGGCAGGTAAGTAGAATGTGTAGCCAACATCCCTTCCCCCTTTTCGGAAACGAACTAGTTCGTGTTACCACGGGGTGGTTTAAGATAAAGTGAGAAGATCAACAATAATATAAATACAAAATAATAACTTTTTTTTTTTTTTCTACTTCTTCTATCTTCAACTGAGTCGCTGTAATTTTCCTTTTTCTTGGGTTTTTGTAGCTATAATAAAAGATCAATGGTTAGATTATAACATAAATATAAACCGTTTTTCCGTTTTTCCATTTTTTTTTTTTTTTTTTTTTTTTTCAATTTTCTTCTAATTTCTCTACTTAACAATTTTCGGCTTTTTTTTTTCTTTCATCAATCGCTTCTGTGTGAGCAATTGAAATTGGACATATATTTCAAGAGGCAGCAATCTTTCGTTAATAAAGTGTTAAAGAATATTTTTTTCCTTATGCACGACACGGAGGTACATCATTTAATATAACTATAGGAGGTTCGGAGGCAGTTTTCTTTTTAATTCTGGGAGTTTTGATCATCATTAGGCAACTTTGCCATGTCCGGTTTTTGATCCGGAATCTTATTATTATTTTTTTTTTTTTCAATAGATCGACTACAGTGTTCGATCGGATGATTACTCCATTATTTATATCATTTATCTTCCATTTTGTATGGGTACTTCACTCTGCCGTATTCTTTCTTATTATTCCTCTCTTCGGGTTTCACTCCTTCCATTTCTTTAGCATCTTCCATTTTGTATGGGTATTTCACTCTGCCGTATTCTTTCCAATTATTCCTCTCTTCGAGTATTTCTTCCATTTCTTTAACGTCCTTCCATTTTATATGGGCATTTTACTCCTTCCATTTCTTTAACGTCCTTCCATTTTATATGGGCATTTCAGATATGTTTCTACTGCCGTATCCGTTCCAATGATTCCCTCTTTTTCGGGTTGTACAATTTCCATTCGTTTTTCTTTTGAGTATATTCTATTTTGTAGGCTGGCACCATTCCCTCGTCAGGGATCTTCAGCAGAAAGAATATGTAGACTCATATTGGTAGTTAATATTTCTCAGAGGTTGTTTCGGGTTCCATACCGCTGCCACCAATGTTGGATACGGATACGACAGTAAGTGAGAGTAGTGTCGGTTTACATCTGACTTTATTATTGTCCCTCTTGGACTTTATATAGTTACAGTATCTAAGGAGTACATGATTATAATTAGTTACGCGTACGTGTACTTAGGCGTATCCTTGAATACAGTTGTTTATCACATTATCCGATATCGTTTATCAATGTCACATTGTTGTAATCTTAAGAAAGGGCAGGTAAGTAGAATGTGTAGCCAACATATCCAATGACCAGTGATGTATAAAAAGGATCCAAATGACATGCACAAAAAGGACGGTTGTTGGCAACATTTGTCTTTTCAAACTTCTTTTTCTTTCTTCTTCTTTTTTTATGACTCAGTTCTATTCAATTCATAAACAAGTGTCATTTTTAAACTATGTTAAAAAATGCCTGACGATTTGGTTCAGGAACTTGGGTCACCGACAATGGAGGTAGCAACGCTTAGAAAAATTGTCAAGGATACGAGTGTGATGGCATTCCGGCCATGCCATTTCTCGACTTCTTCTTGAAGAAATTTCCGATCATGAGACTTTCAAAATCTCTGATGTCACAAGAGAAATCCGGATCCATTCAATAAATATGGTATTAGTAAAGATTTAGGTACATCTGATTTCACTTCTGAGCAATCGTAATTCATTGCTTCATGTATTATCCCACTTTCAGTCGGAGGACATCAAAATCTCATCCAATTTATGGACAAATCCGTCTCTTCTTGTTTTCCCGTAACCCAATCATTGGAGCTCTTAAGTCGAGTCAGAATTTTCAAAATAAAACGGGAGATTGACAAAAAGTATAGATTTATGAAAATGGACGAGACTAAGGACTTCAAGGATCAATCTATGACTGGTCCTCTAGATGGGCATTTCCTTGGAAGTTTTTGCCTTATTCATTCCCTTAACACCTGAACCTATTTTATACGTGATAAAAACAGTATTTATCTTATGTAGTTTACTATTTCAAAGTTGTAGCTCAGTAAAACGTCATGACAGCTCAAGCTGTTTCACTCTCAACATTCATCAAATTATCAGAGTTACCAGGTTAATTTTCTCTTTCTTTTTTCTTACAAGCCCGATTTGCATATTATTTACATTCCTAAGAATGCCTCTATTTATTAGTGTGACAATAGTCGAAAAGATATTCTACTTGAAACATTCAAAAGTGGATAGTATAAAGAATGCCTGATATATCCCGTTGAAGAATATTGTTACCGTGATAAGCATTGACTTGAAGAATTTTTGCTTGTACTAAAATGCTCCGATCGTCAATTGTGATTCTGAGAGGGGCTTTTGCATGATGAGGGGATGTGCTTTTATCTAATGTCATAAATAAAATTCTCTCATCTTGTATATTGATGAATTGTGTATATTGATCTTCATGAACTTTATTATTCCATTTTTATGGAATATTTTTTCATTTATTTGTAATGTACATTTTCATCGTATTATCAATTTTATCTATTTTTTTGTGTTTATTTATGAAAACATAAATTGGAATCACATGTTCAGTTTTTCTTATATAACTATATATATATATTTGAGATAATCATTATGAAATTTCATCCTATTTCATTTTTTTTATAGAAAAATTTAAGTGATTACAAAATGTGTTACTTTTGACTGTTTTAAGTTTTTATAACAGTTTTAAATGATAATTAAATTGTTGAATAAAAAAAAGTAGCTACTAGATGGTTAAATAAAATCATTTTATTTAATTGTATGTGTTTCTTAAATATGTAATATGAATTATAGAATTCACTTATGTGTAAAAGTGTAGTCATTTTGAAATTGAAAATTCTGACAAAGGCACATTGAGGTTTATACTATATCAGTATTGATTAAATAATAATTAATATTCGAGTCAAGTCCGAGTCTATTCCAAAATGACACAGGTCTCATACTATGGCATTAGTTGCTACAAATTTAGTGTTCTATCCTTTACAAATTTTTAATGCCACTCAATAATAATAATAATCTATTTCTAAGTAAAACATCGAAATAATAAGTTACATTCCGCTTCTTAAAATGTAACCGGCTGAAATTCTGCCTTACTTCAAGGGTACCATATTTTTTATGACATCATCTCGGGCGTGCGTGTCAGCTGGGCCCTTTTTATACATCACTGCCAATGACTGCCCTGGCCATATTCCACAGACGAGCACACTTTGCAACTTTGATGTGGTCCCTCCATGTAAGTCCTGGATCGAAGATCACACCCAGGTATTTCATTTGTGTTGAAAATTATATAACATTGCCACCCACTTCTAATCGTGGAAAGTATTTAGACCTCAATTTGTATGCTTCTAAGAAAACAATGGTGCTTGATTTAGCAGGATTAAAGGTCAAACCGTTCATTCTTCCCCATTTCAGAACGGTATTTATAGCTTCTTACATTGTATTAACAAGGGTATGTGGATGTTTTCCACTTATTAGTAGAATGATATCATCAGCGTAATTTTGTCATTGCATTGTTTGCTGAATTGAATTGTATACATATAATTGTGTAAGACATCTACTGCGTAATTAAATCTTCAGAAGGAATACTCTTAAATATTACCTCTCATCAAATCCTTATAAACTTTATAAATTATATTTGTTGTGGCTTTCTACGATTGCATTCGCTTGAATGAAAAAACACTACACCATGGTTCTGCTAATGAATATGGCTCGCCTTGATCTAGGAACCAATTTTTTTTTTATATCGGATTATTTATTTTCTAAACTGTAGTGTCTAGAACCCACTTAAACCATGAAATTTAAAATCTATGCACCATACATTCATGCCTTAAAAGTACATTTCTTGGATTTGACAAAACTTGGTAAACATACATCCAAGCTAATACAATTAGACTCAAAAGCATCAGCTCTGCAGGTGTTTTCACTATAGATTGGAGCTGTGCGATGTGAAAGTAACAGTTCGTCCAAAGTCAAGTCATTCTTTTTCAACGTTACTTAAACTATCCTTACAGCCCTCTCAGCCTGAACAATAGATTGGGGATGATATGGGGGGGACAACAAAAAATAAATGCTCCATTCACGTAGCTTAGATTTGATCTGAGGGTTAGCAAACTGAGCATTTTATCGGAGTGAATTGTCCAAGGGATACTAAACCTTGAAAGCATACAAGTTGTTTAGTGGTAGTATTTGTTGTAGTCTTACTTATTACTCCAGCTTCAATCCACTTGGATCCAGCGTCCATCATGACCAACACATTTTTTAAAATTTATTTTAGCATACATTATATGTATGCGTTCCTGTATATTAGCAGGATAAAAGGGGATAAATTGAGACGAAGCAGAGGATACATTTACTAAGTACCTCTCGCATCCTATCACAAAAGTAGCAATATCTAATACAGGCCATCATAACTTAAAACGAGTAATCATCTTCATTTTGATAATAAAACGATGAGTTATGTGGAGTTCCTATAAAAACTTTCGACACAATGACGTGGGTACAACAATGGAGATAGCAACGTTTGAAAATTTGTCAAGGATACGAGTCTGATGACATTAAGACCATGCCATTTCTCGACTTCAAATACATCTGACTTCACCTCTGACCTATCGTAATTCATTGCTTCATGTATTATCCCACTTTCAGTCGGAGGACATCAAAATTACATCCAATTTATAGAGAACTACGCCGGTAAATCCGTCTATTCTTGTTAAATCATTGGAGCTCTTAAGTCGAGTCAGAATTTTCAAAATAAAATGGGATATTTACGAAAAGTATAGATTTATAACAAGGGACGAGACTAAGGACTTCAAGTATGACAATAGTCGAAAAGATATTCCACTTGAAACATTCAAAAATGGATAGTAATAAGAATGCCCGATACATCCAGTTGAAGAATATTTTTGCCGTGATAAGCATCGACTTGAAGAATTTTGGCTTGTACTAAAACGCTCCAATCGTCAATTGTGATTTGATTCTGAGAGGGGCTTTTGCATGATGAGGGGACGTGCTTTTTTCTAATATCATAATTAAAATTCTCTCATCTTGTGTATATTGGTCTTCATGAACTTTATTATTCCATTTTTATGGAATATTTTTTCTTTTATTTGTTTTTGATGTTTCTAGTTTTTTAATAACATATGCAATCGATTCAATGACCTGTTATAGTAGTCGATTTCAATGTAATTAATTCCCTGACAGTTATTACTTTTTTCTTTTAAATTATATTTGAAAACTTTAAAGTTGTAATAATAACGCACATTTTCATCGTATAATCAATTTAATCTATTTTTTTTTGTGTTTATTTATGAAAACTTAAATTGGAATTACATTGGTTTTCCGAATCAATGTTCAGTTTTTCTTGTATAAAAATATATATATATATATATATATATTTTTTTTTTTTTGAGATAATCATTATGAAATTTCATCTTATTTTATTTTTTTATGGAAAAATTTAAGTCATTAAAAGTCTTAATCATATGCTATTATATTGTTTCAATCTAGTACTGAATAAAAAATATGTATTGATTATGATTATGCATGCTGGGTAATTTTAGAGTCTAATTTAGCTACATTGCCGGAGAAAGAGGTCTCAAGGAGTTATTTCGATTACACTTCTTGCATATACTAACCATATTTAAGGCTTGAAGTCGAAAGGAATAAGAGTATTTAGGTTAACAAAGCAAATACAATAACAAAAAGGGCTCAAGTCCAATTCCCTGTAATAATTATAATTAGTTTATGACTTATTAGCTAAAAATATATAATTTTCTGACATAAATTTGAGTTAAATTTCTGCCTCACACCTAGGGTATACATAATGTTATTGTTTATTATTGATGTCTTCATTTGTATATATAAAGGAGAATAGCAGCTTATAGCTCAGTTAAACATAATGACAGTTCAAAGCTGCTTCCCTCTCAACATTCAAAAAATTGTCAGAGTTACCAGGTTGATTTTCTCTTTTTTTGATTCTTACAAGCCCGACTTGCTTGAAATTTACATTTCTAGCTATCAGTCACTGTAATGATGTTTGTCAAGCATATTTATGAAAGATAGTTAAATCCAAAAGACCTTGGATCGGTTTTTACTAAGTGTCAGGCAAAAACCATTACTGAGAGTGAATCTGAATCGAAGAAAGTGAAAGGTGGGAACGGAAAGAGTTAAAAGAAGAGAAAAATAAATGTAAAAAAGAACCAAAAAAATTTATTCTTAACATTATGTACACCTCCCATTTTAATGTTAAATGCGCAGTAATTTAATGTTAACATGTATCTGTTACAGGTTTTGATCCATTATGTAATTTATAATAAACTCGCAATTGGTGCACACTTCGCGTATCATAAAATCGCGAAAAAAAAATCCTAAAGAAAAATTGAAAGGCCGAAAATTTTTCCGCCAAAAAATTTGGAGCGACAAAAATTTTTGAAAAATTTTGAAAAAAAAAATTGAGAAAATTTTTTTTTCCATTTCTCGAAAAAATTTTCCGTAGAAATCTTCCATATGACGTGTAGATTACGCATACAAAATTTCATGACCATAGGGTAAGGGGTTCCGGAGATACGAGGGGTTACGGACACACAGACAAACTTGAGGGTTTATTATATAGATGTCTATTTTGTAGGGCCTTGTAACTGAATTGCACATCTATATGGTAAAAAGCGTTTCAACATAAGTAATTTTCACTTCACGAAACGATTTCTAGAACAAATTAATTTCGTGAGTAGGGGGTATTACTGTATTTTAATTTGGTATACATTTTACACACAGGGAGCACATTAAAAAGTACTTAGAACCTATACTCTACGCCTCAGCATACATTTTGTCATGTTTACTCTATTTTCACTTGTCTATTTACAAGTACACAGGGTCAAAAGACTTATCACTTGCTAAACTTAAGTTATTTAAAAAATAATTCTCTAACAAGACGTGTCTTCTGGCTCCAGAGAGAAAAATATTAAATATCAGGAAGCCTTGCAATAAACGCAAAACTTACAAGAAAAAATCCCTAAAGTTTTTAAGCTCTTGACAATAGCAATTCTTTTAGTTACCTTACCATCCGTTTATTTTAACAGTGAATCATAACTTCATTAAACGGGTACTGAGCCAGTTCAGTTAGCATGAAAAAAAATAGTAGGCTGATCTGTAATTTAGATTTTATTAAAAATAGATATTTAGCCTTTTTATAGTGATGTAAAAAACAACGATTTTTAAGTGTGCGTGTAGCCCCTCCCCTTGATGACGTCAAAAATGATATGGTAACTATGAATTATGATATATTCTTTTAAATTATATCTGAAATATATAAAATTGTAATAATATCTATTTCGTCAACGTACATTTTCTTCGTATTATCACTTTCTTTTAATTTTTGGGGTTTGTTCATGAAAATATAATTTGGAATCATAATTCCTTTTCGATTAATTAAATGCTCAGTTTTCATGATATAATTATATATATACAATATGAGAGAATCATTATGAAATATTATCTTTTTTTTTTTTTTATGGAAAAATTAAAGCGATTACAAAATATGCTACTTTTGACTCTTTTATAATAATTTAAAAAAAGTAGACATTAGATATCAAATGATGGTTAAATGAAATTATTTCATATAATGATATGTTCCTTTAATGTGTAATATGAATTATAGACTTCACTTAAAAATATAGTTTATCATGTTAATTAATTCAGATGTTGAGAATTTCATATAAATTAATCCGTAGAACTGGGTTTGGCAACATCTGAATCTACAATAGTAATTAGATAAGAACATTATAAGTATAGTAATTTCGAGGTGCAATCCCAACAAGGACATATTAAGGTTTATACTCTATTTGTATTGATTAGGCTTTCAGTAATTTTGTTCAACAAAAATCAGAACACCATTCAAATTCAGTTTTTTTCGAGCCAAGTTCGAGTCCATACAAAAAAGACTCAGATCTCATGCTCTAGCATTAGTAGCCGTGGATTTACATTTTTGTTCATAATAAATTTTTATTACCACAAAATTATTATTAATAAACAGCAAAATAATGACAGCTACATTCTACCCCTTCAAATGTATTCGTCTGAAATTGTGTCTTTTACAATATTTTTTATGACATCATTTTAGGCTTGTTTTAGGAATTGGCTCATTTTTTACATCCCTACTTATTGTATCTTTTACGCCATGATATTTTTATTAAGTGCAAGGAGAAGGCGGGAGCGAGACTTATGTATAAATAAGAATGTAAATAATAACTGGTAACTCTGACAATCTGATGAATGTTGAGAGGGAAGCAGCTTGAGCTGTCATGACGTTTTACTGAGCTAATAGCTGCTATTCTCCTTTATATATACAAATGAGGACATCAATAATAAATAATAACATTATGTATGTAAACCATAGATGAGAGGCAGAAAATTATAAATTTCTAACTAATAATTATACGAGGACTTGAGCCCTTTTTGTTTACATTTTATTTGCTTTATTAACCTTTATGCGAGATCTTTACAATCAGGTAGATGTTCTTCCCTCAGTAATAAAGAAAAAATGATAACAGCTTTGGAAAACAAAAAGTACTGTTCCAAGAGCCAACTCCACAAATCTCGCACGCGGCATTTTGCATATTATTTACATTCCTATGTATAAACTATAGTTAGGAATGTACATTGATTTAAAAAAACAGCGATTTTTAAGCGTGGGAGTAGCCCCTTCCCTTTATTAAGTCAAAAATGACATGGTAATCATGGAAGCCAGCTTATTTACTGTCGGTATAACACTATGAACATAGCTGTGACAGCCTTGCCGCAGGCTCATGACAGCTACTCTTAGACTTATAGTAATTAATTAAATTAAATTGATGTTTTAGAAAGATATTACTCAAATCAAAGTTGTATATATTACTTTAAATAAACAGGAAATTTTCCAAATTTCAAAATCGTTACATTAGTTTTGGATTTATTGATATTTCTATTAAAATTTCACTATTTGTATTAACTTATAAGAAAAATAAGTACATATATACTAATTACTGCTCTGAATATATAATTATCTTCAAGTTTTTAGTTTGATAAAAATGATTATTTATTCATTAACAAAATAAAGCTTTAGGTTTTTAGATATTTGCATATATATATATATATATATATTTTTTTTTGAGATAATCATTATGAAATTTCATCTTATTTTATTTTTTTATGGAAAAATTTAAGTGATTACAAAATGTGTTACTTTTGACTGTTTGAAGTTTTTATTATAGTTTTAAATGATAATTAAATTGTTGAATAAAAAAAAGTAGCCACTAGACGGTTAAATAAAATCATTTCATTTAATTGTACGTGTTTCTTAAATATGTAATATGAATTATAGAATTCACTTATGTGTAAAAGTGTAGTCATCTTGAAATTAAAAATTCTGACAAAGGCACATTGAGGTTTATACTATATTAGTATTGATTAAATAATAATTAATATTCGAGTCAAGTCCGAGTCTATCCCAAAATGACTCAGGTCTCATGCTATGGCATTAGTTGCTACAAATTTAATGTTCTATCCTTTACAAATTTTTAATGCCACTCAATAATTTTAATAATCTATTCCTAAGTAAAACATCAAAATAATAAGTTAAATTCCGCCCCTTCATATGTAACCGGCTGAAATTCTACCTTAATTCAAGGGTACCATATTTATTTTTGACATTATCTCGGGTATGCGTGTCAGATGGACCCTTTTTATACATCACTGGTGATATTATTGTAACTTTTATAATAGATAATATAATATACATATAATAAGAATTATTATGTCAAAAGAAAAAGGAAAACAACTTGATTTATGAATGATGAAATAATATTATGTAGGGTTTCAACTAACAGGCATTTTGAGAACTACTCGTACGCTTAAAACTCGCCGTTTTTTACATCCCTACTCATAACTAGGAATGTAAATAATATGCAAAAGGTGTGTGTAAAATGAAAAGAAAGAGAAAATCAACCTGGTAACTGACAATTTGATGAATGTTGAGAGGGAAGCAGCTTGAGCTGTCATGACGTCTTACTGACCTACAAGCTGCTATTCTCCTTTATATATACAAATGAAGACATCAATAATAAACAATAGCATTATGTATACCATAGAGGAGAGGCAGAAAATTAACACAAATTAATGTCAGAAAATTATATATCTTCAGCCTACAAGTCGTAAACTAACTATTATTACGAGAACATGAGACCTTTTTTAACACTGTATTTGCTAGTGTAGATGTTCTCCCATCAGTAATAAAGAAAAAATGATAACAGCTTTGGAAAACAAAAAGTACTGTTCGAAGAGCCAACTCCACAAAATCTCGTACGCGGCGTTTTGCATATTATTAATAGGAATGTAAATTATATGCAAATCGGGCTTGTAATAAAAAAAAGAAAGAGAAAATCTACCTGGCAACCCTGACAATTTAATGAATGTTGTGGGGGGAAGCAGCTTGAGCTGTCATGACGTTTTATTGAGCTACAAGTTGCCATTTTCCTTTATATAAGTATACAAATGAAAACATCAAACCACAAACATTACAATACGTTACTCCAGATTCATTATTATATTCACAAATATCATTAACTCCATTCTCCTCAATGAATGATATCCATTTTTTAATTTTTCCTTTGTTCCTCTCCATGATATAATCTTTGCAGACTGTTCTTTTCTTGTAAAACATTATGTTAGGGTAAAGTTAGGAATGTAAATCATATGCAATTCGGGCGTGTGATAAAAAAGTGGAGTTGGCTCTTCAAGCAGGTCTTTTTGTTTTCCGAAGCTGTCATCATTTTTCCTTTATTTCTGAGGGGAGAACATCTACCTGATAGTAAAGATGTCGCATGAAGGAATATATGCATTAAGTTTAATAAAGCAAATAAAATGTAAACAAAAAGGGCTCAAGTCCTCGTATAACTATTATTAGTTAAAAATATATAATTTCCTGACATTAATTTCAGTTAATTTTCTTCCTCTCATCTATGTTATTATTTATTGTTGTATATATAATGGAGAATAGCAGCTTGTATCTCAGTAAAACGTCATGACAGCTCAAGCTGTTTCTCCCCTCGACATTCCTTAAATTGTCAGAGTTGCCAGGTTGATTTTCTCTTTCTTTGTTTATAACACGCCCGAATTGCATATGATTTACATTACTAGGTAAAGTTGATGTTACCTTCTTAAAGGAAAAAAAATGATACAGCTTCGGAAAACAAAAAGACCTGTTTGAAGAGCCAACTCCACTTTTTTATTACATGTCCGATTTGCATATGATTTACATCCTAATTATTAACATTCCTACTCATAACCAATATAGATATTACTTTAAATAAACAGGGAATTTTTTAAATTTCAAAATCAGTACATTAGTTTTGGATTTATTGCTATTTTTGTTAAAATTTCATTTTTTGTATTAATTTTAAAGAAAAATAAGTACATAAATACTAATCTCTGCTCTAAATACACATATAATTATCTTCAAGTTTTTAGTTTGATAATAATTGCTATTCAATTAGTGACAAAATAAAGCCTTAAATTTTTAGATATTTGCATTTCTTAAAAACAATGATCGAATATTTAATAATGATATTTACAATTATTCTACCCTTTCGAAATGTCTTCAAATGAAACATTTTATAGGATAGACGTATAAACATTTTACTTCGAGCAATTTTTTTTCCATAAAGTCACTTTTTTGAGAGATATTAACATTAAGAAAGTTTTCAACCAAAATTGAAGGAAAGGTTGTGTGACATTATCGTAAATTTTATAATAGATAATATAATATACATATAATAAGAATTATTATGTCAAAAGGAAAAGGAAAACAGCTTGATGATTTATGAATGATGAAAGAGTATTATGTAGAGTTTGAACTAACAGACATTTTGAGAACTACTCGTATGCTTAAAACTCGCCGTTTTTAACATCTCTAGGAATGTAAATTTCAAGCAAAATCTCGCATGCAAGATTTCTTGAATGTGCACTTTGAACAGTACTTTTTGTTTTCCAATGCTGTTATCATTTTTCCTTTTTTACTGAGGGGAGAATATCAACCTGATAGTAAAGATCTCGCATAATTTGTGTAATACGTGTAATACTTTGCTGAAAAACAATCAATTATTTCAATAAAATTCCTGTTGGAATGAATCGTCGAATATCGATGTGAACATGTTTGGATTTACCACCGTGATTTCAATTC
The DNA here is from genome assembly GCA_963680855.1 of Lepeophtheirus nordmannii. Taxonomy (NCBI): domain Eukaryota; kingdom Metazoa; phylum Arthropoda; class Copepoda; order Siphonostomatoida; family Caligidae; genus Lepeophtheirus; species Lepeophtheirus nordmannii. Next base: position 7,513,765 of record OY804526.1, on the reverse strand, counting down.
TCCGTTCATCAATGTGTTCCACTAATCCCTCGTTTCCTACTATGAGTAGGCAATCGCTCTAAGGACTTCTCCAGATCTTTCGTCCCACGAAGAGTTGCCAAATGCTCTAATGGCCATCTTAAACTATAATAAGTATTAAATGTTAGAAAAAAAATCTATAGTTTCATAATAAATATTAATTATATTAACTGTAGGATTTAAGATTTTTGGGATGTTTCCCTGAATTCTTCCACTACTTAGATAATTTCAGTATGGTCCTTGTATATCTCCAATTTTGTTGGAGTCCGAGTTTTATCTTATGATCATCGAATCTCTCATCCCCTTCATCGTATTTAAAGAACTTGCAATCGTGGATTCTTTTGATATTTTTTTCAGTTATATGTATCCCTTGTTCCTCTCAATTACATGCAGACATTTACTTTTGAGTGATACAAGTGTAATATGATATGATTGTGAAAATATTATTTCCTTCAACTTATTTCCTAATCTTGGACAACACTTCTTTACTTTCCAATGCCGCAGTAAGAAGGAACAGATTTTTCAATATAGAGCATGAACTTGACAACATGAGAATGAATAACGATATTGAAGGAAACAAGCCTCTTGGTCTTATTAGTAATGAAATAAGAATTGTCTTCAATTCTGTTCCTTGAATAAATCTCTATATTTATCTCGTGAGTTTTTGCGTTTTTGGTCTTGTTAGTGATGGAATTAAAAATATCAGGATTGTCTTCAATTACCTACGTTCTTTTAATTAATTTCTATATTTATTTCGTGATTACAACTTTAAACATGTTGTATAATGTTTAATTTTCTCAAGGCTTCTGTTCCAAATTCATTGAGATGTCATTTCATTAATCCGGAATCCTCGTTATAACTTTAAAAAATTTCATCTCCATTATTAGCAATCAAAAATTTTACAATAATTCGATTAGATAATTTATTTACTCTTACTTTATATATGAATTTATCAAGTTGTTAATCGTTTATTAACGATTTGAAATATAAAGGAATTTCTTTTTTAGTATTGAAGTACATTCAGTTACAATTAAGTATGAAATTCAATTTCTTTTGCATGACCACTAGGGTGATCCGTCTGCCCCCTATCGCACGGATTTTTCTGGCTATTTTTTCAGTGTTGAGGCTACTCGTGATAAACACCCCTGTAAAATTTCAGAGCGATTGGTCAATGATAAACCCATGCACAAATTGATTGAAAATTGCCACTTTTTATGATATTTAAGATAAAGTTGCTTATTGCTAGGCTATCCAATACCTTGAACAATTTTTATTTTTATTGCATTTTCTTAGAATTTTGGTACTTAGATTCGCTTAATTTTTGATAAAACAATCCGCTGTAAATCCGTGTATATCCGCTTCTCATTTATCCGAACCTCTTTTATCCGTCACATCCTTCAATTTAGTGAAATTTCATGAATATTGTTTTAAAAATACACCTTTTCAAAACTTTTGATTTTGTTGTGATTTTCTCTCCGGTTGATGGGTATTTTTAGACAGCTTTTGTAATCATTTTCATAGAAAAGAAAAATCTTATTGATTATACTTTTTTCTTGAATTGTTGGAATTCTTGCCTTTTCATAGAACGTCATCACTTGTAAAGCTACAAGCTTGGCAGCTTCAAAATGTACACTTGGTACAATCTTTGGAAAGCTCTCAGACTTCAACTTTTCTAAGTTTGCAATAAAACAGTTAATTATGTCTTGGTAACTTGGTAGCTTGGAGCCCAAAAGTGTAGGGTTGTCTCCATGATGACGCAGTAGTATGCTGTCTTTTTTACAAGCTCTGGTATTCATTCCAAAAAAATTAATAACCGGTTACAAGCACTTAGCACAATTCTCATCTGAAAAAAATAAGTGTTAAAGTTCATAACAGACTAGTTAAAAAATTTGTACTACTGCAATTATACTGAATCAAAACTGTTTTTATACAAACCTCTTACAAAAAGACTTCCTTTTAAACTTATATTTCACTTTTTATTGACTTTAATAGAACAACTCTTTAATACCTTACCTAAATAATAAACATAATTAAACTTGACAAATAAAGCTTAATAAAAAAAGTCAACAAAATTTAACGCTGCATAAAAAATGAATGAAAAAGCTTAAAGACTAATGCACTAAATCTTATTATACTTGTATCTTGTATAGCTTGTATCTGAATTTTCTATTCAGCTTCTTTTTAGAATAATGACTGCAGTAATATTTAGCTGCTAAATCAATTGTCAAAAATAACATGCTATAGTGAAAGTTTTCTTCAATTTGAATTTAAAAGTAAAAAAAGTTAAAATCTTTACTAAATTTTGGAAAAAAATAGTATCAACCATCAACAGCTTTCTGTAGAATTGAATATGCTATCTTTATATTCTACAAAATATGATCTATTTTTGAATTACTCATCAAGGCATCAAGTAAAGTATTCAATTCATGTAAATGTACTCAATTGGGAGTCCTTGCTTATAAGGAATAATCGTCAGGAAACACTGCTTAAAAAATCTGTTGTTCTTATAGAATTATTCTAAAGTTAAATTATCAAAATAAAACTTGCTTCCTAAAATGGCTTTAAGATTTTTTACTGCAAAATAAACAAAAAGAAAAATTGTTCAAACGATCTTTAAAAACTACATTCGGTTTATAATAACTTAATTAATGTGACTGGCTGCATCTTAAATAGTAGAAATAACACCCAAACTGAACATAATCATTAAGTTTTAAACTCATCATTTTAAACTCACTTGTGGATATAAATGCGGTGACGGATAAAAGAAGTTACGATAAACGAGGGTTGATTACCAAAGGATACACTATATTTAAAACAACTTGTTATTAAATTCAAAGTTTGAAAATAAAATTTTTTATTAGAGTCTAAAGTTTTAAAGATATTGTTTGACTTATCTAAAGATATAATTTAGCTCACTATTTCTTAAAAATCATCAAAAATTGAAAATTTTCAATCAATTTGTGCATGGGTTTTCCGTTGACTAATCGCTCTGAAATTTTACAGAGATGCTTATTACAAGTAGTTTCAACACTGAAAAAATAGCCAGATGTCTAGCTTGAATTTTTCGTTTTTGAGGGGCAGACGGATCACCCTAATGACCACCACGGGTATGTTTGCAGGAGTCCAATCGTTGAACCCAGTTTTCTACCACTTTTTCGCATAAATCGACCAAAATTGCAGAAATTTCGCGTTCATTATTTGCTTTCAGCTCCTTTAGTGTTGCTGGGTTGTTGGTGTAGACCAATGACTTTTCATGGCCCTATAGAAAATAGTCCAAAGGCGTCAAATCGAATGAGCGAGGCGGCCAATTGACTGGTTCATTTCTGGAAATAACACGTTCAGCAAATTTACTCTTCAATAAATCGATTGTATTGGTTGCCGTGTGGCAAGTCTTGTTGAAACCACATGTCATTTAAGGGATTTCTCTCTAGGTCAAAACAAAGACTGGAAATGGAATTTGCATTAAATACACTAGCGGATCATAATTTTTTAATTCATAATATGAGTATACTTCTAGGCTTAAATTGAAGTTGAATTTGGAAAATGGGCCAAAAAAGCTAAAAAAAGTAGGGTCCGATATCTTGAAAACTATAGAACCCTTGAAAAAAAAATTATAGATTTGAAATTAGCGTGTGCAATTATTACGAAGATATATAGATAGGAACGTAAAAAATATGCAAAATGGGCTACTAAAAAAAAGAAGAGAAAATCAACCTGGTAACTCTGACAATTAGACGAATGTTGAGAGGGAAGCAGCTTGAGCTGTCATGACGTCTTACTGACCTACAAGCTTCTATTCTCCATGATATATACAAATGAAGACATCAATAATAAATAATAACATTATGTCTACCATAGATAAGAGGCAGAAAATTAACTCAAGTTCATGTCAGAAAATTATATATTTTTCTAATATTTATTATCCTACTTTAAATTTTGCTCCATGACTGAACTAAAGTTATAGTTTTATATGCATAATTTGAATTAAGCGAATCGACATTCATGGTGATATTAAGACGCATGAGTACGTATAAATCAGCAGCTGACAAAAATGTATATTGTAAAGTATCCTGTTTGTGGAATATTGCTGTAACAATACATGGAACTTATAAAGTTAAAGGACCGAGGATTGAAAGCGTTATTTAACTTTATTTATCTCAAAAACTTTAATATTTGTATGATAGGAATGTAAAACTTTGTAGATGAAAAGATATGGAACTTATTATTTCCCTTAGGATAAATTAAAACAAGTAGATTGAAAAAAGTTGAAACGTACTTGAAGGTAGTGGTGATGATTTAATGCGAGTCCACGTAGAATCCATGAATAAAGGGTTCGGAAGGGTGGCAGGAGGTGCAGCAGGAAGATTTCCCCTTTGAAGTAACTACTGTTGCCAAACTTTGGACTCTTAATTGTACAATGAGTTTTTCCAACTTGAACTTAGAAGAGATACATATGCTCATCGCTGCTAATGCTGCAAGTGCGGCAGCACAGCTTCAACAAAAGCAGAACTTAAGTTCCGGTCGAACTTCAATATCTGGATGGACTCCTCCTTCGGGCAAGAGTAGTTTTTCCAACGGGGTGGGTATTTCCCCTAGTTCTTAGTGAATTTGGATATAAAGCGCTCTATGTGTTACAGGTTGGTGTTATGAGCTCTGGAGGTGCCTTAGATCCTCAAAGCCAGTCCAAATACCATCAACTTCTCTCAGTCATCGAAGAGATGAGCAAAGACATTCGGCCGACCTACGCTGGTTCAAAGTCATCAGCGGAGAGATTGAAGCGAGGTATCATTTTTGCCCGTATCCTAGTTCGGGAGTGCCTCGTTGAAACGGAACGTTCTGCTCGGACTTAATTTCCATTAATTCCCCTCTCATCCGTGCCTTGGTTCTTTCGTCTTATCTTTACTATGTTCGACCTCGGCCTCACTCTCCCTCCCAGTCCACCCAGTCCACCCAGTCCACCCATCTAATTATTCATGAATAAAGACCTTGAAAATAAATTCAATAGTTGTTCGGTGCTTTAATCCATGCGGGTTGAGACTTGAGAGGAAGAAGTACTTTGTCCTTTGTCTCCTTTGTCTGTGTTGGGGGGGAGGGAGGGAAATGAGAGAGGAGGAGGAGGAGGAGGAGCAGGAGGAGGAGTCGAGTGTGGAAGGTAGGTAGGAAGGTAAGTAAGGAAGGAAGGAAGTTGTTAGTTGAGCTGAGCTGTTCGGGCCCCCTACCCCCACCCCTCACAGTGTCTTGGTTCTTCTTGAAGCTAGGAGAGAGAATGAGTGGGACTCACAGCCCTGAGTGGTGTGGATTTCAGAATAAGCCGTGGGTTCCCCGTCACATCCCTTTGAGTAGGGAGTCCAGTCGTGATGATCTCGTATCAATGAGTCCGGATCCGATTTTCGAGTATGAGGAGAGGTTTCGGGTGGATAGGCGTAAACTAGAGCTTATGATTTTGCGTAAGTTGCATTCATTTTGCTTTTGATAGCCTATGATGACTTGTTGAATTCGCTTTAAGAGAAACTGGAACATATCCAAGAGTCGGCGGCAGATTTCTTTAATCGGGTGAGACCTTCTACTAAATCTTTCTTTGGATTTATAAATTTGATATATTGTGTTTGAATGTCCGATGGACGACATCTAAGCTTTCTTTCATAAGTTAGATTGAGTACGAAACGAATACGACGATTATATGGCCTTCAAGATTAAAAATTGGAGCTAAATCTAAAAAGGATCCACACATTCGTGTTGGGGGTCCTGAGAAATTAGTGAAAGAGGCAAAATGTCGCATAATGGAATTTCTTGATAATAAAACTAACAGAGTAACTATGAAAATGGATGTTTCTTATACAGATCATTCTCACGTCATAGGGAAAGGTGGTAATACTATTAGAAGAGTTATGGCTGAGACAAGTTGCCATATCCATTTTCCTGACTCAAATCGTAGTAACCCTAATGAAAAGAGTAATCAAGTTTCGATTGCAGGTCTTTTAAATCTAGTAACTTCATCAACTATAAAAAACGACTTACTCCTTAGGTGAAGTTGAGGGAGTAGAGAGAGCTAGGGCTCGAGTTCGTGAGCTGACGCCTTTGGTTTTCAATTTTGATTTGCCAGTTATTCCTAGTCTACAGTCAACTCCTGACCCTTTAGATCCATATTTGAGAGCAATTCAGGATCAATATAACATTCAAGTAAGCTCAATAGTAGAGTTGTTTCTATGTGTTATTTGTGTTTTTCTAGGTTATGTTCCGCCAGAAACAAAAAAACTTCCATACAACAACTGTAGTTGTTAAGGGATGTGAGTGGGAGGGGTCTCGTGTGAAAGAAGCAACTCTTTTGCTTATCGATCATTTGTGTCAAACATCAATTAACGTTCATGTATCAATGAATATGGAAATTTCTCCTCAACATCATTCCATTGTGTTAGGCAAAGTAGTCTTTGTTAAAATTTTGTTGTAAATATTCTGTAAACATAAGTTTTTTCTCCGTCAGGGAAACATTACTTTAAAGGTGATTATGCAGCGAACAAATACTACCATTCTGTTTCCCGACGCTGGAGATCCTAACATACCATCTATTCGAAAAGGTTCGGTCACAATTACTGGAGCAATTCATAATGTTTATTTAGCTAGACAACAACTAATGGTAAGTGATATTTTAGCACCTACTAGTAGTGGAAGCTCACTCTGCTTTCAAGTGATAACTTTCCTAGAGGGTATTTTTAGTAATCGTCGATATGTTTTCATTTAAACTATTAAAATTATAAAATTTCAGGGTCCCACGAGTTTATTCGGTCCAATAACTCATAATAATTCTATTGTTGGTTATGAGTAGGAATGTTAATAATATGCAAAACGCCGCGTACGAGATTTTGTGGAGTTGGCTCTTCGAACAGTACTTTTTGTTTTCCAAAGCTGTTATCATTTTTCCTTTATTACTGAGGGGAGAACATCTACACTAGCAAATACAATGTTAAAAAAGGTCTCATGTTCTCGTAATAATAGTTAGTTTACGACTTGTAAGCTGAAGATATATAATTTTCTGACATTAATTTGTGTTAATTTTCTGCCTCTCCTCTATGGTATACATAATGCTATTGTTTATTATTGATGTCTTCATTTGTATATATAAAGGAGAATAGCAGCTTGTAGGTCAGTAAGACGTCATGACAGCTCAAGCTGCTTCCCTCTCAACATTCATCAAATTGTCAGTTACCAGGTTGATGATTTTCTCTTTCTTTTCATTTTACACACACCTTTTGCATATTATTTACATTCCTAGTTATGAGTAGGGATGTAAAAAACGGCGAGTTTTAAGCGTACGAGTAGTTCTCAAAATGCCTGTTAGTTGAAACCCTACATAATATTATTTCATCATTCATAAATCAAGTTGTTTTCCTTTTTCTTTTGACATAATAATTCTTATTATATGTATATTATATTATCTATTATAAAAGTTACAATAATATCACCAGTGATGTATAAAAAGGGTCCATCTGACACGCATACCCGAGATAATGTCAAAAATAAATATGGTACCCTTGAATTAAGGTAGAATTTCAGCCGGTTACATATGAAGGGGCGGAATTTAACTTATTATTTTGATGTTTTACTTAGGAATAGATTATTAAAATTATTGAGTGGCATTAAAAATTTGTAAAGGATAGAACATTAAATTTGTAGCAACTAATGCCATAGCATGAGACCTGAGTCATTTTGGGATAGACTCGGACTTGACTCGAATATTAATTATTATTTAATCAATACTAATATAGTATAAACCTCAATGTGCCTTTGTCAGAATTTTTAATTTCAAGATGACTACACTTTTACACATAAGTGAATTCTATAATTCATATTACATATTTAAGAAACACGTACAATTAAATGAAATGATTTTATTTAACCGTCTAGTGGCTACTTTTTTTTATTCAACAATTTAATTATCATTTAAAACTATAATAAAAACTTCAAACAGTCAAAAGTAACACATTTTGTAATCACTTAAATTTTTCCATAAAAAAATAAAATAAGATGAAATTTCATAATGATTATCTCAAAAAAAAAATATATATATATATATATATATATGCAAATATCTAAAAACCTTAAGCTTTATTTTGTTAATGAATAAATAATCATTTTTATCAAACTAAAAACTTGAAGATAATTATATATTCAGAGCAGTGATTAGTATATATGTACTTATTTTTCTTATAAGTTAATACAAATAGTGAAATTTTAATAGAAATATCAATAAATCCAAAACTAATGTAACGATTTTGAAATTTGGAAAATTTCCTGTTTATTTAAAGTAATATATACAACTTTGATTTGAGTAATATCTTTCTAAAACATCAATTTAATTTAATTAATTACTATAAGTCTAAGAGTAGCTGTCATGAGCCTGCGGCAAGGCTGTCACAGCTATGTTCATAGTGTTATACCGACAGTAAATAAGCTGGCTTCCATGATTACCATGTCATTTTTGACTTAATAAAGGGAAGGGGCTACTCCCACGCTTAAAAATCGCTGTTTTTTTAAATCAATGTACATTCCTAACTATAGTTTATACATAGGAATGTAAATAATATGCAAAATGCCGCGTGCGAGATTTGTGGAGTTGGCTCTTGGAACAGTACTTTTTGTTTTCCAAAGCTGTTATCATTTTTTCTTTATTACTGAGGGAAGAACATCTACCTGATTGTAAAGATCTCGCATAAAGGTTAATAAAGCAAATAAAATGTAAACAAAAAGGGCTCAAGTCCTCGTATAATTATTAGTTAGAAATTTATAATTTTCTGCCTCTCATCTATGGTTTACATACATAATGTTATTATTTATTATTGATGTCCTCATTTGTATATATAAAGGAGAATGGCAGCTATTAGCTCAGTAAAACGTCATGACAGCTCAAGCTGCTTCCCTCTCAACATTCATCAGATTGTCAGAGTTACCAGTTATTATTTACATTCTTATTTATACATAAGTCTCGCTCCCGCCTTCTCCTTGCACTTAATAAAAATATCATGGCGTAAAAGATACAATAAGTAGGGATGTAAAAAATGAGCCAATTCCTAAAACAAGCCTAAAATGATGTCATAAAAAATATTGTAAAAGACACAATTTCAGACGAATACATTTGAAGGGGTAGAATGTAGCTGTCATTATTTTGCTGTTTATTAATAATAATTTTGTGGTAATAAAAATTTATTATGAACAAAAATGTAAATCCACGGCTACTAATGCTAGAGCATGAGATCTGAGTCTTTTTTGTATGGACTCGAACTTGGCTCGAAAAAAACTGAATTTGAATGGTGTTCTGATTTTTGTTGAACAAAATTACTGAAAGCCTAATCAATACAAATAGAGTATAAACCTTAATATGTCCTTGTTGGGATTGCACCTCGAAATTACTATACTTATAATGTTCTTATCTAATTACTATTGTAGATTCAGATGTTGCCAAACCCAGTTCTACGGATTAATTTATATGAAATTCTCAACATCTGAATTAATTAACATGATAAACTATATTTTTAAGTGAAGTCTATAATTCATATTACACATTAAAGGAACATATCATTATATGAAATAATTTCATTTAACCATCATTTGATATCTAATGTCTACTTTTTTTAAATTATTATAAAAGAGTCAAAAGTAGCATATTTTGTAATCGCTTTAATTTTTCCATAAAAAAAAAAAAAAGATAATATTTCATAATGATTCTCTCATATTGTATATATATAATTATATCATGAAAACTGAGCATTTAATTAATCGAAAAGGAATTATGATTCCAAATTATATTTTCATGAACAAACCCCAAAAATTAAAAGAAAGTGATAATACGAAGAAAATGTACGTTGACGAAATAGATATTATTACAATTTTATATATTTCAGATATAATTTAAAAGAATATATCATAATTCATAGTTACCATATCATTTTTGACGTCATCAAGGGGAGGGGCTACACGCACACTTAAAAATCGTTGTTTTTTACATCACTATAAAAAGGCTAAATATCTATTTTTAATAAAATCTAAATTACAGATCAGCCTACTATTTTTTTTCATGCTAACTGAACTGGCTCAGTACCCGTTTAATGAAGTTATGATTCACTGTTAAAATAAACGGATGGTAAGGTAACTAAAAGAATTGCTATTGTCAAGAGCTTAAAAACTTTAGGGATTTTTTCTTGTAAGTTTTGCGTTTATTGCAAGGCTTCCTGATATTTAATATTTTTCTCTCTGGAGCCAGAAGACACGTCTTGTTAGAGAATTATTTTTTAAATAACTTAAGTTTAGCAAGTGATAAGTCTTTTGACCCTGTGTACTTGTAAATAGACAAGTGAAAATAGAGTAAACATGACAAAATGTATGCTGAGGCGTAGAGTATAGGTTCTAAGTACTTTTTAATGTGCTCCCTGTGTGTAAAATGTATACCAAATTAAAATACAGTAATACCCCCTACTCACGAAATTAATTTGTTCTAGAAATCGTTTCGTGAAGTGAAAATTACTTATGTTGAAACGCTTTTTACCATATAGATGTGCAATTCAGTTACAAGGCCCTACAAAATAGACATCTATATAATAAACCCTCAAGTTTGTCTGTGTGTCCGTAACCCCTCGTATCTCCGGAACCCCTTACCCTATGGTCATGAAATTTTGTATGCGTAATCTACACGTCATATGGAAGATTTCTACGGAAAATTTTTTCGAGAAATGGAAAAAAAAATTTTCTCAATTTTTTTTTTCAAAATTTTTCAAAAATTTTTGTCGCTCCAAATTTTTTGGCGGAAAAATTTTCGGCCTTTCAATTTTTCTTTAGGATTTTTTTTTCGCGATTTTATGATACGCGAAGTGTGCACCAATTGCGAGTTTATTATAAATTACATAATGGATCAAAACCTGTAACAGATACATGTTAACATTAAATTACTGCGCATTTAACATTAAAATGGGAGGTGTACATAATGTTAAGAATAAATTTTTTTGGTTCTTTTTTACATTTATTTTTCTCTTCTTTTAACTCTTTCCGTTCCCACCTTTCACTTTCTTCGATTCAGATTCACTCTCAGTAATGGTTTTTGCCTGACACTTAGTAAAAACCGATCCAAGGTCTTTTGGATTTAACTATCTTTCATAAATATGCTTGACAAACATCATTACAGTGACTGATAGCTAGAAATGTAAATTTCAAGCAAGTCGGGCTTGTAAGAATCAAAGAAAGAGAAAATCAACCTGGTAACTCTGACAATTTTTTGAATGTTGAGAGGGAAGCAGCTTTGAACTGTCATTATGTTTAACTGAGCTATAAGCTGCTATTCTCCTTTATATATACAAATGAAGACATCAATAATAAACAATAACATTATGTATACCCTAGGTGTGAGGCAGAAATTTAACTCAAATTTATGTCAGAAAATTATATATTTTTAGCTAATAAGTCATAAACTAATTATAATTATTACAGGGAATTGGACTTGAGCCCTTTTTGTTATTGTATTTGCTTTGTTAACCTAAATACTCTTATTCCTTTCGACTTCAAGCCTTAAATATGGTTAGTATATGCAAGAAGTGTAATCGAAATAACTCCTTGAGACCTCTTTCTCCGGCAATGTAGCTAAATTAGACTCTAAAATTACCCAGCATGCATAATCATAATCAATACATATTTTTTATTCAGTACTAGATTGAAACAATATAATAGCATATGATTAAGACTTTTAATGACTTAAATTTTTCCATAAAAAAATAAAATAAGATGAAATTTCATAATGATTATCTCAAAAAAAAAAAATATATATATATATATATATATATTTTTATACAAGAAAAACTGAACATTGATTCGGAAAACCAATGTAATTCCAATTTAAGTTTTCATAAATAAACACAAAAAAAATAGATTAAATTGATTATACGATGAAAATGTGCGTTATTATTACAACTTTAAAGTTTTCAAATATAATTTAAAAGAAAAAAGTAATAACTGTCAGGGAATTAATTACATTGAAATCGACTACTATAACAGGTCATTGAATCGATTGCATATGTTATTAAAAAACTAGAAACATCAAAAACAAATAAAAGAAAAAATATTCCATAAAAATGGAATAATAAAGTTCATGAAGACCAATATACACAAGATGAGAGAATTTTAATTATGATATTAGAAAAAAGCACGTCCCCTCATCATGCAAAAGCCCCTCTCAGAATCAAATCACAATTGACGATTGGAGCGTTTTAGTACAAGCCAAAATTCTTCAAGTCGATGCTTATCACGGCAAAAATATTCTTCAACTGGATGTATCGGGCATTCTTATTACTATCCATTTTTGAATGTTTCAAGTGGAATATCTTTTCGACTATTGTCATACTTGAAGTCCTTAGTCTCGTCCCTTGTTATAAATCTATACTTTTCGTAAATATCCCATTTTATTTTGAAAATTCTGACTCGACTTAAGAGCTCCAATGATTTAACAAGAATAGACGGATTTACCGGCGTAGTTCTCTATAAATTGGATGTAATTTTGATGTCCTCCGACTGAAAGTGGGATAATACATGAAGCAATGAATTACGATAGGTCAGAGGTGAAGTCAGATGTATTTGAAGTCGAGAAATGGCATGGTCTTAATGTCATCAGACTCGTATCCTTGACAAATTTTCAAACGTTGCTATCTCTATTGTTTGCGACCCAAGTTTCTGAATCAAATCCTCAGGCATTTTTTACTTAATTTAGAAATACACTTGTTTTTAAATTGAATAGAACTGGGTCATAAAAGACGAAGTTTGAAAAGACAAGTGTTGCCAACAACCGTCCTTTGCGTGCATGTCAGCTGGACCCTTTTTATAGAGCACTGGTTATTACACTTCAATCACTCAAAAGTATGTAAATGACTGCATGTGTTTGAGAGGAACAAGGGATACATATAACTGAAGAAAATGTCAACAGAATCAATAATTCACGATTGCAAGTTCTTTAAATACGATGAAGGGGATGAGGGATTCAATGATCATCAGATGGAACTCTGATTCCAACAAAATTGGAGATTTATAATGGCCATGAACATCAGCCTATTATGAAATTATTGCTCTATTTTTAACATTTGATATTTGTTATGGTTTATGTTGGTCATCACAGCATTTGGCAACTCTTCGTAGGACGATAGATTTGGAGAAGTCCTTAGAGGGATTGCCTGCTCATAGTAGGAAACGAGGGATTAGTCCATAAAGGCAATGTCGAACACATTGATGAACGGAGAATTGAAATCTCTTTCGTGAATCATAACATGTTCACATCGATATTCGACGATTCATTCCTATAGGCATTTTATTGAAATAATTGATTGTTTTTCAACAGAGTATTACACAAATTATGCGAGATCTTTACTATCGGGTAGATATTCTCCCCTCAGTAATAAAGGAAATATGATAACAGCATTGGAAAACAAAGTATTGTTCTAAGTGTCAACCCCAAAAAATCTCGAACTCGGATTATGCTTCAAATTTACATTCCTTGTTGAAACCCTACATAACATAATATTATTTCATTAAGTTATTTCTTCTGTCGTAATTCTTTGAATACTTCTTATAGTTATTACAATCAAATACTGAGATAATATTAGCTCCAATTGGACTTATTAAACCTTCTACGAGAAGTGTTGACCTTCCGCCTAGTTGATGTAAAAAAAGTATGGTTCCTATTTTTCTGAGGCTTAGGCATACTAAATGCCAATACCATGTACGAGATATGGAAGTGTTCCTCAAGAGCCATTCAATTAATGATGATTCAAGATTTTGTTAACATGTCTGTTTCTTGCGCACTCTACAAAATCCGAATTTTGTCGAGTTCTTGGAGAAATACACCGGGAAAACACGTTCCTTTTCGCTATTCAATGAGCAAGTCATTGGGATCGGAGATTAAGGTTGTTCTCTCTATGGTAGTTAAGGAAATAAACAGAAAAGATATATTACTGGCTGTGGATGAGACCAATGACCCCAAAGATCGTACTATTGGACTACTTTATGGGCATTTCTGAGCTCGAGCTTGCCTCCTAAATTTGAGTCATTTTGCCAATACCAATATTTGGGCGATTGAAAAGGATGCTATCAATAGTCTTATTAGCACTGTTGGGTCTAATTTTAATAAGAATGGTTATCACCGATGGAGCATGTTACTGCATTAAGGCGGCTGAGAAACACGATTGTAGGGTTCCTATATTGATGAATATTACATGCAATTGTGGAAAATATATGCAGTGACTGTATAATAAATACATCTTATGATTTTTAATGAGTTCGAAACTGAATGTGCTCATATATTTTGTATACATATCAATAATATTGAAATTTAAACGAAATACTTTTATTTAAAGTTAAGATCAACCCTCTAATATGTATGTTGTGAAGGGTGCTGAAAAATGTATGTGATGTATATTATTTAATCAGTGATAAAGTATAGGAAAAATCTAATATATATATATATAAGATATATTAGGTTGGGGAAAAAGTAGTTTCGTATATTCCTCTTAATTTCAATTTCTTATATAAAGGGATACAAACATCGAATTTAAGTAAAAAAAAAAAACTCTGTTCTTTGCGGTTACTTGCTACCAACGAGAGCCTAACTTCATGATACCCTTTTTGTAAAAGGTTTGTCCTTATTTGTGTAATGTTAATAAGAACTTAGCGTGGAAGGGATTTCGTCAAAAAAAGTTAATAACATAGCACTATTCTTCGTTAACTGCTCTACAACTCCTATAACTAAATTTTTTCCATTAACCGTCTGTAAAATACGCAAATTGAGGTTAAATACTAAAAAATATCCAGTTAAATTATATTTAAGCTATGGTATTTGGCGTTTCTACATTTTAATTGGAGGCGCTTCCTTAAATATGATGAGTAATAACATAACTCCTTTTTGACTTGAGTATAGTAGGGGGCTATTGAAAATCTCCAAATCCACCGAATAAAGAATCCATCAATTGATTTCTTGAATTCGTTTCCTTGTTATTTTATTTATAATGAATATATCTAATAAACATCTGCCCATCACTTTTCTCCTAGTCTCTTAGTATTTTGGATAAAAACAATGCCGGGAGCTCTTGGCACCAAGTTGGTTACATAAAATATCGTCATTTACCTAATTATGTCTTAATATAATATAATCTTAACTTCTATTACTCATTCATCAGCTAGTAGTGTTATCCTTATATTGAATATTTAAAATTTGTAATAGTTTTAATTCAAATTTAATTATGTAAGATTAACAGTTTGACTCGTTTTAATTAGACGAAGGATCCCCAAGCGGTTCTGAATTTAGCAGAAGAGTAAATTTTAAAATCGGAATTCTTAATTTATCGTTAAAAATCATTTGATTTCATAATAAACTTAGCTAAGGATACTATGTTCCTGTAATTGTTAAATGATTATTGGTTAAAACTAAATTAACCAGGACAACTACGTAAGCAATACAACTTTTTCTGTTCCCTTTGTAGGTATATCCCCGCATTATAAGTAAAAAACCTATCGTTGATTAAGAAATGAGCAAGAAATTACTGATGGTATATAAGTTTTTCATTTTATTATGATCAATATCTAGATTATGCTTGGGCAACCTACGGCCCGCGGGCCAAATCTGGCCCGCGGAGACCTTTGAAATCTATAATTATCATATAATTAAAAAAATTATTTTAAAATAAGTATAACTATGTATGCATACATATTTTGCAAATATATAATTAGGGCTCTTGGCCCACAGTCTGTCTCAGAAAACGTAATTTGGCCCTCAAGTGAATAAAGGCTGCCCATCCATGATCTAGATACAGTAAGA
Organism: Lepeophtheirus nordmannii; assembly: GCA_963680855.1. NCBI lineage: Eukaryota > Metazoa > Arthropoda > Copepoda > Siphonostomatoida > Caligidae > Lepeophtheirus > Lepeophtheirus nordmannii. Next base: position 7,497,912 of record OY804526.1, on the reverse strand, counting down.
TATACAGGATAAATAATAACCAAATGATACAAGGATAAATATTTAAGAACAATTGTAATTCTAATTATGGAAAAATACAAATTGAACGATTCTTTGATATTTCATATTAATATCGTCGTCTCCTTTATTTGTAATTGGAAGTAATAAAACTTAAATGAGGTTTATAAAAATTAATGAATCGAGAAGTTAGATATTCCATGTATTTATAATTTCAATGGAACTGGCTTCCGTACTTTCTGATTCCTCAAAAAATAGATTTCTATTCCTTGATAACATTATTATATTATTATCAAAAAAATAGATTGTATACAATATCGTGTCTTAACATCGACATATATGGTTAAAAACCATCGATGTTAAGATACGAATACTATTATTGGATGGTTTTCCAATTTAGGCGCGAAACAATAATCGAACTATCTTGTAGACTGTTCCTTCCAAAGTTTCCCTCAGGATGGCCGGCACTCGTTATCGAGCTTTATCCGGTAAAGTGGATGAAACATATATGGTTTATGTAAATCCCTTTTTCATATGATGAGCATAGAGAGTCTCCGAACTCTGGATCTCCCATAGCCAAGAAAGAAAATGTTTAACAAACTCTACGTCCACTAATAACAAATTTCAACTCTTCATCTTCGATATTGAAAGTGGAGAATGACTCGATTGAGAAATAGAAGACACTTATATGCATTGGCCTCGTCGATAAAAACTTCTTTACGGCTAAACCATCTAAAACAAGACGTTTGTTCTCCAAATCTTTTCTTGGATCCCAGAGAACAGGAAAAACCACTTTTTAAATATATCGACTCTTTCTTTCTTCCTCGTCCACACTACGAAATATGTCATTTGGATGCTCCGTAGGTTGGATATCAGGGATGTGTTTCGCAGATGGGGATCGTTTAGAGGAAAACATAGCGAGATTCTCAACTGAATAACAACGGCATCGTAGAACAAAATAAAATAAAGTAAAGAGCATCATATGAGACCAGTGAGTTAATAACCTAATCCTACCAACCTCTTATTTTACTCCTTAATATAGTTAAAGTTTAGTCCTTCAAATATTTGAGAGGCATTGGCGTATTTTCTGAAGCGTCCTATGCCTAAAAAACAATATGAAATTAAACTATAGAGCTATTCTTTGTCAAGGAAGGACAAAATTTTAAAAATTTACTCCATAAGTCTCAGAATTGGCTGAAATTTGGCTCTTACCATTAAGTAATTACGGCTAATTAAAGTTTCACTAATTTTCAGTTCATTTTGCTTTTGTTCCGCCATTTAGAATTTACGCGCAAGTCTAAAAATGACATATTTCTATCAAAACAAGACAAAATCATGATCAAAATAAATAATTTAAGTAATTCAGGAGTGAGGAATCCAAAAATGCTTTTTAATTTGATGTCAGACTTTTAGAAAAAGATCTAAAGGCTATTTAAATCACATTTTCTTGCTCAAAAAATGAACGGGTCAGTTCACAATTGATCCAAAATTTGAACATGTGTGACAATTTTCTCAAAGCTGAAATTTGGCATGCAGCAAATATAGGCTTTTACCCATATCATACTAAAAAATCAGCATGGTTAATTTTTTCCTTCAGAAAATATTTACATTTTAATTTCCTTAGAAAATTTTTAAATGTAAATTTTTAAAATTTTGTCCTTCCTTGACAAAGAATAGCTCTATAGACTCTAGGCTATAATGTCATATTATTTATTTTTTTGAAATTTCGACGAAAAGTACAAAAATTTCGTGTTAAAAGAATAGCCTTGTTTTATTTTATGAACTGAAAATAGCTAGAAAAAGAATAATTGATTTTTCTCCTTTTCGTGCTTTTTGATTCACGTTCAATTCTCATTGAATTACACTTTTGCAAAAAACTGAGACAATCAATTTTCGCATGATTCTATTGAGGCCAAATTTGTATCCCGAGCGTGTTGACCATTGACAAGAAAAGGCGATTGGCACTCGGTGCAAGGTCCGGACTGTAAGGTGGATGCATGAGAACTTCTCATCCCAGCTCCCAGAGCTTCTGGCGCGTCAACGAAGAAATGTGAGGCCTGGCATATTCTTGATGAAAGACTATTCCCTTCTTATTTGCCGATAATGGTCGCTTCTTTTCGATTTCCTAACTCAGACGATCGAGTTGTTGGCAGTAGAGTGACGAATTAAGGGTTTGACCATAGGGGAACAGCTCATAATAAATAGTTCCATGCCAGTTCCACCAAACACAAGGCAACAGCTTCCTTGCCGTTAATCCTGGCTTTGCAACGTTCTGGGCAGGTTCTTTGGCTTTTGACCACGATTTTTTTCGCTTTACACTGTCGTAAGTGATCAATTTTTCATCTCCTGTTACAATCCTTTTCAAAAATGGATAGACTTTATTACGATTCTGTAGCCTTTCGCAATTAGAAATTCTATCATTCGATTTTTATGAGCAAGTTCTTGAGGCACCCAAACATCGAATTTTTTTTTGTAACCAGCCGTCTTCAGATGGTTTAAAACTGTTTAATTGTCGATGTTAGAGTCCAATAGTTCGACACCTAACATAACAGTATACACTGATGCTTTCATTAATTTTATCGACATATGGCCAGTAGGGGGCGTATCTTTGACTTCCGCTACACCCAAATGAAATCGATGGAACAACTGCTGAGTAACACGAACCAAAAGAGTGTCGGCTCCGTAAATATTACAAATTTTTTGGGTCGCTTGTGATGCATTTTTCCGTTTCAGAAAGTATGAATGCGGAACATGACGGATTTTTTTATTTGAGACCTCCATACTAAACGGACAATTACTGAAGACTAAACTGACATAGCATAAATTTGTTTTATTGAATCTTGTAGGATATTTCATTTCCTTTTTAAAACCGTATCGTATGATCCAGTGTGGTTGATAACTAAGAATGTAAATCATATGCAAATCGGGCATGTAATAAAAAAGTGGAGTTGGCTCTTCAAAAAGGTCTTTTTGTTTTCCGATGCTGTTATCATTTTTTTTCCCTTAAGAAGGTAACATCAACTTTACCTCAACATAATGTTTTACAAGAAAAGAACAGTCTGCAGAGATTATATCATGGAGAGGAACAAAGGAAAAATTAAAAAATGGATATCATTCATTGAGGAGAATGGCGTTAATGATATTTGTGAATATAATAATGAATCTGGAGTAACGTATTGTAATGTTTGTGGTTTCGAGATGAAGACCTTTCGAAAGTTCATCCTCGTCCAACACTTAAAAAGCCTAATTCACATGAGGAATATGGAGTTTTATTCAAGGAACATTATTGAAGATGATCCTACAATTTCTAATTTCATCACCGACATGACAAAGATGCTTGTATCCTGTAATATACGAATCAATGTCGAGAGTCATCCAAATTTTACAAAGTTTATGGAGCTCTACACAGGAAAAACTGTTCCGTCTCGCTATGTTATGACCAAGTCAATGGAGTCCCAACTTGAAGTTGTTATGTCCAAAATAAAGGAAGAGGTCGAGGAAAAGGATATTTTCCTTGCTTTGGACGAAACTACAGATCCTCTACAGCGATCCATGACTGCAGTTTTACTTGGTCCTTTAGATGGTCATTTCTTAGGTCGACCATATTTAATTTAACTTGTAGGATTGTCTTCAATAATGTTCTTTAAACAAATCTCCATATTCCTCATTTGAATTAGACTTTTTGAGTGTTGGACTATGGTGAACTTTCGAAAGTATCTCAACTCTAAACCACAAATATTACAACTCAATACTCCAGACTCATTATTATATTCACAAACATCATTAACTCCATTCTCCTCAATGAAATTGTTCATTGAACTACTAATGTATATTTTGTATATAAATTTATTATTTAAAAATAAAATTACTATTTCTTAAAAATTAAATATATAGATCGTTTTATTTATTCCTAATATTTTATGTCATTATTGTTAAAACAAATAATATAACATTAATTTATTACCTTTTCTGACAACATATATGTAAGAGGTACAACTTATCTTTATTGAAAATCTATTTCTACCTTTCCTTGTACAACTTATTAAGGCTTTTAGTCAAAAGGAACACAAGCTCTTTGGTTAATAATGTAGTAATTACAATGTTATGAAAGAGTTCAACTCCTTGTATAGTTATTAGTTAAAAATATATAATTTCATGACATTAATTTCAGTCAATTTTCTGCCTCTCATCTATGGTATACATACATAATGTTATTATTTATTATTGATGTTTTCATTTGTATACATATATAAAGGAAAATACCAGCTTGTAGCTCAGTAAAACGTCAAGACAGCTCAAGCTGCTCCCCCCTCGACATTCATTAAATTGTCAGGGTTGCCAGGTTGATTTTCTCTTTGAAGATAATTATATATTCAGAGCAGTGATTAGTATATATGTACTTATTTTTCTTGTAAGTTAATACAAATAGTGAAATTTTAATAGAAATATCAATAAATCCAAAACTAATGTAACGATTTTGAAATTTGGAAAATTTCCTGTTTATTTAAAGTAATATATACAACTTTGATTTGAGTAATATCTTTCTAAAACATCAATTTAATTTAATTAATTACCATAAGTCTAAGAGTAGCTGTCATGAGCTTGCAGCAAGGCTGTCACAGCTATATTCATAGTGTTATATCGGCAGCAAATAAGCTGGCTTTCATAGTTACCATATTGTTTTTCACGTCATCATGGGGAGGGACTACTCGCACGCTTAAAATTCGCCGTTTTTTATATCACTGATATAGTTTGTACTATTTTAATATAGTGAGTGGATTAAGTAATGACCATTCATAACAAAGTACGAAGTCCAAAACCTTGTTTTGACGTTTGAATGTTAGTTTGCCTAAGACGACTTATGTCTTCTGTTTTTCATTTAACCTGTTTGACTTCTGAAGTGGATCTTTGGTTATATCTATTAATGTGCATAATTATTGTAAAAACATTAGTTGCACTGATACTATGAAAACCAACACTATGTATCCCCAATGTTTATTTATTCAATTAATCCTGTTGAAATTATGTTTTTTCCCTTAAAATGGAGGTACCAAACAGCAGGGATGGTACTTTTTTTTACAGAAAAACACTCAATTGAGTGTTTAATATTGGGAAAAACTTGGTTTTCTTGTTTACGTTTTTCTTTTTAAATGTATGATAATTTAGATATAAATATTATGATATTCTTCCTTAAATAATGTTATAAATGTTGAAGTTCCTCCATATAGCAGTAATATAAGTATCCTTCCTCTCTTTAATCATATATTAGACGACTATTATTAAGAAATGTTTTAATTCTATTGTACCTTAAGCTATTGTCTTCATTCTGTGCTTTTCTTGAGTCCCATCCCTACTGATGTGTTAATTTGGTTGTTCTTGGAAGGTATTTTCAACTATGAGAAAAAATATTGTGAATCAAAAGATATTTATTTAATAATTTAAATTCATTTCTTCCTCCAAATAAATAGTTACCTCACCCCGCCCCACCCACCCCTCTCGATAAAATGCAGATGTGCCAACGTTTTTTCCCATTTTTAAGACAGTAACAAAAAATTTATTTAGTTAATAATACTGGACAACAAATTTGAACTATCAAAAATCCGAAGAGGTATAAGTATTATAAAAGTTAGTCAGTTTTGCACGCTGGTTTCTTAATCCTTCTACGAGCTACTATTTAAGTAGCTCTACCGTGATTTCTAGCACATTTTTCCTCGAAATTGAATGAAAGTTTACGCATTTAGATGGACAATTTCTTCTTTCTGCTGTGGGTCTCAGCTCTTTGATGCATTCCTTATTAATCCATTTCATGTAATATTCAAGGAGTTATCTAAGGTCACAGGATTTGATAGACTTATGGGCCTACTCCCGTACCTTAAACCCCTAGGAGTCCCTTTAGGTCAAAACAAAGACTGGAATTGGCATTAAATATACTAATGGGTTGTTATTTTTTAATGCACAAAATTTGTATCCTTCCAGGCTTGCATTGAAGCTGAAGTTGGGAAATGGGACAAAAAAGCTAAAAAAGTAGGATCCGATTTCTCAAAAACCGTCAGACTCGAAAAAAAAATTACACTTTTGAAATTAGCGTACGAAACTGAATATCTTTTATGATACTTGTATCCGGTAGGATTTTTGACTATTTACCGGTGTTATTACAGAACAATAACTACTGAGTTCTGATATACTCTTAAAATTAAAAATCAGATGGTCAGTTTCTTGAGTAATAGGCTATGTATCTCGAGAAATGAACCATGGATTTTTAAAATTTCTAAAGAAAAAAGTCGGGAATATTCATTAAAACTTTTTAGTTTCAACTTTCTTTAAATTGCATTTTATCTATCAGACATTTTTAAAAAAAATGAAAAATTCGATATTAGCTGTTAACTAAATGACGCTATCTGAAATACTTATATTACTTTGATGTGTAATTTTATACTAATGTAGTCCGTATTACCTACTTAAAAAACAAAACATTTATCCCTCGTGTTGTAAAATATAAATTAAATTCAGATTTCCCGGTATTTTTTGCTCTTCGTAGTATCTGATAGATTTCTGATAAGTTTAATTCCTTAATATTTTTAATAAGGGTTGATATTAAACTTTATTAATCTACCAAAAGAAAGTACTTTAATGTTTGTGGAAGTACTATTTATCTTTAGCCATTCTTTATTTCTATTTTTAATTTATTTTGTACTTATTTTTTTCAATGCTAGACCAACGATCAATTTCAATTAATGTGAATTATACTTCTTAATTTTTGTGGCATTAGGGTTCTTTACCTCTGGTCATGATGTTTGATTTGCCGGAAAATTTGTCGATTGATGATTCCTTCATTCGCAAATTACAAGAAGAAAATGACGTAAATATAAGTGTTAAGCCGAAGGCTAGGCAAAATAACAAAGCAGTTATTATTAAAGCTCAGGAGAGAAATGCTTCGGGTATATATAAGTCTCGTGTAGATCTCTTGAATTTGCACGATATGGAGCCTATAATTGCTGTTATACCTGAAACTTATAAAATTCCATGTGGACCTGGTAAATTCGAGTGTGTGGACCCTATTAGTAAGTTGTAAAATATAAAATAAATTAGTCATCATATATTATTGAAACTGCAGGTTTGCCTATCAATCATCGCTCCTCTCTCATGATTTTTCCTAAACCATTACGAGAGGTTGATTTGGATGGAATTAATAACCGGACTATGGCGAATTTGTCCACTTTTTCGAAGGTTCCTGTTGAAGGTAACTTATTAATGTATTAGTTTTTGGCTTAGGCAACATCTCCTTCCCAATTATTTTATAGAGCTTATTACGGAAAACAACTCTTACAGTTCGTTCAGTCGTACCAATTCTTGTTACTCTTCGAATAAGTCATGTCTGCAAATTTCTCCTTGTTCGGCTGGCTCACAAAATTTTATTAATGGAATGACTCCTAATCATCCTTACTTACAAGTATGAGTTTTATGAAGAATAAACGAATTTTTGTATTATTTTTTAGGAGTATGCAATGTTGGTATTAAGCAACATATCCCGATTACAACAAAAACAGAACGTTCAATTTAAAGAGGATAAAAAAGTTTCGGACTCATGGATCTCTCAGAGAATGAAAAGCGAATGCATAGAGTTGAATGGTTTCAACGCAGGTAATATTAAGTCGATATTAAATTTTTTTTTTCATTATTGAGATAATGCTTGAATTCTATGCGTAAGGGGGGGGGGGTTTAATGAATTGAAATGAAGTTATAGTTTTTAAGATAGTAAGATAATTTTTTGGTTCTAGGCTTGGTTTTTGTTTGAGGTAGTAGATGGAAATTGGACCTCTATTTAGTAACAATATATGTATTTAAATTGTGTATTTATCAATTATGTAGTTCAGATTTGTTTTTGGTTCTGGTATTTTATTGAAGTTTTTTTGTTTTTTTCCATAAATCTATTACTATTAGATATGTGAAGTAATTTGCCATAATAGTAAAAATATAATATAAAGTATGTTCCCAATTTTTCGATTTTTTAATCCTTCTTAATTATTACATTGGATCAGTTCTCCAATCAACTATCTGGTTATAAATAGAAGTTGATATTTTTAATTTTTTTTCAAATTAGGTTCAGGTTTTCAAATATACTAATAAATTTTCAAGGAGATATTTTATCTGTTATGTCAACTATCTAGCTAAAATCTTTGTTGATTTTAACATTGATGTAGAATCTACACCCATGTTTAACATAATGTGCGTTTTTATCTACACCAGGCGATCCCTAAGTGGTCAATATTGACTCCTCGGGGTCAATTAATGCATGGTGGTTGAAAAGGGAGTCGAATAATCTATTGGAAGTATGACTGAATTAGTTAGCCTGTTTTCTCACAATTATAAACAGTGCAGACTTAGGTCAGTGAAAATTGTTTTTAATTTTGCTACTAATATAACTTTTTAAATATACTAAAATATTTACGTGATTAAAAACAAATACAAGTATTTCAGATAAACTAAAGTTCGTGAGCTGAGAGTAAAAATCAAGACACGAAGTAAACGATAACATAAACGCGGGACGCTCCTCTAAGGCTTAGTTAATGACCAGAGCTCGTCCGTGTGGGATGTGTTCTCTTGTTGCTACCGTACAATTGTGATGCAAACTTACCATAGCTCATTCTGGTGTGATGTATTTTTTTTTCTGCCACTGAGTCATTGTGTTAAGACTTTTACAAAATATCCCATTTTTATAACCATTAATGTCTGCAATCAATCCTAAAAGCAAATACTGACAATATTCTTGTGTATATGAAATATGGTTTTATATCATCGTTTACCAAAGACTATTTCTATTTGCTTGTTATGAAAAAAATTTTTCAACAATGATGCTTGGAAACTGTCTAAAATGAAAGATCATTCAAGAGGGATCCATTCTGATAAGAAAAACAGGATCTCGAATATTTCTGGATAATAAAAAGAGGAGGTTGAGAGGCAGCTCAAACTTTCAGACATTTTTCATGTCATCTGCTTGTTCTGATAGTGAGGGGAGACTGGAGACATTATATACCACATCTTTTGACAGCAAAGCAAGGTAAATTGTATGCCATTGCCAAAGTGATTATATTACCAGTCATAAAGGATGTAATCTAAAATGTTATGAAGAAACACTCGCAACCAGTTCTAAAATACATACTGTTTAGTGCAAACACTTACTTAATTAATAATAGAATTATTAATATTTTTAATTATATGAACGTCGTCTACAACAGCCTATTTTATACTAGGTCTGTTGACCAAAATATGTATCAAATACTTTGTGGTTTGAGAATTTACGAAAAGTTAAAGTATTTCTAGACAAAGTTGATATTGTAGCTTTGTTTTTAGAAAAAAATGGAGACATCGTTTTTTACGACTAATTTTTTAATATAGGGACTGAAGCTTGAGAAGCGAGGGCCACCATTAAATATTAATTTAAGTCGCAAGTAATTTGTACAGGGCATTTTTATTATAATGGGAACAAAATGGAAGAGTGATACAAGTATAAGTAAAATCTTGATTTTTATGGGTCATCCTAATGCGAACCCGTGGCGATTTACAATTCGAGATTACGAACTTTAAGCCTAATATTAGTAGCCTTGTTGCTGCTCAAGTATATCCATCTTATTAATATCAACTGTTTCTATAAAAAGGTATGTCAACTTATTCTTCATGTAAGCTATATTTGTTAATTACACGGGTCTACAGTTAAAAATCCTAAGGGTTATAAGTATAATAAAAGTTATTCAGTTTTGCACACTGATTTCAAATCTAATATTTTTTTTTCTAGAAATCTCACCCTACTTTTTTTAGCTTTTTTTGGCCCATTTTCCAACTTCAACTTCAATTTAAGCCTAGGATACAAATTTTGTACATTAAACAATGATGATCAAGTGTATATAATGCAAATTACATTTTCAGTATTTTTTTTTTTACTTAAAAGGACTTCTGAGGGCGTAAGGGGACGGGTGTAGGCCCAAAAGTCGACCAAATTCATTGTACTTCAATAACTCCTTGAATTTACATGAAATGGATTAATGAGGAATGCATTGAAGAGCTGAGACCCACAGCTTTTAAACGAGATGTCAAGTGCCCGATAAGAATCTTTAACTAAAGAGAAATCGTCCATCTAAATGTGTAAATTTTCATACAATTTCGAGCAAAAGTTCGCTAGAAATCATGGGAGAGCTACTTAATCTCGCAGAAGGATCAAGAAACCAGCTGAAATCCTTCTGCGTTCTACTACTTCAGTCTGTTGTACTTGTTTTTTTCCTTAAAAAATTAATTAGGAGGCAATAAGACTTTTATTCAGATAGAAACCTAAGATCAAGTAAATGTTAAATATCCGAATGTTTTCTCTACGACAGACCTTAAACCCGTATAAAATTACAACTTATTAAAAAAAAATTTTGGTTAAAATCATTTTATTTAGTTATAACAAAAATAATACAGTGTGATATTAAAGTACACTAATAACACACATAGCATAAAATAAAATTAAAATTCCGGACAGTTTTATCAAAAAACATCAATGAGCATTATAGTTCAAATTTACTGTCCTGATAAATAACCTTATATAAATTGACGAATCGATTAATTTGTGTTCGTTATAAAACAGTGATGTCTTCTTAAAATTCTTTTGATATCTTTACAATAATGATTAGAACTTTGAGGAAGAAATCCAATAAGGTCTCTTGCCCATTTCCATGATGTTGCTTCCGATTCGGGGATTTTAATCTCAAGTGCAGAGTGGCGGGCCGCTGCACCAATGATGATAGGACTTATGTCTTTTTAAAACGTGGGTGTTTGATCTTAGTTTCTTTGCTATTAGCAATTTTATATTTTGTAGTGTGCACTCAATTGCTTTGTGACTAGGGGAGGGGGATTTCTTTTTAAGTTTATATACATCAAAAAGAGTATAAGCGTTTAAAATATTTGAGGAAATGTCTTCATTTCTGCACACGTTTACTTTTAAAAATTGTTTAACCACCTTGAGAATGGGACAATCTGTTTGAAGTCATTCTTGACGTATTTGACAATATTTTCCACCGTAAAGACTTCCGGTATGGGTTTACTTTTCCTATTCGGAAAATTCAACCTTTCGCCACCTAATATATCTGTAAATCGGTCATGAAAATATACCAAAATATCAGCAGGCTTCTTTAGGACCTTATTATTATCCTCAATTCGTTTTATGGTTGATGCTGTTGTTATTTTGAGGGAGGTACTTATACCTAGGATTTGGGTTTGTATCTTTCCTTTTTTCAATTCCATTTCGGTCTCCGCGATGTCTGTAATCCTATACTTATTAATGGAAGTATCAGAAGTAATAGTTCTAATGAAGATAGACGAGTCATTAATGGCTCTTTTAATGTTGATCTGAATTTTGGCTTTCTTTTTTTGGTTTGCATTATACTTATTTACAGTCTTTGTTACCACATACACCAGTAAGGCATAAGCCCCTTTAGGAGTTATTAACCGACCTTCCGAAATAACCCATTTAGGGATTTCGATGGATTTCTTCCGTGGAATATATCTAAGAAATCGATAATTTTGTTATCAGAAGACGAATCCGGTCTATTATGAGTTCTTTTAATATGACGCAAAAATGTTGGAGAAATTGGTGCTAAGTCAATTCTTAATAATTATCAAAGTTATCTCCTTCACTTATTTTGGAAGCAATACTTCTCAAATTGTCGTAACCAACGTTCTTTTCCCAAATTCCCATTAATCTATTTCGAAACGGTTCCATTTTAAAGTCATTGCATAAATTTTCTGCAATTGTTACACTCGTAAGAAGTGGTATTCTTTGCTCCAACACTTTTATCGTATTATGAATACAATTAAAATTGACATTGATGGCATTCAATTCTGAAATCATGACATTATTTTTAAACAACTCCTTGAGGTTTCCCATAGTGGAACTATTCTCATGAATGCCGCTTATAAAGCTTTTAATAGTGTTGAAATATTTAACTTAATAAGCCACTGCTTATAACCAAGTTCCCTAACGTGTAATAATGGGTGCAGGTGGTAATGGAATTTTGCAAGAAGCAGAGAAGCTTCGCTACCTAGCACCAGACGTCAAAAAAGTTTTTTGATATCTGATATAAGATTGGCATTCGAAAATTGTTGCGATGCATGTAATGTTCATCAATAACGTAGATCTACATATATGTTTCTCAGCCGGCCTAATGCAATAAGATGCTCCATCGGTGATGAATAGCTTCAACCTATTCTTATCAAAATTAGACCCGAAAGTGCCATTAAGACTATTGATAGCAGTCTCTTCAATCGTTTAACTATTGGTATTGACAACATTGATGAGGTAAGGTCGACCTAAGAAATGCCCATCAAGTGGTCCGATCAAAATTGCAATCATAGCACGAGCCATGGAGTCTTTGATCTCGTCCATAGCCAGGATTATATCCTTACCGTATATTTCCTTATCTACCTTAGAGAGGACAACCTTACTTTCCGACTCTAGTGACTTGGTCATTTAATAGCGAGAAGGAACGCGTTTTCCGGTGTATTTTTCCAAGAACTTCACAAAATTCAGATTTTCAACAGTGCTCAAAGGGATATTGTAAGAAACAAACATTTTAACGAGATCTATAGTGAATTCCGATTTACTTGAGTCATTATTCACTGAATGTCTCTTGTTGAACACATCTTTACTTCGTATACGACATCTGCGTTTCGTGTACCTAAGCATATGATACATACGAACCAGTTTTTTTATATTGACATAGGCGGCAGGTCAATACTTTGGTTTCTTTGTCGTAGCTCCAGACAGACTTGCCTCCATGGATGGCAATCTAGGATATTAATTTACTCTTACTAAATATTTTCGTATAAGCTAATAGGTCCAAATGGTGCTGATACTGTTCATGTATTTATTTGTAATAACTACAAAAAAGTACTCAAGGAATGACGAAGAAAGGAAGTAATAACTACGAAAAGGATAACAGCTTGATGAAAGAATATTATGCAGAGTATCAACTAATATCCATTTTGAGTGCTACTCGCACACTTTATAATGCTTGGTTTTTCACATCTTTAGTTATCATTAGAAATGTAAATTTCAAACAGAATCTCGCACGCGAGATTTCTTGGGCACTTTGAACAGGACTTTTTTTTCCATAGCTATTATCATTATTACTTTATTATTGAGGGGAGAACATCTACCTGATAGTGAAGATCCCGTATAATTCGTGTTACACGTGAATATTTTGTTGAAAAACAATCAATTATTTCAATAAAATGTCTATTGGAGTGAAGCATCGATTATCGATGTTAATATGTTCGGATTTACGACAGGGATTTCAATTCTCTGTACATCAATGTGTTTGACATTGCCTTTATGAACGACTCCAAATTCCTTGTTTCCGACTATGAGTAGGCAATCGCTCTAAGGACGAAACCTCCGTCCTTCAGAGTTGTCATTGGCTTTAAGAACTTCTCCAAATCTATCGTCCTACGAAGAGTTGGCAAACGCTGTAATGGCCAATTTAAACCGTAATAAGTATTAAATGTTAGTCTTGTTAGTGATTAAATTAAAAGTATTAGAATAATCTTCAATTACGTTCCTTGAATTGATCTCTATATTTATCTCGTGATTACGACTTTGAACCTGTCGTATGTTGTATAACTTTCTCAAGGCTTCTGTCCCAAATTCATTTAGATGTCATTTCACTAACTTAGGATCTTCGTCATAACTTTAAAATTTTTCATCTCCATTATAACCGATCAAGGATTTTTTGTTAACTTCATTATATTTATTTACTCTTACTTTATAGATGAATTTATTAAATTGTTAATCGTTTATTAATTTTGTAATTGCCATTATACGTTTTGAATATATATATATGGTTTTTCCTTCACTAATTAAATTATCACGTACATGGCTCGACATCCCTCACAAATTTACATTTGAAGCTTTATCTTACATCGAGTTGAAATTATTTTGTGCTAATTTGAGTTTCTATGCACAAAATATATTTATATATAATTTAAGCATATATTTAGTATCGAATTCATTTAAGTCTTTAACACATTCTATTATATTGCTTCAATTTAGTACTAAATAAAAAATATATATTGATTTAATGTGTTTATGCATACTGGTGTAATTTTAGGCAAATTTAATTACTTCGTGGAGTTATTTGAATTGCACTTCTTGCATATAATACCCATTCTTAAACTTCCAGTCGAAAGGAACACAAGCATTTAGGTTAGTAAAGCAAATATAATGTAAACAAAAAAGGGTCCAAGTCCTCTTAATATTTATTAGTTTACAGTTTATTATCTAAAAATATGTAATTTTCTGACATTAATTTGAGTCAAATTTTTGCCTATTATCTATTGAAGACATAATGTTATTATTAGAGATGCAAAAAACCTCGTATTTTAAAGCGTGCAAGTAGTTCTCAATATACATGTTAGTTGAAACCCTACATAATATTCTTTTACCATTCATAAATCATCAAGCTCTTTTCCTTTTGACATAATAAATCTTATTACATATATGTAAATAATATTATCTATTATAAAAGCTACGATAATATCACAACGTTTCCTTCAATTTTGGTTGAAAACATTCTTAATGTTAATATCTCTCCTAAAATGACTTTATGGAGTCAAATATTTATACTTTTATCCTATAAAATGTATCATTTGTTGACATTTTTAATATGTTTTCAGCCATTTTCTTGAGTTATAGAAAAGTTAGAATAGTTATAAAAATTATTATTAAATCTTCAATCATTGTTTTTAAAATATGAAAATATCTACAAACTTAAAGCTATATTTTGTTAATGAATAAATAACCATTATTATCAAACTAAAAACTTGAAGATAATTATATATTCAGAGCAGTGATTAGTATATATGTACTTATTTTTCTTATAAGTTAATACAAATAGTGAAATTTTAATAGAAATATCAATAAATCCAAAACTAATGTAACGATTTTGAAATTTGGAAAATTTCCTGTTTATTTAAAGTAATATATACAACTTTGATTTGAGTAATATCTTTCTAAAACATCAATTTAATTTAATTAATTACCATAAGTCTAAGAGTAGCTGTCATGAGCTTGCAGCAAGGCTGTCACGGCTATATTCATAGTGTTATACCGACAGTAAATAAGCTGGCTTCTATGGTTACCATATCATTTATGTCATCAAGGGGAGGGGCTTATTTTTAATCGCCGTATGCGCCGTTTTTTTACATCACTGATTATTACTCTACTGTGAGAGTAATAAGTAATCTACCAAAAAATAATTAAATATTTTGCTAAAAATATAACAATATTTTTTCAAAGAGTGTTGAAAAAATTGTCTTTCCAATAAAAAAATTATATTACAATGAGTAATATTACTAGTTTAGCATCTAAATAATCTGTGGCATCAATAAATTAATATGGTACTAAATGACATAAATATTTAGAAAAAATAATTTTACGAAAAAGAAACATGTAAAAGTTTAAATTGTGTAGTGTCAAATTATAAGAGAAATTCTATAATTATCTTTTGTTTTTGTTAAGTCATTGATATCATCCTGTCTCGAATATTTTTTTTCGAATATTACTGGTAGTAGTCTCGTTCAATGAGTATGGACTGAAGGCCTCTATAATTGGTGGCAGGGCATCGGGTTGCATTGTAACCTATAAATTATGACTGAAGAAGAAAAAAAATACGATTTCCATAATGGTTATTATAATACCTGACTTTAGTATCGATGATTCTTTACTTTTCTATGATATTTTATAATCTCAATGTAAGTTGTATATCTCATGTAACCGTTGACTCTACAGTTACTTAATGCAATTACGTGACTACCTCATAATATTGTTTGGAAAGTTATAAGCGACTCAAACATCTAACTCATTTAAAAAGTTGAAGATATTAATTTTAGGAAAAGTCGAGAAATTTCAGGGCCGAATTAATTGAAGATGCCGTAATTAATTATTGCAAAGTTTTTTAAGTACCTCAAGCATCTTACGGAAATTGTTAAGAATATTGATATTCCAGAAGGGGGGGGGGGTGAATCATAAATTCTTAAACGCTGCTCATCCAGGAATTTCACGGTTTTTGATTTTGAGATTCGAAAAAAAATTTAATATAGTTAGGTGAATTTGTTGATCAATAGTATCAGTCATATTCGAGAATTTTGATCCTTGACTAGTTACACATCCTCCGGATTAATGTAATAAGGTATGTTGATTATCTTGTATGGACATGCTTCATTATCTTGTTGGCCATATCATTTCCATTTCACAAAACCTCAACATAATTATAATGCATTATATTTCTCTCAATTATATTTAATCATTGATATTCGTTAAAATAAGTGATATTTGAATGTGTTTTTTATTTATTTACTTCATATATATAATTTTTATTTTATTTACTACAACTTGTTTATTTTTAGAGTTGAAAATGAAAAAGATATTAAGTTCTAAAGAGATTTATCATTTTTTCTTAATTTTTAGCATTCAATATGAATTTTCTCAAATTTAAAATAAGGTACAGAAATGTGAATAACTTATCAAATTTCAAGATATTTATCCACAATAAGTTTTTGTACTTTTTTAAAGTAACTTGCTTCGTTATCTTAAAATGTTAATTTGCATTGATGTTACCAGAAGAAAGTCACTATTTATTAAAAATGATCCTGTGATCACAAATATTAACTTAGCTGAATTTTCAACTTTTGTATTTTTGAGCATAAAAGAAATCATGATGAACTCAGCTTTTATAGCCGTTATAAAAAACTTTTTTTGTCAATAATTGTAATAAAAGTTATGTGAATATGTTAAAATTATGTTGAGGTTTTGTATATTTTATTGATAGGAAATTCCGAGAAAAAAATATTTTTTTGATGCAAATACACATGTATTAACCAAATAAAAACATTATTGTGATTTATCTGTAAACTTGAGCGTTTCAAAGCACTAATGTCGCCAAAAATGTATCTGAAGGTGTACATATTGGATTCGCATCTCAACCATTTTAAAGATAATATGGGTGCATATTTTGAGAAACAAGGAGAACACTTCCACCAAAACATCTCTAAATTTGAGTACAGGTATCAGGGAATGAACAATGATCATTTGATGGGTGATTATATTTGGGGATTGATAAGGAAAACTGAGACTACATACAAACGAACCTCTGAAATGCATTCTTTTTTTATCCAAATCTTTTCTAACAATAAAATATACTTACATATTTAATACCAATTTTATTCTTGGGATTTTATTCTATAAGTTTGGTTATAAGTGCGTTAAATAAAAGGATAAAATCAAAAAGTGTGAATCATCTTTAATTATGTAAA
Source organism: Lepeophtheirus nordmannii (assembly GCA_963680855.1). Taxonomy (NCBI): domain Eukaryota; kingdom Metazoa; phylum Arthropoda; class Copepoda; order Siphonostomatoida; family Caligidae; genus Lepeophtheirus; species Lepeophtheirus nordmannii. Next base: position 7,480,572 of record OY804526.1, on the reverse strand, counting down.
ATAATTGGTATTAACCTTTATCGAATTCGTTTGTATGATTCTTATAACAAATAATAATCTCGATTAATGAACTTATTACTCAACTTAGTATTGTTCCCAAAGTTAGCCTGCAACGATTTTCAGTTATCAGTGAAATTTTACTAGTATAGCAGATCACATCTTTCAAATACATGAAGATGTAATATTAAATGTGAGGACTTTTGAAAACATACCAGCACTTCTTTTGGTAATACATGTTCATGTTTTTGTTTTAAAAATGAACCCAGTCAACTTATGACATTGGGCTCACGATCCAGATCATTATGAAAATTACAGGTCATCCTTACTATGTATACAATAATGTTATGGAATTACCCTTCGTGGGATGTATTGTCCAAGGAGAAAGAGGTGCTTTGTCACAATGTACGTGTGAAGAAATTGTATAAATTTTGCAGGATAGTTGATAATTACTTTTGGATTGATAATTCTTAATTGACTCACCAGATTTCATGAGTCTTATTCTCCTCACTTGCGTGTCAAAATTTAACACATCTAGTAAAGTGAGTAAGAAACAGGTGTCTTTGGAAAGTTTCTTTGCGAAAGGTAAAAATCACAATGAAGAGAGGCAAGAGCAGTATACGACTTTCAAGAAAAAGAAAGCTTTTAGCAGACAGTACTAGGAGTACTACCTGAAGTACGAATTTATTGCGACAGGTGATTCCTACACAACAATTATACAGAACGATAATAATGTGGCGACCGCCTCTCAAATGAAGCAATGAAGCCTTCAAAACTGCTTTGCCACTGGAATAAAAGACAAGGCCCTGGAGTATTTTGTAGGAAATAAACATCATACTTAACCCGTCACTCCAGGGGAAAATGACAACTATCTTTAAGTTGGCAGATAAAGTAGCTGCATTTAAAGCCAAATTGTATTTGTGGGGACGGTGCGTAAACAGAGGCATATTGGATATGTTTCAAACATTAGCAGGGATTTTGTGTGAGACTTATCCTGCGCCCTCACTTACCAAGCTGGTACACGATCACCTGTCTTCTCTGTTAAGACTTTGGGCGCTACTTTCCCACCTCAGAGGACCCATGAACAGCGAAGGAATGGATACGTGACCCATTTGTCAACAAACCAGCTGAATCCAGCATGTCTGTGCAAAAAGAAGACCAACTGCTGGAGATCGCAAATGACAGCGGCCTTAAAACAGTGTTTGAGACAGTAACTCTGCTGATGTTCTGAATGATACTTTCTATTTCCTCATTAGTAGATTTGTCTTCAGTCAGAGATATGTTTAATTTCCAAAAGCCTTTGCTTCTGTATTCTTTTTTTGTGGTGTTCAGTTGAATTTTAATAGCCATGTGATCTGATAACCTACTATTAATGACATCATATGATTCTATAGCATCGTTCTCAAAGCCTTTTGTTAGAAATAAGTCTAAACGGGATGACACTTCGATATAGTTTTTGTCCTTAGAGAAGAAAGTATGCCGGAAGTCATTTTTCATACATGCCACATCTTGAAAGCCAAAAGAGGACATAATTGAAGTAAGTTTCTTGGTTGCACGAGGGTGGTCATTTCTGGAGGTTTTCGCAAAGTCCCGTCCGGCTCGTAGCTTAATATTAAAATCGCTTCCCATAATTGTTGGTTTGTGAGAAATTAATTGAAATAATCTTCTCTGAAAAAAGTCAGAATCATCTGTGTTAGGCCCATTTACGCCAATCACTTCAAAGTGGCAGTGTTCAACTGTGCACTTGGCTTTTACGAGGTTGCCATCGGACGATCTGAAAACTATTTGTGGCTTAAGAAAGGACTTTATAAGCAGCGTGACTCCTCTTTTTGGATTATCGTTAGTTGTACAGAAGGAAGAGAATATACTGTAGCACTTCGGTACCGTAAAATGATCCTGGAGGCAACTTCGGGTATCACATAAAATAATCACATCCGGGAGAGATAGGAATTTTAAAAATCTAAACAGGTCGTACTTGCGACTGAGACTCTGTAGAGAATTGACGTTCAGTGAAAGTATTGATAAAATAATGACATTTTTTTATGTTTATTTACGTTTCTTCTTGGAGATGACTCAGATCTAGTACTAGGAGAAACTACTTCTGAGGCTAATCTCTTTGGGTTAGAACCCAATCTAGTCCTTGAGGGCGTTAATAGTGATTACCATACGCATTATTGATGTTGAAAACGATTCCATTAATGGATAGGCAAATTTTATGTCTATCGCTTTCCCCGGAGTATTCTTTGCTACAGAATACAATGGAGACTTTCTTAGTTATGAAGGTTAAAACTCCTCTACTTGATCCAGATCCACTAAAGAAATGGTGATATCCCTTTGGAAGGCAAAAGGGACAATTATTAGGACATATAGAAGAGATCATTGATTTAATGTCCTGAAGACATATTATATTTGCATTGAAAGTTGAGAGGTGTTTTATTAACGCATGCCTAGATTTTCTGTCTTTCCCTCCTCTAGCATTTAGTGAGATTATTTTCTTGATTCCCAAATTAGAAGAAATTTCATTCGAAATGGGCTCTGAAAAATAATCTGTAATTTTAGATTGCATAGATTAATCTTATTATTATTGTTTTCTCCGCTCAGACTTTGGGAGTTTAGAAGGATTCATCTCTTTATCCGGGGAATTGCTCGAGTCTGGCTTGGTTCTTTTCCCTACCGACTGAGAACATGTGCAATGTTCCGACATTAAATTTGGATCTAAATGTGAGATATTTTTTTTGTTAATGTTTGTCTAGACTATTGTTGTTATATCATGAGTCTACATAAGAGACCTGAGGTGCACTATGTGAGATCACAGTCCTCCTGTTGTCTGCACGATCACTAGCCGAAGGAGGGACTTCATACTGATTATCGATCGAGGAATGGACCTGGGGGACATTAGGTATGACTCCCACTTCCCCGTAACCAGACAATTCACTCCGGTCATCGACCAAAGAAGGGTCAAGAGGGACATCAGGTGAGATTTTTGCTATTACATTGTCTGATGTAGGCTCTTCATTCTGATTATTGGGGTTTTCAGAGTCTTGTTCACTATTATGAACGTCTTCTGTACGCTCCATGACAATAACAGGCATATTTTCGCTATCTTTCTCATGAGTGCTAGGAATATCATTGAGTTATTCATGACATGGTGTACTTGCTTGACGTTCTTTAAATGTTTCCTATAAAAACCTTTCATATTCGGAGGTTTTTAATCTTATTTCTATGCAGTGTTGCTTCAGATGTCCAAAGTTGAAACATTTCTGGCACTGAAGCCTGACACCCGAAAATCTGACCGCAATAAGATTTCCTTCAAATGGTAAAATTTGGGGAATTGAAGCCGTATTTGCTATTATTTCAACATATTTCGCTGTCTCTCCATACATTCTTATAATTTTTGTACTTTGATTCTGCTTTTTCGTCAATGGGGTTTCGTTTGGGAAAATGATTTAATATTTCTCCAAAAATTTTCAACCACTCAACAATTCTTATTTCATTGACTCCCTGGAATATGTTAATCAAGGTTACAGAGAGTTTTTTTTATTATTGACATTGATATTATCAATACCCTTAAGTTTAAACAGAACCATCTGTATTTTGAACCTTTATGTGGCAACTTTTTAATTCTTCTGTACAAGTTCATACATGAATAGGGAATCTCGTATAAAAATAGGCATGACCATAACTAAATCTTGGGTTTGCCCTCGCTATTTCATGCTCCTTGAAGCCATATCTCATTGCAATGTCTAGGAATGTAAATCATATGCAATTCAGGCTTGTAATAACAAAGAAAGAGAAAATCAACCTAGCAACCCTGACAATTTAATGAATGTCGAGGGGGAAGCAGCTTGAGCTGTCATGACGTTTTACTGAGCTACAAGCTGCTATTTTCCTTCATATATGTATACAAATGAAAACATCAAACCACAAACATTACAATACGTTACTCCAGATTCATTATTATATTCACAAATATCATTAACTCCATTCTCCTCAATGAATGATATCCATTTTTTAATTTTTCCTTTGTTCCTCTCCATGATATAATCTTAGCAGACTGTTCTTTTCTTGTAAAACATTATGTTAAGGTAAAGTTGATGTTACCTTCTTAAGGGAAAAAAAATGATGACAGCTTCGGAAAACAAAAAGACCTGTTTGAAGAGCCAACTCCACTTTTTTATTACATGCCCAAATTGCATATGATATACATTCCTAATAATAAGTTTAACAATACCTCCTCTACCCTCCAACCCCGCCCCCCCCCTAACCCCGAAAAAAAAGGAAATCAAAAATCTAGAAATAGTATTTTATATGAAAAAAGACTAAATGCAGAGTGCTGAGGAAATTCAATATTAACATACTGGTAAACATCCCTAATAATAATTGACGTGGGAATTATCAGGAGTATTATAAGAGTCTAAAGGTCGGTTTTCTATATTACGTTAGGATAGACTTTGTGTTGTTAAGCTTCTTTAAGTATTGTCTGCATGACAATTCACTCATTAAGAATATTTATTAAACATTACTACATAATATAGATTACACTGTTGAATTGACAAAAATCGTAGTGTAGCTCATAGTAAGTAACTTTTACTTAATAATTTGTGTTTGGAAAAGAAGCTTCGGGATGCGATGCATCCCTTTACGTCGTAGAGTAGACCCACTTATAACTCTTACAGAATGCATTAAATGTTGAATTATGCGTTAAAGTGTTGTATTGCATATCACAACGAATGTCTGGTTGAATATGAATGATGTAAAAGATTTTTGAATATATTATACTATAGTGACAGATTATATATTTATCAAATACGAAAGACGAACTTTTGGTATTGATATTGTTGTATAGTTATTTCTAATTAATTCATGATCTCTTAATTAAATATGCAAGAGCCAGTAAGTAATATAGATTTCATGGAAATCAGAAAAAAAAAATAATTATTGGGGGAATTGATTAATACTTTAAAAAAATTGTCAATAAGTTTTTTTATGTATTTTGAATTGAATTAGTTACGTTTTTCTTTACTTTCTTTTAATACAACTTAGATATTTGTTCATCAGTGAGTGATTCTCCACCATTAAATTCATCAAGTCCGAGGGATGGTCATTCTTCAATGGATTATGCTAGGAGTATCATGAAAAGTACCTCCAAGGTAGATTTTAATCAAAATTGCCATAAAATAATTGACACTCCTTATGCTACAACGAATATTGCTGAAAAATGTAATGGTTCCAATCTTATCGAATTTGCTGATGTTATGAACGAACTGGCTGGTAGTGATTATAGACGTGCCCCAGGTTGTGAGATTAAAAGTAAACTTGTTAATCCGAAAGTAAGTGTAGCTGAAAAAGATCGTTTAAGTAAGAGTGGTGTATCTGCATGGCCAACCGGATTAGGATTCTCGACTTATATGAATGAAACAATGGAATTACTCGATAAGTCGGTGGATTCTTCTCCTACAGCAGTTACAGTCCCCAAGGGTCCCCATTGTATAATGCTCGACAATTCTGTGGAGATGTCATCTAGTTCTTCAAACTTTGACTCTGAGGAATACAAATTTGGAGTAAGTTAATTACATAGGTTTCAAATATTGAGGAGAGGGGGGGGGGGAAGATAAAATAAGTTTGATTGTGTTTTTGTTTTGAACCGTCTATGGACAATTAATTAACTTACAAAAAAAAAAATCTGCTGTTAGTTTTTTTAGAAAGTTAATTGTTTATAATTGCTGATTTCAAATCTGGCCTAGTATTTTCTATAAGCTCTAATTATTTTGATATTTTATGTTTTAAACTGCAAATTTACCCAATATACCTAATTCAATTGTAATTTTCACCTTGAAGGAGATGAGAAAATTGGAAAAATTTTGCTTAAAATTATTTTTTTTTCACAATAACTGAGGATTTTAAAATGACATTTTTAATCAAGGATAGGCATTTTGTGAGAAAACACGCTGCCTTATAAATTTTATCTGCTGATTGTTAATTGACATTATGTAATAATACACAATGGCTACTTATAATTGTAGCAAGTTTTTACTTCAACGATACCGAGAAGGCTGAATTCAAATTGATCATCAAGGAATTAGTACCAAAAAATATTTTTCTTTTTTTAAACTCAACATTTTGCCCAAGTCTATTTAAAATTCAACTGCCTAGTCTTGAATTCAGAAAGATTACGTTGAACATAATAAGACATTTTCTTTTGAGTTCCTATAACGTTTTTATTCTTGGATAAAATTCTCCATGTGATAGCATAAATTTATGGGAAACATAAATATTTTGCTTACCAGTATATTTTTTTTCTTAAAATCATATCATTAAGAGAAAAAAATATACTAAAAATGAAAAAAAGATTGAGTTAATTCTTAGCAATTTTTTACATATATAATAAACTTATATACTATATAGATATATATTTAATAAGCACTATGCCAAATTTACTACTATTTGACCAAGAATAATGTTGATTAACACTCTTAAAAAAAATTAAGCACCCTATATACAGTTAGGATGAAAATACAAAATAATTTAAATAGAACACCATCAATGTACATTGGAGTATTAAATGTCGATTGAAAAAACTCGAAGCATTCATGGAAAATATTGTAATATGTTAGTATAAGGTTGGCTTTTTTACAATATTATAAGCTCTTTATATACGAAAAAGTTGTAATGATTTACAATAATAAATATTATCTTAAAATACTGTCATAGTGTATAAATGTATGCATTTTTCAATATATTTATTTCATCCTATTAAAATTTACGATTGAATTAGATATTGCCTCTGGCAAATTTAAAATTAAAAAAAAATGAAAGTACATAAAAAACTAGATTTCGCAAAAAAACAGATATTGATTCAGCACTATAAAAATGAATATGAATAAGTGTTTCCATCAATTTAACAAATTTTTGTGTGCCAGTGGTATAATTATATTTAAAAAATAGTTACTGTTGTCTCTGAGTATGTTTGTTATGAAAAGAAAATAACCTATTGACGTATTAAACGACAACTAAAAGATATGAAACGATCAAGTTAACCGGCTTAAGAAAAAAGTCTGCTAAATATTTTGACATTATCTGCTTGTTCTCTAACTGTTGTACATCCTTCTTTTTTTTTGTGTGTAACATGTTTTGAGACATGGATTTTAATCTAAAAAGTAGTATAGTCTGGTTTTTTTGTTCTTATTTTGTCGTTGCCATAGAAAATGACTAAGATTACATTTGAAATTTGCAATGAAAAATATATTTAAAAATCTGTTAAAAAACCCTCGTGCCACACTAAGTTTGAAGTTTTTTTTTTTCAGTATAAATATATATATATATTTGTACTGCGGTACAACTTTATTTAACTTACTGTTCTTCTATTAAACTTTTAATTTTAATCACAGTTGATATTAGTTACATTTTTTTTAAGCATAGGAGTAAAATCATCAGTTTTTGTGTTTGTAAATTTGTATGTAATTAATTGAACTTTTGCCGTAATATGACTAACCTAATCTTGATATGGACCGACATGAAAATAAGCAACGTCTTTTCAGAATAACTTAGATGACCCGCTATTGTTATTATGTACAGATGCTCAAGACCCGTACGCTGTCTTAGTGTTTGTAACCACTTAGTTATAAAAACCGTCCCTCTGGCCGATTTATCTTTTTTTAAAAGCAATTTTACTTAAAATTATCTTTCTTAAATTTCGTTTGGCTTAAAGTCATTGGAGTTGTTCTCCTAAGAATGTAATTTTTATTTTAAGTATCTGACAGAAATGTCTTTCTTATATTCTCTCTACCTGGTTCCTGCCATTCCGTTCTCTTTGATAGATTTTATGCAATTTTACTGTCGACTATGTTATTATAACTCCAGAATGTGCTTATTTCTGAAGATTTCTTGTGAATTCTATACGATCCAGTACCTTTCTCATCTTCTAATATCACATTAATTTTTTCCAAATTTTTTTTGTTTCAGTATTTTGTTCCACACTAATTGAAGAGCTTAATTTTTCAAAAAAAAAGTTGAAGGAAAGCAATGCTAGTCCACCCAACTTTTGGGGGTAATCAAACTAATTTAAATCCATTGACGAGATATACTATCAAATGCCTTCATGAAATCAATCTCTATCACTACTACTTTGGATTATTACTTGTCTGTAATTTTTAAATCTTCTTCCACCATATTTCCTAATTATATTGGGAATAAATCCTTTTTGGGATTAATATATGTGCCCTGCAAAAAATATTCGTCTTTTTACTAAGATACCACTGGATTTCATAGATATTACATGTGTTAAACATCTCTGCAAATCTTGGTTGTTTATCAATGTTCAGAGTAAGGTCTGTGTTTTATGATCAGAATGTGTTTCTTAAAACAACCATTAGAATAGGCTTTTTAACAAAAGGGACAAAATTTGAAGGTGTTATACTTCTTATTGTATTCCATCGGAAATCCATCCGAATCTGAATAATAATAATGAAGCTTTGATTTCTGTAAATATTTTTCAACAGACTCAAGATCAAATATTAACACTTTAAATTAGTTTTTTTCTCAAGTATATGAAAACTGTGCTGTTATTTATCTCCGAAAAAAAAAGTCTTTGAAGGACTATGTTTATTCTTTTTTCCTAAACATTGCTTTTCTCGGGGTTAGCTAATCTTATGTGTATAAAATATAAATACATGTGGGGCATTCAAAACTATTCTTAAAAATGAAATTCGGATTTGATTTCTTACTTCATAAATTGCAGTCTCAGTTCTCAAATCGGTTATCTTGTAAATTGATATTTATAGCTTAAGTGCCTTCAAATTATGTTAAGTTTTCAAATTTTAAGATATTTTCTAATACTAGGTCTTTCATTTTACTAGAAAGTTGAAACAAAATCTTAATATCGTATAGAAAATTAATTATCACAAGAGGTTACTGCATTTATTATATCTGTAGTGAGGTTCATGTCGGCAATTATGCTAATCAACATATGAACCCACCTTTAAATTGTTTAGTTTATAAATTTTCAAGGCCTGCTAGTTTTTCTATAATAGCCTGTAATTTTGTTGCCGTGCATGAAAAGTGTAATAAGAATTGCAAATAATTCATTTTGTCTTGTTTTGGATCGTTTCTTCTTCCTAGTAATAATCTTAAGTTTGAAAACTCTTCGAAAGTAATATTTTTTGAATTTCAATTTGTTTATTCTTTAATGTACTCAGTTTATCATTATAAATACGATGATGCCGTAGTCAAAGATTTAAGGTGTATTATTTGACAAACGTACTATATTTTTTACTACGTCGTCAATGTGTGAACCACTTTTATTCGATATTTAATATAATTTTTACCTTAATTATTCATAGGTACGTCTACGATATTTCTACTAATATCCAACTTTTGATTTTCTTGTAGTGTCAGGGATCGTCTTGGGATAAAATTCAATTTAGTGACGGATCGCTTGAACTTATTACTGATCAAATTTTATCTGCTGACAATTTAGCATCGGTTTTGTCAAGTGAAGTAATGCTTTAAATTTATTAATCTTCCTTATTTAATTTACTATTGCTTCAAGGGTTTGAATAAATATGTTGATTTGTTTCTACGTCATGAAATTGATCTTCGAACCTTCTCTACTTTAACTGAGAACGATCTCAAAGAAATTGGAGTATCTACTTTCGGAGCTCGCAAAAAAATTCTCCTTGTATCTATGAAGTTAAAAAAAATTTTGAATGGAGAAAATTGGTTGTAATATTTGAAGTCATTTTCACGTCATAGTTTTTACATTTAAAGTTTACCATCTTTGTTTATTCTATACACTTATGTCTAAAATAATATTTACTAAGAACTAATATTTGATTATTTACTCTTGCTTGTTTTATCTTCTGTTTCGTAAATTAAAGGAAAGTTATTATTTAAACATATTGTTGCTGCTTTGTCTTATCTGTATGGTGAAGTATGTAAACGCTCGATACAAGTCAACAAAAATTTATTGCCTTTTGTCCTGGCCTTGCCTATCATTTAGAAGATCCGGTAGAGCCCGACTATTTCTGAGTTTGCCAACAAGCTGGAAGATATTCTTAAGAATAACCCAGCCTATGAGAAAAAAAAGTAAGATCGGCTCAGTGCTCTCTGGGGAAAATGTGCCTGGCTTGAATTTTTGGTCTTCTTTCTTGATTATTTTCCTTTCTTTCTACATTTTGAGTTGCATTTTGTGCCCCATTTTTATAAATTCTTTGGATATCACTGGTGATGATACTTTTTTTAAATACACATAGATCGAGAATGTACCAGTTTGTTTTCTTCTGTATTTTTTCAAAAATTAGTCATAAAACACTAATAAACCTGAGACGGAAGCCAGACAGATTTTCTTCTCATTACTTGCTAATTTAAGATCGGCAAGATATTTTTTGTTTGTCACCAATTTTTGTGAAAAAAAGTTATTTCAGTTCATCATAATATAAATATATATATAGTAGTAATTCCGCACCAATTTCCTAACTTTCACTTATAAAATAGAAGTATACATTTTTTAATCCTCATGTACCCGAAATTAAAAATGGTTGAACCTGTTTTTCAGTTTGTGAGACGCTTTTCGTGTGTTAATTTTTGTATGTCAATTTCTTACAATAGCTTGATACCACGAAAAAATTTATAGATCAAAATGTGCGTAGAATAGGGTTTGTAGTAGAACTACAGAACCATTTTTTGAAAAAATTTTAGAGTTATCTCTTGAAGAAACTCTTAATATCAGATTTTTGGATTTTTCTTGGGTTCTTGAAAAATAAAATTTGAAAATGAATTATATAAGATATATATAACTTTATAAGACATATCATATGGTACCTTCAACATGATTATACAAGCACAAATAACATAAGATATACACGGACTTTCAAGGCTAGTAACTCTATATTTAAATAAGCAATGTCTAAAATTTAATAAAATAAATACTATTAATTGAAATATTTACTCATAATATTTAAGCATTTGGTATGCATCTTAGTTTAAAAAGCCCAAAGAGTCAAAATTAAGTATTGCATTTTAAACCTGAAAGAATATTCTTGCATGGGGATGTTAATTTTTTAGCAATCCGTGAAGAAAGAGTAGTGTTTTCCTTGAGTCGTTTTTGAGTCTATTCGGCTGTGGAGACGGGCGCTGAGTCTTGATACTAGAACCTGGATCTTTTCATAGCCACCCATTTCCTTCACTTTTTTGATGATCTCCGCCAGTCTTATTTTTCTGGCATCCTCCTGGTGGTTCTTGGTGTCTGGGAGGGCCTTATTGATAATTTTGATTGTCCTTTTGTTGATCCTAATCAAGTCAACGATCGTGCTGTTATCAATTTTAAAATTAGTGTAAATCAAGATCTTCATTGCGGCACACCTTCTACCTTTAATGAATTTCAAAAGGCCCAGCTTCCATTCTTAATACGCCGATTGACATAAATCGGAATGAGGATAGCTGTTTGAGTGTGTGGTACAGCCCAAAACTTCACAAGAATGCTGTTAAGGTTAATTATGCATCATCGGACGTTCCAAGTTATCGGACACGTAACAGTTATTTCACAACAGTTCTTTAGTAGTAGTTCAACATAAGATATGTAGGGATTTTTATTTAATCTGCACACATTTCTGAATACATAACCCTGTAAAATCAAAACGATTGTTTATGTATTATTTGAGTTAAAAACTTGACAGTTGGAGGTTCCAATAATATGCAGTTAAAATTCAACACTTCAATGTTTCTGGTGTGTACTAAGGTGAAGTTGTTCTGTTTCCATATAGTTATATTAAAACAATCCTGCTATTTTAGACGGTAAAAGTTTTGAGATAAGTTTTTTATTTATTTGTTGCGTATTTGTTATATTTTTCTTGTAAAATAATTGGTGTCTCTTATGAACGAATGAAATCATATTGTTCGGACAGTGTCTGAAATTGTAAAATCAAACAAATTAGTTTGTTTTCGGCCAGAAGAATAAGTTTAATTCTGATCTTTTATTTCACATATTTTAGTCTTTTTGATAAAGCTTTTCTTGAGAGTACATATTAGTTACATCAATTCACCATGGCTCAATTTACTGAAAATGAATTGACGAAACACCTAAACAATCACAATATCGGTGAAGATGAAGATCTTTCTGATTTAGATGGAGATACTGATAGGTCTGTTGATGAATTGTTTCTTCAGATGAAACATCCGGCTGTGAATTTGTCCAGGATGATCATTCACCAATAAATCAATTTGCAGACACCTCAGAACTCTACATTTTAAATCAAGATTTGACCCCTAATTTTAATATAAGAAATGATAATGCAGGTTATATTTGGAATGCATCCGCTTACACAAGTCCAAGTTCAAACCCATTAATAAGATCTGAAATATGTTACAGTGGATCAATAGTTGCAGAACTGAATGAGCAGTTTCTTGATTGTGGAAGACTTTAGTAGTGAATTGTCGATATTCCAGCATTGAATTGGCTAAATACCTTATGAGTGGAAAGACTGAATGTTGTGGAACACTAATTTTTTTTTGGAAGAAGGTACCAAGATCTGGAGAAATGTTATTTTAATAGCATTTCAGGTTTTAAAATAGAAGAGAAATTCTTAAGATGTCGACATTTTACAAGGATGGGATTTATATTATTGGAAAAAAAAATTGGAGACAATATAAGGTCTAAAGTTTTAATAGAAATACAATAAGGTTGGATATTGAATTGGTTTGAGTGATCAAATGGTTAAATATTATAGTTCAGCTCAAAAGAGTAAGAAATGGTACAGAAAAACTACTTTCAGCACAATAGTATCACAATAATGAACAGTTGGATTATTTACAACATACAAATATCTTAGGAAAAATACCGTCTAAAAGAACTTACTAAAATCTGTATTGAATCTCTCCTTTCCGATTTTAACTTGCCTTTTACTTCTATTGTAGATAAATTTCATTAACATACGACCATTATTTCTGAAAAAAGAACTCAAAAAATAGGTTTGTATGATGTTACAAGAATTTAGCTACAAAACAAGAAACTGATGTATAAAAAAAGCTAAAGAAATTAGGTAATACTGAATGTAGAAAAATGTGAAAAAAAATCTTATGTCTGTATTGTTTCAACTCTTGAAATTGGGAATATTTTTTGCATATAAAGAAATTTCTGTTAACTAAAATATCACATACACATAATATGTATCTCTATAAAAACAAGATACTTAAATTACCAATAAAATATTTAAATTATTTCGTAGCTTGTTAAGAAAAAATATTGGGTAGTAGAGGTATCTTTTCCATTAAAAGAGAAATAAATTGATCCATCGTAAGATACATTTTTTTCGTTACGAAAAACAAAAAAATTATTGCTTGTATATCTTTCCTTTTGTAAATACTTAAACCTTGAGGTACGTTGGTTTTTTTTTTAAACCACACCCAATCAAATGCAAAAAGATTAGTTAATATTGTGTAGTAAATTATATGTGTCATAGGCATATGAATCTAACATTGCAATAACCCATATGTGGGTCGTAGATGTATGAATCAAGCATTGTAATATCTCCTATGTGGGTCATGAACAGCCGAAGGATTAAATATTGCCAAATAATATTTATTTTTCAGAAGAAGAAGTGTTAAGTTTAATATCTGTTAATTTACCGGGTCGCCATTAGTAATTTTTTGTTTTTGTTTTTTTGTTGACCAGAAGAAAGATGCTACGAACAACAAAAATGAAAAAACAAACTAAGATATCTCGAATGAGGTCAAGGAAATACTTGAAAGTAGAGGTTTAGATCATTGTGTAGGGCTGTGAGAAATTCATAAGCACAACCTTTTTAATAAAAAGCAAGACTTTAGTCTTCCAAAGTTGTAGGCTTGACTATGTGTATTTAGTGTCAAATATTAGTCAATCCAAATCAATTTCAATGGTATTATCTGACCACAAACTCATTCTGATTATCTTTATTACTACCAAAAACACATTTACAAACACTTGGAAGATGAATATTAGAAGACCACGGGATGGAGCTAAAACTAAAAAAGTCATGGAGGGAACTATGCTAGTAGTGAATATATAAAACTTTGAATAAGGTTGCGTATAGAATGGAAGACAAAATTTTGGAGTTGAATGAACCGACAATAATGTAACACAATCTTACAATGGATGAAGATTTGAGTAGTATGTTCTTTATTTCTATTAGAGTCTGTCTGATTCGAACTGGACTTAATAAAATTACAAAGAAACATTTAATACTTGAACGTATAAAAAATTTGAAATTTGGAATGTGTTAAAGAAATGTCTTATTCGATAAAGAATCCAGAACTGATGGAAATCAGAATCTCATTAACTAATTAATAACAAAATACTATCAAGATCTATATGATTGTAGAAAATGCAAAAATCTACAAGATCCTATCTTTTAAAGGACTTAAGAGAAAGAATATATGCTTAAATGGAAGGATATCATTTTTTTTTCTTATTGACATTAAATTGTAAGCAATCATATGTTTCTCTTTCAAACGTTTGTATACGTTGTATTTAGCGAATATAACTTTATAACACTTACACTTTATAACACTTACACTTTATAACACTAATTAATATATTTATCATAATAGCAGATACTTGCAAGATATTATCCATCATGTTTATGTGTTGTGCATTTTTGTTTAGAAATCGATCAGCTACAGATATTGAATCTCCACGCTTACCATTCTTGAAATCTATTGTTATTCCAGTGATATCTTTATCTTTAGTCAATGAATTCATAGTTCCACGTATCGCATCAGCCACGTATCATTAGGAATGTAAATCATATGCAATTCGGGCGTGTTATAAAAAAAGAAAGAGAAAATCAACCTGGCAACCCTGACAATTTAATGAATGTCGAGGGGGGAAGCAGCTTGAGCTGTCATGACGTTTTACTGAGCTACAAGCTGCTATTCTCCATTATATATACAACAATAAATAATAACATAGATGAGAGGCAGAAAATTAACTGAAATTAATGTCAGGAAATTATATATTTTTAACTAATAATAATTATACGAGGACTTGAGCCCTTTTTTGTTTACATTTTATTTGCTTTATTAAACTTAATGTATGTATTCCTTCATGCGACATCTTTACTATCAGGTAGATGTTCTCCCCTCAGTAATATTTGAAAAATGATAACAGCTTCGGAAAACAAAAAGACCTGTTTGAAGAGCCAACTTCACTTTTTTATCACACGCCCGAATTGCATATGATTTACATTCCTACGTATCATATATCTTCCTTTAATGAAGCTTTTTTGCGATCTATGAATTATGGAAGACAGGACTTTTAAAATTATTTTTGAAAAGATGGCACTATATATTATGTAACAAATGTTCAATATTGTTTGTGGCTTAAGGTTTTCTATTTTTCTCCTGTCTTTTTCGTTTTTGGGAATTTAAGTTAGGGCTTCTAAATTTATGATTATTAAATTGTTCTCTAAAAATTTATTCTCTGAATACTTGATCCAGTAATAGAACAAGATATATGTAGAATAGTTTTAATAATTCAACGGAAAAGCCATCTGGACATGGCAATTTTTTTTTTTTCGATAATACCCATTAAACTCTTGAATTTCTTTTGACGTTATCTCTAGGTCTAAGAGTATCTTAGGTGATTCAGACAATTGTGAGAGGTCTATATCTTTATTTTGGATGTTTTCTTAAGCGGATAACATCTACATACCTGATAATAAAGATCTCGTATGATCTGTATAATACTTGTAATACTCCGCTGAAAAACATAATCAAATATTTCAATAGAATGCCTATTGAAGTGAATCTTCGATAATATATGTGGAAATGTTTGGAGTTACGACAAGGATTCCAGGTAATTCTCCGTTCATCAAAGAGTTCGACCTCTGTGGACTACTCGAAATCACTCGATTCCTACAATTAGTAGGTAATGGCTCTAAGGACGAAACTTTCGTCCATCAGAGTTGACATTAGCTCTATGGACTTCTCAAAATCTATCGTCCTACGAAGAGTTAACGAATGCACGAATGACCAACTTAACTATAATTACTATTAAGTATCAACTGTGAGATGTTAAAATAATAATTTCAAAGTAGGTATTATTTATATTAACTCTAGGATTTAAGATTGTTGATATATTTCCCTGGATTCCTCTGCTAATGATATCATTTCCCTCAGTTATGTGTATCCCTTGTTCGTTTGCATCAAGTAAAGACGTTTACTTATATGTGATTCAAGTGTAATATTGACATTGTGAGATTGAGGGTGAAATTATCCTTTCTTTTAACTTATTTCTCAATCTTGGACAACACTTCTTTACTTTCCAAAGCCGTAGTAAGAATGAACGGATTTTTTAATATAGAGCAAGGACATAATCAAATGTAGATGAATAACGATATTGAGTGGGACATTGAAGGAAATAATCATATTGGTCTTATTAGTAATGAAACTTAAAATATCAGGATTGTCTTTAATTACGTACCTCGAACAAATTTCTTTATTTATCTTGTGATTATGGATTTGAACGTGTTGTATAATGTTTTAATTTCTTAAGACTTTTGTACCAAAATCATTTAGACGACAGCATCTCACTAACCTAGGATCCTCTTTATAACTTTAAAAAATTTCATCTCCATTATCAGCGATCAATAATTTTACGCTAACTCAATTAGATAATTTATTGACTATTCCTTTATGTATGAATTTATTAAATTGCTAATCGTTGATTAATTTTGTAATTTTCATTACAAGTCTTCTTAATATATATGTACATTACGTTTTTCCTATGTTCTTTAAATTTGAAGTTATCACTGATGAAATAATTAATAACGCAAATGTGTTTCGACATCCCTCATAATGAATACATTTGAGGCTTGATTTTATTTTGAATTGAAACTATATTGTGCTAATTTGAGTTTGTATATATATTTATGTATAATTTAAGCATATATTTAGTCTATATGAATAATATAGCGCCTGTGGGGTGTTTCTTGATTAACCCAGAAGAAACATTGTCATCAGTCTCTGGTGTGGGAGAGATAGGGATCTACTACGTTTTTTATACACCATCCCCGCGGAATCTTCTGGATCATCTTTATCCTCATAAGTAGGTTTAAGGTTTTTATCCCTTTAGAGGGGCATGTATTCATCAACCTGCATCCTTATAGTTTTTTTTTGGATTTGTTGGGAACGATGGAGTTTGGTCGTATAGATGTTCAGAAGCATACACATTGGGGGACGATTCTACGTCCTGAGTTATTTGGACATTATCGAGAGATGAGGAGGGAGAAGAAGATGATTTAGAGATTCATGGACTGTTGAAGTTGTTGTTAGGAGATTTTCTACTTTCATTTGATCTATTAGGGATTTCACAGTTGAAATATATGATTTTTTATTTCCTTCCGGCATCCCTTTTCCCTTCAAAAAGTTTTGATAGGTCCTGATACTGACTGTTTCCTTTTTGTATAATGAGCGGGTTTGTATTAAACTAAAGTAATTAGAGCATTGCTTTCTCATTGTAGAAAAATATAGTCGGGAGATTTTACGACTCTCCTACAACTCCAAAAAGATAAAGAACACGAGCCAAGGGAAATATTAGAGAATTTCAGTGCAGGAGTTGGATTTAGGCTTTTTTTTATTGGTCTCTTATCTGACAAAACCAGCTCTTTCCACCTTCTCGGAGAATGATTTTTTTTTTTTTTTTTTTTTTTTTTTCTTCCCTTTATTAATTCCAGAAAAGTTACATCATATTACAGACATAAATAAATATTATAATTTATAATTACTTTTCTAGAAATAGAGGTCCAACAACAATAAAACAAAAATCAAAAAAGAACAAATAAAAATAATAACAATCAGAGACGGCAAGTATTAAAATCTAGTATTTTGTTAATAAAGAAGTGAATAAACTAATAAATAAAGCAACTATACTAAAAATAAATTAAGTTGTATAAGATTTCCTAAATTTTTTAAAATTTCGAATTATATTCTTTATGACTTCGGCATATCTTCCAGATTGAGATGGGTGGTATTTTACCAAATCTCCAGCATACCTCCATGAAGTGGCGTTATCATCCGGTATCTTGAGGGAGAACGCAAAGTAACGCGAAGCAGCCGCAATAAGAATAGCTCGCAACTGTTCAACTTTCAAAAACTCAGAGGATGTCAGTTTTGAGCCAATAAGTGCCTTGGAATTTAAAATTGCATGCTCCATTGCCCTTGTTTTAGTAGGGACATTAACTTTTTTCAATGTTAGGCCGAATAATAGGACTGGGGTGACGATTTTATCGGTGCTTCCCTTTAAATTCAGCAATATAAATTGTTTCAAAATCCTCAACGCTTGACAATTACTAAATGCGTGGATTACTGAATTGTAAATCATTCCACAGTCCTTACAGGGAGTGTTGAAATATATACAACCTGACGATATTTGGAACTGTGCAGTAAATTTATGAGCATCTGTTATTCCAGTTACCGATCTTAAAATTCGGCCTCGCCACGTTTCTGGGAGGTCAAGGAGCCTTAAGTATTGGTCACAAATTTTGTTAGCTTCAACCACAACAGATGAGCAAGTTTCAAATTTTAAATGCCAAGGGCGGTGCGATAAGTGAAATTTAGCTGCCCTTTTTAGTGGGAACATAAATTTACCACAGTCGAAAATCGAATTCTTTGGAATATCATGAATTGTTAAAATATTTTTTGATAAAGCTTCCCGTTCCAAAGCAATTGGGTCCATGAGGTTTGCAAAATAAAATTTCTTTGAGCTATTCTGGCGTATAATATCCACAGTTGTATTGGAGTCGAATATAGGCTGGCCCTTCCATATTATTCTATGGACAGCTGCCCAGACAGGGGATAAGGAATCAATTAACTCATTTGACAAATTAGAACCCATTAAAAGCCATTTAAGTAACGGAGAACTAGACACCGATGATCTCCATTCCAATGACGAATTATCAGTAAGATCTATAAAAATCTTCTTATAAATCTTAGACAAAATTCTTGGCAAAAGAACAAGACCCCCACCCAGTAGATGTTTTGGCCTACAAAGAGCAGGGATGTAGGATTTGTGAAAAAGTTTGGACAGCCAATGACTTTCTTCGTTAATAGCTTGTTCTGCTAATCTTGGGAGGGACGTCGCTTTATATAAAACTAATGGTATAATATACATATTGTATAGATCGATACGGCTCTGCAGGTTTAACCCTCTCCATCTAATAATCTTTTTCATGACAACTGTATTAAGCGAACTCCAATTAGTTTTGGAGTCACCATGTCTATGGTATTCAATCCCAAGCACGACTATTTTACTTTTTACTGAACAGTTAGCAATGGCAAGCTTTTCATTAGGAAACCAGAGACCAAGGGGAAGAATACAGGTCTTCTTGTTGTTTATACATAGCCCCGACTTTTTCTCAAATTTTCGAAAGTAAGAAAGTATTACATCGATTCTTCTAATAAGTTGTTTTTCGGAGTTTGCCTCTAGATATAAAGAGACATCATCAGCATACATGTCAATTAATTGTTTTGTTTCACCAATAGAGATTCCAAAACCTTTAAATTTTCGAATTAGAGCTTGTGTCAAATCTTCAATCGCCATGACGAAAAGAAGGGGAGCAGAAGGACATCCTTGACGACAGCTCCGTCTTAAGAATATAAGTTCACTCTCTGTCCCATCAATTTCTATTGTTGAGGAGCCATTAAAAAGCAGTGACCTGATTGGATTAAAAAAACGCCGGGGTAGCATACGCTTTACAGCCCGTAGGATATGTTCATGTAAGACACTGTCAAATGCCTTGCGGAAATCCACGGCTATAATGGCACCGAATTTTCCCCTTTTTTGTAGCGAATCTATAGCACATTGAATGTTCCTTGAGACATCAGAAATTTTCCTGTTTTTGAGGAAACCTTTTTGATGAACACCTATTTTTCTATTCAGAATTGGTTCGATTTGTTTGGCTATTACTCCTGAAAGAATTCTGTATGATTCATTTAGAACCGTAATGGGACGCCAGTGAGACATATCAGTACCATTACCTTTTTTAGGTATTAAAACTATCCTACCCTTTGTAACTGAACTGGGTAGCTGACCTCTTTGCTCCATTGATCTTCCCATGCGCAAAAGATATGGAACAATTTCGTTGTTAAAAGTGCTAAAAATCTTCCCACCTATCCTATCAGGACCTGATGCCTTGTCATCTTTGAAATCAAACTTTATGTAAGACGAAATCACGTCAGTAGTAAAAATTGCTAGAGTTGTCTTCACCTTCCTGGGAAAATTAGAAACTCTACAATTGACAATAGATTGAAAATCCTTCTGGAAGCATTTCAAAATATCTTGCATCCTAATGAACTCTCTTCCATCATGAATAATTTTCTCAATCCTGGAGGGTGGAGACCAGTCCTGAAACCTCAATTTTTTAAAACGTTGATTCAAATTGTTTTCTATGGATATTTTTCTCTGTCTATCCTCTTCCACAATGTCGGCAATCCTTTGAGAGTTAATAATCTCTGAGGTAAAAGTTCTCAAGAAAAGAGAGCTTTCAGACAAAAATTTTTCAACCTGTATCCGATAGTGTCTAGATCGCTTTATAAAAGATCGCATGAAGCTCTTAAAAGCCAACTGAATACAACTGTTGAGCACATTCGCCGCTTTGTGTCCAGAAATGGAGGGGTGTAAGCTACTAACCAGTAAAGTTTTAAGATTATCTTTAAACTCAACCCGCTCCAATACCCATTGAGGGATTTTGGATTTTCGGGATTTAAATGGCTTTCGAAATTGAATATCAACAATTCTATGGTCAGAAGCCGGATCAGAATGATAGGATGCTTTTTTAATTTGAGAGAAAATTGTAGGAGAAAGAAGAGCCAAATCTATTCTAGAAGATGAATCTCCTCTTCTCCATGACGGATCGTTGTCAGAATTTAAAACACCAAAAGTATCGATCAGATTTAGTTGTAAAATCAATTTCTGAAGAACATATTTATTTGGATAATAACTAGATGAATTAAGATCAACATTAAGATCACCTATCATAAGTAAAGGGACTGAATTACTTTTGTGATCATTGATAATCGCCTGAAAGAATTGAGGTGATTTTATATTAGGACCATATGCATTTATGAGATAAAAATCTAGGTTTTGGGTTGTTAATAACAGTTTGTACCATTCACTAGAACCCATGTATGATTTGGTTAAAATTGGATTCTTTATCTTCTTGGAGATAAATGTCATCACTCCTCTGGACGATCCAGTACCGGTGAAAAAGTTGGAAAAGGCTATTGGAAGACAATAAGGACATGTATGTTTACAATGTGAGGAAACTCTAGATTTTACGTCTTGAAGACAAATAATATCTGGATTAAAAGACAATAGACGCTTCATGAGTGCATGTCGAAACAACCTATCTTTTGCACCCCTTACATTAAAAGACAGTATTTTATTTACACCCAAGAATGAGGCACAAGCGTCCTTGGATATGTCAGCAGATATAGGTGGCTTCGGGAAAAAATCTATAATTTTTGATTGAATAGTTTTTGTAGTCATATTTTGAACACAGAGTAGATAAATTTGCTATCATATGAGAGTATTTAAAATAAAACAAAAACAACAACTAGGAACCTTTGGATAGCTTTCCTTCTCTTTCAGGAGAATGATCACTGTCGGGTTTGTTCCTTTTACCCGCAGAGCCCAGTCTAGTGCGGTGTGTTAATATCTTTTTAGTATCCAAATGTGGCTTAGCTTTTTTCCCATATTCATTCAGATCCTCAGTGATGCGTTGCGACAAAGAATTATCTTTATCTTGAGTCGATTTATTCCCATTTGGAGCAACAAAAATTTTATCGAATTGAAATTGTTGAGTTCCAAGTTCTAATGTAGAAACAGAAGGGGATTCAGTATCAACAAGGTTTTCCGTTTCTTCATTTAAATTTTGACTACTTCTATCTTCATTATTATTCAAACAATCTCCTGATTTATTCAGAGATTGGTCCTCTACAGCCACAATAGAATCAGCATTCCTCTTGTCTTCTTTTTCCTCAACAGTAGCCTTCAATATGTTGGATTCAGAATTTTTTGGTTCCTGACGTAGTTCAACTTCTTCCGGAGAGATTTCCTCTACTGAAGAAGGCTCTTCAGTTTCTGCACCATTTGATGAGTGTAGCGAAGCCAAAGTATTCTTAAGGGACTTTTGATAGTCCTGTGCATTTACTCTAACATTTCTGCAGGTAGCTTTGTTATGACCCAATTCAAAACAATTTTGGCATTGTAATCTAGCACCCTTGAAATGCAACTTTATAAGAAAGCCATCCAAAGGAACGATTTGTGGAATTAGGGCTGGATTGGCAATAATATCAACCATGTAGTCTCCATCTCTCCATATCTCTTTATAACTCCCGTATTTGCTTTCCGCTTCAATGTCTACAGGATTCTTTTTGGGATAATGATTAGTCACTTCCCCGAATTGTCGCAACCATTCAACCGCCTTACTTTCATCAATTCGCTTAAAAGTATTAAGCAGAGTGATTGTAAACTTTTTTTTGTTACTGATGTTAAATTTATCAATGCCTTTCATTTTTAAATTAACATCGAGAGTATTGCCATCGGCGTCTCTCAAGCTATAAAGATGAACTTTTTTAAGCTCATTTAATCTTCCCCTTATGTCAATAGGGTATTTGGAGTAAAAACATGCTTGCCCAAATCCAAATTTAGGATTTGCTCCCGCAATTTCATGCTCTTTAAAACCAAATCTAACTGCAATATCATAAACGTCAACATGCTTTAGGTTGTCTTGACGAATTAAAGTTCCGTCTTTATTTTCAATGAGAAAAACAAACGTCTCCCATTTAAATCCTCTATCTAATACAAACAACTTCCCCCCCTTAGTTTTTTCCTCAGAATCATTCCTCAGACCTACAGCCTTCGAATAAAGTTTACGAGGGTGTGCACTCACCCGGCGATCATCAGGGGGTTCCTCGGGACGTTGCGCATGACCATTCATTATTCTTCTTTTATGAGGGATAAGATGATGCAGCGGCAATTGAGGATCTTTTCATACAAAATAGAGATGATAAAGACCCTCTGATGACGTTGAGGGTCTTTTTGATATTAATTACTTGCCAATTAAAGCCCTTTTAAAGCCAGAAAAGGGAAAATTAGCACAATTGGAGATGAGAAGGTGTACTAATGATCACAATGATATGAAAAACAGAGATATATTCACTCAATATCTTGTGTTCACTTAATTTAAATCACTACGCAGAAGAGACACGTTCACTCTTCTCAACAAATACATAAAAACTCCCAGCTCTTTCCACCTTCTCGGAGAATGATTTTTTTGTCCTTGAGACATCTTCATTGCATACCCAATCGACATTTCTTAGAACATCTGCCGCAATGTTTTTCTTGAATGGGACTCTATGGTCTTGTGTAGGTATTTCATAGTGATGATGAAGCATTCTCCTAATGTGTTTTTTTATTCTATGGGTGGTAGATGATCTTAAATTTTTTCAGAATATTCATTAGCATTTTGATACTAATTAATCCTCTTCCGGGACCCATTTCTCAGATGACTTGAGATAGTTTATACACTGGAATTCCCAACTTATGAATAGCCATTTCGACAATATGATAATTTAAAAAGATATTACTTTCAGGGATAGACACATCTTATTTTTTAATTAGTTATTTAAAGTATACCCAATTAATTGCATTTTCATAATTTGACACGAGTTCTTTTGTTTCTTCTGGAGTGACTTCATCAATCCCGACATTTTCTTGGTTAGGAAAACCTAGAGGGGCCACAAAGTGTTCAGCCTCCACCCAATCTTAATTATTTGCGGAAAGATTAAGAAACCAGCTGAAATCCTTCTGCGCACTACTACTTAAGTTGCTCTACCATGAGTATTAGATTTCTAGTGGATTTTTGGTCGAAATTGGATGGAAATATACACATCTAAATGAACTATTTCTTCTTGGTGAAGGAGTCTTATCGAGCGCTTGACATCTCGTTTGAAAACTGTGAGTCTCAACTCTGTAATACATTCCTTATTGATCCATTTCATGTAATATTTAAGGAGTTATTTAATTACAAAGATTAGACCAACTTTTGGGCCTATTCTCGTCCCCTACGCCCTTAGGATTCCTTTTAGATCAAAACAAAGACTGGAGATGAAATCTATATTAAATACACTTGCGAATCATTACTTTATAGGGCATAAAATTTGTATCCTTCTTGACTTGTTTTGAAGCTGAAGTTGGAAAATGGGCCAAAAAAGCAAAAAAAGTAGGGTCCGATTTCTCGAAAACCATCGTACCCTCGAGAAAAAAAATTACATATTTGAAATCAGCGCGCAAAACTGAATAACTTTTATTATATTTATACCCCCTTAGAATTTTTGGCATTTCAAATTTGTTGACATATGTAATTAGAGCTTCAGGAGATACAATTACACGCCCCACTACTAGGGATTTTTGCCCTAGAAATTGGGCATATAATGAGATTAATATATACCAGCAATGATTGTTTGTTTAAAGTAGTGAAATCTGAAAATTATGTATTAACTAACAGTATAACTGTAATTTCAATAATAAATTTCTAATGGGTACGTACAATCAAATATATTTTTTTGGTCAAGTAACTTTTTTCTCTTGATAATTGATCTGATTTTTAAAATATTCTCTAGATATTGAACTACGTCAGCTCTCTATATGTTTTATCTCTATAGTAGAAAGTTTCCTTTCCTTAGACAGTGATACATTTTTCACCATTCTAAATCATAACTAGCAGCTGTGATGTTAACAAAGAGTTAATGAGTTTTAATAAAATTTGGAGGAGCACCAACTAAATCACACAACCTAAGGTGAAAAACGTCATCTTTGGTTCTAAATTCTTCTTGGTAAACTACAATGGGTTTTTTACAGTTTTAAAACTACGATATTTTATTGTGGTTTTCATATTATAACGGTAAGACCGAGTATTTTTAATCAAGCCTTTCATTTTGGAGTAATATTTGAAATCTCCATAAGCTGTTCTTAATTTAAATACACATAATTTAAATTATGCAATTTATTTGTAGTAACAACACGCACACAAAATCTAACTCCATAGGTAATGGAGAATGCAATTTTTTTGGATGAAGGTGATAGTAGTTTCCGGATTTTTCTTGCCTAACTGTTGGCTTCGTAATGATTTCCCTTTGACTTTTGAATATTTTTTCACTTATTTAATTATAATCAATATTTTAAAGGCTGCATGATGAGCTGAATGTATCACAAGATTAAGACAAAATAGCTGAGAAAACATTATCTAGAGCAAATTTACAAAATAAATTAAAAAATGGAACTGTTGATGTTTGCAATGCAAGAAACCTTCTCGATTTTCAATTGAATTATATATTCAGTTCTACAAGTCGTAGCCTTGTAGTGTACAATATATATTGTGGTTTCTTTAGTCTTTTAAATTAAAAGATTTCAGGAAGATTTATGTTTGTTCTCGTTCATCAATGAATAATGATCATCTGGTTTGATAGCAGAGGCTTATGATACGATGTACAAAAATTCATTTTAGTGACTGAATCACCTACATTTATATTCACCAACATAATATACCAAATTAGTTGAATTGTGGTCTATGGCGAATTCCTTCTTTTAGTCAGATATATAAAGAAAATCATAGAAGTCTTCAACATCTTCTTGATATATTCAAGAAGATGTTGAAGACTTCTATGACTTAAAAATCGTCTTATTTCTGTTTATATCAATGTTGTTATTCTTCAAAGAAGTTGAAAACATAGTTTTTTGTTTTTTTAATTTGAAGACACTGTCGGTAATATAATTAATAGTCAACTCCAGAAAATTGTCTGTACTGTCTGAACTGCTACTCAATGGGATTGGAATTAATTTTACCAAATTTGACAGTAAAAATATTTTTAATAAAATAAATAATTTGTCAGGTCTAGCTGTTTCTTAGGTTCCATAATTGTTTCCCTACTCTTTTGATCGTGAAATGCTCTTTTTTTATCTCGATATATAATCATCAAATTTAATCTGTGGTTTTTATAGATGGCCTTCTTTTCGTCTCTCTGTTTGTTAAATCCTGAATTTTCCATCTGAACAGAAACAATGCTCCAGAATTTGTTGATGGTGTCCATGAACTTGGATGTCTCAAGCCTGTCTGGGGAGTTTTTCTTGCCCTAGTGTTTGAATTCTCTGATAGTAGTTACGATTGAAGAATTGTTTGGAAAGTATACACTTTTACACATTCAATATAATGAGGTGCGATAACCTTGTTTGTGTTTTCCCCTCCTAAAGTTTAATCTACTTGAAGACTCTGGAGCTCAATATGGAAGCTACCCTTACTATTATGGTTGAGGTCATTACTCCCTGTGACTTGAAATCTTAAAAAAACTAAAACTATTAATAAATGTTAATTGTTTTCCTGGTTTTTTTAAAATATAATAACAGAGATGTAGAATTAAAAATACAACTGCAGTATCTCTCTTTAAAATATCCCAGTCTATGATTTTTTTTGAAAATTATCTTTCAAATCTGTATTTTTTATACATTTTTCTATATAATGATTGAGTTTAAGACCTTCACTAAAGGTATCTCAAGACGAGTCAAATATAAACCCACTGAATAAAATTATTTATGGTATTACTAGATAACAGAGGCAAGATTAAACGATTTTTGATATTTATTTTGAATTGGAAAAGTTAGAAGAAAATGATTTAAAGCGAGCACAACTCAACAGTGTCTGGATTATGTCTTCATATCAAGTTTAGTTTCATCAAGTATTCATCAGAGACTGTTTGATAACTAAACATTATAAGCGGTATATAACCAAGTGTCGACATTACCTAGCACAAAGAAATATCAATGCTTATTTCATTCTTTTTAAAAACATCGCTATCTTTGAATCAGAAAGAAAGAAGCTTAGAATTCAAGGTTAAACATTATATAACTAAAGAAAAGATAGATAATAGCCAGTGTATCAAGGAAATTCATGTTGCAGGAAATAACAATAGAAACAAAAATAAAAATGCTTATTCTCTGAAGTTATATCCTAACATAGGTAGGATTGTAAAAAATATGCACTTTCGTTATGTAAAAAAACAAACATATACCATATAGATATGAGAGGCAGAAAATAAACACAAATTAATATTTCCAAAAATTATATATTTTTACCTAATAAGTCGTAAACTAATAACACAGGTCAAAAAATTTGAAATGTCAAAAATCCTAAGGGGTATAAGTATAATAAACGTTATTCAGATCAATCTTCACTAAAAAATCAAAGTCCCATGGTAGAGCTATTAATATAGTTACTTCAGTCTATGTCTTTGATTTCCTGTGAATTTTTGAACAAAGTTGAATGAAAATTTACATATTTAGACGAACAGTTTCTTCTTGGTTAAGGATTCTTATCGGGCGCTTAACGTTTTTGCTCAGCTTTTGAATGAATTCCTTATTAATCCGTTTTGTGTAATATTTAAGTACAAACTTTTTGGCGGACTTTTGTTTTTACTCCGCTAGGATTTTGTTTTAGGTCAAAACAAAGACTGTAAATAAAATTTGCATTAAATACACTAGCAGATGATTATTTTTTAATTCACAAAATGAGTATCCTTCTTGGCTTAAATTAAAGTTGAAGTTGGAACATGAGCCAAAAAAAGCTCAAAAAGTAGGGTTCGATTTCTCGAAAACCGTCGGACTCTAGAAATTTTTTTACAGATTTGAAATCAGCATGCAAAACTGCATAACTTTTATTATACTTACACCCCTTAGGATTTTTGATATTTCAAAATTGTTGACCTGTGTAATTATAACGGGCAATTGGACTTGAACTTTTTTTTGTTAACATTGTAATTGCTTATTTAACCATTATTCCTTTCGATTACAAGCCTTAAGAATGGGTAAAAAATGCAAAAAGTGTAATCCAAATGCTTGATCCCCCTTCTCTGGCAATGTAGCTAAATTTGACTCTAAAATTACCCCAGCATGCATAATCATATTAGATCTATATTTTTTTTCAGTACTAGATTGAAACAATATTATAAGATGTGATTAAGAAATATGTCTATTCATTCATACTTTTAATGAGTTTGAAACTAAATATATGCTTAAATTATACATAAATAATCAAATTAGTACAATATAATTTCAACTTAAAGTAAGATCCAGCTTCAAATGTATATTTTGTGTGGGATGTCAAATCATGTATTTGATAATTTAAAGAATGAAAAAAAAATCAGATATATATTTTGAAAACATATAATAAAGTTACAAAATTAATAAACGATTAACAAATTAATAAATTCATACCATACATAAAGGGAGAGTAAATCAAATATCTAATGGAATAAGTGTAAGATCTATGATCGCTGATTATGGAGATGAAAAATTTTAGAACTACAACGAGGATCCAAGGTTAGTGAAATACCATCTAAATGAATTGGAGACAGAAGCCTTGAGAAAGTTATACAACATACAACGGGTTCAAAGTCGTAATCGTGAGATAAATATAGAGATTTATTCAAGGAACGTAATTGAAGACAATTCTAATATTTTTAATTTCATCACAAACAATGTCCAGCTCAACATCGTTTTAGTCAATTTCATGTTCTATACTGAAAAATCCGATCCTTCATAATATGGCATTTGAAGGTAAAGAAGTGTTGACCAAGATTAAGAAATAAGTTTAGCAAAAGGATATTTCCACCATCATGTCATGTTACTACTCTTGAATCACTCAAAAGTAAATGTATGTAAGAATTATTTTCGGCAAGGAACGTAGCATGTAATCTACACATTTATATGGACGATTTCTTCTTGGTTAAGGAGTCTTATCTAGCGCTTGACATCTCGTTTGAAAGCTGTGTGTCTAACCTCTTTAATGCATTTCTTATTAATCCATTTCATGTAATATTCAACGAGTCATTTAAGTATAAGTTACATAAAAAATAGCAGTAATGAGATACTTCTAATTTCATTACTGCTACGATCAAGATGATCGTCTCCCATAATTTCACACTAAATACTGTTATTCATAAATTTTTTGACAAGTTCATGCTTCGTCATCATGAAGTCTATGGAGTCCCAAACAGAAGTACTGTTGTCCAAGATTAAAGAAGAAGTTTAAAGAAATAATATTTTTGCCATCTTCATGGTTGAGAAGAACAAGGGATACACCAAACTGAGGGAAATATCAGCCAAATCCATCAACCATGATAGCGGGTTCTTTATATACAGAAACACTCCTATCGTAAATAATGACACCGAGAGGGTTTTCAATATGGCGAAGGACACAAACGTCGTGTTGAAAAGTGTAATGAGGAGGCAGAAGCGAGACTAATGATACTATTGAATTAATAGCCCTGGTAATATCAATTGCTTATATAAATGATTTTAGTATAGGTAGGCGGGAATGTATGACAGCTATATGGAGGATAAACTTATACATTTAAAACAATATTATTTAAGCAAGAATATTATAACTATGTATATATATATATTATATATTTTAATAAAATCTATAATTTAGGTTGGCGAGAATCTCGTAATTCTTCCTCTAGAAATTGATACTTTTCCTTTCTACAGTCGAATTGAGAATGTACATATTTAAACAAAGAGCATTAGTACCAAGCGTTTTTCCTTTTCTGATTACAAAACTGTATTTTTTCTGAACAAAAGGCCCATTTCTAAGTATATATGTCTTAGGATGCCAAATACCAAAAGAACGAAATGTTTTTTTTGGAAATTATTAAAGCCATTGTTAGTGTTCAATATAGTTAGGAATGTAAATCATATGCAATTCGGGCGTGTTATAAAAAAAGAAAGAGAAAATCAACCTGGCAACCCTGACAATTTAATGAATGTCGAGGGGCGAAGCAGCTTGAGCTGTCATGACGTTTTACTGAGCTACAAGCTGCTATTCTCCATTATATATACAACAATAAATAATAACATAGATGAGAGGAAGAAAATTAACTGAAATTAATGTCAGGAAATTATATATTTTTAACTAATAATAATTATACGAGGACTTGAGCCCTTTTTGTTTACATTTTATTTGCTTTATTAACCTTAATGCATGTATTCCTTCATGCGAGATCTTTACTATCAGGTAGATGTTCTCCCCTCAGTAATAAAGGAAAAATGATAACAGCTTCGGAAAACAAAAAGACCTGTTTGAAGAGCCAACTCCACTTTTTTATCACACGCCCGAATTGCATATGATTTTCATTCCTAAATATAGTCGCCATCAAATACGAAATACTTTTTTCAACTTTATTATTCCCTATTTATATAATATTTTTTAATTTATTTGTTTTTAGCGCGAGCGTTCGCATCGCGCTCTATATATCTGAATTATTTAATCTTTCAAACCTTTGTAATTTTTCTTTCTTTTTTTTTTTTAAAAAAAAAAAAGGGGAGAAAGAGAGAGGTTGCGTGTCTATATATATATAAAAGAACTGACAGATTTTATATTTTATGTACACACATATTATTATTGACTAAAACTCTATGTATCTGAATTATTTGCTCTTTCAAACCTTTGTAAAAATTGTATGGTGAAAATTGGCTCACGCGTATAGATTGAAACTTTCAATCTTGTTTGATGTTATATTTTTGAGACTACATGTAATTGTTAAGTTAATGTCTATTGTAGTCACTATATCGATTTCAATGTACTTTGTTCCGTGAAAAATATTTCTTTTTTACTTTTAAATTATATTTGAAATATTTAAATTGTTGTAGTAACCATTTCAACCTACATTTTCATCGTGTTATCAATTCAAATTACATTAGTCAACAGTCAAAAATCCTAAAGTGTTTATGTGTAATAAAAGTTATTCAGTTTTGACCGCTGAGTGTCCGATGGTTTTCGAGAAATCGGACCCTACTTTTTTTGCTTTTTTGGCCCATTTTCCAACTTCAACTTCAATTTAAGCCTAGAAAGATACACATTTTGGCCATTAAAAAATAATGATTGGCTAGTGTTTTTATACAAATTTTATTTGCAGTCTTTGTTTTGACCTAAAAGGACTTTTGGGGGCATAGGCGGCGGGAGTAGACCCAAAAGTCGTCCAAATCTTTTGTACTTAAATAACTCCTTGAATATTGCATGAAATGGATTAATAAGGAATGCATTAAAGAGATTAGACCCATAGCTTTCAAACAAGATGTCAAGCGCCCGATAAGAGCATTTAACTTTGAAGAAATCGTCCATGAAAGTGTGTAAATTTTCATCCAATTTTGAGGAAAAATGCACTAGAAATCTTAGACTCACGGTAGATCTAATAAAAAACAAGTGCTCTAGACTGTAGTAGTAGCGCACAGAAGAAGACTCTGACATCAGCTGAAGATAACCAAATTCAAAAACATGGATCTCTTATTTAATTACAAGTTAACTCCGAGGAAAGAGTGGGATCGCAGGGCCATGGATATCCAATGAAAGAAATAGTGTTCCTTGATGAGTCATGTCTCAGTACCTTTCATCTACATCATTATGGGTATGAACGGAACTGCTTTGAGGAATGCTGGATCAGTCGCCTTAATTTGAAGAAGACGGGATCAGAGTTTCGACGTGTTATAAAATCAGAGATTCATCTTCATGAGAAAATATTTGTCATTTGGATCATCTTTGAGTACACTAAGAACAATTCCCTTCTCAGATTAACAATAAACATCGCTATTAAGTCAATAATGGAGAAAGAAATGAAGACTCCATTGAGGAGTCAATGCTTGTATGGAAGAAACTAATTTCCACATTCATCTCAAAATTTAAACTGATGTTATCGCTTATATCACTACGACGGCTCTTGTATACACTGGACTCGCGCATCGTGGCCGTTTCTAGTCTACTAACACACATCTTCATTCGAATGGACACTTTTTTACTCTTTATGATGAAATTCATAATTTTGACTGCGTTGACGATATTTTTAACGATGAAGAATTTTTACGAGTAGCAAAAAACTAGAGAAGAGAGTTTTGACTAGGGTGACCTTTTTCAAAAGAGATTTTGGCCCTAGAGACAACTTTTTTAACTTCTTAACAACGATAAGCAATGCGAGACTGAGAGAATTGATGTTTAAAAAGAGTCTAACTGAAAAATTCCTAGTTCAAATGGAAAGAAGAATGAACAGGATAAATATTGCTGCAAGTACGAGAGATGTACTTGATAGTCTTAGGAATAGGTGGTTCGACTATATATCTTATTGGTTGAAATATAAAGCAGTTACAAATACTCTCACTTTTGGAAACATTCACGGTAGGACGAGAGAGGAAATAACTTCCCATTTTTGTAAGGCTGAATTAGAGACTTCGAGACATATTTTATTTAATTGTAGAGAGATAAAGAAAATATGGGATTGTGTGTCGTTGATGATCGAGGATAAATTTGGAAGAAAATTACATATTAAAGAATAGGCTTTTATTTACTTGGGCCCTTGTAAGGGTGAAATCAATTTTTTTATATTGAAAATTCAATTGATTTTATATAAATTAAGATGCCTCAGAACTCCCCTCCCAAAAGATTTTTTAAATTACATTATAAAAATTTTTAATGAACATTTTTAGATGGTTGTAATGATTTTAATGACACATTACAATGTTGAATAAATGTGTTGTGCATCGGCACAAAAAAAAATATTGTCATCAGTTTAGTCTTCACTGATTAAAAGAGGTTAATCCTGCATATTAAGAATTCATAAGGGCATTTATACTTTTTCGCTTGTCCAGGGGTACCATAGCTTGACAAAAGCTACCGTATGTGTTTGTCAAATGTTTCCTTCTTTTTTTAAAAGTCAAGGTTGCGAGTAGAAAAAAAAAACTAGTATGATATATCTATATAACAAAAAAATGAAGTGTGATAAAATCAACAGGACTTATGTGTAGAAAAAAGACGAGACAAATTAAGAAGATTGTCTTTAATCAAATGCAACCATGCAAGTCTTGTCATAACCATTTTACGATATCACATGATAAATTATTATTAGGTACTTGGAGTCGAATTCTTAGAAATTATCCAGTGAATTTCCGCATCATGTCAGTTATTTTGTGTTTTTATAATTCCAAAATAAAATTCCTGTTAGTTATAATTTCTTAATATAAACTAGAAAAAATTTAATCAGAAATTTCGATCTGTTAGTACCTTTTGATTTTGTTCATGAAAATATTACTCTTAATTATATAAAACGACAACATTGCACAAGATGTGCAATTATTGAGCTATTTTTAAATATTGTTTTATGAGAAATGGTAAAATAGATAGTTATTTACATTTCCAATGGTGTAACGATAAGATACTATTTTAAATTTTATGTCATATATATTTTAAAATAAAATTTTTTTTATTTGGATTGTTCCAATACATATACGTGATATGATACTATTTTATTAATAAAACTATAATGAATAACTTTTGTTGTATTATAATTATTATTCAAAAGTATTACTTTTTTTCAAAATTTAATTAGGTAAATAAAAAAAAAGATTATTGTATTTTATACCACGATTTTTATTATTCACTTTCAATTCTTCACTTATCGTCAAAACAACTTATCCATTTATTTCTAAAAATCATTAATATATGACATTTCACGTGCTCGATGCTAAAAAAACAAGTTTTAATTTTACGGCGTAATAGATTTTCAAGCTGAAAAATATATTTTAGTAATTAAACAGTTCCTCTCAAAACAAGAATTTTACTTTTTGTTAGTTTTGTTTTTTAATTTGTAACATTTATAAATGATACTTATGACTAAAGTTAGGCTTAAATTAATATTGTTTTTTTTGTGTATAAATTTGAGATCTGTGAAATGTGGAATCTCAGTTTGTAACAAAATACCAAAAGATCAAACGACTGAAAGAACAGAAGGCGATAATGGTTTTTCAGTTATGCTTAATGGCTCACCTCGTTTGTATAGACCACATCAAACATACACAATTACCCTACGAGTAAATAAAAGTTGTATTTTCCTATATCCTAATACTAATATTGTTAAATAGGGTTGGAGAGATGAACTTGTTGTCAAATTTCAAGATTTTATACTTGTTGCAGAACCAGCACCTGGACATGAAATAACTGACCCTAATTCATTAGGAACTTTTCAACTCATGGCAGGAGATGCAATGACAAAATTCAGTCACTTATGCTCGCATGCCATTGGAGCAACAAGTTCCATAAGTAAAAAAAATGTAGAGGTAAGAACTCAAAACTTAACGAGTGCAAAAGATATTTCATACACAAATCACCCACTTGTAACAAATACATTGCTCGATATCAAATTGTAGTAGTATTTGGCACGTTGATAATCGAATTTATAATTAATTTTTTGATGTTAAATCTGGTTTTTGAGCATTTTAGATTTCATTTTTTTAGTATTTTAGGTTTGAGCTGATTTTTGCGTAAAACAAAACAAAACAGAAATTCATGACAACATTAATTTATTCGTACTAAAGTATAGGCAAAGAAATAACAATGTTCAAGAGGTTTTAAAGGTTTTGTTCAGAGAAAGATCGTTAGAGCTGCAAATCTTAACCATTTTTGTGTGCAATGTTTTTAGAGTTTGACTATTTTAATTTTATTAAGCTCAAACAAAATTAAATCTATGTGATTTTTGGCGTTGCTTTCCATATATGATATTTGAACTAGCCCTTCCCCTCTATGACATCAAAAATGATATGGTAACCTTTGAATTCAGCAATTTCCTTCCTTAAACTCAACTTTATCTCAACATTTTGCCCATGCCTAGTTATCATTATTCCTTAAATTTTGAGTAAAGAACATATAACCCTAACCATGTACAATCGAGTAATGCATTGATTTGTAAATCTTATGCAGGCCAGTATGTAAAAAAAAATCCACGAGGTAGCCCCGACAATTGGATGAATGTTTAAGAGGGGAGTAGCTTCAGTTGTTATAAAGTTTTACTAAGTTACAACAGGGATTCCAATTCTCCGTTTATTAAAGTGTTCTGTGTAATATGTGTAATACTCTGCTGAAAAACAATCAATTATTTCAATTAAATGCTGATTTGAGTGAACTGTCGATTATTGATGTAAATATGTTTGGATTTGCGACAGGAATTCCAACTCTCTGTTCAATGAACAGTTCGATACTGCCTCTATGGACTACTCCAAATCCCTTGTTTCCTACTATGAGTAGGCAGTCACTTTATAGACGAGATCTCTGTCCATCAGAGTTGTCATTGGCTCTACGGACTTCTTTAAATCTATCGTTCTACAAAGAGTTGGCAAATGATCTAATGGCCAATTTAAGCCATAATAAGTATTAAATGTTAGAAATTAGAGCAATGATTTTATAATAGGTATTAACATTATTAACTAATAATTTAAGATTTTTGGGATGTTTCCCAAGATTCCTTCACTCCTAAAATCATTTCATCATGATAAATGTAAATCTCCAATTTTGGTGGAGTCCGAGTTCCATCTGATGATCATCGAATCCTTCATCCCTTTCACCGTGTTGAGAATTCTCAAGGCATCATAGTTTACAATAGGAATAGTCATGTATTTAAAGAACTTGCTATCGTGGATTATGGATTCTGTTTACATTTCCTTCAGTTATATGTATCCCTTGTTCCTAACAATTACAAACTGACATTTATTTTGCGGTTATTCAAGTGTAATATCATGACATGATGGTGAAAATATTATTTCCCTCAACTTATTTTTTAATCTTGGACAACACATGTTTACTTTCTAATGCCGTAGTAAGAAGGAACGGATTTTTCAGTATAGAGCATGAACTTGACCAAACGGGGATTAATTACGATATTGAGTTGGACATTGAAGGAAACAAGCGTCTCGGTCTTATTAGTGATTAAATTAAAAATATCCGAATTGTCTTCAGTTACGTTCCTTGAATAAATCACGGTGAATAAAACGTGTTGTATAATGTTTAGTTTTCTCAAGGCTTCTGGCTCAAATCCATTTAGATGCCATTTCACTAACCTAGCTTTTCATCTCCAATATCAACGATCAAGGATTTTGTGCTTACTCGAATCGATAATTTATTTACTCTTACTTTATGGGTGAATTTATTAAATTATTAATCGTTTATTAATTTTGTAATTGCCATTAAACGTTTTCAATATATATTTATATGACTTTTCCTTCACTAATTAAATTATCACGTACATGGCTCGACATCCCTCACAACATTTAAATTTGAGTCTTAATCTTACTTTGTGTTGAAATTATTTTGTTCTAATTTGAGTTTCTTTATATAATTTAAGCATATGTTTAGTATCGAATTCATTAAAAGTCTTAATCACATTCTAATACATTGTTTCAATCTAGCACTGAATAAGAAATACATATGACTTAATACGTTATAGCATACTGGAGTAATTTTAGAGTCAAATTTAGCTACTTCGTCGGAGGAAGAGGGTTCAAGTAGTTATTTGGGTTACACTTCTTGCATATGATACCCATTCTTAAGGCTTCCAGTCGAAAGGAATACAAGCATTTAGGTTAATAAAGCAAATACAATGTTAACAAAAAAAAGGGCTCAAGTCCTCTTAATAATTATTAGTTTACGACTTATTAGCTAAAAATATATAACTTTGTGACATTAATTTGAGTTAACTTTTAGCCTCTCATCTATAGTAAACATAATGTTATCATTTATTATTGATGTCTTCACTTGTATACATATATAAAGGAGAATAGCAGCTTGTAGCTCAGTATTCCATTTCCTTTGAAAAATCATAAGAAATATTTGCCATTTTGGAAAAACAGAACAATTTCTGTTTTATCTCCAACTCTCTTTAGCACTTTTCCCATGCTTAACTAGTGCACATTTGTGTGGAAAAGCACTTTGGTGAAATTTCCATTCATATCTTCTAAAAAAATTCGAAATTGTCGGTGTTTCAATCAGTGTGTTCTTATTGAATTCACTACATGTATCGCTGGATCTATAACATGTTTGATTTGCAATGAAGACTTACAGATACTTTCTTGATATATGATGGAATGAAATGACAACACGTTGTGCGGTGGAAAATCTTCCCTGATTTTATCATCCAGGCGTGTTACAAGCTCAGAATCCTTACCTATGAGTGCAGGGATAATACTTGTCAATTTATACAAAATTAATTCTGACCTATTTAAGCAGCTTATGACACTATTGTTCAAATCTTTTTCAGTTGTAGTGTCTTTGAGGGACTCCATTGATAGCAATTTTTCTGTAATATGGAAGTTTTCTTCAATTCCTCGGAAGTAAATGAGTAACTGATCAGTATCGTGAAGATCATTACTTTCGTCCAAAGCGAAAGAGAACAAGTGAAAATCAGTACTAGCTTTTGATAGTTGTTTTTAGACATTAACTTCAATGGAGTCTATACGAGATATAGCTTCAACTGTCGATTTAGTTTGAGGACACAACACTGAAAGCATCAATCAAATAATCCTTAATAAATTCTGCTTCTGCAAATGGCTTGTTATGTTTTGCAATTTTATTACCAAATACAAAACTTGCCTTTTTGTAATAATAAAATTGACTTCATTTTGATTTTGACCCATACAAAAATAAGTAAAATCTTTTAGTTTCAGTCATAATTTAAAGTTTTGATAAAAAAATAACTTTAACATATCCAATACATTAACTATTTGTGAGCACTCTAACAAAAAATGTTTTGATATTTCCCTCGAGTTCCTACAAAAGAAACAAATTCTCTCCTCGCTTGATCTTCCGTATACACTACCCAAAGATAGAGTATTAGTATCCATTCTGTACTTAAACCAGAATAAATTATAATCAAGAAGTTTGTTTGAATTCAGCTTTCCAATTATATCCTGGACTGAGCCAATCAATTCAAAATCTTCTTTTTTTCTTATTATTTGCATTAAAAAATGGTTTTTAGAGTTATTGTCAATTAACATGTTTTTGAGCCTACTATTCTCCATTATTTTCAAAAAGTTGTTAAAGGAATCTCAAGGGCCGATTTTTCTATTCTTAAAATCCTCATTATTTAAAATTCTCCTTCTTTTTGAAGGTCAAAAGACTATGTCCGCCAAACTTTTTAGGCACATTGACGCGTTTCTATGAGATAATCTTACTACGTCCTTCAGGAAATAGAAACTTTTCACATATTTCGTCAATTTTTTTACATAATATATCTGATAGATGTGTTAGTTTTAAAATATCTTTTGTTTTCGGAACTATCAAGGTATTCCAAATTTGAGTTCTTGCTGCAATATTCCTTTTTAAATTTTTTTCTTACAATCGAGTTGCTTTTCTAATTTTTTGCTGAATCATTTTTTCATTTACTAAAAAATCGCTGTCATCTAAGTATGTAGACGTCCCAAGAATTGTCATCCTATCACTCACTTGTATGTCATTTATATCAAATAAAATTTTAAAATCTGCCAAAATGGTTGTTTTTTAAAAATTGATAAGCAATCCTAAATCCTTCCCTCTGTTTTCTAAAATATTTATTGTTTGTATAAAAGCTCTGTGTATATCGTTCAGATTGCCTGAATAAATCATCCGCAAAAACCTCTGTAATATTCACCATCCCACATCCTTTTATACCCTTACTATACTTGCATACATTTATTTCTTCTAACAAAGGGTTTAAGGCAGGTCACTACTCGAAGTATGGCGTTTTTGAGTCAAATTTTGAAAGTTATGTTTTGTATACAAAAAGTTAGATAATTGCCCTCCTGGGGAAAAATCATGGTGTTTTTGGCAAAGAGCTTTGGCCAAGAAAGAGACTCCTGGCAGCCATTCAGACCATGAAACTCTAACATCAGATGTTGGAAAGAAGCTTGTTCCAATCTTCAAAAGATTGACTGAAAATGAAGAGGTGTGCAAGAAATAGGACACAAAATCCAAATGAATCACTTCACAATGTCATATGGAGATTGTGTCCTAAGTCAATCTATGTTGGAAAAAAATACTTTGCAAACTGCTGTCTCCCTCGCCATCTGTCAATTTGCGATGGGTGCCAACTTCCAGAAGGTACTTTGTGAAGTTCTTGGGATCCCACTTGGCTCAAATTCAGCAGAATTTGGAAGGAAAAAGAGTCTGAAGAGGTTAAAAAAAGCTAACAAAGCCTCTTCAGAAGAAGCAACGAAAAGAAGAAAGAAATTGAAGTACAAGAAAGTAGTTCAGACTCAACGTCTTCAAGAAACCGAGGGACAAACATACTCTGCTGGCGGATTCTGAAACATTGGCATAATTTTCATTTTCTTTGACCTATTTCAGGTTTTTCTCTTAACTATCATGTTTGATAAGGTTGATAAGGTTATTTCTCTTTTATATACCCAAGAAATCATTATATCTTGGATTATTTAGAACCGTTGAAAAAAATTCATTTGTTCAAACTTTACAACCTTTTTTCTCAGAACATAAGTTATCGAAAAGTTTCTTTTGAACAGAATGCCCCATTTTCTTACAATTCATGTTATACAGCAAAGCTATACATCATTTTATTGTATTTTTATTGGAGAATGAGACTAGGCCATTTATTTTCTCATATGATGTACTATAGAGATGACTGTCATCAATTTACAAATGTGACTAGTGACAAAAATTGGATTTCTTCAGGTTTAGGTAAATAGAATGAGTTATTTGTAAGATATGAGAAAATAAACTAGATACTCTCAGTCAGTAGGCTATGCTGAACAATTTGATATCAAATTTACTTGACTTTGTCACTCTAATAAAAAATGGGGCATTCTGTTCAGGAAACAGCTATTTGGCTTATTGTAATTGGTTGCCATGGAAACCTAATAGCCTAATTAAATTTTTGATGGTAAATTTGAATTCGGCAAATGTAACTTGATATATATTGAAGTTTTGGATCATATCCCTCATTTAGTTCAGAAGAAAAAAATTCGAGTAGTGACTTGCCTTAAAAAAATAGCATAAGTGCCGGAGAAAGAGAATCCTCTTTCTCCGGCACTTTTTGCTATTCCCCTCCCCCCCTTAAAGTAGTCCCTGATGCATAGGAATGTAAATAATATGCAAATGGGGTGTGTAAAAAAAAAAAAAAAAGAAAACCAACCTCGTAGTCATTTTAAGGCCTATATCGCACGGTTTTTGCTCAAATGCCACTTTATATTGGGAAGGGAAGGATTGTTGTCTATCCAATAGAGCAATCTTATTCATATTTTTCGATATTTTGAGTGGGCCTATGCAAATAATGTTGACATCCTGTCAGAGCCAGGCAACAACAGTCCTGATTTAATCCCGATCGAGCCTTTGACGACATCCTTTTTTCACTTGGAATGTACAATCTACTCTCTCGTGATAAGTGGAGAGGTTACAAAGACTAACTGCAGCCATTCGTACAAATTTGTCCCCCAAACCAATTGCCATCCAACATTTCAAAACCCATTGATGGGATATACTGTCGAATGACTTATTGAAATCAATTGCCATCACAGCTATGTTAGAATGAAGCCTTTTTGCTTCAGCTATCAAATCTTTAATACCCTTGCCCACATCTTCCATGGCCCTACCAGGAACAAATGTTAAGTCTTTTTGCTAAGATACCACTATGGATTTAGTAACGATGTGTTTAGCATTGTTAAAGGTCGAAGGTTCTCCACCATTCTTGGATCCTTCCCATCCTTTGGAATAAAGATTAGTTTCCCAGTTGAAATATGCAACTCGAAAAAACCTTTGGTATTCTCTTCTTTGTACACTTTTTCTAACAGAGGGGACAAAAGTGTGACATTCTTCTTAGAATATTTCATCGGGAAACCATCTGGACCAGGAGACTTGTACTTTTTGTTGTACTGATTGATATAGAACGTTATTTCTAAACTACTAACATCTTTCTCTAATTTGTCCTTATAGGAATCTTCAATTTTTTTGACATCATCAAAACTACTTTTTTCAATTTTACTAACAAAATCTGCTGTGTTGAGTATACATTTCATACACTTCATACATAAATCTCTCATACATTGCCTAATATC
The DNA here is from genome assembly GCA_963680855.1 of Lepeophtheirus nordmannii. Lineage (NCBI taxonomy): Eukaryota > Metazoa > Arthropoda > Copepoda > Siphonostomatoida > Caligidae > Lepeophtheirus > Lepeophtheirus nordmannii. Next base: position 7,439,639 of record OY804526.1, on the reverse strand, counting down.
ATATAATTTTTGATAATAATTCTTAATCTTTCTATTCACTTTTATGAGATTTACTTTTATTTACCTTCTACCCTCATCAAAAAGACTTTTAACATCCTTTCTATCCCTTCTATTTCGTTCAATCTTTTTAATTCCCTCGAAAATTACTTGCTCTTTTGGGAGGTAATTAAGTCCAGTCCTGATCAAATGGCTCTGGAAATAGGTTTGACGAATATATTGTAAATTTTCATCTCGAATAATGTCATTTCTTCCCAACATTTTGGCTGGGCACTTTAGAGTTAGCATAATAGCGTTATGGTCAGACATCCGAACGGGAAGGGTTTGGTTGTCAAATATACTCAAAAATAGGGCCTCGGAAACCAAAAAATAGTGTAATTGAGAACTTTTAATTAAATTACTCTCATTTTTCATATAAAAAGTATGCTTTGGGTTTTATTAAATTAAGTTGCTGCATCCAGAAAATTAAATTTAATTCATATATTTTCTAATTCTTTTTTGCCTTGATGTTATTAACATTCTTGTAGTGTAGGGTATCTCTTTTTTGCTATATTATATATCTTTTAAGCTATATTAAAAATTTTCCTTTAAAATCACGTCTTTTTCATTTAAAAAGCTTTCTGACAAAAATTTAGTATGAACATATTTATAAAAAGTTGAATCATTCTTGTTAGGCCCATAAATTGATATAATTTTTATAGCTGTATTCTCCCAATTTGAATATCACAGAGTAGTTAACACATACATTCCTTGTAATATACTTAGGCTTTAATTCACTTTTAATTAAAAGCAAAATACCCCATATATGACTTATAGCCAATTTTTGCACTGCAGAAACCAATAGAACGTCATAACTAGGGATTTGAAAAAAGAGATGTCATAAAAAATATGGTACCCTTGAAGTAAGGCAGAATTTCTGGCGATTATATTTGAAGGGGAGTAATGTCATTGTCATTATTTTGCTGTTTTACTTAAGAACAGATTATTATTAACAATTTAGTGGCATTAAAAATTTGTAAAGGATAGAACCCTAAATTTGCAGCAACTGATGACTTTTTCCCATAGGCTCGGACTTGACTCGAAAATTATTTAATATTTAATCAATACTAATAGAGTAGAAATCTTAATATGTCTTTGTTGGGATTGCACCTCAAAATTTCTACTCTTAAGTGAATCTATACTTCATATTACATATTTAAGAAACACATATAATTAAATGAAATGATTTTATTTAACCATCTAGTGGCTACCTTTTTTTTAATCAAACAATTTAATTATCATTTAAAACTATTATAGAAACTTCAGTCAAAAGTAACATATTTTGTAATCACTTAAATTTTTCCATAAAAAAAAAAAAAATAGGAAGATATTTCATAATGATTATCTCAATCATATATATGTATATATATAGTTATATCAGAAAAACTGAACATTGTTTCGGAAAGGAAATGTGATTCCAGAATAAGTTTTCATAAACAAACTCAAAAAAATAAATTAAATTGACAATACAATGAAAATGTTCCTTGAAATGGTTATTATTACAATTTTAAATTTTCAGATATAATTTAAAAGAAAAAAAGAAATAGATACAGTGACTACTATAACAAGTCACTGAATCGATTGAATGTGTTCTCAAAAAATAAACATCAAAAAGAAATAAATAAATAAATCTTACATAAAAATTGAATAATAAAGTTCAAGAAGATCAATATACACGAGATGAGCCAAACTTTAATTATGACATTAGATAAACGTACATCCCCTCATCATCCAAAAGTCCCTCTCAGAATCAAAATTGACGATTAAAGCATTTCAGTACATGCAAAAATTCTTCAAGTTAATCCTTATCTCGGTAATAATATTCTTCAACTGGATGTATCTGACATTCTTTTTATTATCTACTTTTGAATGATTCAAGTGGAATTTCTATAAGATTATTGCCACACTAATAAGTAGAGGCATTCTTTCTTCGAAGGCTTGTATTGATTACAAAACAATATTCGAATCAACAATAATTGAATGAATGGTCTAGCTATTTAAATTATTATTCTTCACCTTTGAAACAGTAGAACTACATAACATAAAGACTGTTTTTATCCAAGTTCCCTAGCGTATTATAATAGGTTCAGATGTAAAGGGAATTAATAAGGGAAAAACGTTCAAGAAAATGTCGATCCAGAGGGTCAATCAATACTCCAATCATTTACTGATCCTTGAAGTCCTTAGTCATTGTCTTAAATCTATATATATATTTTTTTATTCACAGTTCAGGAAATATACATACATGTAGATATAGATATATAAAAAAATCGAAGCTAATGTATAGTTAAAATCTATATAAATAAGCATTGTAGCTTAAAATTTTAGCATCGGTGCTGAACAAGCACAAATTAAAATATTGTTAAAAAATTAAATATCTATCATAAAAAATTATTTATTATTGGTACTTCTTAAAATATTTCAAAAATTTCCGGGAGATGACTTCAAAAGAATGGGAGATGCCGGGATAGTACTTTATTTCGCTTGCTGCTGAGATCCATGAAGTATCACTTACAGATGGAATTTTGAGGTCTAAAGCTGCATACCGAGCCGCAGCAGATAACAAGATTGCCCACAAATCTGTTGGGTGGATCGGACTATCTATAGTCAATCTCCTGGCAATTAAAGCTTTAGCACTGAGGAGGGCACAATTTATAGCTTTAGCCCTTGAGGAGAGATCCTGCCTTCCAAGACCAAACAGTATTATTGCTTCGCAGTATTTAGATGACTTGTCGTTCTCCATTCCTCTTACGTTGAGAGCAATAAACTTTTTGAAAATGCTAATCATAGGACAGTCCACAAAGGCATGGAGTATCGAGTTGTATAGGATACCGCAATCCTTGCAGGGACGATGAAATTTAAGGAGATTAGCAGATATTTGGAGTTGGGCGGTAAACTTTTTTCCGTCCGCTACTTTTGATAGAGAACTCAGAATCCTCTTTTCCCATTCCCCTGGCAGACCTAGAAGGGTTATAAACTTAAGACAAATGTCTTGGCTCTCTTTACGATCTTGACATAAATCTTGAGACATCTTTGTGTGCCAGGGTTTAGCCAAATAGTGTTTGTTGGCTGATTTGGAAAGAGGAAATCTGAACCTCCCATCATCAAAAGAGTCATTCTTACTCAGGTCATGTAACGTGAGAATACCTTCCTTTATGGCCATTTCCTCAAGTTTTTTGGGGGGTTTCAGATTTTGAAAGAATTTTTTTTTTGCTATAGTAGGACCTGATCACATCAATGGTTGAATCCTTTTCGTACAATGCAGTATTCATCCAAATGATCCTCTGAGCACAACCCCACACCGGGGATAAAGATGTAGTTATTTCATTGGTTAAGTCCGTCCCCATCATTAACCAGGAATAGACTTCCTTATAAGTTACTGTTCTTCGCCATTCCAGGGAAGGACTCCAATATATTTCACCTAAGACTTTGATATAAATCTTGGGTATGATTACAGAAAGAAGAACAAACCCACCCCCAAGATGGCCTTTCTTCCTTTTCATCGCTGGTATATAACTTTGATGAAAAAGAGCGCTTATCCATTTTTTTTTCATTTAAAATTGCCTTTTCCACGAAGAATGGTGTGGATGATGCTCTGTATAGAACCAAAGGAATTATTTTAAAATTATATAGATCCACTCTCTTTTGTAAATTAAAATTTCTTCATTTGGACATTTTTCGTAGGATCAGTGAGTTAATAGAGGACCAGTTTCTATCATCAACCCCATCCAAAAAATTCCAAGAATCTCCAAATTTGATCTAACTTCATAAGAGCGAACCTGAATTCCACTATTAGGGAGCCAAACACCAATTGGGAGAATAGAAGTCTTCGATTTGTTTGCTAAAAGACCTGAAACTTTTCCATATCTGGTGAAGTAATCCAAAGTTATTTTGATTCTCTTAACCAATTTGGGCTTCTGAATTAGCTTCAAGAGTGATTGTTATGTCATCGGCATACATATCTATTAGATGTCCGGAGCCCTCCAGATCAATTCCAAAACCACGAAATTTACGCAATAAATTCCTCGCAAATTCTTCGACAGCTGCTATGAAGAGGAGGGGAGCAGAAGGACAACCCTGTCTACAACTCTTCCCCTGCGTTATTGGTTCACTTTCATGTCCATCTAGAGAAAGAGTTGATGAACCATTATAAAGTAAAGCCCGCACAGGGTTAAAGAATTTCCTTGGCAAAAGTCTACGAACTGCTTTAAGTATTTGACCGTGAGAAATCGAATCAAAGGCTTTCGCAAAATCTACGGCAATGATGGCTCAAAACTTTTTCCTACGATTCACTGAATCAATTGACGCCTGAATATTATGAGACACGTCATAAATTTTGCGCTTCTTCAGAAAACCTTTTTGATGAGCACCAATTTTCCCATTTAAGTGTAGTTGCATTTGCTGAGCCAGAACGCCAGATAAAATCCGATAAGACTCGTTTAGGATTGTAATTGGTCTCCAATGACTAAAATCAGTCCCATCCCCTTTTTTTGGGATAAGTACAATTCTACCCCTGGTCAAAGAACTTGGCATTTTGCCCCTCTTTTCCATATCCACTCCAATTTTTAATAGAAAATGAGCAACTTGATCGGGAAACTGTGCGTTTACCTTTCCAGTAATTCCGTCTGGCCCACACGCCTTGCCCGTCTTGAGTCTTGTCTTGATATATCTCAAGATAGCTTCACTAGAAACACCGTCATTTTCCCGTTTTATTTTGACAATAATGACACGACTTATGACCTCAAGTCCTCGTATAATTATTAGTCAAAAATATATAATTTTCTGCCTCTCATCTATGGTATACATTATGTTATTATTAATTATTGATGTCTCCATTTGTATATATAAAGGAGAATAGCAGCTTGTAGCTCAGTAAAACGTCATGACAGCTCAAGCTGCTTCCCTCTCAACATTCATCAAATTGTCAGTGTTACCAGGTTGATTTTCTCTTTTTTATTATTTTACACACCCTATTTGCATATTATTTACATTCCTACTTATCTGTCCATTCCTTGTTGAATACAGGACATTCATTTTCAATTTGTCGCTTCTTAGATTGTTTTGAACTGCTCATCATGGGTAAATTTATCCGATAATTAAAAAACAAGAGGGATCAATACTTAATCATATATACTATTTTTTTATATTATTGATTCTCAAACAATTCCAATAAATATAATATTAAATACGGATTTTACTAATAATAAAAATCTGGATAATCTCTGTTACGAAAAATGATAAGTTTACTCCAGGGAATATTAAAATAAATTTTACTTTTCTTATTCTAGAATATATTCTTGATACATGTTAATAACGAAGTTTTTTAGTAATAAGAGCTTTAGTAGAAAAAAAAGCAGGAACAGGATTAACTGTGTACCTTCCTCTATCTTCAAGAGTTTTTCATTCTGGGAATTTAGCAACCTTTTCACCACATTTACGAGGAATTTCATCTTTATTAGGTGTTGTAAATTTTATCAGAGCAATCTCAGATGTTCGTTACTTAGATATATCCGTCAGAACAACAAGTAATTAGAAGAAGCAATGCCCGGCAAGTACACCAGGTGGAGTGAAATTATAAGTAGATATATAAGTAGAACAAATACCAATGTTTCCTTTGTCCATACTAATTATAATCAATACTAGCGTAATTTTATAACCTTTTAATAATTTTAACATTATTTACTAAAAGCTTTCGCGAGCTGCACATAAAATAGTCGTGGGTCGTAGTTTGTCCACCTCTGGTTTAAGCCGTGTATTACGAGAAAAACGGCCAGAATACGAGCAAAGACTTGACATTAACATTATTCTGCATGATAACGCTCGGCTGAATAAAGTCGGAAAAAGATATTTGGAAACGCTCAAGTGGGCTATTTCACTCCACCTGGTGTACTTGCCGGGCATTGCTTCTTCTAATTACTTGTTGTTCTGACGGATGCAACACGATTTAGCACTTTTCTTCCAATTAAAGCAAAAAATAAAACCTCCTGAAAATGTTGCATATTCAACTAAGTAAATACAGGGGTCTTTTTTGTTTGAATCTCATAGTGATATAAACTGAATATTACTGACAGATGTCTAACCTCTCTAAAACCACCGAAACCAGCAGTTACTGCGAAATATTCATAAGAGTCAGAGCCATCTTTTGATAACAAATCGAACTAATTTGTACTGCCATTATTATATTATTATGATGCACCGTTTGTATCAAACTGTAGACAGCAGTCTATTGTCTATAGATACAAATAATGCAAAAATGGGTGCATCATTAAAATATCTGCTTACAAGAAGTGACATTAGTTCGTGACCTACTGGTGTTGGAAGTTGCTTCATTTGGTAGCATAAAAATTATAAAAGTGCCTTTAATTGTCGAATTTAAACACTTTTATGTGTTTAATAAACAAATAATCCAAAAAAATATGTTTATCAAATTTAATAATATTGCGAATAAATCATGAAAAATAAAATATGGATTTTAAAAATTCAGACTTTGAAGGGTTATGGTGAAGCTGACAAAAAATTGGTTGAAAAAAACAACTTATGAAATGAGCCATTTTTTAAAAATTATTGGCTAATTTTCCTTTGATCAAACTTTTGTTGTGATTGTGAATGTTCTTAAGTCGAGTGAAGTACGAGTGCAAACAAAATTATTTATCACTTCAAATAATTCGTTTGGGTACTTTTCCTGTACTATGTTGACGAGCTTATCCATATAGTTCAGTATCAAAAAAGTTTCCATGAAATTAAATAAAATCCTTTTCCATTGCTTTGCAAAACTCCAATAACTTTTTTGAAGGTTGAAGCAGTCCCCTTTCTTGAAAACGTATGAAGGAACTTGAAGGCTAGTAAGTTTTAACGAGGACGTTGGGATGAAAGTATTACATACCAAAGTTAGAAATTCAAGGCCTAAAGATTTGGTTACATACCCAGGAACATAAATAAATCCTTCGTCTTCATAATTTTTCATTTTGGGAAGACATAAATCATTGGGTTTTTTTATCATTGTCTTCATCTGAATCACTTTTATAATCAATATGTTCTTTATTTTCATCTTCAAAAATGTTATAATAAATTTCATCATCCCAGTCTTGAGGAAGATTCAATGTCTTATTCTTCGTAAATATCTTTATTGTTTTCTTCTGTATCTGTCTCACTCAAAATAAGACCTGTAATTTGTTGAATTATAGAAACAGAGTATTAATCTCCTTCATATCTGACAGGAGCATTCTCAACCACCTTTTTCTTGAACCACTTACAACAAGTATCCAAAATCGATTCATGGCCTCTACCTCATTAGGAGGAGAGTGGATTCGTCCAATATATTTTATTCTTGAAAAAAAAGTTCTCAAGGCAATCCTGATTTAGATGAGATTTTTTCTTTCTCAGAGAGTTGAGTTCTTGAATGAGTGAATCTTTTCTGATCATAGAAGCCCTACAAATTTTTACAAACGGTTAAAATTTGGTTAGATACTCTCAAATTTTCTTAGACAGTTGTTTGTGTTGATGATTTAAGTGTTTTACCTTGGTTTGAGGTGATTTGGAACTTGCATAAATTCTTCTCCTGGTATGAGGCTTCTGGAAAGGATGGCATCTTGGTTAAATTTTCTTTTTAAAGATAGTCCCAACAATTTACTTGGTAAATTGGTTTTATAATCCCTTTCCTAAAAATGATTCCCGCAAATTCTTGGGTGCCCTTTTGATGGCAAGCACTTAACCACTTCTTCTTCCTTGAGGGTTTCTTAAGAAAATGATAATAGATCAAGTTGTTAGGAGAATTAAAAATGGTGACTGCACAACTGATAGTTTTGTTGTGTTAATCCATTATCCTTAGAGACTTTTTCCGAATATAATTGTAATAATAATAAATAATTGTTATTATAAATTATATTTTATAGTTGTATATGTATATGATATCTCCATTTAATACTCTGTAACATCACCAAAAGAATCCTTCTGTTTGGCATGACCAGCAGTCGGTATGATACATCAATTTGAAAAAAAAGATCCGACCCGTTTTTGCAATGGTATAACCTTGTATTGTATTTATCCTGCTTTTAAACAGCTAGTGTATAATAATAAGTCCTTGTGTTAGGGGAATTTGGCATTAAGTAAGTAAAATTTGATTCCTAGTATCAGAGTGTAAGAAAGTTTTCTTTATTTCGGAGATTGGTAGGTTCAAATTTGGAAATTGAATACAACAAAGTTCCGCAATTCTATGTGGGTCCATAAGCTAGACAATCATTTCTTGACTTTCAGCTACTTTAATACAGTATCCAGCTCGATCAGTGATGAAAATTTTTAATCTACCTTCTTTAAAATTAGAACGTAACATGTTTCGAAGACTACTAACAGCAACTTCTTCTATTGTCAAGCTGCTGGTATTTATGTCATCAGTAAAGTTAATGAGATAAGGTCGATCTAAGAAATACCCATCAAAAGAATCAATCAACGCTGTAATAAATTGATAAATCCTTCATGTCCTTTGTCTCGTCCATTGCCATAAATATATCTTTTTCGCCAATTTCCTATTTTATTTTGTAAATTATGACTTCACTTTCGAGCTCCAAGATTGGGTTAAGGAAAAATGAGAATTAACTTCAAAGATTATTATTTTATTTATAAAATATTTTTGTTAATGATATTTTCTCATTTTTCCTATATTCGTTTTTTAAAGAATAAATTACTTTTATCGAAGTAAAGTCTTGGTAACAATTTTGTAGTTGCAACAAAACTTAATATTTATTGACTTTTATAATTATAAGCTGAGAAGAGCTACCATGAACCTGAAGCAGTAAGGCTATAATATCTACATCCCTAGCATTATATCAATAGCCAATAATCTGAATTTTATGGCAACTATTTTGTTTTTGACGTTATCAAGAGGAGGGACTTATTTTTACGCGCCGAATACACTCATATATAGCAATGTAAATCATATGCAATTCGGGCGTGTGATAAAAAAGTGGAGTTGGCTCTTTAAACAGGTCTTTTTGTTTTCCGAAGCTGTTATCATTTTTTTCCCTTAAGAAGGTAACATCAACTTTACCTCAACATAATGTTTTACAAGAAAAGAACAGTCTGCAAAGATTATATCATGGAGAGAAACAAAGGAAAAATTAAAAAATGGATATCATTCATTGAGGAGAATGGAGTTAATGATATTTGTGAATATAATAATGAACCTGGAGTAACGTATTGTAATGTTTGTGGTTTGATGTTTTCATTTGTATACATATATAAAGGAAAATAGCAGCTTGTAGCTCAGTAAAACGTCATGACAGCTCAAGCTGCTTCCCCCCTGGACATTCATTAAATTGTCAGGGTTGCCAGGTTGATTTTCTCTTTCTTTTTTTATAACACGCCCGAATTGCATATGATTTACATTACTACTCATATATACATCGTTGCAATTACATATTAGAAATGTAAATAAGAGTCATTTCAAAAAACACGTCTGAGATGACAGCATAAAAATACGGTACCCTTGAATAACAACAACGCATCAGTTGATTACATTTTTAGGGAGTAATAACGACTATCGTTTTGGAATAAACAAAAATACATTGTATTTTCCCTTCAGCTGTTTTTACCTGTTGACTCCATTCTGATTTAAATTAGTTGGCCATACGTAGCTCCAAAAAGGTATTTTATAATATTTTGATTTCTATTATATAATAAATCAAAGGTTAGATTTGAAAGTTCCAATAATTGATATTTATATTGGTAAAATGTATTCATTTATGGTATAACTAAATAATAACCCTGCTTAAAATTAACAATTAATTAGAAGAAAAATACAGAATGCAAGCTTTCATCTTTTTTTTTCATGTTTCCTGTGTGCTACTACTTAATTAGTTCTACCATGGGTCATTGATTTCTAGCAAATTTTTGCTCGAAATTGGATGAAAATTTACACACTTACATGGACGATTTCTTCAAAGTTAAGGACTCTTATCGGGCGCCTGATATCTTGTTTGAAAGCTGTGGATTAATAAGGAATGTATTAAAGAGCTTAGCTCTTTAATACATTTAATACATTATTAATCCATTTTATGTAACATTTAAGAAGTTATTTAAGTACAAAAGATTTGGACGACTTTTGGGTCTACTCCCGCCGCCTATGCCCCCAAGAGTCCTTTTAGGTCAAAACAAAGACTGCAAATAAAATTTGTATAAAAACACTAGCCAATCATTATTTTTTAATGCACAAAGTGAGTATTCTTCAAGGCTTAAATTGAAGTTGAAGTTGGAAAATGGGCCAAAAAAGCAAAAAAAGTAGGGTCCGATTTCTCGAAAACCATCGGACACTCAGCGGTCAAAACTGAATAACTTTTATTATACATAAACACTTTAGGATTTTTGACTATTGACTAATGTAATTTGAATTGATAACACGATGAAAATGTAGGTTAAAATGGTTACTACAACAATTTAAATATTTCAAATATAATTTAAAAGTAAAAAAGAAATATTTCTCACGGAACAAAGTATATTGAAATCGATAATTTCTTGAAAACCGTCGGACTCTTGAAAGAAACAATTACAGATTTGAAATCAACATGCAAGATTGAATAACTTTTATTATACTTATACACTTTAGGATTTTTGACTGTTGACCAGTGATATTAATCATTTTGACTTAATATAAATTTATTACGAACAGGAACCATAAATCCTTGGTTCCTAATGTCAGAACTATAGAACCGAGTCATTTTTTCTTGGACTCAAACTTGACATGCAAAAAGTTGAATTCAAATGCTGCTCAGTCTAATGTTGAATAAAATGACTTAATATCGAATCAATAAAAATAAAATATTAAGATTTATATCTTAATATGCTTTAGATACCATTGCACATAAAAAATACTATATTTTTTATGTTTTTGTAATGTTGAAATACAGATTAATTTATACGAAATTTTCAATATCTTAGAAATTAATTGGATTTATTATATTTTTAAGTGAAATTTATAATTCAAATTACACATTAGAGAAATACAAAATATTAAATAATTTTAGTTAAACATCACCTGATCTAGTGTGTACTTTTTTTTTATTTAATATAATATTAAAAAAAAACTATTCATCATTTAAAATTATCATAACAACAGTCAAAAGAAACAACTTTTGCGATCACTTTAAACTTCCTATTAAAAAAAATAATAATGAATTATCTCAATTACATATATATTGGTATAAAAAAGTATAGATTCCGAAACTATTAAAAAACAGATGAAGGAATCATTCCATGTAAACGTGGGACAGTCTTGGCACCCATCACCTCATATTTTAACCAAATTTATATAAAATGTTTATATATGCAAGATATGCGGAATTGCAAAATTTAAGCGTGAAATTTCATGTCCTTCAAAAGTTATGAGTGTTTTAAGATTGATCTAATTTACACTTTTTCCATTGTACAGCCTTCCTAACGGATTTTGTAAGAAAACGTAATTAGCTTTATTTATTGAACTAACGAACTAATCTTCTTAAAAATTGAAAAGTAGACCCATTTTAAATTGGTAAATTCAAAATTATTTTGGAAATATTTGATTATAAACGGGAAAATACTTATTTTTAATTTATTATGTCAAATCTTGAAAAATATCAGACCCAGTGTAGGGAGTCACTGGAAACAAAATTGCCAGGTTCGCCGAAACATAATAGAATTCAAATTTTCTGAGGATCATTACTACATATTATACCAGATTCAGGGTGAATACTTGACCAAATTTGTACACAACGAACATACATTTAGTGAATAAAAGTTAAAATAATTATTTACACTTTGTTTGAAATTTGTGTAACGTGTTTCAACTTCACCCGACTTCCTTACGCTCAAAAAAGCTTAAAAACTGTACATTTTTTAAGTGAGTATAACTCTCGATTCCAAACGAGTGCCACGGAGATTTTTCTTATATAGTAGTCTAATACATATGTAGTAATGATCCAGAGTTCCATTTTATTATGAGATTGTCCATAAAATGTTTTTTTTTATTTATTTTTGTCCTCTTAGATCAAATACGAACTGTAGTTTTATTTCACTGGATATCAAGTCCTTTGACTTCACTGTCAAAAAGAATAAAAAAATTGTAGTAGGAATTGTAATTCCTCCTTTTACCATATGCTGGCACCCCACTTTTATATGTATTATAATGATATAAAAATGCAAAAATGAACAAAACAAATAAATCAATTACTAATAAATACTCTGAGGGAGTCATTTGAGCCAAATAAACATTTTAATTTGATCACAGCAATAATTTGTTCAGTTAGTATTTCTACCCGAGGAAGGACCATATATATTTAAAAAAGTACTTGCAGGAGTATATTCAAATCATAGATAAATTATTATTTCTATCAAAATCTATAACAAATTTTGGTATAAATTATTTTATTATTTTTAAGTGAGAGAGATTTCCTCCACAACGATGAAATAAATAATGAATATAAATTCAGAAAAACAAAACAAAAGAATCAACCTTTTTCTTTTTTTAATCATCAAACTGTTATTTTTTTTTTTTTTTTACAAAAGTCGCATCTCTCGAATTTTTCATTAATAACACACGTCAACAAATTTGAAATGTCAAAAATCCTAACTTTTATAAGTATAATAAAAGTTATTCAGTTTTGCACGTTGATTTCAAATCTGTAAATTTTTTGTTCGATAATCCGACAGTTTTTGAGTTGTCGGACCCTATTTTTTTAGCTTTTTTGGCCAATTTTTCAACTTCAACTTCTATTTAAGCCTTTGTCCAAACGAAGTCTGGAAATGAAATCTGCATTAAATACGCTAGTAGATCATTATTTTTTAATGTACAAAAATTGTATCCTTCTAGGTTTAAATTGAAGTTGAAGTAGGAAAATGGGCCAAATTACATATTTCAAAAAGTAGGGTCCGATTTCTCAAAAACTGTCGGACTCTAGAATTTTTTTTTTATAGATTTGAAATCAGTGAACAAAACTAAATAACTTTTATTATACTAATAACCCTTAGGATTTTTGACTGTTGACCAGTGTAATCTAAGAATTGTATCCTAAATTACAAGCATTTTCTTTTAATAGATCTAAAATATTTTTATACACAAATCCCTTTCATTTTCTTTTTTCGAAATGTTATTGGAAGATGCAATTTAGCTTTCATCCTACATGGAATCATATAAACTCGTACATGGGGCAATCCTCAAAAGAAAGAAATTTGAGAAGCCGGTTAGTATAACATAATATAAATGTAGAAATCTTTGGAATCCCGGAGTACATAAAAATAACACCTGAGGTGAGGTCATAATAAATATTTCAACTCTGAAAGACAACATATCTGCTGGCAAAGATCACTTTAGTGCTTCTTCTTTGCTGATTACGTTTAAATCTTAAAAGTAGAGAAAAATAATTAATAAAAGTACAATTATTTTGCAGTTAACTAACATACATATCTTTTTTAAATTTATGCTTGCTAGCATTTCAGCATTTTCTTCTCTAATTATATATACATTTATCTTTGAAAAATTTACATTCGCCTGGATTCCAGCATTTTTCATACCTATCTGTATATATCAAGAAATAAATGAATATATTAAAACTCATAATTTGCACAGAGACTGTCCTGTTGTACTGCCAATTCTGCCTTTATATAGTAACCTATTTAATAGTTATGGACATTTTGTTGAGGTGAGAGAGCAGTATGGAATTACTAGGAATGTAAATAATATGCAAAATGCCGAGTGCGAGACTTTTTGTAGTTGGCTCTTCAAACATGTCTTTTTGTTTTCCAAAGCTGTTATCATTTTTTTCTTTATTACTGAGGGGAGAACATCTACCTGATAGTAAAGATCTCACATGAAGGAATACATGCATTAAAGTTAATAAAGCGAATAAAATGTAAACAAAAAGGTCTCAAGTCCACGTATAATTATTATTAGTTAAAAATATATACTTTCCTGACATTAATTTCAGTTAATTTTCTTCCTTTCATCTATGTTATTATTTATTGTTGTATATACAATGGAAAATAACAGCTTGTAGCTCAGTAAGACGTCATGACAGCTCAAGCTGCTTTCCTCTCAACATTCATCAAATTGTCAGAGTTACCAGGTTGATTTTTTCTTTCTTTTTTTATTACAAGCCCGATTTGCATATTATTTACATTCCTAGGAATTACTATCTGCATGTCAAGCTTTTTTGTCCACTCGCAACCTCGACTTTCAAAAGGGAAAGGAAAAGTTTGGAAAAACAGCTGGTAGCTACCCTTCTGTATTTTCCTTGTTGGCAACATATTAATAAATGACAGAATTCATTATTTAGATATACTATACATTGATAAATTCTACCAATCACAAATCAATCGTTAATACTTGTATGATATTCAAAAATTTAAAGAAAGGGCGCGCAATTTAATATATTTTTTATATATCAAAATCATGAATAATAATAATACACTTTTTGAGCTTATAACACGTAGAGTCAGCTGTTTTTGTTTATCCCAAAAAGCTCGTCGTGCAGATACGGTCGATCATCACAAATCTTCAACCTCTTAAATATATATAAAAAATAGCTTTTCGAATGACAGATATACTGCAAGAATAGTGGGAAACGACGATGCCAATCCAGGTGTCCTGAAAATCTAGGAGATATATAATCCTCAGTTTATTAGAACAGTTCGTCAATATAAAGTAATACTCACCAGCAAAATCAAGAAATTGTGAGCATAATTATTGAGAAAGTGTAAAGAACAAGTCCTGATAATGTGAAAAATAATTTACCCTGGATTTTGGGATACACTTTGCCATTAATAAGCAAGTTCCGCCAACAAGAGCAACAAAAGATGAGCATAAATGAAGAATAATTGTCATTGGGGCCTCCCACTTAATCTAGTAAACCGTAAAGGACAAAAAACTCTATTAAATACCTATTAACTTTGAACCATACTATCTGTCAATACTAAAAATTTGATTTATCTGAAACCATCTACAGGTGAAATAACAAAGGACCCCTTTAAAATAGTTGAAGAGACCTGTGACATCTATTCATAACTTTACAATTGTTGGGAATATAAATTCTATGTCCAGTGGAGTTATGTTTCTATTGAAGATTCATGAATGTTTCCGTAAGATGGAGGCCAACCTTGTTTAATTCATGGAATGCAAGACCTTGAAGAAGAGATTACAATACGTAAATCGTCTCATGACAGATACGCGAAACCAATTAGACTCACCAATCGCACAAATATAAATTTATTTCTTTATACGTAACTACGACAAGAAATTATAAAACCTGGGCTTTGCGGTTTCCGAATTGAATTTTACAAAACTTTTGATACTGAATTCAGCAACTAATTTTCCAGGATATATTCATGAAAGGATTTGTCCCTGATTTTATGAGCACAGGCTTGCTGAACTTGAACTTAAAAGAAAACAGTGACAAACAAAATAGGTCTATTTCTTTTAAATTTGTTGTACCAATTACACACTGGTATACTTAAATTTAGGAGTTTCAGCTATCCCCAGTCTGTGGTCACCCAAAATAATGCATATCTAATACAGATGAGTCTGATTTTTATACCTTAATTGATTATTTAATACAAAACTTCAGAAGCTTTTAATCGCTCGAAGAAATATTGATATACTAGATACTGACATAAAATCAGAATCACAGGTGAGTCGATGACATATATTTTCGTGGCTAATCAGTCTAAACAAACGAAAATTTCAGACTTTTTTAAATAAATTATTTTTCATTTTGTTGTATAAATGTATATTGATACTTTTAATTTTTTATATATTTTATGAAAAAAGATTTAAATGCATGTCTATTATTTGATACAATTTATTTTGCAGTTCATGTATTTTTATACCCTATTTTCCAAATTATAATTGTTCCAAAAAAGCAAATCTGGTTTAAGAGGTCACTTTTTCAATTTCCCTTGCCTGGCTGCTTAATACAAGTTTGACTATTTATACTGAAAGCAAAACAATAAATAAAATAGTTAATATTGTAATTTTAATGAATTGTCACTTTTCTAGGTATACTGGATAGCGCCAAGAAGAAATTCTGGGTGCATCAGCTTCAAAGCTATGATAGTTGAAAGACCAGGAATATGGTTTATGGACGATGATGCTTTGACTTACACTGTTTGTGAGGATTCTTCAGCTGTTGCTGAACCACAAGTAATATAAATTCTACACAAATATCATTTATATTTATAAACAATGAATTTGGTTGCATTTAGAATGTAGATCCTTGTTGTGCCTGCAATGAAGCAAAATATGAGATTGTATTTGAAGGAATTTGGTCTCGTCACACTCATCCTAAAAATTTTCCTGATGACGAATGGCGAACGCAATTTTCTACATTAATTGGTGCCAGTCACAGCTCAAACTTCTCGTAAATACATATATATTATCACGACTGCAAATTAAATTTGTAAAATTTGCTCACTTATAACTCAAGTTTATGTCCTGTTAACAAAATGAAATCATTCTCGTAAAAAAGAATAAACAGGAATTTTTAGATACAGTACCGGTTTTAGAGAGGGCATTGGATGAATTTGGAATAAACTTATTATAATCAATAATAAAATCATAGTTGATAATAAATAAATTAACAGGTCAACAAATTTGAGCTTTCAAAAATCCTAAGGGGTACAAGTATAATAAAAGTTATTTAGTTATGCACGCTGATTTCGAATCTGTAATTATTTCTTTCGAGAGTCCGACGGTTTTCAAAAAATTGGAGCCTACTTTTTCTAGCTTTTTTGACCCATTTTCTAACTTCAACTTCAATTTAGGCCAAGAAAAATACTCATTTCGTGCGTTAAAAAATGATGATTCGCTAGTGTATTTAATACAAATTCAATTTCTAGTCTTTTTTTTTTTACCTAAAGGGACTCCTGGGGGCGTAGGGAGCGGGAGTAGGCCAAAAAGTCTGCCAAATATTTTGTACTTAAAAAATTCTGTGAATATTGCATAAAATAGATTAATAAGGAATGCATTCAAGAGCTGAGACTCACAACTTTCAAACGAGGGGTCAAGCGCCCGACAAGAATCCTTAACTAAACAAAAATCGTCCATCTAAGTGTGTAAATTTTCATTCAATTTCGAGCAAAAAATAATACTTAAGTAGCTCTACCGTGAGTCATTGATTTCTAGCGAATTTGTGCCCGAAATTGAATGAAAATTTAAACATTTAGATGGACGACTTCTTCTTAAATAAGGATTTTTATCAAGTGCTTGACATATCAGTGCAAAGGATTTGGTCGACTGTTGGGCCTACTTCCATACTCTACGCCCGTAGGAGTCCTTTTAGGTCAAAACAAAGACTGGAAATGGAATCTGCATTAAATACACTTGCGAACCATCATTTTTTAATATACAAAATTTGTTGATTTTTATTTCATTTGATGTATATTAATTGTACTGATCTTTAACTCAAATAAATATTTAATAAATCATTATTATATAAGTACTTTCAACCCAAAATCGAAGAATCATCTTAGTTCATAAAAGTAAATTAACACAACTGTAGTTATAATTTCATAAGATATAATGAGTTTGGTAAAAATTGCAACTCGTACAAAATCCTAATTTGTAAACAAAATACTTATATACTAATGACGTAAATATGAATAGCAAATGCAAAATCGAATATATTGTGCAGTGAGTGTCATGCAAAAAATATAATTTCTGATTTTTAAATAGAACATAAAATAACTGTGCATAATTTAACAAGTTTTTCAGAAGTGTTTTGACTTGTTTTTCTTTAAAGAATATGGGATTATGGGGAAATTGCCTCCTCAGCTCTTCAGGAACTTGGTGAAAATGGAATAACTAGACCATTAGAATCGCAAATGAAACGATATAGCCACACAATACGGTGAAATTAATTATACATAATTAATTCTTTATAGTTACAAAGCTATAAGTTTTTTTAAATAGTTCTGTCATAAAAGCTCACGGTCTTCAACAACGATCAAATGTTGAAGGACAAACTTTTGCAGTTTTTCGCGTAGATAAGATACATCATTTACTTTCAGTTGTTTCAAAAATGATACCTAGTCCAGATTTCATTGTTGGAGTTTCTAAAGAAAATCTTTGTCTACCTAATTGCTCATGGGTACCATATCGTGTCGTAGATTTGTATCCCTGGGATATTGGAACTGATCGTGGGATAACTTACAACGATCCTCCTAATCCACAAAAACCCAAGGATATAATTAAAAGAATTACGTCAAATTACCCAAATGACCCAAATTCTCCATTTTTTGATGAAAGTGGTAGGTAGCTATAATATGGATAATTCCATGAAAATTAAAAATTTAATTAGAATTTATTCAAAAAATCTGCACACAATTTGATCTATAAGAAGATTTATGGGTCTTTTAAGTCTAGTTCTAATTTTTTGTCCAACATTAATCTGAGATAAAGTTTCTATTGAACTTAATCCAATGTTAGTACAATCCGATAAATATTAATTTATACAAATATAAAATACTCTAGTTTAAGTAAATCATAGAAAGTTTTTCACTTTTTTTTGTATAAGAACCATAGTTACCAAATCTTATCTTTCATTCCGATTATTTATACCTCTACTTAATCGCTTATAGTAAAAGTAAAAAATTATGTCATTGGAAAGTAAAGTTTATGTGTAAGCAAGTGATACGTTTCCGTGACGGTAATATTCCCTGTAATAAAGATTTTAGTATTTTAATAAAGGCATTAATGTGAGTATTATTATTATTTCTCAAACAGTTTTATTAAAGAGCACGATAAGTTCTTTTGTTCTCTCGAAAATTCAACTTTCAAAAAAAACTTGAAAAATAAAACATATGGCAGCTATGTGTATAGTTTTTTCATATAAAGGTATCTTTAGGCAAGCGAAGAAGTATTAATACACTTTTGAATTCATAAATGCGTAATTAGCTGCTTTAAAAAAACCCCAAATAATGAAAACAGATATAGTGAGAATACATTGTACTTCTATCTATTTTAAAAAGTTCGTCGGGAAAAAAAACCGATTTTTTTAAAAGAAAAAAGCATTTACACTACACGGTTTGAGAATCTCTTTAGTAATGTTGTCATCACACATGTTATGTTTGTGAAATATATATTGCCCAAAAAGTTCCGAACAAATGAGATTGATTAAAGTTGTTGATATTAAAATCTTAGTTAATTTAAAACAATAATTTTTCACTGTAAATAAAAATTAAAGTGAAGAAAATTCGAACTTTTGTTGGTTATAGACTGTATTTTCTAATGGAATCTTGAACAAACTTATGAGAAGGTTGGTATAATTTCCTATATCTTGGGATTGGAGATCTGAAAAATATTGATATATATTGTTTGGTAAAACTTTTAAAAGGTATATCGAAACCAGAGTATGTTTAGATTCCTATAAATCTATTTTTATCAAATTATGGCAGAAAATTTATACTACGGTTTTTTTTACAAATATTGACTTGATCTCAGTTGTATGTTCATCTGAAAATTAGGACTGAAATTTCAAAGACTCATGATTATTTTTCAAAAGCAAACTAAACTATCGAAATCTAATAATACCTTTATGATATTTAGCTAATTTGCAATTTTCATTCAAATATATGACATTTTGTAAAAATTTGTCAGTTTTAAGTTAATTTTTTTATGGAAAAATTATAAGAGTTCGTTTCCATCTTGATCAATATCGTAATTTTTAGTACTATTCTGGAAATAAAATGTTTATTTTGATTTACAAATTGAGGCATTTTTCCCTAAAAAATGTAGGTATTGTGAGAACAGAACATAATTATTTATATGTATAAAGAAACTATCATTTTTATTGTAGTAATCTTTTTTCATCAAGAATTAGTTTTTCTTCTGGCAAAACATAATATTATTGAAATGAATGAATGCCCAATTTTGTATATGAAGAATATAAAGAATCTTTCGATTTATATCCGTACGATAATTCCGAAAAATTACTATGCAATACTTAGATGGGTAGAAACGAGCTTATGTAGATATTTGTATTTCTATTGCTATTTTCTTCTCAGGGGCTCCGATCAAACCGGCTGCAAGACTTCATATTATACGTCAAAAGACTTACAAGAGGAATAATTGCCTCCTTGACATGGGTTATCAGACAATTTCCAATCCGATGAACCCCAGTTGGTTTGGTCCCTTTTCCAGTGACATGGATTCAAAAAACACCAAAAAAAAACCCAGTTTTTATCAAGAAGATTCTACAATACTTGAAAAAAAAAAAAAAAATCCAATAAATGAAATCATACCTTTAAGATTTGAGTTAACAGGTAATTTTCATATAATATTACACCATTCAACAAAATCAGACTTTTTTGTCTCGAGGTCGAAATAGGGTAAACTTAATAGATTTTAATCCCCTAATTCCAAATATAGTCTTAATCAGGTACAGATTCTGCAGGAAACGACCATAAAGTTTTTTGTATTTCTCGATTGTTCTTATTAAAACATAAGTTAAACTGTACATATCAGATAAAAATTAACTGATAGCTGACTTATCAGCTATCAGTTAATTTTTATCTTTTGAATATAAAAAAATCATGACATTCATCAAATGTAATATATGCTTTAAATATTTACATATTCGCCAGCATTAGTCCTTATTCCTTCTCCATTATGAATTAAAAACTCTGATCTTACGACCTTAACTCATTTCTTCTTATTATTTTTCAGATCTTTCGAACTTAGAATCGCATACCAAATCTGAATAACTTAATTGAACATTTTAGTTATATATGTATATATATTTATTAATCACTTGTTAATATTTTGATAAATCAGAGTCATTATATTACATGTTACTATGTCTCTATTCCAATATACTTGCCTGTGTTATACCTTTAATTACAAATGTAAGTTTGTATCCCACAAAATAACTACAGAATTTTCTCCTTGAGGAATATTTTCCTTACCTAAGGATAAAATTCGGTTCAAGTTATATTTTTGCCACGAATTCATATTTTTGCGTTAAGCTTCTAGGTGAGTCCACAAAAATTAAAGCATAACTCAGCTTTATGTTATATGTAGAGCTTCAAATTTTCTTCCTTCTTTGTGATGTCATAATAAAGAAAAGAAAAAAAATATGATTTTGTGTTATAAGGACCATTGTTATAAATAGGAATGTAAATAATATGCAAATGGGGTGTGTAAAATGAAAAGAAAGAGAAAATCAACCTGGTAACTCTGACAATTTGATGAATGTTGAGAGGGAAGCAGCTTGAGCTGTCATGACGTCTTACTTAGCTACAAGCTGCTTTTCTCCTTTATATATATAAATGAAGACATTAATAGTAAATAATAACATTATGTATACCATAGATGAGAGGCAGAAAATTAACTGAAATTAATGTCAGGAAATTATTATATTATAAATTTTTAACTAATAATTATACGAGGACTTGAGCCCTTTTTGCTTACATTTTATTTGCTTTATTAACGTTAATGCATGAATTCCTTCATGCGAGATCTTTACTATTAGGTAGATGTTTTCCCCTCAGTAATAAAGGAAAAATGATAACAGCTTTGGAAAACAAAAAGTACTGTTCGAAGAGCCAACTCCACAAAATCTCGCACGCGGCGTTTTGCATATTATTTACATTCCTAGTTATAAAGAAGTTTATAACATTAATACGAACAAAAAGGAGAAAAAAAACACTAAAGCTGTTTTATGCTTATATCTGTAAACCCACTTGAGTGTTGAAGAGGAAGGAAGTCGTGCTATAGATTAAAGAAACCATTGTAAAAGACCAGAAAGTATAGAACGCCTGGATTACTTAAAAAGGACAAGTTCGAAACTCTATATATCATGAAAATCAATTGGTAACAATGTTATATACAATTTTGAATGCAGTATCTAAATAAATACAATCTGTGATAATCTATTTCAAATCCAGGAATGGAGTATCCTAACATTCTTGTGAACATAGAGGATCTGTTGGTGGCATGATCTTCCTAGAAGGAACTTGAACTCATTTTTTTTCCATAGTTTAAATAATGACTTAATTTATTGTCGTCTCGTAGGCTTATAGTAGAATTGCGTTTTAGTCGAACTCTCGAAGAATTAATGTCTTGTCTAGAACTACAAAATTTGTAATATTTTATATATTACATGTCACAGATTTTCTACAAATATTCTTATTTAATTAACATAACAGAAGCTATGAAAAATTTGTAATTTCTATGATGCTCTAACTTACATTCATATATTATGAAGAAGAAATATCGAATCTCGAAATAAAAGGCTTTATGCTCTCGTTTAAATTGAGAATATATAAAGAATATATTCAATAATCGCAGCTTGGAAACTCTTGCTAAACGGAATACTTTTATGTTTTCATGTAGATATCGTAATTTTCTTTTGGATATATGTATATTATGTATAGTTCTTTTATCTCTGGACTTTATCCATTTAGATAATAGGCGGAACGCTACTATTTTACTCCACTTACGAGAAAATTCCTTCAAAATAGTAAAAATGGAAGATTGTGTGAATAGGTGAATAGAATATATATATATTTATAAAACTCCAAAAACTCTAAAAAAGAGGGATAAAAAGTTCTACCTCGAGTCCTTTGACTAACAGTGAATCCACCTTAAGAATAAATAATTATAGTTATGAATTGATTGCATGGATGGATGTTCATACATCCTTATTTTTTGGTCATGTAAAACAAGATGATAAAGTTCCATAAATTCATTTTAAGAGAGCCACGTTTGGAGAAATTTCGGAGAAGATTCACTAACCCATTGATCCAGTTCTTGAAACAAGGGAAATTTATTGTTGATGGTTTTTTCCAACACTCACACATTTAGAGCTGTAAATCTTAAGCATTTTCCTGCATGCAATGTTTTTAGTAGTTGAGAATTAGTATAGGGTTTTTTATTGTCCAAATATAACATCATTATTCCTTAATTCTTAAGGAGAGGATATGTAGCACTAACTATGTATACTAGAATAATACATACTGTCTACAAATAATAATTAATCAACCAAATGCCTGATCGAACGACCCTAGAATATTTGAAATAATATCATCTTGTGATAGGTATGAATTTGTTTTTATTTCCTTCCTCTCCCTCTCCCTCTCAAAGAACTTCAACGCCTTCCTCTATAAAAGGGAAAAATAGCTGATATTGTAAAATGTCATGAGTCGGGATGTGAAAAAAGAACCAATTCCAAAAACACACCTGAGATAATGTCATAAAAAATATGGTACCCCTGAAAAAAGGCAGAACTTCAGACGATTATATCTGATGGGGGAGGGGATGTAGCTAACATTATTTTGCTGTTTTACTTAAGAACAGCTTATCAATCATTTATTGGTAATAAAAATGTATTATGAACAGAACCATTAATTGTGGCTACTAATGCCTGAATATGTGACTTGTATCATTTTTGCATGGAGTCGGACCTGACTAGAAAAAGCGAATTCGAATACTGTTTTGCCTATTGGTAAACAAAATTACTCAATACCTAATCAATAAAAATATATTATATACCTTAATATGCCTTTGTTGGCATTGTACCTAAAAATTACTATAACTTTTATGATCCTCTAATCAAACGACTATTGTAGCTTCAGATGTTGCCAAACCTAGTTCTACTAATTAATTTATATGAAATTTTCAACATCTGAAAAATTAAATATATAAATTATATTTTTAAGTGAAATCTATGATTCATACTACACATTAAGGAAACAAATATAATTATATTAAATAATTTTATTTAACCATAGTTTCTACTTTTTTATTAAACAACTTAATCGTCATTTAAAAATTTTTATAAAAACTTCAAAAGGTCAAAATTTACACATTTTGTAATCACATAAACTTTTTCATAAATTAAAATAAAATTGGACAACATTTGATAGTGATTATCTGAATTATACATCTACTTATATCAGAAAAACTGAACATTGATTCGGAAAGGAATTGTAATTTCAAATTATGCTTACATAAACCAACCCCTAATAATAATTTGAATTGATAATACGATGAAAATGTACGTTGAAATGATTATTATAATAGTTTTAAATATCTAAGACAACTTGAACGAAAAAAAAATATTTGTCACGGAACCAGCAACATTAAAATCAATATGGCGACTACAGTAACGAGTCACTGAACTGATTACATATACTCTAAAAAATTGAAACATAAAAAAAAATAAAAAAAAAATATATGACATAAAAGTGAAATAATAAAGTTCATGAAGATCATTTTACACGAGATGAGCTAAACATAAATTTTGACAATAGATGAAAGTACATCAAAAGAAGGATTTCAATGTAGTTGAATCCCTGACAAATAGCTTTTACACTTTTGTCACACTAATAAGTAGAGACATTATTTCTTCTGAGGCTTGTATTGATTAAAAATAATTCAATGAATATGGTCCAGCTATTTAAATTCTTCTCCTTTATATTTGAAATAGTAGAACTACATAACATAAAGACTGTTTTTATCAAAGTTCCCTAATGTATAATAATAGGTTCAGGTGTTAAGAGAATTACTAAGGCAAAAACGACCTAGGAAATGCCCATCCAGAGGACCAATCAACACTTCAATCATAGATCGATCCTTGATGTTCTTAGTCTCCTCCATTGTCACAAATTTATACTTTTCATCAATTTCCTGTTTTATTTTGGAAATTACGACTCGAATTACATGTTCCCATGATTGGGTTACGGGAAAACAAAAAAATACAGATTTCTCTGCGCATTTCTCCATAATTTTGAAAAAATTCGGATGTTCCACGACTGGAAGTGGTATATTACATGAAACAAGCAATTTAGTTGGGTAAGACCTGAAATAAGGTGTATCTGATTTTTCATTGATAATATGCTTATTGAATAGATCCAGATTTTTCTTCTGACATCGGTGGTTTGGAAGTATCACGATCAGAAATATCTTCATATCATAGCCGGCACGTCATCACACTTTTATCCTAGTAAAAAAATTTCAAACGTTACCACCACCACCATCGACGTCGGTCTAAGATCTTGGATTAAACCTTCAGACATTTTTAAAATTAACTAAAAAATTTTGAATTGAAAACAAATGAGTATGACAAGAAAAAATAATAATAATAATTAAAATTATAAATTTTGTGCATTAAAAAGTAATGATTCGTATTTAATCCAGATTCCAATTTCAGTCTTTGTTTTGACTTAAGGATGGTCCTAGGGGCGTAGGGAGCGGGATTAGGCCCAAAAGTCGGCATAAAAGAAGGAATTTTAGCTGGTTTCTTAATCCTTCTGCACGCTACTACTTAAGTAGCTCTAACGTGCGTCATTGATTACTTGCGAATTTTTGCTCGAAATTGAATAAAAATTTGAACATTTAGATGAACGATTTATTCTTGGATAAGAAGTCTTATCGGGCGTTTAACATCTTGTTTGAAAGCTGTGGGTATTAACTCTTTAATGCATTCCTTATTAATCCATTTCATGTAATATTCAAAGAGTAATTTAAGTACAAAGGATTTGGCCGACTTTTGGGCCTACTCCCGCTCCCTACGCCTCTAGGATCCCCCTTACGTCAAAACAAAGACTGAAACTGGAATTTTCATTAAATACACTAGCGAATCATAACTTTTGTTATACTTATGCCTCTTAGGATTTTTGTCTGCTGACCAGTGTAATTATAACGTGGAATTGGACTTGAGCCCTTTTTTGTTAACATTGTATTTGCTGTATTAACCTAAAAGTTTGTATTCCTTTTGATTGCAAGCTTTAAGAATGGGTAGTATATGCAAGAAGAGTAATCCAAATATCTGCTTGAGCCCTCTTCATCCGGTGAAGTAGCTAAATTTGACTTAAAAATTACCCCAGTATGCATCAGTGCATTAATAAATATATATTTTTTATTCAGTACTTGATTGAAACAATATAATAGGATGTGATTTAGAAATATATCTTTCCACTCAGATTTTTGATGAATTTGAAACTAAATATATGCTTAAATTATATATGAATATATATTATACATAGAATCTCAAATTAACACCAAATAATTTCAACTCAAAGTAACATCAAGCCTCAAATGTATATTTTGTGAGAGATGTTAAATCATGTATGTATGGGGTATTAATTCTTTCATCAGTGATAACTTAAAATTTAAAGAATGAAAGAAAAATCATATTTATATTGAAAATATAAAATGACAATTACAAAATTAACAAATTAATAAATTCATATATAAAGGGAGAGTAAATCAAATATCCAATGGAGTAAGTGTAAAATTTATGATCGCTGATAATGGAGAAAATTTTTTTTGAAGTTATATCGAGGGTCGATATTAGTGAACTGTTATCTAAATGAATTTGGGACGGAAGCCTTGAGAAAATTAAACATCATACAACAGGCTCAAAGTTGTACGAGATAAATATAGAGATTTATTCAAAGAACGTAATTGAAGACAATTATGATATTTTTAATTTCATTACTAATAAGACCAAAACGTTTGTTTCCTTCAATGCCCCACTCCATATCGTTATTCATCCACATTTTGTCATCTTCATGCTCTATATTGAAAAAAGAAAGTGTTGTCCAAGATTAAGAAATAAGTTTAGGGAAAGGATATTTCCACCATCATATGATATTACACTTGAATTACTGCAAAGTAAATATCTGTATGTGATTGAGAGAAATAAGGGATTCATTTATGTAACTGAAGGAAGTGTAATCATAACCCATAATTCATGATAACAAGTTCTTTAAATACATAATTATTCCTATATTAAACTGTGACACCTTGAGAGTTCTCGATACGATGAAGAGGATGAGATATTTGATGATCATCTTATTAAATAAATTGTTATTGATTATAATGTTTTTCAACTGAGTATACATCCATCTCACTGAAATTAAGAAATTTTTTCATCGCTACTTGAAGACACCTGTTTATCAAAGTCAGAGGATGAAGGATATTTTACATAAACTTTTAAACAAGACTATGGACAACAGTCAATGATCGAGTATTGTTTATAAATAAGTTAAATATATATAAAAGATTTAGACCTCATTAATTAATATTATTTATCAATTATGAGAAAAATACAATATGTTTTTATTTTTACATGTTTCTATGCTTCTCCGTGGATGGATGTGGCGACAAAAATCTATCATAAATTCAGTGATATGGATAACTACCTAATTTCTATTCAATCATAAAATGTTTTAATTTCTTTTCAATGTTTATTGTTTACGTCTGTGGTCGAACTTTTGAGTAATTGAAACATGAAAAACGTTCCAATTTCTTACTCACAGTCTCGATCTCTCTAATTTTCATACTTTTTTTAATTTCTTTGCTTAAAGCAGGGGTGTCAAACTCATTTCACATTGTGGGCCACATACGACCCCTAGGTAGACGTCGTGGGCCGGACTATTGAAATTATAGCATATATAGCTATAAATAATCAAAATATTATGTCTTCCCTATGTTTTGATTTAAAGAAGAACAAGGACATTGTTAAATTTAACTAAAAATTTATTGAACAACACTTTTACAAAACATTTCACAAAATTGTACAAACTTTAAGTAACTGGTATCGAAAATTATAATAATTGAACTTCACGTGAGATTACAAGAGACTTATAAAGAAAGACTAACATACGCCCCTAGCGGATAATTCATGAATTACATCTAATTAAAAAATTTAGTTCATGTCTTTTGTTTATTTTTTCCACTTTCAAATTATCCTGCAGGCCCGTATGTTTGACACCCCTGGCTTAAAGGAAGAGAAATCAAAACAAAATGTAAAGAATTAGTGAAAAAGGAAGGTTTTTTTTAAAAAAAAAGAGTCCTCGACGAATAGTAGAAGCCATTGCATTTTAAATTATCGTATAAATAATAAAAACAAAAGGAAGGGAAAATGCCACCTTTAGATCTATGTTAAAAACAAATTCTTACAGAAGCGCCAAGAATATAACATAAAGCTTAACAAAAACAAAATTAACAAGAAGCAGAAAAAAAGTAACATATGTTCCAAGAGGGTCACACGCCAAACATTTTCATCTCCATTATCGACACTCAAAGATTTTAAGTTCACTCGATCAGCTATTTTATTAATATAATTGTTATTTACTGTAATGTTTTTATTGGAATATTACACGTGTTATACTGATATGAAATTCTTATAATTAAGTGTATGTTTTCTCCTCTATAATTAAAGAATAATGATGACAGCTTTGAAAAAAAAATGCTGTTCAAATTGCCAATCACTAAAAATTTCGCTCGAGAGAAAGTTCATATAATTTACAGCTCTTTTATAGGCTTCCAAAAAAAAGAACAGCTTCAATATTATGATGTGTTAATTAAAAATATTGTCTTATAGGTTCCAGTAATCATGAAGCTTCGGGGAAGATTGAAATTAATTCTGTTGAATTTCCTGATAACATTCTAAGACCCGAAAATAACGAAAATAAATACGAGCTTTACGATAACATATCATGCAAAGTTTGTTTAATTTTGGGGGATGTTATTGTCTATTGATACTTTTTTGTTTAGAAAACTGAATGGAAGGACTGGAGTAGGTGTTCGCGAACTTGTGGTTTTGGCTCAAGACTAAGAATACGACAATTTGTAAACCATAGGTATTTTTGTGTATTCACTGAAAAAACTTATTTTTTAACTTTAAAACAAAAAAATTTAAAAACTAATTCGGTTCTTCAAATATAGTGCCGCCAAAAATAGTAATTGTGTTGATAAAAACGTAGAAAAAGAAATTTGCCAAGATTTGCCAACATGCAGTGCCACTAAATATGGTGGTAGTTTTGATTTATTTGAATCTGGAAGTCAGAATAAGCTTGCATGGGATACTCAGAGAAAGAAAAATGCAAGTATAAAATTATATATTTATATACAGTACTTCGACTTTAACAATATACGACCCATTAAACCCGGACTACATATGTATATGTCAGTTTGGAAAAATAAGAAATCCTTTTCTTGAAAATAGTTTTTTTCGAAAATATTTTAAAAACAGTTCTTGAAGAAATGGTATCATTTTAGGCATAGTTTAGAGTCTAATTCACTTCACAAATCAAAAAGTTTGTCCAATCATAACGTAATAGATCATTTTTTACGTTATTTTCGAAAAAGTCAATAACTTTACAGATTTTAGACATTTTCCACGTAAATCTTAATATTAACGTAATTTTCTATTAATCAGGAAGAAAAACGATCATATGAATATCCACCTACATTTGATTATATGGTTAAAAAAATATCATATGATGAAAGATCTTCTAAACAAATGGACTGCAGTGTTACAGAATATGGGCCTTGGTCAGATTGTTCGGTTTCTTGTGGGAAAGGGACGAAGTAAGAAAGTAGAACATCAATTATTCAATTTCTTAAAATATTTTCTTAGAACAAGGATTCGGCGATATATAGATCCAGCAAAAAGTTTTAAATGTTCTGAGGAGCTCTATCAAATTAATGACTGCATTTCTAATTTTTGTTATGGTATAAATATAAAACACCATGATTGAAATGAACATTATTATTATTATCCTTTTAATCATCACAGGACATAAAGCTTCCGTTAATGTTATAGAAAACGAAAGAAATCTTAACACAAATAACTCTAGTAAAAACAATCCGACTTGTGAAATATCTGAATGGAGTTCATGGAGCCCATGCTCGAAAAAATGTAATCAAGGTTATAAAATAAGAACAAGATTATATTTAATTCCCTTTGTTCCAAATCGATCTTGTGATGTGAAATTAATGGATAAATTTAATTGCCACGACCTTGGATCTAAATGCTCATCAGCTACTTCAAATGGTATGATAAATAATAATAACTTATGAAAGAATTTACATGAAAGAGTACACCAATTTTAAATCAACTTCTACATTCCAAATTCCTTTATTTTAGAAGTTTAGAAGTTAAAACATAATAGCATTCCATATTGGAAACCGATCTTCTTAAATTAAGCTAAAATATTTTGAGTTTACGTATAAAAACATACATGTATATAAACCCAATTTTACCAATTTCATAAGACTTGTGGCATAGACCATTTAATAATTTGGTCAGGAATGATACCATAAAGAATTAAAATATACTATTATATTATAAGTTAATATTTCATCTTTATTTACTCTTAAACGATCATTTTCTGTTTCCTCTTACTTATGAATAGTTTTCCCTAAAATCATTGTTTAAAAATTAATTAAGTTTTCGAATTTTTCATAATTTATTATTAAATTTTCTTCAAAATATTATTTTACAGGAATATCTGTAAAATTGGCTCCCATTCTACGAGAAATCATAAGATTATTTAATAATAACACTGGTCAACAAATCTGATCTTTCAAAAATCCTAAGGGGTATATGTATAATAAAAGTTATTCAGTTTTGTACGCTGATTTCAAAACTGTAGTTTTTTTTTTTTCGAGAGTCCTAAAGTTTTTGAGAAGTTGGACTCTACTTTTTTAGCTTTTTTGGTCCATTTTCAAACTTCAACTTCAATTTAAGCCTAGAAGGATACACATTTTGAGCATTAAAAAATAATGATTGGCTATTGTTTTTTATGCAAATTTCATTTCCAGTCTTTGTTTTGACCTATAGGGATTCTTAGGGACGTAGGGGACAGGAGTAGGTCCAAAAGTCAGCCAAATCTGTATTGTCATATATATATGTTTCAATAAGCAAAACATATCAATTTACAGGGAAATAAACAACACGTAAAAACAAATTTAGCAAATACGTGATTTAGTAAATCACATATATATACCAGGTATGTAAATAATTCGTTTCCAGTTTTTTGATGAATGTAAACTCGATTTTTGGCTGTAAAAAATGAAAATGCTTTATTCAATGTATTGGCCATCGGCAGCTATACATTTCCCCCATCTTTTAGGCAACTTATGGATTTCGTCCCAATAGAACTGTTTGTCTTTTGAGGCAAACCACTCGTAGACCCATTTTTCCATTTCTTCATAATTTTGGAAGTGCTGCTCAGTGAGGGCGTGTCCCATCGATGAAAACAAATGTAGCCAAGTCTGGTGAATACGGCGCGTGGGGTAGCACTTCCCAGTCAAGTGCATCCAGCGTGTCCTAAACAGGTTTCAATGTGTGAGACGAAGGATTCACCCACGACTTTTTACGCTCAGGATTGTCATAGTAAATCCATTTTTCATCTTTAGTTACGATACGATAAACAAGACCCTTCTTATTGTACCGATCAAGCAACAATTGGCTGATCACTTTTCGATTTTCCATCTGGCGAACGTTCAACACATGTGGCACCCATTTCCCGGCCTTATGGATCTTTCCCATGGTATGAAGAAGGATACTAATGGCTTCTTATGTCCCATTCAGTTGTTCAACCAATTGCTGTTGAGTTTGGGTGTCGTCCTCATCCAAAAAATCTTACAATTCGGCGTCTTCAAACGATTTTGACCTTCCGGAGGGCTCAGTGTCTTTCACATCAAAATTACCACTTTTGAGTTGTCGAAACCATGTTTTGCATGTTCGAAGTGATGGAGTATCATAAACATTTAACAGCAATCGGTGACTTTCTGCTGCTTTTTTCTTTTGATTGAATAAAAAAAGTAGTACATGGTGCAAATGCTCGTTGTATAGCACGAATTTCGGCATATTCGACTCTTGAAAAAACTATGTTGTAATTAATTTTACAGATTATGACACATGTGACTTTGAACCTTGTTGACAAGCTTGTGTCTAATCGCTGAATTATATTTATATATGTGCCCCATTTGTCGAAAAAACCCGGAAACGAATTATTTACACACCTGGTACATAAATATAAAATAGATAATATGTAGAAGAAAATACAAGCAATATGTATAAAAAATATATGTTAAGGTGGGTTCATTGAAGTGCTTATGCAAGATTCCCATCCACTTTTTTCTCCCTTTTTTTATTATTTCTATACAATTGCTCCTACTATTGGTTGAAGATCTTTTAACAAAACTTTTCCTTTTTTACTAATTTCTTGCATTTTGTTTTGATTTCTCCTCCTTTAAGCAAAAACAAGTACGGAAATTAGAGAGAAAGCGGAACAATTTTCATGTTTGAATTAGGATGACTTATTTAAAGTTCGAACCACAGAATATTTAAATTACAACATGAAGAATACTCATTGAAGATATCAAAAAAACATTTTATCATTCAATTCAAACTATGTTGTTGTCCATCTCATGTAATTTTTAAAAAAATTTCGTTGCCAAATCTATCAAAGGAGAATCATAGAAGCATTGTGTTTCTTCATTTCTAGAATGTCCTCACCCTTCAAGGATGAAGGAGATTTTAAATGAACTTTTAAGCAGAATATAGGGAGAGATCAGTACACAAACGAAAATAATTTATATCATTGCATCCATCAGGGGTATAGGGTTCTTGTTACTTCTCATGAGCCTGGAGGAGGTGTTATATAAGAGGGCAGAGCCTTATAACCCACTTAATTCCATATATGCAATGCAGTTGGTGCTTATTTTTAGAGCTAATGAGAGGGTATTAAACAGCTTTTTAGGCTTTAGACCCCTCGAATTAAGGACTGCAGGTACTACGGTTACGAAAGTGGGTGGTATGACCCCTCAAGGCAAAGGTGCTTTTGTACCTTAGTTTTTAAGAGCACACTGTCATAGCTGTCCAATTTCTTATTTTCCTTGTTGCCCAAGTTAGCCTTATCAAAACAAATTGATAAATCGAATATAAATAATTTACTATCTTTCACAGCAATAATGCCCCGATTATTAATGAGAACAGTAAAATTTTTCCCTTTGAGAGAAGATACGAGCATGTCCTGCTGGACGTCATGTCTCTTGATATGTTCTTTCCTATGGAACTTCCATCCCTTCAGGATGAGACCGAAGTTCCTTACGACCTCAGGGCATACATCACATCTACATATTCCCTTCATGAAGAGTCTTAAAGCAGCCCAGCTTGAATTTGGTTATGGGACATCTAGACATCTTTTGCATGGCACACCTCATTTGCCAGTCAGCATATACCTTTATATAGTTTTTCGACCAAATATCTTTTAGTAAATTGCCCTTCGGTAAATAGTCCCGTAATTATATATGTATACAGCTTAACTAAACATGTATGTTTTAATCAAATGTAAGTTTAATTTCATTTAAAAATCACTAAATATCAATAAGCCTTTTAATATAATAATTCATTTTAATGCTACTGTAGATCTTGACATATCTGGAGATCTTACAAGTATTCGTCAGGGGAAAAATCAAGAGCTTATTAACACGCATACAGATGCAGCAGAAAATAATATATGTAAACTCCCACCTGATGTGAGATAATCTTATATATATATGTATGATTATTAATATATATAATTTATTCTTACACTTTAGCCAGGACCTTGCAGAGGTCACTATTCAAGATGGTATTACAATGGACATGACAATAATTGCCAAAAGTTTGTTTTTTTTGGTTGTGATGGCAACAAAAACAATTTTCCATCAGAAGAGCAATGCATGGAGACATGTTACACACACTCTTCAAAAGATTGGAATACCTATGATCGAAAAATATTTAAATACACATTGAAAAATGAAATGCCTATGGATCAACCTTTAAAGTAAAACATTCCAATATACCTAAACCACAATTAAAAGTATTAATATATTAAATAAATTTATACTTCAAGTGATATGTATTCCAAACAAAATGAATGCAAATTTGAAAAATGGACAACATGGTCTGAATGCTTTGCACCATGTGGAAGAATGGGATGGCAATCAGTAATATTTAATGTGAATATAGCACTCAAAATTTTACAATAATGTCCTAATTATTTACAGAGAATTCGTAAAAAGAAATTTGCTATTCACTCAAATTCATGTTCAAATCGTATTTTTGAAAAGAAGAAATGTATAAAAACTGTAAATTGTCTTAAATCAGATAACTCTAGATGGTATCAAGGTTCATGGTGATAAAATAAAAAAGTATTACTATTATTATTTTTAATAAAACGTATGTAACTTTTAATTTATCTCTAGAACTGACTACGTTCATTTTATAAATACTATTTTTAACACATTGAAATCGAACATATTAAATATATATGCGATATTAAAAGGTAGAATTGAAATCTATCTTATGCATAATTTAGATAGGGGTGACATTGATCTGTAAAAATTACGATTTTTATAAGATTAAAGGGAAATTTATACCTTGCTGCTTTTTTCGATTTTCTTATTAGTTATTTATAACTTTAAGGGTTTCTAACAACAAATTTGGACAATGATTTTTTAACTAAACTCCACTTACTTTTACTTTTCTCTTCTATAATGTAGTGTCCGAAACAAAAGGCATTCGATAAAAAGATGTCCATCAAAATAATAATAAATAAAAGGAGGAAGAAAATAGCAAAAAGTTGCTGCAAGGTATGAATCCCCCTTAATTGAGATTTGAATATTGCTGGAATATCGATATGCGTAAAAACAACCCCTGAGATTATGTAAAATATTTATGATAACTCTAAGAGACACCAGCTCTGCTAATGACATTTGAATCTTCTATATAATGATGAATCATTAATTTAAAAAAAAATACATATTCTCTAAGTTGCCAACTGACATGCTTTTTCATGTATTTTTACGTTTTTTAGACTTGGTACCCAACATGACTTAAATTTAAGCCAAGCTTTAAAAAAAGTAAATAAACCCTCTTTTATTTAAAAACAAAACTATGTAGACTTAAATATGATATCACACGAATAAGTATTCATAAACACTTTAAGAAGTTAATTAATAAATCGACACAATGGCGAAAATTATAACCTAAAATTCAGTCCTTCCTCGTCGTAGAATTTGAATTGTTATCTCCTATGATACAACTCTTGACTGCTCTACGTTTCTATCAGATTGTGGATGGAGACTTATTTGGAATTTATCAATCAATTTTTAATCGGATAGCTTCTCTCAACAATTAAGGTTGATTTAAATAAAGGGACTTCATTATTTAATAATGAATGAGTACAATAAATAAAACAACATGTCCTCGTCAATAGACTTATATTAAAGAGACACAAATTTCCATATACCCCCTCCCCCTCTTCATAAAATGGCGAGAGTCTTTATATATCCTACCCAACTTCGACTCGACGTGTTGGATTTCCAAGCTGTAACGATTTAAATCCTTCCAAGAGGTTTCACTAAATTAGCGAAGTCTTACTTCTGATGGACAGTACTATGTGTTGGATAACGATTGTTTTGTCTATTTTGTTACACAATCATATTTTACATAAATTATTATTATTTAACCAAAGTGTATAAGTTATTTTCCTTTCATAGCCTTATTCAGTATTTATTGCATTCTTTGTATGACTTATTATATTTGTTTATATAGTACTATAGCTCGAATAAGAGTAAGTCTGCACGATAGTTTTACCATGTTGCTTGTTTAATTACTATTAATTAAACTGTTTGTTCGTATGCTAAAGACATAAAGGGTGCCCTCCAAAAAATTATTCGACCAAGATTAGTTGCTCTAACATATGAATAATTTGCAATCCACTTTATACTCCAAAATTGGAATTATAATAAATTTTTGATACATTTTCGACTATTGTGGGTCTATGGTTGGCATTTAGATTTTATGATCGGAAGTGATTGAAAATTTAGTCTTTTATCTAAAAACGGTCCAAATTTCATATTAATTAGTTATTTAATAATATAATTTATAGAGTATTGAAATTTCATCTTTATTATCCTAAATCACGATAAGATTTACATTTTCAACTGTTGAGGGTCTACAGTTGGCATTAGGATTATATAAATTGAAATGATTGAAAATAAAGTCTTTTCTTTATCAATTGTCCTAATTTTATCTATTTTCATTAATCACGAATGAAATTTCTAAAGCATTGAAATTTCTAAAAAAATTATTTTATTTGATATTTATATAAACAAGAGTGAGCTATGAGCTGCAATAACACATTTTTTTAAGTACTCTGTTTCAATTATTGTCAAAATATACCACAAACGTCATCTATAGACAGAAAAATTGTGTTGTAATCTGAGGAGCAAAAATATAAACTTTCGTGCACGAAAAATTACACTTTCTCCAACCAATATAGGTAAGCTTAATTTCATTACATTCTACATCTAATAGTACTTAATCTTTATTATAACAAAGAAAATTAAAAATGAATTTTTATTTTTTTTTAACATAATACTTGTGCATTAATTTAAATTGTTTTAATAAAATTTATTCTTCTTTATATATTTTTTTATATGTATGAATATATTTCAAAATAAGACTTGAGCTCATGGATGGGCAACCTTTGTTACCTTGTGGGCCAAATTATGTTTTCCAAGACTGAAACGGGCCAAGAACCCTAATTATATATTTGCAAGATATGTATGCATACATAGTTATACTTATTTTATACTATACATATAAACAATTATTAAACAACTGATTTTATCATTTATGATTTTTTTATATTGATGGGTAACTTTTAATAGAAAGATTCAGGATTTTTTTTTAAATTATATGATAATTATAGATTTCAAAGGTCTCCGCGGGCCGTAGGTTGCCCATGCATGCTTTAGCATATAAATCACTATTTTTAATAATTAATATAGGTAAAAAAATATTGTTGTGGAGTCGTTCTTCAACGAAGGTAGAAAGGGATAAATAAATGTAAGAATGAGAAAATTAATGTTACTGCCTCCTTTTTTTAATTCTTCTCGCCAAGAGTAAAAAAATAGTAACGAAAAATAATATAGATAAACCTGTTCTTTATCTGGCGCATAGATAACAAACAGAAATCAGAAGAATACCGAAGCGTAGATTCTTTATTTCTTCCTGCTGAGTCTCGCATTCAAACGAAGTAATACCCGTGAGGGCAATCCAAGAGGATTGAGGAAGGAAGTAATGATAGTGGTGATTACAGTTCAACTGTCCAAATGACAAGTATATTTTAAAATCTGAGACTATTTATACGACACAAGAAATGCACATTATGTGATAAAAGTGTACATAGATAGAAACTACACAAAGGGATTAAATAATAACCAAACGATTAACATGAACACATATTAATAATAATAGATGCACATTGAGAATACATAACAATTCCTGTACTCGAACTCTCAAATGACCAGAGATTCAGAAGTGACCTCTTTAGGGTATTCATTAACTGAACCTCAAATTCCTCAAGCCTGGGGGGTATAGGTAAAAGTTTATTTTTCACCCCATATATTGTTCTTTGGATTTTCAAAATAACAAATTTAATTTTCTTGCCTTTTAGGTATGTAAAGGTCGTTACAACTAACAAATCTGAGGCACTTGCTCCTGACCATACTTCTCCCGGACCAAACTCTTCAAAAAAAATATAATTATTCTTCTATGCATGGATTGAAATGTATTATTTATTACCTTTTAATAATTTAAATAACTGCCTTGACGTTGTTGTTTCTACTTCAACTCATGTGGATGTTGAAATTAATTATTCCTGGAGAAACAGTTACTATTGATGTACAACCATTCATATCTATGTAATTGCTCTTTCAAATTGATTTGAATGGTTGTACATCAATAGTGACTGTTTCTCCAGGGATAATTAATTTCTCCTCATACTTTACATTGTTGTAGAATCTGTCGTTCACAGTAGATTGATACATTAGAACTGGTTGTACACCTAGATCAGGATATGCCAGTGTCTTTTCCCGACTTCCGTGCTGGATCATAATCATCATTCAATTTGGTTTTTATGATTGGTTATTAATAGTATCCGTTTCTTATTTAGCATTTTGTCTGACCGAAAGTGTCTTTTTGAATTGCCAACCCTTTTTTCTGAAACACCATTATTCCAAAGACCTTTTGGCTATGAAAATTTCTATTGTTTTGAATAATCTCCATTACAAGTTTCTATTTATATTTTTTCAAATTTGAATTAGTAAGTAGCTTTTTTATTTGTTTATTTACCTTTGTGAAATATCCAGCTTAGTTTGAGTAGAATTTAGACGGTCTTCCACAATTACCAACAAATTTCTGAAATATTTCCTTGAAATCTGTTGTACCATCTTGCGACTTGTATGTAAATTGCTCTAGTATGAAAGCATGTAAATACTACCTGCTAAATCTTTCTTGAATTTGGGTGTACGCATTTTTTCGTTAATTACACAGGTCAACAAATTTGAACTTTCAAAAATCCTATGGGGTGTAAGGATAATAAAAGTTATTCAGTTTTGCAAACTAATTTCAAAAATGTAATTTTTTTGAGAGAGAGTGTGACGGTTTTCGAGAAAATGGACCCTGCTTTTTTGGCCCATTTTCCAAGTTCAACTTCAATTTAAGCCTAGAAGGATACTCATTCTGTGCATTAATAAATAATTATTCACTAGTGTATTTAATGCAAATTAATAAGGAATGCATTCAAGAGCTGAGACCCACAGCATTCAAACGAGATATTAAACACTCGATAAGAATCCTTAATTAAGAAGAAGTCGTCGCATCTAAATGTATAAATTTTCATTCAATTTCGAGCAACAATTCGCTAGAAATTAAAGACTTACGATAGAGCTACTAAAATAGTAGTGCGTAGAAGGATTACGAAATCAGCAGAAATCCTTCTGCACGCTACTATTTCAGTCTATAGCACTTGTTTTTTTGTATTTCTACCGTGAGCTCTACCGATTTCTTTTCAGTAAAGGATCCTTAAGGATAATTTTTTAATGTACAAAATGACTATTTTTCTAGGCTTAAATTTAAATTGAAGTTGCTAAATGGACCAAAAAAGCTAATAAAATTAGGGTCCGATTTCTCAAAAACCGTACGATTCTTTAAAAAAAATACAGATTTAAAATCAGCGTGCAAAACTGAATAACTTTTATTTTACTTACACCCCTTAGGATATTTGACTGTTGACCAGTGTAACTAATGATGATCTTCACCTTTTTTTTCCTTCCCATCTTTGCCATTACTTTTTATATAATGCAGTGTGTTCTTCAATACCTTCTAAATTCATCAACAATATCAAACCATTGGAGAGTGTTGATGTCTCATTCCGTGATGTAGATAAAGAAGAATGTGAAAGAATTGATAAGTTTTGATTGATGGCTGTTCTTGTGTTCTAAGTCTTTTGAATATGACAGGAAATTAAACGCTGTGTTTCCAGTGGTTTTCTTTAAAAAAAGTTACTTATCGTCGAAATCAATGCCTACAAATGTCTTCCCTTTCTCTTTTGAGCCTAAAAGTATATGACTTAGGCCATTTTTATTCATTAAAGATAGATGGTCAAAGGATCCCATTCAAAATAAGTGGACGGACAGTTTGTGTCATAACTTTTTTTAACGGACGTTGGATATTAATTACAAAATCAAAGAACACAAACCGAACGTACAGATTACAACACGAGAGTTGAATATGCGAAAAATCGTCAAAAAACTTTAGCTTTATTAACTTTGGATTTTTCGGAGGAAAAATCTATTCCTTACTCATCCATTTAAATAGGAAAAACTCATTTCATTTCTATTTATAAGGTTAATATTTTTGATATTGAGAACGAAGGATTACAAACTTCTAACATTTATATGTTCGATGAAGCTGAAAAGGTACATTTTTCTCTTACATTCTCAGATTTTTACTTGTAAAACAAGTAGGAAAGTTTAAAACTGCGTTGCATCTCTTTTGTATTTCGAGTTGCAGCGTATTAGTTCTATTAAACGTCTTCAAATTCAGTGTGATAACTTTGGGTAAGATCATTCGAGTATCATTTATTAAATATCAATATATTGCTTCTATTTTTTTTTTTTTTTTTACAGAGGACAGAATTCAAATCAAACCATTTTAGCATTTGCGGCATTCATGGTTAAGTGAGGTCTATTTGAGGAAATATCTATTCACTTTTTGGTAGAATGCCATTGAAAGTTTTCGCCATATTGCAGCTTCGGCGTTATTTCCGAGTCTTATTACAATCAACAAACAGTTGATCGTGTGGAAGATATGGTGGAAATATTCGACAAAACATCTACTAAGTTCAACGGAATATTGTCCAAGACAAATGAATGTCCACCAGTACAATGATATGACTGGAAGAAGTTTTTAGGTCACTACTTTCGCCCCCTGAAAGGAATAAAGAAGTATCAGGTATTTAAATTCATGTTTGCTTCTCCTGGAGTTGTCCATGTAAAGGAATGGTCGGGTAGTACAGAAAGTCTTTCTTTTAATCTTATCAAACCTTGAATAGTGGACTTAAATCTGTCATTATCGATACCTCAAGAATTTATTTTAAAAAATAAAAGCATGTCAGACGGAAGGACACTAAAAAGCAAATTTTCATAGATTATATTAACAATGAGATTCAATTTCACAATGAACAATCGACAGATTACGGTATATCATCACCTATTTGTGATAGTTATTAGTTCCCTTTCACCTCTTCTAAGTCAATTGCAATTGCATCCACAGAGGCACAATCGACAGTATTAACTGCAGAAAGTTGTTCGGCAGAAAGTACACCTCATACAGTATATTCATCTGATAACTTGTCTGATGGTAATAACAACACAACTTCAATTTGTTTATTCTATTAATTCTTCACAACCCTTCTTTTTTCTTTCAGGGTCCTCTTACAATATTGACCGAAACAAATGAAGATTTATCATATGTTTCTGACCCGGAGACGAGAGTTATACATAAATCAACGGCACATGAAGTCAAAACTAGAAGAAATAAATCAAAAAGATGTGCTTTATGTGAAGGGTTCACTCTCCACACTAAATGTTTGAAAAAAGAGATTAAAAAAAGCGGTAAATGTAAGAATTGCCGAAAAAAGCATTTCAAAAAATTATTTAAGAAATTAGTATGTACAAGCTTAAAAGAATAAATATAAAGACAATTTGATTTATTTTTATCATGAATTGTGTGATGCTATGAATCTTATGGACTGTTAATGATTTGTTAATATT
Source organism: Lepeophtheirus nordmannii (assembly GCA_963680855.1). NCBI lineage: Eukaryota > Metazoa > Arthropoda > Copepoda > Siphonostomatoida > Caligidae > Lepeophtheirus > Lepeophtheirus nordmannii. The sequence continues at coordinate 7,398,676 of OY804526.1, read as the reverse complement.
GTATTGACATTTAGTTGTTCTATTTATGTGTATCTAAGTTTTGTTGTTCTATTTATGTGTATCAAAGTTTTGTTGTTCTATTTATGTGTATCAAAGTTTTGTTGTTCTATTTATGTGTATCTAAGTTTTGTTGTTCTATTTATGTGTATCTAAGTTTTGTTGTTCTATTTATCTTTATTCAATTTTTATATATGTATTGTTACATATTATTTGAACAAAAGAGTTTTACCTATCTAACCCCATTGTCATCATTCGTATACACCATCTCCCTTTTGTACGGTAAAACGGACGCTATTGTAAATAAGTTATATGATTATTCTTATTCTAAAAATGTAAATGATGACTTGTAAAATTTTTTAGTTTCAATAACTTTAAGGATTTTTTTTAGTAAGATATATAACTTTATGCTCTAATTGATACTGTTTCTAGCTGAATTCATACGTTTTATGATTAGAAAAAAGGAAAATTCTTGGTACTTGGCTCTATTTTTAAATTATATTAATTTTCGAGACTGGTCTTGGTATGGAGACCGGTCTCTAGACCAATTTTTGATGGTTTTGGTCTCGTTTCAACCCTTTAAAGTTTGGATCTTGGCCTCGACCCTTAAATTTTTTTGATCAGAACGTTGAAGGGAAGCATCGATCTTTAAAGGAAGAATTAATGGACTCTCGTCAACAATATTTGTAGATTTTATTAAAATATTATATATAATTCTATTGTTATATTATATAAATAATAATATTAAATATTCTTGATGTAAATGTTCAAGTTTCTTCTCACTATCGCAGTAATATAAGTAATATATTCCTAAAATAATAAATACAGGCAGCTGATATTGACAAGGGTATTAATTCAATAATACTATGTCTCGCTCCTGTCTTCTCATCACGCTCCCCAAAAGTATCATTATTCAATCATTAGTATTTCTATCTATGACATGAATACCAAGTGTTGCTGCTAGAGCTATATTTAGCGTGACGTTTTAAGGATAATTATCTACTCAAAATAGCACATTCTATAGGACTAATCACTGACAGCACCAATATTATTCAAAATGCTTGCAATATTACTATGAACAAGATTAAATAGAAAAAAAAACAGTAGAAAGTTTGATATTTCTTTACACAAAGACAAATTTCATTTTGCCGAAACTGTTACATTAGTTACTTCATTGGGAAGGATGGAGTTAGTGTTAATCCAAGACGACAGAAGCTCTTTCAAAGTTATTTACTCCTAAAACTATAACCAAAATAAAATCATTTAGTGGTATGGTCAATCAAATGATTGGATTTTCTTTTCAAATTGCAACATTGTATGTTCCTTTAAGACCATTTTATCAAACAAAAATGAGTTTGTTTGAGCGAAAAAACAGGATGATGTTTTTATAAAAAATCAATTTACCATTAACGAAATTACATCAAAAAAGTCATTTCAACAGGGAGAATCACAATTTTAGAAACGGACACAGCAATAAAAAAAGGATTAGGATACTTATTGAAACAATTAGACCAAGAAGAAAACTAAGAAGTTTAACGTTTATCTATAAGGACTAGATCATTTCACCATCGAATCATCAGGCTATTATGATAAATATGAACAAGAAAATATTGGATAAAATTGAGAACCAACGATAAAAAGAAATCAATGAAAGGATCCAAATGTAATATGATATCGCAGTGACGTGGAAACCAGGAAAGCAAACGGTTGCAGCTGATGCCTTGTCAAGAAGTCAATGTTACGATCCAAGAAATGAAGATATTATACAAAATGAATACGCTAATGCCACTACAAAAGAGTTGTTAATAAGAGCAGTTGGTGAAAAAAAGGCTCCTATCCATGAAATTAGGGATAAAAGATTAGAAAAATTAAAGAATCAAGCAAATGAAGATACTAATTATTAGAAATTGATAAAGTATGTATTGAATGGCTTATGGTAAATATAAAAAAAACACTTCCGGAGGAGTTACAATTGTTTTGGAATATAGGAGATGCTTTGTCAATTTACGAAAACTTGATTATATTTGACAACAGAAGAATTGTTATCCCTAAGGAGGGCATAAAGTAATAATTAGATAATTTCATCAAGGAATACTCAAAACTAAACAGCGTACAAAAAATACTGTATTGGCCCAGAATAGATTTAGACATCGTGGACGTGGTGAGAAAATACGAAGAGTGCAAAAATTGTTACATAGACAACCATTGAAGCCCCAAGTAGAACGACAGAAGACAATAGGACCTTTTCAATCTGCAGCTGTTGACATGTTTTCAGCGAATGGAAAAAAATTTCTCGTGTATGTCCGCAGATAATCTCTCCATTGTTGTGAGTATAAGGGATTTTCTTTTTTTTATTACAAGCCCGATTTGCACATAATTTACATTCCTAAAAATATGTAGCTCTACAGTTGAAGTTTGTAGAATATTTTGTAAGCGTGATAATGTGCTATTAATTTGAGAGAGCGTTATAGCTAGGAATGTAAATAATATGCAAATCGAGCTTGTAATAAAAAAAGAAAGAGAAAATCAACCTGGTAACTCTGACAATTTGATGAATGTTGAGAGGGAAGCAGCTTGAGCTGTCATGACGTTTGACTGAGCTAGAAGCTGCTATTCTCTATTATATATACAACAATAAATAATAACATAGATGAGAGGAAGAAAATTAACTGAAATTAATGTCAGGAAATTATATATTTTTAACTAATAATAATTATATTATTTGATAACTACTTGAGCCCTTTTTGTTTACATTTTAATTGCTTTATTAAACTTAATGCATGTATTCCTTCATGCGACATCTTTACTATCAGGTAGATGTTCTCCCCTCAGTAATATTGGAAAAATGATAATAGCTTTGGAAAACAAAAAGACCTGTTTGAAGAGCCAACTCCACTTTTTTATTACAAGCCCGATTTGCATATTATTTACATTCCTTGCTATAACGCTCTCTCAAATTAATAGCACATTATCGCGCATACAAAATATATATTTTTGTCTTAAAATAACTTTTTTGTTACATTCTTATCAATGCTTGAAAGGGAATAAAATTTGGGCAAACAATTTTTGTCATAGTAACAGTTTCTTTATAAAAAATCATCAAATTCGGACGACCTCCATTTGTTGAGTTGATATCGAATAATCCATAGTGAAATTTAATAGAACACAATAAAGACAACTTTTTTCTTTTTCAAAACCCTTGAAAACCTAATTTAGTGGCTCTTAACTGGACCAAAAAGCCATGAAGCCATGCAACAAGAAGAAAATGATATTCGAATTCTTAAGCTTATGAAATGTAAAAAAATGAAAAAAGTTATTATTACCAATTTTAATATTTAAGTAGGAATTCAATTTTTTTCGATTTTAATAAGTAAAGTAATAATAAAAAGTGTAAAAACTAGTTCTATTCATCGAACCCTCAATGAAAATATCCTCTCAAATTAGTCCATGGTGATAACAATGTTACACAATTTCATAAGGAGCTTATAGATGATGCAGAAGAGTAGATCGTAAAAACCAAGTATGTCGACGGTGAGAGACGAATACAATTATTGGGTGGTTTTCCAATTAAGGAGCGAAAGACTAATCGAACTATCCATATAGTAGCTAGTTCCTTCCAAAGTTTCTCTCAGTTTAGCTGGTGCTCGTTATCGAGTTTTATCCGGTAAAGCAGATGAAACATATAAGGTTTATGTATAAACTCATTTTCTATATGATGAGCTTATAGTCTCGGAACTATGGATCTCCCCATAGTCAAGAACAAAGAAAATGCTGTTTGACAACTGTCTGCTAATAACAAATTAGAGAATGCCTGAATATAAAGTCGAAAAACAACTCTACAAATCCATGATAATCAAGGCCAAACGGGAGGCCTTTAGGGAATGGGTCGGCACGCTAGAGGGCCCTAAAGACATATCTAGACTAATGAAGACCCGTGCTAATCATACAAATGTCCGTGTTGGCATTTTGGGAGATTTGGAGTGTGAAAAAGAGAGTTTAAGACTCCTTCTCAAGACACACTTCCCTGGTTCAACTGATTGTGATGCTGATTACTGCCCTGAATTTGTGCTTGCACAGGAACAAGTGCCTCATAATGAACACTTCAGTGCTGAACTGGTGAGAAGTGCTATAAACAGTCTGAAGTCATATAAAAAACCTGGTATGGATCAAATTCCAGCTTTGGCTTATAAGAATTTACCTGACTGCATAATAGACCGTCTGACGGGTCTTTTTAATGCAGTTTATAGCACTGGCTACACTCCAAAGATTTGGAGAGAAGCTAAAGTCATTTTCATACCCAAACAAGGGAAAAAAGACTATCAAAACCCTAGAGCCTTCCGACCAATTACACTAACAAATGTGGCTTTGAAAATTCTTGAACGTATGATTCTATGGAAAATTCATGCAAATTGTGATATGGTTTTGCCCAACCAATATGCATTCACAAAAGGAAAATCAACTGATACGGCAATCAGCAAATTAGTAGACTGTTGTGAAAGTAGCTTTTATAGAAAAGAAGAGGCCTTAGTGGTCTTTCTTGACATTGAGGGTGCTTTTGACAGGGTTCACTTCCATCACATAATTGACACCATGCACAAGCATGGTATTGATGAAACAACTACTCGCTGGTATAAAAATCTCCTTGGAAGCCGTACTGTCTTTGCAAAACTTGGTGGCGAGTGTGCATCAGCAGTTCCTACACGAGGATGTCCACAAGGGGGAATTCTCTCTACGCTAGCCTGGAACCTTGCTTTCCTAGAAGCTGTGGATAAAGTTGACAGACATGTCCATAAAATTGCATATGCAGATGACCTAGCACTATGCATTAGAGGTGCAGATCGCCAAACCCTGATTCTTTTAATGCAGGAAACTCTAAATAAACTTTCACGTTGGGCTGAAATGAGAGACACTATCTTCAGCGGAAATAAATCTAAGTTCATGCTGTTTACGAGAAAAAGAAAAGGCCCCAATATTACTCTTCAAATCAATGGAACTGAGATAGAGAAAGTTAAAACATTCAAGTATCTCGGATTAGTATTTGATGATGGATTGAAATGGAATGACCACCTGAAATATGTAGTAGCTAAGGCAAAGAGAAGTCTCTTTACCCTGAAGGCATTTATTGGTCAAGACTGGGGACTTAGTCCACTCAAGGCCAAATGGATTTATGAGACTTATGTCCGCTCTGTTGTAAGTTACGGAGCAATCGCTTTCTCGGCCAAGCTTCATTCAAGCGAATCCATGAAGAATGAGCTTCGTAAAGTGCAAAGACTAGGTCTTATTAGTATCACAGGAGCCATGCACTCGACACCGACGGCGACAATGGAAGTACTATGCGGCCTTATTCCATTACATTTATATGTTATCGAACGTGCCTGCCTAACAAGACTATATACTAAACATGACAACCCACTCAAATGGTTCGATCCTTCACGAAAAGGACATCTACAATATCTAGACAACTACCTAGCAAATAATAAAATTCCCACTCCGTGGCGTAGTACACCGGTCTGGTCATATAGACAAACATACAACGTGGCAAAGGTATGGAACATGAATGAATACGACTTAATTGGATATACGGATGGATCCAAAATTAATGATCGTACAGGCGCTGGATGGGCATTAACCTGCCATGACAGCGTAATTAAAGAGTGCTCCTTAAGACTTGACGATACAAACACGGTGTATCAAGCTGAAGTAGAAGCCATCAGAAATCTGGCAATTAATTTGCCTACAGGGAAAGCAACTGGAAAAAGACTTCTTATATTATCCGATAGTCTGTCTGCAATAGAAAGCTTAAAAATACGACCTGGTAACATGCTTAGAGAAGAAATTACCCAATGCAAGAGTGCCCTTGAAAACTCCATATGTGACATTACTATTGGATGGATTAAGGGACACAATAATATCACAGGTAATGAGTTTGCTGATTACCTGGCTAAGGAGGGCTCAGTGAGAGGTGATCCTGTCACTGTCCCATCATCAGTTTGTCAGGCTAAGGCAGCTCTTAGGAAAGCATCGATGACTGCGTGGCAAACTTATTGGCATAAACTGAACAGTTGTCGTCAATCTAAGCTGTTCATTCATGATCCTTATATCGGAAGAAAAGTCTACAAATACAAAAGACACCAAATTCTGAAGATTGTAGCGATGGTTAGTGGCCATATAAATCTAAAACGACATCAACACAAAATGGGAAAAACGAAGAACACGACTTGTCGCCTTTGTGACGAAGATGAAGAGACTCCCTACCATCTTATTCTAGATTGTTGCCGCATAATGCAGGAGATGGGTGAATTTGCTAAGGAAGCTCAATTAAGAAAGTTTTCAATGGAAGAGCAACTTCTGAGGATATATGATTTTTTGTGTAAATTTAACTTATTTAATAATAAAGATGTTAACTCCTAAGTAAACCTATACCGGCTGATACCGGATTAGGTTCCGGTGTGGTGGGATTTATCAAGGAGTGAAACAAACAAACAAGGTTTATGTATAAACTCATTTTCTATATGATGAGCTTATAGTCTCGGAACTATGGATCTCCCCATAGTCAAGAACAAAGAAAATGCTGTTTGACAACTGTCTGCTAATAACAAATTTCAACCTCTCATCTTCAGTATTGAAAGTAGAGAATGGCTCGACTGAGAAATAGAAGACATTTCTAAGCATTGGTTATTCACGGCTAAACCATTTAAAACAAGACCATTATTCCCCAAATTATGGGGGTCCCAGAGAACAGGAACAACCATTTTTTAAACAAATATTAACTTTCTTCTTCATCCACATTACAAAATGTTGCATCTGGACACTCAATAGGTTGAATATCAGGAATATTATTCACAGATGAAGATTGTTTTTGGGAAAATATAGCGAGATTCTCAACTGAATAAAATGGCATCGTATAACAAAATAAAATAAAGTAAAGAGTGTCATTTGGGATCAGTGAGTTAATAACCAAACTCTACCAACCTAATATTTTACTCCTTAATAAAGTTAAAATTTGGTCCTTAACATATTTGAGAAGCATTTGCGTATTTTCTGAAGCATTTTATTCCTAAAAAACAATATGAAATTAAACTATGGACTCTAGGCTATAATGTCATATTATTTATTTTTTGAAATTTTGACGAAAAGTACAAAAATTTCGTGTTATAACAATAGGCTTGTTTTATTTAATGTACCGAAAATAGCTAGAAAAAGAAAAATTGATTTTTCTTCTTTTCGTATTTTTTGATCCACGCTCAGTTCCTATTGACATTACTAGGAATGTAAATAATATGCAAATGGGGTGTGTAAGATAAAAAGAAAGAGAAAATCAACCTGGTAACTCTGACAATTTGATGAATGTTGAGAGGGAAGCAACTTGAGCTGTCATGACGTTTTACTGAGCTAGAAGCTGCTATTCTCCTTTATATATACAAATGAAGACATCAATAATAAATAATAGCATTATGTATACCCTAGATGAGAGGCAGAAAATTAACTGAAATTAATGTCAGGAAATTATATATTTTTAACTAATAATTATACGAGGACTTGAGCCCTTTTTGTTTACATTTTATTTGCTTTATTAACGTTAATGCATGAATTCCTTCATGCGAGATCTTTACTATCAGGAAGATGTTTTCCCCTCAGTAATAAAGGAAAAATGATAACAGCTTTGGAAAACAAAAAGTACCTTTCGAAGAGCCAACTCCACAAAATCTCGTACGCGGCGTTTTACATATTATTTACATTCCAAGACATTACAGATATGTTTGATATCCCAAAAAGAATAAAAAAACTATTTCATATTTTTATATAAAAAATTATATGGAGTTAGAATTGTATAGTAATTTTTCCTTAGCCTCAGGCAAGCCTTTGAATTGGTGAGAAAAGCGTGCACGTAATCTTGTGGAAAAAAAATTTCCTTTTCTTTTCTTTTTTTTTAAGTTGCTCAATGATATTTTAGAGAAAAGTTATTTTTCACTTAGTAAGACTGCTTTCGCTCGTTGTAAGAACATAAATGTCAGATACAAAAAAATTGCATTAAAGTTAATTAAGAGCCATGATAATGCTATGAATAAAAACAAGGCAGATAATGGATGAAGTAAACAGTAGACTCAAAGAAGAATTGGAGGGAAATATTGGTTTAGCCTCATCTTCTCAAAGGACCAAAAATTGCTGGGAAACTTTATTTCATCAAAGAACTACATTGGAAAAATTTTTAATTATATTATTGCTATTTTCTTTGTTTTTTATTCTGATATTTATCTTGTCTTGGAGTTTCAAATCAGGTAGGAATTAATGTTAATATCTGTTTCATAAAATAAATAAAAAGTGATTCAATTTTTTCGAATAATAATGAATGTTTTGAAACAAATTGTTAATTTTTCATATGTAGTTTAAAAAGATAAAGATAAATATTTCATATATTTCAGCATAGTCCAATCAATAAATATAATGAAATTATTTATTCAATTTTTTTTATTAGCTTGAGTACCTTTTGTAGCAGAAATTTAATGAACAATTACGATTGTCTATGAGTCTATATATTCGTTCTTTTCTCGAGGTAATATATTTAATTACTGAAATATGAAGAACATTTAAGAATTTGTTTCATTTATGTTGTTTTATTATTTTTACAAACAATCAAACATCACTCAAGTCATACTTAATTGTAATTTATTTTGAAGAACATTTCTACTAATATTGCTTGATTAAATATATATTTTTTCACAAGAATATTTAACGATAGAAGTATTTAAGCTTAAAAAACCAATCTATATCAGTTAGAAATTAAAAAGAGAAAATCAAGTGATGTTAAGGAACATTACAATGAATATAAAGCTAGTTGCGTTATTGTGTCAAGTGATAAAAATACATCACCAATTGCATTATGCTCATGGCACTGTCGTCCATTTTTAAACACTTATACTTGTTTCAGAGCAGAGTTGTCCACACTAGGAATGTAATACTTGAAGAAGAAGTATTTTTTAAGCTGAGTATCATGAATTACATTAAAAAAATACATAAATTCATCGATACTCAAGAGGGGTGGTTCTCAACTCGTCGGTTGGTATTAAGCTTTTAATCAGATGAAAAATAGTAACTTTACAACAAATATTTATTTTTTTATACACAAAATTTTGGTCCCTGTTTCCCCCTGATATTTAAGCCAATTTAGAGCTTTTTTTAACTAGTGTAAAGAAAAAGTCTAAAAGTGATAATATTTCTTTTAACAATATTTAAAATAGCAGAGTATAAAAAACAACAAATTCCCAATATTTTTTCTCATAAATTACATCATAAACAGTTATTAGCAAACATCTTATTAGGAATAAATACTATAAGTAATATATACAATACATTGTATATATTATTTGGTGCATAAATAACCTTAAGAAAAAAATAGCAACTTTTATATCAGTATGAAATTAGTAGAGCTATTCTTTAACAAAATTTGTTGACGATTTTTTTTTTTTTAATTTTAATATTGTGATGTATCAATGACTGAAATATTTGCATTGTTTTTAAATTGCAAATTTACCCGAGGTATCTAGTTTAATCTTAATTTGCACCTTGAAAAAACAACATAAATTGAAAAATACATTTTTTTATCAATGACAGAAAATTTTAAAATAATATTTATAATTATTCTATATTGCGTATAACTCAAGAAAATGGCTGAGAACAAATATAAAAAAGTCTACAAATGAAAATTTTTTATTTTAATTCTTAAAGTTATTTTTTTAAAGCATTGAGTTAATCTAAATTCAGCTAAAGCAGTACATTGCTTTAAACTATTCTGTTGTGCTTGATTCTGCTGTTCATTTAATCAAAATGAGAATCCTAACAATTATAATCAAATATAATATCAATTTTTGTAATTGATAATTCAAATAATTTTATTTATAAGTTATCATTTGTGCAAAAAAATGCAACGAAGATTCTATTTCATAAATTCACCAAGCTCTAACATTTGTATTAAAAAAATAAAGTTTAGCTCTAAAAGTTACATTTGTCCGGGTCTTTTTTCCATTTATAAGAAAATGTGATCTGTAAATGCTTTAAAGATACTACTAAAATATTATTATTATTATTATTTTGGAAAGGGGGAGAGTACTTAAAATAAAAATAATTTTCATCAATTCAAAAAACAAATCCTTTGATTACGCCTACAAAATAAAGATATTCTTATTTACCTAGAAGAAAACCATTAAATCCACTACTTGTGAAGGATTAAGAAATCGGCTGAAATCTTCTGCACGCTACTACTTGAGTAGCTCTACCGTGAATCATTGGTTTTTAGCAAACTTTTGCTCGAAATTGGATGAAAATTTATACATTTAGATGGACAATTTCTTCTTAATTAAGGATTATTATTGAGCGCTTGACATCTCGTTTGAAAGCTGTGGGTCTCAGCTCTTGAATGCATTCCTTATTAATCCATTTTATGTAATATTCAAGGAATTATTTAAGTACAAAAGATTTGGCCGACTTTTGGGCCTACTCCGGCACCCTACGCCCCCATGAGTCCTTTTAGGTCAGAACAAAGACCGTGAATAAAATTTGCATTAAATACACTAGCCAATCATTATTTTTTAATGCTCAAAATGTGTATCTTTCTAGGCTTAAATTGAAGCTGAAGTTGGGAAATGTGCCAAAAAAGATAAAAAAGTAGGGTTCGATTTCTCGAAAACTGTTGTACTCTCGAAAAAAAAGAATTACAGATTTAAAATTAGTGTGCAAAATTGAATAATTTTTATTATACTTATATCCGTTAGGATTTTTGACTGTTGATCTGTGTTATTAGGGATCAAAAATGAAAAAAAATATTAAGCGCTAAAGAGATGTATCATGAATTTTCTCAAATATAAAAAGAGGTACTGAAATATTCATTAATTTGTATAAAATTACAAGATATTTATCCACAATAAGTTTTAATACTTTTGTAAAGCAACCTCTTTTGTTATCTTAAAATTTTAGTTTGAATTGATGTTATCAGACGAAAATCACGATTTAGTAAAAATGATCCTGTGGTCACAAAAATAAAATTATTGAGCTAAATTTTCAATTTTTGTGTTTTTGAGCATAAAGGGGTCATAATCATAGCATTAAAACCCATGATTAAAAGACTTGAAATTTTTTCGACTAATGGTATTATTATCTAAAACAAAAGGAAAACAGATTGATGAAAGAATATTGTGCAGGATGACAACTGACATGCATTTTGGGTACTACTCACACGCTTTAAAATGCGTGAATTTATACATCTCTCTTGATTATTGAAAAACATATTTTAAGAACTAAGAATGCCTCGGTCAATTCTGAAACACAGCCTGTGTCTACCAGTGAGTCAACTGACAAAGAATAACTAAGTGTCGGTTTTGATACGGTACACGCTTGAAAATTGGAAGTGCAAATATTTGTAGTCTCAATAGATCGATTTTATACATCTGTCCCAAGATTGAATTATGTTCAACTACTCTGGTGTGCGTTTAAAACAATCATCCAATTTCTTTACTCTTGATAGTTTTAGACGGACTCGGTTTTTCTGTCGACTCATTATTGTTCTCTTAATGTTCTTCTTGATATTTTAATAAGCATTGCTACTTTTTACATTTTTCCTTAAAAATAATGTGGCTAAATTAATCATTTATAAAATGTATTCTTAAATTCTAATTATCCAATTAAAATATTTGGGGCTCCTGTAGTTCTGTAATTCCATCCATGAGCCACAACTGATTAAAATTATAATCATATACCTACATATATAAAATAGTAATATAATGATTTAGGATACAACAAAATTTGGGAAAATAAATCTAAAAGATTCATAAGATTGTTTTGTTTTTTGTGTCATTGAAAGTTTATAAACTATCACTTATTAATAAGGATTGGTCAAATATGTGATCACCAGTGATGTATAAAAAGGGTCCAGCTGAAAAGCCCGCAAAAGACGATTGTAGGCAATTTGTATATTAAAATAACTCAAGCTGTTATATTTCCTATTCCTCTTATCCTCGTTTGTTTTCCTTCTCCTGCTAGCCAGTTATTATCAGTGATGGATAAAAAGGGTCCAGCTGACATGCAAAAAAAGGATGGTTGTTGGCAACATCTGTCTTTTCAAACTTCTTCTTCTTTCTTCTTCTTCTTTTATGACTCAGTTCTATTCCATTCAAAAACAAGTGTCATTTTTAAATTAAGTTAAAAAATGCCTGAGGATTTGATTCAGGAACTTGGGTCGCCGACAATGGAGGTAGCAACGCTTAAAAATTTGTCCAGGATACGAGTGTGATGGCATTCCGGCCATGCTATTTCTCGACTTCTTCTTGAAGAAATTTCCGATCATGAGACTTTCAAATCGCTGATGTCACTAGAGAAATCCGGATCCATTCAATAAACATGGTATTAGTAATGATTTAGGTACATCTGATTTCATGTCTGACCTATCGTAATTCATTGCTTCATGTATTATCCCACGTTCAGTCGGAGGACATCAAAAATACATTCAATTTATGGAGAAATACGCCAATAAATCCGTCTCTTCTTGTTTTCTCGTAACCCAATCATTGGAGCTCTTAAGTCGAGTCAGCATTTTCAAAATAAAACGGGAAATTGACGAAAAGTATAGATTTATAACAAAGGACGAGACTAAGGACTTCAAGTGTAACAATAGTCGAAAAGATATTCTACTTGAAACATTCAAAAGTGAATAGTATAAAGAATGTCTGATACATCCAGTTGAAGAATGTTGTTGCCGTGATCAGCATTGACTTGAAGAATTTTTGCCTGTATTAAAATGCTCCAATCGTCAATTGTGATCCTGAGAGGGGCTTTTGGATGATGAGGGGATGTGCTTTTATCTAATGTCATAATTAAAGTTTAGCTCATCTCGTGTATATTGATCTTCATGAACTTTATTATTCCATTTTTATGGAATATTTTTTTATTTATTTGTTTTTGATATTTCTAGTTTTTTAGAACATATGTAATCGATTCAATGACTTGTTAAAGTTGTCGATTTCAATGTAATTAATTCCCTGACAATTATTACTCTTTTTCTTTTAAATTATATTTGAAAAATTTAAAATTGTAATTATAATGTTCATTTTCATCGTATTATCAATTTAATCTATTTTTTTGTGTTTATTTATGAAAACTTAAATTGGAATTACATTTTCTTTCCGAATCAATGTTCAGTTTTTCTTGTATAAATATATATATATATTTGAGATAATCATTATGAAATTTCATCCTATTTTATTTTTTTATGGAAAAATTTAGGTGATAACAAAATGTGTTACTTTTGACTGTTTGAAGTTTTTATAATAGTTTTAAAAGATAATTAAATTGTTGAATAAAAAAAAGTAGCCACTACATGGTTAAATAAAATCATTTCATTTAATTGTATGTGTTTCTTAAATATGTAATATGAATTATAGGATTCACTTATGTGTATAAGTGTAGTAATTTTGAGGTGCAATTCTGACAAAGATATATTGAGGCTTATACTCTATTAGTATTGATTAAATAATAATTAATTTTCGAGTCAAGTCCGAGTCTATTCCAAAATGACTCAGGTCTCATGCTATGGCATTAGTTGCTACAAATTTAGTGTTCTATCCTTTACAAATTTTTAATGCCAATCAATAATAATAATAACCTATTCCTAAGTAAAACATCAAAATAATAAGTTAAATTCCGCCCCTTCAAATGTGATCGGCTGAAATTCTGCCTTAATTCAAGGGTACCATATTTATTTATGACATCATCTCGGGTGTGCGTGTCAGCTGGACCCTTTTTATCCATCACTGGTTATTATTTCAAAAAGAATACGAGGCATTTCGAAATAAATTTGAAAATGTCTAACGTATTAAATCCAAGACCCTGGATCGCCTGGAATGGAGGTGAAAGTGTTTGGAATTTAAACATGGACACCAATGGGATTACATGCCGGCTATGCTGTTTCACGACTTCCAAAAAGAAGATGCATCCGCTTATTAGACATACAAGTCGTCGATGTAACAAGAAAAATCTGAATCTATTCAAGAAACATAATATCAGTAGCAATAAAGGTACATTCGATTTCATGTCCGACGTAACTAAATTGCTTGTTTCATGTAACACCCCACTTTCTGTCGTGGAACACCCAAATTTCGTCAAATTCATGGAAAAATATACCGGGAAATCTGTACCTTCTCGTTTTACCATAACCCGGTCGTTGGAGTCGAAAGTAAAGTCGTGATTTCAAAGATAAAAAAGGAAGTTGGTGAAAAAGATATATTCATGGCGATGGAAGAGTCAAAGGACATCAAGGATCGGTCTATCATTGCAGTGCTGATTATTCCTCTGGATGGACTTTTCCTTGGTCGACCTTACCTGATTAATGTTACCGATGTGTTATGTACCAACAGCTCGACAATAGTAGAAGTTGCAGTCAGTAATCTTCGAAACACTTTGGGTTCCAATTTTAAAGAAGAGAGATTAAAGGTTTTCATCACTGATGGGCTGCATACTGTATTAAAGTAGCTGAGAAATTAAGGAAGACGTTTCCTGAAATAATTCACGTCACTTGCTTTGCCCATGGGCTCCACAGAATTGCCGAACTTTGCTGTATTGAATCTCCTAATTCAAATCTTCTGATCTCCGAAATAAAGAAGATTTCCTTACATTCTAGTATTAAAGCAAAGTTTTACTACTTATTGCCAAATTCCCTTACCATCGGTACCTATTACTAGGAATGTAAATAATATGCAAATCGGGCTTGTAATAAGAAAGTGGAGTTGGCTCTTCAAGCAGGTCTTTTTGTTTTCCAAAGCTGTCATCATTTTTCCAATATTACTGAGGGGAGAACATCTACCTGATAGTAAAGATGTCGCATGAAGGAATACATGCATTAAGTTAAATAAATCAAATAAAATGTAAACAAAAAGGGCTCAAGTCCTCGTATAATTATTATTAGTTAAAAATATATAATTTCCCGACATTAATTTCAGTTAATTTTCTTCCTCTCATCTATGTTATTATTTATTGTTGTATATATAATGGAGAATAGCAGCTTGTAGCTCAGTAAAACGTCATGACAGCTCAAGCTGCTTCACTCTCAACATTCATCAAATTGTCAGAGTTACCAGGTTGATTTTTTCTTTTTTTTTATTACAAGCCCGATTTGCATATTATTTACGTTCCTACCTATTACTACATATTAGGGAACTTGATTAAAAGCAGTGACGTATTACGTGATAAATTTCGACACTGTGAAGGATTACATTAATTAACTCGAGGAAAACAATTGCTACTGCCAAAGAAGTTTTAAATAGCGACACCATATTCAGTGAATTATTGTTGATTCATCAAAATTTTAATCAAATTCCTCAAGTAATACAAGCCTTGCAAGAAAGAATGCCTCTGCTTACAAGTGTGACTATAATGGAGAATCTGTGTGAAGATATTACACTTGAACCATTCAAAAGTAGACTGCAACGGATAATGGAGAAGAATACTTGATACATCAAGTTGAGGAATATCGTAACTGAAATAAGCATGGACTCTAATAACACTATTCAACAGCCAAAAATTCTAACGGCTATAAGTATAATAAAAGTAATTCAGTTTTGCACACTAATTTCAAATCTGTAATTCTTTTTTTTTTGAGAGTCCGACGGTTTTCGAGAAATCGGTCCCTACTTTTTCAGCTAATTTGACCCATTTTTCAACTTCAACTTCAATTTAAGCCTAGATATACATTTTGAGCATTAAAAAATAATAATTGGCTAGTATTTTTTATGTAAATTCCATTTCTAGGCTTTGTTTTGACCTAAAAGGACTCCTAGGGACGTAGGGTGCCGGAGTAGGCCCAAAAGTCGGTGAAATCCTTTGTACTTAAATACTACATAAAATTTATTAATGCGGAATGCATTCAAGAGCTGAGCCCACAGTTTTCAAACGAGATGTCAAGCGTCCGATAAGAGCCTTTAACTTTGAAGAAATCGTCCCATCAAAGTGTGTAAATTAGAGAAAATAATATTAGATTTAAGCTTTTAGTAAATCCTCAAAAAAATATTTTCCCTCCTCTTCATTTAAAACTTAGCTAAATGAAGAATTTTGTTACAAAAATGGCAAAAAGACGATTCCGAAGGTTTTTAATATCTGTGTAAGAAATGTTATTTTATAAGCAATGCCAAAATGAAAGAAAATATATATGTGGGCCCAGAGATAAGAAAAGTTCTTTATGATATTGATTTCGGAAATACTCTTATAACATCAGAAAAAATGCATGGAAGTCCTTTAAATGAGTTTGTCGCCGCTATATAAAGATGGTGTGAAAAAGCTCCTTAAGTATTGTGAAAAATTTGGATGTCGGATGTCTCTCAAGATACATTTTCTACATACCCATATAGATCATTTCCCTTTTCATTTTAAGAGCTGTCAGTGGTGAACAGGGAGAACGTTTTCATCAAGATATTATATAAATGGAAACAATATATAAAGGGTTTTGGAATACATGATGGGAGATTATTGTTGAATGATGTACCGTGATGAGCCTAAAAAGAAGTTCAAGCGTAAATCTAGTACCAAACATCTATAATCTCTTTGAAATTATATTTTAAATTTTAAAAGAGTTATATAAGATATGTTATGTTTATTGATAGGTTGATTAATTAAAATATTAAATCTCTTCAATATAACTAATTCATGGAAAATATAAAATTCCTTATTAGAAATGGTATAAAAAAATAAATGAATTTGTACAGAATACGATTGACGTTAACAAAGACACTTCATGATTTTTCCTTGCTCTCCACTTTAGACAGGGGACTTAGTACTGAGAGACATAAACGGTAAACTAAGGGACGTTTAATAATGTGAGAAGTACATCAGTGTAAAGAAGTGTCCATTTGAATGAGGATGCGTGCTAGTAGGCTAAAAATACAAGAGCCGTTGTAGCGATATGAGTGATGATATCGGATTAGATTGGCTGCTGAGATGAATGTGGAATTAGTTTCTTCCATACAAACATCGACTCCTCAATGGAGTCCTAATGTCTTTCCCCTTTCTTTATTTAACAGCAATGTTTATTGTCAATCTGAAAAGGGAATAATTATAATGCACTCATAGATGATCCGAATGACAAATACTTTCTCATGAAGATGAATCTCCGATATTATAACACGTTTTAGTCGAAACTCCGACCCCGTCTTCTTCAAATTAAGACTACTGATCCATCATTCCTCAAAGCAGTTCCGTTCATATCCATAATGATGAAAATGAAGGGTACTGAGACACTGTTCGTAAAGACCCGATGATGACTCATCAAGGAACTCATTTCATATCCATGGCGATGCAATCCCACTCTTTCCTCGGAGTTGCCTTGCAATTAAATAAGAGATCCATGTTTTTGAATTTGGTTATCTTCAGCTGACTTCAAAGTCCTTTTTCTTCTGCGCGCTACTACTACAGTCTATAGCACCTGTTTTTTATTAGTTCTACCGTGAGTCTTAGATTTCTAGCGAATTTTTGCTCAAAATTGGATGAAAATTTACACACTTTGATGGACTATTTCTTCAAAGTTAAAGGCTTTTATCGGACACTTGACATCTTGTTTAAAAGCTGTGGGTCTAAGCTCTTTAATGCATTCCTTATTAATCAATTTCATGTAGTATTCAAGGAGTTATTTAAGTACAAAGGATTTGGCCTACTTTTGGGCCTTTTCTGGCAACCTACGCCCTTAGGAGCCCTTTTAGGTCAAAACAAAGACTAGAAATGAAATTTACATAAAAAACACTAGCCAATCATTATTTTTTAATGCTCAAAATGTGTATCCTTCTAGGCTTAAACTGAAGTGGAAGTTGGAAAATGGGTGAAAAAGTTAAAAATGTAGGAACCGATTTCTCGAAAACTGTCCGACTCTCGAAAAAAAAATTACAGACTTGAAATCAGTGTGCAAAACTGAATAATTTTTATTATACTTATACCCCAGAAGATTTTTGAAAGTTCAAATTTGTTGACCTGTGTAATTAATATTTGAGTCAAGTCCGAGTCCATTCAAAAATGATTCAGGTCTCATGCTATAGCATTATTTGGTACAAATTTAGAGTTCTATCCTTTACAAATTTTTAATCCCACTAAATAATAATAATCTGTTCTTAAGTAAATCAGCAAAATAATAACAGTTACATTCTGCTCCTTCAAATGTAATTGGCAGAAATTCTGCCTTACTTCAAGGGTAACATATTTTTTATGACATCATCTTGGTCGTGCTTTGAGAATTGGCTCTTTTTTCACATCCATAGTTATATCGACAGCCAATAATCTCATTTTTACATGCCGAATGCGAGCATTTATCTGGTAATAGAATACAATTCACCTGTATGACTACTAGGACGTGTGCTTTTTGTTTATATTCGATGTACTATTCGATGGATGATCAGAGCAGGATTGATACATAGGAATGTAAATAATATGCGAAGTGCCGAGTGCGAGACATTAAGAGAGGAATACAATTATTGGATGGTTTTTCAATTAACATATGTCGTTTATGTATAAATTCATTTTCCGTATAAGGCATATAATCTCTGAACTGTGGATCTCCCCATAGTTAATAGGAAACAAAATTTTGTCTGACAAACGTTATGTCCGCTAAGAACAAATTTCAACCTTTCATTTCCAATATTGAAAGTGGAGAAATGACCAAATACGTAGACTTTATGACTTGACTGAGAAATAAAAATCAAAACAAAATCTAAGAAATTAGTGAAAAAGGAAGGTTTTTTTAAAAGGTCTTAGACAAATAGTAGGGGCAATTGCATTTTATATTGTCATAGAAATAATTAAAAAAAAAGGTAGGAAAATGCGTAAGAGAATCGTATATAAACACTTCGGTGAACCACCTTTACAGAGATTGCGATGTTTTGTTATAACTACTTTTAATTTTGAGATAGATCTTTCCACAGTTGTAGTGGAAATAGGAAGTGCACGATATACTTTAAATAACTGAGTCAAGTTTGGTAAGATCAGATGTGTGTTATTGTCTTTAACCACTGAAAGAATGGAAGCAATAATTATATGTAAGTGAATTGAAAAGAGGCATGGAAGACTCTAGTTATGTGAGCAGCTTTTTTTTTTCTTCAATCTTTAAAAATTGCAAAGATTTTAAGATTCTTGTATTATCTTAGTTTGAACACTAGCTTCTTTCTAGTTTTTTGATCTAGTTCTTAGATCGTTGATAGCATTCAAGGTTTCCAATTTAGAGATAGCTTCTCTTTTAAATTGTCTTTCTAGCTCCTAAATCATTTTGTCCACTAAGACATAAAATACCTTGACAGAATAGAGAAAATTTGGTCAACTGTGTCTTTTTAATAGTCCCACTATACTCAAGTCAAAAAGAAGTTTTGTTATTACTCTTCATATTTAAAGAAGCGCCTCCCATTAAATGTAGGAATGCCAACTGCTATAGCTTAAATATAATTTAGCTGGATATTTTTATAATATTTAACTTTAGTTTGTTTATTTTGCAGATGATTAACGGAAGAAATTTAGTAACAGAAATTGTAGAGTAGTTAACGAAGAATAGTACTATGTTATCAACTCATTTTTGACGAAATCTCTTCTACGCTCAGTTCTTATTGACATTACACAAATACTAATAATAACCAAATGAAACAATAATAACGATTTTAAGGAAATTGTTATTCCAAATATTAAAAAATATAAATTGAGCAATTCTTTGATATTTAATATTATCGTTGTCTTACATATTTGCAATTATGAGTAATAGAATATAAATGAGTTTTATAAAAATTAACTCATCAAGAGGTTAGTGAGTAATTATTCAAAGAAATTGGTTGAGGCAAATTCAGTGGTGATATTCCACGTATTTATGATTTCAGTAAAATTAGCTTTCGCACTTTCTGATTCCTCAAAAAATTGATTCCTACTCATAGATAATATTATTCTATTTTCAATAAAATAGATTGTATAATAATATGTACAATTAAATTATTTCGAATTTATTATGTTAAGTAATAATTAAAAAGTGTAGAAGGTAACTTTAATGAAGATATTTTCTCAGATTAGTCCATGGTGACGACAGTGTGTTACAGAAGTTTTTGGGAGGCTATAGATAATTTAGAACTGTAGATGGCAAAAAGCACGTATGTCGACATTAAGAGAGGAATACAATTATTGGATGGTTTTTCAATTAACATATGTCGTTTATGTATAAATTCATTTTCCGTATAAGGCATATAATCTCTGAACTGTGGATCTCCCCATAGTTAATAGGAAACAAAATTTTGTCTGACAAACGTTATGTCCGCTAAGAACAAATTTCAACCTTTCATTTCCAATATTGAAAGTGGAGAAATGACCAAATACGTAGACTTTATGACTTGACTGAGAAATAAAAGATATTTCTAAGCATTAGTCTAGTCGATGAAAAACTTCTTCACGGCTTCATTTAAAACAATAAATTTGTTCTCCAAATTTATCCCAGGGTCCCAGAGAACAGAAACAATCACTTTTTTAAAAAAATATCAACTCTTTATCTATATTCATCATCTACACTACGAAATGTTACGTCTGGATACCCTAAAGCTTGGATATTATTCACAGATGAGGAACGTTTAGAGCATGGATGGGCAACCTTTGTTACCTTGTGGGCCAAATTATGTTTTCCAAGACTGAAAGCGGTCCAAGAGCCCTAATTATATATTTGCAAAATATGTATGCATACATAGTTATACTTATTTTATACCATTATAAACAATTATTGAACAACTGATTTTATCATTTATGATTTTTTTAAATTGATGGGTAACTTTTAATAGAAAGATTCGGGATTTTTAAAAAAATTATATGATAGTTATTGATTTCAATGGTCTCTGCAGGCCGGATGAAAAGCTTTAGCAAGCCAGATTGGGCCCGTGGGTCATAGGTTGCCCATGCATGGTTTAGAGGTAAACATGGCGAAATTCAAAGCAGAATAATAATGGCGTCCTAGAATTAAAAAGAATAAAGTAGAGAATCATTTCGGATCAACGAGTTAATAACCTAATTTTACCAACCTAATATTTTAATATTATTTATTATAGTTAAAGTGTATTCCTTGACATAATCGAGAGGCATTTGCGTATTTTCTGAAACATCATATTCCTAAGAAACACCATGAAATTAAACTATAGGCTCAAAACTAGAATATCTTTTAGTTATCTTTTTTGATTTTTGACGAAAAGTACGAAAATTTTGTATTAGAAGAATATACTTCTTTTTAATGATGAACTAAAAATTGTGGATATAATGGCGTTTATGAGAAAGTTTTTACAAGTTTTACTTATGGAATATTACCATTTCTAGTAAAAAATAGGACATTACATGGAAAAATATAGTAGACTTCCTATTATGCTAACTTAGTGGAGATAGCCTTGATTCCTAAAAAAAGGTGACTTTACCAATTTTTGTAATTGGAGACCTATAACTATTCTTAATGAAACTTATAGGATTATCTCTGGTGTGTCAGCCAAACATATGGAACCAATCCTCAACCAAAAAATTTGAATGAAACAGAAAGGTTTCTTAAAAATAGAAATATCTCCGATATTTCGAGGAATACCAAGCTGAAAAAAGACAAAAGCATGCACCCATAATCGCTGTTTACTTTTGTAAAGCTTTTGATACTGTACTTCATAGTCAAATTTTAAAGGGAGTAAAAAAACTCCTTCCAAGACATTTTTTTAATCCGGTACGTGCTAATAGAACCTCTACTATTTCTATAGATGGAATGGAGAGCAAGCCAGTTATTCTTAATCGGAGTTGTCGAGAAGGGTGCCCATCTGCTCCACTTATCTTTATATCTGCGATTGAGGAACTCGTCTGAAAATCAAACGAAAATATTTAGGCTTTGGTGTAAACTTCGGGGAATCAATGCATATAACTGATATCTATGCAGATGATGTAACCCTTACCATGGATGCCAACTCTGGGGCTCAGTTAATTGTAGAATTAAAGTTTTAATGAGCTACAACCAAGATCAGGATTAGGATTAATTAAAATGAAAACGGCAATCCTTCCCATCGAGTCCTGGAATCCTGAATAGGGCATGTCCCCAGTATGCTGAAAATACAATATTAGAGGAAAATAAATAGCTCAAAACCTTGTTCTACAAAATCTACCTTTTTTTCAATTAGTACTCAGCTTCAAAAGACAGCTGTTAAAATTTCTTGATATTTTATTTTCAAAACAATGGATCAAAAATAATTTCGTGTTTTAATTTTACACTGCTTCTTGATGGGAAAAATACCGTTTAAGTGAAGCAATGTCTTGAACAGTGTTATGGGGACTCCATCAGAAACAACAATAAAACGTTGGTTTGTTGACTTCAAACATGGTCGTAGAGACACCGCAGAACGCAGTGGACGTCCAAATGAGTCAGTAACACCATAAAACATAAAAAAAATCCACAAATCGTTTTGAATGATCGAAAAGTGAAGTTTTGTGAGTTAGCTGACATCGTAAAGATATCAAAAGAATGTGTTGGCTTAATATTGCATGAGAATTTGACTACGAGAAAGTTTTGTTCAAAGTGGGTGCCGTGTTTGCTCGCTGTTGACCAAAAACAAGAAAGTGTTGACGATTCTGAGCAGTGTTTGGTCATGTTTAAACTTAACACACCGGAATTTTGGCGTCAAGATGTGACAATGAATAAAACATGGATCCATTTCCTCATTCCAGAATCGAAATGATCGTCATCTGAGTGAACAGCAATTGGTGAATCTCGTCCAAAGCGCCCGAGAACACAACAATCGGATGGATTTTTTTTTTTATTCACAGTTCAGGAAATATACATACATGTAGATATAGATATATAAAAAAATCGAAGCTAATGTATAGTTAAAATCTATATAAATAAGCATTGTAGCTTAAAATTTTAGCATCGATGCTGAACAAGCACAAATTAAAATATTGTTAGAAAATTAAATATCTATCATAAGAAAATATTTATTATTGGTACTTCTTAAAATATTTCAAAAATTTCCGGGAGATGACTTGAAAAGAATGTGAGATGCCGAGATAGTACTTTATTTCGCTTGCTGCTGAGATCCATGAAGTATCACCTACAAATGGAATTTTGAGGTCTAAAGCTGCATACCGAGCCGCAGCAGATAACAAGATTGCCCTCAAATCTGTTGGGGGGGGGGGGGATCGGACTATCTATAGTCAATCTCCTGGCAATTAAAGCTTTAGCACTGAGGAGGGCACAATTTATAGCTTTAGCCCTTGAGGATAGATCCTGCCTTCCAAGACCAAACAGTATTATTGCTTTGCAGTATTTAGATGACTTGTCGTTCTCCATTCCTTTTACGTTGAGAGCAATAAACCTTTTTAAAATGCTAATAATAGGACAGTCCACAAAGGCATGGAATATCGAGTTGTATAGGATACCGCAATCCTTGCAGGGACGATGAAATTTAAGGAGATCAGCAGATATTTGGAGTTGGGCGGTAAACTTTTTTCCGTCCGCTACTTTTGATAGAGAACTCAGAATCCTCTTTTCCCATTCCCCTGGCAGACCTAGAAGGGTTATAAACTTAAGACAAATGTCTTGGCTCTCTTTACGATCTTGATATAAATCTTGAGACATCTTTGTGTGCCAGGGTTTAGCCAAATAGTGTTTGTTGGCTGATTTGGAAAGAGGAAATCTGAACCTCCCATCATCAAAAGAGTCATTCTTACTCAGGTCATGTAACGTGAGAATACCTTCCTTTATGGCCATTTCCTCAAGTTTTTTGGGGTGTTTCAGATTTTGAAAGAATTTTTTTTTTGCTATAGTAGGACCTGATCACATCAATGGTTGAATCCTTTTCGTACAATGCAGTATTCATCCAAATGATCCTCTGAGCACAACCCCACACCGGGGATAAAGATGTAGTTATTTCATTGGTTAAGTCCGTCCCCATCATTAACCAGGAATAGACTTCCTTATAAGTTACTGTTCTTCGCCATTCCAGGGAAGGACTCCAATATATTTCACCTAAGACTTTGATATAAATCTTGGGTATGATTACAGAAAGAAGAACAAACCCACCCCCAAGATGGCCTTTCTTCCTTTTCATCGCTGGTATATAGCTTTGATGAAAAAGAGCGCATAGCCATTTTTTTTCATTTAAAATTGCCTTTTCCACGAAGAATGGTGTGGATGATGCTCTGTATAGAACCAAAGGAATTATTTTAAAATTATATAGATCCACTCTCTTTTGTAAATTAAAATTTCTTCATTTGGACATTTTTCGTAAGATCAGTGAGTTAATAAAGGACCAGTTTCTATCATCAACCCCATTCCTACACCAAAAAACTCCAAGAATCTCCAAATTTGATCTAACTTCACAAGAGCGAACCTGAATTCCACTATTACGGAGCCAAACACCAATTGGGAGAATAGAAGTCTTCGATTTGTTTACTAAAAGGCCTGAAACTTTTCCATATCTGGTGAAGTAGTCCAAAGTTATATCGATTCTCTTAACCAATTGGGCTTCTGAATTAGCTTCAAGAGTGATTGTTATGTCATCGGCATACATATCTATTAGATGTCCGGAGCCCTCCAGATCAATTCCAAAACCACGAAATTTACGCAATAAATTCCTCGCAAATTCTTCGACAGCTGCTATGAAGAGGAGGGGAGCAGAAGGACAACCCTGTCTACAACTCTTCCCCTGCGTTATTGGTTCACTTTCATGTCCATCTAGAGAAAGAGTTGATGAACCATTATAAAGTAAAGCCCGCACAGGGTTAAAGAATTTCCTTGGCAAAAGTCTACGAACTGCTTTAAGTATTTGACCGTGAGAAATCGAATCAAAGGCTTTCGCAAAATCTACGGCAATGATGGCTCAAAACTTTTTCCTACGATTCACTGAATCAATTGACGCCTGAATATTATGAGACACGTCATAAATTTTGCGCTTCTTCAGAAAACCTTTTTGATGAGCACCAATTTTCCCATTTAAGTGTAGTTGCATTTGCTGAGCCAGAACGCCAGATAAAATCCGATAAGACTCGTTTAGGATTGTAATTGGTCTCCAATGACTAAAATCAGTCCCATCCCCTTTTTTTGGGATAAGTACAATTCTACCCCTGGTCAAAGAACTTGGCATTTTGCCCCTCTTTTCCATATCCACTCCAATTTTTAATAGAAAATGAGCAACTTGATCGGGAAACTGTGCGTACACCTTCCCAGTAATTCCATCTGGCCCTCACGCCTTGTCCGTCTTGAGTCTTGTCTTGATATATCTCAAGATGGCTTCACTAGAAAAAATATTGTCTTTATGGTTTTGAGAAAGTCTTTTTGGTTTGGTAGAATGGTCTAATCTTTCCCCAACAAAAGACTGAAAACGACCGTGAAAGTATTTCAAAATACCTCGCTTATCCGTTATAGTTTTACTGTCTTCAATAATGCGACAGAGTGAGGAGACAGAGTAATCATCTAGTTTAGAAAGGTCTCTTAATCTTTTGTTGGAATCAGACTCCCGGATGACTTTGTCTTCCATTTCAGCTTACGCAATCTCAGAAATTCGAAAGGAGGTGATGGTATCTGCCATAAAAGTTCTCACAAATGAGGACTCATTGCTGAGCATATCCTCCACTAGACGTTGATGCTTCTCGGATTCGATTCTTCGTTTGTACAGGAAATTGGTTGTAGTTGAACGAACAATTTTTGAGAGGCGAACTACTGCTTGATATGAAGAAAGTCTATTATCGAAGCCTATATCAAGTTTTGCACACAGTTTAGTCTTGTCAACTTTTCATCCTCCAATGCCCAGTTTGGAACTTTAAAGTCACTTTTACGGGCCAAACAAAACAACTCCAGTTCCACAATTTTGTGATCAGAAGAGGACTCAGGGCATTAGAAAGCTTTTTTTACTCTGGACGCAATACAAGAAGATTCTAAAGCCAGGTCTAATCTAGACCTTTGATTTTTCCTTGACCAAGAAAAACTCCCCTGACACATTTTTCCCGTAAGGTCCACCAAATTAAGATGTAGAATAATCTTCTTCAGAATAGAACCATTTGGGTAACTATAATTGGTTTTGTCTAGATCCACATTTAAATCTCCAATGAGTAGGAGGGGTAAGGAACTTGAAATTTGACTATTAATAATTGCCTGAAAGAATGGGGAAGACTTCTCGTTTGGACCATAGGCATTGATAACATAAAATGTAACTCCATTAGAAGTAATACGTATTTTATGCCAATCGCTTTTGCCAGAGTATTCCTTAACACAAAACAGGAGAGAAATCTTCTTTGAAATAAGAGTCAACACACCCCTATTTGAACCAGAGCCTGTAAAAAAGTAATAAAAATTTCTGAGAAGACACAGCGGACAGTTGAGAGTGCAGGAGGACGAAGCCAAAGACTTTATTTCTTGGAGACAGATAATATCGGCCCTCAATGATATCTGTCTCTTTATCAATGCATGCCTTGCTTTTCTTTCTTCTCCACCTCTTGTATTTAGAGATATTATTTTCCTAATTTCAATGTTGGAAGACAATTCCTTACATCTATTATCAGAAAAATAGTCGGTTATCCTGGTTTGCATTAAATCTTATTTAAATTTAAAAAGTTATGTCCGAGACTCCAAGGAGGACCTTATGTCTTTGGCTGCTTAGAAGGGTTAAGCTTTTTGTTCGGAGAATCATCTGAGTCTGGCTTGTTCCTCTTTCCCATTGAATGGGAACGGGTACGGTGTTCTAGAATTATAGAAGGATCAAGGTGAGTATTATTTTTTTCATTCCGAGGCTGGACAACTGGAAGGTCTGAAGTGGCAGACGAAGAAGGCTGGTTTGAGGGTGCATGTAGAATAATTTCTACAGCTTCATTACTACTATCACTCCCACCCTCAGAAGATACTTCTACCTCTTGCACAGATTCATATACAACTTGAGCCGATTCTTGTACCTCTTGAGGAGATTCTTGTACCTCTTGAGGAGATTCTTGTATCTCTTGAGGAGATTCTTGTACCTCTTGAGGAGATTCTTGGCTCTTCTCGTTTATGCCATTAATTATTATCTCTTCCGAAAGTGTTTCTGTCTCGGAGCCCTTTTGAACATTTGAGGAACTAACATCTAGAGGTCTTAGAACGCTATCTTGAGTAGCATTTGCTCTACCTCCTCTAGTCTCTTCTACCTGAGAACAAAAATTATCTCGTTTGAGAGCCTGCTGATAGTCAGATAATCTTATTCTCTTATTGGAACAAAATTGTTTCATATGGCCAAAAACAAAACATTTTTGGCATTGTAGTTTGACCCCAGCAAACTTAACTTTTATTAAATTCCCCTGAAAAGGGAGTATTTGGGGTATAGATAAAGGATCAGCCATTATTTCTACCACGTAATCACTATCACGCCATATATCCCGATAGTTTTTATATTTTTCCTCCGGATTTTTTTTGGGATAATGATTCAAGATGAGCCCAAATATTTTCATCCAATTCACCACTGCAATCTCATCCACCCTTTTGAATATATTGATTAGAGTTACTTTCAATTTCCTTTTTCTGTCGAGGGTAATTTTATCTATTCCTTTCATTTTAAAAATAATCCTCTCAACCGAGCCATCTTCATTTTTTATATCGAGAGCTTGAGGTTCCCTCAATTGTTGAAGTCTCCCTCTGATATCAATAGGAAATCTTGAGTAGAGACACGCTTGACCTAAACCAAACTTTGGATTTGCACCAGCAATTTCATGCTCCATGAAACCAAACTTCATAGCAATGTCGTATATATCGACATGTTTAATATTGTTGTTCTTATAAAGAACTCCTTCTTCATTTTCTAATGTGAGAACAAAAGTATCCCACTTAAAACAATTATCCAGGTTCATTTGAACCGCTGCCTCCGAATGGATGCTTTTTTATTTATTTTTTGGGGAAAAAAAAAATCCCTCACTCAGTGAAAAAATAAAAAGTAAAAATTGTAATTGTAAAAAAGTAATTGTGTCACAAGTCAATCAAAACGATGGCAAAACTACATGAATTGAACTTCAAATTGTTGCTACATCCACTGAATTCACCAGATTTGGCTTCCAACGCATTCTGGCTGTTTGCAGACCTCATAAAATGCTCGCCGGAAAGAAATCTTGCACGAAGGAGAAGGTCATCGCTGAAACTGAGGCCCATTTTGAGGCAAAAGATAAATCGTTCTACAAAAGTGATATTGAAATGTCTAGAGCGGCGTTAGAATAATTGTGTTGCTTTTGATGGCGATTACTTTGATGAAAAAAGCTAATTTTGAACAAAAAGAAACCGTGTTTTCTTTATTAGGCCCAGGTGTTATATTTTAAAAAAATTTTACTGAATGGAGAGGGACTATAACGGAGAGTAAATTCTACCTTGTGCTCATATTAGAGACCAATTTAACAAATAAAAAGACAACTCAATTATCTCCAATCTAAGCTGCAGCTCAGAGGATTATATGCACCTTTACCCCGGCTTTTAGAACCGAATTCACCGTTGGTTCGACAATATGCTTCTAAAAAGTATTTTTAACAACCTAAAGGACCATACATTTTTAAAAGAAAATTATATCATGCATTATATTTTAACAATTTATGATCTACAAGATGAAGCACTGTTTAATGATGGAAGGTTTAGATTTCCTATCTTGAATTCCTCTAAGTTTCCTGTGGTACCTTGTCCATGGCACATTAAGATGATTCCACAAAATTATAAGATTGAGGTCAACAGGCTCTGGGAGCTTCATAGAAATTGCATGCATCTCCTTGCAAAATGGAAATCTATAATTGTGTCCTCATTGGGTGGAATAAATGACAGTTGAAAATTCACTGCTCAGCTTCATATTTCTACAGATTTAATAAAGTTCTTCAGGCCCTGTAAAGATTGAAGAAAAATATATAATGATGTTTTACACGCATTTGTGGATTGCCCAGTAATTTGTATATTAAAATATTTTGTTTCCATAAATCTTAAAGGGCTTGAAAATGGGGAACAAAAGTATGTAAAATTCCTTATTCTCTTCGAAATATCTGGGAAAAAGAAGGGAGTATCTGAAGCAACAAAAGCTTTCGACTTCGCAATTCTGAATTGCTAGGCTCTCATCGCTAGCTGGTTGACTTTTTATTAACCCATATACGAAGTAGAGTTAAGGAGCATCATCTTGGCAGCATTTGCTTGATATGTTTCACTTGATCTGAAAATTCTGAATTTTGGGAGCAAATCTTACACTTGCTGGAGATATTATCAAATACCTGCCTTCAACCTCAAGAAATCAAAACGTTTAATAAAAAGGATTTTATACCATTTTAAAAAGTTTTTACTGTAGTTTTATCATCTTAGTTATATTTTGATTACATTCTACCCCGGAGCAATAATTTTAAACTATAATTAGAGATGTATAAAAAGAGCCCAGCTGAAAGGTACACCAGAGATGATGACATAAAAAATATGGTACCCTTGAAGTAAGGTAGAATTTCAGCCGATTACATTTGAAGGGGCGGAATGTAACTTATTATTTTGGTATTTCACTATTATTTGGTATTTCACTATTATTTGGTATTTCACTATTATTTGGTATTTAACAGATTATTATTTAGTGGCATTAAAAAAATTTAAGGGATAGAACCCTAAATTTGTACCAATAAATGCCATAGTATGAGACCTGAGTCATTTTTGAATGGACTCGGACTTGACTCGAAAATTAATTATGTAATCAATACTATTAGAGTATAAACCTCAATATGTTTTTGTTGGAATTGTTCCTCAAAATTACTACACTTATACACTTGAGTGAATCCTATAATTCATATTACATATTTAAGAAACACATACAATTAAATTAAATGATTTTATTTAACCATGTAGTGGCTACTTTTTTTATTCAACAATTTAATTATCTTTTAAAACTATTATAAAAACTTCAAACAGTCAAAAGTAACACATTTTGTTATCACCTAAATTTTTCCATAAAAAAATAAAATAGGATGAAATGTCATAATGATTATCTCAAAAATATATATATAGTTATATCAGAAAAACTGAACATTGATTCGGAAAGAAAATGTAATTCCAATTTAAGTTTTCATAAATAAACACAAAAAAATAGATTAAATTGATAATACGATGAAAATGAACATTATGATTACAATTTTAAATTTTTCAAATATAATTTAAAAGAAAAAGAGTAATAATTGTCAGGGAATTAATTACATTGAAATCGACAACTTTAACAAGTCATTGAATCGATTACATATGTTCTAAAAAACTAGAAATATCAAAAACAAATAAATGAAAAAATATTCCATAAAAATGGAATAATAAAGTTCATGAAGATCAATATACACGAGATGAGCTAAACTTTAATTATGACATTAGATAAAAGCACATCCCCTCATCATCCAAAAGCCCCTCTCAGGATCACAATTGACGATTGGAGCATTTTAGTACAGTCAAAAACTCTTCAAGTCAACGTTTATCACGGCAACAATATTTTTCAACTGGATATACCAGGCATTCTTTATACTATCCATTTTTGAATGGTTCAAGTGGAATATCTTTTCGACTATTGTCACACTAATAAGTAGAGGCATTCTTTCTTCTAAGGCTTGTATTGACTGCAAAATTTGATGAATCAACAATAATTCAATGAATGGTTTAACTATTTAAATTATTATTCTTCACCTTTACATTAAATAATGACAGTTTTTATCACAGTTCCCAACGTATAATAATAGGTTCAGGTGTTAAGGGAATGAATAAGGCAAAAACGTCCAAGGAAATACCCATCCAGCGGACCAATCATAGACTGATCCTTAATGTCCATTGTCATAAATCTATACTTTTCGTCAATTTCCTGTTTTATTTTGAAAATTTTGACTCATCTTAAAGGCTCCATTAATTGGGTTATGGGAAAACAAGAAGAGACGGATTTCTCCACAAATTGGATGAAATTTTGATGTCCTCCGACTGAAAGTGGGATACTACATGATACAAGGAATTACGTTAGGTCAGACGTGAAATCAGATGTACCTGAATCTTCACTAATACCATGTTTATTGAATGGATCCGGATTTCTCTAGTGACATCAGCGATTTGAAAGTCTCATGATCGGAAATTTCTTCATCATAGAAGTCGTGAAATGGCATTGCCGGAAAGTTATCACACTAGTATCCATCCTTGACAAATTTTCAAACGTTACTACCTCCATTGTCGGCGACCCAAGTTCCTTAAGATTGAGACACCTCCAAAACATGGTTTTTAAAAGCTTCAACAGCATCTTCTGGCGACGAAAATCGTTGACCATGCATTTTTTTCTTGATGTGCGAGAATAAAAAAAAGTCATTGTGAGCCAAGTCAGGGCTGTACGGCGGATGACCCATCAATGCGACGTTTTGGCCGGTCAAAAAGGCGCTGGTTTGAGCAGATGTGTGTTTCCCATTGTCATGGGTAACAATGATTCGTCTTCTCTTGTTCGTCTTTCGGATTTCTCTGAAGACTTCATGCAAACAAAATGTGCTGTACAACTCAGAATTGACCGTCCTACGATGATCAAGTGGAATAGTCGCCACATGACCAATTTTGCCGAAGAAACAGGTGATCATTTTCTTCGAAGTGCTTCTACCACGAACAACTTTCGTTAGATTTGGCTCGTCTTCGAAGACCCACACGATCTTATAGACGTCTTTTGAAACACTGAGGGTATTTTTTCAATATTTCTTGGCACTAATCGACACGAGCCTTCTTTTGAGCGATTGTCAAATTGTGCGGGATCCAACGCGAACACACCTTTTTTACGACCAGGTGTTCATGCAATATCGAATGTATACTGGTGGAAGAAATGCCCAAGGATGCCTCTATCTCACAGTATGTCACATGACGATCTTACATTATCACTTCACGCACGGCATCAATGTTCTCTAGCACAACGGCCGTTTTTGGACGGCCTTCACGGAATTTGTCTTTGAGCGAGCGTCGTCCACGGTTGAATTCATTAAACCAGTTTTTCACGGTGCTATAGGAAGGTGCTTCATCGCCATACAAAGATTTAAGTTCATCAATGCACTGTTGTCGTGATAATTCACTTCGAAAGTTGTGAAAAATGATCGCACGAAAATGTTGACGAGTTAGTTCCATTTTTTTGCCAAAATAATTTTTTCAAGTCACTGTAAGTAACACAATTGATGGTCGTACGTCAAAACATTCTGGGTACGATTATTCTACAAAAATATCGAACTTACCAATGGAAATGTCAGATTACACCTGGCATCACTTAGTGTAACCTAGGCCAGAAATATATATTTAGAAATGTAAATCATATGCAATTCGGGCGTGTTTAAAAAAGTGGAGTTGGCTCTTCAAACAGGTCTTTTTGTTTTCCGAAGCTGTTATCATTTTTCCAATATTACTGAGGGGAGAACATCTATCTGATAGTAAAGATGTCGCATGAAGGAATACATGCATTAAGTTTAATAAAGCAATTAAAATGTAAACAAAAAGGGCTCAAGTAATTATCAAATAATATAATTATTATTAATTAAAAATATATAATTTCCTGACATTAATTTCTGCCTCTCATCTATGTTATTATTTATTGTTGTATATATAATGGAGAATAGCAGCTTGTAGCTCAGTAAAACGTCATGACAGCTCAAGCTGCTTTCCCCCTCGACATTCATTAAATTGTCAGGTTTGCCAGGTTGATTTTCTCTTTCTTTTTTTATTACAAGCCCGAATTGCATATGTGAAGAGGCTTTGATAGATACAGAGTATATCTACCTAATGAATACAATTGAATACAACTTAATGAGAGATAAAGTGAAAATAAACAAAAACATATTCTTGAAAACTACATAATTCACATCAAGGAATCAAACAAACAAAAAGAATAGCCATAAAAAACACTTTATTGGCTTGGACTGAATATAAAAATCGAAAAATTTATAGTCATCTAGAAAATGTATATAACGACATCATATCTCCCAATGGAGTCACTTTTATATGATACAACTTCAATAAGACTATTTGAAATTGTATCTGCTGATCTGTTCAAGAGTAAAGATAAGCACTATCTAGTTTATGGGGATATATTATTGGGTTTTCAATACATATACAAGAGAGCTCCTAATTCAGATGATGAGATTCTTGTCCTGTGGAAAATATATCGGGAACTTAAATTATTACGAAGCTCAGGACAGATCTAGGACCATAATTTCTTTCCAAAGAATTTAAAGAGTTTTTGAAGTAGTGAAATATAATTAGGGATGGGCATTTTGTGAGCTAAGTAAGTGCCTGCAATTTCAATCTGGTACATTTGCTTCATTCTATCAGCTAATTGTTATTGACAAGATTAAATAATACTTGATAAACAATTAATAACTGATAGAAAATTTGAATACAAATTCCCTGTAGGTAGAGTAAAAGACGAAACACTTGAACTGGTTCAATATAAAATCCTTCAAGTATATGAAATTCTCCGTACTGAAAGGTTCGATATCCCAATACTCCTATTCCGTAGGAGAGAATCTATTCCAGATATCGACCTCTGGGGGAGGAAAAAGAGCCCTTGCCCCATATTCAGTGTATGTTTCTTAAGTTGTTCCCTTAATTACGAGCACCTTCATAACTGAACAAAATTGTTCATCTTTAACCAGAACTGTAACTAATTACTGCTTTATGTGTACAAATTTCCATTCTCCAAGTCTGTAAAGATTTTAACTCATGTTTCATTACTACAGTTCTGCTCTCTTCAACTTCGGAGAACATGGGCAACGGTATAGATAAAAGGAACTTCGAGTTTCTGATAATAGTATTTTTTTTGCTTTTAAAAAACAAACATATAACATTCTCTACAAATTTTTTTTTTTTTTTTTTTTTTTTTTTTTTTGCACAAACGTGCTACTTATTTATTTAATATCATTAGTTTACATTGTAGAATTATAATTAGAAAACTCGTCTTTTAAGTAAGAGTAAATTAACAATTGATAAAAACAGCAAACACATTGACAAATACATAGATATAAAAGAGTTTACTATGACAAAGAGATTAAACATTCATAAAAAACCAGTAACAAAAATATTCAATCTTGAATAGGACGGTTAAGGATTTTTTGGACGTGTTCTAAAATATCAACAGGTAAGGGGGTTCTGGTGCTTCTGAACTTGTATAAAATCATACTAATTTTTGTGAGATAAACATTAATTTCATTTTGGTACTGGCCTACATAGATAAAAGAAAAATGACTCGACTTTAAAAATATGCCATAATTTCGATAGATAGCAATCGACACTTGGTCTCTTATATCTTTAGTTATTTGGCATTCCGCCAGTAGGTGTGGCACAGTTTCTTTATATTCCTTACAATAAAAACAGAATCTCTCTTCTGGTGTTTTACCATAGATATTTCCAGTTGTGAGCGTATTGGTCACCACTCTATATCTGAACCAATACATAAAGTAGTCGAATTTAACATTTGACAGTGCACTCAATATTTTATCTACTGAGGCATTTTCATTCATCAAATCTTTCTTTCTACGAATCTGGTTTATGTAGTGGGTTTTATCCCGTTCTTCCACTTGTAAAAATCTTATTGCCGTATTATTAAATCCTCTTGCAAAATTAAAAAAAGAATTCCTAGGCCCTATTTCCCGTTTATGGAAATTTATGTTTTTTAAAATTCTCTTCCTCTCAAGGTCTTGGCTCTGGGTCCATTTATATCCAATATTGAAGACCTCTCCAATATATTGTAGTCTTCGTTTAATAGAAGTATCCCTTAAACTATGAAATCTTTTATTGTTTTTTATAGGTTCTTGCCAGCCCATTAAGGGAAGAATCTCCAAAGAAATAGGCTCACTTATATTTGCAACACTCTTCCAAAATGAATTGAGCTTCACTAGCACTCCCAAAACTATGTCTGGGCCTTCTTCCTGTGCTGTTACTCTGTAGTTTCCAAACTCTTCAGTCCAGCTTTCTTTTAGAAGGTTATACCAAACTGAGCTCTCATCGAAAGTTCTTTTAAACCACGAGAATAGCAATGCTTTCCAAAATGGTTTGATTAGGAGAAGACCTAACCCTCCGTACTTTTTAGGGCATGATATTCTCCTCCATGTCATCGTTTTCTCCTTCTCACTCAGTGAAAGATATTTGATGCAAATTTTATCCATCGTGCTTCCTTGTGTCTCATTATACGGTAAATTTTTCAAGAGGTGGATTGTTTTGGGAAGAATCAGAGAGTTCCAAACTTGAATTCTTCCAGGCAAATTCTTTCCCATGAGCTGTGCATATCTTATGCAACTGTTCCGTATTATTACTTCTATGTCCTTATAATTCTTATCCGTTTTTCTACCGTCCAATGACATTCTTGATCCTAAAATTTTGACTTCCGGAGCAACTTTTACGCCTCCAATTTCATAGCAGTTTGAGAAATTGGAAACGATTTGGGTTTTATTCTTGTTAACCTCCAAACCTGACTTCCATTTATATCTTTCAAGTACACGTAAAGTTTCATTTACGGATTCTAGATTTGACATTCTGAGCCTGCATATAATGTTGTCAGATTGTCGGCATAAGCTTCGATTTTGTGTTCAAAATTCCCTATTTGAATACCTCCAATGTTTTTATGATTCACTATTTCCCGAATAAGGGGGTCTATGATTAATACAAAGAGGCTCGGGGATATCGGGTCTCCTTGTCGGCATCCCAGCTTAACTTCAAAACTTTTGTCTCCGTTTTCGTACTTTGTGCAAAGATTGCTGAGTCCTACTGTTATCATCCTTAGAAATATCTCTCCAAAACCATAACTTTTCAGGGTTTTCAATATATACTTATGGGAAACACTGTCAAAGGCCTTTTTAAAATCGATTGCCATAATTGCAACATTTTCCTCGTGATTTAACTTCTTAGAAGTCGAATCTATGATTCCTCGTGTTGCATCCTCTATGAACCTTCCTCGGACAAACCCTTTTTGCGCCTCATGGATTATATGTGGTAGCACTTTTTGGATCCTTTTTGAAAGTATACCACTGTATATTTTATATGCGGAGTTCAGCATCGTCAATGGTCTTAAGTTCTGAACATACCGCGGATCTTTCCCGCTCTTGTGAATCAAAACGAGACTCCCCAGCGTTATGTTCTGATCAAACTTCCCTCTGACTACTGCTTCTTTATATACTTTTTGCAGTAATGGGCCTATTTGTGTGCAGTATTTCCTATAAAATTCCATAGGGAAACCGTCAGGGCCAGGGGACTTGTACATTTTTTTATAGTCGATGATATATCTTTTAATCTCTTCCACACTAATTTCTGCTTCCAGTGACTTTTTCAGGTTTTGCGGTATTTTTGGACACAAGTCTTCACCGTGACTAGTCATATCATCACCAATTTCCTCGGCGAAGTTTGCTTCACCGTACAAACACTTCCTACAAATTATCCCGTAATCCTTTACATCACAGTCCTCACATCGATATATTCCTTGATAATATTGAGTTATCTCTTGACCTATGTCCATTGGTGAATCTAATATTTTTTGATTTTTGCCAATCAATGTGGAAATACACTTCTTAGTCTTCTGATTGTTTTCAAATTCCTTGATCCTTTTCCATATAACTTGCTCTTTGGTAATCTTGCTGAGCTTAGTTCTTATCAAGCGTCCCTTATTTTCAATCGAATATATATACTTGAGTTCTTCGTCAGTAGATTCGTCTCCGCAACCTGCTTCTCTTTTCGCAACCAACTCCTTTTCTCTCTGTCTCAACATCTGGCTTTCTCGAACGCCTAATTTGATGTATTATCTTCGGGAACAATCCAAAATCAATTTCAGAGCATGGGAAGGGGTTCTGATTGTTTTTTCCTCCAGCTCTCTTAAAATACCATTAATAATTTCAGTAACCTTTTTGTCCGTCTTCTTATCTTCCAGTAGTTTAACATTAAGTTTCCATGATTTCCTGGCTCTATACTTAATATCTTTAATAGTAAGCAGAATAGGTCTGTGGTCCGATTGTACAGGTTCTAGCGTTTGATAATCAATTATGTTAGGAGTCAATTTTGCCGATACAAAAATATAATCTAAACGGGAGCTTTTTATCGTTTCATTTTTGTCTCTGACAAAGAAAGTGTGGTCTGGCTTCTTGGTAAACCTAGCTGCAGCGTCTTTCAAGTTATACCTTTCTACTATTTCTTTCACTTTAATAGTTGCTCTTATATTATTTTCCCTCCTATAGTTTTTTGTATCCCTTTCTTGGTCCATGACTAAGTTCATATCTCCAAGGAATATAGTTGTAAATATCTCCTCTTCATCTTTTAAAAATTTTGCTTCAATGGATTCAAAAAATTCGGGCTCATCATTATTAGGCCCGTAGATTGATATAATTTTAATATTTTCGCCTTTCCAATTCCCGCTGAGAACGGCATAGTTTCCACCTTCATCTACACCAACCAATTTAGGACATAAGGTTTCCTTAACAGCAATTAATATACCCCTAGACGGATAATTTGATTTTTTTCTAATTGCTGGAATCATGTATGATTTATACGAGGGTGGGAACACCTTTTTAAAATCTATCTCAATCAACCTTGTGTCGCAAAGAGATATAAGATCAGGTTCAATTGCTAAAAATCGTTCTACAACTAATTTACGTTTCTTTTCATCTACTAAAGAGTTAGCATTTGCTGATAAAATTTTCAATGGCATACCCAGATTAAAAATTTCAAAAGAGGCCCATCAAATTTCCAGGAATTGGGAAAAGAAAACGCCTTAAATATTTTAAAAAAAAGCAAAACAAACAACAAAACATCGACACTTTTTATAAAAATTAATATTCCTCTCGAGGGGTGTTTAGACAGTTTGTTGAATAATGAACATATTGAATATAGGCCAAAAAAAAACTATGTCTCTAAAATCAAAACAGAAAAGAAGATTTTCCCAAGTAAAACAAAGCTTAATAAATACGACCTTCACGATGGTTTTCCTTTAGCTCAGGAGAGCTTAGAGCTTTGGTTCTCTTTTTAGGATCCTCCATTGAACTTTCTAAACCTCTTTTTGAATTTTTTTTTGGATCTTCATTGCAATATCCCAATGGAGCTTAAATTATTACGAAGCTCATGACAGATCTAGGACCATAATTTCTTTCCAAAGAATTTAAAGAGTTTTTGAAGTAGTGAAATATAATTAGGGATGGGCATTTTGTGAGCTAAGTAAGTGCCTGCAATTTCAATCTGGTACATTTGCTTCATTCTATCAGCTAATTGTTATTGACAAGATTAAATAATACTTGATAAACAATTAATAACTGATAGAAAATTTGAATACAAATTCCCTGTAGGTAGAGTAAAAGACGAAACACTTGAACTGGTTCAATATAAAATCCTTCAAGGATATGAAATTCTCCGTACTGAAAGGTTCGATATCCCAATACTCCTATTCCGTAGGAGAGAATCTATTCCAGATATCGACCTCTGGGGGAGGAAAAAGAGCCCTTGCCCCATATTCAGTGTATGTTTCTTAAGTTGTTCCCTTAATTACGAGCACCTTCATAACTGAACAAAATTGTTCATCTTTAACCAGAACTGTAACTAATTACTGCTTTATGTGTACAAATTTCCATTCTCCAAGTCTGTAAAGATTTTAACTCATGTTTCATTACTACAGTTCTGCTCTCTTCAACTTCGGAGAACATGGGCAACGGTATAGATAAAAGGAACTTCAAGTTTCTGATAATAGTATTTTTTTTGCTTTTAAAAAACAAACATATAACATTCTCTACAAATTTGATTATCATTCAATTGAACCCAAGTGAATTCAAATTTAGTTATATGTGCTTGTTTCAATAATTTAGTGTGATTATATAGATATTTATGTATTACGGTTTTAATAATATGAGATATACAATAATATCACGAAAAACAATAAACATTTACAATATTAATATAATAAAATTACAAATTTCATAAAAAACAATTAAATAACTGTGAACTGAAAACCCATCCAGCCTTCTTTACCATTCATGAAATCGTACTATGCTTTTCCCAAAAATATCAGTCGAGTAGATCTAAAATAAATTAATTATATTATAAATTTAATATATGAATTTACCAATATTACTTATCTAATTAAGTTAAAAAAGAAGCTAAGTTTTGAAAACTATAGAAAGACTATTGAGTCTTGAGTTGGAGG
Organism: Lepeophtheirus nordmannii; assembly: GCA_963680855.1. NCBI lineage: Eukaryota > Metazoa > Arthropoda > Copepoda > Siphonostomatoida > Caligidae > Lepeophtheirus > Lepeophtheirus nordmannii. The sequence continues at coordinate 7,359,524 of OY804526.1, read as the reverse complement.
TAAAGTGATGTTTCATTTGAGATGCTGAAGGCCAAAGATTCTCTAGTTTCTGTTAAGATGGTATTCCATTTTATTAAAAAATAGGTTTCTTGGTTTTTCTGCACCCAGTTTTGACCTGGTTTTTGAATTAATGATGTTTATCGTACTAAAAATTATCTCAGTATCGCAATTAACAATGGGAGTATTTTTATATATTATGTTTTCGCTACTTGAAAGCTCCCTTAGTATAATTTAGCCGGGATTTTTGTGGATAATTTTTGATAGTTTTGTCCTGAACGGATCTTCCCTCAAATATTACAAAACATTTTCAACTATCGTCAAGCTGATAAGTAGGAATGTAAATTTCAAGCAAATCGGGCATGTAAGAAACAAAGAAAGAGAAAACCAACCTGGTAACTCTGACAATTTGATGAATGCTGAGAGGGAAGCAGTCATGACGTTTTATTGAGCTACAAGCTGTTATTCTCCTTCATATATACAAATGAAGACATCAATAATAAACAATAACATTATGTATACCATAGATGAGAGGCAGATAATTAACTCAAATTACTGTCGGAAAAATTATATATTTTTAGCGAATGAGCCGTAAACTAATAATTATTAAGAGGACTTGGGCCCTTTTTGTTAATATTATATTTGCTTTATTAACGTAAATGCTGGTGTTACTTTTGACTAAAAGCCTTAAAAATGGGTAGTATATACAAGAAATGCAATTTAAGTAACTTCTTGAGCCCTCTTCCTCCGGTGAAGTAGCTAAATTTGACTCTAAAATTACCCTAGTATGCATAAGCGCATTAAATCAATATATATTTTTTATTCAGTACTAGATTGAGACAATATAATGCAATGTGATTAAGACTTTTAATGAATTTGAAACTAAATATTCGCTTAAATTATATACAAATATGTATAAACTGAAATTATCACAAAATAATTTCAGCTCAAACTAAGATTAAGCCTCAAATGTAAATGTTGTGAGGGATGTCGAGTCATGTACGTGATAATTTAATTAGTAAAGGGAAAATTATATATATATTGAAAACGTTTAATGTCAATTACAAAATTAATTAACGATTAATAATTTAATAAATTCATCCATAAAGTAAGAGTAAATAAATTATATATTAGAGTAAGCATAAAATCCTTGATTTTTGATAATAGATATGAAAAACTAGGTTAATGAAATGACAACTAAATGGATTTGAGACAGAAGCCTTGAGAAAACTAAACATTATACAACACGTTTAAAGTCGTAATCACGAGATAAATATGGAAATTTATTCAAGAAACGTAATTGAAGACAATTCTGATATTTTTAATTTCATCACTAACAATGTCCAACTCAACATTGTTTTAGTCAATTTCATGTTCGATACCGAAAAATCCGAATCCATTTGAAAGTAAAGAAATATTGTCCAAGATTAAGAAATAAGTTTAGCGAAAGGATATTTCCACCATCATGTCATGTTACTACACTTGAATCACTCAAAAGTAAATGTCTGCATGTGATTGAAAGGAACAAAGGACACATATAACAGAAGAAAATATCAACAGAATCCATAATCCACGATAGCAAGTTCTTTAAATACATAATTATTCCTATCGTAGATTGTGATGTCTTAAGGGTTCTCGATACAGTGAAGGGGATGAAGGATTGGAACTCGAACTCCATAAAAATTGGAGATTTACGATGACCATAATGAAATGATCTCAGTAGTGGAGGAATTCAGGGAAACATTACAAAATTCTAAAATCCTAGAGTTAATATAATTAATACTTATTTTAAAAATTATCACATTAATTTCTTACATTTGATACTTATTAGTTATTACAGTTTAAGCATGCCATTAGAGCATTTGCCAATTCTTATTAGGACGAAAGATGTGACAACTCTGATTGACGGAGGTTTCGTTCTCAGAGCGATTGTCTACTCATAGTAGGAGATAAGAGGTTTGGAGTAGTCTATAAAGTCGAACACATTGATGAAAAGAGAATTGAAATCCCTGTCGTAAATCCAAACATGTTCACATCGATATTCGACGATTAATTCTATTAGGTATTTTATTGAAATAATTGATTGTTTTTCAACAGAATATTACACGTATTACACAAATCATGTGAGATCTTTATTATCAAGTAGATGTTCTCCCCTTAGTAATAAAGGGAAAATGATAACAGCTTTGGAAAACAAAAAGTACTGTTCAAAGTTCCAATCCCAAGAAATCTTGCTTGAAATTTACATTCCTACTTATAAGTAGTAGAACTCTTCCCTCTAATGCTATAATTGTGAGGAGAAATTGATTAAAGATCTCGTGAACATATGATTTCTTGACGTATACAATTACTATTTATAATTTCTTTGGCTCTTGTGACTGCCGCCATATCTTTATTAAGGCTGTTTAAATATTCCCTTATTACGTCAAAGAGCTTGTAGTAATAATCTACTACTTTTAGAGGAACATTGTTAGAACTAGTAAATCTTCGCTTCCTTATTCGAATTCAAAAATATTTTCTTTATTTTGGAGATAAATCATTTGTTTAAGAGAATTTTTTGCGCACCATATCAGCGATTCTATGCAATCCATGAGCAATACATGTTATGTGAATAATTTCAGGAAAATAAGTTTGCGGATATTCTCCAGATTTAATACAACTGTACGTCTCGAAATCTTCAGACAGGATTTTATGAATATAATTAATCACCACTTTCCTCACATTCTTAGCACATACAATCCCTATGTCAATTACATTGATGAGGTAGGAAATGTCCGACCTATGGGCCAATCAAAATTGATGTGATTAACCGTTTTTGGTGATCCCTTGTTTCATCCAAGGCCATAAATGTACCTTTCCCTCTTATTTTACTTTGTTAAAAAGACCTTGACTAAGCTCTCCAATCAACCATCGATGGTTTTTCGGCTTGGAGTAGGCTTTTTATCATGTTTTTGGATAAATTTGGAAAAGTTTGGATGATCAAGTTCGTGAAGAAGAATATTGCAGGACACAAGTAACTTCGTTAGGTCTACATTGAAATAACTATTATTTGATTTTTCATCAGTTTGGTAACTTCGGAAATACAACCAAGTTCTTGATTTGAGGGGGAGGGATATGACAGAATGCTCTCCAGGGGGGACAAAAAGGGTCCTTAAAAATGCAAATTTGGCATATATCATCCCATAATCAATTGTATATTTCTAAATATCTTCACTTCCGTTGTCAGAAATCCAGAAGAAGGGGGAATTGTTTTTGGCATGATTTATTGTAACTATAATCAAGATTCTAACTTTATAAAATTGCGACAAGTCGCCTCTTCAAAAATACAGACAAGACTGAATTCAAATTGATTATCAAGGTATTAGTACTAATTGATATTTTTATAATCAATTTTAGTTCAATTTTCTCAGTATCGTTAAGGTGATAACTAGTTCCAAAGGGCCCAGATAGTAATTGAGGACACCTTTCTCACCTCAACAAAATACCCTTACCTAGATATAATATAGGTTGAATTGTAAATAATATGCACATAGATTTTTTTTGGGTTGGCAATCTGAACAGTACTTTTTGTTTTCCAAAGCTATTATCATTTTTCCTTTATTCCTGAGAGGAGATCATCTATAAGGATCTCGTGTGATCTTTGTAACATGTGTAGTACTCCACTGAAAAACCTAATAAATTATTTCAATAAAATGCCTGTTGGAGTGAATCATTGATAATGAATATGAAAATAATTGGAATTGCAAGGATTCCAGGTAATTCTCCGTTCATCAAAGAGTTTGACCTCTATGGACTACTTGAAATCCCTTGATTTCTTTGGTGAGAAGGCAATGGCTCTCAGGGTGAAACCTCCGTTCATCAGAATTGTCATTGGCTCTATGGACTTCGCTTAATCTATCGTCCTACGAAGAGTTGGTAAATGCTCTAATAACCATCTTAAACTATAATAACCAATAAGTATCAAATATTTGAAATTATATTATATTATACTCTAGGGGTTTTATTATTTTTGGGATGTTTTCCTGGATTCTTCCACTACTGAGATCATTTCATTATAGTCATCGAATCCCTCATCTTCTTCACCATATTGAGAACCTTCAAGGCGTCACAGTTTACGATAGGGATATTTCTATATTTAAAGAACTTGCCATCGGGGATTATGGATTCAGTTGACATTTCCTTCAGTTAAATGTATTCCTTGTTCCTCTCAATCACAAGCAGACATTTACTTTGCAGTGATTCAGATGTAACATCATGATATGATCGTGGAAATGTCCTTTTTCCTATACTTATTTCTTAATCTTGGACAACACTTCTTTACTTTCCAATGCCACAGTATGAATGAACGGATTTTTCAATATAGAGCATGAACATGACAAAATGTGGAGGAATAACGATATTGAGCGGGATATTGAAGTAAACAAGCGTTTTGGTCTTATTAATAATGAAATTAAAAATATCAGAATTGTCTTCAATTACGTTCCTTGAATAAATCTCTATATTTATCTCGTGATTACGACTTTGAACCTGTTGTATGATGGTTAACTTTCTCAAGGTTCCTGTCCCAAATTCATTTAGATGGCATTTCACAAACTTGGGATCCTCGTTATAACTTGTAACTTTTTTTTATCTCCATTATTAGTGATCAAGGATTTTATACTAACTCTCTTTATGCATGAATTTATGAAATTGTAAATAGTTTATTAATTTTGTAATTATAACATTTTTTCAAAATATATATATATATACAAATATTTATGATTTTTCTTTTATTCATTAAATTATCAAATAAATGTTTTGACATCCCTCACAAGATATTCATTTGAGGCTTGATCTCACTTTGAGTTGAAATTATTTTGTGATAATTTTAGTTATATATATATATAATTCAAGTATATATTTAGTATTGAATTCATTAAAAGTCTTTAAGGAAAGACGTATTTCTTAATCAAGTCCTATTATATTGTTTTAATCTAGTAATGAAAAGAGTATATATATTGATTTAATGCGCATATGCATACTGGGGTAATTTTAATGTCAAATTAAGTCACTTATCTTAATGGCTTAAGCAGGTATTTTGATTACACTGCTTGCATATGCTACCCATTCTTAAGGATTGCAGTTGAAAGGAGTACAAGCTTTTAGGTTAATAAAGCAAGTAGGATGTTAACATAATGGGCTCAAGTCCAATTCCCCGTAATAATTAATTATATTAGTTTAAGACTTATTAGCTAAAAATATATAATTTTCTAAAATAAATTAGATTTTATTTTCTGCCTCTCTCATCTATGGTATGTATAATATTATATATATGTCTTCATTTGTAAATATAAAGAAGAATAGAAGCTTGTAGCTTAGTAAAACGTCATTACAGCTGAAGCTGCTCCCTTCTCAAACATTTATCAAATTGTCAAAGTTACCAAGTTGGATATTCTTCTTTTCTTCCTTAACCTCAAGGCTATCTCAACATTTTGCTCATATCTACTTATAACTATCAATAACGCTCTCTAAAACTATATTTTCGCTTAGTATATAAAAAAGGAAAAAAAGAGAAATGGTGCTTTCTATTAAAATCGTTTGTTCTAATAAAATTGTTATTACTTTTATTAATTTGAGTGCTGAGGAGGAAAATACCAATGCTGGAACCTCAGCGAACATAAATTTAAACATAAACTATTTTCTATATTTTTAAGATTCAAATGTAAACATAAGATATGTTATCTCTCAGAGTTACCATATTTCTTATAATATTATCTCAGGTGCACTTTTTATAGGCTTAAGGTTCCTTCTTTGTTTAACTCTCCATGCGTGATAGTTATCAGACTTAAAAAGTGAGATATTCTAAAATAACCAAGGGTAAAGAAATACATAATATATTTTGTGCTTGTAGTTTTTATTATAACCCAGTTGCAACTATGACCCTTATGTATTAAAGAAGAAACAATAATATCGTTTTGCCAGCTTGTTAATTTGTATCGACTTAAGATGTGACGAGAGCTATGTTGAGAAGAGAAGAAATTCAATCTTATTAACTGATTGATCTTATCAAGGGGCTCATGAATTTAAATTTAGTTCCACGAAATTTTAAATGAGAGACAAATTGGTTTTTTACTATTTCAGCGTTGTCGTTTGTTATAAATCTAGATACATATTTTTTAAGGAACCCATATTTTTTTATCTTCAACCTAACATATATTTCCCATTTAAAGATAGTAGATTTTGTACAAACAAAAAGTTACTGAACTATTGAGAAAAAATGTTACGGATGTTTCCTCTTAGTGTTTATTTAATTTCCTTATAGTGGCAGATTCCTTTCATAAAAAAATAATTCTCATTGTCACAAGAGGGTGATACTGTAGATTAAAAATTCCAATAAGGATAGTATAAAGAAATAAATTAACTCCCCAAATCAAGAAGACTACGCTAAAATTTGTAGAAATTTTTCACGCTGTTTATATGTTTTAATTATCGTGAAGTTTCTTCGGAGATCTTAAAAAAGGAACTAATTTTAAACTTCAATGCTTATGATATTGCTTTTATTAATGATAATTTCCTTTAAATTAATTAAATATTTTATTTAGATTAAAGAAAGACCATGCAAAAGAGGTTTAATTTTAAGTAATTGTACAGGGTGAATGCGGTATTATGTCGCGATCTTATATTTGTGGTAACCCTGTTTCTAGGCGTCGGATCGAGCAACAACTGACGCCATTTTTTCCGTTGAATTTTCCTCTACAACGTTTACTTAAGAAAGATTCTCGTCAAGATGAATGCCGAAGAGCAAGAATCAAAAAGAGGGGCCATTGTGAGCAGCATCCGCGCCGGCCGGACGAATCGCGAGATTGCCGACTACAACAACATCGACATCCGAATGGTCCAGAGGGGTCGGGCGGCGTTCAACGACTTTTTGGAGGCGGGAAACGATCCCAACAATTTTGACGTGAAGAGAAAGAAGCACAGTCAGCGTAGTGACACTCACGGAGAAGATCTGGTTGACACGGTCCAGAAGATGGTCGACACTTTTTGACTGAGGCGACCAAGGCAACGCAGCTTCAGAAGGCGACCTTCTCATCTTTTTCTCTGATGAGAAAAATTTCAATCAGGACCAAAGGGTGAACAGAAACAACAACTCCTCACGTCTTTGAGGCCGGCCTCAAGGTCAACACCGAGGTGTACCTGGACGTGCTACGCACTGTTGTCAAGCCGTGGATGGATCAGGTGGCCGATGGACGTCCATATGTGTGGCAGCAGGATGGTGCACCTGCTCACAACTAAAAACCACGCAGAGCTGGTGCAGGAACAACTTCCCACACTTCTGGGACAAAACTTTGTGGCCGCCTAGCTCGCCAGACTGTAATCCGCTCGATTATTTCGTGTGGGGCGTGACCGAGAGCGATGACGTCGTGCACGCCTGCTCGCGCTTCCGGCGGCGCCTCGAGGCTGTCATTGATGCTAAAGGCGATTTTATTCTTTGAATCTTCAAAAAGGAAGTCAATAAAGATATCCTGAAAGTTTCATCCAAATCGATTCATTATTTTTCGAGCTACAGCTATTTAAAGTTTTTTTTCCCCGGGCGACACAATACCGCATTCACCCTGTACATCTTGGCTTTGTTGATATAAATATCCACTAATGAAAAAAAAGTATATCTTAATTTTTTACTAAAAGATTTTCTTTAATAATAAGTTTTAAAAAAAGTAGAAAATACAGATATATGATGATAGGTTCAAATAGTTTCAGTTAAATCATAATAATTAAGTAAGGATCGACACGAGGGGGTACAGGTGTTTTTATTATTCAAGGATTAATTGAACAATATGTAATTTTTAAATTTCTTTTCTTTTCAGAAAATAAAATTTGTCTGACCCATGAATGTGTACAAACATGTAAGTAATAATATTCATTTTTTACGGGAATTATTTATCACAGCAATCCAAAAATGGTAGTCAATCTTACACCTTGGGCCTATAAATTGTTTTCAATGACGTATAATCTAAAAGCGACAAAAGTGTTTTTTGATTTTTATTGTTGTTTAAGTTGGTTGTTTATGTCTACAAGATGGCTGGCTTCTACGATAACCACATCACGTAAAAACACTCTGTAGAAAATAGTTTTACTCGGCACTATATTTAAAAAAAAGAAAATATTTACAATCTATGGAAATAATATTTTAAAGGGTGATTGACTGATGTGAGTGATGTGCTGTGCTCCCACTAAAATTTCAACTTTTCCCTCTTCTTTTAATCAGTTATAAACTACTTGCTTTTCAATTTGTACCAAATTATACTTAAACTTACAAAATACCTTGGAACCCTTACAATGAATTGAAAAACGATTCCACAGTTTCATCCATTAGCTTTACTCATTAGATTAGCGAAAAATAACAAATGCTTAACGATGTTATATTGATCAATTATAATGCATGAACAATTCATCATATTCGCTTTGATTAATATCAATTTTATTGATAGTATACATAATATTGACCATGTTGATTGGTTTCTTTGTACCACCACTGCCACTAAAAAGCTCTACTTTTAACAATGCTTATAATCAGCGTATATTAGTAATAAATCTATTAATACATCTACTTTTCGATGATTTAAATACATATATAAAAATATATTTACTTAAGTGTGTTATAAATTTGCACTGATAATTATTGTTAGAGCTGTAAATCCTAATTTCTGCCAGTATGTAAAAAAAAGAGAGTGAAAATTGACTTGGTAACTTTGAGAATTGGATAAATGTTTGGGGGGAGAGTAGTGTCAGCTGTCATTAGGTTTTACTATATCAGCTATTCTCTTATACTTTTATAAGACAAGAGATTGACCGTCTTTGGAACGAAATAAACACGAATTCATACCTATCAGATATTGATATTATATCAAAGATTATAAGAATAGGTATTTTATTCATTGATTAATAATGGTATACTCCATTACATGTGGTAAGTGATACATATTCTCCCCTCAAGATTTTAGGAATAATGATGACATATTTAGAAAATAAAAAATCATGTACAGATTTCCAACCACTAAAAACACGCAAAAAATGCCTAAGATTTATAGTTTATATTATTGTTAATAAGTGTAAGAATAAGTAGAGAATTTTAGTGACAGTGCTGATCACTGTGTATAAATTTTCTATATTTCTAGCGTACGAAAACAGTCTTCCCTATACATAAGTAAGATTCTAATGTAATATGAACAAGAATGTAAATAATATGCAAATCGGGCTTGTAATAAAAAAAAGAAAGAGAAAATCAACCTAGTAACTCTGACAATTTGATGAATGTTGAGAGTGAAGCAGCTTGAGCTGTCATGACGTTTTACTGAGCTAAAAGCTGCTATTCTCCATTATATATACAACAATAAATAATAACATAGATGAGAGGCAGAAAATTAACTGAAATTAATGTCAGGAAATTATATATTTTTAACTAATAACACTGGTCAACAGCCAAAAATCTTTTGGGGTATAAGTATAATAAAAGTTATTCAGTTTTGCTCACTGATTTCAAATCTGTAATTCTTTTTTTCTAGAGTCCGATGGTTTTCGAGAAATCGGTCCCTACTTTTTTAGCTTTTTTGGCCCATTTTCCAACTTCAACTTCAATTTAAGCCTAGAAGGATACACATTTTGAGCACTAAAAAATAATGATTGGCTAGTATTTTGTATGGAAATTTCATTTCTAGTCTTTGTTTTGACCTAAAAGGACTCCTAGGGGCGTAGGGTGCCGGAGTAGGTCCAAAAGTCGATGAAATCCTTTGTACTTAAATAACTCCTTGAATATTGCATGAAATGGATTAATAAGGAATGCATTAAAGAGATTAGATCCAAAGCTTTCAAACAAGATGTCAAGCGCCCGATAAGAGCCTTTAATTTTGAAGAAATCGTCCATCAAAGTGTGTAAATTTTCATCCAATTTTGAGCAAAAATGCGCTAGAAATCTAAGACTCACGGTAGATCTAATAAAAAACAAGTGCTATAGACTGTAGTAGTAGCGTGCATAACAAGACTCTGACATCAGCTGAAGATAACCAAATTCAAAAACATGGATCTCTTATTTAATTACAAGGCAACTCCGAGGAAAGAGTGGGATTGCAGGGTCATAGATATCCAATGAAAGGAATAGTGTTCCTTGATGAGTCATGTCTCAGTACCCTTCATGTTCATCATCATGGATATGAACGGAACTGCTTTGAGGAATGCTGGATCAGTCGCCTTAATTTGAAGAAAACGGGATCGGAGTTTCGACGTGCTATAAAATTAGAGATTCATCTTCATGAGAAGGTATTTAGCATTTGGATCATCTTTGAGTACACTAAGAACAATTCCCTCTTCAGATTAACAATAAATATCGCTGTTAAGTCAAGAATGGGGAAAGAAATTAAGACTCCATTGAGGAGTCAATGTTTGTATAGAAAAAACTATTTTCCACATTCATCTCAAAATTTAAACCGATGTTATTGCTTATATCGCTACGACGGCTCTTGTATACACTGGACTATCGCATCGTGGCCGTTTCTAGTCTACTAACACACATCCTCATTCGAATGGACAACTTTTTGTCACTCATGTACCGATCACATTACTGAAAGTCCCTTAGTTTACCGTTTATGTCTCTCAGTACTGGGTCCCCTTCTTTATGTCTACTTTATGAAAACGTTCTCCCTGCTCGTCACTAACAGCTCCTAAATTGAGCATTTGGAGCCAAGACACAAAAAATATTCATTTTTCTAGAAATATCACAGAAGCAGCAATACAGGTTTCAGATACACAATTTATTCATTTTTCCCCCACTAAACAAACGATAGTTATAGCTTGCAGGAAATAGATTGTCTTTTAGTAGCACTTATATTGGTAATCAAGTTTGGATGAAAACTGTACACTTCATTCAAATGGAATGTTCCCTGCAGGTTATGAAGGTATAAGTTCTACATTTGAAAGTGTAACCGAAGATCCAAAAATAGACATTGAATTCATTCATCAAATCTTAAAGAATAAATCTAGAAAAATATTTGAAACCATCGGAGTTTCGAATAAAATTGCTTAAAATATATTTCAAATTGCCCAAAAAATAAAAATACTGTCAAAGTTCGATACAGATAATACTATAGGTTCAATTATAAACCTTTCAGCAAATATAACTAATGCTCCATTCAAGATATTTTCGTGGATTAAACCCGCCTTAATATGTATATCAACTATCATGATCGTCCTTATTACATATTTTTAAGTTATAAAGTTTATAAGAAAAGAAAGAGATCACATCTGAGCATTCAAAATCATAAACCATATTATGTTATCAGCATTGTAACTACCATCTGAATCAAATAACTCCTTGTCAAACATTGATGATTGAATTATATTTGTAAAGAATTATATAAATTACGTTATGTTTTTGATATATTTTGTATTTGAGATCATTCATTAGAAATGGTATAAAAAATAAATGAGTTTGTGCATAAAACGATTAACGTTATCAAAGACACTTCATGATTATTCCTTGTTCTCCACTTTAGACATAAAGAAGGGGACCCAGTACTGAGAGACATAAACGGTAAACTAAGGGACTTTCAGTAATGTGATTGGTACATGAGTGACAAAAAGTTGTCCATTCGAATGAGGATGTGTGTTAGTAGACTAGAAACGGCCACGATGCGATAGTCCAGTGTATACAAGAGCCGTCGTAGCGATATAAGCAATAACATCGGTTTAAATTTTGAGATGAATGTGGAAAATAGTTTTTTCTATACAAACATTGACTCCTCAATGGAGTCTTAATTTCTTTCCCCATTCTTGACTTAACAGCGATATTTATTGTTAATCTGAAGAGGGAATTGTTCTTAGTGTACTCAAAGATGATCCAAATGCTAAATACCTTCTCATGAAGATGAATCTCTAATTTTATAGCACGTCGAAACTCCGATCCCGTTTTCTTCAAATTAAGGCGACTGATCCAGCATTCCTCAAAGCAGTTCCGTTCATATCCATGATGATGAACATGAAGGGTACTGAGACATGACTCATCAAGGAACACTATTCCTTTCATTGGATATCTATGACCCTGCAATCCCACTCTTTCCTCGGAGTTGCCTTGTAATTAAATAAGAGATCCATGTTTTTGAATTTGGTTATCTTCAGCTGATGTCAGAGTCTTGTTATGCACGCTACTACTACAGTCTATAGCACTTGTTTTTTATTAGATCTACCGTGAGTCTTAGATTTCTAGCGCATTTTTGCTCAAAATTGGATGAAAATTTACACACTTTGATGGACGATTTCTTCAAAATTAAAGGCTCTTATCGGGCGCTTGACATCTTGTTTGAAAGCTTTGGATCTAATCTCTTTAATGCATTCCTTATTAATCCATTTCATGCAATATTCAAGGAGTTATTTAAGTACAAAGGATTTCATCGACTTTTGGACCTACTCCGGCACCCTACGCCCCTAGGAGTCCTTTTAGGTCAAAACAAAGACTAGAAATGAAATTTCCATAAAAAATACTAGCCAATCATTATTTTTTAGTGCTCAAAATGTGTATCCTTCTTGGCTTAAATTGAAGTTGAAGTTGGAAAATGGGCCAAAAAAGCTAAAAAAGTGGGGACCGATTTCTCGAAAACCATCGGACTGTAGAAAAAAAGAATTACAGATTTGAAATCAGTGAGCAAAACTGAATAACTTTTATTATACTTATACCCCAAAAGATTTTTGAAAGTTCAAATTTGTAGACCTGTGTAATTATTATACGAGGACTTGAGCCCTTTTTGTTTACATTTTATTTGCTTTATTAAACTTAATGCATGTATTCCTTCATGCGACATCTTTACTATCAGGTAGATGTTCTCCCCTCAGTAATATTGAAAAAATGATAACAGCTTTGGAAAACAAAAAGACCTGTTTGAAGAGCCAACTCCACTTTTTTATTACAAGCCCGATTTGCATATTATTTACATTCCTAAATATGAACTGCCGGTATGTAGAAAAAGAAAAAGAAAACCAACTTGGTAACTTTGACAATTTGATAAATGTTTGAGAAGGGAGCAGCTTCAGCTGTAATGACGTTTTACTAAGCTACAAGCTTCTATTCTCCTTTATATTTACAAATGAAGACATATATATAATATTATACATACCATAGATGAGAGAGGCAGAAAATAAAATCTAATTTATTTTAGAAAATTATATATTTTTAGCTAATAAGTCTTAAACTAATATAATTAATTATTACGGGGAATTGGACTTGAGCCCATTTTGTTAACATTCTACTTGCTTTATTAACCTAAAAGCTTGTACTCCTTTCAACTGCAATCCTTAAGAATGGGTAGCATATGCAAGCAGTGTAATCAAAATACCTGCTTAAGCCATTAAGATAAGTGACTTAATTTGACATTAAAATTACCCCAGTATGCATATGCGCATTAAATCAATATATATACTCTTTTCATTACTAGATTAAAACAATATAATAGGACTTGATTAAGAAATACGTCTTTCCTTAAAGACTTTTAATGAATTCAATACTAAATATATACTTGAATTATATTTATATATAACTAAAATTATCACAAAATAATTTCAACTCAAAGTGAGATCAAGCCTCAAATGAATATCTTGTGAGGGATGTCAAAACATTTATTTGATAATTTAATGAATAAAAGAAAAATCATAAATATTTGTATATATATATATATATTTTGAAAAAATGTTATAATTACAAAATTAATAAACTATTTACAATTTTTTATTGCAATTTTTCCCATCTTCAATTCCTGGATAATTTTTGAGCTGTCTTTACAATAATTTCTAATAACTTAAACTTATGGAAACAGTACTAGATTATCAAGGTTCATAGGTAAACTTTATCATGAATGTCAAATAGTAGTATTGATTGAATAGTAGTGACTTATTTTATTTTTATTTCTAATTATCCTGAATTATTAGTTCATGAAAAGTTAATCTAGTCTTTATTATGTAGCATTATTTACTCATTTTCATATATTATATAATACTATGTAAAAGTTTATGACCAAGGAATATTTATCTAAAGAATTCTTTCTTGGCCAATTTAAAATCATTTCTATAATCAATAAATTATTGTTCCTTCGGATATTTAAGGACGAAGTAATCACGAGATAAATATAGAAATTTAAGGATATGAAAAAGGGCCAATTTCGAAAACACGGCAGAGATGACGTTATAAAAATTATGGTACCCTGGAATAATAGCAGTCATTACTTTGCTACTTTACTTAATAACAGCTTATTATTCATAATTTAGTGGTAATAAAAATTTATTATGAACAAAACCATAAATCTCCGACTACTATTGCCCGAGCATAAGACCAGAGTCATTTTTGCATGGGCTCGTACTTGACTAAAAAAAAAACTGAATTTGAATATTGTTCTGTCTATTGGTGAACTAAATTACATTATACTTAATCAATACAAATCGAGCATCAACCTTAACATGCCTTTGTTGGCATTGCACCTCGAAATTACTATACTTTTTATGATTTTCTAATCAAACGACTATTGTAGATTCAAATGTTGCCAAACCGAGTTCTAGAGATTAATTTATGAAATTTTTAACGTTTCAGAAATTAAATCAATAAATTTATACTTTCAAGAGAAGTCTATGATTCATATTACATATTTAAGATATGAATTGATTTCATGTATCCATAATCCACTCTTTTTATTCGACATATCTAACATTTTAATCGTCATATAAAATTCAACAGTCAAAAGTAAAACATTTTGTCTTCACTTAAATTTTTTCATCAAAAAAAAAATAAATAAAATAGGATAATATTTAATAATGATTATCTCAATTATACATATGTATCGTTATATCAGAAAAATTAAACAATGATTCAGAAAATGTGATTCCAAATTAAACTTTCATAAACAAACCCAACAAATTAATAAAATTGTTAATACCATGAAAATATATGTTGAAATGGTTATTATGATATTTTTAAATATTTAAGACAATTTGAAAGAAAAAAAATATTTGCCAGGGAACCAACTACATTGAAATTGATACTGTGACTACAATAACGAGTCATTGAACCGATTACATATATCCAAAAAATCGAAACATAAAAAAAAAAAATAATATAAAAATGAAATAATTTAGTTCATACAGATTTTATTAAATACAAAAATTCTTTTTAGAAATGGTGATCTCAGCAAAAATATTTTTTAAGTGGATGTATCAGGTATTTTTATCGCACAAATAAGTTGAGGTATTCCTTCATCTAAGGCTTGTATTGATTAAAATTTTTGATGAATTAACAATAATTCAATAAATATGGTCAGGTTATTTAAATTTTTCTTCACCTTTGAAATAGTAGAACTTATATGTTGAAATTGTCTACATTACATTAAGTCTGCTTTTATCCAAGTTCTCTAATGTATAATAATAGGTTGAGGTGTAATGGGAATTAATAAAGCAAAACAGACCAAAGAAATGGCCATTCAGAGGACCAATCAACATTCCTATCATCGATCAATCCTTTATGTCCTTAGTGTCGTCCATTGTCTTAAATAAATACCTTTCGACAATTTCTTGTTTATTTTGGGTTACGAGAAAACAAAAAGACAGGGATTTACCTGCGTATTTCTCCTTAGATTTGATGCAATTCGGATGTCCTCCGTCTAAAAGTGGGGTATTATATGAAATCAGATGTACCTGAATTGTTATTGATACTATGTTTATTGAGTGGATTCAGATTTCCCTTGTCACACCAGTAACACCAGTGGTTTGGAGGTCTCATGATCGAGAATATTTTCATTATGGAAGTCGAGAAATGTCGTAGTCGGCATATCATCAAACTCGTATCCTTCTCGAATTTTCAAAAGTTACCACCACCATTGACGGTGATCCAAGATTTTGAATGAAATCCTAAGGCATTTTTCAAATTAGTTAAAAATAGCAACTTGTTCTTTTTGAATTGATAACAATTGAGTATGACAAGAAAGAAAACAGCTTGAAAAGAAATTTTTTCGGCAATCGTCCTCTGTGGGCAGGCTGTATTGGCTCTTTATTCATACTATTAAATTGATATCCTTTGTCCTTTGAGACTCTTAAGGTGGGTTCACTGAAGTGCTTATACACTATTCTCTTTCGCATTTTCCCTCCCTTTTTGTTTATATCTAGGAATGTAAATTATATGCAATTCGGGCGTGTTATAAAAAAAGAAAGAGAAAATCAACCTGGCAACCCTGACAATTTAATGAATGTTGAGGGGGGGGAGCAGCTTGAGCTGTCATGACGTTTTACTGAGCTACAAGCTACTATTTTCCTTTATATATGTATACAAATGAAAACATCAAACCACAAACATTACAATACGTTACTCCAGATTCATTATTATATTTACAAATATAATTAACTCCATTCTCCTCAATGAATGATATCCATTTTTTAATTTTTACTTTGTTCCTCTCCATGATATAATCTTTGCAGACTGTTCTTTTCTTGTAAAACATGTTGAGGTAAAGTTGATGTTACCTTCTTAAGGGGAAAAAAAATGATAACAGCTTCGGAAAACAAAAAGACCTGTTTGAAGAGCCAACTCCACTTTTTTATTACATGCCCGATTTGCATATGATTTACATTCTTATTTATATCATTTCTATGGCAATATAAAATGCTATTTCTTCTACTATTTTTCGAGGATCTTGTAACAAAGCCTTTCCTTTTTCACTAATTTTGTACGATTTTTTTTATTGATATCTCTTCTTTTAAGCAAAAAGAAGAAAAAACGTATTGAAATAAAAGGTGAAGCGAAGGTGCTCAAGAAATTGGAACGGTTTTGATGTTTGAATCAGGGAGACTTACTCACAAGTTTGAGCCACGGACCATTTAAATTACAACGTAAACAATCAAAGAAGATAAATAAAAACATTTCATAATGAATTGATATTATATAGTTATCTATCTCACGGAATTTAAGTAATCTTGTCGTCACCACATCCATCCAAGGAGAAGTATAGAAAAATTTTAAAATTAAAAGAAATTTTATTTTTTCATAACTAATAAATAATATTAATTATTGTTATATTTTATTTATTAATAGATAATATTCAATCATTGACTGTTGTCCATAGCTTCGTACAAAATTCATTCATTTTTTATTTTCAAAAGCTATTATCATTTTTCCTTAAATCCTGAGAGGAATACTTCTACCTGATAATAAGCATAAGATATAATCTGTGTAAAATATGTAATACTCCGTTGAAAAGTTCACTTGATCAGACATTTTGTTGTTAATTACAATTATCTCAACAAAATGTCTGATCGAGTGAACTTAAAATCTTTGATCGTTGATAACAGAGATGAATATATTTGAAATTATGACGAGGGTTACAGGTAATTCTTTGTTCATCTAAGAGTTCAGCATCGTTTTTATACACTCCTTAAAATTCCTTGTTCCTACGATGCATTGGCAATGTCTCTAAGGAAGAAAAATTCGTCCATCCCTGATAGTCCGAAGACCTGATGTCTAAAGTCTGTGCCAATTCATAGTCAGGGGAGCCTGCACTAAGATTATACTGGAATGGGAGTTAAAGAACTACACCGAAGGTCATTAGTAAAAGACAATGTTCATATTGCAGAATTTTATCCAACAGAAGTGTAGCTAGGAATGAAGTCTATCAATACTTCAATATAAATGGAAACTTTAAAAAAACAAATATCCTAAAATAGACAATTTAGAGCCAAGCAACAATGCGGGGAAGATGCTAGAAGTTCTGATAGGGACAGTGAAGAAATTGAACTTCACTCGATATATTTGCAGCCTGTACAGAAAAATCTTCAGCTGAATGAAGTACGGGCTTCTATAGAATTCTTCCAAGAGATGGGATTACATATTCAATGTAGACAAGAGAGCAAAGGTTCCGTGTAATCCAATCTCAATTTTAAAATAATCAATCTGGCCGGAGAAGAAGCTTTAAAGGAGCAAAATTGAGTTATATAGACTCTCCGGCCAAGACTTAAGCAAACTAAGATTTATTGGCATCGTGGTCATGTGTAACGGAAGGTGACACAAGGCTTGGTGTTAGATCACATAATCTGGGCAGAATATTTTCTTTGGTGTTAAATTAAAAAAAAAATTCAACTAGTCAATTTTGCTCCCTCCTGCCTCCTAAACAAAGTTATTGCAAAAAGCCGCATCAAGCAGCATTATATGAATCCACCTAATGTGCAATTATCAACTCATTTTGTATCAGTATTCTTCCGATATACATTCATATTTTTGTAATTTTTGAACTATTATTATGTTGAGTTGATATGAGAGACAATTTAGGCGATAGCCTAAAATATACACGTATGAATAATCACGCTAAAGAATGTTTATATCAGCTTAATTATTTATTTATTTTAAATTCAGTCAGGTATTTTTCAAAATTTATAAATATTTATGCATTTTATGTAAGTAACATCGCTCCCAGGAATTATAATCAATAGAGCCCTGTTCATTGTTCCCCAAAAATGGTCATGCCTAATTTTGAGGAAGATATGGATGAACTATGCAACCTACATAGAAGGTGGTTGGGCTTCACTTAAAAGCAGAAGAGCATAATCAAATCATTGTTGAGATGGATTAATGATGGAGCAAAATTTATAGTCAAACTGTAGATTTCTGCGAGTTGCTGAAAATTATAAGTCCGAAATGACATTGATCTTAAATCAATTTTTTCGCTCACTTGGAAGCAAATTTCTATAGTTCCGAACGAGATACAGAAATGTTGATTTTTTTTTAAACTGTAGATTATTTCCATTCCCTTCTTTTCTTCATCTCGAAAAATGTTTCTACATCTTTAACATGCTTAAAAAATTAATCTCTAGACCACAAATTCAGAATTATTATTTTTAAAATGTTCATTTTCGGATTTTTTTGACATTACTGCAAATGTAAACATAATATTAAAACCTGGGCATTGAAATGTTGTTAAATAGATGAATGACAACTAGGAAGAAGGACTAGAAACAGATTTGAGTCAGGTCTTGATTATAGATTAAAAATTATTTCAACTCCATCAATCATTATTATATTACGTTATAAAAGTGATATGAAATGATAATTAAAGTATTACTTGACATTATAATTTTCTTCCGAAGATAATTTCAAGAATCCCCTCTTAAAGAAATAAAAGTGATACAAAATCATCTATAGGAATGTAAATAATATGCAAAATGCCGCGTGCGAGATTTTGTGGAATTGGCTCTTCGAACAGTACATTTTGTTCTCCAAAGCTTTTATCATTTTTCCTTTGTTACTGAGAGGAGAACATCTACCTGATAGAAAAGATCTCGCATGAAGGAATACATGCATTAAGGTTAATAAAGCAAATAAAATGTAAACAAAAAGGGCTCAAGACCTCATATAATTATTAGTTAAAAATAAATAATTTTCTGACATTAATTTCAGTTAATTTTCTGCCTCTCATCTATGGTATACATACATAATGTTATTATTTATTATTGATGTCTTCATTTGTATATATAATGGAGAATAGCAGCTTGTAGCTCAGTAAACGTCAAGCTGCTTCCCTCTCAACATTCATCAAATTGTCAGAGTTACCTGGTTGATTTTCTCTTTTTTTTATTTTACACACCCCATTTGCATATTTTTTACATTCCTAATCATCTACTCCTGCTACTCTTTACTATTTTACCAGAAAGCCTTCCTCTGAGTCTTGCAATGCAAACAGGAGGATAGATTAGTTGAAAGGATCTTATAATTCAATTTATTCATAGACTATATCCTAATCTTCCACACATCTTAGTGTGGTTTGATGGTAGCCAAATGATTATCTTATAGAAGTAAAAATAGTTAGAAATAAATAAATTGAGTTGCTCCTTTTTCTAATTTTACTATCATAGTAAAAGTCATGTTGAACCGCCACATATGTACTCTATATCATCCCTTCTGTTATTATATATTAACTTGTACTAAACAAAAGTAATATTATTTATTAATGTCAAAATGCTGAACGTTATCATCTCTATTGATGGCAATCCAGGATCTTTGATTAATCTGAAATTGAATTACTTATAATTGTCACAAGTAGTCGTTTCATCGATACTGAAAAGACTGAATTAAAATTAATTATTCAGGTTGTGATACTGTCTGTTACTTTTCTATCTCTTTTTATTCTCAATACTATTTCAACATTTTTCCCATCTCTACAGTTATAAATACTTCATACTTTCCTTCAGCGATCACATTGGATAATTTTGTTCACACATGAAATATATACACTTCTTTTGCAGCCTCCTTTATTTTGATTTCAAAAATAAAGAAACAATTGGACAGAAATATACATACATAAACACAAATTAACAATATCCTAACAACTATTATTGTAGTATTCATTGTATGGTCATATATATAGATATTAATTCTAAATTGTCATAATAAATTAAATAGTAATTCATTATGGAATTAATTTTTCTTATCTCAGTCGTTAATTTTTGTATAATTTTTTGAAACATATATTTTCAGTTTTTACATCAATAACATCTTTTTCCTTCTTTTTATTATTTTTTAAAATATAAAAATGCGTGTCCGCTCAATAGAGCGAGTTTAATTTCAGCGAGTGTCATCTTGGCGACATACATTTGAGCGAGTATTTATTTGGGCGAGCTTTTTTTCAGCGAGTTTATTCTCTGCAACACTTATATATAGGAATGTAAATAATATGCAATTCGGCCTTGTAATAAAAAAAGAAAGAGAAAATCAACCTAGTAACTCTGACAATTTGATGAATGTTGAGAGTGAAGCAGCTTGAGCTGTCATGACGTTTTACTGAGCTACAAGCTGCTATTCTCAATTATATATACAACAATAAATAATAACATAGATGAGAGGCAGAAAATTAACTGAAATTAATGTCAGGAAATTATATATTTTTAACTAATAATTATACGAGGACTTGAGCCCTTTTTGTTTACATTTTATTTGCTTTATTAAACTTGATGCATGTATTCCTTCATGCGACATCTTTACTATCAGGTAGATGTACTCCCCTCAGTAATATTGGAAAAATGAAATATTTATTATTTGTATTTTAAGGTATATTCAACAATGTCAAATTTTTTTTACAAACATTATGTGTTCCTAAACACATAATGTTTGTAAAAAAAAAGTCTAAAATGTAAAAAAAAATTTAAAAAAATTCATAAATAACACATCGAAAATATTCAAATCCTATTATCATATTGATAGCTGCTTATTTACTTGGAGCAATGGATACAACGGCTGATCCTTGTACAGATTTCTTTCAATACGCGTGTGGGGCATGGAACCGCAAGCACGTTATTCCTGAAGATAGATCATCAATTTCCACGTTTGAGGTTATGGCAGATCAGTTACAAATAATTTTAAAAGGTAAAAATGTAAATTCTTTATAAAAAGCACCTAATTCTATTGATAACACTATGCAACAACATTTTAATACCTTTTTATTGTTATTTTATATTTGTTTTAATGTCGAATAAATTGAAAATGAACATTTTCAATAATTTGTTTTTTAAACCTACAGATCATTTGTTTTATTCCTAATTTTTTATTCCATATCAAAGATTCGGACTCATTTTTCAACATAAAGAAAATAAATAATAAAAAAAAAAAGACAACTTTGGTATAAATTATAGATGAAGGATTACAGGTTAAAAAAAAATTTGAAAATCCTATATTTCGTTCTTAACTCAAATTGCTAATAGGGGAATAAAAACGACAAAAAATGGCATTTTTCTTCAAAGAAGAATAAATATATAAGGGCGGCGAGTTGTGAAAAAAGCTTTTGAATGATTTTAGCTGTTAAATATATAGATTGGAGTAAGGAAATAATAAAAAAAGGAGTACAGTTCGAAATGTAAAAAATTAACTCAACTCAATATGTATAGCAGCTGCATCCATCTATATATTATATATACCGTATATTTTGGCGTATAAGACGACCCTTAGAGTAAAAAAATCCCCCTTAAAAACTGTGGGTTGTCTTATACAACCGATATAAAAGTCAAAACTTATATGATAAATTCATAAAAATTTGCTCTAATTTTGTACCTTGTCTTATCTGACGGTCGCTTTATACGCCGAAATATACGGTACACAAATATGGATGCGACATGTAGATAAGAAAAAATACATTTTTTTTTATTAGAAAAGTAAAAATAGTAGGTATTTTTGTTCTTTTTTAAAATTATATTCATTCTTTAAGAGATTGAGGAAGACACATCTCCCTCTAAAAGAAAAACGAAAGAATTTATGTCTATATTGGGTGTATATTTTGTTGAAGATGCATAATAAAATTATAGTTGAAATATAGTTATTATTATTATAATATATTATTATTCCCGCCTTCTCCTCACACTACAAAAATATTAACCCTATATATATATTCAAAAATATGTCTGTCCCCCTATGCTAAACTGCCACTTACGAGTGGCTTGTTGTAAAGCTCTAAAACAAATTGACAACCACGTGTATTTTTTGTTCAATAGGTGTATTATATAATCAACTCCTCAACCTCCATGAACTCACCTAGTTAATTCAATTAAAAATATGTGAATTTTGCGAAGGGAAGAAAAATATAAATACATAAATTTTTTACCTCAAAAGCAACATCTTGTACGAAAAAAAGTTGCCAAGGAAATATCCCCATGCAAGTTTCGTCCCATTGTTTTGTAGGTTTGGTTTATCGCCTCTGTATATTTTGTTCTCTATTTTATTCTTTTGAGGTTTATAAATTTTTCATCGGTGGTGATAACGATAATAATCTTATTTTTTAATGAAGATTGTATTTTTTCAACACCTTCAATGAGAAAAACTAGCACCTTCAAAAATTCTTTTTGTTTATAATTATTACAAATTTAGTTTTTGAAAAACAAAAATCTGAGGGTCAAGAGACGTCACTATGTTTTAACGATGAAAAAATAACTAAATAGATTTAACAAATTTAGGCTATCAACTTAACGAAATAAATATTAATAAATAAATTCAAAATTTAATCATTAAAATATATTCAATCCCTTTTAATTCACGAATAAATTTCGTTTTTTTTGGGTGTACTAGAACTCAATTTACTCAATAATTTAGTCCATTTTTATCAGAAATAAATCTTTAATAATTTTAATAATAAGGTTCTTCTGAAGGTGCTCTTTAATGAAAACTAAAGTGTGCGTGGTTTTTTTTTTAATACAAAATTAAATTATAATTGTTATTGCCTTAAATGAGATATTTATAAGCTCAATAGAAAAAATGAACTTCTCCTCATTTCACTCATATAAGCAATTTTTTTTATAAAGTTCAAATTTTGTTACATAGTGTTAATATTAGGGTATAACTTTTTTAATATTATAATTATATTACGAGTGTATGCAATGACAATTTGAAAATGTTTTCATATAATTAATAAAAGTTTTATAGGTGATCCCTGGTCTTCAATTTCTTTGTAATTGAAATTTTAATCATATTACTTTGAGTTATATTTTTTGAAAAAATTATAGTGTATTGATTGTTTTATTTGAGATGGGCGAAATTTTAACGAAATTGAAATTATCTAATATTTACTTTTATTTCGAAAAACACGAAAATTCGCATTTTAGATTAATTTTTTTGGTAATGTGGTCTACAATAGTGTTTCACAACTCGTGGGTCATCACCAAGCATTGAACTCTTGTAAGTGAGTTACAGAGAGCTAATCAATAATAAAAATAATCTTTGATTTTAACTTCCTTTACAATAATTTAGGAGTATCTCAACCATGATTTAAATGGCATAATCAAAACAATTGAAGACAATCACCATTTAAAATCATAATAAATAAATTTTAAAATTGAATGATACCACCCTTACTCAAAATTTTCAAATCTCAGGGCCAACCAAAAGTCTTTAAATGAAATATTTTACTTTTGTTTGGCTTAAAGGACAATAAAATTGGGTTCCAGCAAAATGACAATGTGTAAAAATGTGCATTTTGAAGATTCAAAATAATTTTTAATCATAAAGAAAATATATAAATAGTTTAAATCAATAGTACCATGATCTTGTCATTTCAAATCATTTTCAAATTGTGATCATCGGAAGAACTCAATTAAATTAAATGTTCACGTACATTAGATTAATATTTTCAAAAGTGCTTATTTTATAAGCTGCTCATTGAGAACCTTAGTATTTGAAAGACGAGGGTAATTATTTAGAAATGTGAAAATATGTTTGTTTCTTATTGTGTGTACACGTATTTTTGTTCTTCCTGTGTAAGAACATAGCTCTTTAATACATTCCTTAGTAATCCATTTCATGTAATAATTAAGGAGTTATTTAAATAAAAAGGATTTGACCGACTTTTGGGCCTCCTCCCATCCCCTATGCCCCCAGGAATTCCTTTAGGTCAAAACAAATACTGGAAATGAAATTTGCAATAAATACACTAGCGAATCATTATTTTTTAATGCACAAAATGAGTATCTTTCCATGCTAAAATTGAAGTTGAATTTGTAAAATAGGTCAAATTAGTTCAAAAAGTAGGGTCCGATTTCTCGAAAATAAAATTTACAGATTAGAAATTAGTGTACAAAACTGACTATCTTTTATTATACTTATACTCCTTAGGATTTTTGAAAGTACAAATTTGTTGACCAGTGTAAGTAATTTACAAGTAGCTATTAGTGTATAAGTAAAGCCATCGGTTTGACTATGTGCTCAAATAAGTGTTTTCTTATTGTTAAGTACTTTTTACATTAGTAGAAGGGGTTTGAGGGTTGGTGGGCTCTCCCCCTAGTCAAGATATCTTTGAGGTTTTATTTGATAATACTGCAATGGACAAAATGTAATTCAACACGATTGAATATTTTAATGAATGCTCGAATTATCTGCACACTTTAAGAATTTTTTTTGCAACGATGGCCAAAAAAGTAGGCTCATTATGCATTTGAAAAAGATAGTTGGGAATCAATATCCTGACATAGTATCATGCATTCGATATTTGGAATTTTGAAAATGGAATAAAGAATTCTTCAAGGAATTTGTGTGTGTTCAGGATATAAGAGCGTCATTATAGTTAATCTCAGGAATGAAATATATGTGGTTTTTAATAATTCGAAAAGCTGAGTAGAAATTTGAATACCTAAAAGTATTAGTGAGGGGTCTTTTGGCTAAACGTAAAGATTATTTAAGAAATACAAGTATCTACGAGAATAGTATAATTGTGTATTCTCCTCATGAGGAAATACTAACAAAATAGATCCATGGAGTAATAAAAGATTATGAGAAAATTCTAGGTCTAGTTAAAAAGTGAAATTTTAATGTTGGATGATTAAGATGCGTCAAGAATGGAAACTTTGAAGTAAACCCATATTAAAATATGAATTATTATTTGAATTTGTAGGTATTAAGGGTTTTATGACATGAAATAGTTACAGGAATTAAGCTAAGATTTGTGCAAAATATTTTGAAAAAGTACATATTGCCAAAAACTGACCAAATAAGTTCATGAAATGGTGCGAATATTTAGGCAAAATGAAATATTTAAAGCCCCTGGTTGAAATGAGAAAACTTACTTTGATGGGGGAACTGAGTAAAATTAAGGAGAAGTTTCCACATAGAGCGTTTCTAAAAATTGAAGGAGAGGAACATGACTACTTGATATAAATAAAAAAGTAACTATCACGCTCAGAAGCCAATTTGGCCAGTAATGGTGTTATTGATAAGGAAATTATGGAGACTTTAATCGACTTTGATAAATACACAGCATAATCGGCACTCATTCAGAAGACAGGTCCCATCATTTTGAATAAAAAAGATACGCCTTTCACATGGGAACACGTGCACTCGGGGAATAAGATAGAAAGCGAAACATCCCTCCAGAGGTGAAGGAAAAATAAGTCTTGGGATCCATATCCATGCTTCTGCGGCTCGGGAAGGAGCAGAATGTAACCAGTGACGTGAGATAATGCAATCAATCACATGGATTCCTTCAATATCGGATTCACGATCCTAAGTTCCCCTTTACGGGTTCTAACCCAAGCCGAAGGATCCTTTGGAGTCTCTCCGAGTTCGAGGGCCTCCTACTCTTCGTGTCAGAGAATCATCAACTATCCAAAGATGCACAATTATTCTCAGGAATTGTCTGCTCCTATCGTCTATTCCGGACACGTCATTTTCGAATGTTCCTTCATCACTTCCAATGCGATCCCATGTAATTTGAGATATGTAATGAGATAATGTGACAATGGAATGTATTGAGCTTGAATGCCAATTTTTCTGATCCAATACTCTATAATTGATGCATCATATAACCACGATAATATGTATAGATCTTGAAATGTAAGAGTCCCAAATGTCGTGATTCTTATATTAATTTAGAGAGATGGACTTTGAACAAGTACAGAAATTTGTCTTTAATTTAATCAGGGTGGTATCATTGAAGATTTATTAGCAAAACACGTTTATTCACAGTAAAAACGGTATTAAACAATGATAAGGCAATATATCCTACAGTTTAAAGCTCCTCTGATCAAGAAAAAAAAAACGTGAGCGGAGGAGGATGATAGTAAAAGGTCGTTGAAGTCAAAGAAAACATGAAAACCCGCAATTTCAAGTCATTGCGTTAGTTACGTGCACAAGTTTTATGTATAATTCCAAAAGACCTTATTCAAGCTTATCACTAAGAATGTGATAAAAGAGCCAATAAACTGTGCCTGCAAAAGACAATTGTTGGCAATCTGCAAACATTGTTCTTTACATGCCGTTTCTGTTCTTCTTCTTCTTTTCTTGTCATACTCATTTCTTTTCAATTCAAAAAGAATAAGCCCCATCTTTAATTAATTTTTTTTAAATGCCTGAGGCCCTTCATCCCTACTTATCACTAGGAATATGAAAAAGGGCCAATTTCAAAAACACGGCAGAGATGACGTTATAAAAATTATGGTACCCTGGAATAATAGCAGTCATTACTTTGCTACTTTACTTAATAACAGCTTATTATTCATAATTTAGTGGTAATAAAAATGTATTATGAACAAAACCATAAATCTCCGACTACTATTGCCCGAGCATAAGACCAGAGTCATTTTTGCATGGGCTCGTACTTGACTAAGAAAAAAAACTGAATTTGAATATTGTTCTGTCTATTGGTGAACTAAATTACATTATACTTAATCAATACAAATCGAGCATCAACCTTAACTTGCCTTTGTTGGCATTGCACCTCGAAATTACTATACTTTTTATGATTTTCTAATCAAACGACTATTGTAGATTTAAATGTTGCCAAACCGAGTTCTAGAGATTAATTTATATAATTAAGTCTAAAATTATCTGTCACGGGTTCTAGCCACTTCGTCACAGCTAAAAAAATTTCTGAAATCTCACTATATACTTCACCATTCTTGTACCAAAAATTACTTATTCCCTTAATGCTCTCTAGAATTTTCTTAGGGCCCTTGCCCTTTATTTTTCCAATTCCAGGCCAGTCTTTCTTTTTAACTTCAAGTTCATTCTTAAGATTTCCGACCACACGGAACCTTCTTCAGAGATTCGTTTGAATCATAATAATAATATACTTTTCTAGTAATCCTTAAAGGATATCATCCCATGGCCACCAAATTTTTTTGGACACAGTATTCTTTTCCAAGATATTAAGTTGTTTGGACCATTCGGGAATAAAAATCTCTGACACATGCTTTCCACTTTATCGACTAATCGTTCATTAAAGTTGGTAATCCGAAATGTATATATTACCTTTGTTATACCTTTTGTATTTCCTGGTTGGAATATTTTTTCGTGAAAAATTCAAAATATAAATATTTTTTGGAGGATACAAATAACCATGTTGATTTTTTAGTATAATATGGGTAAAACCTATATTTGCTTCATGCAAAAATTGTCCCACATGATCAAATTTTGGATCAATTGTGAACTGGCCCGTTCATTTTTTGAGTAAGAGAGTGTGATTAAAATGGTCTTTATATGTTTTTTTTTTAAATCTGATACCAAATTAAATAGCATTTTTGGATTTCCCACCCCTGAATTACCCAAAATACATATTTTATCATGATTTTGTATCGTTTTGATAAAATATGCAATTTTTGGACTTGGCCGCAAATTCAAAATGGTGGAACATTGGCAAAATGAGCCAAAAATTAGTAAAATTTTAATTAGTTGTAATTACTTAATGGTAAGAGCTATTGACCTCAAATTTTCAGATTTTTTTATTTTCACATGTATCAAAATATGAGGCAAATTTCTGAGACATATGGTGTAAATTTGAAAATGTTTGTCCTTCTTTGACAAAGAATAGCCCTTAGTTAAACTCAAAATTTCAGGATCCCTTCCAGCAATTATAGGGTTTTCTATTTTCTTGCAATAATTTTCTAAATGCTTCTGGGGTTGAGTAGGATTCGGAACGTCAAGAGAAGTCTGAATTTTTATTTTCAAGTGTCCATTCTGCTTTGTTCTACTAAATTTTATGAAGTCGACGACAGTTTTGTACTTTTGACCTTCCCAGTTTTTAATTTCCATTGTTTTATGTAATGTAACACGATTATGTAAGTCTGATAGAGTTTACCCTTTTCTAGTCGTGAATTCAGGTCGAAAAGAAACGTGATCTCTGTATTTTATAACTGCCTCTGTATTTATGCCAAAAACGTAACTTGCAATATATAAAACATTTACTGGGTGCATGTCTCTCCTAGTTATTCTTTTTCTATTAATTTTTTTTGGTAATATATGGTCTAAATCTTCCCCAATGTGTTGATGTATTTTGAGGTGATCAATTATTTTTTTCACATCCTCTAAAATTTCTGGTTCGTTGACTATTTTATTTTGTCAAGTTAGTTATAGATAGTTGTTTTCTGATGAATCTCTTGTTCTTCTTCTTCTCCAGAAATTTCCAATCTAAAGCGAATTGATGGGGACAGAGGAGGAGAATCGCCTCTCCTTTTCTTATCACCAGTGATGGATAAAAAGGGTCCAGCTGACACGCACGCCCGAGATGATGTCATAAATGAATATGGTACCCTTGAAGTAAGGCAGAATTTCAGCCGATTACATTTGAAGTGGCGGAATGTAGCTGTAACAATGAGACCAGTCATTTTTACATGGACTCGGACTTGACTCAAATTATGTTCTACCTATTGTTGAACAAAATTACTTGATAGCAAATAAATCTTAATACGTCTCTGTTGGGATTGCTCCACAAAATTATTATGTTTATGATTTCCTAAGGAAATTATTATTGTAGGTTTTAATGTTGCTACACCCAGTTCTAGGGATTAATTTAAATGAGATTTTCAACATCTGATATATTAATCAGAAAGATTATATTTATAAGTAAAATCTATAATTCATATTATATATTAATTAAATATATATATTAAATAGTTTCATTTAACCATAATCTGATCTATTGTTTGATTTTTTTGTTCTACATATACAATTAAATTGGTTTAAAATTATCATAACAACTTCTAAGTCAAAGTAACACATTTTGAAGATACTTTAATTTTTCTATGAAACAAAATAATATCTTATTACTTCAATTACATATAAATATATATTAGTTAAAACATAGAAGTTGCATATTAATTAAGAAAGAAAATGTAATTTTAAATTAAGTTTTCATAAGTAAAACAAAAATATAAATTAAATTGATCATAATATTAATTTGTAGCATAATGCAGATGTACGTTGAAGAGGTTGGTATGACAAGTTTAAATGCATTAGATATAATTTGAAGGGAAAAAGAAATGTTTCACAGAAAAATAACAAGATTGAAATCGACAATGACTATAATAGCGAGTCATTAAACTGATGACATGTATTTAAATAAAAAAAGTAGAACAGATGAGGGTTAAATGAGAAAAAACAAATTACAAAATATTATATATTAATAGAATAACATATTTAATGAAGATCAATATATAACATAAATATGATAAATTATAATTTTAAATACGATGCCATCAAATATCCATTTATTTAAGTTCATTTGACAAATTCTGAGTTCCATTTTATTAAAAGGTGGTTCTTGAAATGTTCTTCACTCATTCTTGTCCTCTTAGATGAGAGTACATCCCCCATCATGGAAAAAAACCCTCTCAGAGTCACAATTGACGATTGGAGTATTTTTGTATATAAAAAAATTATTAGAGTCCATGCTTATTTCAGTAGCGATATCCCTCAACTTGATGTATCCAGTATTCTTCTCCATTATCCGTAGGAGCCTACTTTTGAAAGGTTCAAGTGTAATATCTTCGTACAAATTCTCCATTATAGTCACACATGTAAGCAGAGGCATTCTTTCTGGCAAGACTTGTATTGCTTGAGGAATTTGATTGAAATTTTGATGAATCAATAATAATTCACTGAATATGGTGTCGCTATTTAAAACTTTTTTGGCAATAGTAATTGCTGAACTGTTTTCCTCAAGTCCATTAATGAAATCTTTCACCGTGTCGAAATTTTTCAAGTAATATGTCACTGCTTTTAACCAAGTTCCCTAACGTGTAGTAATAGGTGCTGGTACTAAGAGAATTTGGCAAAAAGTAGTAAAACTTTGCTTTCTAATACTAGAATGCAAGAAAATCTTCTTTATTTCGGAGAGCAGTAGATTTGAATTAGGAAATTCAATACGGCAAAGTTCGGCAATTCTATAGAGTCCATGGGCAAGACAAGTGACGTGGATCATTTCAGGAAACATTTTCCTTAATTTCTCAGCTGCTTTAATACAGTATGGAGCTCCATCAGTGATGAAAACCTTTAATCTCTCTTCTTTAAAATTGGAACCCAAAGTGTTTCGAAGACTAGTGACTGCAACTTCTTCTATTGTCAGGCTATTGGTACTTAACACATTGGTAAAATTAATCATATAAGGTCGACCAAGGAAAAGTCCATTCAGAGGACCAATCAGCACTGCAATCATAGACCGATCCTTGATGTCCTTTGACTCGTCCGTTGCCATGAATATATCTTTTTCACCAACTTCGTTTTTTATCTTTGAAATCACGGCATTACTTTCGACTTCTAACGACTAAATAATGGTGAATCGAGAAGGTACAGATTTTTCGGTATATTTTTCCATGAATTTGATGAAATTTGGGTGTTCCACGACAGAAAGCGGGATGTTACATGAAACAAGCAATTTAGTTACGTCAGACGTGAAATTAAATATACCTTTATTGCTACTGATATTATGTTTCTTGAATAGATTCAGATTTTTCTTGTGACATCGACGACCAATATGTCTAATAAGTAGATACATCTTCTTTTTGGAAGTCGTAAAACAGCATAGCCGGCATGTAATCACATTGCTGTCCATATCTAAATTCCAAACACTTTCACCTCCATTCCTGGCGATCCAGGGCTTTGGATTAAATACGTTAGACATTTTCAAATTTATTTCGAAATGCCTCCTACTCTTTTTTAAATAATAACTGCGTAGCAGGAAAAGGCAAACAAACGAGGATAAGAGGAAAAGGAAATATAACAGCTTCAATTATTTAGATATACAAATTACCAACAATTGTCCTTTTTTTGCATGTCAGCTGGACCCTTTTTATCCATCACTCCCATTACTCCCTCGGGTTAAGAATTTTTCAATTCCATTTTCTAGACTCCCTGTTTTTTTTTTGTTTGAATTGATTTTTCCTCGTGACTATTCATCTTTGTATGAATAAAGATTATAGAAGATGGAAGCTTATCAAAACAAACGAAGTAAACCCTCTCTCTATATATATTTTATAATAGGACAAGGGATATCTTTAGGAATGTAAAAAATTAAGATGACGGGACAGGAGTTTCAAATAAAACGTGTTACTTATAAGTTAAAAGAAGAAAGTAATCCCAAAGATTCATCTTCACTAGAAAGTATTTGTCATTTGGATCATATATGACTAAGAAAAATTATGAGAAGTTTTAAATATCTGTGTAAGAAATTTTTCTTATATAAGGACTATAAAATCAAAAAAGGTATATTTTTAAGGGCTCCTGAGATAAGAAAAGTTCTATAAGATGTTGATTTGGAAAAAGAAAGAAAATTCGAAAGAATTTATTATTCCTATTGTAGTTGCTATAGAAACCATAAAAAAATTATAAACTATCGGGCGTTTGAATCAATATCAAGAAAATGTAAATTTTAAGCAACAAAGAAAAACGAATGAGGACATACTTCAGAAACCTTAACCGTAAGTTCAGCATCATAGATGTTTCTGCTTGTGCTTTGTACACCTTGAAAAAAAAATTATTGGAATAGATTATTGCTTTCTACAAAATTACTCCCCTCACAAGATTCGAAAAGCTTAAGGCCTGGAAGATAAATATTCTTCTGAAAATATTCATGTCATGAGATTTTTTTTCTTTTTCTGAGCATACATGTAAAAATTACTACAATTAAATGCCTATATATCTAGAAAATTGTATTAATTCAAGAATACAATAGTAGGGTCTCGGATAACAAGGATTGAGATAATGTTGAAAAAACTTAATTTTTTCTGGCTACGAAAATTTATAAAGAATCATGATATTTGGGCAGAGAAATTAAAAATGAATTCTATAAAAAACTGGCAGAAAACTAATGGAATATTCATAGATCTATCAGAGCTATTTGGAGTGGTAAAGAAATGTTGGTACTATTGTGGGTATATGTGTTTATCTTTAAAATCGGCAAAAAACCTCTTTTGAATTTCAACTATTGGAACGTTGAATTTTAATAAATGGTTGGAACAGTAGAGATGAGTTCCATGTCAATAAAACCTCGGCCTCCTTTGGTCATCTGATTTTTCAAGGTAAAAAATCATAAGACAACTTTATTTTATCATTCAGAGTTAGAAAACTTTTATTCACTGTTGTTCACTGTTTTCAATATGCCTTACATCAGTCCTAGGGTGTAAATAAGATTTTTTAATTGGGGGCATTGATGTAACCAGTGATATTGCAAGTGTATCGAGCTGATTCACCAGAGAGTCAAAAATTGAGATGTTAGAGATAAAATTTGCTTCCCGTGACTATCCTAAGATTGGAAAGCCTCTTGACTCTTGGTATACCGAGTGTTGAGGTAAAGTTACTCACCTGGGGGGGGGGGGTCTTGATAATTGAATTTTGTAGGAGAGATATTATATTGACCAAAAATATGGAGGGGGGAGGGGGTTACATACAGCTATCCGACTAGTTCCAAAATTTAAGTTTTTGTTTCTGGATTTTCCACCCTTGCTGTTATTTTATAAAGAATTGCAAATGTATTATGGGATTATTTCTATGTTATCTTTTACCTACTATCCAAGATCTTTTGACCATTTAAAAATAAATTAAAAATATATTTATGTTAAGTCTTGGCACTCTTTGGACCTGTGATGAAATTCTGATTTTATGTTTGTTGTTATTGTATTTATTAATCAATTTGTTTAGAGAATGTACATTGTATCATAGCCTTTTGATATTTCAATTAGTTGGATTCATTGGATGAAAGAGATTTTACAAGTACATACATATTTTCTATAGTCTACTTTTTGTTAAATAAAGCCTAAGTTGAGGTCTTAATTAATTTGAGACATTTCAAACAACGAAAAATTTGATTTTACCTGTTCACAGAAGGACACGTATTTCAAACACTAATGAATATTTTGACGTGTAGTTTGACACAGATGTCAGTGACAGTAGTGCCAACTTAAAAAATAGCATTTATTCCTATAGAAATCCCCCCCCCCAAAAAAAAAAAAAATATGAAATTTCCCGGTAATTTTTGCTCATGTAGTCTAGAATATTTGTCCGTAAATCAACTTTTACTCGTACCACAATATATTTAGAAGACAAGTATAAGGTTCTGCTATCTTCTATGTTACCACCGGTTCAAATAGATGTAAAATGGTAAAAATCTTTGCTCGTCTCGCAAACATTCGTAAATCAAGGCACTCGGAAACTAAGGTTCTCCTTTATTCTCACTTTTTAATATAAATAGTAGAATTACACCCCAGAAAAATAATGAAAGTGGGGAAAAGGGTTATCTTTCAAGCATCTATGGGACAAATATTCATAAATAATCAGCCCAGAGCAAGACAAGAAGAAAAGGACGAAGGACAATAATTCTGAGGGATGCTCTTCACCCATCAAAGAAATAGAAAGAATTCATTGTGACACTTTAAGGAATATTTCACAATGCAAGGATACCGACATATAGGATACGATTTCTGATCGTTCTGAAAATTAGCTCAAGAATTAGATACAGTGTCAAGTCGGTGTTTTTTTCTGTCTCCTTCTTTTATAAACAACTAACTTAATTTATGACAACCAAGCTAAATATTATCTCAGCAAATGTAAACTCCATCGTGGACGTAAAAAAGCGTAAAGCAATTGTTGACTATTTCTTGGAATACGATCCAGGTCTTCTTTCCCTTTGTGACACTAGGCTGACCAAAATAGATTTGCGTTGTATATTTCCAAATGAGTATGAAACTTTTCAGGCTACAGCGGTTAAAAAAATATCCAACTTTCCTTCGAGAGGATTTTTGATAGCTGAGAAAAAGACCTTTAGTCCTCTACTAATAAGTACGACGTGAACAGAAATTATATTAGTCTGAAGATTAATGTAGGGGTACAATATATAAAAATAATCTCTATTTACGGCCCCAACAACGATGAACCTTTATTTTTTAGTTCACCCTAATCCGAGTTCATGTCAAACGAGAAATGACAAAATGAAATTACAAAGTTCTATCGGAGTTTATATAAGTGCTATGAGAAGATTGGTGTTAGTAGTCATAGAAATTTTATTTACAACAATAACGATGAGGCTGAGTGTCAACATCTACCCCAGCTATCAAATTCAATGAAGACATTATTGGAGGAAGAAATAACTGAAACGGAGATACAAGATTACATTCAAGATTACAAAAAAAAAGTATAAGGCTCCAGGATCTGACAGTTATCCTATGGAATTTTTTTAAAAATATTGCTCACTACTTTGCCCCTTAATATGTCAGGTTTATGTAGAAGCAATCTCAAAAGAATATTTTGAAGAACACATTACTCTAAGAATTCTTACGCTTATTCTTCAAAACGAAAAGGACCCACGATATATCAAGAATTTGAGACCTTTGACAATGTTAAACACCTCTTATAAGATATATAGCAGTATACTGTCTAAGAGAATTCGGAGGATTCTTCCAAACATTATACATCCAGCACAGAAAGGTTATGTACCGGGGAGATACGCTGAGGAAGGAATTCGGGGAATCAGAGATTCAATTGAGAAAATGAAGGGGGATCGTGAAAAGGTAGCTGTTATGTCGATTGATTTTATGAAAGCATTTGATAGTCTATTGCATAAATTCATAATCGATGGCCTTTGTGCTTACGGTTTTGGTGAAAAGTACGTTAAAATGGTAGCCGTCGTTCTCATAAACCTTCATACAAAATATTCCAATGGATATGTCACTTTCAAAGTTGAAAGAGGTTGTAGACAAGGTGATCCTTTATTCCCTACTCTTTTGATTATTGCGATAGACCAACTGAAAATTGCCTCAACATGTTCCTTAAGAGGTATATGCTATCGAACTCTGAACACCAAATTGAAGCTTACGCAGATGATATTACGGTGTTATTCTCTAGAAAATCTGAAGAGATTCAAAGGTCTGTTGAGACAACTCTCGAAATTGTCGAATCATATGGAAAGAAATCTGGACTGAAATTAAATATACAGAAGACAAAAATTGCCAGCAACTTGCCGGATGATTTGTTCAAAATGGGGATAGAAATGGTCTCAGAATTGAAGATCCTTGAGGTGATTGTGTCTGTAAACAATGATTATATTAGCAGAAATCTTGATGAAATGGAAACTAAGATAAGGAAGACTTGCAACCAATCCACGTATCTTATACGTAAAAACATATCTCGGAGGATTCATGCCTGAAATTATCTGATACTACCCAAAATAATTCAAATATTAGAGGTTACCCCCTACAACAAGAAGTTTGCCTCAAATATTGAATCACGTGGAAACGTATAACTTGTCCAACAGAATTTGGTGGCTTAGGTCTTCTCTCCGTAAAGATTTTTTGAAAAACTCTTCTGTTTAACTGGTTTAAAAATTTGATGAGTTCAATTTCTGTTTGGTCAAATATACTAAAAGAAAGCATTGAAGTGAAGACTGGGATTGAGATCGGGAGCTTACTTGGAAGAGGCCCAAAAACTGTTTTAAAGAATATGTGGCAGATGCATTCTTTTTTGGAATGGAGTAGCAACATTAAGTAGGGAAATACGTATAAAAGTTTTACTCTTAATGGAATGGCAAGAGCCGATGATGGACAATTTTCGATATGAATTTCTTACTGGTATGTTAATTAGTAGGAAATTAAGTTTTTTTGGCGAAATTTGTGGGCTCGAAGATTAGTTGAAGTTTACTGAGTTGTTAGAAAAATGTAGAATTTTAAAGAATGTTGGGTTTTGTAAAAGGAAAATCAGACCTAAAGATACCTTTTACAATTATGTGCACGGAAAGAATAATCGGCCCATTAGATATTTACAGTTAGAGAGAAAAGTATTACAACGCAATATATACGTCAAATAATTAGGAAAAGAGATGCTATGAGAGAGACCGCTCCTTTACATAAAGTTTTTAAAGCTTTGTCAAACAAATTTTTCGATTTTCCCTATATTGGTTTCAGTATAGAATAGTTGCAAACATACTTACCGTTGGAAGCATTCATGGAAGAACCTCTGAAGAAAGGATATGTTTCTTCTGTAAGATTTGTCTTAAAACAGCAAAGCATCTTTTGGTTGATTGTTTTATTACGAAGGAGTATAGAGACCAGATTTCCCGGGCGGTACTCCATGATATAATATAGTTTTAAAACGCAGTCACTTTTCTTTTATCTACATAGGCGCATATCAAGACTAAATTAATTATTTTACCACGAAAATTTATATTATTTTATACAAGTTTAAATGCACTAAACACCCCATTCTTTTGAGTTTATTTGAATATTTAGACAAAATTTTAACTAAGGTATTCTCGAATTGTAATCTACATTATTGTTGATATGTTTAGTACCGTTTTTGTTTCTCTCGTGTTTTTTTTGTTTTTTTTTAATTTTATGATGTACAATGAAAGGTTTGATTGATATAAAATGAAGCAGTTGTACTTCACTACTACTACTACTAATAATAATATAAAACTTTTACTCGTATCACAAAATATTTTGATGACAAGTAAAAGGTCCTGCTCATCATGTATGTTACCACTGGCTCAAATAGACGTAGAATGGTGAAAATCTTTGCTCGTCTCGCAAAGCATTCGTAAATCAAGGCACTCGGAAACTAAGGTTCTAATTTATTCTCATTTTTTAATATAAATAGTAGAATTACACTCCAGAAAAATAATAAAAGTGGGGAAAAGGTTATCTTTCAAGCATCTATAGGACAAATATTCATAAATAATCAGGATAACACCTCCCATAAATACTTTTTGCTAGAGCTATAAATCCTAAGCTGTGTCGATATGTAAAAAAAAAGAGGAAGCGAAAATTGTCCTGGTAACCCAGACAATTTGATGAATGTTTGGGAAGAAAGCAACGTCATAATGCTTTGCTATATCAGCTATTCTATTACTTTTTTTTTACAGAAGAATACATCGACGTTCTTTTAAATTGGGGGAGGGGGGAACAGACAAACACAAATTCATTTGGAAAATAAAAAGTTCTATACAGATTGCCAACTAAAAACATCGGAGACGAAAAAATGCTTACCATTTACAGCCCTAATTATCTATATCTATATAAACTAAAGGTGTTCAAATCTCAGTAATTGAATTATTAGGATTTGGTTTAGATTATGCAACAAATTATCTGGAAATGACTATAATTCAAATAAAATAAGCCGATGTGCCTCACTTTGTTCTTGATGTTTATCCCCTTCCGTTATTCTAGAGTCCAAAGGTGTATTTATTGTAGTACAATAGAAAGACACATTAAAATAATTATCTGTACCTGTTAAAACACGTAACCTATCATTAGCCACTTCCTTTGAACCCTTTTTCATTTTAACTCCAACCATTCTAGCATTCATTAACCTGAAACCTTTAAATGGTCAATTCTGATAAATGACTAATTTACTATTAGTATCTGTTTTAGTTTCCACAAAAAGAGAATATCTCCAAAATTTATTTTCTGTTTGATAACCTTCAAATTATAAGCATCTCTGTTCTCAAATGATTATCAAAACTATTGAACTCTAACTTTTGTTCACGAATCAGTAACTGTAGTTACTAATAGATTTATTAAGCTACATTATGCATATTACCAGGCTTAATCTTGTTTAATGCTGTTGCACAGCCTATATACCTATACAACTTGATTAAAAATTATATTATTATTTAAATACATTAATAGTTATATTATAAATTACAATGAACATGCAAAATAAGAAATGTAACTACTAAAGTGTTACAAAACTCAATAAATTCAACAAAAACAACTACTTCGTTTGATGTAGCAAAAGAACGGGACATATTTCAGATTTTGGATTAAGAAGTGGTAATAATTCAACAGACTTTAAGCATTCTTAATTTCTTAAAATGTTGTTTTAGCCTCTTCACTTCGAACTAAAACTTTGTCCTTCTCTAAATTACGGATTAATTTGATTAGGGGTTAAGTGAAAAATGAAATCTTAAGAGTCAGACGTCCGTAGAATCCTATTATACTAATTAATCTTGGGAGTGACGTTGGGTAACTAGGAATGAAGAAATTATCAACTTCCTATGTTTTAGGTGCAGTAGGCCTAATTTCTTTATATAAAATCGATATTCCGTAACTCAAAGATTACTAAAAGATGTTCTGCATGTTTTTCAGGCTTCGAACTAATAAATAGCATATCATCGACGTATGTATACTAAGTTCAATCGTCCCAGGATCTAGTTTATAAAGTTGCACTAGCATTTCTTGACTCAAATATCATGTAATAGAACTAGAATAAATCAAATGGGTGATGATTATCGTCACTTTCTTGTGTTATTCTCTAAGAAATAATAACATTACCATTACCATGTACATTTAGAAAGAACTAGTCAGTACAGTTTTATCTACATGTACCATAAATAGAGTGATTCGGCAAGGTTAATGAAGTTTAATCGAATGAGTCATTGGCTTAGAAGTATAAAAATTTAACCCCTGCTTTTTTTTCAATTTCCCAAAAGTTTTCTATTATTTATATGTGATTCATTCATTCATACTAATAGTAGGCCTGTCAACAAACAGGGAACTAAAGGGACTGTAGCCCCTTCCCTCCCATATATTATATATAATATTCGAAGGCACTTAATACAAAATCGGAAAACATAGAGCCTTGTAGAAACTGTATTTTTTTTAAGGACACAACTTAACTATTTAGTGTGGCTTCCAAAAAAAAAAATTTATTTACTGAGGAGTCGTATAGAAACATTATTTTTTTTTAATAGTAAGAACCAGTTTTCATTCATCTCTGCATTGTATTTATCATGTAGATGTCGATGCTTGAGAAGGACTCCTTGAATTTGAGAAAAGTAGGTGAAATATAATCTTGTATGTATTCTAACCCCCACCCTAAAAACAAAAACAAATAAGTGCATCTTTTTCCACGTTAACAATAGTCACTGAACTCAGGGGTCCATCTATGCAAAAGAAAAAAAAAACCTTAAGTTTGATTACTCTTAAAAGTCTTTTGGTAAGTATATTTAGACACATTTATTGGAATTAGTTAGGGATTTAACACCTTAATTTATGGGTCAAAATTGTATAAATTATTTATCAGACAGTAAACATCCAACGTGTGGTAGTACATGTATGAAGAACATTTTAAATTAATTAAATTGTCCTTTGTCATTATTTTGTATGTGCCATTATTGAGTTTCAATATATATGTTCACATAGATTAACGGGCTCTAATGTAATTGTATGTGATCATGTGTTATTGATTAAGGCGTGGAATTTTAGAAACTTGAATAATCATGCAAAATTTGAAATTCGCACAGGAAGGGAACATTAAAGGAGAAAAAAAAGATGCATTTTTTTTTCTTTCTCAAATGTGATATATCAACATGAAAGCAGGTTCAAATTCTTTTTGAGACAATTTATCAAGATCTCATCATGATTGATAAAATTATATTTAATTTTTTATTTTGAGTAGTTAAGTGAAAGCTGCACTTTTTACTATTTAATTTGAAAGTTAAAATTATCTGACCATTGTCTAGTCACATATAGCTCTACATGTAAAACAGCAAACATAAGGGGTTAGAAAGAAAAAAATTATAAATGTTGTTATGCTATATATGTGAGGTTTATTTCCGTATTTACTGATTTAGAAGTTAAATATGATCGAATTTCAATATGTCCTACTAAACATAGAAAAAAATTACCATGAACTTAAAAAAGTACAACTTCTATGGCATACAATTTTACATGAGAAGCCTCATAAAAAATAAAAAAAATGGTGGCAATAAGTAAACGAATACATTTTTTTTGAAAAACAATTTCTAGTAATATTACATTCTTTATCTATGATATATACTTTACCATCAATTATTCGTAATCGATGGTAAATTTTAAGATAAGTTTTGTTTTAAGATACTCATTTTGTGGTGTTTTTAATACAAATTCCAATTTCCAGTCTTTGTTTTAACCTAAAGGATCCCTAGTGGCATAGGCGGCGAGAGTAGGCCCAGAAGCGCGCAGAAGGATTAAGAAACCAGGTAAAATCCTTCTGCGAGTCATTGACTACCGTAAATCATTGATTTCTAGCGAATTTTTGCTCAAAATTGATGGAAATTTACACATTTAGATGGACGATTTCTTCTAAAGTAAGGATTCTTATCGGGAGCTTGACATCTCGTTTGAAAGCTGTAAATGCATTCCTTATTAATCCATTATATGTATTATTCAAGGAATTATTTAAGTACAAAGGATTTGGCCGACTTTTGGGCCTCCTCCCGCCTCCTATACTTCCAAAGGTCCGTTTAGGTCAAAACAAAGACTGGAAATGAAATTTGCATTAAAAACACCAGCGAATCATTATTTTTTAATTTACAAAATGAGTATCCTTCTAGGCTTAAATTGAAGTTGAACTTGGAAAATGGGTCAAAAAAGCTAAAAAAGTAGGGTCCGATGTATCAAAAAACCGTCGGACTCTCGAAAAAAAATAATTATAGATTTGAAATCAGCATGCAAAACTGAATAACTTTTATTATACTTATACTCCTTAGGATTTTTGACTGTTGACCAGTGTAATTAATATTCCGATTCCTCTTCCCTGGCTTATAGTTATTTGAAACTCGTATTCTATAAGCTGTCCTTTCAATCTGTGAAATATAACAGTAAGAGCCACTGACTTCATGAACCATTGTAACGATTGATCATCTGTCCTCATTTCAAATTTTCTACCCATTAAAAAGTACTTTCAAGTGTTCTACAAATACAGTTTTTGCTAACAACTCATTTTGTTTTGTGGAATAATTTCTCTCTGAGCGATTAGGAAACTTATTTCTGAACACGATTGATTATTCTTTAACATAATGATCTACTAGTGTTAACACAACTCCAATAGGAAAAATTAGAAGCATCCATTTCCAAGATAAATTCTTTTGAATAGTTAAGAGTATGCAACTAATACAGGCTTTATTTGTAATTTTTCCTCCAACTCTCTCAATGCTTTTTATTGTTGTTCAACCCATTGGCATTCTATATCTTTGCCATTGATTCGGATAATTTTGCAAACGATGGTATGAATTTCCAATAATAAAAGTTCTAGCCTAATTAGGCTTGGAGATCCTTTTTATAAACAAAAATACTTATAGCATTGTCGAATAGCTTCAATTAACTTATCAACCGGAGCAACATGCCCTCTCCCCCTATTTCATACCATAACTAATTAGTCATAGACGTACATAAGCTAATTTTGTCGATTTAACACTGAACTTGGTCCCCTCAATCTATAGCAAAAGCTTAACAAATCTACCACGTGCGGTATAATTGCTAGGATGATATTGTCATGAAAGAATGAGAGGAGTAATCACCAGTTTATTTGTGAAACATACAATTTACTTGAAATTTGTTCATAACTTTTTTTAATAAGAAATGGTGGTCTAGTTATAACTAAGAAAATACTACTATGAGGTATTATATTATTATTTAGGAATATATATAAGAAACTAAAGACAAGAAATTTTTAATTTATATGGAATAACCCATATGTGACTTATTTTTGAAAAAGTTTCTGTGTTCACAGATTTATCTTAATAGATCTTACGAAGAAAACCGTTCTTATTTTATTATAATCAAAATATAATCCAGAAGTAGCAAGCTTAGTAAAATAATAACACTATCAAGACTTTTAAACGACATGAGAAAAGTGAAGAGGGTATTAAGTGAATTTCTTTCCAGTTTTGATAACTGTTGTTGTTTTGTTTTTCGGTGTTTTTGTGACTTTCTGCGTGCGGTATTTAGTTTGTTTCTTTATTTTTTTTAGCAATCTAAAGACACCACAAATTATATCACTAATTGAAGATGTTTTGGTATCTTTTTTAGGATCCAGTGTTTCTTCAATAATTAATTTTGAACATAATATTATTAATGTAAAATTGATTTTTTATTTAACTAAAACCTTCTTGGGATATTTTACCATGTGTATTATTTTTTGTTTTGTTTTGTTTGTGTGTGTGTATGTTTAATATCTGTTACATTTTATTACAATGGTGTTCTTCATGATATTCGGACAAACCATGTTGAATAATTTTAAAGAATAATGCTTATTTATTGATTAACTAAATTCTCCTTCTTGTTGTTACAATATACCTTTTTAATTTTCTTATTATGAAATAAGGAGCCATGTGAAAAGAGAAATAAGTTAAAAGTGCAAAGGTTGTCTGGAGTGAAATGTAAATGCATTCATGTTTCATTTATTTTTTAAACAATTATTAATATTCAAAATTGAGTTATAAATTATGCAAATATGAACCAACTAAAGTTAGTTGTCAGTAAACTTTGATATTTTTAATATGAGGTTTATTATGATAATGAAAGTTAGAATGTAGTAGTTCCTAAAAATATGCTTTCTTAAAAACTTGCCTTCTGTAGTAAAATATGAGCTTGTAAATGGTAAAAAAAAATATACAAAAAATGAATAATCATTTAATCTATATATTTGATACTACACCATAAGCTGACTTATAG
Source organism: Lepeophtheirus nordmannii (assembly GCA_963680855.1). NCBI lineage: Eukaryota > Metazoa > Arthropoda > Copepoda > Siphonostomatoida > Caligidae > Lepeophtheirus > Lepeophtheirus nordmannii. The sequence continues at coordinate 7,316,315 of OY804526.1, read as the reverse complement.
AGATCTTTTAACAACCTATAGAAAAATTACTAGTACAACATTATGTAATATTTTATTTTTGGAGAAAACAAACTAAAGTTGCCAATTTTACCCTTTGATTTTTAAAGCTAATGTAAATAATATAGTTTCAAATTTCTTTATCACTCTTCTTCTACCAAGGATGGACTATCAATAGTGATGTGAAGAAGATCGAAATACAGGTGAGCGTTAAAACTACACCTGAGATGATGTCATAAGAAATATGGTAACTCTGAGAAACAACATATCTGCTGACAGAGATAACTAAAGTGCTCCTTCCTGGTCATAACGTTTGAATTTTCAAAATAGGAAAGAATAATTAATAAAAGCACAAGTATTTTTTGCCACCATATACATATTAATTTATTAACCTTAACTTTATTTTTTTGTCCATAATTATTTTCTCTGAAACATGAAAGTTATGACTTTGGAGCATATTTTCATAACTTTTAACGAAGCAATCATTACAAAAATGAAATAAAAGATGAGTTCAATTGGTATAAAAAAGTTTTACCTCAGAAAATGGAACTTTGTTTATAATATTTCAAATGAAATATGTCTTATCTTATCTTATAGACATAAAAATAGCTAAAAACATATAAGTCGATTTTTTTCTTTTTTTTTCTTTCCTTATGTTAGTTTTATGGTCTAGTACCACAAATGTACCCATATTACAAACCAAAGAAGAAGAAAACGTAGGATGTTACCTGAAAGAAACATAATTTGAATTTAGACCCTATCCTGAATTAGCACTTTTCTTAAGGAAAAACTAGTAATTAGATGGTTTAAGAAGTATTTAAACTTTTTTGAGATATGCTTATTCTTATTTCTGTAATTAAATTCAAATCATAATTATTCAAAAGTTTTACATCCTCCTAATATAATATTGATCAAAAATGGATTAACATCAAAGAAAATCCTAAAAAAAACCTTGCCCAATATCACTTTTTAAGAAAATATGGTCTTTTGAAAAATAATACTCCATTTCTCATTTCTTAATTTCATAATTCAACATAAGTTCAACATGAATGAAACCATCACCTAATCTTATATTGAAAGATCATATAATGAAACGAGGTATTTTATATAATATACATATTCTTGTACATAAAAGAATCGATATCAATAACTAATTTCAAAGGACACATTTATCAGCTTAAGTAATAACTTCAATTATTTTTTTTTAGTATTTTCATTAGGAAACCCTTAAAAGAAGGTTAAATTGAGTTTTTAAGTTAAAAATACGCAGTGAGTATATTTTTATTAACTCATAAATAATTTTTGAGGATATTAAGCATGACCTCAAAATGGAATGATTGTTTCCATTACCCACGTAGTATTGTTATTATATAATTGCAACGACAAAATATTATTGATATATAACCGTACAAATGTCATATTAAATTGCCAATAAGAATTTTTTATCGAAAATGATGTTTTTCATCACAATGGGTTGCATAACTTAGCTGGTGCTCCTCTAAATGTAATAGAACTTATTGATTATAATTTATTATATTATGTCTCTATTTGTAAATATGAAGGAGAATAGCAGCTTGTAGATTACTAAAACGTTATGACAGCTGAAACTGCTTCCTTTTCAAACATTCATCAAATTGTAAGGTTATAAGGCTGATTTTCTCATTTTTTTTACATACCGAAAGTGCATATTATTTACAATCCTAGGTAAGAGGATAGCTGATATAGTAAAACACCATAACAGCTGATGTTGCTCTCCTACCAAGCATTCATCAAATTGTCAGGGTTACTCAATCAGTTTTCGAATCCTATTTTTTTATTTATTTTTTATTTTTTTTATTTTACATACTAGCAGAGCTTATGATTAACAGCTTTATTTGGAGTTGTAAATTTAATACATTTGCTTGTGGGTGAAATTTGTAGTGTTAACTATTTGAGCAACATTTTTTATTTAGCGAAGTTACTATCATTATTTCTTAAGTCTTGAAGGTATTATAGTAATATTCACCCGTGGAACCATACATTCAATATTGAGAAGGAGGAAAATTATTACTTTTAAATAGAATGCCTAACCGATATTTGATATTTTGAGGGGAAGGTTTGTAATGGAACACAAATGTTTGGCGTTACGACGAGGATTCTAAGTTAGTGAAATGCCCTGTTTGTGATTTTAAGACGAAAGCTTTGAAAAATTCCTCATTGTCCAATACATTAAAAGTCGCAGTCACATGAGTAATATGGAACTTTATTCCAGGAATACAGTTTAAAACAATCCTGAGACTTCTAGTTTCATCTTAATCACTTCCAGACACTTACTTTTTAAGGGCTTAAGTGTAATATCATGGCATAGATTTTCAACAATATTTATACTTGTGAGTGGCGACATTGTCTCTTCCAATACTTTTATAGATACTTGGACCTGATTCAAATTCTGTTGAATAAACTGTATTTCTTGTTAAAGAGACAACTCTTTAAAAACATTTTTGAACTCTATGGATTGTATCACTGCTATTACCTATACCCTTAACAAACTCTTAAACAGAATTGAAGTGCTTTGCATAGTAATCTACAGCTTTAAACCAAGTTTCCTTAGGGTTGCACTTACCCTTTATGAGGGTAATTTGATTTGAAGCAATTAGCCTTCGTTTTCGATCATCTGAATTCAAGAACAATTTCTTTACTTAAGAAGTGAGAGTGTTGATTATTTGGAAGGAATCAGGGTAGAGCATTGCTATCCTGATCAGAGCATGAGCGAAGCAAATAACATAAGTTATCATAGGATAATGTGGTTCAAGGTTTTTGGTTACTTGAATATAATAACCTGCTCCATCAGTAATTAAGATCTTCGGCCTATCACGCCTGAAATCGGAATCAAAAACTTTTGTTGATACTTGTGATTGCCACACTCCTAATAGTTGTGTTGTCAGCCTTCCTAATATCCTCCAAATTAATTATCCTGGAAACCTTGTTGTAACTCCAAATATTTTCAACTCCATAGTCAGTGATCAATGATTTCATGTTCAATCGATTAGACATTTTGTTCTTTATTTATAACATTATTTAATATTATTACGTAATTAAATTTATCCATTTGAATATACGTTTTCCCCCTATATTCTTATAATTTGAAGTTATAACTGATGAAGAGTTCCCATACATTATTTGGCATCCTTGACAACTTTCTTTGAGTTGAAAGTATTCTGTCCTAAGTTCAGTTTCTACAAATATTGTTTATATAATGTTTGCATATATATTTTGAAGAATGTTTGGGAGAAGAGATGCTTAAGGTGGGTTCACTGAAGTACTTACGCACGATTTCTTTCGCATTTTCCCTCTCTTTTTAGTTTTATTATTTCTATGGTAATATAAAATGCAATTGCTCCTACTATTTGTCGAGGACATTTTAACAAATCCTTTCCTTTTTCACTAATTTCTTGCATTTTGTTTTGATTTCTCTTCCTTTCAGCAAAGAGGAGTAAAAAAGTATGGAAATTAGAAAAAAGAAAGAGTGCACAAGAAATTGGAACGGTTTTTCATGACTTACTCCCGAGTTCAAACCACTGACTATTTAAATTACAACGTAAACTAGGAAAATTTTCTCTTTTCCTTTTGAAGGAATGGCATTGAGATTTTTAGAGAGGGAGTGGAAGGAAAAAAAACCCACAAATTCATATCGATAATAATTTTGTAAACCTTTAAGATTTACAGCTTTATACATTTTGAATTTTTATAGGAGAATAATTGTCTCTTTAGAAAACTAAATTTTTCTGGTCGACCTAGGAGAAGTTGTCGTTATTTCGAATAATTGTGTACTAATGTCTTCATATAAAGACAGTATAATGACGACTGTTATATAATTCTATATTAATTACAAAATAGAATTCACTCGGAAAAACATTTGATTATTATTATATGTATATTAAGATTAAAAAATAAAAATTAAATAAGGAATACTTAAAGTCACAAAACAAATATGAATTAAAAAAATTATATGTCAAAATGAGGATATCAAGATTAATATCAACAATTAACAAGTGTTTTTCAAGACATAGGTTTTCAAAATAGGGTATGAAACATGATACTACAACCCTCAATTTCTGCTAAATGTATGTATAAATGACACTTGTTCTTGATATTTAGTGAAGCAACTGAAGAAGAAGACTCAGTTTCATAAAGGTAAGACGTTGCAAATGGAAAGATGTCCATATTCCTTTATTCCAATTGTGGATACTTCAACTCAGTCAGAATTCATTTAGTATTGGATATGTGATATCAGTATTATCAATGAAACGATCAACTTGTTCTCCTCGAAGGAACTAAAAATTTATGATTTTGTTGACATCACACTCAAATATATTTATAAGTTCACTCCTGAATAATGAGAAAAAACGAAGTATTTTTATCCATGTTTTATCCATCATTTCATTTATTAAATTCGCTCGAAATCAATGAGTCACGGTAGAGCTACTTAAGTAGTAGCGAGAAGAGAGATTTCAGCTGGTTTTTTAATTCTTTACATTCAGGTAGATGTTTTCCTCTCAGTAATAAAGGAAAAATGATAACAGCATTGGAAAACAAAGAGTACTGTTCGAAGAGACTACTCCACAAAATCTCGCACGCGGCATTTTGCATATTATTTAGATTCCTAAAAGTAAATATGTCTGCGCTCCCGCCAGACAAATCGCCTGACCTATCTGGTCAGATCAGCACGGGGTAGAAAGAGGAAGAAAAGGAGGTAAAAAATTAACATAGATTGTCTTATTCAAACAAGGCAAAATTTGGGTAAAAGAATGATGTTATAAATTTGAACCCAGTATGGGAAAAAATATACCTAGATTGGAAAGATAACTCCAATAAAAGTTTCAAAGGTTTTCAACCTAAATTGAAACATTACATGAAGATTTTTGAATGTTTGGATATTAAGCCAGAAGAAATACAATGAATGTAAAAGTAAAGCTTGGTTCATTGTACTTACCTCCCGGAGTCCTATGAATGTCCTAATGAAATTTGAAAATATAGAGTCATATTTTCAGATTGAGGAAAACATATTCTGTAATATAAGGGGTCTTGAAAACTTCAGGAAATTACAAAGGCCGATTGAAGTTACAATAAACAATGATTCAGAAGTAGAACCCTCTTCATTAAAAGAAATTATAAACAGTTTTGGAGAAATTGAAGATATACCCCTCACGTTTCAATCCGAAAACCAAGAACAAATGGCTCACTCGAATACCTTCCAAACTATAATGTAAGGTCAATTGAAGTTGAAAATTAAGCCAAGAATGAAAATCCCTTTAGTTATACCAGTAATGGGGAGAAAAGTTGAATTGACCTCCGAAATGCAAAGAACTCAATGCTTCAAATGCCTAAAATTTGACCATCTTAAGTCTGGATATTCATCCCCAATGAGGGCAAAATACTTAGAATTTGAAAATTATTTTCGAATGGAGTTCGGTCTACCTCTGAGAGTCAAAGGCCTAAAAGAAACAGTCATCACAGAAGAAGCTATCCGCCAGGAGGAGTCGGAAGAGGAAGATGGGAAGAAGGGATTACAAAGTCATGCTAAAGGTAGTTCGGGGGAAAATGCTAAATCGGAGAAAGACATCGATGGAATTATTGCAGGGGTTGGAAATACTAAGCAATTTAGATTAAGAGATGAATGGAAAGAAGTTTTGAGGAGGAGACCCAAGTCGTCTCAAAAAGAAAAAAAACATCAAAGCGAATTTTGAAAAGTCCTGAAGAAGAAAAGACGAAACGCCACCGCGAACAAGTCGACAAAACTTTAGGTGAAGAAAACCCTGCTGAATAGAGTAAATTTACAAGATTTCAAAGGGACGTCTCTCATTTTATGGCCTATGAACGTTAAAATAATTTCGGCAAATGTCAATTCCATGGCTGATCAAAATAAAAGTAGAAAAGTTATACGAAACTGTTTAACTTTTAACCCTGATATACCCTCATTGTGTGATACAAGGGTAGTTGAAGGTAGTTTAACAACAGAGTTTAAACTTGAGTTTAATTTTAAGAAGAACAATTTATTATGGAGCTAAAATTAATCTTAGCTAATGTTAACTCCATTTCGGATGAGGGTAAAAGGAAAAAAGTAGTTGAACACTTTATGTCCTTTAAACCTGACATATTATCTATTTGTGACACTAGACTGAAGGAAGGGAATTTAAAACACTGCAATCAGGACGGTTATGTTGTTCTATTTGTTTTTTCAGTGCGAAAATTGGCTAAACATCTTTCAAGGGGTATTTTGCTTTTAATTAAAAGTGAATTAAAGCCAGGTATATCGCAAGGGATGTATGTGGTAGCTACTCTGTGATATCTATAAATTGGAATAATAAACATTTGAAGATTATATCAATTAATGGGCTTAACAAGGACGATTCAATATTTTATAAATCCGTTTATACCAAATTTTTGTCAGAAAGCTTTTTAAATGAAGAAGACGTGATTTTAATGGGAGATTTTAATGTAGCTTTAGACCAAAAAAGAGACACATTACAAAAATGTTAACAACATGAAGGCAAAAAAAGAATTAGAAAACATATTAGTTAAATGCAACCTGCTGGATGCAGCTACCAAATTTAATAAAAACCCAAAACATACTTTTTACATGAAAAATGGGAATAATTTAATGAAAAGTTCTCGATAGATTATTTTTTTTGTCTCCGAGGCTCTATTTTCGAGTATATTTGACTACCAAACCCTTCCTGTCTGGATGCCTGACCATAACGCTATTATGCTAACACTAAACTGACCCGCCAAAAGATTTAAGAAAGAATGGAAATTGGAAATTAAATATAACTCTACTAGATGAAGATACTACTCATACTAAAATTGGAAAAATCATAAAAGAAATTATTTTGAAGTTAGAAAATAAAAAGATAAAATCTCCATCTCATGAACTTAAATTTGTGTTAGATTGCTCCAGAAGGGAATATATCAAGCTGGGTAATTTGTTGAGCAAAAAAAGAAAAGATGAATATGATCAACTCATCAAGGCTGAAGAGTTGGGTAGAAATGACTTTATTCGTGATGAAAAATTTACAATATATTCGTCAAAACTATTTGCAGGGTTATTTGATCAGAACTGGGCTCAATTACCTCCCAAAAGAGCAAGTCCTTTTCGAGAGAGTTAAAAAAATTGAACGTAGTAGAAGGGGGTAGAAAGGATGTGAAAAGTCTTTTTGATGAGGTTGGAAGGTTAGAAGTAAATACCATAAAAGTGAATAAAAAGATTAGGGATTATTGCAAAAAATTATATGATTGTAGAGAATGTAATGAAAGCATGAAATGTATTCTCAACTCAGCAGATTTTGTTAGTAAAATTGAAAAAAACGGTTTCGATAATGTCAAAAAAATTAGAGATTCTTATAAGGACAAATTAGAGAAAGATGTTACCAGTTTAGAAATAACGGACTATATCAATCAGTACAACAAAAAGTACAAGTCTCCAGGTCCAGATGGATTCCTGATGGAATACTACAAGAAATATGTAGAGCCTTTTTGTCCCCTCTTTTGGAAAAAGTGTACAACGAAGCGAATGACAGAAGGTTTTTTCGAGTTGCATATTTCAATTGGGAAACTAATCCTTATTCCAAAGGATGGGAAGGATCCAAGAATGGTGGAGAATCTTCGACCTTTAACAATGCTAAACACATCGTTACAAAACCCATAGTGGTATCTTAGCAAAAAGACTTAAACATTTGTTGCTGGGAATCCTTCATGTATCGCAAAAGGGATTTGTTCCTGGTAGGGCCATGGAAGATGTGGGCAAGGGTATTAAAGATTCGATAGCTGAAGCAAAAAAGCTTCATTCTAACATAGCTATGATGGCAATTGATTTCAAGAAGTCATTCGACACTATATCCCATCAATGGGTTTTAAATGTTAGATGGCAAGTGGTTTGGGGGACAAATTTGTACGAATGGTTGCAGCTAGTCTTTGTGACCTCTCCATTTATCACGAGAGAGTAGATTGTACATTCCAAGTGAAAAGAGGATATCGTCAAGGGAATCCTCTTTCTCCGGCACTTTTTGCTATTTCTTTAAATCCTTTGTTAGAAGAAATAAATGCATGCAATTATAGTAAGGGTATAAAAGGATGTGGGATGGTGAATATTACAGAGGTCTTTGCAGATGATTTATTCAGGCAATCAGAACGATATACACAGAGCTTTTATACAAACAATAAATATTTTAGAAAACAGAGGGAAGGATTTGGGATTGCTTATCAATTTTTAAATAACAACCATTTTGGCAGATTTTAAAATTTTATTTGATATAAATGACATACAAGTGATTAATAGGATGACAATTCTTGGGACGTTTACATACTTAGATGACAGCGATTTTTCAGTAAATGAAAAAATGATTCAGCAAAAAATTAGAAAAGCAACTGGATTGTAAGAAAAAAATTTAAAAAGGAATATTGCAGTAAGAATTCAAATTTGAAATACTTTGATTATACTGAAGACAACACACATTTTAAAACTGACACCTCTATCAGATGCATTATGTAAAAAATTGACGAAATATGTGAAAAGTTTCTATTTCCTGAAGGACGTATTAAGATTATTTCATGGAAACGCGTTAATGTGCCTAAAAAGTTTGGTGGGCATAGTCTTTTGACCTTTATAGAATTTTGGAGGATAATACTATTTAAGTGATTTAGGCGCCTTTTTGAAAAGGGGACAGTTTGGTCGGAAATATTAGAGCATAAGTTTGTAGAAATCAACGGAATAGCGTTAGATGAGGAGAAAGTTATAGGACCCCTTATGATTCACAAGGTATCACGGGAAATAAGCACCTTCTGGAGGGCAAATAATGAAGTCTTTAAAAGAATAGCAGAGAAAGTAATAGAAAAAATGGAATGGCAGGAACCAGTAATGGAAAATGAAAGACTTTCGTTTCTATCGGACACTTCAATCAAAAGAAAACTAACATTCTTGGGTGAGATTTTTAATAAGGAAAATGATTTTACTCAGAATGAAATTTTGGAAAGAAAGAGAGTTTTAAATAATGTGGATTTTAAGAATAGAGAAGTCAGCCCGAGAGATAGCTTTTACAACTATTTGAAAATAATGGAAAATAGTAGGCTCAGAAACATGCTAATTGATAAGAATTCTAAAAATCATTTTTTAAGGCAAATAAAAAGAAAGATACAAGATTTAGGATTGATTGGCTCAGTTCAAGTTATAATTGGAGGACTAAGTTCAAACAAACTTCTTGATTACAATCTATTTTGGTTTAAGTACAGAATGGTTAACAATACTCTGTCCTTGGGTTGTATACACGGAAGATCAAGTGAGGAGAGAATTTGTTTCTTTTGTAGAAACTCGAGGGAAACGTCGAAACATTTTTTGTTGGAGGGTTCACAAATAGTTAATGTATTGGATATGTTAAAGGTATTTTTTTATCAAAACTTTAAATTACGACTCAGATTAAAAGATTTTACTTATTTTTATATCGGCCAAAATCAAAATGAAGTCAATTTTATTACTACGAAAGTTCAATTTTATATTTATAAATTTAGAAGTACAAGAACACCCATGCCTGATAACTTTGCTTATATTTTAAATAAAATTGTTAAGAGTTTATAAGATTTTTTTAATTAAAATTTATATTGTTTATAAAATCAAAAAGCTGATTAATTGGATGAAATATAGCTGTGCAATAGTACAAAAAAATAATAATAATAATTTTTTCATTTCTTTGAAAATTTTTATAATATATATATGTATAAGCATAATTATACTTAAATTACTTCGAAAAGAATTAAGTTCAGTTCTTACTCCTATGGACTCTCCTTCAAGTTATTGGGATACATCTACCCTTAGTTTCAATGACGATATTGAATGTTTTAACCTTTGACTTTGTTTTAATCACAATCTTCTAAAGTCTTGATATCGTCTTGGTGTTAGATATGCTGATTTTGAATACACAACACTATTGTTATTATATGTATTTTCAACAAGTAATATTAATAGACAAATGAAATGATATAATTAGTGTATTTATAGTAACAAATGACTAGTGCTAACATGGATCTAAATAAAATAATGCTCTAAGAAAAAATTGTCAATTATACTACCTGCTTATGCAAATTTCAGCTTGTATAAATTTTATGTATTTAAGTATAAATTGTGATTAGCTACCTTATTAATTTGGATATAAATATGATTAATGTATGAATTTGATGTTATATATTGATATACTATACTTCCAACAATCCTAGTTCAAAAATCTATAGTGTGGTAAAGTCCATGTTTTATATCTCCCCCAGGCATTGAAACAAGGGCAATCCAAATTCATGAATGTTTTTTTTTCTTTAAAAAAAAGTTATCCCCAGGCTCCCAGGAGTCAAACTTTACCTCTTTCGATATGTTAATTATAATTATTTCGATGCATATATTTTTGTTAAAGTCTTTTGTATTTTATATTACGACTAGAACTGTCGAAAAAGAGGGATTCCCAGTGTGTAAAAAAAAAAAATCGCCCTCTTGATAATGTCAAAAACGGTATCGTGACTAATAATGTGAAAATTGATGGAATCCCAATGAGTGTACATTTTTTTTTAAAAAGTGTATGTGGGTTCCTAGCAAAACATTTGGTTTTTTTAATAATTGTTGTTCCCTATTTGAAGACTCAAATTTCATCCGCAAACGAGGGGCATTATAAATCTCTCTGTTAGTAGATATTTTGTCACTCATGTAAACATATTTTTTATGACATTAATTAAGATTGAATACTGACCTGAATTCCAGTAATGTTTAAAAGGTCTAATTATGTTCCATTTTCGGGCAAAAAGAAAAAAATCACATTACTGTTGTCTCTTGAAATACTTTTAAAAGTACTATTTGTAAAATTTCAGTCCTATCACGCCATTTTTGGCATGTTAATGCTATTTTAAAGATGAAAAAACGAGAATTCTTGGGTCAAAATTGAATATATTCAGGCGTCTTTTAATCTCATTTTTGATGATATTGGCCAATTGGTGACATCATGTTATTTTATTAGTATTCACATATACAAATAATCTAAAGAAAACTGTAGCATATCTTGACTTAAAAAATTTAAGGGTTCTAATAAGCGGTTAAATTTATATTGCTTAAATGACGTTATATATGATATTTTCAGTAGTGTTTTTTTTTCTGCTCACTAGATTTTAGCAATTTTCATATCTATAATGATAATCAGGAGAAACAGAATGTCTACCGATAACGTTTGAACCTTAGAAACAGTAGGCAATAATCTGTTTGTCTTTTAAAAAAATTAAAAATACATTGCAAGTTACCAAGTGACAAATTTATAGATTAATTTATGCTCTCTCGGAATCCTTGTTTTTGAAAGCCTAATTATGCTTTTTATTTTTATAATATTAATAATCTCATATTTTGAACTAGGATTGTTGGAAGAAGATCATAACGAATTTGATTGTGAAGCTACTCTCAAAGTCAAGAATTTCTACAAATCTTGTATGAATATCTGTAGGTGTGAAAGCATACACTTAACATTTAAAAACCTTTCATGAATTCAATAATTATATTTGTACATGCGGTGGTCTATAGCTCAAATAGAACGCATTAGTGATACACCCCTCGTGCAGGCTATTAACGGTCTTGGTGGTTGGCCTGTAGTGGATCCCAATTGGAGCTCTCATAATTGGACTGTAGAAAAAGTTATTGGTATACTGAAGAAAAACTTTACACTTGGAGTATTCATAGAAGAATGGGTTGGTCCAGACGATCGCAACTCGTCTGCACATATTATACAAGTAAGGCATATCGATTCTTTTTTAATTTTTTTCAAATATAATTTCAGATCGATCAAATGACGTTTGGACTACCGAGTCGAGATTATTTCCTTCTTGAAGAATCAGATAGAGATTTAAAGGCATATCACATTTATATGACAGAAGTAGGATCTCTGCTTGGAGCTAATAAATCTTATGCGTATGAACAGTTTCAAATGGTCATCAAGTTCGAAAAGTCTATTGCTAATGTAGGTAGGACATTTCTTATATAAGAACTATACTTCCATTTTTTATAATTAATTAACCTTGCTTCCCAACTAATGAATCAAAAATACTATAAAACGGTTGCTGTTGCTCAAATTACTCCTAGAGTTTTCGAGAAATCGGATCCTTTTTAGCTTTTTTGGCTCATTTTCCAATTTCAACTTCAATTTGAGCCTAGAAGGATACAAATTTTGTATATTAAAAAATGTTAATTCGCTAGTGTATTTAATGCAAACTCCATTAGGAATCTAAATAATATGCAAAATGCCGCGTGCGAGATTTTGTGGAGTAGTCTCTTCGAACAGTACTCTTTGTTTTCCAATGCTGTTATCATTTTTCCTTTATTACTGAGAGGAAAACATCTACCTGAATGTAAAGAATTAAAAAACCAGCTGAAATCTCTCTTCTCGCTACTACTTAAGTAGCTCTACCGTGACTCATTGATTTCGAGCGAATTTAATAAATGAAATGATGGATAAAACATGGATAAAAATACTTCGTTTTTTCTCATTATTCAGGAGTGAACTTATAAATATATTTGAGTGTGATGTCAACAAAATCATAAATTTTTAGTTCCTTCGAGGAGAACAAGTTGATCGTTTCATTGATAATACTGATATCACATATCCAATACTAAATGAATTCTGACTGAGTTGAAGTATCCACAATTGGAATAAAGGAATATGGACATCTTTCCATTTGCAACGTCTTACCTTTATGAAACTGAGTCTTTTTCTTCAGTTGCTTCACTAAATATCAAGAACAAGTGTCATTTATACATACATTTAGCAGAAATTGAGGGTTGTAGTATCATGTTTCATACCCTATTTTGAAAACCTATGTCTTGAAAAACACTTGTTAATTGTTGATATTAATCTTGATATCCTCATTTTGACATATAATTTTTTTAATTCATATTTGTTTTGTGACTTTAAGTATTCCTTATTTAATTTTTATTTTTTAATCTTAATATACATATAATAATAATCAAATGTTTTTCCGAGTGAATTCTATTTTGTAATTAATATAGAATTATATAACAGTCGTCATTATACTGTCTTTATATGAAGACATTAGTACACAATTATTCGAAATAACGACAACTTCTCCTAGGTCGACCAGAAAAATTTAGTTTTCTAAAGAGACAATTATTCTCCTATAAAAATTCAAAATGTATAAAGCTGTAAATCTTAAAGGTTTACAAAATTATTATCGATATGAATTTGTGGGTTTTTTTTCCTTCCACTCCCTCTCTAAAAATCTCAATGCCATTCCTTCAAAAGGAAAAGAGAAAATTTTCCTAGTTTACGTTGTAATTTAAATAGTCAGTGGTTTGAACTCGGGAGTAAGTCATGAAAAACCGTTCCAATTTCTTGTGCACTCTTTCTTTTTTCTAATTTCCATACTTTTTTACTCCTCTTTGCTGAAAGGAAGAGAAATCAAAACAAAATGCAAGAAATTAGTGAAAAAGGAAAGGATTTGTTAAAATGTCCTCGACAAATAGTAGGAGCAATTGCATTTTATATTACCATAGAAATAATAAAACTAAAAAGAGAGGGAAAATGCGAAAGAAATCGTGCGTAAGTACTTCAGTGAACCCACCTTAAGCATCTCTTCTCCCAAACATTCTTCAAAATATATATGCAAACATTATATAAACAATATTTGTAGAAACTGAACTTAGGACAGAATACTTTCAACTCAAAGAAAGTTGTCAAGGATGCCAAATAATGTATGGGAACTCTTCATCAGTTATAACTTCAAATTATAAGAATATAGGGGGAAAACGTATATTCAAATGGATAAATTTAATTACGTAATAATATTAAATAATGTTATAAATAAAGAACAAAATGTCTAATCGATTGAACATGAAATCATTGATCACTGACTATGGAGTTGAAAATATTTGGAGTTACAACAAGGTTTCCAGGATAATTAATTTGGAGGATATTAGGAAGGCTGACAACACAACTATTAGGAGTGTGGCAATCACAAGTATCAACAAAAGTTTTTGATTCCGATTTCAGGCGTGATAGGCCGAAGATCTTAATTACTGATGGAGCAGGTTATTATATTCAAGTAACCAAAAACCTTGAACCACATTATCCTATGATAACTTATGTTATTTGCTTCGCTCATGCTCTGATCAGGATAGCAATGCTCTACCCTGATTCCTTCCAAATAATCAACACTCTCACTTCTTAAGTAAAGAAATTGTTCTTGAATTCAGATGATCGAAAACGAAGGCTAATTGCTTCAAATCAAATTACCCTCATAAAGGGTAAGTGCAACCCTAAGGAAACTTGGTTTAAAGCTGTAGATTACTATGCAAAGCACTTCAATTCTGTTTAAGAGTTTGTTAAGGGTATAGGTAATAGCAGTGATACAATCCATAGAGTTCAAAAATGTTTTTAAAGAGTTGTCTCTTTAACAAGAAATACAGTTTATTCAACAGAATTTGAATCAGGTCCAAGTATCTATAAAAGTATTGGAAGAGACAATGTCGCCACTCACAAGTATAAATATTGTTGAAAATCTATGCCATGATATTACACTTAAGCCCTTAAAAAGTAAGTGTCTGGAAGTGATTAAGATGAAACTAGAAGTCTCAGGATTGTTTTAAACTGTATTCCTGGAATAAAGTTCCATATTACTCATGTGACTGCGACTTTTAATGTATTGGACAATGAGGAATTTTTCAAAGCTTTCGTCTTAAAATCACAAACAGGGCATTTCACTAACTTAGAATCCTCGTCGTAACGCCAAACATTTGTGTTCCATTACAAACCTTCCCCTCAAAATATCAAATATCGGTTAGGCATTCTATTTAAAAGTAATAATTTTCCTCCTTCTCAATATTGAATGTATGGTTCCACGGGTGAATATTACTATAATACCTTCAAGACTTAAGAAATAATGATAGTAACTTCGCTAAATAAAAAATGTTGCTCAAATAGTTAACACTACAAATTTCACCCACAAGCAAATGTATTAAATTTACAACTCCAAATAAAGCTGTTAATCATAAGCTCTGCTAGTATGTAAAATAAAAAAAATAAAAAATAAATAAAAAAATAGGATTCGAAAACTGATTGAGTAACCCTGACAATTTGATGAATGCTTGGTAGGAGAGCAACATCAGCTGTTATGGTGTTTTACTATATCGGCTATCCTCTTACCTAGGATTGTAAATAATATGCACTTTCGGTATGTAAAAAAAATGAGAAAATCAGCCTTATAACCTTACAATTTGATGAATGTTTGAAAAGGAAGCAGTTTCAGCTGTCATAACGTTTTAGTAATCTACAAGCTGCTATTCTCCTTCATATTTACAAATAGAGACATAATATAATAAATTATAATCAATAAGTTCTATTACATTTAGAGGAGCACCAGCTAAGTTATGCAACCCATTGTGATGAAAAACATCATTTTCGATAAAAAATTCTTATTGGCAATTTAATATGACATTTGTACGGTTATATATCAATAATATTTTGTCGTTGCAATTATATAATAACAATACTACGTGGGTAATGGAAACAATCATTCCATTTTGAGGTCATGCTTAATATCCTCAAAAATTATTTATGAGTTAATAAAAATATACTCACTGCGTATTTTTAACTTAAAAACTCAATTTAACCTTCTTTTAAGGGTTTCCTAATGAAAATACTAAAAAAAAATAATTGAAGTTATTACTTAAGCTGATAAATGTGTCCTTTGAAATTAGTTATTGATATCGATTCTTTTATGTACAAGAATATGTATATTATATAAAATACCTCGTTTCATTATATGATCTTTCAATATAAGATTAGGTGATGGTTTCATTCATGTTGAACTTATGTTGAATTATGAAATTAAGAAATGAGAAATGGAGTATTATTTTTCAAAAGACCATATTTTCTTAAAAAGTGATATTGGGCAAGGTTTTTTTTAGGATTTTCTTTGATGTTAATCCATTTTTGATCAATATTATATTAGGAGGATGTAAAACTTTTGAATAATTATGATTTGAATTTAATTACAGAAATAAGAATAAGCATATCTCAAAAAAGTTTAAATACTTCTTAAACCATCTAATTACTAGTTTTTCCTTAAGAAAAGTGCTAATTCAGGATAGGGTCTAAATTCAAATTATGTTTCTTTCAGGTAACATCCTACGTTTTCTTCTTCTTTGGTTTGTAATATGGGTACATTTGTGGTACTAGACCATAAAACTAACATAAGGAAAGAAAAAAAAAGAAAAAAATCGACTTATATGTTTTTAGCTATTTTTATGTCTATAAGATAAGATAAGACATATTTCATTTGAAATATTATAAACAAAGTTCCATTTTCTGAGGTAAAACTTTTTTATACCAATTGAACTCATCTTTTATTTCATTTTTGTAATGATTGCTTCGTTAAAAGTTATGAAAATATGCTCCAAAGTCATAACTTTCATGTTTCAGAGAAAATAATTATGGACAAAAAAATAAAGTTAAGGTTAATAAATTAATATGTATATGGTGGCAAAAAATACTTGTGCTTTTATTAATTATTCTTTCCTATTTTGAAAATTCAAACGTTATGACCAGGAAGGAGCACTTTAGTTATCTCTGTCAGCAGATATGTTGTTTCTCAGAGTTACCATATTTCTTATGACATCATCTCAGGTGTAGTTTTAACGCTCACCTGTATTTCGATCTTCTTCACATCACTATTGATAGTCCATCCTTGGTAGAAGAAGAGTGATAAAGAAATTTGAAACTATATTATTTACATTAGCTTTAAAAATCAAAGGGTAAAATTGGCAACTTTAGTTTGTTTTCTCCAAAAATAAAATATTACATAATGTTGTACTAGTAATTTTTCTATAGGTTGTTAAAAGATCTCTATAAGTCAGCTTATGGTGTAGTATCAAATATATAGATTAAATGATTATTCATTTTTTGTATATTTTTTTTTACCATTTACAAGCTCATATTTTACTACAGAAGGCAAGTTTTTAAGAAAGCATATTTTTAGGAACTACTACATTCTAACTTTCATTATCATAATAAACCTCATATTAAAAATATCAAAGTTTACTGACAACTAACTTTAGTTGGTTCATATTTGCATAATTTATAACTCAATTTTGAATATTAATAATTGTTTAAAAAATAAATGAAACATGAATGCATTTACATTTCACTCCAGACAACCTTTGCACTTTTAACTTATTTCTCTTTTCACATGGCTCCTTATTTCATAATAAGAAAATTAAAAAGGTATATTGTAACAACAAGAAGGAGAATTTAGTTAATCAATAAATAAGCATTATTCTTTAAAATTATTCAACATGGTTTGTCCGAATATCATGAAGAACACCATTGTAATAAAATGTAACAGATATTAAACATACACACACACAAACAAAACAAAACAAAAAATAATACACATGGTAAAATATCCCAAGAAGGTTTTAGTTAAATAAAAAATCAATTTTACATTAATAATATTATGTTCAAAATTAATTATTGAAGAAACACTGGATCCTAAAAAAGATACCAAAACATCTTCAATTAGTGATATAATTTGTGGTGTCTTTAGATTGCTAAAAAAAATAAAGAAACAAACTAAATACCGCACGCAGAAAGTCACAAAAACACCGAAAAACAAAACAACAACAGTTATCAAAACTGGAAAGAAATTCACTTAATACCCTCTTCACTTTTCTCATGTCGTTTAAAAGTCTTGATAGTGTTATTATTTTACTAAGCTTGCTACTTCTGGATTATATTTTGATTATAATAAAATAAGAACGGTTTTCTTCGTAAGATCTATTAAGATAAATCTGTGAACACAGAAACTTTTTCAAAAATAAGTCACATATGGGTTATTCCATATAAATTAAAAATTTCTTGTCTTTAGTTTCTTATATATATTCCTAAATAATAATATAATACCTCATAGTAGTATTTTCTTAGTTATAACTAGACCACCATTTCTTATTAAAAAAAGTTATGAACAAATTTCAAGTAAATTGTATGTTTCACAAATAAACTGGTGATTACTCCTCTCATTCTTTCATGACAATATCATCCTAGCAATTATACCGCACGTGGTAGATTTGTTAAGCTTTTGCTATAGATTGAGGGGACCAAGTTCAGTGTTAAATCGACAAAATTAGCTTATGTACGTCTATGACTAATTAGTTATGGTATGAAATAGGGGGAGAGGGCATGTTGCTCCGGTTGATAAGTTAATTGAAGCTATTCGACAATGCTATAAGTATTTTTGTTTATAAAAAGGATCTCCAAGCCTAATTAGGCTAGAACTTTTATTATTGGAAATTCATACCATCGTTTGCAAAATTATCCGAATCAATGGCAAAGATATAGAATGCCAATGGGTTGAACAACAATAAAAAGCATTGAGAGAGTTGGAGGAAAAATTACAAATAAAGCCTGTATTAGTTGCATACTCTTAACTATTCAAAAGAATTTATCTTGGAAATGGATGCTTCTAATTTTTCCTATTGGAGTTGTGTTAACACTAGTAGATCATTATGTTAAAGAATAATCAATCGTGTTCAGAAATAAGTTTCCTAATCGCTCAGAGAGAAATTATTCCACAAAACAAAATGAGTTGTTAGCAAAAACTGTATTTGTAGAACACTTGAAAGTACTTTTTAATGGGTAGAAAATTTGAAATGAGGACAGATGATCAATCGTTACAATGGTTCATGAAGTCAGTGGCTCTTACTGTTATATTTCACAGATTGAAAGGACAGCTTATAGAATACGAGTTTCAAATAACTATAAGCCAGGGAAGAGGAATCGGAATATTAATTACACTGGTCAACAGTCAAAAATCCTAAGGGGTATAAGTATAATAAAAGTTATTCAGTTTTGCATGCTGATTTCAAATCTATAATTATTTTTTTTCGAGAGTCCGACGGTTTTTTGATACATCGGACCCTACTTTTTTAGCTTTTTTGACCCATTTTCCAAGTTCAACTTCAATTTAAGCCTAGAAGGATACTCATTTTGTAAATTAAAAAATAATGATTCGCTGGTGTTTTTAATGCAAATTTCATTTCCAGTCTTTGTTTTGACCTAAACGGACCTTTGGAAGTATAGGAGGCGGGAGGAGGCCCAAAAGTCGGCCAAATCCTTTGTACTTAAATAATTCCTTGAATAATACATATAATGGATTAATAAGGAATGCATTTACAGCTTTCAAACGAGATGTCAAGCTCCCGATAAGAATCCTTACTTTAGAAGAAATCGTCCATCTAAATGTGTAAATTTCCATCAATTTTGAGCAAAAATTCGCTAGAAATCAATGATTTACGGTAGTCAATGACTCGCAGAAGGATTTTACCTGGTTTCTTAATCCTTCTGCGCGCTTCTGGGCCTACTCTCGCCGCCTATGCCACTAGGGATCCTTTAGGTTAAAACAAAGACTGGAAATTGGAATTTGTATTAAAAACACCACAAAATGAGTATCTTAAAACAAAACTTATCTTAAAATTTACCATCGATTACGAATAATTGATGGTAAAGTATATATCATAGATAAAGAATGTAATATTACTAGAAATTGTTTTTCAAAAAAAATGTATTCGTTTACTTATTGCCACCATTTTTTTTATTTTTTATGAGGCTTCTCATGTAAAATTGTATGCCATAGAAGTTGTACTTTTTTAAGTTCATGGTAATTTTTTTCTATGTTTAGTAGGACATATTGAAATTCGATCATATTTAACTTCTAAATCAGTAAATACGGAAATAAACCTCACATATATAGCATAACAACATTTATAATTTTTTTCTTTCTAACCCCTTATGTTTGCTGTTTTACATGTAGAGCTATATGTGACTAGACAATGGTCAGATAATTTTAACTTTCAAATTAAATAGTAAAAAGTGCAGCTTTCACTTAACTACTCAAAATAAAAAATTAAATATAATTTTATCAATCATGATGAGATCTTGATAAATTGTCTCAAAAAGAATTTGAACCTGCTTTCATGTTGATATATCACATTTGAGAAAGAAAAAAAAATGCATCTTTTTTTTCTCCTTTAATGTTCCCTTCCTGTGCGAATTTCAAATTTTGCATGATTATTCAAGTTTCTAAAATTCCACGCCTTAATCAATAACACATGATCACATACAATTACATTAGAGCCCGTTAATCTATGTGAACATATATATTGAAACTCAATAATGGCACATACAAAATAATGACAAAGGACAATTTAATTAATTTAAAATGTTCTTCATACATGTACTACCACACGTTGGATGTTTACTGTCTGATAAATAATTTATACAATTTTGACCCATAAATTAAGGTGTTAAATCCCTAACTAATTCCAATAAATGTGTCTAAATATACTTACCAAAAGACTTTTAAGAGTAATCAAACTTAAGGTTTTTTTTTTCTTTTGCATAGATGGACCCCTGAGTTCAGTGACTATTGTTAACGTGGAAAAAGATGCACTTATTTGTTTTTGTTTTTAGGGTGGGGGTTAGAATACATACAAGATTATATTTCACCTACTTTTCTCAAATTCAAGGAGTCCTTCTCAAGCATCGACATCTACATGATAAATACAATGCAGAGATGAATGAAAACTGGTTCTTACTATTAAAAAAAAAAAATGTTTCTATACGACTCCTCAGTAAATAAATTTTTTTTTTTGGAAGCCACACTAAATAGTTAAGTTGTGTCCTTAAAAAAAATACAGTTTCTACAAGGCTCTATGTTTTCCGATTTTGTATTAAGTGCCTTCGAATATTATATATAATATATGGGAGGGAAGGGGCTACAGTCCCTTTAGTTCCCTGTTTGTTGACAGGCCTACTATTAGTATGAATGAATGAATCACATATAAATAATAGAAAACTTTTGGGAAATTGAAAAAAAAGCAGGGGTTAAATTTTTATACTTCTAAGCCAATGACTCATTCGATTAAACTTCATTAACCTTGCCGAATCACTCTATTTATGGTACATGTAGATAAAACTGTACTGACTAGTTCTTTCTAAATGTACATGGTAATGGTAATGTTATTATTTCTTAGAGAATAACACAAGAAAGTGACGATAATCATCACCCATTTGATTTATTCTAGTTCTATTACATGATATTTGAGTCAAGAAATGCTAGTGCAACTTTATAAACTAGATCCTGGGACGATTGAACTTAGTATACATACGTCGATGATATGCTATTTATTAGTTCGAAGCCTGAAAAACATGCAGAACATCTTTTAGTAATCTTTGAGTTACGGAATATCGATTTTATATAAAGAAATTAGGCCTACTGCACCTAAAACATAGGAAGTTGATAATTTCTTCATTCCTAGTTACCCAACGTCACTCCCAAGATTAATTAGTATAATAGGATTCTACGGACGTCTGACTCTTAAGATTTCATTTTTCACTTAACCCCTAATCAAATTAATCCGTAATTTAGAGAAGGACAAAGTTTTAGTTCGAAGTGAAGAGGCTAAAACAACATTTTAAGAAATTAAGAATGCTTAAAGTCTGTTGAATTATTACCACTTCTTAATCCAAAATCTGAAATATGTCCCGTTCTTTTGCTACATCAAACGAAGTAGTTGTTTTTGTTGAATTTATTGAGTTTTGTAACACTTTAGTAGTTACATTTCTTATTTTGCATGTTCATTGTAATTTATAATATAACTATTAATGTATTTAAATAATAATATAATTTTTAATCAAGTTGTATAGGTATATAGGCTGTGCAACAGCATTAAACAAGATTAAGCCTGGTAATATGCATAATGTAGCTTAATAAATCTATTAGTAACTACAGTTACTGATTCGTGAACAAAAGTTAGAGTTCAATAGTTTTGATAATCATTTGAGAACAGAGATGCTTATAATTTGAAGGTTATCAAACAGAAAATAAATTTTGGAGATATTCTCTTTTTGTGGAAACTAAAACAGATACTAATAGTAAATTAGTCATTTATCAGAATTGACCATTTAAAGGTTTCAGGTTAATGAATGCTAGAATGGTTGGAGTTAAAATGAAAAAGGGTTCAAAGGAAGTGGCTAATGATAGGTTACGTGTTTTAACAGGTACAGATAATTATTTTAATGTGTCTTTCTATTGTACTACAATAAATACACCTTTGGACTCTAGAATAACGGAAGGGGATAAACATCAAGAACAAAGTGAGGCACATCGGCTTATTTTATTTGAATTATAGTCATTTCCAGATAATTTGTTGCATAATCTAAACCAAATCCTAATAATTCAATTACTGAGATTTGAACACCTTTAGTTTATATAGATATAGATAATTAGGGCTGTAAATGGTAAGCATTTTTTCGTCTCCGATGTTTTTAGTTGGCAATCTGTATAGAACTTTTTATTTTCCAAATGAATTTGTGTTTGTCTGTTCCCCCCTCCCCCAATTTAAAAGAACGTCGATGTATTCTTCTGTAAAAAAAAAGTAATAGAATAGCTGATATAGCAAAGCATTATGACGTTGCTTTCTTCCCAAACATTCATCAAATTGTCTGGGTTACCAGGACAATTTTCGCTTCCTCTTTTTTTTTACATATCGACACAGCTTAGGATTTATAGCTCTAGCAAAAAGTATTTATGGGAGGTGTTATCCTGATTATTTATGAATATTTGTCCTATAGATGCTTGAAAGATAACCTTTTCCCCACTTTTATTATTTTTCTGGAGTGTAATTCTACTATTTATATTAAAAAATGAGAATAAATTAGAACCTTAGTTTCCGAGTGCCTTGATTTACGAATGCTTTGCGAGACGAGCAAAGATTTTCACCATTCTACGTCTATTTGAGCCAGTGGTAACATACATGATGAGCAGGACCTTTTACTTGTCATCAAAATATTTTGTGATACGAGTAAAAGTTTTATATTATTATTAGTAGTAGTAGTAGTGAAGTACAACTGCTTCATTTTATATCAATCAAACCTTTCATTGTACATCATAAAATTAAAAAAAAACAAAAAAAACACGAGAGAAACAAAAACGGTACTAAACATATCAACAATAATGTAGATTACAATTCGAGAATACCTTAGTTAAAATTTTGTCTAAATATTCAAATAAACTCAAAAGAATGGGGTGTTTAGTGCATTTAAACTTGTATAAAATAATATAAATTTTCGTGGTAAAATAATTAATTTAGTCTTGATATGCGCCTATGTAGATAAAAGAAAAGTGACTGCGTTTTAAAACTATATTATATCATGGAGTACCGCCCGGGAAATCTGGTCTCTATACTCCTTCGTAATAAAACAATCAACCAAAAGATGCTTTGCTGTTTTAAGACAAATCTTACAGAAGAAACATATCCTTTCTTCAGAGGTTCTTCCATGAATGCTTCCAACGGTAAGTATGTTTGCAACTATTCTATACTGAAACCAATATAGGGAAAATCGAAAAATTTGTTTGACAAAGCTTTAAAAACTTTATGTAAAGGAGCGGTCTCTCTCATAGCATCTCTTTTCCTAATTATTTGACGTATATATTGCGTTGTAATACTTTTCTCTCTAACTGTAAATATCTAATGGGCCGATTATTCTTTCCGTGCACATAATTGTAAAAGGTATCTTTAGGTCTGATTTTCCTTTTACAAAACCCAACATTCTTTAAAATTCTACATTTTTCTAACAACTCAGTAAACTTCAACTAATCTTCGAGCCCACAAATTTCGCCAAAAAAACTTAATTTCCTACTAATTAACATACCAGTAAGAAATTCATATCGAAAATTGTCCATCATCGGCTCTTGCCATTCCATTAAGAGTAAAACTTTTATACGTATTTCCCTACTTAATGTTGCTACTCCATTCCAAAAAAGAATGCATCTGCCACATATTCTTTAAAACAGTTTTTGGGCCTCTTCCAAGTAAGCTCCCGATCTCAATCCCAGTCTTCACTTCAATGCTTTCTTTTAGTATATTTGACCAAACAGAAATTGAACTCATCAAATTTTTAAACCAGTTAAACAGAAGAGTTTTTCAAAAAATCTTTACGGAGAGAAGACCTAAGCCACCAAATTCTGTTGGACAAGTTATACGTTTCCACGTGATTCAATATTTGAGGCAAACTTCTTGTTGTAGGGGGTAACCTCTAATATTTGAATTATTTTGGGTAGTATCAGATAATTTCAGGCATGAATCCTCCGAGATATGTTTTTACGTATAAGATACGTGGATTGGTTGCAAGTCTTCCTTATCTTAGTTTCCATTTCATCAAGATTTCTGCTAATATAATCATTGTTTACAGACACAATCACCTCAAGGATCTTCAATTCTGAGACCATTTCTATCCCCATTTTGAACAAATCATCCGGCAAGTTGCTGGCAATTTTTGTCTTCTGTATATTTAATTTCAGTCCAGATTTCTTTCCATATGATTCGACAATTTCGAGAGTTGTCTCAACAGACCTTTGAATCTCTTCAGATTTTCTAGAGAATAACACCGTAATATCATCTGCGTAAGCTTCAATTTGGTGTTCAGAGTTCGATAGCATATACCTCTTAAGGAACATGTTGAGGCAATTTTCAGTTGGTCTATCGCAATAATCAAAAGAGTAGGGAATAAAGGATCACCTTGTCTACAACCTCTTTCAACTTTGAAAGTGACATATCCATTGGAATATTTTGTATGAAGGTTTATGAGAACGACGGCTACCATTTTAACGTACTTTTCACCAAAACCGTAAGCACAAAGGCCATCGATTATGAATTTATGCAATAGACTATCAAATGCTTTCATAAAATCAATCGACATAACAGCTACCTTTTCACGATCCCCCTTCATTTTCTCAATTGAATCTCTGATTCCCCGAATTCCTTCCTCAGCGTATCTCCCCGGTACATAACCTTTCTGTGCTGGATGTATAATGTTTGGAAGAATCCTCCGAATTCTCTTAGACAGTATACTGCTATATATCTTATAAGAGGTGTTTAACATTGTCAAAGGTCTCAAATTCTTGATATATCGTGGGTCCTTTTCGTTTTGAAGAATAAGCGTAAGAATTCTTAGAGTAATGTGTTCTTCAAAATATTCTTTTGAGATTGCTTCTACATAAACCTGACATATTAAGGGGCAAAGTAGTGAGCAATATTTTTAAAAAAATTCCATAGGATAACTGTCAGATCCTGGAGCCTTATACTTTTTTTTTGTAATCTTGAATGTAATCTTGTATCTCCGTTTCAGTTATTTCTTCCTCCAATAATGTCTTCATTGAATTTGATAGCTGGGGTAGATGTTGACACTCAGCCTCATCGTTATTGTTGTAAATAAAATTTCTATGACTACTAACACCAATCTTCTCATAGCACTTATATAAACTCCGATAGAACTTTGTAATTTTATTTTGTCATTTCTCGTTTGACATGAACTCGGATTAGGGTGAACTAAAAAATAAAGGTTCATCGTTGTTGGGGCCGTAAATAGAGATTATTTTTATATATTGTACCCCTACATTAATCTTCAGACTAATATAATTTCTGTTCACGTCCGTACTTATTAGTAGAGGACTAAAGGTCTTTTTCTCAGCTATCAAAAATCCTCTCGAAGGAAAGTTGGATATTTTTTTAACCGCTGTAGCCTGAAAAGTTTCATACTCATTTGGAAATATACAACGCAAATCTATTTTGGTCAGCCTAGTGTCACAAA
The DNA here is from genome assembly GCA_963680855.1 of Lepeophtheirus nordmannii. Classification (NCBI taxonomy): domain Eukaryota; kingdom Metazoa; phylum Arthropoda; class Copepoda; order Siphonostomatoida; family Caligidae; genus Lepeophtheirus; species Lepeophtheirus nordmannii. Next base: position 7,290,609 of record OY804526.1, on the reverse strand, counting down.
GGGAAAGAAGACCTGGATCGTATTCCAAGAAATAGTCAACAATTGCTTTACGCTTTTTTACGTCCACGATGGAGTTTACATTTGCTGAGATAATATTTAGCTTGGTTGTCATAAATTAAGTTAGTTGTTTATAAAAGAAGGAGACAGAAAAAAACACCGACTTGACACTGTATCTAATTCTTGAGCTAATTTTCAGAACGATCAGAAATCGTATCCTATATGTCGGTATCCTTGCATTGTGAAATATTCCTTAAAGTGTCACAATGAATTCTTTCTATTTCTTTGATGGGTGAAGAGCATCCCTCAGAATTATTGTCCTTCGTCCTTTTCTTCTTGTCTTGCTCTGGGCTGATTATTTATGAATATTTGTCCCATAGATGCTTGAAAGATAACCCTTTTCCCCACTTTCATTATTTTTCTGGAGTGTAATTCTACTATTTATATTAAAAAGTGAGAATAAAGGAGAACCTTAGTTTCCGAGTGCCTTGATTTACGAATGTTTGCGAGACGAGCAAAGATTTTTACCATTTTACATCTATTTGAACCGGTGGTAACATAGAAGATAGCAGAACCTTATACTTGTCTTCTAAATATATTGTGGTACGAGTAAAAGTTGATTTACGGACAAATATTCTAGACTACATGAGCAAAAATTACCGGGAAATTTCATATTTTTTTTTTTGGGGGGGGGGGGATTTCTATAGGAATAAATGCTATTTTTTAAGTTGGCACTACTGTCACTGACATCTGTGTCAAACTACACGTCAAAATATTCATTAGTGTTTGAAATACGTGTCCTTCTGTGAACAGGTAAAATCAAATTTTTCGTTGTTTGAAATGTCTCAAATTAATTAAGACCTCAACTTAGGCTTTATTTAACAAAAAGTAGACTATAGAAAATATGTATGTACTTGTAAAATCTCTTTCATCCAATGAATCCAACTAATTGAAATATCAAAAGGCTACGATACAATGTACATTCTCTAAACAAATTGATTAATAAATACAATAACAACAAACATAAAATCAGAATTTCATCACAGGTCCAAAGAGTGCCAAGACTTAACATAAATATATTTTTAATTTATTTTTAAATGGTCAAAAGATCTTGGATAGTAGGTAAAAGATAACATAGAAATAATCCCATAATACATTTGCAATTCTTTATAAAATAACAGCAAGGGTGGAAAATCCAGAAACAAAAACTTAAATTTTGGAACTAGTCGGATAGCTGTATGTAACCCCCTCCCCCCTCCATATTTTTGGTCAATATAATATCTCTCCTACAAAATTCAATTATCAAGACCCCCCCCCCCCCAGGTGAGTAACTTTACCTCAACACTCGGTATACCAAGAGTCAAGAGGCTTTCCAATCTTAGGATAGTCACGGGAAGCAAATTTTATCTCTTACATCTCAATTTTTGACTCTCCGGTGAATCAGCTCGATACACTTGCAATATCACTGGTTACATCAATGCCCCCAATTAAAAAATCTTATTTACACCCTAGGACTGATGTAAGGCATATTGAAAATGTTGCTGACGCTGATCAACCAGAAAAGCAATGAACATATATCAAGAGCAATATTGATGGCATTACATGAACATATAAAATTTTGCAAAATAACACTACAAAATTATTTCTACTCGCGAAAAACATCATAAAAGGTTTAAAATTTAGGTCAAAATTTTTTGATTATTGGTTGAAACTGAACTTTTTTGCAACTTTAAGTATCAATGTATTTTAAAACTAGCATTTTTTTGTCTTCCCTCATAACAATGCTCATTAATTACTTATATAATTGTTCTTTTCATATTGTCAACTGTTAATTATCGATATATAACCAAAAATACCCTGTTTTCTCACTTTGCCACATTCAAACTTTGTATAATAAACTTGCCCAGAAATTGGTTGCTTACAGCATTTTTTCTATTCATGGATAACATAAAAGTTACATTAACATGATTGGAAGAACAGTGATATGTCTTATTTAAACTCCCTAGAATCCAAGAGACTAAATTTTGCCTCTACATTTACAAATGTAAGTAGAAAGGTCCATTAGACTTCCTAGGCTAATGCATATCATTAAAATATATAAGGATGAGCTCTGTCAATGTAATTTAAATTATCTCTCTAGCAAGATCTTGCTGCCACCTTTTCTTGTAATGAATCAGTATTCCTCCGGATAAGTTATAATATCCTTAAATGAATTTATTTTATATTTATTTAAGCTCATATCATTTTATGATTCAGGAATTGAAGACAGTTTCCTAGCAAAAAAATTATTATAAACTAAACATTTAAAATGAGTTGCTTGAATGTGTAGTCTCATTATTAATAAGGAAAATCAAGATGTAGATTCAAAATCTTTAAAAATATTATGTTCAGGTAACTATAAGACATGTGTCTTAGTTTCATTTATCATGAATAAAAGCAAAAGCTGAATAAAAATAATACTTTCAGATGTTTTTCTCCAAGTAGTTTACTTTCATAGCAATTTTATTCAATTTATTCAATTGTCTAGTACTGTTGCAAATGTCTGTACATTTTTTCACAATAAGACAATTATATAACATATGAACAACAAAAAAAGTTTACCATTTTATAATTTTATGCTCGATTACACAATTTGAACTTTCAAAAATCCTAAGGGGTATAAGCATAATAAATGTTATTCAGTTTTGCACACTGATTTCAAATCTGTAATTTTTTGTTTGTTTGAGAGTCCGACGGTTTTTGAGAAATCTGTCCCTACTTTTTGAGCTAATTTGGCCCATTTTCCAACTTCAAATTCAATTTAAGCCTAGAAAGATGCACATTTTGAGCATTAAAAAATAATGATTAGCTAGGGTTTTTTTATGTAGATTCCATTTCTAGTCTTTGTTTTGACCTAAAAGGATTCCTAGGGACGTAGGGTGCCGGAGTAGGTCCAAAAGTCGGTGAAATCCTTTGTACTTAAATAACTCCTTGAATACTACATGACATTGATTAATAAAGAATACATTAAAGAGCTTAGACCCACAGCTTTCAAACGAGATGTCAAGCGTCCGATAAAAGCCTTTAACTTTGAAGAAATCGTCCATCAAAGTGTGTAAATTTTCATCCAATTTTGAGCAAAAATGTGCTAGAAATCTAAGACTCACGGTAGAGCTAATAAAAAACAAGTGCTATAGACGGTAGTAGTAGCACGCAGAAGAAGAAGGACTCTGAAGTCACCTGAACATAACCAAATTCAAAAACATGGATCTCTTGTTTGATTACAAGGCAACTCCGAGGAAAGAGTGGGATCGCAGTGCCATGGATATCCAATGAAAGGAATAGTTGTTCCTTGATGAGTTATCATAGGGTCTTTATGAAGTGTATTTCAGTACCCTTCTACTTCTTGATCATAGATATGAACGGAACTGCTTTGAGGAATACTGGATCAGTCGCCTTAATTTGAAGAAGACGGGATCTGAGTTTCGACTAAAACGTGTTATAATATCAGAGATTCATCTTCATGAGAAAGTATTTGTCATTTGGATCATCTATGATTGCATTATAATTATTCCCGTTTCGTCTATAGCACTTGTTTTTTATTAGCTCTACTGTGATTCTTAGATTTCTTGCGAATTTTTGCTCAAAATTGGATGAAAATTTACACACTTTGATGGACGATTTCTTCAAAGTTAAAGGCTCTTATCGGGCGCTTGACATCTCGTTTCAAAGCTGTGGATCCAAGCTCTTTAATGCAGTCGGTTGTCATGTTCTATACATAAAAAAACTATTATAGCTGGATATTTAAATGTTGTCGAAAAACCTTTATGAGCTTTTACATCAGAATCTGTGTTTTTGCAAGGAGTTCATGGTATAGAAGAACACAAATGAATTATATGACCTGACAGATATAACTGGCAACTACAAGCCAACCTTTATTTTTTATGTAATTGGAAAATCAAAGAGCAGAATAAATACCCTTCATGCAACTGGGAAAGTACTAGACTATAACTTTGAGCTAAAAAGATTGACATCAAATGGTCCATTAGAGGCAATAGTAGTGGGAAACTACATTCTAAGGAATCCTTCTTAGTAAAATTTAATGAAGCAAAACTCCTCCATTTTGAGGAAGTTAAAAATAATAGATTCAGACCCGTGACGAAGGGGTAGGTGGGTGTTACACTCCCACTCCTCCTCCTATTCCTGATAAAATATTTTTTTCAGGTCTAAATCATTCTGCGAAATAAACGAAGTGTAATGTTAGAAAATAAAAAAATAATGAAATTTGTCTCTTTTATTCTAAAATCATTTAGATTTAGCCTTCTTTTTCAAAAAAAAAATAATAGAAGATTGATTTAAAAAAATAAATCCTTAATTTGTCATTTATAAAAAAAGAATCAAGAATGAAATTCGTTATTTATAAAAAAGACTTAAAAGAATTAATTTTCTCAGAATTAGTTTCTAAAATTTTTATTATATATTTTAATAAATATATAAATTATATATTTTAATAAATGGGATATGGGTTGTTAATTAGGCTTAATTATAAAATTTCTGAATAATTATTTTTTTTGTTATGTATTATCTGTTCCGTGCACATGTGTGTCAAGTGACTCCACTGATTGTTTTTGATATCCTAAAGAAGTAGAACTTTTTGAAGAGTGATCTATAGATCTACGTAATCCTTGGATTCGAGATTATCGGTGAGACATAAGTAAACAATTAGCATCTTGTCTATTTTCTATCAAATTAGGCTTTTCATTTGTTTGTAGAGACTTAAAAAGGATCCTTGATTTGTCTTTTTTTTCCTTTATATTGTGGGAACATCAAGGCTCCTTACAGGGGGATGCTATTACTTAGGCGATGAGGCAATCTCTCTTAAGAAGTGTGTGACCACTGACTAGGTCATATCTAGGAATGTAAATTTCAAGAAATTGTACTTGTAAGAATAAAAGAAAGAGAAAACCAACCTGGTAACTCTGACAACGAGAGGGAAGCAGCTTGAGCTGTCATGACGTTTTACTGAGCTACAAGCTGCTATTCTCATTTATAAATACAAATGAAGACATCAATAATAAATAACAACATTATGTATACCATAGATGAGAGGCAGAAAATTAACTCAAATTTATGTCAGAAAATTATATATTTCTAGCTAATAAGTCGTAAACTAATATAATTATTAGGTGGGATTGGACTTAAGCCCTTTTTGTATTTCCTTTATTAACCAAAAAGTTTGCATTCCTTTCGGCTTCAAGCCTTAAAAATGGGTAGTAAAGGCAAGAAGTGCAACTCAAATAACTCTTTGAGCCTTCTTTTTCCGGCAAAGTAGCTAAATTTGACTCTAAAAATACCCCAGTATGCAAAGCACATTAGATCAATACATATTTCTTATTCAGTACTAGATTGAAACATTTTGATAGAATGTGATTAAGACTTTTAATGAATTCGATACTAAATATATGCTTAAGCCATACATCAGTGCTGCCCAACCTTTTCCGAACATGGGTCGGATTTATGAAAAAAACGACGCCAGTGGGCTGGACTCACATAATAAGAAAAATAACAGTTGTAAGCTTCTGCGTTAATAACAGGAATAAGTTAAAGACTCACGCGCAGGCCGGATTCTAAGGCTTCGTGGGCCGGATCTGGCCCGGGGCCGGACGTTGGGCAGCATTGCCATACATAAATATATAATATATATAGAAACTCAAATTAGAACAAAATAATTTCAACAAAAAGTAAGATTAAGCCTCAAATGTAAATGTTGTGAGGAATGTCGAGCCATGTATGTGATAATTTAATTAGTGAAGGAAAAATCATATATATATATATATATATTGAAAATGTTAAATGGCAATTACAAAACTAATATACGACTAACAATTTAATAAATTCATCCATAAAGTAAGAGTAAATAAATTACTTAATCGAGTTAGCATAAAATCCTTGATCGTTGATAATGAAGGAGAAAATTTTTAAAGTTATAACGAAGATCTTAGGTTAGTGAAATAACATCTAAATGAATATGAGACAGAAGCTTTGAGAAAACTAAACATTATACAACACGTTTAAAGTCGTAATCACAACATAAATATAGAGATTTATTCAAGGAACGTAATTGAAGACAATTCTGATATATTTAATTTCATCACTAACAATGTCCAACTCAACTTTATTTTAGTCAATTTCAAGTTCTATACTGAAAAATCCGATCCTTCATACCACAGCATTTGAAAGTAAAAAAGTGTTGTCCAAGATTAAGAAATAAGTTTAACGAAAGTATATTTCCTCCATCATGTCATGATATTACACTTGAATCACTTAAATGTAAAGGTCTACATGTGATTGAGAGGAACAAGAGATACATATAACTGAAGAAAATGTCAACAGAATCCATAATTCACGGTATTAAGTTCTCTAAATAAGTAATTAATCATGTCGTAAACTGTGACGTCTTGAGGGTTCTCAATACGATGAAGAGGATGAGGGATTAGATGAACATTAGATGGAACAAAATTGGAGATATACAATGACCATAATGATATTATCTCAGTAGTGAAGGAATCCAGGGAAACATCCCAAAAATCTTAAATCCTATAGTTAATATAATTAATATTTATTATGAAATTAGAGCTTTTATTTCTAACATTTAATACTTATTATGATTTGATTTAAGTTGTCCATAAGAGCATTTGCCAAATCTTTGTAGGACGATAGATTTGGAGAAGTCCTTAGAGCCAATGAAAACTCTGATGGACATCACACTCAAACATATTTATAAATTCACTCCTGAATAATGAGAAAAAACGAAGTATTTTTATCCATGTTTTATCCATCATTTCATTTATTAAATTCGCTCGAAATCAATGAGTCACGGTAGAGCTACTTAAGTAGTAGCGAGAAGAGAGATTTCAGCTGGTTTTTTAATTCTTTACATTCAGGTAGATGTTTTCCTCTCAGTAATAAAGGAAAAATGATAACAGCATTGGAAAACAAAGAGTACTGTTCGAAGAGACTACTCCACAAAATCTCGCACGCGGCATTTTGCATATTATTTAGATTCCTAAAAGTAAATATGTCTGCGCTCCCGCCAGACAAGTCGCCTGACCTATCTGGTCAGATCAGCACGGGGTAGAAAGAGGAAGAAAAGGAGGTAAAAAATTAACATAGATTGTCTTATTCAAACAAGGCAAAATTTGGGTAAAAGAATGATGTTATAAATTTGAACCCAGTATGGGAAAAAATATACCTAGATTGGAAAGATAACTCCAATAAAAGTTTCAAAGGTTTTCAACCTAAATTGAAACATTACATGAAGATTTTTGAATGTTTGGATATTAAGCCAGAAGAAATACAATGAATGTAAAAGTAAAGCTTGGTTCATTGTACTTACCTCCCGGAGTCCTATGAATGTCCTAATGAAATTTGAAAATATAGAGTCATATTTTCAGATTGAGGAAAACATATTCTGTAATATAAGGGGTCTTGAAAACTTCAGGAAATTACAAAGGCCGATTGAAGTTACAATAAACAATGATTCAGAAGTAGAACCCTCTTCATTAAAAGAAATTATAAACAGTTTTGGAGAAATTGAAGATATACCCCTCACGTTTCAATCCGAAAACCAAGAACAAATGGCTCACTCGAATACCTTCCAAACTATAATGTAAGGTCAATTGAAGTTGAAAATTAAGCCAAGAATGAAAATCCCTTTAGTTATACCAGTAATGGGGAGAAAAGTTGAATTGACCTCCGAAATGCAAAGAACTCAATGCTTCAAATGCCTAAAATTTGACCATCTTAAGTCTGGATATTCATCCCCAATGAGGGCAAAATACTTAGAATTTGAAAATTATTTTCGAATGGAGTTCGGTCTACCTCTGAGAGTCAAAGGCCTAAAAGAAACAGTCATCACAGAAGAAGCTATCCGCCAGGAGGAGTCGGAAGAGGAAGATGGGAAGAAGGGATTACAAAGTCATGCTAAAGGTAGTTCGGGGGAAAATGCTAAATCGGAGAAAGACATCGATGGAATTATTGCAGGGGTTGGAAATACTAAGCAATTTAGATTAAGAGATGAATGGAAAGAAGTTTTGAGGAGGAGACCCAAGTCGTCTCAAAAAGAAAAAAAACATCAAAGCGAATTTTGAAAAGTCCTGAAGAAGAAAAGACGAAACGCCACCGCGAACAAGTCGACAAAACTTTAGGTGAAGAAAACCCTGCTGAATAGAGTAAATTTACAAGATTTCAAAGGGACGTCTCTCATTTTATGGCCTATGAACGTTAAAATAATTTCGGCAAATGTCAATTCCATGGCTGATCAAAATAAAAGTAGAAAAGTTATACGAAACTGTTTAACTTTTAACCCTGATATACCCTCATTGTGTGATACAAGGGTAGTTGAAGGTAGTTTAACAACAGAGTTTAAACTTGAGTTTAATTTTAAGAAGAACAATTTATTATGGAGCTAAAATTAATCTTAGCTAATGTTAACTCCATTTCGGATGAGGGTAAAAGGAAAAAAGTAGTTGAACACTTTATGTCCTTTAAACCTGACATATTATCTATTTGTGACACTAGACTGAAGGAAGGGAATTTAAAACACTGCAATCAGGACGGTTATGTTGTTCTATTTGTTTTTTCAGTGCGAAAATTGGCTAAACATCTTTCAAGGGGTATTTTGCTTTTAATTAAAAGTGAATTAAAGCCAGGTATATCGCAAGGGATGTATGTGGTAGCTACTCTGTGATATCTATAAATTGGAATAATAAACATTTGAAGATTATATCAATTAATGGGCTTAACAAGGACGATTCAATATTTTATAAATCCGTTTATACCAAATTTTTGTCAGAAAGCTTTTTAAATGAAGAAGACGTGATTTTAATGGGAGATTTTAATGTAGCTTTAGACCAAAAAAGAGACACATTACAAAAATGTTAACAACATGAAGGCAAAAAAAGAATTAGAAAACATATTAGTTAAATGCAACCTGCTGGATGCAGCTACCAAATTTAATAAAAACCCAAAACATACTTTTTACATGAAAAATGGGAATAATTTAATGAAAAGTTCTCGATAGATTATTTTTTTTGTCTCCGAGGCTCTATTTTCGAGTATATTTGACTACCAAACCCTTCCTGTCTGGATGCCTGACCATAACGCTATTATGCTAACACTAAACTGACCCGCCAAAAGATTTAAGAAAGAATGGAAATTGGAAATTAAATATAACTCTACTAGATGAAGATACTACTCATACTAAAATTGGAAAAATCATAAAAGAAATTATTTTGAAGTTAGAAAATAAAAAGATAAAATCTCCATCTCATGAACTTAAATTTGTGTTAGATTGCTCCAGAAGGGAATATATCAAGCTGGGTAATTTGTTGAGCAAAAAAAGAAAAGATGAATATGATCAACTCATCAAGGCTGAAGAGTTGGGTAGAAATGACTTTATTCGTGATGAAAAATTTACAATATATTCGTCAAAACTATTTGCAGGGTTATTTGATCAGAACTGGGCTCAATTACCTCCCAAAAGAGCAAGTCCTTTTCGAGAGAGTTAAAAAAATTGAACGTAGTAGAAGGGGGTAGAAAGGATGTGAAAAGTCTTTTTGATGAGGTTGGAAGGTTAGAAGTAAATACCATAAAAGTGAATAAAAAGATTAGGGATTATTGCAAAAAATTATATGATTGTAGAGAATGTAATGAAAGCATGAAATGTATTCTCAACTCAGCAGATTTTGTTAGTAAAATTGAAAAAAACGGTTTCGATAATGTCAAAAAAATTAGAGATTCTTATAAGGACAAATTAGAGAAAGATGTTACCAGTTTAGAAATAACGGACTATATCAATCAGTACAACAAAAAGTACAAGTCTCCAGGTCCAGATGGATTCCTGATGGAATACTACAAGAAATATGTAGAGCCTTTTTGTCCCCTCTTTTGGAAAAAGTGTACAACGAAGCGAATGACAGAAGGTTTTTTCGAGTTGCATATTTCAATTGGGAAACTAATCCTTATTCCAAAGGATGGGAAGGATCCAAGAATGGTGGAGAATCTTCGACCTTTAACAATGCTAAACACATCGTTACAAAACCCATAGTGGTATCTTAGCAAAAAGACTTAAACATTTGTTGCTGGGAATCCTTCATGTATCGCAAAAGGGATTTGTTCCTGGTAGGGCCATGGAAGATGTGGGCAAGGGTATTAAAGATTCGATAGCTGAAGCAAAAAAGCTTCATTCTAACATAGCTATGATGGCAATTGATTTCAAGAAGTCATTCGACACTATATCCCATCAATGGGTTTTAAATGTTAGATGGCAAGTGGTTTGGGGGACAAATTTGTACGAATGGTTGCAGCTAGTCTTTGTGACCTCTCCATTTATCACGAGAGAGTAGATTGTACATTCCAAGTGAAAAGAGGATATCGTCAAGGGAATCCTCTTTCTCCGGCACTTTTTGCTATTTCTTTAAATCCTTTGTTAGAAGAAATAAATGCATGCAATTATAGTAAGGGTATAAAAGGATGTGGGATGGTGAATATTACAGAGGTCTTTGCAGATGATTTATTCAGGCAATCAGAACGATATACACAGAGCTTTTATACAAACAATAAATATTTTAGAAAACAGAGGGAAGGATTTGGGATTGCTTATCAATTTTTAAATAACAACCATTTTGGCAGATTTTAAAATTTTATTTGATATAAATGACATACAAGTGATTAATAGGATGACAATTCTTGGGACGTTTACATACTTAGATGACAGCGATTTTTCAGTAAATGAAAAAATGATTCAGCAAAAAATTAGAAAAGCAACTGGATTGTAAGAAAAAAATTTAAAAAGGAATATTGCAGTAAGAATTCAAATTTGAAATACTTTGATTATACTGAAGACAACACACATTTTAAAACTGACACCTCTATCAGATGCATTATGTAAAAAATTGACGAAATATGTGAAAAGTTTCTATTTCCTGAAGGACGTATTAAGATTATTTCATGGAAACGCGTTAATGTGCCTAAAAAGTTTGGTGGGCATAGTCTTTTGACCTTTATAGAATTTTGGAGGATAATACTATTTAAGTGATTTAGGCGCCTTTTTGAAAAGGGGACAGTTTGGTCGGAAATATTAGAGCATAAGTTTGTAGAAATCAACGGAATAGCGTTAGATGAGGAGAAAGTTATAGGACCCCTTATGATTCACAAGGTATCACGGGAAATAAGCACCTTCTGGAGGGCAAATAATGAAGTCTTTAAAAGAATAGCAGAGAAAGTAATAGAAAAAATGGAATGGCAGGAACCAGTAATGGAAAATGAAAGACTTTCGTTTCTATCGGACACTTCAATCAAAAGAAAACTAACATTCTTGGGTGAGATTTTTAATAAGGAAAATGATTTTACTCAGAATGAAATTTTGGAAAGAAAGAGAGTTTTAAATAATGTGGATTTTAAGAATAGAGAAGTCAGCCCGAGAGATAGCTTTTACAACTATTTGAAAATAATGGAAAATAGTAGGCTCAGAAACATGCTAATTGATAAGAATTCTAAAAATCATTTTTTAAGGCAAATAAAAAGAAAGATACAAGATTTAGGATTGATTGGCTCAGTTCAAGTTATAATTGGAGGACTAAGTTCAAACAAACTTCTTGATTACAATCTATTTTGGTTTAAGTACAGAATGGTTAACAATACTCTGTCCTTGGGTTGTATACACGGAAGATCAAGTGAGGAGAGAATTTGTTTCTTTTGTAGAAACTCGAGGGAAACGTCGAAACATTTTTTGTTGGAGGGTTCACAAATAGTTAATGTATTGGATATGTTAAAGGTATTTTTTTATCAAAACTTTAAATTACGACTCAGATTAAAAGATTTTACTTATTTTTATATCGGCCAAAATCAAAATGAAGTCAATTTTATTACTACGAAAGTTCAATTTTATATTTATAAATTTAGAAGTACAAGAACACCCATGCCTGATAACTTTGCTTATATTTTAAATAAAATTGTTAAGAGTTTATAAGATTTTTTTAATTAAAATTTATATTGTTTATAAAATCAAAAAGCTGATTAATTGGATGAAATAAAGCTGTGCAATAGTACAAAAAAAAAAAAAGAATGAAATTCGTTATTTATAAAAAATACTTAAAACAATTAATTTTCTCAGAATTAGTTTCTAAAATTTTTGTTATATATTTTCCAACTAATAAATGGGATATGGGTTGTTAATTTGGTTTAATAATAAAATTTCAGAATAATTACCCCCTCCCCCTTTCAAAATAATAATAATAATCCTAGACACAGGTTTGATGAAGTTCTAAAAGATATTGACACAGAATGAACAGTAAAAGAGGCATTTAACAGATTTTATAACTCAATTAATAAAATATTCTTACACGCTGATAAAAACGATGCGGTGAGGAAGAGGGAAACACCTAAGAGAACTTATCGAGAATAAAAAAAAACTGTATATGGTGCAATGAACAAGAGATAATAATCCAGGGGTTCTTAATTTGGGATCTTGATACCCTCTGAGGGTGCTAAATGCTGTTTCAGGATATACCAAGTGCTGTGTTTAAAAAAAAAAAACAAATTTACGTATTGAACGATACATGCAAATCGTACATTCTATTCATAGAAAATTGACATTTAAAACACCAATACATAAGATAAGACCAAAGTAGAGTAAAAAACCTTACCCAAAAAGAGGGAAAATCTAATAATATATACATTGACATATATTAAAAAAGTACAACAAGGTAAAATGTTATGAGCCCGTGAACTAATCAAATACAAAACTGAAGGTACTCGAATATGAGTATAAAATCTAAACAGAAATATCAACACTAATTTTAACGAAAATACCAATGAGATGCACAAATAAAACATACACATAACAATACTATAACAAAAATCAAATAAATTCAGAAGTTTTATGATCAAATGTAAAATCAAGAAAATAGATCTTAACCTTTGAGTAGACTTGTAAATAATATCCCCCGTCAGTATGAAAAAAAATGACATAGTAACTTCGACAATTCAATGAATGTTTGAGAGGAGAGAATGACATTACTATTTTAGTCCACGTTCTACGGTGAAGTTGCTAAATTTGGCTCTAGTGTTACCCTAGTTTGTATGAGTGTATTTGAGCATTTTAAACACTACATTCAAACAATAGAATAGTATTGGATTAATAAACTTATCGTCCTTTTATTATATTTTAAAGAATTTGAAACTAAATATATGCATAAATAGATAGTCAATAATTTTTACATTTTCTGAAGTTTGGTATTATTTTTTCCCAAATTATTCAAAAGTGATAAACTACGAGCAAGGTTTTATAAATATTTTGCGTAACGAGTTAAGTACGTTTAATAACTTTTTAACAATGCTGTTTTTGGAAATGTGCTTTCTAATCAACAAAAAAAAAGGAAAGGCTAAATTAACTCAAGAAATTGGAGGTATTTCAGAAGGTTGAGTATAAAATTTTGTTCTGGGTGCTTAACAGAGATATGAACACGAGTTTTAGAAAATAATATCCCAGAATATCAGCTTAGTTTCCAATCTGTGCCGTCTATAGATAACTGTCAGAGTGATAAAGCTGTGAGAACCCAGATTTAAAAATACACACTCTTAAAAATTGTCGATTCAGCTTTCGCTCGTTACTATAACAAGACACTAACAAAAAAAAATTTTAATAATGAAAAGTATATGTAAAATGAAATTTGTAAGAAAAATAATTAAGGTAGTGCTATATATTTCCAACTAATTTGGTAGTTAGATTCCTGTTTGTAATAACCAAGGATGTGAAAAAAGAGCTAAAACAACGTTCTTGCAAAGGACGATTGTTGGCAATCTCGAAACATTTTTCTTTTCAAGCTGCTTCCCTTTTTCTTCCTCTTTTCTTGTCCTACTCATTTGATTTCAATTCAAAAAGAACAAATGCCATTTACACTTAATTTTAAAAATGCCTGAGGATTTAATCCAAGATCTTGGATCGCTGTCAATGTAGGTGGTAACGTTTGAAAATTAAACAAGGATAGGAGTGTGATGACGTGCCGCTTATGTCATTTCTCAACTTCTATAATGAGGGTGTTTCCAATGATGAGACATCCAATCCACCTGTGTCACAAGGGAAATCTGAATCCACTCAATAAACATAGTATCAATAACGATTCAGGTACATCTGATTTCATGTAATATTCCACTTTTAGACGCAGGATATCCGAATTTCATCAAACTTAAGGAGAAATACGCCAGTGAATCAGTGTCTTCTTGTTTTCCCGTAACCCAATCATTGGAGCTCAAAAGTTGATTCATAATTTCCAAAATAAAACAGCAAATTGACGAAAAGTATAGATTTATGACGATGGACGAGATTAAGGACATGATTAAGTTATGGATCTATGATGGGAGTGTTGATTAGTCCTCTGGATGAGCATTTCCTTGTTTAGTTTTGCCTTATTAATTTCCATAACACCTGAGCCTATTATTGTAATACATTAGGGAATCTGGACAGAAGCTGTTTTAATGTTATGTAGACAATTTCTAGCATATAAGTTCTACTATTTCAAAAGTGAAGAAAAATTTAAGTAAGTAGACCATATTCATTGAATTATTGTTGATTCATCAAATTTTTTAATCAATACAAGCCTTAAAAGAAAGAATGTCTCAACTTATTAGTGTGATAAAAGTGGAAAATATATTCCTCCTAAACTATTCAAAAGTATATAATAAAGAAAAATGCCTTATATAACCATTTAAAAAATATTGTTATTGAGATCAGCATTGACTAAAATAAATTTTGCATTTAATAAAATGCTCCAATCGTTTATTAAAATTAAAGTTTAGCTCATCTCGTGTGTATTGATCTTTATGAACTTTATTATTCCATTTTTATGTATTTTTTTTTTATGTTTCTATTTTTTAGAATATATGTAATCGATTCAGTGACTCGTTATTGTAGTTACTGTATCGATTTCAATGTAGTTGGTTCCCTGACAAATATTTTTTTTTATCTTCCAAGATGTCAAAATAATTAAAATTATTATAATAACCATTTCAACGTACATTTTCATGGTATTATCAATTCTATTAATTTTCTGGGTTTGTTTATGAAAGCTTAATTTCGAAATACATTTCCCTTCCGAATCAATGTTTAATTTTTCTGATATAATTATATATATGTATAATTGAGATAATCATTATGAAATATTATCCTATTTTTTTTTTTTTTTTTTTTTTTTTTTGATAGAAGAATTTAAGTGAAGATGTGTTACTTTTGACTGTTTGAAGTTTTTATAATAATTTTAAATGATGATTAAGTTATTAAATAAAAAAAGTAGACACTAGATCAGATTATGGTTAAATAAAACTATTCAATAAAATTTTATATGTTTCCTTAATGTGTATTATAAATTATAGACTTCTCTTAAAAATAAAATTCATCTATTTAATTTCTCAGATGTTAAAATTTCATATATATTAATGGATGGAGCTGGGTTTGGCAACATCTGAAGCTACAATAGTCGTTTGATTAGAAAATAATAAAATTATAGTAATTTTGTATTTCTATTAATTAGGTATAATGTGATTTGGTTCACCAATAGACAGAACAATATTCAAATTTGGTTTTAAAAAAACCTGAAAATTTGAGGTCAATAGCTCTTATCATTAAATAATTACGGCTAATTAAAATTTCACTAATTTTAGGCTCATTTTGCCAATGTTCCGCCATCTTGAATTTGGGTGATTCAGGGGTGGGGAATCCAAAAATGCTATTTAATTTGGTGTCAGGCTTTTAAAAAAACAAATAAACATGTTGATTTTTTAGTATATTAAGGGTAAAAACCTATATTTGCTGCATGCCAAATTTCAGCCTTAAGAAAATTATCCTACATGATCAAATTTTGGATCAATGGTGAACTGGCCCGTTCAATTTTTGAGTAAGAGAATGTGATTAAAATGGTCTATAGATGTTTTTTTAAAAGCTTGATATCAAATGAAATAGTATTTTTGGATTTCCCATCACTGAATTACCCAATATACATATTTTTATTATGATTTTGTATTGCCTTGATAAAAATATGCAATTTTTGGACTTGTGCGCAAATTCAAAATGATGGAACAATGGCAAAATGAGCCTAAAATTAGTGAAATTTTAATTAGCCGTAATTACTTAATAGTAAGAGCTATTGACCTCAAATTTTTAGGGTTTTTTTATTTTCACATGTATCAAAATATGAGCTAAATTTCAGCCAATTCTGAGACATATGGTTAAATGATTGTCTTTAATTGGCAAAGAATAGCCCAGTTGTTGTTTTTTATAAATATAACATTTTCACTAATACAAAGATTTTTTAAGGCTAAAAATATAATCATAAGTGTCGAATAACGACTATCAACTAATTTTACTGAATAGTTACCATAAAATTAGAGAATTTTATTTTATACAGTCATATTTGCTAAATTTACATATGTAACTTTCAGTTAATTTTGACATGATTCAGGGCATACTTAAGGTATACAAACTTAATTAATATGTGAGATTTAATATTGGACAAGAAAATGGTAATCAATTATTTATAATGTGTCATGAATAATTGAAAGAAAAGTCAAAAATTACTCCATTAAGATGTATCGAAAAATTGATCGAATGTCAATATTTGAATTATCTATATCAGAAGAATTGTAAATTTTACTTTAAAATGCTCCTATTTTTACATACAACATACTTGTAACAAGTTACAATTTGTACATATACAAGTAAACTTAAATGTAATAACTATTATATTCCCTATTTTTCTATAGAAACTAAACTATTTATTTTTTTATTTGGAGTAATGTTTTTTATGTTAAAAAGGGTAATTTAAATGAAGATGGATGTTAAATGAATGCTACATTTCACTTTAGTGAACCCATGTTATAATAAAGGAAACATACTATCAATTAAAATCTCATCTTTTCACCATAACTAATTTAGAAACTACTCTTCTACGAATTATATGATGATTGACAGAGCTGTTGTACTCGAGTACAGACTAAGAACATGTAGTCTTTAAATCAGCTATGACTTTTAAATCCAATTGAAGATGGTAGAAAGATGCCTTGGTGTAGTTTTAGAGTTCAGTTTGTCTTTTAGAGTTTGAAGATTTTATGTAGTTATTTTGTATTCTAACATAGAAAAAAATCAATGGATTAATTTTGAATCTACATTTAAACCTAATAAATCCAATATAGATGTCGAATAAACTAACAATAACTTCTTATGTAAAATGATAATGAAAATAAATTGATTTTTTTTAATATTTAAATCATTTATTGTTTTGTTAGAGTTTATGTTTTGATAGATATTCAAATTATAACATGTGTATGTTGAGATACCTATATGTAACTGTTGCAATTTTTGAAACATAGAAAGAATAATTTCAATTGAAGACAGCTAGAGTAAATATTAATTCATGAATAAAGAGTACTAATGCATATTGTGTTATATAAATGAATTATTTATTTGAAAAACATAACACATTAAAGAAAAGGACCAAAAAAATTAGAATTTATATATCAATTAATCCTCAATTATTATTACATGTTGTAATATAATTGCTTAATGTCTCAACTTGGGCATTTTTCAACAGTTCACTCTATATACATAAAAGTTTACATTGAAGAAATCCAACTTATTATAATATTAAAATGAAAACAATACGTACATTCTATAAACAAGTTGATCAATAAAATAATAACTACAATTATCAAACCCAAATTTAATCACACGTGTTAAATGGAATCTATATAAGAGCAAGGAAATACTAGGTAACGATGAATAAAAATTGTTGGTCCCTACATCATAGAGGAGCCGAATATTTCTTTATAGTCAATATCATTATGAGCTATCAAAGTGTGAATAACTTCTTCATGTCAGAAGTCAAATCACAGATAAAGCTTCTATGCTAATGAACCCATTTATCAACATTGAGGATAACTTCGTGACATATATATATATATAAATATATATATGTAAATTAGTAGAATGATAATGCAAAGAGCATATGACTAACTTTCCATAAAGATGTTAAAAAGATATAATGTGATATTGATTAATAAAAATATGGATGTAATAGGCTTGAATGTCGTCTATCAGAACAAAAAAGATAACTTCGGTCGTTCAACTTATTAGTAATAATTGAATAATCAAATTACCACGATAATATTGGAAGAGTACCAACTATTATATATGTTTGAATATGGGATTGCATTGGAAATGAGGATTGAGTTGACGATAGAAGCAGATAGCACATGATGAGTTGGAGCCCTTCGGACTTCGAGATATTCCACACGATCCCTTGGCTTGAGTTAGAATCTAGAGCGAAGAGTTAACAGTAGTGAATTTCATGTTGGAGGAATTCGTGGGATTGATTGCATCATATCACATCACCGGTTACTTTCTATTCCTTCCTGAGACGGAGTCGGAAGTACGGATGAATCTCTGGATTATTGCCCCCTTCTCCCCCTGAGGGATGTTTCTCTTTCTATCTTATTTACTAACTACTCTTTGCTCCCTCTATGAGAGAGTGTACCTTTTTTTGTCCAAAAATATTGGAACCTTCTACTAGAAAAGTGCCAAAGATGCAAACATGAAAAAGAAAGAAATAGCACTGATATATTTGGAATTTGAGAAGGCATTCAACTAGTACTTGACCCCATTGTGTTTTTCTCATAATATTGTGATTCGTGATTTCTGTATAGTCTATTGTTTTGTACTAAAAAATATTTAAGAGTAGTAAGAATTAACCGAAATTCCAAGTAAATTTAACCACCATACGAGTTTAACATATTTTATTGTATAAAACAAAGTCACATGTAAGTATACTAATATATAATTATATAATCATTTCTACTAATACCTATTATTTCAATTTTTTAAACATTTCATCTTTCAAAATCGGAGTAACATGAATCATAACTGTTTAGTATTACTACATGAATAATTTATTTATTATTTTTTCAGCAAAAGATCTCTTGTGAATTTGTACAAAATTAATTACGCGTTTCTTGTTTTTCTACGTTGCTTTATAGCTTTGGGGAAGACATAGACGTTCCTCGAGAGAACATGTAAGGAAATTAACACAAATTCATATCGATCAGAAAATTTTATTATATAAGTTCACTCGATTAGGTATTTATTGATTTTTATTCTTAGAAAGTGTATATTGCTATGGTATATTACACATGGTTAGTTCTCTACTTAAGAATTAAGGAGTAATGATAACAGTTTCGGGAAGGGGGGGGGGGGAAATGCTGTTTAAACTGCCGAGCACAATAAATTTGACATACGAGTAAACGTTTAATATTTACAGCTCAATGTATGTATGTATGTATAGGAATGTAAATAATATGCAAAATGCCGCGTGCGAGATTTTGTTGAGTTGGCTCTTTGAACAGTACTTTTTGTTTTCCAAAGCTGTTATCATTTTTCATTTATTACTGAGGGGAGAACATCTACCTGATATTAAAGATCTCGCATGAAGGAATACATGCATTAAGGTTAATAAAGCAAATAAAACGTAAACAAAAAGAGCTCAAGTCCTCGTATAATTATTAGTTAAAAACATATAATTTCTTGATATTAATTTCAGATAATTTTCTGCCTCTCATCTATGGTATACATAATGTTATTATTTAATATTGATGTCTTCATTTGTAAATATAAAGGAGAATAGCAGCTTGTAGCTCAGTAAAACGTCATGACAGCTCAAGCTGCTTCCATCTCAACATTCATCAAATTGTCAGAGTTACCAGGTTGATTTTCTCTTTCTTTTTATTTTACACACCCCATTTGCATATTTTTTACATTCCTTTGTATGTACATATGTAAAACGATTGAAGAGAGAAGCACGACGAGCTTTTTGGGATAAACAAAAACATACTGTATTCTCCCTTCAGCTGATTTTCATCATTTGACTCTTTTGATTTAAACCAGCTAACTCTACATGTTATGAACTTGTAAAGTGTATTATTATTATTTATGATTTTGATATATAAAAAATATATTAAGTAGTGTGCCCTTTTTTTGAATTTTTGATATATAAGTATTAACGATTGATTTGTATATTGATAGAATTTATGAATGCTTAGTATATCTAAATTATAACTCTGTCCAATATTAAAAAGTTGCCAACAAGGAAGGTACAGAATGGAAGCTACTATTTGCTTTTTCAAATTTTTCCTTTCCCCTTTGTGATTTGAGGTTGCAAGTGGACAAAAAAGCTCGACGTGAAGATTGTATAGTTTTGGTAGTCATATTTATATAATCATATTATAATAAAATTATTTAATTATTTTGTAAATATATTATACATAAAATATATTCGAAACTCAATTTTTACAAACCACAAATGGTGCTGTTGATTTTTTTAAGAACTTACGTCTCCATTCAATATCTCAAGATGAATAACCAGACATGGATATAGGGGAAGAAAATTATCGACTAGAGAAATGTACAGATAAAATTCGGGAATTACGTTTCAATTTATCGACATGTTTAGATCTCGATCTTGTTCTGTTCAACTCTCATTTAGTTCATATATCGAGTAATCTGTCTGAAATAAATGAATTCCTCAAGTAGTAATTTCTGACAGTACTTTTCCTGAGTTTTGTTCCTGGAAGCAAGATTTTTCTTGCTACTACATTTCCAATCAAATGGACATAATACCTCGATCACTTCTTGGTCATCCTATAAAAGAAGCAAGAAAAATAATTCAGATACATAAATGAAGTTTTATAAAGTCTTTTCAGACTTATAGGACAAATTTGTCCCACACATTCAAATCTTGCCTTTTTCCTTATAGAGTATCCAATTCTAAAAATATTTACCTATATGCTTTCTGTTTTATTTAATTCCAATAAAACGAAAAAGTTCTACCCTATACGCCTTAAATTTTCAGCTAAAGCCCCTAGTTTCGAGTAACTTCTTCAATAATTTTTATTGTCATTTTATAAATTATATTAAAAAAACAATAATAAGATTAGTCATGAAATATTTTCCCGTACCATCATGTTTCAATTGGTCCTTTCTTAACAATTTCAGGAGTGAGGTGAAGATAAAAACTGGAAAATATAATATTAATTATCTGAAGGGAGAGATGTATAGTACTGGTAATCATATTATATTTATATTTCTATCTATACATATTATATTAATTATTTATTTTTAAAATATACTGTACATAGAATATATTCATAATTCAATTCCTATGAACCATACACAGATCAAAGGTCTCTTGTAGGAATAGATTGATCTTGAATAAAGTATTTGAATAATTAAGTGTTTGTGTTTATGAGTAAATTAGTGAGCATCATCACTATTTTTATGACGTCAACTTGGCTGTTATTTTTATAGATACGAGGAAGAGCTTTTCTGACATCTTTAATAATTTATAGTAATGTGAAATGTCAGAAAATCCTGGCTGACATGAATTTCTCAAAAAGCATGACAGTTGGCACTCTGTATAATATTTGTGTTTCTTAATTATTTTTTAGAATTTTGAAGATATATAACTTATAGAATCTAATTGTATGCATAAATATATTTATAATATAATATCAAACTACTAATCGTACATTTAATAAAGAAGATGGCTCTTCAGAGAAAAAATTAATCTTCTTTAATGTTATTTATACTGCTTTAATATAGTACTGGTATTTGCCCCAATTATAAATTATACCATATTGTAAAAAAGATTTTGATAACCAAACATATATTTAGATATCCATCCCGGAACATGATCGTATCAATACTGGCGCCATTTACACGAAAGTTTCTCTTAAAGACTTGAAAACTGAAGTCCCAGAAATCGACTGGAGTGACTACTTCGACACAGTTATGGGTCCTGGATATGTTGGAGATAATGAACAAATTGTTAGCTATTCTATGCCATACTTTAAATTATTAGGAAAATTATTAAAACAGACTGATAAAAAGTAAGTTGAACAATTTTCTATCGAAATATACCAGTAAATATATATTACATTAATAATGTCGAATTTGTTTAACACTTTCAGTTATATGTTATAAGATATTTCTTTTAGTGTGAAATCTAAATGTTGCCAACAAGGTTTCCTCTCCTGGCATAAATAAATTAATTATACTATAAGGAGTTTATAGAAAAAAAACCTATTTTTTATCCTAAACTTTATTATGTAAAATATTATGAGGTACTATAGCGAAAAATCAATTTATTGTCATATTTTTTTTGCTTTTCATCCTTTAAACTTTAAATTTTTTTTAGTTTTAGAAAACAGTATTTTTTTAAAGGGCTAGCTTATAAAATTCATATGGACGCCCTTGGAAGTCTTACATTACATTTAATTTCTTAATAATTTCATATTTTAGTAATGATATATTTATGTAAATAATACTTACATTTAAATTTGATTAAATTTAAAGTGTCAAAAATATTGAAACAATGTTTGTGTAAACAAAATGATTGTGTTATCCATATTTTAAAAAACTAAATTTAATTTTATTAATCAAATGCTCATTTAAAATTATTGCCAAAAATGTTTTTAGATAAATTATTCCATAAATTAACATTGTAAATAGTTTGTGAAAAAATTTTCAAAATTGAAATAAAAATTTAAAAGTACCTATCACAGGTAATGTTCATTCCAACCCTCCTCCTGAAAATATGTTCCCTAGTCCTTGCATTTCCGTGTCAAATTTTGGAACATATTATTCATTAATATCTCCGTACAAGTACATACATTACGCAGAATTGATAGAAATTTCATTTATCTTTTTTTGTAAGTTTAATCAACAGTAAATACGGATGTGAAAAAAGAGTCCATTCTCAAAGTACGCATGAGATGATGTCATAAAAAGTATGATACCCTTGAAGAAATGCAGAATTTCAGCCGATTACATTTGAAGGGGCGGAATGTAACTGTTATTATTTTTCTGTTTTGCTTAAGAACAAATTATTATTATTTATTGACATTAAAAATTTGTAAAGGATAGAACCCTAAATTTTGTAGCAATTAATGCCATAGCATGAGACCTGAGTCCTTTTTGCATGAACTTAACCAAAAAATTACTTAATATTTAATCAATACTAATAGAGTATAAACTTTAATATGTCTTTGTTTGGATTGCACCTCAAAATTACTACATTTAAGTGAACCCTATAATTCATATTACATATTTAAGAAACACATATAATTAAATTAAATGATTTTATTTAACCTTCTAGTGGCTACTTTTTTTTATTCAATAATTTAATTAAACAGGTCAACAAATTTGAACTTTCAAAAATCTTCTGGGGCATAAGTATAATAAAAGTTATTCAATTTTGCTCACTGATTTCAAATCTGTAATTCTTTTTTTTCGAGAGTCCAACGGTTTTCGTGAAATCTGACATTTTTAGCTTTTTTGGCCCATTTTCCAACTTCAACTTCAATTCAAGCCTAGAAGGATACACATTCTGGGCATAAAAAAATGATGATTGGCTAGTGTTTTTTATGGAAATTTCATTTCCAGTCTTTGTTTTGATCTAAAGGGACTACTGGGGGCATAGGCGGCGGGAGTAGACCCAAAAGTCGTCCAAATTCTTTGTACTTAAATAATTCCTTGAATATTGCATGAAATGAATTAATAAGGAATGCATTAAAGAGTTGAGACCGCCAGCATTCAAACAAGATGTCAAGCGCCCGATAAGAATATTTAACTAAAGAGAGATCTTCCATCTAAATCTGTAATTTTCATTCAATTTCGACCAAAAATTTGCTAGAAATCAAAGACCAACGGTAGAGCTACTAAAAAATAAGTACAATAGATAGAAGTAGTAGCACGCAGAAGGATTTCTACTGATTTCGCAATCCTTCTGTGCAATATTACTTTAGTAGCTCTATCGTGATTTCTTCTTAGTTAAGCATTTTTATCAAGTCCTTTATATTCAAAATTATAAATATTTTGACCACATAGATAGCCGGAGAGCCTACAAATGCATGGATTAAATTATTAAAGATGCACCCACAGCTCATACACGTACAAATGAATTTGATTAAACCTGCAGAGATTTGAAGCTGAGCCTTGAACTTACTTGCTTCTTTTATCACAGACTCCAGTACTCAATTCCTCCAATAATCGGATAAATTTTGATCTCTATGATCTCTTTGAATTTATATATTAAATCTTGAAAGAATTATGTAAGATATGTTGATAAATTATAATATTAAATCTCTTCAATATAACTAATTCATGGAAAACATAAAATTCCTCATTAGAAATGTTATAAAAAATAAATGAGTTTGTGCATAATACGATTAACGTAGTCAAAGACACTTTATGATTATTGCTTGTTCTCCACTTTAGACATAAAGAAGTGGACTTAGTACTGAGAGACATAAACGGTAAACTAAGGGACGTTTAGTAATGTGAGAAATACATGAGTGTAAAGAAGTGTCCATTTGAATGATGATTTGTGCCAGTAGGCTAAAAACGGCCACGAAGCGTCTAAAGTCCAGATTATATAAGCAATGATATAGGATTTGATTGGCTTCTGAGATGAATATGGACATTAATTTCTTCCATACAAACATTGACTTTTCAATGGAGTCTTAATTTCTTTCCCCATTCTTGACTTAACAGCGATGTTTATTGTTAATCTGAAAAGGGAATTGTTCTTAGTGTACTCAAAGATGATCCAAATGACAAATACTTTCTCATGAAGATGAATCTCTAATTTTATAAGACGTCAAAACTCCAATCCCGTCTTCTTCAAATTTAGGTGACTGATCCAGCATTCCTCAAAGCGGTTCCGTCCATATCCATAATGATGAAAATGAAGGGTACTGAGACATGACTCATCAAGGAACATTATTCCTTTCATTTGATATCCATGGCCATGCGATCCCACTCTTTCCTCGAAGTTGCCTTGTAATTAAATAAGAGATCCATGTTTTTGAATTTGGTTATCTTCAGCTGATGTCAGAGTCTTCTTCTGCGCGCTACTACTACAGTCTATAGCTAGGAATGTAAATCATATGCAATTCGGGCGTGTGATAAAAAAGTGGACTTGGCTCTTCAAACAGGTCTTTTTGTTTTCCGAAGCTGTTTCCCTGAAGAAGGTAACATCAACTTTACCTCAACATAATGTTTTACTAGAAAAGAACAGTCTGCAAAGATTATATCATACATGCAAATCGTACATTCTATTCATAGAAAATTGACATTTAAAACACCAATACATAAGATAAGACCAAAGTAGAGTAAAAAACCTTACCCAAAAAGAGGGAAAATCTAATAATATATACATTGACATATATTAAAAAAGTACAACAAGGTAAAATGTTATGAGCCCGTGAACTAATCAAATACAAAACTGAAGGTACTCGAATATGAGTATAAAATCTAAACAGAAATATCAACACTAATTTTAACGAAAATACCAATGAGATGCACAAATAAAACATACACATAACAATACTATAACAAAAATCAAATAAATTCAGAAGTTTTATGATCAAATGTAAAATCAAGAAAATAGATCTTAACCTTTGAGTAGACTTGTAAATAATATCCCCCGTCAGTATGAAAAAAAATGACATAGTAACTTCGACAATTCAATGAATGTTTGAGAGGAGAGAATGACATTACTATTTTAGTCCACGTTCTACGGTGAAGTTGCTAAATTTGGCTCTAGTGTTACCCTAGTTTGTATGAGTGTATTTGAGCATTTTAAACACTACATTCAAACAATAGAATAGTATTGGATTAATAAACTTATCGTCCTTTTATTATATTTTAAAGAATTTGAAACTAAATATATGCATAAATAGATAGTCAATAATTTTTACATTTTCTGAAGTTTGGTATTATTTTTTCCCAAATTATTCAAAAGTGATAAACTACGAGCAAGGTTTTATAAATATTTTGCGTAACGAGTTAAGTACGTTTAATAACTTTTTAACAATGCTGTTTTTGGAAATGTGCTTTCTAATCAACAAAAAAAAAGGAAAGGCTAAATTAACTCAAGAAATTGGAGGTATTTCAGAAGGTTGAGTATAAAATTTTGTTCTGGGTGCTTAACAGAGATATGAACACGAGTTTTAGAAAATAATATCCCAGAATATCAGCTTAGTTTCCAATCTGTGCCGTCTATAGATAACTGTCAGAGTGATAAAGCTGTGAGAACCCAGATTTAAAAATACACACTCTTAAAAATTGTCGATTCAGCTTTCGCTCGTTACTATAACAAGACACTAACAAAAAAAAATTTTAATAATGAAAAGTATATGTAAAATGAAATTTGTAAGAAAAATAATTAAGGTAGTGCTATATATTTCCAACTAATTTGGTAGTTAGATTCCTGTTTGTAATAACCAAGGATGTGAAAAAAGAGCTAAAACAACGTTCTTGCAAAGGACGATTGTTGGCAATCTCGAAACATTTTTCTTTTCAAGCTGCTTCCCTTTTTCTTCCTCTTTTCTTGTCCTACTCATTTGATTTCAATTCAAAAAGAACAAATGCCATTTACACTTAATTTTAAAAATGCCTGAGGATTTAATCCAAGATCTTGGATCGCTGTCAATGTAGGTGGTAACGTTTGAAAATTAAACAAGGATAGGAGTGTGATGACGTGCCGCTTATGTCATTTCTCAACTTCTATAATGAGGGTGTTTCCAATGATGAGACATCCAATCCACCTGTGTCACAAGGGAAATCTGAATCCACTCAATAAACATAGTATCAATAACGATTCAGGTACATCTGATTTCATGTAATATTCCACTTTTAGACGCAGGATATCCGAATTTCATCAAACTTAAGGAGAAATACGCCAGTGAATCAGTGTCTTCTTGTTTTCCCGTAACCCAATCATTGGAGCTCAAAAGTTGATTCATAATTTCCAAAATAAAACAGCAAATTGACGAAAAGTATAGATTTATGACGATGGACGAGATTAAGGACATGATTAAGTTATGGATCTATGATGGGAGTGTTGATTAGTCCTCTGGATGAGCATTTCCTTGTTTAGTTTTGCCTTATTAATTTCCATAACACCTGAGCCTATTATTGTAATACATTAGGGAATCTGGACAGAAGCTGTTTTAATGTTATGTAGACAATTTCTAGCATATAAGTTCTACTATTTCAAAAGTGAAGAAAAATTTAAGTAAGTAGACCATATTCATTGAATTATTGTTGATTCATCAAATTTTTTAATCAATACAAGCCTTAAAAGAAAGAATGTCTCAACTTATTAGTGTGATAAAAGTGGAAAATATATTCCTCCTAAACTATTCAAAAGTATATAATAAAGAAAAATGCCTTATATAACCATTTAAAAAATATTGTTATTGAGATCAGCATTGACTAAAATAAATTTTGCATTTAATAAAATGCTCCAATCGTTTATTAAAATTAAAGTTTAGCTCATCTCGTGTGTATTGATCTTTATGAACTTTATTATTCCATTTTTATGTATTTTTTTTTTATGTTTCTATTTTTTAGAATATATGTAATCGATTCAGTGACTCGTTATTGTAGTTACTGTATCGATTTCAATGTAGTTGGTTCCCTGACAAATATTTTTTTTTATCTTCCAAGATGTCAAAATAATTAAAATTATTATAATAACCATTTCAACGTACATTTTCATGGTATTATCAATTCTATTAATTTTCTGGGTTTGTTTATGAAAGCTTAATTTCGAAATACATTTCCCTTCCGAATCAATGTTTAATTTTTCTGATATAATTATATATATGTATAATTGAGATAATCATTATGAAATATTATCCTATTTTTTTTTTTTTTTTTTTTTTTTTTGATAGAAGAATTTAAGTGAAGATGTGTTACTTTTGACTGTTTGAAGTTTTTATAATAATTTTAAATGATGATTAAGTTATTAAATAAAAAAAGTAGACACTAGATCAGATTATGGTTAAATAAAACTATTCAATAAAATTTTATATGTTTCCTTAATGTGTATTATAAATTATAGACTTCTCTTAAAAATAAAATTCATCTATTTAATTTCTCAGATGTTAAAATTTCATATATATTAATGGATGGAGCTGGGTTTGGCAACATCTGAAGCTACAATAGTCGTTTGATTAGAAAATAATAAAATTATAGTAATTTTGTATTTCTATTAATTAGGTATAATGTGATTTGGTTCACCAATAGACAGAACAATATTCAAATTTGTTTTTTTTTAGTGAAGTCCGAGTCCATGTAAAAAGAACTCTGGTCTCAATTGAAAGTATTTATTGGGAGAAAAAAGTCTATGAATTTACAAATTGATAAGTTGATGGTCGATGAATTTATCCATCGATGAATATACTTATTGATTAATTTACAATCGATAAATTTACTGGACACCATTATTTTCAACCCTAAAGATGTATAAATACGTGCATTTTAAAGCGTAGAATGTTCAAAATGCAAGTTTGTTGTCACCCTCTACATTTTTTTTCATTATTCGTGAAGATGTTTTCGTTTGGCTTTAAATATAATAATTGTTAATATATATTATATATACACAACCTTTATTTCAATTTTGAGTGATTTTTTTATGTCTTTGATCTCGAAAAAGTAACTATGGAAAAAATTAGTTCTTAGACAAATATTTATAGTTCTACCTTAATTCAAACTTTTATACAGGTAATTTCATCAAAAAATAAAAGTTATAAAGAAAATAATTCATTTGTAGACATATTAATATAATTTTAGCCATTTTTTGAGTTATAGACAAGTTAGTATACTTATGAACACGTATCATTAAAAATTTTTTTGTTCCTTCAAGGTGTAAATTACGATTGAATTAGATAATTTGAGTAAATTTTAAAATAAAAAGATACAAATATCTAAAAACCTAAGCCTTGTAGAAAAAAACTGAGATCACATTTGAAATTAGTCATAAATATCTATTCTAATCTCATCTAATACCATGTTGAAGAAAATGGTTGGCCATTATAATTAATTCGTGCCGTTTTGTATTTATTTACCTTTATTATTATAAGTCTCGGAAGATCCAGTTTGTACAATTTGAATATGAAAAAAAATAATTTTTTAATGTTTTTTCTGGATATAAAATTTTCTTTGCTAAAATTCAATATTACCCAAAAATATTTCTCAAACATTAGACTTACTAATTCTATTATTTTTTAAATTGTTGCTTATTTCAGAATAATTCATAATTACATGATATGGAGAACAGTTTTGGAATTGATGCCTCACCTTCCCCCTCAATATGAATCTACCAGAGCTGAATTTCGCCGAGTCCTGTTGGGTGTATTAACAGGTCGAATAAGATGGCATAAATGTGTAGATTGGGCCAACAAAAAAATGGGAATGGCAGTTGGAGCATTATTCATTAGAGATAATTTTAACCATGATAGCAAG
Source organism: Lepeophtheirus nordmannii (assembly GCA_963680855.1). Lineage (NCBI taxonomy): Eukaryota > Metazoa > Arthropoda > Copepoda > Siphonostomatoida > Caligidae > Lepeophtheirus > Lepeophtheirus nordmannii. The sequence continues at coordinate 7,261,217 of OY804526.1, read as the reverse complement.
GAAATTGCTCTTTCAATGATTCATGACATTAGGGAAGCCTTTAATGACCTACTGGAAGAAAATGAATGGATGGATGAGGAAACAAGACTTGTCGCCAAAGACAAAGCCAATTCAATGAATGAAAGGATCGGTTATCCTGAGTACATCACGAATAAAACACGTCTTAACCAAGAATATGAAAATGTATTCAAAATATTCATTTATTTTTAGCTTGAATATATATATATATATAATTTTTATATATTTTTTTAAAGTTAAGTATCACTCCAGTTAACTTTTTAGACAATTTATTCAATATTCTTCGATTTGAAGCTTCAAACAATCAAAAGAAATTAAGACTCGCTGTTGATAAGAATAAATGGCAAACAGAACCAGCTGTAGTTAATGCATTTTATAATCCGAATAAAAATGATATTGTCTTTCCTGCTGGTATTTTGCAGCCTCTTTTTTATTCACAGCACTTTCCTAAATCACTAAACTACGGAGGCATTGGTGTAGTAATTGGACATGAAATAACTCATGGATTTGATGATAAAGGTATTAAAAGCTTAACATGTATTTTAAATTAATTCATTATTAGATCATTTTTTCTTGACTCATGGACGATATGGGTTTAGAAATTTGACAAAGAACAAAGTTTAATAAAAGAATTTATTATTCTAAAATAATACATCTGATTTGGATATAACCAACATATTTGGTTATTTTAATTAATATATTTATATTAGGACTCAGTTGATAAGGATTTTTTGGGTCCAATAATAAGATTATTCCGCCGATGTTTTTTATTCAAAAATAACCACACAAAAAACCAAATATATTCACTTCGGTTGATGCGTAATTTTTCTTATAACCATAGCAAAGCAGATAAATTATTTGCCAATGTTTTGAGATATTACATCCAATAATTTTTTCTTATGAGGATTTTTAAATTGTGAATTCCGTTTTATTTTATTGATGGCTAATGTGTCCACATATAGAATTTTCTGAATTAAACTAGATTGATTACACTAGGTAACAAAATTCAAGTTTAAGGTTTCTGAGGTCTGAAACCCACGTTAAATATTTTTATTTTAGTCGTAAAACACGAAGAGGAATTGTGATGAAGATAAAGTAGTAAATAATTTACTTTTTAAGTGTTGCAATGTTTTTTATTAATTGATATTAACTATGATTTCCATCAATATGGTTCTTACATATCCAGTTGACTCTGAATCGTAATCATAACCAAAATACTTGATTTTTTTAAAAAGGCTTTAAAGGTTAAACGGATGTTTGTTGAAGGCTTTAATAGTCATTTTCACGTTCTAGGACTAAAATGCGAAAAGTTGATATGGGTTTCAGACAACAGGCAAAAGTGGTGTTACATAGTGCTATAATCAGGGTCAAAAGTATTAATAAAGGGTGAAAAAACTATCAGAAATGACTGCATTTTTGGGTTTAGGTTTTCAAGGGTTAAGAAATTAAAAACTTCTAATCTCATTCTTTTTGAAGAAGTTGTAGTTTAGGGAAATAAAATATTTGTAATAATAGGCTACTTTGGCCGATTACTGATGAATCTATAATTGCCTAAAATCTGCAAATTTAATCGAAACGTCGATCGAACTATTGTCTATAAATACTTATAAAAAATAAACAGGAGTTTTATATTTCAAGAATAGATATAGTAAACTTTCAAATAATCAGGAGAATAAAAAGTACTAAAAACTACAAAGCTTATCCCTAAAAGTAGATAACTATGACAATGTGTTAACTATGTGTTATCACTTGATATAAGAAACATAACCTGTATCGCAATCAAAGGTGATTTTTTGTTATCAAGAGTTATATTGTTACCAAAAGATGATAAATTATGTCTGACCTTGTCATCAAATATTTTATGGAGAGTTACGGAGAAGAAAAAGAAGGAGCAGAAGCATACTCTACGGATTATATCCAAGTTGAAGATTAAGTATCTTTTAACTTAACTTTACAATTTATTAATTTGAATAAAAATAAAACAGTTTTATATTAAACTAGCAGATGTAACCAAACTTATTAATGGATAATAATATAATAAAGAAACGTTTTTGCTTATCTTGAATATTTATGTGGTTATTATAAATGGCTTTTATCTGTAGGGAGAGTGCTTATAAATAAATTCTCTATTATAAACACGTCGTAACGTGTCATTTTTATTTTTGTCTCATAAATTACAACTATTACTGCAGCGATTTTATGGGTTCCTGGAGGATAAGACATAGTTGTAACAAATATCTTGACATTTATGAGCTTATTATTCATAGCTTTGTCAAACAATAAAATAAATTTTTTTATATTTTTTAAATATCAAAAACAAGAGTTGTCTTCAATTACGTTCCTTGAATAAATCTCTATATTTGCACTGCCCCTGGCCACATTTTTTTCGAGCAGGAATTCAAAATCCCAGTTTTCATCTCCTGAATGGTCCTCTGAATATTTAGTAGACACGATGCAATGGTGTATCCCTGCCAGTAGTTCTTAAGTGAGAAATCTGGATCCGAGTTCACGGACTCAACAAGATGTTGCTGCGTGTTGCCCGTATACAGGGCCTTGAAAGCGCGGATGATGCCTTGGTCCATGGGCTGAATCAGTGATGTAGTGTTCGGTGGCAGAAGTTTTATTTTCACACCATCGTATGACAAATCATCAGCGTGAATTATCAACCTGTGTATCACTTGTTCATATTTGGAGTCAAATACATAAAGCTCCAAAGCTAATAAACCCATTTCTCAAAAATGAGGATAATATAGTATATAAGTTTGTAGAATGATAGTGCAAACAGCCCATGAAAGATATCAGTAAAGATGTTAAAAGTTTGAATGTTGTCTATCGGAATTAAAATGATAACTCTGGTTATTTAGCTTATTAGTGAAATAAATATAGAATTTATTGTTGTAGACAGTTCTTCTTTTCAAATACTCCATAATTGATGGATCATGTTATCACGATAATATACATACTTACTTATACATGAATGTAGAATCGAATTGGTAAAGAAGATTGACTTGACTATAGGAGCAAGCATCACTAAAGAATCATAATTCGTAGGATATTTTGGGATTGTTGAGGATTCTCCGATATGATGAGTTGGATCCCCTCAGACCTGGGATACTCCACAGGATACCTTGACTAGGGTTGGAATCTGGAGAAAGGAACAAAACATCGTGAGAGCGATATTCAATGAATCCATGGCATTATCTCACAGCACTACCCATTGTATTCTATTTTTACCGAGACAGAGTTGGAAGCACAGAAGAATCCCTTGATTTTTTTTTAATTAAGATTTTTATTTATTCAAATTTAAATTACGACTTCTGCGCAATATTACCCTAGTAGCTCTATCGTGATTTCTTCTTAGTTAAGTATTTTTATCAAGTCCTTTATATTCAAAATTAAAAATATTTTGACCACATAAATAGCCGGAGAGCCTACAAATGCATGGATTAAATTATTAAAGATGCACCCACAGTTCATACACGTACAAATGAATTTGATTAAACCTGCAGAGATTTGAAGCTGAGCCTTGAACTTACTTGCTTCTTTTATCACAGACTCCAGTACTCAATTCCTCCAATAATCGGGTAAATTTTGGCATCTGTAAATATTCCGAACACATCCCCTTGATATATCATGTAAATAAAGAAAAATATTTAACAGCTTGTCTTCCCATGGGTAGTAAAAATCTTCCTGTGTTGAAAACTGATCCTACACTGATATTGTGAATGATGAAAACATTCTTTTGGATAGCATTTTCTTCCAGTAGAATGATTTCATGTTTCTACCGAACAATGTCTACTGTACTATTAGGTTCGTACTTCACTACTCCCTTCCAAATGACCCTCTGAGCCCCCCCCCCCCAATTCTATGGAAACTCCACCATTGAATGCAAGTTTGACCGTATCATCATTTATAAATTGAGGTCTTGGACCAATATCTTCTCCATTCTAATAATGGTGTTCTTGTGAGGTCAATTAATTTTTTTTGTTGATTCTTATCACGATATTTTGGAGTTATACTAACCCTTTACCTATCAGCCAACGAGGTATCTTTAATACAGGAATATAGCTCGAGTGGAAAAGAGCTCTCAATCAATTATCTTCCTCCATCAATACTTGTTCTACTAATGAAGGATTAGCAGTGGTCCTGTAAATTATTTGTGAGACTAATCTCATGTTATAAATATCGATCCTAGTTTGCGGGATTTGGCTTCTCAGCTGAAGAGAGAATATATAGAATTTTTTTTATTTCAAAAAGCTCGTCGTGACAGAGCTCTGTATATAATGATAGGAACGACTTTAGAATACTGAATCTATCTAAGACTAATACTATCTTCGTTTGAAGATTTTTTCTTCAATTTTCATGTCCATTAGTGGGCAACAGAATGTATATCTATCCAGTTATTGTTTTTAACCCCATTCTATTCCCAGAACAATTACTTTCATTCTAACAGCGCAAGAATAAATTTTAAGGCAGGGAGGAGGATTTCAAGAGCAAATAGGTAGAATAGGGTTTTTTTATTCTAAGGTAGTCCTAATTTTTCCTCAAACTTTGCAAAAACAACTAAAAAGATATCTATTCTTTTCATAAATTGAGACTCATAATTTCCTTCCAAAGTTTCCATCAGCACATAAGTCTATCAAATGAAGACTTGCTTCGAACTCAATCCCAAATCCACCAAACTAAATTGTCGAATTATATTTGACTAATTCAATAGACACTTGAATATTACTAAAGACAAGGAAACAATATTTAAATATTCCCTTTATGAAGTAAAAACACGATTTTCAAGATTACCGGTTGTATTTTTTAGTCTTAGAATATGCTTTTCGTTGTTTCCAACTAACTTAACATATCCGACGTTCTGGTCAAGATTTTTCTGTTATTAATGCTTTACTACGAGTGAGAGATAAATTTCAGTCTTTGTTTTGACCTAAAGGGACTCCTGGGGGCATAGGCAGCGGAAGAAAACCCAAAAGTCGTCCAAATCTTTTGTACTTAAATAAATCCTTGAGTGTTATATAAAATTGATTAATAAGGAATGCGTTAAAGACTCCTGGGGGCATAGTCATATTTCCATTACACAAACAAAGCATACAAAAATAGTCAATATGTATGATTAGAAAAATTGAAGCAATTACGTAAACACTACATAAATAAATTTTAAAGTTTAAAATTATTACTTCGGGTTAGAATTTGAGCTTATTTATATTAAACAAAACACATCAACAAAAATTAAAAACATATTATAAAATACATACAGTTATCATTTTTCAATTGGCTCATAACATTTTAATTGTAATAAGTGTTTTGAAACTAAAGATGCCAAATTGATTGCTTTTGGTCTTCTGTGAGGTTCCTTTAGTTTTCCTTGAAATTCCAAACAAAATCTTTTCACAGTCCTTGTAAGGTCTCAAGCATGTTCTTAAATCAGGCGTTAATTCTATTAGGGGAAGAAAATATTTTTGTCTTCAAATGTTCCGAAAGGGTCCAACCACTTTCTGTGTATATTCCATTAACAATTTATTTTCTCATCAAAGCTTGGAGGAACCACTTTAACATGCTATGGACGAAAACGAATGAATTTGAAACTCTTGTAAGTAGAAATCTGAATCTTCTATCTTCTGTCTACAAATATTTTTGTATATTATTTTGATAAGTTTTCCCTCAAGATTAGCATTGGGTTTTTTTTATTGTTTTATTATAATTTTTATAGGACAAGCTGTTATTTTTCTTCATTACTAGAGCCTTTTCAGCAATTATTGGAGTTGCAGTTGTCCTAGATAAAACCATTGGAACTACTTGAGTATTATACTAGTCAACTCTTTAGAAGGTTGATGTGTTTCTAAAAAGGAATTTTTTAATAAACCATGAATCAAATTTGATTTCAATTATCCCCATGAACTCAATTGCTCTCCCATGCCATACCCTATGTTTCAATGTTTTTCTTCACTGGACAATTTCTAACCTTGAGATCATGTTCTGGATCCTAAAAACAATACATAAACTTGTAGTCTTATTTTTATTAATCTCAAATCCAGTTGTTGAAGTACTGTTGTTTATCAAAGTACATAAAGAGAACTGAGAGTAGTCTTTTAACTGCTCTATTGATTTGTCTACGCGAAATTGAATCAAGGACTTATCTATAATTGATTGCTATTGTCGTTCTAAATTTCGTTCTTTTTCCAACAACATCGATTACTACCTGAATAATACGTGATAAAACAGAAATATTTCTGTTTTAGAAATCAGTTCTCTTCTAAAACAATACTTTTGTTCAGAATTTGTTCTATTTGTATTGTCAATACTCTTTAAAGAATTCTATACAATTTGTTGGTAACTATGATTTATCTCCAATCGTTAAAATCAGTCTCATCATCCTTTTTTGGGGATTAGTATACTTTTCCGTTGGTCTGTTATTTTGGTAATCTTCTATTCTTGTTCGATTTTTTTTTCTTTTCCGAAAGTAGTCCAAAAGTTTATTATGATTCTGTAAGAGTTTTTCCTCTACTTTTAATTTTATCAATGCCTGGAACTGAAAATTTATTTAGAAGAATATTTTTAAACTTGTTGCTCGAACAGTATTCCAGCTAAACTTTTTTTACCATTTCCATCTCCAAAATCTCTCAAATTCTGTTGAGTCTGCCAAGTAAGCTCTGGCAAAAATCGAACCATGATTCAAAACATTGTCAATCGTATTTGTATAATTCTTTTGGGCATTTTTGTCTATCACTAAAACTGCAAAGTGGTTCAATAAACAACTTTGATAATTATCTGCTTCTTGATTAAATGAAAAAGAATTGTCAATGTCTCACACAAGATTACACTTCCGTTTTGTCGGGAATTTATTGTTCTCAAATAACCATTTTGGTATTGGTATAACAGTTTTCCTAGACGGATTTTGAAATTTTATAAATATCATTTGGTGGTCAGAAGAGGGTTAAGGTTTTCTTACTATGTATATTAATTACTCGAGAAGATAGTAATGTCCAGTGATGTAAAAAACGGCAATTTTTAAGCGTGCGAGTAGTTCTCAAAATGCCTGTTACTTGAAACCCTACATAATATTTAGGAATGTAAATAATAAGCAAAATGCCGCGTGCGAGACTTTGTGGAGTTGGCTCTTCGAACAGTACTTTTTGTTTTCCAAAGCTGTTATCATTTTTCCTTTATTACTGAGGGGAGAACATCTACCTGATAGTAAAGATCTCGCATGAAGGAATATATGCTTTAAGGCTAATAAAGCAAATAAAATGTAAACAAAAAGGGCTCAAGTCCTCGTATATTTATTAGTTAAAAATATATAATTTCCTGACATTAATTTCAGTTAATTTTCTGCCCCTCATCTATGGTATTCATAATGTTATTATTTAATATTGATGTCTTCATTTGTATATATAAAGGAGAATAGCAGCTTCTAGCTCAGTAAAACGTCATGACAGCTCAAGTTGCTTCCCTCTCAACATTCATCAAATTGTCAGAGTTACCAGGTTGATTTTCTCTTTCTTTTTATCTTATACACCCCATTTGCATATTATTTACATTCCTAATAATATTCTTTCATCATTCATAAATCATCAAGCTGTTTTTCTTTTCCTTTTGACATAATAATTCTTTTTATATGTATATTATATTATCTATTATAAAAGTTACGATAATATCACACAACCTTCCCTTCAATTTTGGTTCAAAATTTCTGAATGATAATATCTATCGAAAAAGTGACTTAATGGAAAAAAATTTGCTCGAAGTAAAATATTTATACTTCTATTCTATAAAATATTTCATCTGTTGACATTTTTAATATGTTTTCAGCCATATTCTTGAGTTATAGAAAAGGTAGAATAATTATAAATATCATTAAATCTTCAATCATTGTTTTTAAAATATGCAAATATCTAAAAACTTAAAGCTTTATTTTGTCAATAAATAGATAACCATTACTATCAAACTAAAAACTTGAAGATAATTTTATATTCAGAGCAGATATTAATTTATGTACTTAAAATTCATTCAAATAATGAAATTTTAAGAAAAATAGCAATAAATCCAAAACTAATGTAACGATTTTGAAATTTGGAAAATTTCCTGTTTATTGAAAGCAATTTTTACAACTTTGATTTGAATAATATCTTTCTAAAACATCAATGTAATTTAAATAATTACTATAATTCCAAGTAGAGCTGTCTTGAGCCTGGAGCAAGGCTATCACAGCTACATTCATAGTATTATATCGACAGCAAATAAGCTAGCTTTCATGGTTAACATATCATTTTTGACGTCATCAAGGGGAGGGGCTACTCGCACACTTAAAAATCGCCGTTTTTTACATCACTGGTAATGTCAAATCTATTATAGACAACTTATTCCCTCTTCTCAATGAAATATGATCCCCAGATAGATAACTCTATCTTCAGAACAAAGTTTAGTATTTATATACTTTTATTGCAATAAGCCTCAGAAGAGCTGTCATGAGCCTTTAGTAAAGATATCACAGCCAAATATATAGGGTTACATCAATTTTTATATGTATACTCTATGGCTGGGGATGTGACTTTTTTTAGACAAAATATACAGTTTTGTGATTAGAAAAGGAAAAATATTCGTTATATTTTTGAAATTATTTCCATCCTTTGTTAGATATGTAGATTTTGAGGAAAAAAAGAATTTCCGTCTAAATTGTTGTAGATTTTGTTAAAAATATATAAGAAAATTAAAGTATTAGTCAGTGATGCCAGGTGCAATCTGACATTTCCATTGGTAAGTTTGACATTTTTGTAGTATAATCGTACTCAGAATGTTTTGACGTACGACCATTATTTGTGTTGTTTACATTGACTTGAAAAAATTAATTTGGTAAAAAAATGGAGTTAACTCGTGAACATTTTCGTGCGATCATGTTTCACAACTTTCGAGGTGGATTATCACGACAAGAGTGCATTGATGAAGTTAAATCTATGTATAGCAATGAAGCACCATCCTATAGCACGTGAAAAACTGGTTTAATGAATTCAACCGTGAACGTCGAAAAACGGCCGTTGTGCCAGAGAACATTGATGCTGTGCGTGAAGTGATAATGCAAGATCGTCATGTGATATACCGTGAGATAGAGGCATCCTTGGGCATTTCTTCCACCCGCATACCTTTGATATTGCATGAACACCTGGTCGTAAAAAAAGTTTGTTTTCGTTGGATCCCGCACAATTTGACAATCAATCAACAGAAGACTCGTGTCGATTGGTGCAAAAAAATGTTGAAAAAGGACGCTCACGGTGCTTCAAAAGACGTTTATAAGATCGTCACAGGTAACAAATTATGGATCTATGCGTTTTATCCCGAAACAAAACAACAATCGATCGTGTGGGTTTTCGAAGACGAGCCAAATCCAACGAAAGTTGTTCGTGGAAGATGCACTTCGAAGAAAATGGTCGTTTGTTTATTCGGCAAAACTGGTCATGTGGCGACTGTTCCACTTGAGCATCGTAGGACGGTCAATTTTCAGTGGTACACCATAATTTGTTTGCCTGAAGTCTTCAGAGAAATCTGAAAAACGAACAAGAGAAGACGAATCCTTGTTCACCATGACAATGCGAGCTATCACACATCGGCTCAAACCAGCTCCTTATTGACCGGCCAAAACGTCGAATTGATGGGTCATCCGCCGTACAGCCCTGAAATGGCAACCGACGACTTCTTCCCGCACATCAAGAAAAAATGCGTGGTCAACGTTTTTCGTCGCCAGAAGATATTGTTGAAGCGTTTAAAAACTATGTTTTGGAGCTGTCTCAATTGGAGTAGAAAAAGAGCTTCGACAATTGGTTTGAGCGCATACAAAAGTGTTTAAATCATGCCGGAGAATACTTTGAAAAACAATAAAACCATTTTTGATGATAAATATTCGCATTTTCATTATTAAAACCTTCACCACATAACTGTCACATGGAATAACTTACTTTTAGAGTATATATTTCTTTTTCAAATTTTGTTTATCATCATATTCTTCTTTCTTTTCTTTTTTGAGAAATATTGATTTTGAAACACACATAGTATTAGTGTCTGTAATGAGTTTTCTGTATCGTATCCGATTTTCAAACATTTTTTATTTTAATTTATTCGATATTTTTAAGCATGTTATAGGTTTAAATCATTTTTTGACCAAGAAAAAAGCCAGTAATCTAGATTAAAATAAACATATTATGTGTAAAATTCTATATTCGTTCTAAATATGGGATTTATATTTATGTGAAATTGCCCAATTATGAGAAAACTCAAAGTAAAGATTAAAAAAATGTGCTCATTTAATGCGAGAATATAATCATTGGCCAATAATTTTCACATTAAAGGAACAAAATAAATTGAGACATACTGACTATTTTTTTCCTATAATAGGTTTTTTTAACATAACAATAAAATAGTGTAAAACTATAATAAAATATGTAATATAATGAAAAAAAGGAGGAGTTACATCATTTAAAAAATAAACCAAAAATTAACTTGAAATTTCTCCTCTCGATTATGATAATTCAAATTTGACAAAAATACCGCTAACATTTTAAATAGATATAAAAAAGTCAATAAAAAAATAAAACATTAAATAAGCTAATAAAATATGAGATGAAATCACCCAGATCCGTAGGCATTGGAGAACAGCGACAAAAAGGTCCTAAAGGGAGGTAGGTAGAGCACTGAGTCCGTCCCTTACCGAGCTGGTGTAAAATTTGAAGGTGAAATTAAGGGTGATTGGAGGATCAAAAGGTTTACAAGCGAATTAGGTTTTTGGATTGATCTAAACTCTTATCCCTGGCATTTTCTATAGAGTCTGAATCTTTTTAGTATCTTTAAATACCTCTAGGAATTTCCAGGGAAGTATTTTAATTTGTATGAAGTCGAGACCAACGAATCGTCGATTTCCGGATTTTTTTTAGAAGAAGGCAGCAGAACTTGAGACAGCCAAAAAAGTAATGCTCCTCAATTAACATGCAGGAAGAGATTCTCTCAAAGTCAGTCGATAGGCTATGAGAACTTTAGTGTTTAAAAGAGCAGCTCAATAGTCTAAGTTTCTTTGGCACCCAAAGAGAACGACCACTAAAATGACAATAGCTTATTCAACAAGACCCTTTACATGGAGTGCCACAAATATCCGAAGTATGGAAACTTGATTACAGTTTACAAAAATGTGCAACACCGAATTATTTATTACTCCACAGTTGATGCACGTGGCATTCAAAAAAGATTCCCTGTCAAATTATGAAACTGCATAGTAATTTTTTTACCATCTGCAATACCTGAAGTAGACCATTCGTCTCATCTTTTTGAAGCCCAATATATCATCATAAGATGCCAAGCACTCGGGATCAGGTGAGCATTAGATGCTCTTTTGAAAGGAAAACGAAATTTTCCACATTTAAATACGAAATTGTAGTAAAATCTATAAAAGTTTTATTATACAACTTTGGAATACGTTTGTTATTAAAGATATAATCGGACTCCTCCTTACTCCACCCATCCTTTTAAGGCATTGAAGTGACTGTGATGGAATAGATCTTGAGCAATTGATCTTTTTCTTCAATAGTACTCAAAGCAAACCATTGGGTTCTATACTCGATAAAACAATGAAGTAAAAATCAAATTGTTGTAGAAGTATATTCGTTTCTGAAGATTGTAAGATCTTCATTCACTAATTATCTCTAGGATTACAGAGGCCAACAAATTTGAGATGTTAAATATACGTATAATAAAAGATAATCAGTTTTGAGCGCCGACTTCAAACCTGTTTTTTTTTTTTTTTTAAAAAAAAGAGAATCTGACGGTTTTTGAGAAATCGAACTTTTGAACTTTTTTGGGTCATTTTCCAAATTCAACTTCAATTTAAGCCCAAAAGGATATTTATTTTGTGCATTAAAATATGATGATCTACTAGTGGTTTTAATGTAAATTCCATTTCCAATCTTTGTTTTTGACCTAAGGCGGCTCCAAGGGGGATAGGCGACGGAAGTAGGACAAAAAAATTGTACTTAAATAACTTGTTGAATATTACATGAAATGGATTAGTATAGAGGGCATTAAAGAGCTGATACCCACAGCCTTCAAATGAGATGCTAAGCGCCAGATAAGGATCCTTAACTAAGAAGAAATAGTTCATCTTAAATTGTAAATTTTCATCCAACTTAGAGCAAAAATTCACTGTAAATCAAAGACTTGCAGTAGAGCTATTAAAAAACAAGTACAATAAACTAAAGTAGTAGTGGGCATAAGGATTGTGAAATCAGCTAAAAGAAACAAAATTCAAAAACATTGAGCTCCTATGTAATAACTAGGCAATTTTGAAGAAAGAGTGGAATTGCATGGCCATGCATATCAAATGAAAGCAATAGTGTTCCTTGATGAGTCATCATAGAGACTTTATAAAGAAGTGTCCATTAAATGAAAATAAGTGCCAGTAGGTTCTTATCGGCCGATTGACATCTCATTTGAAATAACAGATTTAAAATTAGTGTGCAAAACTGAATAACTTTTATTATACTTATACCCATCAGGATTTTTGACTGTTGACCAGTGTTATTAAAGATGTAAAAATCCGTGCATCCGGCATGTAAAAATAAGCTCCCTTCCTTAATGACATCAAAAATGATAGGATTTTTGTCATTTGACCTGTCTTATCAGTTTTTTTCATACCAATTCAAAGTCGAGGCACTTTCCCTCTCCCAGAGGATTCCTAAATTATCAATTAATTTATTAATTTGATTGCCAGTTAATGCTATTCCCTTCATAAATGGTAAAAGGCATTTAAATTTGAAAAAAAATGGATTTTTTGGTAGAAATTGGCAATTTTGAAACTTATTGTAAATTGATGTGATACTTTTTTTTTGAGTTGAAACTATTTCATGCTAAGTTGAGTTTCTATATACGTTTATGTGTAATTTAAGGCTTAATGGAAAAATAATTTTTTCAATGACATCTTATTCTATTGTTTCAATATCGTATAAAAATATCATAGACTTATGACTATTTTTGCTCTACCTTAAAGAATTAATGTTTTTTGTTATGCTGTGAAAATATGGCTTATGTTCCAAACAAGAGAACTTATCGACAGTATTAATTTTCAACTCGTCAGAATTTGATGAAATTTTTACTTCAATGTTATAAATATTATTGTAATTATAGCTCTTTATCTTTTATATATATCTTATTGAAACATATTTCGTGTTATGTTGTTAAATGATCACAAAAAATATGTTAGTTTGATGTCAGTGTTTGCATAGATGTAATAATAAATCACAGTATTTTTATGCCTTTAGGTATTTTTTATTTAATTAAGAATAAAATCTATAAAGGAAACAAATTTTTTAATTGAATATAAACATATATTCTTATATAGTTACCCTATAAAAAATTTATATTTTATTTCAATGAAGGTCGTCAATTTGATAAATTTGGAAATTTAAAGCAATGGTGGAACAACAGAACAATAGCTGAATTTCATAATGCAGCCCAATGCATTATAGATCAATATTCTAACTATATGATATCTGACATTCAACTTAATATCAATGGTCGCATGACACAAGGAGAAAATATAGCTGACAATGGAGGCTTAAAACAAGCTTTTAGGGTAAGTCAATTTCTTCTTATTGTTAAAAAGTATGCATCTAATATACTTGATTGAATTTACATCTTTAATCAATTTAATATGAATTTTGATATATAAAAATTAATTGTAACGCCAAGATAATGTTTAGGTTTTTAAAGACATAAACTCTCATAAAAGATAAAAATTGGCACGTTTTCATATTAAAGATATTCTTGTTATAAAATGGAATCATGAACTTATAACAATTTTATTATTCAAAAATTATTATTTTGTTTATTAAACATTTTTGTTAAAGGTTTTTTTGCCATTTTTTTAATTCGTTTTTTTTAAGGATTGAATAGCCATTTTCAAACTAAAGACTTGAAGATAACTCTATCTTCAGAACAAAATTTAGTATTTATATACTTTTATTGCAATAAGCCTCAGAAGAGCTGTTATGAGCCTGCAGTAAAGATGTCACAACCACATTCATAGGGTTAAATCGATAGTAAATAAGCTGGCTTCCATGGTTATCATATCATTTTTGATATTATCAAGGAAAGGGGCTTATTTTTACACGCCGGATGCGCGAATTTATACATCTCTAATAACAGTGGTCAACAGTCAAATACCCTAAGGGGTATAAGTATAATAAAAGTTGTTCAGTTTTGAACACTGATTTCAAATCTGTATTTTTTTTTTTTTTTTTTTGAGAGAGAGAGAGAGAGTCCGACGGTTTTCGAAAAATCTAACTCTACTTTTTGAGCCCATTTTCCAACTTCAACTGCAATTTAAGCCTAGAAGGATTATCATTTTGCGTATTAAAAAATAATGATTTGCTAGTATTTTTAATGCAAATTCCATTCATAGACTTTGTTTTGACCTAAGGGGACTTCTGGAAGCGTAGGGGACGGGAATAGGCCCAAACGTTGGACAAAACGTTTGTACTTAAATAATTCTTTGAATATTACATGAAATGGATTAATATGGAATTCATTAAGTAGCTGAGCTCCATAGCTTTCAAACGAGATGTCAAGCGCTTGATAAGAATCCTTAACTAAGAAGAAATCGTCTATCTAAATGTGTAAATTTTCATCCAACTTAGAGCAAAAATTCGCTAAAAATCATAGACTCACGGTAGAGCAACTTGAGTAGTAGTGCACAGAAGGACTACGAAATCAGCTGAAATCCTTCTGCGTGCTACTAATTCAATCTATAGCACTTGTTTTTTAGTCTCAGATTTCTATCGAATTTTTGCTCGAAATTGAATGAAATTGAATTGAAATTGACATTTGTCACCTCTAAGACAATGAGAAACCTAAAAACACAATAAATAAAAGACTATGTAAAAGTTTTAAATGATTTCAAAAATATTTTTACTGATTCTGTATCTTGTTCTAAACTGTGGATATTTTCTTTTAACCCTTTGCCAGTCTGAGTGTTTTTTGAACACCTCCTTTGTTTAAATTAATCTTTTGAAATTACTTTTTTCATAACGTAATTGATTTTTTAGTATCACATCAGCTGATTTAAGGCTTTTCGCAGCCGTGGCCCATATACGAGTCACAGACGTATGAGTAATAAATATATAATATAGTTTACAGCCAATGTTTTTTTATGTGTTAGATTTATTGACATTGGTCTCAAAACTTAATTTCAAACAGAATATATTTAAAATTTGATTGCAATATCCCAAAAATAAATAAAATAACCGTTACAGAAAACGTATAATAAAAGACAAAAATTGTGTATCTACTTTGGAATATATTTTTTAAAAAATTCTATGTCTGGAAAAGCATTTCGTGGATCGAAAGCTAGATCTTCAGCGAAGATAAACCCTTATTTCACCTTCAAGAAGTGTATTTCATCATAAAAATAAATACCCGGAACTTTAAAAAAAAAAAAACATTCAACCATTAAACCTCAAAAGACTTTGTATGAAGGGAATTTTCCTTTTTTAGGCATATCAATTCATTGAAGTTGCATATACTCCATTAAATAAAATGGACGGACATTCCAGAAATAGAATCTGGGAAGTTGATGAAATTATCAACGATAATCTTCTCGACATGAAATGGGAGGTAGTAAAATAACAAAAGGGGCAAAAAATCAAGAGCCTCACATCAGGATCAACTTCAAGATCCAAATGAGCCCAAGGGCCAGAAAAGTTTCAATGGTCTTAAACTACACAATGAATCAAAAGAGTCTAATGTTTCAAAAAATAATGCTCACTCAAAAATGTCACTCAACAAAAATGTATCTGAGGCAAAGAAAATATCCCTTGAAATACTCATAGAAACACACTTCACAGAATGTAGAATCAATTATGCTATCGAAAAATCAACATAGACATCCATTTTTGATATTGACTTTGTAGACTTTAACAGGGTACGAGAAGCCTTCAACTCCTTCGGAACCCACAAAAGTTCAGGACCAGATGTACTTAAACCAATTATACTATAACAATTTGGAGATAACATCATCCAATATATCCAACACTCTATAAAGTCATTATCGGCATTGGCTACACACCTAGCTGCTGGAGAGAGATTAAGTTCATGTTTTTGACAAAACCTGGTAAAGAAGATTACAGCTTGGCAAAATCATTTAGGCCAATTACCCTTTCAAATTTCTCCTTAAAGGCTTGGAAAGAATCGTTAAATGGAAAGTTGATGAAGTAACCACAACACTTCACTCGCAACATGTCTACACTAAGGGATTATCAATTGAAACAGCTTGGTGAGAAGTAACAGACATAATCGAAAATCAATTTATCAAAATCAGTGCAATCTTGCAGTCATTTTTGATTGCGCAGGTGCATTTGATTGTATACAATTCAATTC
Organism: Lepeophtheirus nordmannii; assembly: GCA_963680855.1. Taxonomy (NCBI): domain Eukaryota; kingdom Metazoa; phylum Arthropoda; class Copepoda; order Siphonostomatoida; family Caligidae; genus Lepeophtheirus; species Lepeophtheirus nordmannii. The sequence continues at coordinate 7,244,786 of OY804526.1, read as the reverse complement.
TGCAAACAATGCAATAACAAAATTGGGAATACCAGAAAATATTAGACCGTGGCAGAGTTTCAGAAAGTGTAATTTTTTCCTCGATCCTGACTTTTCTTAAATAAAAAAGGTTCCTCAAAATGGTGGCTGATTCCCCCCTTGAATAAAGTAAATTATCATTCATATCAATTAACAATTTATTTCTATATATTTCAACAAGCTGTCTCATGAAATGGCTATTTTTTAAGGATTAATTACCTAGGGGCATAGGCGTATGGAAAGAAAAAATGACTGGCCAAAATTTGCCCAAATATGTAAGAGATAATTTAGGTTTATTGATGTTCTTTAAAATTACCGCCCACCATGGTTGGGCGGGAAAGAAAATTTTCGTTTCTAGACTCCATAAAACCTTCAGTTTAGACATTTTGAGCAATTAATAACACTGGTCAACAGCCAAAAATCTTTTGGGGTATAAGCATAATAAAAGTTATTCAGTTTTGCTCACTGATTTCAAATCTGTAATTCTTTTTTTCGAGAGTCCGATGGTTTTCGAGAAATCGGTCCCTACTTTTATAGCTTTTTTGGCCCATTTTCCAACTTCAACTTCAATTTAAGCTTAGAAGGATACACATTTTGGGCATTAAAAAATGATGATTGGCTAGTGTTTTTTATGGAAATTTCATTTCTAGTCTTTGTTTTGACCTAAAAGGACTCCTAAGGGCGTAGGGTGCCGGAGTAGGTCCAAAAGTCGACGAAATCCTTTGTACTTAAATAACTCCTTGAATATTGCATGAAATGGATTAATAAGGAATGCATTAAAGAGATTAGATCCACTGCTTTCAAACAAGATGTCAAGCGCCCTATAAGAGCCTTTAACTTTGAAGAAATCGTCCATCAAAGTGTGTAAATTTTCATCCAATTTTGGGCGAAAATTCGATAGAAATCTAAGACTCACGGTAGAGCTAATAAAAAACAAGTGCTATAGGCTGTAGTAGTAGCGCCCAGAAGAAGACTCTGACATCAGCTGAAGATAACCAAATTCAAAAACATGGATCTCTTATTTAATTACAAGGCAACTCCGAGGAAAGAGTGGGATCGCAGGGCCATGGATATCCTATGAAAGGAATAGTGTTCCTTGATGAGTCATGCCTCAGTACCCTTCATCTTCATCATCATGGATATGAACGAAACTGCTTTGAGGAATGCTGGATCAGTCGCCTTAATTTGAAGAAGACGGGATCGGAGTTTCGACGTGTTATAAAATTAGAGATTCATCTTCATGAGAAAGTATTTGTCATTTGGATCATCTTTGAGTACACTAAGAACAATTCCCTTTTCAGATTAACAATAAACATTGCTGTTAAGTCAAGAATGGGGAAAGTATCGTATTATGCGCAAACTCATTTATTTTTTATAAATTTTCTAATGAATGATCTCAAATACAAAATATATCAAAAACATAGCATAATTTATATCATTCTTTACAAGTATAATTCAATCATCAATGTTTGACAAGGAGTTATTTGATTCAGATGGTAGTTACAATGCTGATAACATAATATGATTTTGAAACTCCGATCCCGTCTTCTTCAAATTAAGGCGACTGATCCAGCATTCCTCAAAGCAGTTTTATGATATGTTTTTGATATATTTTGTATTTGAGATCATTCATTAGAAAATTTATAAAAAATAAATGAGTTTGCGCATAATACGATTAACGTTATTAAAGAGACTTCATGATTGTTCCTTGTTCTCCACTTTAGGCATAAAGTACTGAGAGACATAAACGGTAAACTAAGGGACTTTCAGTAATGTGATAGGTACATGAGTGTAAAAAAGTTGTCCATTTGAATGAGGATGTGTATTAGTAGACTAGAAACGGCCACGATGCGCGAGTCCAGTGTGTACAAGAGCCGTCGTAGCGATATAAGCAATAACATCGGTTTAAATTTTGAGATGAATGTGGAAATTAGTTTCTTCCATACAAACATTGACTCCTCAATGGAGTCTTCATTTCTTTCCCCATTCTTGACTTAACATGTTTATTGTTAATCTGAAAAGGGAATTGTTCTTAGTGTACTCAAAGATGATCCAAATGACAAATACTTTCTCATGAAGATGAATCTCTAATTTTATAACACGTCGAAACTCCGATCCCGTCTTCTTCAAATTAAGGCGACTGATCCAGCATTCCTCAAAGCAGTTTCGTTCATATCCATGATGATGAAGATGAAGGGTACTGAGGCATGACTCATCAAGGAACACTATTCCTTTCATAGGATATCCATGGCCCTGCGATCCCACTCTTTCCTCGGAGTTGCCTTGTAATTAAATAAGAGATCCATGTTTTTGAATTTGGTTATCTTCAGCTGATGTCAGAGTCTTCTTCTGGGCGCTACTACTACAGCCTATAGCACTTGTTTTTTATTAGCTCTACCGTGAGTCTTAGATTTCTATCGAATTTTCGCCCAAAATTGGATGAAAATTTACACACTTTGATGGACGATTTCTTCAAAGTTAAAGGCTCTTATAGGGCGCTTGACATCTTGTTTGAAAGCAGTGGATCTAATCTCTTTAATGCATTCCTTATTAATCCATTTCATGCAATATTCAAGGAGTTATTTAAGTACAAAGGATTTCGTCGACTTTTGGACCTACTCCGGCACCCTACGCCCTTAGGAGTCCTTTTAGGTCAAAACAAAGACTAGAAATGAAATTTCCATAAAAAACACTAGCCAATCATCATTTTTTAATGCCCAAAATGTGTATCCTTCTAAGCTTAAATTGAAGTTGAAGTTGGAAAATGGGCCAAAAAAGCTATAAAAGTAGGGACCGATTTCTCGAAAACCATCGGACTCTCGAAAAAAAGAATTACAGATTTGAAATCAGTGAGCAAAACTGAATAACTTTTATTATACTTATACCCCAAAAGATTTTTGAAAGTTCAAATTTGTAGACCTGTGTAATTAATTCTGCCCGAATTTTTTAGATCTCTGACCTACTTAGGGGTCTGCAGTCCCCAGCGCTCTGCCTCGTACGCCTATGCCTAGTGGTCGAGAAAAATGCAATATATGTTCATTTATATATCGCCATCATGAACACAACTAATCTATGAATATAATATTCAACATAAACACAACACAAACAAATAGAATCAGTATAAATATTGACTATAATAAGCATTCAAGAATAAAATGGCACCCTCTGGCTCTTGTCACTAACTCTTTTCAAAACAGTAGACTGGTCGAATTGTCCTCTTTTGGTGACGAAATACCATTTTCTACCTTTAAATAATCGATTTAACGATTTCTCACCAAGATGACTTGCCAAATTCACGGGAGGACCATTCCAATGAATGATTGACTCCTTACCGACGTCCTCAATGGACAGTCCTCTCCTCTTATCACTGTGGAAATCCATGACGCAAATACTAATTGTTTTTTGTTGATATGTTCGCTACATTGTTCATCTTTACGTTTTAAGTTATCACAGATGTTTTCATCAGCATATTCTTCACATAACTCGGTTTCATCATTATAAATCTCAGTACCAACATGATCAACATCGTCAATATTTCCCACTTCCTCGATCGGAACAGAAAACGTATCGCTCGAAATGTCCTCGGTAGCTTTTAAAAAGTTCTTGATTCCACCGCTTGAGCAGGTAATGAACGTAAATTTAAATGGTTCACCGGGATGTTTATTGTCAATGTGTCACTGTAAATTATCCTTCCTCTTACTTTCGTTACAATATCCACATTTCACAAGTTGCTTCGACCCATATATACCCTTCTTCCCGCTCATATTCACAAAAATGGCAGCAACAAATATTAAAATATACCACTCGATTTGTAAACAAACTCACGCTTTCAATTTCTTTTTCATCTTCACACAGAAAATTATTACAACATTACGCAACTTGTATCACAGCGTGAACGAATAATCTTTTATACAAGAGATTAAAAACGTGTTATAATGTAATATTTTCCTCATGAATAGAAACAAAACGAAATAGTATTCGTACAAATCTTACACAACGCAAAGAAGTTAATAATCACCATAGCAACGAATAACAGAAAGTAGATGATTATATAACTATAAATAAGAATTGAGGAACATTTCTTGTTTGTTCGAGGAAGTTTTTCATCTTATATTTTAAGATTATTCAATTTTCGGGTTGATGATAAAACTTCCTCGGACAAGAAAAGTTCCTCAATTTCGATAAGTTTGGAAAAGTAACGAAAGTTCCTCGCGATCCAGGATCGCAGGATCGAAGTTTTCTGAAACTCTGGACCGTGGTACAAAAAACTCCTCAACAAGTCACAGCCGAACTAAAAGGAGATAAGGTTTGCATCAACCCAGCATGTGGTAGCCCTTAAGGAGGAGTACTCTCGGCCGTGATATGGAATATGATCATGGATACGTTACTGACAAAGTTTTAAAAAATGTGCAATCAAGGCGGTAGGTTACGCTGATGATATCATTCTACTAATAAGTGGAAAACATTCATATACCCTTGTTAATACAACGCGAGAAGCTATAAATACAGTTCTGGAATGAGTCTTAGATTTCTAGCGAACTTTTTCTCAAAGCTGGATAAAAATTTACACACTTTGATGGACCGATTTCTTCAAACTTAAAGGCTGCATTCATATGCAGCTTTAAATAATGATGCATCAGTCTTTCAAGCTGAGATTTTCGCCATCACACAATCGATGGAAGATCTCCTTAAACAAGAAAAATAATCAAAAAATGTTGTAATTCGATCGGATTCTCAATCAGCAATAGCTGCTATTCTTAATCCACATACCACAAGTGATGAGGTCAGGAAGTGTAAATAAATTCTAAATCGAGAAAATAAAAATAGGAATATATGCATTGAATGGTGCAAAGATCACAACGACATAACAGGTAATGAATTTGCAAACTATCTTTCAAAAAGTGACATTGGGAGCCATAGCCATAAGTGTGTTGGTGTGCCTCAGAGCTACATTAAGAAAATAATTAATGATTTCTTTCATAAAAGATGGTACAAGCGATTCACTGATCATAATCAACATATGAAACACACACATGTGGTGCTAAAAGAACCTAAGCCAAAACCTGTCAAACTTTGTCGTGAGGATATGAAATTACTTGTTCAAGCCTACACTGGTCATGGGCCAGTTCTCGCTAACCTGAGTAAATGGAAGAACACAAGTGCAACATGTGATGCTTGTATGGAAGAGCAGATCACCTCATTAACAGGTGCCCTGCTCTCTCGTATGAAAGATATGAAGCCATACAAGAAGAAGAAAATGATATTCGAATTCTTAAGCTTATGAAATGTAAAAAAAATGAAAAAAATTATTATAACCAATTTTAATATTTAAGTAGGAATTCAGTTTTTACTGTAGTAACACGGATACCCCATTGTGTGGTTTTGTTCTTTACCTTAGTATGTGTATATTTTTATTATTTGTATATCGATTATAAGCAGTAATAAAATCTTAACCAACGATGATGTCTTTAATTTCATTTAAAATGATGCTTTGACCCAGTGAGACTCTGGATGCTTCTCGCAGTTGAGGAAGTCTCACGTCCTTAGCTTCATCATTTCTGAATTCCATGTTGGACCCACATTCCGATCTATGGATAAAGCACTCTACTAACCTGTTGTCTCTCTTCTTTCGACAATCCTTGCAGCTGTATAGTCATTGATAAAAGTCTGTGATCTTGAGTCGAATGACTGTCTTGTTCCTCCATATTTTTAATTCTTTACGGGATTACTTGATACCTACTAATCTCACTGAGACCTATCTTTATTAGACAACCCTTTACATTGTATCGTAGTATGTTTTCTGGGTCAACGTACACTAACAAGTCTTCTTCAGAATCACCCTTGTCTCTGCGCCATTCCATGACTGATTTCCTTCCTTCTATACTTTTCTTAACCCCAGTCATTATATATTCCCTCCGAGAACAATCCAATATTAGTTAAAGGACATGTGATGCAGTTTTTATTTTATTACTGTCTAGATTATATGTAATCCCCCCCCCTATGATGTCTCTAGCTTTTGAGGTCGTTCCCTCGTCCTCCAGCAAGCTCCCATTCAACTTCCACCTCCCCTTCTCGTGTATCTTTGGTGTCCTGAAAGTTGCTAGTATAGCGGAATGGTCAGATTGGAGTACCGTTAAGGTCTTGTAATCAATAGTGTTAGAGATTAGACTTGACGTTACAAATATGTAATCAAGTCTAGAGCTCTTTATTAGATTATTGTCTTTTTTCACAAAAAAAGTATGTTCTGGGGTATCACTCATTCTGGCCGCGATATCCGAGGGGCCTCTTTTATAGATTATTTCCTTTAATTTGATGGTGGCGTTTTTGTTGTTTTCTTTTTTATATCCTTTTGAGTCCCTGCATTGATTCAAAACTAAATTCGTATCAGCCATAAAAATACATTCTGTATTGTCCTTATCTATATCAAATAAATATTGAGAGTCTATGTATTCAAAAGATAGAGGACTATCATCATGTGGCCTATTATTGATATCCACCTCATATGTAATGCCTTCCAAGTTAATTCTACAACCACATAGTTGCCGTTGCTATCTTTAGAAATTAATTTTGGTTTTAAGGATTTTTCCACACCCAAGAGTATGCCCCTCGAGGGGTGGTTTGCTTTTTTCCTCTGTACAGGTATTAAAAAGGTTTTATAAGAATTAAGAAAATAATTTTGTGGGCCAATCTTTGTTAGGCGGGTGTCACCCATCGATACAATATCAGGTTTTTCTATTAATAAGCTTGTAATAGTTTTTTTTTTCTTTTTTTCATTATTAGAGATCGAGTTGGCATTAGGCGAAATAATTTTTAGGTTACACAAAGTCCCCATCATTTAACACAATTTATAGTATGGAGAACCAGAGTCTCTAACTCCTTTTTTTGAATGTGATCTACAAATAATGAGTACATCAAATATATAACCAAAATATTAAAAACAAAGTATAACGAGTCACCGTGTAGAATAAAGGTTGATGGGAAGTTAAAAGTATGGCAAATAGCATTCAATATAAGTCAAATACGATAAATCGATTTGAGGAGAAGCATGACGCCAAGAATTATGACACCGGGGTAAACATGGTCAATCATTGTCTGTATATTCATAAGTAAGGGTTAGATACTATATTAATGATGGGGAAGCATAAAGAAATTATCTTGAAAACCCGACATTTTATACCGGATAAAACGAAATTCTATCTAGCGGGTTGGACTTCTAGTTATCTTCCTTTCCTTTTTGGTTGAAGGTGACATCAATCTGTTCGACCTGGGTGGTACTGACCCAGATCTTATTCTAGTGAGCGTTGTTATGCCTTTATTCTTTGGGCTTGTTTCTCTATCTGTGCAATTTCCATTTACTTCCTTAGCTGGAACGTAAACTTTTTCTTCCCAAGCTGCATCGCTTTCACATTCTTGTTCATAGCTATCTTCTCATTCCTTTTTTTCTTTTATTGTCAAGGAACCACTTTCGCTTACTAAAACTGAGAGGGTCCCCTCAGTTTCTAAATTAGCTGAATCATCCTCCCTATTTTCGGAAAATGTGGTCTAATATATCTAGGGTTATAAGATTGCAAAAAATATGCACTTTCGGTATGTAAAAAAAGCAAAGAAAAAAAACTGAATCCCACCGGATCTGGAGGTTCTTGTTTGTAAACATATTAAAGTCCTCAAGGGTTTCACTAATGTGGGCCCCCCCTTGTAGGATTGAATTACGCCAGAAGCAGCTTGAGCTGTCATGATGTTTTAAACAGCTACAAGCTGCTATTCCCCTTTATATTTACAAATAAAGACATATCTATATAATGGATTATAATATTATATATACCATGGATGAGAGAGGTAGAAAAATAACTGGAATCACTGTCATAAAATTATATATTTTTAGCTAATAAGTCGTAAACGAATAATTACACTGGTCAACAGACAAACATCCTATGGGATATAAGTATAATAAAAGTTATTCAGTCTTGCACACTAACTTCGAATCTGTAAATTTTTTTTCGAGAGTTCGACAGTTTTTGAGAAATCGGTACCTACTTTTTAAGCTTTTTTGACCCATTTTCCAACTTTAGCTTCAATTTAAGCCTAGAAGGATACATATTTTGAAGATTAAAAAAAGATGGTTGGCTAGTGTTTTTTATGGAAATTTCATTTCTAGTCTTTGTTTTGACCTAAAAGGACTCCTAAGGGCGTAGGGTGCCGGAGTAGGTCCAAAAGTCGACGAAATCCTTTGTACTTAAATAACTCCTTGAATATTGCATGAAATGGATTAATAAGGAATGCATTAAAGAGATTAGATCCACTGCTTTCAAACAAGATGTCAAGCGCCCTATAAGAGCCTTTAACTTTGAAGAAATCGTCCATCAAAGTGTGTAAATTTTCATCCAATTTTGGGCGAAAATTCGATAGAAATCTAAGACTCACGGTAGAGCTAATAAAAAACAAGTGCTATAGGCTGTAGTAGTAGCGCCCAGAAGAAGACTCTGACATCAGCTGAAGATAACCAAATTCAAAAACATGGATTTCTTATTTAATTACAAGGCAACTCCGAGGAAAGAGTGAGATCGCAGGGCTATGGATATCCAATGAAAAGAATAGTGTTCCGAAACCATCATCAAAGGAATGATTGAGAAAAATATACATCTAGAATAGTGTAAAGGACATTCTGGCATTACAGTAAATGAATTTGCAGACCATCTTGCGAAGAGGGGTACCGAGAGCCAAAACCAGTTTGCTAATCGGACGCCCCTAAGCTACATAAAGAAGGTAATTCATTACTTCTTCTATAATATTGGTGTGACCGATATAAGAAGAATCGGAGTATGAAACATACACATACTATGCTTAATATACCGAAGTTTAAGTTTATCAAGCTCGGAAGAGAAAATTTGAGACTCATTGTACAATCATACACTGGACATTGCCCTTTTCTAGCCCACCTAAACAAGTGGAAGGACATAAGCTCAACATGCAATGTCTGTATGGAAGAATTGCAAAGTTCTCATCAACGAAAGACATCAAGTCATGCAAGGATAAAATGAAATCATCCGTGTTTTAAAATTAGTGAATTGGACAAAAATGAAAAATATTGTAGAACAAAATTTAAATGTAAATTTGGTTTTAGAATCTGCTATGGTAGAACAAATACCCCGCTGTGTGGTCGTGTTCGTTGCCTTATATTTGTACAATTTTATTTTATGTATAACAAATTTTAACACTGATTTTTTTAGAATTATCCCTTTTTCCCGTCCTATCAACAAATCTATTGAAAACATAAAAAAGCCTCCGTACGAGGAACAAAAAAAAAGTATATCTCAGATGATAAATGTCAAAAATCCAAATTGTGAGGTGGATCTAAATTGCAAGAGCAATTGGAAAACGCTGAATCTATCATAGCTTTAAAAAAATACCAAAAATATACTTTTTAAGTGGTTATTAAAATATACTAATCTAATATTTCACAGCTCTTTCTTTACTACTTGATGTCTCCTTTCACATTGTTGTAGCAAATGGTTCGAGTAATATCAAAAGTAAGACGAACAGGTCAAAGTAGCTACAGTATTTTCTTCGGTTTCATTTTTTTTTAAATCTTAGTCATTGTGTAAAAGTATAGGGGCGACAACATACACTTGTTTTTCAGCAGTTTCCGTCTATTGACACACTACATAATATTTTTTCATTAAGCTGTTTTCCTTTTGCTAGCTATTTTTATTTTTTCCTTCGTGATTCAAACAAATAATTATCTATTATAAAAGTTGCAATAGTATCACAAAACGTTTTAATGATAATATCTCTGGAAAAATAATTTTATGGAAAAACATTATTTGTAAGGTAAAAATTATGTATATACCTTAGTAAAATCTATCAAACGGATAATTTCATCCAAAAATAAATAAATTATAAATATATAAAAGAAAAATTGTTTTTTTGTTTTTGTTTTTTTTCCTTTATTCGTTCAGAGAAGTTATATATATAAATATATATATATAAACATTATAGTTTAAAATTAATTCTCTAAAAACGAAAAAGAACAAAATTCAATAGACAACGTTAAACAACAAATGAACTACTAATCTTAAATGTATGAACAATGAATTAATAGTTAATACAGTATTTATAAAGATGCATTAATTAATCAATAATTATAATAAGAACAACAAAAACACGACATAATCGTAATACATTATATTACTCCTTAAAAACATTACTTTTTTTAAAACGTTTATGAAATTTAATAATTCGTTGTAAAATGGCCAAATTGTTGAGTGAACAAGAAGGGTAGAAATAAACAATATGTCCAGCGTATTTCCATGGCCCATAGCTCGTACCCGGGATCTTTATCATGAAGGCAGAATAACACGTAGATGTTGATATCATAATCGCTCTTATTTCTTCCTCTAGGACAGGAGCGCCTCTTGTCAATTTCTCCACTATCAAGCTTTTGCAGCTTGAAAGGATGCTTTCAATAGCACGGGACTTTCCATCTAGGTGGTGAAGTTTTGAAGTAGTTCCGAACAAGATCAAAGGTGCCGCGAATCTCTTTTCAATTTTATCGACATTAAGCGTGACAATTTTTTTTAGAATATGGATTGCTGGGCAATCAGAGAAGGCGTGAATGATGTTGTTAAAGATTTTTCCACAATTTTGGCAAGGAGCGTCAAAATATAAACACCCTGTAGATATTTGGAATTGGGCAGTGAATCTTTTCCCATGGTTGACATTAGATATAGAGTATAAAATCCTCTTCTTCCAAGTGTCCGGCAAGCCAAGCACTTTTATATGGTTGCTGCAAATTTGGTCAGACTCATCCAACTAACCAGAAGAAAAGGACATCCTCAAATACCATGGAACTGGAACCATATATTTATCGACCGCTCTCTTCAGAGGAAATATAAACTTTCCTGATCCAAACATTGAATCGCGGCTCAAATCATGTATAGAAATGATGCCCTTCGACAATGCAATGTGTTCCAGCTTCTTTGGCTCCAAAAGATTTTTCAAGTAGAATTTTTTATTTGCATTACATCTTATTATATCTATTGTGGAAGCAGACTTCCCTTTCCAAATAATCCTTTGTATCGTCGATAATGTCGTCGATAATGTATTTGATTTAACATTACTGAAGTCTGTCCCAAGCATTAGTAGTGTATATGCAGGATCTGATGACATAGTATCTCTCCATTTAACTTCCGGATTCCTTGAGAGATCACCGACAATTCTTTTATACATTGTGGGTATAATACTTGAAAGCAGAGATAATCCTCCTTCAATATGTGATCTTAGTCTTCGGAGTGCTGGTAAGTAACTGGAATGAAAGAGTCGCTTAAGCCACGATTCTTCATCCTCAACAGCCTTTTCTGCAAGCCAAGGTATGGATGCTGCTTTGTATATAGTATTAGGAACTATCAAGTAATTATATAGGTCAATCCTTTTTTGAAGATTGAATCTTCTCCATTGTGGAATAGTAGACAGAACCCAACTTCGCAGGCTTGTCCAGTTAGAATAAGAGACCCCATTTATATTCCATATCAGTCCCAATATTTCCCCACAATTTCTAGCAGAGCACTCGGAGATTCGCAAATCTTTTCTAGGGTTCCATCTACCCAATGGAAGGATCACTGTTTTTTTATTGTTGATCTCAGATCTTTTTTTGTACTTTTTGAAAAAATTCATTACCAACCCAATCCTCTTCAATAACTGACTTTCAGAATTAGCCTCGATGAATAAAGTAACGTCGTCGGCATACATATCAATGATGTGTTTGAAGATCTAAAATCAATCCCAAAACCACCATATTTTTTTCGAATTGTATCCCCAAGATCCTTGATTCCAGCAACAAATAGTAACAGAGCTGCCGGACATCCCTGTAGACAGCTCTTTTTAAGTACTATTGGATCACTTTCTAGCCCATTCATAGATATAACTGATAAACCATTAACAAGCAAAGATCTAACTGGATTAAAGTACTCCTTGGGAAGAAGTTTCTTAACCGCTTTCAAAATGTGACTGTGCAGAACAGTGTCGAAGGCTTTGCTGAAATCGACAGCTATAATTGCACGAAAAGTCTTTTTTGCACCGTTTCAATTGCGGCCTGAATATTTCGAGAAATATCAGATATTTTCCTTGCTCTGAGAAAACCTTTTTGTTCGATTCCAACCATTGAATTTAATATTTTCTCAATTTTTGTAGCTAGGACTCCGGAGAGAATACGGTAACTTTCATTAAGAACAGTTATGGGTCTCCAATTATTGACATCAGTGGCAGAGCCTTACTTTGAAATTAATGCTATTCGCCCCTTTGTGATAGATTTAGGAAGTTTCCATGTCATCTTCATAGACTTTCCTAACTCAAATAAGTATAAAGAAGTCTCATCCACACATTTGGTGAACACTTTTCCACCAATTCCATCTGGACCTAGAGCTTTCTCGTCTTTAAAGTTGCTCTTAACATATAAAGAAATAATATTTTTAGTAAAAATAGCATTTTTTCCACGCTTTGGCCTAGGAAAGTGACTTCGATCGCCACCAACAAGGTCTTGGAACCTTTTATGAAACATTTTCAAAATCTCTCGAGGCTTAGTCATTGCTTGACCATCAACAATAATTTTTTTGATTAATGTTGCCACATTCTTATTTGGAAGCAATTTTTTTAGACGTTTGGAGCTGTTGTTTTCTAGGTCCATTTTCCCTTGAAATTCCAACTCCCTAATTTCAGATACACGGAAAAGATTTGCAGTGTCCGTAGCAACTGTCCGCAGGAACAGAGAACCCTCATTCAATAATTCTTCAAATTCCTTTTGAAAAGACAGCTCATTTTTGCTTTTTGACCGGATATAGTTCGAAGCTGTTGTCCTTACTGCCTGTGATAAAGCCCTTGCCTGTTTACCAGGTTTTAAAAAAGAATTAAAATTGGAAACCCGACATGTTTTAAGTTTTTGAATATACTTATCATCCTTCATTAACCACTTCGGCATTTTAAAATGCTTGTTTGGTTGATAATGATGTAGACTCACGTCAATCAATTTATGGTCTGATTTAGGATGTGGGCGATAACAGGCATTTTTGATTTTTGCTTTGATAGATGAAGATGCAAGAACCATATCTATCCTCGAAGTTTTCTTTCCGCTTCTCCAAGAGACATTATCCTGAGGGTTATGATATTTTACAAGATCATACAAGTCAAGTTCCAAAATTAGCTTGGACACTATTTCCCGGTTTGGATGAAGGGATGTAACTTTATATAGATCTACATTAAGATCCCCACAGATCAAAAGAGAGTATATGTTTTCTTTACCACAACTGAGGATAGCTTCAAAAAATGCTCAACATTTTACATTCGGACCATACGTGTTGACGAAATAAAAGCCACCGTCCAATGTTGGAATAAATATTTTATGCCAATCGCCTAACGACGAAAGTTCTCTAACCTGTTTCGTCGAATCTATGGCCTTAGACACCAACGAAAGAACTCCTCTGTTGGTACCATATCCAGTGAAGAAGCAATTAAAATTACTAGGAATACAAAATATACAATCATCTGTACATGACGTTGAAGTTAGAGACTTAGCATCCTAGAGACAAATAATGTCCGGCTTTTCATAAGGGCATGTCCGGCAAGACGATTGCATCCGCCCCTTATATTCAGAGAAAGTATTTTTTTGATTCCCATATTAATCTCATGGTTCTGTGAGGAGGAAGAGTCGAAGAAGTCGTCGATGATCGATTGATTTTTGAATTCTGAATTTGATAAAGGCATACTAAAAGAATAAATAGAATAACTGTTACCTCAAAATAAAGTTCCTAAAAATGTTGTCAATTCTTTTGAATCCTCTTAGGGGTCTCCTCTTTCTGTGGAGACAGCCCTATATTAGGAGAGGATCTCTTTGTAAAAGAACCTGATCTCGTCCTTGATAAAATAATAAGCTCAGGGTTAAGAGGTGGTTTTTTGAGCTTAGTAGTAGATGATGCAGTTTGGATTTTGCCCCTATTGGTAGTGACAGAGCCAACTCTATCTGTTTTAGTTTGTTGACTGCAAAGCTTTTCACACTCCACAAAATCTACAGTTTTAGTTGCTGAAGGGATGCTGTTTTCTCTTGATGTCTTTTCATACATTTCCACTGAAGTTGAATGAGCATCACTGTCAACCGTGGGTCCCGGATTATCAATCACCACTGGAGTTTAAGCTGCTGAAGGGATGCTGTTTTCTCCTGATGTTTTCTCATACAATTCCACTGAAGTTGAGTCAGTTTCACTGTCAACTGTGGGATCCGAATTATCAATCACCACTGGAGTGTTCTCAGGAGTGAAACAAGATCCAACAATCTTCGACTCATCCGCAATTTGAGATGAACCTTCATCACTTAAATGAGTTTCCTCAGTACTATGAACGGTATCACAGTTCACCCCAACTACCTCTCCATTCACTTCTCAAACCATCGATGGCACTTCACCTGAGGTTATTTCCACCTTGGATCCCGGGACAACAATATCCTGATGCTCTTCTTTACGACCACCAGCCCCGTCACCTTTTGAGCTTTTAACTTGATTTTCATGATTTAAATTATTGGCTATAGCCTGTTTTAGAACATTAGAGTATTCCTTGACAGAAAGGCTCGCGTTATTGCAACTGTGCTTAGTATGACCTAAGCCGAAACAATTTTGACATTGCAGTTTAGCTCCCTTAAACAAAAGCTTGATTGAAAAGACTTGCAACAGAACTATTTATGGAATAATAGACTAATCAGCTACAATTTCAATCAAATAATCAGAGTCTCTCCATACATCCCTATAACTCTTGAATCGGCACTCTGCATCTTCATTTTTTGGGTTTTTCTTTGGGCAATGTCCAACAATTTCCCCTAATTGCTTAAACCATTCCACTGCCTGTAGTTTATTCACACGTTTAAATGTGTTTACCATTGTAATGGTAAACTTCCTTTTATTATTAACTTCCATTTTTTCCATTCCTTTCAGTTTGAGGTTCACCTCAACAGTGTTGACCTCGACATTTTTCACTCTAAACGAGTGCACTCTTTTAAGATCCTCTAGTCTTCCTCTTACATCGATTGGAAACTTTGTATAGAATCCAGCTTGGTTAACACCAAATTTCGGATTTACTTCCGTAATTTCATGTTCCTTGAATCCAAAGAGCATGGCCATCTCGTATACGTCAATGGGTCTTAGACCCTCAACACGAAATGATTCATCTGATAAGTCTTCAAATATAACAACAAAAACTTCCCACTTATATTTTCTGTCTCATAGAATATTTTTTTCTTCTTTCACATTTGATTTTCTTCCTTTACTCTAAGCATTTGAAAGGAGATGCTCCTTCAGAAGCTTTGTCGGGTGGATGCCCCGACATATCCAAGTGTTTATATCAAAAAGGGTTAGATTATAAATATTCCTTCTACTAAACCTACACAGGTAGATACGAGAAAGGAATAAGTAGGAATGTAAATAATATGCAAAATGCCGCGTGCGAGATTTTGTGGAGTTGGCATTTTTAACAGTACTTTTTGTTTTCCAAAGCTGTTATCATTTTTCCTTTATTACTGAGGGGAGAACATCTACCTGTTAGTAAAGATCTCGCATGAGGGAATACACGCATTAAGGTTAATAAAGCAAATAAAATGTAAATAAAAAAGGGCTCAAGTCCTCTTATAATTATTAGTTAAAAATATATAATTTCCTGACATTCATTTCATGAAATTATCTGCCTCTCATCTATGGTAAATATAATGTTATTATTTATTATTGATGTCTTCATTTGTATATATAGAGGAGAATAGCAGTTTGTAGCTCAGTCAAACGTCATGACAGCTCAAGCTGCTACCCTTTCAACATTCATCAAATTGTCAGAGATACCAGGTTGATTTTCTCTTTCTTTGTTTCTTACAAGCCCGATTTGCATATTATTTACATTCCTAGGAATAAGGTCTTCAATCCACAGGCGAAATGTAAATAAATAATAATATATAAGCGTGAGCGAGGATAAAGAAGAAGAAACAAAAGGCCTTCTTGAATAGAAAAATCTTGATATCTTCGCAATAGCCAATGCAATCACATATAAAGAGAGTCTTACCCTGAGCTGTGAATCCTAGGGATCTGGTGATGTTAATTTCACCCCCCCAAAGACGCCTACTGCCGGAGTATTCAAAAACGATCGTCAGAGCCAGACACACGTAGTCACATCTCAGTTTCACTCTCTTCCTTTTTTATATTTATTTTTACATATTTTGTATGTGTTTTAAACCATTTCCTTGAGTTTAAGACAAGGTAAAATAATTATAAATGCCATTATAAAATTATCAATGATTGTGAAAAAATAGTTTCATGCATTTTTCAATTTATTTGGTTTCTTCAAGGTACAAATTACAATTGAAAAAAATGTAAATATCTAAAAAAAACTTCTACATGTAAAAGACTTGATTGGAAATTAATAAACTAAAATACATTTGAATCTATTAAAAACTTATGGTACACTAAGTTTCAAATTTTTTATTGACCATTGGTATTAATTTGCATCGTTTAAATTTGTTAAAGGGCTATTTATAATAAGAATATATTAATATTCTGATTTATTGTCCAGGAAGGTTAACTGTGACACTTTCAAGGAACTTAAACTCTCCTAAAAGAAGAAAATTGATATTTTCTCATTTTAAAGATATTTTTTTTATTAGCTACTAAAAACTTGATTTTTTTTATCAAGCATTTTTGTCTATGGTATTTTTCCCCATTTTTCCTACATTCATTTTTTTAAAGAGTAAACTACCATTATCAAACTAAATACATGAATATAATTATATATTCACAACAAAGTTTTTTAATTTTTATTGTTATCCATTAAAGCAATGTTGAACTCTTTGATGAACAGATAATTACCCAGAATCCTCGTCGTAATTCCAAATATTTTCACCTTCATTATTGACGATCAATTATTTTAATTTCATTCTATCAGTTAATCTATTTAAATAATTAATTAATAAGGTTTTTTGACGGAGTATTACACGTGTTTTATAGATATGAAATCCTTATTATCAGGTAAATGTTTTCCCCTTGGGAATTAGGGAAATATGATAATAGCTTTGGAAAACTAAAAATGATGATTAATTGCCAAGTACTAAAAATCTCGCACACGAGAACTGCATAAGATTTACAACTCTAGTTTCAGTCATTGTTTTTCGTTTTTTATACTTAAGTAGTAGCGCACAGAAGGATTTCAGCAGATTTCTTAATTATTCTGTGCGCTACTACTTTATTAGCTTTACCATGAATCTTAGATTTCTAGTGGATTTTTGCTCGAAATTGAATGAAAATTAACACACTTAGATTGAGGATCTCTTCTTAATTAAGGAATGTTATCGAGTGCTTGACAACTCGTTGAAAGCTTGGATCTCAGCTCTTTAACACATTCCTTATTAATCCATTTTATGTAATATTCAAGGAGTTATTTAACTACAAACGTTTTGGTCGACTTTTGGACCTACTCCCGCCCCCTACGCCCCCAGGAGAACCTTTAGATCAAAACAAAGACTTGAAATTGAATTTGCATTAAATACACTAGCAGATCATTATTTTTTAATTCACAAAATGAGTATTCTTCTAGGCTTAAATTGAAGTTGAAGTTGGAAAATAGGCCAAATTAGCTCAAAAAGTAGGGTCCGAATTATCGAAAACTGTCGGACTCTCTAGAAAAAAAAATTACAGATTTGAAATTAGCGTGCGAAACTGAATAACTTTTATTATACTTATACTTAGGATTTTTGACATTTCAAATTAGTTGACCTGTGTTATTAGATATATGCATTTTGTTGGGGTAAAAAAACATGCCCACAATTACTATGTGGTGCCTCTACATTTTATCTGCTGATTGTTATTTGACAATATTAAATAATACACGATAGCTACTTATAATTGTAGCAAGCTATCACCTCAACCATTCTGAGAATACTGAATTTAAATTGATAATGGATGTTGTACAACCAACTCATATTTTTCTTTTCTTACTTTAGCTTCTGATTTGTGACACAAAATTGGAAAATACTACGGTATTTTATAAAGAAATTTCAGCAAATAAATGATTGAACTACGTCCTCCTTTGAGTGATCTTAGTCAGTTCAAATTGGGCTTCTATTCTTACAACGTATCCAGGCGGTTGAAATGTGGTAAATATTGGCAGAGTAACTTGGTGGAGTTGGCTCTTGGAAAAGTACTTTTTGTTTTTCAAAGCTGTTTTCATTTTTCCTTTATTACTGAGGGGAGAACATCTACCTGATAGTAAAGATCTCACATGAAGGAATACAAGCATTAAGGTTAATAAAAGCAAATAAAATGTAAACAAAAAGGGCTCAAGTCATCGTATAATTTATTATTAGTTAAAAATATATAATTTCCAGACATTAACTTCAGTTTATTTTCTGCCTCTCATCTATGGTAAACATAATGTTATTATTTATTATTGATGTATTCGTTTGTATATATAAAGGAGAATAGCAGCTTGTAGCTCAGTAAAACGTCATGACAGCTCAAGCTGCTACCCTCTCAACATTCATCAAATTGTCAGAGTTACCAGGTTGATTTTCTCCTTTTTTTTTATTTTACACACCCCATTTGCATATTCTTATAGTTGTAAAAAGTATATCTTGGTCCGATTTTCCGTCTACAAAGACCAACATTCTTTAGAACTTTACGTTTTTCTAACAACTCAGTCAACGTCAACTGATCTTCGAGCCTATAAAACTTAATTTCCTTTTAATTAACATACCGGTAAGAAATTCATATTGAAAATTATTCAACACCGGCTCTTGCCATTCCATTAAGGGTAAAACTTTTATACATATTTCCCTACTTAATGTTGCTACTCCATTCCAAAAAGGATGCATCCACCACATATTCTTTAAAACAGTTTTTGGGCATCTTCCAAGCAAGCTCCTGATCTCAATCCAAGTTTTCACTTCAATGCTTTCTTTTAGTATGTTTGACCAAACAGAAATTGAACTCATCAAATTTTTAAACCAGTTAAACAGAAGAGTTTTTCAAAAAATCTTTACGGAGAGAAGACCTAAGCCACCAAATTCTGTTGGACAAGTTATACGTTTCCACGTGATTCAATATTTGAGGCAAACTTCTTGTTGTAGGGGGTAACCTCTAATATTTGAATTATTTTGGGTAGTATCAGATAATTTCAGGCATGAATCCTCCGAGATATGTTTTTACGTATAAGATACGTGGATTGGTTGCAAGTCTTCCTTATCTTAGTTTCCATTTCATCAAGATTTCTGCTAATATAATCATTGTTTACAGACACAATCACCTCAAGGATCTTCAATTCTGAGACCATTTCTATCCCCATCTTGAACAAATCATCCGGCAAGTTGCTGGCAATTTTTGTCTTCTGTATATTTAATTTCAGTCCAGATTTCTTTCCATATGATTCGACAATTTCGAGAGTTGTCTCAACAGACCTTTGAATCTCTTCAGATTTTCTAGAGAATAACACCGTAATATCATCTGCGTAAGCTTCAATTTGGTGTTCAGAGTTCGATAGCATATACCTCTTAAGGAACATGTTGAGGCAATTTTCAGTTGGTCTATCGCAATAATCAAAAGAGTAAGGAATAAAGGATCACCTTGTCTACAACCTCTTTCAACTTTGAAAGTGACATATCCATTGGAATATTTTGTATGAAGGTTTATGAGAACGACGGCTACCATTTTAACGTACTTTTCACCAAAACCGTAAGCACAAAGGCCATCGATTATGAATTTATGCAATAGACTATCAAATGCTTTCATAAAATCAATCGACATAACAGCTACCTTTTCACGATCCCCCTTCATTTTCTCAATTGAATCCATGATTCCCTGAATTCCTTCCTCAGCATATCTCCCCGGTACAAAACCTTTTTGTGCTGGGTGTATAATGGGTGGAAGAATCTTCCGAATTCTCTTAGATAATATACCGCTATATATGTGTAATATCAATAAGAACTGAGTGTGAATCAAAAAACACGAAAAGGAGAAAAATCATTTTTTTTCCTAGCTATTTTCAGTTAATTAAATAAAACAAGGCTATTCTTCTAACATGAAATTTTGGTACTTTTCGTCAAAATTTCAAAAAATAAATAACAGGACATTATAGCCTAGAGTCTATAGCTTAATTTCATAGCATTTTTTAGGAATAAATACGCAAATGCCACTCAAATATTTTAAGGACTAAACTTTAACTATATTAAGGAGTAAATTATGAGGTTGGTAGAATTAGGTTATTAACTTGCTGATCCCAAATCACACTCTTCACTTCATTCTTTTTTATTCCACGACGCCATCATCCTTCTCTTGAGAATCTCGCTATGTTTTCCTCTAAAAAAGATCCTCATTTGTGAAAAATATACCTGATATACAATATACTGAGCATCTAGAAATAACATCTCGTAGTGTGGACGAAGAAGAAAGACAAATGAGTTGATATTTGTTTCAAAAGTGATCGTTCTTGTTCTCTGGGATCCCAGAAAAGGTTTGGAAAACAAACGTCTTGTTCTAAATGGTTAGCTGTGAAGAAGTTTTTTATCGACAAAACCAATGCTTAGAAGTGTCTTCTATTTATCAGCCAAGTCATTCTCCACTTTCAATACTGAAGATGAGAGATTGAAATTTGTTATTAGCGGACGTAGAGTTTGTTGAACAACATTTTCTATCTTGGTTATGGGGAGATCCATAGTTCTGAGACACATAAACCACATGTTTCATCCGCTTTACTGTATGAAACTCGATTATGAATGCCTGCTATCCAATAATTGTATTCGTCTTTTAACGTCCACATAATTGCTTTTTACCATCTACTATTCTACATCATCTATATCTCAAGAAATTGTGTAACATTGTCATCGCCACGGACTAATTTGAGAGGATATCTTCATTGAGGGTTCAAAGAATGGAACTAGCTTTCACACTTTTTATTATTACTTTTCTTATTAAAATCGAAATAATTTGATTATATAACATATTAATATACAATCTATTCTATATATAATAGAATAGTAATATATTATCTAAGAATAGAAATCAATTTCTTGAGGAATCAGAAAGTATGGAAGCCAGTTCTACTGAAATCATAATACATGGAATATTTAATTTCTCGATGGATTGATTTTTATAAACCTCTTTTTAGTTTCATTACTTCTAATTGCAAACATGGAGGACAACTATATCTCATATTTAGAATAACGATTGATCTTAAATATTTATCCTTGTGTTATTTGATGATTATTAGTATTTATCCTGTATATATCACTGTATCTAGATGTTGGCCATAATAAAATGAAAAATGTATATACTAACAGCAATTTCTTGATTCTTTTTTAATTAATGTAAGGTTTCATTTTTAATACAGGGATATACGTATATAGAGAATTGGAAAAGTAGTATTGCTTACGTACTTGTCCTGGTTAATTTAGTTTTACCCAATAATCATTAACAATTAACAGGAACATGGTATCCTTATGTTGTATAATACATCCATGAAAATTAAAATTTAACGTGTAATTATTCCCACTATTACATATTAAAATTTGGGCTAATGTTCTAAAACACTATGCTTATTACAAAATGTGTCAAAATTAACAAAAACGATTGTCTTTTCAACCACATTTTTAGATAAGTTTATTATAAATAAATGGATTTTTAACAATAAATGAAGAATTCCAATTTTAAAATTTATTCTTCTTCTAAATTTAGAGCCGTTTGGAGATCCTGCGTCTGGTTAAAACGAGTCAAACTGTTTATCTTACATAATTAAATTTTAATTACAACTATTACGTATTTTAAACATTCAATATAAGGTTAACACTACTAGATGATGAATGAGTATCAGAAGTTAAGATTATATTATATTAAGACATAATAAGGTAGATGACGGCAGAGACTAGAAGAAATGTGATGGGTAAATATATTTAGGAATCTCCAACATTGATACAAATTTTAGAATAAAATCCCAGTGGAAGACAGATGTTTATTAGATATATTATTTGAAAATAAAATAAGAAGGAAACGAATTCAAGAAATCAAACGATGGATTTGTTATTCGGTGGATTTGGATATTTTCAATAGTCCCCTACTATACTCAAATTATAAAGGAGTTATGTTATTAGTAATAAATATGAAGAGTAATAAGTTATTACTCTTCATATTTAAAGAAACACCCCCCCCCCCTAAAGGTAGGAATGCCAATTACTATAGCTTAAATATAATTTAGCTGGATATTTTTATAATATTTAACCTCAATTTGCGTATATTGCAGAGGGTTGATTGGAAAAATTTAGTAATAGAAATTGTAGAGCAGTTAACGAAGAATAGTGCCATGTTAATAACTTTTTCTTTTTTGACAAAATCCCTTCCACGCTCAGTTCTTATTGACATTACACATATCTTGTAAGAGGTGTATAACATTGTCAAAGGTCTCAAATTTTTAATATATCTTGGGTCCTTTTCGTTTCTAGGAATAAGTGTTAGAATTCCTAGAGTAATGTGTTCTTCAAAATATCCTTTTGAGATTGCTTCTGCGTAAACCTGGCGTAATAAGGGGCATATAAGCAATATTTAAAAAAAAATTCCATGGGATAACCGTCAGGTCTTGGAATCTTATACTTTTTATTGTAACCTTGAATATACTCTTGTATCTCTGTTTCACTGATTTCTTCCTCCATTAGTCTTTTCTCCAGCTTTTTTATGCACAAAATTCTTGTTCTTTCGAAATATTTTTGAGACCGGTCCGTATTAAGCAACCTCTGCGTGACGTCAGTGATTCTTCCAGGTTTATATCGTATTTTCCGGATTTCTTATTATTCATTGCTTTGATCTTCCTCTCTTCGCTTTTCCTAACACTAAATTTAATATATTCCCTTCTTGCACAGTCAAGGATAAGCTTTAAAGCGTGCGACGCCGATTTTACACTTTTTAACTGCATTTTATTGAAACTATCTATAATACTGTGTTTTATTTTAAAATCTGTATGATCGTCCTCTAAACGTGATACATTAAGTTTCCATGATTGTTATACTCGTCTTTCTTCCGGTCTAGGGTGACACAAATCGGTTTATGGTCTGATTGGTTTGGTGAGAGATACTTAAATTCTATTATATCAGAGATGAAAGAAGGAGATAAGAATATGCAATCGAGTCTTCAGGACTTTATTATTTTAGATTTACTCTTAATAAAAAAGGTGTGCTCCGAGTCTTTATTATATTTTGTACTTGCATCTACCATATTTCTTTTTCCGAAAACTTCTATGAGCTTCCTAGATGCATTCTTGTTATTATGTTTTGCATAATTGGTTGTGACAAGATTCATGTCACCCAGAATTACTAGTTCTTTGTTCTCGTTTGACATGAACTCGGATTCGAGTGGACTAAAAAATAAAGGTTAGGGCTGTAAATAGAGATTATTTTTATATATTGTCCCCCTAGATTTATCTTCATAATAATATAATTTCTGTTCACGCCCGTACTTGTTAGTAGAGGAATAAAGGTCTTCTTCACAGCAATCAAAATTTCTCTCGAAGGATAGTTGGATATTTTCTTTATCACTGAAGCCTGAAAAATTTCATACTCCTTTGGAAATATATTACGCAAATCTATTTTAGTCAGCCTTGTGTCACAAAGGGAAAGAAGATCTGGATCGTATTCCGAGAAATAGTCAATAATTGCTTTGTGCTTTTTTACGTTTACGATGGAGTTTACATTTGCTGAGGTAATTTTTAGTTTAGTTGTCATAAACTAAGTTAGTTGTTTACAAAAGAAGGAAAAGAAAAGGCACCGACTTGACATTGTATCTAATTCATGAGCTAATCCTCAGAACAATCAATTGAATTCCTTTTCTTGAGCTATGGGGCTCTTTTCTCACAGTTTTTTATTTGCGTCTTCGAGTGGGCATTCAGGTGTTCTTTTGTTTATCTTCTTTGTCCTGGTTGTCGTTAAAATGTCTGATTTTTTTGCTGTATTTTGTCTTTTTCTTAAGACAAGCCTCCATTCCTCCATGAGTTTGTTTTCCTTCGGTAGATCTGAAGACTCTTCAAAAGTTTCCGATTCGACGTCACCTGTTTGTTGATGTTCTTTCTTTAATTTGTCATTCTCACTCTGTGAAACACCCATTTCACACTCTTTCTTCGAGATCTTCCTGTTGCGAAGTAATTGCCTCTGTTATTTGTTCCTTTATACTTTCAATTCTTATTGGAAGATCAAATACGTTCCTGAAGTATCTGTCATATTCCTTATAAGGCAATCAACCTGGTTCCTCGCAATTAACTTTAAAATATCCCAACTTTAGACATTTGAAGCATTGGACCAGTTGAAAGTTACAGAATACTTCAACTTTCTTTCGTCCAACAGGTAGGATCTTTTCGGTTTAATTTTTGTATGAAATTTCCTGTCATGATCTCATTAAATTTCTTGCAATATTCGATTTCCTTTTCGTTCCCCCCTCCCATTTGATGAAGAATTTCTTCATGGTTCCCAATTATTTCTCCAGATTCAGACAGAATTTTTTTCATGGCCTCCATATCGATCTCGGATCCGTTCTTAATTAATACTTCTATGGGGTGTTGGGCTTTTTTAATACTTTTTAATCCTCTGATATTAAAGAGAACGTTTTCTTCGACTTCCATTTGCCCTCAAATTTCAACTCAAAGTAAGATTAAGCCTTAAATGTAAATGTTGTGAAGGACGTCGAGCAATGTATGTGATAATTTAATTAGTGAAGGAAAAATCTTAAATATATATGTTTAGTGGTAATTACAAAATTAATAAACGATTAACAATTTAATAAATTCATCCATAAAGTAAGAGTTAACAAATTCACCCTTAAAGTATGAGTTAATAAATTCATCCATAAAGTAAGAGCTAATAAATTTATCCATAAAGTAAGAATAAATAAATTATCTAATCGAGTTAGCATAAAATCCATGATGGTTGATAATAGAGATGATAAATTTTAAAGCTATAATGAAGATCCTAGGTTTGTGAAATAACATCTAAATGAATTTGGAATAGAAGCCTTGAGAAAACTAAACATTATACAACACTTTTAAAGTCGTAATCACAAAATAAATATAGAGACTTATTAAAGGAATGTAATTGAACACAATTCTGATATTTTTAATTTCATTACTAACAATGTCCAACTCAACATCGTTTCAGTCAATTTCATGTTCTATACTGAAAAATCGATCCTTCATACTACAGCATTCGAAAGTAAAGAAGTGTTGTCCAAGATTAAGAAATAAGTTAAGCGAAAGGATATTTCCACCATCATGTCATGTTATTACACTTGAATCGCTCAAAAGTAAATGTCTGCATGGGACTGAGAGGAACAAGAGATACATATAAATGAAGAAAATGTCAACATAATCCATAATCGACGATAGCAAGTTCTCGAAATACATAATTATTCCTATCGTAAACTGTGACGCCTTTAGGGTTCTCAATACGATGAAGGGGATGTGGGATTCGATGATCGTCAGATGGAGCTCGGACTCCAACCAAATTGGAGATAGACAATGACCATGAACAAATGATATCAATAGTGGAGGAATCAGGGAAACATCCCAAAAATCTTAAATCCTACAGTTAATATAAACAATATTTATTAAGAAATTATAGCTTTTATTTCTAACATTTAATACTTATTATGGTTTAAGATGGCCATTACAGTGTTTGCCAATTCTTATTAGAACGATAGATTTGACAACTCTGATGAACGAAGGTTTTGTCCTCAGAGCGATTGCTTACTCATAATAGGAGACAATAGATTTGGAGTAGTCCATAAAGTCGAACACATTGATGAACGGATAATTGAAATCCCTGTCGTAAATCCAAATATGTTCACATCGATAATCGACGATTCATTCCAATAAGTAATTTATTGATATAATTGATTGTTTTTCAATAGAATATTACACGTGTTACACAAATCATGAGAGACCTTTACTATCAGGTAGATGTTTTCGCCTCAGTAATAAAAGAAAAATGATAACAGCTTTGGAAAACAAAAAGTACTGTTGAAAGTGCCAACTCCACAAAATCTCGCACGCGGCGTTTTGCATATTTTTTACATTCCTATACATTTGTGGTATTATCTTACCATGAGTTAAATTATTTTGTGCTAATTTGAGTTTCTATGTATGTTTATATATATTTAACCGTATATTTAGTTACAAATTAATTAAAAGTTTAAAAGGGAGTTGTTTCTTAATCACATCCGATTTTATTTTAAATAAAATTATTGATTTAATGCACTCACGCACACTGGGGTAATACTATGTGGAGTCAAATTTGGCTCCTTCACCGGAGAAGGGTTATTAAAGCAGTTAGTTGGATTACACCCCTTGGATTTACAACCCATTCTTAAAGCTTGTGGTCGAAAGGAATACAAGCTTTTGGGTTAATAAAGTAAGTACAATGTTAACAGAAAGGGCTCAAGTCCAATTCCCAGTTATAGTAACACTGGTCTACAGTCAAAAATCCTAAGGGGTATAAGTGTAACAAAAGTTATTCAGTTTTGCACGCTGATTTCAAATCTATAATTATTATTTTTCGAGAGTCCGACGGTTTTGATGAATCGGACCCTACTTTTTTAGCTTTTTTGGCCCATTTTCCAAGTTCAACTTCAATTTAAGCCTAGAAGGATACTCATTTTGTAAATTAAAAAATAATGATTCGCTGGTGTTTTTAATGCAAATTTCATTTCCAGTCTTTGTTTTGACCTAAAGAGGGTTCCTGTGGGCGTAGGGGACGGGAGTAGGCCCAAAAATCGGTTAAATCTTTTGTACTCAAATAACTCCTAGAATATTACATAAAATGGATTAATAAGGAATGCATACAAGAGCTGAGACCTACAGCTTTCAAACCAGATGTCAAGCGTCCAATAAGAATCCTTAATTAAGAAGAAACCGTCCATCTAAATGCATAAACTTTCATCCAATTTCGAGCAAAAATTAGCAAAAAATCAATGACTCACGGCAGAGCTACTTAAGTAGTAGCGTGTAGAAGGATTTCAGCTTTTTAATCCTTCTTCGCTTTACTAATGACTCACGGCTGAGCTACTTAAGTAGTAAAGCGAAGAAAGATTAAAAAGCTGAAATCCTTCTACACGCTACTACTTAAGTAGCTTTGCCGTGAGTCATTGATTTTATTAAAACATCATGACAGTTCATTTTTTTACATAAGGGAACTGCTTAAGATTTACAGCTCTAAGTGTACATAATGATCTGCCCTTAATATTGATTTCCTTTGAATAAAAATAAGTTCATTTGTATGTTTTTATAATTATATTGCCTTGATCTAAAAAAATTCATTTAAATCTATTTCTGTTTATATTTAAGGCTTACAACAAATGGGTGAAAATCAATGGTGAAGAGGATCTTTTACCTGGGCTTAATTTAACTCATAAACAACTTTTTTTTCTTAACTATGCACAGGTATTGTATATAAGTACGTATGTTCAATGTAAAAATGTATTTGAATTTTAACTGTTGGGTGTCATCACTATGGATATTGAAATTAGGGTTTCTCATTTTCTGGAAAATTAACTTTAAACAGCATCCCAAGAAATCCATTTTTAAATTTTGGGATCTTGGGAAATTTGGGATCACGGTAGTAAACAATAAATATAGTAAAATTGGAGTATTTATTCTTATATTTAAAAAATAAATTATAAATTCTTAGAATAGATTGAAAAATACAAAATTAGTTCATGTTTTCTCCATTAGCAAGTTAAAAAACAAGTAACTATTTATTTGTTATATTTTTGATATTTATCAATTAAAAATGTAACAATGGAGTCTTGTATTTATTAGTAAAGTAAGGAATATTATACACTATCCAAGAAAAAAAAAAAAGAATAATTTTAGTCATAAATATATAAACTTCATATATGTATATGAATACTGAATTAAATTTCTATTAAGGAAATATAAATTATTTCCTTACCTTAGATTTTGATAAGAAGATTTAAAAAAACGAAAATGATCCATATTTTAATCACTTAAACACGTTCTCAATTTAATTACATATAAACCTATTACTCAAAATGTCATTTCAGACTGTATTGAAGTGGGGGGAGGGGGGGGGGGTAACAATGTAAAAAATATGCAAAATGCCGCGTGCGAGATTTTGTGGAGTTGGCTCTTCGAACAGTACTTTTTGTTTTCCAAAGCTGTCATCATTTTTCCTTTATTACTGAGTGGAGAAGATCTACCTGATAGTAAAGATCTCGCATTATGGTTAATAAAGAAAATAAAATGTAAACAAAAAAGGGCTCAAGTCCTCTTATAATTACACTGGTCAACAGCCAAAAATCTTCTGGGGTATAAGTATAATAAAAGTTATTCAGTTTTGCTCACTGATTTCAAATCTGTAATTCTTTTTTTCGAGAGTCCGATAAGAGCCTTTAACTTTGAAGAAATCGTCCATCAAAGTGTGTAAATTTTCATCCAATTTTGAGCAAAAATGCGCTAGAAATCTAAGACTCACGGTAGATCTAATAAAAAACAAGTGCTATAGATTGTAGTAGTAGCGCGCATATAAGAAGACTTTGATGGACGATTTCTTCAAAGTTAAAGGCTCTTATCGTGCGCTTGACATTTTGTTTGAAAGCAGTGGGTCTAATCTCTTTAATGCATTCCTTATTAATCCATTTCATGCAATATTCAAGGAGTTATTTAAGTACAAAGGATTTCATCGACTTTTGGGCCTAATCCGGCACCCTACGCCTCTAGAAGTCCTTTTAGGTCAAAACAAAGACTACAAATGAAATTTCCATAAAAAACACTAGCCAATCATTATTTTTTAACGCCCAAAATGTGTATTCTTCTAGGCTTAAATTGAAGTTGAAGTTGGAAAATGGGCCAAAAAAGCTGAGACCGATTTCTCGAAAACCGTCGGACTCTCGAAAAAAAGAATTACAGATTTGAAATTAGTTAGCAAAACTGAATAATTTTTATTATACTTATACCCCAGAAGATTTTTGAAAGTTCAAATTTGTAGACCTGTGTTATTAGTTAAAAATATATAATTTCCTGACATTCATTTCATTTAATTTTCTGCCTCTCATCTATGGTACACATAATGTAATTATTTATTATTGATGTCTTCATTTGTATATATAAAGGAGAATAGCAGCTTGTAGCTCAGTAAAACGTCATGACAGCTCAAGCTGCTACCCTCTCAACATTCATCAAATTGTCCGAGTTACCAGGTTGATTTTCTCCTTTTTTTTTATTTTACACACCCCATTTGCATATTTTTTACATTCCTAGGGAGAGGGGGGGGGGGGTAGTTTCCATAGCTCTCAGAAGAAATCATTTTTTCTTATTGTTCTTGTGCAACAAAACTTTTTTTAAATACCGTAACCCAACTAGATTTACAATATAAAATAATGCTTAAATAGTAAATGATGAAAGCTTAATTTTTTGAATGTACTGTCATTATTTTGCTCTTTTACTTAATTTTCTTAAAATTTAGTGGTAATAAAAATTTGTTAAGAACAGAACCATAAATCTGCAGTTACTAATACCTGAGCATAAGATACGAGCCATTTTTCCGTTGACTCGAACTTGACCAAAAAAAGTCGAGTTCCAATACTGTTCTGCCTATTGGTGAACAAAATTGCATAATATCTAATCAATAACAAGTAGAATATAAACCTTAATATTCCTTTGTTAGCATTGCACTTCAAAAATACTATTTTTTATGATTTTCTAATTAAACGACTTTTGTAATTTCAAATGTTGCAAACCTTGAAATACAGATTGATTTAAATGAAATTTTCATCGTCTGAGAAATTAAAGAGATAAATTATATTACACATCAAGGAAACACATAATTATACGAAATAACTTTATTTAATTTAATAATCATTTAAAATTATCATATTATAATAGTCAAAAGTAACAGATTTAAAAAAATAAGACAATATCCGATCATGATTGTCTCAATTACATATATAGTTTTATCACAAAAATTGATTCGAAAATGGAATGGATTCCAAATTAAGTTTTCATACGCAAATCAAAAAATAAAATAAAATTAATGATTATTTCAATAAATAATACGATGAAAATGTACGTTGAAATGGTTATTATGACAATTATAAATATTTAAAACATAGTTTGAAAGAAAAAAAGAAATAATTGTTAGGGAACCAATTTCATTTTAGTCAATGTTGATCTCAGCAACAATTTTTTTAAGCGGATGTATCAGGCATTTTTCTTTATTATCTACTTTTAAATAGTTCAAGTATAATATCTTTTCAACTATTGTCACATTAATAAGTAGAAGCATTATTTCTCCTAGACTTGTATTGACTAAAACATTTGTTGAATCAACTATAATTTAATGAATATGGTCTAGCTATTTAAATTTTTCTTGACCTTTGAAATAGTAGAACTTATTATGTTGAAATTCTCTACATAACATTAAGGCTACTCTTATCCAACTGACCAAGGAAATACCCATCCAGAGGATCAACCAACACTTCTATCCTTGAAGTCCTTGATGTCCTTAGTCACGTCAATCTTCTCTTTTTAATTTTGGAAATTACGGCTCAACTTACGAGCTCCAATGATTGTGTTACGGTAAAACAAGAAGATATGGGTTCCTCGGCGTATAATTTTGACGAAATTCAGATATCCCAAGACTAAAAGTGGGATATTATTTGAAATAAGCAATTTAGTTAGGTCAGAGGTGAAATCAGATGTAACTGAATCGTTATTGATATTGAAGGGATCCAGATTTCTCTTGTGAAATCAGCGATTTGGAAGTCTCATGATCGAAAATTATAGAAGTCGAGAAATGCCATAGTCGGTATCTCATCACCCTCGTATCCTTATCAAATATCAAAATGTTACCTGTTCCATTGACAGAGATCTATAATCTTGGATTAAATCCTTCAAGCATTTTTAAACTTAATTGAAAATGGCGCTCATTATTTTTGAATTGATAAGAAGTGAGTATGACAAAGAAAAAAAAGGAAGAAGGAAGAGAAACAGTTTGAAGAGAAAAATGTTTACAAATTGCCAACAGTCGTCCTCTTGAAGGCACACCGAATTAGCTCCTTGGTCACATCCCTAAGTATGACAAAAGAGAAAAGGAAGAATGAAGGGAAGCAACTTTAAAAGAAAAATGTTTACAGATTTCCAAGAATGATTTTTGTCAACACGATGAATTGGCTCTTTTTTCACATCCGTAGTCATACTAATTTCTTATCAACAGTGGCACCATAGCAAGATTGTACCTTGGTGGACGAAGAAACTAAGCAATTTGAGGAAGGCTTTCAAAAGGGATGAAAAACAACCATACAAGGCACAGAGTGACAAGGATAAAAGTGTCTACTATGAAAGTAAGAGATAATATAGAAAAGTTATCGAACTGAAGAGGCGTCATCACTGGAGAAAGAGATGTGCAGAAATGGACTCACAACAGGCTATAATGGCGGCAATTAAAGACAAAATGAAAAAAATACTCATGGGTTAGGCGTCCTACATATTGAAAATGAAGGTTTTTCATAAAAGAAAACCTAAAGAAATTAGTGTCTATGCATTTTAGCAATGTCACTCTCTATGGACAAAATCAGAGGATAAATGTAAATGAAAGAATTGAGACAAATAGAAACTCTTATGCTATATGGGTAAATAACATAAATACTTCACTTGTGTGAGGAAGCATTTAGCTCATTCAAGAACTTTAAAAAATGGCTTAGCTACCATCATTTAAAAAATAATAATGAAATGAGTATAACACTAATCGACAAAATTTCAACTCCCTGCCCCTATGGAAACAAGGGTTATACTGTTAGATCTTTTTTTACTCAAAAATCGAGAAAATATTACTAATGGCTAAAAAGCCCTGCTGTAGGACTATTTTTCTTAAAGTCCTTATTTACTAAATACTCGTGTAAATGAAACATTTTCATATAAAAAAGCTTTATTTGTAGTATTTTAACGAAGATATAATTTATTTATAGTTATATGAAGGACTTCAAAAATGTTTCTGTTATTTTTATATCTTAATCTCAATTCAATAAAATATCAATTAGATGAGGAAAAATTATAAAAGGAGAAACCAGAAATCAAAGACTCACAGTAGAGCTACTAACGCGCAGAAGGATTACGAAATCAGCTGAAATTCTTCTGCACGCGACTACTTCAGTATTGCACATGTTTTTTAGTAGCTCTACTTTGAGTCATTGATTTCTAGCAAATTGTTGCACATTTATATGGATGATTTCTTCTTGGATAAGGATTCTTCTCGGATGCTTGAGATCTCGTTTGAAAGCTGTGGGTCTCAGCTCTTGTATGCATTCCTTATTAATCCATTTCATGTAAAATTCAAGGATTTAGTTAAGTACAAACGTTTTGGTCGACTCTTTAGTCTACTCCCGCCCTCTACGCCCCCAGGAGTCCCTTTGGGTCAAAACAAAGACTGAAATAGGAATTTGCATTAAGTACACAAGCAGATCATTCTTTTTTAATGCCCAAAATGAGTATTCTTCTAGGCTTAAATTGATGTTGAAGTTGGAAAATAGGCCAAAAAAACTAAAAAAGTGGTGTCCGATTTCTCAAAAACTGTCGGACTTTCGAAAAAAATAATTACAGATTTGAAATTAGTGAGCAAAACTGAATAGCTTTTATTATACTTGTACTTAGGATTTTTGACATTTCAAATATGTGTTGTTGTTTTTTTAAAAATGAGTTAGGTACAAGCCTTTGACTGAGAGAACTCCCTTTTCTTAATTTTTGCACGTATAATTGATATTTTATCTCATTCAGTTTAAGATATAAATATATCAAACCTTTCGAATTCCTTGATATATATGGATAATTTATATTTGGTTAAGAAACTACATATAAAACACTCTTATTTAATATACTATACATCAAAAGGGTTCAATCAAATAAAATCGTATTTACATTGAATAACTTCAACTATCAAGAAGAAGCCTGTACTGAAAAATACCTAAATAAATTGATCGATTACAAAATGGAATTCTCATTATGACAATATCGCCAAAAAAATCAAAAAGGTATTGCTTGCTGCTGGAAAATTAATTGGTTTCTAACAGGGCCTTCGGTCAAATAGATTTGGAAAGCCGGTTTGGAATCAATCACATGTTCTGAAGCAGGAGTATGGGCACCTCAAGTGATTGAAAGAGCGGGAAACATCACTAAGTTTCGAAGGTTCAATAGACTTGCGTGCCTCGTAATGTATCTAGCAATACAATCAACACACCAACGAAGGCAATAGTGATTTTTTTCGACATGAAAACATTGCTTTTTAGTATTAAAAGACTGGCACTGACAATATCATTAAGAACTATGGATGATGTTCCAATCACATGGGTCGTATAATCAAGAACAGAAGAAGCAGAAATTCTTCTCCAGCAAGATTTAGATAAGATACTTAACAAATTTGATGCACCTATGGAAAAAACAGATTTTAAACCTTATAATTTCCCCCTCTTGGGAGTATAAAAGTGGGGGCTTATGTAAATCCTTAATGTTCACGTGTTCACTGATGGATACCAAATACAAGAAAAGGAAGGGTTTGGCTTTTGTATTTTTGATAGAGACGAATCTATTTATGACAGCTATGAAAATTTAAAGTGGTATAACACAGCGTTTCTAATGAAGTTGGAATTAATTTTTAAAGTAGTACGAGTTCTTGTTGGGATGGAAAAGCATTTAATTTGCCCGATGGTTTTTCATAGACTAGAACAATAAAGGAATATTAACTAGACCGCAAGAAAAGATATTGGCTAAATGAGTAAGTTGAAAGGTTCGGTAAACATACCATGGACAAAGGGACATAACAATTATACGGGTAAGGAATAAATGGATGCATTGGCTAGAATGGGATGCAAAATTTTTGAACAATTTGCTTTAGAAGTCTTATATGTTACAGTAACAAAAGAAACAAGATCTCTCGCTAATTCAATTTGGTTGAAAGAATGGCGTGGTGAACTAAGTTGTAGCCAAACAAAATACTTTTTACCTCGTCTTTGTATGGGATTGATAATATATACAGAGAGAAGGACACCAATAGGAAAGATTAGAGTAGTAAAATCTAACCACTGCCGATATTTAAAAAAAAAGAAAGCGAAAATTGATCTTACCAGCCTCACAATTTGATGAATGTTTGGGAAGAGAGTAGCGTCAGCTATCATGACGTTACTATATCAGCTACTCTCATATTCTTTTGAAGGAGAAGTCATTTACATTCTTTGAGAAGGAAAGGAATAAACGTAAATTCATACCTATCAGAAGATTAGATTATATCAAGGATTCTAAGTTCATTCAATTAGGCATTTTATTGATTAATTATTATTTATATTACTCAATTAAATGAGGTTAGTGCTGCATGTTCTCTTCTCAATAATTAAGGAATAATTATAACATATTTGGAAAATAAAAAATTCTGTACAGATTGCCAACCACTAAAAAAATTGCAAACGAAAATGCTTAGAATTTACAGTTCTAGGAATAATTGTAGGCTTTTTAATTGGCCTGGTAGACAAAAAAATGTAGATTGTATGGAGAAGAACCAAAATTTCATGTACATCTAATAACGATATGATACTTCCTAGAAAGCATGAAGAGAAATCAATGGAAGTTTCGGCGGGATCTGAAATACGATAAAATCAATGTCATTGGTCGTTTTTGGGATGTTTTTAAAGAAATTTATGATATTTTCATATCAATCGCCAACCGTCTGAAAAATGACATTATGTGTACTTACTTTTATTTTTGAAAATTAAACTATTATTAGTTATATTCCGTTTTTATTTATCGCCCCAATTTATGTTAATTTTATAAATGAGACTGTTCAAATGTTTTATATTAATAAAACTTTTTAGATTTTATTTTATTTTTTATTGATATGATAATTATGTTTATAAGATAAATGGAATGAAATATACAACTATACAAAATATAAAATGTACCTCAACTTCTGGGATGTATCCCACACGCACTGGTTTCATTAAATTGGAGTGACTATGTCGTCGGATATACTTCTGGGGACAAAATTGAAAAAAAGTTACATTGAACTTTTTAGTTAAATGCTAATTATGTCTCTTATAATTTTCAAAGTGATTTAATGTGCGATTTATAATTATTTTTATGTTACAAACTATGAACTTCAATATTTTGTTATGGTGAATTTAATTTCAAAGTTAGAAAACTTCTTAACATTACGTGTAATTTGGTGTGCAACTAGGCTTTATTAAAAGAGTGGGGAAATTTAAATTGTGGTTTTTGTTTTGATTGAGTTAATAGGTATTTCATCTTATTTAATTTTTGGGAGAATTGAAGCCATAAGGTGACGAAACGTAATTAACTATGTAACAAAATAGAATTTTTTCAATTTTTTTTAACCAATCGACAGATCTCCCGCCAACTCGAAGGAAAATCTCTAGAACAATATTTGAATAGGAAATAGTTGTTTTTATATAATGTATTGATAAATTAATGCATAAAAAATGTATCAATGAATAATTTTTTTACCCTGATCAATTTTATGATTTTATATAAATCTGGTAGGGTCTTACGCATCATGTAGTATAACGCAAGATAAACGTTTTAAAACTCTTCATGTATTCGATATATCCTTTTTTCCTTTTCTGATCAATTAATTTATATTACAATATTAAAATATATATAAAACATTAGACACAAGTGTTTTAATTTTTTGGAATCCTTAGAAACCCAAAATTAAAATGGTTAAACCTGACTTACCATTTGTATGACGCTTTTTGTAAAACAAATCATATGATAACTTCAACATGGTTTTACAAGCACAAATAATTAAACGACTTTGTGTTCAAACTTTCAAGGCTAATAAGTCCATATGTAAATAAACAAAGTCTAAAATTAATAAAATAATAAATATTGTTTATTAAAATATCTACTTACGATATTTAAGCATTATATATGCATTTTTTTTAAAAAGCCAAGAGTCAAAATTAAATTTTGTATTCAAAACCTGAATGAATATTCTTGTATTGGGAGGTGATTTTTCTTTGAGTAATAAATCTCTTTTTTGACATAAATAAAGTTGGCATAATTTTGAATACTGATTTTAAAAATGTGTATATTGTTCTGTATTATGTCCTAAAGTAGTTATATATATGTAATGTCAATTAGAAATGAGCATGGAAAGAATTTCGTCAAAAATAAGTAAACTGCATAGCACTATTATTCGTTCACTGCTCTACGATTTATATTACTAATATTTTTCTGTTAACCCTCTATAAAATACGCAAACTGAGGCTAAATATTATAAAAATATCCAGCTAAATTATATTTAAGCTATTTCATATTATTGTGATCAACATTTAGATACAGTGAGATCTACGAAAAAATGTTCCTGTAAATTGTTAAATAATTATTGGGTATAACTCAATTAACCTGGATAAGTACGTAATAAATACTACTTGTTTAATTCTCGGTATAGGTATATCCCTGCATTAAAAGTAAAAACTCGTTCTTCTTTCGTATTGTCAGTATATAAATTTTTCATATTATTGTGATCAACATTTAGATACAGTGAGATCTACAGCATAAATACTAATAATAACAAAATTAATATTGGAGTTCTTCTTAGACACTTAAATTCATCCATTGAAATGAAATATATCCCAAAAATTATGGTGATGCTAACCTCTCAATGGATTTAAGAATAATTGTTATTCCGAATATTAAAAAATATAAATTGAGCAATTCTTGTTGTCTTCCATATTTTCAGTTAGGAGTAGTAAAACTTAAATGAGTTTTATAAAAAATAATCCATCAAGAAGTAGGTGAGTAATTATTCAAAGAAATTGGTTGAGGCAAATTCAGTAGTGATATTCCATGTATTTATGATTTCAGTAGAACTAGTTTCCACATTTTCCGATTTCTAAAAAAATTGATTTCTCCTCCTAGATAATATTATTCTATTATCAATAGAATAGAAAGTATAATAATATGTTATACAATCAAATTATTTTGATTTTAATATATAAAGTAATAATAAAAAAGTGTAGAAGCGTCAATGAAGGTATCTTATCAAATTAGTCCAATGACAATATTGCTCAATTTTTTTAAGGAAGTTATAGATGATATAGAATTGTAGATGGTAAAAACCAAGTATGTCGACGTTAAGAGACGAATAAAATTATTGTTGACATAATTGAAGGGCTCCTTCTCTTGGAATATTTTTTTGATAGCAAATAGATATGTTCTTATTGAGCATATATGTTTTTATTTATTTCCGTAAAAGGAAATTATAATCAAAATTTTTGTTAGTCTCAAAGTTTAATACAATTAATTAATTGTATAATTAATTAATTCGCTATGACTGTTTATGTACCATAAACAGTCATAGCGAACCCAGGAAGAAAAACAAAAACAATTTAGAAAAATAAATATTTTCTTCGATCTTTAGAGGTTATACATTGAGCATTTGAATTTCATCTAGGTTTTTCTTGGGCATTTTTTTCTGCAGTATTTGCAATATCCACATTTTCTTTTTTCTTTTAAAAAGTATTTAGTATTTAAATTGTAACCTTCACATGAAAAGCACTTATTTCTTTTCTACCACGTGATTTCAACACATTTGCTGCTGATTCGTTTGAAATTCCTTGTTCTAAATTTATGTCATCAAAATTGCATGAGTCTGAAAATAGAAAATGAAAGGATCCAAATAAAAGAAATTATACAACGAAAACTGTCGAGAGATACCTTCTATTAAATTAGTCGAAAATATTGAGGAGGCATCATTTAAGAAATGATTCCTTGTTAAAGATCCACTTTCATTGTATAAAGTGTCAGAGGATACAAGAGAAGAAGTGGACGGAATCACATAATTATAGTGTTGGGAAAGAACGTTACTTATTCCTGAGCTGATTAAGTTCGATTCGCTTTTAATAAACTTCAAGAGAAGTTTTTTTTTCATTGCAGGAAACCAAAGAAACAACATTTTTTATAAGATATTCGAATGGAATCCACCGACAAATTTTCTTTTTTTATGATATATTCTTGAGGAATCGATTTTGGCAAATCATATGACGAAATTCTAAATTTTAATAAATTGATCGAAACAGTTTGTATACTACCAGACCATTCTTTTACATGTACAACTCCAGGATAATAGATTTGAAGGTGAATGTGTGATAATTCGTTATTCCTTATAGATGATGGAAATAGTTGTATAATTTTTTTATCTAATTATACCATTGCATTAGAGAACATCCACTCTTTTTGGATGAAATAACGTTGAATTTATTTGATCCTTTATCGACAACTTTTACTAGGTCTTCTATAGAATTAGTTCTTTGCTGGTTATGGAAACTTGGAATGATTTTCAACGAGAAAATGAGGGGGTGTTTCATCAAGTACGCCAGAAATAGTTATGTACGCAGCGAACGCCATAATAATGTAATTTTTATTAAATTATTAAGTTAAGTTAAATGTGGAAAGGTATGAAAATTAAATGTACATAAGCTTTCTTACCTACAATTATCACATTGAATTTCAAGGCGCATATTTGGACTAATACACTTTAAATCATAGAACCTCATTCAACAATTTGAACCTTTGTTACAAGTTTCTTAAATTAATTCTAGAGCAAATTTACAAAGACTGAGGACATTGGATATAAAAAGGTACCTGTTCAGCCTCATCAAACATATATATATTTGAAGTTCCTATTCCCTCATTTTCAATATCAAAAAGATTAACTTTGAAAAGGGACATGAAATGGGTCTTTTCCACTTATATAAAGGAGTAAAAAATGGATTTGGCTTCAGAAAAGTCCATAATTAATGAAGTTACAGCTTTGGGATTGTTTATTGCACATTCAACTCTTCTATTGTAATCTATGCGTTCAGTTTGAACATGTTGCATGTGCTCCTTAATAGTGTTGTTAATGTTCAATGTCCGATATTCCAAAGGTTTTTTTTGTACAGATTCTCTAAACATTGAAGCCAAATCTTGGGAATTTTGCTAACAAATTTGAAAACATTGCAACTGATGTGTTGAGAACATAACCTTAATAACAGAATAAAATGGCTTTATAATTTTTGACATCAAATGATATTTTTAACTACAAATTATCGTAGGGTCATTAATTTAAGAGTAATTAAGACATTTAATCCAAATTCTAAAAAGCTATTGGTTATTTGTTTAACCCTAATCTCTAAGCGATTTTTTTTCTTTCTTTTCTACATATGACAATACAGATTTAAGAGCAGACAAATAGTTAATAATGATGACGTATATACAAATGTAAGGGGCATTAATATCTTTTCTGTGATTTGAGTAATAGTCACATGAATCAATATGCTCTTTAAATTAAGACACATAATTTAAAATAAGGACTTTTGTTGTCAACCTAAAATTCACATGCGAAGAAAGGGTGTTCATCTTGTCAGAGAATAAAAAAAGAAATTGAATATTAATTAGTTATAACCGAGGATATATGCCCTTTTTTATAAGGGATTTAAAATAGACGAAGATAGTGATGGAGATGATGAAAAGGGATCATTCTTGTGGGACCTCTCAGGTTGGAATAAACTCATCTGTTAGCTACTCAAGAACAATATAGGGCTAGTATATCTTTTGAGGATAATAAGATCAACGATTTTGACAACCTAATTGCATGATTTAAAAAATATCGGGTACACCTTTTCTCCGTTTAAAAAGGTTAAATTCCAATCTGTTTGGTACTGGAAAAGATATTGGTTAGAATATTCAAAAGAAGCAGATGCTACTTTCTGTTTTTCCAGGAAAAAAATCAGAGCAGCTTCATATGTTGTAGATAATAACTTCTCGTTTACAGGATTCCTCGAATAGAAACATTAAATTGGGTTCGAAAATAAATTACACGAACATTTTTCTTCCAGAAACACTTACTTTGTGAGACTATGTAGAAGGATAAGGAGTTAAGGATTTCGATGGGTAAAGAAATAGTAGCTTTTATCAATGATGATCAATACCGACTTTTAATGAATATTGAGGCCGATACATGATACAGGTGTGGTGTTATGTAAAAATGTATATTAACTATAAACAAAATTTAAGTTGTTATGCCAGATGTTATAAATCAGATATTGCTCTCTAATTGATTTTATACATATATGTATATATATATATATCTTAATAAATTTTTAATCTATGTACTTATTATGTTCTTTTTAAATGGAGTTAAGTTGAATGTATAATTATTTAGCTTATAAGTGGGGTATGATATGAACTATATTGATTTTACATAAATAGAGCAGTAAATAATATTCATTATTTAGATATAATGAATTTTTACCCACAGCAACTCTGATAATTTCAATGTTTTTCTTGACATTTGATATAAATACGGAGTTGATGTATCATTATTGGAAATGATTCCGGATTTTTCTTCATTGATCCTTAGGCCTTATTATATATCAAATCACGTTAGAGTTATACAAACTTATATAGCAGAAGTAATTTTAAGAACACTGTCTACAACAATGACTATTGAGATGTTATCTACATACGCATTTCATGAACTGACCACGAGTAATTCTTGTTTTTTTTTAATAACTTATTTTCTTCAACCGCTCGTAAAAAGATGATCGAACTGAATTTTTTTCAGCTTTTAAGGTTTTAGACATGAATTGAAAGTACAGCACTGCATAGAATTCTAAATAATTATTAATCTGAACATTACATTTATGGGCACTATAGGTAACAATTCCACTAGCGCTTCTTTGACATCGTTAATATAAAAAAAGCGAGAAACTGATACGAATTAAAAAAAGAAAGAAAGAAGATTATTACTAGGGATGTGAAAAAAGATCACGTCCGAGATGATGTCATAAAAAATATGGTACTCTTGAGGTAAGGCAGAATTTCAGCCAATTACATTTGAAGGGGCGGAATGTAGCTGTCATTATTTTGTTGTTTTACTTAAAAACAGCTTATTAATAATAATTTAGCGGTATTAAAAATTTGTAGAGGATAGAACCCTAAATTTGCAGTAACTAATGTCATAGCATGAGACCTGAGTCATTTTTGAATGGACTCAGACTTAACTAAAAAAAAAGCCTAATTCGAATACTGTTCTGCTTATTGATGGACAAAATTACTTGAAACCTAATCAATACAAATAAGAGTACAAACCTTAATTTACCTTTCTTAACATTGCACCTCAAAAGTATTAGACTTTATATGATTTTCTGATGAAACGACTATTGTAGCTTCAAGTGTTGCCCAACCCAGTTCTACGGACTAATTTACAAGAAATTTTCAAAATCAGAGAAATTAAATAGATCGATTATATTTTTATTCATTTTACGTATTTAAGAAACACATATGAATTGATTTCATTTAACCATAATCTGATCTATCCATACTTTTTATATTCAACAATTTAATCATTTAAAATTATTATAAAAATTTCAAACAACCAAAAGTAATACAATTCTTTCATAATAGTCTGTTTAAAAGAAAGAATTACTTTTTAAATTTGATCCAAATTTTTGAAAACAGTGCAAAAAAAAATTAAACGTTAAAACGATAACTAATGATTTGTACTTTATCAGTTAAAATTTATGATTAACCAGATTTCATCAATTTCTTAAAACCATCTTGTCAATTTGATGTGAACTGACATTACATCTAATGTTGTAATAGATTTTACTAGGGATCGGTGAGAGTAAGAAATCATAGACATAGTCATGGACTGTGAAAACAAAGAGCAACAGTGTAAATAATATATCCTGTCAGTACGGAAAAAAAGAAGAGAAAGAGAAAATGGACATGGTACCCATGATAATTTCATGAATGTTTGTGAAGAGAGCAGCTTTAGCTGTAATGACATTTTACTATATCAGCTATACAAGCGGTTATTCTCTATTATTCTTACAGGGGAAGACATAGACCATAGATGAGAGGGGGTGGAAGGAAATATAATCATATTCATAAATTATGGAACACAATACGAAAGTCGTACTCAAAGGATTAATAGATAGATTTATTCAAGGAACTTAATTGAAGACAATCCTGATGTTTCTAATTTCATTATTGATAACACCAATGTCCCATACAATGTTGTTAGTCATCCGTATTTTGTCAAGTTCATGGAGCTTTATACTGAAAAAGTCGTTCCCTCTTGCTCCATCATCACAAAGTCATGGAGTCCCAATGTGAATTAGTATTGTACATATTTTCAATTGCTAAATAAACATGTTTTTTTATAAATAACTTTTCCTTGCCATATCCTATTTTTATCATAACTTTTTTCCATCAAATTTGAAGCATTTTTGAAGGGGCTTTATTAATGACCACAAGCATTAACCGGAAGAACCCCTTCGAATTCTTACTCCACAAAAAAAATATTTTAGATTGTTTTTACTATTATCAAGCCTCCACTAGTGATCAATTTGGATTGTGGATTGGCTTAAGTTAGTTTCCGAGTACAAACTCCATTAAGTAGCCATAAATGTAAAACATGTTTGTTAAAGAAATTTTCTAAAAATAATCATTAAAATAAAACTTTTACAAATTCAATTCAATTGAGGAAGTTCAAAATTTTTATCCACTGATCTGAAATTTGTTTTGTAGAGATGTATAAATGTGAACATATAAACCTTGCACAATATTCTTTCATCATTCATAAATCGTCAAGCTGTTTTCCTTTTGCTTCTGATATACTAATTCTTATTATATATTATTTTATCCATTATAGAAGTTGCGATAATACCACACAACCTTTCCTTCAATTTGGTTGCCATTTTTTTTAGTGTTACCTAATATCTCTCAAAAAAGTGACTTTATGGAAAGAAATTAGTTTTGTGTAAAATATTGATTCTTCTATCTATTAAAATGTTTCATTTGTTGACATTTTAATATGTTTTCAGCCATTTTCTTGAGTTATAGAAAAGGTAGAATAATTATATATAACATTATTAAATCTTCAATCATTGTTTCTTAAAAATGCAAGTATCTAAAAACATAAAGCTTACAGAAAAAGACTAAGATTACATTTGAAATGAAAAATGCGTTATAATCTGTTTAAAAAACCCTAATGCAACACAAAGTTGCAAAACGACAAAGTATAGTGAAAATAAATAATATCCTGAATTGCCGTAAATGGTGGCTAATTGTGATGCTCAAAGAGTGTTTTGCATTTTAAGGTACTCTCCTAAAAGAAAAAAATTGACATGTTCTCATATTTGTTTTGCTAAAGAATGATTAACCATTATTATCAAACTAAATACTTAAAGATAATTACATATTCAGAAGAAAGTTTAGTTTCTATTTACTTATTCTTGTTAAAATTTTTATACATATTGTGAAATTTTAATAAAGACTACAATAAATCCAAAACTAATGTACCAATTTTGAAATTTTTGGATTTGGGAAATTTCCTGTTTATTTAAAGTAACATCTACAACTTTGATTTCAATAATATCTTTCTATAACATCAATCTAATTTTATTTCTACAAGTCTCAGAAGAGCCGTCATGAACCTGCAGCAAGGCTATTATAACTACATTCATAGTGTTATATCGACAGAAAATAAGCTGGCTTCCATGGTTACCGTATCATGTTTGGTGTCATCAAAGGAAGGGGCTTATTTTTATACGCCGAATGCGCTCATTTATGCATCTCTTGTCATATTCTATCATGCTTCTTAACTGGCCAATATTCATTTCAATTTTTTTTTTTGTAAAACCTCCCCCTTCAAACATCTAAAATATCATTTAAGGTGGGTTCACTAAAAGCTTGACTCAGGTTTATGCACTATTTCCCTCCTTTTTGTTCATCTTATTTTTAGGAAATTCTTTATATTGATGGTTTCAAAATGTAACATAGACTTTTTAACACGATCTCATTGTTTTTTCCTTTTCTTTCCTATGACATCATAAAAAAGGACTTTTTTTTAAGCTCCACATATTGTATGAAACTTCGTTAACCTTCCCCAAGAATATTAATCTGTGGCAAAACTTGATAAATAAACAAAAACCTGTGTGTTCGAAACCGCGACGACCTTTTTGAGATCAACAAAAATTATTTGTATTCTCTCTTCAGCTGTTTTGTTTATTTGACTATTCTGATTTAAGACAGCTGACTCTACGTATTATGAGCTTAAAAAGGGTATCATTATTAAACATGATTTTGATATACGGGTATAATCAAGAATTGTGTGTCCTTTTTTTTAGTTTTTTAATATTAAATAGTAGTAACTGATATTTATATTGATTAAATTTATTAATGTTTATATCTAAATGATAACTCCGTCTAAAATTAAAAAA
Organism: Lepeophtheirus nordmannii; assembly: GCA_963680855.1. Lineage (NCBI taxonomy): Eukaryota > Metazoa > Arthropoda > Copepoda > Siphonostomatoida > Caligidae > Lepeophtheirus > Lepeophtheirus nordmannii. The sequence continues at coordinate 7,200,447 of OY804526.1, read as the reverse complement.
TTATCAAGAAGAAAAATACAGAAAAGCTAGCTAGCATATGGTGTATGAAATTTTCCTTTTTAGAATCAAGGTTAAATGTTCATAAAAAAAACTCGTCGTGTCCAAATCAAGAAAATTTAATATTATGTTCATATAAAATAAACAATATTGAATGACGTTAGTCGAATAATAATATAAAAATATATATTCTTATTGGTCTTCCTGGCCAATATCAGGTAACTGATGTGTAGGATTATAAAAAATATGCACTTTCGGTATGTAAAAAAAGAAAAAAAGAAAATCAACTCGGTAACTTTGGCAATTTGATGAATGTTTGAGAGGGAAGCAGCTTGCGCTGTCATGATGTTTTAAATAGCTATAAGCTGCCATTCCCCTTTATATTTACAAATAAAGACATAATATATAATAGGTTATAATATTATATATACCATAGAGGAGAGAGACAGAAAAATAACTGAAATCACTGTTAGAAGATTATATATTCTTAGCTAATAGGTCGTAAACTAATAATTGTTAGGCGGAATTGGACTTGAGCTTTTTTTTTGTTAACATTGTATTTGCTTTATTAACCTAAATGCTTGACTGGAAGCCTTAAGAATGAGTATTATATGCAAGAAGTATAATCCAAATAACTGCTTGAGCCCTCCTATTCCGCCGAAGTCGCTAAATTAGACTCTAAAACCATCTCAGTATGCATAAGCGCATTAAATCAGTATATATATATATATATATATATATATATATATATATATATATATATATATATATATATATATATATATATATATATGTATGTATGTATATTCAGTACTAGATTGAAACAATATTATAGGATGTGATCAAGAAACATGTCTTTCCTTTAAGACTTTTAATGAATTCGAAACCAAATATATGCTTAAATTATATATAAATAAATATGGGAACTCAAATTAGCAGAAAATAATTTAAACTCAAAGTAAGATCAATTAATAAACGATTAACAATTTAATAAATTAATACATAGAAATAAATAAATAAATAATCTAATCGAGTTAGTGTAAAATCCTTAATCGCTGATAATGAAGATGAAAAATTTTAAAGTTATAACGAGGATCCAAGGTTAGTGAAATACCATCTAAATAAATTTGGGACAGAAGCCTTGATACAACACGTTCAAAGCCGTAATCACGAGATAAATAAAGAGATTTATTCGAAGAACGTAATTGAAGACAATCCTGATATTTTGTAATTTCATTACGGATAAGACCTAGACGCTTGTTTCTTTCAGTGTCCCACTCAATATCATTATTCACCCCCGTTTGGTTAAGCTCATGTTCTATACTGAAAAATCCGTTCATTGTTACTACGGTATTGAAAAGTAAATAAATGTTGTCCAAGATTAATAAATAAGATTAGGGAAATGATATTTCCACCATCATGTCATGATATTACACTTGAATCACTCGGAAGTAAATGTCTGTATGTGATTGAGAGGAACAAGGAATCCATAACACACGATAACTAGTTCTTTAAATACAGAAATGTTCCTTTTGTAAACTGTGACGACTTGATAGTTCTCAATACAGTGAAGGGGATGAGGGACTCAATGATCATCAGATGGAGCTCGGAGTCCAACAAAATTGGAGATTTACTTTTACCATAATGGAATGATCTCATTAGTGGGGGAATCCAGGGAAATATCCCAAAAATCTTAAATCCTTGAGTTAATATAATGAATGTGCATTTTGAAATTATTGCTTTAATTTTCAATATTTGATACTCATCGTAAGAATGAGGGATTTTCAGTAATCCATAAACAATGTCATATTATTTGAAAAGCAGAAAATTACCTGAAATCTTCGTCGTAATCCAAATATTTTTAATTCCATTATCGACGATCAAGGATTTTAAGTTCATTCCATCAAAAATTTTATTGAAATAATTTCCATTATCTATTATGTTTTTCAACTGAGTATTACACGTGTCATAGAGGCAATATCATATCCATATTAACAAGTAAATTTATTCCCTTCAGAAGTAAAGGAAGAATGATAACAGTTTTGTAAAATAAAAAGCTACTAAAAATCTCGCATGTGAAAAACTATTTAAGATTTACAACTATATTCATAACTCATTTCTAGGGATGGGACTTTAGTAGAACGCAATGGGAAGACAAGAGCAAGACTAATAGTGCTATTGAATTAATTATCTTCTTAATATAAGCTGCCTTTATATATGATTTTAGGCAGGATTTATAGAAGGGTGTTCATCTAATGCTGTCGATAATCTTTTAATTCTTCTTTAGAGGTTGATACTTCTCCTTCAACGTTCTAATGTACATAATTTCAAAAAAGAGCAAAAGTACCAATCGTTTTTCCTCTTCTCATCACAAACCTGTATTCTTTTCTGAAAAAAAGTCCCATTTCTACTTATGATTCTTTTGAATTAATAACCTAGTTAACTTCAGCTGCCTGTTATATGATTAAGTGGTTACCCCACTATAAATCATATAGAATACCTATATTTGGAATGTATTATTAGTATTACTGTAACAAGAAAGACGTTATTCTACTATGACCTCAAAAAATCTTTATTTAATCAGCTATCCTATAATTCATGTTACATATTTAAGAAACACTTATAATTAAATTAAATGATTTTATTTAACCATCTAGTGGCTACCTTTTTTTATTCAACAATTTAATTATCATTTAAAACTATTATAAAAACTTCAAATAGTCAAAAGTAACACATTTTGTAATCACTTAAATTTTTCAATAAAAAAATAAAATAGGATGAAATTTCACAATGATTATCTCAATTATAATATATATATAGTTATATCAGAAAAACTGAACATTGATTCGGAAAGAAAATGTGATTCCAAACTAAGTTTTCATTAACAAACCCAAAAAATATAAATTAAATTGATAATACAATGAAAATGTACGTTATAATTACAATTTTAAATACTTAAAATGGAATAAACACGTCAAGCTTTTTTGTCCAATCGCAATCTCGACTGACAAAAGGGAAAGGAAAAATTTGGAAAAACATATGGTAGCTACCATTCTGTATTTTCCTTGTTGCCAACTTGTTAATATTATGCAGAATTTATTATTCAGATATACTATATATTTATAAATTCTACCAATCACAAACCAATTGTTAATACTTTTAATATGTTCAAAATTCAAAAGAGGGTGTGCAATCCTTGATTTAATATATTTTTTATACATCAAAATCATAAATAATAATAATTCCCTTTTTGAGCTGGTAACACATAGAGTCAGCTGCTTTAAATCAAAAGAGTCAAATGATGAAAATCAGGGAGAATACAGTGTGTTTTTGTTTATCCCAAAAAGCTCGTCATGAAAGTTCATGTAGATCAATATACACGAGATGAGCTAATCTTTAATTTTAACCATATATGAAAGTACAACCCCATCATTCAAAAAATCCTCTTAGAATCACTATTGACCATCGGTAGGAATGTAAATCATATGCAATTCGGGCGTGTGATAAAAAAGTGGAGTTGGCTCTTCAAACAGGTCTTTTTGTTTTCCGAAGCTGTTATCATTTTTCCAATATTACTGAGGGGAGAACATCTACCTGATAGTGAAGATCTTGCATGAAGGAATACATGCATTAAGTTTAATAAAGCAAATAAAATGTAAACAAAAAGGGCTCAAGTCCACGTATAATTATTATTAGTTAAAAATATATAATTTCCTGACATTAATTTCAGTTATTTTTCTGCCTCTCATCTATGTTATTATTTATTGTTGTATATATAATGGAGAATAACAGCTTGTTGCTCAGTAAAACGTCATGACAGCTCAAGCTGCTTCCCCTCTCAGCATTCATCAAATTGTCAGGGTTGCCAGGTTGATTTTCTCTTTCTTTTTTTATAACACGCCCGAATTGCATATGATTTACATTCCTAACCATCGGAGCATTTTAGTACATGCAAAAGTTCTTCAAGTCAATTCTACTAATAAATAGAGGTATTCTTTCTTCTAAGGCTTGTACTGATTGCGAAATTTGATGAATCAACAATAATTCAATGAATGGTTCAACTATTTATATTCTTCTTCTTCACCTTTGAAATAATAGAAATACATAACATTAACAATGATTTTATCCAAGTTCCCTAACAGATAATAATAGGTTCAGGTGTTATGCGAATGAATAAGGCAAAACCGTCCAAGGAAATGCCTATTCAGAGGACCAATCAACACTCCAATCATAGATTGATCCTTGGTATCCTTAGTCTCGTCCATTGTCATTGTCATATATCTATACTTTTTGTTTTATTTTGAAAATTATGACTCCACTTATGAGCTCCAATGATTGGGTTACGGGAAAACAAGAAGAGACGGATTTCTCCATAAATTGGATGAGATTTTGATGTCCTCCGACTCAAAGTGGGATACTACATGATACAAGGAATTACGTTAGGTCAGACGTGAAATCAGATGTACCTGAATAATTACTAATACCATGTTTATTGAATGGATCCGGAAAACTCTTGTAATATCAGCGATTTGAAAGTCTCATGATCGGAAATTTTTCCGTAATAGAAGTCAAGAAAGGGTAGAGCCGGAATGCCATGAAACAAAATTTCAAACGTTGCTACCTCCATTGATGGCGACCCAAGTTCCTGAGTCAAATCCTCAGGCATTTTTAACTTAATTAAAAATGGCCCTTGTTATTTTTGAATTGAAAAGAAATGAGTATCAGAAGAAGAAGAAAGAAGAAGATGCTTGAAAAGATAAATGTTTGCAGATTGCCAACAATCGTCCTTTTTGGGCACGCTCTATTGGCTCTTTTTCTCACATCCTTAGTTATAATTATAGATATATTATAATTTTATCATGCATTTTTAACAAAATCCGGAACAAATGTATCACCTGCGAAGAAATATATTTGAAATATATATCTACAAATATATATCAATTATAGAGTATGCAGCATATAATTTTTGTTACAAATCAATAATATGAGATAAATTTGGTAATACAATTACTAAACTTTTTTAAATTTTCAATCAGAGCTAAAAATCAAATTATTTTTTCTACTTTTAAAGATTTGGTGTGGATCTATGCGACCAGAGGATGCAAAAACCAAAATTCGTGCAGCAGTTCACTCTCCTGGACCAATACGAGTTCTTGGTCCTCTTTCAAATTCTGTGTAAGTTAGATAAATAAATTTTTATTGTAGAAAGTTTATAAAACTATGGAGTAACATAATTTGAATATAATTAAACTGTTCAAGAATGATATTTTCAATGGAATATGTATGTATGTATGTACCTCCATATATATTGCATCTTGACTAGTATGTTATTTAACTCGATTTGTTGCTCAAATTATTTGGATGATATCGGTTACATCCTATAAAAAGTATTCTAGAATGTGGCATCTCGTGAGTGGAACTGCATTTTTGGAAAGGTAAAGTGAAACTGTGAGCTTTGCAGTTCCAATTTTTCAGTGTTTATCATATTAAAACCGGTATATATATTCATTGTCACTTAATCAATGAAAGAGACACAGAATGTTTTTCAGAATTGAACAAGGTACATTTTTTAATTAATTGGAACTGCAGATATTACAGTTCCTAGAATATAAAGGGTTTTTCAATTAGAGCGACGCATTTTCTTATTTAAATAAGTTTAAAGGAGGTGTGTGGCAAGTAGCACCGTCTTGTTGAAACCACATGTCAGTTAAGTTCATACCATCCAATTGGGGTCAAAAATAATCCGTTATCATGGCTCGATATTGATTTCCATTCACAATAATGTGGCGATTATTATCATCAACAGAAAGTTATGGCCCAATAGCACCACCGGCATAAAATTCACTCAAAACAGTAAGTTTTTTCGGAATGCAAGGGTGTTTCATGAAGCATATGCGTGTCTTTGCCTGACCAATAACGTATATTTTGCTAATTAACAAACCCATTGAGCCATAAATGAGCTTCGTCGCTGAAGATGATTGTTATGATGAAAACCCGGATCATTTTCAAATTGTTCATGAGACCAATTGACGAATTGTCGACATTTCACATGGTCAAGAGGCTTTAGTTCTTGTGTCAGTTTTATAATGTATAGATGTAAACCCAGATCTTTTCGCAAAATACGCCACAATGAGTTCACATAAATTCTTGAGAACAGCGTATAAGAGACTGATTTGGATCTCCTTGAATTGATGCACTAGTTGCTGCGATATTTTCATTAATGTATGCATTTCTTTGTCTCACTAGCACTGGAACATTATGTAGTGGGTATGTAGATTCAAATTTTTTCACTGGACGTTCAATTGTTGACGATTACGTGTTCCATAAATTTGCCGCAAGCCTCTTAAAGTTGCCACAACAAAACGTGAATTTTGGTAATAAAGGTTGTACACCTCCATGACTATTTGTAAGCTATTTGTGAGTAGATATTTAAACAAAACAACAAAAAATATGTCTTCGTTCGCCGTCCTTAATGAAATAAAATGTGTCATCCCTATTAAAAAACCCTTTATACTTAAATATTGAAGGAGTAATCAACGCACGCTTTTTTGTAAGTCTAGTTGTCAATAAAAGTAGAAAATGTAAGCTATGGCTAGACATGGGCAAAATGTTGAGATAAAGTTGAGTTTATGGAAGAAAAGAAAAGTTTGTAGTCAACATGAATTCATTCTTCTCTGTATCGTTCAGGAAATAATTTACAGAAATTATAAGTTGTTCAATTTCTGATTATTAAGAAATCACGCTAAAGAAAGTGTGCACTTGCTATAATTTTTGGAAAAACTAATTTCCTTTCATCCTTTCAGTTTCCAACAGTTATTGAGTACTATTTAATATTGTCAAATAACAATCACCCAATAAAATGCAGAGGTACTAGATAGTAATTGTGAGCACTCTCTCTCACCTCAACAAAATGCACATCCCTAGCAATGGATTACATCTGTTTTTTCCCCGGTGTACCTTTATATTTTATAATTTTTAAGCTAATATTATATTGATATAAGAGTCTAAATAGTTTATAAAAATACATGTATACTAATGTTCACACAAGAGATTGTTTACAACCAGCTTGATTATGATTTTAAAGTTACTCAACTAGATATTTGAATAAATTTATGTGTATATAAGAAATGCAATATCTTTTTATAGAATTGCCAATATTTTTCTTTTTTATTTCGAGTGTACGAGTATAGTACAACAAAAAAGTGTGACATGTCTTCTTTTCTACAACAGTTCACTTGTACACAAGTGATATTGCGAAATTTTTGATTCATTTAGTATCAAATTTCTGAATGAAAAATATAATAAGATTATATTGAAATGATCATATAAATTAAAAAATTAACTGTGTTACCACTGGCTGTGTAGTATATCAAGTGGGGAAGAAAAGACCATAATCCTCTACAGATACTTTATCTTATCGTCATGATAAAGAGAGAAAAAGTCTAGAATCGGCTAATAAAGCTCTTTTCGAGGAAGAGAAAATTTATCCATTTGTTAACTTCGGTTCCTTATTTAGTCATTTCTTTGCTCATCTTCCCTTGCACTTAACTTCAATTGATGATCAAGTTATCTGTGGTATAATAAGTATTCTTGGTAGTTCCTCTCATGATGTTTGTTACATTCATGAAATGACATGGACAGTAATAAAATGAAAGAAATACCTTGAACTCGAAGAAATTGGTTTTTATGTCGTGGTGTTTGGAGTTGATAATCACGCCAAAAATCGTTGTTAGATGAAAAAAGAAGGTTTTACAAACAGATTAGCATAGATTGGAAATTTTTTATAAGCTTTAGCGCAACTTTTCTCTTTAAATCTATCTATAATTATTGGATAATCACATTATGTATCTTTACTTCTGAAAATTAAACTAATGTTAATTACACTGGTCAATAGTCAAAAATCCTAAGGGATATAGGTATAATAAAAGTTATTCAGTTTTGCACACTGATTTCAAATCTGTAATTATTTTTTTCTCGAGAGTCCAACGGCTTTTTAGAAATCAGGCCCTACTTTTTGAGCTAATTTGGCCCACTTTCCAACTTCAACTTCAATTTAAGCCTGGAAGGATACTCCTTTTGTGCACTAAATAATAATTATGCGCTTGTGTCATTAATGTAAATTCAATTTCCAGTCTTTGTTTTGATCTAAAGGGGCTCCTGGGGGCGTAGGGGGTGGGAATAGGCCCAAAAGTCGACCAAAACGTTTGTAGTTAAATAACTCCTTGAATATTACATGAAATGGATTAATAAGAAATGCAGTAATGCTGAAACCCGCAGCTTTCAAATGAGATGTCAAGTGCCTGATAAGAATCCTGAACCAGGAAGAAATCGTCTATCTAAATGTATAAATTTTCATTTAATTTCGATAAAAAATCGATCAGAAGTAGTAGTGTGCAGAAGGATTTCAGCTGATTTCACAATCCTTCTGCGTGCTACTACTTCAGTAGCTCTACCGTGAGTTTTAGATTTCTAGTGGAGGTTTTTATCGAAATTCAATGAAATTCAACAAATTTGAAATGTCAAGAATCCTAAGGGGTATAAGTATAATAAAAGTTATTCAATTCTGCACGCTAATTTCAAATCTATAATTTTTTTTTTAAATGCAAAAGAGAATTGTGCGCAAGTATTTCTGTAAAAATCTACCATAACGGTGTCTTTTTTTCCCCCAAGAAAGTTACTAGAGTCAGTGTTCTATCTTGTTCGAGTAGATTGAACTTTCTAAATATATATATATGACTTCAGTTGTTTCTTGATATTTTACATTTACCCTTGTATATTTTGTGTGAGGTCATGTTGAGTCATAGACCAGTAAAGAAACACATACTTATTTCCTTCTTGACCTCCATCAAGTAATGCATTATCACTATACCGAAGATGACTCAAATTATACTTTTTTATCAATATACAGGGGTACACAGGAGTCTACAATACTTGAAGGTATCTTCTCTTCAAAGTCTCTTCATCACTTTACTAATTTATATCAATGTTACTAAGTTTGTAATTGATTAGAATATCAAAATGAATACAGTTATATAAATAAGTTGATTAATAAAACAATAACGACAAGTATCAAATCCAAATTTAATGGTACATGTTAAATATAATCTTAATATGATTGAGGAAATACTAGATGACAAGGAATGAAAATTGTTGGGCTCTATATCATGGAAGAGCCTGGCATTTCTATTATCATTAATAACATTATGAACTATCTAGGTGGGAATCACTTCTTCATTACTGGAGTCAAATCGAACATAAACCTCCTAAGCTATGAACCAATTTTTCAACATTGAGGATAGCTTTGTGACATAGATATAAATTAGTGAATGATAATGCAAAGAGCCCGTGAAAAGCTCTCGATAAGATGTTACAGGAAATAATGTGACATAAATAAATGAAACTGTGTAATGTATTCAGCTTGAATGTCAATTCTACTTGTTCAACACTCCAAATTGATAGATCATATAGTCACGATAATATACATTTTGAAATGGAAGAGTCCCAAATATCATTATTTTTAAATTAATTTATATGAGATCGTATTATAATTGAGGATATAACATTAAAAAAACCCGAGTCTGAAATTAACGATAAAAGCAAACATACCATATAACTATATCACATCTTTGGATAGTCGATGATTCCTGGACACGATGAGCTGAAGCTCCTCGGACTCAGAGAGAGTTTCAAGAGTATCCCATGGCTTGGGTTAGAATCTAGAGAGAGAAACTCTGGATCGTGAATCTAATATTGAAGAAATATATGAGATTAATAGCATTATCTCACAACACTGGTTACATTATATTTCTTCCCGAGACGGAATCAAAAGCATGTATGTGAATCCCTGGACTTATTTTCCCCTCTCCTCTCGAATAATGTTTCTCTCTCAAGTTTCTCCTTCTATCTTATTTCCCGAAAGCCCGTTGCTCCCTCAATAAATGGACGTACCTTTTTTTATTCAAAATTATGGGACCCATCAACTAGAGAAGTGTCGAGTATTACAGAGTTGTGCTTCAAATTTTATTTACTTTTGTTTAAAAATTTAAGTGCACCCGTGAGTAAAAATATTTGAGAAACACTTGAGTATAAAATTGAAAAATATTGAATTTCAAAAATCTCATATATCTTTATAAGGAGTAAATTAAACCTTATAATTTGATGAATATTCGGAAGGAGAGCAGCTTAGCTATCATGACGTTTTACTTTATTAGTATTAATATGCTTTTGTCATCTCAAAAATTAGAATTTTCGTTGTAGCTGCAAACATTATCACCTCCATTATCGGTGATCAATGATCAAAATACTTGGTAACGGAGAACTTCGATATTGTGATGGGCCAAAAGACAGATAGAAATGAAAATAACAAAAAACACTATCCGTAAAATCAAATAAATAATCTGAAGACGAACTCTAAAAAATGAATTTTTAAAGTTTAGTAGATACCCCAAACATATTTCCTGTATAAAGTAGGGAGGGGGATTGATTAAAACTTCTAGGTTGAATTAAATTGTATCCAATGCTAAATGAGTAAAATCTTATGCCATCTACATTGCAGTCAGATCGCAATAGCCTGATAATAGTGACTATGACAAGTCCAAAAAGGTGTTTGGGGAAGTTCTGGAAATTAAGCATCTAGTCTCTTGAATAGTGAAATGACGAGTTTAAAAATAAAAACACTCATAGAAGATTTGATTGGATAGAAAAAGAATAAAAACATCAAATTAAGACCTAAAATTAGTTTTGGTTTGTTCAAGACACGAATACACTATAATAGGTGTGAGATTGAGAGCAGAGAGCAAGCGTAAGGAGAATGATATGTACCGTCAAGAAAAAAAACATGGCCAGATTTTCGAAATTAAGGAAAATTTATGGAAAATTATGGACTTAAGGAAACTTAATCAGAACTGGACTGAAATCAATCTACAAAAAAATGTGGTAACATTGGGGAAACTAAGAAAAATTTAATGTAAAAACATGACAAGGAAAGAAGTAGAGACCATTTTAGACTCTGAAATCTGGAAAATCTGGTTGAAGCTTCTGCTATTATAGCAGAGTATTTCCGGAAGTTGTATAAATTTTGGAATTGTAATAAGTATAGAACAGGGAGTTACATTGAATTTACACTCCAAATAATCGAACACAGTTTCAAAATGGGAATAATTAAGCCAATTTATGTTCCCCAAATTTCACATACTCAAAGAAATTGAGTCGAGAATTTCTTACAAGCAAGCATTTTTTTAGGTCTGCGAACAGACAATAGTCGCTGAGGGTCAAATCTAGCGAATTCGGTGGATGTGGGAATACGGAGTTCAATTCATGTAGTTTTGCCATTGTTTTGATCGACTTGTGACACGGTGCATTGTCTTGATGAAACAAAAAAAAACTTTCTTTGCCGTATGCGGTCGTTTCTTATCAATTTTGGCCTTCAAACGCTCCAATAACGATATATAATATTTACTGTTGATAGTATTTCCATTCTCAAGATAGTCGATCAGTATTACACCACGCACATCCCAAAATACCGAGGCTATAATATTGTGGTAAACAACATGCAATTAATTATGACAATTTTCTAAGGAAATCAAAATATAAATATTTTTTGAAGGATACTAATAACCACGTTGGTTTTTTAGTATAATATGGGTAAAAACCTATATTTGCTGCATGCCAAATTTCAGCTTTAAGAAAATTGTCGCACAAATTTAAATTTTGGATCAATTGGGAACTGGCCCGTTCACTTTTTGAGCAAGAGAATGTGATTCAAATGGTCTTTAGATGTTTTTCTAAAAGCTTGATACCAAATTAAAAGCATTTTTGGATTTCCCACTCCTGAATTACCAAAAATACATATTTTGATCATAATTTTGTATTGTCCTGATAAAAATATGCAATTTTTGGACTTGCGCGCAAATTCAAAATGGTAGAACAATAGCAAAATGAGCCTTAAATTAGTGAAATTTTAATTAGCCGTAATTACTTAATAGTAAGAGCTATTAACCTCAAATTTTCAGGATTTTTTATTTTTACATGTATCAAAATATGAGCCAAATTTCTGCTAATTCTGAGATATATGGTGAAATGGTTGTCCTTGATTGGCAAAGAATAGTCCAAAATTAAAACACGGAATTATTTTTGATCCATTGTTTTGAAAATAAAATATTCTGAAATTTTAACAGCTGTCTTTTGAAGCATAGTATTAACTGAAAAAAGGTAAATGCAATAAAACTAGCACCATCTATGTCTTAGGGCCGGGACTTTTCTGCCCATGTAATATTGACAAACTAGTAAATATTCTTACTTTCTATTGTAATAAAACATAAATATTTCATAAATGATGTAAACATTATATTCATTTATTCATTGCAAATAAAAAATTTGTAATCATCAAACTTCTATGACTTGATGTACATATATGGTTTCATTTTATACCTATTTCGTATTCTGATAAATTATAACTATCTTAAAAGACACACATTTATAAAAAGAGCTCTGTTTTTGTGAAGGAATTTTTATGTCTCAACTTCACTCTCGACTATCACATGTGCTATTTTTTTTAATTGAGTAAGCTACAAATAAGCTTTTTTATATGAAAAACGACTCATTTACATGAGCCTTTGGTAAATAAGAGTTTTATAAAAATATACTCATAGTTCTCAAAAGCAGGTATTCTTTTATTATGAATAATATTTTCTTGATTTTTGAGTCAAAACTAATATCATAGTGTGTTTCTTGTTCCATGAGAAAAATTTTGTTGACTAGTCTTATGCAATGAAACTGTATAACTTTTAAAAAATATAGTTATTAGTTTGTCAAAGTTGTATCAGTTATCCTCATAGACGCCGCCTACTTTCTTGAAACTCACCCTAATGTTCAGGGGTTCAGCTCATGGTAAATATATTATCCTTTTCATTACTAACCCTCAAGGTAGCTTTCAACTTTTGTACCTTGGAATTTACCCATAGCTCCTGCGGTAAAAACCATTTTCCTACTCGTTAACAATTTTGTTTGAAGCTAATATAGTAAAACGTTATAACAGCTAAACTGCTCTCCTCCCAAACGTTCATCAAGTTGTCAATGTTACCATATCCATTTTCACTTTATTTATTTCTTTACATACCGGCAGACCAAAAGGGTTACCTTAATTCAAAAAGGTTGATCATAATATAACCAGGAAATGTTTTTGTTTTGATAAAATTATTTTTTCAATATCCACAGATAACAATAAGCCGAGATAGTTACATCGATTACATTCGGGAAAAAATCACTTTTCTCATTTTTTGGGGATTTTAGTAATGTTCAATACTAAAATAGAATAAGGATTGATGATCTTCAATTTTGCATCAAAACCAATCTTTTTTTTAAAGCAATAATTCTTGAAAATAACTTCTTGGGTTGTTAAGCTCATGTTTGAGTAGTCGAAAATGTTGTAAATCTGCAAATGTTGAAGTCGTATTCAATATTAAAATAATTGTCAAGGGAATTTTTTATTGTAATTGTTAATCAATTTTATAAAGGGATTTATTTTTACTCTAATATATAAATGATTCTGAATATTATTATCTATAATAGTTGATTATGTGTATTCTAATTGAGTAAGGCAAAAGTATCAAGTATTTATTTTAAAAAGACTTCCATTTATACTATTTTAATATTTCAGCGACTTTGCAGAAGCTTACTCGTGTCCAAGAGGAAGTAGAATGAATCCTGAAAAGAAGTGTTCGGTATGGTAGAAACTATAAGAAAAATGAATACACAATGGATTTCGGTATTCAACTCAAATTATATCTTTCCTTTTTTCAAAAAATTGTATTTATATAAAATCTGGAATTTATAACTCAAAAAAATCTTCATTAAATAAATAATAATTGTTCTTATAACACAATAAATTCCTTTATAGTGTACTCAATATTTAGATATGTTTGCTTTTTATTACTAAAAAGTGACTTAAAGCTAAATTTGAAAACTATCTGTACAATAACTTTTAAATATATTCATAAAATACTGTAGATATTATGTATACGTTTTTTTAAATTATGTCTGTATTTTTTATTTATTCAATTATCTTTTTATGTTATATTTTTCTTTTAAGAATATGTATTTCGTCCTGATTAATATTTTAAAAATTAAAATAAGATGAAACAATGGTTTAACACCAAATTTTGATTCAAATAAATACCTATGACAATGAAATGTCATTATGGTAGCTAATTGTTTTTTCCTGATATAAAGTATATCATTTTATCAATCAATAATTGAATTAATCCTGGAGAATCTTAGTTCCACCAATTTAAGAGTCGTGTCGTAATTGTTGGGAACAATCTTAAAGACCAATTTTAAGGGGGGGGGGGGGTGTTCAACTTTTTGGTCTACCACATTTCACGTAACAATTTGCATTGTATCTCTCAACTTTTACTTCGACAAGAGAAAGAATGAAGGACTGAAGGTAGGTAGTAGTTATCCAATTGAGTTAATTTTTCCAAGTATTGGACATACTTTTTGTTGTTTTGTTTACATATCTACTCACAAATAGCTTACAAATAATCTGAAGTAGTACAACCTTGAGTAGTGTTTACTCATTATCGAAATTTATCACCAAAATTCACGTTCTGTTGTGGCAACTTTAAGAGGCTTGCGGCAAATTTATGGAACACGTAATCGTCAACAATTGAACGTCCAGTGAAAAAATTTGAATCTACATACTCACTACATAATGTTCCAGTGCTAGTGAGACAAAGAAATGCATACATTAATGAAAATATCGCAGCAACTAGTGCATAAATTCAAGAAGATCCAAATCAGTCTCTTACACGCTGTTCTCAAGAATTTGGCATTTATGTGACCTCATTGTGGCGTATTTTGCAAAAAGATCTGGGTTTACATCCATACATAATAAAACTGACACAAGAACTTGACCATTTGAAACGTCGACAATTTGTCAATTGGGCTCATGAACAATTTGAAAATGATCTGGGTTTTCATCCATAAATAATAAAACTGACACAAGAACTAAAGCCACTTGACCATTTGAAACGTCGACAATTCGTCAATTGGGCTCATGAACAATTTGAAAATGATCCGGGTTTTCATCATAAAAATCATCTTCAGCGACGAAGCTCATTTATGGCTCAATGGGTTTGTTAATTAGCAAAATATACGTTATTGGTTAATTAACTATGCTTCATGAGACACCGTTGCATTACGAAAAAACTTACTGTTTTGAGTGAATTTCATACCGGTGGTATACTTTTTTGTTGATGATAATAATTGCCACATTACTGCGAATGGAAATCAATATCAAGCCATGATAACGGATTATTTTTGGCCCCAATTGGATGGTATGAACTTAACTGACATGTGGTTTCAACAAAACGGTGCTACTTGCCACACAGACAAAACAATACACGTTGAACGTGTTATTTCCAGAAATGGACCAGTCAATTGGCCGCCTCGCTCATGCGATTTGACACCTTTGGATTATTTTCTATGGGGCCACGTAAAGTCAATAATTTACACCAACAAGCCAGTAACACTAAAGGAGCTGAAAGCAAATATTGAACTCCAAATTTCTGCATTTTCGGTCGATTTATGCGAAAAAGTGTTAGAAAACTGGGTTCAACGATTGGACTTCTGCAAACATGCCCGTGGTAGTCATAAAAAAGTGAATTAAATTCCATACTTAATTGTAATTGAATGTACTTCAACAATAAAAAAGAACTTCGTTTATATTTCACACCCTTTTGATTTTATTTAAAACGCGTCGCTCTTATTGAAAAACCCTTTACAATGAATAAATATATTACCTTAAGTGTATTTATTAATGGGAGCTGATGTGATATATAAATAAGTAATTATTGGAGATTTTAATAAATCAGTATAGGATCGGATAAATTGATCATGGTTAAATTTATTCACTAAATAAAAGATTGATAAGTTTATTTTCAAATAAAAAAAAGTTAATTAAATAAATATCTTGATTTATCAAATATATGTAAATATAGAATATAAAATATACAAATTCTCCATAGATGACAATTATCATTTAAATTGCTTTTGATAAAAACTTGTAGAATCAAAGTTTAAATACTTCACCTCCATTTTTCTGTAATCAAAAGTTGTTTTAAAAAAAATTGTTGACAATTAACCAAATCTAAATTAAATAATAGCCCATTTCTTAGTAAAACGTTTGGTTACAAATACATATCAATAATAGTATATAAATCTATTATCATAAAAACATAAAATATTATAAAATCCATTGTTATAAAAACATAAAATATTATAAAATCCATTATTATAAAAACACAAAATATTGTAAAACCTATTTTATTTTATTAACCATACTATTTTATTATTTATAAAACTAGTAAAAACCATAGAGTTGAAATTTTTTCGAATATAAATCACTCAATGTAATTTGAATTTTATTTGAATTTGTCGTTCTAAGTTGTTATTTCATACATAGCAATCTTAATTGTATGTTTCAACCTTTTTTTCAAAAGGAAAAAGAAAAAAGGACCGAATTTATACATACACGATCGTTAGCGAATCCTTTCTAACTGTGGAACTAATTTTAATTGAATACTATGGAATTGTTTTGAGCATAACGTTATTTTCTGTACAACCAATCAATGTTCAGAACATTAATTAGGGACAAGAGAAATACATAGGAGTTGATGATATTTTAGAAATACAATTGTGTTCAATAGTGCCACAAGAGAAATAATTAAAACATAATGGAAAAAAAATGCGAAAGAAAATTGTGCGTAAGCACTTCAGTGAAACCACCTTAACTTCGCAGAATTCACCATATTAATTGAATTTGCAGCATAATAAAAACGAATAGATAACAATAAGAGTGTTCGTGATTAACAAAATTAATATGTACATTGAAATTATTAGTTTCATTTCCAACTTTATATAGATATTTCATATCGTAGGAACGTAGGAATTTGGACTGAACAATTTCTTCAAAGGTAAACTTAAACTAAACTATATATTTAATTATTCCAATTAAATTAATCATTTAAAAGTATGGCTCAATATAATTACCATTGAGATTAAAGTTCTTGCTGATATTGATATTTATTACTCCACTTATGGGAGCATAAGAGTGTGGTCATCATAAGTTTCCTACATTGTTTAAATTTGAATTTCACCTGATGATCATCGAGTCTCTGATGTGATCAAAGATCTCCAATTCCGTCAGATGCACATATTTTTGTTTAAACTTATTTCCATTTTTTTCTATTCCATGTGTTGTAGATGTAAGATGAAATTTACCCTCTTAAAAAAAGTAATGATGATAACAGCTACGGAATACAAAAAGTACTGTTCATAGTGCCAAACCAAAAAAATATCGCATGTGAAAACTACATATTATAATCAGTGATGTATAAAAAGGGTCTAGCTGACATGCACAAATAGGACAGTTGTTGGCAACATTTGTCTTTTCAAACTTCTTCTTCTTTTATGACTCAGTTCTATTCCATTCAAAAACAAGTGTCATTTTTAAATTAAGTTAAAAAAATGCCAGAGGATTTGATTCAGGAACATGGGTCGCCGACAATTGAGGTAGCAACGCTTGAAAATTTGTCAAGGATACGAGTGTGATGGCATTCCGGCCATGCTATTTCTCGACTTTTTCTTGAAGAAATTTCTAATCATGAGACTTTCAAATCTCTGATGTCACAAGAGAAATCCGGATCCACTCAATAAACATAGTATTAGTAAAGATTCAGGTACATTTGATTTCATATCTGACCTATCGTAATTCATTGCTTGATGTATTATCCCACTTTCAGTCGGAGGACATCAAAAATGCATCCAATTTATGGAGAAATACGCCGATAAATCCGTCTCTTCTTGTTTTCCCTTAACCCAATCATTGGAGCTCTTAAGTCGAGTCAGAATTTTCAAAATAAAACGGGAAATTTACGAAAAGTATAGATTTGTAATAATGGACGAGACTAAGGACTTCAAGTGTGACAATAGTCGAAAAGATATTCCACTTGAAACATTCAAAAGTGGATAGTATAAAGAATGCCTGATACATCTAGTTGAAGAATATTGTTGCCGTGATAAGCATTGACTTGAAGAATTTTCCGATCGTCAATTATGATTCTGAGAGGGGCTTTTGCATGATGAGGGGATGTGCTTTTATCTAATGTCATAATTAAAATTCTCTCATCTTGTATATATTGGTCTTCATGAACTTTATTATTCCATTTTTATGAAATATTTTTTCATTTATTTGTTTTTGATGTTTCTATTTTTTGAGAACATATGCAATCGATTCAATGACTTGTTATAGTAGTCGATTTCATTGTAAATAATTGCGTGACAGTTATTACTTTTTTTCTTTTAAATTATATTTGAAAACTTTAAAAGTGTAATTATAACGTACATTTTCATCCTATTATCAGTTTAATCTATTTTTTTTGTGTTTATCTATGAAAACTTAAATTGGAATCACATTGGTTTTCATAATCAATGTTAATTTTTTCTTGTATAAATATATATATATTTTTGAGATAATCATTATGAAATTTCATCCTATTTTATTTTTTTATGGAAAAATTTATGTGATTAGAAAATGTGTTACTTTTGACTGTTTGAAGTTTTTATAATAATTTTAAATGATAATTAAATTGTTGAATAAAAAAAAGTAGTCACTAGATGGTAAAATAAAATCATTTCATTTAATTATATGTATTATGTGGACCATTTTGATAATCAGGGAAAAAGACTGGCGCAGCAGCGTTTAAGGAAGATGTATTAATAACTGGGAGTAGGGCTTACTGCTTAGGGCAGACATCATCATTTTGATTCTTCTTTGCTAACGACCTTTTTCTTTTTTTCGTGTCAAGCTGAGCTGATATACTTGAAGGGGCTTTGGAAGAAAGTTCATCATCCAAACATTCAAACCGGTTAGGAGATAAAATAGGTGGGCATGCAGGTGGGCTAACAGTACGAATAAGTCTCTTTACAAATTTATTTGGTGATTTGTATCGCTGATTTGTAAACTTGACATTATCCGAGAGAGTCAGTTTGGAAGATAATGTAATCGGATGACCTTCGGTAATCAATTATTTGGGCCTCGGTATCAAAGGATCTTAGGTCCGTTAGGTCTACAATAGAGACAGAAAATGGTTTAGGGATACCCCTGTCCACCGATGGGCCAGGCAAGGAAGTAAATACACTAGGAGGGATTGACAGTGGGGATGCATGACATTTATAACTGGAAAGTAATCGGTTAACTTCATGAGTCTCTGGTGAACACCAGGATTAACAGGAGTCTCCCTATTAGAGTGTTGACTAACATTCTCCAACCTTAAACTAAATGATTTACAAACAGGCTGATTTTTATGTTTAGAATCAATGATACCAATAGCTGACAGTACGAGCTAGGCTTCAGGAGAATCCTTGAATTCAGGAGACTGGCTCAAGACAGAAAGTGCTGTGGCCAACAGCTTAAGAGCCTGGTCAACCACTGGAGAGTCTGAAACAACATGGTGGTAGACGGTTAACAGAAGTTGGGTCATTGATAATAATACAGTCATGAACTGCTTTTAGTTTTAGCTGGTATCTCGCTAGTTTACGGACTTTTCTGACATTTATAAGAAAAATAAGGGGATAATATGTGGACTAGTTGCTCTTCAGAAAGAGATTGGTCGTCAGATAGAATATTGACTATTGTGCAGAGTGAAAACTGGTCTGCATTTTGAGTACTACTCGCTTGCTCTTAGAAAGCGTTCATTTATACATTCCTAGTCATGGAATGCTCACACTAGACATACTACTAAATGTAGAGTTTAAGGATGGAAAGAAAAATAACAGATGGCACCTCTACCTTGAAATTCAATTTGAATTCAATCTTCTCTGTATTGTTGAAATAAGAGCTTGTTACAATTACAAGTAGTTCAATTTCTGATAATCAAGAAATCATTCAAAGAATGTGTGCTCTTCTCCTGGATTTTTGAGTATTCAAATTTACTTCAGTCCTCTCAGTTATTGAGTATTATTTATTATAGTGAAATAGAAACGTGCTGATAAAATGCAGAGGTATCAGATAGTAATTGCATACACGCTCACTCACCTCAACAAAATGCACATCTCTAAATCACTCTTTTTATGGCGCGCATTATTCCTTTTAGTTTAGGTGCTATATTTGTAGGAATGTAAATTTCAAGCAAATCGAGCTTGTAAGAATCAAAGAAAGAGAAAACCAACCTGGTAACATTGACAATTTTATGAGTGTTGAGAGAGAAACAACTTGAGCTGTCATGACGTCTTACTGAGCTACAAGCTGCTATTCTCCTTTATATATGTACAAAGGAAGATATAAATAATAAACAATAACATTAAGTATGAGAGGCAGAAAATTATATATTTTTAGCTAATAATCGTAAACTAACATAATTGTTAGGGGGAATTGAACTTGAGCCCTTTTTGTATTTCCTTTATTAAGCCAAGAGTTTGTATTCCTTTCAACTTCAAGCCATAAAAATTGTTAATATATGCAATAATGCAATCCAAATAACTCCTTGAGCCCTCTTTCTCGGACAAAGTAGCTAAATTTGACTCTAAAATTACACTAGAATGCATAAGCGCATTAAATCAATATATATTCTTTATTCAGTACTAGTAGATTGAAGCAATTTAATAGAACATGATTAAGACTTTTAATGAATTCGATACTAAACATATGCTTAAATTATACATAAAGATAAAATATATATAGAAACTTAAATTAGATCAAAATAATTTCAACTCAAAGTAACAGATTAAGCCTCAAATGTAAATGTTGTGAGGGATGTCGAGCCATGTACGTGATAATTTAATAAGTGAAGGAAAAATCATATATATATATATTGAAAATGTTAAATGGCAATTACAAAACTAATATACGACTAACAATTTAATAAATTCATCCATAAAGTAAGAGTAAATAAATTACTTAATCGAGTTAGCATAAAATCCTTGATCGTTGATAATGAAGGAGAAAATTTTTAAAGTTATAACGAAGATCTTAGGTTAGTGAAATAACATCTAAATGAATTTGAGACAGAAGCATTGAGAAAACTAAACATTATACAACACGTTTAAAGTCGTAATCACAACATAAATATAGAGATTTATTCAAGGAACGTAATTGAAGACAATTCTGATATTTTTAATTTGATCATTAACAATGTCCAACTCAACATCGTTTTAGTCAATTTCATGTTCTATATTGAAAAATCCGATCCTTCATACTACGATATTTGAAAGTAAAGAAGTGTTGTACAAGATTATGAAATAAGTTTAGCAAAAGGATATCTCCACCATCATGTCATGTTATTACACTTGAATCACTCAAAAGTAACTGTCTACATGTGATTGAGAGAAACAAGGGATACATATAACCGAAGAAAATGTCAACAGAATCCATAATTTACGATACGATGAAGGGGATGAGGGATTTGATGATCGTCAGATGGAACTATGATTTCATCAAAATTGGAGATATACAATGACCATAATGAAATTATCTCAGTTGCAGAGGAATCCAGGGAAACACCCCAAAAATCTTAAATCCTACGGTTAATATAATTACTATTTAATATGAAATCATAGCTTTAATTTTTAACATTGAATACTTATTATGGTTTAAGTTGGCCATTAGAGCATTTGCCAACTCTTCGTAGGATGATAGAATTGGATATGTCCTTAGAGTCAATGACAACTCTGATTGACGGAGGTTTCGTTCTCAGAGCGATTGTCTACTCATAGTAGGAGATAAGAGGTTTGGAGTAGTCTATAAAGTCGAACACATTGATGAAAAGAGAATTGAAATCCATGTCGTAAATCTAAATATGTTCAGATCGATAATCGACGATTCATTCCAATAAGCATTTTATTGAAAGAATTGATTGTTTTTCAACAGAATTTTACAAGTGTTACACAAATCATGCGAGATCTTTATTATCAGGTAGATGTTCTCCCCTTAGTAATAAAGGAAAAATGATAACAGCTTTGAAAAACAAAAATTATTGTTGAAAGTGCTAACCCCATGAAATCTTGCACGCGGTAGATTGCATATTTTTTACATTCCTGATCAGAAGCATACAGTTGTGGATCCTAATGGTAGAAAATCAACATGATATATATACATATAGTTTATTTTTATTGTTTCCATTTAGAAGTTACGTATATGCATTTATTCAGGATAATTCACATGTTATATTCTTTTATATAATATATGTACGTACTGATTTTATTTGTTTTTATTTCTATAGATAAATCTCAATCATTCTTTGAATCATGTCCTATGATATGGTGCAATCGACTTTTATGCAAAAAAACAAACTCTATAAAAGTGGTGAACAATGCCAAAGAAATCATTTTCAGCTTTAAAAAGCGTCCTCACGAGGCGAATCCATACAAGTAGTTCAGAAATTTCTAAAGTTCAAATTTAAAACAATTTTTTTTCTATTAATATTTGATTTGGAGCCTTTTATGTCTTTAAAAAAGAGCACAAAGTTTCGATTTTACAGGTGTATTTTTTTCATACCGGCCGTAAGTATTATTTACAGCTCTAGTTACTTTGTTGCATTTTACATGGAATGTGTTCTCACTTGCCACTTTTATATATAAAGGGAGCCCTTTTTTATTGAATTTGCTTTAGATAGCACTCAGAGAGATATCTTATGTTTTACACTTTACGATATAAATTTTGAAGAACAATGGTTGAGTTTTTTTATAAAAATATTAATACTTATTTATATTTATTATTAATTTCCAAATTCTTTAATCAAGTCAAGTTAATGAACATATTTAATATAATTTCATTAATGAAAACATTCATAAACTAAGTTATACTTAAATATATGTCAATAATGAATTATATTTTATTTGTTAATTGTACATCTTAACATTAACGAACTTTTGAGAATTTTCTGTAGTTCCTGGTAGAAATGCTAAATAATTACTAAAGTAGCCAATTTTTCTTTATTCCTTCGTCCTGACAAAGACAAAGTTTCCCTGACAAAGTTTCACTTTATTCGATTATTGACCCATAATTATAGGCTCAATATTTTTCTGCTTCATATATTAAGACATCTAAAAATTTATTTTTTTGTTTTTACAGTAATACTGGTTAGTGGAGGATTAATTTCAACCAATTTAATATCTTGCCTTCAAAATTGTATTCAATTATGCCATTTTATTATTATATGTAATTTCAAGCAAAAATATGAAGAACAAAGAAATCTTATCGAGTATATTACAACTTCTTTTCTTTTTTTTCCTATCAATATCATTGGGTGTCATACAAAACCATTTATTTACATGTTTGTAAAGCACACATAAATAGGCTGAAAAAAAATTAGTAATGAAAAAGTCAGTAATCACGGAGTCCGCGGAAATCTTCAATGATGCTACTAGAAGCCAATTATTTCCCACCAAATATTCATCCTTAACCATGTTATTATTAAATATATAATATAATGGCTTCCAAATGTCGGTAAACTTGTGCAAATCTCACTATTTTTTGCCTCAAGTCTTAGTGCCGACCTTAAATGGCTGATTTCTGAATCTCAATAATTCCACCAAGGAAGATAATAAATGCTAGTTGTCTACAATGAAGGTAAATTTATCAAACGTTTGGTGGTCTATCAGCCTCAAGGAGGCTACTAAATACTTAAGTATCTTGTTTAAAAAAGTCACCAATTTTTTAAGTGAAAGGAAAGAGAAACTGAGGGGTTTCAAGCAAGCTTTGTGTGTGCCAATACTTGATTTGGGATCTTTCATTCCCTCAAAGTTTTAATTTGAATGCTTTATTTTATTGTATTCCGCCATGGAATTCTAGTCTCCTGGAAAAACCACGCTTTCTTGTGTGTTGCAGATTAGGTACTATGTTTGTTTGTTTTTTAAATAGGATTATACAAGTACTTTTTAATCATAATGATGAACCATCTACGTAAATCAAGATAAGTTGCAGTTTTTTCGTGACCTCTAAATCATTAATATCTCAAATAAATAAATAAGAATGGAATATTTGTTTAAATTGTATTGATTAGAAGATAGTTTAATAATTTACTAAGTTGATTACAATCTTTTGAGTTGATTGTTGATCTCTTCAAATTGATATCATCATTAAGTTTCCTTAAATAATTTTTTCCACAATATTAAGCAATTGCATAGAACAATGATTAAATAAGCTCTGAAGCAATGATTAGATGAAAAATTAGGACTTAAATAATTATCAAAGACACGAACTTTTTCACAAAAAATAACATCAAATAGTTTTCATAAATTTTGGAATTAAAAAAACAACGACTTTGATTTTTATTCTTCGTGATATGCTGAGGTCTCCTCTATTTATTTTCTCCAGAAGTTGAACTTTGAAGTTGTTGTTACCAGATTCTATCAGAATAAAAGGTAAACAATATTTTGAATTTACAATAAGGCCAAAACAATATTAGTATTGGAGTCTTGATGTATGTAACCTAGTAACATAACCAAAAATTAAAAAAAAGAAGGGTTTCATCACTTTTTTCTATCTCATAATTCATTTCATTTTCATCTATTACCCTTTCCAACCCAGAGGACACCGGTGTCCCATAAATTCAAAATGTGGTGATGCACTCTATTATCCACCGATTTTTGTTTGATAGCTTAGATGTCAAGCTATTATTCATATTTCATAGTTAGTCATAAAAAAATTGATTTGAATATTTTTCAATGTATTGAAAGTTACGATCTTTTCACATGCAAAAAATCATGCTTAAACCCAAATAACTTTTTCGTTTTTCGAGGAAATTATTTGTTAATATATGCTTAAAGAATTATAAGTTTAAAATGTCTTTTAGTTCTAAAGCATACATAAGACATTATTTAAGTTCTTTGGGACACAAGTGTCCCTCTGGGTGTGAAGGGAATTTTTTTTATTAATATATCAACAGAAATTGCTTCATAAAATATGTACATAACATATGATATGTATTTTTTATTTAAGATTTTTCAAATTTTTTTGTCAAGAATATAAGAATAAAAAAATAAATTTACCTAAATATAAACTATCAACGAAAAATTACTAATAAACCGTGTATTTTTAAAGATAAAAAAATTCTCTTCACACCCAGAGGGACACCAGTGTCCCATAATTTCTTAAAGAAACAACTGATACCTTACGGGTTTAAATGGGTTAAACCGAAATTTTTGAGTTGAATGGTTTTTAATACATATCTTGATAATGTTGAACTTCACCACAACTACAGCTTATTTAGAACATTTAAAGAATGCAAATAATAATCAAGAGACTTTATATAGGCCAAGACATTTGGAGGCTTGTAGATTGAAGTAATCTTCTCCTCAACTGTTATACGTTGAATAATATCAAGGTTCAATTTGAAGTCTTGATAGAATAATAATAATATCAGATCTATTTTAGCACAAACAGTAAACATTATTTCGAAGAAACTTTGGGGTGAGCCTTCCATGCAATAAAATTGAATGCAATCATCTGCCTTTTTTTATAAAAGAAATTAGCTAGGTTTATTTCAGTGGCAATTTTAGAACACAAATAATCAAGGTCAACCACTGACCTTGATTCAATCATAGCGTCCCTCAGAATGAAATGAGAAATAATAACAAATTTCGTGGTCAGTATTAGAAAATATATAGGAATGGAAATTTCAAGCAAAATCTCGCACGCGAGATTTCATGGGGTTAGCACTTTCAATAATAATTTTTGTTTTTCAAAGCTGTTATCATTTTTGTATTTATGTTCAAAAAGCTCTCAATACTGAAATTTTCAACTGACAATGTGACTTTTGTGGTTATCCTCACATGTTTTTGAGTAGATGGTTTTAAATATCGACAGTAGAATCTCTGAATTCTTTTTATATCCAGTACGATAATTAGGTGCACACAGCAAGTTGATATGATTTAAAAAGACCTGAAACATGATTTCAAATTTATTATAGCAACAAAATAGTTTAACTATCCTCATATTATCGTGAGTATTGTTAAAAAGTAATTAAAGGGTCAGTTTATCGAAATGACATCAATTTTGTTTCACACACTTCCTCAAACTTCAGGAATGACAATGCTGGCATCTCGAGGATTAAGATATGAAGTAAAGAATTAAGGATTCAATCATAGCGTCCCTCAGAATGAAATGAGAAATAATAACAAATTTCGTGGTCAGTATTAGAAAATATATAGGAATGGAAATTTCAAGCAAAATCTCGCACGCGAAATTTCATGGGGTTAGCACTTTCAACAATAATTTTTGTTTTTCAAAGCTGTTATCATTTTTCCTTTATTACTAAGGGGAGAACATCTACCTGATAATAAAGATCTCGCATGATTTGTGTAACACTTGTAAAATTCTGTTGAAAAACAATCAATTCTTTCAATAAAATGCTTATTGGAATGAATCGTCGATTATCGATCTGAACATATTTAGATTTACGACATGGATTTCAATTCTCTTTTCATCAATGTGTTCGACTTTATAGACTACTCCAAACCTCTTATCTCCTACTATGAGTAGACAATCGCTCTGAGAACGAAACCTCCGTCAATCAGAGTTGTCATTGACTCTAAGGACATATCCAATTCTATCATCCTACGAAGAGTTGGCAAATGCTCTAATGGCCAACTTAAACCATAATAAGTATTCAATGTTAAAAATTAAAGCTATGATTTCATATTAAATAGTAATTATATTAACCGTAGGATTTAAGATTTTTGGGGTGTTTCCCTGGATTCCTCTGCAACTGAGATAATTTCATTATGGTCATTGTATATCTCCAATTTTGATGAAATCATAGTTCCATCTGACGATCATCAAATCCCTCATCCCCTTCATCGTATCGTAAATTATGGATTCTGTTGACATTTTCTTCGGTTATATGTATCCCTTGTTTCTCTCAATCACATGTAGACAGTTACTTTTGAGTGATTCAAGTGTAATAACATGACATGATGGTGGAGATATCCTTTTGCTAAACTTATTTCATAATCTTGTACAACACTTCTTTACTTTCAAATATCGTAGTATGAAGGATCGGATTTTTCAATATAGAACATGAAATTGACTAAAACGATGTTGAGTTGGACATTGTTAATGATCAAATTAAAAATATCAGAATTGTCTTCAATTACGTTCCTTGAATAAATCTCTATATTTATGTTGTGATTACGACTTTAAACGTGTTGTATAATGTTTAGTTTTCTCAATGCTTCTGTCTCAAATTCATTTAGATGTTATTTCACTAACCTAAGATCTTCGTTATAACTTTAAAAATTTTCTCCTTCATTATCAACGATCAAGGATTTTATGCTAACTCGATTAAGTAATTTATTTACTCTTACTTTATGGATGAATTTATTAAATTGTTAGTCGTATATTAGTTTTGTAATTGCCATTTAACATTTTCAATATATATATATATGATTTTTCCTTCACTTATTAAATTATCACGTACATGGCTCGACATCCCTCACAACATTTACATTTGAGGCTTAATCTGTTACTTTGAGTTGAAATTATTTTGATCTAATTTAAGTTTCTATATATATTTTATCTTTATGTATAATTTAAGCATATGTTTAGTATCGAATTCATTAAAAGTCTTAATCATGTTCTATTAAATTGCTTCAATCTACTAGTACTGAATAAAGAATATATATTGATTTAATGCGCTTATGCATTCTAGTGTAATTTTAGAGTCAAATTTAGCTACTTTGTCCGAGAAAGAGGGCTCAAGGAGTTATTTGGATTGCATTATTGCATATATTAACAATTTTTATGGCTTGAAGTTGAAAGGAATACAAACTCTTGGCTTAATAAAGGAAATACAAAAAGGGCTCAAGTTCAATTCCCCCTAACAATTATGTTAGTTTACGATTATTAGCTAAAAATATATAATTTTCTGCCTCTCATACTTAATGTTATTGTTTATTATTTATATCTTCCTTTGTACATATATAAAGGAGAATAGCAGCTTGTAGCTCAGTAAGACGTCATGACAGCTCAAGTTGTTTCTCTCTCAACACTCATAAAATTGTCAATGTTACCAGGTTGGTTTTCTCTTTCTTTGATTCTTACAAGCTCGATTTGCTTGAAATTTACATTCCTACAAATATAGCACCTAAACTAAAAGGAATAATGCGCGCCATAAAAAGAGTGATTTAGAGATGTGCATTTTGTTGAGGTGAGTGAGCGTGTATGCAATTACTATCTGATACCTCTGCATTTTATCAGCACGTTTCTATTTCACTATAATAAATAATACTCAATAACTGAGAGGACTGAAGTAAATTTGAATACTCAAAAATCCAGGAGAAGAGCACACATTCTTTGAATGATTTCTTGATTATCAGAAATTGAACTACTTGTAATTGTAACAAGCTCTTATTTCAACAATACAGAGAAGATTGAATTCAAATTGAATTTCAAGGTAGAGGTGCCATCTGTTATTTTTCTTTCCATCCTTAAACTCTACATTTAGTAGTATGTCTAGTGTGAGCATTCCATGACTAGGAATGTATAAATGAACGCTTTCTAAGAGCAAGCGAGTAGTACTCAAAATGCAGACCAGTTTTCACTCTGCACAATAGTCAATATTCTATCTGACGACCAATCTCTTTCTGAAGAGCAACTAGTCCACATATTATCCCCTTATTTTTCTTATAAATGTCAGAAAAGTCCGTAAACTAGCGAGATACCAGCTAAAACTAAAAGCAGTTCATGACTGTATTATTATCAATGACCCAACTTCTGTTAACCGTCTACCACCATGTTGTTTCAGACTCTCCAGTGGTTGACCAGGCTCTTAAGCTGTTGGCCACAGCACTTTCTGTCTTGAGCCAGTCTCCTGAATTCAAGGATTCTCCTGAAGCCTAGCTCGTACTGTCAGCTATTGGTATCATTGATTCTAAACATAAAAATCAGCCTGTTTGTAAATCATTTAGTTTAAGGTTGGAGAATGTTAGTCAACACTCTAATAGGGAGACTCCTGTTAATCCTGGTGTTCACCAGAGACTCATGAAGTTAACCGATTACTTTCCAGTTATAAATGTCATGCATCCCCACTGTCAATCCCTCCTAGTGTATTTACTTCCTTGCCTGGCCCATCGGTGGACAGGGGTATCCCTAAACCATTTTCTGTCTCTATTGTAGACCTAACGGACCTAAGATCCTTTGATACCGAGGCCCAAATAATTGATTACCGAAGGTCATCCGATTACATTATCTTCCAAACTGACTCTCTCGGATAATGTCAAGTTTACAAATCAGCGATACAAATCACCAAATAAATTTGTAAAGAGACTTATTCGTACTGTTAGCCCACCTGCATGCCCACCTATTTTATCTCCTAACCGGTTTGAATGTTTGGATGATGAACTTTCTTCCAAAGCCCCTTCAAGTATATCAGCTCAGCTTGACACGAAAAAAAGAAAAAGGTCGTTAGCAAAGAAGAATCAAAATGATGATGTCTGCCCTAAGCAGTAAGCCCTACTCCCAGTTATTAATACATCTTCCTTAAACGCTGCTGCGCCAGTCTTTTTCCCTGATTATCAAAATGGTCCACATAATGCAAACCTATTCGTCAATACAAAATCACAAGTTGTTGGAGATATAGGTAGTCATATATATCCACTGATTCCAACAGTATCTGAATGTACATCTACACAAATTATGTTCCAACTACTTACACAACACCCTAAGGAACAAGTGTTCATTGAAAGAAACTCCACATTTGCCTTATGGACAAGTTTGTAAATAAAAATACAAACATTTCAAGTATGCAACTACCATCTGCTACTAATAATTCAACGTCTACTAAACCTCCAGTAAGAACTGCTAGTCAATCGGACATCACTAATCAAATTCCTAGTGACTTTACTCCACCCATGATGTCTCCTGAGGAATTAGCACCAAACCAACCTATGATTTTTGGACACTGGTAGTTCCTTTCTTAACTTTGTATTGTGAAGACATGTTATTTGCGCTCTCTTGGAATTTAATCATTTAATTAAGTTACAAGTGCTTCTTGATCTTTTTATTCAATTAAAAAGTGTTTTAAAGGCATCTTGACTCTTCCTATACATCTGGATTCATCTTTAGCCCTAGGAGTCCCTTCCTTTCGTGGATCGAAAGCTAGATCTTCAGCAAAGATCTTCGCTTCGGTCCACGCCGACAGCAGGGATTGAATCTGTCTTGGGAATAACTCCCCTTGACCTTCACATTGAAGCACATGCAGCAAAATCAAGATTGAGAACAAGGCACTTCTTGCGGGATACCTGAGATGGCATTGGCAACCTTCCAAAACGCCGTGGACACTGCATCTCCTGCGATAAAATACTCAGTCAAGCCAAAGTAAATCAACAAAGTGATTACATAAAAGGGAAGCTTATTTGGATGGACAACTCTCCAATTGTCAACCCCGACACAATCATCTACACAGACGGAACAAAAGATGAAGAAGTTAATAATGGAGCTGGATGGGCCATTACTAAGGGTGATTTATCAATTAATCATTCATATGTAGCTTTAAATAATGAGGCATCAGTCTTTCAAGCTGAGGTTTTCACCATCACAGAATCGATGGAAGATCTCCTTAAGAAGAAGATTACACCCAAACAAGTAGATATTTACCGTATATCCTCGCATATAAGCCGAGTTTAAAACTCCAAAAAAAGCTTCCAAATTAAGGGGTCGGCTTATACTCGCATAACTCTGATCGTACTCAAAGACTGACACTCGAAGACGCACTCAAAGCAGTGCTGATTGATATTGGCTGAACGCACAGCCAACGGGAACTTCAAACGCCCTCCTTTGATTACGGTTGTATCTTGGGTGAAGAATGCATGGGATATGATTTCCGAAGAAATGATAAAGAAATCTTTTATGAAATGTTGTATCAGCAACAATTTAGATGGTACTGAAGATGATGCTGTATGGCAGGAGGATAGCAGTGAAACTGAAAATGAAGGCAGTGATGCAGGGTCAGAAAATGAAGATAAAGATAAAAAAACGTGGGATGATGATAATGTCACATATACATTGAAGGACTGGCAAGATCTCTTTGGGGAGTCAGACAGTGAAAGTGATGATGAATTTGAAGGATTTTGAGATACTTCTTACTGTTATTAATAAAATTTAAACATAAAAATACTGGTTATCATTTTGTTTTATTCTCTTCTGCAACTTTTTGCTGTGATAGATGCGTATGACGCAATACGATTTATAGGGTCGGCTTATACGCGAATTTTTATAATTCACCATTTTAGGTCTGGTTTTTAGGGGTCGGCTTATATGCGAGGATATACGGTAATACTGGACTAGAAACTGAAAAGATGATTTTAACATTGACTAAACAATCGTAAGCGGCTACCAACGGCCTTGCTGCCACTCTTATTGTCCTGTGGAATGATGAAAAAACCGCCAGGGGAACACCATTGTTGAGCTTTTAGAGCTACAAATTCACATAGGGAGCAGCTGAAGGGTGTATTAATTTTTATTTAAGGCTTCTGGATCTGGGTTGGGAATATATTTTATTTTTACTTATTGAATCCATTTTTCTTTGTTAGGCCAAGGACTTTTCAGACCATCTGATATAATATATAATATGATATAATAACATTTTAATCTAAAAAGTCGTATAATTAGAAAATATGTTCATAAAATAATTATAATAATTCAAATGTAATATTTTCTATAGAAAATATAATTAAAAAAGAGAAGAAAAAAAAAATTGTCAACATCATCAATTATATGGTGTGTTTTTTTTTTTTTTTTTTTTTTTTTGGGGGGGGGGGATATATTTAAAGTAGTCTTTCCCCAGGAAGGACCTTACTAACTTGGCCCTCGTTATTCCCAGTTGATGTGTACCAATAGCTGCCGCAAAAAACTGAAATCAGCAAATGAGTAACCCCCTTTTTTCGCAATATTTTACCATATATTACTATCTTTCAACAAAATGAAATACGTACGTGGGTTTACGTTTCACATTGTAAATCAAAATACATGCATTGTTTACTTTTATTACTTTTTTCATGAGAAAGTATATGTAGTTGAAGGTTACTTCTCGGAATACTTTCTTCCTTTTACTTATAAGTAACACGTTTTATTAACCGAGATCCCGTCATTAATTTGAAAATGACGGGAGAGTCCTACAGCATACCTCAATGTAGTTCCGTTCATATTCATGACGATGAAGCAGAAAGGATTCCGAGTGCTGAAACACTCTTCACAAAGTCCCTATGATAACTCATCAGGGAACACTATTCCTTTCATTGTATATTCATGCCCATGCAATACCACTCTTTTTTCAGAGTTGCTTTGTAATTAAATAGGAGCTGAGTGTTTTTTAACTTTGTTACTTTCAGCTGATTTCACAATCCTTCTGCGCGCTACTACTTCAGTCTATTCTACTTGTTTTTTAATAGCTCTATCGTGAGTCTTTGATTTCTTGTGAATCGAGAATTGTCTGATCGTAATTGAATGAAGGTTTATACATTGAGATAGGCGATTTCTTCTTGATTTAAGATTCTTATTAGAAGCTTGACATCTCATTCAAAAGCTGGGAGTCTTAGCTCATTTGTGCATTCCGTACTAATCCATTTCATGTGTTATTCGAGGAGTTATTTAAGTACAAACTTTTAGGGCAATTTTTGGACCTACTTCCGCCGCCTCTTCCTCTAAGAGCCCCCATAGGTAAAAAAAAGACTGGAAATGGAATTTGCATTAAAAATACTAGTGAATCATTATTTTTTAATGCAC
Organism: Lepeophtheirus nordmannii; assembly: GCA_963680855.1. NCBI lineage: Eukaryota > Metazoa > Arthropoda > Copepoda > Siphonostomatoida > Caligidae > Lepeophtheirus > Lepeophtheirus nordmannii. The sequence goes on along the minus strand of OY804526.1, from coordinate 7,167,671 downwards.
AAAATGAGTATTCTATAGGATTAAATTGAAGATAAAGTAGGAAAATGGTCCAAAAAAGTTCAAAAAGTAGGGATTGAAATCGTCATTTATGTGTGTAAATTTTCATTTGATTTCGAGCAAAAATTCGCTAGAAATCAATAACTCACGGTAGAGTTACTAAAGTAACTGCGCGTGGGATTACGAAATCAGCTGAAATCTGTGATTGTTAGTTCATATTTTATTCCATATAAAAATTTAAAGTTTGTGGATCAATACAATTGTATGAAAGCATTAACTCAACATTTAATTAAGCATACACAATTCTACAAGACTTTTGTTATAAAAATTTTTATTACTTTTTTACACTAAAAGAACACACATAATAATAGTAAAAACAATTTTGAAAGTAGAAATAGTCAGAAGTATATTTTCAGTTTAAAAACAACTTTATATCAAAGTGGACACTTTTTAAAAATTATGGAGAAATCGATGAAGTAATATATCTTTTATAATTTAAAAATAAAGTTTACTCGAAGATATTTATTTTGAAAGTTTCTTGATAGAGTCTTCCCTTTCTTCTATTTCACATATATTAGTGGGATCAGTATCAAAGTTTGAAACAGAAATTACTGAAGTTGTATGCATTGTGAAATGAGAACTAGAAACAACAATACTTTTCAATAGAGAATACTTTTTCGATCCAAAAATCGGTAACGGTGGAGGCATTGCAATAGCACTATTAGAATCTATTGAATTAATTCCAGATAGTGGAGTATCAGATTTGTCATTAGTAAGCTTTTTTAGTCGAAATTGCTTAGAACATGGATCTGGAACATATTCTTCATTATCTGATAAATCATCGTTTTGCAGGGACCTTTTTTTGATTTGGAGACAAAAATCATGAGCTGAGGTTTTTTTATCAAGACACTCAGAAACAATACATCTAGCGTCATTACCTATTTCAGAATAACTTTCTATGTTGGACAAAGAAAAATTATTAGAGGATACAGGATTGTCCTTTGCAAAGTTTATTGACAGTTCGCTATATTTGTTTAGTTTAAAATTTTCGTTCAGAATATACTCATCCTCCTCAACTAGAGTTTCAATTTCTTTTTCTAAATGTCTAGATTGTGTTATATCTTCATTTAAACCTAAAATATCAATATAAGATGTTATGTTATCATTCTTAGGAGATGTACTTTTGTCAGGAGTACTTGTTTGAACATCTGAATGTTTGTTAAAACGTAATTCTTCTAAGGATGGAAATACACATACGGATGGAGCAACGGAACAGACAGGTTTTGCATAGTTTAATGTAGTGTGAGTACCAAAATGACCATTACAAAAAATATAAGCCTTTTTCGTTGATGGTTTAAGAATTGTGCCACCAAGCTGTTCAGATATTTGTTTGTAAGACCTAATAGTATCTGTATAGCACGCTCTACTTTCTATATTTAGAACCGGACACAACAATCTTGGTACTGAACCGTTTGTTTTAATTAAACATGTTGATTCCATATTAATGTCTTTTATCACTGGGCTCACAGCACAATGTTCACCATCTGTCTCAATACTTTTATTGACATTATGAAGGGGATTTGTAGTTGTGATGTCTAAATTTGAGCCCATAGACTCGTCCACAGAATCAGGTGGTGTCCTCCTTTTGGACCACTCCAATATAAAACACATAATAATTACGGAAATTAAAAATATAAAGACAAATACAAATATAATGATTGTAGCAACTTCATTGATATTAAAAAAATACTCCTCCGTTGTTTCTAAATTTGGGTAACTTGCCAAAAGGATGCTTTCTCTACAATAATGCCCAGTTGAATTAGAAGGACAAATACAATGAAAACTTCCCTTAGAATTAACGCAAGTACCACCATTCATACAAGGATTATAAATCAAGCATTCATTTACATCAATTGAGCAAAATTTGCCATAGAAGCCCTTACAGTGACAGATTGGTTTACTATATTCTTCTTCACAAACACCAGAGTTTAAGCATGGATTTGGATTACAATACTTTCCATAATTGCACCGCTTACCACTTAATTTATGAGGGCATTCGCAATGATAATCATTTTGGATGTTGGTACAAATTCCCCCATTTAGACAAGGTGAAGAATCACAAGGAGTTTTTACATTTCGACAGTCTTCTAAAACCTCACAATAACAATATTTTCCTCCTTTATTACTGCTTAAACACATTTTGTCATTTAAACAAAGATTAGATCCACATAATTTTACAAAATACCTATTTTTCACAAGACAACCATTGTAAATATTCTTTAACATTACAAGTTTAAAGATACTATGGCTTTGTGACTTATTTAAAGGAAGGAACAATTTGTGAAAAGAAATATTGTTCAAACAACCAATGAAACCTAATTCAACCATATTATTTGGTTTCATTTGCGATCCAAAAAAAAGTAATGTCTTATTATAATCGTTCCTATATTTTACTCTTTCTTTGCTTGAAGGTGTAGTGTAATTTGAATATATAATTGAATCAATTTGAAGAGAAAATGTTTTATCAGTGCAATCCAAAATGATTTTATGCCACTCATTATCCACAATTGAACTCTTATTATCAGAAACGATCATTGTTTCTACATTATTGAGATTTATTTTTAGTCGCAATTTACCGTTGCTTAGTTCTAAAAGACAATACTCTGACTCGCTTATTGCAAACATTAAGACACCAGACTCATGGGTCGTTCTCATATTAAAGGATAAGCCTAAACTACAAAGGTCATATATCGATAAGCTAGTAAGATATTGAATGCATGAAGTACCACTAAAATAGACCGTAGAGCAATTGAAGCTATCGTTATGACAATCTTTTTCATCAATATTACAGTACGGTACATAAATATTACCACCACATTCACAAGAGATATTTTTTTGGATTATACATTTTCGACACAAATTTGTAGAGCAAGTACTAATGTTAAAATCACAAGTTTTATTACTGAAATTGCTTAAATATGTACATTTTGGTTGATATTTATGAAAAGGGAACACAAATGAAGAAACATTTGTGGAAATTGCGACAATTTTATCCCTAAATACAACAACTTGTTTTATACAAAAGTAGTTGAGATTGCCGTTACACTCTTCGGTTTTGAAATATTCGATATCTAACCCCAATTTTGTAACAAGATGGAGGAAAAAAGTGTCTTGAGATAATGTATTAAAAATCATATGAGAGTCAAAATATTGATCATTATTTAAATTTCTTACTGCAAAAAAGATTTGTACTTTTCTTATTTGATCATTTATTTTACTATCGACATAATCTGTATTTTTTTCAGGAATATACTCTGGGGCAACCAATTCTTGATATTGAATGCTTAAAAGGATAACATCAATCGTTGTACCACCCAACACTACTTTTAATGCTTTAATGAATTGATCTTTATAGTTAACAACAAATTCTTTGAGTGATGCTCCGCTTACTAATACAGACACTGCATTATCTAATAAAACATCATCTATAAGATTCACAACTATATAAACTGAAGTATATGAGATAAACTTGCCATCAGATACAGATACATTTAAATTATATGTACCGACATCTATACTTTGAGCATATAATTCACCTTTATTATTAATTTGAAATAAAGGAGAGATAGAATCAGTAACTAATTCATAAGTTAAGTGATCATAAGGATCTTGATCAATAGCAATCACTCTACCAATATTAGCTCTTTTGAAATCATCATCATAGGAATTAATGGTAATTTCCAAAGGTGCAACTTTGGGACGAAACTTGCTTTCCTCAACAACATTGATTATAACATAAGAATCAGAAAATAAAGGAGGATCACCATTGTCAAATACTCTTATTTGAAGAATGAAAGCTTTTTTCAGCTCAAAATTCAGAAGTTTCAATATTTCTATAGTACCTTCTTGTGTAATCCTAAAGAAACCATCTTCATTTCCAGATCGACAGTCAAAAGTAAAAGGACTAGTATTTTCTTCTCCATCTGCATCTGTAACCAAGAAAATTAAAATTTGACTGCCAATCTTTTTTTTTTCATGAATAAATAAAGTATAATTATCTCTAGAAAAAACTGGAGAGTTATCATTCACATCCAATACATCTATATGAATAAAGATAGAGTTAGAAAGGGCGGGAAATCCTCTATCATGAGCTAATATTTTTAGAAAATAAGACGATTTCAACTCAAAATCAAGGTAATCAATAACGTACAGAACTCCAGTTTCTTCGTTTATACCGAATTGAGAATAATCATTCCCTGAAGTAATTGCATAGGTAATAGCACCATTATATCCTGAATCTAAATCCTTTGCTGATACTTGTATAACTTGACTGCCCAAACGCGTATTCTCCTCGATATATGTAGAATATAGGTGCTCTTTAAAAACAGGGGCGTTATCATTCACATCTAATACAGTTAAATTAACGATAGCCCAATTGCTTAAAGGAGGATTTCCTTGATCACTTGCCTCCACTGTTAAATAATAATGCTTAATATTTTCATAATCCAAAAATTTGTTTGTAATAATCATTCCAGATTCTAAGTCTATATCAAAAAAACGCTCCTCATTTCCACCTATGATCGAATAAGTAATCTTAGCATTATCCCCCTCATCTTTTGATGATGCTAGAACATTTAAAATTTCATAACCTAAGGGAACACTTTCATTAAGAGTAGCAAAATAGTTTTTCGAAGCAAACTCTGGTGGATTGTCATTGAAATCTATAACGGTAACTAAAAACTGAATTGAAGAGGATAATTGTTTTGGATAACCTTTATCAACCGCCACTAGTGTTAAATTGTATTTTTTTATAGTTTCACGATCTAAAGGCATGGACAAAGTTACGATCCCACTTTCAGGATCTACTTTAAAGGGTATTTTGGTATTTAAAAATTTATAACTTATTTTGTGATTAAAACCAACATCTATATCTCTTGCTTTAACCTTACATATGATAAATCCAACAGGCATATTCTCTTTTAATGCTATTCTATATGATAAAGCAGACCAAAGAGGGATATTATCATTAACATCTTTTAGTCTTATATTAACTTGAGATGAACATTGCCACTGAGGATTTGACTTATCAAACACTACGACATTAATATCATAAGATTCACTAGATTCTCTATCCAGAATACTTGAAGTAAAAAGAGATCCACTAACAGCATCAATACTGAATAACTTTTTATGCTTACCTGATAAAGAATACAAATTGTAGCCGTAAAAACTATCATCTTTATCAAAAGATTCTACTGTTAACAAATATGTACCAGGTTCTGAGTCCTCAGATATTATTTTTTGGTAACGAGGAATTGGACACGTTGGAGGGTTATCATTTTCGTCCAGAATTTCAATGGATACATTACATCTTGAAATAAATTTACCATCTGATGCAGTAATTTCCAATAAATAAAACGATTGAAGTTCTCTGTTTAAACTTCTAGAAACATATATATCTCCATTCTTTCTTATACGAAACATTCTATAGATATCTCCATTAGTTACATAAAAATTTAAATTACTAGAATGGTGAGAATCCTCGTCAAATGTTTCTACTTGAAAAACAATTGTTCCTGGGATGGCTCCTTCATTAACTGCAGCAAAGTAGATATTTTCTTTGAAATTAGAAGGATTATCATTCTCATCTTTTATGTAAATGTTAAGTGTACATGTAGATGTAAATATTTTATTTCTCTCAGAGGCACTATCAGTGGCGGCGATAATCAGTGAATATTCAGGTTTTAATTCAAAGTCTAACATAATAGTTGTTGTCGATATCCACCCACTGTGAGTATCTAAACTAAATTCTGGAAAATCAGAACCATTGATTATATGATAACGAATTTTACCAAAATCGGCATCGTTTGCTTGAACCTTAAAAACATGACTACGAGGTAAGATATTTTCATTTAAATTAAGTTCATAATTATAAGAGGTAAATATAGGTTGATTATCATTAACGTCAAGTACTTGGACAGTAACTCTATATAATAATGATATAGTAGGAAATAAAATTGACTGAGCACGAAAGACTATATTATGGATAGGCTTAGATTCTCTATCGAGATACTTAGATACAAAAATCGTTCCAGATGATTCGTCAATACTGAAAAAATTAGATTTTAAATCAAATATAGCGGGTTTATATCGAAATAAGTTTTTTTCTTCTCTATTTATCTCAGAAACAATTGTTCCTAAAGGTACAGATTCCTTGACAAAATATTTAAAATCATAAGTTCGAAAATATATGCTTCCGAATTCCATCGCAATGACGTTAATTTCAACGGGGACATCATTTTGATAAATACCATCACTTACTCGTATTAAAAAATTATACATCCTTATTTCTTTATCAATTAATATATTTTTGAGAAATAATTTTCCATCATTATCGATTCCAAATAGATGAGTTACTTCTAAAGTTTCATTTATCTTGTGTATAGAATATTCAAAGCGGGAATCTACATCTGCATCATATGTGCGAATGCACCAAATAACATATCCAACACTCGTATTCAAATGAATATTAAACTTATACTCTGAAAGTTCAAATTCAGGAGGATTGTCATTAATGTCTCTAAGAGCTAATTTTAATGTAGTAAATCCATTTCGACCAGTTGCATCAGAACACATAATAAATACTTCATATAGAGGAACAAGTTCTCTATCAAAAAAAATTAAACTATACAATTTTCCTGTTAGCGAATCAAGTCTAAATATTTTTTTATGAATATCAGATATAATTGAGTATCTAAGATCGATAACATGGTCTTTTTCAGAAACTTTAACAGTTGTAATAAGTGTTCCTACAGGTATATCCTCATCAACTTCTACATTATAAGTTATTCTAGAAAATGAAAGCGTCTCATAATAACTAAAATATTGTAATATCCATATTATAGCATAGTTGGAATAAACACCATCTGTTACAGTAACATTAATAGTACCTGTTGATGAGTTCAATTGACGTAATTTGGAGACGGAAACCGTGCCAGAAACTGTATCAATAGAGACTACTTGATTTGTTGTATCACTAGCAATATTATATTTAAGAGGAGCATCGCCATCTATATCAACAGCTCGTACCACACCAATGAATTGTCCCAGATAAGCTACAGATACACAAAAGGTCATGAAATATTCTTCTTCTTCAAAAAAAGGAGCATTATCGTTGATATTAATAATTTTTAAAATAAAATCAACATCCGAGGATAAAGGCATCAAGGCATCCTTATCTTCAACTGATAAGATGAATTTATATTCAATTTGTAATTCATAATCTAATAGTTTTTTAAGAGTTACTTCACCACTTGACGCATTAATTAATAAGTACTCATATGTTAAATTATCATGTATATAATATTTTAGTTCATAATTATCTGCGTCAAAAGCACACACAGTTATGAGACTAGTACCTATAGAAATTGATTCTTCAACTTCTATAGAGTACGAATGATTAACAAAAGCTGGAGTACAATCATTTATGTTTTCTATATCCAACAAAATAATAGCACTCGAAAAATGCCCATGGTATGTGTCAATGGCCCTAACGATTATTTGATAGTGAGCTTTAGTCTCATAATCTAAAGAATCATTGATAATTATGACAGCACCTGTATCGAAATCGATTTCAAATATTTCATCATCATTCCCAGATTCGATTATGTAAACAATTCTACTTTCATTATGCAATGAACCTGTTACAGCATTAACACTAAGAATAGGAGCAAATGCTTTTAAATTCTCTGGAATGGTCTTTCTATATAATTGTTCCTGAAATAAGGGCATTGTCTCGTTAATAATTTTAATAACAACTAAGACTTCAGAGCTTAAAGGCGGATTACCGCCATCATATGCCGTAAGAGTCAAGTAATATTCATCATTATTCATTTCTCCATTCTTGCGAAGAAAAATATTCCCATTACTACGATTGACCTGAAACATTTCACCATTACCTTTTGTTAACTGGTAATAAATATCGCCATTGGAGCCGAAATCATTATCAACAGCACACACCTATGGATATAAACAACATTCAAAAATTAAACTAATATCAAAAATATTAAACAGTGTTAATGTTAGGGAATTTACTCGTATATGAAAATAATATGATTATCGGATATAAATAGTAAAATTAAAAAAGCTTTATATACAAATAGACTTCACTAAATATAATACTAATAGATAAATATATAAATAATTTCCAAGAATAAAGAATTTCAACTTTTCATATTAAAGCAAGATTGATTTTTTTTTTTCAATTTTAATAACATTAAATCAATGCTCAAAACATTTTCTTTTAATATCCTATCGTAAAACTGTATACCCTACACTTCTATCTAAAGTACATAGGGATCACGAGAACATACATATGTACCGAAGACAAGATTATTGGATTTCTGTAAATTATGAAACCTAAGTAACCTATGATAAATTGTAACTGCGGATCGGATCTAGCCATCGGGCAGTTGTTTGGTGGTCTTTGTTCTAAGGAGTCCTTTGTGCCATCAACTTTGCTGGTAAACCAAGAATTGTTGATATATCTTCTAATCTCTCTGATGTTATAATTATTGCATTTTTTGACAAAAAGAGACTATGTATTAAATATGATATTAAAAAAATATTAAATTTAGATTGATTATATACCTATATGTAGTTCAATGAGAAATACAAGTGAATAAAAGTTTTTAATCTAAGGTATTAATAAAGGTCATAAATGAATATTTCTCAGGTCCTAAGGACAGGTAATCTATTTTATAATTCACTGAAACTATCAAATTCTTCGTTTAATATAGCGTTATTTATATTATAACAATTTATTTTTAGGTTCAAGCAGAGGATCATGCCCGTGGTTTCAATGGTCTTCTATTGTATGTTATATCTTCAGGAGACGATGGTTCTAATTTTAGAATTGATACATATTGTGGTGATATATACATCGATGGTAAACTAGACCGTGAAAATATATTTATCTATCATCTTACAATTACGGTTTTTGACCAAGGGTCGCCACAAAAATCATCATTAATGACTTTATATATAAATGTGGAAGACGACAATGATAATCCTCCCATGTTTGTCAAATTATCATATTCTTATTTAATTCCTAAAAATGTTAATTTTGGCTCAGTTATTGCTACTGTAAATGCCAGAGATATAGATGATGGTCTTAATGGTGTAATTCAGTATGCTATGAAGTCAAGAACTAAGGATTTTTTAATTGATTCTTACACTGGTGTAATCAAGGTTAATGGAATACTTGATAGAGAGAAAATTGAAGTTTATGATATAATCATTTCAGCTAAAGATTCCAATCCAATTAACCCTCTAGTATCATTTACTATTGTTAGGATAGAAATACTTGATGTAAATGATGAACAACCACTTTTTACAACACCAAATTATTTTTCAATAATACCTGAAGATATTCCTATAGGAACTGTTATTGGGACTGTCTACGCGTCTGATCCTGATTTATATGATGCTGGAAAAGTAAAGTATCGGTTCGAGGAAGCAAATTCTAAATTTTATATAGGTTCCGAAAGTGGAATTATCAAACTCATTGATAAATTAGATTTTGAAGCAAAGCCTCTTTATAATATTTGTATAATTGGCTTTGATCGAGGTTATCCTAGTCTAACAAGTAAAACCTATTTTTTGGTTGAAGTACAGGATATAAATGAAAATTATCATTCTCCATTATTTGAATCCTTCTTTATGTCGGCAACAATTAAAGAAAGTGAGGTTCCTGGAACCTTAATTTTTAAAACTAATTTTGCTCTGTTGTATCAGGAGAAAACCAATACTTAGTAGTGGAATTCCAAGTTGATCTTAGGTAGGAAAAGCTTTAAATGTGATGCATTTTGAGTGTTCATCAGCCCGATACTCTTCCTTTTCTATGCTTGAGCCTTTGACTTGTTGACATAAATGCACCTCAGAATATGTTCCATCTCTACAAAAACTGTCAAGTTCTAAAAAAAAATATTTTATTTTTCTTTCAGCAAAGTCTTATTTATTCATATCACACGCATGCAATGATAAAAATGAAATGAATAAAAGAGAGAAAATTTGGGTTTTATAAAAAACATATATAAACATTTTAGTCTAAAATTATTTTCCTTTCTCCAAGGCCTCCATATTAAAATCAATAACATTTATTCATAATCTGCTGTTACAAAATATAACTACATAATCAGACAATTTTCGTTAGAATACTGTTGCAAATTTTAAAAAACAGAATATCATGAGCTTGAAGATATATTGAATTGTTTTTTATACTGTCAAATAATAAAACCAGGTGTCTTTGGATGGCGAAGAGAAGCAAATTGGTAGTATTTCATAGATCAAATAAGTGGTTCTAGGACAAGCCATGAAATTTAGGGATTTTTAGAGATAGAGCGGTATACTGAGCAGCAGACAAAATCAAGATAGTCCTTAAATATGAGCCATCTAACACCTTATCTTAAGTTAAATGTTGAACAATTAAAGTATCAGTTACTAATGGATGCATTTACTGCTCATTTTTCTTGGGAACAATTATTCTTAAAAGTTGGGATCCCATAAGTTTTCTTATGTATAGTCACCTGATAAGTGTTTGTTTCTTTTTCGTCCAGTGAAAAAATAAATTTAACCTTGTTCTGGTGATTCAGTGCTAACAAATTATATATCTACGGAGAGATATTTGTCCGAATATCTATACTAGATATTTATATCAACGTTGGACTAATTGAAGGATCGTTTAATTAGACAATTAAAGATAGTTGCGAGTCCATTGGAGTTGGATTAAATACGTAAATCTATGACGTAAAAATCCTTTAAAAAGAACAAAGGAATCAATTAAGGTAAGGAAGACTCACTTTTCTTACAAAAAATGTCAACACTACCGCCAAACAAGCCGCCTGACGGGAAACGCGTGACCGACAAGAATGAAAAAAAGGAAAAAAAGATGGATGGTGCTAGAGCCCACACTGATGTTTTTAGAAATGAGGGAAAGGGAGAACTGAAAGGGACCTCTTATTCTAGTATGACAAAAAATGGAATGGAAAGAGGATACGCGAGTGTCCTCAAGAATAATGATGGCATTCAAAAGAGTGCAGTAGTTCGTATGAGCTTGGATAATAATTTTAAATGGGAGACGTTCGTGCTCACCATGGAAAATGTGGAGGGAATATGTTATAGAGGAGATAATGTCAAACATATTGACATATATTTTATTGCCATTAAGTATGGTTTTAATGAGCACGAAATTGCAGGTGCTAACCCAAAATTTGGCCTGGGTCAGGCGTGTTTTTATACAAAATTCCCAGTGGATGTAAGAAGCCGAATTAATGATTTAAAAGTTGATAAAGTGTCAATGATAAAAAATATAGATGGCTATGTAGAGGATGTTACCTTTAAACTTAAGGGAATTGACAAGGCTAGCATCAATAAAAAGAAGAAAGTTATTGTGACTCTGATCAATACCTTTAAAAGGGTGAATGAGGCTAGTGTGGTAGAATGGATGAAACAGTTTGGAGAAATTGTAAACCATTACCCCAAACGAAACCCTGCGGATACCAAAGCAGAGGGAAAATACAAGTTGTATAAGGATATTTGGCGGGACTGTGACTATGTCGTTGAAATTATCACGGATCCTTCCTCTTTGCCACAGATACTACCCTTTCAAGGCAGTCTAATTAAGATAAAGTTTACGGGTGTAAAACTTCAATGCCAGAAATGTTTTAGCTTCGGACACATGAAGCAGTTTTGTTTAGAAAAATGTCTCAAAACATCAGAATATAAAAGGGCCCTCAAAAAGGCCATTCAAGGTCGTCCTCTTGCCGAAAAAGACGAAGTAAAAGAAGCTCAAAGCGTGAGGAGCCATGAAAGAGAAAACGTTCCGGTGATCGAAGTAGAATCAGATCGTCCTAATTCAGTTAAAGTACGAAATTGTTCTATGGAAAATGATGGGGGACCCTCACCCCCGGGAATAAACATAGAACCTGAAACAGAACAGTTTCTTAATACAGAAGAGGAGTCCCAAATTCAAACACCCGATGAAGAATTTGATCAGCCCGGAAGAGAAAATGATGGTCCAACGACGGTGATGCTTGTTACAGAAACGACAGAAGCATCAGAAAACGGCCTACCTTTTGTATCCCTAGGTGCTGATGTTCCACTCCCATTGACAGTTATGAAAAATAGAACAGATAAATATAATATTGACCAAAATAATATTTTAAACTCTCGTACACGTTCTCAATCCGTGGGAAAAAGGAACAAACCTGATTCGGACAGCTCACCAGATAAGAATAAAACGCCTCTAAAGCATCCCAAAGTTTAGTTGTTGTTTTTTTTTTCATTTCTTTCATATATGCAAACCAAAATTACAGATTTTTTCTCTGAGGGGATATCTGCAGAAATGAAATCGAATATAGGAATAAGAAAAGTTATTTCCCTGAACACAAGAGGAGGGAAAGATCGAAGAAGGAGACATGCCCTTTTAAAACACTTATTATCTTTAGAACCGGACATTATCTGCCTTCAAGATGTGTCATCAGAAGTGTCCTCGTCCAGCAATAGTAACTGTCCTCTATGCCTGCCGAGACATTTTCATCATTTTTTTACCGGATCCGGTTCGGACAGAGGTGTTATAACTTTTTTAACAAAGAGGATTAAAATTTTAGCATGTGTCAAAGAATAATCTTTTCGTAGTGATTGGCACAAAATTAGAGTATCTACCAATGGTGTCGTTTTTTATATTATAAATGCATATGGTCGCAATGAAAAATGTTTCCCTTTTTATCAAGCCATTATAAATAGTCATTTGAATAATTCAATTCCAGTTATCTTACTAGGGGATCTTAATGTTGACTTGGATAAACCTTTCTGGGATGTTTGCATGGAGACTCGAACAAGTTCATTCGTATAATATGATTTTGCTCACATCATAAATCAAAATTAAGTAGGGGAAACTGCAATCTCATCTTAGATGAGGCACAAAGCACACACATAAAGTCCAAAACGATTAATAACGATGCTTTGAAATGATCATTTACAATTTGCTATTATCATTATTATTACTTAGTAATTATTAGAAAAGGTTTCCTCATTCAATGAAATCATAGGCTCATTATCCGACTAATTACGTGAATTGCTTTGCAAACATATTATTTAGTTTTATTCACATGCAAAATATCTCTAAGCTAACAGACATGCTTTTTTACTTTGATCTGTAGCTGTCCTAAGAGAATCTGGTAAATCAAAAGCTGAAAGGGTAGTTGATTTTACATAAGAATATTTTCATAATATAAATCAAGAAGACAAATAGAATAAGGTTACATATAGCAATTAATTATATGTTAATGTAGCAAGTTATTAAAATTATAGTTTTTATGCTAAAAAGAGGTTTTGTGAGTACAAAAGGATGAAAAAATCCGACATTTACATCGTACTTTTTATTAATAGAGCTAGGCTCATTTGTGTAATTGAATCCTCAAAATCCGTTACATAATTGATCTTTAAGTTATAAACACTTTTTAATTCATTCACAGGTAGGAGCGAAGAAGAGTCCAAGAAACAAGAGAAGAGTAAGCCACGAAGGAGTCGTACGAATTTCACGCTCGAGTAGCTCAATGAACTTGAACGATTTTTTGACGAGACACATTATCCTAATGCTTTCATGAGGGAAGAGTTGAGCGATCGACTTCGATTGAGTGATATAGTACTATTTTGAAGCTGACCATTTGCAAGCTCAATCTGGTTGACGCTATGGATAAGTTCAGTTCTGGAAGTTTTTCCTGGTCCAGAGGAAAACAGAAGTCAAGAATAGACCTAGCTTTAATATCTCCACTTCTTGTAGGTTATATCAAAAAGGCCGTTTACTGTCCAGAACTCCCATCTGACCATAAGTTGATGGAATTGGATATACGTTGTTGTCCTCCAAACGGACATTTTAAAGTCTCTAAATGGGTGTTAAGGGAGGAAAAGTTCAACAATGCCTTAAAAAGAAACCTCGGAAGAGGTTACACCTATTGTCGAACGTCAAACCAAGCTGTAAATATATTTACTAAAACAATTTTAGCAACTACTTCACAATTTGTATACCAAAGAAGAATGGAATCGAAGAAGCATTGGTTTCAAATTGATGCAATTCTTAATGAGGGAACTATTTTTGCACGTTCTTTCTTGTCCGACTCTGTAAATTCTTTCAGAATTGCTGAAATCGCAGAAGGAGAAATGGAGGACAAAGTAATTTTGGAGAATGATCCTAATAAAAGAATTAGAAATCTTGCGAAAAATGAAAAATATGCAACAACATCTGTAACTAGAATTGTTGGTAACGGAAAAGTTCTTACAAAAACAAGCGATATCTTAGATTACTTTCATTCTTGCTTTCAATCGATTGTTGGTAATAGGGAAGGACATTTTCCTAGACCAAAAAGGAGAAAAAGTGCCAAAGGTTCTGTGGTTTTTTCTTTTGATAGAATTTCGGTTTATCTTAAGAAAAAATATAATGACAATAAAGCTTGTGGCCCAGATGGCATCATCGGCAAGGTTTATTCTCTTTTTTCGGATCAAGTTGTTCCGTACCTGGTAAAAATGGGTGAGGATATAGAGAAGAAAGGTAAAATTTGCAAGTCTCTTACAAGGGGAAGAATTGCATTAATCCCTAAAAAGGGTGATGGGTCTGACTTTAGTCACTGGAGACCTATAACGGTTCTGAATGAATCATACAGGATTTTATCAGGAGTTTTAGCGCAAGAAATGGGGACGATAATTAATAAAAAAGTTGGAATTCACCAGAAGGGTTTTTTAAAACATAGAAAAATATCTGATATATCACGAGATATACAAGCGGTCATTGATTCAGTTGAGAGAAGGAAAAAATTTCTTCAACCCTGTGCGTGCATTGCTTCTTAATGGTACATCAACTATATCCATTGGTGGAAATGAGAGTAAGCCTATAGTACTAGGCAAAAGCTGCAGACAGGGTTGTCCATCTGCTTCACTCCTCTTTATTATCGCTATTGAAGAATTTGTCTCAAGAGTGTTAAAGAAATTTGGAGGGTTTAGGATATAATTTGAAGGGAGTTCCCATTTGATTGACGTGTACGCCGACGATGTTACGCTGACTTTGGAAGGTAATTCTGAAACTCAGATTTCAAAACGTGTGGGGGTGATCCTCGGGTTTTTTGCTAAGTTTGAGAAGATATCTGGTCTTTCTCTAAACAGAACCAAGACGGCCATTCTACCAATAGGACTATGGGGTCCTTCTCAGGGCCTTAAAATTGGCGCATGTGAGATTAAAAGCAGGATTGAAGTTCTGGGGATAAAATGGTTTAGAAAAGGTATAGAGGAGGAAAACTGGACAGATATTACCTCCCTTGTTCACCCAAGAACTCTGAAGTGGAGGAATCTAAATATTCAAAAAAGAATCGATCTGTATAACACTAAAATCGTTCCTGTCGTTCTCTACAGAGCAACTGCTAGCCCTTTAATTGCAGAGAGGGCAATCATAGAAGAAGAAAAGTGGTTAAGAAACTTATTTCACCATAACTATCTGCGTGTCGTTAAAAGGTCAAAAAAACATCTTGGGGGAGGTATTTCTCAGCTCTCTGTAATTTTGCCCAATGTCTACGTGAAGATATTTATTGATATTTCCAAGAATCCTTGTATGGAATGGAGGACAACTGTAACTTTTAATTAAATATATAATTGGCTTATGATGGGATCAGACCTCACAAATGATATAACTTCGAGTATCTCTCCAGTGTGGGGGGGGGGGCAGCACAAAGAATAATTTGGGAAGTTAATCCGTCTTTTGAAAGTGACTCTACGGTGGACATAATAAGAAGAAATCACAAGAAGACATTTTTCTTCCAAAACTTGGGGAACCCTAGGGACTTGGAAGAGATGGCAATTAGTCATGAAATTTTGACTTTTCATGATATAAGTCGCCTAAGACCGTTTCATGATGGAAGATTTAAATACCCCTTGTCAAGATCTTCAAATTATCACAATGTCCCAAAGCCATGGCATCTTAAAATGACGAAGTTCGGTCACAGTGAAGAGGTGGATAACATCATTAATAAATATTTGAAAATACTTGATCTCCCTGAGAAGTGGAAAAGGAGAATTGTAAATTCTCTCTCAAGAATTTCCAGCTGCAAATTTCTGCTGATTGTATAAGGTTTTGGAAACCCTGTAAGGCTTGTGGTAGACTATATAATTCTACCATTCACGCCTTTGTAGATTGTCAGGCAGTCAGAATACTAAAAAAATTTGTAACTCTTAATGTAAAGGGGCTGCAAAAAGATTCTGCTAACAAATACACCAAAGCCATTATTTTATTTGGCCTTGGCAATAACGGCAGCTCTTTAATTAAAGCCTTGAACTTTGGTATCCTGAACTCAAAGGTCTTAATTGCAAGGAAAATAACAGTGTGTGATCCTCTCCATTCTTTCGAAGTGTTTTAATATCGGCAGCGGCAAGATATGCTGCGTTGGAGCTGAAGATTCCTTCTCTCTAGAACGAATCTTGGACGTATGCGTGAAAGGAAATCAAATATTTCCCATCGTTATCCCTCATTCATCGAAAAACAATGTTCAAAATTATAAAATGTTTTAATAAGTGTAATTAAGTTTGATTGTTTTTAAAAGGAATGATTGTATTTTAAAATGTATATTATAGGTATATGAATTTGTTTTAGTTCAGCTCCAAAACTAAAATTTTAAACTATAATGTTTATTTATGTTTTACTGTAACGTATTAGCATTGGTTTTTATGTATATATATGTATGTACATATCATAAAAATGAACATTGGAATAATAAAAAAAAAAAAAAAAAAAAAAAAAGTTGAGATCCCAAATGACACAATGGCTTTTACAAATTCCAGCTCCATATCTTTTACACTTTTCAAATTCAGCAATATAAATTAATTTAAAATAATTAAAGTAGGACAATCAGCGTATATAGTGCCATTATATATTCACCCACAGTCTCTAAAAGAAAGAAAAAATTTCAGCTAGGCAGATATTTGTAATTTCGAAGTGAACTTCCGACCATTATCTGTTCTTATTAGAGAAGCCATTATACTCTTCTCCCAAAATGCTGGTAGACATAAACTTCTTATTTAACTATAATGACTATTTTTGCATCCGGGGATTTAGAAGTATTATTAGCAAATTTCAGATGCCATGGAGTAAGTGGTACGTGATACTCTTAAGGGGAAGTTAAAATCTCCCTCTATTAAAAATAAATTTTCGATCCATGTCTTGAAAGTAAGGATGTTTTCCAAAACCGCAATTTCTTCCAACTTTTTTACATTATATACATTTTTGAAGAAATGATTTTTGTAGATATTTTGGCGGATAATGTCTGCAATATTGTTTACGTCAAAGGTACGTGTTCTGCTCCATATATTCTTTGAGCAGATGTCCACTCCATTGAGAAACTTGCAACCACATCAAGCAAAAGACCGGTACCAAACACTAGTAGTCCATGGGGAGATGAGTAATAAATAAACCTTTTCCACTTTACTTTCCGTTTAATGTACAGCAAAAATCTTGGAATATACTTTAGAAATACATCTCCTAATTGTGAATAAGGTTTCTTCAAGACAGAACTATAACTTCAGTCGAACAAGATGTTAAACCACAATTCTGCTTCATTGGAGGCTCTCTCGTCTATACCTGGTAGATATGACATGTATTATTTTTGATAATAATTTCAAGTTGTATGAATCGAATATTTTCTGTAAATTAAAACTTCGCCATACACGACACCAATTATGTTCCTCCCAGTTAGTCCATCTCTCTACCATTCTATCTCTAAAACGTTCACCTTTTCTACAACTTTAAAGCCTCATATAACTGAGGCGGGTATAGGCGTCCATTGGCCAATCTGCATTTACATTCAGCCCAGAATATCGAGAGAATTTATGAAAATGGGACAACAAGATTTCCACTCTTCTCATTATTTGTCTGTCCGAATTTTCTTCCGCCATTAGTGTCAAGTCGTCCGCGTAAAGGTCAGCCAGATGGCTAGTATCTCACAAAGAAATTACCAACTACCATATTTTCCCTGGAGACATGGTTCAAGTGAGCAATTACCATTACGAATAGTAAAGGGGGTTCTGGACATCCTTATCTAAAGCTATAGACCCACTTTTTTCCCCGTCGATCCCAATGACTAAAGTCCTGTAAAAAAGAGTAAAACCTATATTGAGTAAAAAAAAACATGTTGAAAGGCACTTTTTTTATTACCTGCAGGATGAAATTGTGATAAATTGAATAAAATACTTTGCTGAAGTCAATGGCTACTACTGCTTGAAATTTCCCCTTATTTTGATGTAATCAATAGCCGCCTGGATATTTCTGGAAATATCAGCTAGATTCATGTTTTTTAAAAAACCTTTTTGCTCTAACTCCAACTTGTTTTTCAGTATGGTTTCTACTTCTCTAGCTAAAACTTCACCTAAAATTCGATCAGCTTCGTTCATAATAGTCAAAGGCCTCCAGTGATGAAGTATTGTATGACCTCCCTTTTTGGGGATCAGGGAAATCTTACCTCGAATTAGCATACCTTCCAACCTTTAAAGTTTGCTAAGCGGGAGTAACTGAATTTAGTGTCACCCGTAGGTAGAAGGCCCAGCCAACGAAATAGGGGCGAACCGGCACCGTTTTAACCTTGTACGCACAATGCAGACAATTACATCATAATATTCTTAGTCAGGCAAAAACACAGAAGAATTCGTTCAAGTTTTATCTTATATTAAACAAATCCTAGAGAGTTTAGTTTTGTTTAAGTTAAAAGGAATTTTGATTGAATTTAATTCAAATGGTATAAGATACTTTTTTCCCGATAAACAAAAAAATACAGTCATAAAAAGGATCATAATGGGCGGGAGAAATCTAACTTATACGGGAGGACGGGAGACCTTGTCCGAAACCGGGAGTCTCCCGGTTATATCTGGAGAATTGGAACATATGAGTTAGTGCTTCTGGTATTCTACGTTTTTGTTCCATTTCATGTCAAACAATATGGAGATAAGAAATTATATTCTCTAAACATAAGATCAAGATTTGTCATTTAATACTGTCTGGCCCAGAAGTCTTGTTATCTTTCTAGCATTTACTAATATATTCCAATATATTATCGTAAGAAAATATCGAATAATAACACTGGTCAACAGCCAAAAATCCTAAAGAGTATAAGTATAATAAAAGTTATTCAATTTTGCACACTAATTTCAAATCTGTAATTCTTTTTTTCGAGAGTATGACGGTTTTCGAAAAATCGGTCCCTACTTTTTGAGCTAATTTGGCCCATTTTCCAACTTCAACTTCAATTTAAGCCTAGAAGGATACACATTTTGAGCATTAAAAAATAATGATTGGCTAGTGTTTTTTATGTAGATTCCAATTCTAGTCTTTGTTTTGACCTAAAGGGAATCCTAGGGGTGTTAAGAGCGGAAGTAGGCCAAATCATTTGTACTTAAATAACTCGTTGAATACTGTATGAAATGAATTAATGAGGAATAGATTCAAGAGCTGAGACTCACAGCTTTCAAACGAGATGTCAAGCGCCTGATAAGAGCCTTTAAATTTGAAGAAATCGTCCATCAAAGTGTGTAAATTTTCATCCAACTTTCAACAAAATTTCGCTGGAAATCTAAGAATCAAGATAGAGCTAATAAAAAACAACCATTAAACGTATTGTTGATGGTGGTAAGGTTTTAAAGACTCCAAGTGATATATTGTCATATTTTCATAAACGATTTTCAGAAGTTCTAGGTGGCAATAGACTGAATTTTCCAAAGAAGAAATGTAAACAAATGCCTGAAGTGCTTACAACTGAAAATATCATTAAATATATTAATTGCAATCTCAAGGACAATAAAGCCTCTGGTCCTGATGGTATCTGTGGACGCATCTTCAAACTTGTTCCAAATGAGGTTGCTCCCTATTTATTAAGTATTGGAAAGTACATGGAGAAGTATGGCAAAATGCCCAGTGCCCTCTCAAAAGGGCGCATTGTTTTAATCCCAAAAAAGGGGGACGGTAGTCATTTTAATCATTGGAGGCCCATAACTATTTTAAATTTTACATACAGAATTTTAGCAGGTGTTTTAACAAAACAAATTGAACCTATTTTAAATGATCAAATTCAAATTGAACAGAAGGGCTTTCTTAAGAAACGAAAGATTACAGATATATCCAGGAATATTCTTACTGCGATTGAGTCTTTAAATAAAAGGGACCGATACGGAGCTTTAATAGCTATCGATTTTAGTAAAGCCTTTGACTCAATTTGGCATGACCATGTTTTAAAGTCTATTAAAAAGCTTCTTCCCCAAAAGTTTTTTAACCCCATCAGGTCATTATTATTTAATGGTTCTTCAGTTTTAACGTTAGATGGATTAAATAGTGCCCCCATTTTACTCAAAAGGAGTTGCAGACAGGGTTGCCCCATTGCTCCTCTTCTGCTCGTATCCGCGCTACATGACCTCACAAGAACGTTAATGAGAAAGTATATAGGTTTTGGTGTATCTTTTAATAATGGGAGACATTTGATTGATTTATATGCCGATGATGTAACTCTGATGATCGAAGACAGTTCCGAAGCTCAACTCATCAAGAGAATTGAAATTATATTGTCCTTCTTCAAAAAATTCGAACTGAAGTCCGGTCTTGGAATGAATACTAAAAAAACAGGCATACTGCCATTAGCATCGTGGAATCCAGACCCCTCTGTTACGATCTCTAGTTGTAAGGTTGTACAGTCAGTGAACATTCTTGGTATAGAGTGGATGAAAAATGGTGTGTCTATGTCTAACTGGTTGGAAATGAATTTAAAAATTTATAGATCTTTGAAACAATGGCGCCATCTCTCATTAATGAAAAGGATCGATCTTTATAATACACGTGTGGTGCCTGTTGTTTTGTATAGGGCGACTTCGATTCCTTCACTTGCCGAGTATGCAATCAAAGAAGAAGAGTCTTGGTTGACCTCACTTTTTCACAAATCTTATCTTCCCGCCCTCAAACGTCCCAAAAAATTTATAGGGGGAGGCTTGTGTCTCTTAAATGATATTCTTCCAACCTACTATCGTAAAATAGTTGAAAAAATGGGCGTGTATCATGAACAAGACTGGAGAAGGTACTTCACTTCCACAGAATTTTATAATTGGATTCACATGGGCACCATTTTAACAAATTCAGATTTGGAAATGTTTTCTCCCTTTTTAGCATCGATTCAGAGGATATTATGGAGATCCCATCCTGTTTATTTATCGGATACAACAATCGATATTATATACCAAAACAAGGACAAAAAACCGTTTATCAAGAAATTTGGAGATCCTGTTGTTCTCGAGAGAACTGCTCTTAACCAAAATAAATATACAGCACATGACTTAGATAGGTCAAATTTTAACATTAGAAGGTTCCGCTTTCCACTTGAACGTTCTTTTATTGGTTTTAATCCTTCGAAGCCGTGGTTTTTAAAATTTGCACTTAAAAGACCTAGATATGATGGAGCGATTTCAATATCGGAAAGATTTCAAAGTTTGTTGGGCCTCTCTTTGTCCTGGAAGAGAAGAATTCTGAAATCTACGGGTAGTATTGCCGATGGTGCAAAATTTACTGCACAATTACAAATTTCAGGACAAATCCTCAAATTTCATTTTCCATGCATGAACTGTGGGTTTTTATTAAACAATATCTTCCATGCATTCGTAGACTGTCCAATCCTAAAGGTGTTTAAGCTATTCGTAAAGCTTAACGTTTATGAGAATGAAGACGATTCCTTAAATATTTTAAAAGCCTATGTTCTTTTTGGTGTCTTTAATCTTAAAAACAAATCTCCCCCCAGTCACAAAGCAATTGAATCTGCAATACAAAATGTCAAATCTTTAATTGCACAAAAATTTACTACTAACAAGTACATTTTCGAAAAAGATCTAAGACCTATCCTCATTGGTGCTGCCGCCCGCCACTCTGCTTTTGAGGTCAAAATTCCTGATTTGGGAGCGTCAACATGGAAATGGGCTGGAGACCTCATTAAATTTTATCCAAACAGTTCAAAATTCTATTGGAACGACATCAGAAGGATTTTAAGAATGCATCGCCGTTTTGTATTAAATACAAATTAGTTTTATCAATTGTTGTTTTATATAGATGGTTTTTTTTATCTGGTCGGTAATTTTGAACTATAATGTTCATTGATGTTTTTATTACGTAACTGTCCAGATTTGATTTTATTTCTTATGTTATCTGTATGTTTTTAGTGTATTTTCTATTTACACTGTATTCTTTTTTGCAGTAACAGAATAAAATTATTTTAACCATGAAAAAAAAACACAAAAAAAACAAGTACTATAGACTGTAGTAGTAGCGTGCAGAAGAAGACTCTGACATCAGCTGAATACATCCAAATTCAAAAACATGGATCTTTTATTTAATTACAAGGCAACTCCGAGGAAAGAGTGGGATCGCAGGGCCATGGATATCCAATGAAACGAATAGTGTTCCTTGATGAGTCATCATAGGGTCTTTATGAAGAGTGTCTCAGTATCCTTCTACTTCTTCATCATGTATATGAACGGAAGTGCTTTGAAGAATGCTGGATCGATTAGTTCCGACTTACATTCTCCAATTTTCCGTGAGGATGATGTAATTGCTATAGGTTTGCATGCTGAATGTCCTATGATGACTCATCAAGGAACACTTTTCCTTTCATTGGATATCCATATCCAAATTATCCTTACATTAATAAATTTTATCTTGCTAGAATGTATTTATTTCCATTTCAATTTTTTACATAATTCCTTCTCCAGCTATCTCTACAATACAGAGCTTATTAATCGTTTCTGTAGCTATACTACAATTCTATTCACAATTTCATCTATATCTGCTTCCAGCTGCTCACTTTCTTTCGTTTTTTCTTAATATTAAATATACAGGGTGAATGCGGTATTGTGTCGCCCGGGGAAAAAAAACTTTAAATAGCTGTAGCTCAAAAAATAATGAATCGATTTGGATGAAACTTTCAGGATATCTTTATTGACTTCCTCTTTGAAGATTCAAAGAATAAAATCGCCTTTAGCATCAATGACGGCCTCAAGGCGCCGCCGGAAGCGCGAGCAGGCGTGCGCGACGTCATCGTTCCGGAGATTGGCGAACACGTCCATAATGGAAGCGACCAGGGAGGCTTTGGTGTTGTGAGGAGTACGATTGATGCCCCTCTCGGTCACACCCCATACGAAATAATCGAGCGGAATACAGTCTGGCGAGCTAGGCGGCCACAAAGTTTTGTCCCAGAAGTGTGGGAAGTTGTTCCTGCACCAGCTCTGCGTAGGTTTTGAGTTGTGAGCAGGTGCGCCATCCTACTGCCACACATATGGACGTCCATCGGCCACCTGATCCATCCACAGCTTGATAACAGTGCGTAGCACGTCCAGGTACACCTCATTGTTGACCTTGAGGCCGGCCTCAAAGACGTGAGGAGGCATGACGTGACCCTCGTTGCTCACAACGCCAAAGACCATTATGGTGGCCGGAAATTTTCGTTTCCCGCCTCCAAAAAGTCGTTGAACGCCGCCCGACCCCTCTGGACCATTCGGATGTCGATGTTGTTGAAGTCGGCAATCTAGCGATTCGTCCGGTCGGCGCAGATGCCGCACACAATTACCCCTTTTTTTGATTCTTGCTTTTCGGCATTCATCTTGACGAGAATCTTTCTTAAGTAAACGTTGTAGAGGAAGATTCAACAGAAAAAATGGCGTCAGCTGTTGCTCGATCCGACGCCTAGAAACAGGGTTACCACAAATATAAGATCGCGACACAATACCGCATTCACCCTGTACAAGTCATGTCTCGAACTATTTTGGTGCATAAATTTATCGGATACGAAAAACACTTCGAAAAATGGTCTCGATGTGCTTTCAGGATATAAGAACTCACTATCGATAAACACAGAACGAGTTTAGAATTAGATGAGGCTGTAGCTAATATCTTTTGCCGTATCTATTCATTTTGTCGATCAATCACCTATTAACCGCAATAGCACGATCGGACAAAATCAAAATCATAATATATCGGAACTTGGAGCATAAAATAGAAACATATGCAGACGACGATACTGTTCTTTTTGTGGGGGACGAAAAAGCTATTAAAGAATCCCTGCGAGAAACTATGGAAATATTGGAGAAAAATAAAAATATATCAGAACTTCAAGTCAGTACCACTAAAAGTAAAATCCTGTTGAATTACGACATCGAGATGAAAATGAAAGGGGTTGAACTCTTTCAGATGTTGGATATCCTGGGAGTATCAATAACGTTGGACAAGACTGATGTTTTGAATAATGTGATTAGAGTGGAAAAAGGGATATGCATTGCGATGGTAACATATTCTTCAATGATGGGAAGTAGTCCTCCAGCAAGAATTTACGTGTGGAGTATACTGATCTTAACCAAAGCAATTCAACTTTTAAAGATGATTCCATACTAAGTTGATTTCTGCAAGTGGGTGAATCAGATATGTATTGACTTTATATTTCCATGGGGTAGATTCCATTTTTTTTAAATGGGAGAGAATCAAATGTCCTCTAAAATTCGGCGGGCTAGGACTGATAAACATTGGAAAACTTTGATTTTAGCATGGTTTAAATAGTACTAGGTGCAAGGAGAATACTACACAATTATAGATACATTATAATTTTATTATGTATTTTAACAAAATCTGGAACAAATGTAGGCGATAATTCTTTAATTCTTCTTTTAAAGGAATATATTTCCTCCACAACGATCAAATAACGAATAAGCAAAAATTAATAAAAAGAACAAAAGTACCAACCATTTTTCCTAAGGTGTGTCAAAAAGGTCAAAATTAAAAAAAAATATACGCAGGTAACTTACAAAATACTGGTGCTTTTATCAATTAATAGTCTATTTTTGGAAAATTAAACTTAAGCAACAGGGAGGTAGGGTATAATTATAACAGAGTTTAACAAATAATGTATAAATTTTAACGCAATTACATAAATTTGCATTCCAATAATATACGCTAACAAAGAGAGGACGTACATATAATATTCTCTATTATTTTAAATTTATTAGCAATTCAGAGCTAATTAAGACCTTCACTAAATTAAAATATTCCAAATGACCAATAAAAGTGATACATAGTGACTATAAATTGGTTATATAAAAAATTACCTTTAACACTGGAAATCCTTCTGCAGTGTTTCTTGTCATAGCAGTATAGTACGGCTTGTTTAGAAAAACAGGGGCATTGTCATTCAAGTCCAAAACATTAATAGTCACATCTACACGGGCTATCCTTGGATTTTTTCTTTTTTCACCACTACTTGCTTCGACGATAAATTTATATTTGTCTTTAACCTCTCTGTCAAATGGAATACCAGTAGTTTTAATTGCCCCAGAAGTTTGACCAATATGAAAATATTTATGACCACCTAATATGTCGAAGTTAATATTTTCATTGAGTGATGTACCTAATACAGTTAAGATCAATACAACATCCTCTCTAGTTGTATTTTCTATGACAGTTCCATTATAAGATGCTTCTCCAAAAACTAAGCCTGAGCTGACAGATTTTTTTAATTGTACAGTAATTGAACAACTATTGTTATATTTTCCATCAAATACTGTAGCTGTTAAATCATATTTTAAGATTAAATTATCGTACACGATTGAACTTCTGACAAATATGTTTCCACTCTTAGAGTCAATTATAAAATTAGAATTATTTTCACTTATACTATACTCGAGTTCTGAATCATGATCTCTATCCTGCGCTTGTATTTGAATAACTTTTACACCCGAATAAGAAGGAAGCAACAATTGGGATACGTAAGTTGATTGAAGAAATATAGGTGGTGTGTCGTTTTCATCAATTATGTGGATTTCAACACTGGCATATTGTTCTGACGATAAACTGGGATTACCACAATCCGACAAAATAATATTAAATTTATAATCAGTTATAAATTCATAATCAAAATTAACAAGTGATCGAATAACTCCTGTTCCAGATTCAACTGAAAAAATAGCTTTGTAGTTATCTTCCATTATTTCAAATTCAATAAAGGAATTAATTCCAGAGTCGTGATCTTGAGCTCTTATCTGCAGTGGTTTTCCATCTTCAGTTAAAATCAAAGAATGAATAGAAGAAGTTTCCAATATAAATCCGTAATATTCAAAGGACAAAAAATAAGGAACATTATCATTTAAATCGACAATATATATATCCACAGTGACATTTGTACAAAATCCAAAGATATCTTCTACACTTACAATCATATGATAAAATGTTTGATCTTCGTAATCTAAAGGACATGATGTAATAATTACACCTGTACTCGGTTGAATACTGAATTTTAAATGATGCTTTTCATCACCGGGTAATACATCATATTTTAAAGGATAAAATGATTTTGCTTTTATTTGAAGAACGTATGTCCCCTTGGGCTCATTCTCATTGAGTTCAACTGAATACACTGATGGCTTCCCTATAGGACGAAAATAATTATCCGGTGCTATGATTAAAATGTGTACTTGAATAGTGGAAGAATGTTTAAATTCTCCTTGGTCAGTAGCTCTAACATTTAACATATATTCTCCCTGAACAGTTAAATCCAATTTTTTGGAAACTCTTATTATTCCTACGTTAGAGTCAATGACGAACATATTACCAACATTTCCCGACTCAATAGTATATAAAACTTGGCCATTTAACCCAACATCATTGTCTATAGCAATAACTTGAGCAACAAATGCTCCTATTTCAACATTTTCCAACAGTTTTGTCGTCAAATTCATCTCGATAAATTTTGGTGAATTGTCGTTATGATCGATTACAAAAATGCGTATTTTAGTAAAGTCCATTTTATTTGGATTAATTTGATCTTTAACTGAAACAACTAGGTCATGATGTTCAATGATTTCTCGATCTAATGTATTTTTTAAAATAACTGCTCCATTAACAGGGTTTACAATAAAAAAATTTCTGCTTGATGGATCTTTAGTGTAATACAATGAGAAAACTGGTCTTCTTGATGAACTGAAAATATTAATATCTAATG
This sequence comes from Lepeophtheirus nordmannii, assembly GCA_963680855.1. Classification (NCBI taxonomy): domain Eukaryota; kingdom Metazoa; phylum Arthropoda; class Copepoda; order Siphonostomatoida; family Caligidae; genus Lepeophtheirus; species Lepeophtheirus nordmannii. Next base: position 7,140,579 of record OY804526.1, on the reverse strand, counting down.
CAGTAAGAACTGTACTACCGATATCTGCATTTTCTGAAACACTCACATTATATTCATCTTTTTCAAACCGAATTCTATTTTCATTATTTTCAAGAACTTGAATACTCAAATAAGTATCTATAGCTTCATATCCATTCATAACTCTTATAGTTATATTGAATGACTTCTCCTTTGAAGCATTAAGCTGTTTAGCCAAAATAACACTTCCTTTGTCGACTGTTACATAAAAATAATTTTCATCATCACCAGAAATTATATAAAAAAAATTCAGATTATTTCCTTTTACAGGAATCACCGTTAGTAGTCTACCAATTGAATCCGACTCTAAGACTTGAACAGGTGATATAGGTTCAATCAATATGGACTCGTTTTTTATTGAATTGTAATCAAAAATCTGGAGAGAAGCCCAAGCTAAACCATATTTACCATCTTTATCCTGAGCTTGAACTACTAAATCAAATTTTTCATTGGGATTCAAATTTTTTGTTGTATAAACGATTCCATTCTGTGGATCAATTGTAAATACTTCTGAAAAAGTTGACCCTTTAAGAGAATAGATTAAATCTGACTCACAATCAAGATCAAACGCAATAGCTCTAAACAACGGAATACGGATTTTACCAATTTTGTGCCTTGTTACATCAAGTTCCCATGATACGTTACTAAAAAATGACGAAAAAAGTTCGTTATTTTTTTGTTCTAACGTAGGTGTCATATAACTTGTTAATTTATTTCCAATTCGCTTTGAATAAAAATGTTTATCATGGACCAAGTTAAAAGATAAAAAAGGAGGCAATATTTTCAAATTATAAAACTTTTCTAAAAATTGTGGTTTATTGTCATTCACGTCAGTTACATTTATAATCACAATCACGGTTGAATTTAGTGGAGGATACCCATTGTCACTAATCATGATATGAAGAATATGCTCTTTTTGCACTTCTCTGTCCAAAATTCGACGAGTAGTAGCAATTGTACCAGATGTAGGATTTATTTTGAATAATGAATGAGGATTTCCCCCAATGATGTAAAAACCTAATGCTTGATACTTTTTATAGTCATCCTCCTCATCGTCGTCAAAAGCTTCAATAGTCAAAAGTTTCGTATGTGGTCTAGAATTTTCTTGAATATTAACTACAGTAGAAAAGTAAGTACTGTAAGGAACGTTATCATTAACATTCAAAATCAGGATATAAATATCAATTGATGTATGTAGAGGAACTAAACCTTGATCTTGAGCGTAGACTGTTATCCAATAGTTTTTTTTTGTTTCTCTATCTAAAGTTGTATAGGTATATACAGAGCCAGTTTTTGAATCAATACGGAAAATTCCTAAACCAGAGCCATTTCTTATAGAATATGTAATTTGAGAATTAATCGTATGAGGAAAATCAGCATCTTTAGCTTGTGTTTTAAAAATTAAGGTTCCAGGAACCTCACTTTCTTTAATTGTTGCCGACATAAAGAAGGATTCAAATAATGGAGAATGATAATTTTCATTTATATCCTGTACTTCAACCAAAAAATAGGTTTTACTTGTTAGACTAGGATAACCTCGATCAAAGCCAATTATACAAATATTATAAAGAGGCTTTGCTTCAAAATCTAATTTATCAATGAGTTTGATAATTCCACTTTCGGAACCTATATAAAATTTAGAATTTGCTTCCTCGAACCGATACTTTACTTTTCCAGCATCATATAAATCAGGATCAGACGCGTAGACAGTCCCAATAACAGTTCCTATAGGAATATCTTCAGGTATTATTGAAAAATAATTTGGTGTTGTAAAAAGTGGTTGTTCATCATTTACATCAAGTATTTCTATCCTAACAATAGTAAATGATACTAGAGGGTTAATTGGATTGGAATCTTTAGCTGAAATGATTATATCATAAACTTCAATTTTCTCTCTATCAAGTATTCCATTAACCTTGATTACACCAGTGTAAGAATCAATTAAAAAATCCTTAGTTCTTGACTTCATAGCATACTGAATTACACCATTAAGACCATCATCTATATCTCTGGCATTTACAGTAGCAATAACTGAGCCAAAATTAACATTTTCAGGAATCAGATAAGAATATGATGATTTGACAAACATGGGAGGATTATCATTGTCGTCTTCCACATTTATATATAAAGTCATTAATGATGATTTTTGAGGCGACCCTTGGTCAAAAACCGTAATTGTAAGATGATAGATAAATATATTTTCACGGTCTAGTTTACCATCGATGTATATATCACCACAATATGTATCAATTCTAAAATTAGAACCATCGTCTCCTGAAGATATAACATACAATAGAAGACCATTGAAACCACGGTCATGATCCTCTGCTTGAACCTAAAAATAAATTGTTATAATATAAATAACGCTATATTAAACGAAGAATTTGATAGTTTCAGTGAATTATAAAATAGATTACCTGTCCTTAGGACCTGAGAAATATTCATTTATGACCTTTATTAATACCTTAGATTAAAAACTTTTATTCACTTGTATTTCTCATTGAACTACATATAGGTATATAATCAATCTAAATTTAATGTTTTTTTAATATCATATTTAATACATAGTCTCTTTTTGTCAAAAAATGCAATAATTATAACATCAGAGAGATTAGAAGATATATCAACAATTCTTGGTTTACCAGCAAAGTTGATGGCACAAAGGACTCCTTAGAACAAAGACCACCAAACAACTGCCCGATGGCTAGATCCAATCCGCAGTTACAATTTATCATAGGTTACTTAGGTTTCATAATTTACAGAAATTCAATAATCTTGTCTTCGGTACATATGTATGTTCTCGTGATCCCTATGTACTTTAGATAGAAGTGTAGGGTATACAGTTTTACGATAGGATATTAAAAGAAAATGTTTTGAGCATTGATTTAATGTTATTAAAATTGAAAAAAAAAATCAATCTTGCTTTAATATGAAAAGTTGAAATTCTTTTGATTCTATAAAAATAAATTTATGTAAAGAGTACAAGTTGGAAATTTAGTAAAGATGTATATATACAAGCAGATTACAAAATATAGATAGGCTGACATTGAATTTTCAAATGGGTCATAAAATAATTAATATTAATTATTTTATTATTTTTAACTATTTAGTTAAAAATTGTCGTTAAAAAAAAGGAAAAAATTACACAACAAATTTATCAACTATCTTATGGAATTATAATCCATGAATTATCTTCATCACAAAGACTGTATATTCTCAAGTTAAAATACTATTATATAAAGATATCAATAAGTATTTTGCAGGAGAAGGCCAGAAAATTTGAGGCCTCTTGAGCAAAATAAAATATACAAGAAAATAATAAAAAAATTAAATATAATCATACGTGAATTAATTCTAAAACTGGATTGAACATGTCTACCTTGAAATGTAATATTTATTTGATTAGAGCTCTGCCTACTTTTTTACAGCCTAATGGAACAGTTCCAGCCTCGTTAACTGCTATTTCCTATTAATATTAAGACAATCATCGAAGTTTTTCCCGTGAAAAAGTGTTCCATCATTATTAAACATTCTGTCAAATATGAATTGTGTCAAGAAGCTTTAAGTTGAAGATCCTCATCATTGATGGCATAATATATCTGAAAATTGTTTAAGATCAGTATGATATACAGTCCTATCCAGCAATAAAAAAAACTAAGATAAAGGTTTTTCTAGAGCTCCAAGAAGTTAGAAACACTATTTTCCTCGGTTAATGGCTACATCAAATATCTGGAACAATATAATTAGAAAAGTAAATTTCATGCACTTTTTGCGAGCGAAATTTTTTTTGGGTTAGTACTCTAAAGAGTACTTCTCCTTTTGCAAAGCTACTATCCTTTTTCCTTTATTACTGAGGAGAGAACATCTACCTCATAATCAGTGATGTAAAAAGCGGCGAGTTTTAAGCGTACAAGTAGCCCCCCCCCTTGATGACGTGAAAATGATATGGTAACCATAGAAGCCAGCTTATTTGCTGTCGATATAAAACTATGACTGTAACTGTGACAGTCTCATTCCAGGCTCAAGACAGCTCTTCTTGGACTAATAGTAATTAATTAAAATAAATTGATGTTTTAGAAATATAATTTTTTAATCAAAGTTGTAGATATTACTTTAAATAAACAGGAAATTTTCCAAAATTCAAAATCGGTAGATTAGTCTTGGATTTATTGATATTTTTGTTAAAATTTCATTATTTCTATTAATGTTTAAGAAAAATAAGTACATAAATAGTAATCTCTGCTCTGAATATATAACTATCTTCAAGTTTTTAGTTTGATAATAATGATTATTTATTCATTAACAAAATAAAGCTTTAAGTTTTTAGATATTTGCATATTTCCAAAAAAACAAACACTCTTATCTTGAATTCAGGTGTAACAAAAAGAAGGTTGCTTCAAACCAAATTCAACCTAAAAGGATATGTGCGATCCTTAGGGAATTTGGCCAGAAGCAGTTGATAGTTGATTATTACGAAAAACACTTCTACTCTGTTAAAGAGTTTATTAATGGAATAGATGAAAGGTGCGATGCAATCCATAATTGTCAAGGATGTTTTGAATGATGAATCACTTTATCCAGCGATAATGCTGATTCCACAGAGTTTGAATCAAATTCGATTGAGGATAAAAGCATAGGAGGGAAGGGTGTTCTTACTCACTAGTGTAACTATCGTGGAGAATTCATGTCATGATATTACACTTGAACCATTTAAAAGTAAATGTTTGGATGTGATGGAGAAGAACAAGGGCTACGTTAAACTGAAGGAAATGTCCCCAAAATCCATAAACCAAAATAGTGAGTTCTTTAACTACAGAAACATTCAAATCATAAACTGTGACACCGAGAGTTTTCAGTATAATGCAAGAGATGAATATAACGAAGAGGTCAAGGTTGTCGGAACGTCACATCAGACACTCGATGATCATCAAATGGAATTCAAATTTTAACAATGAAGGAGAGTTATGATGCATTTCAAACTTTGCATGTACTACTTATTAATGCTTCCAGTCGAAGGGAACACAAGCATTTAGGTTAATAAAGCAAATACAATGTTAAAAAAGGGCTCAAGTTCTCGTAATAATTGTTAGTTTACTACTTGTAAGGTAAAGATATATAATTTCATGACATTAATTTGAGTTAATTTTCTGCCTCTCATCTATGGTATACATAATGTTATTTATTATTGATGTATTCATTTGTATATATATAATGGAGAATAGCAGCTTGTAGCTCAGTAAAACGTCATGACAGCTCAAGCTTCTTTCCTCTCAATATTCATCAAATTGTCAGAGTTACCAGGTTGATTATCTCTTTCTTTTTATTTTACAAGATCTATTTGCTTGAAATTTATATTCCTATTCATACCCATGCAATACCACTATTTCTTCGGAGTTGCCTTGTAATTAAATAGGAGCTGAGTATTTTTGAATTTTGTTACTTTCAGCGATATTTCTTGGGTTGACACTTTGAACAGTACTTTTTGTTTACCAATGCTGTTATCATTTTTCCTTTATTGCTGAGAAGAGAACATCTACCTGATATTAAAGATCTCGCTTGATTTGTGTGACACGAGTAATACTCTGCTGAAAAAAACAAACAATTAGTTCAATAAAATGCATTTCGGAATGAATCATCAAATATCGATGTGAAGATGTTTGGATTTACGACAGGGATTTCAATTCTCCGTACATCAATGTATTCGACATTGCCTTTATGAACTAATCCAAATCCCTAGTTTCCTACTATGAGTAGGCAATCGCTCTAAGGACAAAACCTCCGTCCATCAGAGTTGCCTCTGACTCTAAGGACTTCTCCAATTCTATCGTCCTACGAAGAGTTGGCAAATGCTCTAATGACCAACTTAAACCATAATAAGTATTCAATGTTAAAAATTAAAGCCATAATTTCATAATAAATATTAATTATATTAACTGAAGGATTTAAGATTTTTGGGAAGTTTCCCTCAATTCCTCCACTACTGAGATAATTTCATTATGGTCATTGAATATCTCCAATTTTGTTGGAGTCCGAGTTCTATTTGATGATCATCGAATCCCTTCATCGTATTTAAAGAATTTGCTATCGTGGATTATGGATTCTTTTGATATTTTCTTCGGTTATATGTATCCCTTGTTCCTCTCAATCACATGCAGACAATTACTTTTGAGTGATTCAAGTGTAATAACATGACATGATGGTGGAGATATCCTTTTGCTAAACTTATTTCTTAATCTTGGACAATATTTCTTTACTTTCAAATGGATTCGGATTTTTCGGTATCGAACATGAAACTGACTAAAACGATGATGAGTTGGACATTCAAGGAAACAAGGGTCTTGGTCTTGTTAGTAATGAAATAAAAATATCAGAATTGTCTTCAATTACGTTCCCTGAATAAATTTATATATTTATCCCGTTATTACGACTTTGAACAGGTTTTATAGTGTTTAACTTTCTCAAGGCTTCTGTCTCAAATTCATTTAGACGGCATTTCACTAACCTAAGATCTTCATTATAACTTTAAAAATTTTCACCTCCATTACACTGGTCAACAGCCAAAAATCTTTTGGGGTATAAGTATAATAAAAGTTATTCAGTTTTGCTCACTGATTTCAAATCTGTAATTCTTTTTTTCGAGAGTCCGATGGTTTTCGAGAAATCGGTCCCTACTTTTTTAGCTTTTTTGGCCCATTTTCCAACTTCAACTTCAATTTAAGCCTAGAAGGATACACATTTTGAGCATTAAAAAATGATGATTGGCTAGTATTTTTTATGGAGATTTCATTTCCAGTCTTTGTTTTGACCTAAAAGGACTCCTAGGGGCGTAGGGTGCCGGAGTAGGTCCAAAAGTCGACGAAATCCTTTGTACTTAAATAACTCCTTGAATATTGCATGAAATGGATTAATAAGGAATGCATTAAAGGGATTAGATCCACAGCTTTCAAACAAGATGTCAAGCGCTCGATAAGAGCCTTTAATTTTGAAGAAATCGTCCATCAAAGTGTGTAAATTTTCATCCAATTTTGAGCAAAAATGCGCTAGAAATCTAAGACTCACGGTAGATCTAATAAAAAACAAGTGCTATAGACTGTAGTAGTAGCGCACATAAGAAGAAGACTCTGACATCAGCTGAAGATAACCAAATTCAAAAACATGGATCTCTTATTTAATTACAAGGCAACTCCGAGGAAAGAGTGGGATTGCAGGGTCATAGATATCCAATGAAAGGAATAGTGTTCCTTGATGATTCATGTCTCAGTACCCTTCATCTTCTTCATCATGGACATTAACGAAACTGCTTTGAGGAATGTTGGATCAGTCGCCTTAATTTGAAGAAGACGGGATCTGAGTTTCGACGTGTTAGAAAATTAGAGATTCATCTTCATGAGAAGGTATTTATCATTTGGATCATCTTTGAGTACACTAAGAACAATTCCCTCTTCAGATTAACAATAAACATCGCTGTTAAGTCAAGAATGGGGGAAAGAAATGAAGACTCCATTGAGGAGTCAATGTTTGTATGGAAGAAACTAAATTCCACATTCATCTCAAAATTTAAACCGATGTTATTGCTTATATCGCTACGACGGCTCTTGTATACACCGGACTCGCGCATCGTGGCCGTTTCTAGTCTACTAACACACGTCCTCATTCGAATGGACAACTTTTTTACACTCATGTACCTATCACATTACTGAAAGTCCCTTAGTTTACCGTTTATGTCTCTCAGTACTGGGTCCCCTTCTTTATGGTTAAAGTGGAGAACAAGGAATAATCATGAAGTGTCTTTGATAACGTTAATCGTATTATGCACAAACTCATTTATTTTTTATACCATTTTTAATGCATTCCTTATTAATCCATTTCATGCAATATTCAAGGAGTTATTTAAGTACAAAGGATTTCGTCGACTTTTGGACCTACTCCGGCACCCTACGCCCCTAGGAGTCCTTTTAGGTCAAAACAAAGACTGGAAATGAAATCTCCATAAAAAATATTAGCCAATCATCATTTTTTAATGCTCAAAATGTGTATCCTTCTAGGCTTAAATTGAAGTTGAAGTTGGAAAATGGGCCAAAAAAGCTAAAAAAGTAGGGACCGATTTCTCGAAAACCATCGGACTCTCGAAAAAAAGAATTACAGATTTGAAATCAGTGAGCAAAACTGAATAACTTTTATTATACTTATACCCCAAAAGATTTTTGAAAGTTCAAATTTGTAGACCTGTGTTATTAATGATCAAGGATTTTATGCAAACTCGATTAAGTAATTTATTTACTCTTACTTTATGGATGAATTTATTAAATTGTTAGTCGTATATTAGTTTTGTAATTGCCATTTAACATTTTCAATATATATATATATGATTTTTCCTTCACTTATTAAATTATCACGTACATGGCTCGACATCCCTCACAACATTTACATTTGAGGCTTAATCTGTTACTTTGAGTTGAATTTATTTTGATCTAATTTAAGTTTCAATATATATTTTATCTTTATGTATAACTTAAGCATATGTTTAGTATCGAATTCATTAAAAGTCTTAATCATGTTCTATTAAATTGCTTCAATCTACTAGTACTGAATAAAGAATATATATTGATTTAATGCGCTTATGCATTCTGGTGTAATTTTAGAGTCAAATTTAGCTACTTTGTCCGAGAAAGAGGGCTCAAGGAGTTATTTGGATTGCATTATTGCATATATTAACCATTTTTATGGCTTGAAGTTGAAAGGAATACAAACTCTTGGTTTAATAAAGGAAATACAAAAAGGGCTCAAGTTCAATTCCCCCTAACAGTTATATTAGTTTACGATTAATAGCTAAAAATATATAATTTTCTACCTCTCATACGTAATGTTATTGTTTATTATTTATAATAATTTATAATAGGCAGAATTTCAGCCGGTTATATTTGAAGGGGCGGAATGTAACTTAATATTTTGATGTTTAACTTAGGAATAGACTATTATTATTTTTTAGTGGCATTAAAAATTTATTCTTACTTTATGGATGAGTTTATTAAATTTTTAATCGTTTATTAATTTTTTAATTGCCATAAAACGTTTTCAATATATATAAATATACGGTGGTAAAAACTGGGATATAGGTTTCATTTGAGGTCCCAAAACTTCTGAAACAATTTTCATACTGCTTATAGTCCAGATTTTACGTTTCCAGATTAGCAACTTTTTTTAATGCACAGTTTTTGAGAAAATGAGGGTTCTATCTTGATCGAACGTGTTTTTTTGATAATGCTAAGAAAAAGTTCAAGGATGAATTATGGTATTAAAAAGGAACTTTACAATTTAATTTATAAATAACAATATGATAGATACACATCTCAGCTACTCAAATATTAAAATTTTATTGAGAAATATTCAAAATTAAAAAATTGACAGTAAATTTTGTGACTTCCCCCGAGGGAAAATTGAAAAATGTTGTCAAAGTAGTATTTTTTTAATAAGAAATCAAAAAACAGACTCAAATTATTTTGTTATACACTAAAGTGTAATAGAGTAATATCTACAAAAAATGTTATATAAACACTCTGTACAAATAAATATCTCATCTCTAAAAATGGAAAAAAAATACTAGAATGTAGGAAATGTACCGCGTATAATGCACATAAAACATTTATTTATCTGTTAATTTCCTTTAAAATTTTAAGTTTTAAGGGTCATAACGCATTATTTAACTATTCATAACAAATGTTCAGGATAACTAACACATATTTTACCAAAAATTAGATATTTTTAATTTATATTTTTTTTAATAATCCAAGCGAAACTACTTGAATTTACTAAATTAGCTAGTAAAATTAGACTCAATACCCTGTTTTATATGAATTAAAGTTGGAATTATTTTACATATCTATATTTTTATTTCCCAAGTATAAGGTACTTACCTAATATTATTAAAATAATATTTATTTATGACTTGCATCATACATATTAAAGGATCTAAAAAATGCTGCTCTTTTCTATTTGATATCTTAAGTATACTAATTAGACTACAAGAAGAAGGACGTTGAAATTTAATACCAAATCGCCAAGATATCTTCAAACTTGAGGGAAAAAGTTCTTTTGGAACCAGTATTGTGTTAGATCTTTGGTTCTCCAAGCTTTATTATTATACGTCCAAAAGACACTTAGTGTATTTTTGATGTCTGTATGGAAGATGTCTCGTCCATATTAAAAACTTGTTCGGGACGATAGTTGCCCTCCTGTATAATTTTCCAAAATTGAGAGGGGTATTCATTTGCTTTTTCTACATTTACCAACGCTTTTTCTCCCCAAAGATTGACACTCTTCAAATGAAAACGATTTTGAAAACGGTAATATCATCCTTTACTTGCTACAAAGTATTTTACAGTCCTGGAAGATGTCCCTGCTTCCTCCTTTATTTAGTTTTCTTGAAGGTCCTCGTAAATTTGTAATACTTTCTCACGGATCACATTTCCATCCAGGGGATTTTTTTCCCGATAATCCAAAGAAACAATTTCGATTCCATCTTTAGAATATTTTTACAACGGATAGTTGAACAAATCATTGTATAACAGTTTAAAGTAGTATTAGAAAAACTTTTTGTTATTTCTGACTCCTTTTTATATATGACACAGTGCTCTCATTAGTGATGTAGATACAAGCCAATTCAGCAAAGCACTTTCTAGATTTCAACATATCAAGAAGATTTACTTTCTCTTGAAAGTATCTTCTTCTACCGTTTTGAATTGTCGGTAGGATGAATTTGATTACAACCCTTAGACATGATGAAATCACAATACTTGGACTTAAAAATCACGTGTGATGACTAATAAAATGCGATTGTATAAAAAATTATGAAATTCCCTATCTATTCCAGTTTCCAAAAGGATTTGTCTTATTTCTAGCATGTAAAACATCAACAAGAATGTAAAATAATTTATTGTACGTACAAATTGTGTAGATACGAAAAGTAGTCTTACTAATCAGCTCAATGAAGGAAACATTACTTTGACCACACACAACACATTATGATAGTAAATAATGTATCGTACATCAACAAAATTAGCAAGGTTAATTTCAATGAGCTTTATATAATGATACTTGCCAATTTATGGTCAATTAGTATTTCATAGACAATTTTAACTGTAAAACAGAGTGCTTTATTTTTTTTTTTTTGGTTTAATATGTCGTAAAAATAAGTTAAATAAAAATATTGACTTATTTCTTTCCCTACTTCCTGCTTTCAGTATGATTTTACGCTATACTCTCAAAAATAAAAATAAAAGTTGTTTTCATTTGAAAATCAGTTAAAATTAAGTAAAGTTATTTTAAACACAAACCTTGAATATTCTTGTTCCAATCGGAGTAGCTTCTTTCACTGTAATATTAGAAGGATACTCATTAATAATTACAGGGTGATGAATATTCACTTCCAATTTTAAAGAATCAATCTTGGAATCTGTCGCAATTTGATGATCACCAACAACTGATTCTTCAATATCATGTTTAATTTCTAAAGCTATCATATCAGACAGCATTCGGGGTAAACCAGTACCTTTACACGAGAAAAGCGACAAACCATCAGTGTTCGAAGAAATATTATTAAACTTTCTTCTTAGAGTTTGTAAGGAGCTATCATTTAATAAGGTTATTTTGACATTCATTACATCAGAAAAGTGTTGACCATCTGATGCTGTAATATTTATCTCCCAATGTGAAGTAGACTGGAAACGAAGATCACACAGGGTGGACAGTGCACCGTGTGATTTATCTAATTCAAAGCAACTATCTTCATTACCAGATTCGATCCTATTAATAATAAGTAATTATTATTGAAAGGGCAAAAAAAATTGTATTTCTTACTTATAATTATGCAGTACTACAATAAAAGTAAACATAACTGAAGGTTACATGGAAGATGAAAAAGTCAACTTTTTTATTTTTAATGTGTGCTTTTTCAATCTTACACGTGCATAAAACACGGTTTTTTCTTTTAAAAACACACAAAAAACTCGATGAATATTGAATCACGAAAAAATACAGATAATTTTAATTAAGTTTTAAGGGGCTAAGTTATCAACAAATTAACCATTGATGCACTTTTACTTTTTAAAGCCATCAGATGATGTTTTCTTCAAGAATTTTTTTTTCTCAAACAAATACAATTTTTCTAATAACTATACCTTCAATATGGTATCCCTCAAAGTTTATTAAACAATACGTAAAACCAGTGAAACCACTCAAAATACACTACAGGAAAAATAGATAAAGAATAAACTATACCTTTTCAAGTTCAATATGGGAATAAGCAAGTTCAATATGGGAATAAATAATAAGGAATAATATTCATGAAATTTAATATATGTAATAATAAATTTATTACATTTATTTTTATTTATTTTTTTATTTATTAGAATCTCATGCCAACAAAATTAATCACATCTACAAAACTTTCTGGATGCTAGCAATACAATTATTACAAATCATGGAGCATTTAAAATAATCTCAATTTTTCTAGATAATTCTCTTTTCACAAAGGCTTTCAATATTGACCAAATATGCTCAATTGGATTGAGCATAGGACTGTGAGGCCCAAGTCTTAAAATTTCGTGAATTGAAAACTCTTCTTCATTCAAAACATCTTCAATCCTGGAGTGGGCCGGAGCATTATCAATAACAAGTACTACTGGCCCTCCATATATGTACACCCTTTCCTTTTCTTAAGCAATCACGCACTCACGCAATTACTTATTTCCATATTGAACTTGAAAAGGTATAGATATACCATTTTCCAACTTCATCTTCAATTTAAGCCTAGAAGGATACACATTTTGAGCATTAAAAAATCATGATTGGCTAGTGGGGTGTTTATGTAGATTTCATTTTCAGTCTTTGTTTTGACCTATAGGGACTCTTGGGGGAGTAGACCCAAAAGTGGGTGAAATCCTTTGTACTTAAATAACTCCATCATAATTACATGAAACGGATTAATAAGGAATACATTAAAGAGCTGAGATTCACAGCTTTCAAACGAGATGTCAAGCGCCCGATAGAAATTCTTAACTAAGAAAAAATCGTCCGTCTAAATGTGTAAATTTTCATACAGCTTTCAAACGAGATGTCAAGGATTAAGAAACCAGCTGAAATCCTTCTGTGCACTACTACTTAAGTAGCTATACCGTGAGTCTTTGATCAAAGTTCAAATTTGTTGACCTGTGTAATTGTATTCGTCTCTTAACGTAGACGATGGATTAATTTTTACTAAGCTCATTTAAGTTTTATTACATCTAATTGCAAATGTGGAAGACGACGACATTAATATTAAATATCAAAGAATTGTTCAATTTATATATTTTTTAATATTTGGAATAAAAATTATTCTTAAATCTTTCTCCTTGCTTCATTTGGTTATTATTAGTATTTATGCAGTATGTCTCATTGTACTTAGTTACTGATCATAATAAAATAAAATAAAGTTTACTATAAGTAATTTCTTGTTTATTTATTTTTTTTACCAAAATGTTTACAATGCCCTATACTCTTGGTACCAAGTCGGTTATATAAAACGCCATCATATACTTTATTCTGTCTTAATATCATATAATCTTAATTTTTGATACTCATCCATCTGCAGGTAGTGTTATCCTTATATTGAATGTTTAAAATTTGTAATAGTTGTAATTAAAATTTAATGAAGTAAGATAAACAGTTAGTTTTAATTACACGAAGGATCCCGAACGGCTCTGAATTAAGCAGAAGAATAAATTTTAAGATCGGAGATCGGAATTCTTCATTTATTGTTAAAAATCCTTTTATTTTATAATAAACTTTTCTAAAAATGTGGAAAAAATATGGGTTTTGCTTATTTTGACACGTGTTGTATTTAACTTTGTGTCTTAGAACACTAGCCCAAATTTTAATATGCGATTATGGGAATAATTACACATTAGGTTTTAATTTTCAACGATGTATTATACAATATAAGGATACTATGTTCCTGTAAATTGTTAAATGATCATTGTGTATAACTAAATTAACCAGGGCAAGTACGTAATCAATACTATTTATTCAATTCTCTATATAGGTATATCCCTACATTAAAAGTAAAAAACCTTTCGTTAATTAAAAAATAAACAAGAAATTACTGTTAGTATATAAATTTTTCATTTTATTATGATAAACATTTAGATACAGTGAGATACTCAGGATAAAAACTAATAATAACCCAATGACACAAGGATAAATATTTAAAAATAATTGTTTTTCTAAATATGAATAAGTATAAATTGAACAATACATTGTCTTCATATTTTGAATAAAACTTAAATGAAGTGTTATTAAATAAATCCATCAAGAAATTGGTTAAGACAAATTTAGTAGTGAGATTCCATGTATTTATAATTTTAGTAGAACTAGCTTCCGTACTTTCTGATTCCTAAAAAAATTGATTTCTATTCCTAGATAAAATTATTATCTTATCAAAATAATATACTGTATATTAATATGTTATACAATCAAATTATTTCGATTTTAATATGTAAATTAATAATAAAAAAGTGTAAAAGCTAGTTCTTTTCATTGAATCATCAATGAAGATATCCTCTCGACTTTGTCCATGGCGATGACAAGGTTAAACGATTTTTTAATAGGTAATAGATGGTATAAAGCAAGTATGTCGACGTTAAGAGACGAATACAATTATTGGATGGTTTTCCAATTTAGAGGCGAAAGACTAATCAAACTATCTAGTAGCTAGTTTCTTCAAAAGTTTTCCTCAGGATAGCTGGCGCTCATTATGGCAAAAAAATCCCATCTTTACCTTTCTTCCTCATCCACACTTCAAAATGTATCATCTGGATGTTCTAAAGGTTTAGACATCAGAGATATGTTCCATAAATGAGGGTAATTAAGAGGAAAGCACAGCTATGAATGTAAAAAATATGCAAATGGGGTGTGTAAAATAGAAAGAAAGAGAAAACCAACCTGGTAACTCTGACAATTTGATGAATGTTGAGAGGGAAGAAGCTCGTGCTGTCATGACGTTATACTGAGGTACAAGCTGCTGTTCTACTTTACATACCCAAATAAAATATATAATGAATAATAATGTTATATATACCATAGATGAGAGGCAGAAAATTAATTAAAATTAATGTCAGAAAATTATATACTTTTAGATAATATGTCGTAAACTAAATAATTTCAACTCAAAGTAAGAACAAGCTTCAAATGAAAATGTTGTGAGGGATGTCGATAATTTAATGAGTGAAGGAAAAATTATAAATATATATATATATATATATATATAGAAAACGTTTAATGGCAATTACAAAATCAATAAACGATTAACAATTTAATATATTCATCCATAAAATAAGAGTAAATAAATTATCTAATCTAGTTAGCATAAAATCCTTGATCGTTGATAATGGAGATGAAAAATTTTAATGTTATAACAAGGATAAAAAAATGCCATTTAAATGAATTAGCGACAGAAGCTTTGAGAAAGTTAAACATTATACAACACGTTCAAAGTCGTAATCACGAGATAAATATAGAAAATTATTCAAAGAACGTAAATGAAGACAATTCTGATATTTTTAATTTCATCACTAACAAGACCAAGACACTTGTTTCAGGGATTCGATGATCATCAGATGGAACTCGGGCTCCAACAAAAGACTCACGGTAGAACTACTAAAAAAAACTGCAATAGACTGACGTAGTAGCGTGCAGAAGGATTTCAGCTGGTTACTTAATCCTTCAGCGCGCTACTACTTAAGTAGCTCTACCGTGAGTCTTAGTTTTCTAGCGAATATTTCCTCGAAATTGAATGAAAATTTACACATTTAGATGATTTGGCCGACTTTTGGGTATACTCCCGCCTCCTATGCCCCCAGGTATCCCTTTAGGTCAAAACAAAGACTGCAAATGAAATTTGTATTAAATACACTAGCGAATCATCATTTTTAATGCACAAAATGAGTATCCTTTTAGGCTTAAATGGAAGTTGAAGTTGGAAAATCAGCTAAATTAGTTTAAAAAGTAGGGTCCGATTTCTCGAAAACCGTCGGACTCTGGGAAAAAAATAATACAGATTTGAAATCAAAGTACAAAACTAAATAACTTTTATTACACTAATTGTCCTTATGATTTTTGACTGTCGACAGGTGTTATGTTTAAATTTTCAAAATAGGGAAGAAAAATATATAAATACAGAAATATTTTGTAGTTTACCAACATATACTTTCTTTATTTTACACTCGCCGAGATTCCAACAATTTTTCTCACTGCAATATATAGAAATGGGACTTAGCTAGGAAAAATTTATAATTAAAGAAAAAACAGTTGGTACAATCGTTTTTTTTTTAAATTGTGTCTACTTTTTATTAGACCTTTAAGGATTTAAGCATTTCCCTCTACAAGAAGATTTAAAAAATTGTTTATTTTCGTTGTAATTTTTTTTAAAAAGAGGCAATATATTATATATATATATATATATTTATATATATATGTGTGTATTAAGTCAGTAAAAAACCAAGTTTAACTGAAATATTTCAAAAATGAGTTAGAACTGCTATCATATTCTTGAAGCAATTCTCTTACGTTTGTATTAATAGTATATTTCGATTAATTAAACAATGACTCCAATAATTGCAACTTAATTATAGGAAAAAAATACCAACCACAATCAAGAATAAAAAACATCTTGTATTTCTGACTATGTCTATATAAAATCCGCTATATGATTCATGTTGAGCATGATAGCGGATTAAACTGATTCTTAATAGTTCTTAAACAGATAAACTGGTTTTAGCCAATTGCAACTAAATAAATATCTGGGGCTATGAAAAAGATGGACGTTCTTTCAGGGACTATATCGGCTCCATGTGCAGTCATACCATTTATCCGATTACTCTATTGGACAGACAACAATTCTTGGTTTCTCAATTAAAAGTGATATTTTAGTAATAATCGTGCGCAATAGGTCTTAAAATGACTCCAAAATATTTGGCCGTTATATTTTATGAAGTAAAAAAACTTAAAAGTGGATTTCTCCTGTTTAATATTTGAAAACAAACTTGCTTTCTTGTTGACATGACACATGTATAATAAATATATTTATAAAATTTTCGCTCCGCTAATACTAATTCGAATAAAGAGGTTACCCTCCCTAATGAAGTAATAAACTTTGTTCTCCAAAATCATAACAAAACAAGTAACTGATACTAATAAGTGTCTATAGTGAATAATAATCAGTGATGTAAAAAAACGGCGAATTTTAAGCGTGCAAGTAGCCCTTCCCCTTGATGACGTCAAAACTGATATAGTAAATATGAAAGCCAGCTTATTTGCTGTCGATATTGTTGGCTACACATTCTACTTACCTATCTCCCCATCTAAAGATCCCCACAATGTGGCATTGACAAATGATAACTGATAATGTGACAAACCACTGTATTCAAGGACACGCTCAAGTACACGTACTCATAACCATTTATAACCATGTACTCCTTAGATATTGTAACTATATAAAGTCCAAGAGGGATATTAATAAAGTCAGATGTAAACCAACACTACTCTCATTTACTGTCGTATCCGTATCCAACAGATATAATAATATGACTGTAGCTGTGACAGCCTTGCTCCAGGCTCAAGACAGCTCTTCTTGGACTTAAAGTAATTAGTTAAATTAAATTGATGTTTGAGATTGATATTATTCAAATCAAAGTTGTAGATATTACTTTACATAAATGGGAAGTTTTCCAAAATTCAAAATCGGTAGATTAGTTTTGGATTTATTGCTATTTTTGTTAAAATTGCATTATTTCTATTAATGTTTAAGAAAAATAAGTACATAAATAGTAATCTTCAAGTTTTTAGTTAGTCAATAATGGTTATTCATTCATTAACAAAATAAAGCTTTAAGTTTTTAGATATTTGCGTATTTAAAAAAAAAATGATTGAAGATTTAATAATTATATTTATGATTATTCTACCTTTTCTGTAACTCAAGAAAATGGCTGAAAACATATTAAAAATGTCAGCAAATGAAATATTTCAAAAGTAACACATTTTGTAATCACTTGAATTTTTCCATAAAAAAATAAAATAGGATGAAATTTCATAATGATTATCTCAAAAAAATATATATAGTTATATCAGAAAAACTGAACATGGATTCGGAAAACCAATGTGCTTCCAATTTATGTTTTCATTAATAAACCTAAAAAAATAAATTAAATTGATAATACGATGAAAATGTACGTTATAATTACAATTTTAAATATTTCAAATACAATTTAAAAGGGAAAAGTAATAATTATCAGGCAATTAATTACAATGAAATCGATACAGTGACTACTATAACAAGTCACTGAATCGATTGAATATGTATGTTCTCAAAAAAATAGAAACATCAAAAAGAAATAAATAAAAAAATATGACATAAAAATAGAATAATCTAGTTCATAAAAATCAATATACACGAGATAAACATTAATTATGATATTAGAGAAAAGTACATCCCCTCATCATGCCAAAGCCCCTCTCAGAATCACAATTGGCGATCGGAGCATTTTAGTACAAGCAAAAAATCTTCAAGTCGATGCTTATCAAGGCAACAATATTCTTGAACTGGATGTATCATACATTCTTTATATTATCTAGAAGAAGAAAGAAGATGTTTGAATAGACAAATATTGCCAACAACCGTCCTTTGTGTGCATGTCAGCTGAACCCTTTTATACATCAATGAATAATTTATATAGTTTCAACTAACAGGCATTTTGAGAACCACACACACGCTTAAAAATGCTGTTTTTTACATCTCTTATAATAATAGAGGAATCCTTTTAAGATTTCCCAATATATACATAAATATTTCTATAAGAAAACACTGAACAATTATCTGCTTTTCTTGGACTAGGAGTGTGGTTTCTCGGGCTCCCATGAAAAATTTTAAATGCTCATGAAATATATTCAGTGAATTTTGAATATATGAGTTCGTTATTGCGAATAATAATTTTTTCAATTTTTCGGCTGAAAAATTATTTTATGATGGCAAAATTTTAAATTGTAACTTAGGGTTGCACTCTATGTCAACGTTTCTGTACATATCCTAATCTACGATCTCAGACACTGGATATTAGTTAGAAGAATCTGTTGTATGGTTTTGTACAAATAAGGAGCCGTCATTCATTACCCTTTCTATGCCTCATTGGAACCGTCTCTATCTCCTTTTTTAAATGCATATAACATAGGGTGTTGTCTCGAATATTTTGGCAAGTTTATTGCAACAAAAAGATGGATCCGAATGATATCCTTAATTTATTACAATGATATGTTTTATATTCTTCCAATTCTATGATTCACTTCAGAATTTTAAAAACCTTCCTCCTTGAGTAGCCAAAAATTCTAATTACATAATTTTGTAATCAAAAGATGATTCGAATGGAAAGTAAGCTCTCCCTCAAATACAAAAAAAGAAACAAAGACATCAAAGTAGAATCTATCCAAGAAAAACGAAGATCCATCCTATATGAAACTAAATTCATTTCTATACTCATCATTTTAAAAACATACACTAAATTAACTTAATTCATTAATTTCAAAAAGATAGAGGTGCTAGGGTAAGTATTCATATTTGTTCTATTCACGTTTGTAGAATATTCTTTGAATGATTTCGAGAAACCTATAGATTTGGATACTGAAGTCATAGATCCTCTAGAAGGACTTGAACCAGAATAACAACAGTTAAAACTATCAGTTATACATAAAGAACACGAATTGTTGCAGGTAGACGATACTTTTGATCAAATATACTCTACATAATCAGGCTTCAAGCCTAAAATTTCTTTATCAAAGTTTCCCTCTCTCTTACACATTTGACAAAATCACTCTTCTCATTCTTATGTTCCTTCTGCAATTCGTTTTACAGGGTCTACGATAGAAATCATCTAAAGTCGTTAGAATAAAATCATCATCTAATGTTGAAAAATACATACAAGAAATATTTACTTAATCATCAAAATTAATTTCATCCCTCTCAAAATAATCCCCTCCCCGATGCAATGCACATGTGTCAACTTTTGTTCAAACTTTCAAAACAGTTAGAAAAATTTTATCAAGTCAATAATTACAAAACAACAACTGAGTTATAGGTTATGTACCTCGAGAAATAAACCACAGATTCTCAAAATTTCAAAAGAATAAAGTTTGGAATATTCATTTAAACGTTCTTAGGTTCAACAACATTTCTCTAAATTGCATTTTAGTCATCATGTTTCAGAGATTTTAAAAAACAAAAATTCGATTTTAGCTGTTGACAAAAGAAGGCCTATCTCAAACGCTAATGAAGATTTAGATTTGTAATTTGGTACAGACGTCAGTATTAGTAGTGCCAACTTAAAAAAAAAAGTATTTATTAATTTCTCGGTATTTTTTGCTCATAGTAGTAAGTTGCACTGAAATTTATTTAAATCGAATTATTTAGTGTTGAAATATATTCTAAAGTAGGTGAGTTTCAACAAAATATAGCCGAACAATGTGAAAATTGCTCAAATCTCATTGAAATATCCATAATATTCAAAATAAGAAGAAATATTTAATAAAACACAATCAATATAAACGTTGCCAACTGACATGTTATATGAGATATATACGCACACCAGGATTCAAACAATTTTCATTCTTTTTTATATTCACTTATAATAGAGATACGACTTTTGTAGAGCACGAGAAGGCGAAAGCGATATGTATGATTATAACTGTGAGTGTTTTTCACTCCAAAATCGTCTCAGTTGACAAGCCGTTTAATGTATATGTTTTTTAAAAGCTATCATCATTCTTTCGTGACTCTTGTAGAGGGCACATTTAAGTTTTGATATAACAAATGAATTAAAAATGTCTAAATCGTAACCTTTACAATGAAAAAGTGCCAAAAAATACAATTTAATGGGGAATCACTTCTTTCACCCTTTTCAATTTGACTCGTTCATCCACCAGCCATTTAGGAATCGTTCAGGTCCGTGTTCCATCTTGTATAAAAACAATTTAGACATTGATTGAAGTATTTTTGATTTGCAAATTTTGTTCACCCCATGATGGGAAGAAAAAAAAATTGCAAATCACAGAAGAAGTTGTTAATGGACCTGTAACTCTTGTTCTGTGGTAATATAGGAAAAAGATATTCCTTCACAATATTCATTTATTTTGCTAAAACCAAGTCCAAATATGAGAGGCATTACTGAAAAAACTTATTTATTCTCAAGGCTCAACATCTTCATTATTATAAAATCAAATAAATCTATTTTTTTTATTTCTATCGGGAGACAGTGGATAAGGAATCTTATCACTTAATATAATTTTCTACCAGTCACCCACAGTCCACATTAGCCTTTGGTATAGAAAATTTGAAGCACTGTTTCTAGTTTTTTACTGTAAGTTTTATAATTTTGCATCGTTTTAGTGTTTCCGTTACAAAATATTAATCTGCAGGCCACAAAATCGGAAATTTCATAATATTATGGTCATTTCCATGTTTCTCGTGGTAACAGAAATTATGAGCACAATAGAGAAGGAATAAAATATATGATGTAGATATTACATTGATATTACAACAATGACAATATGAATTATACAGAAGTTATAATCATAAAACTAAGATATATTAAAAACAATAAAGATGAATTCAATATTATTTTTAATTTCCCAATAGTTCAGGCCCAAGATCAGACTTAATTCATGAAGAGCGGAAGGAGTGGACTTTTATTAACTCCAAGAGTTGGGACAAAGCAAGACAGAGGGATTGAGTTTTAGATACTTTTAACTTCATCATCCTAAGATATATATATATATATATATTCCAATTCCACCCTTCACAGGAAAAGGGGAATAGAAATTCACTTGATGAAGCTTACCAAGCCTCATGAGGGATTTGAGTCGACTCCTTTAATGGGAAGTAAATATATTTCAAATAATTATTTTATTTAAATTACTATTGCAATTATAACTATTAGTATGAAAAAGGACATGATATGTTTACTATAGAGGTGTGTCGTCATTTGTATAGCTGTAAATCATAACCTCTGCCAGTATGTAAAAAGAGAAGTAAAAATTGACTTAGTAACCTTGAAAATTTGATGAATGCTTGGTAGGAGAGCAGCGTCAGTTGCAATGATCCTTTAATAGATCAACTATTCTCTTACCCTTTTATAGGAGTAGACATTGACGTTCTTTGATGGGAGGTTGAAAGAAATAAACGCCAATTCATACCAATCAGAAGATTACATTATATCAAAGACTTCTAAGTTCACTCGATGAGGCATTTTATTTATAAATTATTGTTCGTAAATGGCGTGTAATACTTCATTATACGTGGTTAGTGCTACATGCTATGCCCTATTTAGGAATAATGAGGACATATTTTGAAAATTAAAAAATCCCTGAAGATTACCAACCACTAAAAACATCGCAAGCAAAAAAATGCTTAGGATTTACAGCTCCAGTCATTTGAACACTTTGGAATTGTAAAATTAGGATGACAGTCTGTTTGATGATACAACCCCACGAAAAATGGAAAAACCATAGAGATGCATATTTTTAAACATGAGACGGGAATGTTTTTCAATAATATAAATAAAGATATTACACTATGTAATGAATGATGAATAGATTATAATGGTCAGTAGTTGAGCGTCGATTTGCTTCAGAACAAGATACAGATACAGTAAGACATTTTTGAAATTATTAAACATTTCTACATGAACTACTATTATTTTTGTTTTTCATTTTCTTAGAAGTAAAAAATGACTCTGAACATAACTAGTCAAGAATCACTATTGTTGGATACGGATACGACAGTAATGAGAGTAAGTTTGGTTTACATCCGACTTTATTATTCTCCCTATATAGCTTATATAGCTACAATAATTTAAAAGTATAAGTACGTGTATTAGCGTACTCGGACTAGGCATACCTTCAAATAGAGTTGTTATTGATTGTTATCAAATATCGTATGTAACTCTGTTGTATTGTTCTATGTTCTGTCTGGGTTATTTGAAGTAAGAAACTGATAGCTAAAAGGTCAACCGACAACTATAAAGATTACTCAGAAACTAGATCAGTGAGAGAAAAACTGAGATAAGTTTTTTGTTTTCCACTTATAGATAAATCTTATTCAGATCTTAAAATCTTTGATGTATTTTTGGTGTTCCCAGGTGTTATTATCTATAATAAAACAACACTATACGAAGCAATAACATCTTAGGGTGCACTAAGGGAGACACACTTAAGCATTAAATTTAAGAAACATTGACCAAGTACAAACCGAGATATAATTTATTCCCCTTCCCTAACGTTAAGAGAGATAATAAAATCAACAGAAATGAATAATGAAATAATGTCCAAATAATAATAGTTGTACAACTTTGCTTCCACCGTTTTTCGACATTAGAGACTTTATTGCAAAAAACTGGTTATACATCTACGATCCAAAATATTGTCCATAGCTGGTCATCGTAAGTGCTGTTTTAGTTGCTCATAATACACAAAACCGAGCTGGTCCATTTTTATCCATTTTTCTTCCCCGGTCACAATTCAATACAGAAATTCCGTCTTTGCCTTTCATGAATCTGTTCACAAGCGAACGTACAGCACCCGACTTCCTTGTATCTGAATAATTTCTATGTCTTTCAAGCGTCTAGAAATGGCTTGTAGAGCTACTTCCAATGATGCTACTAATTCTTTTTGCGTATGACATGAGTCTTCATGGAGTAATGCCTCCAAATCTGTATCATTGAAAACCTTCTTTCTTCCAACATAATGCCGGTCTTTGAACCACCGTTTTTGAAGCGTTGAAACCACTCACGACACGTTCTTTCACTGACAACAGTCTTGCAGTAAGTACTTATGAGTATTCGATGTTAAAAATTAAAAACTCCCACAAATTACGAGAATTTGGTTGGTAAACATAAATTTTCAATCCGGAAAAACTTTACAATATAGACACAAATCGACTAATGTCTCGATGGAGTTATGTTGACAAATGTCCAAACTTAATGTATGATGTCTACATCGGTATATTTTCACCATACTGCTGGAGCCATCTATTGGAAAACTACGGAAGCAAAATTGTACACTTAAATAATATGTATTTCAAAATTTTAATGCATGATAAAAATAATAGTAATTTCACTAATGGAGTAGAGTAACCCTTATGCGTTTCAACTAAGTGATTGATGATTATTTTTTATGCATAATTAAAGGTGATGGGCGTTAGAACGTTTTTGAATTCTTAAATGTCACGGAAAGGAGTCCATGAGCAAATAGTCATAGACTAGGTCTATAGAAATAAACAGTAATTGACATTTCTTATAAATAAATTTTTTGACGCACCAAAGATTAAATAAGCTTGACACTCTGTTCATTAGAACCACAGAGTATTTTAGCATAAAGGATTTTAGTATGAACAAAATTTTATTAGAGGCCAAGTATAAATAAGTAACGCGTTCTTTTTAAAATGAAACAATTTTTTTAAATTATAAATTCAGTCTACCTGTTTACATTAATAAAGGACAGTTACCTTGACCTGAAAAGCCAAGGATATTTGCAAGATGATAAATACAATGATTATATTTAATTACAAAATATTAATATTTTTTATTTCATACCTGTATGAGACGATATTTCCTGAATCAAAATCTATAGCAATCATAGTCAAAATTTCTGATCCCACTGGTAAGTGCCTTGATATTTCTACAACGCATCTAGTCTTCTCAAACATTGGGCGATTATCATTTATATCCTGAATTCTAATAAACAATTTCATCTCCACTTGACGACTAATTGGGTAGCCCCAGTCTCTTACTCTTATTAAAAGTTTGTAAATTCGCTTATCTGATTCATAATCAATTAACTTAGTGGACCTAATGACACCCGTAAAATGGTCGATTTCAAATGGTACAACATTCAAGTTTGCCATGGCAAAGGATATGTATCCATTTTCTCCTGAGTCTTTATCCTATGACAAAAAAAAAAAAATTGTAAATATATAAAATATTTATTCTATTGATTTTCCAAAACTTGATTCCACCTCCAACAACATTGCATCGTATTTTTTGAGAATTATAATAGGTACATACTTTCAAAAAATCTCCTTATTTCTATCTACAAAATTAAATATTCAATAAACCATATGAAATATATTTATAATGTTTCACTAAATTGACAAATAGCAATTTAAAGTCATTTTGTGACCCGCGAATATCTTTATTTTTTTAGTTTATTACTAGAGATATAAAATTGAAATCAAAGTTTTAGATATTACTTAAATAAACAGGAAATTTTCATTAGTTTCGGACTTATTGTTATTTTTGTTAAAATTTGACAATTTTCATTTATTTCAAACAATAGTAAGTAAATAAATTCAGTAAAATATCGATAAAAGGCACTAGTTGGGACATAAAATTTGAGATCTAAGACCCCATTGCACCCAACTGATTATCACACTTCATCAATGTTTCTAATATCGATGTTTTACTGTACTAAACTCTGTTCTGAACACATAATTATCTTCAAGTCTTTGGTTTGATAATAAAGGTTATTCTATCTTTAACAAAACGAATATAAGAAAAATGAGGAAAAATATAATTAACAAGAATGTTAAATAAATGAAATAACCTTTGAAGAATTAAATTTGAATTAGCACATGATTCCACTTCATATCAAAAATATATTTAGCATGAAAATATGCTAATTTTTGTTTTTTAATTAACCTCCGTGTTAATTAATTTAAGGATATTAATTTCTCTCACCATAAATTGTCTTTTAATAAGTCAAAACGGCACCAATTAATTATACTGGCCAACAATTTTTAATGTTTTTTTTCATACATATAATGCATTTTTTATTGCTAATTTCAAATGTTATCTTAATCAATCTTACAAGCTTAAGGTTCTTAGATATTTGCATTTTTTTAAGACTATGATTGAAGATTTAATGATGATATTTATAATCATTGTAGGTTTTCTATAACTCAAAAAAATAGCTGATAACATATTAAAAATGTCAAAAAATGAAACATTTACTAGACAGAAACATAAATATTTTACTTAGAACTAACTTTTTTCCATAAAGTTAATTTTTTAAGATATTAATATTAATAAAAGTTTCAACAAAAATTGAAGGAAAGGTTGTGTGGTTTTATCAAAACTTTTATAAAACATAACATAATATACATACAATGAGAAATATTATTACTAAAGCAAAAGGAAAACAGAATGATGATTTAAGAACGATGAAAGAATATTGTACAGGATGATAACTATAGATGTGAAAAAAGAGCTAAATTGCAAAGTACGCCCGGGATGATGTGTTATAAAAATATGGTATCCCTGAAGTAAGGCAGAATTTCAGTCGATTACATTTGAAGGGGCAGTATGTAACTGTTACTATTTTGCTGTTTTACTTAAGAACAGATTACACTGGTCATCAGCCAGAAATCTAAGACTCACGGTAGATCTAATAAAAAACAAGTGCTATAGACTGTAGTAGTAGCGCGTAGAAGAAGACTCTGACATCAGCTGAAGATAACCAAATTCAAAAACATGGATCTCTTATTTAATTACAAGGCAACTCCGAGGAAAGAGTGGGACCGCAGGGCCATAGATATCCAATGAGAGGAATAGTGTTCCTTGATGAGTCATGTCTCAGTACCCTTCAAAATCATCATCATCATTTGTTTGTTTTTTTAGATCTACCGTGAGTCTTAGATTTCTAACGCATTTTTGCTCAAAATTGGATGAAAATTTACACACTTTTATAGACGATTTTTTTAAAGTTAAAGGCTCTCATCGGGCGCTTGACATCTTGTTTGAAAGCTGTGGGTCTAATCTCTTTAATGCATTCCTTATTAATCCATTACATGCAATATTCAAGGAGTTATTTAAGTACAAAGGATTTCATCGACTTTTGGCCTACTCCGGCACCCTACGCCCCTAGGAGTCCTTTTAGGTCAAAACAAAGATTAGAAAAGAAATCTCCATAAAAAATACTAGCCAATCATTATTTTTTAATGCCCAAAATGTGTATCCTTCTAGGCTTAAATTGAAGTTGAAGTTGGAAAATGGGCCAAAAAAGCTAAAAAAGTAGGGACCGATTTCTCGAAAACCGTCGGACTCTCGAAAAAAATAATTAAAGATTTGAAGTCAGTGTGCAAAACTAAATAACTTTTATTATACTTATACCCCTTAGGGTTTTTGGAAGTTCAAATTTGTTGACCTGTGTAATCAATTGTTTTCAATGTAATTAGTAAAAAAATGGGGCAAAAGTTACAGTGTTAGTAGGAAGTTGTAGGCCGCAACTAAATCCTAGCTCTATTAATAAGATATCGATTGATTTTGAGCAATTTCTAAAAATATTGATAAACTTTCGAAGATACCTTGTTCGATTTATGAAGATCTTTGACCACTTATATAAGCACCTCGGTTATTTTCATTGCTATTTTCGTTGAAAACAGTTCCAAATTGGAATTCTTTTGTAAGCGTCTTCAAGGTCTAAAGTAATTGATCCAAAGACTCGTGTTCTGTTTGCTGAGAGGACGCAAGTAAAGGGCAAGAAAAAAAGCTCTTGTTACTTCTTGAGGTAAATATATACCATCCATTGCCTTTCATTTGATTCGATTAGTTAATAATTTCAATAACTCACATAATGCTTCTCAAACAAAATACTTTTTTTGCTCTATGTCAAAGATTTCATCAGACTTTCAAAAGTAAAATTCGAATAATTCTTATGTTTAACTGCATCTGATGAGCTCAGATTTCCTTAAAGATTTTCCAGTTAGAGTAATTTGGTTTATTTATCTGAATCATCAGGTTAAATTGATAAAATAGTTTGATAAATCGAGATGACCTAAAGTTAGGATTTATTAAACTATTTCTTTATTACAAAACCCAACGACATAAAGTTGCTTATTCGATAGGATCGACGATTGACGAATTAAAGTTGCCAACAAAATTTATTCACTTTTATTATTTACATATTTTATAGACTAGATTGCAATAATATTCATTGGATTGATTACAGTAGATTTATAGCTTAGATAATACCACTTTATAGAGTAAAAGATTAACTGTTATATTCATTACGACAGTAATTGTTGATTATGAAATATAATAATGAAGAAAAGATTTCATGTTACGTGAAAGACTTTGAACAAAAGTCTCATCAGATTTTTTTCAAAATCCTCACAACTTTTTTTAATCCAAGCATGTATTAAATAACAAACCAAACCCATGAACAATTTTTATAGTATAGTTTACCTACATATAATAGAAACAGAACTATGATGCACAGTTTGAATATCACTGTCATAGAGATTGTATTTGAGCATAAAATTTTATTTTTGATAAAAAATCAATTAAACTAAGTATACATTATAAGAGCTCTACAGAGTCGTTAAAAAATATTTAAGCTTTAAATACATCTCTTTTGATCTTTCTTCAGTTCAGAACTTCAATTTAAGTCTAGAAGGGAACAAATTTTGAGCATTATATATATATTTTATTCAGTATCAGATTGAAACAAATATAATAGAATATAATTAAGACTTTTAATGAATTCGAAACTAAATATATGCATGGACTATATTTAAATATTAAATACAGAAACTTAAATTAGCACAAAATAATTTCAACTCAAAGTAAGATTAAGCCTCAAATCTAATGTTGTGAGGGATGTCGAGCCATGTACGTAATAACTTAGTTAGTGAGGTAAAAATCAAATATATATTGATAACGTTTAATGGCAATTACAAAATCAACTAACGATTAACAATTTAATAAATTCAATAAGTATTAAATGTTTGAAATTAAAGAAATAATTTCATAATAGGTATTAATTATATTAACTCTAGTATATTCCCTTGATTCTTTCACTACTGAAATCATTTCTTTATGGTCAATGTATATTTCCAATTTTGTTGGAGTACGTGATCTATCTGATGATTAGAAATGTAAATAATATGCAAATGGGGTGTGTAAAATAAAAAAAAAGAGAAAATCAACGAGGTAACTCTGACAATTTGATGAATGTTGAGAGGGAAGCAGCTTGAGCTGTCATGACGTTTGACTGAGCTACAAGCAGCTATTCTCCTTTACACATACAAATGAAGACGTCAATAATAAATAATAACATTATGTATGTATACCATAGATGAGAAGCAGAAAATTAACTGAAATTAATGTCAGGAAATTATATATTTTTAACTAATAATTATACGAGGACTTGAGCCCTCTTTGTTTACATTTTATTTGCTTTATTAACCTTAAAGCATGTATTCCTTCATGCGAGATCTTTAATATCAGGTAGATGTTCTCCCCTCAGTATTAAAGGAAAAATGATAACAGCTTTGAAAAACAAAAATTAGAAGATGTTCGAAGAGCCAACTTCACAAAGTCTCGCACGCGGCATTTTGCATATTATTTACATTCCTACTGATGATCATCGAATCCTTTATCCCCTTCATCGTATTTAAAGAATATTTATTAAGGTGGATTATGGATTCTGTTGACATTTTCTTCATCTATATGTATCCCTTGTTCGTCTCTATCACATGCAGACATTTACTTCGCAGTGATTCAAGTGTGACATCATGACATGATGGTGGAAATATCCCTTCACTATTGTGTCTCTTAATCCATCCAATAGTAATGTCACATATGGTTCAAGGGCACTCTTGCATTGGGTAATTTCTTCTTTTAGCATGTTACCAGGTCGTATTTTTAAGCTTTCTATTGCAGACAGACTATCGGATAGTATAAGAAGTCTTTTCCCAGCTACTTTCCTGCAGGCAAATTAATTGCCAGATTTCTGATGGCTTCTATTTCAGCTTGATACACCGTGTTTGTATCGTCAAGTCTTAAGGAGCACTCTTTAATTACGCTGTCATGGCAGGTTAATGCCCATCCAGCGCCTGTATGATCATTAATTCTTGATCCATCCGTATATCCAATTAAGTCGTATTCATTCATGTTCCATACCATTGCCACGTTGTATGTTTGTCTATATGACCAGACCGGTGTACTACGCCACGGAGTGGGAACTTTACTCTTTGCTAGGTAGTTGTCAAGATATTGTATATGTCCCCTCCGTGAGTGATCGAACCATTTGAGTGGGTTGTCATGTTTAGTATATAGTTTTGTTAGGCAGGCACGTTCGATAACATATAAATGTAATGGAATAAGGCCGCATAGTACTTCCATTGTCGCCGTCGGTGTCGAGCGCATGGCTCCTGTGATACTAATAAGACCTAGCCTTTGCACTTTACGAAGCTCATTCTTCATGGATTCGCTTGAATGAAGCTTGGCCATTTTCCATTTTTTTATGGGCACTTCACTACTACTTTTTCACTTATCATTATTATAGGAGGTTCGGAGGCAGTTTTTTTCTTACTCTTCTGTAAAATCTTGGGAGTTTTGATCATCATTTAGGCAACTTTGCCATGTCCGGTTTCTGGTCCGGAATCATATTATTTTTTCTATAGATCGACGACAGGGTTCGATTGGATGATTACTCCATTATTTATATCATATATCTTCCATTTTGTATGGGTATTTCACTCTGCGGTATTCTTTCAATTATTCCTCTCTTTCACTCCTTCTATTTCTTTAACGTCTTCCATTTTGTATGGGTATTTCACTATTATTATTTATTTATTTTTTCACTTATTATACTTATATATTTCTTCTTTTACGATATGTTTCTACTGCCGTATCCGTTCCAATGATTCCCTCTTTTCGGGTTGTACAACTTCCATTCGTTTTTCTTTTTGAGTATATTCTATTTTTGTAGTTTTTATGTAGGCTGACACCATTCCCTCGTCAGGGATATGTAGAATATGTAGACTCCTATTGGTAGAT
The DNA here is from genome assembly GCA_963680855.1 of Lepeophtheirus nordmannii. NCBI lineage: Eukaryota > Metazoa > Arthropoda > Copepoda > Siphonostomatoida > Caligidae > Lepeophtheirus > Lepeophtheirus nordmannii. The sequence goes on along the minus strand of OY804526.1, from coordinate 7,109,650 downwards.
AATATTTCTCTGAGGTTGTTTCGGGTTCCATACCGCAGCCACCAATGTTGGTTGACAATGTTCCTCAGAGGTTGTTTTCGGGCTCCATACCGCTGCCACCAATGTTGGATACGGATACGACAGTAAATGAGAGTAAGGTTGGTTAACATCCGACTTTATTAATATCCCTCTTGGACTTTATATAGTTACAATATCTAAGGAGTACATGGTTATAAATGGTTATGAGTACGTGTACTTGAGCGTGTCCTTGAATACAGTGGTTTGTCACATTATCAGTTATCATTTGTCAATGCCACATTGTGGGGATCTTTAGATGGGGAGATAGGTAAGTAGAATGTGTAGCCAACAAACATGACAAAATGAGGATGAAGTTTCATATTGAGTGGGAAACAAGCGTCTTGGTCTTACTGGTGATGAAATTAAAAATATCGGACTTGTCTTCAATTATGTTCCTTGAATAAATTTCTATATTTATTTCGTGATTACGACTTTGAACGTATTGTATAATGTTTAGTTTTCTCAATGCTTCTGTCCCAAATTCATATATGTAGATAGCATTTTACTAACCTGTAATCCTCATTATAACTTTAAAAAATTTTATTTCCATTATCAACGATCAAGGATTTTATTCTAATTCGATTAGATAAAATATTTACTCTTACTTTATGTATGAATTTAATAAATTGTAATTTCCGTTTAACGTTTTCAAAATATAGATATATATATATAATTTTTCCTTTACTCAATAAATTATTGACATACCTCACAACATTTCATTTGAGGCTTGATCATACTAAAAGTTCAAACTATTTTGTGCTAATTTGAGTTTCTATCAATATTTATTTATAATTAAAGCAGATATTTAGTTTAAATTTACTTAAGGAGTTATTAGGATTCCATTTCTTACATATACTCCCCATTCTTAGGGCTTGCATTTGAAAAGAATGCATGCTCTTAGGTTTATAAAGCAAAAAAAATGTGAACAAAAAAGGGATCAAGTCAAACTCCCAGTAATAATTATTAGTTTGCGACTTATTAACTAAAACAATATAATTTTCTGACATTAAATTCAGTTAATTTTCTGCCTCTCATCTATGGTATACATAATATTATTATTTATTATATGTTTTATTCGGATATGTAAAGGAGAATAGCAGCATGTAGCTCAGTTAAACGTCATGATTGCACAAGCTTCTTACCTCTCAACATTCATCAAATTATACAGAATAAATGCTATAGCTTCGAATTTTATTCGAGAGTTAAATTTTTCTGGGTTACAATTATGTACAACATTTTTTATTTTCCAAAGCTGCAATTATTATCTCTTAATTATAAAAAAAAAAATTTAAAACGTTTCTACCTCCATTGTTGGCAATCCAAGTTCCTGAATCAAATCCTCAGGGATTTTGAACCATCCTTATTACATTTTTATTCATATAGATGTGATAAAAAAGTTAATACAGCGTGCCCGCAAAGGACGATTGTTGGCAATCTGCAAACATTTTTCTTTTCAAACTTCTTCTCCTTTACATACTAAGTTGTTTTCAATTCAAAAACAAAAAGCGACATTTTTAATTAGGTTAAAAAATACATGAGGATTTGATTCAGGATCCTGGGTTACCGTCAATGGAGGTAGTAACGTTTGAAAATTTATCAAGAATATTAGCGTTATGACATTCCGGCCATGTCATTTCTCGACTTCAATTATGAAGAAATTTCCAATCATGAGACTTCCAAATCGCTGATGTCACAAGAGAAATCTGGATCTATTCAATAAACATAGTACCACTAACAATTTAAGTACATCTGATTTCACGAATGACCTAACGTAATTCCTTTTATCATGTATAGATATGTAAAAAACGGTGACTTTTGAGAGTGCGAGTAGTTCTCAAAATGCCTGTTGGTAAAAACCCTATATAATATTCTTTCATCATTCATAAATCATCAAGCTGTTTTCCTTTTCCTTTTGACGTAATAATTCTTATTATATGTATATTATATTATTTATTATTAAAGTTAAGATAATACCACACCACCTTTCCTTCAATTTTGGTTGAAAACTTTCTTAATCTAAATATCCCTGGAAAGAGTGACTATGGAAAAAAATTTGCTCGAAGAAAAATATTTATACTTCTATTCTATAAAATGTTTCATTTGCTTACATTTTTAATATGTTTTCAGATTTTACTTTTGTTTTGTTTTGGTTAATACGTCATCAGTGTCGTCCTGGGAAATAAATCGCTTTCTGGGTGTAAATGGTGCTTTTGAACGTTTTTATTGGTTTAAAAAGTGTTATAAGAACCCCTTGCACTTGCCTCTCGCCTTGGACTTGGTCTAGGTTGTTGGGATCCTGCTTTTCACGGGTTGAAATCATCGGATGATCCCAGTTTTGACTAAGTCATTGTTGCTAATGTTAATGTTAGTATTACTTCTCTCTAAGGAAGATAAGACAAGGAATGGAACTTTCTCTTATTTCGTTATCGCTCAACCTCAGCCATCTTCAATATAGTAGACATATTAAGTGCTTCTATAAAGGTGATACCTTATAGCAATAATTATGGAAGGTTCTTCATTGTCTGAAGGGCGTAGATATACTAAAAAAAGGGCAACATTCTACGTAAATGATGATGCTTCCGGTCGATATGTCCGGAATATCGTCATGAAATCAACTCCTCTCCTACCCATTTCATGGGCTGAGGCTGAGAAATTGAGGAAAGAGAGAAAATAAATAACGAGTCTCACAGGATTCATAAGAGGGGTAACTGGAAATATTTCGGACGACGTACTCACTCGCATTATCTCACGCCAATGTATGTCTCTGAAAATCATCGGTAAGGTAGAAATTACCAGGTCAGAGGTAACCAAGGCAGGAAAAGTTCCACATTTATCTGTTGACTCAACCGCATTTAAAGATATGTAACTTGTCAACTGTACCCTGCGTATAGCATCAGCTGGGAAAGTACGATTACCCCGATCAACTATATAATGCAATACACAGCACACTCCAAAACAATGGAGAACATCAAAAGTAATATTCATTCTCAAACAAGGAAAAAAGGACTACAGTGGTCCCCGGGCCTTCCGACCAATCACACTCACCAACGTTGCACTAAAAATCCTCGAACGTATGGTTCAATGGAGAATCAATGACACATGCAATTTGATTCTACATAACCAATACGCTTTAACCAAAGGGAGGTCAACAGCAATCAGCAAATTGGTTGATTGCTGTGAGAATAGTATTTACCGAAAAGAAGAAGCCCTAGCAACCTTCCTTGATATTGAAGGAGCCTCCGATAGAGGTCCACTTTTGCCACATTATAGATGCTATGTATAAACATGGTCTGGATGAGGTAACAATTCGATGGTACAAAAATCTTTAGAAAAGTAGAACTGTTCTTGCTCATCTTGGTGGGGAGAATGCAACAGTAATACCAACGAGAAGATGTCCACAAGGAGGAATTCTTTCCACACTAGCTTGGAACCTTGTGTTCCAAGAAGCTTTAGACATTGAAGATAGACCGATCCATAAGATGGCCTATGCAGACCATTTAGTGTTATGTGTAAGAGGTTTGGACTGTCAAACCCTGGCACAACTAATGCAAAGCACCCTCAATAAGCTATCAATATGGGCTGAGAGTAGAGACACCATCTTTAGCGGCAGTAAGACCAAATTCATGCTGTTCACCAAACGAAGAAAATAACCCAATATCAACCTTTATATTAACGGGACCGCGATTGAGAAAGTCAAAACCTTTAAATATCTCGGACTTGTAATGGACGATGGTCTCATATGGAATGAACATATGAAGTATGTAATCTCTAAAGCAAAGAGAACCCTCTTTGCCTTAAAATCATTCATTGGAAATGATTGGGGACTTGGTCCTCTCAAGAGTAGATGGGTGTACGAAGCCTATGTTAGACAAGTAATTAGCTATGGATCAATTGCCTTTTCAACAAGAGTTCAATCCAGTGCATCCATGAAAAACAAATTATGCAAAGTACAAAGACTAGGTCACATAAGTATAACCGGTGCTATGCAGACTACTCCGACGGCCACCTTGGAAGTGTTATGTGGAATGATTTCACTACACCTGTATGTCATGGAACGAGCTTGTCTCATGAGACTAAAAACTAAAGATGATGTTCTAATGAACTGTCACGACCACTCGAACAAATGACATCTTCAATATCTTGGCATCTACCTTATATAAAATCATATTCCTACCCCAAGGCGTTATACACAGGTTTGGTCAAACGAACTGGGGCAAAGGCATGGGAAACCAAAGATTATGATCTAGTTGGATACACTGAGGGATCCAAAATAAATGGAAGTACAGGTGCCGGCTGGGCCATAACAAAAGACGATATGGTAGTTAAGGAATACACACTAAAGCTAGCCGATACAAACACGGTGTATCAGGCAGAAGTAGAAGCTATCAGACACCTAGCATACAACCTCCCAGTTGATAAAACGAACGGTAAAAAGATGCTGATATTATCTGATAGCTTGTCAGCTATTGAAAGTTTAAGTATAAAGCCTGGAAATCCAATAAGTGAAGAGATCTTTCTCTGTAAAGAAGCCCTGGAAAATACAAACTGTGATATCACTATGGGATGGATCAAGGGGCACAATAACTCCATTGGGAATGAACTTGGCCAAGGAGGGTACCAGGTGTGGTGTACAAATTGATGTACCTATCTCCATATGTCAGGTTAGGTGTGCTTTAAGAAATCACTCTATGCATGAGTGGCGAAAAATCTGGTCGACAATGAAGAGCTGCCGTCAATCAAAGCAATTTATTAGCGAACCACACGACGGAAGGAAAAGGAAAATATATAACTATAAAAGGCATCAAATTTCGAATATTGTAGCAATGGCCAGTGGTCATATGGGGCTGCAACGACATCTCTGCAAAATCGGTAAAGCCATTGATCCTCTTTGTCGACTATCTGGTACCACTGAGGAAACACCAAGTCATCTCATCTTCAACTGTGAGCGCACAATACAGAAAATTTCTCAACTAAAGGAGCTGTCCCTAATGAGAAACATATCGATGGAGGAAAATATTCTAAGGATTTATAATTACTTGTGTACACTTAATTTATTTGATTATACTAAAGTTAACAACTCATAGGTAGACTTCTACCGGCTGATACCGGATTAAGTTCTGGTGAGGTGTGGACTATCTAGGAGCTATTAGCAACATGTTTCCAGCCATTTTCTTGAGTTATAGAAAAGGTAGAATAATTATAAATATCATTATTAAATCTTCAATCATTATTTTTAAAAATGCAAATATCTAAAAATTTAAATATTTATTTTGTTAGTGAATAAATAACCATTATTGACAAACTAAAACTTGAAGATAATTATATATTCAGAGCAGTGATTAGTATTTATGTACTTATTTTTTTAAAAAAAATAAGTCAAATACTGAAATTTTAACAAAAATAGTATAAATCCAAAACTAATCTACCGATTTTGAATTTTGGAAAATTTCCTGTTTATTTAAAGTAATATCTGCAACTTTGATTTGAATAACATCTTTCTAAAACATCAATATAATTTAATTAATTATTATAAGTCCAAAAAGAGCTCTCTTGAGCCTGGAGCAAGGCTGTCACAGTTACATTCATAGTATTATATCGACAGAAAATAAGCTAGCTTCCATGGTTACCATATAATTGTTCCCATTATCAAGGAGAGGGCTTTTATTTCCATTTTTCACATCACTGACCATGTAATATCCCACTTACAGTCGGAAGACAGCAAAATTTCATTCAACTTGTGGAGAAATACACCGGTAAATCCGTATGTACTTATTTTCCTGTAACCCAATCATTGAAGCTCGTAACATAAGTCATAATTCTCAAAGTAAAATGAATCGAAACAAGAACACTATTTCTTTTCCAATCTTTTGGCACTTTAAAATCTTCGATTTCAGCCATTTTTTTAAGATGAAGCCAAAAACATGCAGCAGTCGAGGAAACAAAAAATTTAATGCTTAACTGTAATAACCGCGGATCAGCGCGCGCCCGAAGCTTGTTGTCAAAGAGCGCACTCACCCATTACATATGATTTTTCCTTCACTAATTAAATTATCACGTACATTTACTTACTTCACAACATTTACATTTGAGGCTTAATTATACTTTGAGTTGCAAATTATTTTGTGCTACTTTAAGTTACTTTATATAATATATATTTATATATAATTTAAGCATATATTTAGTATCGAATTCATTAAAAGTCTTAATCACATTCTCTTATATTGTTTTAATCTAGTACGGAATATAAAATATGTATTGATTTAATGCGCTTATGTATACTGGGGTAATTTTAGAGTCAAATTTAGCTACTTTACTGGAGGAAGAGGTCTCAAGGAGTCATTTGGATTGCACTTCTTGCATATCCTACCCATTGTTAAGGCTTCCAGTCGAAAGGAATACAAACTCTTGGGTTAATAAAGGAAATACAATGTTAACAAAGAAGGGCTCAAGTCCAATTCCCCCAAATAATTATATTAGTTTACGGCTTATTAGCTAAAAATATATAATTTCCTGACATAAATTTGAGTTAATTTTATGCCTCTCATCTATGGTATACATAATGTTATTATTTATTATTGATATCTTCATTTGTATATGTAAAGGAGAATAGCAGTTTATTGCTCAGTAAAACGTGTTGACAGCTCAAGCTGTTTCCCTCTCAACATTCATCAAATTGTCAAAGTTACCAGGTTGGTTTTCACTTTCCTTCCTTTTTACAAGCCCATTTTGCATATTTTTTACATTCCTTGATTTATACTGCCTCCCCCCCCCCTCCAAAAATAATAATATAATATAAGTATAATAAAAGTTATTTAGGTTTGCACGCCGAATTCAAGTCTGAGGGAAAAAAATTGGAGAGTCCGACAGTTTTCGAGATATCTAAGAAGAAATCGTCCATCTAAATGAGTATATTTTCATCCAATTTAGAGTAAAAATTCGCTGGAAATCAAGGATACACGGTAGAGCTACTAAAAAACAGCTTCAATAGACTGAAGTAGTAGCACAGAGGATTTCAGCAGATTTCGCAATCCTTCCACGCACTACTACTTTAGTAGCTCTGCCTTGAGTCTTTGATTTCTAGTGGAGTTATTGATCGAAATTGAATGAAAATTTACACATTAAGATGGACGATTTCTTATTAGTTAAGAATTTTTATCGGGCGCTTGACATCTCGTTTGAAAGCTGTGGGGCTCAGTTTCTTTAATACATTCCTTATTAATCGTTTTGGGCAAATTTTGAGCCTACTCCTGCCCATCAGAGTCCCTTTAAGTCAAAAAAAAAAGACTGGTAATGGAATTTATATTAAATACACTAGCGAATCATCATTTTATATTCTTCTAATTAACTGATAGGAGTCAAGGATAGGAGTGTGATGACATTCCGGCCATGCAATTTCTTGACTTCTTCTTGAAGCAATTTCCGATCATGAGACTTTCCAATCGCTGATGTCACAAGAGAAATCCGGATCAATTCAATAAACATAGTAATAGTATTGATTCAGGTACATCTGATTTCACGTAAGATCTAACATAATTCCTTGTATCATGTAATATCTCGTGTATATTGATTTTCATGAACTTGATTTTTTGATTTTTATGTAATATTTTTTTTTTTTTTTTGATGTTTCTATTTTTTTAGAACATATGCAATCGATTCAGTGACTTTTTATAGTAGTCACTGTATCGATTCCAATATAATTAATTCCCTGAAAATTATTACTTTTTTCCTTTTAAATTATATCTCAAATATTTAAAGTCGTATTATCAATTTAATTTTTTCTTTGGGTTTGTTTATGAAAACTTAAATTAGAATCACATTTCCTTCCCGAACCAATGTTCAGTTTTTCATACATATAATTGAGATAATCATTCAAAAATTTCATCCTATTTGATTTTTGTATGAAAAAATTTAAGTGACTAGAAAATGTGTTACTTTTGACTGTTTGAAGTTTTTATAATAGTTTTAAATGATAATTAAATTGTTGAATAAAAAAAAAGTAGCCACTAGATGGTTTAATAAAATCATTTCATTTAATTGTATGTGTTTCTTAAATATGTAATATGAATTATAGGATTTACTTAAGTTAAATGCTTAGTAATTTTGAGGTGCAATTCCTACAAAGACATATTGAGGTTTATAATATATTAGTATTCATTAAACAATAATTAATTTTCCAGTCAAGTCCGAGTCCATGCAAAAATGACTCAGGTGTCATGTTATGGCATTAGTTGCTACAAATTTAGAGTTATATCCTTTACAAATTTATAATGCCATTAAATAATAATAATCTGTTCTTAAGTAAAACAGCAAAATAGTATCAGTTACATACTGCCCCTTCAAATGTAATCGGCTGAAATTCTGCCTTACTTCAGGGATACCATATTTTTATAACACATCATCTCGGGCGTGCTTTGAGAATTGGCTCTTTTTTCACATCCACAATAATTCAGTAATACACATACCTAATATATATATTTATTGGGTACAGAAACTACAAACAAGAGAGGTGAGTAATAGAGAAGATTTGTATTGCAGTTCAACTGAATATATGCAAGAAAAACAAAAGTTTCCATTTGTGGAAAGGGGTGATTGATCAAGAATAGATGTAAAATTTGTTAGCGATCTCATGCATCATTTATATTTCTTCAAGTGTTTCTAAAAAAAAAAATATAAGGATTGGCCATTCAAGTCTTGAAATAGAACTAAGTTTTTGGAAATACTTGAGGGTAATTAAAATCGCATAAGTTTCATAAAAAGCTGGATCTAATGAAAAATGTAGTGACACCTGGAATGGAAAATAAATTATGCGAAGAGGAAATGGAAATTATGGCGACCGAATTAACGTGTTCAACTTCCAAAGCACTAAATGAATAAGCACCATTACGCCCTCAAAAGCTTAAACGTGTTAAACTCTAGTTAATAAAGGAGTTGAATACTATGAAAGCAGACAGAAAAGTGCGAAAAAACCAAAAAAGTTTTGATATAATTGAGTAAGATTCTTACAGAGCCATACGTCACACCGTTTATAATTAATCATAAAAAGATTTGACATGCTACAAAATAAAGGTAGGAGTTCTGTTATGGATAATCTAAAAGATATTGTAAATGGACATTTTGGGGCTACTATAAACTTGGTTCAGTTGAAACACATAGAGTTAATGCTTCAAATGCCCTACATAATAACACTTATATAAAATGGATATATAACTGTTCTATTAATCCGAAAAGTTTTCAAATCGTCTAGGAAGTATAAAAAACCAGAAGCAAATGGACGGGTCCATATATTTTTTCAATATCTATCTGATATCTACAACGAAATATCAAATGTAATCGGCTGCAATTCTGCCTTACTTACAGATATGGAATAAAGATATAAGAGAGAAATGAGGAGGAGCTCTTACAACTTTTTGAGTTAGGGATCATTTAAATAAAGGATACCTAAGGTAAGTCCAAGTTGTTTTTTTTTTTTTTGTAAGAAACATGTTATTACAGTTTTTCCTACGTGGAGGAGGCTTTTGGTAATTTTAAGCTATTCAAGAAGATTTTGAACATTGTTTACTATAATCTAAGAAATATTCGCAACCTTGCAGCTATAAATGTTTCGTTAATTTCCTCATACACAGGAACTAAGTTTAATAGTCTATTGGCTATTAGGATATGAGCTTTGTACTTGAAGTGAAGAAGCGCTGTTTTTCAAGCGGAGCTGGATATTATTTTAAGACATTACCTGCTGATGAAATCAACAAGCATATAAGGGAAACTTGGAAGGGGGAATCGATGGAGAATAAAACCTGTCGACTATACGAGCTTTTCTGTGAAGAACGTAGTTCTGATTGGAGATAGTTAAATAACAGGATAAGAGCAATAAGAAAAAATAATTGGCTCTATTACAAGACATATTCCTCATAAAGAGCTTCTAAAAACGAAGGGAATTATTGGAAAAGGATCCAGTTGAATGTGTAGAGATACTACTAAGTCTTCAACAAATTTATGAGTACAGTGAATAGCAACGGAAAAAATATGATTGGAAAGTTGGAAAACTCAACCGAATGAGCACTGGCATAAAAAAAGAAATTCTATTGTTCATTGTTGTTAAGATGATTAGCTATTTAAATGACGTCTTTTGATAGGATGTTGCTCTATTTAATTCATTATTTTAATTTATTTTTAAATGTCGTGAAGTATAATTTTTTGACTTTTATTGTATAGAATATGAAAATATTAAATACCCTATTTATTATTGGAGGTATATGTTAAACGAATTGTTAGATTAAATTAAGGTTTCCTTGGCTTTATCTTGGCACATAATTAGGGATAGACATTTTGATGAGATGAGAAAGTGTGCCTGCAATTACTATCTGGTATCTCTTTTTTTATCTAAATATTGTAAGTTGCCAATATTAAATAATAAACAATAGCTACTAATAAATTTTAACTGTAATATGATCTAGATTCAATGATACAGAGAAAAACTGAATTAAAATTCATGAACTAATAACACAGACAACAAATTTGAAATGTCAAATATCCTAAGGGGTATAAGTATAATAAAAGTTATTCAGTTTTGTACGCTAATTTCAAATCTGTAATTTTTTTTTCGAGAGTCCGACGGATTTCAAGAAATCGGACCCCCCCTTTTCGAGCTATTATCCGTAGACACTTTTTCGAATGTAATTGTAGTAAAAATAATTATTTTTTTAATTAATGCAACTGCATCTGATACTCTGTGACATCACCAATAGAGTCCTTCTGTTTGGCTTATTCAGCAACTGTTACGGTACATCAATTTGAAAAAACAACAACGGGCTCTTTACCTTATGGATATACAAATTGTATTTCTATTCACCTTGCGACTTAAAAATTTATTTTAGAGACATGATTCTGATATCTGGAATATATTTTGTTATAGGATACCATGTGCAGGAATCGTATTAGATTGTACATCTTTTGTAGTAGATATGTATTATTTATTATGCAAAGGGGCCAGTTGAACGTTAAGTTAAATAAGTTATGTCATGAGATTAATCATATGCCGAGAAAGATCTAGAAGGAATAAAGAAGCTAGCACTCGACCCAAAATGTATAACTATCAAGCACATTGTCCGGGCACAAATAATCTTATTTGATCTTCTATTGGAAATACAACTAAAGGAACACATTATTCGATTGATATAATATTCGATTGTAATCTAGATTCCAAACGAGTGTCAATGAGATTTTTCTCATACATGTAGTCTATTATGTAAATAATGATTCAAAGAAAGTTTGAATTCTTTTATGCTAAAGCGGACTAGCAAGCCAGGCAGCTGAATATGTGAATAGTGTTTATAGTACTGATACTGTAACAATCGAAGACAGACAATTTTGTTTTCTTCGAATCTGTTAAGGTAATGTCATGGATGCACCAAGTTCTGAAAGACCCGTTGTCGAAAATGTCAAAAAATTAATGTAGATCGTCGAGTCCGATCGACATGTAAGCACTGTTTTGATTTTTTATGAACTAAATATTGCACATAAAACCGGTTGGAAGCACTTGATTAAAGCTGGACACAAAAAAAAACTCGATGTTAACGAAAAAAAAATTCATAGACTGAAGTAACACCTGAGCATCGCTGTTAAATCGAAAAAAAATCGACTCATCTCCGAAACGGATGGTGATTGGTGTTGAAAAGTGGGCTACTTACGACAACATCAAGCAAAAACGGTAGTGGTCAAAACACAGCGAACCGGCACAACGATATCCAAGCCGGGATTGACGGCTAGTAAGACTATGCTGTGTATTTTGTGGGATTGGAAGGACAAAATTGACTAAGAGCAGCTCCGCTACGGCCAAACTCTTAATTCGGACCTGTACTGTCAACAATTGGGCCGTCTGAATTAAGAATACACTGGAACTCCTTACATTTATTCAGTATCTACTTATTAATTTTTTTTTACGATCCAATGTCATACTTACACCTTTAAAGATATTATATTAAATTGTATTAATTATGTGTACTTTATGGGTACAACTAAGTTCATATCATAAGTTTCTTACATTTTTTAAGGGCTGTGATGGTTTTTTAGCGACAATAAAAACAATTTTTTTATATACTAAGTTTATCTATCATAGTCATTTTATAGAAATAAGCATTAAATTAGCACATTTGATTTTTTCCCCCATTAGAATGTAATTTTCCCCCTCCCCTCTCCGCTTTTATCTAAATTTGAACGAAATGTGCAGCTTGAAAATGTTATTCTAGATCAAAGTACATTAAAACATAATTTAGGCAAATTCCTTTCATTATCCATTAGTAAAATTTAAAAAAAGTTTAAAAACGAACCACCTTATCGTACTAGGAGGTGGGATCACACAAGAACGCCAAATAATCACTTAAATTTATTTACTATAATAAAGAAAACTTAAATGGATACATATATCAGTAAAACTTTATAGCTTCTACATACCTTAGCTTTTATTTTTATGACAGTACTTCCAGGTGGTTGATTTTCATGAAAAAAAACTTCCTTCTCATCCATGTCGAAAACAGGATCGTTGTCGTTAACATCAATTACAAATATCCTCACTTTGACAGATGTTTGTTTTCTTTTTCTCTTAATTGGTCTATACAAAGCAGTTACTGCAAGAGTATAAGAAGATCTGATTTCCGAGTCCAATGTCTTGGATAAATAAAGCACCCCCGTACGACAATTAATTTTAAAATGTTTATGTTTATTACCACCAACGATACTATAAGATACTAAAAGACTATCTTTATAAGCATTATTTCTTTGAAGACGAATAAGAGGTGTATTAATCGGAATACTTTCATTCACATGAACATAAAAAATACTACGGTTAAATATGGGTCGATCATTGATAGAGTCATCGAACCTGACATTCAAAAATTTGTAAGAAAACCTTTGAGGTATACCATTGTCAGTTGCTTTAAGTGTCAAATTCAAGTGATTAATTATATTACTATAATTACTTTTCCTATATATGTAAAACTCTTTTTTATTCCAAATTGAACTATCGTCAGATAATTTTCTCATGGTACGAAAATTTGACTCATTATTCTGATTAATAATCTCCAATGATACCACTTCACCATGTCTTCCCTCATCTTTATCCTCTACTTTGACCACAGCAAATAAGTTCAAAAAGGGTTTTTGTATAATATTTTGAAAAAACATGACACTTATATCAGGATCATAACAATTTACATCCTCAATAATGATGTCAATATTAGCTATATCTGATGCATATGTTTTAGATATAGTTTTAATCCCACGGTCCACTGCTACAACCGTCATCGAGTAAACTGACTTATTTTCAGCGCCAAGACTTTTAAGAAGCGAAATAGAACCACTCATAGGATGTAAATAAAATATTTCCATGATATTCGAAGGCGTTAAGGGATGAAAGGAGTAGTATATTTCACCATTTATACCTTCATCAGCATCCTCTGCGTGTATCGTACCAATTGTTTGATGAAGAGGAAGATCTTTATCAATTCTATTGAAAAATAAGTAAAAATATTATTTTAAACAAAATCTAATTAATAATTATAAGTAAGGTTAAGACTTTTGAAGTGATAAACTATGTACAGTAGTGGGAATCATACATATCAAAAATCGAAATATCAACGGTCCAGCCATCTCAAAAGTTGCATTTTTAGAGGAAAAAAAAATGTTTGCAAATAAATGGATTTCCAGGACCCCTCCCCCTTTTTTTGAGCAAAAGTTTCCTCATGAATTTTAAAACAAAAAAAGTTCCAAGCTAAAAAAAAATAACTTGATAATTAATAGTTCCCAAATAATTAGATTAGTCATTATTTTCAATCATTTATTAAGAAATAGTAACTCCCAATAATCATTTACAAAGAAATAGTAACTTCCAATAATCATTTACAAAGAAATAGTAACTTTCAATAAGAATTTAATGATAAATTAGCAAAGACGCTAAAATTTTAAAATTGGTAACTTAAAACTTTCGTTTGTACATTTTACTAAATAAACAGGAGGGGCACAAACATAAATTGAAACCAGGAAAATTATTTTAGAAAAAATGCTATGAAAAAATATTTTTACATTTTGATGACTAAAAACAAATGTGTCAGTGAATATTTTTAGTATTACAAATAAAATTTTTTTTTACTTCATTTACTTCAAACCTTTGCTCGAAAAAAAGTGGAGTATCGGATAAATCAATTTATTTGCAAGTATTTTTTTGTCAAGGTGCAATTTTCGAGATAGTTTGACTGGTGATGTCTTGATCTTTGGTTTGTATAAGCCCCCTAATGTAAAGATTTACTATTTCAAAAAGACGGATGAAAAGATGTGGATAGGATCCCAGTTATTGTAAAAATCATCCCTGAGATAACATCATAAATAATCTTCACTATAGGAAATAATAATTGATAATAACAAAAATATTTTGTAGGATGCCAAATGACATACGTTTTTTGAGAAATGTATGTTCTTCTGGATTCCTTCAACTTTCACATCTTCTAATATTTATAGAGATGAAAAAATTGGTGAAATCCCAGAAAGCATAAATTATAAAACATTAAAAATATTTGTTATTTGTAAATATCAACATTGATAATGTTCTATTGAACATAGTAAACTTTTACATTTTAATAATATGGGGTATTATACAATAAAATATAACCATAAATATCCAAAAGAAGAGTTACAATCTAGTTGTCACGTTCTTATTGAGACATATTAAAATTATTATATAAATAGCAGTGCAAAATAATATTGACTTTCAAACCTTAAAGCTTATCTATTGGTGCAGATTTAGAGAAAATATAAAAGTTCGTATAAGTTCAGTTCCCATCGCAGAGGACTACCACCAGGGCAAAACGTTAAGGTTATTATAGCCGGATTTAATCCTAAGTACATCATTAAGGGATGTATAGATATGATGCCAATCTTACTTAAGGTAGGAAAGGGTTAGAAATATACAGACTGTAGTCGAAAGAGGGCAAAGGTCAACTCAAATAAATTTTCCTTCATTTGTGAAACTCTTTTGTTCTCTCTCCACCACAGCAATTAGATTTACAGGCAGTGAAGAACCATGGGATCTCACTGAGTATAGAACCTGTTGGACTTAACCTGAAATTGTACCAATTTTATAAACATTAGCATATACTAAACTAGGTAATACCAGCCAGTCATTTTTTGAGATAGAGGAGTGCAATCTCTCTTTTATCTTTGCCACACAAGAACTTATAAAATAATTTTAAATGACACCTTTTTAAAGTTATAAAATAGATGAGTTAGTATTTCTTGTTCTCCATAACAAAATGTACACATTGTGCATTTTCCTGCTTCCACTGATTTGACGGTGAACAACGACGAGGTTATAACACTATATCTTAGCCACTTTTGTTTGGATGTTGTAAACGGGTTTTGGAATAAAAATTTGGGTTTTATATGTAGATTTGGAAGTTCAAGCCCTGATAACTTTTATTCTAAGATACTATCAGGGTTGTATTTCCAGAAGTTATACCCAGATTATCCTAATTAAGACTAACAGTGATCTTACAGTGCTGATTCCTTCTATTACAATAAAAAATATTTTCTCAAATAGTATTTTTTAGCCGATGTAATACTGAGATTGATATTAAATATGTCACTCGTATCAACTCTCGGGTTGTGATCCAATGCTCGTCCAGTCGAACTTCACAACTGCTATTGTAGGTTTATACGACGAAGTTATATGTTTTTAAATAGTCCCTATTAGAATTTGCAGTTTTGAAGTGATATAAAAAACCAAGAAAAATTATTTCATTGAATTCGGGAGCAGTAGATTCTCAGTATTTTTCGTTGATTGAGACTACCCATACTAGTTCTAAGCTTTTGAACCAGTATAGTTTTGTATATTCCAGATTGAGTTGATATTCTAGTCAACACTCGGCGGTGAGGGGTTAAAATCTATGATATATACAGGAATGTAAATTTTATGCAAAATCCGCGTGCGAGATTTTTTTTGGGTTGTCACTTTGAACATTACTTTTTGTTTTCAATGCTGTTTACATTTTTCCTTTGTTACTGAGGGGAGAACATCTACCTGACAGAAAAGATCTCGCATGAACACGTGTAATGCTCTGCTGAAAAACAATCAACTATTTCAATAAAATGCCTATTGGAGTGAATCGTCGATAATCGATGTGAATATATTTGGACTTACGACAGGGATTTCAATTCTCTGTTCATCAATGTGTTCAACATTGCCTTTATAGACTATTCCAAATCCCTCGTTTCCATCTATGAGTAGGCAATTGCTTTAAGCACGAAACTTCTGTTTTAGGACTCCTCCAAATCTATCGTTCAACAAAGAGTTGCCAAATGCTCTAATGGCCAACTTAAGCCATAACAAGTATTAAATGTTAGAAATTAAAAATATAATTTCATAATAATTATTGTTTAAATTAACTGTAGGATATTACCTGGATTCTTTCACTACTGAGATCATTTCATTATGGTCGAAGTATATCTCCAATTTTGTTGGAGTCCGAGATCCATCTGATGATCATCGAATCCCTCATCCCCTTCCTCGTATTGAGAACCCTTACGATAAGAATAATTATGTATTCAAAGATCTTGCTATCGTGGAATATGGATTCTGTTGACATTTTGTACAGTTATATGTGTCCCTTGTTCCTCTCAATCACATAAAGACATTAATTTTTGAGTGATTCAAGTGCAACAATATGACATGAGGGTGGAAACATTATTTCGCTAAACTTATTTCTTAATATTGGACAACACTTCTTTACTTTCAAATGGATTCGGATTTTTCAGTATATAACATGAAATTGACTAAAACGATGTTGAGTTGGTCATTGTTAGTGATGAAACTAAAAATATCAGAATTGTCTTCAATTACGTTCCTTGAATAAATTTATATATTTATCCCGTTATTACGACTTTGAACGTATTGTACAATGTTTAACTTTCTCAAGGCTTCTGTCCCAAATTCATTTAGATGTCATTTTACTAACCTAGGATCCTAATTATAACTTTAAATTTTTTTATCTCCATTATCAACGATCAAGGATTTTATGCTAACTCGATTAAATAATTTAATTACTCTTACTTTATGTATGAACTTATTAAATTGTAAATCGTTAATTAATGTTTTAATATCTATATACGTTTTCAATATACAGGGTGAGTGCGATCTTTGCCAGCCAAATTTACTTTTTTTTTAAACATAAACATCTCAAAAACTAATGTACCGATTTTAATGAAATTAACACAATTTGAAAGCCAGATTAATATACTTTATTTTTTTATAAATCGCCGCTAACGACAATGACGGCCTCTATCCTGGTCCGGAAACCCAAGCATGTCTTGATGACAACGTCTTGCTTCAAGGCCTTGAACTCCTTCGTGATCCTTTTGATCAGCTCCTCCTTGGTGTAGCATGGAGACTTGTTAGTGTGTCGCTCAACTACACACCACACGAAATAGTCCATGAACGTGGGCGGGACCTTGGTCCGTATGACCCTGGGAACGTCCTTGGGACAGTAGGCTAACCAGCAATTGTTCTTTTGATCCTGACAGAAGTTTTTCTCATCTAAGAAAAACCAGAGCATCGCAGGATCCATTGGATGATTCAATTTGTTCGGTAGCATCTTGCAGTGCTTTTGCCGTTTCTCCTTGGCCTTGGCCGTCAACAAATAACCCTGGCATATCTTGTAAGACTTGTACTGCAAGTTTTTATTCACGTAGTCCAGGATAACCTGGTTTGATACCCCCATTTCGCGTGCAATAGTCCTCATGGATTTGCCTGGATCAGCTTTGATCTTTTTGTCTATCATGGCAATAAAATGGGGGGTCCTGAAGCAATCCTTAGGCATTTTTTGGAATGACCTTGATCCAATCCCTTCATAGTCTCCTCCAGACTCCAACTCTTTCCTAATTTTCCAGACAAAGCTCCTGTCCAACATTAGGCAGTCAGCAATTTCTTGGTAGTCTCTTCCGGTGCGAATCGAAACAAGAACACTATTTCTTTTCCAATCTTTTGGCACTTTAAAATCTTCGATTTCAGCCATTTTTTTAAGATGAAGCCAAAAACATGCAGCAGTCGAGGAAACAAAAAATTTAATGCTTAACTGTAATAACCGCGGATCAGCGCGCGCCCGAAGCTTGTTGTCAAAGAGCGCACTCACCCATTACATATGATTTTTCCTTCACTAATTAAATTATCACGTACATTTACTTACTTCACAACATTTACATTTGAGGCTTAATTATACTTTGAGTTGCAAATTATTTTGTGCTACTTTAAGTTACTTTATATAATATATATTTATATATAATTTAAGCATATATTTAGTATCGAATTCATTAAAAGTCTTAATCACATTCTCTTATATTGTTTTAATCTAGTACGGAATATAAAATATGTATTGATTTAATGCGCTTATGTATACTGGGGTAATTTTAGAGTCAAATTTAGCTACTTTACTGGAGGAAGAGGTCTCAAGGAGTCATTTGGATTGCACTTCTTGCATATCCTACCCATTGTTAAGGCTTCCAGTCGAAAGGAATACAAACTCTTGGGTTAATAAAGGAAATACAATGTTAACAAAGAAGGGCTCAAGTCCAATTCCCCCAAATAATTATATTAGTTTACGGCTTATTAGCTAAAAATATATAATTTCCTGACATAAATTTGAGTTAATTTTATGCCTCTCATCTATGGTATACATAATGTTATTATTTATTATTGATATCTTCATTTGTATATGTAAAGGAGAATAGCTGTTTATTGCTCAGTAAAACGTGTTGACAGCTCAAGCTGTTTCCCTCTCAACATTCATCAAATTGTCAAAGTTACCAGGTTGGTTTTCACTTTCCTTCCTTTTTACAAGCCCATTTTGCATATTTTTTACATTCCTTGATTTATACTGCCTCCCCCCCCCCTCCAAAAATAATAATATAATATAAGTATAATAAAAGTTATTTAGGTTTGCACGCCGAATTCAAGTCTGAGGGAAAAAAATTGGAGAGTCCGACAGTTTTCGAGATATCTAAGAAGAAATCGTCCATCTAAATGAGTATATTTTCATCCAATTTAGAGTAAAAATTCGCTGGAAATCAAGGATACACGGTAGAGCTACTAAAAAACAGCTTCAATAGACTGAAGTAGTAGCACAGAGGATTTCAGCAGATTTCGCAATCCTTCCACGCACTACTACTTTAGTAGCTCTGCCTTGAGTCTTTGATTTCTAGTGGAGTTATTGATCGAAATTGAATGAAAATTTACACATTAAGATGGACGATTTCTTATTAGTTAAGAATTTTTATCGGGCGCTTGACATCTCGTTTGAAAGCTGTGGGGCTCAGTTTCTTTAATACATTCCTTATTAATCGTTTTGGGCAAATTTTGAGCCTACTCCTGCCCATCAGAGTCCCTTTAAGTCAAAAAAAAAGACTGGTAATGGAATTTATATTAAATACACTAGCGAATCATCATTTTATATTCTTCTAATTAACTGATAGGAGTCAAGGATAGGAGTGTGATGACATTCCGGCCATGCAATTTCTTGACTTCTTCTTGAAGCAATTTCCGATCATGAGACTTTCCAATCGCTGATGTCACAAGAGAAATCCGGATCAATTCAATAAACATAGTAATAGTATTGATTCAGGTACATCTGATTTCACGTAAGATCTAACATAATTCCTTGTATCATGTAATATCTCGTGTATATTGATTTTCATGAACTTGATTTTTTGATTTTTATGTAATATTTTTTTTTTTTTTTTGATGTTTCTATTTTTTTAGAACATATGCAATCGATTCAGTGACTTTTTATAGTAGTCACTGTATCGATTCCAATATAATTAATTCCCTGAAAATTATTACTTTTTTCCTTTTAAATTATATCTCAAATATTTAAAGTCGTATTATCAATTTAATTTTTTCTTTGGGTTTGTTTATGAAAACTTAAATTAGAATCACATTTCCTTCCCGAACCAATGTTCAGTTTTTCATACATATAATTGAGATAATCATTCAAAAATTTCATCCTATTTGATTTTTGTATGAAAAAATTTAAGTGACTAGAAAATGTGTTACTTTTGACTGTTTGAAGTTTTTATAATAGTTTTAAATGATAATTAAATTGTTGAATAAAAAAAAAGTAGCCACTAGATGGTTTAATAAAATCATTTCATTTAATTGTATGTGTTTCTTAAATATGTAATATGAATTATAGGATTTACTTAAGTTAAATGCTTAGTAATTTTGAGGTGCAATTCCTACAAAGACATATTGAGGTTTATAATATATTAGTATTCATTAAACAATAATTAATTTTCCAGTCAAGTCCGAGTCCATGCAAAAATGACTCAGGTGTCATGTTATGGCATTAGTTGCTACAAATTTAGAGTTATATCCTTTACAAATTTATAATGCCATTAAATAATAATAATCTGTTCTTAAGTAAAACAGCAAAATAGTATCAGTTACATACTGCCCCTTCAAATGTAATCGGCTGAAATTCTGCCTTACTTCAGGGATACCATATTTTTATAACACATCATCTCGGGCGTGCTTTGAGAATTGGCTCTTTTTTCACATCCACAATAATTCAGTAATACACATACCTAATATATATATTTATTGGGTACAGAAACTACAAACAAGAGAGGTGAGTAATAGAGAAGATTTGTATTGCAGTTCAACTGAATATATGCAAGAAAAACAAAAGTTTCCATTTGTGGAAAGGGGTGATTGATCAAGAATAGATGTAAAATTTGTTAGCGATCTCATGCATCATTTATATTTCTTCAAGTGTTTCTAAAAAAAAAAATATAAGGATTGGCCATTCAAGTCTTGAAATAGAACTAAGTTTTTGGAAATACTTGAGGGTAATTAAAATCGCATAAGTTTCATAAAAAGCTGGATCTAATGAAAAATGTAGTGACACCTGGAATGGAAAATAAATTATGCGAAGAGGAAATGGAAATTATGGCGACCGAATTAACGTGTTCAACTTCCAAAGCACTAAATGAATAAGCACCATTACGCCCTCAAAAGCTTAAACGTGTTAAACTCTAGTTAATAAAGGAGTTGAATACTATGAAAGCAGACAGAAAAGTGCGAAAAAACCAAAAAAGTTTTGATATAATTGAGTAAGATTCTTACAGAGCCATACGTCACACCGTTTATAATTAATCATAAAAAGATTTGACATGCTACAAAATAAAGGTAGGAGTTCTGTTATGGATAATCTAAAAGATATTGTAAATGGACATTTTGGGGCTACTATAAACTTGGTTCAGTTGAAACACATAGAGTTAATGCTTCAAATGCCCTACATAATAACACTTATATAAAATGGATATATAACTGTTCTATTAATCCGAAAAGTTTTCAAATCGTCTAGGAAGTATAAAAAACCAGAAGCAAATGGACGGGTCCATATATTTTTTCAATATCTATCTGATATCTACAACGAAATATCAAATGTAATCGGCTGCAATTCTGCCTTACTTACAGATATGGAATAAAGATATAAGAGAGAAATGAGGAGGAGCTCTTACAACTTTTTGAGTTAGGGATCATTTAAATAAAGGATACCTAAGGTAAGTCCAAGTTGTTTTTTTTTTTTTTGTAAGAAACATGTTATTACAGTTTTTCCTACGTGGAGGAGGCTTTTGGTAATTTTAAGCTATTCAAGAAGATTTTGAACATTGTTTACTATAATCTAAGAAATATTCGCAACCTTGCAGCTATAAATGTTTCGTTAATTTCCTCATACACAGGAACTAAGTTTAATAGTCTATTGGCTATTAGGATATGAGCTTTGTACTTGAAGTGAAGAAGCGCTGTTTTTCAAGCGGAGCTGGATATTATTTTAAGACATTACCTGCTGATGAAATCAACAAGCATATAAGGGAAACTTGGAAGGGGGAATCGATGGAGAATAAAACCTGTCGACTATACGAGCTTTTCTGTGAAGAACGTAGTTCTGATTGGAGATAGTTAAATAACAGGATAAGAGCAATAAGAAAAAATAATTGGCTCTATTACAAGACATATTCCTCATAAAGAGCTTCTAAAAACGAAGGGAATTATTGGAAAAGGATCCAGTTGAATGTGTAGAGATACTACTAAGTCTTCAACAAATTTATGAGTACAGTGAATAGCAACGGAAAAAATATGATTGGAAAGTTGGAAAACTCAACCGAATGAGCACTGGCATAAAAAAAGAAATTCTATTGTTCATTGTTGTTAAGATGATTAGCTATTTAAATGACGTCTTTTGATAGGATGTTGCTCTATTTAATTCATTATTTTAATTTATTTTTAAATGTCGTGAAGTATAATTTTTTGACTTTTATTGTATAGAATATGAAAATATTAAATACCCTATTTATTATTGGAGGTATATGTTAAACGAATTGTTAGATTAAATTAAGGTTTCCTTGGCTTTATCTTGGCACATAATTAGGGATAGACATTTTGATGAGATGAGAAAGTGTGCCTGCAATTACTATCTGGTATCTCTTTTTTTATCTAAATATTGTAAGTTGCCAATATTAAATAATAAACAATAGCTACTAATAAATTTTAACTGTAATATGATCTAGATTCAATGATACAGAGAAAAACTGAATTAAAATTCATGAACTAATAACACAGACAACAAATTTGAAATGTCAAATATCCTAAGGGGTATAAGTATAATAAAAGTTATTCAGTTTTGTACGCTAATTTCAAATCTGTAATTTTTTTTTCGAGAGTCCGACGGATTTCAAGAAATCGGACCCCCCCTTTTCGAGCTATTATCCGTAGACACTTTTTCGAATGTAATTGTAGTAAAAATAATTATTTTTTTAATTAATGCAACTGCATCTGATACTCTGTGACATCACCAATAGAGTCCTTCTGTTTGGCTTATTCAGCAACTGTTACGGTACATCAATTTGAAAAAACAACAACGGGCTCTTTACCTTATGGATATACAAATTGTATTTCTATTCACCTTGCGACTTAAAAATTTATTTTAGAGACATGATTCTGATATCTGGAATATATTTTGTTATAGGATACCATGTGCAGGAATCGTATTAGATTGTACATCTTTTGTAGTAGATATGTATTATTTATTATGCAAAGGGGCCAGTTGAACGTTAAGTTAAATAAGTTATGTCATGAGATTAATCATATGCCGAGAAAGATCTAGAAGGAATAAAGAAGCTAGCACTCGACCCAAAATGTATAACTATCAAGCACATTGTCCGGGCACAAATAATCTTATTTGATCTTCTATTGGAAATACAACTAAAGGAACACATTATTCGATTGATATAATATTCGATTGTAATCTAGATTCCAAACGAGTGTCAATGAGATTTTTCTCATACATGTAGTCTATTATGTAAATAATGATTCAAAGAAAGTTTGAATTCTTTTATGCTAAAGCGGACTAGCAAGCCAGGCAGCTGAATATGTGAATAGTGTTTATAGTACTGATACTGTAACAATCGAAGACAGACAATTTTGTTTTCTTCGAATCTGTTAAGGTAATGTCATGGATGCACCAAGTTCTGAAAGACCCGTTGTCGAAAATGTCAAAAAATTAATGTAGATCGTCGAGTCCGATCGACATGTAAGCACTGTT
Source organism: Lepeophtheirus nordmannii (assembly GCA_963680855.1). NCBI lineage: Eukaryota > Metazoa > Arthropoda > Copepoda > Siphonostomatoida > Caligidae > Lepeophtheirus > Lepeophtheirus nordmannii. The sequence goes on along the minus strand of OY804526.1, from coordinate 7,085,954 downwards.
TTGATTTTTTATGAACTAAATATTGCACATAAAACCGGTTGGAAGCACTTGATTAAAGCTGGACACAAAAAAAAACTCGATGTTAACGAAAAAAAAATTCATAGACTGAAGTAACACCTGAGCATCGCTGTTAAATCGAAAAAAAATCGACTCATCTCCGACTTATAGTACTTATAGTTTTTCCCTCATTCTTTAAATTATCACATACATGTTTCGGCATCCCTCACTACATGTACATTTGAGGATTGATCTTACTTAGAGTTGAAATTACTTTGTATTAATTTGAATCTCTATATTTTTATATTATTTAAGCATATATTCAGTTTTGAATTCACTAAAACTCTTTAAGGGAGAATATGTTTTTTAATTACATCTTATTTGATCCGTCGAACCGGAAGGAATTAAGTAGAAACAGGATTTTAAATTTTAAAATTAATTTTATGTTGCTTAATGAAATATTAATATCTTAAATATCTTCAACAAATGTTTGTTGTTGACTGGTCTTGTGTAAATCAACGTCACTCCATGTTTCGTACATGGATTTGGAGACATCTTCTAGACTGTCTAATGAGTCATTCAACTTTTTGGCCAATTCGACACCTGTCGAAAGTTACGGAACCAGCATGACAGGTTTGAAATTTAGTTAGCAGTAACAAATATACCCTGATGTTCCTCGTCAAGCTGATTTTAAATCCGCCACAGGATTCTGTGGGCTTTAAAAAAATATCAAAACTTCATTCCATAAGCCACCACAAGGGTAAATTTTTTGAATTTTAAAGGTCATTTGCGTCTTTTCGAGGAAAAAGCACACCAATGTAATTTTAAAGACCAAACATTATTGAAATTTTGTCGAATAGTATATATTATATCAATATGTTATTTAGTTACCAAGTTATATATAAAGATATTTTAAATTAATGTCAAATTGAAACGTTCAGGTAGTTATATCATAAGTAAAAACATAAAGAAATGAATAGGGATTGTAGGACTAGGGAACATTATTGATAAAAAATAAAAGTAGTAGAGTGCATTGACATACTCTAGGGGGAAGGGGCAGTCAACCCACCTGACACAAATGTGAAACTGATCAATAAAACTTGGCAACACCATTGTTAGTACAAAGACAAATTCAAGAGTATTGAGAAAATAACAGTGGTCAACAGTAAAAATCCAAAGGGGTATAAGTATAATAAAAGTTATTCTGTTTTGCACACTAATTTCAAATCTGTAATTTTTTTTTTCAAGAGTCCGACGGTTATCGAGAAATCGGACCCTACTTTTTGAGCTAATTTGGCCCATTTTCCAAGTTCAACTTCAATTTAAGCCAAGAAGGATACTCATTGTGTGCATTAAAAAATGATGATTCGCTAGTGTATTTAATGCAAACTTCTTTACTCTGACTTAAAAGGACTCTTGGTGGCATAGGCGGCGGGATTAGACCCAAAAGTCGGTGAAATCTTATGTACTTAAATAACTCGTTGAATATTACAGGAAATAGATTAATAAGAAATGCATTAGAGCCCAGACTCACAGCTTTCAAATGAGATGCCAAGCACCCGATAAGAATCTTTAATCAAGAAGAAATCGTCCATCTATGTTAATATTCATCCAATTTCGATCAAAAATCCACTAGAAATCAAAGACTCAAGGTAGAGCTACTCAAAAACAAGTGCGATAGACTGAAGTGGTAGCACGCAAAATAATTTCAGCTGATTTTGTTATCCTTCCGCGCCCTACTACTTCTGTAGCTCTACCGTGTGTTTGATTTTCGGCGAATTTTTGTTCGAAATTGAATGAAAATTTACACATATAGATGGACGCCATCTTCTTATTCAAGGACTCTTATTGACATCTCGTTTCAAAGCTGTGAGTCTCAGCTCTTGAACCTATTACTCATTAATTCATTTCATACAGTATTCAACGAGTTATTTAAGTACAAACGATTTAGCCTACTCCCACTCCTAACACCCCTAGGATTCCCTTTAGATCAAAACAAAGACTACAAATGGATTTTGCATAAAAAACACTAGCCATTTATTATTTTTTTAATGCTCAAAATGTATATTCTTCTAGGCTTAAATTGAAGTTGGAAAATGGGCCAAAAAAGCTAAAAAAGTAGGGTCCAATTTCTCGAAAACCTTAGGGACTTTCAATAGAAAAAATTTGAGATTCGAAATCAACGTGCAAAACGGAATATCTTTTATTCTACTTCGACCCCTTCGAATTCTTAACAGCTCAAATTTGTTGAGCTGTGTAATGAATGGAAAGCACGTTTGTGTTTCTCCCCGTTTCGTTTTCCCTACTCGAGGATCAAGAGGATCAAGAGGATCAAGAGGATGAGGATAGAAATAGTGAAGTGAGTAGGAATGGAATCCGCCTCCGCCTCCGCCTCCTATTCCCGCCCTCATTTCTGTACCTGAATGTGTAATTGGAGGACGTGAAGATGGGGTCCAAGTCATTGGTATCCAGAACTCGAATGAAGATCGTGGTCTTGAGATCCGGCAAGAGCCTCCTCCTCTCGGCATCTTGAACCTGGGCAGCGAGCTCCAAGATGTACTCATCCCTCTTTTCCCTGTTGAGAACTCGAAGGTTTCCGAGGCGAAGGCGGATCTTCAAGAAGAGAAAGTCTCCAACAAGAAAGGACTCCGCCTTAAAGAAATTCTCTTCATCTCCAGAACGGATCACGTAGCGGATCTTCACACTACTACTCAGGCTATCTTCTCCCAACTCCATACCCCAAAGGCACCTCTCCCTTCCACTACCAGAGATGTAGTCCGGCATCACCTCCACTCCACCCACGCTGTTCTCACTCAAGGACCCAAAGTACATCCCAGACGTAAACCTCAGCCTTCCTCCTGAGTCCGCCCTCACCCCTCCAAACACTCCAAACACTCCAAACACTCCCAACACTCTCAAACACCAAACACAGTCCACACTCATTCCACTCACTCCAGGCCACACAACAGAACAACAGGAGCTCAATCACATCAATCACATCAATCACAATAACCCACACACACAAAATACACTTTCTACATCTGGACTCTCTTCTTCCAATTAGTCCACATTAGTCCATTAAAAGAGGGTTTGAATCCACCAACACTGTTTCTCATAAAAATCATCCTTGTCCTTCTTTACTTCTAGAATGCCCCCAGGTTGAAAAATCCTATTATCTATAAATAAGTTAAATATAAAAAATTAAGATCTCATTAAATCAATATGATTTATTAATTTAAAAAAAAAATCAGATATCTATTAATTTTTATATGTTTCTATGCTTCTCCTTGGATTGACGTAGCGAAGAAAAGATGACTTAAATTTCCTGAGTTGGATTGCTTTATAATTTCAATTCAATCACGGAATGTTGGATTTATCTTCAATGTTTATTGTTTACGTTGTAATTTAAATGGTTTGTGGTTCGAACAGTGTGAGTAAATTACCCTGATTCGAACATGAAAATCGTCCCAATCTTTTAAGTACTCTCACATTATCTCTAATTTTTATACACTTAAACTCTATACTTAAAGGGAGAGAAATCAAAATAAAATGCAAGAAATTAGTGAAGAAGGAAAGGTTTTGTTAAAAGGTCCTCGACAAATAGGAGCAACTATTGGATGTAAATGTTTACTAAACATGTAAAGAATTTTGATACTATGGTGAAAGTTAGAAACGAAAATACAGTTATTTCTTGTAGTAAAATTACCATATCCTAAGTTACAACCCTTGACCACTCTTCGTTTCTGTGCAACCGGCTCCTTTCAGATTTTGAATGTGTGAGGTACGTGTGTGTGTATCATCTGGTTCATATCTATATGTAAATATATATTCCTGTATATACGATAAGAAGTAATAAAGTATTAGTATTCACGAGAACTCTACAGAATGGAACTTAAATTCGGAGGACATAAATAAATTATTATTCTGATAATCAAGAGTATCTTCTCTTTTATCATTGTAGCACTAAAGAAATAGTAAATGGAATTTAAACCCATATTGATATCAACTAATATGAACAAATTTTCAGGTGTATTTGGTAAGATCCGTTAACATCTACATAACAATACGAAATTATAGTGTGTTAAATCAAGAACTGTTTCGAAATCGTAAGGAATATTTCTCTATCAATGTACAAGTTGTAATTGATTATAAAAGCAAAATAACAAATATTGAAGCTTGTTCGCCTTGACTTTTACAAATTGGAAAAAACGTTAACACATGTGCATATCATAGGGGAAAGTTTTTTGCTCAGAATAGTATATGCTATGAAAGGATATCGATAAATGTACGTGGTATTAATTTTTTAATCAGTGATAACTTCAATTTTAAGAATGAAATAAAAATATATGTTTATTTATAAGACATATATGTTATGAAAGTTACGAAATTAATAAATTTATAGATAAAGTAATAGTAAAAAAATGTCTAACCGAGTTAACGTAAACTACTCGATTGCTGATAATAGAGATGAAAATGTTTAAAGTTACAATGACGATTGCGGGTTATTGAAATGATATCTTGGTGATTTTGGGACAGAAGCCTTGAGAAAGTCAAGCATTATGCAACATGTTTAAAGTCATAATCACGAGATAAATATAGAGATTTTTTTTCAAGGAACATAATTGAAGACAATCCTGATATTTTGAATTTCATTAATAATAAGACCAAGATGCTAGTGTCCTCCAATGTCCCACTCAATATCGTTATTCAAGTCGGAGGACATCAAAGATGCATCCAATTTATGGAGAAATACGCCGGTAAATCCGTCTCTTCTTGTTTTTTCGTTTAAGTCGTGTCAGAATTTTCAAAATAAAACGGGAAATTTACGAAAAGTATAGATTTATTATAATGGACGAGACTAAGGACTTCAAGTGTGACAATATTCCAAAAGATATTCCACTTGAAACATTCAAAAGTGGATAGTATAAAGAATGCCTGATACATCCAGTTGAAGAATATTGTTGCCGTGATAAGCATTGAATTGAATAATTTTGCTTGTACTAAAATGCTCCGATTGTCAATTATGATTCTGAGAGGGGCATGAGGAGGGGATGTGCTTTTATCTAATCTCATAATTAAAATTCTCTCATCTTGTGTATATTGATCTTCATGAACTTTATTATTCCATTTTTATATAATATTTTTTCATTTATTTGTTTTTGATGTTTCTAGTTTTTTAGAACATATGCAATCGATTCAATGACTTGTTATTGTAGTCGATTTCAATGTAATTAATTCCCTGACAGTTATTACTTTTTTTCTTTTAAATTATATTTGAAAAATTTAAAATTGTAATTATAACGTTCATTTTCATCGTATTATCAATTTAATCTATTTTTGTGTGTTTATTTATGAAAACTTAAATTGAAATCCCATTGGTTTTCCGAATCAATGTTCAGTTTTTCTTGTATAAATATATATTTGAGATAATCATTATGAAATTTCATTCTATTTTATTTTTTTATGGAAAAATTTATGTGATTAGAAAATGTGTTACTTTTGACTGTTTGAAGTTTTTATAATAGTTTTAAATGATAATTAAATTGTTGAATAAAAAAAAGTAGCCACTACATGGTTAAATAAAATCATTTAATTTAATTGTATGTATTTCTTAAATATGTACTTATGTCTAAAAGTGTAGTAATTTTGAGGTTCAATTCCTACAAAGACATATTGAGGTTTATACTATATTAATATTGATTAAATACTAATTAATATTCGCGTCAATTTCAAAATGACTCAGGTCTCATGCTATGGCATTAGTTGCTACAAATTTAAGGTTCTATCCTTTACAAATGTTTAATGCCACTTAATGATAATAATAATTAGGAATGTAAATCATATGCAATTCGGGCGTGTTATAAAAAAAGAAAGAGAAAATCAACCTGGCAACCCTGACAATTTAATAAATGTCGAGGGGGGAAGCAGCTTGAGCTGTCATGACGTTTTACTGAGCTACAAGCTGCTATTCTCCTTTATATAATATTTATAAATGAAGACATCAATAATAAATAATAACATTATGTATACCATAGATGAGAGGCAGAAAATTAACTCAAATTAATGTCAGGAAATTATATACTTTTAACTAATAATAATTATACGAGGACTTGAGCCCTTTTTGTTTACATTTTATTTGCTTTATTAAACTTAATGCATGTATTCCTTCATGCGACATCTTTACTATCAGGTAGATGTTCTCCCCTCAGAAATAAAGGAAAAATGATAACAGCTTCGGAAAACAAAAAGACCTGTTTGAAGAGCCAACTCCACTTTTTTATCACACGCCCGAATTGCATATGATTTACATTCCTAATAATAATCTATTCCTAAGTAAAACATCAAAATAATAAGTTACATTCCGCCTCTTCAAGTGTGATCGGCTGAAATTCTGCCTTACTTCAGGGGTACCATATTCATTTATGACATCATCTCGGGCGTGCGTGTCAGCTGGACCCTTTTTATCCATCACTGGTGATGACTAAAGATGTGAAAAACAGCGTGCGTGCGAGTAGTTAACAAAATGAATGTTAGTTGAAACCCTACATAACTAGGAATTTAAATAATATACAAATGGGGTTTGTAAAATAAAAAGAAAGAGAAAATCAACTTGGTAACTCTGACAATTTGATGAATGTTGAGATGGAAACAACTTGAGCTGTCATGACGTTTTACTGAGCTACAAGCTGCTATTCTCCTTTATTTATACAAATGAAGACATCAATAATAAATAATAACATTATGTATACCATAGATGAGAGGCAGAAAATTAACTGAAATTAATGTAAGGAAATTATATATTTTTAACTAATAATTAATTATACGAGGACTTGATCCCTTTTTGTTTACATTTTATTTGCTTTATTAACCTTAATTCATGTATTCCTTTATGCGAGATCTTTACTATTAGGTAGATGTTCTCCACTCAGTAATATAGGAAAAATGATAACAGCTTTGGAAAACAAAAAGTACAGTTCGAAGAGCCAACTCGACAAAATCTCGTACGAGGCATTTTGCATATTCTTTATATTCCTATACATAACATTATTTCATCATTTATAAATCATTAAGCTGTTTCCCTTTTGACATAATAAATCTTATTATATGTATATTACATCATCTATTATAAAAGTTACGACAATACCACACAATTTTGGTTGAAAACTTTCTTAATTTTAATATATCTCGAAAAAGTTACTTTATGGAAAAAAATTTACTCAAAGTAAAATATTTATACTTCTATCCTATAAAATGTTTCATTTGCTGACATTTTTAATGTTTTCAGCCATTTTCATGAGTTATAGAAAGGAAAGAATAATTATCAATATCATTATTAAATCTTCAATCATTGTTTTTTAAAAATGCAAATGTCTAAAAACCTAAAGCTTTATTTTGTTAATAAATAAATAACCATTATTATCAAACTAAAAACTTGAAGATAATTATATATTCAGAGCAGTGATTAGTATTTATGTACTTATTTTTATAAAAAAAATAATTCAAATACTGAAATTTTTACAAAAATAACATTGTGGTGACCCCTTTGTATATTTGTATGTTATATGGAGTTGATGATTAGGGAGATAGGGGACGCATGTAAAGAGGAAGTACTCTGCAGTTAATAAAGAGATACTAAGAACATTTACTCTCCCACAAATTGGTGGCAGCGGTGTTAAAATGACGGATTCGGAAGGAAATAATGCAATCAGGGACTCAGAGGATACCGATATCTCCGTAGTGGATATAAAAGTTCCTGAATTTTCCCCCTTAAGACCTGAAGTCTGGTTCATCCTCATAGAAAATTCTTTCAAAAAAATGAAGATTTCCAAGGAGTCAACGAAGTTTTGTCACGCTTTGTCCTTACTTCCCTCTTCCGTTGTCAATAGACTGACCGTGGATGATTTAACATCGGATTCGTACACAGGGCTCAAGGATTCGGTTCTTCCCCTGTTTCAGAAGTCCAAAGCTGAGCTCTTTGAAGAGCTATCAGAGCCCAAATCTCTCACAGGAAAACCTTCGGATTATCTTCAGGAACTAAAGGACGTGGGAAAGCAGCTTGGAGTATCGGAGGACGTTGTAAAACATAAATTTCTTAAAGCCCTCCCCGAAAATATAAGGATGGCCACAGCCTCTCAGATGAATTTATCTTTAGAGGCGTTGGGAGCGCTAGCGGACTCTCTCTCTACTTTAATCTCTTCAGGAACGGTTTCGACAGTCAATAAAAGTGCCCCTCAGCAACGTCGATCTCCTGAAAGGGTTTCATTAGGGTTAAAGCCCTTTAATCCAAATCAACGTCCTGTGGTGTGTCGGGCGCACATATTTTATGGAAATGCAGCACGATCGTGTTGACAATGGTGCCAATGGCCTTCTAAAACGGGACTACCGATTAATTCTTCGAGGCCTTCCAGTAGATCAACATCTCCAATTCAGGGAAACTAACGAGGCAGATCTCTGTCGCGACGGGAGGTTTGCCTTTGATAGAAGTCGCCATCAATATCCCACCTCACGTTAAAGAAATAATGTCCTTAATAGATACGGGTGCAATAGTCTCCATTATACCCTACAAGATGATGCCCAACGCTCACGTCACTCCTACAAACCTGCAGTTATCTGCAGCCAATGGAGCTCCAATTAGAGTTGTGGGAGAAACAAAGACAACTATCGTCATTAAGGGAATGCAAAGAAAGTATCCTTGGACTTTTATCGTAGCGGATGTATCTAGACCTATCATGGGTTTGGATTTCTTGAAGTTTTACAAATTCGTAATCAATTGTGGAGATGGAAAAATTGAGGACTCTGAGACAGGAGCGGTTACCATCGGAAGTGTTACTGCGAGGACGGACATATATTCTTTTCAAGTGACGAAGACTCATCAGTATGTAAGTGAATTACTTTCAAAATTTCCTGCTCTCCATTCCGAGACTCAGGTTAAGCATTCAAGCAATATTCCGAAAGATGTGCAGCATTCCATTGACACAGACAATAGTAGCCCCGTCGCCGAAAGGATGAGGAAGTTGTCTCCGGCAAAAATGAAAGTGTGTAAGGATGAATTAAGAAATCTTCAAGAGATGGGTATAATCGTTCCTTCAAAGTCCTGCTGGGCTTCCCCATTACATTTTGTCCCTAAAAAAATAACGAATGGAGGATGGTAGGAGATTATAGAAAACTCAATGCAGTTACAGTGCCGGATAAGTACCCTTTGCCCAGAATCCACGATTTGTCTTCCGTCCTACACGGCTCCAAAATTTATAGTAAAGTGGATTTGAGGAGAACATATTACAATATCCCAGTAAAAGAAGAGCATAGGCATAAGACTGCTATTATTACGCCATTCGGCTTATTCGAGTTCTGTTATATGCCTTTTGGGCTTCGAAATGCAGGGGCCACATTCCAACGTTTCATTAATATGATATTCAGTGGTCTTGATTTTGTATATATATATATGGATGATATTTTGATTTTCTCTAATTCTATTGAAAAGCATAAAGAGCACCTTCTTCGCATTTTTGGAATCCTTTCATCATATAACCTTCGTTTTTCTTTGGAAAAATGCGAGTTTTTCGTAAAAGTCATTGACTTTTTGGGTTTGAGAATCTCGGATGCGGGAATTGCACCTGTACCCTTAAAGGTTGATGCTATTGACGAAATAGGGAGGCCTAGGGGATCCAAGGATCTCCGGAGATTCTTGGGCATGGTTGGATATTACAGGCATTTGATTCCACATTTTGCTAAAATCGTTCTTCCAATGACGGAAATGATGAGACCTGGGACCTCAACGACTGATCTATATTGGTCAAAAGAAGCAGATGCATCATTCCATGAAATAAAGGCGGAGCTGAAGTCTGCTCAGGTGCTACCATTTTTGCATCCCCAAGAACAAGTTTTCCATTTGGTGACAGATGTCTCTCAACAAGCTGTAGGTGCCGCTTTACATCAGCTCGTAAACGGGGAGCCCATACCCGTTGGATTTTATTCGAAAAAACTTTCCGAAACTCAACAACGCTACTCAACTTACGACCGTGAACTATTAGGAGCTTATTTAAGTGTGCTACATTTCAAGCACATAATTGAATGTCAAATAGTCACCCTATTCACAGATCATCGACCTCTATCCCTAGCCTTCAAGAGCAAAAGGGAACCGAAATCGGACAGACAACAACGACATCTTAGTGTCATTACAGAGTACATCCAAGACGTTCAGTACGTCCGTGGAGAGGATAATGTTGTCGCTGATTGTTTTTCACGCCCCGTGTCCCACATTTCTAAATTGGCCGAGCCCGTTGATCTTATTTCTATCGCAAAAGCCCAAATGGAACAGTCCTTTGACGAGGAAAAGAGGAATTTGAATGATTCTAGTCATTTCTGTCATGTAGATCTTGGGAAGGGACTAAAAATTATATGCGAAACGTCAACACAAGCCCAGCGTCCATATGTTCCTCCAAATCTTAGATTAGGACTTTTTAATTCTTTTCATTCGATTTCTCATCCGGGAGTAAAGGCATCTATAAAAATTATGAAGTCAAGATATTTTTGGCCTGGAATGGATAAGGAAATCAAGGAATGGGTAACATTTTGTGAGGGATGTCAGCAATCAAAAATTCATCGACACACGAAGGCAGAAATTAAACCATTCTACGGAGGGGGGCGTTTCCAAATGGTGCATGTGGATAAAATGGGGCCATTGCCTCCTTGTGAGGCCCCGGGTCAGTCTACAAATGAACCTTTTAGATATTTGCTCACATGTATTGACAGGACCACTCGATGGATGGAAGCAGTTCCCATCTCAAATATAGAATCCAAGTCAATCGCCCACTCCTTTGTTAATGCCTGGATCAGAAATGATGGCGCCAAGGGATATGATCAACACATTATCTGAGGCACACTATGCAGTATCGTATGATTATTTGTCGGAACTCGCCCAACATCTGAAGGGAATTGATTTTGAAAGCCTGTCGGATGGTTGCCATAACTCCTCGAAAAAACCTTTCACTCCCAAAGCACTAAAAGAAGCAGATTTTGTTTGGGTCCGAGTGGATCGTATTAAAAAGCCTTTGGAAGCCCCATATGTGGGTCCAGCAAAAGTGATCCGTCGGAATGATCATTATTACAAAGTTCAATTTCCTAAAGGCAATACTGATACCGTTTCAATAGAACGGTTAAAGCCAGCTACCTTGCGTCGTGGTAAAGAAAAGGAAGCAATCAAATCAGGAAAGGACCGAAATTCGGAAGCGGAAAAGATAACAAGAAAGTCTGATAGAAGAGTCAAATTTAATTCCAAAGATGATTATTATTATTAGTAGTATTTCAATTATTTTATATTGTTTTTTTTTATCTTAATTTAGCTCCGCTTTCTTGGAGGGGGACCTCTGAGGTGACCCCTTTGTATATTTGTATGTTATATGGAGTTGATGATTAGGGAGATAGGGGACGCATGTCAAGAGGAAGTACTCTGCAGTTAATAAAGAGATACTAAGAACAAAGGACCTATACATTTACTCTCCCACAACATTAAATCCGAAACTAATGTACCGATTTCGAAAGTTGGAAAATTTCCTGTTTATTTAAAGTAATATCTACAACTTTGTTTTGAATAATATCTTTCTAAAGCATCAATATAACTTAATTGATTACTATAAGTTTAAGAAGAGCTGTCTTGGGCCTGGAGCAAGGCTGTCACAGCTACATTCATAGTATTATATCGACAGCAAATAAGCTGGATTTTATAGTTACCATATCATTTTTCAGGTCATCAAACGAAGGGGCTTATTTTTACACGTCGGATGCGTCGTTTTTCACATCACTGATGATGATTAATGTGAAGGGACGCCAGGTACTAAGACACTCTTCACTAAGTCCCTTTAATGTATTCTCAAGGAACACTATTCCATTCATTGGATGTACATGGCCATGTGATTACACACTTTCTTTGGAGTTGTCCAGTAATTAAATAAGAGCTCAATATTTTTTAACTTTGATACTTTCAGCTGATTTCGCAGTCGTTCTGGGCGCTACTACTTCAGTCTAGTCTACTTGTTTTTTAATAGCTTTACCTCGAGTCTTTCATTTTTGTGTGAAATTGGATACAACTTTACACATTGAGAAGGACGACTTCTTCCTAATTCAATATTCTTATCTTTCACTTGACATCTCGTTTGAAAGCAGTGGGTCTCAGCTCTCTTTTTTTTGGTGCATAGGTACAACATATATATTTCAATTAAAGGCTAGAAATTTAACAACACATCTATAAATTCTTTAAGATTTATAAATAATGTATCTGACAAAAGTGTTCTTGATCTAAATTTTTATAAAATGAATTGTATCTTGGTTACAATAAAATAGATTTTTTGTTTTTCGGAACCGTTACAAATTAAACAATTTCTTCTACTAGAAATGAAATGATACTTTGAATATAAGGACCGTGCTAAATAATACCATATTTTGCCTGTTTCGACACACCCAGAAAGAAAATGTTTTGAGGACTCCTTTTCATTCACACAAAATAAACATAATCTTTCTTCATATGTTTTTCCGTGTATGCTTCCAAACGGAAAAGTGTTTGTGATGAGTTTATATTTAAACCAGTATAGCGAGAAATCCATGAAATCATCCTCAAGGCTCCTTAGTAATACATTGGTCGTTGTCTGTAAACTCTCTCAATTTGACTAAGAAAAACAGTTTTCGTATTTACCTACATTAGAGAACGTCTCATCAGCTTATTCTCTATCCTTCTGTTAAAATTAAAGTAGCAATCTCGAAGCTCACATTCTCTTTTTTTAAAACTTACATTAGCTATAACTCTCTCTCTCTCTCAAGTCTCTCACTTAGGCTAAAATTTGAAACTCCGTTGAAAACTTCACCCATGAAGTCTATTTTAAATTTAATTGAAGTTTTCGCAAGACAAATTAGCCTTCCATTGCCCTGGACAGGTTCCTGCCATTCCATCATAGGTAAGGTCTTAAGTGCCATCTCCTCGTTGATGCAAGAATTACATTCCCAAAAGGGGCTAATCTCTTTTGACATTTTGATTAATTGGCTCGATCCTTTTCCCATCATTTCGTCAATAGTGAGATCCAATTTATTTTTTACATTTACCTCGAGTATTCTACACCAAATAGAATCTTTATCCAGCAATCTACTGAACCAATGGAATGCTTAAACCTTCCAAAAATCATTGAAAGGGATTTGAGCTTATCTCCTTCCACCACCCTTCAAAGAACGATACATTTACCTTATTAAATGATAAGAAAATAGCTAATATAGAAAAACGTCATGACAGCTAAAGCTGCTCTCCTCCAAAATATCCATCTAATTGTCAGGATTACCACTGAACATGTAAATTTTCGCTTTTTTTAATTATTATATTAATACTATGCAAGTAAAAAAGTTTTAATATTGGACCACAATTTGATCAATTTTCAAGGCCTGTAAAGATCAAATTGGACCAAATTGAACAGAAATTTGGCCAATAACTAATGCTGACAAGAGCATTACATCTCGAGACAGCTTCAATCGGCAAAATCTCTTTGCTTGAGAGCTTCTTTAAAATACACTGCAATGATATCTGTAATATAAAAGTAGATTTATACGAAATACCACTCCCAATACCACCCTTTTCCACGTGGGTAGGTACATTGCAATAAAAGGAAACGTAACTCGTTACCGGATTATAGATAAAGAGTGTGAATATGGTTACAAATTCTAGTATACAAAAATTTCGAGTAAAGTACTTAATGCTAACATCTCAGAAACGTAGTGAGATCGAAACAAATCTGATTTAAGAGCCTCAAACAGAAGAGGAATAAAGTATCAAATTTCAAAAGTAACTAAAGAAAAGCTGCAAAATTATCCCTTGAAAAATAAGTGTTCTTGAATATTCTTGATTATCCCCAGTCTGAAAAAATACATTCGATATTCCGATTAAGATTAATCATTTTTATTATTCATTTCTCGTCTTCGATGACATTTTTTCATTAAATTCCGTTGTAATATAAAGTGAAAATTTAAGGAAAATAAAAAGATACTGTACAAATTCTAAACTCTTCCATATTTGGCCATTTCAGCAGTACTTCCTTTATTCGATTTATTTTGTTTTAGTTATTACACCCATATAGATGGAAAATCAGAGGTGATCCCTTCCTATAGTTATCTTTGTTAACAGTAATAGGCATTTAGTATATTAATTTTTGAAAAAAACGTCTCCTTCCAACTTTACTAAGAACCCAAAAAAGTGCAATATCCTGGAGGGGAAAGTTCAACTAAACAAATTTTTTAACTATGAAATGTTATGTTCCCCTAAGAAACCCCAGGGTGTTAGTCGAAAAATACTAAAAATTGTATAAAATGACAGGAAAATAACACTAATGAATGATATTTTACATTTTAATCATATATTCGTGTTCAGGAGCCGAATTTGGAATATGAAATCAATTAATTATCACTATGTACTTAAGCAAATATTAGTACCGGTCATCTATTCGAAAAAAAAAAAATAACGGATTTGTTGTTCCAGTTTAATACTTAATAGGTATTGGCCTAAAAAAACATTACGAGGGCTATCATTAAATTATTTTACAAAAATTGAAAAAAAAAAACCTTAGTACTGATCTATATAGTTAGAAAACACTGTCCATTCAAGAATGAATATGATTAAAAAAATTAAAGGCACAAATACACTCGAATTTATGCGTGCACATATATATATATATATATATATATATAATGTTAACGTATTATTCTTTTTTAACACTGAATGAGCTTTTACATTTTGAAAAATGCTCACGGATATTAAGCAAGATCTTCTCTACACTGAACAATAATTTTTCCTTCACACCATACCGGTACATAGGCTGTATCATCTCTTTCTTCTTCAAAGCAGGCTTCTCCATCTACCTTAGTTTTGAAGTAAAATCGATATTGTCCAAGTTTTGGCAAATTGTTTTTAACTTGACGTAAAGTTATTTGAGAAATAGCTGTGCTGCATGGTATTTTGACACGATAAGGCATACCATCAGGTTCATTACTGAAAGTGTAGGTGACAGAATACATCACATACTTAGACATAAGCAAACGACGATTGACCTCTTGCAGCTGTTGATGGGTGGTAGAGTTGGTCCAATTCTGATCATTTAGCCTAATCCTCTGTCGTGCATAGGTTTTAGACGTTTTGGAAGGAAATTTAAGACCATTTCTGAATCTACTATGATCTAGAAAGAGGAGAAAACAATTATTAAAGAAACTGTCAAAATTTAAAGATAAACTAAAAAAACTACATCTTATTAAGACGTGTACATTCATGATAAGGAAATTAAAATCAATATGTAGATGGGCAAAAGGTTGAGGACGTAATAATTCATTTCAGGAAAAAGAAAATTACGAAAAGACACGTGTCTCATAAGGGACACCACATAGATTATAATTTGGTAATTGCAAACCTTCTTCAGTTAATTTCGGTGGAGAAGAGACATTGCTGACCCACTCTATCACTCTCTCATGGCCATTTGATGCAGCTACTGAAAGTTGTAATTGATGCTTTTCCAACTCACAGGAATAGGATGAATTGAAAAAAGATGGGTCTACTAGCCCTTAAAAATATAGAAAAAGAAGAAAGGGAAAACGTTGAAAAGGTATTACTTATGTAAAACATACCATTTGACGCGTTTTGATTTATAATATTTACATTCTTCATTGTACCAGGGAACGTCCTACATTGACTATTCCATTTCGTTCTGTTAGGAGATCTTGGAGGACCGATAAATTCACCTGGTGAACGTATGGGAATAGGAGTTTTATCTTTCCATATACGGCTTACATGTTCATCAAGAATAGACTGATCAGATTCAAACCCTTCCACCGAATCTAATTTATTACTCAGAATTTCAAAAGTTTTTTTTTCATACTGTTTCTGATCAAGATAATTTTGCAAACGTTCAGTAAGTATTCCTGCAAACTCTTCAGGGCTTAGTGGGTTCGGTGGAACTTGACCAGCTCTTACGGGTCTTGGAATTGTTTTATCTTCTTTTAAATCGTTATAATTAATATTATCTTTGATTTTTTGACGATCTAATTTGTGCTTTTGCTTTGATTTCTTTTTATCCAGGACGGAATTATCGGTAAAAGAGGAGTAGTTATCATCAGTAGTAGTGTATGCCCCGGAAGAACACGATTGAAGTTCAGAATCCTGTCTAGAAACTGGATTATATGCAGAACCAAATGCATCAAAGGGAAACGAGGCTTCGTGCTCTCTCCTTCGTCGTTGAGTAGAATATAGAGCATCTCTCGTAAGAGGTACTGAATGAATATCTTGTGGTCCTGAGAGGTTAAGAACAGTATACTCATGCAGAGTAGGAAGAAAAGAAGAATTCGAGCTAAGCAACTTGGAAGAGCATTTGTTGGACACACTCTTAGAATGGGAATCCGACTCCAGCGAGATACTTGGCACTATTTTAGAGTCCTCTTCGGAATTTTGAGCTGCTTGAAGATAGTTGAGGTAGATATCAGACTTGAGGAAGTTAGGATAGGCTGTTTGGAGCAGTAAATCTTTCACTTGCTTTTGAGCCTTGTCAAAAATGGTGGGCTCCAGGCAGGACTTGGAGCCCAGCTCACGCAGGATCTCCTCCTCCACTCCCTCCCCTAAATTAAGCAAGGAACAACTTATAAAGTTTTTCGTTATTACTCGGATGTACTTCTCCTTCACTCCCTCATCCTCCTCCTTCTTCAGACCCTCGCACGCGAACCAAAACTTGAGCAGAGGGCACAAGGACTCCTCCTCCAAGTAGCGCTGGAACAGGCGCACACCCTCCACGTCACGGAGCACACTCTCCAGGCTCAGGGACCAGGAGAGCACCTGCTGACACAAGGACCCACTCTCCATCCACCTCACTCCAGCCTCCATCCCTTCCACTCCTCTCCCATCCCTCTTCTTCATCCTTCTTTTTGACTTTTTTACTTTTTTACTTTTCTTTTCCTTCCCCTTCCCTATCTTCCCCTTCCCCTTCCCCTTCCCTTCCCCTTTTCAAAAGTAAAGATCTCGCATAAAGGAATACATGAATCAAGGTTCATAAAGCAAATAAAATGCAAACAAAAAGGTCCTCGTATAATTAATTACACTGGTCAACAGCCAAAAATCTTCTGGGGTATAAGTATAATAAAAGTTATTCAGTTTTGCTCACTGATTTCAAATCTGTAATTCTTTTTTTCAAGAGTCCGACAGTTTTCGAGAAATCGATCCCAACTTTTTTAGCTTTTTTGGCCCATTTTCCTACTTCAACTTCATTTTAAGCCTAGAAAAATACACATTTTGGGCGTTAAAAAATAATGATTGGCTAGTGTTTTTTATGGAGATTTCATTTTTAGTCTTTGTTTTGACCTAAAAGGACTCCTAGGGGCGTAGGGTGCCGGAGTAGGCCCAAAAGTCGATGAAATCCGTTGTACTTAAATAACTCCTTGAATATTGCATGAAATGGATTAATAAGGAATGCATTAAAGAGATTAGACCCACAGCTTTCAAACAAGATGTCAAGCGCCCGATAAGAGCCTTTAACTTTGAAGAAATCGTCCATCAAAGTGTGTAAATTTTCATCCAATTTTGTACAAAAATGCGCTAGAAATCTAAGACTCACGGTAGATCTAATAAAAAACAAGTGCTATAGACTGTAGTAGTAGCGCACATAAGAAGAAGACTCTGACATCAGCTGAAGATAACCAAATTCAAAAACATGGATCTCTTATTTAATTACAAGGCAACTCCGAGGAAAGAGTGGGATTGCAGGGTCATGGATATCCAATGAAAGGAATAGTCTTCCTTGATGAGTCATGTCTCAGTACCCTTCATCTTCATCATCATGGATATGAACGAAACTGCTTTGAGAAATGCTGGATCAATCGCCTTAATTTGAAGAAAACGGGATCGGAGTTTCGACGTGTTATAAAATTAGAGATTCATCTTCATGAGAAAGTATTTGTCATTTGGATCATCTTTGAGTACACTAAGAAAAATTCCTTTTTCATATTAACAATAAACATCGCTGTTAAGTCAAGTATGGGGGAAAAAATGAAGACTCCATTGAGGAGTCAATGTTTGTATGGAAGAAACTAATTTCCACATTCATCTCAAAATTTAAACCGATGTTATTGCTTATATCGCTACGACGGCTCTTGTATACACTGGACTCGTGCATTGTGGCCGTTTCTAGTCTACTAACACACATCCTCATTCGAATGGACAACATGTACCAATCACGTTACTGAAAGTCCCTTAGTTTACCGCTTATGTCTCTCAGTACTAAGACCCCTTCTTTATGTCTAAAGTGGAGAACAAGGAATAATCATGAAGTGTCTTTGATAACGTCAATCGTATTCTGAACAAACTCATTTATTTTTTATACCATTTCTAATTGAAATGACTTCATAGTTGTAAATCGAAAGGCTAGCCTTGAAATATTTAGAAGATTCTTAGAATTGGTTGTCTTCAAATCATTACAAAGTACCTTCATTTTAATTGTCAATTTATTGAGCCCCACACTTAGGTGAATACCTATCAATGTACCCGCTACCAAGTGGCTTTTTATGAAAATCGACTTCCTCAAATGATCTCACAATGCAAGACAGACTGTTAGTGATATGTTCATATTTTAAAAGAAATGACCAAATATAGGGTAAGGAATCACAGCACAAAGGTAAACAAAACGATGAAACAGTTTTTTTCGGAATTCTATAGCTAAATTCTTCCTGTGTAACATATAAATTGAAAATTGGGAACTCTGATTCCATGATTTATAGTTAAAATCAGATCTAAAAATATTTGGAGCATACTTTTAATCAAATTTTTAAGCTTAAACTATTTTAGTGACCCATACGCAGGTTTAAAAAAGGTTTTCAAGGAACTTTCTCAATACTCTTAGCGTATAAAGAAACATTGCCACAACCTTGAATCAAGTATCAGGAACTTTGAATTATCGCTTAAATGGGAAATGCCCATACGAGAGTGTTTTAATGACCTGACTACATATTCCAAGAACTTGAACTTTGCAGCCGAAACAGCTAATAAGGAACCTTTAATACACAAACTGGCTTTTCAAAGATATCGACGCTTTTTTGGAAAATACGTTCCGATTATCAAGCCCGATGTCCCATTCCGGTTAAAATTGTTCAACACACCATCCTCGAAATTTCGCAGTCTCTCCCTAACACCTACCTTAGAGCCCTTTATTAACTACCTAAAGAGAAGAAAACTAGAATTAGCAGTTAGCATGAGCATTAAAGCGATTAAGAATCCGCTCCTTTCATCTTCAGAAAGATGGTTCAAATATAGAGTTCTCACTGGGACACTTGAAGTCCGGGAAAAGTTCTTCTCTGGCTCACAGAGCCTATGTGGATTTTGTCAAGACAGCAGGGAAACAACGAACCACTTTCTATTTGATTGCATCAAGCTACATGAAGTGTATACTGCAACTGGGGAAATTCTTCGCCTCCAATACGACTTTTACGAGCCAACGCGGGATCATTTTATAGCATTTTACATCGGTAAAATGGAGGCTGTCATCAACGGAATCATCATCAAAATCCAGCAAATTTTATATGCTAAACTAAGTTCCAACGATTACGACATTTCTGGCGTTCCCAATATAGTAAACCTCCATCTTCGAGTTTTACAAAAAAGTTTTTATTCTCTTAAAAAATGATTTTTTTAAATAATTGAGTTTTTCATGAATAATTTAGTCTTTTATGCTCGATAGTTTTTTATATTTTTTAATTATTCCTGTTTTATGCCCTGTTGCTAAGTTCTTTCTGATATGTCTATATAAATCCTTATAGAAATCAATAAAGTATCGCCTGATGGCCAAAAAAAAAATTGTTAGTTAAAAATATAAAATTTCCTGACATTAATTTCAGTTCATTTTCTGCCTCTCATTTATAGTATACATAATATTATTATTTATTATTGATGTCTTCATTTGTAAATATGTATAATGGAGAATAGCAACTTGTAGCTCAGTAAAACGTCATGACAGCTCAAGCTGTTTCCATCTCAATATTCATAAAATTGTCAGGGTTGCCAGGTTGATTTTCTCTTTCTTTTTTTATTACAAGCCCGATTTGCATATAATTTACATTCCTACTTCTATTCCTCTAATGCCTGCTGAGGACAACAAAGAATTTAAAAAAGAAACTATGTCCAAAAAGAAGTTTCTTTACGCCGACATTGCTGAGGAGGCAAACGGAATTGTAATTATTAGAAAGAACAGTGACTATATTTCAATCGTTGAATGGAACAAATTTATTAAAATACTTGGCACAGACTACGTATGTCGTTTGTCTGCACCAATTGGCGACCTAATTCGAAATACAAAGGACGTCGCTATTCGAATAAAAGAGCGGTCATTTATGTAAATGATGTTGCTTCTGGGCAACATGTCCGAAGAAGCATAGTAGCATTTATATTGAGATTGAGGGAACTAAAAAAAGCGAAAAAATACCTCACAGGGTTCGTCAGTGGGGTGACGGGTAATATTGAAGACGAGGTTCTTGCTCCCATTATAGCACACCAATGTAATACTCTTCAAATTAAAGGTAAGGTGGAACTTGAAAAATCTGAAATCACTAATTCTGGTAAGATACTCTACATATGTGTAGACCCACTGGCATTTGAAGCCCTGCAATTGTTAGACTTCACTATCAGAATAGCCTCTGCAGGAAAAGTACGTTTTCAAGACCCTAAGAAGGTACCTATTATTAGGAATGTAAATTATATGCAAATCGGGCTTGTAATAAAAAAAGAAAGAGAAAATCAACCTGGCAACCCTGACAATTTAATGAATGTTGAGGGGGAAAGCAGCTTGAGCTGTCATGACGTTTTAATGAGCTACAAGCTGCTATTTTCCTTTATATATGTATACAAATGAAAACATCAAACCACAAACATTACAATACGTTACTCCAGATTCATTATTATATTCACAAATACCATTAACTCCATTCTCCTCAATGAATGATATCCATTTTTTAATTTTTCCTTTGTTCCTCTCCATGATATAATCTTTGCAGACTGTTCTTTTTTTGTAAAACATTATGTTAAGGTAAAGTTGATGTTACCTCCTTAAGAGAAAAAAAATGATAACAGCTTCGGAAAACAAAAAGACCTGTTTGAAGAGCCAACTCTACTTTTTTATTACATGCCCGATTTGCATATGATTTACATTCCTACCTATTATCCAACTAGAGGAAGAAGAAGTTGAGTGGGATATCATAAAACAAAATCAGGGAAATGATAATAAATCAAAAACAACTTGTCCCGCTAACATAAAAGATTATACTGACGCTATTAAAAAAGATAATACTAAAGTTAGTAAGCAAACTGAGACTGTTGGTGGAGGCAACAAATCAATAGATGTTGATAATGTCACTGATGCTAATTGTGGAGGGACTGAAGCTCTCATTGGAGATGAAAGTTCAAGAGAACAAGCAACAGCCCAGCCAAGTACGGAAGAACTCGATCAGGACCCAAAGAATCCACCAACAGTTCCCAAAAAAAGATAAGTTCTTTGATATGACAGGATTAAGCAACAAAAATCACCCAAAAAATAGTGATGATTAGCTGCTCGTATATTAAAACTCAACACTCTAAAGCAGCAAACTTGGAGCTCAAATTGAGAACATCACAAATATCTCTAATAACTGAGCCATATCTCAGTAATGGCACAATGAAAAGTCTCGCTTTTAAAGGATTTACAATCCACTTGGGTCAAATCCAAGGGCTTGTATAAGATCTGCTAACCATTTGCATTCATGGTCAGGTCATCTTTCTGACAAAGACATTTGCACGATTTGTATGAAAATAGGTAGTGTATGTGTCTGTTGCTTAACTTGACCGATTATTGCCTATTCAGAATGGAACATTGTTACGTCTCATTAAGTCTGTGAGCAAGAACAAAAGTCACTTCTCTTAGCTATGGACTCAAATGCCCAAAATCAACTTTGGGGTAGTAGAGACACTGACACAAGAGGAGAATCTCTGGAAAACATCATTGAAGAGAACAATCTGATTGTTATAAATTAAGGGAACGAGCCTACTTTCATCACCCAACGAGCCAGTTCAACCATCGACATTATAATTGTGAACCAGCCTACCTTTAATAAATTTGAGATAACAGAGTGGCATGTAGATCTTAGACCATCAATTCTGACCATCGATACATAGTTTTTGGATTCGGTAAATACATACCAATCACGGAGCAAGCAAGAAATTTTAGAAAAGCTAACTGGGACATCTTAAGGTCCCACACAGAGTCAGCATCATGTAACCGGTTGTAGGTTAAAACCCAAAATGTGATTGATGGGTGCACTGAATCGCTTAATAAGACAATCAATACGGCATTAGATATTGGGTGCCCAAAAAGAAAAACTATCAAAGCTAAATCAACACCCTGATGGACCAAACATCTTGCCAGACTAAGGTATAAACTTAGCAAGTTCGAACCAAAGCGTCATCGTAGTTCCCACAGAGATGAATACCTTATTGCAAAGAATGCTTATCGTTCAGCACTTAGAAAAGAGCAGAGAGAATCATGGAGGAGTTTTTACAGTAAAGTGAAAGGTCCAAAAGATATCGCTCAACTTATAAGATTCAAAAAAC
Organism: Lepeophtheirus nordmannii; assembly: GCA_963680855.1. Lineage (NCBI taxonomy): Eukaryota > Metazoa > Arthropoda > Copepoda > Siphonostomatoida > Caligidae > Lepeophtheirus > Lepeophtheirus nordmannii. Next base: position 7,063,327 of record OY804526.1, on the reverse strand, counting down.
AATGCACAACTCCATTGGTCTTCTTAAAACAGATCAGCACTACGCACAATCACCTGCCGAATCATTAAAAATACTCATGGAAACCCATTTTCCTCATTGTTGACTAAGTACCTCTTCTAGAACATCCATGCTAGTAAATAATTTTAAAATAGACTTACTGGATAGCAACAAGGTCAGGAAATCCTTCAAATCCTTTGGCTCATTCAAAAGCTCGGGACCTGAGGAATTGAAACCAGTTGTACTGCAAGAACTTGGTAACAACATCGTCGCCTATATCTCAGAACTTTATAAAGTCATCCTCATCACTGGTTATACACCAAGATGCTGGAGAGAAATGAAAGTAAGTTTTCTACCAAAACCAGGTAAAAAAGATTACATCCTGGCTAAATACTTCAGACCAATAACTCTTTGCAACTTTATGCTTAAAGGACTTGAGCGGATTTTACACTGGAAAATTGAAAAAGTCATTCCAACACTCCACACACAACATGTCTATACATAGGGCTTTCTGAGTGTATCGGATCCTGGTACAAAAATCTATTAAGTGTCCGTACGGTCACAGCTGAGCTTAGAGGCGAAAAAGTTTGTGTCAATCAAACCTGTGAGAACCCACAAGGGACGTTCTATCGCCGGTCGTTTGGAATATTATTATGGTTACCTTACTTAATAAATTTAAAAAAGGAGCAATCAAGGTCGTTGGCTACTAAGACGACATCCTCCTTTAATTAGTGGAAAACATCCCCACACTCATGTCAATACAATGCAAACTATAATTGAATGGGGAAAAGAAAATGGTCTTACCTTTAACCCATCAAAATCAAGCACTATAGTCTTTTCAAAAGCCTATAAACAAAGATCAAAATACTTTCCATATTTAGAAATGGATGGCAAAGTGATGGAATATGCTACACATATGAAGTACCTAGGTGTGACTTTCGATCAAGGACTCACCTCGACAGAGCATTTGAAAGAAAGAGCCTCCAAGTGTTCTCGGATATGGAATCATAGGGCAAAAATGGGGACTGACCTCAGACAAGGTTCTCTGGTTGTATGAAGCTATGATCAGACCTGTCGTCTCCTATGGTTGTTTAGTATGGGGACATGCAATCATTGCAAAGAAAAGTGCAGGGAAAATATTTAACACTATTCAAAGGAAGGCACTCTTGGGAATGACTCATATATTTCGATCGACACCAACAGCAGGAATGGAGGCAGTTCTGGGTCTTGCTCCTCTGGACATATACATCAAGGAACAGGCGGCGAAATCAAGATGGAGAACGAAGCATTTCGTACGTGATACCTGGGATGGAATTGGTAATCTTGTAAGACGTCGTGGGCATCGGTTCCATAGTGATAAAATACATATATAAGTCGGAATGGATCAATCGAGTGACTACATAAAAAGCTGTCGCATTTGGATAGATAATTGTCAGATTGAGAATCTTGACGCGGTCATCTATACAAACGGGTCTAAAGACGAAGACGGACACACTGGGGCAGGATGGGCCATCATTAAAGGTGATGCATCAATTTGTCAATTTTCGCCATAACACAAGTTGTAGAAGCTCTTCTCAAGTACGAAAAAACAATGTAATAATCAGATCAGACTCCCAATCAGCAATTGCTGCTATCTTTAATCCTCTTACTACTAGTAAAGAAGTTTTAAAATGTAAGGAAACCATCATCAAAGGAATGATTGAGAAAAATATACATCTAGAAGGGTCCTAAGGACATTTTGACATTACAGGAAATGAGTTTGCAAATCATCTTTCGAAGAGGGGTACTGAGAGCCAAAACCAGTTTGCTATTGGAACGCCTCCAAGCTACATAAAGAAGGTAATTCACGACTTCTTCTATCAATATCGGTGTGACCGATATAAGACGGATCAGAGTATGAAACATACGCATTCCACAATAGGCAGAAGCCCAAGAGTATCAAGCTCGGAAGAGAAAATTGAGACTCATTGTACGAGAATACACAGGACATGGCCCTTTTCTAGCCCACCTAAGCAAGTGGAAGGACATAAGCTCGACGTCCAATGTCTGTATGGAAGAATTGCAAATTGCAGACCATCTCATCAATAGATGCCCAGCCCTTTTCAACGAAAGACATCAAGTCATGCAAGGAGAAAATGAAAACATTCATGTTTTAAAATTGATGAATTGCAAAAACATGAAAAATATTGTTGAACAAAATTTAAATGTAAATTAGGTTTTAGAATCTGCTGTTGTAGCACAAATACCACGCTGTGTGGTCGTGGTCGTTGCCTTATATTTGTACAATTTTATATTATGTATGTATGGTAAACAGAAATAAATATTTTAACTAACTATTTACCAATCAAAGGTGTAAATCAAATATTTTCCATGAAAGTAAAATTTCTTTTTCATAAATAAATTCAGTGTGTTTATTAAATTGGAGTAATACAAATAAAAGATTTGATTTGGCATATAAGTTTATGTACTCGATAATTAATTAATTGGTAAATATTTAGTGTCTGCTCCGGGGATTTAATATCTGCTAGAAAATCAAACTACTAAAGAAAAGAAAATCTAGAATACTATTTTCAAAATAAAATACGGTGACAAATGAAAAAAAAAAAAAAAAAATACAAAGAAACTTTATTCATTACATGTTTAATAAATGGGCAGAAATCTCCAACATAATAAGTATAACTTATTCGAAAATGTGTATATTTTTTAGATTAAAATTTAGATGGAGAATGATGAAGATTGTTTAAAAATAAATGAAAATATTTGCGGGAAAAGTATGTCAAGAAACTCAGAAACGTAAAGAAATGCACAAATGGAAGTAAAATTCCACTTCCATATAGTAGTTGAAAACATTTCTAACTACTAGATTTCCTGTAGGATCAGGTCAAGTGCAAAAAGTAATAAAACTAATGCTATGTTTATCTATAATTTTATGTTTTTAATTTAAAAGACATTCCAATTTCAATAACACATAATCTTCCGACTTCGATTCACAAAATTTTGATGCCCTTTATCCTTCCACGAGCGGTATTCAAAATTTTGAACCAATTGATTTCGTTTCGGATAATACGGTTGTAAAGGATAGGAAAAATTTATTGTTCGAAACATCCGTTTGCTTAACAAATGTAATATATTAAATTATTGAACTAATTAATTGTTTCAGAACCGATGATGAAACTCCAGTACCATCATCTTCGAAAAATTTGTCGAAAACAAAAAATTGAAAAATTTAAGTAAAATAATTTTTTTAGTTTTTAAAAAAAGAAAAAAATGAAGGAGAAAACAAAAAAAATTGAAATAAAAAATTTATTAAAATACGAGAATACAAATTAATTAAATACCTATATTTTTTTTGTTTTTTTAAAAGAAGTTTTTAGTAGAAAATATTAGATATTAATAAAAAATACGGCCACGGAACAGAACCATGATTACTATTAAAATAGTTCATGAAATAATTTTGTATAGTAGTGAATGCAAAATTGTAGTTTCTATAAAGGAAAAGAAAGCTATTTACAATGGATTAATTAGGAATTTATTCAAGAGCTGAGATACACAGCTATCAAATTAGATGTCAAGCAATAAGAATCATTGAATAAGAAGAAATCGTCCATCTAAGTGTGTAAATTTTAACCTAATTTCGAGCAAAAATTCTCTAGGAATCAAAGACTTACGGTAGAGCTACTAAAAAACAACTGCAATAAAATGAAGTAGAAGAGCGTTGAAGGATTCCAGCTGATTTCGTTATTCGTCTTCTCGATAACTGTCGAACTTTGGGAAAAAAAAATTACAGATCAGAAATCAGTGTGCAAAATTGAATTTTCAAATTTGTTGATCTTTCTTATCAATGAAATCCTGTTCTTTTTCTATTGTGAATGCTTATGGTCCAAATTCCCGATCGTTGTCATTCTTTCAATCAGTTATTGATGCAGAGAGACTGAGCCATCTTCCTTTATTGTTTATTGGTGATCTTAATGTAGACTTACTTAAACTTCAGATCAATTATCCCAACTCAGCTGCCCTCAAAGATCTTATTCATAAACTATGTTTGGTGGACGTCACAAGATTTTTCTGTCCCGAAGATACTGTTTCTTGGAGCTGTGGAAAAAGATCTTCGAGAATCGATTTGGCACTAATTTCCCCATCACTACTGCGTCATATTAAGACAGCTTTCTATAGGCCTGATCCATCCTCCGATCACAAAATTATTGATATTACCATAAAATATATTCCACGCAAGAAAGCTTTTAAAATTCCTAACTGGATTCTCTACAAAGATCGATTCGCGAGATCACTTGGTTTAAATCTTGACAAAAGAGCCAACCTGATAACTCCAAAGGGAGCTTATCCATTGCTTATTAATATTATCAAAAAGACTGTTCGCAAGTTTGTCGCAAGCCACAAAAAGAACTCTTCGAAAATTCAAAAAGACATTGAGAGTGCCATGAACTCATCTTCTATTTTTATCAAACAAGTTACTGCTGATCTTGTAAACAATTACAGAATTACCGACATAGCGGAAGCTGAAATGGAAAGGAAGAAGATCAGAGATACAAATCCAAATTTTAGATTTAAGTACCTCCCCACAAAAAACTTGAGCTCCACGTCAACCATTAAACGTATTGTTGATGGTGGTAAGGTTTTAAAGACTCCAAGTGATATATTGTCATATTTTCATAAACGATTTTCAGAAGTTCTAGGTGGTAATAGACTGAATTTTCCAAAGAAGAAATGTAAACAAATGCCTGAAGTGTTTACAACTGAAAATATCATTAAATATATTAATTGCAATCTCAAGGACAATAAAGCCTCTGGTCCTGATGGTATCTGTGGACGTATCTTCAAACTTGTTCCAAATGAGGTTGCTCCCTATTTATTAAGTATTGGAAAGTACATGGAGAAGTATGGCAAAATGCCCAGTGCCCTCTCAAAAGGGCGCATTGTTCTAATCCCAAAAAAGGGGGACGGTAGTCATTTTAATCATTGGAGGCCCATAACTATTTTAAATTTCACATACAGAATTTTAGCAGGTGTTTTAACAAAACAAATTGAACCTATTTTAAATGATCAAATTCAAATTGAACAGAAGGGCTTTCTTAAGAAACGAAAGATTACGGATATATCCAGAAATATTCTTACTGCAGTTGAGTCTTTAAATAAAAGGGACCGATACGGAGCTTTAATAGCTATCGATTTTAGTAAAGCCTTTGACTCAATTCGGCATGATCATGTTTTAAAGTCTATTAAAAAGCTTCTTCCCCAAAAGTTTTTTAACCCCATCAGGTCATTATTATTTAATGGTTCTTCAGTTTTAACGTTAGATGGATTAAATAGTGCCCCCATTTTACTCAAAAGGAGTTGCAGACAGGGTTGCCCCATTGCTCCTCTTCTGTTTGTATCCACGCTACATGACCTCACAAGAACGTTAATGAGAAAGTATATAGGTTTTGGTGTATCTTTTAATAATGGGAGACATTTGATTGATTTATATGCCGATGATGTAACTCTGATGATCGAAGCCAATTCCGAAGCTCAACTCATCAAGAGAATTGAAATTATATTGTCCTTCTTTAAAAAATTCGAACTGAAGTCCGGTCTTGGAATGAATACTAAAAAAACAGGCATACTGCCATTAGCATCGTGGAATCCAGACCCCTCTGTTACGATCTCTAGTTGTAAAGTTGTACAGTCAGTGAACATTCTCGGTATTGAGTGGATGAAAAATGGTGTGTCGATGTCTAACTGGTTGGAAATGAATTTAAAAATTTATAGATCTTTGAAACACTGGCGCCATCTCTCATTAATGAAAAGGATCGATCTTTATAATACACGTGTGGTGCCTGTTGTTTTGTATAGGGCGACTTCGATTCCTTCACTTGCCGAGTATGCAATCAAAGAAGAAGAGTCTTGGTTGACCTCTCTTTTTCACAAATCTTATCTTCCCGCCCTCAAACGTCCCAAAAAATTTATAGGGGGAGGCTTGTGTCTCTTAAATGATATTCTTCCAACCTACTATCGTAAAATAGTTGAAAAAATGGGCGTGTATCATGAACAAGACTGGAGAAGGTACTTCACCTCCACGGAATTTTATAATTGGATTCACATGGGCACCATTTTAACAAATTCAGATTTGGAAATGTTTTCTCCCTTTTTAGCAGCGATTCAGAGGATATTATGGAGATCCCATCCTGTTTATTTATCGGATACAACAATCGATATTATATACCAAAACAAGGACAAAAAACCGTTTATCAAAAGATTTGGAGATCCTGTTGTTCTCGAGAGAACTGCTCTTAAACAAAATAAATTTACAGCACATGACTTAGATAGGTCAAATTTTAACAGTGGGAGGTTCCGCTTTCCACTTGAACGTTCATTTATTGATTTTAATCCTTCGAAGCCGTGGTTTTTAAAATTTGCACTTAAAAGACCTAGATATGATGGAGCGATTTCAATATCGGAAAGATTTCAAAGTTTGTTGGGCCTCTCTTTGTCCTGGAAGAGAAGAATTCTGAAATCTACGGGTAGTATTGCCGATGGTGCAAAATTTACTACACAATTACAAATTTCAGGACAAATCCTCAAATTTCATTTTCCATGCATGAACTGTGGGTTTTTATTAAACAATATCTTCCATGCATTCGTAGACTGTCCAATCCTAAAGGTGTTTAAGCTATTCGTAAAGCTTAACGTTTGTGAGAATGAAGACGATTCCTCAAATATTTTAAAAGCCTATGTTCTTTTTGGTGTCTTTAATCTTAAAAACAAATCTCCCCCCAGTCACAAAGCAATTGAATCTGCAATACAAAATGTCAAATCTTTAATTGCACAAAAATTTACTACTAACAAGTACATTTTAGAAAAAGACCTAAGACCTATCCTCATTGGTGCTGCCGCCCGCCACTCTGCTTTTGAGATCAAAATTCCTGATTTGGGAGCGTCAACATGGAAATGGGCTGGAGATCTCATTAAATTTTATCCAAACAGTTCAAAATTCTATTGGAACGACATCAGAAGGATTTTAAGAATGCATCGCCGTTTTGTATTGAATACAAATTAGGTTTATCAATTGTTGTTTTATAATATGGTTTTTTTATCTGGTCAGTAATTTTGAACTATAATGTTCATTGATGTTTTTATTACGTAACTGTCCAGATTTGATTTTATTTCTTATGTTATCTGTATGTTTTTAGTGTATTTTTCTTGTTACATTGTATTCTTTTTTGCAGTAACAGAATAAAATTATTTTAACCATAAAAAAAAAAAAAAAAAAAAATTACAGATCAGAAATCAGTGTGCAAAATTGAATTTTCAAATTTGTTGATCTTTGTTATCAATGAAATCCTTCAAACTGTAATTTTTGCATTCTTCCTTCAATAAATTATGAAGACCTTTGTATATTGCATTACTCTACAAGGTTTACTGTTTATGGGAGAGTGAAAAATTCTCCATCTATTACAAAATAATAATATATAAAAATGTTCATATTAATTAAATATATTTTAATTGAATTACCTTGCTGTTAGTAAACCAAAAGTATTTTCAATTATACACCTTCCTCTGGAAAGAAGATGATTAAATATTTGTTTCTTTTTGTCGAGATACCTCCCAGGATAAGGCCTCAATGGAAATACCTCATCTCATTCGAATATTAATGGGATGGCATTGCTATTAGTATTTGGTAGAAGCCTTGGAGGAGGAAGTTTAAAGACTCCATTGAGCAAGGTATTACCAAAAGCATCACTGTGGTGTCCAACATCCCAAACATCCACGATTGTAATCCTAAGTTGAAAATTAAATATATATTTATATTTATTTACACATAATTTGCATTGCAAACTCCCATGAGGACAAATGACTCTCTTTATAGTTATAATAAATGGAACCTGATTTGTTTGGAGCTTGAATACTAATGTGTTTTCCATCGATTATATCTATTTTAATAATTAAAATGTTAATGTTTTAATTGTTGTCTTAACTAATTTGTTTCTTACCAACACAATTGGGAAAATTCCTTTTTTCAAAAAACTCCAGACAAATCGTGTTCCATTCATTTTCTGTATCGGGAACATTAAAATATTTGCTCTAAAAATAAATTTCAATGGTAAAACTATAATAAAAACAAAATAAATGTTAAACATGTCTGAAGGACATTCCATGTTGCACAGCATGTGACATTCGATATTTGATTAATTGTACTTTAAGTAACAAGAAATCGAAAGACAAAGCAACTTATAATGTTTAAAAAAAAAGTAAATGTTTTTTTTTACGCGAAAATAAATTTTACTACCTATACATATCTGAACTACACCAGTAGCAAGATATCTTATTGTTAAAGCAAGATTTTTACATGCATTTGATGAAACTCTATTCTAGCTTCTGAAATGCCTACTTGTCATTTTTGGAGCAACATGTACATATTGCTCATCATTATAGGAGACTTATGTGATCATTATTATTTTATAAATAATAAATAGACAAGGAGTAGAGCGAGTGAAATTTCCCTTTTGACTCAAAAAACCCGAAATATATAATATATGGTAATTATTAGTATACGAAACCTTTTATTAGAGATAAGAATGTTATACACTTATGACTGGACTCTAACGCCATCGTCATATGCTTTATTAAGCTTAAGTATATGAACCGGTTAATCAATTTGAAAACTATGCTCTTAACCGTTTATATTTTGAAGCCGGTTAACCTAGGTACTCTAGTTAATTTTTATCATTTTACTACAAAGAAGTTAGTCCAAGTCGATAATTGGATTTTTATGTGGTGTGTGGAGATTTGATAAGATCGTGAAAATTCAAAATGTCTACGGAACTTCAAATACAGATTTACCTAGCAAGAAATTATTTTATTTCAAATCAAGGTTATCAAGTGATCTTACATTCAAAACTTGACTATTTTTTCCAGAGGCCGGTTTTCAAACGACAAATTGTTTGGGGGTCATTCTATGACACAGCGTACTTCATATCTTTTCAGATTGATTTCTCCATTAAGTTGTCTCGAGTAATGCTTTGTCAGAAACGTAGAAATACTAACAGTAAACATTATTTCAAGGAAATGTAAAGGCAAGTAAAATTTCAATAAAATTGAATGATTTTTTTGATTTTTTCTGAATTAAATATTTAACAAGAGTAACGGGTTTCAATGGCCATTTCAGAGCACAGGTCATCAAAGTTAACCTAAATGTTCAGTATCAAGTTTTTTTCAGCCTAGAGAATATATAGATTTTCAATTGAAATTCTAACTAACGATGTGGCATTACTTTTTATATTTTCATACTCGAGGATTGACAAGTACTAAGGAAGATAAGGAAAAATGCAGCTTATGATTTTAAATATCGATTCTTAAGGTGCATGCACCTGATGATAACTGGCTTTTTAAAAATTTACGGGAGTTGATCTTAACTTTCCTTTACAAAAACACTGTCGTGAAAATGCAACAAGCAAACTCTTGAATTCTTAGGAGTCGTCTAGGTTCCAGTAGACTGTCTAGGAATAGCTCTGTATCAGGTACTTTTTAAGCACTCATCCTCAAGCAATGAGTGTAAAGACACAAAGAGATTCTTCAGTTTATTTTTGTATCCAGTGCGACACTTTGGAACACAGAATGATGAGAAAAATAGACTGATATATAATTTTGAATTTACAAATTAATTGAAAAAGACTAGAAATGGAATCTACATAAAAAAAACTAGCCAATCATTATTTTTTAATGCTCAAAATGTGTATCATTCTAGGTTTAAATTTAAGTTGAAGTTGGAAAATGGGCTAAAAAAGTTTAAAAAAGTAGGAATCGATTTCTCGAAAACCGTTAAACTCTCGAAAAAAAAAAGAATTATAGATTTGAAATTAGTGTGCAAAACTGTATAACTTTTATTATATATATATATGTATACCCCTTAGGATTTTTGAAAGTTCAAATTTGTTGACCTGTTTTATTATCTTCTTATATATTATATGTAAAATAAATCATAATATTAGTTTGTTTGTTTATTACACATTTTTTGTTTGAAGTAAACTCCAAATTGGCTAATCTAAAGAGCTGAAACATTGCAAGGAGAACTATGATTATCCAAAGATAGTTATAGGCATATTCTGCATATTTAGCATTAATAAAAACAAAAAACCTGGCTTTTAACATTTTATCCAGCTACAATATCAATAGTTCTTATGCTATTGATAATACCAGTTCTTTAAGTATTCATTTTCATAACATTGATTTAAATAAATTTTATTAATAAATCATAACATCATCCAACCGGGAATTCTGCTAGTTACATAAATGATTAATATACAGCAATGAGACATATTATGTCAAGTCTAAATTAAAAATTTTAATATTTGAACATGACTAATCACTTAAGGGAAAATATTCAACTCGATTTTAGACAAAAACACTTAAAAGATACCAGTGTCCAACTCACGACTAACTGATTTCAAGTCCCACTCGTTTAGATTTGCTAAATCAGCCCAAAAAATATATATGTTAGCTTTTCATATGTTTCCATCTATGGTAAGCTGTTACTCCTGGGAACTTGCAAAACATTTGTGTTTTTTTTAATAATTCTTCCCTGTTTTGAAGATTTAAATGCTATTAGCTAACAAGCATCACTATAGTGATCTATGTTAGCAGGTATGTTGTGTATGAGTAACCATGTTTTTGTGTCATGATCTCAAGCGTGATTTTTACACTCACACTGACATGTTTAAATCTCTGGTGGTAATACAATAAAAATTGGCACGACAGAAAAAAATGAAAAAAGGAGAAAAATGTATTTATCTTTCTAGATATTTTAACTTCTTCAAGATAACGATGCTAGGATGTGTGTGCTACTTTACATTAGCTATGAAACTCTCAAATTCACAAATTTAATCATATTTTTTTTGGCCAAAATGTCTAACTAATTAATTGGTAAATAATCTCCATTTTCAAAAATATACTACTTTAGTTTGTTTTATAGAGTAGAACAACATTTAAAACCGATGGAAGGAGAAAAAAGGAGCAAGTATGAGATTAGATTTTTTTTATTGCATCGAATGTTACAGTGAAATAAAACCTCGATATTATTAATACTCAGTAATATTATATCTCTATTTCAAGTTCTAAAATTCGGCGATATTCATCAAATCCACCTTCCAAGCGAGAGACCTTTCCTTTAGAACAAACCCACAATTCTTGACAGACCATTCGTATTAGTCTTTCATCATGGCACACCAAGATCAAGCCTCCCTAAATTAAAATATCATAGTTCAGGTAATTATAAATGCGTAATCATACTCACATTATATTTCATTAGTCCATGACCGAGAGCATCTATTGTTTCTAAGTCTAAATGGTTCGTTGGTTCATCCAAAATCAAAAAATTTGGCTTTTCTCCACAAAGAACCGCAAAAGCAACCCGAGATTTTTGTCCTCCAGAGAGGCTGCTGGTCTAAATCAATGAAATTGGAAAAGTTAAAAAAATGCTTTACATAAACAACTAACTTTTTGTAGAGCTAAGTCCCCACTAATTCCAAAGTGTCCTAACACTTGTCGACATTCCTCCAATTTTTTTCCACGAAATTTTTTCTCCATGATTTCAAGGGGACATAACTAGAATTTAAAAGATATAAATGTACAATATAACTTGTTCAGAAAAAAAGTTTGTGATCTATAAAGGGTTTTGGATCAAATTCTTCTTCTTTTTCTGAACAAAAGATGAATTATAACATATTACTATTTTTAAAAATATACTTAATAATAAATAATATTTGTATGTGTGTCATTCTATGTCGAATCGACACATGGATGTCACCTGGCCATCACAGAATATAATGATTTTTAGTACACAGGCGCAAAATATTATAAAAAAACGTGTGACAAATTTTAGCGCATAAATATTATATAGATAGCAATGTAAATCATATGCAATTCGGGCTTGTAATAAAAAAAGAAAGAAAAAATCAACCTGGCAACCCTGATAATTTAATGATTGTCGAGGGGGGAAGCAGCTTGAGCTGTCATGACGTTTTACTGAGCTACAAGCTGCAATTCTTCATTAGATATACTAATGAATACATCAATAATAAACAACATAATGTATACCATACATGAGAGGCAGAAAATTAACTCAAATTAATGTCGGAAAATTATATATCTTTAGCTTACAAGTCGTATACTAACAATGATTACGAGAACTGGAGCCCTTTTCTAGCATTGTATTTGCTATTGTAGATGTTCTCCCCTCAGTAATAAAGGAAAAATGATAACAGCTTTGGAAAACAAAAAGTACTGTTAAAAGTACCAACACCACAAAATCTCGCACGCAGCATTTTGCATATTTTTTACATTCCTAATAACACTGGTCAACAGCCAAAAATTTTCTGGGGTATAAGTATAATAAAAGTTATTCAGTTTTGCTCACTGATTTCAAATCTGTAATTCTTTTTTTCGAGAGTCCAACAGTTTTCGAGAAATCGGTTCCAACTTTTTTAGCTTTTTTGGCCCATTTTCCTACTTCAACTTCAATTTAAGCCTAGAAGAATACACATTTTGGGCGTTAAAAAATGATTATTGGCTAGTGTTTTTATGGAGATTTCATTTCTAGTCTTTGTTTTGACCTAAAAGGACTCCTAGGGGCGTAGGGTGCCGGAGTAGGCCCAAAAGTCGATGAAATCCTTTGTACTTAAATAACTCCTTGAATATTGCATAAAATGGATTAATAAGGAATGCATTAAAGAGATTAGACCCACAGCTTTCAAACAAAATGTGAAGCGCCCGATAAGAGCCTTTAACTTTGAAGAAATCGTCCATCAAAGTGTGTAAATTTTCATCCAATTTTGAGCAAAAATGCGCTAGAAATCTAAGACTCACGGTAGATCTAATAAAAAAACAAGTGCTATAGACTGTAGTAGTAGAGTGCATAAGAAGATAACCAAATTCAAAAACATGGATCTCTTATTTAATTACAAGGCAACTCCGAGAAAAGAGTGGGATTGCAGGGTCATAGATATCCAATGAAAGGAATAGTGTTCCTTGATGATTCATGTCTCAGTACCCTTCATCTTCTTCATCATGGACATTAACGAAACTGCTTTGAGGAATGTTGGATCAGTCGCCTTAATTTGAAGAAGACGGGATCGGAGTTTCGACGTGTTATAAAATTAGAGATTCATCTTCATGAGAAAGTATTTGTCATTTGGATCATCTTTGAGTACACTAAGAACAATTCCCTTTTCAGATTAATAAACATCGCTATTAAGTCAAGAATGGGGAAAGAAATTAAGGCTCCATTGAGGAGTCAATGTTTGTATAGAAAAAACTAATTTCCACATTCATCTCAAAATTTAAACCGATATTATTGCTTATATCGCTACGACGGCTCTTGTATACACTGGACTTGCGCATCGTAGCCGTTTCTAGTCTACTAACACACATCCTCATTCAAATGGACAACTTTTTTACACTCATGTACCGATCACGTTACTGAAAGTCCCTTAGTATACCGTTTATGTCTCTCAGTACTGGGTCCCCTTCTTTATGTCTAAAGTGGAGAACAAGGAATAATCATGAAGCGTCTTTGTTAACGTCAATCGTATTCTGAACAAACTCATTTATTTTATATTGTGTCACAAATATTTTTAGATCTGATTTTAACTATAAATCATGGAATCAGAGTTCCCAATTTTCAATTTATATGTTACACAGGAAGAATTTAGCTATAGAATTCCGAAAAAAACTGTTTCATCGTTTTGTTTACCTTTGTGCTGTGATTCTTTACCCTATATTTGGTCATTTCTTTTAAAATATGAACATATCACTAACAGTCTGTCTTGCATTGTGAGATCATTTGAGGAAGTCGATTTTCACAAAAAGCCACTTGGTAGCGGGTACATTGATAGGTATTCACCTAAGTGTGGGGCACAACAAATTGACAATTAAAATGAAGGTACTTTGTAATGATTTGAAGACAACCAATTCTAAGAATCTTCTAAATATTTCAAGGCTAGCCTTTCGATTTACAACTATGAAGTCATTTCAATCTTGTGAACATCGGGACGAAATTCTATACCTTTTCAAGTTCAATATGGAATGAACAAGTTCAAGTTCAGTGTATATATTCCCATATTTAACTTGAAAAGGTATATTAGTAGTGTATACATTTAATATAATTGGAAAAGTCATACAAAACAGTATACCTACTTAATAATATAAAATAGGAAAGACATGGCCTTTTTGTTACCTCTAACCTTAAAAATGACATTAAAAAATACCTCCTGAATTTAAAGTATTATATAACTATCGCTTTTATTATAAAGTGTCATTATTGGTTTCAACTTATTCAAATTTATTCCTTTTTCTTTGGAAAAAAAAAGATAAAAACAAGCATTTCCAAGGGTTCAAAAAGTAATTTTCGGAGTAGGGAGAGAGGGGGGGGGGAGGATCGATTTGTAAAATTTTTTCACAAAAATGCTTTTAAGACATAAAAACATAAGAAAAGTTGGGCTAAAAGTGAATATCATAACTGTAATAAAATAGCACCCCTCCCTATTATTTTTTCTTGAAGTGTTTCATACCATAGTTTAAATTACATTAATTAACAAGCATTTGTTCTTGATCCCTTATGTACTCAATAATCTAAAATGTAGCTCTATAAGTTGTTTTTTAGTGACCACAGGATCATTTTTACTAAATTGTTAACATCAATACAAACTAAAATTTTAAGATAACGAAGCAAGTTGTTATAAAAAAGTGTTCAAGTTTATTGTAGATAAATGTCTTCAAATTTTATAAAAAGTAATGAACATTTTTGTACCTCTTTTTTACTTGATAAAATTCAGATTGAATGCTGAAAAATTAAGAAACAATGATTAATTTCTTATTTTAAGAAGATATTAACGATTTAATATAAACTAGAGAAATATAATCTATTAGAATAATGTTGAGGTTTTATCGATACAAAACTCCGACAATTAATGTCATTATATATATTAGTCAAATAATAAGGTTATAATAATTAAAATATAATTTATCAGTAAACTTGAACGTTTCAAAGCAAAAATATGTAGGCAAGAATGAACCTGAAGGTGCATATATTCAATTTACATCTTAAAAATTTTAAGAATAATATGGGAACATATTCTGAGGTACATGGAGAACGCATCCACCAAAATATTTTTTATGTTTAAGAACAAGTACCATAGAAACAACAATGTGAGATTATATTTGGGGATTGATTAAGGAAACTCACAATGAATACAAAAGAGAATCGACAATAAATCATTAAGTAATGAACAAATCTTAATATGTATCCAAATGTAAAGTAAATAAAATTCTATAAATATTTTAATTTTTTTTTTTTTGTAACAATAAAATATTACATAATTAAAAACATTAAATCTCAGAATTTGTTCAATAAATATAACAGAACCTCAACATAATTATATCACATTATATTTTTCCAAATTTATTAAATAGTTAGTATTTTTTAAATAAGTGGGTAATTGTTCTTTTTTATTCATTTCAGATATATAACCTTTCTTTCGTCTACGACAAGTTATTTATTTTTAGCATCAAAAATGAAAAAGATATTAATGATACTCTAAAAATAGATAAAAAAAAAGGCTTTAAGGCCAAACCTTCATTTGTTAAAGGTTTATGACCATTTTTATAATCTTCGGCTAAAATAACAAAAAAAAATTGAGTTTCAGGTCATGAGCAATAATCCTTCGGTAAAGTGTAATCATCGACTCATTTGTCAAAAAAAAAGTAAATATGGTCGCAATAAGGATGTAACTTTAAATGATTGAAGTAGTAGCGCGCAGAAGGATTTCAGCTGATTTCGCAATCCTTCTGCCGCACCACTACTTTAGTAACTCAACCATAAGTCCTTGATTTCTAGCAGACTTTTGATAGAAATTGGATAGAAATTTACACATTTAGATTAACAATTTTTTCGTAGTTAAGGATTCTTATCGGGCGCATGACATCTCGTTTGAAAGCTCAGCTCCTTAATGTATTTCTTATTAATTCATTTTATGTTATATTCAAGGAGTCATTTAAAAACTAACATTTTAGCAACTTTTGGGCCTACTGCCGCACGTTACAACCCTAGGAGTCCCTTTAGGTCAAAACAAAGACTGGAAATGGAATTGGCATTACAAACACTAGCGAATCATTATTGTTTAATGCACAAAATGAGTATCCTTCTAGGTTTAAGTTGTAGATGAAGTTATAAAATGGGCCAAATACCTCAAAAAGTAGGGATCGATTGCTCAAAAACCGTCAGACTCTTGATAAAAATAATTACAGATTTGAAATAAAGGTGTAAAATTCAATAAATTTTATTATAATTATACCCCTTATGATTTTTGAGATTTCAAATTTGTTGACCTGTGTAATTAAAAAATAATGAATTATTTGGAAAATAAAAATTGCCAACCACTAAATCCACTTAGGATTTACAGCTTTATTGATATACATACATAACAACTAAATATATATAATCAATTTTAACCTAGATAATGTGAAACTGATGTATATTTATATACTTAAGCAAAAAAAAAAAAAAAAAAAAACCCAACTGTCCTTCTTTTATGTTATATTGAATAGTATATCTCTGAACCAAAAAATAGAACGCAAACCAACCGAAAAGTAGTATATTTTAGATAATATATTTTTTCTGTATATAAAGTACTTATAAATAATTGTACACAAAGAGTGAAGGATAAAGCAAATAATTATACAAATGAACTTAAGAATATTTATTCTTCTTTGAGAAAACACATTTAACACTTCATTTTTCTCATTAATCTCTTAATGTTTACAATATTTTTAGTCATAGTTTGGAAAAATTTTTACTAATGCAGCTTAGCTTCCTTATTACAAGGGTTTGATTACAATATGTATGTAATAAGTGTAAAATTTGAATAAATCGTTTATTATTAAATATTAGAATTCATTGGTGTCTCATGTTTGGTACAATCTTTTTTTACTGTTCATTGGTTTTTTTCTCCTGAAAAGCACCATGAAAATGTTATATGCCAATCCTCTCTGATGCCAATTTTATAGACATGAGAATACAGCATGAAATCAAACTTAAGATTTTTAGAGAAACAAATGCCAAGTGTCCTGATATTGAGGACAAAATTATGCACAGTTTATTTTAAGTTTTTTACCAGGATCTTTTCATTTACACGACATTTTGTACTCAATTTGATAATTTTATAAACGTAAAATGTTGGATATGTTATTGATAATGTGAATTCATCACCTCCCCTCTAGCAATAGTTCAATGTTCATACTTTTAAATTCTATTGATGGAAATTAATTTCGATAATTTAACTACTACCTATATTTTATTGATTCATTGGGCTTTAAATAAATATCCTCATATTGAATATAAAGATACTAAGCTAAAAGACTCTGGATGAACCAAATAATATTTTAAGCCTATTAACTTCAAAAATATAAACCTGCACATCAATTTTTTTGTCAAGAATCGCAATTATGCGGAGGTTTGAATTTACTCAATTTTCTTGAACAAAAAAAAAAGCTTTAAACTTTTGGATATTGACATGCAACAATTTATTATTAAAGATTGATTTCTTTAATTTTTTGGGGGCAAAACGAAGTGCTTCATTTTTTCAACTCATTCTCTATTGATGTAACAAAAATCTTTTCAAAGAGAAAACACGATTTTTCATGTTTTTTTACTTTTGGTTCTCAGTTTAATTGTATGGAGTGCATACAACAGATATGAAAATTGGTAGAATGGTGAACCAAAATTAAAAACAAAACAAAAAAGTTAACGTCGGTACCCAACCAAATGTTTGAAGTTTTATAGATAATTCCTCTCAAGTATGAAGAATCAAACGTTGCCAGCAGACAAAGATAACTATACTGCCCTACCACGACAAAAAGATCAAACTGACATTTCTTTGAAAAATTAAGCAATATAACTTATAAATGAAACAGTGTTTTCGTTAGCCGAAATTTACCGGACTTTGGTTAGCAACATCTACTGATATCCGATATTTTGTAATCCCTCCGGTCACAAAATCCGGTGAAAATATCCTTTTAAGCACAATTTAAATTGTATTAAAAAGCAATTTCTACGAGTCATTTCAGCCTATTAACTTATTAGAGGCGATAGGTTAATATACAATTACCTTTGCTGCAGATTTCACTCCAGCAAAAATGCATAGAAAGTAGGCTAAAATGATCAATAAAAAACATTAAACTGTACATTGACATGTCTTGATACCGTTCTTATATAGCCTACGTACCATTTAATTATTATTTTAAGATTATTAAATTCAGATAATATGTGACCGGAATTTCAAACATATGTCTTGTAAATTAAAAACCTGCCAGTAACGTAGTCTTGTGCAAATGTTTTCTAGCAGAAACCCTGAGGTGAATCATTGTCTTATTCATATTCTACCACAAGTAATTATGAATAAGGTGAACGAACCTCAGTTCAGATGTACTGTCATTTGGCACAAATGATGATAACATGACTGATATACAAAATATAAATAAACACAATTATATTGTAACAATATGATTGTTTCATTGAGTTTTTAATCGTTTGAACGAATTTTGTATCTACTGGTTCTTAAATTTTTGTAATAAAATATATTTTAGAATTAGATATAAAACAGTAAAAGTTAACCAATTTCACCAGTTAACTGCACTATTTCATTTTTTTAGCGGCCGTTAAATCTGTTAAATAGATGATTAAATTTTCTTTTTTTGACAAACATACTCAGAAACAAGTATATCTAGACACTGACTTTTTTGTTCATGAAAAGGTGTATTGGCAACATAGAAAATGTATACTAGTAAAGTGACTACTCTCTTATTGGCTGGCCTAACTAAGCACTTAGGAAGAAAAATTGTTGACCCTGCTTGACCTGTAAGATCAAAATTAATAAACAATGAATAATGGAATTATTATTATTATCAATCTCTTATTTTCTATGCAAATATATGGAATCAGGTGTACCATATAGAACCATACTTAAATGTATATCAAGTGTATTTGAAACAGACCGATCTGTTAAAATGGATAGAGAAAGAGTGAACATTTCAGCACTGTTTTCCCCCTTGGAGTTTATGTTTTAACGAAGACTATTCAAGGGCTGTCGATCAATTTTTTTTATCCACATGAAGATTGTGATAGTGGTGTAGCTGCAATAGTTGATGTTCCTCATTTCTTCAAAAATATCTTTAGAAAACTTCAGAAACTGAATTGGCGTGAGAGAGGAACAAATCGGTGGAGCTTGATTGCAAAGCTACATCAACTTCAAATTGAACACAGTCTTCGAGTGATGATGCACATTAAATTCCATTAGAACCAAATGAAAGTTGAATTAGCATTACAAGCTATAGCAAGCAATAGTGTTGGTCGTGCCCTAAAATTGTGTTACAGTCAAGGAATTCCTAGGTTTCAAACAGGTGATATTCTTGCTACGGCTAATTTTATTCTCCTTCATGACAATTTTTTTAATATTCCCAACAACCGTTCAATGAAGTTTCCAGGATGCAAAGGCACTAATCAAGAAAACTTTTAATTTACGGAAAACATTTTTAATAAATTTGAATATATATACTCACAACTGGATTCACATAAGTTATGTCAGGATCATTTGGAAATTTGGTCCAATGTTGTGAGATTACACAATGGGTGAAGTTATAATCATACATGCAGACAATTTAGTAGTGTATTGTAATCTCAATTCATGGAAGCAAAAATATTGTTGGAAGTTATTCAACAAACTGTGTTACTTTCGATGAAATTGCGTTGTAAAATATATCGTTAAATGTGTCCACAACGAATTATTTGACACCAATAATTAAAGAAACAGATATAGAGGAAGAAAATTGAGATAAAAACAACAACATTAATCTAAATATCTTGAGAATATGTGACTTTTCTATTGAATTGAAAGCTCATACAGCATCTTTATGCTCTATTGCTGGATTTTTGATACGTTCAGTTTGCCAGTTAATTAAATCTGCAATTTTTAAGTTAGTCTTCATTCACTCCAATGACAATCCCAGCATGGAAGAATCATTGTTTCTTATCAGAATTATGACATTTTTTCTGAAAGAAGTGACTAAGGACTATGTTATCCATCAGGAAGTCTATGTCAATTATTGTACAATTCAGAGAAAATATTTAGATGCAATAAACCTCTTGCCTTCGACAAAAATGCTCTCGAAAAACTGATGAAAATTCTTTTTGGGGGATCAAATACACAATCCCTTACCTCGTCTAATATCTTGTCATATCTCTGAGACTGCAATGGGAGTCGACAATCATTATTTGAGTCATCTTGTCATAGAAAATATATAAATATACGCCATGATAACTTTCTTAAAGAGTTTGGAAATGATCCCAAATATTTTGGGAACAGTATTCATCACTTAGGAATGTTCAAAAATGTAATAAGCTACTCTGCAAACATAATGGATATAAATATTCAAGGATCCAAGAAGACAATCTTTGATACATGATAGAGTGTTGCATCATAATTTATTGAAATATTTTTCATGATAGGATACAGTAAAATTATCTATTCAAATTTGTGAATATTTTTTTCTAATAATTCATACTTAAATTTGTAAATATATATATTTTTTAAATAAGTACATACCTACGTATTACCTGGTGTTAGTTTGGAAACTCGTGTATTCAACAAAATACAATTTCTCAAGATGAGAAAATCTATATAATTGATAATTTAAATATTTTATTTTCTAGAAAATACACGGACCCTCCATTGACGAATCTCTTTTTTAATTACTAGCCTTTAAAAATAAAAGAATCCCCTCACTAATCAATTGAAAATACTTGCCATAATACAGTAATGAGATAGCACCAATAATTATTGTATTTTGGCATAGCTATATGGTTGGAAAGCACGTCCAACTTTGTTACGTCAAAATAAAAATCGGCAAGGGAAGCACTGTGATCAGTCTATATGTACATGATGTTCATCATTATGGGATACTTATGAGGTCATTATTATTTTATTTCCCATAAATAGATAAGGAGTAGAGAGAGAGTAATTTCCCTTTTGACTCTATACCCCTTGAACAAAGGGCATCTGTACTTTTTCAATTTGTATAATTTTTTTATATACTTATCGTGGTACAAAATATGTGTTTCAAAATATCTTCACTTTTTATGTGCATTCTCTTTTACATCTTTCCGTTACTTTATTTATATATTAATAAAAACATTATATGTATGTATATCGTCTAGTTTTTCGGGGCACATGGGAAAACGAGCGATAGGAATGTAAATTATATGCGAATCGGGCTTGTAATAAAAAAAGAAAGAGAAAATTAACCTGGCAACCCTGACAATTCAATGAATGTTGAGGGGGAAAGCAGCTTGAGCTGTCATGACGTTTTACTAAGCTACAAGCTGCTATTTTCCTTTATATATGTATACAAATGAAAACATCAAACCACAAACATTACAATACGTTACTCCAGATTCATTATTATATTCACAAATATCATTAACTCCATTCTCCTCAATGAATGATATCCATTTTTTAATTTTTCCTTTGTTCCTCTCCATGATATAATCTTTGCAGACTGTTCTTTTCTTGTAAAACATTATGTTGAGGTAAAGTTGATGTTACCTTCTTAAGGGGAAAAAAATGATAACAGCTTCGGAAAACAAAAAGACCTGTTTGAAGAGCCAACTCCACTTTTTTATTACATGCCCGATTTGCATATGATTTACATTCCTAACGAGCGAACTGATCAGTCTGAAATTCGTCAAGTAAATACTTAACAGCAATCTCAATAACATGGTAAATGAAAATTTGCCATTGACTATACATGTGTAATGCCAATAAAAAATTAGTGTGAAATGAATTTCGTAAAAAATGAGTAAACAACATAGCACTATTTTTCGTTAGCTGCTCTACAATTTCTAGTACAAAGTTTTTTCCATTAACCCACTGTTAAATACTCAAATTGAGGTTAAATATTATAAGAATATCCATCTAAATTATATTTAAGCTATAGTTGTTGACTTTCCCATTTATAATAGGAGGTGCTTCCTTCAGTATGAAGAGTAATAACAAAACTTTTTGACTTGTGTTTAGTGGGACTCTTGAAAATCTCCAAATCTACCGAATAAAGAATCCATCGTTTGATTTCTTGAATTCATTTCCTTGTTATTTTATTTTCAAATGAATATACCTAATAAACATCTTTCCTCCATTGGGATTGCGACTATTTATTCTAAAACTAGTATCAATGTTGGAGGTTTCTGAATATATTTGCCCATCACTTTTCTTGTAGTTTCTTATGATTATGGATAAAAACAGTGTCCTGTACTCCTAGCACCAAGTCAGTTATATAAAATATCTTCATCTACCTTATTTTCTCTTAATATAAGATAATCTTAACTTCTGATACTCATTCGTCAGCTTGTAGTGTTATCTTTATATCGAATGTTTAAAACGCGTAATAGTTGTAATTAAAATTTAATAATGTAAGATAAACAGTTTGACACGTTTTAATTAGACGAAGGATCCCCAATTTAGGAGAAGAGTAAATTTTAAAATCGGAATTCTTCATTTATCGTTAAAAATTATTTGATTTTTTAATAAACTTATCTAAAAATGCGGTTCAAAGATAATGGTTTTTGTTAATTTTGACACATTTTGTACTTAGCTGGTTGTTCTAAAACATTATTCCAAATTTTAATATGTAATTGTGGGAATAATTACACGTTAAGTTTTAATTTTCATGGATATATTATACAACGTAAGGATACTATGTTCCTGTAAATAGTTAAATGATTATTGGGTGTAACTAAATTAACCAAGACAAGTACGTAAGCAATACTACATTTTCAATTCTCTTTATAGGTATATCCCTGGATTTAAAGTAAAAACGTTTCGTTAATTAAAAAATGAGCAAGAAATTGCTGTTAATATGTATATTTTTCATTTTATTATGGTCAACATCTAGATACAGTGAGCTATACAAAATAAATACTAATAATAGTAATTATTTAAAAATAATTGTTATTCCATATACGAAGAAATATAAATTGAACAGTTTTTTGATATTTAATATTAATATAGTTGTCTTCCATATTTGCCATTAGTAGTAATAAAACTTAAATAAGTTTCATAAAAATTAATCCATCAAGAAATTAGTGAGTAATTACACTGGTCTACAGTCAAAAATTTTAAGGAGTATAAGTATAATAAAAGTTATTCAGTTTTGCACGCTGATTTCAAATCTGTAATTTTTTTTTGAGAGTCCAAAAGTTATTCAATAGCTAGGAATGTAAAAAATATGCAAAATGCCGCGTGAGAGATTTTGTGGTGTTGACACTTTTAACAGTACTTTTTGTTTTCCAAAGCTGTTATCATTTTTCCTTTATTACTGAGGGGAGAACATCAAGCTTTTTGGTTAATATGACAAATACGATGTTAGAAAAGGGCTCATGTTCTCGTAATAATTGTTAGTTAACGACTTATTAGCTAAAAATATATAATTTTCTGACATAAATTTGAGATAATTCTCTGCCTCTCATCTATGGTATACCATAATGTTATTATTTATCATTGATGTCTTCATTTGTATATATAAAAGAGAATAGCAGCTAGTAGTTCAGTAAAATGTCATGACGGCTCAAGCTGTTTCCCTCTCAACATTCATTAAATTGTCAAAGTTACCAGGTTGATTTTCTCTTTCTTTTTATTTTACACACTCCATTTGCATATTTTTTACATTCCTAATCATGGAGGGTGTTAACTGACATACTTTAAGTAATACTCGAACACTTTAATATGTTCACTTTTATACATCTTTTACTATAACTTACTCGGTCAAAAAAATTCAAACCACTGATTAATCGCTATTTACAAATATTTATTATAGGTTGGACCATTTCGTTATGTGCATAAATTGTAAATCTGACAAAACTTCCGAGAGCTTCTTTTCTTTATGATGCTTTGCAACGCAACATCTATTTTTACGTCGTTTTGAAATCCCATATTATGTCTAAAAAGAAGGCTTAAAGCAAATGATTATCACCATTTATATATAATAAAAATGAAATATTCACAACACCTATGTACTATTCGCTAACTTTGACCAAACAAAACTGATTTGGTCTTATGAACTAGCACAAGAAAGAAGACATGAATGGTAATGTCAGAACAAAAAAAAATACTGAATAACGGTGTACGTAAAATAATAGTAAAAACTTCAGATGTGAATTTAATAACACATAGACTTTATTTTCCTTCCTTGCTTGAAGTACTCAACTAGTTCTTCATACTATTGATTAACTTACAAAGAAAATGAAAAGATCTTCATATACAGGTTGCCAACTAAAATAAATACATATAATGGTTTTACGTGCATCTTTATACAGCTCTAGGCATTGTTCTATTCCTTTGCTTTTAAAGTACAAAAAATAAATAAACTAACTGAAAAGAGTTCGTTCAGATAATTTTCCATAAAAAAAAATATTCAATGAAAGAGTGGACACGTCTACGCTATATATATATATATATATATTACATATTCAAATGAAAATTGTTAAAATAGGCAGTAATACCTGAGATTGTGAGTAACATTGCAAGTATTTTGAAGTATGAATGTTCATTTACATTTATACAATAACGAGGAAGAAAACCATGAGAAGTTTCGTTTGGCAATAAGTCCACCTCTAATACAACAGAAGACTTGTAAAAAACCCAATTTTTTGTCATCCAATCATAATATATTTAAGACCCATTTTAATACAATTAATTATAAAATAATGTTATTTATTATTATATAGTATAGTGGCTACAACTATGTGTCTTTTCCTTGATGTAACTTTCATAAGCTTTTTATATAGGACACAATCATAATAGGGTATTATTTATATGAATTCAAATTTTAATTTTATCATCAGTTTATCACCATATCATGTCATTTAACAAAGATTTCGTTAAATCTAAAAATTATGAAATAACCTAAAAATAGATATTTTTTCAAATATTTAAGGTACGTGAGACAAAGTTTTCACGAAATTTAAAAAAAAAATGATGTTTTCACGCAACACATCTGAAGGTATGGGAAAAGGTGCGAAAAAATAACAATATATATAAATAATTTGGTTTTTTTAGACAGGTATAATACTTCAGTGATAGTTGTAGTCTTGACAAGTTCTAAATTTTAATACATATGTTTTCCATATTCAATACTAACACAGTACCAGAAAAAATTGTGAAAAATAGGTGATAATGTTAATAACTCATCTATTATAAAAATTTGGTTTTTTCCAATTGTTAAGTTTTATTTTATCCTCTGGACTCCTTCAAATTTCGATCTTTTTTTAAAAACTCAACCACAAAGTCTTGATCATATATTGTTCACTGGTATAATGATATAGAAAAATAGGATGTTGAATACGTTGTTGCTTGACATCGAACGGAAGTAAAGAAGCTATTTCTCTCAGTCCTAGTTTACAAAACAAGAATTATGCTCATAAACAAAATATCAATGGACTTACTATTAAAATTAACATCAACTAAGTGTTGTCATGATACCAATATTTTATATTTTTATTTTGATACTTTTCGACTAAAAATTTAAAACGAAAATGTCGTTTTCACATAAAACCACATAAACTTAATGCAATAAAAGAACCTTTTTTTTGTTACGTCATGAGGTGGTTCACAATTTTTTTAACTTAATAGCGCTACAAGTACCAGTTCTAATACCAATGTAGTACTCTACCGTTTTAAATACATCATATCCCAGTACTACTCCATTACCAGTAAACAGAACAACACTAAATCACATTAACGATTTGTAAGTGAGTACACTTTTTTAGGTTGACAATGGGATTTTGATTTTTTTTACTATTAGTCCACGAAAATGATCTTATCGAAATAATACTCAATTTACTTCTATTTTGTTTGTTTCAGTTATTAATATAAAATTAGTGATGAATATACTTACATTCATGTTAAGTTGATCGACATGATGTTGGCTAAAATATCCAAATTTTAAGTTTCTATGAACTATCCTCCTTCCATCAGTCACTGAAATTTCTTCCATGATAAGCTTTAATAATGTAGTTTTGCCAGAACCATTCTTCCCAACCTAAAAATTATTTTAAATTTTATCAACAGTATTAAAGGTGGGCTGGCTTTTACGAAGCACAACACTCAAGTTATAATTTAGACACCATTTTTGATAAACCTGTGCATTGTGTTCTTCAACATATCAATAAACAATTAGATACTTTTACAAAAAAAAAAGTTACTTGTTTATGGAAGGATTTTTTTTTAAAGGAAGGTTAACGCATCAAACTTTACATAACTTTCCCATCATCTCCATTTCTTTTCATGAACAAACAATTATTAAATTTCACACCACCAGTTTAAGGGTAAGTGCAATATCATTATTTCTAATCATTAAGCACATTAAGAATCGACTCATTTACATATTGTCAAAGCAAATAAAACATTACGTTTTATAGTAACATTTTAAAAAAGGAGTGATGCAGTAACTTATGAATCTGGAGATGAATTGATACCATCGATGGAAAATGTGAGTATTTTTTACCATAATCATTTGTAAATTGATCACATTGTTAACAATTTTCTTGAAAGTTATTTTTTTAATAATGTAATGTATATTATCAGGTTAATGATGATATGTTGGAAAGTTAGAAATTGTAATAACATGTTCTAGTGATTCTACGATGGAAACTAATTCCAACATATCCGAATTCTCCATCACCAATAAATAACCACAAAATTTGTATTAAGATATGAAGTAACGTCCAACAAAAAACACTGTGGAACTGAGTTTACCTTATGGTTGAGAGAGTAATAAAGCTACTAACAGTATTAAATACGCTATGTATTGAGAAAATAATTGAAATTATGTGGTCTGATGAATGGAAAAGAGTAAAGAAGGTACATCGTTTATCAAACCTATTACATGAAGCAATCAAGACAATAGGTGGCTCGAAATACTCAATATCTAGTTAAGCCTTCGATTTGTACAAAATGACCTAACTTTGCTCATTACTCCATGAAAAGAAAAAACTCATTACCAGAAAAAAGGCACATTTTTTAATGAGCCAATGACAAACTTTTAAAATTTATTTAAAAACATTTAGAATAAATGGTGAAATGATCGACTTTTTCTGTTGTTGTAATGATTATTATTTTCAAAACACTTCTTCATTTTTTTTCTAGCGAGAAATATTTATTTTTACATGTTACATGTTTTACGATTCTGTAGGATTTAAGATGTATGAAGCATGACTTTAATTCCAATGAAGAAATTTCAAATGCAATCAAAAAAATACCAAGTGTTGAACAGAATGTCAATGTCCAAGAAGAATGTAATGAAAGCCATTTCAGACAATACAGGGGGGAACTATAAAGAACAAGCAATTTTTATGTTTAAACAATGACACTCTTCAGGGAGAATCGGAGGGATACTTTCGTGAAGTATGTAGTAGTTTCACCAAATTCTCACCTAAATGATTTGATATTCACAAGCAATGTGCACTTATACTAGGATCATTAGTAGGAATGTAAATCATATGCAATTCGGGCGTGTGATAAAAAAGTGGAGTTGGCTCTTCAAACAGGTCTTTTTGTTTTCCAAAGCTGTTATCATTTTTCCAATATTACTGAGGGGAGAACATCTACCTGATAGTAAAGATGTCGCATGAAGGAATACACGCATTAAGGTTAATAAATCAAATAAAATGTAAACAAAAAGGGCTCAAGTCCTCGTATAATTATTATTAGTTAAAAATATATAATTTCCTGACATTAATTTCAGTTAATTTTCTGCCTCTCATCTATGTTATTATTTATTGTTGTATATATAATGGAGAATAGCAGCTTGTAGCTCAGTAAAACGTCATGACAGCTCAAGCTGCTCCCCCCCTCGACATTCATTAAATTGTCAGGGTTGCCAGGTTGATTTTCTCTTTCTTTTTTTATAACACGCCCGAATTGCATATGATTTACATTCCTAATCATTAGTTCCTTCTATGTGATATTCTTCTGCTAGTCGAGTTATCACTAGAGCAACAAATTAATTAAATAAGAAGTAGCTTAAATTATATCAGAAACTTACCTTTACTGCATATGTATTTTTAGTTACTTTAAATTAGAATATACAGACAAACCTATATTAAGCGACCAGGGAGTGAAAACAGGGAAAGTGGCCGCTTAGTGCAGGTAATCGTTTAAACCAGGTTTGCTTTTTTAAAGCTATGTTCTGGAAAATTGGGCATAAAAGAATGCATGAACTGCAAAATAAACTATTTCAAATAATATACATGTATTTAAAGCTTTTTTATAAAATATATACAAAATTAGAATAAATTTAACTACAATTATAATATGTAACAATATACATTTATATAACAAAATGAATAATAATTTTCAAAAACATTACTGAAATATCTGAAATTTACGTTTGTTCAAACAATCTCTGTTTTCCTAATTTAGCATACTCACATTTCTTCCATCAATTACAAGCTGTTTAAATTTTAATAATGCATCACTAGCTTTTCTTAGAAGTGCCATATTCATTCATAGATAGAGAGAGAGAGAAAAAAAAATATGGGGAAAAAACATCCATTTATGTGAGTCCAATATTTTATTTATTGCATATAGATACATGTATCTACAGGATCTGAATTATACACAATCAGACTTGTATAGAAGTATGAAAAGTAAGTACTCGTCAGACCATCTCCGAGTGACTAGGATTAGAACTTATTATTTGGATTAATTAATTCTTCTATTTCAAGCACACAGGTTTTTAAGTTTTCTGAAGAAATCAAAGACTCACTTAAGTAGCAACGCACTGAAGGATTAAGTAACTAGTTGAAATCCTTCTGCACGCTACTACTGTCTATTGCACTTGTTTTTTAGTAGCTCTACCGTGAGGTCTTAAATTTCTAGTGAATTTTTGCTCAAAATTGAATGAAAATTTAAACATTTAGATGTACAATTTCTTCCTAATTAAGGCGCTTGACATCTCGTTTGAAAGCTGTGGGTCTCAATCTCCTTAATAGATTCCTTATTAATCCATTTCATGTAACCGTCGGATTCTCAAAAAAAAAAAAAAAGAAGAAAATACAGATTTGAAATCAGCGAGCAAAACTAAATAACTTTTATTATACTTATACCCCTTAGGATTTTTGACTGTTGACCAGTGTTATAAGCCATTTTTTTATGATATTCTGTAGATATTTTAATTTATTAAGTAGTTTTTACACTGATTTCTATCCAAACGATCTCCTTTCCATTTATTTCCAACGGTGTTAATTGATTTAAGCCACAACTCAAATCCTGGTCAAATATTTTGTTTACAAATACATACTCGTATTTTATCTAGAGCATCCATACACAAATGAAGCTCTTAAGGAGAAATTAGAAAAACGTCTTGTATGTTCAATTTTCCGATTAACTTGATGATTCTTCAATAGCAGCCGCAGATAGTCTTGCTAATCTCTATCCTATGGCGTCAAGTCACAATAAATTACATGTATATTCCTTCTAGAGCAGTGGTTCCCAACCGATTTTAAGCCATGCCCCACCTAGGCGTTTCTAAAATCCTGATGCCCCCCCCTGTGATATTTAATTTTCGTAGCCCCATAGTCTTTGGTATAGTAAGCCGAAGGGTGCACGTCCTGGCCATG
This sequence comes from Lepeophtheirus nordmannii, assembly GCA_963680855.1. Lineage (NCBI taxonomy): Eukaryota > Metazoa > Arthropoda > Copepoda > Siphonostomatoida > Caligidae > Lepeophtheirus > Lepeophtheirus nordmannii. The sequence goes on along the minus strand of OY804526.1, from coordinate 7,033,614 downwards.
CCCCACCAAAATATTGCCATGCCCCACCGGTGGGGCCTACGCCCCACGTTGGGAACCACTGTTCTAGAGCAAGTAGTTGAAGAAGTGAGTTTTTCAGCAAATGATTTAATGAAATTAAAGGGACCTGATGGTTTTATGTTGAGGAAAGGGCAAACTAATTGTACTCCAGCTTTGACCCATTTGGATGACTCCTTAATCGAACATGGTAAAAAATCATTAACAATGGAAGAAAAGAAAACTTTCGGTTCGCTTGGATTCGTCGATTTGTGAGATAGACCAAAGATAAGAATTGTGTTCACATGGGAGTTTTACACTTAGAGGATTGAATCATCTTCCAAATGTCTTAAGCTAAAATATTTGAGATCTATGAAGGAGAAAATTTGTAATAATGAGAAATTGGATAAAAAATGCCAAATTATTTCGTTGAATCCATTTCTGGATGCTGGAGATGACTGTTGGTGGAAGATTGGTAATATCTATCTCATGAGACTAAATATTCTATAGTTATCCCTAGGGAGCCTCTGATAATTTCTTCATTACATTTGTGTCTACTACATGCTGGATCACAATCAATTTTGGTTCGTAAGACATAAGATTGTGAATAGAAGGCGTTTGGTTCAAAGTGTATTCAGACAACACATACCTTGCAAAGGTACATTGGTTAAGCCTGAAGCACGACTTATGGGTAACTTACCTTCCAATAGGGGATAAATTGGTCCTCCTTTATTAGTCACATCAGTGGTCTATGCAGGTCCAATTATGATGTACCCATCTAAAGAAAATAAAGTGGCAACTAAGGATTACATATGCCTCTTTGGGGATATGTCAACTCAAGACAACTTGGTGTGATGAATTGGGGGGGTTTTATATTTCTTGTTGACCATCTGATGTCCTCTGCTGGTTAGTTTTTCGTGTATTGATTATTCTGTTTTTTATTTCAGTTTTCCTTTTGATATATATTTTTGCCATTGTACCGCCATTTTGAATTTGCGCGCAAGTCCAAATATTGCATTATTTTATCAAGACAAAACAAAATTATAATCAAAATATGTATTTTGGGTAATTTAAGGGTGGGAAATCCAAAAAAGTTGTTCAATTATAAAGCTTTTAAAAAACACCTAAAGACCATTTGAATCACACTCGCGCTCAAAAAATGAACGGGCTAATTCACAATTGATCCAAAATTTGAAGATGTGGGACAATTTTCTTAAAGCTGAAATTTGGCATGCAGCAAATAGAGTTTTTTACCCATATGTATAATGTCAATAAGAACTGAGCTAGAATCAAAAAACACGAGAAGGATAAAAATAAATTTTTCTTTTTCTAACTATTTTCAGTTCATTAAATAAATCAAGGCTATTCTTTTAACATGAAATTTTTGAACTTTACGTCAAAATTTCAAAAATATATAAATTTTTCATTGAAGGACGTGCTATTACTGCTTTTACGGACGATAAACACATAATCGACGCCATTAAGGCTAAGAATCCGAGTTGGTCAAATAAAGTTCATCGATATTTTTCGGAAGTTTCTGAATATGGTGCAAAGTTGCAGCACATAAGTGGCAAGGACAACATTCCGGCAAACTTCCTTTCCAGACTTAACAATATTCTTGTTGACATGGTAGATTGGGAGGAGTTCTCGATGCTTAAGGAGCAGGAGAGCGTTTCACTGGATGAAAACCGCCAATATCAGGATGCAAATGGGTTCAAAATAGTGTGTGTTATCCGTAATACAGTCCCTCGACCAATTGTTCCGCCATCATTAGTGTCTGATGTTATTAGAGAAGTTGACAATGAGAGCCATAGAGGGGCACAAGCGACAAGAAGGAAAATTAACTCTAGTCACTATTGGGAGAGCTTGAAAGATGACGTGAGTACTTTCATTGGTATTACAATGCAAGTACCAAAACGAAAGACACGATCCAAGAGATCAAGAAACCTACAATTGTGGACGTATCCGAAAAGAAGTTTCATCATATTCATGTAGACTTAGTTGATGAATAGAATGAGGTACCTACTTACAATAAAAGATGGAAGAACTAGATGGTTAGAAGCAGTGCCTCTCACAAATACAACAGCTCATGTCATCACTGAAGAATTTCAAATGGTATGGATCTCAAGATTTGTTGCACCATCTATTATTACATCAGATTTGGGTAGGTAGTTTATCTCCGAAGTGTGGAGATATATGTGCACCAACTTGAAAATAAACTGCAAGTATACAACCCCTTACGTAGGCTGCTATGAATATTTCTGGCCTAGGCCACACTATGTGTTGCCAGGTGCAATCTGACATTTCCATCGGTAAGTTTTTGTAGCATAATCGTACTCAGAATGTTTTGACGTACGACCATCATTTGTGTTGTTTACAGTGACTTGAAAAAAATAAATTTGGCAAAAAAAATGGAATTAACTCGTGAACATTTTCGTGCAATCATTTTTCACAACTTTCGTCATGGATTATCACAAGAGTGCATTGATTAACTTAAATCTTTGTATGGCAATGAAGCACCATCCTATAGCACTGTGAAAAACTGGTTTAATGAATCCAATTCGACGCTCGCTCGAAGATGAATTCCGTAAAGGCTGTCCAAAAACGGCAGCCGTGCCAGAGAACATTGATGGCGTGCGTGAAGTGATAATGCAATATCGTCATGTGACATACTGTGAGATACGAGGCATCCTTGGCATTTCCTCCACCGGCATACATTCTATATTGCATGAACACCTCGCCGTAAAAAATGTTCGTTCTCGTTGGATCCCGCATAATTTGACAATCGCTCAAAAGAACGCTCGTGTCGACTGGTGAAAGGAAATGTTGAAAATGACGCTCACGATGCTTCAAAAGACGTTTATAAGATCGTCATAGGTGACGAATCATAGATCTATGCATATAAGCCCGAAATAAAACAGCAATCGTCCGTGTGTGTCTTCGAAGACGAACCTAATCCAACGAAAGTTGTTCGTGGAAGAAGCACTTCGAAGCAAATAGTCGCCTGTTTCTTCTGCAAAACTGGTCATGAGGCGACTGTTCCACTTGAGCATCGTAAGACGGTCAATTCTGAGTGGTACACCACAATTTTTATGCCTGAAGTCTTCAGAGATATTCGAAAAACGAACAAGAGAAAACGAATCATTGTTCACCATGACAATAATGCGAACTCTCACACATCGGCTCAAACCAGCACCTTTTTGACCGGTCAAAACGTCGAATTGATGGGTCATCAACCATACAGCCCTGACTTGGCACCCAATGACTTTTTTTTATTCCCGCACATCAAGAAAAAAATGCGTGGTCAACGATTTTCGTCACCAGAAGATGCTATTGAAGCGTTTAAAAACCATGTTTTGGAGGTGTCGCAATCAGAGTGGAAAAAGAAGCTTCCACAATTGGTTTGAGCGCATGCAAAAGTGTATAAATCATGCTAGAGAATACTTTGAAAAATAATAAAACCATTTTTGATGATATTTGCATTTTCATTATTAGGCCAGGAATAAATATAGCATCCTACGTATCATCCAAAAGCCCATGGATTGGTCGAAAGAGCTCACAGAACTTTAGAAGAAGCATTGAGGGCTCGACTCTCTGAAAATTGGACTAAAATACAACATAGGGTACTACTGGACCTAAGAACAACTCCTCGTAGTAGCTCTAGCATTTCTCAGAGTACAGTCGTAGATGTATCACATCTCCATCATTAATAAAAGGTTTTGTATATATGTGTAATATGAATTATAAGTGAGTGTGAATAAAAAAATATGAAGTGGAGAAAATTCCATTTTTCTTATTCCAGCTATTTTTAAGTAATTAATAAAAACAAGGTTATTCTTCAAACACGAAATTTTTGTATTTTCGTCAAAATTCCCAAAAATAAATTACATGACATTATAGCCCAGAGTCTTTAGTTTTAATTTCATAGTGTTCTCTAGGATTATGATGCTTCAAAAAATACGCTAATGCCTCTCAAATATGTTAAGGACTAATCTTTAACTGTATTAAGGAGTAAAATATTAGTTTGGTAGAATTAGGTTAACTCCGAATGAAACTCGATAACGAGCGCCAGATATCCCGAGGGAAACCTTGGAAGGAATCGGCTACCAGATAGTTTAATTGGAAAACCATTCAATAACTGTATTCGTCTCTTAATGTCAACATACTTTCTTTTTACCATCTCCTGTTCACCATCATCTATAAGCTCCTTAAGAAATTGTGTGACATTATTATCTCCATGGATTAATTTGAGAGGATAACTTCATTGAGGGTTCAATGAATAGAACTAACTTCTACACTTTTTATTACTACTTTATATATTAAAATTGAAATAATTTAATTGTATAACATATTAATATACAATCAATTCTATTGATAATATAATAATATTATCTAGAAAAAGAAATCAATTTTTTGAGGAATAAGAAAGTACGGAAGCTAGTTCTACTGAAATCATAAATACATGGAATATTACTACTGAATTTGCCTCAACCAATTTCTTTGAATAATTACTCACTAACTTCTTGATGGATTAATTTTTATAAAACTTATTTAAGTTTTATTACTACTAATGGCAAATATGGAAGACAGCTATATTAATATAAATTTCAAAAAACTGTTCAATTTATATTTCTTCGTATATAGAATAACAATTATTTTTAAATAATTACTATTATTAGTATTTATTTTGTATAGCTCACTGTATCTAGAAGTTGACCAAAATAAAATGAAAAATGTATATACTAACAGTAATTTCCTGTTTATTTTTTTCATTAATGAAAGGTTTTTTACTTTTAATGCAAGGATATACCCATTAAGAGAATTGAAAATGTAGTATTGCTTAAGTATTTGTCCTGGTTAATTTAGTTATACCCAATAATCATTTAACAGTTTACAGGAACATAGTATCCTTATGTTGTATAATACATCCATGAAAATTAAAACATAGCGTGTTATTATTCCCATAATTGTATATTAATATTTAGGCTACTGTTATAGAACACTAAACTAAATACTACAAATTAACAAAATTTAATTAAAAATCTTTTCATCCTCATTTTTAGATAAGTTATTATAAAATAAAATGATTCATAACGATAAATGAAGAATTCCAATCTCCAATCTTAAAATTTATTCTTCTGCTAAATTCAGAGCCGTTTGGGAATCCTTCGTCTAATTAAAATGAGTCAAACTGTTTATCTTACATCATTAAATTTTAATTACAACTATTACAAATTTTAAACATTCAATACAAGGATAATACTACTAGCTGATAAATGAGTATCAGAAGTTAAGATTATATTTAATATATTAGGGTTGGGGAAAAAATAATTTCGTATTTTCCGCTTTATTTCAATGTCTTATAAAAATGGATACAAACATCGGATTGAGGCCAAATAAGCTGCTGTAGCATAACGATTCTTAGTAGCATGCATCACGCTTGTTGATGCCGAGTTCCCTCTTTCTTTCCTTTGTATTATTGCATTGTTTTCTTATTACGCGCCAGTTAAAGAAAGAACATTGAACTATCAACACGTGGTGCTTCATTGGTGACCACGTTTTCCCTTTAGCAAAACTAAAGGCGTTTTTCTCATCATGCCCAAAACTAAGCAAGAAATTTCAACTACCACAATCACCACCCCTGAGTCGGGTTCCGTCAGACTTCCAACCTTTTGGGCTGAACGCCCTAAGTTCTGGTTCATACAGGCTGAGGCTCAATTCAACATAAGAGGAATTACTCAGGATGACACAAAATTTTATCATGTCATCGCATCCTTGGATCAGAACGTCACCACTCGACTAGAAGTATTTTTGGTGGACGCGCCGTCAACGAACAGATACGAGGCGATTAAAAAGCTATTGTTGGAGACCTTCGGCAAGTCAGAGTACGAGAGGGCAGGGGAAATACTCAATGCTCCCCAACTTGGCGACAGCAAGCCCTCAGAATTGATGGACCGGATGTTCGCCCTCCTAGGGGATCATAAGCCCTGTTTCCTGTTTAGGAGAATTTTTCTCTCTCGCCTCCCAGATAATGTTCGCTCTATCATCATACATAGCAAAATAGAAGATTACCGGGAGTTGGCCTTAGCAGCAGACAACCTGATGGAGACTTGTCAGGGAAGCTCCTTTTCTCATAACGAATACCAGGCTTCGGCAATTAATGACAGGTCTCATTCAAGTCATTTAGTGGATCAAGTTCGGCCGAAAAAGAATATTTCAAGTCAGCCGACCTCCCAACAACATTCTGGGTTTTGCCGTTTCCATTGGAAGTTTGGTATGTCAGCCCGAAGATGTCAAAAACCGTGTACTCATCCCAAGGCAAAATCTTTCCCCGAATCTTCTCTTCCTTCTCCGGGAAACGATCTTGCCGGCCGTTGACTGAGGTTTCAACGGCTGGTTCTCTAATTAATAATGCCTCATTTACAATCAAAGATAAATATAATAACCGTTTCTTGGTCGACTCGGGGGCAAGTGTAACGGTGATTCCAGCTTCACCCACCGAAAGACAATTGAACCAACGTGGTCCTCCTTTGGTTGCAGCCAATAGCTCGTCCATCCAGACTTATGGCAAGAAAAAGATCTGCCTTAACATCGCTGGTCAAGAGTTCAACTGGGACTGCATTTTGGCAGATGTTCATATGCCCTTGCTAGGGGCGGATTTTCTACAACACTCCGGTTTCCTTGTAGATGTGAGAGGTCGACAACTCGTCCATCCAGAATCCTTGAAGACTGTCCGATTATCCCTTTCTTCAAATAGTGCACTTCACCTACGAACTCTGTCCTTGGACCCCTTCCACCGGATCCTCGCCAGTTTTCCAGAGATTTCAACACCCACTTTCTCTACTGCCCCTCAGCATGGTGTTTTGCACTATATTTCAACTACTGGCCCACCAGTACGTGCTCGGGCTCGAAGACTCTCACCGCAAAACCTTCTATTGGCCAAGGCAGAGTTTGAGAAGTTAGTGAGTTTGGGTATCTGCCGAAGATCAGACAGTCAATTTAGTTCGGCTACAGTTTTGGTGGACAAGGCTAATGGGTCCAAACGAGTTTGTGGAGATTATACACTACTGAACAAGATGACTGTCCCGGACCGCTATCCAGTTCCACATATACAGGATTTTGCTGCTATGCTTCATGGTAAAAAAATTTTCTCCAAGGTGGACCTTGTCCGGGGATACCACCAGATTCTTGTAGCCCCAGAAGACGTCAAAAGACTGCCGTGATAACTCCTTTTGGCCTTTTTGAATATATACGTATGCCTTTTGGGTTGAAAAATGCGGCTCAAACATTTCAAAGGCTAATGAATTCGGTTTGTTCGGGACTGGACTTTGTGTTTGTGTACTTGGATGATATTCTGGTGGCAAGCCAGAACAAAGAGCAACATGAAGACCATCTCCGTTTACTGTTCCAGCGCCTTCGTGAGCACGGTCTCACTCTTAATGTTTCGAAGTGTAAGTTCGGAGTTACAGACATTGATTTTCTCGGCCATGCTATCTCCAAAGAAGGAGCAAAGCCTCTTCCTGGGAAAGTGGAAGCCATCCAAAACTTTCCTTTACCAACGAATGTCAAAGAGCTTCAAGAGTTTATTGGAATGGCGAATTTTTATCATCGTTTCATACCAAAGGCTGCTCAAATACTACGCCCTCTCTATGCGGCTACATCCATCAAATCACCGACAAAGTGTCTGGATTGGTCCCCAGAAATGGTCAAAGCATTTGAAAATACAAAAACTGCTCTTGCCACGGCAACACTCCTTCACCACCCAGTGCATAATGCTCAAATTTCTGTGACAACGGACGCCTCCGACACTGCACTGGGAGCAGTAATTCAGCAGCGGGTGGACGGTAAATGGCAACCACTCGCATTCTACAGTAGACAGTTAAGGGCCCCGGAGGTTAAATATAGCACCTTCGATAGAGAGCTCCTCGCAATTTACCTTTCAATTCGCCATTTCCGTCATTACTTGGAAGGCCGAACATTCACAGTTTACACCCACCACAAGCCTTTGACATATGCTCTGGGAAGGACGATAGACCCGTGGTCTAATAGGCAACAACGGCACCTCAGCTTCATTGCAGAATTCACCACTGATATTCAGCACGTTCCGGGTAAAGACAATCCGGTGGCAGATGCGTTGTCGCGAATACCAGCATCAATTAATGAATCTAATCCGCATGAAGTATGGGAACCAGACAGAGGCAGAGAGTCAAAGCCCACGGAAATCTTTGCTCTCTCTCAGGAGGTAGATTTTGAAGAAATGGCCCGCATCCAGAAGCAGGATAAAGAAGTCCAAACGTTCTGTGCCAACTGCACAGGACTACGTTTCGAGGAAATACCTATCGGCAACTCTGGACTTACCCTACTTTGTGATGTATCTACCGGTAAGCAACGACCGGTAGTTCCACAGTCGATGCAGAGGAGAGTTTTCGAAGCCGTTCACAATCTCTCTCATCCAGGAGTAGAAGCTTCAAAGAAGCTTGTGTCCCTCAAGTTTGTTTGGCACAACCTTAAGTAGCAGGTTCGATCTTGGGCACAACATTGCCTACAGTGTCAACGCGCCAAAATTCAGCGCCATACTCGTCCGCCACCAGTAAATATTCCAGTTCCTCTCCGTCGTTTTGACCATGTTCATGTCGATCTTGTCGGCCCTTTGCTACCCTCCCAAGGCTACACCCACTTGCTTACAATCGTAGACCAGTTCACCAGATGGCCAGAAGCCATCCCTTTGACCAATACAAACACTGCTACATGCGCTAGAGCCTTTGTCAGCCGCTGGTTATCTATCTTTGGTCTACCATCTGACATTACATCGGACCGTGGAGTGCAATTCACTTCGCAGCTGTGGGAGGAGATCCACCAACTTTATGGAACCAAACTACACCGAACTTCTGCTTACCATCCTCAAGGAAATGGTCTTGTTGAAAGGTCATCTCAAGTCGTCACTTAAGGCACGCCTTACGGGTCCTAATTGGATGGATGAACTGCCTTGGATTCTACTTGGTCTGCGTACGGCTCCAAAGGAAGACTTAAACGCGTCATCAGCAGATTTCGTTTTCGGTTTCCCTCTCGCAGTACCAGCGGATTTTGTGCCAGCAACTCCAGACAAACAGGATCCTAAGCGGCATCTACGAATACTCCGTTCCACTGTTCAAGATTTTCAACCAGTTGCCACGTCTCGCCATGGAACAGTATCAACTTACGTGCCCCACTCCCTTAAGGTAGCAAAATTTGTTTTCATACGAAGGGGTGGGCGTGCAGGACCATTACAGGCACCTTACGAGGGCCCCTTCAAAGTGGTGAGCAGAAACGACAAGAATTTCATTGTGGACATCGGCGGCAAGAAGGATCATATTGCAATCGATAGGCTCAAACCTGCTCACGTCAACCCAACTTCTCCAGTTCCACTCGCTCAACCCCCGCGCCGAGGACGGCCTCCTCGCCAGCTAGAAGGAACAATCCGTGATGCTGGGGGGAGCCATGTAGCATAACCAGTGATGGATAAAAAGGGTCCAGCTGACATGCAAAAAATACGCGGTTGTTGGCAATATTTGTCTTTTCAAACTTCTTTTTCTTTCTTTCTAAAACATCAAAATAATAACATGCATTCCGCCCCTTCAAATGTGATCGGCTTAAATTCTGCCTTACTTCAAGGGTACCATGTTTATTTATGACATCATCTCGGGCGTGCGTGTCAGCTGGACCCTTTTTATCCATCACTGAGCATAACGATTCTTAGTAGCATGCATCACGCTTGTTGATGCCGAGTTCCCTCTTTCTTTCCTTTGTATTATTGCATTGTTTTCTTATTACGCGCCAGTTAAAGAAAGAACATTGAACTATCAACACGTGGTGCATCACTGCATTCTTTGTGATTACTTGCTGCCAACGAGAACCTAACTTCATAATACCCTTTTCGTAAAAGGTCTTGTCCTTATTTGCAAAAACTGAGACAACCCATTTTCGCATGATTCTATTGAGGCCAAATTTGTATCCCCGAGCGCGTTGGTCATCGACAAGAAAAGGTAATAGTCACTCAGTGCAAGGTCCGGACTAAAAGGTGGATGCATGATATCTTTCCATCAGAACTATTGGAGCTTCTGGCACATAATCAAAGAAACGTGCTGTCTGGCGTTGTCTTGATGAAGGACGATTCCTTTCGTGATGGCCGCTTCTTTTCGATTTTCAAATTCAAACGGTCGAATTGTTGGCAGTAGAGGGATGAATTAAATGTTTGGCCATAGGGGAGCAACTCATAACGAATAATTCCTTGTCAATCCCACCAAACACAAAGCAAAACCTTCCTTGTTGTTAATCCTGGTCGTTAGTGATTTATTTTTCATCTCCCGTTACAATCCTCTTCAAAAATGGATCAATTTTATTACGATTCTGTAGCGATTTGGATATGGAAGTTCTATCCATTAGATTTTTATGAGTAAGTTTGTGAGGCACCCAAACATCGAGGGCTTTTTTTTGTAACCAGCCGTCTTCAGATGCTTTAAAACTGTTTTATGGTCGATGTTTAAGCTCTCTGCGATAGTTCGACAGCTAACATGACTGTTTACGTTGATGTTTTTAATAACTTCATCGAAATTTTCAACAAGCCTGCCAGTACGTAGCGTACCTTTTACTTCCGCTACACCCGAACGAAATCGATGAAAACACTATTGAGCAACAAGAACCGATAAGATATTGGCCCCGTAAACATCAAATTTTTTGGGTTGCTTGTGATGTATTTTTCACTTTCAGAAAGTAAAAATGCAGAACATGACGGATTTCTTCCCTTGAGACCTCTATGCTAAACGCACAATTACTCAAGACTCAACTGGCTCAGCATGAATTTGTTTTATTAAATCTTGTAGAGTACTTCTTCACCTTTTTAAAATCTTATCGCATGATCCGGTGTGATTAGTAACAAACAAGATATGTTTCGTTTAGCGCAAAATTTTAGTTTAGAAGCGCAAAATACGAAATTACTTTTTCCCCAACCTAATATTTAGAAATCTCTAACATTGATACAAATTTTATGATAAATAGTCATACACCCAGTGGAGGAAAGATGATAATTAGATATATTCATTTTAAATAAAATAACAAGGAAACGAAATCAAGCAATCAAACAATGGATTCTTTATTCAGTGAATTAGTAGATTTTCAAGAGTCTCACTAAACACAAGTCAAAAAGTTTTGTTATTACTCTTCATACTGAAGGAAGCACCTCCTATTATAAATGGGAAAGTCAACAACTATAGCTTAAATATAATTTAGATGGATATTCTTATAATATTTAACCTCAATTTGAGTATTTAACAGTGGGTTAATGGAAAAAACTTTGTACTAGAAATTGTAGAGCAGCTAACGAAAAATAGTGCTATGTTGTTTACTCATTTTTTACGAAATTCATTTCACACTAATTTTTTATTGGCATTACACATGTATAGTCAATGGCAAATTTTCATTTACCATGTTATTAAGATTGCTGTTAAGTATTTACTTGACGAATTTCAGACTGATCAGTTCGCTCGTTTTCCCATGTGCCCCGAAAAACTAGACGATGATACATACATACAATGTTTTTATTAATATATAAATAAAGTAACGGAAAGATGTAAAAGAGAATGCACATAAAAAGTGAAGATATTTTGAAACACATATTTTGTACCACGATAAGTATACTGACCAATACTACTATTTATATTAATTAATTTACTGAAAAAGTGTCATAAAATGATAAAAAAATAAATGATATATACGTTTAAAAATCAAATGTAATAGCCTACTCCTTCAGATAAATCCAAAAATAATTATTCTTTATCTTTTAAATTCGATTGCTTGTTCTCTAGGAAAATAATGTGAAATGGCAAAACTACTACTCTATATTAAATAAATATGTCTTACAATACAAATCCGGGATTCCATGGTGGCTGAAATGTCTACATGGTCAAAAATAAGGTTTTTACCATCATAGGAGAATACAATATCGTTAAGGCAAAGTATTGGTGGAGATAACTTTTGAACATCCGGAAATTTAATTGTTATTTCAGCCTCCTTCACAACTGGCATCAGAATAGGCCTAGTAAATTATAGCTTTTAAACATTAACTTGTATTTTCAAAGCACTTTAACCCACAATTTTTCCAACTGTTTAATTCTAGACTGAACTAAAGATGCCCTCTTTGCATTAAATCTGAATTTATCAATGAATTCTTGGACATGCTTCCTATATTCCTGTTGGGCTTCATATTCACGTCTTTGAGCTTTTAACTTTTCAGTCATTTGGTTGATAAAAACGGTATAATTTCCTTTATATGTATCTAATCGCATAGATTGTAAATGCACTATATCAGTCGTGACATTATCGAGAAAGTTGCGATTGTGAGAAACAACAAGAAGTGTCGATTGCCAAGCTATAATAAAAGTAACAGTGAATGATAATGTTATCAGTAAGTATAATTGAAAAAGGAAAAAAAACCACTCACTTTGCAAATATTTTTCAAGCCAAACAATAGCTTGCATGTCCAACATGTTAGTAGGTTCATCCAGAAGAAGTAAATCTGGCTTACAAAACAACGCACGGGCTAATGCCAATCTCATGCGCCAACCACCTGAAAACGTTTTTGTCGATTTTTTTTGCATGATGTAATCAAAACCTAAGCCTGATAATATTATTGAAGCCCTAGAAGGAGCTTTGTCTACTTCGATAGCTTCCATTTCTGAATAAATTTCAGCAAGTCGATAGGAATTGAGGGCTTCTTTGGAGAGACGTTGAGCTTCATGTATTAAAGATTGACGCTTTGTGTCACTCTCAAGTACTGATTGAAGGGCAGTTGTGTCATCGCCAACGACTTCCTGCTCGACATGAAGGATGGAAATATGAGTCGGAATTATAAGTTGAGAACTAGATTTGTTTGAAAATTAGTATGAAAAATAAAGATAGTAACTAACAGCTACCACGAATTATATAAAATATTAAGGAAACCTGGATAACATTCGCAAAAGTGTGGACTTTCCAAGACCGTTTCGACCCACTAAACCATACCGACGGCTGTGTACAAGACTGAGATCTGCATTTTGTATCAAAATTTTATCTCCAAATGCCACATCAACGCCTTCCAGACGAATATCTTTGGAAAGATTGAGATCAGTTCGGGTCTTGGGTAAGACTTGAGAAGCAGTGGCTTGCAACATCAAGTGTGGGGAACTCCTGGGCTTGGGAGAAGCCTCTTTGGAATGCTTCTTGAGCAGCGCCTTCTCGGCCTTCTCCAGCTTCTTATTGTCCACTCTCTAAGGGAGGAAAAAAGAGGTAATCAATGAGGGGGAGAGAGGGAGAGAGGGAGAGAGAGGACTCCACTCCACTCCACTCCACTCCGGGCACTTACACACTGCACACGCTTCTCAGGCATCCAAACAACATCACAACTCCCCTCCACCTCACCCAGACAGATCGGCTCAGACAGCTCACTCACCCCACGACCCACAGCACCACTCCTCGAAGATGGGCAGTCCAGCAAACCATAAAAATCAGCACAGAGTCCACGAATCTCACACTCAGGCTCGCCAGGCAGAACCTCTTCCAAGAGCTCACCCAGCGCATCGTACACGTCGCTTCCTCCCTCCAACTCATCTCCACAGCTCCACAGCACACCCTCACAATACTCGAGTACCTCTCTGTCCAGGCTTTGTCCGCATCTTTGCAAGCAGAGCCCTCCCAGACCCGCAGAGAGCATTCCCGACTCTTTGACGCCTCGACTCATCTTTTTGTGTGTGTGTGTGTCTCTCTTTCTCTTTCTGTCTCCCTCTCTCTCCCTCTCTCTCTCTCTCTCCTTTTCCTCTTCCTCTCTTCCTCTCTTTCTCCCTTTGAAGTGAAGTCGGGGGGGCGTGGCCCAAGCCCAGTCCTCTTCCTGCAGAGCGTCTGTAGAATGGTTTCGGGGGAAGAGTGGAGAACAGTGATCCATTTGGTCTCTGGAGGGGCGGGTGGGACGGTGGGTGCCATTTTGACTTGCCCTTTTGAAGTGGTGAAGACTCGACTTCAAGGTTCGTCCCTGAGGCGCGAGTGTGTCCCTTACGTGATGAGCTCCAATCCCTGGGACTGCTTAAAGCTCATAGTGAAATATGAGGGAGTCTCTGGGCTCTTTAAAGGTTTGGGTCCGAATCTCGTGGGAGTGGCTCCAGCGAGAGCCATTTACTTTTGGGCCTACTCAACGACGAAAGATGTAGTGAACGGGTCACTTCCTCGTCGGAACCGGGATACTCCCTTCGTGCATATCATTTCTGCTGGTTCAGCAGGTTCCAATTGCTGTCCTTGATGCTTATTTCATTGATTTCTTGATTGCCTATTCCTTAGGGTTCACGGCGTCCACTGTAACCAATCCCATTTGGCTCATAAAAACACGTCTTCAACTTAACAGAAATGTGGAAAATCCATACGGAAGAATTCGAAAATGTGTTTCTCAGATCTACCATAAACATGTAAGTAGATACTTGTTTCTTTTACTTGGTTCTGGAGATGAAGAATCTGCTAAACGTGACAAGTAGAATTCATATCATCTTTATATTAACGTCATTCAAAAATAGATGCTAATTCCTAAAATACTTATATAGAGTTGTCGTTAGAATAGGTTGACTACTCCTACTGCCTTCCGATTCTATGCAAATTTTACGTTTCAATTCTATGCGCCCAATGAGCGAGATGTGTCATATTTATGGAATGGGTACATGTCATTTTAAACAATATTGTGTACTTTAACAACAAACTGCCTTGTACTTATCTCTTGAATTTGTGTTAGGTAGCATCTTGGGAGATTCATTTTTAGTGTAAGACTGTTTTCGACAGTTGATGAACTCATTAACTCACAAATATAAATAGTATTTCATTCTAAACAAAAACAAACTCAATGATAATATATCTTATCATTATTATTGATGTATTGGGTCATATGCTCTAGGATAATAACACGTGACCTGCTTTAATTGTGCTATTATTTTCAATGGTCATATTTGTACCAGAGTAACAAGCAAGTGTAAATTGAGACATAATTAGTAATTGTTGGTCATGAGTAATTTACTTTATAATATTATATATATGGATTTCATTGTTTCTATATTTCTTAATTTCTCCCAATCCATGTGTGAGGACTTGTGTTTGGTACAACCACCTAGTCCCAGGACTAGGAAGCCAACTTCGTCGTTGACTTATAGCTTATGTTTTAGTGAGAAATAATAATAATTTCCACCATTCCCTCTGTCCTGTCTAACACATCAAACTTATACCGAGATAATGATGGCCGATTTTTGATATGTCTGTAATCTCGCAAAGTTTGGCTTATATAATTTTGGCACTAAGATGGCCTATGCATCTGTTTTATTTGAGAGTAATCCATAGAGATGACCTCCCTCTCCCCTTCTTACTTGACCCAGTATCATGACTCCTACTTAATGATTGGAAAATTATCTGGAGAAGGTGATCATTTTGGCTATTTCTGATAAAATACTTTTAATCTTGTTTTAAATTTATTGAATAAATCTGTACATTTTATCAACTAAAAAAATGTATCCTATGCAAGAGAGAACGGATGGTTTCACTAGTTATTAACTAATAGGGAGAAGAATGTAATAACTTTTATATCAAATGCTTCAAGTGTTGGACACTCCTTCAAATGAGATAAGTCAACATAAATAGTGGAAAATGTGAGGTTGGGGGGAAAGGTTCATAAGTTTGATTTGGGGAAATCCTTAGAAATATTAATAATTGAAATATGTAAGAACTCCTAGAAGCTACATTTTATGACAATGTATGAACCCACCTTTAATCATGATTAGCTTTGTGTCAGTCCCAAAAAAATTGGTCCGGTTCAGTTTTGTACTTTAAAATCCGATTTTGTTTTTAGTTTTTATCTACCACCCTCTACTTGAGATTCCAATGTATTATTTAGAACTCAAGATAAGTTAATCAAGAACAAATGAAATTACAGCAATTTCAATTTTATAGGCAAACAATCAAAGTAATTAAACCTTCTGCTAAATCACCACTCAATTTACTTCGAACCTACTTTATGATTTGCCCAGCAAAATAATATAGCCTAGCTGAAGGAACAGAAGAAAACCTTATATTTTTTAAAGACTTCATACAATTCTGGGAAAGTGTGCTTCACTTGTGTTATCCACAAGGGTTCTGAAGTATAACATGTCGAAACAACCAACTCTCTCCATATTTTCTCCAATTCTTTATTAATAGTACCTTTTTAAGATGATAAAAAAATATCTATTTTTTCTCTCAGCTTTCCTGTTTCTTTTGAGATGTCTCTGCAGAGACATAAATCTTTTTCTTCCTCATCATCGGTGTTACCTGTATCTTTACTTTTACCTTCCTCTATAATTTTTGACATTGCATTTGAATTAATTCATGGGATTGAAATCCATGTTTTTAAAACCTTGGATAGAATAATGTCGCATTGTTTAAAAAATAATTATCTTTGGCCGACAAAATTTAATTTAATTTTTTTTAATAACGGGTTTTAATGCTGAGTTCTATATTCAAAAATTTAGCTCAATAATTTTATTTTATGACTACAGGATCATATTTATCCAATCATGATTTTCATCTGATAACATCAATGTAAATTAAAATTTTAAGATAACGAAGCAAGTTGCTTTAAATAAGTATTTAAACTTAGTTTAGATACATATCTTGAAATTTTAAAAAAGTAATTAACATTTCTGTACCTCTTTTTATATTTGAGAAAATTCACATGGAATGCTGAAAAATTAAGAAAAAATGAATAATCTCTTTAGAGCTTAATCATAGAGCAAGTCGTATGTCTTGCCGGTATGAAAAAACAAAGAAAGAATCTGGTAGCCTTGACAATTTGATGAATGTTTGAGATGGGAATAGCTTCAGCTGTAATGACGTTCTACTTGGCTACAAGTTCTTGAGAACGGCGTGTAAGAGACTGATTTGGGTCTTTTTGAATTGATGCACTAGCTGCAGAGATATTTTCATCACTGTTTGCGATCTTTGTCTCACTAGCACTGGAACATTATGTAATGAGTATGTAGATTCAAATTTTTTCATTAGACGTTCAATTGTTCAACGGGTCGAACGATTACGTGCACCATAAATTTGACACAAGCTTCTTAAAGTCAATAACAATGAATTTATGGCTGCAATGCAGATAATGGTGGGGGGGGGGGGTCTCTACCAATGCTAAGCGAAGTAGATTCACAAAGTACCCCGATGGTGACCAATGTAGAACTTGTCCATCGACAACTGCAACTTGCAACTTATCCACATATTCTACAGGATTCTGCCTCTAACCTTAGAATAGAAAAACATAATATCATTGAGAAAATCATTGTTGATTACTTAAAAAGGTATAACTTCCAATGTTGTACCAACACCCATATTCCGTTGGCACCTACCTTCATAAGGCCTGATATACTTGCTATTAGATAGTAAAGTGTCGGTACTTGACCCTACAATAATTTCGTGCCTTAGCAAAATCCCTGACGCTTGTAAGTTGAAACCAGACAAATATAATACCCCTCAGGCAAAAACAGCTATTATTAATTTCTTGGGACCGAACGTTGACAAAAATAATGTCGAGTATGAGGTAATCCCGGTCGCCTTATATCTTCGAATAAGTAATAATATAAAATCTTATCACAATATTTGTCATGTTATGTTACAATATTTTGTTTACTAATGCTCACTCATATTATTTTATAATGCTCAATCTACTGTATTTATATGTGTACCGTTACCTGAAAATAGACGTATTGGGACCGGGATCCACATGAAATGCATTAGCCGAAATAAAGTCCTGTGTGACTTATAAAAGGCTCCTTGTGTGGCCTGAGACCAGGGGTGTCTTATTAATACTACGTCGTACTGATGGTCGGCTACTGTTTTTTGTTCTGGGTCTTCGGCAACCTACTAGTGAATATGTAGGTTCAAATTTTTTCACGAGACCTTCAATTGTTCGATGGGTCGGACGATTAAGTAGACCATAAATTTGCCGACCGAACGTTAATTTCGGTTATAAATTTGGATAATTTGCAAACGCTGCTCAAGGTTGTACTGCTCCATGATAATTTGTAAGGTATTTGTGAGTAGAAATGTTAGCAAAACAAAAAAATATGGCGTAGTGCCCCGTCCCTAATGAAATAAAAATGGGATACCTATTGGAAAATCCTTTAAAAATATATAGTATATGTATATACAATAAATGAGAGAAGCAGAAAATAAACTGTTTTTTTAGTAGCTCTACCGTGTGTCCTTGATTTCTAGCGAATTTTTGATCGAAATTGGATGAAAATTTATACATTAAGATGGACGATTTCTTCTTAGTTAAGGAGTCTTATCGAGTGCTCGACATCTTGTTGGAAAATTGTGTGTCTCAGCTCTTTAATGCATTCCTTATTAATCCATTTCATGTAATATTCAAAGGGTTATTCAAGTACAAACGATTTGGCCGACATTTGGGCCTACTCTCGCCCTTAGGATCCCCCTTACGTCAAAACTACCTAGGCTGGAAATAGAATCTGCATTAAATACACTAGAGCATCATTATTCTTTAATTCACTAAATGAAAATCCTTCTAGAATTAAATTGAAGTTGAATTTGGAAGTGGGCCAAATTAGCTCAAAACGTAGGGTTCGATTTCTCGAGAACCGTCTAACTCTCGAAAATCAAAATTACAGATTTGAAATTAGTGTGCAAAACTGAATAACTTTTATTATATTTATACCCCTTAGGATTTTTGTAAGTTCAAATTTGTTGACCTGTACAATTATAATTTGGAATTGGACTTGAACCCTAACGTGTTAACATTGTATTGGCTATTTTAACTTAAAATCTTGTATTCCTTTTGAATGCAAGCCTTAAAAATGGGTAGTATATGGAAGAAGTGCAATCCAAATAACTGCTTGAGCCCTCCTTCTCCGGCGAAGGAGCTTAATTTAACTCTAAAATTACCCCAGTGTGTATTTTTTAATAATATTATTATTAGAACTTATCTATTTATGACAATAATTATGTGAAGTTATATTATTATTATCTTTAACTAGTAGATTTAATTAAGAATCTAGCATACCTTGATTAAAAACTTTCAAATATTACGTATTCTTAAATATAATTATGAGCTGAAACAGTTTTATATCGATTATGTAATGTGTAAAAAAAAGATTCATAGTATATAAAAAATCACATTCTGAAATGATGTTATGAAAAATATGGTAACCCTGAATAACCATATCAATGTCAGCTATTGGGTATGTTTGGCACAGTATTATTACACTAGCATAAAAAAATACAATGTACTCCTTGGTTAGTAGTCGATTTATCAGTGTTCTAAAAGTTGATTTGTTGAATTTGAACTATCTTATTAATCAATTAACAATTATCTACGTAAAAGTAAGAATAATACCTCAGTTTGAAGAAATCGAGAAAACTACTGATTACTTTTAGGCCTCTCTAAGGGAAGAAAGGTTGCAAGATACAAAAAAAATATAACAGTGTGTCGGGTCTTCAACAAAAAAAAAAGGAGGGAGTTATATTAACGATATCGAGTTTTCAACTGACATGTTTTTCGAGAAATTTACGCTCGCAGGTATTCCATCAATTTTCACACTTAAAGGGCAATTGGGGGAGGGGGAATAAAAGTAAAATTTTAGAAAATTATATTTGGGAAGTTATAGCCTGTCTTCTATTAATTGTGACTCAAATCGTTCTAGAATAGGACAGCTTGTCTATTGGAAAGATATGGTCCCATGGTATTTCAGATTATAATTTCAAGTTAACTGCCGGAATAATAATAAAATGCGTTTATATTAATATCTCTGGATAAACCACATTCTCTGTTTTTCTCTCAGGATCTACAAGTAAGTTACTTATAAGATTTACACATCATATGTGAAAATGAAAAAGTTCTTACCTTGAAATTCAGCTTATGCTTATCATAATTAGTATAATAAGTGTGTTTAAATCTCAGTATATGTTCTCTTTAATGGTATTACATCCTTCCAGACCTGTGATTATTGATTAAAGAATGGGATCGAGTATCAAGATGATATTCATATTTCAACCCAATACATGATTATTAGATAATATAAACATTAAACAATTCCAACAATAAATAGTAACTAAAATATGTTTAGGGTATTATAAATCAATTTTTAATGAATTTTGTCAAATGCATTCGGATTTAAGTGTTTGTAAAATTGGAATTGGCTTATAGATTGTTAGACAGAAAATAAGGATAAAGTTTAGATGTTCCTTGTAGATCAAATTTATTAAATGTCAATGTATCCCTGTATTTAATTAAGTATATTATTATACTTCATTGAAAATGACACATTAAACACTATCAGAAAATGTAAATTTGGTTTTTGGTTAATGAAGGAAACCGATAATATAGTACATAAAAGAAGAAGAATATTGATGACACTAAATGAATGTTCATTTTTTATCAATTCACCCAATAAAATAAACCTTAAATGGTCAAAATCAAAAGAAATTCAATACGATTATAATTTTGAACCAATTTAAATCAAATATATATGAGGAGAAGAAAAAATATATGGTGAAAAGAACTATCAATAATGTTGGATCATGTTGAAGTGTAACGCTATTTCAAAAGTTGACTTAAGCGTTATTAGAACTGTATCAAGCTAATCAAATATTTCTTTTGAGTCAACTTATGCGTACGTATTCCATATTATTTTTGAGGTGGCATACCTAGAATTTTGCTTATACTCTCGTCTTATAAGTATTAACAAATGGTGTATAAATGGACCAAATCTGGGAGATAAAGTTACATAATGAATAAAAAAATGAATTGAAATGGAATAACCCTTAACTTATTTACATATATATTAAACACTGTTTCTAGTATGTGACATTGGGTGCAAAAAATTTATTTTATTAATTAAACTTTTTATAGAATTACCCTTAGATTGAATCATACTTATATTTAATTAATTTCTTGTGTTCTAAAATTAAACAGTTTTATAAAATAGGTATAATCGATATTAATTCATTTTCGGAGTCTTAAAATTTATAATATTTTTCATCATTTTTACACGACTAATAATTTTTTTCATCAAATCGGTATAAATAAGAATTGCGTAATATTTTTTTTCTTTAGGGTTTTATGGGGTTCTGGAAAGGAGTCACAGCTTCATATTGGGGAATATCTGAAACTGCTATACACTTTGTTATCTATGAATATCTGAAAACTAAATGTTTATCTCATCAAAATCATAGTAAAATTGATAATAAAAAGTCATTAGCTGATTTTGCTGGCTTTATGGTATGTGGAGCCTGTTCTAAGACTTTTGCAACTGTGGTGGCCTATCCTCATGGTAAAATTTAATCGTATTATATATTTCAACTTATTAAATTTTATTTTTCAATATATATGTATATTAGGGTGGGGAAAAAAATGTTGGAGTAGTTAAAGCGTCCGTATGATATTTCTTTCTGGGGAGGGGGGATTAGCTTCTTCAAAAATTTCAATTTATTATTATAAAGAAACAATTTATTTTGTTATTATTTAAGTTGTTCTTAGGTTAAAAGAATATGCTCAAGAAAGTTTGAGTTACATAAAAAAAGAAATTAAAATCATGAGCTTTCATAATTTCTCTAATAATATGTTTAATAACTAAAATATTAACATTTGAAAAATTAAATTTTTATTACCTCATGATTCCATTTTATGATAAGAATAGATTTATTATGAGAACCTGTCAATTTAATTTTTTTAGTATAGTTTATGTCCTTGAAAGGGCTAAACATACTTTTGGCGTCACAATTAAACTCCATGGACAACAATTCAGGATATTAATCTATTCTTACTATACACAGAAATCGAAAATAAAAGTTATCAACTAAAACAAAAGGAAAATAGCTTGATGAAAGAATACAACTGACATGCATTTTGAGTACTACTTATACTACTTTAAAATTCGTGCATTTATACATCTCTCTTCATTAAGTAGACTGTTAACTGTTAGACTGTTAAGAACTAATAATGATTTCACTCTAAAAAAGGGAAATGTTTCTGTTAGTTTGAAACTTGATTTGTTTACTCCACTTGAGCCCTAGATGGTTGCAAATGTTTAAAAAGTAGTTATTTTGGTCTTGTTGAGTTTTTAATTATTAAAGACGTCTGATAAAATAATTTCATATATATATGATGATGACACACACACACAAAATTATTATTCTTCAAATTTAAATCGCTTGTACAACTCCTAATATGACCTGAGAAGCCTCAAGTTTTTATATTATTTTCAACATACAGGAAATTGTACAGTGAAAATAAAAAAAATCCAGGAAAGAGGGAACAAAAAGGGGAAAAAGATCGTTAAGGAACTCAGTCTCAGGAACTATCCAACTCTTATGTGATTTATAATTAATGAAGTGTTTTTTTATCACTAATTATTTCATTTTTGCTTGTATGTCTTCCTGAATTGTTAGAAGTATTCTTAAATTAATGTTGATTATTTTTAAGAATTTATACTAACATAACCAATTTGAAAATATTTCTTATGATCTCCAAATGATTAATAGACTCATAAATAATAGTTCGTGTATACATAAGTAGTAGGGCTGTCATAACATTTGTATTGGATCATGATTTTAGTAAGGATGCGACTTCTGGAGAGAAAAATAACACTTCAATGATTAGTAAAAGAAAGTTGGTACTTTTTTTAATTTATTTTAATTTGCTATATGATCATTGAGGTTGGCACGTCTCCCTCTAAGAAAATAATTCAAGAATTATCGCATAAGTTTGTTCCAGATTTTGTTATTATAATACATATATTATAAAATTATAATACTGTTCCATCAATACTGCACATTGTGCTATTTATAAAAATATAAGGTCCTGCCTTGGGCAGTAATACAAATAAATTATTATAAGAAACTGATATTTGAGCTCATTGGGCTTGTAAAAATAAATATGTGTGATTTGGTAACCTTGAAAGTCAGGGTTTTTTTTTTTTTCTTACCCCAAGAGTATATGCTATGAGCAACCTCTTAGGGTCACGGAAACTGAAATTTAATCCAGCAACCCGTAATGCATACACCCCAAAGGCGAGCTATATTTCAATCATTAGTATAAAAATTTCATTTAAACAAAAAAGACACAATAAAATAAAACAAACACTGATCTCAATAAAACAAAATATCAAAAAACCCATAATACAACACGTGGGCTTTCTCCCAGATTCATATTCAAAAGTATCTTCGAAGCGACAGGTGCTTATAAGAACTTGGATCATTTTAAGCACATCGTCCTTACTCCAACGAGCGCCCCCGTGATCCTGTAATAGG
Organism: Lepeophtheirus nordmannii; assembly: GCA_963680855.1. NCBI lineage: Eukaryota > Metazoa > Arthropoda > Copepoda > Siphonostomatoida > Caligidae > Lepeophtheirus > Lepeophtheirus nordmannii. The sequence goes on along the minus strand of OY804526.1, from coordinate 7,010,286 downwards.
TCCCTCCTATGTCGAGCTAAAGCGTCGCATATTTCCGCAAAGTAAAGTCAGGTTATTTGCTGTTTATATAACGCTATGAATATACCTGTCATAACCTTGCTCTGATTCATATGTTTATGACAGTTCCTCTCATATTTAAAAGTTCATAGTAATTGTTGGCCAGTATAATTAATTCGCACTATTTTAATTTATTAAAAAACAATGTATAGTGAGAATAAATCAATATCCTAGATTGCCGTGCATGGAGGTTAATTGTGTCTCTCTTAACAGATAAAAAGTGGCATGTTCTCATTCTAAAGATACTTTTTATGTGAAATCGTATAATGAGCGAATACAAATTTAATTTTTCAGAGGTTATTATTTATTTATTAATTACACAGAACAACTAATTTGAAAGGTCAAAAATCCTAGGGGATATAAGTATAATAAAAGTAAAGTTTTTAATATTGCACGCTGCTTTCAAATCTGTGTTTTTTTTTAAAAAAAAATTCGAGAGTCTTGACAGTTTCCGAGAAATCAGAATCTACTCTGAGCTAATTTGACCCATTTTCTAATTTCAACTTCAATTTACGCCTAGAAGGATACTCATTTGGTGCATTAAAAAATAATGATTCCCTAGTGTATTTTAGGCAGATTCCAATTCCAGTCTTTGTTTTGACCTAAAGAAAGTCCTGAGGGCATAGGCGGCGAGAGTATGCCCAAAATTGTGTAAAAACGTTAGTACTTAAATAGCTTCTTGAATATTACATGTCAAGCACCCGATAAGACTCCTTAACTATGAAGAAATCGTGCATCTAAATATGTAAATTTTCATCCAATTTCGAACAAAAATTCGCTAGAAATCAAGAATTCATGATAGAGCTACCAAAAAACAAGTGCAATAGACTGAAGTTGTAAGCGTGCAGAACGATTTCAGCTGATTTCGTAATCCTTCCGCGCGCTATTACTGAAAATTTACACATTTAGATGCACGTTTTCTTCATGGTTAAGGATGATTATTTTTTAATGCACAAAATGAGTATAGTTCTAGGCTTAAATTGAAGTTGAAGTTAGAAAATGGACCAAAAAAGCTTAAAAAGTAGGGTTCGGTTTCTCGAAAACCGTCTAACTTTCGAAAAACAAAATTACAGATTTGAAAGCAACGTGCTATGCTAAATAACTATTATTATACTTTTACCCCTTAGGAATTTTGTCCGTTGACTAGTGTTATTTTTGTTCAGTATATCTTTCCTCATTTTTGTCATGTTCATTTTGTTAATTATCAAACTTAAGACTAGAAATTTTGATTCAGATCAAAGTTTAGTATTTATTTACTTTTATTACTATAAGCCTTAGAAAAGCTGTCACGAGCCTGCAGTAAAGTACCTAGTGTGAAATTATCACATTCATTTTTAACATTTGATATTTACTAGTTATTAGAGTTTTAGTAGGCCATTAGAACATAAGCCAATTCTTCGTAGGACGATTGATTATGAGAAGTACATAGAGGCAATGACAACTCTGATAGACGGAGGTTTCGCTCTTGAGCCATTGCCTATTCATAGTAGGAAGACAACTGATATGGAGTATTTCATAGAGGAAATGTCGATCTCATTGATCAACGGAGAATTACCTGGAATCCCTGTCGTAACTCCAAACATTTTCACATCCATTATCGATAATTCACTCAAATAGGCATTATATTGAAATAATTGATTATATTTTTCTTTGAAATATTATGCGTGTTACAAAGATCTTGCGAGATCCTTATTATACGGTAGATGTTTTCGATTCAGGAATAAAGGAAAAATGGTAACAGCTTAAGAAAACAAACGGTACTGTTGCGAGTGCCAGCCCCAAAAAATATCGCAAATTATTTACAACACTATATCTATAATTATGATGAATTGATACTTTACACGCCCGATTTATACACAAAGAAAATAAACCATTCTATACTGAACTAAGTATCATGATTAAGTATGTGAGAAAAGAGCTAATAGAGTATGCCCGCATAGGACGATTGTTGGCAACATTTGTCTTTTGAAACTTCTTCTTTCTTCTTCTTTTCATTCTCGATTTCTTTTCAATTCAAAAACAACATGCGCCATTTTTAATTAAGATTAAAAATGCCTGAGGATTTCATTCAAGGTCTTGGGTCGCCGTCAATGGAGATAGTAACGTTTGAATATTTGTCAAGGATACTAGTGTGATGACATTCCGGCTATGCCATTTCTCGACTTATATTACGGAGAAATTTCCGATCATGAGACTTTCAAATCACTGATATCACAAGAGAAATCCGGATCCATTCAATAAATATAGTATCAATTACGATCCAGGTACATCTGATTTCACGCCTGACCTAACGTAATTCCTTGTATCATGTAATATCCCACTTTCAGTCGAAGGACATTAAATTTACGACGAAATACGCCGGTATCTTCTTGTTTACTCGTAACCCAATCATTGGAGCTCTTAAGTCGAGTCATAATTGTCAAAATAAAACGGAAAATGGACGAAAAGTAGAGATTTATGACAATGGACAAGACTAAGGACTTCAAGGATCAATCTATGATTGGAGTGTAGATTAAGCCTATGGATCGACATTTTCTTGGACGTTTTTCCCTTATTAATTCCCTTTACACCTGAACCTATTATAGTACGTTAGGGAACTTTGTTAAAAACAGTCTTTATGTTATGTAGTTCTACTATTTCAAAGGTGAAGAAGAAGAATTTAAATAGCTAGGCCATTCATTGAATTATTGTTGATTCAATTATTGTTTTGCAATCAATACAATACTAAGATGAAAGAATCCCTCTTTCATTTGTGTGACAGTAGTCAAAAAGATATTCTACTTGAACTATTCAAAAGTAGATAATATAAAGAATGCCTGATACATCCAGTTGAAAAATATTGTTGCCTCGATAATCATTGATATGAAGAATTTTTTCATGTACTAAAATGTTTGATTGTCAATTGTGATTCTGAGAGGTTCTTTTGCATGATGAGGGGATGCACTTCTATGGAATGTCATGATTAAAGTTTGGCTCATCTCGTGTACATATATTGATGTTCATGAACTTTATTATTCCATTTTTATGCAATAATTTTTCATTTATTTGTTTTTTCTGTTTATATTTTTTAAGAAAATATGCAATCGATTCAGTGACTTGTTATAGCAGTCACTGTATCGATTTCAATATAATTAATTCCCTGAAAATTATTACTTTTTTCCTTTTAAATTATATCTCAAATATTTAAAGTCGTATTATCAATTTAATTTATTTTTTTGGGTTTGTTTATGAAAACTTAAATTGGAATCACATTTCCTTCCCGAACCAATGTTCAGTTTTTCATACATATAATTGAGTTAATCATAATGAAATTTCATCCTATTTTATTTTTTTATGGAAGAATTTGTGATTACAAAATGTGTTACTTTTGACTGTTTGAAGTTTTTATAATAGTTTTAAATGATAATTAAATTGTTGAATAAAAAAAAGTAGCCACTAGATGGTTAAATAAAATCATTTCATTTAATTATATGTGTTTCTTAAATATGTAATATGAATTATAGGATTCACTTAAGTATATAAGTGTAGTAATTTTGAGGTGCAGTTCCAACAAAAATATATTGAGGTTTATACTCTATTAGTATTGATTAAACAATAATTAATTTTCGAGTCAAGTCCGAGTCCATACACAAATGACTCAGGTGTCATGCTATGGCATTAGTTGCTACAAATTTAGGGTTATACTCTTTACAAATTTTTAATGTCACTAAATAATAATAAACTGTTCTTAAGTAAAACAGCAAAATAGTAACAGTTACATTTCGTCCCTTCAAATGTAATCGGATGAAATTTTGCCTTAAATTAAGGGTACCATATTTTTTATTACATCATCTTGGGTGTGCTTTGCAGCTGGGCTCTTTTTCACATACATAATTAGGAATGTAAAAAATATGCAAATGAGGTGTGTAAAATAGAAGGAAAGAGAAAATCAACCTGGTAACTCTGACAATTTGATGAATGCTAAGAGGGAAGCAGGTTGAGCTGTCATGACGTATTATTGAGCTACAAGCTGCTATTCTCCACCATATATACAAATGAAGACATCAATAATAACATTATGTATACCATAGATGAGAGGCAGAAAATTAACTGAAATTAATGTCAGGAAGTAATATATTTTTAGCTAACAAGTTGTAAACTAATATAAATATTAGGGGGAATTGGACTTGAGCCCCTTTTGTATTTCCCCTATTAACCCAAGAGTTACTATTCCTTATCGACTTCAAGCCTTAAAAATGGGTAGTATATGCAAGGAATGCAATCCAAATAACTCCTTGAGCCCTCTTTCTCCGGTGAAGTAGCTATATTTGACTCTAAAATTACCCCAGTATGCATAAGCGCATTAAATCAATATATATATATTATTCTGTGCTAGATTAATTCAATCTAATAAAATGTTAAGATTTTTATGAATTTTATGAATTCGATACTAAATGTATGCTTAAGTTATACATAAATATATATAGAAACTCAAATTAGAACAAAATAATTTCAACTCAATGTAAGATTAAGCCTTAAATGTAAATGTTGTGACGGACGTCGAGCCATGTACATACGTGATAATTTAATTAGTCAAGGAAAAATCATATATATATATATTGAAAACGTTTAGTGGCGATTACAAAATTAATAAACGATTAACAATTTAATAAATTTATCCATAAAGTAAGAGTAAATAAATTATCTAATCGAGTTAGCATATAATCCTTGATCGTTGATAATGGAGAATATAACGAAGATCCTAGGTTAGTGAAATGTCATATAAATGAATTTGGGACAGAATCCTTGAGAAAACTAAACTTTATACAACTCGTTTAAAATCGATATCACGAAATAAATATAGAGATTTATTCAAGGAACGTAATTGAAGACAATTCTGATATCTTTAATTTCATCACTAACAATGTCCAACTCAACATCATTTTTGTCAAATTCATGTTCTATACTGGAAACTCCAATCCTTCATACTACTGCATTTGAAAGTAAAGAATATTAAGAAATAAGTTTAGCGAAAGGATATTTCCACCATCATGTCATGTTATTACTCTTCAATCACTCAAAAGTATGTAAATGACTGCATGTGATTGAGAGGAACAAGGGACACATTAAACTGAAGAAAATGTCAACAGAACCCATAATCCACGATAGCAAGATCTTTAAATACGATGAAGGGGGTCAGGGATTCGATGATCATCAGATGGAACTCTGACTCCAACAAAATTGGAGATATAAAATGACCAAAATGAAATTATCTCAGTAGTGGAGGAATCCAGGGAAACATCTAAAAAATCCTAAATCCTACAGTTAATAGAGTTAATATTTATTATAAAGTTATAGCTTTAATTTATAACATTTAATACTTAATATGGTTTAAGTTGGCCATTACAGCATTTGCCAACTCTTCGTAGGACGATAGATTTGGAGAAGTCCTTAGAGCGATTGCCTACTCATAGTAGGAAACAAGGGATTTAGAGTAGTCCATAAAGGCAATGTCGAACACATCGATGTAGGGAAAATTGAAATCCCTGTCGTAAATTCAAAGATGTTCACATCGATATTCGACGATTCATTCCAATAGGTACTTGATTGATATAATTGATTGTTTTTCAACAGAATATTACACGTGTTACATAAATCATTCTAGATGTTTACTATGAGGTAGATGTTCTCCCCTCAGTAATAAAGAAAAAATGATAACAGCTTTGGAAAACAAAAAGTACTGTTAAAAGTACCAACTCCACAAGATCTTGCACGCGGCGTTTTGCATATTTTTTACATTCCTATCCAAGATCAAGATAGGATATGTGAAAAACCGCGCATCCGGCTTGTAAAAATAAGCCCTTCTCCTTGATGACGTGAAAGATGATATGGTAACCATAGAAGCCAGCTTATTTGCTGTCGATATGATACTATTAATGTAGCTGTGACAGCCTTGCCTCAGGCTCAAGATAGCTCTTCTTAGAATTATAGTAATTAATTAAATTAAATTCACGTTTTAGAATGATATTATTGAAATGAAAGTTGTAGATACTACTTTAAATAAACGGGATATTTTCCTAATGTCAAAATCGGTACATTAGTTTTGGGTGTATTGCTATTTTCGTTAAAATTTCATAATTTGTATTAATTTCTAAGAAAAATAAGTACATAAATAAATACTAATCTCTTCACTGAATTATCTTCTAAGGTTTTAGTTTGATAATAATGGTTATTTATTTATTAACAAAATAAAGCTTTAGGTTTTTAGATATTTGCATTTTTAAAAAACAATGATTGAAGATTTAATGATGATATTTATAATTATTCTACATTTTCTATAATTCAAAAAAATGGCTGAAAACATATTAAAAGTGTCAACAAATGAAACATTTTATAGGATAGAAGAATAAATATTTTACTTCGAGCAAATTTTTTTCCATAAAGTCACTTTTTCAAGAGATATCATATTAACATTAAGAAAGGTTTCAACCAAAATTGAAGGAAAGGTTGTGTGGTATTATCGTAACTTTTATAATAGATAATATAATATACATATAATAAGAATTATTATGTCAAAAGGGAAACAACTTGATGATTTATGAATGATGAAAGAATTTTATGTAAGGTTTCAACTAACATAATTTTGGAAACTTCCTCGTACGCTTTAAAATGTGCCGTTTTTCACATCTCTAATCATAATACGTTGGCTCAATAATTTTTTCTTTTTCGTATGATAGATTGATGCACCTGGTTGTGATATCATAAGTATTAGCCCTGGAAGTAAGCCTTCTCATTTGTGATTAAAATTCATTAGTATTTTGATTTGAAATCACAATTTACCTTGTGTGAGGGGTAATTCGTTGTGGTTATCTATCTTCTGTCTCCAAACATAAAAAACTTTATAATTTCTACCTATCTTGGTCACAATTATGCTACATTATCGACTCTGACCCGAAAGGAACTTGACCTACCTACTTATATACTTATACTATCTGTACTTATTTCTACATCAAATGTCATTTTCAATTAGTAAAAGGGTATTTGGATTTTATAGTTGTCATCAATAGCAGTGGGGTTACCTACCTGCAACATAAGTATATGATAAGTGTTTGAAAGTAATGCAATTATTTAGCCTTTTACATTCAGTTATCTCTTACTTAGCAACGAAGGTGTTAGAAATATAAATAAATATTTACTGCTTGAATAACTAATTTTTTAGCAGAATTAATTAAAATTTGTAATTGCCTCTTTCCTATCGCTTTCGGATTTTCATGGTGAAAACTTCACTCTCTGAAACATATCTCTTTCAGAGATCTTTGTTGATGTTTCTCTTCATATTTCCAACAAGTGGAGAGTCATTAACTCCATCAACAAGGCTGTGATGGAAAGAGTCGGGATTTTTTTATGAGATAGAACACTTGATGCCTTAGCAATCGGGTCCATAACTCTTATGAAGCTTTCTGCATTGTTGATGTCTTCTTGACTAAAAGTAGGGAACCACATTACATAGCGGTGTAATGAGAGTCGAAAATGTTTTAAGATATTGTTAACCTGGATGTCCACACAGCACAGGTCAGAGCAAATCACTCAGTAACTCTTGTACATGTATTACCTCTTCATTATAAGAAGAATGAATGATAACGACTGTAAAATGAGTTAGAAATGGAATTTTGTATCGTGGTTTTAATTTATGTATCAAATTCCAAAATTTGGAATTTTCCACAACCCCATATGGTCGGAGATTTTTAGCCATGAATATGCCAATGGAATTCGATTGGTCTGTTCTGTTGATATTGGTTGCAGTGGTTGGGGTAGTTGTAAGATTTTGAATAGATGATTAATTAACTCAGCCAAGATGTTGTCTATCAATGTGCTTCCTCAAATTGGTGGTGTGCTTCGAGAACGTTATCGTAGTTAAGCAAATTGTGTATCCAGCTTTACTAAATTCGTGTAATTCCTTTTCTCTATCTTCATAAAACCTGAAATGCCGCCGCAGCTCGGATTGGAAATGTTTGGGAGGTGGAAGAATAATTCATCGACGATTCATTGCCAAAATATAGTGAAGCTATGCTTACTGATGAAGATTAAGCGTCGATATAGGTTGGAAATTTAATTTATTCTTCGTTTTTGATTGAGACAATTTAATTCTACATATCTATTGAAAAGGTGGCAGATAATAATTAAATCAGGATGCTACTCTGACTGGAGCACAAAAATATAATTTCTAACCATGATTCCTATTCCATATACAGCATATCTAATAGGAATGTAGTTGAAGCTCGCTTAATGAGTAATTCATTAACGAATTTATAAGTATTGTAGACTCGAACGAGAGGTATAAGATTATTGTAACTTAACTGACGCTGTGTATCATTTGCCATATTCTTCTTAAGAAAATACATAAGATTTATAAAAATAATACTTGAAGGTATAACTGAAATCTATAAAATGCAATTTATTAGGATATTAACAGCAACTATAACAAAGCTAAATTATATGATATTATAGAACTTATAAAATTGAATAGAAAGAACATATTACCAATAAATTTTATCCAGAATAAAAGGTAGAAAATGTTGTAAAGCTTTGCATATCACACGAAAGAAAGAGATACATGACCTTTTCTTTGAATTGTGGTGCAACAGATATAAGAAAGATCAAAGTATGAAACCTACACATCACATGTTTAAAAAACTTCCAGAAAAAAGTGTTAAATTTTCGCGTGAAAACATGAAGCTACTTGTTCAAGCATATATAAATCACGGACCATTCTTAGCACATCTCAGTAAGTAGAAAAATACAAGTATAGTGTGCAATATTTTCATGAAAGAGCAACAATGCGCAGACCACCTCATAAACCGATCGATGTCCATCGCTCTCATATGAAAGGTACAAAGCCAATGAAGAAGAGGATGAACATCTTCGTATTCTTAAACTTATTTAACGTTCAAAAATGAAACAAATTATTAATAAGAACTATAAAGTTAAGTAGGACTTAAGATCCATTTCTGCTGTAGTAACACATATACCCCTTTGTGTGGTCGTGTTCTTTGACGTATGTATGTACTGTTTTATAATGTATGTATATCTGTTTATAATGTATGTATGAACTACAGTAAACAGCAATAAATTCTTTTAACTAGATATCATATCACATGATAGTTATGAATGCCAGTTCTGCTACTAAAGATGCAAAATCTTTCCGAGTCTTAGACAATTATAAGTACTTTATTAACTAGTATTTCTCATGTACCCGAGTCCAATCCTGCATGCTGTTCTATCACTTCATGAAATATGACACGAATACTTAACCAAATTATAATTAAGGAATTTAGATATCACTTACTTTTTAAGTATATTAAAAATGTTTCTGCTCCTCTTTTTGGAATATTGTATAAAATTGATTTTACTGACATTTAGATTGAGTTCCTTTTTTAAAAGAAGAAATATTATCACTGAGCCGAATGAGTATCAACACTTTTTTTATTGTTTGTCCCAGTAAATTCAGTTGATTCAATCCTAACACGCCTAAAAAATATGAATATAACTGTATGGTAATTTCGCAATTAGGGAATTTATATAAACTATATTTTGGAGGACTTAAAATATATACAATTAATTTAGTCTCATATTTATATTTTGAATGAAGTTTACTCAAGTAACACAAACATAACTGAAAGATGGAATTGTTGTTTTGCGTCAAATTCGAGGACCTATTATCAAAATCTTTCCTTTTTCACTAATTTCTTGCAATTACTCTTCTCTTTGCTTAAAGGAAGAGAAATCCAAACAAAATGCAAGAAACCAAACCAAGTATCAAGGAAGGAACAATTATCATTGGGCGATTATATTCGGGGATTGATTAGGGAAACCGATACTGAATACAAATGAAAATCGAAAATAAATTATGTTATGAACGAATCTTAATATGTATCTAAAGTAAATAAAGTTTTATAAATATTTTAATTCCATTTTTTTTTTGTAACAATAAAATATATTTACATCGTTAAAAACATATATTCTCATAATTTTGTATCAATAAAAACATTAATTCTTGGAATTTGTTCAATAAATTTCACAAATCTCAAGATAATTCTTATAAGTTTTATGAAATCGTATTTTTTAAAATAAGGGGTTTGAATGTGCTCTTTTTTATTTATTTCAGATATATAATTTTTATCTCATTTATCAAAAATTACTTATTTTTAGCGTCAAAAATGAAAAAGATATTAAGCTCTAAAAAGATTAATCATTTTTTCTTAATTTTTTAGCATTTTATGTGAATTTTTTCAAATATAAAAAGAGGTACATAAATCTTCATTACTTATAATAAAAATTCAAGATTTTTATCCAAACTAAGTTTAAATACTTATTTAAAGCAACTTACTTCGTTATCTTAATATTTTAATTTGCATTGATGTTATCAGATGAAAATCATGATTGGATAAAAATGATCCTGTAGTTACAAAATAAAATTATTAAGCTAGATTTTTGTTTTTTGTATTTTTGAGCATAGAAAGGCTTAGAAACTCAGCATTAAAACCCGTGATTTAAATAAATGTAATTTTGTCAATTAGTGTTATTTGTATACTTCATATAAATAAATTTTCATTTTAAAAGATTTTTGATTATTCTGACGCAAAAATAAAAGGACCTCGAACTATGTCTAGCAAACTCTTAAGTTTCTGACTTTTTTCACCAACATAGATCCAGTAATGTTCGTCACGACCATGAAAATTAATCCAGATATTAAATAAGATTTTTACAAAAGTTTGATCTTAGGGGAAGAATATTCCAATTGAGATAATTTATTTCACCAAAATAGTTGTTAAAATTGAATCTAAAAAGTTATGTAGATTTTGTTTTGAACTTAATTTCTTTTGAATAACCAAGACGGGCATGTTTGCAGAAGTCCAATCGTTGAACCTAGTTTTCTAACACTTTTTCGCATAAATCGACCGAAAATGCAGGAATTTGGCGTTCAATATTTGCTTTCAGCTCCTTTTGTGTCACTGGCTTGTTGGTGTAGATTAATGACTTTATGTGGCCCCATAGAAAATAGTCTAAAGGCGTCAAATCGCATGAGCAAGGCGGCCAATTGACTAGTCCATTTCTAGAAATAACACGTTCATCGAATTTGTTCTACAATAAATCAATTGTATTGTTTGCTGTGTGGCAAGTAGCACTGTCTTATTGAAACCACATATCATTTAAGTCCATACTAACCAATTGGGGTCAAAGATAATCCGTTATCATGGCTCGATATCGAAATCCTTTCACAATAATGTGGCAATTATTATCATCAACAAAAAAGTATGGCCAAATAGCACCACTGGCAAGAAATCCACACCAAACAGTAAGTTTTTTGGGATGCAATGGTGTCTCAATCGGAATAGCTTCGACAATTGGTTTGAGTGCATGCAAAAGTTTATAAATCATGCTGGAGAATACTTTGAAAAATAATAAAACCATTTTTGATGATAAATATTTGCATTTTCATTATTTGGTCAGAAATATATATAGCAGCCTACGTAATAAGGGACTTATATTTTTTTTTCCAAATTACATTTTATACTATTTTGAAGTACTTCCGATTCATACCGGGACTTTGAACAGATGGTGAGTTACGGTTTTTGATGGCACAGAAAAAATATTTCAGGGTATTTTTGTACCAATACCGAACCACAACTTTTATTCATTACCATACATAATAATTTTTGATTTGTTTAATTTTTCCAAAGAGCGAATACTCTAATATGTAGGTAACAAATATTGAGTGAGCCAGTGCAGTTGGGTTAGTCTAGATATCGTATGTATAAATAATCTTAAATGCACGAACTCTCCATTCGAATAATTTGTCTTATCTCGGAGAGCTAAATTTTTTCCATTACTTTTTCTAATGTTTGTTTTTACAGTTTAACATATGACGGATATGTTATACTCTCTTCACTTGTCATCAGATCGTGAACTCACCTTAACTTATTAAATTTGTTATCGTTGAGTGTCTACTCTCTAATAAATAAGGTGTCGTTGTAGATATTTGTGAGGACATTCCTTGGTCTGTATTTATTTATGTAGAAAAATATGCAGATAATGGTAATACGAAACCTGGATTGGAAAATTGAATACCTATTCTTCATAAGATTCTGATTTATTGTTAATTGAGTTTTCAAGAAGTTGCTTTTTTTATTGGAGGCACCAAAGCAATAACATTTTTATAGAAATACTATTATTTCTTCTTCAATTAAGTTTTCTTTCTTATTTATTTAGTTCTGAGGAGTTGATGTTGGTAAATCAAGGTGGCAATTCCTGTTTGTATTTGATTTAAATGTTAATACTTAGCTCAAACTAATTCAAGTCATAAACCTGAAATATTTGATGTTTTAAAAATCTAATAAGGTATCACTGAAAATTCAGAAGATGTCTATTTTATTAAGCTCACTCAGAAAATGTTCTATTCGAGTCATCAATCCGATTGATGCGTCAATTTTATTGTGACCTCCCACAAGATTAAACGACAAATTGACATTTTATATATCATACTCAAAACTGTCTTGCACTCACAATATTTCATTGAATTAAAAGCAACTCGAAAAAGATTTTATAGTTCATGTAAAATATATGAAGATTTTACACAACTTATTATTGTATTTCTGATGAATAAAAAAAAGAAAGTTTATCCAAATTTATTTCCTCTTATGACTATTGGTTGTTATGTCTCACTTCGGTACCATGATTGTATTCTTATACCTTGAAGCAGTTTGAAGTTGATCAAATAATTTCTAAGTTAACCTTGATAAAATGTTTCCTGCTTTTGAAATTCCCACCAAAAAAGTGTTTTATCAGATTTGTGGAAAAGTTAACTGATCATAAATTTCCATATTGTATTTGGTTAACGAAGATTATTCTAGAAGGAGGCCAAGCCATCTTAATCTGAGCTAAGAAAAATACAAATATTAAAGACATGTTTGTCTCGGTTTATGAGACTAAAGATTCCCCAGGATGTTTATGGCTGATATGCTCATAAGACCTTTGGATTAGCATTTTCTTTGTGCTTCCTTACCTCAAAACAGGGGCTTAAATAGTGGGGTGGGTGTATCCTTATGCTTTTGAATTAAACAGGACAAAATGGTTTGAATTTAGGATGATTTTTATTTAATAAATATTGCACTATTACTAGGATTTCATCAATGCTAAATGTATGGTTCTTAATAAAGTCTTCAGTTACAAATTACATAATGTGGAGTCAGGTTTTTTTCTTCGTTATGGATCATCTTTTGAACAAACCTGTCGTAAGGCAAGCTCAAATTATACGTCAATTTTGTTTATTTTCTACAAAAGTTAAAAAATATTTGAATTATATCAAATGACAAAATGGCTAGGTAAAGTTTTATTTTTTTATCCAAATGAATAGCTTAAAAGCCACAACCTCAAAAGAACCTTAGTTTTAAACCCTGTTACTGGCCTTTTAATAATGTAAGTATATTTAAGGTTTAGTCAATGTGAGTGTGGTTTGAGGTCCCAATACCGCTGAACAACAAAGAAAAAATGCATTCACATGGATTGAATTTCTTCCAAGTTTTAACAACTAACTACACCAATGCTCATAGATTTGCAGATATTTGGATAACAGTTTGACTATTAAAAAGATAGTGGATAGCAATGTACGAAACGCTCTTAGGAAGATATTAACATGGTGATATTTGTTAATGATGAGGCCACATATTGCATTAACTGTACTGATTTCTATAACACTTTTCCAAAAGTAATCCATGTTATCTTCTTAGTTGGTAGATTTGATCGTTTTTTCGAGTTTGTACTTTCTCAATTCATTAATATCAACAGTATTATAAGATAAATCAAAAATCGGTTTTGTAAGACTTTACTTATAGATGCCATATTCCCTATACTCAATAACATGTAATTAATCGATAGGGAACTTTCCAAACAGCAGCCTCGTACAGTGGAGTGAGCTTTTTCAAGCTTTGAGAACTCATAAAAACACTAAATAAAGGTAATGAGGCAGTAAGAAGACACAAAACTATGTTAGTTAATTATAGATTGCATTATCAGTTTATCATCTATCCATAAAATCTTTATTGGAGTCCATATCACAATTATGACATTAGAAGAAAGGTATCAATCTAATAGAAAATTTGTTATCATTTACAGCTTTTGAGCCCTTAAAAATACCTTGATGATATCATGAAAAAAATACTGGATATCTTACAAGACTAAATTAAAAAAAGAAATACTATGCTCTAATAGTCGTATATTTTTTTTCCCATTTGAGGTTTTTATTTATCTATTTAAATAAATACAAGTCGATTAAAATAGCGTTTTTACAAAAATATATAAGCATTATAGTTTAAGATTATTTTTCTACCCAAGACCTCACAGCTGGTAGTCCTTTAATCTATAACAAATAATCTTTAAAAAAAATCAGCCTAAAATAATAATAAAATAGTAGCATATCAGAATCATAAAAACAAAACAAAAAATAAGATTCTATAATCTTAAAAACTTCCTAACCAATTAGTTTCATCCCCAATAACTTTCTTAGTACAAGATGGGACTGCAATTGAGATATAGATAATTTGGGGAACCAAATTCTTGTAGAGATTGATTCTCTTCAGTAAATTAAAAATTTTGCTGAGCACCAACTGGGGATCCTGGAACGAAGAGATTTCCAATTCGATGCCGATGATCCACATGTCTCCCATTCTATCCCCAATATATTTACCTTTTGTCTTATTCTACAGCCCCCCCCCCCCACTGTCAAGGGCTGGAAATCATAAGCCTAATTGCAGGATGGAAATCTTCTCTAGGTTTACCTTAAAATCCGATTACTTGTAAAACCGTTCAAAAAAAGCTATGACAGTCTCAACTCTTTTTACAATGTTTCTCTTAGTTCCCTTTAATCATTAACGTCAGGTCAGCCGCATATATATCGACTAGAAGCTTCTTTTCACCAAAGTCAACACCAAATCCTTTATATTTCCGTAGCAACCATCTATTCAGGAGCTCAATTGCCGCTACAAATAGTGAAGGGGACACCGGACATCCCTGTTTACAGCTCTTACTGAGTATTATGGGGTCACTCTGTATTCCATTTATTTCAATAATCGAGGTCCCATTATAGAAAAGCGCTCTAATAGAATTAAAGAAACGCTTCGGCAAAAATTTCCTGACGGCAATAAGTATAAAATTCTGTGAGATTGATTAGAAGAACGCTTTTGAAAAGTCGATTGCTATCACAGCTTCAAATTTCCTTCTCCTTCTGATAGAGTCCACTCAAGCCTGAATGTTCCTCGATATGTCGTTTTCTTAAGGAACCTTTCTGTTCCGGTCCTTTACATTCGTTTAGTAGTTGTTCAATTTGTCTTGCTAGGATCCCAGCAAGGTCTCTATAGGCCTTGCTAAAAATTGTTAAGGGCCTTCAGTGACTGAGCCTGGTCCCATCACCCTTTTTAAGTATAAGAGCAATCCTTTCACGAGTCGCCTTCGAGTGAAGTTTACCGAATCTCTCCATATGCTCCTCAAATTTTAAAAGATAAGGAGTAACCTTCTCCGGGAATAAAGTATATATTTTCCCTTTAATGCTGTCCAGTCCAGAAGCTTTATTATCCTTAAGACTTTTTTTTATATGATATAATCTTATTTTCATAAAAAAATATTGACAGTTTGGAGACTCTCTTAGGCATCGGGAATCCAACTCTTGATCTCCGAAGAATTTGTTCAAAACTTGCATGGAAGCACCGATGTATCTCCCTTGAATCAGTATAACTCTGATCTTCAGTTATGTTCTTCTTGATTCTTTTTGTTGAATATTTACCCAAGGCGGAGCTATCCCCGATCTTGCAATTTTTTGTGCAGATTTCTATCCTTACAGCCATATTCATCTCTGCTTTAGCAATTTCAGCAATCCTAAAAGTATTTAGAGTGCTATTTGTGAGCTGACGGAAAAATAGCAAACCCTCTCTCATAATCTCTTCGATTTCGTTCCTCATTATCTTCTCTCTTTTCTTCATCAAACTGATGTAGGTTGACGTGGTGTCTCTGACTATTTTGATGAAGATATTATAGAGTTTATTGCAGGTGAAATTTGGGTCATAAGAAATTGCAAGTCTATTCTCGAGGGTTACTTTGTACTCATCATTCCAGGATCCAGATCGGAATTCTACAACAGCGTTTATATGGAGCCAAAAAGAACTCCAAATAAACTAATTTATGGTCAGATGAAGACTCAAACAAGTATTCCGCTCTTTCAACATCCGACAAAACATGCGAAGATATTAAAGCTGAGTCGGTTCTGGAGGTCTTCTTACCCACTCTCTAAGAAAAAGTATTCTTGGGGCTAAGAACCTTAACAGTGTCTATTAATTGTAGTTCTTCAACGAGTTTTCTGAGATTATTTACATTAGGATGACTGCTAGTATCCTTAAAAGTATGTACATTGAGATCACCTATCAAAATAAAAGGGTTAGGGTCTTTCTTTTGAATATTAATAATAGCCTCAAAGAAGATGTACGATTTTTCGTTAGGCCCATTGGCATTTATAAGGCTAAGTCTTCCTGAGTCTGTAGAGACAATAATTTTTTGCCACTCACTTACATTTGAATATTGAACTTTGAACATTTGATGACTCTTCTATGAGAGCCGTTGCCTGTAAAGAAATAATAATAAGTACTAGGTACACAAAGTTGACAAGATCTCTTTCAGTTTGAAGAAACCAATGACCTTATGTCTTGTAAGCAGATGATTTCAGGCTTCATATCTAAGCTTCTTTTGATCATAGCATGTCGTATTCTTCTTTCCTTTCCCCCTCGAGTATTAAGAGAGACTACTCTTGTAATGCTAAATCCTTTCATACTATTATTACCAATCACTGGAGGATCAATTAACTCTGTGATTGTTGTTTGCTTTTTTATTTTGAAAGATAACAAATTGGTCATATTTGATTTTTTTTTTTTTTTTACCAATTCTTAAGGACATTTGTAGGGTTTTTCCTTGTTACAAGGAGTCCAGTATCAAGAGAAGATCTCTTTGATACTGACCCTGATCTTGTGCGTGCAGATAGAACTAGAATGTCGGAAAGAGAAGGTTTTTTAGATTTATTAGGTTTCCTTTTGATACATAGTTTTTTATTATTGTTATATTGGGAAGACGGTATTTTGCTCTTTATATTTGGTCTTTCGAGCCAGATAAGTTTTGAATTTCGCGAATTCGAAATTTTGGATTTCAATTCTTTGGATATATTTTGGATTTTGCAGATAGTATTTGATTTGTATACTTTTGTCTATTGGTTGTTTGTGTTTTAATTTGTTGTTTTGTAGCCTCACTAATTAGTAGTTATTTTGAAAATGATGGAAAAGCCCTCCATAAATGTTTTGAATTAATTGAAGAACCATTTTGGTTATGAAGGGAGATCCTTAACGTATTTTAGATAGATGTTCTACTATTTTCATCAATGGTGACGAACTGCCACTGGATCAAGACTGGAAAGACGACTCTAACAATGCATACTTGAAATTTAGAGGTTTTGGCAAATGTGTATTGGGTTTCTGTTCTGCCTTTGGATAAATACCTAGTTGTGTATTCTTTTGATTCTGATGGTGGGAATTTTCTTATCGAGGGATTAAGATTTGTTGGTCTTATGATCTATGGTTGATCCTCCAAGAGCTCTTGTACATGATGCTTTCGCAAAATGCCGCTCTGCTGGTATTAAGTTTATTATGGTTACTGGTGATTATCATATCACCAAAAAAGCTATTGCCAAATATGTTGGGTATTATCTCTGAAGGTAGCATAACAGTTGAAGACATTCCAGAAGAAAAAAAAATGTTTTGGTTGGAGAAGTCGGTCCACGTGAAGCCAAAGCTTGTGTTGTTCATGGTGTAGAGTTCAAAGATCTTTTAGATAAAGAATTGTATGATATATTGATGTACCAGATTGAAATTGTATTTGCTGGAACTTCTCCTGAGCAAAAGCTGATTATTGTTGAAGGTTGTCAGAGAATAGGCACTATTGTTGCTGTAACTGGTTATGGTGCCTATGATTCTTTTGCATTGATGAATGTTGATATTGGTGTTGCCAAGGGTATTGCTGGATCTGATGTATCAAAACAGGCAGCTAACATGGTTCTACTTGACAACTTTGCCTCCATTGTTATTGGTGTTGAGGAAGGAAGATTGATCTTTTATAACTTGAAGAAATCCATTGCCTACACTTTGACCTTTAATATCCTTGAAATTTCTCCTATCTTGATTTTCATCTTGGCTGATGTACTTTGCCTTTGGGTTCTGTTACCTTCCCCTGCTTTGATCCGGGTACTGATATTATTCCTTCCATTTCCATCACATATGAGGAAGCTGGTTCCGAGTACATGAAACGTTAACCCATTTACGGATAAACCTTTTGAATGAATGCTTGGTCTCCATTGTATATGGTCAAGTTGGACTTATTCCAGTATCTGCTGGTGTCTTCGTGTACTTTATCATATTGGTTGGAAACAAATTTTACCCATCTTCCTCTTAGATTGAGAAGAGAGTGGGATTCCTCTGTTCATAACAATCTACAGGATTTCTTCGATCAAGATAGACCTATCATGATAGAAAGATTCTTGAATATACCTGTCACACTGCTTTTGTCGTTCCTATTGTTGTACAATGGACTGATCTCATCATTCGCAAGACTAGACCTAATTCTATATTCCAACAAGGTATGAAAAACATGTTCATGTATTTCAGTCTTGTGTTTGAAACAGCGTTCGCTACATTCCTTTTCTATACTCCAGGAATGGACTAGGGTCTCAGAACGTTCCCATTGGAACTTCATTGGTGGTTTCTTGTCTTACCTTTCTCTATCTATATCTTTTTTACGATGAATGTGGTAAATTAATTATTAGACGTCTATCTATTGGGTCGAACGGGAAACTTACTATTAAGTTTTGACTTCTTATAATTTTATACCGATTATATAAATCTCATTGCTCTGTTTCACAGATGTAATAGTCCATTAAGTGAAATGGCATTCCGATGAATGATGAAAATATATTATGTTTTAACACTCGTAGTTATTGAGTAATCCTCACTATATCCTCATTATAGTTCGTATCGACCGTCTGATGTCTTGTGTTTATTTGTTTTTCGTGTTATTATTTTCGTTTCCTTTGATTTATAGTTCATTATTATTGTTGTTTTGGAACGTTTTGACACGTGAGTGAATTTGAGACTAATACTACTAGTGGAACGAATCCTCATTTTTAAAAGAATATACAGTCCACTCTCTTGGATTGTCCTGTAACACTTGGGGATAGAGCATTTTAGCCTTTACAGCAGGTGAGGTTAGATCAGGACTGTACATATGTATACAGGGCTTGACAGATAAATAAAGAATTTTTCAAATGGCTATATCTCGGCTCCAACATTGAATTTTACGCTAAAATTTGCTTTCCTATGATTGAATGAATTCTCTCTTTCTTAAGAGACTTTGTTCAGAGTTTTCCGTTAGTAAATAAAAATGGAGCAAGAGAAAAGGTCGGCGATAGTCGTTATATCTATGCCAGAAGAACTGTAAAATAGGTCATAGAGACCACCAAGCTCCCTAAGTCGAGGCTGGACTTAAGCTCAACCCAGCAGTTTTAGCTCCCTATAGGTCAGTATCACCAAGAACGGTAGGAGTATCCCAGATAATGATATAATCAAGGCTGGAGCACGATTTAGGCCAAGGATCACAAAGTTTACTGAAGCTTGTGGTGGTCAAATCGAATGAATCAAAGCACAAGATCACTTACTACAACTTTACAAATTTCTAATTGATTTAATCAATAAATTCAAAGATGAAATGGAGATATAGTCCTTTGAAAAAAAAATCCCAATTTATCTGTATATATAGCTTATTCTGTTTTTACTTCAGATTAAATTGCGAGCTTGAATAACTAAATTTTTATTTCATTCCAAAATATGCTGCATATTTAATTAATGAAAGAGGGTTTTGGTTTTAAGTTTGAATGGTTCCTCATTGATTGTATGTATAATTTGGGTTGGACCCCCCAATAGGGGGTTTTGCTAACCTGGCGTAGCTGGTTAGTCGCCTTCTTCTCATTTACTTCCTTATACATAATAAAAATAGAGCTAATTTGTCAATACACCTCCGAATCGATACTCCTCCGAAATATTAAGAGATACCAATGAAAACCTTCAAGTAAAAAGTTTCCAAGTATTGGTGGATTTGTTATTTTTTCCCTCAAGGCTCAAAAAATGGTCCATTTCTGAATCTCAATATTCTAATAAAATAAGTCCTCTTGGCTAATAATATAAAAATGTTGATCTTCGGTAATTAAATTAAACTTACTATTCTTATGAAGATTCTTCGATTTAGCCACTGGAGGCTAAATTACTCCATAATGAATAAGATACTAATTATTCTACATGAAAAGAAATATAAGAACGATTTTAAGTACACTGTAAATTACGTACACTTATACATCCAAAATATAGAGATTAATAATGAAAGAATTAGCTATAACGTATTGTACGAAAATTTTCAGATAGGCAAGATGTAATTAATATTTTTTCGTTCTGAATTTTGGCTTTAATTTTTTTTAAAAGAAGTATTTAGATTAGTGTTTTCATCCTCAAAATTTATCTCTAAAATTGTAATATAAAGTTTATTTACTTAAATTCAATTTAATTTTTTAGCGATAGATATAGTGATGGTTACGATTTGTTGAAAGAAGTATTGATTTTTTTCCTTAAAAAATTATTACGAAGAAAATGAAGTATATAAAGTTAAATAAACAATATCACATTCATAATCTCATCTACATTTCCAACAAAGAGGATATGCAAATGTATTAATATATTTTATTTGAGGACAATAATACAAGGATTTGGTGTTATTGCTAGGAGGAATTTGAAGGTAATGAGGATAAAGAGAAGAAGTCTGTACTACATTCTTTTAACCTATTAGTGAATAAGTTTATTCCTTGTATCGAAAACGCTGATTTTTTTAGCAATTACTATTTACATCGTAAATAAGACACGTACAAAAATTTAAATTGTTTAGCTCTTATACTTCCGAAATTGTAAGCCATTTTTTGGACATTATGTACTCATTCTATTATTTATATGCATGTGTAACATTTATATATATATTCCCCTTTTTATACAATATTATTTTAGCAAAATGTTTCAAACAAAAATAATTTTAATTTAGTCCATTATTTTTATGATGGTACTCTTCATGACTTCATGAAGCTCAACATTACATTTTTAAAAACAAAATAGAGCCTTGCCCTAACATTTACCACATCTTCTAATTTTACATTTTCGTAACCTATGATTATATCCATCATGTCGTACTCCTATTGGTGGAGCAGATACTAGCCCATGTTTTGACTTTGTTCTATATTTTTTTTGGAAGAATAATGGCTATAGTTTGTCTAAAAGTTAGTTGTAGTGTTTTGTTCCATAGTATCCATGCATTGACTACAACTATATCGATAAAGTATAAGAAAATTGCCACAACTATTTCTTCTGTCTCATTTGTGCCCTGTAATTCACAATACATTAATATATTGGTCTTCTCTTCCCATATGTATGTTATAATGACGTACGATAGTTGGTTTTGGAGTTGAGTGTGGGCCTTTTTCTCATATTAATACTTTTTTCGAAATTATTTCTGTGATATCAAAATTTGAAGCAACATAGATGGTATTGTTGTCGTTGTACTGCATTATAATAATTCTATCTGATATTGTATACTGATGATATCCCTTTGATAATTTCCTAAAGTCACACTTTTTTGGAAACAGACAGTTCAGGAGACGGTTATCACGTATATTATTTTGTCAGTAGCGCATATATTTAGTAAAGAGAGCTTTTCCATGAGTTTTATTGATGTGAAAAAGTATTTTTTTTTACCCTTTCTCCTTGGTGTACCCTGGCTTTTTAGATAAGGTCAAACACTGCATCAAGATTGTTAGCGTCCATTTCATCGATAATTTCCAAAATTTTCGTAGTTTTAAGGCTAATTATAATAAACATAATTACTACAATGAATGAATAGGGTCCAAAAAAAATCTCGTAGCATGTAATATAAAAGTCGTTTACATTTATATGTAAATTAAAATATAATCCTGATAATCTAAAGTACTTTTCTTATAAAAACAAACTTCTTTGTATATCCAACGAGTAATTCGTGTGAATGAAAATTTTATTTTCTAATTTTTTGGATACTATGAATTAATGGGATAATCTTTTGCTTCTTTCTATTTTGTAAAAGTATAATGGTTTCACATAAAGAATGTGAGACCACAATCAATGACAAAATTTAGTAAAATTATTTTTTCTAATTTTTTCTAAAATAAAAAAGTATTAATGACTGAGAAATTTATTTAACCCATCATATCTGTTATCTTGTCATTCTTGTAAGAACTTCACTCCTTTTTTAATTCAATTGTTTAATGTTCTGGCTAAGAATTACTCGATACAACTTATTTGAGAAATCAAGAAATTTAATTTTTTTTAATATGAATGATCAATTTTATTTGATACTCTATATCAAGTGTATGAATAAAGTATATTTTTAAGTTTACATTTGTCTTCGGTTTTTTTCTTGTTTAAATATCAAGCATATATTTTTTTATAATGTTGATTTATATTAATATGAAATTGAATTCTTTTGTACACAACAAGCCCTTTATATGACTAAATGGCTTAGGTTCACAAACCAGAAAGAAGTATTTAATAAATATGGAGATTCATTTAATGGATGCTAACTTTGTAGCTGAACAAAAATAGAAAAATCACGCTATTTTTTTATTTTCTATATATCTGCAGTGAAATCAACGAAAGATTGCAATAAAATTAGAAAAGTTAGTAAATTTTATGTATCAGGGACCAATTATTAATTTCTTAGTATTTCAGTGTTTTATTTGTAGAGGCCCTTATTAACAAAAGATTATGTCTTGCTCCTATATGTACTACACATAGGCGTTGGAAGTGTTTTTATTTTAAAAGGCATCAGATTTAGGTAATTTTTTTTCCTTTAACCGTGCAGAATTCATATAGTGTTGTAGATGATGCAATAATTTCCAATAAATAATTCAATGGTCAAAATATTGAATTTACTCATTGAATATTTAACTCTGAAATTTGATTCATTTTAAATGAATTTTTGATCATAAGTAGGAATGGGACTTAAGTAGAGCGCGAGGACAAGACGGGAGAGTGATACTGTTGAATGGTACTGTTGATGAAGGACCCTG
The DNA here is from genome assembly GCA_963680855.1 of Lepeophtheirus nordmannii. Taxonomy (NCBI): domain Eukaryota; kingdom Metazoa; phylum Arthropoda; class Copepoda; order Siphonostomatoida; family Caligidae; genus Lepeophtheirus; species Lepeophtheirus nordmannii. The sequence continues at coordinate 6,986,978 of OY804526.1, read as the reverse complement.
AGCTGTCATCAGCTGCCTGTTATAATTAAAGATGTATAATTGCGCACATTTTTAATACATGTAAGTTGTCACCCTACATAATATTCTTTCATGAAGCTACTTTCTTTTAGCTTTATATAGTAATTATTATCTATTCTAAAAGTTATAAAAATATCACACAGCCTTTCCTTTAATTTTGGTTGATTTTTTTAAAATGATAATATCTCTACAAAAAAAAAATTCTTATAGAAACTAATAATATTTGTAAATAAAAGATTTAATTCAAACTGTCAGTCGGATAATTTCATTCAAAAATAAAAAAAGTAATAAATAAATATAAAAATTAATGTTGAAAGGGCCATGTTACTCTCTTTCCAATTGTGACAGGGCAACCCAAGAGAGTGGATTATATGTATGGTTATCAACAGAAGAAGAATTGTTTCCCAGATAGTGTTGGTCTCCAATGAAATTCACTTGTTATCACATTCCAAATAGAGCAGTAATAATATTTATAATATCAAAGGAAACGGAAAATAGAACAAAATTATAACATCATATGTAGGGAGTAAAAGTGCAATTTTATTGGACAATCTTTGAATAGTCCTTCCAGATGAGGTCTGTATTTGTGTACTTCTGACCAGGAATACCTTTTCAACTGGGGGAATAGGCCAATTTTCTTAAGAATTTTCATCATCAATGTGCACTACATTTCCCACCATTATATTATTGACTTTCTTTTAAACTTAGACCTCCGTTGTAAATCTAGCAAATACTCATGTCTCCAAAACCGATTGGGGCCCAGCATGTAATATAAGCAAATCTTCTGAAGAAATTATCTAAGATGCAATTACCGATTCTTTAGGAATTACAATAGGATGCTTAGTCTCATGAGATAGATATTCCAAATTTCCCAATCTTCCACCAACAGTCATCTCCGACATCAAAAAACGCATCAAACGAAATAATTTGGTATTTTGTATCCAACTCTTCATTATTACGAATTTTCTCCTTCATAGATTCCAAATATTTTAGCTTAAGACATTTGGTAGACGACTCAATCTCTTCTAAGGATAAAACTCCCCTCTGAAGGCAACTCTTATATTTGATCCAACTCACACATCGACGATTCCAAACAAAATATCGTAACATTATCGTCCAACTAGATACATGATGAAAAAAAGTTATATCCCGATGGACATCTTCTCTCCCATCGCGGCCATTTCTCTATAAGGTTTTATATCTTTGTTACAAGTTATAGAGATCTTCTTTGCTTCAGTTTTCACCAACGACCTCCCAAATTCAGTGAAAAATAATGATCTTGAGGTTAACCTATCAGTAGAGCTAAGCCAATGTGGATTTATAATTTACAAATTCAACGGTATTTAGTTCTCAGCTCACGGGGTCTACAAGATTTTCACAACCTGATACGTCAGGAATTCGGAGGAATAACCTTCTTATTTGCTTGAACACGATTTCCAACATATGTTTTCCAATGAGACGGAGTTGGAATTCAACCAACTATTGACAATTGTAGTCAGTCCATATATATTATCAACTTTTAAACGAGTAAGGGGTTTAAAGTGATCAATGAGTTTTGAAGCCAACACCGCTGCCTCAAGCTCCATTCTTGGGATTGTAATCTTCTTCAAAGGTTACTCTCGTACGACTAGACAAAAAACTTATTTTCACATCCCTAATCTTTAAAGTCACTCGAAGATACAAGACTACAGCCCAACCTATTTCAGAAGCATAACACAGTACATATAAATCCATGGAACAAGGGCTGGGACTTCCAAAACTTATGTAGGTACAGAGACTTCCTTAATTCGATGAAGAACTCCTTTTCATTTCTTCCAACGATTTTGAATACGTTCAGAGACTGGACAATCTCAACCAATCTTTTCTTTCCAAATGTCCTGAAGAATTGATTCTGCAACAAGCAAAACAGGAGCAAAACGACGACCTTTAGGGTCATAAAACTTTGAGGCTTCCTATTATTATCTTCTCTTAATTATCTTTTCTACTCCTGCCAAATTGTAAGCAACAATAGATATCCAGTCTTCCTTAGGATTCCAAATATAACCCAAGGTTTTTGTCGCATCCATAACGAGAAATTTGTTTATATGTTCTAAATATGACTAATTTAAATGATCTTAACATTCAAAGTAGTTACTCTGCCATTTTCTTAACTGAAAACAACTAAAGAAATTAATTTCAATAGTTTAATTTACTAAAGACTGAGCATTTTTAACGTCATTAGTTTCAGTTAGCAAATCATGTACATACATATCTCCTAGGATTGCTCTTAGGCTTCGGGATATTTATCAATTTGACACTTGTCATTACATTGGATGGAAGCAATCGAAGAATGTGCTGCACTGGATGTTCCATATATTTGTCTTGTATGATGATACTCTACATAAAGGTCCATACAGTTCTCCTGCCAGAAAAACCTAGGTACATTTCTTTGGTGAGTAGTAATAGATATTTGATTATACATTTTCGTGATATCTGCAACCAAGGCTACTTTATGAAATCTTCACTTATGCAACAAATCAATTATGTCCATCTGAAGCTTCCAACTAATAGATACGACTTAAGAAAATTATTATCCTGTGACTTTGTGGACCCATCCAAGACAACACGTAGTTTAGTTGTAGTAGAAGGTACCTTGATAATACAATGATGATGCATATAGTTAATCATAGAAGTATCAACTAAGTTTATATCTTTTTCCAGAACTTTTTCTAAAAAACCATTATGAAAGGATGTTCTCGTAGATTGAACATATTAATTCTTATATAGAGGGTCTTAACGAAATTTATCCTCTAATAAATTGAACCTTTTTAATACAGTCGTGCGAATATCCCCAATAGGAAGACTTTCGAGGCTAGTTAGGCATCAATCCTTTCTCTGTCTAACAGACGAACTTCCTTATCAAATATTTTTTAGGCTCGAGCTTCTTCAGACAATAAAATATTACGTGTTTCAGTTTCAATATTTTCTAATCTCCAAAATGTAGATGTGTCACTGCACTCAGGATATTCTAAAAGATGTGACGACAAATTATTCGAATTTAAAGAAGAAGTGGGCATATTTCTAGTTTATCTATCTTACCAGGATTGTCAGACACTTCAGCTAATTCCAATCCCCTTATATTAACATAGTTGCATAATAGGTGGGGCATTGATTGACAATATTCTGAAATTTTATCGACTTCAAACGCTTGAATTTCAATTTTTGATATATCTCTATTTTCAATAAATAAGTTATAATTGAAGAAATGTCTCATATCTAATTCTATTCTCCCAATGCCTGAGATTGAAAGCTCGACTTTTCTTCCACGAGACATGAAAGTATTTACCAATCTCGATGTAATTAGACTAATCTGTGACCCTATATCAAACATGATTCGAACAGAACACTGTTTATTACCAACACAAACATTCTAGCAGTAATCAAAAGCGTTGAGTCATTACCAAACGAAACATGTCCAATTTGAATAGCAGAGGTTAACTCTGTAGCATCAGGATGAAGATGTTAAAAAACTAGAGTTTTTGGTGCTCATTTTTCTTTGTATACTTTTAACTTTTCTTTACCAACTTTTTTCTGCAAGATGTTGCTTTTTAATAAATTTTCACAACCGATAGTATACTAAAGTTCCATACCACAAGCTTTCAGTTATCAACGACAAGCTAATACCAAGCTCTTTAATAGAATAGACGAAACAAACCCAAGTTATGATAGGTTTTTGATTAGCCCTGTATGAACTAAGCTTAGATTAAGACAAAGCATTGCATTGTTAACATCACTACTCAATTCCATGGTGGAATTTTTATTTTTGATGAAAAGAACTTGAAATTGATTTAATTTCTAACAAAAACATGGTTCAAGTTTGGTAGAAAATACAATAATATAATTCTGTAAGACAATATTCTAATAAATATTTTGACCTATAAAGAAGGACCATATTCACTGAATCATGCAAGGTGATTTATAAAAAAAATGATAATTTTTTAGCAGATTTGAATGGCAACTGAAGTTTTCCTATCCCATTGCCTTATAATATGGCTGTGCTTTTTAGGGGGGGGGGGCTAAAAGATTTTCAACAAATACCCTTATTTTAAAAAAAAGAAAAGGATATTTTTTCAAAATCACATAAATATTTTTACTAAATATACTTTTCCAGATTAAAAATCTGTTGTTTAGAATCCCTTCCACAGACTCTTGAATAATATCTAAGGGGGCACAAAACAAAGTGTTTGAGAAGATTGTACCTCGAATTAGAAGTAAAAGCCAAACTTGATAAAGATGTTTTATGAAAAAAATGGGAAAGGTGTTAATACTATCAGACTGCATCAAGTAAAAAAATTAAAAGGACTTATTGACTCATGTACGTTCTACTTTTCTTCTCATTTTTGATTCCTCACATGTTTATCCTGTGAAAAATCGACCAAACATGCTCAAACTTTCAGGGTTGAAAAAAAAGTCTTTAATATTTTTATATAATGTATAATAATTTTCTTTTTTATTTCGATTGATAGAGCCAATAAGCATCTTTAGAAGCCTCTTTAGTTATGGCTTATTTTTCAAAAGTTTAAATTATTTAAAATGACATAATGTTCCTTTTACATAATTATTTAGAATTAATGATATTTTAGCGTAAAATAAATTTTAATAAATGTTGATTATATTAATGGATAAAAAACAACATACATTAGAATAGAAGAAATAAAGGCGTGCGAGTATAAAAAAGAGAACGTTTTTTTCTTTTGACCAAGTGAGGGGGACAAATTTTTTTTGGGTGGGAACGTACTAGTATGTAAAATATACATAGGAACGAAAATCATATGCAATTCGGGCGTGTGATAAAAAAGTGGAGTTGGCTCTTCAAACAGGTCTTTTCCGAAGCTGTTATCATTTTTCCAATATTACTGAGGGGAGAACATCTACCTGATAGTAAAGGTGTCGCATGAAGGAATACATGCATTGAGTTTAATAAAGCAAATTAAATGTAAACAAAAAGGGCTCAAGTCCTCGTATAATTATTATTAGTTAAAAATATATAATTTCCTGACATTATTTTCAGTTAATTTTCTGCCTCTCATCTATGTTATTATTTATTGTTGTATATATAATGGAGAATAGCAGCTTGTAGCTCAGTAAAACGTCATGACAGCTCAAACTGCTCCCCCCCCTCGACATTCATTAAATTGTCAGGGTTGCCAGGTTGATTTTCTCTTTCTTTTTTTATTACATGCCCGAATTGCATATGATTTACATTGCTAAATATACATTTACAATAAAATGATATTTGCTACTCGTATGTAAAAAAAAACAGAAACAGAAAATAAAAATAGAAACTAATTATTTGATGAATGGTGGTTGGGAGTTACTAAAAAACAACTGCAATAGACTGGCGTAGTAGTGAGGAGAAAGATTTCAGTTGATTTTGTAATCCTTTTCTAGTGGATTTTTGCTCGAAATTGAATGAAAATTTACACATTTAGATAAACAATTTCTTCTTGGTTAAGGAGTTTTATTGAGTGACTGGCATCTTGTTTGAAAGCTGTGGGTCTCATCTTTTGAATGCTTTCCTTATTAATCCATTTTATGTAATATTCAAGGAGTTATTTAAGTACAAACGTTTTGCCCGACTTTTGGGCATACTCCCGGCCCCTACGCTCCACGGATCCCCCTTAGGTCAAAACAAAGAATCGAAATGGAATGTGCGTTAAATGCACTAGTGGATCATCGTTTTTTAATGCACAAAGTAAGTATCTTTCTGTGCTTAAATTGAAGTTGAAGTTAGAAAATGGGCCAAAAAAGCTCAAAAAAACTCGAAAACCGTCGGAATTTCAAAAAAAAAAAAAAAATACAGATTTGAAATCGGCGTGCAAAACTGAATAACTTTTAGAATGAAAAGAAAAAGTACCAATCGTTTTCTAATCATAAAGTTTTATTTATTTATTCTTTAAAAATCGCATCTCAATATCAAGTAATAAACTTATGATATAAACAATATGAAATAGAAAATGTTGGTAAAAATGAGGAAAGGCTGAAAAACAATGATGACGATGTATTCTACTTTTGGAAGGCTGAAAAGATAAAATAATAATAAAGAGGGGCAATCTTTTTCTTTTCTAACTAATTGAGTCAATGTTAATTTGCTTAAAGCTACTTGTTAATTGCATTCCTTGCAAATAGTCTGACCTTCTTTAGATAATCTCTCAGTGATACGATACTTGAGATCCATCTGAAGTCGAGACAGTATCAGATCCCATACACTTAAAAATAAATCCTGCACCATCACTGGTTCATTCACAGCCTCCTTGAATTTGTCGTTGCAGTCTTCCTTGATAAAGGCGTCATTATGGCTGATTTTCTAACATTGATTAGAACATTATTGAATTTGGTTTTTTAGGACCACAATTAGGGAATGGGCTTCCTGGGTTTTTAGAACTTCTTCTATTGCGGCCAGTGTTGCTTCATTTAATAATATATTTAATGCTTAAATAAGGTTATCAATTTATTTTCGTTCCCATTAAACCAACAGCAAGCCAGTAGGATTTCTGTGTTGCTACTGGTATGCTATCCAGCATCCTCAGAAGTAACTGTTGAATGTGCTCTGGATTTCTGAAACCCTCAGCTTCTATCATCCACCTTTTCCATATAAAATCCACGTATGGGACAATTCTTCTTCAAGATCTTAAAAGATAAAGCCGCTGTAGTCCCAATTCTATCAACCCCAAGCCTTTTTGTGCCTGCAGTGTGAAAAAGCGGTTACAATTATACGTTATGGAGAGTCAAAGGTGCACAATTCTCTTCTTTCACCATATATTGCTTGAATCTCTTGTAAGGAATGTACCTAAGGATTTGATTTATTCTTAGAATGACCTCCTCATACCAACATTTGATTCGTTCGACAGAGGTTCAAGACAATGTCTTGCAATTTCTTTTATATATTTGCTAATTTTATCTTCTATCCAAGGTTGACTGCAGTTTTCTATTGAGATTTTGTTGTACATAATGATTGACTTTTTAACTATTGAAGATTGACAGGTTCTTCGAAATATTTTATGCATTTGTGAGCATCTGCATCTTGGGTATTTCTATTTTCGAACTGGACATCCAGCCAAACACACCTAGAATTCCTTTGAGCCTCCAATTTTTTCTCCTCCCTCGATGACCGTCCCATCTTCTAAAAAAAACATAATGTTGGTCACTCTTTCCACACTGATAGTTTCAATACAGCAAGTCACATCTATACCTTTTCAAGTTCAATATGGGAATTAAAAATATTAAACTTGCTTATTCCCGTATTAAAATTGAAAAGGTAAACTATTCTTTGTATATAGACGAACTACAGCCCAAAGGAATGTATTTGATTCACAGGATCTACTTGCCTTACACTACGATCCAGGATATCAAATTATTTGAATTTTAGAAATATTTGCATCTGCAAACTCCTAAATTATGTTTGTATCCACAAATTTCAAATGTTGATACTTGCACACTCGCATCTGTTTAAGATATACATCGTTACCGCCTTCTCCTCGTGCTCTACAAAAGTCGCATCCATACGCATGTATATGAATGTAAATAATATGCAAATCGGGCTTGTAAGAAAGAAAGAAAGAGAAAATCAACCTGGTAACTCTGACAACTTGATGAATGTTGAGAGGAAAGCAGCTTGAGCTGTCATGACGTTTTACTGAGCTACATGCTGATATTCTCCTTTATATATACAAATGAAGACATCAATAATAAATAATAACATTATGTATACTATAGATGAGAGGCAGAAAATTAACTGAAATTAATGTCTGGAAATTATATATTTTTAACTAATAATTATACGAGGACCTGAGCCCTTTTTGTTTACATTTTATTTGCTTTATTAACCTTAATGCATGTGTTCCTTCATGCTAGATCTTTACTATCAGGTAGATGTTCTCCCCTCAGTAATAAAGGAAAAATGATAACAGCTTTGGAAAACAAAAAGTACTGTTCGAAGAGCCAACTCCACAAAGTCTCGCTCGCGGCATTTTGCATATTATTTACATTCCTACGCATGTACATTTCATTATTATCTTGGTGGTACTCATAAAGAAAAAAATAACTGATTTTGCTACATTAAAGGGAGTATAAATTAAGCCATTCATGTTAATATTCTGAGTATTAATGTTTCCTAACAGACTTTCTGGATAATTTTTTTTTTTATCTTCTTTTGTAGAAAATAATGAACGATTATTATTCGTTATTATATAGTTTCTTTGAAGTAGTTAGAGGATATATTTAATATGATGTATTTTGGTTTTTCATGAGAATTTGTATTAAGTGTATTGAATTTAAAACTCTTACAATCTTATGGGGTTAATTATTTATATAGTATGATTTTATCTAAAGACGTAATTAAGTATATATTTCCGATGTGTGATGACTTTATAAAATAGATGATTAGGTAATTAACATAATATATTGGCTTATTTCATGATGTTGTTTTATCTTAATTATCATGGAGGACATATCACATCAAATAGAATATCTATTTGATGTGATGCCTGCTATGAATTTATTTAAAAAAGCTGTTTTGAGGTAAAGCAGCAAGATGATGACACCCAGGTTCAATCGTCTTCAGTAGTACTGTCTCACATATTTTTAAACGTACGTTGTGTTATGTCTCCTTTTTTGCACCTCTAAACACGACCTATTAATAGGAATGTAAATCATATGCAATTCGGGCGTGTTATAAAAAAAGAAAGAGAAAATCAACTTGGCAACCCTGACAATTTAATGAATGTCGAGGGGGGAAACAGCTTGAGCTGTCATGACGTTTTACTGAGCTACAAGCTGCTATTCTCCATAATATATACAACAATAAATAATAACATAGATGAGAGGCATAAAATCAACTGAAATTAATGTCAGGAAATTATATATTTTGAACTAATAAATAGTTATACGAGGACTTGAGCCCTTTTTGTTTACATTTTATTTACTTTATTAAACTTAATGTATGTATTCCTTCATGCGACATCTTTACACTCAGGTTGATGTTCTCACCTCAGTAATATTGGAATAATGATAACAGCTTTGGAAAACAAAAAAACCTGTTTGAAGAGCCAACTCCACTTTTTTATCACATGCCCGAATTGCATATGATTTACATTCCTACCTATTAACAAAATATTATTCTTAAACTTATAGCATTGATTGATGTTTTATTTCATAGCGTTATTTAACAATAATAATAATAACAGTATTTTTTTCTTAATTTTAGAAGTTGCAAGGACCCGTTTACGGGAGGATGGCGCAAAATATAACTCCTTTTGGCAAACTCTACACCTTGTGTATCGAGAAGAAGGTCATTCAGGACTTTATAGGGGTTTAATTACACAATTAATTCGTCAAATACCAAATACAGCCATAATGATGGCTACGTATGAGTTTTCTGTTAATTTATTGACTAGATGGCTGAAGAATAATGGTGAAAATATTGAAAGTTTGTAGTCTTTTATATAGCTATTGTAAAATGTAAATAATATTTGCTGTCATCATAACTATATTTTGTCTAATATTACTGAAATCAATTCTGTAGTTAAGTAAAATTAGTATGAATTAAATTAGATTTAGAATATTAAGCCATAATTATTATTGGTTGTCATTGTTGTATAAATTTAGAAAAAATATATTATTATTCTGAACAACTGGTTTATTGTCTTTATTTACTTGATTGAGTGGTTTCTATTGAAATTATACATTTGATTTCGTAAGATAAAATGTTATTTTTATGTTACATGAATGGGGTTTCTACATGATTAATATATTTTTTAGATAAATTTCAAAATGAATCATAAGATGAAAAAAGAAAAATATTTTTAACAACAGAAAAATACTGGGATAATGTAGTCAATAATGTTGTTCCCCTTTTTAAAATATAGTATGTAGAGTTGAAAATCCTTTGCAGTTTATCGTGTGCGAGATTTTTAGTAGTTGGCATTTGAACAGCATTGTTTGTTTTCCAAAGCTGTTATCATTTTTCCTTTTATTTCTAAAAATAAAACATCTACCTGATAATAAGGATATCATTTATAATCTATATAGCACGTGTAACACTCTCTTGAAAACATTATCCATTATTTCAACAAAATGCCTGATGGAGTGAACTTAAAATCCTTAATCGTCGATAGTGGGGGTGAAATTTTTTGGAGTTACGACTAGGATTCCAGGTAATTCTCTTTACATTGATGAGTTCGACATTGTTTATATGAACTACTCTAAATCCCTTGTTCCCTACGATGAGTTGTCCATGGCTCTAAGGACAAAACTTCAATTCATTAGAGTTCTCAAAGTTTATCGTTCTACTAAGAATTAGCAAATACTCTAATGACCAACTTAAACAATAATTATCAAATTATAGTAATGATTTAAAAATTGATATTGTTTATTAACTCCTAAGATTTAAAATTTTAGTGATACTTACCTGGATTCCTATCACTTCAATATAGTCTCTAATTTTGATGGTGTTCTATCCATGATAATAAAAAAACGAATAGGCCCTTCGTCGTATTGAGAACCCTCAAAGCATCACAGTTAATGATAAGTGTATTTCTGTATTTTGTGACCTTGCTATCGTGGAGGTTGAATTTTGCTAACATTTCCCCCATTTAAATGTATCCATTGCTCTTCTCAATCATATGCAGACATTTACTTTGCACTGATTCAAGTGTAATATCATGACCTGATGGTGGAAATATCCTTTCGCTAAACTTATTTCTTAATCTTGGACAACACTTCTTTACTTTCAAATATCGTAGTGTGAAGGATCGGATTTTTAGTAATTTGTTATTAGTAATTAAATTAAAAATATCAGGATTGTCTTCAATTCCGTTCCTTGAATAAATCTCTATATTTATTCTGTGATTACGACTTTGAACGTATTTTTAATATTTAACTTTCTGAAAGCATGTATCCAAAATTCATTTAGATGGCATTTCACTAACCTGGGATCCTCGTTATAACTTTAAAAATTTTCATCTCCATTATCAGCGATCGAGGATTTTACATTAACTCGATTAAACAATTTTAATTTATGTATAAATTTATCAAACTGTTAATTGCTTAATATGTCTATTAATTTTGTAATTTTCATTCTATATTTTCTAAATGTAAATATTAGATTTTTCCTATATTCTTGAAGTTTGAAGTTATCAATGATGAAAGAATTTATATCACATACTACTATGAGCAAAAAATACCAGGAAACTTTAATTTTTTTTTTTTTGAATTCCAATAGGGATAGATATTTTTCCTTTTAAGATGGCACTACTGCCACTAACATTTATGACTAAGCATCAAAATATTAATTTGTGTTTTATAGTTAAGCCTCTGTTTATGACCAGCTAAAATCGGTTTTTTTATTTTTTAAAATGCATGAAAGATGATGACTAATATGCAATATAGAGTAAATGTTGTTGAAACAAAACAAGTTAAAATGAATATTGTAGACTTTATACTATTAAAAATTTGAGAATCCGTGGTTTATTTCTCGAAATTCATAACCTATTACTATAGTATCATCGGATTTACTAATTAATATATTTATTTTTATGAACTTTGTACTGATAATGGTGTTTGTTATTTATTTTGTTATCGACTATTATGTGCAAGGATCGTATTACGATATAGATTTATTATTGTAGATATGTATGATTTATTATGTAAAGGGGCTGGTTGAGTGTTAAGTAATAAGGTCATGACATCAAGCGATATATCACTTGATGAGAAAGATCTAGAAGGAAGCTAGTACTCAACCCTAACCGTATAAATATAGAGCGCATTGTCCGCGTCGAATCAGTATTATTCGAACTTCAATTGGGGAATACAATTGTAAGGAACTGTTCGTAAATATACGGAATTGTATATAATACACAATGAGTCTTATTTACCCAAACTGATTAACAACTAAATCAAGGTAAGCCCCGATCACATTTACACATACTTGCGTAAGACATCTCCCTCGTAATTATATCCTTAGAAGGAATACTCTTTTAAATATCAACTCTCACAAAATCCTTATAAACTTTATAAATTAACTTTGTAGTGGCTTTCCACGATTGCATTCGCTTGAATGAAAGGACACTACAAATTGGCGCAGTCGGTAGGATTGTGTCATTCTTGAGCATTGTTTGTTCTTATTTTATTTTTATTTGTTATAGGCCAAAATACAAATGTAAAGTAATTTAATAGTAAATTTTGTATAAGTTCTATCAAGATGTAAGTACACATGGGACCTGATATTTTTAAAGTTTCCTGAGGAGAGCATTTGAGAAGTAATCTTAATTAGGTATAGGACAGGGACCGAAAAGTTTCTCAGTAATCCTCTAGGGCAGAGTCAATCCGCAAAATCATTGTCCACCTTTCAGTTTAGCTTCTGAACTTAGGGATACTAGTTATTAGAGTGGAACTTTGTTCGCCAAAGAAATATATATTGGGATATCTCAAAAAATAATTTATGTCAAACACAAAGAAGTTAATAGTCGGTTATTAATAGTAATAGATTGTCATGTGACATATGGATTGAGATGAGTGGGAATATTTATGTATTACATATGTCAAATATTATATTATTTCATGTGCCCATTACCAAAGCAGTCGTTTTCTCTTCTTATTTATTTCAGGGAAGTTTAATTCTTCAACAAACATATTGAAGTAGGGAAACAGGAGAGGGGCTAATAAAAGAACGACTGCTGAGGTGTATAAAATTTTATTATTTTATTATCTTTATTTTTTGTGTTTATGGATTTAATTTTCATGTGTATTTTGTATAAATTTAAAATGCAATTGTGTTGATTAATTTTTATGTATATGGGGTAAAATGACCATGATCATAAGTGACTCACGATAAACAGTGTAAGTGATTTAAATCAACGGGAAAATGAAATTAAAAAACAAAAGTTAAGCACAAGGGGGGCTATAGTTGAAATAGGAAACTCAAATATATATATATTTCTTTGATCTAAACTTGGGTGAGACGAATAATGATACGCCCGTTTGGTTCGCGTTCTTATTTTTGAAACATAATTTAATTTCACTCTGAGGTTAGGATAAGTAGTAGGGCGCTGTTTTGCCAATTAAGTTTAAAATTACCGACCTTATTGCTTTGATAATTTCAAGGAGCATGAATACCCAAGAGCATAATTCCCAACAAAAAGAGCAATTACAACATAAGCAACAGTTGTATAATAAAAAGTATGTGCAGATGCAAAGAGATATGAATCAACATCTCGACGCTGAATTGCAAAAAGTACAAGGGAGAGGGTTAAGAAACAAAATAACCCTTTGAATCTCTGTTACGGCTCTGAAGACTTTCACATGTGAAAGTTGAAGCCATGAGCTTCCTGAGAGTCCTAAATGTTGGTGATGATACAATGTGTAAATGGGTGACGGGGACAATACGCGGACCCATCCGCCAAATAGTCTATATTACCTATGATGAGAGTTTGGGTAACCCACAGGAAAGGATCAGGGATTTAGACCATCTAATGACACGCCTTGATTCTACTATAAATAGTGTGGGGGGAAAAGACGAAGCGATGGCAGCCTTCCAGACACTGATTTAAAGGCAAGAGGAAGGGAGTAAAAGTACTTCTTCGTTTTAAAAGACCTTTGGTTAACAGTATATGTTCCTAAAAGGGATGAAGACAAGCATGTGCTGAAGAAGCAGTTTCTCTGGGACCTCATAAAGTGGGTAATAGCTAAGGAAACAAGTAACTTAGCTATGAAAATCCTAAGATGACGGTGAAGAGGATTGGGGCCTAGTGTGAATAAAATAAAACCTAGGAAAGAAGCTCCAAGGGCGTACCATGGTCAGGACGAACTTATGGATTTATCCTCATGGGAAGTACAAGTTAAAAGACTGCTTCTTGATAAAAAGTGTCAGAGGGAAGTAAACAAAGAACATCCAGGGGTAAATTTGAACCTAGGTGTTATGTCTGTTGGAAGAAGGGGATATTAAAAAATTGTCCTATGAAGAAAAATAAACCGGGAAACTCTTAAGAGGTAACGGATTTCAATGACAGACGGAACCATCGCGGACAGGAAAATTGCCAAAAGGGATTTGACGCATCCAGAACTTTGGGAGTAACACTACAATGAGTAATAATGTTAATGTTGATAATACGTTAGCAAACTTAGATCTGCTAGGTAAATAATCAATATGGTTTTGAGCCAGATTGGGAGATATGCGATTCCGAGAATTAGCAGATACTGGGGATCGGGCGCTCGATCTTATGTTATAGATGAAGAGCTATGGAGGAGAACAAATACTTGCAAGGACCTGGAAGAGGCAGACATTGTAGTGGGTTCGGTGGGTGATGCCAGGGTACATGTTATAGGTATTACCACTGAGCCGGTAGAAGTCATGGTTGAGAATATGAAAGAACCATGGAGAATGAGGCCTTTAGTAGTTCGTGAGCTAGGGGTACCATTCATCTTATCACTGAAGTCAATGAGAGAGCTGTCCACATCATTGGAAACTAGGCGATGAAATCATTGCTAAAGTCAGACTGCATGGGGAAGAGATTCGGTTAACAGAATATCTTGGATCTGATGAGGCAATGGATCTTGTCTCCACTTTGATGTTAATTGATAGTGAAGAAGTTGTTGATGTAATTGTCATGGAGGAGGTTATTATTCCTTAGGAAAAAAAAAAACAGTGACAATTGAAGCTAATGCACAAGGATACAATGTAACTGGTAGTAGCACATCAGAGATTGTATGGTTTTCAGCAACTGAGGAAGATTGGAATATTAATCTTGAATTAACAAAAGTGAGGAGGACAAGGCGAGGGAATAGTCGGGTATCATTGGTCATTTCGGCTATGGGAAAATAACCTCGGTGAATAGTCTCAGGAAGAAAATTGGGAACTATTTGGAGATTGAAGCAATTCGCACAAAGTCATGAATATATGATTGTTTCGATTGGGATGGAGAAAATCTGCGCTCCATCTGAAGAATTTAATAGAAAGTTATACCCTTATATCAATTTTGAACTAGCTAGAGAGAAGTTATTCCAGTACATAGGGAATTCTATGAAAGGAATATCTAGTGAAGTGGTGAAGAATTAAAAAGAAATTGATGATATGTTTGGGGGTAGAGTTAGTAAAAATGATTATTTGAGCGGTAATGAACGTAAACTAGTAGAAGAATTAATGTATAGATTTTATGGTATTTTATCTAAAATCTCCTCCAATATAGTCCGTACTAAAGTATTGGACGGTTAATACTAGTATTAATAAAGCGGTGAAGGCGAAGGTTAAACACATGAATCCAGCTGTGAAAGGAAGTGTTAAAAATTAACTTCAACAGTGGATTGATGAAGGAGTTATTAAACTGACTATAAGTGAGAGGGGATCAGTTTTGCTCCTGGGGAAAAAGAAGAAGGAGCCTGGAGATTTGCTACAAATTATCGAGATTTAAGATGCATTATTAAATCTGATGTATATCTTATAGCATGGAATTGTTAACAGATCCTCGGATAAGTAAGGCAAAGTACTTTGTTTCAGTGGACATAGCTGGAGGTTACTTTGCTGTTCCTGTGAAAGAAGAGGATCAGGACAAGTTAACAATTGTCTCCCCATATGTCACTTATGAATTTCTTCGGATGCCTTTTGGACCAAAGAATGTGTGTGGTACATATGCACATATAATGCGTCAAGTATATGGTTCACAAATATACCGGCGAGGATTCCTCGGATTCTTTGATGACAATCTCATCTTAGGATGTACGTTCATGCAAACACTAAGTAGATTTGCTTAATTTTGCTCAGGACTGAGAAGGCCAATCTCAGGGTTAAGGCGGGTAAGACAAAATAGTTTACGCCTATGATTAATTGGTTAGGACACGAATTAAGGGGAGGACATGTTGCTTCGGCTGATAGGTTAATTGATGCTGTTCAACAATGGCCCGTTCCTGTTATTAAAAAGGGTCTCCAAACCTTTTTAGGCAAGACCTCTTAGTATCGGAAATTCATACCATCGTATGCAAAAATATCCGAACCAATTGTAAAGCTTCTCCGTGAAGATGTAGAATGGCAATGGAATGAAAAAACAAGAAGAAGCATTCAAGAATTTGAAGGAGAAAATACAAGTAAAGACTGTATAAGTTACTCATGAAAGAATTTATCTTGGAAACAGATGCTTTGAATTTTGCCATTGGAGCCGTGTTAACGCAGGTAGGGGATGATGGTAAAGAACATCCTATTGCGTACGGAAGTAAATCCCTTAATCAGTCAGAGAAAATATTCTGTGACACAAAAAAGAGTTATTAGCAGCAGTTAAATTTATTGATCATTTTAAATAATTTTAATTAATGGGTAGGAAATTTGAAATCAGGACGAATCATGAACGGTTACAGTAGTTTATGAAGTCGGTGGCTCTTACTGGAATATTACTCATATGGAAGAACGGCTTATGGAATTCGAATTTGAAATAAAGTGTAAGCCGGGGAAGAAGAATCAAACCATGGAGAAAGTGTAATTGAAGAGAAGAAAGAGCCAAATGAATATGATTTCAAGGTAATGGAAGCCATTGGCAAACCCATTAAAAGTGTTGCTGCAGTCACAACTCAGGGTAAGCGGAAGGAACTTGATCAGGTAAAAGATAGATCAAGGTAATAGAAAATGAAATGACTGAGGTAATAAAGGGAATGAAATAAACAATTCGACATAAGGTTTTACACAGGTTAATTTTTATAAAGAACAGTGTAAATATAAATTTGTCAAATTTATTAGGTGCTCGCTAATTCAAAATGAAAAGGTTGAATCAATTCGTTTAAAACATAAGGATAAACTGTCTCAAGATGATAAAACTTATCCCAAAATATACGATCAATTCCATGAAATTGATGGTAAAATGTATATGTTAGATAAGGAAAGGAATGAGATAGGTATGTGACGAATTGGGAGTTATTAAAACAAAAGACTCAGGTCTATAAAGCTCATACTAACCCGGTTGAAAAATTGAACAAGGATATTGGTCGATCTATTAGAACATTAATGGTACAAGAAATATCCCAGATAAGAAGTGGCATAAATGCCTGGTTGGAACTTTAGTTCCTGTAAAGTTCATGATAGTACCGAGGTTAGGGTATTCTCGTTTCTTTGTAACTGGGACACATACAGTTATACCTGCAGTGCAATTAGATTCTAATATGCAAAATGCACCTTAATCAGTTCATCAATTAGTAACTACAGTTACTGATGCGTTGGAAAAAGTTAGAGTACAGCAGTTCGACAATCAATTGAAGAACAGAAATGCTTTTTATAAGAAGGTTGTCCAACAGGTAATATATGTTGGTGATGGAGTCTTTTTGTGGAAACAACAAACAGACACTAATCTAGAATGAACCTTCGGACTCTAGGTTAACGGAAGAAGATGAATATCAAGGAAAAGTTTTTCCATATTAAACATATGCATTTCCGGACTCTCCGTTGGATAATTCCAAGTCAAATCCTGATAATTCAATTCCAGAGATTTCTATACCTTTAGTATCTAAAAATATAGAAGATCTCTCAAAAAAAAAGGGGATGAAGAGGGAGTGGAGAGTAAAGTTACAGGAGATGTAGGTCATGGAAGAAGAAGAAGAAAAGCTTGATGATGCAAAAGAGCAGGGGGAAAAGAAATAGAAAAAGAGAGCCAGAGCGAGGGAAATACACTTAATGTAATGGGATACAAGTATCCGTCAATAAAGTAATGGCTGAAACTACAAGCAAGTCAAAGAAATTAATAGGTGCTGCCTTTGACGAGTTAGCAGCGTTGGTTGATAGCAAAACACGCCCAAAGAAGCTTAAGAGAAAACCATCTGGGCTCAAGTACAGAAAGTAGTGAGTGAGAAATAATGGATGGAGAAGAGGGGGAATCAAGACCTCTTGGGGAATTTCCACAAGCAGAAAATGAAGAGGGCAGGAAAAATGTTTTGCTGGAAAATAAATAAAGAAGTAGCTAATTTAATTGGGAATTAAAACTTAAAAGTGTGACAATTAAAGGAAATAAAGTTACTTGGAAAACTTGTCTTTGTGTTGTCAATTCTTCAAATATTTCGGAAAAAATGACAAGAAATGATTGGAGTGTGAAGATCATGTGGAATTGATAGAAGTTAGAACGGGACTCCCATTGGTAAAAATAAATGGAATACTAACGTCTCTTCTGGAGCAAATGGTGCAACAGCAAAAGATTTGGAGATTGCACGGATGCTAAAAGCACTGATTAATAATATACTCTAAAATGAAGAATTGTGAATATCCGGATTCATCAGGATGAATTGGTGATGCTAAGTGGATATGGAAACACAAGGAATAAAAGACAAGTGGTATAGCAAAACACGCCCAAAGAAGCATAAGAGGAAACCATCTAGGCTCAAGTACAGAAAGTAGTGAGTGAGAAATAATGGATGGAGAAGAGGGGGAATCAAGACCTCTTGGGGAATTTCCACAAGCAGAAAATGAAGAGGGCAGGAAAAATGTTTTGCTGGAAAAGAAGAAAGAAGTAGCTAATTTAATTGGGAATTAAAACTTAAAAGTGTGACAATTAAAGGAAATAAAGTTACTTGGAAAACTTGTCTTTGTGTTGTCAATTCTTCAAGTATTTCGGGAAAAATAACAAGAAATGGTTGGAGTGTGAACATCAAGTGAAATTGATAGAAGTTAGAATGGGACTCCCATTGGTAAAATAAATGGAAGACTAACGTCCCTTCTGGAGCAAATGGTGCAACAGCAAAAGATTTGGAGATTGCACGGATGCTAAAAGCACTGATTAATAACATACTCTAAAATGAAGAATTGTGAATATCCAGATTCATCAGGATGAAGTGGTGATGCTAAGTGGATATGGAAACACAAGGAACAAAAGACAAGTGGTGATTGGCCTCGGACTATAGAGAGGCTGGATGCTGAAAAGATTGTTGACTAAGTTTTCTCGGTAGAAATTCAAGGTATGAATGATAAATATGAGATGTCTTTATACAAGGAGAAGAAGAACTTAGGACAATCCTGTATGCAATCAGGAACTTGGCGATGAAGTATGATTCTATGTTAATGTCACAATAATGATTCACAATCACTTGGAAGAAGTGGAGCGAGTTGAAACAATGAAAATGGTGTTGACGTCGATATCTGAACGGGTAAACAAACGGATCAGAGGGATACAATATGGTATCACGGGAAGATTGACACTGGGCTTGTTAGCAATTCGGGATGTGAAAAGTATTATGGACATGGTAAAGCATAGAAATCATGGTGGATCAATTAGTCCAGTTGAGAGTGAGAGTATTGGTAATTTTTACTCTCTGCCAGTCCAACTGGAGAAGACAGAAAACCTCTATAAGTTGTAAAAGTATAGGGAACTACCTATGACAATTGATGAAGGGGTAAGAATGTATTAATGGTTACCAGAGGGTAAATATTTGGTGATTGATAACATTCGAGAAAATTAATCCATGAAGACTTCAAGGCTGCCAAGGGGCTATGTGAAAGAATGTTACATAGGGTTAACGATGTGTTTGTGTCTCTAATCAACAATGGTAAAGTTTGTTGAGGTACAAAAGGCACAAAGGATCAAAGCATCGTGTTCAAGTACTTCGGGGAAGACAACGAAAAGTCAAGAAGTGCTTGGTCGTGGACAATGGATGGTAACATTGCAGTACCATTGCAATGTTAGGATAGATGTATTGGGAAGGACTAGTGACGAGCAAGATGAAAGTGAGAATTGTGGAAACAATGATTCTGGATGAGGTGGAAGACATCATTACGGATTTGGATCTCAGGAAAAATTGGATTTATGGAATGTCAAATCTCATAGGAAAAAATGGAATCATAGGTGGAATCTCACAAGCCGATTTCAGGAGATAAACTGAAAGTGATGGCAAATCTTTTCGATCAACGGAATATTGTCTTTGGATTTACGGTATATTAGGTATAGAAGCATTACTAATTATTATACTTTCAGGATTCTTCGGCGTTTTGCTCTGTAAGGTACGAGCTAAGAGGGCTGTACGAGAGTAAGACCGATAATCCTGGGGACCGTAAGAAAGAAAAGACGAGGTCGTCTTTTTCCCAAGGGAAGGGCATCTATAGTATCATCGGATTTACTAATTAATATATTTATTTTTATGAACTTTGTACTGATAATGGTGTTTGTTATTTATTTTGTTATCGACTATTATGTGCAAGGATCGTATTACGATATAGATTTATTATTGTAGATATGTATGATTTATTATGTAAAGGGGCTGGTTGAGTGTTAAGTAATAAGGTCATGACATCAAGCGATATATCACTTGATGAGAAAGATCTAGAAGGAAGCTAGTACTCAACCCTAACCGTATAAATATAGAGCGCATTGTCCGCGTCGAATCAGTATTATTCGAACTTCAATTGGGGAATACAATTGTAAGGAACTGTTCGTAAATATACGGAATTGTATATAATACACAATGAGTCTTATTTACCCAAACTGATTAACAACTAAATCAAGGTAAGCCCCGATCACATTTACACATACTTGCGTAAGACATCTCCCTCGTAATTATATCCTTAGAAGGAATACTCTTTTAAATATCAACTCTCACAAAATCCTTATAAACTTTATAAATTAACTTTGTAGTGGCTTTCCACGATTGCATTCGCTTGAATGAAAGGACACTACATTACTCAAAAAATTGACCATTTGATTTTAAATTTAAAGCATATCTAAATTCAGCAGTTATTGTTCTGTAATTATTAACTTAATTTTTTTTGTTACTGCTTTGAAAATTGGAAAAAGACGTAAGCTCATGTACATTTCATCGTGAAAAAAAATAGGGGACGACGACTTTGAAGGGGATGAAATGAATTTTGATGATTAAATAAGGATTCTTTGATTTTCGATATTTTTTGCCCATTATAGTATATGTCCCGGTGAATTTTTCACGACATATATATTTGATGCTTGATCCTATTTTGAGTTGAAATTTATTCGTGTTAATATGACCTTTTATATATACATTCATATATTATTTAAACATATTTTTGAATTCATTAAAAGTCTTACAGGGAAGATATGTTTCTTAATCACACCCTATTTTTTTCCTTTTAAATCTTGAGACTTAATGTACTCATGCACACTGGAGTAAATTTTGAATTTCTTGAAAATCAGAAAAAGAAGAAGAAGGAACAAGTCATATTTTTGTTTCTCTGGACAAAAATTAAATTAAAGTTATTTAAAGTGATCCTATACGCTGTGACATGAAGATTTTAGTGCATAAGCACAAGGCTATTATCAGTGGGTGTGTTGTGTATCGAATGTCACAAGCTCTTGGCGATATTATCGATATTATCGTTTAACATTTGAAACGGATCAATCATCTTCTTCCACCTCATGTGTTGGTATCACTAAAAGTGGTAAGAGGTTGCACTTTTTGCTATCATTTATTACTATTTTCTTTCTACAGGACAAAAGTTCCGGGGAATTAAAATATTATTATGAATGATTCTTCGTGGGGGGGTGAAGGCCCCCCACAAAATAGTTATTTAAATGCCTTAAAAAAGGATTTAGCAGTAAAAGCGAAAAAAAGTAAGATTATTATTGATTTATCGACTTTTAATGGAAATGGAATGCCAAGACGACCTACAGTCCGTGAAATTGAAAATTTGATTTTTAGTGCATTGAAAATAGATCCATTAGCTCTTCATAGCATTCATACATTCCCTGGCTCTTGTCCAGTGTTGGTATTTGTGCTGAAGAAAGAATTGGATATCAGTATTGTCTTCTCCCATGTGGCAGACTCCTTTGTTATCAGGGAAGCTAATGGTGATGATAATGGAATTAAAGGATGTATGAGAGGCCTAAGGGCTCAGCGTAAAGATGAAGAAGGAAACCCCATACTGTTTGAAAGGAAAATTACGATTCATTCACCTCATGAAGACGTAAAACCTAATAATATAGATGCATTGTTCAAAAACCTCGGAGAAGTAGTCCGACCGGCAAAGGAAAGTTATTTCACTGAAGGAAGACTTAAAGGACTTTGGAATGGAAATTTTACGCTGGGATTGATTCCTAAGCAAGAAATTCCAGAATTTGTGGGCTTTAAGGGATTTAAGACTAGAATCAGTCATTTCGGGCAACAAATTACGTGTGCTAAATGTTATGAAACAGGACACTTTGCTCGGGAGTGTCCAAACGATGCTATTAAATGGATCGATTATTGGAAAATTTTGGAAGAAAAAATTGTACAGAATGCAGAGAATCAAATAAAGGATCAATAACCCCGTGAAATCCAGGAAGGGAATTTGAATGAACGACCTGAGATATGCTCTCCCAAAAATAATGTTGTGTCAGAAACGGAGAAAAATAATTCTTCAACTCAGAGTGTGGGGGGGGGGGGGAAAGTTCATATTGATGTTAACGAAGAAAAAAATGAAAATAGTGATGATGAATCTAATTATTGAACTTCTCAAAAGATAGTACAAGTAGAGGAAAGTTCCTGATAGGAATGCTCTTGATCAAGTCCATAATGACAAGGAAAGATGTACGAGACCCCCCAAAACTCCCAAACCCCATATTGAGGTTCAAAAGATTCTTTCTAATCGAACTCGGTCACAATCAGCCGGAAAAAGGAGCAAGCCTGACACGGATTCATCACCGGACAAGAATAAAACTCCATTTAAACATATGAAAACCGTTTCCTAATGTCATTGCCATTCTGACAACAATATGAATGCTTTTTATAAATCATTAGGCCTAAGAAAAATTATCTCTTTAAATACTAGGGGAGGAAAAGATCGGAGAACCAGGCATGCTATGATGAAAAGGGTTCTTGACCTATATCCAGATATTATATGTCTTCAGGACATAAGGTCCATGTTTTCATCGTCTTGTGCAAGCTCTTGTCAAATATTGTCTCCCTTCCAACTTTAATGTATTCTTCACTGGTAATAGCGTACGTCGTGGAGTGATTACAATGGTATCAAAGTCTGTGGCAAATTCAAAATGTGTCTTTGAGGGTTCTACTGACAGTAACTGGCACAAAATAAAAATACAAGTTAAGGCAAGTAATTGTGAATTAAGCATCATAAATGCATATGGACCGAATAATAGATCATCATTTTTCTTTCAATCAATGATGAATATCTTCTTGAATGATCCACTCCCAAGGATTTTGATTTGGGATCTCAATGTGGATTTCCAAAAGAACTCGCATCCAAATAAGTTTATTCTACAAAAGCTCAAAAATGAAACTTTCCTGTTTGATGTCATGGAAAAATTTAATAGAGATAAATCATTATTTTCTTGGAGGAATGGGAATCAAACATCCAGAATAGACCATATCCTCGCATCATGGTCAGTACTTTGTTGTACAAAAAAAGCAGCCTAAAGATTTGAACCATCCTCGGATCACAAAATGTTAGAGATTGATTTTATAAGTAACTCCACCAAGCCCTTTAGGATTCCAAATTGGCTCATTGTTTTCACGGATGATAACATCAGAAACCCTCAACATGATTAAAGTAACTGAGGTCGTGGAGGAAGAAAGGAAGAGTAAGATTGAAACAGGAAAGGTTGTGGACGTCACATATTGCATAACAAGCAGAGAAACGTCTGTGATTTTAAATTGTTTTCTTAAGGACATAGGCATCAGTATTTGAATTTTTCTTACTGTGTGTGTTTATAGTGTTGAGGAATTGCCGGACTACTTCGATTTGGCGCTTTTTCATCTTTGAAGGGTCGCCATTGGGTGGTCTATCCTAATGATTGACATCCTTCTTTGGAGGTTGTGTGATTATGGTTAAGAATATTCCGATATTTACCTTATCTAAGATGGGCGTTACTTCTAATGGGAATACAACATCCAACTCGAATTATTTACAAGCGTTGAAGAAGAATTTAGATGCGAAAGCTTATAGAAATAGGCTTATTATAGATCTGAAATCGTTAGACGATAACCAATTTCCTAATAGGCCTACAGATAAGGATGTAGAATACACTATATTTGAAGTCCTTAATCTTGATCAAAGAAATATTCGGGGAATTCGGGTTTGTCCGGGATATAAGAATATGATAATTGTAGAGTTAAAGTATGCTATCAATATTGGAGCTGTGTTGGCTCATGTAGGGGATGATTTTATTATAAGAAGAGCTGAAGGAAACTTCAAGGGATTAAAAGGGAATGTGAGAGGTCTTAAGGCCCAGAGAAGAGACGGGGATGGAAATCCTATTATTTTTGAAAAGAGCGTATTTATACACTCACCGCATGAAGATGTTTTCTTCTAATGATATTGTAGAAGCTATTAAGAAGTTTGGAGAAGTAGTAGTTCCTGCAAAAGAGTGTTGTTTCCAGGAAGGAAGACTTAAAGGAATAAGTAATGGGAATTTTGTAACTAAGGTTACTTTGGTGTCCGAAATTCCTGGTTTTATTCCAATTAAGGGCTTCAAAACCAGGGTTACGTATGCAGGACAAGAAATAACTTGTGCAAAATGCTATAAGTCAGGTCATTTTGCAAAAGAATGCACCAATGGATTTGTTAAGTGGCTAGATTATATACAGACAACTGAATATAAAAACCTTTCTCCTTCATCAATAGATACAGATAAGAACTGTGTATTAAATGGCTCAGAAAGAGGTACAGCAGTAGAGGAAGAGGCGGAAAAGCAAAGTGTGACTTAAGAAGATAATACTAATACAACGGAAAATATTATCGAAGAGTCTTCGGCTAATGTATTAAAAAAAGACGGGGAAAAAATTCAATCGGCATGTTCCATTACACAAATGAATGAAAATGATATTAATCTTACTGATACCGAAGTGGAAACTTTACCTTTTAATATGATGAAGGATGGGGTCGAGGAATTGCCAAAACCCCCAAAAAAGAAAAAACCTGTCAAAATAAGTGATTACATTATATCTACGAGAAGCAGGGCAGGTTCTTCCTCTAAGAGGTCCACTCCAGACTCAGGGCTATCGCCTGATGACAAAGAAGCTCCGCTCAAACTGCAAAAAAACTAAGGTTATCTATTTTTTGTGGCTCTTCTAAAGCAACAATATGTCATCTAGAAGTATTTTTAATGATGGGGAGGATCAACTCAAAATAGACCATTACTTGGGGAAAAGCATTCAGACGATATTAAAATAAATATAGGCATGAGAAGAATTGTATCTCTTAATACTAGAGGGGGGAAAAATCGAAGATCGAGACACGCCATGATGAAGAGATTAATCGCCTTAAAACCTGACATTGTTTGTCTTCAGGATATTCGGGCGTTGGTTTCCTCATCGTGCGTAAGCTCTTGCCCATACTGCCTTCCATCCAATTTCTACGTGTTCTTTACGGGATGTGGTCTACGTCGAGGTATACTCACTTTGGTGTCTAAACCATAATTGCTAGTGCGGAATGTACTCGAGAATTTTCGATAGAGAGTCAGTGGCATAGATCGAACAACTACGAGTTTTACATCTTAAATGCATATAGTCCAAATAGAAGCTCCTCTCTTTTCTTTGAATCTATTAATAATCATTTTGCGGGTGACCCTTTACCTAAAATTTTAATCGGAGACCTGAATGTTGATTTAGAAAGGAAGTTCCATTCAAATAAACTTTTTTTTCAAGATGTAATTAAGAAACTTTATTTATTCGACGTTTTAATTAAATTCAATGAAGTAAACCATATTTACTCGTGGAGAAGTGGGGAAAAAACTTCAAGAATAGATCATTCCTTCGTTTCCTTCTCGATACTTTCAAAAATTAAAAAAGCAGAATATATATTTGAACCGTCTTCCGACCACAAAATAATTGATGTACAATTCATAACGCATTCCAACAAAAATTTTAGGATTCCAAACTGGCTCATAAAAAATGAAGAGTTCCAAGAGCAACTGAAAAAGAAACTTTCAGCTAATTTCAACCCTAATTTTACGTGTAAAAAACTTTTAAGAATATTTAACAAGACAATAAGGAATACATCACTGGCTGGTATGAGTCGAAAGTGGAAAAAAATTGATAGGCTTCGTAAAAACGTTAAAGAAATCATGAACGAGGGTTCGCTGTTTGTACGTGAAATCACTACGGAAACTCTCAATACTCATGGAGTGACCGAAGTCGCCGAGGAAGAAATGGAAAGAAAGGTCGAAGTGGAAAGAAACCCTCACAAAAGACTGCAGAATTTGGGTGTTAAAAAGTACTCTTTTGGAAAGAAAATAGTGAAGATTATCAGAAATGATGAAATTATATCGAATTCAGAGGCAATTTTGAATATCTTCCACAACACCTATCAGGAAGTCCTTGGAAGTTCAAGGACGAATTTTCCTCGACCAGTAAAAAATACTACATTGTCTATTTTTAACTACGAAAATATATTTGAATATATTGGGAAAAATTATAGCAATGATAAAGCTACTGGTCCTGACAATATAAAAGGGAAAATTTTTAGTCTATGCCCTGAGGAGACTATTCCTTACTTGTTTGTTTGTTTTGCTCCTAGATTAGCCCCACCCCACCGGAACTGAATCCGGTATCAGCCCGTAATAGACTATCTAGGAGCTAACTTCTTTATTTATAGAAAATAATTTAAATTTGCACAAATACATAAAAACTTTGTAAATATATTCCTCCAGGGTTTTTCCTTTTCCCAGCGATTCCACGGCGATCTCGTCCATCCCTTGTGCAAGTCGTGGACACTCTTGTATAAGATGAATGGGAGTCTCCTCTCCCTCCTCACAAAGCCTACAGAATGGGTCAATTGTCATTCCCATTTTATGAAGATGCCTCTTCAAACTGATGTGCCCTGTGATTAGTCCCACTATTTTGGTCACTTGATGTCTCTTGAAGGTAAATAGCTTTCTTCCAACATATGGCTCAGAAATGAAGTTCTTTGTTTGTCGACAATTGCTCATCGCCAGCCAAGTAGTCCTCCATTTAAACAAAGTCTCCCGCCTCAGAGCATTCTTCACTTGACAAGTAGAAGGGTGGACTGAGACTGGTATACCACCACGAGCCCCCTCTTTAGCCAGTATATCGGCATATTCATTACCGGTGAAGTTGCTATGACCTCTTACCCATCCCAAAGTTATATAGCAGTTGGCTATTTCCAGAAGGTTCCTGCAGTCTGCGATTTCTGCCGTCAAAATGTCTCCCGGTCTAGTATCTAAACTTTGTATGGCAGAAAGACTGTCACTAAGGATTAGCAGTTTTTTGCCCTCTGTTTCACTGAGATTAAGTTCACAGACAAGACTTCGGATAGCCTCGACTTCAGCCTGGAACACCGTATTGGTATCATCTAGCCTGATAGATTTTTCATCAATCACTATGTCGCCACTAGTTAGGGCCCATCCTGCACCAGTATGACCATCGATCTTCGAGCCATCAGTATACCCAACAAGATCAAAGTTCCCAATGCACCATTCTCTTGCAACACAATATCCCCGCTTGGCTGACCAAATTGGTGCAGAGCGACTAGGTGTAGGGATATTATTCCTTTCCAAGTAGGAGTCAAGACATTGAAGATGTCCTTTATTTGATTGGTCAAACCAGGTAAGGGGATTATCCCATCTGGTTTGAAGCCTCGCTAGACAAGCACATTCCATAACGTATAAGTGAAGAGGAATTAATCCACAAAGCACCTCCAAGGCAGCAATTGGTGTAGATCTCATGGCTCCAGTGATGCACATAAGACCAAGTCTCTGCAGTTTGGAGAGCTCTCTCTTCATAGATTCATGTTGATTGAGCTTTGGAGCGAAAACGATAGCTCCATAGCTAACTACGGATCTCACATAGGTTTCATATATCCACTTAATCTTCAGCGGGTCAAGGCCCCAGTCATATCCTACGAAAGATCTCAATGCAAAGAGACTTCTCTTAGCCTTTGTGATGATATACCTTAGGTGTTCGTTCCATTTCAAACTGTCGTCTATAATTAGGCCGAGGTATTTGAAGGACTTCACCCTTTCAATTTCAAAATCTCCCAACCAAAGAGTGACGTTTGTCTCAGTTCTCCTTTTGGAGAAGTGCATGAATTTGGTCTTGGTAGTACTGAAAACAGTCTCACTGTCTTTAGCCCATGCCAGAAGCTTATTAAGAGCATTTTGCATAAGGTCTACTAGAGTTGGGCGGTGTTTACCTCGAATACACACTGCTAGATCATCTGCATATGCTATACTAAATATTGGCCGCTCTAGAGTGTCCACTTCTTCTTGAAACGAGAGATTCCAAGCAAGCATGGACAGAATTCCTCCCTGAGGGCATCCTCTTGTTGGTACAACTGAAGCATGCTCATCACCTAATGTAGCAGACACTGTTCGATTATTTAGTAGATTTTCGTACCATTTTATAATCCTGACATCTATGTTGTACTTGTACATAGCGTCAATGATGCAATGAAAATTTACCCTGTCAAATGCCCCTTCTATGTCAAGAAAGACGACAATTGCCTCCTCTTTCCGATTATAGCTGCTTTCACAGAAGTCAACAAGCCTACTTGTCGCTGTGTCAGTAGACTTTCCTTTGGTAAAAGCAAACTGATTATTAAGGACCATATCACACTTCTCATGGATACGCCATTGCATCATGCGCTCAAGAATTTTAAGGGCTACATTTGTGAGAGTAATGGGTCTGAAAGCTCTCGGTGTGTTGTAATTCTTCTTGCCCTCCTTTGGAATAAAAATGACCCTAGACTCTCTCCAAATTTTTGGAGTATAGCCTGTACTATAGACTGAGTTGTAAAGACTCGTCTAACGTTTTATGATGCACAGAGGCAGATTCTTATAAGCTTCTGCAGGGATTTGATCCGGGCCGGGTTTTCTATTGTTTTTTTGACTGGCAATAGCATTTTTCACGAGTTGGAGATCAAAGAAGTTTGAGTGTGACCCCATACTTAGGGAATGGGTTTCCTTTATTCCGTGGTCATTTGAATCAACCGAGTTTGGGAAATGCTCTTCGAGAAGTATTTTTAAACTATCTTTAGCATTGTCACTTTCCTCCAGAATACCCAAACGGGCCTTTGTGTTATTAGCACGCAATTTCATAAGTCTTGAAATACTTTTAGGATCATGCAGTGTAGACACCCATTCTCTAAAAGTATCACGTTTCGCCTTTATAATCATTGTTTTGTATAGTTGTTTCTGAGCTTTGTACTCCAGAAAGGTCTGTTTGCGCTCTAGGTATTTAACTTTACGCCTCTGTTCTCTTAAATCGTCATTCCACCATGGGTTTGCTCTTCTAAGAATACCAGATCTTGTTTTGCAGGAGCTTTTTAAAGACTCTAATATTATAGACGAAATGTATCGAGCTTCAGAATCTATTAGGTCTACGTCCAAGAGATTACCTTCAGACCCAGAGTCGTAAGTTGCTAGCCTCGATGTAAAGTTGCACCAGTTTAAATTCTTTATATCAAATTCATTGGAAAATTTTCTGACAGCATTTATCTCAAAAGTGCAGAATCTGTGATCAGAGCCTGAAAAACCTTCGTCTGTTCTCCACGTGGTTACCAGATGATGGCTCCAGCGGTTGGTAATGGTTAAATCTATTAATGATTCTCCCATACCTCCAACGAATGTTGGAACACATCCTGTATTTTGAATTCCTAAATTGTACTTGGCCAAGAATTTTTCAAGATTCTCTCCTCGAAAATTTGTAAGAGTATCTCTCCACAGTTCACTTCTGGCGTTAAAATCTCCACATATCAATAGAGGCTTGCGGTTTCTATCACAGTAATCAACAAGAGGGGTTATAAGGCCACAGACATCAACTTTAAGAATATCAGCATAGTAACTTGCGATTATGAGATTTTTGTTGTTGATTGTTTTCAACGTGCATACAGTCAGATCTGCTGAACAAAACTTTGGTATCCTAGTGATAACCAGGTCAGGCGAAGCAAGAATTGCAGCTCTTGGCTTTGGCCCATCATTGGCAAAACCAGGGAATCCTCCGAAATTTACCACATGAGCACCACCCCTCACCAAGTCAGTCAGAAATACCAGAGAACCATCTCTTCCACGGATCCTCAGGTTCAGTTCAACAGAACATGTGATTCTTTTCCCCATGTTTATTTGGGTGTACTTTAGCATCCCACAATCTATACAATTAGGTGCAGAGACTGTTTTGTTTTGATTTAATATGCTTGCTTCCATAAATAGTAAATTAGGCACTCGAGGACGTTGTTCGAGGTTGATCCCGGAGGATGCATAACATTTGAATATGTTTCCAAAGTTTCCAATACACAAAAAGAACGGTGCATGTGAAGATACAGTATAAAATCAGACAGACTTCAGGAGAGATCCATGACCCCACACTAAACCAGCACGACAAAGTTTTCAAACGATAAAACAACGAAAGTCCAAAGATATCAACAAATAAGCTGATGCAGTGTAGAGTCAGAGGAGCTCCAAGGAAGAACTCTGACGCCACACTGCACCCGGGGAAGAAATATTTAATATTGTCTAAAATGAGCATTATAGTAGAGAAGAAAACCCCTCCACTTCTTCAACTTCATGAGATTGAGAATTCGTAGTTAGATCTCGGGTCCTTTTATTATTTTCTATCTCTGGGCTATTAAAGGCACGTTTGTTCTTTTTTTGTTCACCATTATTCTTGAAAGTTTGAGTGGATGTTCTCCTTTGCATCACTTTAGTCCAATCATCTCTAAGTGATGCAGTCTTCATTGTTTTCTCGCTCGAAAGCCCAGTCCCCTGTTTTATGTTAGTAGTTTGAATTTCGCATTTTTTATTTTCTATTTTTCCA
Organism: Lepeophtheirus nordmannii; assembly: GCA_963680855.1. Lineage (NCBI taxonomy): Eukaryota > Metazoa > Arthropoda > Copepoda > Siphonostomatoida > Caligidae > Lepeophtheirus > Lepeophtheirus nordmannii. The sequence goes on along the minus strand of OY804526.1, from coordinate 6,956,234 downwards.
CAATTGCCCAAAGGAGGCTTTATGCTTGAAGCATCGTCTGGAACATGAGACAAGCTTTCTTCTTCTTCTTCGAGCTGCGCAATCTCTTCTGTTGACTTTCTCTCTTCTTCACCACCTATTCGAATAGGAAGGCCCACTTCAAATCTGAAGTTTCTTTCAAACTCTGAATAACTTATCTTGTTTAGAGCTTGACATTTAGCTTTTGTATGACCGAATTTCAAGCACTTATAACATTGAACTTGTTGTAGTATTGAAAACAATTCAACCTTTCTTCCTCTCACAGGTATAATCATTGGAAGCTTTTTCTTGGGTTTTATTAAGAATTTGGTCTTGCCAGACATAATATTGTTGAAGATTTTAGAGAATGGTTTGTCTTCTTCTTTCTCGGTTGTCAATGAGTGGGGAACGCTTTCGAAGTCTCCAACGATATCCCCATATTCCATCATTATTTCTTGTAAAGCTTGTAAATTTGTTTCAGAGCCATTTTTTATGATAACCTCAATAGGACTTTGTGCAGCTCTCATGCTTTCAAGACCTCTTATGCTGAAGGTTACATCATGAGTAACTTCAACGGGCCCATTTACAGATTCAAACTTTGTGATGACGTTTAATGGGTTTTTGAATTCAATGATGATGTAGCCTGCTTCGCTTTTACAGTCATTGATTCTTCGGACCTCATCCCCCGATAGCCCGAGACTTATTAAGGTTTGGTGCAGAAATGAAAAAAAGAGGATCTTTTCCAGCTGCCCTAACTCGAGGTCGAATCTCCCTCATTCATAAAAAAGGTGATGGGACGTCAATAAGCCACTGAAGACCATTAACTATTCTCAATGAATCCTATAGAATCATTGCGGGAGTACTTGCAAAACAAATCGAACCAATTTTGAATAAATGAATTCCTGAAAAAGCGAAATATAGCGGACATATCAAGGAATATTACTGCTTCGATTAGCTCTATCAAGAACAGAGGAAAATTCGGTGCTATTATTGCAATAGATTATGCCAAAGCCTTTGACTCGATTTCGCATAATTTTATACTAAAAGCAGTGAAAAAGTATCTCCCAAGGCGCTTTTTTAATCCAATTCGGGCGCTCTTATTTAATGGCTCTTCAAAAATTACCATCGACGGTTTTCAAAGTGACCCTATTATTCTAGGCAAAAGTTGCAGGCAGGGGTGTCCAGTGTCTCCTTTACTCTTTGTGGCTGCAATGGAGCAAATTAATACTTTAATGAACCGTAAGTATAGAGGTTTTTGGGGTACAACTTGGTCTAGAAAGACATCTCATCGATCTGTATGCTGACGATGTAACCCTGACAATAGAAGGCAACTCAGAAAAACAGTTAATCAAACGATTGGAAGTTATTCTTAACTTCTTTAACAGATTTTTTAGAAGCTCTGGGATGGAAATGAACAAAGATAAGACATCCATTCTTCCCATAGGTTGCTGGACACCTTCGGAGCAATATGGACATCAAGGGATGTGGGGCGGTAAAGACGGTAAGAATACTGGGGGTGGATTAGGAAAGTGACGGACCCTCCCTTTCTAATTTTGAAAAACTCCGCTCTCAAGCAATTAGGTGGTGTCAGGCGTGGAGGGGATTTAACCTACAGAAAAGAATAGATCTTTACAATACAAAGCTTATTGCTCATATGATCTATATGGCAACTGCCTCGCCAACGATTGGAGAACGTCTCATGGAGGTGGAGGAGGGTTGGCTGAACACATTATTCAGTCGTCGCTACATTCCTGCTTTGAAAAGACGGCGATCTCACCTTGGAGGCGGACTGGTACTCCTTAGTAGAATTGTGCCCAAAATATGTAAGAAAATATTTAAGGAAATAACAGCAGCACCTCCGAGCGAATGGAGAGGTTACATATGTACCTCTAATATTTATATGACTATTTTGTTTGGAACAGACTTTTCTAACGATGTAGTGACTCAATTCTCCGTTGAATGGGCTGCTGCACAGACGTTGTTGTGGAAGGGGTCCCCAATTTTCGATGGCAACAGCACAATAGACATCATTCGCCAAAATGCAAGGAGAAAGCCGTTCTTCAGAAACTTACAACAACAACGACCTGAAGTTTGTTTCACTCCTTGATAAACCCCACCACACCGGAACCTAATCCGGTATCAGCCGGTATAGGTCTACTTAGGAGTTAACCTCTATATTGTCAAATAAGATAAATTTACATAAAAAATCATATATCCTCAGAAGTTGCTCTTCCATTGAAAACTTTCTTAATTAAGCTTCCTCAGCAAATTCACCCATCTCCTGCATTATGCGGCAACAATCGTGAATAAGATGGTAGGGAGTTTCTTCATCTTCGTCACAAAGGCGACAAGTCGTGTTTTTCGTTTTTCCCATTTTGTGTTGATGTCTTTTTAGGTTTATATGGCCACTAACCATCGCTACAATCTTCAGAATTTGGTGTCTTTTGTATTTGTAGACTTTTCTTCCGATATAAGGATCTTGAATGAACAGTTTAGATTGACGACAACTGTTCAGTTTGTGCCAAAGAGTTTGCCACGCAGTCATCGATGTTTTCCTTAGAGCTGCCTTAGCCTGACAAACTGATGATGGGACAGTGACAAGATCACCTCTCACTGAGCCCACCTTAGCCAGGTAATCAGCAAACTCATTACCTGTGATATTATTGTGTCCCTTAATCCATCCAATAGTAATGTCACATATGTAGTTTTCAAGGGCACTCTTGCATTGGGTAATTTCTTCTCTAAGCATGTTACCAGGTCGTATTTTTAAGCTTTCTATTGCAGACAGACTATCGGATAGTATAAGAAGTCTTTTTCCAGTTGCTTTCCCTGCAGGCAAATTAATTGCCAGATTTCTGATGGCTTCTACTTCAGCTTGATATACCGTGTTTGTATCGTCAAGTCTTAAGGAGCACTCATTAATAACGCTGTCATGGCAGGTTAATGCCCATCCAGCGCCTGTACGATCATTAATTTTTGATCCATCCGTATATCCAATTAAGTCGTATTCATTCATGTTCCATACCTTTGCCACGTTGTATGTTTGTCTATATGACCAGACCGGTGTACTACGCCACGGAGTGGGAATTTTATTCTTTGTTAGGTAGTTGTCGAGATATTGTAGATGTCCTTTTCGTGAAGGATCGAACCATTTGAGTGGTTTGTCATGTTTAGTATATAGTCTTGTTAGGCAGGCACGTTCGATAACATATAAATGTAATGGAATAAGACCGCATAGTACTTCCATTGTCGCCATCGGTGTCGAGTGCATGGCTCCTGTGATACTAATAAGACCTAGCCTTTGCACTTTACGAAGCTCATTCTTCATGGATTCGCTTGAATGAAGCTTGACCGAGAAAGCGATTGCTCCGTAACTTACAACAGAGCGGACATAAGTCTCATAAATCCATTTGGCCTTGAGTGGACTAAGTCCCCAGTCTTGACCAATGAATGTCTTCAGGATAAAGAGACTTCTCTTTGCCTTAGCTACTACATATTTCAGGTGGTCATTCCATTTCAATCCATCATCAAATACTAATCCGAGATACTTGAACTTTCTCTATCTCAGTTCCATTGATTTGAAGAGTAATATTGGGGCCTTTTCTTTTTCTCGTAAACAGCATGAACTTAGATTTATTTCCGCTGAAGATAGTGTCTCTCATTTCAGCCCAACGTGAAAGTTTATTTAGAGTTTCCTGCATTAAAAGCATCAGGGTTTGACGATCTGCACCTCTAATGCATAGTGCTAGGTCATCTGCATATGCAATTTTATGGACATGCCTGTCAACTTTATCCACAGCTTCTTGGAAGGCAAGGTTCCAGGCTAGCATAGAGAGAATTCCTCCTTGTGGACATCCTCGTGTGGGAACTGCTGATGCACACTCGCCACCAAGTTTTGCAAAGACAGTACGGCTTCCAAGGAGATTTTTATACCAGCGAGTAGTTGTTTCATCAATACCATACTTGTGCATGGTATCAATTATGTGATGGAAGTGAACCCTGTCAAAAGCACCCTCAATGTCAAGAAAGACCACTAAGGCCTCTTCTTTTCTATGAAAGCTACTTTCACAACAGTCCACTAATTTGCTGATTGCCGTATCAGTTGATTTTCCTTTTGTGAATGCGTATAGGTTTGGCAAAACCATATCACAATTTGCATGAATTTTCCATAGAATCATACGTTCAAGAATTTTCAAAGCCACATTTGTTAGTGTAATTGGTCGGAAGGCTCTAGGGTTTTGATAGTCTTTTTCCCTTGTTTGGGTATGAAAATGACTTTAGCTTCTCTCCAGATCTTTGGAGTGTAGCCAGTGCTATAAACTGCATTAAGAGGACCCGTCAGACGGTCTATTATGCAGTCAGGTAAATTCTTACAAGCCAAAGCTGGAATTTGATCCATACCAGGTTTTTTATATGACTTCAGACTGTTTATAGCACTTCTCACCAGTTCAGCACTGAAGTGTTCATTACGAGGCCCCTGTTCCTGTGCAAGCACAAATTCAGGGCAGTAATCAGCATCACAATCAGTTGAACCAGGGAAGTGTGTCTTGAGAAGGAGTCTTAAACTCTCTTTTTAACACTCCAAATCTTCCAAAATGCCAACACGGACATTTGTATGATTAGCACGGGTCTTCATTAGTCTAGATATGTCTTTAGGGCCCTCTAGCGTGCCGACCCATTCCCTAAAGGCCTCCTGTTTGGCCTTGATTATCATGGATTTGTAGAGTTGTTTTTCGACTTTATATTCAGGCATTCGCTTTTTTCGTTGAAGGTATTTGACTTTACGTCTTTGCTCTCTGAGTTTGTCGTTCCACCAAGGATTCGCTTTTCTAAGAATGCCAGACCTTACACTGCAGGAGTTTCGTAAGGCTTCTTGTACTTTATTTGTAATGCTATTAGCTTCTAAATCGATGCCATTTTTATCTAAAAGATTATATTTGTTGATCAGTCCAGAAGTCCTTAGTTCTTGATCAAAAGTTTCCTAATTAGCATTTTTAATATTTATGTGACTGGACAGAATTCTGGATGCATTGAATTCAAAGGTGCAAAACCTATGGTCAGAACCAGAATATTGCAGATCTGTTCTCCATGCTGAAATAAGATGATGACTCCAGCGATTTGTAATTGTCAAGTCAATTATTGATTCTCCCATGCCACCCACAAAAGTTGACGCACAACCTACATTCTGGAGGTCCAGGTTGTAGGTAGTCATAAACTCTTCCAGTATCTCACCACGAGAGTTTGTTAAAGTATCTTGCCATAGAGCACTCCTGGCGTTGAAGTCTCCACATAACAACAAAGGTTTGTGGTTTTTATCACAGTAGTCAACAATAGGTCTTATTATTCCACAGACATCTACATTTGTAATGTCAGCGTAATAACTTGCGACAATTAGATTTTTGTTGTTGTCAGTTTTCACAGCACAAACTACAAGATCCCTTGAGCAAAACTTAGGTATCTGAGTGACCACCAGGTCTGGTGAAGCTAGAATGACCGCTCTTGGTTTAGGGTCATGATTAGCAAAGACAGATAGTCCCGCAAAGTGAATTACATTTGAACCACCCCTGATTAGAGGCGGCTCAGTAATCATTACCAGACAACTGTCCTTTCCCTGTAGTCTTTGATTTAACTCAGCAGTACATGTTATTCTTTTTCCCATATTTATTTGTGTGCATCTTACTACTCCATTAGAGGAGTTGGTTGACATGGTATTTTTGTCGTTATTTAGAGAGTTGTATTACATAGATATATGTATTTGTTTTTAATATTTATTAGTTGCATAGTATATTATTCCTTACTTAATATAATATCAACATTTTCGTCCAATATACCAAGTTTTTTCATTTTCTTTTTACCCATAGTAGATTTTCGATTTGAATTTTTGTGATCGGACTTGCCTTCAGTGGCACAAGCAAGATCGGTTTTATCTTGCATCAAAACATTACTTTTTTCTCTTTTCCTTTTTGTAATTATGTTGCATTTTTCTTCTTCTTCTAGGTCATCATTAGGAATGTAAATCATATGCAATTCGGGCGTGTGATAAAAAAGTGGAGTTGGCTCTTCAAACAGTTCTTTTTGTTTTCCCAAGCTGTTATCATTTTTCCAATATTACTGAGGGGAGAACATCTACCTGATAATAAAGATGTCGCATGAAGGAATACATGCATTGAGTTTAATAAAGCAAATAAAATGTAAACAAAAAGGGCTCAAGTCCTCGTATAATTATTATTAGTTAAAAATATATAATTTCCTCACATTAATTTCTGTTAATTTTCTGCCTCTCATCTATGTTATTATTTATTGTTGTATATATAATGGAGAATAGCAGCTTGTAGCTCAGTAAAACGTCATGACAGCTCAAGCTGCTTCCCCCCTCGACATTCATTAAATTGTCAGGGTTGCCAGGTTGATTTTCTCTTTCTTTTTTATTACAAGCCCGAATTGCATATGATTTACATTCCTAGTCATCATCAACTATAGGCGTTTCAGACTGAGAGAGAATTACCTCCTGGGTTATATTAGGTTTCAAGTTGTTATTATTATTTCCTCTTGATTCAACAACTTCAGGCCGAGAGGAAATTATCTTCCTCATTGTATTTGATGGCGATTCATTGCTATTTTCACATTATTCAATAGCTTCATATAGGTCACTTTGACTTTTATCTTTTACTTCGTCCTTTTTTTTATGTTACTTTGGTTTGTTTGCACAGGACTGCAAACCATTTCTGTATTTATTGTAATTTCTTGAGTAAACAAACAATCCTTGTTTGACTTAAGCCTGTTTAAAATCCATAGGACATAGGACTTATAGCCCTTAGCATTTTGTGTGCATTTCGTCTTTCCGTGGCCGAAGTTGAAGCAAAGAGAACATTGCTTAACTGCATTAGCAAACTCCATATGAAAAATCTTACCATTGATTGGTAAGAATGAAGGTACATATTTAGGTGTACCTCTAACCAATATGTTCAATGAAGAACTTGGTTGTTTTACTAGGTGTGGGAATTGCTTCAGCACCAAAGAGTTCTTCAGCTCCATCACCTCATTTTGTTTATGGTGAGCTACTTTAATTCCCTCTACTGTAGCAAAGGGGGTCAAGTGGCTGGCAACTTCATCATAGGAAACAGTTCCCCAAGCGCCCTTCATTCTTATATTGAAGGTTCTTTCACTTTGCATCATGTCGGTAAAATCCCGACACTCAATTTTTGCGTTGAAAGGTTCCAGGTTTTTATCTTTCTGCTCCATCATTATGGGGAATGTAATTCTTTCGCCAAAAGAAGCAAGAGGCTGAGGCTTCGTTAATATTATTTCTGGACGGTATGGTGTCTCACAAGAGACTGAACGGACTTCCATTAGGTTAAGTCCCAGTGCATCACGTGCAATAAGGGCAACATTCTCCAGATTCATTTGCTGGAAGGTGATTCTCCTACCACTGTTTGCATCACAAACAAATAATGAGAACTTTATCCAGCCCATCTTAGAGTTTTTGCCTATATCTCTCCCATCACGCTTGTAGGCCTGTGAGGTAGGTATACAGGAGGAATTATGCACTTTGTTGTTGCTTCCTTTAACTACTGCAGAGTAAGCAATAGAAGATGATTTACCTCCTGTTCTTCCTTCTGTTGCATTTCCCTGACTATCGGAAGAATTTTCAACTCCTTGATAAGAAACCTTTCCTTCTTCGCTTCCAGGATCTTCGATAGGATTATCCATTTCACACGGATTGTTGACGGCCGTGGGGGCTTCCATCCCTTTTTTGGAGCCTTACACTATAGCACTACCACAAAAACGGTATAAAAAAGTCACTATAGCGTCACAAATAGAATTTATAAGATGGAGTTCCAAATAACGCCTCCTCACTCTTTCAGAGTTGTAAGATTCAACGACCTGAAGTATTAGAAAGAATAGCCCTTCGAGAAGGCATTTTTACTTTTTGTGATTTACGAAGCGACTCCGTCTTCAACAATGGAAGGTTTTTCTATCCTCTACAGAGAGGAGCGAAACAATATATGCCACTTACTCCTTGGTTCGTGAAATTAACTGACAAAGAAAATCAAGCAAGCGTTGCCTGTTCCACGGCAGAAGAACAATTAAAATTACCACTTGAGTGGAAAAACAGAGTCATGAGATCCATGATGGGCATTAATGACGGACGAAAATTTACGTGCCAATTACAAATATCGGCGAATATTATAACATTCTCCAGGCATTGCAAGGATTGTGGTCGCTTATATAATGACATTAAACACGCCTTTTGTGACTGTCCGGCCCTTAATATTGTTAAGGAATATTTAGAAATGAACTCTGCGCACATAAATGAATTTAAAAACGAATATCTTCAAGGATACATTCTGTTTGGTATACTAGCAAATGAAAATAAGTGCAATGCTGAGAAACAGTCGATTAGTGTTGCATTAAGAAACTGTAAGGCTTATATTGCTAAACTAATTTCGGAAGACAAGTTGATAGAAGAACAAAGGCTGAGAGCCATCATGATTGGAGCTGCAGCCAGGTACCCAGCATTTACTGTTAAGATCCCCAAGTCACAGAGCCAAGGATGGAATCATGCAGCTGAGGTGGTCAAATATGTTCCATCTCTCTCGTCTGTCTTTGCAAAGTCGCTTGAACTAATCATCAAACAATACAAGAAGTACAAGAATAATACAACGGACTGATTTCATTTTTCATCGTTCGATGTTTTTGTTGGGCCTCGTTGTTGTTATGTCTTTTTTTGTGTGGTTTTAAGTCGAATTTTAAAGAGTATTGTCAGTATTTTATTGATTATATGTTTTAATTTTTTGTTTAATGGTTTTAGAGTATTGAGGTCTCAAAAAGGAAATTAATTTTAAACTAAAATGTTTATTTATGTTTTTTTATGAAAAGCAAATTTCCTTTTATATACATATACATCATTTAAATTTGTATGTATTATTTTATCAAATAAAGACCTTGCTGTTGGAGAAAAAAAAAAAAAAACAGAACGAAATCCTTTCAGAAGACTTCAAAAATTGGGGATGAGAAAAGACACATTCTGTAAAAGAATAGAGAAAATACATTTTAATGGAATAGAAAATACAGATAAGACAGATATTCTCAAAATTTTTCACAATACTTATCAGACAATATTAGGATGCTCTAGAAATGGGTTCCCTCGGCCCAAGAAATCGGTTGCAGGATCTGTTTTTTCGCATAAGAATATTTTGCTTCATATCTTTTATAAGTTTTATAGAGATAACAAAGCCTCAGGACCTGACAATATCAAAGGCAAAATTTTTACGTATTGCGCTAAGGAAGTCACCCCATACTTACTCAGGCTTGGCCAAGAAATGGAAACTAAAGGTTCTCTTCCAGCATCTTTGACTAGTGGCAGAATATCACTCATCCCTAAGAATGGAAATGGGAACTTACTCAATTACTGGAGACCTTTGACGATCATTAATGAATCTTACAGGATCCTGACAGGGGTTCTAGCAAGACAAATAGAACCTATCCTTAACCAAAGATTGGGTCAGGAGCAGAAGGGTTTCCTAAAAAAAAGAAAAATTGCGGATGTTTCAAGAAATATCATGTCTGCCATGGACTCCACCCGCGAAAGAAAAAAATTTGGAGCTAAAATTGCTATCGACTTCAGTAAGGCCTTTGATACAATTAAACACAGCTTTATTTTTAAAGCTGTGAAGAAATATCTACCAAGGAAATATTTCAATCCAATACGTTCGCTCCTATATAATCATCGATGGTCTACAGGGAGACCCCATAATTCTGGGAAAAAGTTGTAGGCAAGGATGTCCTGTCTCTCCCCTCCTCTTTGTTGCTTCAATGGAACTACTGAACACCATTACAGTTCGCAAATATGGCGGTTTTGGTGTGCTGATGAAAAATGAAAAACATTTAATCGATCTATACGCAGATGATATAACATTAATGGTGGAAGGTAATTCAAAAGAACAACTCAAGAAGCGAATAGAGATGGTAATTGCTTTTTTTCAAAAATTCACAAGGACAACTGGACTTGAAATCAGTTTAAATAAAACCTCTATTCTCCCTATGGGTGTTTGGCATCCTGATCATTCGTTGGCGGTTGGAGGATGTAATGTTGTAGACACCATCAGTATATTGGGAATAAAATGGGGATTAAATCAGCCTTTGCCTTTAAATTATGAAAACTTGAATAGTCTGGCGTACAGATGGTGTAATGCGTGGAGAGGTTGTTGTTTGCAGAAACGGATCGACCTTTACAATACTAAATTGGTTTCCCAGATGATTTATGTATCCACAGCTCAACCAACAGTCGGAGAAAAACTCATAAATGAGGAAGACAAATGGTTAAACCTTTTGTTTGATCATAAATATATACCTACTTTAAAACGAAAAAAAAGTCAACTTGGTGGGGGTTTGGTCTTACTTCAGAAGGTTTTACCAGAGATATTTAAATTTTTTTCAAATGAACTCTCTTTTAAACCTAATATAGAATGGCGGGACTACATAAATAGGTCTATCATGAGCAAAATTCTCATGTTTGGCACTGAATTGTCAAATCATAGATTTGTGGAACTCTCTTAGGAATGGGCGGCTCTACAGAGAGTAATTTGGAGAAATCTTCCCTTTTTTGACTCAAATAGCACCATAGATGTTATTCGACAGAATGTGGAAAGAAGAGCTTTTTATAACATAATGGAATATCAGCCAGGGGAACTGGAAAAAATAGCTCTCGAAGAAAACACACTAACATTTGGAGACTTGGGAAACACTTCCATTTTCAATGTAGGAAGATTTTATTACCCGCTTTGGAGAGGAGCCAAGTAACATATTCCATTGACTCCCTGGTATTTGAAATTTTATACCAAAGACCCCAAGTCAAAGAATACGATAGATGTGGTTAAAATCCATATAAAAACCTAGGTCTGACTCAAGCATGGGAGAAGAGGATAATGCATTAATTGATGGGCATAAACGACGAAATGAAGTTTACTGCACAGTTACAGATATCCGCTAATTTAATCACTTTCTCGCAACATTGTAAGGACTGTGGAAGACTCTATAACGACATTATACACACTTTTTGTGATTGTCCTGCGTTAAAGATTTTAACACAATTCATCAAACTTAACGCTGTATTTATCTCCAACTTTGAAGAGTGTTTCACCTGAGCCACTATTCTTTTTGGTGTACCGATTAAAGGACAAACTTTTAAGGAGGAGGAGATATCAATAAGTACTTCGTTAAGCAGTTGTAAGGCATACTCAGCTAGCACATAAATGAAGGGAAGCTTATTCAAGAGAATGATCTAAGAGCAATCTTCATAGCTGCAGCCGCCCGTTACGCTGCATTTTCCCTCAATATTCCCGAATTGCAAAGCTCGTCATGGAATTACGCCGGCGATGTAATAAAATATCTCCCGTCAACTTCACCCCAACATACGAAATCGTTGGAATTAATAATAAAACAATACGGAAAGTTTGGATGTATTAAATAATAATTATTATCTTTTTTCGCTATATTAGTCGTCTGTTTTCTTAGAAATTTTAACTGTTCTTATTTTGTTTTAATAATAGATAAATATGTCTGTAAATTAGAGGTCTTTTAAAGGAAATTAATTTTAAACTCTAATGTTTATTTATGTTTTATACACACAATTTTCCTTTTTATTTCTATTTTTATATAAAATTATATTTTTATGTATTTCATAATAGAATATAGACCTGGCTGATGAGAAAAAAAAATTCTTACAGGGGGAACTAATGGAGTTACTTGGATTGCACCCCTTGCAAATATGACACATTTTAAAACTTGCAGTTGAAATAAATACCAACTTTTGGGTCAATAAATCAAGTATAAAGCTAACAAAGTAAGGCTCAAGCCCAACTCCTCGTAATAACACAGGCCAACAAATTTGAAATGTAAAAAATCCTAAGGGATATAAGTATAATAAAAGTTATTCAGTTTTGCACACTGATTTCAAATCTATAATTTTTTTTTACGAGAGTTTGCATTTTGTTCTGTTGTAAGAATGTTTTCGAAATCAACATCATATATAACTTTTCTTATCTCTGGGCCCAAAAAATATCCAAATACTTTCTCATGAAGAGGAATATCTTGGATTATAGCACATTTTATTGGAAACTCCAATCCTATCTTCTTCAAATTAAGGATCCTGATCGAGTGTTCCTCAATGCCGTTCTGTTCATATCCATGATGATGAAGTAGAATGGACGTCGGGTACTGAGACACTCATCAAGGAACACTATTCTTCTCATTTGATATCCATAGCCATGCGATTCCAATCTTTCTTCAGAGTGGTCTAGTAATTAAATAGGAGCACGATATTTTTGAATTTTGTTACTTTCAGCTGATATCACAATCCTTCTGCGTGCAACTACTTCAGTCTATTGCACTTGTTTTTTAATAGCTCTAACATGAGTCTTTGATTTCTAATGAATTTTTGATCAAAATTGAATAAAAAATTTTGTCATTTAAATGGACAATTTCTCCCTGGTTAAGGATTCTTATCTCATTTGAAAACTGTGGGTCTCAGCTCTTTGATGCATTCCTTATTAATTCATTTAGTGCAATATTTAACGAGTTATTGAAGTCTTGGCCAACTTTTTGGGCTACTCCCGTCGCCTGTGACCGTCTTAGGTCATAACTAGGAATGTAAATAATATGCAAAATGCCGAGTGCGAGACTTTGTGAAGTTGGCTCTTCAAGCAGATCTTTTTGTTTTCCAAAGCTGTTATCATTTTTCCTTTATTACTGAGGGAGAACATCTACCTGATGGTAAAGATCTCGCATGAAGGATTACATGCATTAACGTTAATAAAGATAATAAAATGTAAACAAAAAGGGCTCAGGTCCTCGTATAATTATTAGTTAAAAATATACATATAATTTCCTGACATTAATTTCAGTTAATTTTCTGCCTCTCATCTATGTTATTATTTATTTTTGTATATATAATGGAGAATAGCAGCTTGTAGCTCAGTAAAACGTCATGACAGCTCAAGCTGCTTCACTCTCAACATTCATCAAATTGTCAGAGTTACCAGGTTGATTTTCTCTTTCTTTCTTTCTTTCTTACAAGCCCGATTTGCATATTATTTACATTCCTAGTCATAACAAAGACTGGAAATGAAATCTGCATTAAAAACATTAGTGGATCAAACACAAAATGAGTATTCTTTCTAAATAAAGCTGCTCCTCTCTCAAACATTCATCAAATTTCTATGTTACCATTTTAATTTTCTCTCCCTTTTTTAAATACCGACACTGCAATATTTACAAATATAGTAGTAAACAATCAATAGTAATACATTTTGTAACCACTTAAGTTTTTCCATATAAAATAAAATAGGATGAAATTTCTTAATGATCCTACACCCTTAGGTCAAAAAAAAGACTGGAAATAGAATTTACATTAAATATACTAGCAGATCATTGTTTTTTAATAGACAAAATGAGTATCCTTCTAGGCTTAAATTGAAGTTGAAGTTGGAAAATGGAAAAAACTAAAAAAGTATGATCCGATTTCTCGAATACCGTCGGTATTTCAAAAAAAAAAAAAAAAAATTACAGTTTTGAAATCAGTGTGCAAAATTGAATAACTTTTATTATACTTATACCCCTTAAGATTTTTGACATTTCAAATTTATTGACATGTGTTTTATTAAGGGGAATTGGACTTGAGCCCTTTTTTGTTAACATTGTATTTGCTTCATTAACCTAAGATCTAGTTGTCCTTTCGAATGCAAGGACTTGAGAATGGGTAGTATATGCAAGAAGTGCAATCCAAATAATTTCTTGAGCCCTCCTATTTCTTCTAAATCAATATATATATATATATATATATATATATTCAGTACTAGATTGAAACAATATAATAGGATGTGATTAAGAAAAATTTCCTTCCTTTAAGACTTTTAATGAAATTGAAACTAAACATATGATTAAACTATATATAAATGTATATATAGAAACTCAAATCAGCACAAAATAATTTCAACTCAAAGTAAGGTCAAATCTCAAATCTAAATGTTGTGAGGGATGTCAAAAACTGTATGTGATAATTTAAAGAATGAAGGAAAAATCATGTATTGAAAACTTATAATGGCAATTACAAAATTAATAAAAGATCAACAATTTAATAAATAATAAAATAATAATAAAGTGTGAGTAAATAAATTCTCTAATCGAGTTAGGGTAAAGTCCTTGATCACTGATTACACAAGTTAACAAATTTGAACTTTCAAAATTCTAAGGGGTATAAAAGTTATTTGCACGCTGATTGTCCTTATTCTAAGAATGGGTATAATGACTTGATAATATATTAGTTTTAAGAACTTTAAAGATTTAATCTTTTCTTTTCTACTAAGATATTATTCTACCTTTATGTTCTAATTGATGGGAATGTAAATAATACGCAAATCGGGCTTGTAAGAATCAAAGAAAGAGAAAATCAACCTGGTAACTCTGACAATTTGATGAATGTTGAGAGGGAAGTAGCTTGAACTGTCATGACGTTTTACTGAGCTACAAGCTGCTATTCTCCATTATATATGTATACAAATGAAGACATCAATATGTATATAATAACATTATGTATGTATACCATAAATGAGAGGTAGAAAATTAACTGAAATTAATGTCAGGAAATTATATATTCTTAACTAATAATTATACGGGGGTCTGAGCCCTTTTTGTTTACATTTTATTTGCTTTATTAACCTTAATGCATGTATTCCTTCATGCGAGATCTGTACTATCAGTAGGAATGTAAATCATATGCAATTCGAGCGTGTTATAAAAAAAGAAAGAGAAAATCAACCTGGCAACCCTGACAATTTAATTAATGTTGAGGGGGGAAGCAGCTTGAGCTGTCATGACGTTTTACTGAGCTACAAGCTGCTATTTTCCTTTATATATGTATACAAATGAAAACATCAAACCACAAAGATTACAATACGTTACTCCAGATTCATTATTATATTCACAAATATCATTAACTCCATTCTCCTCAATGAATGATATCCATTTTTTAATTTTTCCTTTGTTCCTCACCATGATATAATCTTTGCAGACTGTTCTTTACTTGTAAAACATTATGTTGAAGTAAAGTTGATGTTACCTTCTTAAGGGGAAAAAAAATGATAACAGCTTCGGAAAACAAAAAGACCTGTTTGAAGAGCCAACTCCACTTTTTTATCACACGCCCGAATTGCATATGATTTACATTGCTAACTATCAGGTAGATGTTCTCCCGTCAGTAATAAAGGAAAAATGATAACAGCTTTGGAAAACAAAAAGTACTGTTCGAAGAGCCAACTCCACAATGTCTTGCACTCGGCATTTTGCATATTATTTACATTCCTACTAATTGATACAGTTTTTAGCTGAATTTCATGCACGTTTCATATGCGAGATTTCTTTGGGTTTTGTAATCAATTATTTCAATAAAATGCCTATTGGAGTGAATCATCGATTATCGATGGGAATATGTTTGGATTTATTACAGGGATTCCAATTTTCTGTTAATCAAAGAGTTCGATATTGCCTCTATGGACTACTCCAAATCCCTAATTTCCTGCTATGAGGAGACAATCACTCTAAGGACGAAACCTCAGTCCATCAGAGTTGCCATTGTATCTAAAGACTTCTCCAAATCTATCGTCCTACGAAGAGTTGGCAAATGCTCTACTAACATAAATCCCCGGGAAATGACAAATACATTAGAATACGGTATTTTTTTATACTGAACTCTCTGTATATCCAACCCAATTTTGACTGGAAATGATGCGTTTCCGTATTGTAAATCCTTGAAGGAAGTTTCACTTAGTGAGAAAAATGTAATTTCTAAGAAACAATGCGACAGTGTCTGTACTGTCACACTATTCTCTGAATAATGTTGTTTTGTAACAATAATGCTTTACAGAATTTGCTTTTCTCTAACTTGAGTGTCTATATTTACTTTCCTTTCATGACATTATTTGAATGATTGATGGTGTATGATGCTTCTCCAGTACTCACAACTCGGGTTTAGTATGGAAAGACAGGTTGTAAGTCTGCAATTCCCCAACGACAGTTTTTCCATGTTATTTCAAATTGTATTAATTTAATTCTTGAATGAAATTATTGGTGTATCTATTTATTTTGTTCATACATGGTTTGAGATGCTTTTTGGTAGAGTTGTAAATCCTAAGCTCTGCCGGTATGTAAAAAAGCAAAATTGACATTGTAACTCTGAGAATTTGTTGAATGTTTGGGAGGAGAGCAGTTTCATCTTTTACGACAATTTACTTAATCAGCTACAAACAACTATTCTTTTATCGTTTGGGGAAGACAATGATGTTCTTTGAGAGGGGGAGGTAGAAAATAAACACAAATTCATACCTTTCAGAAGATTATATTTAGGAATGTAAAAAATATGCAAAATGCCGCGTGCGAGATTTTGTGGAGTTGGCACTTCGAACAGTACTTTTTGTTTTCCAAAGCTGTTATCATTTTTCCTTTATTACTGAGGGGAGAACATCTACCTCATAGTAAACATCTAGCATGATTTGTGTAACACGTGTAATATTCTGTTGAAAAACAATCAATTATATCAATAAAGTACATATTGGAATGAATCGTCAAATATCGATTTGCAAATGTTTGGAGCTATGACAGGGATTTCAATTCTCCGTTCATCAATGTGTTTGCTAGTGCCTTTATGGACTACTCCAAATCCCTCATTTCCTACTGTGAGTAGATAATTGCTTTAAGGACGAAACCTTCGTCCATCAGAGTTGTCATTGGCTCTAAAGACTTCTCGAAATCTATCGTCCTACGGAGAGTTGGCAAATACTGTAATGGCCAACTTAAACCATAATAAGTATTAAATGTTAAATAAAAGCAATAATTTCCTAATAAATATTAATTATATTAACTGTAGGATTTAAGATTTTTGGGATGTTTCCCTGGATTCCTCCACTACTTAGATAATATCATTATGATCATTGTATATCTCCAATTTTGTTCCATCTAATGATCATCGAGTCCCTCATCCCCTTCATTGTATTGAGAACCCTCAAGGCGTCACAGTTTACGATAAAATTAATTACGTATTTAGAGAACTTAATATCGTGAATTATGGATTCTGTTGACATTTTCTTCAGTTATATGTATCCCTTGTTCCTCTCAATCACATGTAGACATTCACTTTTTAGTGATTCAAGTGTAACAACACGACATGATGGAGGAGATATCCTTTCGCTAAACTTATTTCTTAATCTTGGACAACACTTCTTTACTTTCAAATGGATTCGGATTTTTCAGTATATAACATGAAATTGACTAAAAAGATGTTGAGTTGGACATTGTTAGTGATGAAATTAAAAATATCAGAATTGTCTTCAATTACGTTCCTTGAATAAATCTCTATATTTATTTCGTGATATCGATTTTAAACGAGTTGTATAAAGTTTAGTTTTCTCAAGGATTCTGTCCCAAATTCATTTATATGACATTTCACTAACCTAGGATCTTCGTTATATTCTCCATTATCAACGATC
Organism: Lepeophtheirus nordmannii; assembly: GCA_963680855.1. Classification (NCBI taxonomy): domain Eukaryota; kingdom Metazoa; phylum Arthropoda; class Copepoda; order Siphonostomatoida; family Caligidae; genus Lepeophtheirus; species Lepeophtheirus nordmannii. Next base: position 6,938,697 of record OY804526.1, on the reverse strand, counting down.
AAGGATTATATGCTAACTCGATTAGATAATTTATTTACTCTTACTTTATGGATGAATTTATTAAATTGTTAATCGTTTATTAATTTTGTAATTGCCACTAAACGTTTTCAATATATATATTCTAGTTGCAAGGAATATATATATGATATATATGATTTTTCCTTCACTCATTAAATTATCACGTACATGGCTCAATGTCCGTTACAACATTTACATTTGAGGCTTAATCTTACTTTGAGTTGAAATTATTTTGTTCTAATTGAAATTTTTATACATATTTATTTATAGTTTAAGCAGATATTTAGTTTCAAATTCATTAAAAGTCTTAAAAGAAAGACATGTTTCTTAATAATATTCTATTATATTGTTTTTATCTACTACTGAATAAAATATATACATTGATTTAATGCGCTTATGCAAACTGGGGTAGTTATAGAGCCAAATTAAGCTCCTTCGCCGGAGAAGGAGAGCTCAATCAGTTATTTGGATTCCACTTCTTGTATATATTACACATTTTTAAGGCTTCTAGTTGCAAGGAATATAAGAGCTATTCTTCGTCAAAGAAGGACAAAATTTTGAAAATTTACACCATAATCAATATAATCAAGCTGAAATTTGGCTCATATTTTTATACATATGCAAATAAGAAAACCAATTTTCAGTTCATTTTGCTTTTGTTCCGCCATTTAGAATTTACGCGCAAGTCTAAAAATGACATATTTCTATCAAAACAAGACAAAATCATGATCAAAATAGATAATTTAAGTAATTCAGGGGTGAGAAATCCAAAAATGCTATTTAATTTGGTGTCAGACTTTTAGAAAAAGATCTAAAGGCTATTTAAATCACATTCTCTTGCTCAAAAAATGAACAGATCAGTTCACAATTGATCCAAAATTTGAACATGTGGGACAATTTTCTCAAAGCTGAAATTTGGCATGCAGCAAATATAGGCTTTTAATCATATCATACTAAAAAATCAGCATGGTTAATTTTTTCCTTCAGAAAATATTTACATTTTAATTTCCTTAGAAAATTGTCATAATTTCATGTTGTTTATCGTTAATTACTATAATATTAATGTACATATTACCAAGGAATTGATAATTTGACTGCATATTTAACAAACATACTGCTGGAAAACAATACAGAATGATATAATTAAAAGCCTATATTTGCTGCATTAAAAAAGATTTAAAAAAGTTAGATTTTTTTTAAAACAATCAACTTACTTTAAAAAATCTCATTGTAATTCCAGGTCATCTTGTAATATAGTGTATATTTAATTCCAAAATATAACCTACATTTTCTTTTTGATGTATAAATTCAATATTCAGCAATATTAGTAATGATATCCTCCAGATCAATTTCCTTAACTTCAACTTGTTTTATAAGGCTGTAGGATAATATCACATGGACTTTTCTACAAAACGAAAACAAAAATGGGGGCTTAAATAATAATAATAATAATAAAGCTCGAATAAATTGTCAAAAAATCATTCAAAAAAGTGGAAGTGATAGAACAACGATCCCAATCTTCTCCCTTGTTGGTCATGTGTCTGCATTATGCTTATAAGAAGTATTAACTATTCTTGGATGATTTTTTTTTTTTATTACGGGTATTTATATTTCATTAGGTTGAGTTTATAGGTTAAAAAGATTAGATTTTAAACAAATTTTTCATCAAAATTCTGTTTATAAATTTGAGTACCTGCATCTCAAAAGGTCTCTGTACAGTCCTGATCCTTGGATTATATAATTATTCAATTATAGATTGAGGGCTTATATTTCTTTATTAATTCAAAATGATATTCATCTTCTACTAAAATGGAACCAAATCAAAAGAAAAAAGGTCATTTTTTTCTCATTTTTAATAACTTGTGAGCGATTTTCTCAAGCTCAAAACAAGATAGAGCAATGTTGACAACATTTTTAAAAACTGAAAATAGTTCTTTATAACTTTTATTAAGTGTTTCTTTCTTTCATTTAACTCCTGTCTTCACGTTAAAAAATGAACTTTGAAATTTTAATATACAGTAAAAAAAATTGAAAAATCGAAAATGAAACCCCAAATCAAATTTTTTACATTTTAATTTCAATTTTCGAGTTGATAAACGTAGAAGCAAACATTAAAAAATCATTAAACTCTGGTTACTGACATGTTGTTGCATAGTGTAATCTATTAGGAAAAGGATGTTCAGCTTATTTAAATAACTTAAATATCCCCACAAATGATCTTCATTTCTGTGAATTGTTTATGTCATAACTTTGCTATTAATAAGTATCTATCATGTTTATCAATTAGTCTAAAATATATAAAGACTGTATTTGTCGAATAAATATTTCCAGCTGCTTGATAATTAATGACTACTGAAATATAAAAATAAATGTTTTTGTTGTGGAAATAAGCGGGTATTATTTGTAATGAAAGCAAATTAATAGGTTATAGTTATATTCTTGATTTATCTTTAATTAATAATAAACCTTGTTCTGAATAAGTAATTGAAAAAGCAATCAAAGCAATGAAAAAAAACGGAGAGTTATTTCGATATTTCATACTAATAATTATTTGTATGAAATGTGAAGCAGGATATGTAAGTTTAAAACTTTCGAATATTATCGATCTTTTAATTATGTGTATGCTACAGAATGTTTGTTGTATGGAAGGTGTCAAAATTATAAATGGTGTGACAATATGTAGTTCTCCATGTTGTGAAGGATATGAAGAAATTGCCACAATTCCACCGAGAATGAAACCCATAATTTATTGTAGAAAGGTACAAGATGAAACAGGAATAATAAATAATCGTTTACTAAAAGAACATTCTCCGTTTATTTGGAAGTATTGAATGTGGGCATTTCCTTTTTATCAATATATTTGAGTTAATATAATTGTTATTTATAGGATACAATTTGTATGCCATCATTTTTTAATTATTGATATCATATGTTAAATATTATCAACACTTGGTTAATATTAAAATTTCAGTTGCTGTTTCTTACTCTCTAAAGAATTACTAATTTAAATTAGTGAGAGAAAGTGTTTGTTTTTATCTAACTAGCATTTATTACACTGGTCAACAGTCAAAAATTCTAAGGGGTATAAGTATGACAAAAGTTATTCAATTTTGCATACTATTTTCAAATCTGTAACTTTTTTTTTCGAGAGTCCGATGGTTTTTGAGAAATCGAATCCTACTTTTTGAGCTTTTTTGGCTCTTTTTCCAACTTCAATCAAAAATCCACTGGAAACCAAAGACTCACGATAGAGTTACTAAAAGAACAAATGCAATAGAATGAAGTAGTAGCGCGCAGAAGGATTTCAGCTGATTTCGTAATTCTTCTGCGTGCTACTACTTTAGTAGCTCTACCGTGAGTCTTTGATTTCTAATGAATTTTCGATGGAAATTGAATGAAAATTTACACATTTAAATGGACGATTTCTCCTTAGTCAAGAGCTTGACATCTTGTTTAAAATCTGTGAGTCTGGGCTCTTTAATGCATTTCTTATTAATTCATTTCATGTAATATTGAAGGAGTTATTTAAGTACAAAGGATTTGGCTGACTTTAGGGCCTACTCCCGTCCCCTACACTTCTAAGAGTCCCTTTAGGTCAAAACAAAGACTGGAAATGGAATTCACATTAAATGCACTAGCAAATGATTATTTTTTCATGTACAAAATGAGTATCCTTCTAGGCTTAAATTGAAGTTGAAGACATTAAAGGTTTAAGACGATTGGACACCCCTGTCCAATCGTCTTAAACCTTTAAGATTTTGCGCGCATAATTTTGGCGATAAAGTATCCTATCTTCAATCTCATTGGTTGTTACACAATCTGGGTTCAATCCCTCTTTTCTGCAATTAAAGGAATGCCATTTATGTTATTTTTATTATTCGAGATGCATCATCTAAGAAAAGCTGTAGAAATCCTCATCGTGTCAGCAAATTATCGCTTCAAATTTATCAGATTTTGAGACCTTCAATCAGTTTTAGTTTTGTTAAATATAACCTTAAGAATAACTGGAAACGTTTATGACAAGCCATGAAGTAGACGCCCAAGGTCCACTCGTAATCCGAAAAATGTCCGGAAAGTTAGAGCAAAAATATACAAGAACCCCTACAGATCAATAGCAAAAATAACAAAAGAGATGTATGTATCAAGGAGTTCGATGAATCAAATAATTCAGAAGGACCTAGGGATAATTTCTGGAAGTTTCGTTACGGTCAGAATCTCTCGGATGATGTACAAATGGAACAGTTTTAAAGCTTCCTTTGGTTTTTTATCCCGGTGGGTCTCTGTATGAGGAAAGGTGATTATATTTCATATGTTTTGGAACCAGTAGTCCTTCTGTGGTTTGAGGCCAACTCATCTAAAACGATTAAAATGACTCCAATACCCACCAGCAATCAATACCAAGAGTGGCTTAAAGCAAAAATTCCTTTTTGGGACAAATCTATGTAACCCCCATTGAGTAGCACGTCGAGCTTTTTTGTCCATTCGCAACCTCGACTGACAAAAGGGAAAGGTAAAATTTGGAAAAACATATGGTAGCTACCCTTCTGTATTTTCCTTGTTGCCAACTTGTTAATATTTGGCAGAATTTATTATATAGATATATTATATATTTATAAATTTTACCAATCACAGACCAATCGTTACTACTTGTAATATATTCAAAATTCAAAAAAAGGGCGCGCAATCCTTGATTAAATATATTTTTTATACATCAAAATCATAAATAATAATAATACCCTTTTTGAGCTCATAACACGTAGAGTCAGCTGCTTTAAATCAAAAGAGTCAAATGATGAAAATCAGCTGAAGGGAGAATACAATGTGTTTTTGTTTATCCCAAAAAGCTCGTCGTGTAGATCTTAACTCCGTCTACTACTTTGTTTAGAGTCGAAGATAAAAACTCGTAAATATTCAAATTTGGAAGATTTCCGTGTTTCAATGGAAATGAAATGGGTAAAACTTCCCGAATCAATGGTGCGTGTAGCTTGTAAGGCATTTCAGTCTCGTCTAAGGGCGAAAAGCACATTCTAAATTCAAGTTTATCTCCATTGTATTGAGTATATCCATAGCAGGCTTATGTGATTGTGAGGCTTTTCTTACTTTTATTTGAAACTTTATAACTTATTCATCTGTTGGGAGAAAAATAATCTTAATTTTAATTTTCAAAAATAATATATACATGTATAGTATTGTGATGTCATTTCATTAAAGCGAATGCAATCTTGAAAAGACGCAACAAATTTAATTTATGAAGTCTAAAAGGATTTCATGAGAGGTGATATTTAAGGATATAATTACGAGTGAGATGTCCTACGCAAGTATTTGTGAATGTAATCGGGGCTTACCTTGATTTAGTCGTTAAACGGTTTGGGTAATAAAATACACTTTGTGTATTATACACTAAACATGCATATTTACGTAAAGTTCTCTACAATTGTACTTCCAATCGTAGATCAATTATGATAAATTATCATACGGACAATGAGCCTGATATTTATACAGTTTGGGTAGGGCGTTATTCCTTCTAGATCTTTCTCATCATATGATGTAACGACATCTAAGTTAACATCCGACTGGTCCTTTTACATCATGAATTATACATATATGTAAAATCTGCAATTTAATACAATTTTACATGATACATTATGACAAAATTAACAAAAAATGAATATATAAATCTTATCAAGCACAAAGATCATAAAAATAAATACATAAGCTGTAATCAGATGACACTATAGCTTATTACATTTTATAGTGGAACTGGGAAGTACATCTGGTTCAGTTATATTGTATATCCAAAAACAAAACAAAAAAAAGAACTGTTGTACTAAATTCAACACTTAATTGGAAAACAGAAACAGTAGCTTACAGTAGTTGATTTCAATTTGATAAAATTGGCAAGGATCAAACTAGTAAAGGAATGCCGAACAGTAAACTAAAAATGTCTGAATGCAGAATACTAAAAAATTACATTGAACAGAATGTTTACAATCCTGTTCCATTTTTTTAATGTTTTTAAATATTTTAATTTCATGCTTCAGCTGATATTTTTTGTTGTTCATGTGTTTTATTCTTGTTTCGGCCTACAAAAAAAAAAGAAGTAGCAAAAGAAGACTAGTTATGATGAACCTACTACCCCCGATTCCGAACAAGAACCTACAACAACGTTATCATCGATTGCTTATGCAAATAAACAAAATCATGTAGTGTCGTTCACTCGGCAATAGTCCAATTGCATGGGAGATCGCGGCCAAGTAATACTTTACACATTTACATTTATGAAAAGATATATATCTTTGAATAAATAAAATAAAATAAATAAACAAAACTAAATATAGTTATAGTTGTACAATTTTATTATACAGCAAATGCTACAAATTCCTTATTCCTACGAGTCAAGAAAGATAACCCAAAAGACTAATTCGAAAGTAATTAGCGCTTGGCAGTTAATCAAAAACGAGAATGAAGAATGCCCTGAGAGTCTAAACTACAGATTGTATGGTATCCTTACAAGATTGATTGAATAATGAAGAGTTGAGTTGTATAAAAATTATTCATCGAATTTTAGGTGTATAGTAAACTAATAACTGATAACACAGGTCAACAAATTTGAAATGTCAAAAATCCCAAGGGGTATAAGAATAAAAAAATTTATTTAATTTTGTTTTGGCCTAAGAGAGATCCTAGGGGCGTAGGGGGTGGGATAGGCCCAAAAGTCGGCCAAAACGTTTGTTCTTAAATAAATTGTTGAATATTGCATGAAATAGATTAATATAGAATGCATACAGGAGCTGAGAGTCACAGCTTTCAAATGAGATATCAAGCTTCCGATAAGACCCCATTACTAAGAAGAAACTGTCCTTCTAAATTTGTAAATTTTCATCACGGTAGAGTTATTAAAGAAACAAGTGAAATAAACTGAAGTAGTAGTGCACAGAAGGATTGCAGCCGATTTTGCAACCCTTCTGCGTGCTATTACTTTAGAAGGTTGTAATTTTTTGATTTCTAGTGGATTTTTTATCAAAATGGGTCCTAGGTCAAAACAAAGACTGGAAATTGAATTTACATTAAAAATTCTAGCGGATCATTATTTTTAAATGCACAAAATGAATATCCTTCTAGTTTTAAATTGAAGTCAAAGTTGGAAAATGAGTCAAAAAAGCTCAAAAAGTAGAATTCGATTTCTCGAAAACCGTCGGATTCTCGAAAAAAAATTACAGATTTGAAATCAGTGTGCAAAATTGAATTACTTTTATCATACCTCTGATTTTTGAATATTGACCAATGTAATTATAGTAAACTAATAACTGATAACACAGGTCAACAAATTTGAAATGTCAAAAATCCCAAGGGGTATAAGAATAAAAAAATAATATGATAATATACATGGTTCACAGGATCTTATTTATAAATAATTCTTATAAGACTCAAGTGTACATATATGCAAATGTATATGAGCCTCTTTGCATGATTTACATATCAATAACTACGGATTGCATAATCTTAGTTTATTTACGTACATTTAAATATAAAATAGAAAAAAGACATATATACATTAAACAACCTTTATCCCATGCAACTACGTATATATCTTCTGTTTCCAATTGGTGATACTACAGTCAAATGACGGGTGGGAGAGTCGATAATCACTCAACAAGTGTCTGATATGTCAAAGAAGAGGACTTTTATCAAACCAATGCTACCTGAAACGATGCGAGACCTGCGAGAGAAATGGAATTTCATCTGACCTAAACCCTTCAAAAAAACCTCGTTCTTTAAGCCCGGATTTGGATCCCTTCTGTCTCACCAGCGTCTGTCATCCTCTTCATCATTTATACGATTTCTATGAATGACACCGTCTGCACGAATATGACAAATAATATTTTTGTATCACTATGTAATATTAAATATCTCTACTTTTTCAATATCTCCCCATTAAGGGAGGACTTATACATGTGTAGGAATGAAAATCATATGCAATTCGGGCCTGTGATAAAAAAGTGGAGTTGGCTCTTCAAACAGGTCTTTTTGTTTTCAGAAGCTGTTATCATTATTTTTTTTCCCTTAAGAAGGTAACATCAACTTTACCTCAACATAATGTTTTACAAGTAAAGAACAGTCTGCAAAGATTATATCATGGTGAGGAACAAAGGAAAAATTAAAAAATGGTTATCATTCATTGAGGTGAATGGAGTTATTGATATTTGTGAATATAATAATGAATCTGGAGTAACGTATTGTAATGTTTGTGGTTTGATGTTTTCATTTGTATACACATATAAAGGAAAATAGCAGCTTGTAGCTCAGTAAAACGTCATGACAGCTCAAGCTGCTCCCCCCTCGACATTCATTAAATTGTCAGGGTTGCCAGGTTGATTTTCTCTTTCTTTTTTTATAACACGCCCGAATTGCATATGATTTACATTCCTATACATGTGTAATGTCCAGTGATGTAAAAAACGGCGATTTTTAAGCGTGCGAGTAGTTCTCAAAATGCCCGTTAGTTGAAACCCTACATAATATTCTTTCATCATTCATAAATCATCAAGCTGTTTTCCTTTTCCTTTTGATATAATAATTCATATTATATGTATATTATGTTATCTATTATTAAAGTTACGATAACATCACACAACCTTTCCTTCAATTTTGGTCGAAAACTTTCTTAATATTAATATCTCTCGAAAAAGTGACTTTATGGAAAAAGAAATTGCTTGAACTAAAATATTAATACTTCTATCTTATAAAATGTTTCATTGGTTGACATTTTTAATATGTTTTCAGCCATTTTCTTGTGTTATAGAAAAGGTAGAATAATTATTAAAATATTCAAATATCTAAAAACTTAAAGCTGAAAACATATATTCAGAGCAGAGATTACTATTTATGTCCTTATTTTTCTTAAAAATTAGTACAAATAATGAAATTTTAACAAAAATAGCAATAAATCCAAAACTAATGAACCGATTTCGAAATTTGGAAAATTTCATGTTTATTTAAAGTAATATCTACAACATTGATTTGAATAATATCTTTCTAAAACATCAATTTAATTTAATTAATTACTTTAAGTCCAAGAAAAGCTGTCTTGAGCCTGGAGCAAGGCTGTCACAGCTACAGTCATAGTATTATATTGACAGCAAATAGGTTGGCTTTCATAGTTACCACATCATTTTTGACGTCATCAAGGGAAGGAGCTACTCGCACGCATAAAAATCGCCGTTTTTTACATTACTGGTAATATCAGAACTGAGCGTGAATCAAAAAACACGAAAAGAAGAAAAATCAATTTTTCTTTTTCTAGCTATTTTCAATTCATGAAATTAAAGAAGTCTATTCTTCTAACACGAAATTTTTGTACTTTTCGTCAAAATTTCCAAAAATAAATAACATGACATTATTGTCTAGAGTCCATAGTTAAATTTCATATTGTTTTTTTAGGAATAGGATACTTCAGAAAATACACAAATGCCCCTCAAATATGTTAAGGACTAAACTTTAACTATATTCAGGAGTAAAATATTAGGTTGGTAGAATTAGATTATTAACTCGCTGATCCCAAATGACGCTTTTTACATTATTTTATTTTATTTTATTCTACAATGCCGTTGTTATTCTGTAGAGAATCTTGCTATGTTTTCCTCTAAACGATCCTCATCTGTGAAATATATCCATGATATCCAACCAATTGAGTATCCAGATGCAACATTTCGTAGTGTGAATGAGGAAGAAAGAAATATAGTTGTTCCTGTTTTACTGGGATCCCCAGATAAATTTGGAGAACAAACGTCTTGTCTTAAATGGTTTAGCCGTGAAGAAGTTTTTTATGGACGAGATCAATGCTTGGAAATTTATTCTCAGTCGAGTCGTTCTCCACTTTCAATACTGAAGATGAGAGGTTGAAATTTGTTATTAGCGGACGTAGAGTTTGCTGAACAACATTTTCTTTCTTGGGTATGGGAGATCCACAGTTCTGAGACTCTATGCTCATGATATGGAAAATGGATTTAGACATGAACCATATATGTTTCATCTATTTTACCGGATAAAACTTGATATCGAACGCCAACTATCCTGAGGGAAATTTGGATGGAACCAACAGATAGTTCGATTAGTTCCGCTCTAAATTGGAAAACCATCCAATAATTATATCCGTCTCTTAACGTCAACATACTTGCTTTTTACCATCTACTGTTATACATCATCTATATCTTAAGAAACTGCGTCACATTGTCATTGCCATGGACTAATTTGAGAGGATATCTTCATTGAGGGTTCAATGAGTGGAACTAGCTTTTACACTTTTTATTATTACTTATTAAAATCGAAATAACTTGATTGTATAACATATTGATAATTTAATAATATTATCTAGGAATAGAAATCATTTTTTTCAGAAATCAGGAAGTACGGAAGCTAGTTCTACTGTAATCATAATACATGGAATATCTAACTTCTCGATGGATTAATTTTTATAAGCTTCATTTTAGTTTCAATACTCCTAATTGCAAACATGGAAGACAACGATATTAATATTAAATATCAAAGAATTGTTCAATGTATATTTTTTCATATTTGGAAAAACAATTATTCTTAAATATTTATGTTTGTGTCATTTGGTTATTATTAGTATTTATCCTGTTGAAGATAATAAAATGAAAAACGTATATACCAACAGAAATTTCTTGCTCATTTTTCAATTAACGAAAGGATTTTTTACTTTTAATGCAGGGATATACCTTTAAAGAGAATTGAAAAAGTAGCATTGCTTACTTAATTTAGTATTACCCAATAATCATTTGACAATTTACGGGAACATAGTATCCTTAGATAAGTTTATTATAAAATCAAATGATTTTTAACGATAAATGAAGAATTCTGATATTAAAATTTACTCTTCTGCTAAATTCAGAGCCGTCGGAGATCCTTCGTCTAATTAAAACGAGTCAAACTGTTTATCTTCAATTTTAATTACAACTATTACAAATTTTAAACATTGAATAAAAGGATAACACTGATGAATAAGTATCAGAAGTTAAGATTATAAAATATAAAGACATAATAATGTAGATGACGGCATTTTATATAACCGACTTGGTGCCAGGAGTACAGGGCTTTGTTTATATACAAAATCATAAGAGACTAGAAGAAAAGTGACGGGCGAAATTAAATATTATAAATATTATAGAAATATCCAGCTAAATTATATTTAAGCTATAGTAATTGACATTCCTACATTTAGGGGGAGGCGCTTCCTTAAATATGAAAACTATTAAGTTATTACTCTTCATATTTATTACTAATAATGTTATTAGTAATAACATAACTCCATTATAATTTGAGTATAGTGGGGGACCATTGAAAATATCAAAATCCACCGAATAACGAATCCATCGTTTGATTTCTTGAGTTCGTTTCCTTGTTATTTTATTTTCAAATGAATATATCTAATAAACATCTGTCCTTCACTGGAATTTTATTATAAAATTTGTATCAATGTACTTTCTGATTCCTTAAAAATTGATTTCTATTCCTAGATAATATTATTATATTATCTATAGAATAGATTGTATATTAATATGTTATACAATCAAATTATTTCGATTTTAATAAAGTAAAGTAATAATAAAAAGTGTAAAAGCTAGTTCCATTCATTGAACCCTCAAATTAGTCCGTGGCAATGATACACAATTTCTTAATATATAGATGATGTATAACAGTAGATGGTAAAAAGCAATTTTGTTGACGTTAAGAGACGAATACAATTATTGAATGGTTTTCCAATTTGGGGGCGAAAGACGAATCGAACTATCTAGCAGCTGGTTCCTTCCAAAGTTTCCCTCAGGATAGCTGGCGCTCGTTATCGAGATTTATCCGGTAAAGTGGATGACATATATGGGGTTTATGTGTAAATCCATTTCCCATATGATAATCATAGAGTCTCAGAACTATGGATCTCCCCATAGCAAGAAAGAAAACTCTACGTCCGCTAATAACAAATTTTAACCTCTCATCTTCAGTATTGAAAGTGGAGAATGACTCGACTGATAAATAGAAGACACTTCTAAGCATTGGTCTCGTCGATCAAAAACATCTTCACGGCTAACCATATAAAACAAGACATTTGTTCTCCGAATCTTTTCTGGAATCCCAGAGAAGAAGAACAATCACTTTTGAAACAAATATCAACTCGTCGTCTTTCTTCCTCATACACACTACGAAATTTTATATCTGGATGCTCAGTAGTTTGGATATCAGGTATATTTTTTTACAAATGATGATCTTTTAGAGGAAAACATATTGAGATTTTTTATAGAAGGATGGCGTCGTAGAATAAAAAATAATGAGGTGAAGAGCGTGATTTGGGATCAGCAAGTTAATAACCTAATTCTATCAACCTAAACCTAACCTCCTTAATAAAGTTAAAGTTTAGTCCTTAAAATATTTGAGTGGCATTTGCGTATTTTCTGAAGCATCCTATTCCTAAAAAACACAATGAAATGAAACTATAGATTCTAGGCTATAATGTCCTGTTATTTATGTTTTGAAATTTTGACGAAAAGTACCAAAATTTTGTGTCAGAAGAATAACCTTGTTTTATTTAATGAAATGAAAATAGCTATAAAAAGAAAAATTGATTTTTCTACTTTTCGTGTTTTTCGATTCACGCTCAGTTCATTACACATATGTTTATTAAATATATTCATTTGAAAATAAAATAACAAGGAAACGAATTCAAGAAATCAAACTTTTGGATTCTTTATTCGGTGGATTTGGAGATTTTCAATAGTCCCACTATGTATATTCAATTCAAAAAAGAGTTTTAAGGAAGTGCCTCCCCCTAAATGTACGAATAACAATTACTATAGCTTAAATATAATTTAGCTGGATATTTTTATATTATTTAACCTCAATTTGAGTATTTTATAGAGGGTTAATGGAAAAAATTTAGTAATAGGAATTATAAAGCACGTTACGAAGAAGAGTGCTATGTTAGTAACTTTTTTTGACGAAATCCCTTCCACGCTCAGTTCTGATTGACATTACACAAAGCCAATCTGTACATGAGTAAAAAATTTTCCCTTTTTTTTCCTTCTCTACAACTCTCCGTCAAATATTTGGCAAAGTTATTTATCTTTAGGTAACAATATATATCATCTTGAGGCGAAGATGGTGAAACTGAAGCTAGGAAAGAATATTGTAGAATGGAATTGTTCGAGAGAATAGAAGTTTTGGGAGGCAAAAAGAAGTTAGATCTTCTGACATTGGTTGATGATGCTTTTGGCGTGCATACAATAGAACGAGTTTAATTTCAGCGAGTGTCATCTTGGCGACATACATTTGAGCGAGTATTTATTTGGGCGAACTTTTTTTCAGCGAGTTTAATCTCCGCGACACTTATATCGAATAAGCATTACATTAATGACTTCATTACAGGCCATCTCTGCTCATTCCAGTGGTATTTTATAATCAAATGGGATGAAGCTTGGAGGAGCAACCAAGCTCTTATCGGATTTTGTATCAACTCTGTTAGCTTTTGTGACATAACTCATAAAGTGTGATGGTATTCAGCACTTCGACCGATGTGTCCCCATGGAGTTGGATATTTCTCTGCTCTAGACCTTTCCCTGCACAAATGGTTGAAAACAGGTTGTACCATTACATATTCTCCTTGTTAATGTTTATCTTATGGACTGTAAACCTTGGATTCATGAGCCATTTTTGACTTTGTTAATAATTGAATGTATTTTGTTCTTTCTAGGAGGTCATTTCCCGGGACAGGTCTTTTTGGGAGCTCCCTTATAACTGCAAGATAGTTTCATTCTTCGTGGAGGAAATATTAAAAATAAAATTAAATATGGATATCTCTTTGATAGATTGAGGAACCTATTTATGTTCTATTCTGAAGATTGTCATTCTCTGTTTTGAATGTATTTTTAGTGTGTCGTATAAATAAAGTATTTGTAAGTCCCAATGGTATACAAATGGCTCTTAATTTATTTTATTTGTGATATCTTTGTGGGATTGGCACTTTATAATTTTAGTTATTTCTTAATTGATCTTGAATATAATTCGAGGTATTATGTTTTTATCTTAAATTTAGGACGATTTGTTGTGAATATATATATATATATATATATATATATATGCCTTTAAGAATATAAAATTCAATTCAGAGATATTTATTCATTATTGCCCTATCCTGTTGGTAGAACCCATTCTCAATTTAACGTTTTGTATTTCGATAAAATAATGCATCATTCTCTCGTATAATAGAATCGCTCGTATCATAAATCATGGGAACATTACACAGGTCAACAAATTTGAACTTTAAAATCCTAAGGGGTAACAGTTTAATAAAAGTTATTCAGTTTTCCATACTAATTTCAAAACTGTAATTATTTTTTTCAAGAGTCCGACGGTTTTCGATAAATCGGTCTCTACTTTTTGAAAAAGTCTGTTCCACTTTTAGTTTCAGAGATAATATAGTTAAATCACTTGATGCATCACTGAGTCACTTCGAAGACATGGAGCCAAAACATTTGGTGTTCTTGAAGTAGTATAATGGGATTTGTGTAGAATGAATATCAAGTGGTCAGGTGTATCATTGGCAGCATGAGCAGCTGAAATTTATCTAGAACAAAAGTCTTCAAACAAAGTAATAGTTAACAAACCTGATTGCGTGAATTGTACCATTCATACTATTAAGACCATTGTCTTATTTCTGTGTACAAGTAATACTCAAAATACATGTCAGTTGACATCCTACAATACAAGCTAATGAACCCATTTTTTAACATGGACTATGAACTTCGTGACTTATATATAAATTAGTTGAATGATAATGCAAGAGCCAATGTATAATGAGATAATGTGACAAATAAATGAAACCATGGTATGTATTGAGCTTGAACGCCAACTGTTCTGATACAATACTCTATAATTGATGTATCATATAACCACGATTATATGTATGGATCTTGAAATGTAAGAGAATAATAGCACATCTTTGGATAGTTGATGATTCCCTGACACGATGAGTTGGAGCCCCCTAAGACTCGAGAGACTCCGAAGGATCCCTTGGCTTGGGTTAGAATAAGAAAGGGGAACTTAGGATCGTGAATCCAATACTGGAGAAATTCATGGGATTGATGGCATTAACTCACGTCACTGGTTACATTCTGCCGGAGTAAGAAGCATGGATACGGATCCCAAGACTTAATTTCCCTTCACCCCTCCATTAGTCACTTTCAGGAAGGATAGATATTCTATGATAATGATAACAAACACCGTCCTTCAATTCAAAATCCAAAAAATTTGAACACTTTTCTAAATTCCTTCTAGAATTTATTTTTTCCAGTAGCTGAGAATACAACAAAAAGATTCGAACACATGGTTAGATCAATAAGTATCGAAATTATGAGGCAAAATCTCCTCAAAAAGGCAATTTGATAAAATTTATATATGTACACAAAAGTACACATATTAAGACGATAAAATCAAAGAAACTATTATATACTTGACTACCAACATTAATTAACCAATTGTAAGTCCAATTAATAAGTAAAATTCGGCAAAATGACCTTGCAGTGAAATTGTTTTGGGGCAAAATGTCCTACGGCAAAATGGTGAAATGTCTTGAGACAAAAATGTTTGGGGCGAGATTACCTAATACCAGTGATGGTACACTGTATGTTACGATACATGGTAACCTTGACAATTTGATGAATGTTTGGGAGGAGAACAAGTTTAGCTGTCATAACTTTATAATATAATAGCTACTAACAGCTATTCTCGTTTACAGATGAACACATAGATGTTCTTTGAGAGAGGGTAGGAGGAAATAAACACAAATTAATTTCTCTTATATCTAAGGTTCTAAGATGAGCGATGAGTTTATTGTTATTGGGTAAATAGCAATATTTTTTCCCTTCAAAAATTAAAGAATAATGATAAAAGCCTTGAATAATTAAAAAATACTTTTCAAATTGCCAACCGTTGAAAACATCGCACGCGAGTTTATCTATAAGATTTACAAACTCTGTGTATTACTTGTGATTTGTGTTACAGGTTTTCTCTTCAAGAATTAAGAAATAATGATAACATTAAAAAATAGATTTTAAAATAAAAAATGCTGTTCATATTGCCAATCAACAAAAAAATCCCCTTCAAGTAAAAGCTTGAGAGTTTCGTCTATGTGAAAGCTATCTTACAGAAAATAATTATTAAAACAGGTAAAAAAGTACACCTTATTCCAGGTATAAGACAAAAAATAAAACATTCAAATTGAAACTTTGAATAAAGATCTCAAATCAAATATTCATAGAATCTGGCTACTCTTTCGATGGACCCCCAGAAATGTAATAAATTTAGCAAAAACAAGATTTCTTATTTTATAACCCCCCATGACTTATTTTAAGGAAATATTGAGATTCAGAAAGGGGCTATTTGTGGACTCTCTAGCCTTGAGGGAATAAATATTAAGATTTACAAAAATCTGTCATATTTCCAGACTATTTATTTTTAATGATTTTTATCACTATTTCTTACAGTTTTAGAGAAATATCGCTTATTGGGAGTTCAGGACGAAGTTGTTCAGGTTATATTATGTATAAGAGAGAAAGAAACTCCATGTCAAAAAGCAATATATATATATAAATTCAGCATAAATATGTGAATGTGTAAAGCTAATGTTCGGCTTCCTTGTATTTAATAGTAAACTTCAGTTTTATTATTTTTTTCAATTTTATAATTGTTACTATTTTATAATGAAATAACAAAAGCATTTAAGGCCATTCATGAAAAGTGCTACACAAAATAATGAATACAATTAATAATTTTATAATGAGATATAATTTCTTGAAAAAATACGCTTGATTTATCATTTGTCCTATCACAATTCATTTAGCCAAAAAATTCGTAAGTTACACTATCTTCACCGATCGAACATGTATAAGCTCCAGTATTTTTTTTTGTATAGTAGAGGAATCTATTTCATATATATATATATGAATAAATAAAAGGTAATTTTAAAAAAATCATAATCATAAATTAGGAATAGCAAATAAAATATTTACGTCAACTTGTGTCCATCTTGAAATACGTTGGTTTCAAAAAAACTATTCTCTTTGGTCCATTTTGGATCTTCAGCACGGTTTAGTCTATCAATACATTCAAATTCAAAACTTTTCTCCGGAAGTACTTCATTAAAGTTAGATGTTATTCTAAGATTAGTCGATTCATTATCTTCTAAAAAAAACACCATTAGAATTCCATTATTTTTATATTTTTTACATTTTACTTCTTTCTCAATCAGATTGTTTATTATTATAAAATCTGATGGAAACAATAACTAAATAACTAATAATTCTAATTATATAGATGAAAGGTTTTCAATAGGAACAATATACATCCCCCAACATGAATTTTTAAATACATTGCAGTTTTATCATAAGAAAAAAATTGAAAGTTGGTTCTCTGATTCTTTTTTTTTAATTTACATTAATTGTTTATTAGATCAATGTAATCGAAACATTTTTTTGTGTGTGATGTTTGTAGTGGTTGGCAATCTGTATTTTTATTTTCCAAATACGTAATAATTATTCCTTAATTCTTAGGGGATAATATGTAGCATTAACCACATATACATAATTGAGTAATACACGTTGCCTATATATAATAATTACTCAATAAAATGCCTAATCGAGTAAACTTGGAATCCTTTATATAATATAACCGTCTGATACATATGAATATTTAATTGAGGTGAAAATTCATGAGAATATTTAGCTGTCAAGATATTCGACTATATTATCAACTAGCAGCTCTTCTATTTTTATTTTAGGAAGACAGACCTGGGATCATATACGTCCTTTTACAAGAGGTGGAAGGAAATAAACACACATTGAAATATATCAGAAAATTATATTATATCAAGGGTTCTAAATTGACTCGATTAGGCATTTTATTTATTATTTTGTTTGTAGGAGGTGTATAAGTGTTTACTCACGTGAGAAAGTTTTTGTGGTTGGCAATGTTAACAACTTTGGAAAATAAAAAATACTATTAATATTGCCAACCAATAAAACTTTCTCACGTGAGTAAATACATACGATTTACATCTCAATTTATTTGTATAAATTTAAAAAATATGTGCATCCGGTATTTTACAGAAGAAAGAAATATAAAATTGACTTTGAAACCCAGACAGCTACAAGTAACTATTCTATTTTATTTTACAAGGGAAGACATATGTCTAGGAATGTAAATCATATGCAATTCGGGCTTGTAATAAAAATAGAAAGAGAAAATCAACCTGGCAACCCTGATAATTTAATGATTGTCGAGGGGGGAAGCAGCTTGAGCTGTCATGACGTTTTACTGAGCTACAAGCTGCTATTTTCCTTTATATATGTATACAAATGAAAACATCAAACCACAAACATTACAATACGTTACTCCAGATTCATTATTATATTCACAAATATCAATAACTCCATTCACCTCAATGAATGATAACCATTTTTTAATTTTTCTTTTGTTCCTCACCATGATATAATCTTTGCAGACTGTTCTTTACCTGTAAAACATTATGTTGAGGTAAAGTTGATGTTACCTTCTTAAGGGAAAAAAAATAATGATAACAGCTTCTGAAAACAAAAAGACCTGTTTGAAGAGCCAACTCCACTTTTTTATCACACGCCCGAATTGCATATGATTTACATTGCTACATATGTCATAGTCAGTGATGTAAAAAACGGCTATTTTTAAGCGTGCGAGTAGTTCTCAAAATGCTTGTTAGTTGAAACCCTACATAATATTATTTCATCATTCATAAATCATCAAGCTGTTTTGCTTTTCCTTTTGACATAATAATTCTTATTATATGTATATTATATTATCTATTATAAAAGTTACGATAATACCACACAACCTTTCCTTCAATTTTGGTTGAAAACCTTCTTAATGTTAATACCTCTCAAAAAAGTGACTTTATGGAAAAAAAATTGCTCGAACTAAAATATTTATACTTCTATCTTATAAAATGTTTCATTGGTTGACATTTTTAATATGTTTTCAGCCATTTTCTTGAGTTATAGAAAAGGTAGAATAATTAAAAATATCATTATTAAATCTTCAATTATTGTTTTTAAAATATTCAAATATCTAAAAACTTAAAGCTTTATTTTGTTAATGAATGAATGACATTTATTATCAAACTAAAAACTTGAAGATAATTATATATTCAGAGCAGATATTACTATTTATGTACTTATTTTTCTTAAAAATTAGTACAAATAATGAAATTTTAACAAAAATAGCAATAAATCCAAAGCTAATGTACAGATTTTTAAATTTGGAAAATTTCATGTTTATTTAAGACAGGCTTAGGCAAGGCTGTCACAGCTTCAGTCATAGTATTATATCAACAACTTTGATTTTAATAATATCTTTCTAAAACATCAATTTAATTTAATTAATTACTATAAGTCCAAGAAGAGCTGTTTTGAGCCTGGAGCAAGGCTGTCACAACTTCAGTCATAGTATTATATCGACAGTAAATGATCTGGTTTTCATAGTTACCATATCATTTTTGACATCATCAAGGGGAGGGGCTACTCGCACGCATAGAAATCGCCGTTTTTTACATCACTGGTCATAGTTAGAGGGGGTGGAAGGAAATAAACTCCAATTCATATACTTAAGAAAAATGTAAAATTAAGCATTTACGTTGTAACCAATGAGTTATTATGGGAAATTAGACTTTAGCCGTTTTTTGTTGTGATTATACTTGATTATTAACTAAAATACTTTGACTTCTTTGAACTGAAAGTTTTAAGACTTTGTATTACATTCCATGTTGTTATTTATTCCCCAAAGACAATTTTTAGTTTATTTAATTTTTTTGATTACTTATTATTTGTAGACGTTGTGTATCACAACATTATATGTGGTTAGTGCTACATGTTCTCCTCTCAAGAATTAAGGAACAATCAAAAAAATTTTGAAAAATAAAAATCCCACCAATAAAATGTTTACAGTGAGTAAACATGAGGGATTTATGAATGAGCATATTTTAAAACGTGTTAATAGGTCTCAAACTACACGTTAATTGATACCTTACATAATATTCTTTCATCAAACTGTATTCCTTTTGGTAACTATTATTATTTTTTCCTTTGTAATTTAAATAGACAATTATTATCTCTCATAAAAGTTGCGAAAATATAACACAATCTTTCCTTCAATTTTGGTTGTTGTTGTATTTTTAATAATAATATCTTTAAAAAAATAATTTTGTGTGAACAAATTATTTGTAAGTAATAAAAGGTTCCATTTGTTGATATTTTCTATAGGTTTTCAGCCTCTTTCTTTAACTATAGACAAGATAGAATAATTATAATATCCCTTTAAAATCCTCGATCATTGTTTAAAAAAATTATATGCAGTTAACAATATATTTTGTTCCTTTTAATTGCCAATTATGACTGAATTATATACCTCAGATGAATTTAGAATTTAAAAATATGCAATTATTTATATGAAAAACTATAGATTGTAGAAAAAAATTAAGTTCAAGCTTAAAATTAGCAATCAAAAATGCATTATAATCTATAAAAAAACACTCATACAACCTGATGTTCGAAAAAATTAGAATTGATAAAGAAACGATAAAGATTGCCCTCCACGTAAAAAATTATATAATCAGAGCAAAGTTTGGTACTTATTGACTTTTATTACTATAAGTATGAGTAGAGTTGTCATGAGCTTGAAGCAGCAAAGCTATGACAGCCACATTTTTAGCGCTACGTCAACAGCAAATAAGCTGACTTCCACGGTTTCCATATTGTTTTTCATATAATCAATGGGAGTAGGTTATGTTTACACGCCGAATAGGCTTATTTGGCGTGTGAACATAAACTACTCTACATATATCTGGTTTGTGAAAGGATTAATCAAGACAAACAAAGATAAATACAAAATAATTAAAGAATTCGTAGTGAACGTTTTGAGTCTATAAAAAAGTTTAGCGTCCACGGCATCGGGAAAATTTAACTTTTTTTTTGGGGGGGGGGAGGGGGGAGTCTGCAAATCCACCATGTATTCTCGTGGCCGACGATACTGGGTGTCACTAAGCTGTGGAACCATATTTAAATTGGTTAGCAATATGACTAAATTTGTTTGAAATTTTTTTAGTAATACTAATATAAGAATAATTTACTAATTTGTTCGTTTGATTGAATTCACAGGAGATTATTTGGACAATTTTACATTTTTCACAGAAAGTTAATGAAGATTTTTAGAAAATAGAATATAATTTTTTTTTAAATTATTCGCTTATGTAAAAAGTTTTATATTGAGCTATAAATTCAAACTTTGGACATATTTATATTTTCTAAAGGAATATCTTAAACATGTAGACATATGTATCACTGTCAAAACTTACTAATTATACTAATACCATTTATTTCACACTCAATTTCATCAGAACCATCAGTGCAATCAAATTCGCCATCACATTTGTATATCAAATCGATACAACCACCTTCATTTTTACAATTGAAAAATAACTCTGGGGAACATTCCGGCTGATAAACATCTGAAGAAAAATTTGAAGAATTTTCAAAATCACCTAAAATCATAGTTCATAATTTTTATAAGTTATCAATGCCTCTAGAAATATATATATTATTTTGCAACTATTTTAAAATTACTTTAGTAAAAAATCATTTATATTTGTTCGTTAAATTCTTTAAATCATTTTATGATAATAGTTAAGCCAGTGCAAACAGTTTGGTCTTTCTTTGTTTCTTCATATAACATTATTGCCTCAATGCCTATAATTGACCCTTGTCGGGATTTTAATTTTTTTTTTACATCTCCAGATGCAGTTGATAGGCTCTGAGGTAATGGTGTCGTGTAAAGAAATAATTAAAAAATCATGACCTTCAATAAGATCACACTTTTTGCAACACCTCAATAATGTAACAATTATGAGTATTATAATTTTGGTTCTCGATCACATATCTACAATATAATTAATAATAAATATATTACGAGTATATAGTCTGATTAGAATTAATAATATTTTTTAAGAATATGCCGGATCAAGCATAGTTTTAATTACAAATTCTATTATTAGTGGCATCCTAAGAAAGTAATAAGAAACCATTTCAAAATTGTTTGATATATTAAGGTCATTAATTTATCATTTTAATATATTAATTACAGTAAATGTACAAACTTTTATTCCAAAATTACCTTTTGTGATGTTGATAAGAAATGATAAAGATTGTCCTCCATGCAAACAAGTATATATTCCAGAATCTTCTTTACGTGCTTGTGGAATTCTTAAAATAGTTCCAGATTGCAATGCTTTGCCTTGGAGAGGTGTATTATTTTTAATCCATTTGGGAATTTCTTGGGTTTTGATTTGATCTATATGACAATCAATATCAAATGTGTCTCCTGTTTTATAGGTCAATTTAACAAGTTCATCTTGAATTTTTTGCACATAAAATGGGAGTTAAATAATATAATTAAAAATTCAATTTGACGAAATTTATTCCTTAATCTTAAACTAATTTAACTCTTAAACATGATTAAACTTGTACAAACAAATTTATCCTTTCATTACACAAAACTTATACTTTCATTAGATTAACTGAAAAATATAACTTTAAAAAGTATATTACTAATCAAATAACATTTTTTTAATTGATTATATCATTTATTATTTTGTGTTAATTTGAGTTTCTATATATAGTATATATTTATATATAATTTAAGTATATATTTATATATAATTTAAGTATATATTTATATATAATTTAAGTATATATTTAGTCTCAAATCGACGAGTCACTCCAATAGGCATTTAATTAAAATAAATGATTGTTTTTAAGCGGAGTATTACAGGTGTTACACAGATCATAAGAAATCCTTATTATCAGGTAGATTTTCTCCCCCCAATAATAAAGGAAAAATGATAATATCTTGAAAACAAAAAGTATTGTTCAGAGTGCCAACCCAAAAAAATCTCCCACACGAAAATAACACATTCCTAATAACAGAGGTCAACAAATTTGAACTTTCAAAAATCCTAAGGGGTATAAGTATAATACAAGTTATTCAGCTTTGCACGCTGATTTCAAATCTGTAATTTTTTTTTCGACATTCAGACGGTTTTTGAGAAATCGGACCCTACTCTTATAGCTTTTTTGACCCATTTTCCAACTTCAATTTAAGCCTAGAAAGATACTCATTTTTTTCCTTTAGGTCAAAACAAAGAGTGAAATTGGAATTTGCACTAAATATACTAGCGAATCATTATTTTTTAATGCTTAAATTAAAGTTTGGTTTAAGATTACATTCGTATTTAGTTTAAGACTTGTCTACTTCACTTTTGGTTTCCTGTTAGAGTTAACCCTGAAGGACATTATTCCGTAATTATCTATTATCTAATTATTATTAATTTTATTATTGTTTATACCATAAGGTTCAAAGGGTGCCAACAATGGAGCTGATTTGAGTAACTTTAAGTATTTTACAAATATAAAATTAGAAAATAAAGGTAACCAATTAAAAGTGTTTAAAATGTAAAAACTTATATACAAAAATTGTTATAGTACCTGAGGCTTCATCATTTTCATCATGATGTTTCCTTAAAAATTTGGGTATTTTAAGGTAGGATAAATTTGATCCCTCACTTCCATCTTGATTATAAAGCACGGATTCCAGCCAAGATATTTTAATTTTATCGACTAATAAATTTATAAAAGTAATATTTTTGTTACTTTTATCATTTAACCATATTAAATTATAAACCAAAATTGCAGAATACACACTGACTAGCTTCTTTTTGAATATATATATACATACATATAGTGCTGCCTTGAAATGTAAAATAATTTGATTGAAGGAAGAATTTAATGCGAATGCACATAAAAGATCGTCGTGATTAAGGGTCTTTAAACCGAATATTGGATCATAAAATAATTTTACTCCTGATGGGTATTAAATATTTGATCAACAATTGATCTAGTCAGGGTGCGTTCGGCTTTTATTAACTTTCATGCATATATTGCCCTACAAATGATTAAATTTACCTTCAACGACAATTTCGGCAGTTCCTACAGATCTACCAAACGAATTCTCAGCAACACACAAATATCTTCCTTCATTTTCAACTGAAATTTTAGAAAATTGAAGGATACCATTTTCAAATATTTGTACGTTTGAAGACAATCTTTCCATTCCTTGTTTTTTCCATTTAAGAATCGAGTTTGGGTGATTTGGAGTGCTACAATTTATAAAAGCTGATTCTCCAATGTTAACAACTTGATAATCTGGAGTTAATTTTACGAATGGAGGCGCTAAAATAATATTTCAGATTTAGAGTAAATTTTTTATATTAATACACTCCATTAGTTTCAAAAGGGTCTAAAAATAGTTGGATAAAGATACGTTTTCGATTTTGAGTGAAAATAAGTAAACAATCAAATATATCATTGAATATAGCTTCTATTCAAGGATAAAAGTTAAATTATTATGATGTCAAGAAGTAATGTGAATTTCACCATAAATATTATTAAAATAGTTTACTTTTGATAATTTTTTTTAGATTTGAAGAAGTTATTTTGGGTCTTCTATCATCAAATTGTGGGACCTTTATATCAATCTTTGTACGAATATCAGTATTATTAGAGTTTCGGGTTGGATAGTATTCATAATAATTTGGATTATTTTCTTCTACATCTAATACTATAAGTTGCATTATTTCTTCAACTTCTCCTGCTGCATTACTCGCCTTACACAAATAAGATCCTTCATCATCTTGAGAAACCTTTTCAATGTCATATCTAGTTGTCCCGGCTAAATTTTTCATTCCTTGTAGTATTTCTCCAAACTGCAATTTACTTCACAACAAATAGCTTTTTAGAAAATGTTGAAGGTAATTAAACTTACTTTCGATCAGTACCAATCTTCCTTAAGGAAATTGTCGGAGTTGGATCACCATCTGCATCACAAACTAAACTAAACTGTTCGCCCCTTTTTTTTTGTATTGATCCTCTTGGGTTTAGAAGAATGGTTGGTCCCTCCTGAACATTAAGTGTTACTTTTTCTACAATAGTACCAATTTTGTTGGATGCTATACACTTGTATTCTCCTTCTTCATTACCATTAACACTATTAAATCTATTGCAAAATTGAAAAATAACATTATTCATATTTCGACATAATTGTTCTATGATCTAAAATTATATAATAATATAAATTACCACAACATGGTTATAAAAAACATTGTTTATAAGCAAATAACTTTGGACTACATAAATATATTTAGTTTAAAACAAGTTGGGATTTTGTATGAGTTGCAAACTGTACCGAATTCTTAATTTTAAAGATTAAAATAAATTTAAATTAAATAAGAAATGATTTTACTGATTCTATATTTGTTTGAAAATAAATCACAATCAGACCAGCAATTAGAGGTTGATAGTATTGAATAATACAGGGTTTTTGAAACATTGCATCGTTAAAAAATGCCTTCTTTCAAAAATATAGGTGTCTGCCTTTTTTTTTTTTTTTTGGAAAATACCATATAATAATATTAATCTACGACACATTGATCCTTATTTATTCGAATCAACAAATACAATGACAAAGGTGTATATATAGTCTGATAACCAAAAAACTTAACTTTTCAATTATATCTATAAACCATTTCTTACTGTCCTATAAGGAATAGAGGATCAGAATGGAAATTACTTTTAGACACTGTATATAGTTCCTTGAAGAAATATTGACAATTTAAAAAAAAACAGTACATTTAGATTCACATAAGTGAAGTTTTATCAAATTATAATTAGTAAACTAACCGTTCCTATATAATCGGAACTTAACTTCAAGAGAATGTTCGGAAGAAAACTTTTAGTGAATTTAAAAGGCTCATAATTCTTTTTGTGGAGTAAATTTCATAAAATTTAAATGTATATATTAACTTGACATAAACCTAGATGTTCTTTAATTTTTTATTCAAATTCATCACATTCAGTACAGCCGGCCGGGCGACATTTTATAAAATTACCTATATGATAACTTCTTGGGGTTTTAAGTTATACATATTTTATCAATAAATTTTATAAAATTATGTTAATCTATTAAATTAATGTATAATTTTTTTTGCTAAGCTCGTACACCTTTACTGGAATACTTACAAATTATTGTCAACATTCGTAATCAAAATTGCAATAAACACTTGCGATTTGCAGTGAATTGAGTGACATCACAAATACCAACTATTTTACTCATATTTATTTCTTATCTATTTAATTTAAATGTAAAATTCTCAATTACGGTTAAACTTACGAACAAAAATCGTTATGTCAATTCGTAGATAATTTGATGAAGAACATAATTTTTTATGTACCTCATTTTTCAAATTTTTCATTTATGACTGATTTCTTATTGAAATCTCACATAAATTATTTCAATCCAAATGCTTTAGAAGAAAAATAAATAAATTTGGAGGGAAAATATTGAAATTTATTATACGGCATAAAACTTTGATACCATTTTTGAGAATTAAAACATCCACAAAGTGTCTATCATATTTTTAGCTTACCTTATTCTAAAGTTTTTTTTTATCAAAAAATCAGTGAAATAAATTAGGGACTACTGTTTTTGGCCTTGACCTATTGACCTCTTTGTCAAAAAGGATGAGTAGTTAAACCTGTTGTAATCGATGATTGAATAGATATTTTCGTTAAGAAAAAAAAAGTCTTGATTTTTTGGACCAATCATTAAATTCACTTTAAGGACCTATGTCAACTAATATTATAAATTTGTTTTATAATGTACACAATTTCTTTCATGGAATTCAACCTGGATCTCTCTTTATTTAAAGACACCTTGGCATAAAAACCATATTTTGAGAACACAAAGTTGTAGAATAACATTGAAGGCATTTTTTGTGCTGCAAGTACAGCTTAAATTCAGCAATTTAAATATAAGTGCAAGGTATTGTCCTTTTATCACATACAAGTCATGATATTCTTGTTTATGAATGAAAGATTGTAGTTTTTTCTCACATATATATATATAAATTATCCTTTTCAAAAAAGTTATAAACGCTCAAATAGGAGTTTTAATTTTTTGAAATGTTAGTAGGGTTCTTACACATTATCAGTGATGTAAAAAACGGCATTTTTTTAACCGTGCGAGTAGTTTTCAAAATGCCTGTTAGTTGAACCCCTACATAATATTCTTTCATCATTCATAAATCATCAAGCTGTTTTCCTTTTCCTTTTGACATAATAATTCTTATTATATGTATATTTATTATTTATTATAAAAGTTACGATAATACCACACAACCTTTCCTTCAATTTTGGTTGAAAACTTTCTTAATGTTAATATCTCTCGAAAAAGTGACTTTATGGAAAAAGAAATTGCTTGAACTAAAATATTAATACTTCTATCTTATAAAATGTTTCATTGGTTGACATTTTTAATATGTTTTCAGCCATTTTTTTGTGTTATAGAAAAGGTAGAATAATTAAAAATATCATTATTAAATCTTCAATTATTGTTTTTAAAATATTCAAATATCTAAAAACTTAAAGCTTTATTTTGTTAATGAATAAATGACCATTATTATCAAACTAAAAACTTGAAGATAATTATATATTCAGAGCAGAGATTACTATTTATGTACTTATTTTTCTTAAAACTAGTTCAAATAATGAAATTTTAACAAAAATGACAATAAATCCAAAACTAATGTACCGATTTTGAAATTTGGAAAATTCCCTGTTTATTTAAAGTAATATCTACAACTTTGATTTTAATAATATCTTTCTAAAACATCAATTTAATTTAATTAATTACTATAAGTCCAAGAAGAGCTGTTTTGAGCCTGGAGCAAGGCTGTCACAACTTCAGTCATAGTATTATATCGACAGTAAATGAGCTGGCTTTCATAGTTACCATATCATTTTTGACGTCATTAAGGGGAGGGGCTACTCGCACGCATAAAAATCGCTTTTTTTTACATCACTGCACATTATATTGTGTTCTAAACTAGATAGTGGAATAAAAAATATCATATTGGAATTTTCAAACATATATTTGTTTAAAAATAACTTTGAATTCTATTTTTATTATTCTTTCAAGGTGGAAATTAAGCTAAAATCAGATTAATGCCTTAAAATTGCAAATAACGTATGTAGAAAAGTATTTAGAACGTTTTTCATAGCATTTGTGATAGGTTTTGTCAGTTATATTAGAAATATTTTTTTTAAAAAGTTTACTTATTAAGCTTTTGTTTAATGAACATATTGTAAACAAAAATTTGACTAAAATCATAATGGAGACCAAAAGGTCTCATATTGGCGTTCTAATCTACGCCGAGAAAACCTCCTCTGACATCATCAAGACTCTTAAGGTCAGTAAGACCATTATTTGTTAGCTCAAGAATCTTTTGGCCATTGGTAATAATCATAAAAACAATCTTAGGAGTGTCAAGTCCTCCAAGGTGAAGTCAAAGGGTGTAAGCAATTATTTTGAAGCAAATCTGTCCATCAACATGTCCGAGTAAGCGAAGGAGAAGCACGTACATCGATCCATAGTTGGCAAGTTTAACAAAAAGGATGACGAAAGTCCCTTGGTTTGAGAGGCCTCTGTTGTCCCAGCATATGCAAGAACTGCATCTACAACGTCGCCCAAAACTTTTGGATGATATGAAGCACGACAGCGATAAGGTGCTTTTTTTTGTCTAATGTGATGAACTTCTCTATCGGTCCCGTCTACAAGTAGTAAAATTATCGAGCAGCGAGGTTTGGTAGAACAACAACAAAGCAAAACCAAGTATCAGGTCTCTGTGATGATGTTAGGGATCATGTCATCAACAGGGGCAAAATGCCTGCAGTTTGGTTCCCTGTTGGTCCTCGTTTAACTATAGCCAACTATTTGATGGAACTGAGAGAAAAAATTGTCTCATAGATCACCAAGACCATGAAAAAGTCAAGCAAAGTCGACTACAACTTCCCAAAGGACAGATACCTTGTCTCATAGCTAAAATCGTGCAGGAAAAGATGGATGATAGTATTTACTTTTAGCCCAAATATATTTGACCCCTCAGAGCCCGGATATCAATGCATTAGATTATTCCACTGGTTGGCATATTGAAAGCAATGTCTGTAAGTTGAGTAACTCGAATTTTGATTTCCTGAAGGTTTCAGAAAAGCAGTAAAGAAGGACTACATCATCAGAAGGAGGAGGTTGGAGGTCGTCATTAAGTCGATGGGGGCCATATTTACAAATGATGTAACATAATATTATTTAAAAAAATTAAAATAAAATGTTACTTGTACAATCTCATTCTGATGAACAACGTGTCTTTCAATTCTTTGTTACAATAGATAGAGCTGTAAATACTAAACATTTACTTGCTTGCAATATTTTTAGTGGCTTGCTATTTGTACAGGATTTTTTTTCTTCTAAAGTTGTCATTCCTTAATTATTGAGAGGAGAACATAGCCATTTGTAATTGAGTAATACATGTGTAGTAAAATGGAGTCACTGTGCATTACACTGTAACTTTTCTCTACAAAAGTCGCATCTTCTAGTACTAAATCTTATATTATCTTCGAAAATAATAATTTTTGTTGGTGTTCTTCTTTTAAAATCAAGTTTTATGTTTTAATCTTATTATAAGCTATAATTTTATCATTTTTTTTAAAAATGATACCATTAGCCTTGGAACAAAATGGTTAATTTTCAATTATTCTTATTACTTGAAAGAGATTTTTCCAAATTCCCAAATAGATACAGAAATGATAAAAATATTACTAGAATCGGAAAATCCTTATGTAAGTTTTTTAATATTCTACCATTTTACTTTGTTTTTCAGGTTAAAAAGTAAGTTTTAATCAAACAAATGGTGTAAAAAAATAATTTGAAAAAATGAATGTGTAGACAAAAAATAAAATATTGTGATTTATATTAGTCATTTTTGTATGTTTTGGAAATAAAAGAATGCATGGACAGTGAACACACCATTCTAGTCCATACAAAAAAAAAATATAAAAATAGCTTTTTATACTTAAAGCTATTTCTAGGAGGAAAAAAAGAAGATAAGAACAACAGGAAAAATCTAAATTTAGGAAAAAAGTTGTAATAAAAGATTTTTGCTTTTGTATTTGTACTTAAGGATATGGTTAGAAGTAGTGATGTTCAAATAATACAGAAAAAAGTGCAAATAAATCCAACAAAATAAGGTGTATTTTGGTAAAAAAATGCTGTTGAAAGTACACTTTTTTATTCAAGCAGGTTCTTGTTTCACTGAATAATCATCTGGTCCCTCAGGTAGTCCTCAGTTTGCCTGAACCTCCTGTTAGTGAGGAGGTCCTTGAAGATGCTGAAGGCTTTTTCCAAGTACACAGATGTCATGAGGGCGCAGCTGAAGTTCGCTATGATGTTGGGGCTCCTCCTTCAAAGCCAGGCACATGTTCCTTAGATAGCACTGAGCCAATATTACTAATCTTCTCATAAGCTGGGTTCTTCTTGAGGATCTTCTCCACCTTGTTGGAAAACTTGGGGATGGTCAGACTCTCACGGACCTTCTGAATGATGGACAAGAGGCAGTTTTCCATCGAACCGAGTAATGATCTTTTTCAGGATCTTGAAGTTGGTCCTAATCAAGGCGAGGTCTTGGGCCATAGGTCAAAAATGCAAATAAATCTTATTTACATAATTTTGACATCACTAGTTATAAGTTATTGAATAAAAATATGAGTATATTTTTATTATCTAAAAAATTATATAGTTTTAATTCAGGAAAAAATATGAAAACAATACAGAGGGAGTGAAATAAAAATATTATAATACCTTTGTTCAACTATTGATAGTAATAAAATAACTTATAAATCAACTACATGTTTTAGCTTTTGAAATTAATTCACTATTGGATAAATTATAAAATTTAATTTACCTTAATACTCCTCCCTGTAAAACTTCAGCTGTTATTGGTAATGGATACCCATCAATGCGTTCCCATTCTATAATTGGTGTAGGAATTCCTTTAACAGCCCGGCATTGAAATAACACAGAACCAGTTTTAACAATGGTCTGATTGATAGACGGATATATTTCAATTTTAGGAGGTTCACTTCTTTCTACTTCAATGATCACAGATGCTCTATAGCCATCTGGTATTAGAGTGCACACATAAACACCCCGATCCTCTAATTGTATATCGCTTATTGTTAAGTATGTATTGGAAAATACAAATCTAGGATTGGCCAACAAGTTTTTACCATCAGCCTAAAAGATAATATTAATGATATTGAAAGACTTAAAGTTACAATTAATGTTTTAATACCTTTGACCATTCAACTAATGGACTATCAATACCATTTATTTCACATTGAATGGCTAGTTGTGATCCCTCCTCAACTATTTGCCTATCTGGATAAATATTCACAGTAATATCAACATTTGTAGGATACGTCGACGGAGAGAGTACATTAACAATAGCTTTTGATCTTTCAACAATTGTTCTTGTATAAGGATTTCGTACAGAACATTCATAAGTCCCTGAATGCTCAGGTTGGATATTAGAAATAATTAGTTTTGGGTCTTTATGAGAAACTTCAATAGGAGTTCCATCCATTTTTGACCAAATTATTTCATTTTTTTTATCATTAGCTTGACAGACCAGTACTAGTTCCTGCCCAACAATTATATTTTTATTTTGAGGGGATATTAAAAAGGGTGAATTTTTTAAACCCGCTGAACGCGGTGTAAAAGCTGTTTGCCTAGGTTTTACATATATAATCACTCTTTGACTATTTTTTCCAAATTTATTTGAAGAAGTACAATAATATTGATTTTCATTTTGATCTAGGGTCACACTGTCAAAGTATAACTTTGTTCCTTTGATATGAGCACCTTCAATAGACTCATCAGATTCTTTTGTCCATGTGGGTTCACCACCATTTGAAACAGTACAAAAAAATTCAGCTGATTCTCCTTCAAAGACTTCTAAATAACTAGGCTGAATATATACTTCTGGAGGTAAATCTAAAAATATGTTTACAAAAGAATGAAAAAATAAAAAAATAAAAAGAATTGTATAGGGTTTTAATATAGTTACTATTTTCAATAAAATAAGTGTCAGGAGATTTTATCACGTTTTGTACGAACAGCCTTGCAGTATCAGTAAATGTAAACAATCCATTGGATACGGAACAAATATAGTTTCCTGAATCTGATGGAATTAAATTAGATATTATCAAATAACCATCTGAATCAGCACTATGTCTACTAGCATCATTGAATAATGAATTGGAGAAAATATCATCCTTAGTCCATGTAATGCTCCATTTATTGGATAAAACTGGCTATAAATTGATTTAAAAATTTTAAGTTCATAAATTTTAATAACAAGTAATAAGTAACCTGATCACCAAACACAGTGCTACATTTGAATTTTGCCAATTGACCTGGTTGCTTTGATATTGATTTAGGATTTTGTATTAGTGCTGTCAAGGGAATGTGTGTTTCGATTTCACTATCTAGAAATATACGTAAAGTAAGAACTAAAAAATGTATTACCAAGTCAAACATTTTAAACAAGTAACTTTCTTATTATATATATGGTACAACTCGTCAAATATAAAAATTTTATATTCCACGGGACTCTTATTTGGATTTTCCTCAAAAAACTATGATCTTTAGTAGATTTTTGAAAATATTTTATCGACTCCCTAGGAAAAAAGTTTTTACCTTTTTAAAAAAATTATTATTACAACATCAATTAAAAATTTGCATGAAAAACATTTTAAATCAAGGATTTTTATACTTAAGACGTGAAGCAAATCTGGAGTTGGGTATAATGTAATTTTGGGAAGGAAGTTAATCAGGAAGATAACTTTTCTTTAAGTATAAAAATATATTTATACATATACACAATATCAAAATTTTGAGGATGGAGGTATAACTTTTCAGAGATTAAAACACAATTAATATTATTTCACACCCAAGTTGAGTTTCAAGCAAGGGAGACTTAATAAAATAACTACATATAATAAGACATGGGTAAAATGTTGATATAGCCTTGAGTTTAAGGAATGGAAAAAATCAGTTGGTACCACTACCTTGATAATCAATTTGAATTCAGTCTCTATATTGCTGAATCTTGAGCTTGCTACTATTATAAGTAGCTGTTGTGTATTATTTAATATTGTCAAATAAAAATGAGCAGTTAAAATACAAAGGCACCAAATAGTAAATAATTGCAAATACGCATTCTCACCTCAACAAAATATCCCATCCATATATATAAAGTATAATTTCATCCTGTTAATCTTCCTTTTTATACTTCTAAAACGTCAAACATCAGGTTATGTTTGAGTAATAGAAAATTATTTTTAAGAACTCTGCATATTTTGATCTTTAAACCTCAACAATTATCCTCTCCTCAAATGAAAAAGTTATGAGAAAAAGCAAACTGTTCTTGTAAGTAGGAGAAAAAATGCCTAAAAAAATTATGAGTATTAGATGGATAAAAAAGTGAAATTTTGGAAACACGATTTCGAGACCTAAAATTATGCAAACAAAACTTTCATTTGTTCTTAAAAGATCCATATAATTATAAGTATATGATTTTTGTTTTGTTCTTCATGTTTCCTTCTATTTAAGACGTAGACCAATAGTAGCTACTTAATATTAAATTAAGAACTGAAACAAATAATTTTTTTGGGCCGTTTGTGTTTTTTATCTTAAAATCCAAGTACTGAATATAAAGAAGTAATGAAGTGTAAAATCTTGTTGAGCGTAAATTTGAAAAAAAAAATCAGTCGGCAACTTGTGCAACATTTTTTTATCAATCTATTTTCTTTTTCTTATCTATTATTAGTAATTCCATTATCAAATAGTTATTATGGGCCATGTCTTCATATCTCTGTCAATGAGATAAAAATAGTTTAATGTCAGATGTACTGAGTTTTTAATATGAAAAAGAGATAACCTTGATAATATATAAATACACCTAAGATTAAGTCATAACAACTATATTTGCTCTAACAGATTGATAATGCTTAACTAAATCTTAATTTATCTTATAACGTCGAGATTCTATATTCTAAAAAATATTTGTCAATAACATAAAAAGTTAACCAAAATTGAATATATATCGTAATTTTTAGTTACCATACAGTTTAAATATATCATATTGCGTGCAAAAAAAGTTATATGTGTATACACTAGTTTTTATATAACTTATTTACTACAAATAATATCATTCAAAAGATGCATTCTTATTGTTTTCTATCTGCTTGGATTTATCCAGCCCCACCAAAGGTCCTTTCAACCTCATGGTAGGTCTGATACCAATCAATGATTTGACAAAGACTCTTATCATTGGAACGTATTCACCAGTTCTATTAAAAAAAAATTTACTAACCTTTCAAGTACAATTTTAAAATTTGGAATAGATACTTGACCTTTTAATACATCTGAGTTTAATGCCTTAATTTTATATCATTTACTTAATCATTAAATGCTGAATATAACTCAAAGCTAACATAGTGTCTTCAAGTGTTTAAGAATTATTCAAATTTTTAAAGTATTTATTATTTGACAAATATTAAGGAAGAAATTGTACCAAAAGTGAGGCTATTCTGATAAGTATATTTAAAGTTATAGATCCCTAAAAAGACCTGTTCTATTTTATAGTTGGGGGGAAAAAATCACTTGATCATGAAAAAATTGTAATGTTGTTATTCGAGGTCGTAACCACGATTTAGTGAAGCACAAGGGACAGCATACCTACTGGTGATATTTGAACCTTCAAAATAGGAAGAAATAATTGTGGGTTCTCATATTGAGCGACATTGATAGTAAAAATCTTCAAAATTTAAACAGTTTTCAAAATAAATATGTTTTGTGACCATCAAACACTTCTTGTTATAGAAGGAAATTCCCACAAGAAGAAAATTTAAAAAACAAAAGATGAAAATATTGGCAATACTTCAATCACCAAACATGGCAATTTCCTTCAATAAAAAAACAATATTTATTAGAACAAAGTCTCTTAATTTTGAAATAGAGAATTTTTATTTGTTTGAAAATAATATTATGCGGAGTCCTTAAGCGTAGTTTTATGTTTATGAAATTACAATGTTAACTTATGCGAGAGCCCACCTTAATAATTAAAAAAACACAAATAAAGTTTTTCATTTCCCAAAAAATAGTTCTTCAATAAGATCCCAGGAAACGATTTCAAATTCTGGGATCCCAGGAAATTCCAGGATGAAATTGTAAATTATCAATAGTATGAAATGTAAGTAATTTATTTTATATTTTAAGAAGAAAATATAATTTTAAACTAGTATTACCTATACATTCATGAAAGATAATAAAAAAATACTTTATTGGAAATATATTTATGGTAAGAATCACCAGTAGGTAAATAGTTAATAATATTTGTTAATATATAGTTGTTCAAATGAGTTTATACATTATACATGGAAATAGTCTAGGTAATACCTAAGACCCACGTAAGAATATCAAATTATTTTATGAAAATATCAGAAATCTTATACTGCTCCAGAAACATAAATTAATTCTTAAATGAAAGAATATTTTCTTATATTAAAAAGTCCTCAAAAATCTAAAACATTTTGTTGCTTTGTTGGGCATCAATTTTTTGTCAGTAAACATAGCACATCATTTGCAAAGGATGAATTGATAAAAACTATATCTCAAGTGAATCATTCATATGTGTTCAACTTTTCATTTAATGAATTACATACCATATAGTAGGCCTACATCATGATATAACTATATGCAGGGTTTCCTAAGAATTTCTCGTAGATGTAAAACCCTGAGAAAACTCTATTTCCAAAAGAAATATATTCTGCTTCTTATTTATTTTCCCTGAAGGAGCAAAGTTGAACAACGATATTATGAAAAGCTTCAAAGTGAATCTATGTAGAAAGTCACCGAAAGAGAAAATGATAAACATGACTTCCCACAGTGCTTAAGATGGAAACCAACAGGTATTGTAATAATTAATAACTACCTTCATAATTTTTTAATTCATTTTTGGGATCAATCTCTGGAATACAAAGTTCTCCTCTTTTGACATATCCTAAAGAACAGGTTTCGCAAATTTTTCCTTCTGATCCATATGGACATTCACAATTTACATTTCCATCAACGTCTAGGAAACAATTTAATGGTTGTCCATAATTATCTAATGGACACATGCAAGGTGAACAAAATCCCTTATCATAGTAATATCCCTCATGACAATCTTGAAGTTGTTTAACTGATTTTGTTACGTCTCTCAAACGAACACATAGAGCTCCTTTCGTTTTTGTGAATCCTGGAACACATTCCTAAAAGAAAAAAAAGAAAAAATTGAGATAATGAAAGATATGTTTATAAGAACCTCGCATGATAAGCCAGAATATCCATAGGGACAATTACATTTTTCTATTGTAGTAACCATACCATAGCCAGCATCCCTTTGTCCAGCTGTATCTAGTTTAATATTTTCTATATAATTTGTGCCTCCGCCAAAGTGGCCCCTTTTAAAATTAAAAATTACATTAAATAATGTTAATTGTAATATTATATCATTTACTTAATCATCAAATGTTGAATATTACTCAAAGCTAACATAATATTTTCACGTGTGGAAGGATTATTAAAATTATTAAAGTATTTATTTTTTGACCAATATTGAGGAAGAAATTGAATTTTTATACTATTTTTAGTTGAGGGATGTAGTTTTTTCTTAATTTTATAGAAAAGTGTAATATTGTTTCCTTGTAGAATAACATCTTCATCAAAAAATGGACCATCATAGTCATAATCATATCGAACATTAAAACTTAGAAATCCGCCGTAGGATTTAACTTGTGAACCTTTAATCATACTTGATATATCGACAAAAATATAAGAATTACCACCTCTGTCAAATTCATCAATTCTAAATCCATTTTCAATATAATGCCATTTTTTCTTTGCAGGAAAAAATTCAACACCGTCTGAAGACATACGTATTTCAAATGTAGAAAAATTAATATTTGATAAATCGATCTATTAAAAAATTAATTCAGATGCATTAAATTTAAATGGAATATGCAAACGTTAGACATACTATTGATTTGAAAAAAATGTCCCTCGAACATTCATTGGTGATACCAGAACAATAACATCTAACACATTCTTTTACTGAATTTATATTTGAATCAAAAGTACCGGGGTGGCACGATGTAATTTCTTCGCGAGAATTTAATTGATTAGGGTCTTCAACAATTATTATTGCATCCTGTCCTGGGATTCCACAACCTCTTGAACCAGCAAAACATGATCCTTTAGAATTAATAGCTTCACATGAATAAGCTCCTTGGTCTTTTAATGTTACAAAAGGACAGGCTAACTCTCCAAATGCTCTGTTTGTTGTCGAGTTAGGGTTACTAGTCATTTTGCATTTTTTCGGAACATGGCCCCAATTCAATCTCCAAACAATTTCTGGAGGCGGAATACCGACAGCAGTGCAATTTATGATAAAAGAATCATGATAGTTTATTTTCAATCTTGGTGGTGGGGATTGCGTTATTTTTGGGGGAGCTATTTAAGTTTTGTAAATTTATTATAAAAAGCTTTAAATTTGATCGTAAATATTCACTTACTGCAGCCTATTTCATCTGATGTATCTTGACAATCAATCTCACCGTCACAATGAAAGGATTTTGGAATACATTGCTCTTTGGAATGGCACATCCATTCTTTGAATTTACAAGGAGAGCCAGGTGGATTAACAGCGCAATAATTTTCATCACTTCCATCACCACAATCATCGTCAGAGTCGCAAACCCACGTTTTTAGAATACACCTTTTGTTATCACATTTGAACTCATTTGGCTCACATCCTCGGCCACCACCTTTATTAATAATGATAAAAATGAAGAACCATAAATTATTGAGCTAACTTACCGCATGAGGATTCATCTGATCCATCAAAGCAATCCCTTCTTCCATCACAAACATTATCCTTAGAGATACATTGTCCATTTGAACATGTTGCTTGATCTCTTTGACATAAAAATTTTTGTGACTGCACTTGATCTATCAAGTTTAATACAAGTATTATTCGAATAACATCAAATAATATCATTGTCAATATATGTTTGAAGTAAAAAACTATAATTTCACTTAAATTATTTTACAAGATATCAAATAAGATTATTTCTGTCCTTCCGTTATGTTCAGGAATTAATAGAATTTAAGATATACATATTGCACATTTTGATTTTTTTCACCCTCTCTTTTACTTTTTTTTTTTTTTGCTTATTCGCTTTGATATATTGTGCGCTAATTTTTTATATATACATTTACATAACAGAAAATAAAACTTACTCTCAATAACATTGAGGGTCGCTGATACCCTTGATATATTTGTAAACATATCGACCATGCAAACGTATACACCGGCATGATGAATCTATATTAACATTCAATTATTGTAACTTATAACAATTTAAACTTAAATGTAAATTTTAATGTTTTTCGAATTGTTAAGATTTATTAAAATTTAAAAAAATGTAAATACTTTTTCTCAGGGTATAAAATTGAAAAATTAGCCATTATTAAGAATAAGAAACTTTGAAAGCTGTAATACCCTTTATAATCATTATCAATTTTAAAATTGATCATGCAACAATTATATAAACAAACCGATGTTTCAAAAATTTCCAAACGACCATTATTACTCGATACTCTGTCTAAAAAACCATCATCTTTTAATTTACTCCATACAACAGGGAGACGGTTGCGACCTTCATCTCTGCATTGGAAGACAACTTCTTGTCCGGATATTACCGTTTGCTCAGTCGGATACAAACGAATTTTTAAAGGTGGATTGTATGAAATACAGTTTTTCTCATCGGATTCATCATCACAGTCTATAAATCCGTCGCATTTTTTTGATAATGGTAGACAATTAAGATTTCGATGACACATGAATTGATGATATTCACAATTATGACCTAAATAATATCATATATATATATATGTATATATATATTTATAGATATACATATAGTTTCGTGTAAAAAACATGTCGAAGAAAAAAAGAGTCTTTTGAACTTCGACCTATATTTTATTTGTAACGAAACTAATTATTACGAGCTGAATGATAAACTTATTATATTATATGAACTAAATAATTAATTTACTTATTTTACAAGTTATAAGGGTAGCTAAAATTGTTACAAATGATATTAAATATTAAGAAAAAAACTAAATCTTAAATTGAAGAATTTGATGTTTACACAACAAAATATAAATTTAGATATAATTTTCTCTGAAAAAAAATCGTGAGAAATTAATGTTATTTCAAAGAGAAGATATAAATGTATCTATTGCATGAGAATGTTAAAAACCGTCAAACTTCTACATAACCATGACTATTAATGAGTATTTAAAAAAAATTAATTGAACTTCTTTAAGCCATAGGAATTTGGTTTTTTAGAAATGAGCTAATTTTTTTTAAAGTTTTTCTAATATACAAGTTACGTTGGTGTTATGACACGGCATCATGGTGGATAAATTTGTTGATGTATTATAAAACAAATACTTTCACAAATCAAAACTTCTAAGATAAACTCATATAAAACATTGTTTGATTTATATCTGCTTATATATAATGAGAATTGGAGAGTTTTAGCCTTCAAAGGCGATTTTGTGACCTCTCAATCCATTTAAAATTTGGTAAATGACCTTTCTTAATGAAAATTAGTTGTTTTTGAAGGGGTTGAGAGGTCTGAAATTAAAAGCAATGAGGCCCAAAAAATTTCAAGTCAAAATTTGTATTGGTTGCAATTTTATGGCACATTTTTCTTCTAATTTTATGTATTTATCAAAATTAAAATAAATACTTTAGTTTAGAAATAAAAATTGTTATGAAAAATAATATATTTTCAAATAAATGCATAAAATTAATAGAAAAATGTTGGACAACAATCAGATTAATTCTTTGAGTAATATTTTTCTTCAATTTCTGATTAAACAAATTGAAATTAACAAATTTTGTGAGTTTTTTACTAACAGATCAACTGAATTTTTTTTAATATTCTATATGATCAAAATATTTGTATTGTATGTGATCTTCTGAAGTATATATATTTGTAATTTGAGGTATTATATTATGAACTACCAAATAAAACACCGCATTATTCATAAATAAAAAAATCCTTTACGTTCTTCAATTGTAAATGTATCATCTCATATATAACTATATCATGGACCCAAGGTGAAAGTGTAACAATTCATTTTCTGTCAAAAAAAAGACATTTTTAGTTCACATTAGTCTTCTGCTATAATTCTCTAAATTGGACAAATACAGTATGTAAATATTCAATAATTTATTTAAAATTTTGGGTTATAAAAGTGTAACATAGTTAAGAATTTCTTGATTTTGAAAATTATATTGCCGATATCTCAAAACAATAATGTTACACTTTCGCTCTCAGCCTATAATATATAAATATTGCGCCCTCAAAAAATAATAAAATATTTATGGCTTTCAATTATTTTTTATAGCTCGACTAATTTTACTATATTTATTTTAATGGAACTTGTCGTTGATTAGAAGTGTAAAAATATTTGTAAGATGTGATGGTTCAAGTTTTAATAACTTTTTTTTTTGCAAAAATGTAATATTACAAAATATGAAACAAGTATATTTCTTTCAGTTCTTAAAAAATTTTATTTTCTAAAATATCCTTTTATAATCTTAATCATGTTAACTGTGACGGTTATCAATTATTCTAGACATGTTTGATGTATGTGAGTAATATAGTAAGGAACAATTTGAATGCTTGAATAAGTATTTACCGACAAAAGAAGTTATCGTTTTATAAATATGAAATATTTTAATGTTGTATGACTTATTTACTGTTATATTTCACACAATTTTTTTCATCTTCTCTAGAAAAACAATCTGGTCTCCCATCACACATTTTTTTTTTTGAAATACAAGTCCCATCTCGGCATAAAAAGCTTGTTTTGGAGGGACAATTTGATATTGATTCACATTCATCTTCGTCGTCTCCGTGTGGACAATCTCTTATATAATTACATTTTTCACTTATGTTCAAGCATCTTCCACTTTTGCATTTATATTCAAAAATAGTATTGCAAGCTAAAAAATTGAGATGAAGTGACTATTTTAAAGGATAATTGATTATTAAGCTACATTGCATATTAATGGTGACTGTGACGTTATTTGATCCAAAACATTGACCACCTTCTGTTATAATGGAGCATGAATATATTCCAGCATCGTCCATACCAACTGATGGTATATAAAGTTCGTCGGTATTTTGAGATAATTCGAAAGAATTGTTATGAGTCCATTGATATCTTAAAAGGAAAGGAGTATCTGTCAAATTGACAATACAACTTAGATCCAAGTCACTTCCAATAATTAGTTTTATATTAGTAGGTTGTATATATACTAGATTTGAATTAATAATCTTTTTAAACAAATATTGAACAAGAGTAGATTTTGACAAAGAAAAAATTGATGAAGTTGGAAAAGAAGAAGCAGGTAAACTTGTTTGTGGAACGACATCATAAATATCTAAAGGCAATTTAGCCGATTGCAATATTGATGATTTGTTTATAACCAAACTGCTTGCCACTCCATGAATATAATTTTCTGTGTGAAATTCTTGACAATTTTTTTCATCCCACGAAATTGATTCACCAAGTAATTTAGGACAATTCTCTTCTCCATCACATTTTTGAACATGACATATCTTTATTTGAGATTGAGGACAAGTGATTTGTGTATCAGCCCTACAGCCAAGGCTACCTATTTTTTTTCTTCTTTTATCTCCTATGTAGTATAATAACAAAATATAATTATTTTTTTACTTTCTTATGCTGTAAAAGAAGGTAATAAAAATAATAATAAAAAGGTAGGTACTTAGGGTGTTATTATAACAAAAAATTTCAAATAAATATTACTACAAATTGTTCAAAAATTAACGTTAATTAAATATGAAAATAAGGTGGAAAATATATATATTTACTTTACTGATCCAAAATCACCAATACAAAGTCTTAAATAGTTGAAAATAAAAATAATAACTTTTATAATAATAAGGAAGATAACGTTTTAGAAGTAGTAAGGTCAAGTGGGAGTCATTGATTTAACGTATGTCGAGGTGCAACATGATTTGGGATGGGCATTTTGTTAAGGTGAGAAAGCGTGCTAACAATTACTATCTGGTGCCTTTTGCATTTTATTGGGTGATTGTTATTTGTCAATATTTAATAATATCCAATAACTGTAAGAAACTGAGAGGATGAAAGGAAATTTGATTTGTCAGAAATCCAGAAGAATGGCCAGACTTTCTTTAGCATGATTTTTTAATAATCAGAAACTGAACTACTTACAATTTTAGTATATTCTTTTCTCAACAATACAGAGAAAAATGAATTCATATTGACCATCAAGGTAGTGTAGTATCAACTGTTATTTTTCGTTCCTTCCTTAAACTCAACTTTATCTCAACATATTGCCCATGTCTAAACATGATTTTGAATATGAAAGTAAAAAAAAAAAAAAAAAAAGGAGAAAAATCGATTGATTGATTTCTAGCTATTTTTACTTCTATCAGATAATCATAAGACTTTTTTAGTCAAAATTCCCTAAACAAACGTTTAACTTTTTTAAAGTGATTGAACCCATCCTTCAGTTTATTTTTTTTATGATTGGTTCATTAAATTTTTTGAAAATTTGTTCCAAAGTCATAACTCTCTCGTTTTAGTAGAAATGGATGATTGACAAAGTAATAAAATAATGATTGCAGCATTTATGCTTATACTTAGAGCAATAAAAAGTATAGATATATCGATGTGAAAAAAGAGCCCGGCTGCAAAGCACGCTCTAGAAGATGTCATAAAAAATATGGTACCCTTGATGTATGGCAGAATTTCAGCCAATTATAATTGAAGAGGCGGAATGTAGCTGTCATTCTTTTGCTGTTTTACTTAAGAACAGCTTATTATTAATAACTTAGTGGCATTAAAAATTTGTAAAGAATAGAACCCTAAATTTGTAGCAACTAATACCATAGCATGAGACCTGAGTCATTTTTGAATGGACTCGGACTTGACTCGAAAATTACTTAAAATTTAATCAATACTAATAGAATATAATCCTCAATATGTCTTTGATGGAAATGCTCCTCAAAATTACTACACTTAAGTGCATCGTATTATTTATATTACATATTTAAGAAACACATATAATTAAATTAAATGATTTTATTTCCCCATCTAGTGGGTACATTTTTTTTATTCAACAATTTAATTATCATTTAAAACTACTATAAAAACTACAAACAGTCAAAACCACATTTTGTAATCACTTAAATTTTTCCATAAAAAAATAAAATAGGAGGAAATTTCTTAATGATTATCTCACTTATAAAATATATAGTTTTATCAGAAAAACTGAACATTGATTCGGAAAGGAAATGTAATTCCTACTTAAGTCTTCGTAAACAAACCCAAAAAATAAATCAAATTGATAATATGATGAAAATGTACGTTGAAATGGTTATTATTACAATTTTAAATATTTAAGATATAATTTAAAAGGAAAAAAGTAATAATTGTTAGGGAAATAATTACATTGAAATCGATACAGTGAATACTATAACAAGTTACTGAATCGATTGCATTTGTTCTAAAAAAATAGAAACATTAAAAACAAATAAATGAAAAAATATTAAATAAAAATTGAATAATCAAGTTCATGAAGATAAATATACACGAGATGAGCTAAACTTTAATTATGACATTAGATAAAAGTACATCCCCTCATCATGCAAAAGCTCCTCTCAGAATCATAATTGACGATCGGAGCATTTTAGTACATGCAAAAAATTCTTCAAATCAATGCTTAACACGGCAACAATATTCTTCAACTGGATGTATCAGGCATTCTTTATGTTATCTACTTTTGAACGGTTCAACTGGAATATCTTTTCGACAATTGTCACACTAATAAGTAGAGGAATTCGCTCTTCTAAGGATTGTATTGATTACAAAACAATAACTGAATCAACAATAATTCAATGAATGGTCGATTTATTTAAATTCTTCTTCTCCACCCTTGAAATAGTAGAACTACATAATATTAAGAATAATATTTATTGAAATAAAAATTTTTAAGAGGAAGCAAAGTACACGCTTATTTTAAATTATTGAGTAGACGAAGATGTTACAATTCAGATTACCAACAATATTTTTCTTCTCTTCATTAAACTCAAACCTCTATCTACAAATTTTACATCTCATAGTAGCCAGAAGCAGTTGAGTTTGAATGTTGTTGTAACAGTTTTCTTCTCTCACACACACAAAACCCACATTGATAAACAGCAATCCGGGATTCACCTTTAGGAGGGATTTACTTTACTAAAGCATAACATATTTTTTTGCTAAATTAAAGTTTTTTGACTTTTATCGCCATGCTGCCAACTCTCTCTTTACTAAAAAAAATCAATGTGTATGTTTTAAAATAAAATTCCTCAAGAAAGGAGCTTTTGCTTTATAATATTTTGATGGTCTTATTTCTAATTGACAAAGATATAGACCGTTTAGATCGGAATCTTTACAATTAATTAATGTTCAAACTCTTGGTTATTAAATGATATATTTTTACACCTTGATTTATTTTCCTTCTAAAAAAAAACATAAACTTTCTTAACCAAACAGAGATTAACCAAATTAGAAATATGTTAAAGACTTTTTAAAATTTGTTTTAGGATCTTTAAACATTGATTTTTGAAATATATTCCCACCATTTATCTATACCTACAACACTAAGGCGCCAAAAAAAGTTTTGAATCTTAAAAATAAAATA
The DNA here is from genome assembly GCA_963680855.1 of Lepeophtheirus nordmannii. Taxonomy (NCBI): domain Eukaryota; kingdom Metazoa; phylum Arthropoda; class Copepoda; order Siphonostomatoida; family Caligidae; genus Lepeophtheirus; species Lepeophtheirus nordmannii. Next base: position 6,893,717 of record OY804526.1, on the reverse strand, counting down.
AAACTTTATGGTCTTTTTCAGAAGAATTGGAACCTGATTGAGAAAAATTAAGGCCATATTTGGAATTAAAGGCTCCAATTCTACTAGATTCATCCTAAATCGATCTCCTGATAAAAAATTTGATTTTTTGTTGACCAGTATTATCATTATTATTTAAAGAAATTAAACAATTATTTATCTACAGAAACATTTGACTACCCTTCACATAACGTTGAAAACACAGTACAAAAAATCATGATTTATCCATAAGGAACAATCAAATCATAATTAAATAAGTCATCTATTTTTCTTTACTTAACATTCGGGTTACAAATGAATTCTCCTGATAAACGTGTAAACTACCTATGTTAAAATGGATGAATTGGGTATATACAAATTTCCCCCCAAATTTATATATTACATATATATATTTGTCCTGCAAAAAAATGCAGAAACACATTCAGTTACCATGTTGAATAGGTAAGAATATTTAACAAATTTCTAAGCAATATAACATACAATTTAAGAAAAGGTTTTGAAGCCAAGATCAAACATAATTTTTTGGTGGAACCCTTTTATTCAGAAACCATAATGGTAAGAGCCTCTTAATTCATTGCTTCCGTATTATGAAATTGATCCCAACATGGCATTTCAATAATTAATTATTAACTATGGTAATGATAGTAATTGAGGATGAAAATATTGAAAGACAAGTTTCTTCTTGTTTATCGTGAAATCAAGGATATTATTTGAGATCAAACGATTCAAACATTTCTGAAAAAAAGTGTTCTGTTATAATACTTCAACAAAGGGTTTAGTTTGTGGTGAACGTCATATCAATATAAGATGTGTGTTGAGGTTGCATGACGTATCTATGATTAGGAATGAAAATCATATGCAATTCGGGCGTGTGATAAAAAAGTGGAGTTGGCTCTTCAAACAGGTCTTTTTGTTTTCCGAAGCTGTTATCATTATTTTTTTTCCCTTAAGAAGGTAACATCAACTTTACCCCAACATAATGTTTTACAAGTAAAGAACAGTCTGCAAAGATTATATCATGGTGAGGAACAAAGGAAAAATTATAAAAAGGATATCATTCATTGAGGAGAATGGAGTTAATGATATTTGTAAATATAATAATGAATCTGGAGTAACGTATTGTAATGTTTGTGGTTTGATGTTTTCATTTGTATACATATATAAAGGAAAATAGCAGCTTGTAGCTCAGTAAAACGTCATGACAGCTCAAGCTGCTTCCCCCCTCGACATTCATTGAATTGTCAGGGTTGCCAGGTTGATTTTCTCTTTCTTTTTTTATAACACGCCCGAATTGCATATGATTTACATTCCTATCTATGATGTATATATTCATATGCACGTGTGCGTAGGAGGGAAATATATTCTCAGTATTGAGTTAGAGCTCTTGGCGTCAACACCTGTGTTATTCATTATTATTGTACAAATATACCGCTCGACTACGATACCCACATTGGTGGCAGCGGTGGGATATGGAACACAACAACGATAAAAACACTAAACCTAGCGAAACTCCTGGATTCGGCACATCCTCTTGAAATCCTCCGTTACCAACCGAGGGAGAAGTTAACAGAGCCGCCATTAAGGTGCCCAAGTTTGACTCTCGCAACCCCTCAATATTCTTTGAAGTTCTGGAAGGTCAGTTTCATCTTCAAAGCATCTCAGTTGACGTCACCAAATTTTATAACGCCCTCACTGGACTACCCCCACAAGTGATAGCCCAGGTCAGCCCAGCAGATCGTAAATCGTGCAGATATGAAGTTCTCAAGTGTGCTGTCCTTAGCCTATTCGAGAAAACAAAGGCTCAACTTTTTGATGAGATGATAGACACTCATAGATTTGTGGGTCGGCCGTCTTTCTATCTAAAAGATCTTCAAGAGACAGTGAATAAGTTAGAGGTGTCTGAGGAGATTACTCGCCCCAAATTCCTTGTCCTTCTGAGATTACTCCAGTCCTAGCATCACGGAGCAACGACTCCCTTGAAGCTCTGGGAAAACTCGCGGACCAACTCCACGACATGTTAAATTTAAGAACAAGTGTCAATCATGTCGAGGGACAAGCACAATCCGTAAGACAACTCAAAAAAATCGTGAGAAATCTTACACCTTGACACCTTTTCATGCGGATCAAAAACCTAAAGTATGTCGCTCACACATATTTTACGGAAGAAGAGCTCGATCGTGTAAGCCATTGTGCGTTTTTCCTACAAAAGAAAAATTGCACTTGGAACCCTCATCAAGATCGAGTTCTCCAAATCGCCCTTCATCGCTGACTCCGAAAAAAACTAACAAAACAGGTATCTAGTGCGACCAGGAACCTGCCTCTCATTCGTATGGTTGCAAACATCGGAGAATCGACGGAAAAAGTTTCATTATTAATTGACACCGGTACGTCTGTATCTCTTTTCCCATCTCGTCACGTTAATTCTTCAGCCCTTCTTCCGACTTCAATCAAGTTGACCTCTGCATCAGGAGCCAAAATTGAAGTAATGGGAGAACTAAATACTTGTCTCTCGATAAGAGCTCTCCGGAGGAAGTTTCCGTGGAATTTCATCGTAGCCCAAGTGGAGACTCCGATTATCGGGATAGACTTTCTAAAACATTATAAACTTGAAATTAGCTGCGGTGACAGGAAAATAACTGACCCTACAACGGGAATTCAAGCTTCTGGGGAGATAACAGATCGTAGAGAAATTCATTCTATTTCTGTCTCAATTGAAGGGATAAATGATGACGTAAAGAAGATTCTACAAAGTTATCCCGGTATAATAGACTCTGCAACTCCTCGAAACCACTGATATCCATCATCACATCGATACAGGAGCTTCGCCTTCGGTGTCTTCCAATGTGAGGAGACTTACACCTGAGAAAATGCAACTCTGCAGGGATGTTCTCGACAGTCTTCTGAGTTCCGAAATCATTCGACCTTTGAAATCATCTTGGGCATCCCCAATTCATTTTGTTCCAAAGAAATCGGGACAATGGAGAATGGGGGGAGACTATCGTGGATTAAACGCTATTACAATCCCTGATAGGTATCCCTTACCCCTCATGCAAGATTTACAATCTATTCTTTACAGATCTAAAGTATTCTCAAAAAATTGACTTAACCAATGTATATTTCAATATCCCAGTTAAAGAAGAGCATAAGGCCAAAACCGCAATCATCACTCCTTTCGGACTATTTGAGTACAACTTCATACTGTTCGGACTCCGCAATGCTGGTGCTTCGTTCCAAAGATTTATGAACCAGATTCTGAGAAAATTCACATTTGCTTTCGCATATCTGGATGATATTCTGGTTTTTAGCGAATCAGAAGCTTCTCACCACGAACATTTGACCACAATAATCAAGACTTTGAATGATTGTCAATTTTTTGTTCATTCAATCGATTTCTTGGGAGTCACGATTTCAACCAATGGGATTCGCCCAAATCGTACAGAAATTATCCGAATTAGACAATTTCAAACAGCCCAGTGATCTCAAAGAACTTCGTCGCTTCCTTGGAATGGCTGGTTTCTACCGAAGAGTCATCCCTCATTTTTCTAACTTCGAGGGCCCTTTGACGGAGCTCATCAAAAGCTCAGACATGAAATCTCCCCTCTTGTGGACTCAAAAGGAAGAATCTGCATTCCAAGCTATAAAATAATCTCTTAAAAAGGCTGAAGCTCTCCCATTTTTCAATCAACAGTGTAATATGTTCCATTTAGTTACTGACGCTTCACATTTCGCGGCGGGAGCCGCCCTTCATCAAGTCTTCGAGGGCCTTCCTAGACCAATCGGATTCTTCCCAGAAAAAATTTAGTGACGCTCAAAGACGATATTCTACTTATGATAGGGAGCTTTTAGCTGCTTACCTTGCCGTCATTCATTTTAAACTATTTATTCGTGGGTAATCTCTTTGTTTATTTACAGATCACAAGCCGCTTGAATCAGCATTCAAGTCCCATCGAGAACCAAAGTCGGATCGGCAGCAAAGCTGACGGATTTTGTACAAGATGTCCGTATTGGACATACGAGGCAACGACAACTTAGTCGCCGATTACTTGTCCCGGCCCGTGAACTCCTTGGTCTCTACATCACCTGAGTGTTCGCCTTTCTCTATAAACAGCATTTCCTTGAGAGCTACCGACCTCCCTGCGATCGCGAAATGTCAAGAAAGAGAGATGGAGGAAGATGATAGTTTCCGCAAATCCATTGAGGATTTTCCCGAGCAAATCACCAAGATCCATATTGAAGGAGATCGTTTCATATGGTGTGAAACCTCATCTTTTGGCCCACGGCCCGTCATTCCTCCATCATTAAGAAGAGAAATATTCGATGTTTTTCACTCATTATCTCATTCGGGATCAAAATCATCTGTGCGCATATTAAGAGGAAGATATTTTAGGCCAAGTATGTCCACCGACATAAAGCTTTGGGTGCAACAGTGTCAAGGATGCCAATCTGCAAAAGTTTAAAGACACGAGAATCCTCGGATCAAAACCTTTCATTCCTCGGGTCGTTTTCACCAAGTGCATCTTGACATTGTCGGCCCACTACCCCCTGTCGAAATACCAGGACAATGTTTTTCAGAACCCTATAGATATATACTAACCTGTATTGACAGAGCCACGCGATGGGTTGAAGCCCAACCAATCACAAATATATCTGCAGAATCTATTGCACATGCTTTCGTGAACCTATGGATTTCCCGTTTTGGAGTGCCCCTTTTTGTCGTGACAGACAGAGGTACTCAATTTGAAAGTGATCTCTTCTATGAACTCTCCCAATTGGTCGGATTCCACCGATTGAGAACGACTTCTTACCATCCCCAAACCAACGGAATGTTGGAAAGGACTCATCGTGTTTTAAAAGGAGCGATGAAAGCAAGAAGGGAATCCTGGTTTTCCGCCCTCCATCTAATTCTTTTGGGCATGAGAATGGCACCAGGAGCAAACGACATTCCTCCTTTTGTAGCTGTTACCGGATCTAATATACTCGCACCGAGAAATTTTTTCGCCCCCTCGTCCAATGGAGCTACAAATTTTCAAGGATAAATCAAGGAATTGTCAGGTCACTTTCAAAACATCGACTTTGAGTCTCTGTCTGCAGGCACTGATCATTCCGTGCAACGCCCCTACAGTTCCCAATTCTTAAGAACAGCAGATCAAGTCTGGATAAGAGTCGATAGAGTTAAAGGTCCCTTAGAAGCCCCATATATTGAACCCACGAAAGTAATTGAAAGGAATTCTCATAGATTCCTAGTAGAATTGCCGTCCGGAAAGAAAGAAACAATCTCCATCGAACGCTTAAAGCCTGTTTTCTTAAATGAAAGAACACCCAGTCGAGAATCGTTATCTGTAGAGAATGGAAGGAAAGATACCAACGAAGAAACTGATAAATCTGAAAATTTGCCTGTCCTTCGACCTAAAAGAACCGTCACATTCAAAAGAAACAATGACTATCATTATTATTAACCATTTATTTAAATTTTTATGTTTTATGTATTCCCTTTTCGTACCCACTTCGTATTTCTAAATCACCAAATTATACTTATTTCCAAATTTTATGCCAAAATTTTCCCCCTAGAGGGATGTGATGTGGTGAACGTCATGTCAATATAAGATGTGTGTTGAGGTTGTGTGACGTATCTATGATGTATATGTTCATATACACGTGTGCGTAGGAGGGAAATATATTCTCAGTATTGAGTTAGAGCTCTTGGCGTCAACACCTGCGTTATTCATTATTATTGTACAAATATACCACTCGACTATGATACCCACAAGTTCAACTCTAACTCCGATGGATAAATGTTAAAATTACTCTCCTCCAATTTATCAGGATATATCCTGATTGAGTTTGAATGAAGATGGTGAAGAGTTTTAACTGTTATGAGATTGAAGACACAATAATTATAACTGAATATGAAAAATGGTTTCATAGAGTTGAAGGACGAATTGTCAGTATAAGGATAGATTTTCGTCGATCCTTAGTCTCAATGAAGGCAATTAAGAGTGTCATGAGCCTTGAAGATAAGAGAATCATGTGAAATAAGCTAGTAGTTTGGTGAAACATGACTCTCCTCCGAGCTTTCGAATTGGATTTCATGAATCCACAAAGAAAAAACCGTCAGGATAGCCATTGAGAGAAAGGGCAAATTAAGCATTCCTACAGCTACAATGAAGTTATTTTCTCTCTCTGTTTCTTTCTTTATTACTATGATTGACAAAAAAAGACATAAAAATATAGTCTTTTTTCTAATTCTTCAAGGGCCAATTTATATCTACATTTGAGTGTGACATCATTAAAATGCTGAGTTTTGTTGAAAAAAACAAGAGCAAAAAATCTAGACGTATCCAGGGTGAAGTCAAGTGCAGGTCACAAAATAATATATATTTTTTTCTAATATAAGCGATAACATCGGTTTAAATTTTGAGATGAATGTGGAAATTAGTTTCTTCCATACAAACATTGACTCCTCAATGGAGTCTTCATTTTTTCCCCCATACTTGACTTAACAGCGATGTTTATTGTTAATCTGAAAAGGGAATTGTTCTTATTGTACTCAAAGATGATCCAAATGACAAATACTTTCTCATGAAGATGAATCTCTAATTTTATAACACGTCGAAAGTCCGATCCCGTCTTCTTCAAATTAAGGCGACTGATTCAGCATTCCTCAAAGCAGTTTCGTTCATATCCATGATGATGAAGATGAAGGGTACTGAGACATGACTCATCAAGGAAGACTATTCCTTTCATTGGATATCCATGACCCTGCGATCCCACTCTTTCCTCGGAGTTGCCTTGTAATTAAATAAGAGATCCATGTTTTTGAATTTGGTTATGTTCAGTCTTCTTCTGCGCGCTACTACTACAGTCTATAGCACTTGTTTTTTATTAGATCTACCGTGAGTCTTAGATTTCTAGCGCATTTTTGTACAAAATTGGATGAAAAATTACACACTTTGATGGACGATTTCTTCAAAGTTAAAGGCTCTTATCGGGCGCTTGACATCTTGTTAGAAAGCTGGGGGTCTAATCTTTTTAATGCATTCCTTATTAATCCATTTTATGCAATATTCAAGGAGTTATTTAAGTACAAAGGATTTTATTAACTTTTGGGCCTACTCCAGCACTCTATGCCCCTAGGAGTTCTTTTAGGTCAAAACAAAGATAGAAATGAAATCTTCATACAAAACACAATCTTCATAGAAAAGACAATCTTCATACAAAACACAATCATCATTTTTTAATGCCCAAAATGTGTATCCTTCTAGGCATAAATTGAAGTTGAAGTTGGAAAATGGGCCAAAAAAGCTAAAAAAGTAGGGACCGATTTCTCGAAAACCGTCGGACTCTCGAAAAAAAAAATTACAGATTTGAAGTTAGTGAGCAAAACTAAATAACTTTTATTATACTTATACCCCAGAAGATTTTTGAAAGTTCAAATTTGTTGACCTGTGTAATCAGCAATGGAACTATTAATAACTAGGAATGTAAATAATATGCAAATCGGGCTTGTAATAAAAAAGTGGAGTTGGCTCTTCGAACAAGTCTTTTTATTTTCCAAAGCTGTTATCATTTTTCCAATATTACTGAGGGGAGAACATCTACCTGATAGTAAAGATGTTGCATGAAGGAATACATGGATTAAGTTTAATAAAGCAAATAAAATGTAAACAAAAAGGGCTCAAGTCCTCGTATAACTATTATTAGTTAAAAATATATAATTTCCTGATATTAATTTCAGTTAATTTTCTTCCTCTCATCTATGTTATTATTTATTGTTGTATATATATAATGGAGAATAGCAGCTTGTAGCTCAGTAAAACGTCATGACTGCTCAAGCTGCTTCACTCTCAACAATTATCAAATTTTCAGAGTTACCAGGATGATTTTCTCTTTCTTTTTTTATTACAAGCCCGATTTGCATATTATTTATATTCCTACTAATAACTGTAGCATGTAGTAGATTCAACGATACATATAACACTGAATTAAAAATGATTATATAGGTAATCGTACCAACTTGATTTAAAAAAGGAAAGATACTGTGAGCTATTTGTTACTGACTGAATAGAAATTTTTTCTTTACTATTCCTTTTAGCTCGAACAATCTATGAATTTGAACCAATAGGATTTTAAGTAGTGGAACTTGCAAAATATTTTCAATTTCATCGGGAATCTTTTTTCTTCTTTGTAAGTTAGACTCTTGTTGAAAAAAGTCCTGAAAGTTGGAATGATTTTCACTGATCCTCCATTTGATTTGTACTACCTATTCATGCAGAACAAAATATCTAAGTGCATGAGATTGTACTGCAAATGTTATTTGCCAAGTGATGTAACAATAAATTGTCTTTTAAAATATCACTAGAAAATAAATTTTGGAAAGAGCAAGAGGAGCTTTACGCTGATGATTTGAAAGATGAATTACTAACTGAAAAGATGGTACATCTAAATAATGAATTAATACTCGGGAGAGGATATCTAGGAATGTAAATAATATGCAAATGGGGTGTGTAAAAAAAAATCAACCTGGTAACTCTGACAATTTGATGAATCTTGAGAGGGAAGCAGCTTGAGCTCTCATGACGTTTTACTGAGCTACAAGCTGCTATTTTCCTTTATATAGACAAATGAAGACATCAATAATAAATAGTAACATTATGTATACCATAGATGAGAGACAGAAAATTAACTCAAATTAATATCAGAAAATTATATATTTTTAACTAATAATTATAAGGGGACTTGAGTCCTTTTTTGTAGTACATTTTATTTGCTTTAATAACCTTAATGCATGTATTCCTTCATGCGAGATCTTTACTATCAGGTAGATGTGTTTCCCCTCAGTAATAAAAGAAAAATGATAACAGCTTTGGAAAACAAAAAGTCCTGTTGCCAAAAATGCCAACTCCACAAAATCTCGCACGCGGCATTTTGCATATTATTTACATTCCTAAGGATATCCCTGGTTGATTGATATTTGATAACCACTTGTTCCATATGCAAATGACAGCTGCAGCACTTTTTTTATGGTTTTATCGGACCAAACACTCACTTTAAAATACATATATTGGGTCTGAATGTAAAAAAATGAAGAGTGAGTCTTTCAGACGGATATAATTTCTTCATGATTCCTCATCTTACAATATTTTTGTTTCATTTTTTTAGCTCTTTAATTTCTTCTTTCGAAGCAGGCACCTGAATTTGAAGATTGCTGTTCAATTCTTTAATGTTCGTTAATTCTAATGAAAACTCTGGAATATGAATAGGTAATTAAAGTTGTTTACATTATGAGTTATTAATAAAGAAAGACGCATACCATGATTGTTTTCAAGCCCAAATAGAATTCTATTATCTTCTGAATCAGAAGGTACAAAATTAGGAGGAGAAAAATAAAATAGTCCATTTCTTTATTTTCCTTTTTTTTATTTTTATTTTTAACCTTGAGACTCTCGGATTAACATGCCTAAATAGAGTAGGAAAAGCTCCTGGAAAAAGCAACTTGCACTTCTTAAGGTGATTCAATTTTTGAACTGGCTGATTTCAATGTGTTTAGAGTACACCAGCAGATTAGAAGAAGGTTTCAAATTGTCTCTTTTTATTCATAGAAGCCATTGTATGCGAAGATTGTTCTCCTTGGGGAAGGAAAAAAGTGATAATCACTTGGTTCCTGAGTGATTGTGTTTTCTTCGTTGATTGTGCAGTATTTATTCAGGAGTTACTGGAATGCGAACTTAGTGCATACCTAATCTATTAATGGTCCATTAGGTAGATTTACTATGGTGTATATATAGGAGACATTAAAAGTATATCTAAAGTTTGTTTTTGAACATTGTAGATAGTATTAAACTCTCGACCGGTTCCTGATACAAATTAAAAGTTTATGTACCCACCATGGTCTAATAAGTATTGCTATGATCGATCAATGATAACTAGAGATGTATAAATGCATGCATTTTAAAGTGTTAGAGCAGTACTCAAAATGCTTGTCAGTCGTCATCCTGCACAACCTTCTTTCATTAATCATCATCAGTGAATTAAAAAAACGGCGATTTTTTAAGCGTGCGAGTTGTTCTCAAAATGCCTGATAGTTGAAACCCTATATAATATTCTTTCATCATTCATAAATCATCAAGCTGTTTTCCTTTTCCTTTTGACATAATAATTCTTATTATATATATATTATATTATCTATTATAAAAGTTACGATGATACCACACAACCTTTCCTTCAATTTTGGTTGAAAACTTTCTTAATGTTAATCTCTCGAAAAATGACTTTATGGAAAAAAATTTGCTTGAATTATCAAGCTAAAAACTTGAAAATAATTATATATTTAGAGCAGAGATTACTATTAAGGTAAATATTTTTCTTAAGAATTAATACAAATAATGAAATTTTAACAAAAATAGCAATAAATCCAAAACTAATGTACCGATTTTGAAATTTGGAAAATTTCCGGTTTATTTAAAATAATATTTAAAACTTTGATTTGAATAATGTCTTTCTAAAATGTGAATTTAATTAAATTAATTACTATAAGTCCAAGAATAGTTGTCTTGAGCCTGGAGCAAGGCTGTCATAGCTACAGTCATAGTATTAACAGTTTGTAATCTCTGGAAGAAATATTAGTATGCTAGGTACAGTTATAAAATTAGAATCATAGATGACACATATTTGCATGGCTAATCAGTCTAACCAAACTAAAATTTCAGAATTTTTGAAGTAATGTTATTGAAAATTATTTTTCATTTTGTTATATGAATGTATATTGATGTCATAATTAAAGTTAATTCTAATACAAGTTTCTAAATATTTTATTTAAAAAATTTAAATACTTGTTTATTATTTGGTACAGTTTATTTTGTAATACATGTATATTTTGTAATTCATGTATATTTTCATCCCCTATTTTCCACTTTATCATTGTTCATAAAAAGCAAACCTAATTCAAGGGATCACCTGCACTAAGTGGTTACTTTTGTGTTTACCTTGATTGGCGACTTAATACAAGTTTGACTGTATTACAATTACATCCTTTTTCCTCAAGCTGCCTTGAAATTTTTTTTGTTCCATCTGTCATAACAAATTGCTTCATTATTAATTTATTTTCTCTGGCATAAGTGTGCATTAGTAACATATAAGCTTCTATATAGAGTATGAAGATATATATTATTAAGTGGATTTGTATGACTACTAGCGATATTAAAGTCTATTAGTATAGTGTAATTGATTTGATAATCCTGTGTTTTTCCCTCACCCAATAAGTATTTCATACTATAAGTACATTATTACAATATCAGCATATTTCATTTAAAATACAAATGAAGTGTATTTTCTAACTATGGAAGCGTGACGTATATATATATATATATATATATATATATATATATATATATATAGTATATAATCAAATATTCTACTTCAAAATTTATATTATAGAATGGAAAACATCTATGTGTGTTATCTAACACAAATAATTTCATATAAAATAGATCCCTTCATACATAAAAGTAAAGTTATAAGTATTAATTGTCTACTCGCGCGAAATATTTTAGTTGTAGACAATTTAAACAGTATTTATTATTAAGGTTGTAAATAATATACTCTTCTTGGGGGGGGGGGCGAGATTTTTGGAGTTGGGACTCTGAATAGTATTTTTTGTTTTCCAAAGCTGTTATTATTTTTCCTTTATTCCTGAGGGGAGAACATCTACCTGAGATAATAAGGATCCCGCATGATCTGAGTAACACGTGTAATACTCTGCTGAAAAATATAATCAATTATTTCAATAAAATGTCTGTTGGAGTGAATCGCAGATAATGGAGGTTAAAATGTTTGGAGTTACGACAGGGATTTTAATTCTCCGTTCATTAAACGATTCGACATTGCCTTTATGGACTACTCCAAATCCCTCGTTTCCTACTGTGAGTAGGCAATTGCTTTAAGGACGAAACCTCCATCCATCAGAGTTGTCATTGGCTCAATGGACTTCTCAAAATCTATTGTTCAGCGAAAAGTTGGTGAATGATATAATGGCCAACTTAAACTATAATAAGTATAAAATATTATAAATTAGAGCAATAATTTCAAAATAGGTATTAATTATATTAATTCTAGGGTTTAAGATTTTTGGAATATTTCCATAAATTTTCAGTTATGAAATCATTTCACTATGGTCATTGTAAATCTTTAATTCTGATAGGGTCCGAGTTCCATCTGATGATCATTCAATTCCTTATCCCCTTCACCGTATTGAGAGCCATCAAGGCATCAAAGTTTACAACAGGAATATTTCTGTATTTAAAGAACTTGCTACCGTGGATTATTTATCCCTTGTTCCTCTCAATCACATACAGACATTTACTTTTGAGTGATTCAAGTGTAACATCATGGCATGATGGTGAAAATATCATTTCCCTTAACTTATCTCTTCTTTATTTTCCAATGACTTTGTAATGACGTAGTAAGAAGGATCGGATTTTTCAGCATAGAACATGAAATTGACAAAAAGCGATAATGAGTTGGACATTCAAGGAAACATGCGTCTTGGTCTTATTAGTAATGAAATTAAAAATATCAGAATTGTCTTCAATTACGTTCCTTGATTAAATATCTATATTTATCCTGTGATTAGGACTTTGAACATGTTGTATTATGCTTAACTTTCTCAAGGCTTCTGTCTCAAATTTATTTAGATGGCATTTCACTTACCTGGGACCCTCGTTATAAATTTAAAAAATTTCATCTCCATTATCAGCGACCAAGGATTTTACACTAACTCGATTAAATAATTTATTTACTCTCCCTTTATGTATGGATTTATTGAATTGTTAATCGTTTATTATATATACATATATCATATTTTTTTTTTAAACAGGCAGTACATATTATTTACAACACTATTTATTGTGTTCCAAAGATGTTATCATTATTCGTCAATTTTTGGGAAAACAACATGTAGCACTATACACAAGTAATGCAGTAGTAAACAATTAATCAATGAAATACTTAGAATCCTTCATTTAAAATTATCTTCTGATAGGTGTGAATTTGTGTTTATTTTCTTCCACCTCCTATCAAAGAAAGTCATTGTCCTCCCCTATAAAAGGGTAAGAAAATAGCTCATTGTAACTGATTAAGTAAAACGTAACGACAGCTGAGCTGTTCTCCTGTCAAACCTTCAATAAATTGTTAGTATTACTAAGTCAATTTTTTTTATATACGAGTAGAGCTTAGGATTTAGAGCTCTGTGATAACCAAAGAGGGATATATGTAGAGTTGTAAATCTTAAGCGTTTACTTCCGAGTGAGATGTATTGCTGTTGGCAACTAAAACAATATTTGTTGTCTTCTAAAGCTATTATCACTTATCATTAGGGATTAGCAAAAGTAGCAATCCATACCACGGGAAGTGATAATTAAATTGGCAAAAAAATAATAAAAAATAGATTAGGAGTGCTTTCATAAATACTTAACTCCTGGCCTGGGCTAAAAATGTGTTCGTGTGTCTATGACACGGTCTTTTATTGTTGGACACATTGTGTGAAAGCAATGACTTAGAATTATGTGCTTGTCGGGCACAGACAATTATTTTGTAAGGATAGGACTGCTAAGTTCTATTATAAATGTTATCAAATTCTGGGAAATGAGGTCGTAAAATTGCCTTTATTTTGGCATCTTGAATTACCCATAAATAATTATATAAAAAATCTGACTCAATAATTGAAAATAAATACTTACTATTACATTCATTGATATTATTGAGACACAAGTCATTGTGACATTCATTTTCACATTTATTGGCATTATCATTTTTAATATTGCAAAATGTCTCGTCAGATTCATCCAGGCAATCAGGACTTCCATCACAACGGCCCGATAGCTCCACACAATCCCCAGAGGTACATTGAAATTCTTCAATTTCATTACATTTACGATTAATTTCTATAGTATTGTTCATATTTCTTAATACAAACTCTTAGAATTTAATCTTAAAAATTTACAATCGCATGTTACGTAAGAATTTAAGTTATACATCATAAATATCTAAAAACAATATAACAAAATTGAAACGTAAAAAATGATAGAATTAATGTGGATGTAAATAGAACGTCTGTCATCATCATAGATAGTAAAATTCATAAAGAAGCTTTTCAGTTTTTTTGGGTTTATGGGTTAATAATATTTAGACATGAGCAAAATGTTGAGATAAAGTTGAGTTTAAGAAAGGAAAGAAAAATATTAGTTGGTACTATTACCAATAATCAATTCGAATTTTGTCTTCTCCGTATTGTTGAGGCTAGAACTTGCTACATCTATGATTAATGTATCAAAGAGTTTAGACCCACAACTTTCAAACGAGATGTCAAGCGCTCGATAACAACCCTTAATTAAGAAGAAATCGTCCATTTAAGTGTGAAAATATTCATCCAATTCACGGTAGAGATACTAAAGTAGTAACGCGCAGAAGGATTAAGGAAATCCTTTTGCGTGGTACTATTTTGATCTATTTGTTTTTTAGTTGAAAGAGTAGAAAATTCAAATAAAGTGGCATACTAACGACTTATTGATATTAGTATTCATAAAAAAGTTATCCCCCTTATGTATTTGTTATAGACTTGAAGTAGCAAACCTATGACAGCTACGACGTTCATAGAGTTACATCGACAGCAAGTAAGCTGACTTCCATGGTTATCATATCATTAGGAATGTAAATTTCAAGCAAAATCTCGCAGGCGATATTTCTTGGGGTTGGCACATTGAACTGTACTTTTTGTTTTCCAAAGCTGTTATTTTTTTTATTTATTACTGAGAGGAGAACATCTACCTGGTAGTCAAGATCTCGCATGATTTGTGTAACACGTGTAATACTCGGCTGAAAAACAATAAATTTTTTCAATAAAATACCTATTGGAATGAATCGTCCAATATCGATGTGAACATGTTTGAATTTACGACAGGGATTTCAGTTCTCCATACATCGATCTGTTCGACATTGCCTATATGGACTACTCCAAATCCCTCGTTTCCTACAGTGAGTAGGCAATTGCTTTAAGGACGAAACCTCCGTCCATCAGGGTTGTCATTGGCTCAATGGACTTCTCAAAAACTATTGTCCAGCGAAAAGTTGGTGAATGATCTAATGACCATCTTAAATCATAATAAGCATTAAATCTTAGAAGTTAAAGCAATAATTTCATAATAGGCATTAATTATATTAATTCTAGGGCTTAAGATTTTTGGATTATTTCCATGAATTTTCAGTTATGAGATCATTTCACTATGGTCATTGAAAATCTTTAATTCTGATGGGGTCCGAGTTCCATCTGATGATCATTCAATTCCTTATCCCCTTCACCGTATTGAGAACCATCAAGGCGTCAAAGTTTACAACAGGAATATTTCTGTATTCTGTACTGGATTCAAGATTTTTGGGATGTTTCCCCGGATTCCTCAACTACTGAGATAATTTCATTATGGTCATTGTATATCTCCCATTTTGTTGGAGTCTGAGTTTTTAAAGAACCTGCTATCGTGGATTATAGAGTCTGTTGACATTTTCTACAGTTATTTATATCCCTTGTTCCTCTCAATCACATGCAGACATTCACTTTTGAGTGATTCAGGTGTAATTACATGACATGATGGTGGAAATATCCTTTCGCTAAGCTTATTTCTTAATTTTTGACAACACTTCTTTACTTTCAAATACCGTAGTATGTAGGAACCCAAATTTATTAGATGGCATTTCACAAACTTAGGATCTTCGTTATAACTTTAAAATTTCTCATCTCTATTACCCATTCTTGAGGCTTCTAGTCTAAAGGAACGCATTTAGGTTAATAAAGCAAGTACAATGTTAACAAAAAAGGGCCCAGGTCCTCGTAATAACTATTAGTTTACGGCTTATTAGCTAAAAAATATAATTTTCTGACATTAATTTGAGTTAATTTTCTGCCTTTCATCTATGGTATACATTATGCTATTGTCTATTATTTATTTCTTCATATGTATATATAATGGAAAATAGAAGCTTGAAGCTTAGTAAAACGTCATAACAGAACGAGCTGCTTCCTTCTCAACATTCAGAGTTACCAGGTTGATTTTCTCTTTCTTTTATTCTTACAAGCCCGATTTGCTAGAAATTTACATTCCAACATATAATTAGGAATGTAAATAATATGCAAATGGGGTGTGTAAAATAAAAAGAAAGAGAAAATCAACCTGGTAACTCTGACAATTTGATGAATGTTGAGAGGGAAGCAGTTTGAGCTATCATGATGTTTTACTGAGCTAATAGCTGCTATTCTCCTTTATAAATACAAATGAAGACATCAATAATAAATAGAACATTATGTATACCATAGATGAGAGGGAGAAAATTAACTGAATTTAATGTCAGGAAATTATGTATTTTTAACTAATAATTATACGAGAACCTGGGCCCTTTTTTGTTAACATTGTACTTGCTTTATTAGCCTTAATGCATGTATTCCTTCATGCAAGATCTTTACTATCAGGTAGATGTTCTCCCCTCAGTAATAAAGGAAAAATGATAACAGCTTTGGAAAACAAAAAGTACTGTTCGAAGAGCCAAATCCACTAAATCTCGCACGCAGCGTTTTGCATATTATTTACATTCCTACATATCATTTTGATGTCCTCAAGGGAAGGGACCTATTTTTACACGCCGAATGCACGCATTTATACATCTCTTGTCATATTTTAAAATAGATCTAAAAAGTTCTTGTCTAATAAAGTTCGTGATTCCGTTGGTAAAAAGTTTTGTAAATTTTTTTAAAATGTGAATTACAGATTTTAATTTTTTATGTAGGTAATTTGTACGACATTTAAAAGTTAGGATGCAATCAATATATTTTATTGATTTTTTCTAGCATTTTGTTTAAAACATTTGATATACAGTGTTGGTAAATATTACTTAGTAGAGTTATAAATAGAGATGTAAAAAAATATTCGATTAAAAAAAACTACTTGAGATTACGTCATATGATGTATGATAACCTTGAATAACAACAGCATATCAGCTGCTTATATTTGAATGGAGTAATGTAAATGCCATTTTATGATTTTGCTGTTTTACTAAGACACAGCTTAGTATTAATTATTTTGATCTTATAAAAATAATTATAAATCCTTGGATCCTAATACCAAAACTATAATATCTAAGGTGTTTTTTGATGGACTTGAATCTGACATGGAAAAAGTTAAATTCAAATACTGTTCTATCTGTTGGTGAACTAAATTACTCAATACTTAATCAATACAAAATTGACCTTTTTATGGTTTTCTAATTAAACGACTATCGTAGCTTAAAATATTGACAAACCCAGTTTTAATAAATTTTAAACATCTGAGAAATTAAATATATATATTATATTTTTAGTGAAAACTATAATATTCAGGAAATACATAAAATAATTATTTTATTTAACCATCATTTTATTTAGCGTTAACTTTATTTTTATTTAACATATAACTCAACAATTTTATTATTACAACAAAATTATCATAAAAACTTCAAAAAATAAAAAAACAGGCTATTAATTAATTGCCTTAATTATATACATTATGAAAATGTCTGCTGTAATGGTTAGTATAACAATTTTAAATATTTCACATATAATCAGAAGAAATAAACGACGTATTTGTCAAGAAACTAACTATACCTTTTTGAGCTCAATATGGGAATAAATAAACTGAACTTGAACTTATTTATTCCCATATTGAACTTGAAAAGATATAGATTGAAATCGATATAGTGACTACAACAATGGGTCAATAAATCAGTTACGTGTTTAAAAAAACCAAAAATAGATGAGGTTTAGATATGAAAAAACAAATAAATTAAAGAATATTTTATAATAATGGAAAAATGAAGTTAATAAAGACTAATATGTATGAGATATGCTAAATCTTAATTTTTTGATAAAATGACATGACATTTCTATTTTTCAAGTTGATTCAATTTTGGCAATTTCAGTTTCATTTTATTATGATGTGGCCTTTGAAGTGTGTTTTACTTGGTTTTGTTTCCTTAGAAGATCCCCCATACTGCTAAAAGCTTTCTCAGAATCACAATTGACAATCAAAGCATTTTTGTAAATAAAAAAAATTCTTACAGTGTAATATATTGGTATAGATTTTCCGGTATAGCCACACTTGTAAATAGATACATTATTTCTTCTAAGAATTGTATTAATTGAGAAATTTGATGAATCAACAATAATAAGGAGAATATGGTCTCCTTATTTAAGATTTATTTCGTATATGTAATAGCAGGACCGTTTTCATTGAAACCATTAATGAATTTCTTTATTGTGTTGAAATTTTCAACATATTTGATTGCTTTTAACCAAGTTTCCTAACGTGTAATAATAGGTGGGTGGTAGTAAGAAAACTTTACTTCCTAGAATACCAGAAAGACTTCTTTATTTTGGGGATTAGTTGAGTCCATGAGCAAGACAAGTTACGTGGCTCATTGCCGGAAACTAATTTCTTACTTTTTCAGCTGCTTTAATACTGTATGCAGCTTCATCAGTGAATAAAACCTTTAGTCTATCTTTTTTTAAATTGAAACCTAACATACTTCAAAGATTACCGACCGAAGCTTCTTCTATTGTCAAACTGTTGGTATTTATTAAAGTAGTAAAATTAGTTAAATAAGGCTGACCTAGGAAATGTACATCCAGAAGTCAATACTTCAATCATGGATCAATCATTGATTTCCTAAATTCGGTTATTGTCATAAAATATTATTTCCGCCCATTTTATGTTTTATTTAGGAAATTCCGACTTGACTTTCAACTTCCATTGATTGGGTTACGGAAAAATGAAAAAAAACACCAGATTTCTCCATGAATTTGACAAAATTTGGATGCTTTACAACAGAAAGTGGGATATTAAATTAAACAAGTAATTTAGTTTCCTGAGACTTAAAACCCGATGTACCAGAAATTTCATTGATAATATGTTATTGAATATATCCAGATTACTCTTGTAACATCTGTGTTTTGCATATCTCATGATTATAAATATTATTTTTTGTAGAAATTGTGAAATAGCAGAATGTGTGAATGTTGAAAAATTTCACAAAAACCGTTGGACTCTCAAAAAAAATAATATTACAGATTTGAAATCAATGTGCAAAATTGAATAAATATTTAGGATATTTATTATACTTATACCCTTCAGGATTTTTGACTGTTAACCATTTTCCGTGAGGATAATGAAATTGCTATTGGTTTGCATGCTGAATGTCCTAACATACTATCAGCCTGAAGAAGAGTTGCCACAGCAATTAACTCAGGAAGAATTGTGTGATCATTGTAGAAGTTTTTCACCTTCAAAACAGGATTCGTAACTTCTTACTTCAATGGTGAAAGAAAAGTTTCTATGAAATAAACACGGTTAAAGTGAGCTATTTCAGAAATAGAAGTGATGGGTTATCCTCATTTTTCAGTGTTGATGGGCCACTTTGCTATTGCAATGATGTAAAAGGATTGTTTGATGACCTTTCGCAAGAATATGATCCATCTGATTGTGTCTTTTTGTAGATACATCAATGACAAGTTTATAAGGTGTCCTTCTTCATAATGGTAATTAGAAGCCTTCAATCCCTATTGCTCATTCTGTTAAGCTAACAGAGACTTATACCAACATGGACATTAGACTCAAAGCAATAAATTACCAAGACCATAAGTGGTATCTATGTGGAGATTTAAAGGTTATCAGTATGCAAGGAGAGTTTACAAAGTATTGCTGCTTTCTTTTTCTTAGGGATAGTAGAGCAACTGGGAAGCATTATGAAAAGTGTGAATGGACAACATGGGCGTCATATGTGCCAGGAGAAAATAATATTAGATTTAAGCCTTTAGTTAATCCTCAAAAAATTATTTTACCTCCTCTTCATTTATAACTTGGATAAATGAAGAATTTTGTTAAAAAATGGCTAAAGACGATTCTGAAGGTTTTTAATATCTGTGTAAGAAATGTTATTATATAAGCAATGCCAAAATGAAAGAAAATATATTTGTGGGCCCAGAGATAAGAAAAGTTCTTTATGATATTGATTTCGGAAACACTCTTATAACATCAGAAAAAAAATGTATGGAAGTCCTTCAAATGCGTTTGTCAAAACTCATTGGGCAACAATAAGTCGCTGCAATATAAAGATGGTGTGAAAAAGCTCCTTAAGTATTGTGAAAAATTTGGATGTCGGATGTCTCTCAAGATGTATTTTCTACATTCACATATAGATTATTTCCCTTTTCATTTTAGGAGCTGTCAGTGGTGAACAGGGAGAACGTTTTCATGAATATATTATATAAATAGAAACAATATAGAAAGGGTTTTGGAATACAAGCATGATGGGAGATTATTGTTGGATGTTGTACCGTGATGAGCCTAAAAAGAAGTTCAAGCGTAAATCTAGTACCAAACCTTTGTGATTTCTTTGAAATTATATTTGAAATCTTAAAAGAATTATATAAGATATGTTATGTTTATTGATAGGTTGATTAATTAAAATGTTAAAACTCTTCAATATAACTAATTCATGGTAAACATAAACTTCCTCATTAGAAATGGTATAAAAAATAAATGAATTAGTGCAGAACACGATTGACGTTAACAAAGACACTTCATGATTATTCCTTGTTTTCTACATTAGACATAAAGAAGGGGACTCGGTACTGAGAGATATAAACGGTTAGGAATGTAAATAATATGCAAATCGGGCTTGTAATAAAAAAAGAAAGAGAAAATCATCCTGGTAACTCTGAAAATTTGATAATTGTTGAGAGTGAAGCAGCTTGAGCAGTCATGACGTTTTACTGAGCTACAAGCTGCTATTCTCCATTATATATATACAACAATAAATAATAACATAGATGAGAGGAAGAAAATTAACTGAAATTAATATCAGGAAATTATATATTTTTAACTAATAATAGTTATACGAGGACTTGAGCCCTTTTTGTTTACATTTTATTTGCTTTATTAAACTTAATGCATGTATTCCTTCATGTGGCATCTTTACTATCAGGTAGATGTTCTCCCCTCAGTAATATTGGAAAAATGATAATAGCTTTGGAAAACAAAAAGACCTGTTTGAAGAGCCAACTCCACTTTTTTATTACAAGCCCGATTTGCATATTATTTACATTCCTATAAACGGTAAATTAAGGGACTTTTAGTAATGTGGGAAGTACATGAGTGTATAGAAGTGTCCATTTGAATGAGGATTTGTGCTAGTAGGCTAAAAACGGCCACGAAGAGAGAGTCCAGTGTATACAAGAACCGTAGTAGTGATATAAGCGATGATATCGGATTAGATTGGCAGCTGAGATGAATGTGGAATTAGTTTCTTACATACAAACATCGACTCCTCAATGGAGTCTTAAAGTCTTTCCCCTTTCTTGATTCAACAGCGATGTTTATTGTTAATCTGAAAAGGGAATTGTTCTTAGTGCAATCATAGATGACCCAAATGACAAATACTTTCTCATGAATATGAATCTCCGATATTATAACACGTTTTAGTCGAAATTCAGATCCTGTTTTCTTCAAACTAAGGCGACTGATCCAGCATTCCTCAAAGCAGTTCTGTTCATATCCATGATGATCAAGATGAAGGGATGCCGTGTGACGAGACACTCTTCATAAAGACCCTATGATGACTCTTCAAGGAACATCATTCATTTCATTGGATATCCATGGCCCTGCGATCCCACTCTTACCTCGTAGTTGTCTTGTAATTAAATAAGAGATCCATGTTTTCTAATTTGGTTATTTTCAGCTAATGTCAGAGTCTTCTTCTGCGCGCTACTACTACAATCTATAGCACGTGTTTTTTATTAGCTCTACTGTGAGTCTTAGATTCCTAGTGAATTTTTGCTCAAAATTGGATAAAAAATTACACACTTTGATGGACGATTTCTTCAAAGTTAAAGGCTCTTATCGGGCGCTTGACATCTTGTTAGAAAGCTGTTGGTCAAAGCTCTTTAATACATTCCTTATTAGTCAATTTCATGTAATATTTAAGGAGTTATTTAAGTACAAAGGATTTGACCGACTTTTGGGCCTACTCCAGCACTCTATGCCCCTAGAAGTTCTTTTAGGTCAAAACAAAGACTAGAAATGAAATTTCCATAAAAACACTAGCCAATCATCATTTTTTAATGCCGAAAATGTGTATCCTTCTAGGCTTAAATTGAAGTTGAAGCTGGAAAATGGGCCAAAAAAGCTAAAAAAGTAGGGACCGATATCTCAAAAACTGTTGGACTCTCGAAAAAAAAAGAATTACAGATTTTAAATAAGTGTGCAAAACTGAATAACTTTTATTATAAATATACCCCTTACGATTTTTGAAAGTTCAAATTTGTTGACCTGTGTAATTATTCGAGGACTTGAGCCCTTTTTTGTTTACATTTTATTTGCTTTATTAATCTTAATGCATTTATTTCTTCATGCGATATCTTTACTCTTAGGTAAATTTTCAGTAATAAAGGAAAAATGATAACAGCTAAGGAAAACAAAAAGTACTGTTCGATGTGCCAACTCCACAAAATCTCGCTCGCGGCATTTTGCATATTTTTTGCACTCCTAAGCATACTATTTATTAGGTTAATAGATATGTATTTTCAATTTGTTTGGTTCTTCAATGTGGAAATTACGATTGAATTGGATACCTCAGATGATTTTTTTATTTTAAAAAAATATGCAAATATCTAACAAACTAGAACTTGTATAAACAAATTATGATCAGATTTAAAATTAGCTATCAAAATATTATTATAATCTTTTTAAAAAAAAAACTCATACAAGAAAAAGTTAAAAAACTTATTAAAAGACATTGTATAGTGAGATGTAATTTCCTGGATTGTCGTCCATGGAGGTTAATGATGACGCCAAAAAAATGTTTAATCTTTTAAAAGACATAAAAACGCCTAAAAAAGATAAATTGACATGTTCTCATACTAAAGATATACTTTTTATAAAATGTAATCATAAGCTATTAAAAAACTACTTATATAGAGGTTATTATTCTATTTTTTAAACATTTTTGTTCTTGGTATTTTTCCTCACTTTTAAAAAGATTTAATAACTTTAATTTAGATTAAAGACATGAGTATAATTCTTTTTATCAGAACAAAGCATTGTATTAATTAATTTTTATTTCTAAAAGTATGAAAAGAGGTAACATGTGCCTAAATCATCAACTGCTACATTGTTATCATTGTGTCGACAGTAAATAAGCTAACTTCCAAGGTTACCATGTCGTATTTTATGTCCTCTAGGGAAGAGAACTTATAAAATTTTTTGATGAATATTGTAGTGAAATGCAATAATACTTATCTTTACTTGTGTATTGAAAACTCCTTATTCATCTTACTAACAAATTCAACTTTCCTGGCAACCATTTATCACAAGTATATCGAGTTTTTATATTTAAAACTTAAATTAATTCATTTATTTTTTCATTTACTAAAAGATATATAAACATCTTGTGGTATTGTACAAATACTGTGACTTGAGTCACATTTGTCACTTCGATGGGCAGGGGTATGGATAATGGGAGGCACATCTTATCCCCCCCCCCAGTGATATAAAATGGTAAGGGTGGTATGGTGATTGGTAGGAATGTAAATAATATGCAAAATGCCGCGTGCGGGATTTTGTGGAGTTGGCTCTTCGAACAGTACTTTTTGTTTTCGAAAGCTGTAATCATTTTTCCTTTATTACTGAGGGGAGAACATCTACCTGATAGTAGAGATCTCACATGAAGGAATACATGCCTTAAGGTTAATAAAACAAATAAAATGTAAATAAAAAGGGCTCCAGTCCTCGTATAGTTATTAGTTACAAATATATAATTTCCTGACATTAATTTCAGTTAATTTTCTGCCTCTCATCTATGGTAAATATAATGTTATTATTTATTATTGATGTCTTCATTTGTATATATAGAGGAGAATAGTAGCTTGTAGCTCAGTAAAACGTCATGAGAGCTCAAACTGCTTCCCTCTCAACATTCATCAAATTGTCAGTCACCAGGTTGGTTTTCTCTTTCTTTTTATTTTACACACCCCATTTGCATATTATTTACATTCCTAGTGATTGGTGAATTATCTTTAGGAATGTAAATAATATGCAAATCGGGCTTGTAAGAATCAGGTAGATGTTCTCGCCTCAGTAATAAAGGAAAAATGATAACAGCTTTGGGAAACAAAAAGTACTGTTCGAAGAGCCAACTCCACAAAGTTTCGCACTCGGCATTTTGCATATTATTTACATTCCTAATTATCTTCCCCCACCCAGGCTTCAGAGTTAAAAAGAGTAAATAGTTTAAACCTAATTTTATTTGTATTCATTTTTATTAGCATTTGGAAGTTTGAGGTTCCGAAGCCATTACAGGGATAGATAATCTGATTATATAGGATCTGAATCTACAGAAACTATCCTAACATATAAATATTTTGAAATAAAAATAACTACTTAGATTATAATATTCTTAACTAAATTCATTCTCTCTTTCATGAAGGTTGTTAACTTTGTTTTAAAATCTACAAGCGATTTTTTTATTCAACACACTTTCCTAGTTCTGTACAAAAATATTTCAAAGTCTGCATCAGCTTCTGGACCACAGATTATCTATGCTTGGGCTAGAAAATAGCTAAAGGAATGGAAAGATGGTACAATATAAACTGGCTGATAAGTCATTCATACCAGATAATATTTTAAAATGAAAGGACATCATATCTAAAAAATGAAAGTTCGTAATAAAGTATGAATATTTTATATCATTTTATCAATTTGTTGAAAAGTTGTTTATGACAAAAGAATATGTTTTTGTGTTCGAATTAGTATTTTGTATTTTTTATTTTACAGTTTGGATTCATACTGAGACTACGTTTTTTAAAAATGATATAAGAAAGGCTTCATATTCAGTAAAAAAATATCTTCAATTCGTATTATTAGCTTATACACAAATAATTCACACATTATTGTGATATTTTTAATTTTATTCCATTGCTAAGAATGATGTGCAAGCTATTATATATTATATATATCTCATGTATTTTTTTGAATTTATTTAGTGGTAAATATGTTCAGATATAAATTCGATTTAACTAATGAAAAGATGATGAAAGATGTGGAAATTACAGGTAACTCCATTTATGTAAAAATCAAGCTTAAGGAAAATAAGATAACTTTGAGAGACAACGTATCACCCTCAAAGGCAGGGGCGTACTGGGGCGAAAATTTCCACCGGGCAAAGAGTAAATATCTTGTACGATAAAGGCGCATTATGCTAAATCGAAGGGGCGCCTAGTAAAGATTTCAGAGGGGCGCACCGGTCATTGACCGGTTGACCGCCGGGCCAGTACGCCCCTGCTCAAAGGCATTTAAATAAATCAAAATATGAAAATTAATAAAAATTCTAATTTTTTTGCTGTTTGCCAACTGATATGTTTTTTGTAAATTTACACTCGTCAAGATTTCAGCATTTTTCTCATCTCTATTCATAACATCAATAATAGACAAGAGTATATTTTATAATTAAATGAAAAAAAGTTCACAAAAGAGGTATTGTGAGCCTTATCGAAATATCTTTTTTGTTTTCATCTTTTTTAGCGTGGGTGACTGACGTGTTTTCAAAGCTTTTATCTTATAATAATATTTTTCCATGAACAAATATCTTTTGCTTTCAAAAAGCCTTCTTTTTGATTTTATAAATCCAAATATAATGTGACCTTAAGATTTTGTTCCCAAAAATTACTATGTAAACCTAAAGGAGGTTGATACGAGTTTTAATTTTTCATGTCAGTAAATAAAGTAATCCTGTGGTACATAAAAAGAAATGTTGTAAGCTACAATAATTTTAAACGTTAAAGTTCTATACGATATCATATATAAGATTTTAGCTATTATACATGTAAATTTTCTCCTTTTATTTTTTTCTTTTCGGTAAAAATATGATCCAAGATTAAACAGGTATATAGAGAATAAAAATGTAGACCACTGAGATAAATAATTGATACCAGTGAATTCATATAAATTAATGTACATTTATTTTGTGGAAAGTCTATCGTATAATCTATGTTATATATTATTCTAACGTCGTCATTACAACCTGATTTATTTATAAATCACAAAATGTTGCCAAATCCTATGTGATTAAACTTAATATAGATTTGTAGAAACATCAAAGTTCATGAAATCTCTTAGAAACTACAATCTCAGTAAGAAATTTAATTAATTTGTACAGTCAAGTTACATGTTTTAATCAATTTAACCTAGAATGGTCTTAAGTTCTGTTTGATATTCATAACGACAATAAATCTTATTTTTTATTCAAATAAATAAAGTTACCAATTATGGTTCAAGGATATTCGTGGTATAACTTACCTTTATTAATATTTCTCCACCAGTACTGTCCACTTTTCTTAATCATAATTTTACCAATTTTTCCACTTTCCAATTTTTCACTTAAAATGTTTTTTAAATACTCAAGATTGGCAATTCCACTCACAATTAAGTTTAAAAATACTAAAGGCTCACCATTTTTTCCTTTACTATAATAAATTATGGAATATGTATTCACTTTTTATTTGAATATACACTATTTTACCTTATCTTAATAATGTTAAATGTCTGTTGACCAGATATATTGTTAAATAATTTTTCAAACTGTATTATTAATTTCCTCTCAATTCTTCTAAATTGGTTGGAATTTTGATCTAAAAGTTCTGATTTCCACTCCCAACCAGGTAATACTATTGATAACCTAATGAAAATGTCTTGAGTTGGAAGAATATAAACATCTTGTTCATTAACTTCATCATCAATACTATATGATGTTCCAATGGTTGATCTTGGATGAGTAATTTCTTCATCATCAACTAAAAGATAGTCTAAGTCTCCGCTGTAATCTTCATCATCATCGAAAGATTGTCTTACTTCTCTTTTTTTAAAAGAACTCAATTGTATCATATCATGTTGTCCAAAAAATTGCTTATAAAGCGACGGAAAAGATTGGTTTTCATTTAACTCCTATTCAATGAAATATTTGAAAAATTAGCATTTAAGACTTTAGTAGGTTTTATTATCGAAGTAAAAGTTCTTCTTTACGTTTGTTTATTGATTAGAACTTACTAGGATTATTAAGAATATTGTAATTGATTTAATATTTTATAATACCTTTTTTTGAACTGACCTTCCCTGTAAATGCATTTTAAGTTGTTATATGTCAATATGTTACGCTTCAACTTTAATTACTATACTTTCTTCATATACGCCAATTTGTACTTTTATCTCAGTTTCACCGAATAAATTTTTATAATAAAATTATTTAAATTTAAGTTAAATTAATTTGGAAATGTTTTTTGTTTAAATATAAATAAATTACTATAAAGGGAGCTTAAATTAACACGGAGTTCAATTTTTTAGTTTCAAGCGAATCTTGAAATTAAATTTTGTAACTTAGAAGTTGGAAATCTATAGTCTATTGTAAATTATATTTTTGAGATGTTAATCTTTTTAGAAGTATTATCTAACAACCAAGATGTAAAGATTCGTTAACTACTGTTAATCTATATGAAATAGTTCCCTCAGATCCCAAATATTAGTATATCTAAATTAGTATATTAGTATATTCAAATTAAAGAACAGTTGCATGATCTAAAAATGCTCAATAATAAGGTTCTTTTAATATTTCAAAATCCATGCTCTGACTTTTCCTTATGGCGAATATCCCTAAAACCATCAATTAATCTCAATCAATATGCATTTTTTTGGGAAAAATCTGATATCCAGTTAATCTGTAATTAAGTTTTTGTTTTTTTAACAATTCAAGTTACATATCTGCTAATTAAGTTACCTTTTTGATGAAATGGCTACTTTTGAGAGATTTTTTACGCATTTTTCAGATGAGTATACGTAAAAAGCTATTATCAATTATCGAAATTATTCTCAAAAGGCAATAATCAGTCAATTAATTGGTCGAACTATACTACATAAATTACACTGGTCAAGAGTCAAAAATCCTAAGGGATATAAGTCTAATAAAAGCTATTCAATTTTGCATACTAATTTCAAATCTATAATTTTTTTTCTCGAGAGTCCGATAGTTTCGAGAAATCGAACTCTACTTATTGATCCAATTTGGCCTACTTTTCAACTTCAACTTTAATTTAAGCCTAAAAAGATACTCATTTTGTGCATTAAAAAATAATGATCCCTAGAGTATTTAATGCAAATTCCAATTCCCGTCCTTGTTCTGATCAAAAGGGATTCCTGGGGGCATAAGCGGCGAGAGTTGGCCCAAAAGTCGGCCAAAACTTCTGTACTTAAATAACACCTTGAATATTACATAAAATGAATTAATAAGGAATGCATTAAAAAGCTGAGACCCACAGCTTCTAACATGATGAGATGAATTTATAAAAATATAGTAATCCTGAGAGACAACATGACAGCAGACATGATTCTCAAGTCTTGAATAATAAGGGTAGGAATAAAAAAGCTGTTATTATTTTGCTAGCAATTCTTTAACACATTTGAGCACATCACAAGAAATCAAATTGTCCTTATTTTTTAAAAATAAGTAACTTATTTGTGAGCTTCACAATTTGGTAGAAATTAGAAGAAAAATAGTAAACATGACTTTTGTTACAGAAACTCTTAAATATCCATTTCAAATTTGTATTAATTTATAGTAGAGGTTGATTGATTTTAATATCATAATACTTTATTGAGAATATCATCATATCAAAAAACATTAAAATTTATTTACAAAATACATAAACAGTCTAACTTTTTTATATTTTGCTTACAAAATTCGATGTTATAAACTTTTTACAGAATAATAATATTATGTCAGGATCAAACAACCTCTGATATAAATTATTGTAATCTTGAAATCGATATTTAAGAGTTTCTGCAGTAGATATTTCAAAACAAAAATAATTTTAACTTTCTTTGATTTAATGTCTACCCAAATTCTGTTGCTTATGAAGAAATAATCATTTCTCATTAAGATCGCCCCATTCCCCATAATATGTTTATAGTTTTGAGATCTTTTGGTTGCATGCGAAAATTATTTTAATTTATTTGTCATGTCAAGAAATTTCTACTTCCAATGTGTTAGTTTGGAGTTTAGTCGACACAAAAATTGTGACATTGTACTATTGTATTAAACCTGTACTTGTTTTTATCAAACATGTTTGAGGATGTGAAAATTGTTGGAATCCCAGTGAGCGTAAAAACCACGGCTAAGATGATTTTATAAAAAGTATGGTAACACAGAAAGACACTATATCTGTCGCAACTATTGATAACATTTGAATGTTCAAAAGTGAAAGGAATAATTAATAAGAACCCAAACAATTTACAGTTTGCCACTGATATCCTGTATGAGAAATTTAAGCTCTAAAAATTGTGTCGTATTCTAAGGCCGATACAATCTATATAAAATACATAACGATGGTCAATGAGAGTCCAACCAACAAATCACTATATATTTTTTTGATTATAATAAATTATAATGTAATTATACCAACAATTAGACTTTCATCAAGATTACAATATATGTAATCTTGTCCTATGCATGAGTAAGTGGGAATTAGATGAATTATATAATTTAATGATGAATATAATTTATATATTCTGATAGGTAATTCCACACATACTTAGAGTGCTATTAAAATTTACATTTAATAATTGGAGGGTGTATATGAGCATACTTAGGAATGTAAATAATATGCAATTGGGGTGTGTAAAATAAAAAAAAAGAGAAAATCAACCTGGTAACTCTGACAATTTGATGATTGTTGAGAGGGAAGCAGCTTCAGCTGTCATCACGTTTTACTGAGCTAAAAGCTACTATTCTCCTTTATATATACGAATGAAGATATCAATAATAAATAATAACATTATATTTACCATAGATGAGAGGCAGAAAATTAACTGAAATTAATGTCAGGAAGTTATATATTTTTAACTAATAGCACAGTGTAAATGTAAATTCCATTTCTAGTCTTATTTCACCATAACTATGTACGTGTCGTTAAAAGGTCAAAAAACATCATGGGGGAGTTATTTCTCAGCTCTCTGTAATTTTGCCCAATGTCTACGTGAAGATATTTATTGACATTTCCAAGAATCCTTGTATGGCATGGAGAAGAACTGTAACTTTTAAAAAATATATGATTAGCTTATGATTGGATCAGACCACACAAATGATATAACTTCGAGTATCTCTCCAGTGTAGGGGGCAGCACAAAGAATAATTTGGGAAGCTAATCCGTCTTTTGAAAGTGACTCTACGGTGGACATAATAAGAAGAAATCACAAGAAGACATTTTTCTTTCAAAACTTGGGGAACCCAAGGGACTCGGAAGAGACTGCAATTAGTTATGGAATTTTGACTTTTCATGATATAAGTCGCCTATGATGGGAGATTTAAATACCCCTTGTCAAGATCTTCAAATTACCACAGTGTCCCAAAGCCGTGGCATCTTAAAATGACAAAGTTTGGTCACAGTGAAGGGGTGGATAGCATCACCAATAAATATATGAAAATACTTGATCTCCCTGAGAAGTGGAGAAAGAGAATTTTAGGCTCTCTTTCAAGAATTTATGTTGGCAGAAAATTTACAGTCCAGCTGGAAATTTCTGCTGATTGTATAAGGTTTTGGAAATCCTGTAAGGATTGTGGTAGGCTTTATAATTCTACCATTCATGCCTTTGTAGACTACTAAAAAAATTTGTAACTCTTAATGTAAAGACAAATACTCCAAAGCTATTATTTTATTTGGTCTTGGCAGTAACAGCAGCTCTTTAATTGCCAAAGCCATCAACTTTGGATTTCTGAATTCAAAGGCCTTAATTGCAAGGAAAATTACATTGTGGGATCCTCTCCATTCTTTTGAGCCATGAAGTGTTTTAATATCAGCAGCAGCAAGATATGCGGCGTTGGAACTGAAGATTCCTTCTCTCTGGAACAAATCTTGGACGTATGCGTCGAAGGAAATCAAATATTTCCCATCTTTATCCCTCATCCATCGAAAAACAATGTTTAAAATTATAAAATGTTTTAATAAGTGTAATTAAGTTTGATTATTTTTAAAAGGAATGATTGTATTTTAAAATGTATATTATAGGCATATGAATTTGTTTTAGTTCAGCTCCAAAACTAAAATTTTAAACTATAATGTTTATTTATGTTTTACTGTAACGTATTAGTTTTGGTTTTTATGTATATATATGTATGTACATATCATAAAAATGAACTTTGGAATATATATATAAAAAAACATGTGCTATAGACTGTAGTAGTAGCACGCAGAAGAAAATTCTGAGATCAGCTGAAGATAACCAAATCAAAAAACATGGATTACTTATTTAATTACAAGGCAACTCCGAGGAAAGAATGGGATCACAGGGCCATGAATATCCAATGAAAGGAATATTGTTCCTTGATGAGTCATCATAGGCTCTTTGTGAAGAGTGTCTCATCACACAGCATCCCTTCATCTTCATCATCATGGATTGAACGGAACTGCTTTGAGGAATGCTGGATCGATTAGTCCCGACTTACACTCTCAAATTTTCCCTGAGGATGATGAAATTGCTATTGGTTTGCATGCTGAATGTCCTAACATACTATCAGCCTGAAGAAGAGTTGCCACAGCAATTAACTCAGGAAGAATTGTGTGATCATTGTAGAAGTTTTTCACCTTCAAAACAGGATTCGTAACTTCTTACTTCAATGGTGAAAGAAAAGTTTCTATGAAATAAACACGGTTAAAGTGAGCTATTTCAGAAATAGAAGTGATGGGTTATCCTCATTTTTCAGTGTTGATGGGCCACTTTGCTATTGCAATGATGTAAAAGGATTGTTTGATGACCTTTCGCAAGAATATGATCCATCTGATTGTGTCTTTTTGTAGATACATCAATGACAAGTTTATAAGGTGTCCTTCTTCATAATGGTAATTAGAAGCCTTCAATCCCTATTGCTCATTCTGTTAAGCTAACAGAGACTTATACCAACATGGACATTAGACTCAAAGCAATAAATTACCAAGACCATAAGTGGTATCTATGTGGAGATTTAAAGGTTATCAGTATGCAAGGAGAGTTTACAAAGTATTGCTGCTTTCTTTTTCTTAGGGATAGTAGAGCAACTGGGAAGCATTATGAAAAGTGTGAATGGACAACATGGGCGTCATATGTGCCAGGAGAAAATAATATTAGATTTAAGCCTTTAGTTAATCCTCAAAAAATTATTTTACCTCCTCTTCATTTATAACTTGGATAAATGAAGAATTTTGTTAAAAAATGGCTAAAGACGATTCTGAAGGTTTTTAATATCTGTGTAAGAAATGTTATTATATAAGCAATGCCAAAATGAAAGAAAATATATTTGTGGGCCCAGAGATAAGAAAAGTTCTTTATGATATTGATTTCGGAAACACTCTTATAACATCAGAAAAAAAATGTATGGAAGTCCTTCAAATGCGTTTGTCAAAACTCATTGGGCAACAATAAGTCGCTGCAATATAAAGATGGTGTGAAAAAGCTCCTTAAGTATTGTGAAAAATTTGGATGTCGGATGTCTCTCAAGATGTATTTTCTACATTCACATATAGATTATTTCCCTTTTCATTTTAGGAGCTGTCAGTGGTGAACAGGGAGAACGTTTTCATGAATATATTATATAAATAGAAACAATATAGAAAGGGTTTTGGAATACAAGCATGATGGGAGATTATTGTTGGATGTTGTACCGTGATGAGCCTAAAAAGAAGTTCAAGCGTAAATCTAGTACCAAACCTTTGTGATTTCTTTGAAATTATATTTGAAATCTTAAAAGAATTATATAAGATATGTTATGTTTATTGATAGGTTGATTAATTAAAATGTTAAAACTCTTCAATATAACTAATTCATGGTAAACATAAACTTCCTCATTAGAAATGGTATAAAAAATAAATGAATTAGTGCAGAACACGATTGACGTTAACAAAGACACTTCATGATTATTCCTTGTTTTCTACATTAGACATAAAGAAGGGGACTCGGTACTGAGAGATATAAACGGTTAGGAATGTAAATAATATGCAAATCGGGCTTGTAATAAAAAAAGAAAGAGAAAATCATCCTGGTAACTCTGAAAATTTGATAATTGTTGAGAGTGAAGCAGCTTGAGCAGTCATGACGTTTTACTGAGCTACAAGCTGCTATTCTCCATTATATATATACAACAATAAATAATAACATAGATGAGAGGAAGAAAATTAACTGAAATTAATATCAGGAAATTATATATTTTTAACTAATAATAGTTATACGAGGACTTGAGCCCTTTTTGTTTACATTTTATTTGCTTTATTAAACTTAATGCATGTATTCCTTCATGTGGCATCTTTACTATCAGGTAGATGTTCTCCCCTCAGTAATATTGGAAAAATGATAATAGCTTTGGAAAACAAAAAGACCTGTTTGAAGAGCCAACTCCACTTTTTTATTACAAGCCCGATTTGCATATTATTTACATTCCTATAAACGGTAAATTAAGGGACTTTTAGTAATGTGGGAAGTACATGAGTGTATAGAAGTGTCCATTTGAATGAGGATTTGTGCTAGTAGGCTAAAAACGGCCACGAAGAGAGAGTCCAGTGTATACAAGAACCGTAGTAGTGATATAAGCGATGATATCGGATTAGATTGGCAGCTGAGATGAATGTGGAATTAGTTTCTTACATACAAACATCGACTCCTCAATGGAGTCTTAAAGTCTTTCCCCTTTCTTGATTCAACAGCGATGTTTATTGTTAATCTGAAAAGGGAATTGTTCTTAGTGCAATCATAGATGACCCAAATGACAAATACTTTCTCATGAATATGAATCTCCGATATTATAACACGTTTTAGTCGAAATTCAGATCCTGTTTTCTTCAAACTAAGGCGACTGATCCAGCATTCCTCAAAGCAGTTCTGTTCATATCCATGATGATCAAGATGAAGGGATGCCGTGTGACGAGACACTCTTCATAAAGACCCTATGATGACTCTTCAAGGAACATCATTCATTTCATTGGATATCCATGGCCCTGCGATCCCACTCTTACCTCGTAGTTGTCTTGTAATTAAATAAGAGATCCATGTTTTCTAATTTGGTTATTTTCAGCTAATGTCAGAGTCTTCTTCTGCGCGCTACTACTACAATCTATAGCACGTGTTTTTTATTAGCTCTACTGTGAGTCTTAGATTCCTAGTGAATTTTTGCTCAAAATTGGATAAAAAATTACACACTTTGATGGACGATTTCTTCAAAGTTAAAGGCTCTTATCGGGCGCTTGACATCTTGTTAGAAAGCTGTTGGTCAAAGCTCTTTAATACATTCCTTATTAGTCAATTTCATGTAATATTTAAGGAGTTATTTAAGTACAAAGGATTTGACCGACTTTTGGGCCTACTCCAGCACTCTATGCCCCTAGAAGTTCTTTTAGGTCAAAACAAAGACTAGAAATGAAATTTCCATAAAAACAC
This sequence comes from Lepeophtheirus nordmannii, assembly GCA_963680855.1. NCBI lineage: Eukaryota > Metazoa > Arthropoda > Copepoda > Siphonostomatoida > Caligidae > Lepeophtheirus > Lepeophtheirus nordmannii. The sequence goes on along the minus strand of OY804526.1, from coordinate 6,859,128 downwards.
TAGCCAATCATCATTTTTTAATGCCGAAAATGTGTATCCTTCTAGGCTTAAATTGAAGTTGAAGCTGGAAAATGGGCCAAAAAAGCTAAAAAAGTAGGGACCGATATCTCAAAAACTGTTGGACTCTCGAAAAAAAAAGAATTACAGATTTTAAATAAGTGTGCAAAACTGAATAACTTTTATTATAAATATACCCCTTACGATTTTTGAAAGTTCAAATTTGTTGACCTGTGTAATTATTCGAGGACTTGAGCCCTTTTTTGTTTACATTTTATTTGCTTTATTAATCTTAATGCATTTATTTCTTCATGCGATATCTTTACTCTTAGGTAAATTTTCAGTAATAAAGGAAAAATGATAACAGCTAAGGAAAACAAAAAGTACTGTTCGATGTGCCAACTCCACAAAATCTCGCTCGCGGCATTTTGCATATTTTTTGCACTCCTAAGCATACTATTTATTAGGTTAATAGATATGTGAAAAACCGAGCATCTGGCATGGAAAAATAAGCCCCTCCCCTTGATAACGTGAAAAATGATATGGTAATTATGGAAGCCAGCTTATTTGCTGTCGATATAATACTATGACTGTAGCTGTGACAGCCTTGCTATAGTCTCAAGATAGCTCTTCTTAGTAATTTAATTAAATTCACATTTTAAAAAAGATATTATTCAAATCAAAGTTGTAGATATTACTTTAAATAAACAGGAAATTTTCCAAATTTCAAAATCTGTACATTAGTTTTGGCTTTATCGCTATTTTTGTTAAAATTTGATTATTTGTATTAATTTTTAAGAAAAATAAGTATATTAATACTAATCTCTGCTTTGAATATATAATTATTTTCAAGTTTTTAGCCTGATAATAATGGTTATTTCATTCTTTAACATTTATTAAGCTTTAAGTTTTTAGATATTTGCTTATTTTAAAAACAATGATTGAAGATTTAATAATGATATTTATAATTATTCTACCTTTTCTATAACTCAAGAAAATGGCTGAAAACATATTAAAAATGTCAGCAAATGAAGCATCTTAGTGAATAGAAGCATAAATATGTTACTTCGAGCAATTTTTTTCCATAAAGTCACTTTTTCGAGAGGTATTAACATTAAGATAGTTTTCAACCGAAATTGAAGGAAATTTTGTGTGATATCATCGTAACTTTTATAATAGATAAAATTATATACATAAAATAAGAATTATTATGTCAAAAGGTAAAGGAAAACAGCTTGATGATTTATGAATGATGAAAGAATACTATAAAGGGTTTCAAGCATTTTGAGAACTACTCGAACGCTTAAAAATTGCCGTTTTTTACATCTCTTGGCATAGAAGATTAAACATAAAATAAGCAGCAACTGAAAATAAATGGAAATTTTAACCAGCCGTGCTACTCCAAGTCTAATATTGTCTAATAAAAAACAAAAAAACATATTAGTGTTTGATTTTTATTTATTTAGACATAACAAGTTTCAAAATATCTAATTTATATTTTAAAATAACCCTGGGTTAATACGTATATAATAGTGTTAGCTATGAAAAATAAACAAAATAGTAGAACTATACTTCTCTTGTGGCAATAGGATTTAATTATGGAAGTATTATTGTTTTTTAGTTTTAACATTATATAGGGAGTCTGAATTTTCTAGGAATTTTCCCATATAATAATTTTACTAAATTCAGGGATTCCAAGAAACAATATCTAGTTATGTTTATGAATTCTAAAGATCCACAAGAGGAGCTTATTTACTATATGTATCTTTCCAGTACGATTAGAGTGAAAACAACTGTACGGCTAATGTTACATGTTTGAAAACAAAAAAAAAAACATATGTAATCTCTGTTGAAAGTCATGGAAGGGGAATGTACAATAGCTTCATTTTATATAATTTTCATTAGTTGCACTCAGGTCCTGAAATATGCACAAGTTTTCCTCTGGTCTTGCATTTCTTGATTGAGGTCAAGAAGAAAACAAGTATGCGTTTCTCTACTGGTATCAACACTTATAGGCCTTCTCCTCAAAATCATCCTTGGCTTCTTCATTTCTAAAATGCCCCCCCCCCCCACGTTGAAAAATTATATTAGTGATATTCTTGGATCGTCCCATGAAGGAGATTTCGAATGAACTTTTATCGAAGACTATGAACAACATTCAATGATTGAGTATTATCTATAAATAAATTAAATATATAAAAAATTATGATTTCATCAAAAAATATTATTTATTAATTTTGAAAAAATAAGATATCCTTTAATTTTTATATGTTTCTATACTTCTCCTTGAATGGATGTGGCGACGAGAAAATTGATTACATTGAATGAGATGGATGATTATATAATCTCAATTTAATCATGAAATGTTTTATTTATCTTTATGTTGAAATTTAAATGCTCTGTGGTTCAAATTTGTGAGTAAGTCACACTGATTCCATCATGAAAACTGTTACAATTTCTTACGCACCTTCATTTTTTCTCTAATTCACATACGTTTTTTTTTTTTTTGCTTTGCTTAAAAGAAGAGAAATCAAAACAAAATTAGTAAAAAAGGAAAGGTTGTGTTAAATGGTTCTCGACAAATAATTACATTTTATATTGCCATAGAAATAATAAAAACAAAAAGGGAGGTAAAATCCGAAACGAGAATCGTGCTTGAGCAGTTTAATGAACCCACCTTTAGTCATGTATTTTTTTTTTTCCATATTAGATGATGTAACATAGCTATTGAACACTTCTTGGCTTCATATTTTCTTTACTTCTTGGAAGATGTTGTTTCACAATGAGATAATCTTAATAAGATATTACATGGAAAGGAAAGAGAGGTATTGCTATATATCTTCTAGGAGAAATGTTCTAACTTGTAAAAAAAAAATCTTAGTATTCGCTGAAATCTTGAGAAAAGAGGATTTTCTAATTTTTTCTAAAAGGATTTATCGAAATGAATTTTTGCGGTGATAACCAAGAAATAGCTATCCGTGCATCGAATGGAAATACATTTCTTTTGAAGGAAGTTTGAAAGAATTGAGACAGTAAAGGTTATATTTGAAGGAGCCTGTATTTAATTTTAAGCCGTTATTATCTCATTTCTGATATTTTGACTCTGGTAATACTTCACTTTTGCGATTTTCTAAGAGAAGCTCGATCCCCAATGTCAATAAATAATTTAAATTTTTTTGCCAACATTTGAGAGATCTTGCTATTGTCTCTTTCAGGATAGAGCAATCAAATTTATCTCCTCGGCACTCATGGTTAATTTGAGTCTTACAATGCAGTAAAGCTTTCTTAAATTAATAAAACCATCAAATTGCGCCAACCTATTAAAAATCTTCTTCTTAACGTGGCACACTACAGAGTTCTGCTCAGCACTAAAATGTTCTGGTTACAATTGTGATCTTCTTCTTTTTAATAAATCAATTTCTCCTGTGAGTTGTCCTCTTGCACAATTATAATGTAAAATCATCAATTTAAATCAGTTTGTATGCTTACCTTAAATACTCCGTAGTAACATGTAATAATATGATCACACTTTGAATTGAATCCCATTTCAGTATATAATGTTAATTTTTTTTTTTTTTAATTTCTTATATTTAAACAAATAAATATTAATATACTGTTTTAAACGAGATATCCGTTTATTTATGAAGTGTTTATTTCGTATGGTCAGGAAAAAACATAATACACCTAGACAAATATAGCATTTGGAATATAGTTATCATAGTAGATGTGTATTTGTCACTTTGACATTGGTAGCGAATACTTTCACTCATTTTCTCTTACAATTGACGAACTTTTCTTTTCTTTCATAATATCCACACATTTTGATCACAACTATTAACTGGATCATCTTAATGTAGTCTAGGACCACTTTCGTTCTGATGTTAATCCCTATTGAATTAATAGTGATACAAGGAAACCACTCATCTGCCTTACTTTTTATTATCTGTGTTGATTCTTCAATCCAGTAAATGAGCATGGAAAACGACATTGTTTGTTTTTCTGTCCTCACACCTCACCTAAAATATATTTGCTATGCAGACGATTTAACAATGATTTTTACAGGGAGTTCACTAAAAACAATGAAGTCTTTTAAATGAATTTTATGTTGGCTGAAGGATTTTTTGAGTTGTTCTGGCCTCTAAATGAGCCCCCAAAAAAACAAAATACTAAGGCAATGAAGTTTCATCATTGATAGGTGTGGCCAACTTTTCGTACTAACGAAAACATCAAATTATTAGGGTCCTGAATTGGTACTCATTGTTGTGAAAGGAACCTACAAGAAATAACTACTAAGATTAAACAGGCTTGTGACATTATTTAGTCTAAACAAATGGGACAAAATTTAATTTTGGAACAAATACATAATCTCAAAAGTGATTCATTTTTTACGTGTAACATCCTACCATGAAAATTGCACCACGCTGATCTCAATTTGGGTGACATCTTTTCTCAAATTGAACAAGAAGAAGAACATTTATGACATTGTCTCTAAAATTAAAGTTTTGTACATCTCGTGTATTCTGGTCTTCATGAATTTATTACATTTTTTATAAAATATGTTTTAATTTATTTGTTTTTTGATATTTCTATTTTAAAAAGTAGATGTAATCGGTTCAGCAACTCGCTATTGTAATCACAATATCGATTTCGATGCAGCTAATTCCCTGACAAATATTTATTTTCTTTTTTTAAATTACAGGGACCGTCATAGTTGCAACACGATTTCAGTATAAGTTTAAATAGGCTAAACTACACATGATGAATTTATTTCACACTGGATTTAATCCTTAATAAGTCCATTCTGTGTGTGAGGTATAAGAGGTGTTAAAAATTTACAATAGTGATGGCTGTGTGTAGATAGAAAAGCTATCGTAAATCTCCATAAAAAGGGTACAGCAATTCAGCCATTGCAAAGAAACTCTTTATTGCTTGTCAAACGGCTTAGAGACTTTTAAAAAAGTTCAAGGAGACTGATCAAACATCCAAACGACCGATTGATGATCAGTTCGAGCTAAATATATTATTTTCTAAATAGGTAAAAGTAGAAGAGGAAACCACGTTAGTCTGCATGAAATTGGCTACTGAAGTGTCAATTACTCAAGGACAATTTCAGGACCTTTCCTTATAAATACATGAGCTTTCAGACCTCCATGAACGCATTAAACTTGATAGATATCTCCATATCTGGAATCTCTTGAAAAGCAGCACCCTGCTTATTTTTCATTGATGAGAAGAAATTTAACATCCAGCAGTGTTCAAACATCCAAAACGATCAAGTGCATGATAAAAGTGATAGTGAATGTTAGACAAAATTCACTTTATGTAATGGCCTGGGCAGTATTCATATCTATTGGAAGATCACCAGCCATTTTATCTCTTCTGGAGTCAAAATCAACAGTAAACGTTAGATTGAGAACATTTTAAAGGCTTAATTACTTTGGGCCAGTCAACATTTTAATAATGCACCTTGGATCATTCAAGAAAATTCTGCTCCGTTGCATGTCTCTAAATTAATGAAAAATTGAATTAGAGCTCACATCTCTGCTTTTCTTAGCAAAGATGAATGGCCATCAAGGAGCCTGAAATTGAATTCTTTGGACTTCTGCATTTAGTAAATCGTGTTTGCCATGATTTTTTTGGAAATCTTAAAGTTCAAGTTACTTGTAGAGTGGGCCTTGACTTCCCAAGAAGTGCTGCGTGCCAACTGCGAAGCATTTCCTGTCAGACTAAAAGCAATAGTCAAAAAATGGAGGAGGTCACATCAAATAAATGTAATTGATTCTTGCTCTACAATGCATAGACTGAAGGTTCTCAGCATTTTGTTCGTTTTGTACATTTTCATCGTGATATCAATTTTACTTATTCTCTAGGTTTGCTTATAAAAACTTAATTTGAAATCACATTCCCTATCCAAATCAATGTTAAGTTTTTCTTATATAACTATTTATAATATTGAGATTATAGAAATTATCCTATTTTATTTTTTTCATAGAAATTATATTAACCTAAAATACTTGTCTTTTTGACTGTTAAACGATGATAAAATTGTTTTTAAAAAAATATTAAAAAAATGACACAAGATCAGATGATTATTAAATAAATTATTTTATTTGTGTATACCTTTAATGGGTAATATAGTTTATAGATTTCACTTTACAGCATACTACTTATTTAATTTCCCAGATGTTGTAAATTAATATGGGTTTTGTTAATATTTACTACAATAGTCGTTTAATTAGAGAAAGTTTAGTAATTTCGAGGTTTAATATCAACACAGGCATACAAAGGATTATACTCTTACTTGTATTAAATAGGTATTATGTCATTTTTTTTCAGCAACCTACAGAGCAGTTTTTTAATTAAACTTTTTTCGAGTCAAGTCTGAGTTCATGAAAAAACTACTCAGGGTACTATAACTATAGCATTAGTAGGTTTCTGTCCTTAATAAATTTTTATTATCATTAAATTAATAATAATAAGCTGTGCTTAAATAAAACAGCAAAATGATGATAGCTAAATACATTACCCTCCTTCAGATGTAATTTGAAATGGTGTTGGTATTCAAGGGTACCATATTTTTTATTATGTTATTTCAGGCCTGTTTTTAGAATTGGCTCTTTTTACTCATCCCTAATCATAATCACGTCGAGCTTTTTTGTTCACTCGCAACCTCGACTGACAAAAGGTAAAGGAAAAATTTGGAAAAACAACTGGTAGCTACCCTTCTGTATTTTCCTTGTTGCCAATTTGTTGATATTTGGCAGAATTTATTATTTAGATATACTATATATTTATAAATTTTACCAATCATAAACCAATCGTTACTACTTGTAATATATTCAAAATTCAAAAAAAGGGCGCGCAGTCCTTGATTTAATATATTTTTTATGCATCAAATCAGAAATAATAATAATGCCCTTTTAGAGTTCATAATACGTAGGATCAGCTGCTTTAAATCAAAATAGTCAAATGATGAAAATCAGCTGAAGGGAGAATACATAGGGTTTTTATTTATCCCAAAAAGCTCGTCGTGAATATGCATAGTTTTTTCTCTTTTTCTAAATGTTGATAAATTTGCTCGAAATTTTATTCGTTTTTGTCGTGTGAGGCCCATCAGATGTGCAAAATTCACTTTAAATGTATCTGAATGAATGTAATTATTGTATTTACATATCAATTTAATACATTCATCCTAGTCTACTAATACAAATGCAATTTTTTTTTTCTTATTTAAAGAAAACAAATTTATTTAAGAGGAATATATATTTAGATATATATGGTTAGGATTTCGATGAGAGCATTTACATCAATATAATGTATGGTGAAATTTTAAGGTACAGAATTACCTAAATTATCTAAAAAGGAGCTTTAATAATATGAGAATAAATACATGAAATTTGAATGAATTCTGATTATATGATCATAAGATAAACTTACTATGGTTATACCTTTTGTAAATATTATCTGTTAAAAATTCTTTCACAAATGTAAATACCCAAAATTTCCACGGATAGTGCGATACAATATGGAAACTCATCTTTAAACTTTAAGTATTGTTCGTATCTTTTTTTTTTAGTAATATTAATAGTATTTATCATTAAAAAGTAAAATGATTTCATAGCTTGTTGTAACATATTTTTCTTCGAACCCCCTGCAGCCAATATTTTAATTGGGTTGGAAATCGAAAGAGATTTAAAAAAAAAAAATTGGAAAAGGGGCAGCTAATTTTGTAAGCCTGTAGCCTTGGAGTGGTAAAATTTAACACAAAAAATCGAAAATCGAAGGGAATATCTGCTTCACATGTACCCATTCCCATGAAATTTATAATTGTTATATATCTTTTAAATACATTTATTAAATTAACACGAAGTAAGTCAGATATTTTAAATAATTTTTAAGAGCTCAGAGTCCAATCCTGTTTATCAAAATATGTTTTATTATTCTATGTGTTTTCTCACTAATCTATGTACAAAGGGAAATGATATAACCAATTAACTAAAATATATATAATAAATTTATTTATTTTTATTATATATTTTTTTAAATGTGAAGGCAACAAAAACAATAATCTAATATTATGGATAAAGCTTTAAAAAAACTATATTTTCATTTATATCAAAGAAAATAAGAAGAAAAAAAGGATGATTTAAGAAATGATGTAAATAAATTACATTTTTTAAATCATGTGTATCTGATAAAAAGATCCAAAAATATGTTCGACATCAAATGGAATTATAATTCTAAGTTCAACATATATTTAATTTGAAGAATCAAATAATAACTTGATTTGTTATTTTTTTTTCCAATAAATATTTGACTGTTACATTTAATTTTCCAAATAAATCTTTGACAAAGTTACTAGTTGATATAATTCGAAATGTACTTTGTTATATTCCTAATAACATTATTGAAGTAAAAAATGTACAATTACAATTTTGAAATTTCATTTAATTTTTTCATAATATATGATCAAAGAAGTAAAATGTTTTTCATGATTAACAAAGTCATGAAATTTATATTTGATTAATATAGAAAAAGTAAAAGATGAGTACAAATTTTATTATTTATTTTTTGAACAAAATTTTTGATAAAATATAACAGTTCTCATTAATTACTTAATTATAAATATCTTACTTCCAATACATCTTCAGTTGTGATAGATAGAACACATAGCCATTTAAGTTTTAGAACTAATAGAATTATTGTACGGTTTTTATAAGTTATCATCATATTTATTTTTCCTGGATTATCTGTATAAAAAAAGGTACATATTTACTGCCAATAAACCATTTTTATTCAGCACAATCAATTTTAAGGGGAGGGTGATAACTATAAATCTTTATTTGAAATAAAATAACGATCTTTAAATATTATGAACTACATGTTTTTAAGCACACTCTCTAAATTGTACTTGCACACGTTTCTAATTTTCTTTTTAATCGTATTTATAATTTAACATTTATCGATCAAATATAACATATATTAGGGGAAAAAAAATTAAAAATATTCATTTTTCTTTATCATATTAAAATTAAATTTAAAATTAAATCAAATAATTTTGATAAATATTTGACATAATTGTATAAAAAAATAAGGATATGAATAATTGATATCCTGGTTTATCAAATAACCTTGAATGTCTTGCAATCAAAAACTCTATTTTTTAGTTGACTATTTAAAAGGTGAACTTTGATAAAAGTGAGGTGAAATATTCATTTTTTCATCTTACCGCTTAATCGTTTCATTTGGAACAATCCTTTCTCTCGGAGCATATTCTGTATTACCTTAAAGTCTCACTTTTTGATATAATTTTAGTTCAAGGAATTCCTCTTTTTTTGTATTAGTTTATAATGTTTGACCACTTTTTTAGAGTCCCTGAAGTAGTAATTGGTATTCAAGGGCTCATTGCAATCTGTTCACAGCTTTTTACTCCACTTCTCATTTTGGATGGTGAAGCTAATGAACCATTTTACATCGTGTATTTCAGCTGTTCCTGCTTTTTAGACAATATCGAGTACCTTTAACTATCGACAAAATTTAAAATTTTTGATTTTTTAATGTCTACTCTGTTTAATTGATATTTATAGGGGATGGGTATTTTGTATTGAAAACTAACAGTTTTATTATTAGAAAAGGACAAAATAGGTACTTCGGTTTCTTTTTGAAATTATGTTCGTTCTTTGTTAGACCGTCCTGGGTGGGGGACGACGACGCCTTCCTCCAAATGAAGAATTAAAGAATTATTGCCTACCAATTATTGAAAACTTTGTTAAAAATATTATGATACATTTATAATATTCTTTCTGACATTATACTATATTAAATACCGTAAATCTTCGAGTATAGTCCGCCCCTATGTATAGTCCGCAGGGCAAGTATAGGAGTTTTTTTTGGGGAAAAACCTAAACCTCATGTATAGTACGCACCAGGAATTTTGACCTTAAAATTTCCGGAAAAAAATGCGGACTATACTCGAAGATTTACGGTATATGTTGAAAGTCACCCTTCCAATAGTAGTAATATATTTTTCATACCATAAAATCATTTAACAGGGAGATAATATTAACAACTTATTACCATAAGTGGGAATGGACATTTTGTTGAACTGAGGGAGAGTGCCCACAATTACTATCTAGTACTTCTGCATTTTATTGCCTGACTGTCTTTTGACAAAATTAAATAGTACTCAATAATTGATGGAAACTATGAGAATAGAAGCAAGTTTGAATTGTCAGAAATCCAGAAAAAGGGGCACTCTTTCTTCGTCATGATTTCTTAAAAATCGAAAATTGAACTACTTAACAATGTAGCATGTTCTCCCCTCCACGATACAGAGAAGACTGAATTCAAATTGGTTATGAAGGAAGTGGTACCAATGGATATTTTTTCTTTCCTTCCTTAACCTAAACAGTATTTCTACATTTTGCCCATGTCTAACCATAAGTCTCACTCCCTGCTTCTCCTCGCACTAAATAAATACCTACCTTTGGTAAATAAAATCAATTTTTTTATTGGTAATTTTTTTTCTTTTCTTTTTATTGCCATACTGGGTTATGAGTAGAGATGTAAAAACCACGCATTTTTAGTGTGTAAGTAGTTCTCAAAATGCATGTTAGTTGAAACCCTACATAATATCATTTTATAATTCATAAATCATCAAGCTGTTTTCCTTTTCCTTTTAACATAATAATTCTAATTATATGTATATTATATTATCTATTATAAAAGTTACGATAATATCACACAACCTTTCCTTCAATTTTAGTTGAAAACTTTCTTAATGTTAATATCTCTCGAAAAAGCAATGTTTGTATGGAAGAAACTAAATTCCACATTCATCTCAAAATTTAAACCGATGTTATCGCTTATATCTCTACGACGGCTCTTGTATACACTGGACTCGCGCATTGTGGCCGTTTTTAGTCTACTAACACACATCCTCATTCAAATGGACACTTTTTTATGTACAGTTTTCATCTAAATTAATTTGCTGATTACCAATATAAGTGGTACTAAAAGACGATCTATTTCTGCAAGCTATAACTGTCGTTTGTTCAGTGGGGGAAAATGAATAAGTTGTGTATTTGAAACCTGTATTGCTGCTTCTGTGATAATTCTAGGAAAATGGCACAGTTTATGAACATTTTTGTGTCTTGGCTCCAAATGCTCACTTTAGGAGCTGTTAGTGACGAGCAAGGAGAACGTTTTCATCAAGATATTAAACAAATGGAAGCAAGATATAAAGGGTTTTGAAATTCAAGCATGATGGGAGATTATTGTTGGATGCTGTATCGTAATGAGTCTGAAAAGAAGTTCAAGCGTAAATCTAGTACCAAACATCTATGATTTCTTTGAAATTATATTTTAAATCTTAAAATAATTATGTGCAATATGTTATATATGTTGATAAACTAAAATATTTAATCTCTTCAATATAACAAATTAATGGAAAACATAAAATTCCAAATCAGAAATCAGTTTTTTAATTTGGTTATCTTCAGCTGATGTCAGAGTCTTCTTCTGCGCGCTACTACTACAGTCTATAGCACTTGTTTTTTATTAGCTCTACCGTGAGATCTATTCCTTATTAATCCATGTCATGTAATATTCAAGGAGTTATTTAGGTACAAAGGATTTCATCGACTTTTGGGCCTACTCCGGCACCCTACGCACCTAAGAGTCCTTTTAGGTCAAAACAAAGATTAGAAAGGAAATTTCCATAAAACCAACTAGCCAATCATCATTTTCTAATGCCCAAAATGTGTATCCTTCTAGGCTTAAATTGAAGTTGAAGTTGGAAAATGGGCCAAAAAAGCTAAAAAAAGTAGGGACCGATTTCTCGAAAACCGTCGGACTCTCGAAAAAAAAAATTACAGGTTTAAAATCAGTGAGCAAAACTGAATAACTTTTATTATTCTTATACCCCAGAAGATTGTTGAAAGTTCAAATTTGTTGACCTGTGTAATTGTATATTCAGAGTAATGATTAGTATTTATGTACTTATTTTTCTTAAAAATTAATACAAATAATCAAATTTTAACAAAATAGAAATAAATCCAAAACTAATGTACAGATTTTGAAATTTGGAAAATTTCCTGTTTATTTAAAGTAATATCTACAACTTTGATTTGAATAATATCTTTCTAAAACATCAATTTAATTAAATTAATTACTATAAGTCCAAGAATAGCTGTCTTGGGCCTGGAGCAAGGCTGTCATAGCTACAGCCATAGTATTATATCGACAGCAAATAAGCTGGCTTATATGATTACCACATTATTTTTTACGTCATCAAGGGGAGGGGCTTATTTTTACATGCCGGGTGTACTGTTTTTCACATCTCTAATAATAACCTCAGGTCAACAAATTTGAACTTTCAAAAATCCTAAGGGGTAACAGTTTAATAAAAGTTATTCAGTTTTGCACAATGATTTCAAATCTGTAATTCTTTTTTTCGAGAGATCGACCGATTTCGAGAAATTGGTCCCTACCTGTTGAGCTAATTTGGCCCATTTCCCAACTTCAATGTAAGCCTAGAAGTATACTCATCTTGTTCGTAAAAAAATAATGATTCGCTAGTATATTTAATGCAAATAAAATATTCGCAATGTGTAAAGTTTATCTCTACTTATTGGTCTTGGAAGACATATAATACTTGATCGTCTCATTCTATTTAAATTTCCTGTAATTTTCACGTCATATGTAACTATCTTTAGCAAATGGTACATGGCAAATATACATTATTTATTCTAAAATTGAATCCTCTTGAATAAGCAAATGCTAAGTTCTTGCTTTACTTATCAGAACTTTTTTCGTCCTACCAATATTGCTATTGATTTTTCTAAGGCTTTGATTCAGAAAATTCATTAGTTTTGCTTCCTTAACTATGGAAACACCACCCATATGCTTTCAAAGTTTTTTGCAGTTTGATATTAATTGTGATTTACCTATACAAGTTCAGAATAGGTGCCAAAAATATTCAAAACAATCATTAAGTTTGGATATTGATCGAAAATATCATCACTCCTCATTATGAAGTAGGCATAGTCGGAAAATAAAAGGTCTGTATATCTAGAGTTGTCTATAGAGAAAACAATTAGCTCTTCATGAATCCTTAGCCGAAGTGTTCTTACCGCAATCAGGAAGAGATATGGGGATACTGAGGTCCCCTTCTAACGATATAATTACGAGGGAGATGCCTTACGCATGTATGTGCAAATACCATCAAGGCTTACCTTGATTTAGTTGTCATACAGTTTGGGTAATTGAAGACTATTGGTGCATTATACACGACACACGTATATTTACGTAAAAGTTTCTTACAATTGTATGTCCAGTTGAAGATCAATTAAAATTAAGATTTGCGCAGACAATTTGCCTGATATTTATACAGTTTGGGATCGAGCGTTGATCCTTCTAGATCTTTCTCATTATATGATGAAATGACATCTAAGTTAACGTCCGTCCTGCCATTTTACCTCACTAATCACACATATACATATGTTATAAACAAATCTACAATTTCATACGATTCTTGCATATGATATTTTATTACAAAATTGACAAAAAAATAAATATACATATCTTATCAAGCACAAATACATAAGCTATAATCCGATGATACACTAATAGTTATAATATATTTGCTAAACCAAAACATCTAATATCCCAAGTAAGCTAAGAATATATTTTTTGTTCATTTTGAATCCAAAACTAATAATAACTAGACCACAAAACCATTTTTTTTAAAAGCGGGAGATCAATGGCAACTTTAGCCCCTATGATTCCGGTGTCACTGTCAAGAGGGTTACAAGTGATACCACTACTTTGTAAAATCAATGTTGCGTTCAAAATACTGCTCATTTTATTTTCTGAACCTGAAGTTCATATACTGATTCCAATTTCATAAAAAAAAGAGTTGTAATCGACACAAATCTAGTCAGAAGATATTTGTGAGCAAAACTATGTTCGTTGCTTTAATCTGAAATCTACCTCGGCGATTAAGCTTCCATTAGCTTAGTTCAAACCTAATAAGTCATTCGGCACCAAGAATTATAACATAATTGAGATTCAAAACATAACTATAAGCAATGAGTTTGTGATGTTATCTATCGTGTAGTTAGTGCAAAAGTAATATAACTGACACATACCAGATTCCGAGATTTTTGCATTATAGCCTTTGAGAAGTTGTTGAGAATTCAGACTCGTCAGCTTTGACATAAAATTTATACCACCTATTGACAAGGTTGTTTTAAAAGATACCACAAACTATATTATCTGTGTGATAAATATTTACCCAAGAATTGTGAGATAAGTTACTTTTGCATCGAGTGGTGATAAACTTTTTAAGGGCCTTTAATATACATTTACGTCAGTTTTACACTGAACTTTTTATAAAAATAATTTAATTTTTGCCCTTCCATTGGATTAGTAGAATCTATCCGTGTCATTATCATTAAGACACACAAATGCAGATCAATAGGAGAATTATAGCTCCCATCTAACAGCTTAAGCATGCTTTTACCATTTAAACAGACAATGTGGCATTGACTAAAGTGTCTGGTGTCATACATGTGGAATCAGACTCCACAGAAACATAATTGATTATTTCTCTTAATTTAAAATATTTCACTTATGGCATTATTATTTTTGCCCTGATTACAGCATAGTTAACAACTTCAAATTATTTATGACGATTAATCACACATTGAATCTTTAGTAAGAAGGATATTGTAAGTATAACTGTCTAAATTTATATTTAAAGTGGCAGTTGTGTAATACTTGCTCTCAACAATGGTGGATACGTCACATAAAAATTTAAAAAATGTTTATAATACATAAATACAGGTTTAAAGTCATTATCAGTGGGTAATATATGCCTAACTATGTAATATGGAAACAAATTTAGAAAGATAAAATCAGCTAGTTACATCACTTTAGTACTTATTGATTATTTAATTGAGAGTTTGAATTCATTAATCATCAAAATTAAATTAAACAAATATTCATATTCAAATATGTGTTTATGAATTTGTAGAATATTATGAGGGAATATAATGAAGATGCAAAATAATTTATAGAGTATAGATAGCAGTGTAAATAATATGCAAATCGGGCTTGTAAGAATCAAAGAAAGAGAAAATCAACCTGGTAACTCTGACAATTAGAGAGGGAAGCAGTTTGAGCTGTCATGACGTTTTACTGAGCTACAAGCTGCTATTCTCCATTATAAATACAAATGAAGACATCAATAATAAATAATAACATTATGTTCACCATAGATGAGAGGCAGAAAATTAACTGAAATTAATGGCAAGAAATTATATATTTTAAACTAATAATGAGATGAAGACTTGAGCCCTTTTTTATTTACATTTTATTTGCTTATTAACCTTAATACATGTATTCCTTCATGTGAGATCTTTACTATCAGGTAGATGTTCTCCCCTCAGTAATAAAGGAAAAATGATAACAGAAAAACAAAAAGTACTGTTCGAAGAGCCAAAGTTTCACACTCGGCATTTTGAATATTAACGTTCCTAAGTATAGATACATATTGGCCTGAAGCGATACCTGGATGGATTTTTACACATTTTGTGGACTAATGTTTAAATGAGCCACTCAACAATAAATATTTAATTTCGTAACAATTTTTAAAATATTATGGTTGCCTATAAGCCTCAGTATATTAATTTCAAAACTTAATTAATTATATATTGATCTTCCGTCTCGAAATATTAAAAAAAAATTATACAATACTTACACTTCCAAAAGATTTTTCATTTTTTTGTCTCTTAATCTAGATTCCTCGAGTGTAAGGCAGACAATTATACTGACATTTTGCAGCCAAATATTGTTTCTTTTACTCAAAAATCGCTAATTTATTATCAGAATCCATACAGATTGAAAGCCATTAGTGAAGCCATCATTGAATATTTGATAATTGTTTGTAGCATACCTTTTTTACATTATAAAGTTACCAATTTAAACATTTTCTTTGGGCAATTGACAGCAAGTACATATCAATCAATAAAGAAATAACTTCAGGGGAAAAAATACCTTCGTTGTTTAAAAAGATTATCACAGATAACAAGAATGTGCTTTGAAATTCAGATACCAATACAACAATCTGATAAAAAAAGGAGTGAAGACGTAAATCTAAATCAGGGATTCACAAACTTTTTCAAAAGAAAGAAACGATTTTAATTTGTTTGCACAATTACTGCGAATTAGATGGGTGTACTTGGTGTAGGGACATTAATTTCTCCACATCACGTTAATACTTACTAAAAAAAAGACGTAGGTTATTAGAAGTCTGTTTTTTTTTCTTCGAAAGAAGCAAGGCAACTGTACTGAACGCCTATTTTACCAAATATAATGTTGGAAAAGTAATAAAAGATATATTCACCGTGTGTCATAATCAGTGATGGATAAAAAGGGTCCAGCTGACATGCAAAAAAAAGGACGGTTATTGGCAACATTTGTCTTTTCAAACTTCTTTTTCTTTCTTCTTCTTCCTTTATGACTCAGTTCTATTCCATTCAAAAACAACAAGTGTCATTTTTAAATTAAGCTAAAAAATGCCTGAGGATTTGATTCAGGAACTTGGGTCGCCGACAATGGAGGTAGCAACGCTTAAAAATTTGTCCAGGATACGAGTGTGATGGCATTTCGGCCATGCCATTTCTCGACTTCTTCTTGAAGAAATTTCCGATCATGAGACTTTCAAATCGCTGATGTCACAAGAAAAATACAGCTCCATTCAATAAACATTGTATTAGTAAAGATTCAGGTACATTTGATTTCACATCTGACCTATCGTAATTCATTGCTTCATGTATTATCCCACTTTCAGTCGGAGGTCATCAAAAATGCATCCAATTTATGGAGAAATACGCCGGTAAATCCGTCTCTTCTTGTTTTCTCGTAACTCAATCATTGGAGTTCTTAAGTCGTGTCAGAATTTTCAAAATAAAACGGGAAATTTATTAAAAGTATAGATTTATTATAATGGACGAGACTAAGGACTTCAAGTGTGACAATATTCCAAAAGATATTCTACTTGAAACATTCAAAAGTGGATAGTATAAAGAATGCCTGATACATCCAGTTGAAGAATATTGTTGCCGTGATAAGCATTGACTTGAAGAATTTTTGCTTGTACTAAAATACTCCGATTGTCAATTGTGATTCTGAGAGAGGGGATGTGCTTTTATCTAATGTCATAATTAAAGTTTATGTATATTGTGTATATTGGTCTTCATGAACTTTATTATTCCATTTTTATGGAATATTTTTTCATTTATTTGTTTTTGATGTTTCTAGTTTTTTTTAGAACATATGCAATCGATTCAATGACTTATTATAGTAGTCGATTTCAATGTAATTAATTCCCTGACAGTTATTACTTTTTTTCTATTAAATTATATTTGAAAACTTTAAAATTGTAATTATAACGTACATTTTCATCGTATTATCAATTTAATCTATTTTTTGTGTGTTTATTTATGAAAACTTAAATTGGAGTCACATTGGTTTTACGAATCAATGTTCAGTTTTTCTTATATAACTATATATATATTTTTGAGATAATTATTATGAAATTTCATCCTATTTTATTTTTTTATGGAAAAATTTAAGTGATTACAAAATGTGTTACTTTTGACTGTGAAGTTTATATAATAGTTTTAAATGATAATTAAATTGTTGAATAAAAAAAGTAGCCACTACATGGTTAAATAAAATCATTTCATTTAATTGTATGTGTTTCTTTATTATGTAATATGAATTATGGGATTCACTTATGTGTAAAAGTGTAGTAATTTTGAGATGCAATTCCGACAAAGACATATTGAGGTTTATACTCTATTAGTATTGATTAAATAATAATTAATTTTCGAGTCAATTCCGAGTCCATTCCAAAATGACTCAGGTCTCATGCTATGGCATTAGTTGCTACAAATTTAGTGTTCTATCTATTACAAATTTTTAATGCCACTCAGTGATAATAATAATCTATTCCTAAGTAAAACATCAAAATAATAAGTTACATTCCGCCCCTTCAAATGTGATCGGCTGAAATTCTGCCTTACTTCAAGGGTACCATGTTTATTTATGACATCATCTCGGGCGTGCGTGTCAGCTGGACCCTTTTTATCCATCACTGGTCATAATCAGTGATGTAAAAAAACGGCGATTCTTAAGCGTGCGAGTTGCCCCTCCCCTTGATGACGTCAAAAATGATATTGTATCTGTGAAAGCCAGCTCATTTGCTGTCGATATAATACTATGACTGTAGCTGTGACAGCCTTGCTCCAGGCTCAAGACAGCTCTTCTTGGACTTATAGCAATCAATTAAATTAAATTGATGTTTTAGAAAAATATAATTCAAATCAAATTTGTAGATATTACTTTAAATGAACAGGAAATTTTCCAAATTTCAAAATCGGTACGTTAGTTTTGGATTTATTACTATTTTTGTTAAAATTAGATTATTTGTATTAATTTTTAAGAAAAATAAGTACATAAATACTAATCTCTGCTCTGAATATATAATTATCTTCAAGTTTTTAGCTTGATAATAAATGTTATTCATTCATTAACAAAATAAAGCTTTAAGTTTTTAGATATTTGCATATTTTAAAAACAATGATTGAAGATTTAATAATGATATTTATAATTATTTTACCTTTTCTATAACTCAAGAAAATGGCTGAAAACATATTAAAAATGCAAGCAAGTGAAATATTTTATAGGATAGAAGTATAATTATTTTATTTGAGCAAATTATTTTCCATAAAGTCACTTTTTCGAGAGTTATTGACCAAAATTGAAGGAAACGTTGTGTGATATCATCGTAATTTTTATAAATGATAATATAATATGCATATAATAAGAATTATTATGTCAAAAGGAAAAGGAAAACAGCTTGATGATGTATGAATGATGAAAAAACATATGTAGCAATGTAAATCATATGCAATTCGGGCGTGTTATAAAAAAAGAAAGAGAAAATCAACTTGGCAACCCTGACAATTTAATGAATGTCGAGGGGGGGAGCAGCTTGAGCTGTCATGACGTTTTACTGAGCTACAAGCTGCTATTCTCCATTATATATACAACAATAAATAATAACATAGATGAGAGGCAGAAAATTAACTGAAATTAATGTTCGGAAATAATATATTTTTAACTAATAAATAATTATACGAGGACTTGAGCCCTTTTTGTTTACATTTTATTTGCTTTATTAAACTTAATGCATGTATTCCTTCATGCGACATCTTTACTATCAGGTAGATGTTCTCCCCTCAGTAATATTGGAAAAATGATAACAGCTTCGGAAAACAAAAGGACCTGTTTGAAGAGCCAACTCCACTTTTTTATCACACGCCCGAATTGCATATGATTTTCATTCCTAAACATATATAGGGTTTCAACTAACAAGCATTTTCAGAACTATTCGCACGCTTAAAAATCGCCGTTTTTTACATCACTGGTCATAATACTGGAAAGAAGTCAGATTTTTTTTTTGCAACCAAAAATCATTATATTGAACTTACCTCAATATTGTTTTGGATTAAAATTAATTCTGCCTCTCCTGGTACTTTAGCCATAAAAGTTCCTGAAATCTTTCAGACATATCTCTTTGAAACTCTTCTAGATAGAGCACAATACTCTTGTAGGTCATAACTAAGAATGTAAATAATATGCAAAATGCCGAGTGCGAGACTTTGTGGAGTTGGCTCTTCGAACAGTACTTTTTGTTTTCCTGTTATCATTTTTCCTTTATTACTGAGGGGAGAACATCTACCCGATAGTAAAGATCTCACATGAAGGAATACATGTATTAAGGTTAATAAAGCAAATAAAATGTAAATAAAAAAGGGCTCAAGTCTTCATCTTATTATTAGTTAAAAATATATAATTTCCTGACATTAATTTCAGTTAATTTTCTGCCTCTCATCTATGGTGAACATAATGTTATTATTTATTATTGATGTCTTCATTTGTATTTATAATGGAGAATAGCAGCTTGTAGCTCAGTAAAACGTCATGACAGCTCAAACTGCTTCCCTCTCAAATTGTCAGAGTTACCAGGTTGATTTTCTCTTTCTTTGATTCTTATAAGAAAACTTATTTCTAAAAGTTTTTTGTTTTCTAAGCGACTGAAAATATGCTAAATTTTTGTTTGTTTTATCATCGTGTATTTTTTCAAATATTCCAAAAGTATCGAAGGTTTCATAACTTTGTTTAAAAACACCTTCTGACACAAAAAAAACACATGAAATGTAACCATTGCCATGAGGTGATACCATCAATCCCATGGATTCCTCCAAATGACTGGAAGTTCAGGACAACTCCAGAGAACTATGGCACATCTTTGGATAGTTGATGATTCCTGGAAACGATGAGTTGGAGCCTCCTGGACTCAGAGAGACTCCAAACGATACATTGGTTTGGGTCAGAGTCCGGAGAGATGATTTCAGGATCGAGAATCCGATATTGGAGAAATCCATTGGAAACGCTTCAAATTCTTTATTGAAAGGGGAGGAGCTTTCTTTTCACTTTTATTTCATTTTGAAGGAGAAGGAATATAAGTAGGAATGTAAATTTCATGGGGTTGGCCCTTTCAACAGTACTTTTTTTTCCAATACTGTTATCATTTTTCCTTTATTACTGAAGGGAGAACATCTACCTGATAGTAAAGATCTTGCATGATTTGTGTAACACGTGATTATTCTGTTGAAAAACAATCATTTATATCAATAAAGTACCTATTGGAATGAATCGTCGAATATCGATGTGAACATGTTTGAACTTACGACAGGGATTTCAATTTTCCCTACATCGATGTGTTCGACAGTGCCTTTATGTACTACTCCAAATCTCTTGTTCCCTACTATGGGTAGGCAATCGATCTAAGGACTTCTCCAAATCTATCGTTCTATGAAGAGTTGGCAAATGCTGTAATGACCAACTTAAACCATAATAAGTATTAAATGTTTAGAAATTATTGCTATAACTTCATAATAAATATTAATTATATTAACTGTAGGATTTAAGATTTTTGAGATGTTTCCCTGGATTCCTCCACTACTGAGATAATTTCATTTTGGTCATTTTATATCTCCAACTTTGTTGGAGTCAGAGTTCCATCTGATGATAATTGAATCTTACATTGAGTTGAAATTATTTTGTTATAAATTGAGTTTCTATATATATCATATATTTATGTATAATTTAAGCATGCTATTTAGTATCGAATTCATTAAAGTCTTAATAGCATTTTATTATATTGTTTCAATCTTCTACTGAATAAAAAATATGTATTGATTTAATGCGCTTATGCATACTCGGGTAATTTTATAGTCAAATTTAGCTACTTTGCCGGAGGAAGAGGGCTCCAGGAATTATTTGGATTGCACTTCTTGCATATATTACTCATTTTAAGGCTTGAAGTCGAAAGGAATACAAACTCTTGGATTAATAAAGGAAATACAATAAGGGCTCAAATCCAATTCTCCCTAATAGTTATATTATTTTACGACTTACTAGCTAAAAGTATATAATTTTCTAACCTAAATTTGAATTAAAACTCATCTATGGTATACATAATGTTATTGTTTATTATTGATGTCTTAATTTGTATATATAAAGGAAAATAGCAGCTTGTAGCTGAGTAAAACGTCATGACTAGGAATGTAAAAAATGGGGTGTGTAAAATGAAAAAAAAGAGAAAATCAACATGGTAACTCTGACAATTTGATGATTGTTGAGAGGAAAGCAGCTTAAGCTGTCATCACGTTTTACTGAGCTAAAAGATGCTATTCTCCTTTATATATAGTAATAAAGACACCAATAAGAAATAATAACATTATATTTACCATAGATGAGAGGCAGAAAATTAACTGAAATTAATGTCAGGAAATTATATATTTTTAACTAATAACACTGGTCAACAGCCAAAAATCTTCTGGCGTATAAGTATCTCTTATATGCATTCCTTATTAATCTATTTCATGCAATATTCAAGGAATTATTTAAGTACAAAGGATTTCACCGAATTTTGGGCCTACTCCGGCACCCTACGCCCCTAGGAGTCCTTTTAGGTCAAAACAAAGATTAGAAAGGAAATTTTCATAAAAACACTAGCCAATCATCATTTTTTAATGCCCAGAATGTGTATCCCTCTAGGCTTAAATTGAAGTTGAAGTTGGAAAATGGGCCAAAAAAGCTAAAAAAAGTAGGGACCGATTTCTCGAAAACCGTTGGACTCTCGAAAAAAAGAATTACAGGTTTAAAATCAGTGAGCAAAACTGAATAACTTTTATTATTCTTATACCCCAGAAGATTGTTGAAAGTTCAAATTTGTTGACCTGTGTAATTATACGAGGACTTGAGCTCTTTTTGTTTACATTTTGTTTGCTTTTATTAACGTTAATGTATGTATTCCTTCATGCGAGATCGTTACTATCAGGTAGATGTTCTCCCCTCAGTAATAAAGGAAAAATGATAACAGCTTTGGAAAACAAAAAGTACTGTTCGAAGAGCCAACTACACAAAATCTCGCACGCTGTATTTTGCATATTTTTTACATTTCTAGTCATGACAGCTCAACCTGCTTCTCTCTCAACAATCATCAAATTGTTAGAGTTACCAGGTTGTTTTCTCTTTTTTTTATTCCTACAAGCCCAATTTGCTTGAAATTTACATTCCTAAATAGAAGTGTACATTACGTGTTTTTTTCTTCAGTTACCTGTTCATAAAGGTGTGTGTAACAATTCTCGATTGATAAATTGTGATTTTGTTTGTCCCTTTCGTAGTTTATTTCTATTTTTAAAATTTTGGTTTTTAGATTACCCTATAATCATTTCAATATCATGTCGTGGTCCCAATATTTAGGGATGTAAATTTCATCCACTTTTTGTGTGCGAGATTTCTTTGGGTTGGCACTCTGAAGGGTACTTTTTGTTTTCCAAAGCTATTATTATTTTTTATTCTTTATTATTGAGGGGAAAACATCTACAAATTTTGATGGTAGATGTTTTCCCCTCAATAATAAAGAATAAAAAATAATAATAGCTTTGGAAAACAAAAAGTACCCTTCAGCAATAGTAAAGATCTCGCATGATTTGTGTAACACGTGTAATATTTTTCTGAAAAACAATCAATTATATCAATTGGTCTTTTGGAATGAATCGTCGATTATCGATGTGAATATGTTTTAATTTACGACAGGGATTCTGATTTGCCGTTAATCAGAGTCGTCATTGTCTCTACGAACTTCTTAAAATCTATCGTCCTACGAAGAGATAGCAAATGGTATAATGACCAACTTAACCCTTAATAAGTATTAAATGCTAGAAATTAAAGCAATAATTTCATAAAAGGTATTAGTTATATTAAATATAAGATGCAAGATTTTTGGAATGTTTCCCTGGATTCCTCCACTTCTGAGATAGTCTCGTCATGGTCATTGTAAATCTCCAATTTTGATGGAGTTCGAGTTCCATCTGATGATCATCGAATCCCTCATCCCCTTCACCGTATTGAGAGCTCTCAAGGCGGCACAGTTTACAATAGGACTATTTATGTATTAAAGGAACTTGCTATTGTGGATTATGGATTCTTGTTCCTCTCAATCACATACAGACTTTTACTTTTGAGTGATACAAGTGTAATATCATGTCGTGATTGTGAACAAACTTCTTTTTATTTCTAATGCCGTAGTAAGAAGGAAGGAATTTTTCAGTAAAGAGCATGAACTTGACAAAATGTGGATGAATAACGATATTGAATGGGACATTGAAGGAAACAAGCGTCTTGGTATTATTAATACAGGTGTAAAAAACCACGCATTTTAAAGTGTGCAAGTAGTTCTCAAAATGCATGTTAGTTGAAACCCTACATAATATTATTTTATAATTCATAAATCATCAAGCTGTTTTCCTTTTCCTTTTAACATAATAATTCTAATTATATGTATATTATATTATCTGTTATAAAAGTTACGATAATACCACACAACTTTTCCTTCAATTTTAGTTGAAAACTTTTTTAATGTTAATATCTCTCGAAAAAGTGACTTTATGGGAAAAAAATTACTTGAAATAAAATATTTTATAATCCTATAAAATGTTTCATTTGTTGACATTTTTAATATGTTTTCAGCCATTTTCTTGAGTTATAGAAAAAGTAGAATAATTATAAATATCATTATTAAATCTACAATCATTATTTTAAAAATATATAAATATCTGAAAACCTAAAGTTTTATTTTGTTAATGAATGAATGACATTTATTATCAAACTAAAAACTTGAAGATAATTATACATTCAGAGTAGAGATTAATATTTATGTACTTATTTTTCTTAAAAATTAATACAAATAATCAAATTTTAACAAAAATAGCATCACTAATAATAACACAGGTCAACAAATTTAAACTTTCAAAAATCCTAAGGGGTAACAGTTTAATAAAAGTTATTCAGTTTTGCACAATGATTTCAAATCTGTAACTCTTTTTTTTTTGAGAGTCCGACGGTTTTCGAGAAATCGGTCCCTTCTTGTTGAGCTAATTTGGCCCATTTTCCAACTTCAATTTAAGCCTAGAAGTATACTCATTACTCAAGAATGGAGAACACGAAAAAAACCAGAATCAAAACTAAAATCAGGGAAAATGAACATGGTATTTACTGAATTTCGATGGTTGAACGATTCTAGAAAAGAAGATTTAATCAATTTATGAAATCAAAATTGTATGGGTTGGAAAGGAAAATATAAATGAAATCTGATGATGAATCAATGTCAAATTATAATGATGCAACAGATTATGAAATTTCATGCTTTTCATTGTGTGCAGATATGTTACTATTATTTGTCCAATAGATATTGCTACTAAAAAAAATATAAATAACCATTTATTATTGAAATGAAAGTATATAATCTGAATTGCAATCTATTATTTTTTCATCAATACTACTTATTATATATTTAATTCTTAATCTTGGACAACACCTCTTTACTTTCCGTAATGCCGTATTTTTCAGTATAGAACATGAAATTGACTTAAACAATGTTGAGTTGCACATTCAAGGAAACAAGTGTCTTGGTCTTGTTAGAGATGAAATTAAAAATATCAGAATTGTATTTAATTACGTTCCTCCAAGAAATTTATTTATTTATCTCGTAATCACGATTTTAAACGTGTTGTATAAAGTTTAGTTTCTTCAAGGCTTCTGTCCCAAATTCATTTAAATGACATTTCACTAACCTAGGATCCCCATCATAACTTTAAAAACTTCTTTTAAGCAAAAAGAAGAAAAAACATATGAAATTAGAAAAAAGAGAGAGTGTGTAAGAAACTAAAACAATTTTCATATTTGAATCTGGGTGACTTACTCACAAGTTCGAACCATATATCATTTAAATTACAACGTAAACAATAAACATTGAAGATAAATAAAAACATTTCATGATTGAATTGAATTTTTATATAGTTATAGAAATAATAAATGCAAAATGGGAGGAAAAATGTGAAAGAGATTGGTGTGTAAGCATCACAGTGAACTCATCTTAATCGGGCTAAAAAAACAGTATTATAAATATTTTAACGTAAGTTCAATTTTTACCTGCATTCAATGTGTGAATTCTCTCTTACAGATCATAATAGTTAAACAAACATGTTTTACGGAAGATTTAAAAAGTTAGTAAAAAAAATGCATTTTTCATTCCATTCCAAGAAACTTTAAAAACGAAATTAAAATCGAACAGTATTGGATTTTAATTTTTTAATATTCGAACATAAATCATTTTAATCATTAATACTGTTTTAAAGAAAAAATGAGTAGGTTTATTTTGAATACTTACATACATAAATCAATCATCTATTTTCTTAAGTTGAACAATGGGGAAAAATACCACATGGACTTTTCGAACAATCATTCATATATTAACCTTCTTAATTTCCCCCACTCCACCCTCAGCTACTTCTTTTTTCCTCATACATTACAGATATAAAAATTTATAATATCTACGCATAGATTTACATCTGTAGCAATTCAGTGCAATAGAATGCACCTCTCAAACTTATTGAATGTGTTCATGATATATTAGAGGTCAATATATACAAATTTGAACAAAATTGAGGTATAACAGGTATGAGCTGTTTGAGGTTAAAATCTTGACCTCGCGATCTCATGGGTAAAAAATCGTATGAATCTAGACTAAAGAAAATAATCTTCAACTAATTATCGGTCTAAAGGTGTTTAAAGTAGATTGATATCTTAATAAACATAAGAGATGTGGCAACTAAAAAATAGGGATGCTAGTTGATAGGCTGAAAGTTTAGAGACCTGTAAATCCTGAACCGATGATCAAAGAAGGCTAGAATTTTGGATTTTTTATTTCTAACCCATACCTAAATATACACCAAATTACAAAAATATTGAAGATGGTGCCATCAAGTGGGTAGTTGATTTGGCTTGGAATGACCCCACATATTAGACATAACGTTGAATAGTACGATAACATTTATCCCGTGACTGATTATTAAAATCCAAGGCAGAGGATCCTTCGATCAATTAGTTATTCAGTCGACGCAAATGTCTAAATATGTCATAATAGTTACAACTCAGCATACACAATCTGGATATACAACAGACTTATTAACTCCTCTGTAGAGACATTAAAATTTGTGGAATCCTGGTGAGCATAAAAACCACTCCTGAGATGATGTAATAAAAATTATAAAACAGACAAGATATCTGCCGAGCCTGGCAAGCTCGTTTCAATCTTCAAAATAGGAAAGAATAATTAATAAAAACACAAACAACAAAAAGATTGTGCTATCGACATGCTTTACAAGAAACTTATTTTACAAGGATTCCAAAAGATTTTAAATCTCAATTGATTGTATTTGTAACATGAATGTTGTTTTTTTTGTAATTATTATAGTACAAAATATAAAGAAATAAGAAATCTACAGTATTCCACAAATAAGTGTAAAAGATTGGATATTTGTTACAAGCGTCATCTAATGCTAATAATTCCATTGAAGAAGAACTCTTTTCATATATTCAAAAATTGGTGACTAATTCCGCCATCTATACCCCTAAGAGCCACCTTTTGTAAAAAAAAAAAACACTGGAAATGGAATTTACATTAAAAAGACTAGTGGACCATTATTTTCAAAGCCGTAATTACAAGATAAATATAGGATAAATATTTGTATGAACAAGAACAAGGAGTACATAAAACTGTGAAAATTTCAGCAGAATACATCAAAATAGCAAGTTCTTTAAAAACCAAAACACTCCTCTACTATATGTATTGACTTTCATGAATTTCATTATTCCATTTTTATATAATATTTGATGTTTTCTATTTTTTTTTTTAAATTAATATAATCGATTCGGCGACTCAATATATCGATTTCAATGTACTAACTATATTGAAATCAATAATTTAAAATATTTATTTTTTTCTTTTAAATTATATCTGAAATATTTAAAATTGTTATACTAACCATTTAAACGAACATTTTCATCGTGTTATCAATTGAAATTAATGTCAATTTTATTAACTTTTTGATTTGCTTATGAAAACCTTATTTCTGATCACTTCTGAATCAGTGTTCAGTTTTTCTGATATGACAATGTATGTCGTTGAGATAATAGAATATTATCTATTTTATTCTTTTCTCAGAAAAATTAAAATTTCCACATTCCTTTTGATTGTTTGAAGTTGTTATGATAATTTAAAAAAATGATTAAATTGTGGAATAAAAAAAGTAGACACTAGAGCAGATGATGATTAGATAAAATTATTTTATTTATATATGTATTTCTTTAATAATTACAATACAGTTTCCTACCATTTATATTATTGAATCATATTATCATTTTGGAACTTTCTCATATTATAATATAGATACCAATAAAACTTATCTTTGTTGATGAAAAATAATGTTTAATATAATATTATTCTTCAATAGTATGTGGCGAGAAAGAAGAAATTGAGTTTATGTATATCATTATTATAATTTATATGCATTGTTAATGATATGAGAAAATAGCCAATAGAGGGTGCCTGAAAAGGATGATTGTTGGTAATCTGCAAACATTTTTCTTTTCAAACTTCTTCTTCTTTTCATACTCAGTTGTTTTCAATTCAAAAACAACAAGCACTATTTTTAATTAAGTTTAAAAATGCCTGAGAATTTGATTCAGGAACTTAAATTGCCGACAATGGAGGTAGCAACGTTTGAAAATTTGTCAAGGATACTAGTGTGATGACCAGTGATGTATAAAAAGGGTCCAACTGACTCGCACACCCGAGATGATGTCATAAATAAATATGGTACCCTTGAAGTAAGGTAGAACTTCAGCCGATTAAATTTGAAGGGGCGGAATGTAACTTATTATTTTGATGTTTTACTTAGGAATAGATTATTATTTTTGAGTGGCATTAAAAATTTGTAAAGGATAGAACACTAAATTTGTAGCAACTAATGCCATAGCATGAGACCTGAGTCATTTTGGAATAGACTCGGACTTGACTCGAAAATTAATTATTATTTAATCAATACTAATAGAGTATAAGCCTAAATATATCTTTGTCAGAATTGCACCTCAAAATTTCTACACTTTTACACATAAGTGAATCCCATAATTCATATTACATAATAAAGAAACACATACAATTAAATGAAATGATTTTATTTAACCATGTAGTGGCTACTTTTTTTTATTTAACAATTTAATTATCATTTAAAACTATTATAAAAACTTCAAACAGTCAAAAGTAACACATTTTGTAATCACTTAAATTTTTCCATAAAAAAATAAAATAGGATGAAATTTCATAATAATTATCTCAAAAATATATATATATTTATACAAGAAAAACAGAACATTGATTCGGAAAACCAATGTGATTCAAATTTAAGTTTTCATAAAGAAACACAAAAAAAAAAATAGATTAAATTGATAATAAGGAGAAAATGTACGTTATCATTACAATTTTAAAGTTTTCAAATATAATTTAATAAAAAAAAAGTAATAACTGTCAGGGAATTAATTACATTGAAATTGACTACTATAACAAGTCATTGAATCGATTGCATATGTTCTAAAAAAACTAGAAACATCAAAAACAAATAAATGAAAAAATATTCCATAAAAATGGAATAATAAAGTTCATGAAGACCAATATACACAATATACATAAACTTTAATTATGACATTAGATAAACGCACATCCCCTCATCATGCTAAAGCCTCTC
Source organism: Lepeophtheirus nordmannii (assembly GCA_963680855.1). Lineage (NCBI taxonomy): Eukaryota > Metazoa > Arthropoda > Copepoda > Siphonostomatoida > Caligidae > Lepeophtheirus > Lepeophtheirus nordmannii. The sequence goes on along the minus strand of OY804526.1, from coordinate 6,829,843 downwards.
TCAGAATCACAATTGACGATCGGAGTATTTTAGTACAAGCAAAAATTCTTCAAGTCAATGCTTATCACGGCAACAATATTCTTCAACTGGATGTATCAGGCATTCTTTATACTATCCACTTTTGAATGTTTCAAGTAGAATATCTTTTGGAATATTGTCACACTTGAAGTCCTTAGTCTCGTCCATTATAATAAATCTATACTTTTAATAAATTTCCCGTTTTATTTTGAAAATTCTGACACGACTTAAGAGCTCCAATGATTGAGTTACGAGAAAACAAGAAGAGACGGATTTACCGGCGTATTTCTCCATAAATTGGATGCATTTTTGGATGACCTCCGACTGAAAGTGGGATAATACATGAAGCAATGAATTACGATAGGTCAGATGTGAAATCAAATGTACCTGAATCTTTACTAATACCATGTTTATTGAATGGATCCGGATTTCTCTAGTGACATCATTGATTTGAAAGTCTCATGATCGGAAATTTCTTCAAGAAGAAGTCGAAAAATAGCATGGCCGGAATGCCATCACACTCGTATCCTGGACAAATTTTTAAGCGTTGCTACCTTCATTGTCGGCGACCCAAGTTCCTGAATCAAATCCTCAGGCAATTTTTAACTTAATTTAAAAATGACACTTGTTTTTTAATCGAATCGAACCGAGTCATAAAGGAAGAAGAAGAAAGAAAAAGAAGTTTGAAAAGACAAATGTTGCCAACAACCGTCCTTTTTGTGCATGTCATCTGGACCCTTTTTATACATCATTGGTGATGACATTCCGGCTATGCCATTTCTCGACTTTTATGGTGGAGAAATTTCCGATCATGAGACTTTCAAATCGCTGATGTCATAAGAGAAATCCGGATTTATTTAATAAACATAGTATCAATAACGATTCAGGTACATCTGATTTCACGTCTTGATTTCCTTGATTTAATATATATTTTATAGATCAAAATCGTAAATAATAATAATACCCTATTTGAGCTCATAACACGTAGAGTCAGTTGCTTTAAATCAAAAGAGTTAAATAATGAAACTCAGCTGAACGGAGAATACTGATTGTTTTTATTTATCCCAAAAAGCTCGTCGTGCATACCGACTAAAAGTAAATCTTTGAAATTTTAATTCCAATTTTACTAACTTATAATTTAAAAAATATTTTGTGAGCTGTACAAAATTAACAAATGATAAAATACATACATAAATACATAATAATTAGGTGCATACATTCGAATATTTCAATAGATTACAAATTAAATGAAATAGGTATTTTAGATTAGGGCAACTTAGTACGATATATTTTCCAGCTAATATATGTTTTTAATAGTTATTTTTAAGATAATATATGTTTTTAATAGTTATTTTTAAGATAATATATGTTTTTAATAGTTATTTTTAAGATAATATATTTATTTAATGAAGTTTATATCTTTCATAAGTATATACAATATGTTTACTTATTATTACAAAACTGAAATAATAATTTTAACAAAAAAATTAGTGAAGTTTTACTCATAATCCAACCACGACAGCGTGAGATATTGCCTGGAAAAAAAATGAATTGTAACTTATTTTTTTTAAAGAAATAACCTACTAAAAATTAATGACAATGATTCACCAATAATATAATTTTAAAAGTTGTTTTGACTATTTTTAAAGAGATCAACTAGTGTTGGATTTCCCAAAATAAAGAAAAAGTGTTCAACTTTTTGTATACAATGTGCCAATTTTAAAATAAATATGCTCTTATGTGTCATATAACAGTAATTAATAAAATTCAACCCCCCCCCCTTTCCCTTGTTACAAAAATTATACCATTAAATCAGTTTTTACCCAAACATCAAGATTTTTTTAAAAGAAATCTGCTTTTGAGACCTCTAGGCTTGTTTTTCTAAAAAGCCCTTATTTACTAAATGCTCATGTAAAGGAAACATTTTTCACATAAAAGCATAATTTATAGTTTTTAAACCTGAATATAACTTACCTATGTATATTCAAGGAATCAAAAAATGTATTTGTTATTTCTATATCTTAATCTGAATTTAATATAAGTTAAATTAAATGTGCAAAAATTAAAAAATGAGGGGTTTCTTACTCAAACGCTTATAACTACTAATTTTTTATAACAATATCACATAAATAGTCAAGATTGAAGATAAGTTATAGGACTTTCTTCTAAGAAAAAAGAGCTCTTCCTAAAAATATGTATTTTAGTACATGTGTAGGATTTAGTGGAAGCTGAAACAGGTATAAAATGTATGTACAAAAAGTCATTTAGAGGTTTGGTGGTTATAAATTCATAATTTGGCGATGAATGAATTAATATAATACATACTTCATTCATTAAATATTTATTATCTATTAAGGGTATTTACTGATCAGTAAATACTAAATACTATAAAGTTAAGCGTCATTATACTCATCAGAGCGAATATAGTAGAAAATATCTTACATAATTTATTCATAACAAAATTACGAATTTATAATCACTATACATCTATCACTTTATGCGTCCGTTTTAAACTTATTTCATCTTTCACTAAATCCAGCATACTTGGAAACGCATTAAAATTGATATTATCATCCACTTTGACTACAGTTATCTCAACGATAAATACAGCTATGAATACTGAATCATACTTAGTATAATACATTTGATGACTCGTAATAGGTGTAATCGCTCATCCAGCTGCAATAAGAGTCATTCAAAGACCTAATAACAATTTTAATTTTTTTAATTTTGGTTGACTTGACTATAACACAATGCTTTATAGTCCCAAGATTTCCAGCTACATTGCAAAATGTCTCTGTCAGGACATTAATCGTTGTTAAAGTATTGTCCATTTTTGTACAATAATTGAACACAATGGGACCACTCTAAGTTTGAAAAAAATTGTTAGCCAATGCAATTAATTTGCGCTGTAGTATACAATATATACTGAGAATAAATTAATACCTGGATTTCCTGCTATGGAGGTTAATTGTGACACCGAAAGGGCTTTTAGCCAAGAGAGGTAAAATCTTCAAAAATTGACATGTTTTCATAATAAAGATATTGTTATGAAATGGAATGATGAAGTAATAAAAATTTAATTGTTTAATGGTTATTACTTTATTTTTTGAACATTTTTGTAAATGGCTATCACTAGCTCTATGGACTTTTTAAAATCTATGGTCCTATGAAGAGTTGTCAATGGCTCTCATGACCAACTTAAACTATAGTAACTAATAAGTATCAAATGTCAGAAATTAAAGTAATAATTTCAAAATGAGTATTAATGACATTATCTCTAGGACTTAAGATTTTCGGGACATTTCTTTTGAATTACTCCACTTGTAAGATTATTTTACTATTGTCACTGTAAATCTCTAATTTTGATCGTGTCCAAGTTCCATTTGATGATGTGGCCTTCAATATCGTGGATAATAGATGTTGGTAACAATTTATTCTCTTTGGTGTATTCCTTGATCTTCTTAATCACATCCAGACGTTTACTTTTGAACAGTCAAAGTATATTATGATTACACAGATGGTGAAAATATCCTTTTCTTAATTTAATTCTTAATCTTGATCACTACTTAACATAGGAATTGTGTGAACATAGTAAGAAGGAACAAATTTTTTTTATAGAGTTCCATAAACTTCACGAAACTATATTGAGTGGACATTGTAGGAAACAACCATATTGATCAAATTAAAAGTGTCAGGATTGTTATCAATTATGTTCCTTGAACAAACCTCTTTATTTATCTCATAATTACGACTTTGAATGTGTTGTCTGATCTTAAACTTTCTCAAAACTTCTGTTCCAAAATCACAAAGCCGGCATTTCACCGACCTGGAATCGTCTATGTAACTTAAAACATTTTTATCTTCAGTAACAGCGATCAAATATTTAATGTTAACTCGATTACACAATTTATTGAAAATTCTATTATGTATAAATTTATTAGATCATTAATCGTTTTATGCGTTTATTAATTTTGTAATTTTTATTATAATTTCTAAATTTACATATATATTTGATTTTTTCTATATTTCTATAATTTGAAGTTATCACTGATGAAAGAATTAGTATCACATGCATGTTCCGGTAATTTTGATGTCAAAGATGCACCACGCTTAGGAAGGCCAATTGCCGAAAATGTCGATAAAATCATGGAAATCGTCGAGTTTGACCGTCATGTAAACACTGTTTTGATTGCCCAGGAGCTAAGCATTGCATAAAAAACTGTTTGGATTCACTTAAAAGGGGCTGGATAATCAAAGAAGCTCGATATATGGATGCCGCACGGAAAAAAAATCTCATGGATCGAATTTCCACCTAGAAATCGCTGTTGAATTGCAACAAAGTCGACCCATTTTCGACTTACGAAAATGGTCGTGGTCGTAAGCCGGCACAAACGGTGGTGTAATGATCCGTCCTGGATCTTACAAATAAAGATTCATAGTCATCTACAAATAATGATCTATATTCAACTCCACTCAATCCTATATACAACGTGGTTTTATATACAAACAGATCTTACAAGAAGAAGGGAGCACATCAATGTTAAAACTTCCTTATCTACACAATACATTGATAATTATATATACAACAATCCCCCCTCTTCTTAAAACGGGCGTATAAATCTCCTGTTTCTCCAATATCTCCTCCCGTTTTCAAGTTGGACTTCGTAACTCCTTTTCTTCCGAGATATTATCTTCCCCATAAGATCCCATCTCCTCGATATAGTATTTTGAACACGCACCCTCGCACCTTCCCCTAAGGTGGGTAGGTCTTTTGTTCGCTTGTCAAAATAGTGCTTTGACGTCACTCTTTCTTCTTCCAAACGTCTATTTATCTTTGCTAGTGGTTTCCTCATTGGGGGAAATTTCATCGACTTCAACTCTTCTTCACAGGAAAGTGAATTAGAAAGTGTTTCATTTCGGGTGAGTATTCAAATTTTTAAAAGTGAAAGTATCAAAAAATTATAAGCATGTAGAAAGAGACTAAGATTACATTTGAAATGAGCAAGAAAAATGCATTATAATCTGTTAAAAAAATTACTTATGCAACGCAATGTTCGAAAAAAATTGTTGGCGAGTATAATTAGTTCGCGCCGTTTTGACTTATTAAAGGACTATGTACAGTGAGAAGAAATTATGTCTAGGGATTTAAATTTCAAGTAAAATCTCGCACGCGAGATTTCTTGGGGTTGGCACTTTCAACAGTACTTTTTGTTTTCCAAAGCTGTTATCTTTTTTCCTTTATTGCTGAGGGGAGAACATCTACCTGATAGTAAAGATCTCGCATGATTTGTGTAACACGTGTAATATTCTGCTGAAAAACAATCAATTATTTTAATAAAATGCCTATTGGAATGAATCGTCGAATATCATTGTAAATATGTTTGGATTTTCGACAGGGATTTCAATTATCCGTACATCAATGTGTTCGAGATTACCTTTATGGACTACTCCAAATCCCTTGTTTCCTACTATGTCTAGGCAAACACTCTGAGGACGAAACCTACGTCCATCAGAGTTGTCATTGTCTCTAAGGACTTCTCCAAATCTCTCGTCATACAAAGAGTTGGCAAATGCTCTAATGGCCAACTTAAACAATAATAAGTATTAAATGTTAGAAATAAAAGCTATAATTCCATAATAGGTATTAATTATGTAAACTATAGGATTTAAGATTTTTGGGATGTTTTCCTGGATTCCTTCACTATTGAGATAATTTCACTATGGTCATTGTATAACTCCAATTTTGTAAGAGTCCGTGTTCCATATGACGATCATCGAATCCCTCATTCCCTTCATCGAATTTAAAGAACTTGCTATCGTGAATTATGGATTCTATTGACATTTTCTTCAGTTATATGTATCCCTTGTTCCTCTTAATCACATGCAGACATTTACTTTGGAGTGATTTTGGTGGAAATATTATTTAGCTAAACTTATTTCATAATCTTGGACAACACTTCTTTACTTTCAAATGCCGTAGTATGAAGGATCGGATTTTTCAGTAAGGAACATGAAATTAACTAAAACGATGATGAGTTGGACATTCAAGGGAACAAGCGTCTTGGTCTTGTTGCTGATGAAATTAAAAATATCAGAATTGTCTTCAATTACGTTCCTTGAATAAATCTCTATATTTACTTCGTTTTCAAGATTTTAAACGTGTTGTATAATGCTTAACTTACTCAGGACTTCTGTCTCGACATCCTTCACATTTACGTTTGAGGCTTAATCTTACTTTGAGTTGAAATTATTTAGTTATAATTTGAGTTTCTATGTATATCATATATTTATGTATAATTTAAGCATATATTTAGTATCGAATTCATTGAAGTCTTGATCATATTTTATTATATTGTTTCAATCTAGTACTGAATAAAAAATATATATTGATTTAATGCACTTATGTATATTGGGGTAATTTTAGAGTCAATTTTATCTATTTCACTGGAGAAAAAGGCCTCAAGAAGTTACTTGGATTACACTTCTTGCATATAATACCCATTTTTAAGGCTTGAAGTCGAAAGGAATACAAACACTTGGGTTAATAAAGGAAATACAAAAAGGGCTCAAGTCCAATTCCCCCTAACAATTATATTAGTTTACGACTTATTGGCTAAAAATATATAATTTTCTGCCTCTCATCTATGATGTACATGATGTTATTATTTATTATTGATGTCTTCATTGTATATACACGACAAGCTTTTTGGGATAAACAAAAACACTATGTATTCTCCCTTCAGCTGATTTTCATCATTTGACTCTTTTGATTTAAAGCAGCTGAATCTACGTGTTATGAACTCAAAAATGGTATTATTATTATTTATAATTTTGATGCATAAAAAATATATTAAATCAAGGATTGCGCGCCCTTTTTTTGAGTTTTTGTTATATAAGTATTAACGATTGATTTGTATATTGATAGGATTTATAAATGTATAGTATATCTCAATAATAACTCTTCCCAATATTAAAAAGTTGGCAACAAGGAAGTTACAGAAGGGTAGCTACTAGTTATTTTTCGAATTTTTCCTTTCCCTTTTGTGAGTCGAGGCAGCGAGTGAACAAAAAAGCTCGACGTGATCACGTCGAGCTATTTTGTATAAAATATAAATTAAATTGATAATACAATGAAAATGTACGTTATAATTACAATTTTAAATACTTAAAATGGAATAAACACGTCAAGCTTTTTTGTCCAATCGCAACCTCAACTCACAAAAGGGAAAGGAAAAATTCGAAAAATAACTAGTAACTACCCTTCTGTAACTTCCTTGTTGCCAACTTTTTAATATTGGGAAGAGTTATTATTGAAATATACTATACATTTATAAATCCTATCAATATACAGATCAATCTGAATACTCGTGTATTATTCAATAATTCAAAAAAAGGGCGCGCAATCCTTGATTTAATATATTTTTATATATCTATCAAAATCATAAATAATAATAATACCCTATTTGAGTTCATAACACGTAGAGTCAGCTGCTTTAAATCAGAGGAGTCAAATGATGAACATCAGCTGAAGGGAGAATACAGTGTGTTTTTGTTTATCCCAAAAAGTTCGTCGTGGATACATATAAAGGAGAATAGCAGAAGAGTGTTTAGCCTAGTAAGTGACTCTCCGAAAAGATAAAAATTGATATGTTCTCATACTAAAGATATTTTTGAAATCAAATGGGATGATGAGCTAATACAAATTTAATTCGTCAAAGGTAATTATTTTATTTATTAATCATTTTTTTCAATATATTGTTTACTCATTTCTCTTATTTTGTTATTATCAAACTAAAAAGGTGTAGGTAATTATATATTCACAACAGAGTTTAGTATTTATTTATTTTTATTACTATAAGTCTTAGAAAAGCTGTCATGGGCCTGTAGCAAAGCTATCACCGCTACATTCATTATGTTATGTCGACAACAAATAGGCTGACATCCATGGTTATCATATATTTTTTGGTATCATCAAGGGGAGGGGTCTATTTTTATACAGCAGATGCGCCCATTTATACATCTCTACTGATAATGCAGTAAACAATGCATATGGATGTGAAAAAAGAACCCAGATACAAAGCACGCTCGAGATGATGTCATAAAAAATATGGTACCAATGAGTAAGACAGAATTTCTGCCGATGACATTTGAAGGGGCGGAATGTAATTGTCATTATTTTGCTGTTTTACTTAATAACAGATTATTAATTATTTAGTGGCATTAAAAATTTGTGAAGGATAGAACCCCAAATTTGCAGAAACTAATGCAACAGCATGAGACCTGAATCATTTTTGCATGGACTCGGACTTGACTCGAAAATTAATTATTATTTAATCAATACTAATAGAGTATAATCTTTAATATTTCTTTGCTGGAATTGTATCCAAAATTATTACACTTATGTGAATCGTATAATTCAAATTACATATTTAAGAAACACATATATTTAAATTAAATTATTTTATTTCACCATCTAGTGGCTACTTTTTTTTATTCAACAATTTAATTATCATTTAAAACTATTATAAAAACTTCAAACAGTCAAAAGTAACACATTTTGTAATCACTTAAATTTTTCCATAAAAAAATAAAATAGGATGAAATTTCATAATAATTATCTCAAAAATATATATATATTTATACAAGAAAAACAGAACATTGATTCGGAAAACCAATGTGATTCAAATTTAAGTTTTCATAAAGAAACACAAAAAAAATAGATTAAATTGATAATACGGGGAAAATGTACGTTATAATTACAATTTTAAAGTTTTCAAATATAATTTAATAGAAAAAAAGTAATAACTGTCAGGGAATTAATTACATTGAAATTGACTACTCTAACAAGTCATTGAATCGATTGCATATGTTCTAAAAAAACTAGAAACATCAAAAACAAATAAATGAAAAAATATTCCATAAAAATGGAATAATAAAGTTCATGAAGACCAATATACACAAGATGAGATAATTTTAATTATGACATTAGATAAAAGTACATCCCCTCATCATGCAAAAGCTCCTCTCAGAATCATAATTGACGATCGGAGCATTTTAGTACAAGCAAAAATTTTTCAAGTCAATGCTTATCACGGCAACAATATTCTTCAACTGGATGTATCAGGCATTCTTTATACTATCCACTTTTGAATGTTTCAAACCATTGTCAACCATTGATTTAATGTTTTCATCCACACTGGGGTAATACTATAGATAATTTTAAGTACTTCGTGGGGAAAAAGTCGACTCGTGGACTTAATCATTAACTTGTATTAACTGTATGTGCTAAACATATATTCTTGAGACTTCAAGTTCAAATGAGTAAAAGCACTTTAGTTAATCATGCAAATACAATGTCAAAAATATACAACTCAAGTCCAGTTCCCTGTAATAATAACTTTTTTTTACATCGTAATAGTTATTTTTCTGATATTTATGAATTTTAATATATTTCCTTCTCGTCTATTGTCTATTCCTTCATCTGTAAATATAAACAAGAATAGCTGCTTATAGCTGATATTGTAAAGCAACATGACAGATAAAACTACGCACCTCTTCATGAACTTTATTATTCCATTTTTATGGAATATTTTTCCATTTATTTGTTTTTGATGTTTCTAGTTTTTTTAGAACATATGCAATCGATTCAATGACTTGTTATAGTAGTCAATTTCAATGTAATTAATTCCCTGACAGTTATTACTTTTATTCTATTAAATTATATTTGAAAACTTTAAAATTGTAATTATAACGTACATTTTCATCGTATTATCAATTTAATCTATTTTTTTTGTGTTTCTTTATGAAAACTTAAATTTGAATCACATTGGTTTTCCGAATCAATGTTCTGTTTTTCTTGTATTTTTTATTTTTTTTTTATTAATAATTTATTTCAAATTTTGATTTTATAAATGGGCTCAACTATAATAATAGTGATAATAAAAACAGTATTCATAACTTGTATTGTAGTCCAAATAATACTCAAAAATCTTGTTGAGTCCCATCAACAGAAATAAAAAAAAGGCTCTTCCTAGATCAATCGTTAACCCATATAAACATGTAAAAAAGACTAAAAGTACATAAAAATAAGTTGTAAAATAATAGCAATACTAAGAAGAAGAGCGCGGTAAAAATAGATAAAAAGGCCAACACGGAGCAAGCAAGATCAGAACCAGGTTGATCCAATAACTTTTTTGTTGACGAACAAAGTGCTGTTGTTTCCCCCCCCCCCCAAGCATAAACGTTACAATCCAAATTTAATCCGAAGATCTTCCTCCGCTGGAAACGGAGTCCAGGACATCAATTTGCGTTGTGACAAAGTCACGAAGCCCATGAGGAATCACTTCCGAGTCTTGTTTGACCGCATATATTATTTGTTGGATTTTGGATATTATATATTCAACTTTGAATCGATCTTCATACAACGAGGACGTCACGACGAGCCAATCTCGACGAATAATCTTCGTTCCAAAACGACTAAGTATTACTTCTTCGACCATTCAAAGCAAAGGGGCGACCTTTGTACAATCGTAAAAAAGGTGGAAAGATGTTTCTATTGCTGTTCCACAGAAAGTACAGGTCCTATTTATAGGCTCAACTTTGGATTTATTAGTGAACAGAGAAGACGTCGACAGTCTGTATCTCAACCACTTTTGATGATTATCTGTAAATGGGTTTTTTAAAATCATCCTGGGATCCATGTTCCCAAGCTCTGTGTTCAATCCAAGTCTTTCGAGTCTTTTGGCTACTAGTTCCGACGGAGACTTAGCATTTTAGGTTATCGATAAAGCATTTCTGATGCTCTTGTTTGCTATAGTTTCCAGTGCGATGTACATTGGGGTTGGGGGTCCTATTAGTTCATTATCAATTTGTTTGACAGGAAATATTCTCTTAGTTCTTAGCATGAGTATAAAATTATCAATTAATATTCTCTTTGTTGAGTAAAATTGACCTACTGACGTGATACTGCAGTTCCTGAGAAACTCATCCCCACTCCTTATTCGGTTATTAAACTTAAGGGGTTCGTTATTCCCCAAAAGTGGAAGTATACGCTCTATGATAGAGTCCCATGATAAGCACATCTGTTTCCAGTATTTTCCACACTTTTGAATGCTTTTGAACAATTCCATAGGTCCCATATGTATTCTCTCAATAAAGACGTTTCCAGTTTTAGTAAATAATTCGTTTTTAATCATAGCTGCCCAAAAGTTGTCGCTTTTTCTTAACCTTTTGAGCCACGAGAGTTTCAAAATTTTCCAAGTCACTTCGATATTGATGGATCCAAGACCCCATTGTAAAATTGGAGCATCTATCCGGTGTCTCGCTATGTAGGATCGAGCTTGACCCCACACAAAATCTTCTCTAATTCTGTATATGTTCTCACATACTTTTTCAGAGTATGGTGTGAACCTCATGGTGTGAAAAACTTTTGGAAGAATATTCTTATCCCAGGCTAAAAGACGTTCATATCGGATAAGAGGCGTGTTTTTGTAAAATTGAACAGTTTTCTGTATTTTCTCTAAAATCTGCAATTCATTCTTTTCTGTTGCGTCCTTTCCACACGTTGAAACAGTCAATCCTAAGAGTGATGTGGATTTCACGAATTCGAAACAACTAAAATGTGCTTTTAAGTCCTCTACACAGTTGGTTAAAATCTGTGTTTTGTTTAAATTAATCGAAAGACCAGACATTTTGCCAAACTTTATCACACATTCCATGGCTGTTCCTATGGACTCAAGTAGCTCTCCCTTGGATCCCTTGCAAAACAAGGTGAGGTCATCCGCGTACATCATACATTATAGAAGGACATTTCCATTTTTCGCTCCTCTAATTCTTGACTCAGTATGAATTTTTTCGTATAAGCCATTTATTGCTATGATAAATAGGGATGGTGATAAAAGATCTCCTTGCCGTGCTCCTCGCTGTATATAAAACTTGTTATGGGATCCAGACATATCAATTCTGGACGATGAGTTCCTTAAAATGGCTGAAACTTTCTCTATGAATTTCTCGGGCAGTCCGTATATATATAGTTGTTCAATCAAAAATTTGTGTGAGACAGTATCGAATGCCTTCTCAAAGTCAATTAAAAGGGCGGCAAAATTGTCATCCTAACAGCAGTCGATGGCGTCTTGTATTGATCGAGGGATATCTTCTAGAAGGCGTGACTTCATGAAACCTTTCTGATCCTTAGAAATAATATTCGGAAGGATTCTTTGGATTCTTTTATTCAATATACCGGTCAGTATTTTGTACGACGTGTTTACAAGAGAAATTGGACGATAATTTTTTATATCTAATTTAGATCGGTTTTTCTTTAGAATTTAAGACAAGGAACCAATACTGGGACAAAACCTCTATGAAATATGTCATTGAATACTGCTTCAAGAATAGGGGCAAGATGTACGTCAAATGATTTATAATATTCAAACGGTAATCCTGAGGGGCCTGGAGATTTAAATTTTTTATCATAACTGCGTATGAAATTCAAGATTTCCTTGCATGTTATTGACGCATCTAGACCACGAAAGTCGTGTGACTTATAGCTTGTTAGGATAGTTTTTCTTTTTCTTTTCGGCACCCATGAGGAAAATAATGTTGACTTCCATCTAGAGGCGTCCTTAGTAAGTCTCCAGTGGTAGCAAAAGTCACAAAGCGAGTTAGATTGGCAGTCAGAGCATTTGTACAAGTTGGAATAAAAGTTGCATGCCTCTTCAGCAACTTTCATAGGGCTGTTTGAAATTTCACCTGTTGATAACCCCAGGGATGACATTTTCGTCGTATGGTACGAGTCTTCTATGCATTTGAAAGAAGATCCCCCTTTGACATTTATCTTTAATAAATCACTTTTACTTCGGATCAGAGTGCTTTTCTTTTCATAGTCCAAAAGTTCTTCTAGCATCATCTTTGACTGAGGAGTGTTGTTGTTCAGCTCTTCAATTTGTTTAAATATTTTGTTTCGTTCCTTCTCTCGATTCCTTTTCGGATAAATATGCATTTGGACTTGGCCTCAATATTTTTCAATGCGTTCCACGAAGAAATCTCCCCAGAGTCCATTTTGCATTTTATTTTTTCTATAAATTTTATTATATCCTTACCGGTCTCCTCTGAGTCTAGCAGAAATATATTGAGCTTCCAGAATGACTTTGTTGGCTTAGAAGGCGTCACGAAGGTTGTCAGTAGTGGGTGAGGGTCTGAGATGTATGATGGCAGTATCTTAATATCTTTTACAAGGTGAGTAGTGCGTGCGGATGCAAAAATATAATCTAATCTTCCCTTAATTTCAGATCCATTTTTTGTCTTTCCATTATATGACATTTGTGGAGAGATATTGTCAAAGAGGAGTCCCAAATCGAATAGGTTTAGATTGCCTATCACTTGTTCGAGGTCTTTGGCATTTTTGACATTGTTGGATCCTTTGTACCCGAGGGCGTCCCTTCTTGGGTTTCTTGTAATATTAAGATCGCCGGCCATTAAGCATTGATTACCAATCAAAGGGGGATATCTCTCAACAATGTTGGAAAACCATGAAATAGAGTCAAAGTTTGGGACATATATTGCGTATAACGTAGTCTTCATTTCTACAAATTCCAGGTCAATTACAATATAGTTTCCATTCGGATCAGAAAACCTCTCCTGGGGGTTGAGTGGACTTTTAATGAGGACCAGAATGCCTCTCGATGGATAAGTCGAATTTTTTGTTTGCTCTAGCAAAAAAATGCGAGTATGACTTGGGGAAGAGTTCTACAATATCTCTCACTCTCTCTAGTCTCGTGTCAATTAAAACTATTTCTATTAAATTATATTTGAAAACTTTAAAATTGTAATTATAACGTACTTGTTAGAGTAGTCAATTTCAATGTAATTAATTCCCTGACAGTTATTACTTTTTTTCTATTAAATTATATTTGAAAACTTTAAAATTGTAATTATAACGTACATTTTCCCCGTATTATCAATTTAATCTATTTTTTTTGTGTTTCTTTATGAAAACTTAAATTTGAATCACATTGGTTTTCCGAATCAATGTTCTGTTTTTCTTGTATATATATATATATTTTTGAGATAATTATTATGAAATTTCATCCTATTTTATTTTTTTATGGAAAAATTTAAGTGATTACAAAATGTGTTACTTTTGACTGTTTGAAGTTTTTATAATAGTTTTAAATGATAATTAAATTGTTGAATAAAAAAAAGTAGCCACTAGATGGTGAAATAAAATAATTTAATTTAAATATATGTGTTTCTTAAATATGTAATTTGAATTATACGATTCACATAAGTGTAATAATTTTGGATACAATTCCAGCAAAGAAATATTAAAGATTATACTCTATTAGTATTGATTAAATAATAATTAATTTTCGAGTCAAGTCCGAGTCCATGCAAAAATGATTCAGGTCTCATGCTGTTGCATTAGTTTCTGCAAATTTGGGGTTCTATCCTTCACAAATTTTTAATGCCACTAAATAATTAATAATCTGTTATTAAGTAAAACAGCAAAATAATGACAATTACATTCCGCCCCTTCAAATGTCATCGGCAGAAATTCTGTCTTACTCATTGGTACCATATTTATTTATGACATCATCTCGGGCTGGCGAGTCAGCTGGACCCTTTTTATACATCACTGGTCATCACACTAGTATCCTTGACAAATTTTCAAACGTTGCTACCTCCATTGTCGGCAATCTAAGTTCCTGAATCAAATTCTCAGGCATTTTTAAACTTAATTAAAAATAGTGCTTGTTGTTTTTGAATTGAAAACAACTGAGTATGAAAAGAAGAAGAAGTTTGAAAAGAAAAATGTTTGCAGATTACCAACAATCATCCTTTTCAGGCACCCTCTATTGGCTATTTTCTCATATCATTAACAATGCATATAAATTATAATAATGATATACATAAACTCAATTTCTTCTTTCTCGCCACATACTATTGAAGAATAATATTATATTAAACATTATTTTTCATCAACAAAGATAAGTTTTATTGGTATCTATATTATAATGTGAGAAAGTTCCAAAATGATAATATGATTCAATAATATAAATGGTAGGAAACTGTATTGTAATTATTAAGAAGAATCTATAATTCATATTACAAATTAAAGAAATACATATATAAATAAAATAATTTTATCTAATCATCATCTGCTCTAGTGTCTACTTTTTTTATTCCACAATTTAATCATTTTTTTAAATTATCATAACAACTTCAAACAATCAAAAGGAATGTGGAAATTTTAATTTTTCTGAGAAAAGAATAAAATAGATAATATTCTATTATCTCAACGACATACATTGTCATATCAGAAAAACTGAACACTGATTCAGAAGTGATCAGAAATAAGGTTTTCATAAGCAAATCAAAAAGTTAATAAAATTGACATTAATTTCAATTGATAACACGATGAAAATGTTCGTTTAAATGGTTAGTATAACAATTTTAAATATTTCAGATATAATTTAAAAGAAAAAAATAAATATTTTAAATTATTGATTTCAATATAGTTAGTACATTGAAATCGATATATTGAGTCGCCGAATCGATTATATTAATTTAAAAAAAAAATAGAAAACATCAAATATTATATAAAAATGGAATAATGAAATTCATGAAAGTCAATACATATAGTAGAGATGTGCTAAATTTTCATTTTACAGACAATACCATCGATTCTGTGATAAAAGACAGCTGTCTTCAAGTCTGGGGGTACTAGTAGTTTGCACAGCAGGTTTATGAGGACTTCGTACATCACACATTTGCTCTATTGGTCCTTCAATTCTAGATACGTAATAGTTATATTGATTACTTCTGTAACTGATTTGATTTTATCCTGTGATTTTATGTCTAGACACTTTTGCTGATCTTGTGATGTCCTTGAAAACTTTGAAGGTGAGATTGTCTTCGATTTCAAGGCCCTTGTTCTCAGTAATTTCATGTTTGACAAGAGACAATTTCGGTGACTTAAGAAGAGTAGATCCTGATGGTAGTATCTCCTGTGATACCTTATCAGCAGTGATGGATAAAAAGGGTCCAGCTGACACGCACGCCCGAGATGATGTCATAAATAAACATGGTATCCTTGAAGTAAG
Organism: Lepeophtheirus nordmannii; assembly: GCA_963680855.1. Classification (NCBI taxonomy): domain Eukaryota; kingdom Metazoa; phylum Arthropoda; class Copepoda; order Siphonostomatoida; family Caligidae; genus Lepeophtheirus; species Lepeophtheirus nordmannii. The sequence goes on along the minus strand of OY804526.1, from coordinate 6,813,722 downwards.
GCAGAATTTCAGCCGATCACATTTGAACAGGCGGAATGTAACTTATTATTTTGATGTTCTACTTAGGAATAGATTATTATTTTTGAGTGACATTAAAAATTTGTTAAGAATAGAACACTAAATTTGTAGCAACTAATACCATAGCATGAGACCTGAGTCATTTTAGAATGGACTCGGACTTGACTCGAAAATTAATTATTATTTAATCAATACTAATATAGTATAAACCTCAATATGTCTTTGACGGAATTGCACCTCATAATTACAACACTATTACACATAAGTGAATCCTATAATTCATATTATATATTTAAGAAACACATACAATTAAATGAAATGATTTTATTTAACCATGTAGTGGCTACTTTTTTTTATTTAACAATTTAATTATCATTTAAAACTATTATAAAAACTTCAAAGAGTCAAAAGTAACACATTTTGTAATCACTTAAATTTTTCCATAAAAAAATAAAATAGGATGAAATTTCATAATGATTATCTCAAATATATATATATAGTTATATAAGAAAAACTGAACATTGATTCGGAAAACCAATATGACTCCAATTTAAGTTTTCATAAATAACCACAAAATAATAGATTAAATTGATAATACGATGAAAATGTACGTCATAATTACAATTTTAAATTTTTCAAATATAATTAAAAAGAATAAAGTAATAATTGTCAGAGAGTTAATTACATTAAAATCGACTACTATAACAAGTCATTGAATCGATTGCATATGTTCTAAAAAACTAGAAACATCAAAAACAAATAAATAAAAAAATATTCCATAAAAATGGAATAATAAAGTTCATGAAGATCATTATACACAAGATGAGAGAATTTTAATTATGACATTAGATAAAAGCACATCCCCTCATCATTCAAAAGCCCCTCTCAGGATCATAATTGACGATTGGAGCATTTTAGTACAGGCAAAAATTCTTCAAGTCAATGCTGATCACGGCAACAACATTCTTCAACTGGATGTATCAGGCATTCTTAATACTATCCACTTTTGAATGTTTCAAGTGGAATATCTATTTGACTATTGCCACACTTGAAGTCCTTAGTCTCGTCCATTGTTATAAATCTATAATTTTCGTCAGTTTCCCGTTTCATTTTGAAAATGCTGACTCGACTTAAAAGCTCCAATGATTGAGTTACGAGAAAACAAGAAGAGACGGATTTACCGGCGTATTTCTTCATAAATTGGATGCAATTTTGATGTCCTCCGACTGAAAGTGGGATAATACATGAAGCAATGAATTACGATAGGTCAGATGTGAAATCAAATGTACCTGAATCTTTACTAATACCATGTTTATTGAATAGATCTGTATTTTTCTTGTGACATCAGCGATTTGAAAGTCTCATGATCGGGAATTTCTTCAAGAAGTCGAGAAATAGCATGGTCGGAATGCCATGACACTCGTATCCTGGACAAATTTTTAAGCGTTGCTACCTCCACTGTCGGCGACCTAAGTTCCTGAGTCAAATCCTCAGGCATTTTTTAGCTTAATTTAAAAATGACACTTGTTGTTTTTGAATGGAATAGAACTGAGTCATAAAGGAAGAAGAAGAAAGAAAAAGAAGTTTGAAAAGACAAATGTTGCCAACAACCGTCCTTTTTTTGCATGTCAGCTGGACCCTTTTTATCCATCACTGCTTATCAGGTAGTTCTTGTGCTGTTTGTACTTCTTCTTCCATCAACATCCCAACCTCAATTGCGTCTTGATGCTCAAGGAAAAAATAGAAGAAGAAAAATATATGGTAGCTAGTCTTCTGTATTTTTCTTCTTACCCACTTTTTAATTTTGGGCACTCTACTAGTTGATGTGTCCCAATATTTTGAATAAAAAAAGGTACGCCTTTTCATAGAGCACTCAGTGAGTAAGATAAAAAAAAAAAACTTCAAGGAGAAACATCCCTCGAGGGAAGAAGGGAAAATAAGTCCGGGGGATCACATCCTTGCTTCTGACTCTGTCTCAGGAAGGAGTAGAATGTAACCAGTGCCGTAAGATGATGCTATCAATCCCATGGATTACTCCAATGTAGGATTCATGATCCTGCGTTCCTCTCTCCGAATTCTAACCCAAACCAAGGGATCTTCTCTAAGTCCGAGGGGCTCCAACTCATCATGTGAGGGAATCATCAACTAACCAAAGATGTACTATAACTCTTTGATGTTATTTGCTTCTATCGTCTATTTCAGACTTATGATTTTCAAATGTTCCATCCTCACTTCCAATGAGATACCATGTACATTAATTTAAAAATCATGACATTTGGACCTTTCAACTAGAGGAGTGCCTAAAAGTAAATCATGTAAATCTTATGTAGTTTCTCGCGCGTGAGATTTTTAGTAGTTGGCAATTGAACAGTGCTTTTATTTTCCGAAGCTATTATCATTTTGTTGCTTAATTCCTGTGAGGAGAACATCTACCTGATAATAAGGATATCTTATCACCTGTATATAACACGTGTAATAACTCTGTTGAATAACATTATATTTAATAACAATTATTTCAAAAAAAAAAAAATATATATGATGGAATTCACTAAAAATCTTCGATAATGGAGGGTAAGAAGTTTTGAGTTACGACGAAAATTCCAAGTGATTCTCCATTCATCAAAGAGTTCCTTATTGCCTCTATGAATTACTAAAAATCCCTTGTTTTTACAATAAGTTAGCAATGACTCTAAGGATGTAACTTTCGTCCATCAGAGTTGTCTTTGGCTCTATGGACTTTTCAAAATTTATCATCCTACGAAGAGTTGAACAATGCTCTAATGGCCAACTTAAACTGTAATAACTAATGAGTATCAAATGCTAGAAACTAAAGCAATATTTGCAAAATATATATTAATTCTAGGATTTAAGATTTTTGGGATATTTTCCTGGATTCCTCTAGTCATGACATCATTTCACTATGGTCATTGTAAATCTCCAACTTTAATGCAGTCTGAGTTCTGTTTGATAATCATCAAATCTCTAATGAGGCCCTCCGTGAGACTTCAGACATTTTCAGCACGTTTGTATCCTTAACTGTATTAAGAGCCCTCAAGACGTTACAATATACGGAAGGAGTGTTTTGGTTTTTAAAGAACTTGCTATTTTGATGTATTCTGCTGAAATTTCTCACAGTTTTATGTACTCCTTGTTCTTGTTCATACAAACATTTATCCTATATTTATCTTGTAATTACGGCTTTGAAAATAATGGTCCACTAGTCTTTTTAATGTAAATTCCATTTCCAGTGTTTTATTTTTTTTTACAAAAGGTGGCTCTTAGGGGTATAGATGGCGGAATTAGTCACCAATTTTTGAATATATGAAAAGAGTTCTTCTTCAATGGAATTATTAGCATTAGATGACGCTTGTAACAAATATCCAATCTTTTACACTTATTTGTGGAATACTGTAGATTTCTTATTTCTTTATATTTTGTACTATAATAATTACAAAAAAAACAACATTCATGTTACAAATACAATCAATTGAGATTTAAAATCTTTTGGAATCCTTGTAAAATAAGTTTCTTGTAAATCATGTCGATAGCACAATCTTTTTGTTGTTTGTGTTTTTATTAATTATTCTTTCCTATTTTGAAGATTGAAACGAGCTTGCCAGGCTCGGCAGATATCTTGTCTGTTTTATAATTTTTATTACATCATCTCAGGAGTGGTTTTTATGCTCACCAGGATTCCACAAATTTTAATGTCTCTACAGAGGAGTTAATAAGTCTGTTGTATATCCAGATTGTGTATGCTGAGTTGTAACTATTATGACATATTTAGACATTTGCGTCGACTGAATAACTAATTGATCGAAGGATCCTCTGCCTTGGATTTTAATAATCAGTCACGGGATAAATGTTATCGTACTATTCAACGTTATGTCTAATATGTGGGGTCATTCCAAGCCAAATCAACTACCCACTTGATGGCACCATCTTCAATATTTTTGTAATTTGGTGTATATTTAGGTATGGGTTAGAAATAAAAAATCCAAAATTCTAGCCTTCTTTGATCATCGGTTCAGGATTTACAGGTCTCTAAACTTTCAGCCTATCAACTAGCATCCCTATTTTTTAGTTGCCACATCTCTTATGTTTATTAAGATATCAATCTACTTTAAACACCTTTAGACCGATAATTAGTTGAAGATTATTTTCTTTAGTCTAGATTCATACGATTTTTTACCCATGAGATCGCGAGGTCAAGATTTTAACCTCAAACAGCTCATACCTGTTATACCTCAATTTTGTTCAAATTTGTATATATTGACCTCTAATATATCATGAACACATTCAATAAGTTTGAGAGGTGCATTCTATTGCACTGAATTGCTACAGATGTAAATCTATGCGTAGATATTATAAATTTTTATATCTGTAATGTATGAGGAAAAAAGAAGTAGCTGAGGGTGGAGTGGGGGAGATTAAGAAGGTTAATATATGAATGATTGTTCGAAAAGTCCATGTGGTATTTTTCCCCATTGTTCAACTTAAGAAAATAGATGATTGATTTATGTATGTAAGTATTCAAAATAAACCTACTCATTTTTTCTTTAAAACAGTATTAATGATTAAAATGATTTATGTTCGAATATTAAAAAATTAAAATCCAATACTGTTCGATTTTAATTTCGTTTTTAAAGTTTCTTGGAATGGAATGAAAAATGCATTTTTTTTACTAACTTTTTAAATCTTCCGTAAAACATGTTTGTTTAACTATTATGATCTGTAAGAGAGAATTCACACATTGAATGCAGGTAAAAATTGAACTTACGTTAAAATATTTATAATACTGTTTTTTTAGCCCGATTAAGGTGAGTTCACTGAGATGCTTACACACCAATCTCTTTCACATTTTTCCTCCCATTTTGCATTTATTATTTCTATAACTATATAAAAATTCAATTCAATCATGAAATGTTTTTATTTATCTTCAATGTTTATTGTTTACGTTGTAATTTAAATGATATATGGTTCGAACTTGTGAGTAAGTCACCCAGATTCAAATATGAAAATTGTTTTAGTTTCTTACACACTCTCTCTTTTTTCTAATTTCATATGTTTTTTCTTCTTTTTGCTTAAAAGAAGAGAAATAAAATAAAAAAACACAAGAAATCAGTGAAAAAGGGAAGGTTTTGTTAAAAAGTCCTGGACAAAGAGTAGAAGCAATTGCATTTTATATTGCCATATAAGAAGAAAAAAGGAGGAAAACGCAAAAGAGATTGGTGTTTCAATGAAACCACCTTTTAGTACGAAAAAACAATGTCATAAATAAATTATGTGTAAATCTTATGTGTTTATCCGTGTATGAAATTTTTTGTGGTTGGCAATTTGAACGGAATTTTTTATTTTCCAAAGCTGTTATCATTATTCCTTACTTCTTGAGTAGAGAACATACAGCACTAACCAGTAACTACACATAATGCAGTAATATAAATGTCTACAAATAATAATAACTAAAATGCCTAATCGAGTGAACTTATAATCATTTATATAATGTAATCCTTATATAGATATGCATTTGTGTTTATTTCTCTCCATCCTCTTTCAAAGAGCATTTATGTGTTTTCCCATAAAATGGTAAGATAATAGTTGTTTATAAATAATATAGTAAAACGTCATGATAGTTGAAGCTACTCTCTACCCAAATATTCATAAAATTTTCAGGGTTATCCTGCCCATTTTCTTTTTGTTGTTGTTGAGTTTGTGAAGGAATTGTAAAGAAATTTATACTTTCATTCTCAATGGTTCACAATACTGATGCAAGATATATCAAGGGAAGGGGGGAGGGCTTGGGATAAAATTATCATGGAATGGCTCATATATGTATTATTATTTATTCATACTCTCATCAAATTAATCAAGAGGAGAAGTCCTAATAAACCAATTGCTGTTTTTTGATCCACACCAGTTATTTTATTACTGAAATATAAAAAGAATATAGAATAATTACCTGAAATAGGTCAAGTAAAAATAAAAATGCTAATAGACCGACAGATGAAGCATTTTGTAGTACTTTGCTATTAAAAAGTATCGACATACTGTAACAAATGAAATTTAATACAGATAGATAAGATATTTTACAAATGTTTATTCAAAGTAACTATCACTAAAACTTAACTTAAAACAAATATAAACAAACCATTTGAAAAATGGATACTTGATCCTAGTTTAATATATATATATATATATGTCTGATACTAGTTAATCAACAACAAGTCAATGTTTCAAAATGGCTAACTAACTCCTTCATTAAAGAATATTGGTTCTATTGTTAATTAATTACTTGTATAATTTTAACTTAATTTATCATCTACGTCCATCAATATAATAACTACAGATGTGAAAAACCACGCATTTTAAAGTGTGCAAGTAGTTCTCAAAATGCATGTCAGTTGAAACCCTACATAATATTATTTTATAATTCATAAATCATCAAGCTGTTTTCCTTTTCCTTTTAACATAATAATTCTAATTATATGTATATTGACATTTTTAATATGTTTTCAGCCATTTTCTTGAGTTATAGAAAAGGTAGAATAATTATAAATATCATTATTAAATCTACAATCATTATTTTTAAAATATATAAATATCTGAAAACCTAAAGTTTTATTTTGTTAATGAATGAATGACATTTATTATCAAACTAAAAACTTGAAGATAATTATACATTCAGAGTAGAGATTACTATTTATGTACTTATTTTTCTTAAAAATTAATACAAATAATCAAATTTTAACAAAAATAGCGATAAAGCCAAAACTAATGTACAGATTTTGAAATTTGGAAAATTTCCTGTTTATTTAAAGTAATATATACAACTTTGATTTGAATTATATCTTTCTAAAACTTGAATTTAATTAAATTAATTACTATTAGTCGAAGAAGAGCTATCTTGAGACTGTAGCAAGGCTGTCACAGCTACATTCATAACATTATATCAACAGTAAATTGCTGGCTTCTATGATTACCATATCATTTTTCACGTCATCAATGGAAGGGGCTTATTTTTACACGCTGGGTTTACTGTTTTTCACACCACTAATAATAACACAGGTAAACAAATTTAAACTTTCAAAAATCCTAAGGGGTAACAGTTTAATAAAAGTTATTCAGTTTTGCACAATGATTTCAAATCTGTAACTTTTTTTTTTTTTGAGAGTCCGACGGTTTTCGAGAAATCGGTCCCTTCTTGTTGAGCTAATTTGGCCCATTTTCCAACTTCAATTTAAGCCTAGAAGTATACTCATTTTGTTCATAAAAAAATAAGATTCGCTAGTATATTTAATGCAAATTCCATTTCCAGTCTTTGTTTTGACCTAAAGGAACTCCTGGGGGCGTAGTGGACGAAAGTATGCCCAAAAGACGGCCGTAATCTTTGTACTTAAATAACTCTTTCAATAATTCATGAAATGGATTAATAAGCAATGTATTAAAGAGCTGAAATCCACAGGTTTCAAGGGAGATGTCAAGCACCCGATAAGAATCCTTAATCAAGAAGAAATCGTCCATCTAAGTGTGTAAATTTTCATTCAATTTGGAGCAAAAATTCGATAGAAATCTAAGACTCATAGTAGAGCTAGTTAAGTAGTAGTATGCAGAAGAATTTCAGCTGGTTTCTTAATTACAAAATTAATTGACCATTAATAATTGAATAAATCCATACAAAAAGTATGAGTAAATAAATTATGTAATCGAGTTAGCAATCCTTCATTGCTGATAATGGAGATGAAAATTTTTAAAGTTATGATGGGGATCCTAGGTTAGTGAAATGTTATTTAAATGAATTTGGAACAGAAGCCTTGAAGAAACTAAACTTTATACAACACGTTTAAAATCGTGATTACGAGATAAATAAATAAATTTCTTCGAGGAACGTAATTAAATACAATTCTGATATTTTTAATTTCATCTCTAACAAGACCAAGACACTTGTTTCCTTGAATGTGCAACTCAACATTGTTTAAGTCAATTTCATGTTCTATACTGAAAAATACGGCATTACGGAAAATAAAGAGGTGTTGTCCAAGATTAAGTTTAGCGAAAGGATATTTCCACCATCATGTCATGTTATTGCACTAAAATCACTCAAAAGTAAATGCCTGCATGTGATTGAGAGGAACAAGGGCCATATACAACTGAAAAAAATGTCAACAGAATCCATAATACCAAGTTCTTTAAATGCATAATTATTCCTATCGTAAACTGTGACGCCTTTAAGGTTCTCAATATGATGAAGGGGATGAGGGATTCAATTTTTCATCCAATTTTGAGCAAAAATTCACTGGTAATCGAAGAACAGAATGAGCAATATGGATAGAAGGCTTCTAATTACCATTATAAAGAAGGACACCTTATAAACTTGTCATTGATGCATCTACAAAGAAACACAATCAGGTGGACCATATTCTTGCGATAGGTCATCAAACATTCTTTTTACATCATTGCAATAGCAAAGTGGCCCATCAACACTGAAAAATGAGGATAACTCATCCCTTCTATTTCTGAAATAGCTCACTTTAACGTGTTTATTGCATAGAAACTTTTCTTTCACCATTGAAGTAAGAAGTTACGAATCCTGTTTTGAAGGTGACAAACCTCTACAATGATCACACAATTCTTTCAGAGTTATTTGCTGTGGCAACCCTTCTTCAGGCTGATAGTGTGTTAGGACATTCAGCATGCAAACTTATAGCAATTTCATCATCCTCAGGGAAAATTGGAGAATCTAAGTCAGAACTAATCGATCCAGCATTTCTCAAAGCAGTTCCGTTCATAAATAAACATTATATTTTAAAGTTTTAGCTTTGGAGCTGAACTAAAACAAATTCATATACCTATAATAAACATTTTAAAAACAAACATTCATTCTAAAAACAATTTAATTACCCTTATTAAAACATTTTATAATTCTTATCGAGCGCTTGACATCTCGTTTGAAAGCTTTGGGTTTCAGCTCTTTAATGCATTCCTTATTAATCCCTTTTATGTATTATTCAAGGAGTTATTTAAGTAAAAACGTTTTGGTCGACTTTTGGGCCTACTTTCGTCCCCTAGGCCCCCGAGTCCCTTTAGGTCAAAACAAAGACTGGAATTGAAATTTGCATTAAATACACTAGTTGATCATAATTTATTAATATATAAAATGAGTGTACTTCTAGGCTTAAATGGAAGTTGAATTTAGAAAATGGGCAAAAAAAGCTAAAAAAATAGGGCTCCATTTCTCAAAAAGCGTGGGACTCTCGAAAAAAAATTTAAAGATTTGAAATCAGCGTAAAAAAATGAATAACTTAAACTATACTTATAACCCTTAGGATTTTTGACATTTCAAATTTGTTGTCCTGTGTAATTATTATCTCTTCATTCCGGGACGTGTATTTACTGCTGCACTCCTCTATAAACTGTTGACGACCTTTTCAAAGAAAAAAAATCAATTTCATATGGGACAACGTACATAATAAAGTATATGATATCTATTTCAGGCGACTTGATAAACTTCGAAAAACTCTTCGAAGACTTGTTAAATGACGATAAATGCAAAACTGCCTGCAATCAGTATCCTAGATTACAGTTGAGATGTATCAATTTTCATGATAGATCAATTCTACTCTCTATGAGGAATTAAAAACAGATGCCTTTCATACCCAACGCTTGGAGTAATGAAATAATAAAATTAGTACACAAAGTAGCCTATGTTGGCCCAAGAGCTTTCACTAAAGCGTTGCTCATTATTGCTCACGTTTGGCCATCCCCTCCAAAAAATATGGCGTCTTCCGCTCGCACGTGTATACATTACTAGAAAGCAAAAAATTTCACACACATAAAATACCCTATCTGAGATTTCGACAAACATACGTGACGATGCTGTAGGAGAATTAGACGCGTTGGAGGATTACAAATATTTTTTGACAGTTATCGATAGATGGACTAGATGGCCAACTGCAATTTCAATAAAGGATATAACGGCCGAAGCATGTGCAAAAACATTTATCAGTCACTGGATATCTACCTTCAGGTTCCCGGAGACAATGAATTCGGACAGAGGTCGACAGTTCGAGTCCAGAATGTGGAAACAAATTGGAGCACAACTCGTTTAAAAATAGGAATGTAAATTTCAAGCAAAATCTAGCACGTTGAGATTTCTTGGGGTTGGCACTTTCAACAGTACTTTTTGTTTTTCAAAGATGTTATCATTTTTCCTTTACTACTGAGGGGAGAACATCTACCTGATAGTAAAGATATCGCATGATTTGTGTAACTCGAGTAATATTTTGTTGGAAAAACAATCAATTATATCAATAAAATGCCTATTGGAATGAATTGTCGAATATCGATGTGAACGTGTTTGGATTTACGACAGGGATTTCAATTCTCCGTACATCAATGTGTTCGACATTGCCTTTACGGACTACTCCACATCCCTTGTTTCCTACAATGACTAGGCAAAGACTCTGAGGATGAAACCTCCGTGAATCAGAGTTGCCATTAGCTCTAATGAATCCTCCAAATCTATCGTCCAACGAAGAGTTAAAAAATGCTATAATGGCCAACATAAACCATAATAAGTATTGAATGTTAGAAATAAAAGATATAATTTCATAATAGGTTTTAATTATGTAAACTATAGGATATAAGATTTTTGGGATGTTTTCCTGGATTCCTTCACTACTGAGATAATTTCACTATGGTCATTATATAACTCCAATTTTGTTAGAGTCCGTGTTCCATATGACGATCATCGAATTCCTCATTCCCTTCATCGAATTTAAAGAACTTGCTATCGTGAATTATGGATTCTATTGACATTTTCTTCAGTTATATGTATCCCTTGTTCCTCTTAATCACATGCAGACATTTACTTTGGAGTGATTTAGGTGGAAATATTATTTAGCTAAACTTATTTCATAATCTTGGACAACACTTCTTTACATTCAAATGCCGTAGTATGAAGGATCGGATATTTCAGTATAGAAAATGAAATTGACTAAAACGGCGTTGAGTTGGACATTCAAGGAAACAAGCCTCTTAGTCTTGTTAGTGATGAAATGAAAAATAACAGAATTATCTTCAATTACGTTCCTTGAATAAATTTCTATATGTATCTCGTTATCACGATTTTGAACGTTTTATATAATCCTTAACTTACTCAAGGTTTCTGTACAAAATTCATTAAAATGTCATTTCACTAATTTATAATCTTCGTTATAACTTTAAATTTTTCATCTCCATTATCAACGATCAAAGATTTTATGCTAACTCAATTAGATAACTTATTTGCTCTTACTTTATAGACCAAAATTATTAAATTGTTAATTGTTTACTAATTTTGTAATTGTCATTAAACGTTTTCAATATATACATACATATATATGATTTTTCCCTCACTAATTAAATTATCGACATCCCTCACAACATTTACATTTGAGGCTTAATCTTACTATGAGTTGAAATTATTTTGTTCTAGTTTGGGTTTCTATATATATATATATATATTATATTTAAGTATAATTTAAGCATATATTTATTATCGAATTAATTAAAAGTCTTAATCACATTCTATTAAATTGTTTCAATGTAGTACTGAATAAAAAATATATATTGATTTAATGCGCTTATGCGTACTGGGATAATTTTAGAGTCAAATTGAGCTACTTTGCAAGAGGAACAGGGCTTAAGGAGTTATTGGATTGCACTTCCTGCATTTACTATCCATTTTTAAGGCTTGAAGTCGAAAGGAGTACAAACTCTTGGGTTAATAAAGGAAATACAAAAAGTGCTCAAGTCCAATTTCCCCTAATAATTATATTAGTTTACGACTTATTAACTAAAAATATATAATTTTCTGACATAAATTTGAGTTAATTTTCTCCCTCTCATCTATGGTATACATAATATTATTATTTATTATTGATGTCTTCATTTGTATATATAAAGGAGAATAGCAGCTTATAGCCCATTAAAACTATATTACAGCTCAAGCTGCTTCCCTCTCAACGTTCATCAAATTGTCAGTTACTTGGTTGGTTTTCTCTTTTTTTATTCTTACAGGCCCGATTTGCTCGAAATTTATATTCCTAAGGATGAACATCAAGAATAAAGTAAGAAAAACAAAATATAAAAACATATACATTTCCAGATCCTCAATTTGCTTGAAATTTACATTCCTACGTATCATGCATCTTTTCTCCCTTTTTTTACTAAGAAATGCTTCTTGTTTTATTTATCTATGCATTTCATTTAAATTTATATATGTCGTAGAGAATAATATAATACATAATTTACATATATAATATAGATATATTTCATATTGTATATGACATATATCATGTTCATATTCTATGGAAAAATCATAGAATGTATACATTATATAGTTATCTACATTCTATACGACATATTGTCTTTATTAAATAAAGTTTTTAAATTTTCATAATTTAAACAATGTAGACATTCACATTCATTTCTTATTGATATTACACAAATGTAATATTAGAAAATATATTTGATTTTATATAATTTCATTAAAATATATTTCAATATAGGTAACCATATAAATATTTACTTATTTATAATATTCATTTGACTATACATATGTTTTATAGATCAAATAAATGTCTACATTTATTTATTTTATTTTATTTATCATCCTAGGAGCGATTGCCTACTCAAAGTCGGAAACAAGGGATTTGGAGTAGTAGAAAACCCTGTCGTAAGTCCAAACATGTTCACATCGAAATTCGACAATTCATTCCAATAGGCATTTTATAGATATAATTGATTGTTTTTCAACAGAATATTACTCGAATTACTCAAACCATGCGATATCTTTACTATCGGGTAGATGTTCTCCCCTCAGTAATAAAAGAAAAATGATAACAGCATTGGAAAACAAAAAGTACTGTTGAAATTGTCAACCCCATGACATCTCACGTGCGAGATTTTCCTTGAAATTTACATTCCTAATGATACCTAGGTATGTAATCACCAGTGATGTGAAAAATGGCGATCAAGTGTGTAAAAATAAGCCCCTCAACGTGATGATGGGAAAAATGATATAATAATTATGCTTATTTGCTCTCGATATAGTACTAAGACTGTAGCTGTGACAGCTTTGCTCCAGACTCAAGACAGCTCTTCTTGGACTTATAGTAATTACTTAAATTAAATTCACGTTTTAAAAAGATATTATTCAAATGAAAGTTGTAGATATTACTTTAAATAAACAGGAAATTTTCCAAATTTCAAAATCGGTACGTTAGTTTTGGATTTATAGCTATTTATTGTTAAAACTTGATTATTTGTATTAATTTTTAAGAAAAATAAGTACATAAATATTAGTCTCTACTCTGAATATATAATTATCTTCAAGTTTTTATTTTGATAATAATGGTTATTTATTCATTAACAAAATAAAGCTTTAAGTTATTAGATATTTGCATATTTTAAAAATAATGATTGAAAATTTAATAATGATATTTATAATTATTCTACTTTTTCTATAACTCAAGAAAATGGCTGAAAGCATATTAAAAATATCAGCAAATGAAACATTTTATAGGGTAGAAGTATAAATATTTTACTTCGAGCAAATTTTTTCCCATAAAGTCACTTTTTCAAGAGATATTAACATTAAGAAAGTTTTTTACCAAAATTGAAGGAAAGGTTGTGTGATATTATAATATACATATAATAAGAATTATTATATCAAAAGGAAAAGGAAAACAGCTTGATGATTTATGAACGATGAAAGAATATTATGTATAGGAATGTAAATAATATACAAATGGGGTGTGTAAAATAAAAAGAAGGAGAAAATCAACCTGGTAACTCTGACAATTTGATGAATGTTGAGAGGGAAGCAGCTTGAGCTGTCATGACGTTTTACTGAGCTACAAGCTGCTATTCTCCCTTATATAGACAAATGAAGACATCAATAATAAATAGTAACATTATGTATACCATAGATGAGAGGCAGAAAATTAACTGAAATTAATGTCAGGAAATTATATATTTTTAACTAATAATTATAAGGGGACTTGAGCCCTTTTTTGTTTACATTTTATTTGCTTTATTAACCTTAACATATGTATTCCTTCATGCGAGATCTTTACTCTTAGGTAGATGTTCTCCACTCAGTAATATAGGAAAAATGATAACAGCCTTGGAAAACAAAAAGTACAGTTCCATGTGCCAACACCACAAAATCTCGCACGCGGCATTTTGCATATTATTTACATTCCTAATTATGTAGGGTTTCAACAAACAGGTATTTTGAGAACTAGCCGCACGCTTAAAATTTGCTGTTTTTTACATTCATAGTAATCACACCAGTGAATCCATCTTAAGAATGTTGAGGAACAGGTACACTCATCAAAAATCTGCTTCAGTCACAATTAGACTTTCGAGGAAGTTAAAAGCCAAGAGTTGGAAAGAATACAATGTGTACTAGTAGATGAAAAATTGATGACTCTTGGAAGTCTCAAGTCTTGATGCAGTCAATGAACTTAGAAAAGCTTAACAACTGGACAGATAAATTTTAGGTATTTCACAAATCTAATGAGAAGCTATTTGAGAGACTAGACATACGTAGGCTGCTATATATATTTCTGGCCTAATAATGAAAATGCGAATATTTATCATCAAAAATGGTTTTATTGTTTTTCAAAGTATTCTCCAGCATGACTTATACACTTTTGCATGTGTTCAAACCAATTGTCGAAGCTCTTTGCGACACCTCCAAAACATGGTTTTTAAACGCTTTAATAGCATCTTCTGGCGATGAAAATCGTTGAACACGCATTTTTTTCTTGATGTGCGGGAATAAAAAGAAGTCATTGGGTACCAGGGCAGGGCTGTACGGCGAATGACCCATCAATTGGACGTTTGAGCCGATGTGTGAGAGCTCGCATTGTCATGGTGAACAATGATTCGTCTTCTCTTGTTTGTTTTTCGAATTTCTCCGAAGACTTCAGATAAACAAATTGTGGTGTACTACTCAGAATTGACCGTTCTACGATGCTCAAGTGGAACAGTCGTCACATGACCAGTTTTGCCGAAGAAACAGGCGACCATTTGCTTCGAAGTGCTTCTTCCACGAACAACTTTTGTTGGATTTGGCTCGTCTTCGAAGACACACACGGTCGATTGTTGTTTTATTTCGGGCTCATACGCATAGATCCATGATTTGTAACCTGTGACGATTCTATAAACGTCTTTTGAAGCACCGTGAGGGTATTTTTTCAACATTTCTTTGCACCAATCGACACGGGCCTTCTTTAGAGCGATTGTCAAATTGTGCGGAATCCAACGAAAAGTCAGATAAAATCAGGAACGAAACTCCTTTTAAATATATTGATAAAAACAGTTTCGAGTATAGGGGCCAGTTATATATTAAAAGATTTGTGGAATTTAAGGAGCAATCCTGAGGGGTGTGGGGACTTATATTTTTTATCATAAATAAGAATTTCACCCTTTGTTAATGGTAGATCTAAAGCATCAAAGTCATTAATGGTATAATGTATGATATGCCTATTTTTTCTATTTTTTAGCCCACATGATCTATACAAATTTGGCTTTCATTTTGACATATCTTTTGTGAGTCGCCAAAGATAGCAAAAATCTCACAGAAAATCCGAAAAGTATTCCAAAAATCTATAAAGTTTAAAATAAAAGTTATAAGTATCTTCAGTGACTTTTAATAATGATAAATAATATGTGGTATACATATATGCTACATGCGCCTTTAGTGAGTCTGTTTTTAATATAGGAAACATACTCTCTATTAAAGTCTCTATTTTTTAACATATCTATTTTAAAAACTACTCTTCTACGAATTATAAAGTCATTGACAGAGCTGTTGTACTCGAGTCCAGACTCAGAGCATGTGGACTTTAAATTTGCCCTGATTTTTTACTCCTTTTGAAAAGGGTGGAAATATCCCATGGAATAATTTGAAAATTCGGTTTTTTCTTCGGAGGTTGAACATTGTAAGTACCTATTTTGAATTCCAACATAGAAAAGAATCAATGGACTAATTGAGGACCTACATCTAGACATAAGGAATCCAAAATAGATGTCGAATAAATTAACAATAACTTATGTAAAATGAAAATAAATTGAACTTGCTTATATTTAAATCACATATTTTTCTATTGGAGCTTATGTATTCATAACTATTCAAATTATAAAATGTATGTTAAGATTTTGCGAAGATAAAATGAATAATCCTAATAGTAACCAAATTGAGTAAATATTAATTTATTGATAAAGAGTAATATAGCATATTCTGATATCTAAATGAAGTATTTATTTGAAAAATATAGACACATTAAAGAAGAAGACAAAGAAAGTTAGAGTATATATATGAATTAATCATGAACTATTACATGGCGTAATAGTTAGACAAGGACAAAATGTTGGGATAAAGTTGAATTTAAGGATGAAAAGAAATATATCAGTAGGTACCACTACCACGATGATCAATTTGAATTTATTCTTCTCAGTATCGTTGAAGTGAGAACTTGCTAAAATTTTAAGTAGCTATGATGTATCATTGGTGTATTATTCAATAAACACATATATTTACGTAAAAGTTCCATACAATTGTATATCCAATTGAAGATCAATTATGATCAGTGATGTATAAAAAGGGTCCAGCTGACATACACGCAAAGGACGGTTGTTGGCAACATTTGTCTTTTCAAACTTCTTCTTCTTTCTTTTTCTTCTTTGATGCTCAGTTCTATTCAATTCAAAAACAACAAGTGCCATTTTTAAATTAAGTTAAAAAAAAGCCTGAGGATTTGATTCAGGAACTTGGATCGCTGACAATGGAGGTAGCAACGTTTGAAAATTTGTCCAGGATACGAGTGTGATGGTATTCCGGCCATGCCATTTCTCGACTTCTTCTTGAAGAAATTTCCAACTATGAGACTTTCAAATCGCTGATGTCGCAAGAGAAATCCGGATCCATTCAATAAACATGGTAATAGTAATGATTCAGGTACATCTGACCTAATTTAATTTCTTGTGTCATGTATTATCCCACTGTCAGTCGGAGGACATCAAAATTTAATCCAATTTATGGAGAAATACGTTGGTAAATCTGTACTTTCTTGTTTTCCCATAACCCAATCATTGGAGCTCCTAAGTCGTGTCAGAATCTTCAAAATAAAACGGGAAATTTACGAAAAGTATAGATTTATGACAATGGACAAGACTAAGGAATTCAAGGATCAATCTATCATTGGTCCTCTGGATGGGCATTTCCTCGGACGTTTTTGCCTTATTCATTCGCTTAACACCTGAACCTATTATTATACGTTAGGGAACTGTGATAAAAACAATATTTATATCATGTAGTTCTACTATTTCAAAGGTGAAGAAGAAGAATTTAAATGCTGGACCATTCGTTGAATTATTGTTGATTCAATTATTGTTTTGTAATCAATACAAGCCATAGAAGAGAGAATGACCGTTCAAAAGTAGGTAATATATACAATGCCTCATACATCCAGTTCAAGAATATTGTTGCCATGATAAGTATTTACTTGAAGAATTTTTGCCTGTGTTAAAATGTTCCGGTCATCAATCGTGATTCTGAGAGGGGCTTTTTCATGATGAGGAGATGCACTTTTCTCTAATGTCATAATTAAAGTTTAGCTCATCTCGTGTAGATTGATCTTCATGAACTTGATTATTCCATTTTTATGTAATATTTTTTCATTTATTTGTTTTTAATGTTTATATTTTTTTAGAATATATATGCAATCGATTCAGTGACTTGTTATAGTAGTCACTGTATCGATTTCAATGTAATTATTTCCCTGACAATTATTACTTTTTTCCTTTTGTATTATATCTGAAATATTTAAAATCATATTATCAATTTAATTTATTTTTTTGGGTTTGTTTATGAAAACATAAATTGGAGTCACATTTCCTTTCCAAATCAATGTTTAGTTTTTCTGATATAACTATATATACATATATAACTGAGATAATCATTATGAAATTTTATCCTATTTTATTTTTTTAGGGAAAAATTTATTTGATTACGAAATAGGTTACTTTTGACGGTTTAAAGTTTGTATAATAGTTTTATATGATAATTAAATTGTTGAATAAAAAAAGTAGCTACTAGATGGTTAAAAAAATCATTTAATTTAATTATATGTCTTTCTTCAATATGTAATATGAATTATAGAATTCACTTAAGTGTACAAGTGTAGTAATTTTGAGGAGCGATTCCAACAAAGACATATTAAGGTTTATACTCTATTAGTATTGACTAAATATTAGGTAATTTTTGAGTCAAGTCCGAGTCCATTCAAAAATGACTCAGGTCTCATACTATGGCATTAGATGCTACAAATTTAGGGTCATATCCTTTAAAAATTTATATTGCCACTAAATTATTAATAATAAACTGTTCTTAAGTAAAACAGCAAAATAACAACAGTTACATTCCGCCCCTTCAAATGTAATCGGCTCAAATTCTGCCTTACTACAAGGATACCATATTTTTTATGACATCATCTTGGGTGTGTATTGCAGCTGGGCTCTTTTTTCACATCCATAGTGATGATATAAAAGAGTAATGGTGCAGATGAGAAGGAAAATAAAAAATGAAGATCATCATTACTTATTAATTGGTTAATACGGTAATCGTACCAGTATAAATTACACAGTTCAACAAATTTAAACTTTCAAAATTCCTAAGGGGTATAAATATTATAAAAGTTATTCAGTTTTGCACACTGATTTCATATCTGTAATTCTTTTCTTTTCTTTTTTTTTTTTTGAGAGCTCGACGGTTTTCGAGAAATCGGTCCCTACTTTTTTAGCTTTTTTGGCCCATTTTCCAACTTTAGCTTCAATTTAAGCCTAAAAGGATACACAAGGCGTAGGGTGCCGGAGTAGGCCCAAAAGTCAGTCGAATCCTTTGTACTTAATTAACTCCTTGAATATAAAATTAAATTCATTAATAAGGAATGTATTAAAGAGTTTAGATCCAAAGCTTTCAAACGAGATGTCAAGCGCTCGATAAGAATCCTTAACTTTGAAGAAATCGTCCATCAAAGAGTGTCAATTTTCATCTAATTTTGAGCAAAAATTCGCTAGAAATCTAAGACTCACGGTAAAGCAAATAAAAAGCAAGTCATATAGACTGTAGTAGTAGTGCCTCATTAATCAATTTCATGTAATATTCAAGGAGCTATTTAAGTACAAAGGATTTGACCGACTTTTGGGCCTACTCCGGCACCCTAAGCCCCTAGGAGAACTTTTAGGTCAAAACAAAGACTAGAAATGAAATTTCCATAAAAAACACTAGCCAATAATTATTTTTTAACGCTCAAAATGTGTATTCTTTTAGGCTTAAATTGAAGTTAAAGTTGGAAAATGGGACAAAAAAACTAAAAAAGTAGGGGCCGGTTTCTTGAAAACCATCGGACTCTTGAAAAAAAAAATCACAGATTTGAAATCAGTGTGCAAAACTAAATAACTTTTGTTATACTTCTACCCCTTAGGATTTTTACTGTTGACCAGTGTTATTATTCCTCTATTTGGCAAAAATTATATTCATCACTCCTTGGAAAGGGGAAATCACACGTTAAATGCATAATGTTTTTAAAAAAGGTAAGATACATAAAATATAGACAATTATCTAAAATATATGTTTACCACACTTTTAGAAATTTTGTTTATAAGTAGCAAAATTTAGAATAATAAAAAAGTCATGGTCTACTCCCATGAAGTTTAAATAGCTGGAAAATGAAAAAAACTGTTTTCTCCTTTTCATGTTTTTTTTCTAGGATTGTTTCTACGAAACGTCTCGCAAATATGGAATCGTATAACACATAGAATAATTTTAAAATTTAAAATGAAAATGCAACAAATCATAAAAAAACTCTCACTTTGTTAACAATTGATTTTTTTGGAAGCAAAATCTATTCCTTATTTATCCATTCAAATAGGAAAAATGAAGGATTACAAACTACTAACATTTACATGTAGGATGAGGCTGAACATGTACATTTTTCTCTTACATTCTCAGGTTTTTATAATTAAGTTTATATATAATTTCAGGAAACGAGTAGGAAAGGTTCAAAATGTGTTGCATATCTTTTGTATTTCAAGTTGCAGCGTAATAGTTTTCTTCAACGTCTTCAAATTCAGTGTTATAACTCTGAGTAAGATTATTCAAGTATCATTCATTAAATATCAATTTATGGCTTTTATTTTTTTACCGAGAACAGAATAAAAATCAAACACTTTTAGCATTTGCTGCATTCATGGTTAAGTGTGGTCTATTTGTGGAAATATTTATTCACCTTTTGGTTGAGTGTCATTCACCAGACACAAAATTTTCACCAGATTTCAGCTTCATTGTAATTTTCAAGTCCTATTACAATCAACAAAAGAAGGAAGGAAGTAGTATCTTATGAAGAATGTCGTACCATTAATTTATTCTGAGACTAAAAAGCAACATTTCATAAATTATATTAACAATGAGGATAAATTTTACTATGAACGATCGACAAATTATGGTATGCCATCGCCCATTCGTGATAGTTATTTATTTCCTTTTCCCTCTTCTATGACAATTGTAACTATACACACAGAGGTACAATCGACAGTATCTATTGCAGAAAGGACACCTCATACAGCATATTCATCTGATAACTTGTCCGAAGGTAATAGCAACACAACTTCAATTTGTTTATTCTATGGAGTCTTTTAAACTAATCTTTTATCTTTTAGGGCCTTCTTATAATATTGACGAAACAAATGAAGATTTATCATATGCTTCTGACCTGGAGACGAGAGTTATATATGAATCAACGACACATGAAGTCAAAACTAGAGGAAATAAATTAAAAAGATGTATTTTATGTGAAGGGTGCACTCTTCACAATAAATACTTGAAAAAAGAGGTTAGAAAATGTTGTAAATGTAAGAATTGCCGAAAAAATAATTTCAAAAAATTATCAAGAAATTAATATGTACAAACTCAAAAGAATAAATATAAAGACAATTTGATTTAGTTTTATCATTATTTCTGTGATGCTGTGTCGTTAACTTATTATCTTATGGACTATTAATGATTTGTTATTGTCGTATTGGCATTTACTTCTTCTATTTATGTATATTTAATTTTAATGCATTCCTTATTAATCCATTTCATGCAATATTCAAGGAGTTATTTAAGTACAAAGGATTTCATCGACTTTTGGGCCTACTCCGGCACCCTACACCCCTAGGAGCTCTTTTAGGTCAAAACAAAGACTAGAAATGAAATTTCCATAAAAAACACTAGCCAATCATTATTTTTTAACGCCCAAAATGTGTATTTTTCTAGGTTTAAATTGAAGTTGAAGTTGGAAAATGGGCCAAAAAAGCTAAAAAAGTAGGGACCGATTTCTGGAAAACCGTCGGACTCTCGAAAAAAAGAATTACAGATTTGAAATCAATGAGCAAAACTGAATAATTTTTATTATACTTATACCCCAGAAGATTTTTGGCTGTTGACCAGTGTTATTATTTGTAGATATATTATATTACTGCAATACATGTACTTTTTTCTAAATGTTCTCCCCTCAAGAATTAAGGAATAATGATGACATATTTGGAAAATAAAAAGTTATTTACAGATTACCAACCAATAAAAACATCGCATATGAAAAAATGATGAAATTTTACAGCTCTAATGATCACCCTATTCCGATAAAAATAAAATTTAAGAGTTAAAAAACATTTTTTTAAGGATTTTGTTGGGTTGAATAGCAAAACATTTGAAACAAACAAAAAAAATTGATTTTTTCGCAATTGTATGTTGATAAATGATAAATAATTGAAAAAAATTGTTTATCATATGTTTTAATAACTATTGGGACATTTTCAACTATATTTTCATTGAATATTTATTAATGAGGCATATGTCAAAATTAATTATTTAAAATAAAAAATTCAACAATTTTCAATACTCCGATTAATGACCAAAATCGCTAACAAGCGATACATTATTCAATTTTTTTACTAATTAAATTTGTAGATTCTATATTTAAAAATGATGACTTTATAGTTTAAGTTGTAAGTACATTTGTAGTAGAGTATTTTTGTTCCTATCTCATACTCAAGTTTTTAAATCTTTAAATGATCCATTGTGTTATAAATAAAGATAGTGACTTGAAATTTTGTCAGAGTCTAAACTTTTGATAATAAACAAATGGTGTAAAAATGAAAAATTGAGATAAAACTATCTTTTAAATTGATATTTAACAGTATTTATGTATTTTTAAAATTTATAACCATATACAATTGGAATAAACGACCTTATGTGCTGATTACTTGAATACAATAACTGATTCTCAATTATTATTAAGCTACAATATTTGTTATATACATACATAGAGTAGACTTTTTTCATATGTGTACATAAATTTTGGCCTCTAATTGTGGTTGAACAATAAAAAAATAACATACGTGATCAACATTATCTCTATTGCAATTTTTATATTATTTATTTTTTCTGTTATAGACCACATTAGTACAATCATAGAGCGATCTAGTACATACCTTTTTTTAAAGTGGTTTTATACATATAAAGTTAAATTAAAAAAAAAAAATCTTCATTTTACTAAAAAGAATCTTCACTATTATAGTATAACTAAAGTGAAGCCTTGTTTAATTTCTATTTTTAAAATTTACGAACATAAAGTACATGTGAACATATTACAAAAAATTAAATGGTTTTTAATTTTTTTTGTAGATATCAAATTAAATATTCAATTATAATTAATGCATATTATCTAAATGTAAATATAAGTAAACTTTCAAAAATATTACCGATTTAATGAAGTCGTAGGTATAGACATAATTTTATTTTTTAATGTAACTGTTGTCGTTTGTCGATTTGTGTTTTTTACTGAATGATAATCTAAAAAATGTTTTTCCGTATTTTTATCTGAAGTTTTAAAAATATTTCTAAATTATTTTCATTACTATTAAAAAATAAATACCTTTAGGAGTTTTAACAAAATTCCTTGAATCCAGATAAGAGAATAACGTAAAATTATTTTTCCTTTCTGATACGTATTTATTTATATTGATGTCGTTTAATATATTCCTCTCAACTTTTTGGAAATTTGTCCGTACTAAGTATATAGGCAATAAAATAAAAAGTTTAGGTTTTTATTAATTAAAATCGTGTGTGCGTGTTATAGTAATTTAATACACTTTTCAATAAAATAGAATCTAGAAAACTTGCATTATATTTTCTCATGAAACTACTCAAAACGCCTGATGCCGAGTCTTTAGATGAGATGGATTCAAATTTGTTTAATAATGAATAATTCAGGAATTTTCAATCAAATAATTTTTTAAATAGCAAAACAGAAAAAGGGTTAACATTTTTGTTTTCTTCGCAGCATATTTATGATAAAATTAAAACTTCATCTGTTTTTGTGGAAAATATACAACAAATATGAACTGATTTAATTTTAACAAATTTAAGAGTAAATAATCATATATATTTTAAATTTGATCTCTATAATATTTTTTGTCCTGACTCAATTACAAACTTTTATAGAGAAAGCAACAACATATATGACAAACAAATTAATTTTCTGGTGTAAATGATATGGTAATCATAGAAGCCAGCTTATTTGCTGTCGATATAATGCTATGAATGTAGCTGTGACAGCCTTGCTATGGTCTCAAGATAGCTCTTCTTAGTAATTTAATTAAATTCACGTTTTAAAAAAGATATTATTCAAATCAAAGTTGTAGATATTACTTTAAATAAACAGGAATTTTCCAAATTTCAAAATCTGTACATTAGTTTTGGCTTTATTGCTATTTTTGTTAAAGTTTGATTATTTGTATTAATTTTTAAGAAAAATAAGTACATAAATATTAATCTCTACTCTGAATATATAATTATCTTCAAGTTTTTATTTTGATAATAATGGTTATTCATTCATTAACAAAATAAAGCTTTAAGTTATTAGATATTTGCATATTTTAAAAATAATGATTGAAAATTTAATAATGATATTTATAATTATTCTACCTTTTCTATAACTCAAGAAAATGGCTGAAAACACATTAAAAATGTCAGTAAATGGAACATTTTATAGGATAGAAGTATAAATATTTTACTTCGAGCAAATTTTTTACCATAAAGCCAATTTTTCAAGAGATATTAACATTAAGAAAGTTTTTTTTACAAAAAATGAAGGTAAGGTTGTGTGTTATTATCGTAACTTTAATAATAGATAATATAATATCAATTTAACAAGAATTATTCTGTCACAAGTAAAAGGAAAACAGCTTAATGATTTATGAATGATGAAAGAATATTATGTAGGGTTTCAACTAACATGCATTTTGAGAACTACTCGCACGCTTAAAAATCTCCGTTTTTTACATTTCTAGTAATGGA
Source organism: Lepeophtheirus nordmannii (assembly GCA_963680855.1). Lineage (NCBI taxonomy): Eukaryota > Metazoa > Arthropoda > Copepoda > Siphonostomatoida > Caligidae > Lepeophtheirus > Lepeophtheirus nordmannii. The sequence goes on along the minus strand of OY804526.1, from coordinate 6,789,253 downwards.
GAAATACACACCGTCTACAAATAACAACACAGGTCAACAAATTTGAACTTGCAAAAATACAAAGGGGTATAAATATAGTAAAAGTTATTCAGTTTTGCAGTTTGATTTCAAATCTATAATTTTTTTTTTTGAGAGTCCGACGGTTTTTGAGAAATCGGTCCCTACTTTTATAGCTTTTTTGGCCCATTTTCCAACTTCAGCCTCAATTTAAGCCAAGAAGAATACTCATTTTTCGAATTAATATGATAATTCGCTATTGTATTTAATCAGATTCCAATTTCAGTCTTTGTTTTGACCTGAAGGGACTCCTGGGGCCATAGGCGGCGGCCAAATCGTTTGTACTTACAAACTCCTTGAATATTACAAAAAATGGATTAATAAGAAATGCATTACAGAGCCACAGCTTTCAAACGAGATGTCAAGCGCCCGATAATAATCCTTAATCAAGAAGAAATCGTCTTTCTAAATGTGCAAATTTTCATTCTATTTTGAGTAAAAATTTACTAGAAATTTGTTTTCTTCGCAGCATATTTATGACAAAATTAAAACTTCATCTGTTTTTGTGGAAAATATGCAACAAATATAAACTGATTTAATTTTAAATAATGACTCACGGATCTCTTGACATGACATGGTAACCCTGACAATTTGATTAATGGTTGTGTGGGGAGCAGATTACTATATTAGTTACAACCAAAGCTATAAAACATAGTAGTGAAACAAAACTGTTAGCAGAGAGATATTTCCTTTTATAAGATATTTATTTTCCACTACAAGATGTCGCTTTTGAAGTACAAATATATATTTTTATATTTTTTTCCCTTTTGGGAGAAACAACTGAACAGGAAATCTCTAATGCACCAACTGATGATCAGTTTTTTAGATTTATAGAGAAACCCGATGGACCATTGAAATTCTTTATAGTGTTGAACAAGGTATTTATTTTAAAACACCACCTTAATGAGTAGTAATGTCTAATAATAACGTCATTAATCATATAATGTTGATTATTCACAAAAGTGACGCTGAAATTAACCTCACTAAAAAAAAGTTCTCCGAAAAAAATGTCGCTAAGATGGCACTCGCTGAAAATAAACTCGCTCAAATGTATGTACGCTCATCTAGATATATTAAACACTTTAAAACAGTTTTCAATTTTTAGACTTCTGATTGAGTTTATTGTGTCCTACAAACTGTTAATGGTGATTATTGAGGAGGGTTGGAGATAACCATATAGTACCTTGATGTATTGAAAATCTGAAATTTGTTGCAGGAATATCAACCCATAGCGTCACTGACATCATATCCATGAATCTATCTCAAAAACCATATCTATACAAATGCTGAAATATATACCTATGCGATAAACTATTGAAGGCCTTCTCAAAACCTATAAAGTATGCCACGTACATTTTATATTGCAGGACAAGTAATGATCAATTACATCCAGTCATTAAACATTTCTGGTCAAAACATATGATGTGGGGTATAACTTTCTTTTTCCTTCTCTTTAAAATGCCTATAAGTAGGATTGTAAATCATATGCAATTCGGGCGTGTGATAAAAAAGTGGAGTTGGCTCATCAAACAGGTCTTTTTGTTTTCCGAAGCTGTTATCATTTTTCCAATATTACTGAGGGGAGAACATCTACCTGATAGTAAAGATGTCGCATGAAGGAATACATGCATTAAGTTTAATAAAGCAAATAAAATGTAAACAAGAAGGGCTCAAATCCTTGTATAATAATTATTAGTTAAAAATATATAATTTCCTGACATTAATTTCAGTTAATTTTCTTCCTCTCATCTATGTTATTATTTATTGTTGTATATATAATGGAGAATAGCAGCTTGTAGCTCAGTAAAACGTCATGACAGCTCAAGCTGCTTCCCTCTCAACATTCATCAAATTGTCAGAGTTGCCAGGTTGATTTTCTCTTTCTTTTTTTATTACATGCCCGAATTGCATATGATTTACATTCCTACCTATAAGTATCTTGAAAGATGAATACAGAAGAGAGATAAGACGATAACTAGGAATTTTTTTTTACAAATTGTAATGCACTCTATATTGCTAATATCAAATGTAGCCTTCGTCTTTTTCTAAAAGCATTAGGTTTTTAGGTATTTGCATTTTTTAAAAACAATGATTGAAGATTTAATAATGATATTTATTATTATTCTACCTTTTCTATTACTCAAGAAAATGGAAGAAACCATATTAAAAATGTCAATAAATGAAACATTTTAGATACTGAAAGAAAGGTTGTGTTATATTATCGTAACTTTTATAGTAGATAATTAATATACATATAATAAGAATTATTATGTCACAAGCAAAAGGAAAATAGCTTGATGAATTATGAAAGATTATTATGCTGGATATCAACTTTCTATAGGAATGTAAAAAATATGCAAATGGGGTGTGTAAAATAAAAAGAAAGAGAAAATCAACCTGGTAACTCTGACAATTTTATGAATGTTGAAAGAGAAGCAGCTTGAGCTGTCTTGACGTTTTACTGAGCTACAAGCTGCGATTCTCCATTATATATACAAATGCATACATCAATAATAAATAACATTATGTATACCATAGATGAGAGGCAGAAAATTAACTCAAATTAATATAAAAAAATTATGTATGTTTAGCTTACAAGTCGTAAACTAACAATTATTACGAGAACAGGAGCCCTTTTCAAACATTGTATTTGCTATTGTAGATGTTCTCCCCTCAGTAATAAAGGAAAAATGGTAACAGCTTTGGAAAACAAAAAGTACTGTTAAAAGTGCCAACTCCACAAAATCTCGCACGCGGCATTTTGCATATTTTTTACATTTCTAACGATAACTTATGATGTCTTTACTATTCTTTTCTTTTTTTCTGACCAAGGTCAATATTCCTTCACCCATGAAATCAGGAATGAATCATTTTTCTGCGTTCCATAAGAAGAACTCAAAAAATTAGACTTTAATAACAATTTAGAACTAGTTAAAGAGAAGTTATTCCAGTGCATTCTAGGAATCCTTTGAAAATAATAGCCAGAGAAGCAGAGAAAATTAATAAAAAAAAGTTGTTGATATGTTTGGTGGTAGAGTTAGTAAAAATGATTATTTGAGCAGTAATGAATGTAAACTAGTTGAAGATTTAATGTATAAATTGTATAGTATTTTTATCTAAAGACTTGTGGGTATCGTAGTCGAGCGGTATATTTGTACAATAATATTGAATAATACAGGTGTTGACGCCAAAAGCTCTAACTCAATACTGAGAATATATTTCCCTCCTACGCACACGTGCATATGAATGTATACATTATAGATACGTCATGCAACCTCAACACACATCTTATATTGACATGACGTTCACCACATCACATCCCCCTAAGGGAAAATTTTGGCACAAATTTGGAAATAAATATAATTTGGTGATTTAGAAATACGAAGTGGGTACGAAAAGGAAATACATAAAGCATAAAAATTTAAATAAACGGTTAATAATAATGATAGTAATTGTTTCTTCTGAATGTGACGGTTCTTTAAGGTCGAAGGACAGGCAAATTTTCAGATTTATCAGTTTCTTCGTTGGTATCTCTCCTTCCCTTCTCTACAGATAACGATTCTCGACTGGGTGTTCTTTCATTTAAGAAAACAGGCTTTAAGCGTTCGATGGAGATTGTTTCTTTCTTTCCGGACGGCAATTCTACTAGGAATGTATGAGAATTTCTTTCAATTACTTTCGCAGGTCCAATATATGGGGCTTCTAAGGGACCTTTAACTCTATCAACTCTTATCCAGACTTGATCTGCTGTACTTAAGGATTGGGAACTGTAGGGGCGTTGTACGGAATGATCGGTGCCTGCAGACAGAGACTCAAAGTCGCTGTTTTGAAAGTGGCCTGACAATTCCTTGATATATCCTTGAAAATTTGCAGCTCCACTAGACGAGGGGGTGAAAAAATTTCTCGGTACGAGTATATCAAATTCGGTAACAGCTACGAAAGGAGGAATGTCGTTTGCTCCTGGTGCCATTCTCATGCCCAAAAGAATGAGGGGGAGGGCGGAAAACCAAGATTCCCTTCTTGCTTTGATCGCTCCTTTTAAAACACGATGAGTCCTTTCCAACATTCTGTTGGTTTGGGGATGGTAAGAAGTCGTTCTCAATCTGTGGAATCCGACCAATTGGGAGAGTTTATAGAAGAGCTCACTTTCAAATTGAGTACCTCTGTCTGTCACAACAAAGAGGGGCACTCCAAAACGGGAACTCCATATAAATAAATACATAACTTAAACCAGAAAAAAATACTATTCATAAATCGTTGAAATATAGCCCCCGCATTGCGGAGACCAAAAGGCATCTAATTAAATTCAAAAAGTCTAAAGGGTGTCGTAATGGCAGTCTTATTACGATGGCTTTCCTTGACAGGTATATTATAATAAGCACTGCACAAATCAATTTTACTGAATATTTTGGATCCATGAAGTCTTTGTGAGATATCATGAATATGAAGTAATGGATACTTGTCAGGAATAGTTTTAAGGTTAAGTGATCGGTAATCACCGACCATGCGCCAACCTTCTTGGTTCTTCTCGGCCACGAAATGAAGCGGAGAGGCCCAAGAAGATTTGGATGGGCGTATAATTGATGCTTCAAGGAGAGATTCTAATGTCAGTCGGCAGATTTCCATCTTACTTGACGAAAATCTTCGAGTTTTGGCTGATGATGATGGAGAGTCGCCTGTATCGATACAGTGGTGTATATCATCCGGAATATTTGCTGGCTTTTGGTTATGAACGGGGCCCAGTATTGGAGATAGAACATCAGCGACAATGAACGTCCACGGAAATTTTCTACGAAGGCTCTCTGAAGAAATAGTAGTCGTCAGCTCTCCTTTGACATTGATGCAGTCACCCGATGCCGAGTCAACTTAATTGATGAAGGGTTAAGGATTGATAAGTTGCATACAGAGCTTGGAAGTAAGGAAACGGACACTCCGGTATCGATTAGAGCTTCGCATTTGATAGGAGATGATCCTAATTTGGCGACTACTTTAATAAGGGACAAGACACCTGCCGCCAAGTTGACTTGCCCATTTAGTTTTCCGTTGACGGATTTCCTTTGAGGGAAGGAAGCGAAGACCTAGGCGCAGGAGATGAGCTTCGCGAAGTAGGTTCCATTTTGATATGTCCTTTTCCTGGAAAACAGCACCAAGGTTTACAAGAACGAGCCTTTTCACCGTAAAATATATGGGCTCGACAAATTTTTGGTCCCGACCCCGATGGTCGGGGACCACCGCTGCCACCAATGTGGGTATTGTAGTGAGCGGTATATTTGTACAATGATAATGAATAACACAGGTGTTGACGCCAAGAGCTCTAACTTAATACTGAGAATATATTTCCCTCCTACGCACCAGTGCATATGAATATATATGTCATAGATACGTCACGCAACTTCAACACACATCTTATATTGACATGACGTTCACCACAGGCTCCTCCAATGAAGAACACACTGAAGTGTTGGAATTTAAGGTTTTATACTAGTATTAATGAACCAGTGAAAGCAAAGGTTAGACCTATGAATCCAGCTGTGAAAGTGTTAAAAATCAACTTAAACAGTAGATTGATGAACGAATTATTGAACCAACTATAAGCGAGTGGGGTTAAGCTCTTGTTCATGTGAAAAAGAAAGACAGAACCTCCAGAATTGCTACGTATTATCAAGATTTAAATCGTATCACTAAATCTGATACATATCCTTTAGCACATTCTATGGAATTGCTAACTGAACCACAGATAAAGCAAAGTAATTTGTATTTGTGGATATGGCTGAAACTTACTTTGCTTTTTCTTTGAAAAAAGAGAATCAAGACAAGCCAACAATTGTTTTATCAAAGAATCCATATGGTACATATGCACGTTTAATGTGCCAAGTATATGGTCTATAAATTACCTGCGAGGACTCCTTAGATTCTTTTATAAAAATCATATATCAGGATTTATGTTCATACAAACACAATGTAGATTCGCTGATTTTTTTATCAGGACTGAGAAGGTTGTGATATCAGGGTTAAGGATAGTAAAATAAATTTATCTACGCCTATGATTCATTGGTTAGGACACAAAATAAAGTACATGATTCTCTGACAGATAGGTTAATTGATGCTCATCGACAATGACTTGTTCCTGTTAATAAAAATGATCTCAAAACCTTTTTAGGCAAGATCTCTCATTATCGGAAATTCATTCCATTGTATGAAAAAATAACCGAACCAATTGCAAAGCTTGTCCCTAAAGATGTAGAATGGCAATCGACTAAGAAACAAGAAGGGGTATTCGAGGAATTGAAGGAGAAATTACAAATAAAGTATCGAGTAACATCGACTTATTCCATATTAGACATATGCATTTAATATGGATAATTCCAATTCTGATCATTCAAGTCCAGAGATTTCTACACTTTTAGTTCCTAAGATAGAAAAGATCTCTCAAAAGAAGGAGATGAGGAGGAGAGCAAAAATACAAGAGATGTAGGTCAAATGGAAGAAGGAGAAGAAAAACATGATGAGATGCAAAAGCAGGCGGAGAAAGTAACAACAAGGGAGACCGAGGGTTATACACCTAATGGGATGGAAGTATCCGTCGAAAAGAATAATAAAGACTTAAAGCAGTGGCTCAAACTATAAACAAATCAAAGAGATAAATAAGTTAGCAGCGTTGCTGTTTAGCAATGCACCCTGAAAAACACTTAGGAGAAAACCATCCAGACTACATGGTTAAGGAAAAAAAGAAGTATGGGTAGGTTCAAGTCCTTAAGGGGCTGAGCAAGAAATAATGGATGGAGACGAGGGAGAGTCAACGGAAATTATTGATACACCTCTTGGGGAACTTTTAGAAGTGGAAAATGAAGAGGGCAGGCAAAAAAGTTTTGTTGGGGACGAATAATAAGTAGCATTAAAATTAACTGGAAATTAAAACATAAAAGAGTATCCATAAAAAAAATGGAGCTACTTGAAAAACTTGTCTTTGTGATGCCGATTCTTCTAGTCATTTCGATAGAAATAACTAGAAATGATTAGACTGTGAAAATCAGTGCAATAGATAGAGTTAAGAAAGGGACTCCTATTGGTAAAAATAAATGGAAGCCTACAGTTCCTTCTAGAGCAAATGTGTGCAACGTCAAAATATATGGAGATTGTAAGGATGCCATAAGTACTCGTAAATGCTCTAAGACGAATAATTTAGAATATCTGGATTCATTTGGGTGAATTTATGATGTTTAGGGCATAAGAAAATACAAGAAACAAAAGACAAGCGGTAATTGACCTTGGAACATTGGGAACCTGCATGCTAAAAGGATTGTTTAATACGTTTTCTCGGGTGAAAAACATTCAAGGTTTGAGTTTTAAATATTAGATACCTTGATACAGCAAGAGGAAGAACTTAAAACAATCCGATATGCAATCAAGAACTTTGCAATGAAATATGATTCCATGGTTAATATCACAATAATTATTCACAATCACTTGGAAGAAGTTAAGCAAATTAATCCATAATGGTGTTGACGTCGATCTCTGAAAAGGTTAACAAATGGACCAGAGGGATACAGAATGGTACCCCGGGAAGATTGACACCAGAATAGCACATATTAACAAAATTTGACTTTTTCAAAAATCTTTAACACAACCAAAATTCTTTTTCTGTGTTTATCTTTTCTTCTGTGGTTTTGCAAAAAATGTAATCGATATGTGATACAAAAATGGTTATTTATTTAATACACTTAAAAAAAAGGTTTTAACTTCTTCAAACAAAACACAAATTACTCCTATTATTTAATCTATAACTTATGTTATATTTTTTGTTATCTATGACAGAGTCCTTAGTACAAATTTAAATATTAAAAAAAGAAGAGGAATTGTCAATAAAGTTACATTATCTAAAAGTATATTTGACTAAATGAAATAACATGATCGAAAAAGAATAATAGGGCATATTAAAATTATATTTGTTACAGTAACTAAAGGTAAAACAATTATATTGGCATATAACATACCGCTTAAGTTCGGAATATTATTTCGTTCGTAGTTAATGATCTTCCAGGCAAGTTTTGGATTATATGTGCCATCTCTTTGTTTAGAATAGTGTTGTCTCTTTTGAGCAATTATTATATTCAACATAAAAACTAAAACAGCAATAAGGGTTAAGTTCATAATATTACTAATACTCAACAACAAAGATTACAACCAACTTCTTTGTCAACATGTAAGCGAATGAAATGTAAAATCACATTCAACACCACAGGAAAAATAATCATTAATTAACGATGAAATATGCGTAACATATGCTTTATGGAATAACAGATTTAGAAAATTTTATTTATAAAAACATATGTATTGTAAAAAAGTAAATAATCAATTTATAATTTAAAGATATAATATTTTTTTTCCACAAGGAAAGAAATCCATATATATATATATATAAATCAAAAGTATCATTAAATGAAATAGACCATAAGAAAACAGTTTCTTCTTTTTGGACTATTTATATTCAATTAAAAAATAAAAAATAATATTGAAATAAATTTGATAATATCTATCATGAACTTCCTCAATTTTTGATGGTCTGGCAATATCTCAAACTTTTTTTTCTTCTTCCTTTTTTTTGTTAAATTCATACTTTGTATATATAATCTAAGAATATATATTTTTTTTACAAGGAAAGAAAATCATATACAGTAAAACCTGGTCTAACGGTCACCTGCATTAAGTGTGCCACTGCACTAAGTGGTAATAACCCGTTCCCACGCAGGAAGTTTATAACAAAAATGAACTTTATTAAGCGTGCCCCAGCAATCCCCAGCCAGAGATCACCCAAAATAATACATACCAATACAGATGCACCTGCTACAACGGTTACTTTTTTTTAGCGTTTACTGATTGTTAAATACAAAACTTCAGAAGCTGTGCGCTTGAAATATAAGCATTAATTATTCCAGATAATATGTTCTAATCCCAGTCACTCGGAGATGATCTGATGAGTACTTACTATCTATATTTTTATGCAAGCTGGTTCTTGTGTAATTTAAATACATGTATCAATATGCCATAAATAAAATATGTATGGATATATGACAATTTAAACAAAGATAGTGGTGCATTATTAAAATTGAGACAGTTTGTAATCAATAGAAAAGTTATTATATTAAATACTGTCATCCAATTAGAATTACAGATGGGTGTGTTTAAATGGGTAATCAGTTTGAACAAACAGAAATTTTAGATTTATTTTGATAATGTTATTAAAAATTATCTTTCATTTTGTATATAAATTTATTATACAATAATAACACAGGTCAACTTTCAAAAATCCTAAGGGGTATAAGTATAATAAAAGTTATTCAGTTTTGCACAATGATTTCAAATCTGTAATTCTTTTTTTCAAGAGTCCGACAGTTTACAAAAAATCGGTCTCTACTTTTTGAGCTAATTTGGCCCATTTTCCAACTTCAAGTTCAATTTAAGCCTAGAAGAATACACATTTTGAGCATTAAATAATAATGATTGGTTTGTGTTTTTTTGTAGACTCAATTTCTAGTTTTTGTTTTGACCTAAAAGGACTTCTAGGGGCGTAGGGTGCCGGAGTAGGCCCAAAAGTCGGTGAAATCCTTTGTACTTAAATAACTCCTTGAATATTGCATGAAATGGATTAATAAGGAATGCATTAAAGAGCTTAGACACAAAGCTCTCAAACGAGATGTCAAGCGCCCGATAAGAGCCTTTAACTTTGAAGAAATCGTCCATCAAAGGGTGTAAATTTTCATCCAATTTTCAGCAAAAATTCGCTAGAAATCTAAGTCTCACAATAGAGCTGATAAAAAACAAGTGCTATTGACTGTAGTTGTAGTGCGCAGAAGAAGAAGACTCTGACATCAGCTGAAGAAATTAAAAAACATGGATCTCTTATTTAATTCAAGATAACTTCGAGGAAAGAGTGGGATGATATGGCCATGGATATCCAATGAAAGAAATAGAGTTCCTTGATGAGTCATCATTGGACCTTTATGAAGAGTGTCTCATCACCTGGCATCCCTTCATCTTCCTGTTTGGAAAGTGACAAATCTCTACAAAGAGATGCTGGGTGATGAGACACTCTTCATAAAGATCCTATGATGACTTATACCCCTTAGGATTTTTGGCTGTTGACCAATGTAATTAATGTTAATTTTATTCTATTTTTGCATATATTTTATCAAAAAAATTTTGAATACATGTATATTATATGTTTTTGAAAATATTATTCATTTTGTTATATAAATGTATATTGTTACATATTATAATTGAAGTTAAATTTATTCTGATTTTGTATATATTTTATAAAAAAGTTTTAAATACATGTATATTATTTAATACAGTTTATTTTGCAGCTCATGCATTCTTTGATGCCCAATTTTCCAGATCATAGAATAAAAAAAGCATATTTGGTTTAAGCGGTTATCTGGATTATGCAGACACTTTTCCAATTTCCTTTGCCTGGTCGCTTAATATAGGTTTGACGGTGTGTGTGCGTGTTTATATATATATATATATATATATAAATCAAAACAATCAATACATAAAATAGAAAAAAAGAAAACAATTTCCTTTATGCTTCACTAAATGAAATGGCATGAACGTGTAGTAATTTGTCTTTAAAGATGATGACAAATTAATTTTATGAAGTAGTTCGAGTAATAAATCATGTTAGAATACTATTAATTCACTTCATGATGATATTATCCATGATTTACGTACTTCAACAAAATTTCCAATAACTGTCTAACCTTAGGAACATATAAACATAACATTCCGATAAACGAGAATGAATTGAATTTTTTTAAAGAAATGTGCCCTTAGTTATATAAAAAAAACAATAAAGTAGTTATAGGGGAGTTCGGAATAATCGGACTACAGCATGTAGATCTAACATCTTATGTCTTTTCATAAATTAGAATTGAATATAAAAAGCAATAAAAATTTGAAATAATGTCATTAATAGAATTAATTTTTAATAAAAATTTAGTGAACTATTTGACAATGTGTCTATCTGTATTGGTATCGGTGATTCCTTTTGATCGTATCACAAATATGACATGTTATTATAGCATGTATTTTTTGGTTTTGAAAACCAACAAAATTGGACAAAAAGTCATCCTTTCAGAGTTAAATTTCAAAATTGGCTTCCAAAGACATTTTGATTGCTTTGTAAAAGTCACGTAAGTTAGAACAGTCCTAGAAACAAAGTTTTGTAGTCTCTGTTATAATATTGCAGAAACAACATATGCTATAATCATCTTTAAAAAATTTAAAACACACTTCAAGAGTTCCAAATAAAAATTTATATCTGAACAGTTGTTCTAAGGATGTCAAATATTTATTATATATATTATATTCCTTGAGATGTTTCTATCAATTCTTCGCCTTATTATCTTATCTTTGATCAGAATTAGAGTCGGCTTCAGGTGACATTTTATATAAAAGGCGGTTGAGTAACTCTAGACAATTAATTATTCTGAACCCTATTACAGATCGTCAAACATACATTTCGTTACCTTTCTCAAACGGATATTTTCCAACCCATGGATAACTCATACATATACATTTTTTCTACATGAGTGATTATTCATAAAAACGATGCTAGAAAAAAAAATGAAAAAAGCAGTCTTTTTCATTTTCTTGCTATTAATACTTCATAGGAGAAGGCCATTATTTTATTATTATATTTCAGATAATTGTCTCTAGTTTATGTGTCATACCTTTTTTGAAAACATTATTCATGTTAAAGTGCGATTTCGCCTTCTAAAAAGTGATGAATATAATTTTGACAAATAGACGAATAATAATTTATATTGGTACTATTTCACCTGAAAATTCTGTCTCAAGTTCACCAAATATCTGAAATCGTTTCTTAAACTCCCACAGTAATACTGCAATCATGTCTTTGTACCGTTTGACATCCTCATCAAGTATGGTCACACATACAATACTTAGACAGGGAAAATGAGCAGGGTTGCCACTTGCCAGTTGCATCTCCCTCAAAGCCAGCTTTAACTTAAATGTGTGTATTTTGGCATAAACATGAGTGACAACTTTTTTGAGGCCTTGCAACATTTTTTTCAGGCTGTTCAAGTGTTCAGTTATATCAACCAAAAATCCAAGGTCCTGTAGCCATTCCTGGGATTGTAATTACGATATCAGTCTTCCTTTCTTCGCCATGAATTGTCTAATTTCTTCTCGTAGATCAAAGAAATATATCAGCACAGCGCCTCGGCTTAACCATCTCACTTCACTGTGGTATGGCAGGCCGTGTGTAATGTTACTGTCACTTTTATCAAGAAGAAGTTGTTCGTAGTCAAAATAAATGCCTAGAAATGGCTTCCTTTTCTACATTGAGCTAGGAAGCTTATCTCTTAGGTCATTTTTCTTCATTAAATGTGGATAATCAAAGGATCCAATTCAATAAAAAATGGACGTAAAGTTTGTGTAATAGTTCTTTTTTCTGTTTGAAATGAGTAAAGGAAATATTCTAAGGTTATACCTAGGAATGTAAATCATATGCAATTCGGGCTTGTAATAAAAAAAGAAAGAGAAAATCAACCTGGCAACCCTGACAATTAAAATGAATGTCAAGGGGGGAAGCAGCTTGAGCTGTCATGACGTTTTACTGAGCTACAAGCTGCTATTCTCCATTATATATACAACAATAAATAATAACATAGATGAGAGGAAGAAAATTAACTGAAATTAGTGTCAGAAAATTATATATTTTTAACTAATAATAATTTTACGAGGACTTGAGCCCTTTTTGTTTACATTTTATTTGCTTTATTAAACTTAATGCATGTATTCCTTCATGCGAGATCTTTATTATCAGGTAGATGTTCTCCCCTCAGTAATATTGGAAAAATGATAACAGCTTCGGAAAACAAAAAGACCTGTTTGAAGTGCCAACTCCACTTTTTTATCACACGCCCGAATTGCATATGATTTACATTCCTAGTTATACCTTCATTACGAGGCAAATGGGTTCACGCATAGCGAACACAAGTTAATCGGAAGACCATCGAACAATCCATGGAATCAAAGTATCCATAAAAGAAGGGAAGGAGTCAAAAAATTTCTCGAAAATATAATGAGCGATCATGGAATTTGGGTACCAGGTAGAGTCGCACCATATCATAATCTCAAATCGATTCATTTTCCTAGTCATTGGAATAGAGAGGTTATATATATATATGTATGTAAATAATATGCAAATGGGGTGTGTAAAATAAAAAGAAAGAGAAAATCAACCTGGTAACTCTGACAATTTGATGAATGTTGAGAGGGAAGCAGCTTGAGCTGTCATGATGTTTTACTGAGCTAATAGCTGCTATTCTCCTTTATAAATACAAATGAAGACATCAATAATAAATAGAACATTATGTATACCATAGATGAGAGGGAGAAAATTAACTGAAATTAATGTCAGGAAATTATGTATTTTTAACTAATAATTATACGAGAACCTGGGCCCTTTTTTGTTAACATTGTACTTGCTTTATTAACCTTAATGCATGTATTCCTTCATGCAAGATCTTTACTATCAGGTAGATGTTCTCCCCTCAGTAATAAAGGAAAAATGATAACAGAAAAACAAAAAGTACTGTTCGAAGAGCCAACTCCACAAAGTCTCGCACACGGCATTTTGCATATTATTTACATTCCTAGTTATATATAAGAAATACATTTAGTCGTATCAGGATCAAGGATTCAATACATATTGTAATAGGACCAATTTCATCAAATATTGTAAGACTTCTTGTGTTGAATTGGGCATAATGGGAAGACAAAACGATGTTTGCTATATGTGCTATGATCATTTTCAAGAATTGGCCTCATTCTTTAGGAAGTATGTTCAAAACAATCCCTTGGATAATCGAAATTGGATATTAATTACAAAATCGAAGAAAACTTGCAATATTTATTAAGAATACTCATCTGTAAGGAACTTCATTTCGGCAAAAAAAAATCCTATCATCGTTCCTATGTATCATCTCACATATGAGATATTTTGTTTGAGACTTTATAACAAAATACATTGTTTAAACATTTGTTACAAATTTATGACCTTTGGAACGATGTATTTATTTCATGCATGTATTTCTAAGAACATATTTATTCTAAATTATGCAAAAAAAAAGTGCATTGCAATTTTATTCTAAAAACAATTTTTCTTTGGTTTTTCTCGAGACCCTCCATGCCAATCAAGGAACCAAGTAAGATGTATAAATTTATTTCTAGGGATGTGAAAAAGGAGCTGTTTCCCTTTTTTCTTAACAGAACGGTATTCAAATTTGACTTTTTGAAGACAAGTCCGAGTTCATGAAAAAAATAATACAGGTCTCAGTGATCCAGGATCAAATCCTTTAGGCATTTTTAAAATTAATTAAAAATAGCGCTTATTTTTTTTGAATTGATAAAAGATGCAATGAGTATGAAAAGAAAGAAAAATTTTTTGTCTTATTAATTTCCATCATACCTGTACCTATAATGATACATTAGGGAACTTGGATAAAAACAGTTTTAATGTTATGTAGACAATTATTTTTTTGTATTTAATCAAGACAAGCCTTAGAAGAAAGAAAGCTTCTATTTATTCGTGTGACAATAGTGGAAAAGATATTACATTTAAAGATATCAAAATAAATAAAAACTTTTGCACTCGTTTTTTCATAGTTGTTTTCTATATCTTAAGTTCACGAATAATATAATAACTATTTTTTTCCTATTTTCAACCGATAAACATTAAAATAAATAACAATTATACAATTAACAATTTTCTATTACTACTATCTCACACTACCAAATCTCAGAAATATAAAATAAACCCTCTGAAAGGGATTTTTGTACTATATATGAGACCAACTAATGGTAAAAATTATCATAGAGACAAAAACAATGGTGAAAGACAAATAAGGGATTAAGCACGATTCAGAGTCCCCTCCGAAACTCTACACAAGCTATAGAAGAAAACAATGAAACAACAGCCTTAATCATCTCGGATTTTACCTCCTGCAGAGAATAGAATTGAACATAACTATTTTTTCATCAATCATCAAGCAGTTTTCCTTTTGCATTTGATTTCATCATTCTTATTATATATCATCTATTATCATATTTATTATAAAAGTTGCGATTATATCACACTTTAATTTTGGTTGAATTTTTTTAAATGTTGATATCTCTCGAGAAAAATAGTTAGTTCCAAGAAAAATATTAATCTTTCTACTTTGGAAAATGTTTCATTTGTTGACATTTTTAAAATGTTTTCAGTTATTTTTTAAGTTATAGACACGGTAGAATCATTATAAATACCATTTTTAAATTTTCTATCATTATTAAAATAATAAATACATTTTTCCATTTATTTTGTTCTTTCAAGGTGTAAATTACAATTTCCTTAGATACCTCGAGTTAATTTTAAAATTAAAAACAAAAAAAATATCTATAAATCTAAAACTTGTTGAGCAGACTTAGATTAAATTTGAAACTAACAATAAAAAATGCCTCATAATCTATTTAAAAAAACCTCATACAGCATTATATTCGAAAAAAATTGTTAGCCAATATAATTAATTCGAAACGTTTTGACTTATTAAAAGACAATTTATAGTGATAATAAATTAATATTCTAGATTGGCGTACATTGAGGTTAATTGTGATGCTGAAAGAGTATTTAGCATTTTAAGCGGCTCTCCTAACAGATAGAAATTAACATGTTCACATATTATAAATATTTTTGACATGAAATGGAATCATGAGGTAATACAAATTTAATTTGTGAAAGGTTATTATTTTTTTTACTACACATTTTTGTCAAATATATTTTTCCTGATTTTATTTGTTTTGTTATAGAATGAATAACCATTATTATCAAACTAAAGACTTGAAGATAATCATATGTACAGAACAAAGTTTAGAGTGATTTACTTTTATTACTATTTACTATTTTATTACTCCCAGAAAACCTGTTATGAGTCTGCAGCAAGGCTATCACAACATTTATAGTGTTATATCGACAGCAAATAAGCTGGCTGCCATTGTTACCGTATTATGTTTGATGCCTTCATTGCATGTGGCTTATTTTAACACGCCAAATGTGCACATTTATACATATCTAAACATATGTACCTTATTGTAAAGTCGCAAAATTAGTAATAAAAATATTTGATTTGAATATTTTTCAAGGTACTTAACATTACAATTTTTACACATGCAAAAAAATCATGTTTAAATCAGAATAACTTTTTAGTTTTTCAAGGAAATTATTTTTTAATCAAATATTTGTTAATAGACAGGGTGAGTGCGCTCTTTGACAACAAACTTCGGGCACGCGCTGATACTGATGCAGGACTCTGCTCCATGCTACACCTCCAGAATTAACCCAAAGCGGCTTAGTGATAATTTTTATGATTTAATACCACTAAACATCTGGCCCCCTAACTCCCCAGACTTGAACCCCATGGACTATTTCGTGTGGGGCACAGTTGAGCGACACACTAACAAGTCTCCAAGCAACACAAAGGAGGAGCTGATCAAAAGGAGTTCAAGGCCTTGAAGAAGGACGTCGTCATCAAGACATGCTTGAGATTCCGGACCAGGATCGAGACTGTGATTGCCGTTAGCGGCGATTTTATTGAATAAAAATAAAGTATATTAACCCAGCTTTCAAATGGTGTTAATTTCATTAAAATCGGTAATTAGTTTTTGAGATATTTAAGTTTTAAAAAAGTAAATTTGGTTGTCAAAGATCGCATTCTCCCTGTATATTTAAAGAAGTAGAAGTTTAAAATATTTTTTATTTTTAAATTTTATGCCTTAGAAATTATTTAAGTTCTAAGTTCTTTGGGACACAGGTGTCCCTCAGGGTGTGAAGGGAGTTTTTTTTATTAATATATAAACATGCTTCATAAAATATAAGAATAAAGATATAATAAATACGAAAGAAGTATTAAGTGATCTAAAGAAAGATATGTCGTCGGTTACTAGCGGTATAAAGGAAAGAAGAAACTAGAAAAAAAATACAATATTTTTAACACACTTAAAATTTTTCATTGCGTCCATCACCTTAAGACCCTTTTACTTATTTTCATGTAGGTACATGTAAACATAAATTAAATTTACATATTATGTCTATGAACATATTTCAACAGAGAAAGTGTAATATATAGATATTACTGTACCATATAAATATTTTACTGTTATAAAATTGGCGACTTGTAAGAAAAGTTTGACCAACACTGATACACAAAATAAAAAAATACTTTAATATTAAAACAAGAATTAATTTATCTTTATTCAATTATTTTTTCTTTAACAAACTAACCAAAATTTAGTACATAAAGAAGAAACGAGAGTATACACTCTTTAATCATCTAGTCTTCGGTATTTTTTGATACGTTTCCACTCTCCAGTAGAATAGTTCATCTGAAAATGTGTCTCTATTACCATGGTTAAGTAAGTGCCATCCTTTTGAGGAACGTTGTCTTGATTTTCCGATAACTTTATTGTCACCAAGTTACCTAAAGATAATATTAAAAAACATTAAAACTTATGAATTTGAAAGTATTTTACCTAAATGTGGACATGGGTTGTCCCTTGATCCAGCCATAAATCCAAGAATAAGGGCTTTTTCAGGTCTGGTAACTTTATTTGCTGTACGAAACATCTCCTGTGCTTCATGCATTTGCTCTTTTGTTAAGGTGAGACTACGCCGTGGTGGTTGTGACGCTGAAGGGGGTATTAGGACAGATTTTTGAGTTGTTGGCGTTTTATTAACAATCTATGAAATAATGAAAGACAAATAAAATTATTTTAATAATTTTAAGAAAAAATTCAGTAAAATTGATATATTTTACTTCATCAGTTATAATTACGTGAGGTTGAGTAATTGGCCTAACTGTAACAGGCGAGATTATGCGCGGTTGTTGATGTATATTATTTATAGTTCCTGGAGAGTTATTACTAATGATTGACATAGGTATTGCCGCACCTCTTGGATTTATATGTGGAACACGACCTTGCGGAATTGGGTGAGTCGGTAATTGAACAACACGAGACTGTACATTACTTGATGGAACAGCAACAACTCTCTGTGGAGGTGTAGTATTAGTGAAGCTGAAAAAAATATACTTAAACGACTTGTCACATATTCGTAATATAAAAGTAATAATACGAAATTTTACATTATTTCATAAGATAATTTGAGCATAGTCACATTCGAGGTATAATAGGTACCTATGAGTTTATCACTAATATATAAAAATAATAAGCATCATCATATTTTTCAAAACATTTATTTATAATACATTATACATCGACTTTCTGTTCTAACTATCTCATCAAAAATGTAGAATTTTGTATTAGTATATTATAATACGAATATGTTCTTTTTTTTTATCAAATATGCTTTTTCAGAATTTTCGTTTTTCATTTTTTAAAGTAATTAAAACTTTTAAAACTGTTGTAAAAAATATCCACAAGAAGTAGATTTACTTCCAAATTCATTGAAAAAATATGATCATATTGCATGTGAGACAGTACAATACAGAGGAAGAGTAATTTAATGTCAAAAAGATCATTTTTTAAAAAAGGTTTTGTTTGAGAATGAATTACAGACTGATTAAAATTCATTTCAAAAAATAAGGATCTTCTATTTTTCCAAAATTAATTTTTATAATATAAATGGTGGTGGAAAAAAGCGGAGTACTTGAGACTTAAATAATTCATTATGTATTTAGACAGGAATCAATCAAAATTCGAAATCTATTAGGAAAGTTTGTAAGCTTTCAAACAATTAGTTAATCGTATCAGTCAGATAAGAAATACCCTCACAGGAATGTCAAAGACGACGGATCATCGATATGCTTCACGCTCATGTACCTAAAAAAATATATCTTCTGTAGGCAAATAACAAATTGACAAGACAATTCAGGATTTAATGTACCCAAAAGACAGTATTATTAAACGGTTTCCAGGTATCGGTCGGAAGAATATGGCTGGTTTAATGAAAGCAATTTCGGACACATCGAATAATTTAATTTCTACGTCAATGTGTCAAATAGCTAGGGTCTTTAAGTGTCCCTCCCCCCCCCCCCAACTTTTGGCACAAGAATTTTCTAACAAAAGAAACATTACAGCCCACGCAATCTAAACTTTTAGAGACAACCAAATTACAGCCCAAGGCCAGCTGCAGCTCGCAATATCAATTTATCATGTCTGTTGACAGTATTTGAATATATTTTTTATCATGATAAAATGAATATATTCATAATCCTAAGAAATATTCCCAAGACTCCACTCCAATTTACATTAGATAGGCAGTAATGCTGTAAAAAGTATTTACTTGATAGTAAAAATTTTAGAAGCTGCCAATTTGAACATCTTTGTTTACTTTACACGGTATCACTAATTCGTATTCCTTATTTCCAAAGAAAAGAACATGTTGTACTCACCACGTGTAATGTAGTCATGTATAGAGCTGTAAATTACATGAACTGTAGGTATTTCAAAACAGGAAAGCAAAAAATAACATGGTGACCTTGACAATTTGATGAATGTTAGGGAGGAGAGCAGCATCAGTCATCAAGCGAGTAATCTTTTAGAAATTACAGTACAAGTATTTACAAGTAATAAACACTGTCTACATAAATAATGCCTATTTGAGTGATCTTAATATCCTTGATCAAGCATAATTTTCAGATAAATATGAATTGATGTTTATTTCCGTTATCCCCTCTCAAAAAACGTCTATGTTATCACCTACACAGGAAAAACCTACTTGCAGATAAAAACATAATAAAAGCTGAAGTTGTTCTCCTCCTAAACATTTCCAGGGTTACCATGTTAATTTATGCTTCTTTTTTTTACATACTAACAGCACATATTTTTAACAGCCAAACAGCAACTTCATAATTAATTTAGATTCAAATTTATTTGGCTAGAAACTTATTGACCACTAGAGGCGTCATAAATTACTCTTTCAATATCAGCACAATCTCTGTGGATTCACATTATAAATTCATTTAAAATAAGGTAAATTTTGCGAAAGGAAAACAAATATGAACATTTATATTTGCTGAACACAGAAAGGATCACAAAGATATTGATATATTTTTATTGAGGTATAGAGGAATACGAGGATTATATTATAAAAGTGAAAAATAAAAGTAAAGGGAAATATCAAAAAGGAAAACAAGATCTGGGCTGTTATTGGATGTTATTGGTGAAGGGGCGTGACAGTGTATCAACCACTTAGGACGCCATGAATTACTCTATAACTAACTACACCACCTCCACAAATTTATCTTGTCATTTCAATTTAAACATGGGGAATTCTTAAAGGCAAGACAAATATTTATGTACTTCTAAAGCGACGTATTGCAGGAGGATAGTGGAATTGTCTCGTACATAAAGAAGCTAGCAAGGTGCGTTATGTCACTTTGCTTGATAATTTTGGGTAAAAATGCCACAAAGCAATAAAATATTAAAGGAAAACAGTCTTGAGTATTGTTTTAGTATTAGTAATTGGAAGGGGGAGAAAAAATAAATTATCTACAAGTACCAACATGTACATAGAGATGGAGCTGTAGTTATATGAATTTGTTAATGAGACAAGGAATGCAATGTTTTTAATAATTTTCCCAAAGAAAAGTAAAAAATTACTGAGTTAACTCAAACATTTGGCAGAATAAGAAGTAATTGAATTTCAACTATTCAAGCTTTGAATGAGTATTCATTACAAAAAAAAAAAAAAAAAAAAAAAAAAGATTTCAAACTTTCAAGTTTGAATTAAAGCATCTAACAAATTAGTATAATTTTTTTAACAAATTTAAGCAGAAAAATTCCTAAATTCTTTAATTTATAATATATAAAATTTAGGTTATACTAAAGAAGCACCAACCAAATACAATAAAAATTACGTACACAGACGGCTGCTGGACTTCAATGGATGAAGTTGGTGGAAATTGTTCCAAGGAAAGACCACTCGAAAATGATGAAGAGTTATTTATGATCGACTTGTTTACTATTGTCACACTTTTTGAACTGACAGGCGCTGGTGGAGCATACACTGGAGGCGCATAGGCAGGAGGAGAATTAGACAAAGTAATAAGACTACTGCAGGACACAGGTCGAGTATTTAAACTTGCCAAACCAATAGCATAGTCCGGGGGAGTTGAATTGATGTTATCAAAGCTTGTAGTTGAAGTAGACGAAGTAACTGATGAAATTTTTGTCACAGGGGTTGCATTTGTTAATATGGTGCTTGAAAAAGTTTCTTTCTGTTTGGAAGCATCCTCAAGTTCTGACTGACGTTTCCTTTTTTTAGACGAGGCATAGCCAACAGGTTGTTCATTTATATCCAATAACTTGACTCCACCTTCTTTTTTCGTACGATTTGGAACGGCAACTTGAGTAGGGCGTGAATTCCGAAATCCAGTCTGTATTCTAGATGATAATCCTTTGAGAGAAGCTGAGTCCATTTTACGCGGCATTGTATTCTTACGGATTGGGAAGTTACCCGTAGAAATGGACTTAACCTTATTAGCTGCATCCTGAGATTTGTTTATGAGTTCAGCTCTTAAAGCTGCAGCTTTTGGTTTTCTCTTAAGTGTAAAATGCCTCACAGTTTGAGGTTGATGACCCACGACGGAAATGAAGGCATTTTTATTGAGATAATGACATTCTAACGGAAGAACAGAATCACTATTATCACAACACTTTTTCAAGGCTTTCCGAATATCAGTAAGTAAGTCCATAAATATTCTTTTGTTGGATTCAGGAATAGAAATATCTGCGTTTAGTTGACCTAAAAATATTCAAGAATTAGTACCAAAATGTGATTTTTTAGATATACCATTATAAATATTCATAAACTGATATCACAATGTGAAAAAAAATAAAAAAAATAATATGTTTCTTCTTCTTATGACAATGTTTAGTAAATGATTAACTAAGAAAACAATAAAGGAAAAATTTGAGTCTCAGCCCATCAGTTAATGTCCTAATGATTGTGTTTGTAATTTTGATGACCCTGGTAAAACATATTAATATGACAAACACTTTTTAACAACACTTGCTATGTTTGCAAATTAAAAATCCCTAATATTTTACTATTATTTTCTTATATATATAGTTTGCTTTCAGCGAGAGTTACAGAAAAAGGTAAATTGAATAAAACAAAAATGTTTCAAGTGAACAAAAAGCTTAAAAGAGATAAATAATAACACAGGTCAACAAATATACTAAATATAAATACTTAAATAACTCTCTGAATATTAAATGAAATGGATTAATAAGGAATGCATTCAAAAGCTGAAACAAACAGCATTCAAACCAGATGACAAGTGCCCAAAAAAAAATCCTTAACTGAGAAAAAATTGTCTTATAAATATGAAAATTTTCATCTAATTTCGAAAAAAAAATCGCCAGAAATCACAGATTCACAGTGGAACTACTAAAGTAGTAGCGGGCAGAAGCATTTCAGTTGATTTCGCAATCCTACTTTTCGAAATCAGCGTGCAAAACTGAATAACTTTTATTATATTATGCCCAAAGAATTTTTGACTGTTGACCATTGTAATTATGGTCAACATCATGACCAATCATGTGGAGAATGATGACTCTGATAATCAAATCATTGAAGATGAGATAAAAAAAATGACATTATGTAATTTTCTGATACTTTCTCCCTAGTGAATGACAAAAATAAAAAGGAAAGGAAGCATCAGTACAAAAATCCCAGGAGGCTTAAGTATTTGTAGATATTTCACATATATTAGAAGTCAAAATATAATAGAAAAAGCACAAATTTTATGGGATTGCTAGGAATTAATACATTTTATGATAAGAAAAAGAAAAACGGTTTCCACACGACAATACGTCATGGTTTCCGTATAATTATTTGTTTATGTAGATGGTACCACTTGACAATTGATATTATAAAACAAATAACTAAGACATTTTGAAACAAAAAACTACCATTAATAAAATTACAGAAAATTTTCAATATTATATCCACATCAATTACACAAATTATATTTTAATGAAGTTTCGCAAGTCATTAGATTAAATACTTAGGTTTTCATAAAAGTATCTAAAATTGAAAGTATATGCCCCTAAGAAGACCATTATGACCCAAAAATAAACACTAAATTTTCAACTCAAAAACGAAAGTATTATCGAGAATAAAATTCAGAATATTTCTTACCTGAAAGATATAGTTCGGACCTTGAAGAACAGTGAAATATAAAAAAATATCCCAAGTAATTAAAATTCGTAGTTTTAACTATTGCACGGATAATTAGCAAAACAAAAAATCACCAAGGACAAAGAAATTTTTTTTTTCAGCTCCGTGTAACAATTTTTTTTGGGCTATTTAAATTTTTGTAACACACCTATAAATTAAGTTTATACTTAGAACGTCGAGGAAGAAACGTCTCCCTCTGTTAAAAGAATAAAAAAACTCCCGCCTATATTTATTGTAAATTTTGTTAAAAATACATAATTGTTGAAATAATTATATTCTCCCCACACCTAATGTAATTTTTAATTATGGAAGGCTTTCAGGGACAATAATAGTAATTATACTTTTTCTCCTCTCAAAACTCATATAAGAGGTAGTTGATGTTAACAAGGATGTTAATTCAGTTAGCGCTATATGTTCTATCCTTAATAATTAATGAATAATTATAACATATTTGGACATTAATGATTATGTACAGATTGCAGCCACAAAAAATATATGAAGATGAAAAATTATCACACTAGTAAATGCTTAAGATTTACAGCTCTAATTATAGATGTGAATAGAGAGATCACCCTTCCCTCCTCTCATGCGCATTTTTCACTACAAAAGGGCCTCCACCCTGTGCCAAAAGCTAGACAGACACTGTCCACGAACTCCTTAGACATATCGTCCAACACCTTGTCAACAGAGATTTTCAAATCATCACCAGATCATTTGTGACTTCATCTGTGGAGGACTCATGAGACTATAATTAGGTTATTTCTCATTAAGAAGCGAAAAGACGCCATAATTATGTTATATAATTGGACACATTTAGGATTGCTAAATTTTAAATTGTGTAGAAAAAAGTTGATTCCGTACAATAAAAAATATTTTTTTAAGCTTAAATACCAAGTCATGAAATCCATCAGAACAGACATTGGAAGTAACTAGAAACAAAATTGTCAGTCCTGTCCAATCATAAAAAACACGGTTCTCACTCCCGTACGAATTTTATATACCAGGAATGGAAAATGTAGCAAAAGAATTCCAAATTTTTCAGATTTAAAAAGACACAAGAGAACTTTGTATGTATTCAGCCCTTGTACAAGGGAAAGATAATAGCTGTTTGTGTTACATCATGACAGTTAAACTGCTCTCCTCTAAGAAAGGATTAACTGGCCTAGACCTTTTCTTTTTTCTTTAGATACATTAAAAATAGAGATGTAAAAATGTGAGTATTTTAAAGCGTGCGAGTAGTACTCGAAGTACTAGATAGTTAGGAATGTAAAAAATATGCGAAATGCCGCGTGCGAGATTTTGTGGAGTTGGCACTTTTAAACGTACTTTTTGTTTTCCAAAGCTGTTATCATTTTTCTTTTATTACTGAGGGGAGAACATCTACAATAGCAAATACAATGTTAGAAAAGGGCTCATGTTCTCGTAATAATTGTTAGTTTACGACTTGTAAGCTAAAGATATATAATTTGAGTTAAGTTTCTGCCTCTCATTTATGGTATACATAATGTTATTTATTATTGCTGTCTTCATTTGTATATATAATGGAGAATCGCAGCTTGTAGCTCAGTAAAACGTCATGACAGCTCAAGCTGCTTCCCTTTCAACATTCATAAAATTGTCAGTTACCAGGTTGATTTCCTCTTTCTTTTTATTTTACACACCCCATTTGCATATTTTTTACATTCCTATAGAAAGTTGATATCCAGCATAATAATCTTTCATAATTCATCAAGCTATTTTCCTTTTGCTTGTGACATAATAATTCTTATTATATGTATATTAATTATCTACTATAAAAGTTACGATAATATAACACAACCTTTCTTTCAGTATCTAAAATGTTTCATTTATTGTCATTTTTAATATGGTTTCTTCCATTTTCTTGAGTAATAGAAAAGGTAGAATAATAATAAATATCATTATTAAATCTTCAATCATTGTTTTTAAAAAAATGCAAATACCTAAAAACCTAAGGCTTTTAGAAAAAGACTAAGGTTACATTTGATATTAGCAATATAGAGTGCATTACAATTTGTAAAAAAAAAAAAAAAACCACATGCAACACGAAGTTCGAAAAAAAATGTTGGCAATTTTAATTAATTCACACCGTTTTGATTTATTATAAGACAATTTATAGTTAGAACAAATTAATATCTTGGATTGCCGTACACGGAGTTTAGTCAAAGGACAAAAATGAGCATGTCTTCTTGCTGAAGATATTTTTGATATGAAATGAAATCATGAGCTGATACGTAAAACTTTAATGCTTCAAAGGTTAGCATTTTATTAACTTATTTTGTAAAAATTTCATACAAATTATGAAATTTTAATAAAAATAAACATAAATCCCAAACTAATAAGCCGATTTTGAAATTTGTAAAATTTCCTGTTTATTTAAAGTAATCACGACGAGCTTTTTGGGAATAACAAAAACACACTGTATTCTCCCTTCAGCTGATTGTCATCATTTGGACTCTTGATTTAAAGCAGCTGACCCTACGTATTATGAGCTCAAAAAGGGTATTATTATTATTTCTGATTTTGATGTATGAAAAATATATTAAATTGCGCGCCCTTTTTTTGAATTTTTGATATACAAGTAATAACGATTGATTTGTATATTCATAGAATTTATAAATGCTTAGTATATCTAAATTATAACTCTGCCCAATATTAAAAAATTGGCAACAAGGAAAATACAGAAGGGTAGCTACCAGTATTTTTTCCAAATTTTTCCTTTCCCTTTTGTCAGTCGAGGTTGCGAGTGGATAAAAAAGCTCGACGTGAATATCTACAACTTCGATTTCAATATATCTTTTTAAAACATCAATTTAATTTTATTAATTACTATAAGCCAAAGAAGAGCTGTCATGATCCTGCAGCAAGGCTGTCACAGCTACATTTATAGTGTTCTGTCGACAGCAAATATGCCTGGCTTGAATGGTTACCTTATCATTTTTAATATCATCAAAGGGTACCGATTTTTTCTTTCACGCCGGATGCGCTCATTTCTACATCTCTAATTAGAACACATCGAGTGTTTGAGAACATCCTTTTTAGAATATATCTCTTTCATCCCCTACATTTTAAAACCCACTGTTCAGTTTTTCCTTTATTTATCCCTTCTTTTTAGAATAGAAAATTAATAATTCAATAATATTAAAAAAATAGTGATGTGACAGAATTATTTTATGTGATGTATATTTTTTATGATAAATGTATAAGGTTGTCAAATATCTTCCTTCCGCCTTTTTGTCTTTTGAATTTCGCAGCTATGTACAAAGCGCTACAGACCTTGTATCTGGCAATACTATACATCATTTGAAAGGTCTTGACATAACCTACAAAACGACGCTATGCATGATTAGTTATGATATTATTTTCAACAGTTATAGACGTGTAAACATGGAGTTCACTAACGCCGAAATTAGCGCTATTTTAAAGTTTTCCTTTGTTATAGGCAAATCAGCTAGAGAAACGTTCCGTGAGATTAATGGTGTTTTTGGGGATGGTACTCTATCACTTCGAACCACGGAGGAATGATTTCGACGATTCAGAGCCGGTAAAAACGACACCATGGATAAGCCATCCGGTGGAATACCTGTGACGACGAATAACGATCAAATCATAAAAAATATCGAGTTAAACCGGCATGTGGCGTCTCTTGGCATCGCCTAGGAGATGGGAGTTAGTCAACAAACCATTTTAAACCATCTGCAAAAGGCTGGATACAAAAAAAAGCTTGATGTCAGGGTGCTGCATGATTTGACGCAAAAAAAACCTTCTGGACCGAATCAACGCCTGCAATATAATGCTGAAACGGAACGAACTCGACCAATTTTTGAAGCGGATGGTGACTGGCGACGAAAAATGGATCACAATATCACACAAAAACGGTCGTGGTGGAAGGACAGTGAATCGTCCTAAACAATGGCCAATCCGGGATTGACGGCCAGGAAGGTTTTGCTGTGTGTTTGGTGAGATTGGAAGGGAATCATCCACTATGAGCTGCTCCCATATGGCCAGACGCTTAATTCTACCATCTACTACGAACTGGACCACTTGAAGCGTCCAGAATTGGCCAACAGGGAGGGTGTAGTGTTCTACCAGAACAACACCAGACCACACACTTCGTTGATGACTCGGCAGAAGCTACGGGAGCTCGGATGGGAGGTTTCATTGCATCCACCATATAGCCTGGACATAGCGCCAAGTGATTACTACCTGTTCCTGTTCATGGCGAACGCCCTTGGTGGTGTAAAGTTGAACTCAAAAAAGGCTTTTGAAAAGTATTATGAAGTTGCCGTCTAGATGGAAACAGATTATCGAACAAAACAGTGCATATTTGAACTAAATCCGATCCATGTAACACTTTTTATAAAGCATTGAATAAAGAGCAAAAAAGCGGAAGGGAAATATTTGACAACCTTATATCATCATTATTTTTTATGTTAAATCATGTTTCATAAATTAATCAATTATTATCACCTTTTAGATATACCCATAATTAAATTACATACCAAAGTTATTAAAGACATACAAAAAAAGCAAAGAGTCTAGTGCATTACATGATAGATAATACTCCATAGTACTAAGAAACAAATACAAATGACAATCAAAATATAAAACATTTAAAGAAAGGACTGAAACATAACTTAAAATGTTCGAAGCACAATAAATAATAAAATAACGATATCAGAAAATAAGGTTTTTGTTAACTGATGGATTATTCAAGTCCTTTAATACAACGAAGGGGACCTCACGTTAGTAAAACTCTCGAGTACTTCTAATTGTTGGGACGCAAGAACATCCAGACTGGTGAGATTCTGCTGTATTCGCTATATATATAATTTGTGGGATCTTGGCAAGAACTCGACTTTAAAAGCCTCTTTATGTAAAGGTGATGTAGCAATGGACCAGTCCAAGGGGTGCAGTACTACGTTATAGACTCTAAGAATCCTATCTTCTATCATATCAATGTTGGGGTAAATTTTAGTCAGTAAAAGAGAAGATGAAAAAATTTCTACACCTTCGATTTACACCAGTGACAAAAACGTTTCTAACAAAAGAGTTGCCAACGAAAATAGAGATCAAGTAGCGATTTCTTCTCTGTGCTTACATCAAATTCTCGAATCAGAAGCAGGGATACATAATGGTTAAGTCCTAGTCGCCGAGGAGTAGTTCCAGGCACTGAGGCACAGGCATGGATGAGACACACAACTACATTGAATCGTTACATGAACATATTAAATCATTGAAAACAAAATACTAATCACTGAGATAGGGTTAATATATTATAAAGTGAGATGAGACATCGTAGTCTCAACCCTTTTTAATTTCATAACAGAAAAATGAAAATTTTCATAAGACTCACTTATTCAATGGCTTTTATGTTTGTATCTAGAGTTTTGTGTCATCAGTATTACACTCTACTGCAAAACAGTCCCTTGAGCATACACAGAAACTTTTTCTGTTCTTAAGTGTTCGCAGAGCGTCCTTCAGATTTGAAAACTCGATCTCAAACATGAAGAAACTACAAGCAACACAATTACTAGTAATTCAAAAATGTTTCTACTATTCTTATATCGTAATCTGAAGTCGATACAATTTCAATTACATCATTTATTATCAAGAAATGGGAGTTCTTTTATGCTTATAGCTTACTCATTTTTTAAAAAATTAGTATATATGATAGTCGAGCGTAAAGTTATGACATAAAAAAGAACTTCTTTAATAAATGGGTATTTTTTTTAGATATGTAGTATAGTGAAAGGAGCTCTTCAGTGAGGGCGAAAATTTAGAGATTTGAAGGATGAGAATTAAGCTGAAAATGATTGGAGTTACAACAAGGACTCGAATTCTTCGTACATTAAAGAGTTCGAAATTGCCTTCATGGACTACATCAAATCCCTCGTTTCCTACTACGAGTAGGCAATGGCTCTAAAACAAAACTTCTTTCCATTAAAGTTGTCAATGGTTCTATGGACTTCTCCAAAACTATCGTCGTACGAAGGGTTCACAAATGCTCTAATGACTAACTTAAACCATAATAAGTATTAAATGTTAGAAATTAAAGCAATAATTTCACAATAAATATTAATTATATTTTACTGTAGGATTTAAGATTTTTGGGATGTTTCCCTGAATTCCTCCACTTCTGAGATCATTTCACTATGTTAATTGTAAGTCTCCTATTGTGTTGGAGTCCGAGTTCCATCTGATGATCTTCGAATTTTTCCTCCCCCCCCCCCCCCACCCCTTCACCTTATTGAGAACCCTCAAGTCGTCACAGTTTACGATAAGAATATTTCTGTATTTAAAGAACTTGCTATCATGGATTATAAAATCAATATTAATTACTCAAAAAAAGAAATATTCAATTTATTGCATGACAATAAGCTGGACTTATCCAATTATTGGTATAGATTGATAACCAATACTTTACCATCGTATTGTATATGGTAGATCTCCGAATGAAAGGATATACTTCTTCTGTAAGGAAGAAAGAGAAACTCCTAAACACTTTCTAACTGAGTGTAATGTCATAAATGATATTAGAACTCGAGTCTCTGAGGTTGTTCACCAAAAACATGGAGTCGTGTTAAATAGCTGCCCTTTTTCATTTATGTAGGTGGTTCCCCATATAAGCAGCATTAATGAATTCATTATGAAGGTTTAAAATACTTTATACAAATTAAGAAGCTCTACAACTTAACTCCCAGAAGACAAGACGAAATTTGACGACAAACTTAACATGTGACGTACTTATAATTTTATTTGTAAGATATATTATATTTTCGTTGTGATAGATGCGTTGTTTTTCTTCGTCTATTTTTTTTTTTTTAATCTATTTAACGTTGAATTCATGTTCAATAATTTAGTATTGGCTTGTTATTTTAATCACTTTGTTTATTTTAATCGATATGATCTTTTACTATGATGTTTATTAATGTTTGTTGTGATATAAATTTGATATACTGATGAATAGTTAATGTTATAATAATAAAGTAGTACAAGTTATCCCAGTCACATAAAAATAATTTTGGGAACCACAACACATTATGCTTGTATAAAATAATTAATCTTAACCTATTTTACGTATTATGGAACACCTAAATTATCTCTTACATATTTGGGCAAATTTTGACCAGTCATTTTTTCTTTCCGTACGCCTATGCCCCTAGGAAATTAATCCTTTAAATAGCCATTTCATGAGACAGCTTGTTGAAATATATACAAATAACTTGTTAATTGATATGAATGATAATTTACTTTATTCAAGGGGGGAATCAGCCACCATTTTGAGGAACCTTTTTTATTTAAGAAAAGTCAGGATCGAGGAAAAAATTACACTTTCTGAAACTCTGGTTCATGAAGTCATGCTTTCCTATTTAGATGTCTTCAGTCATAAAATAAGTACAGACTATTTTTTTTCTTCAATTCTTTGACAATAATCTTAGTCCTAAAGTAGATATCAAATAGGGATAATAAAATAAGATTTTATATTTTCAAAAATAATTCCTACCATTATTTGAAATATTTAGTGATATATTCATCATATTAGTTCAACTATTAAATACTCAAAGAAAAAAGGCAAATAAGGGTAGTAGCGGTAGAAAGGCAATGAATTCACCTAAATCATCAAACACTTTTTTCTCTCTCGAACCTTTGACATTAGTTTAGTTAATAACTTAGTATTTGATTGTGTTAATAGACCCAATATTGCAAACACCTTGGGAAAGATCATATAGAAATTAAAAGAAATAAGAAGTAAAATTAAGCATTTAAGACAAAGCAGTTCCATGTTTTAAGATTTGCAGGGGAAAATTATTTCATTGGACTAGCAGAAGGTTAAATAAAAATATGACTTTATAATTTTGATCAAAAATGATCCGAGGTACAAAAAATCATGGATACATAATCTTAATCCATGAACAAAACTAGTTTGAAATTTGGTAAAAAGTGAGAAGGGTTCTGCCGTCCTTTCTGATAATAGTTTCTTAAGACTTCTATGTTGTGTAGATAGTTATCCACCGACTTGGAAATTTTTATTATGATCAATGCCATGCCTCCTCCGAGATGAGTCCAGGGAGAGCACTAATAGAGGATAAATAGTCCTTAGAGATTTATTAATAGTTTCAAAATGTTGAACAACCGTTCAAATATACCCAAAAGTCAACAGGGAAAAAAAATTACAATTGAGTCATAGTATTGAAAAAATCAATACTGCTTGCGTAAAATATCCTTTAACCCATTAAGGGTGTAAATAAACAATTACCTTAATTTCAACCAAATTTGACGTAACCGAGTTATAGGCCATATATAAGCCTCTAGTTATAAATATTATTTTTCAATTACCCAAAATAAGGGTATGTCAACATAATAAAACTTCGGCTGTACGTCCAAAAATAGAAGTAAAATAAAATTTTATTATAACAAAGGAAGTTAACATTATATTTTCTGTACATAAATAAAGAGATAAATAAATTTTATCTACATATTCTTGTGTAAGTACATGATGCTTCTTGAAGCATTTGGGATGCAATCCCATTTCATATTTCTCACAAATGAAATTATAAGTTCTGTTACATTCTTTGCATAACTTTAAATATTTTGAGTAAACAATCAAATGAGTCATTCTATGAGAAATCGAACAAAAAGTCACCTGACCATCACAGAATTTGATCATTTTTTTTTTTGGTAAAGAAGTTCTTATTTATAAGAATATAACGTATGCTGATATTTGACTAAAATCAGCTGTTGTTGAAATATGACCATTTTTTTAAAACCCTCCTCTGACCCAAAATTACGTGCATCAAAATGAATTTTTGCTGACAGTAGTTACTTTTACCTCAATAATTTTATGACCACCGGATCATAAATAATAACTATAAATTAAATCAAACAATTTCATTTTTTGATATAAAAAATGGGTTAAAAATAACTTCATAGTTGAGAAGTATCTTTAATATTTCAAACAATACTTGGCGTGGTACAGACCATTTAAAAAAGGAAAAAAAATGAGATTTTTGGGTCGAAATTGCTCATTTTTAAGCTTCTTGTACCGTTCCAATGAGGGTGTACCAGGACCCCAGGTTAAAAATACGTTATCTACAATGAAATTGTGTTATACATATATGATACTCTACGTCAACCCAACAAATGGATATCACTTGATTGTCACATAATTGTATGGTTTTTGGTAGGTAAGCTCATATTTATATGAATGGAACGTATACCAAAATATCTTTTTGTATCTTGATAAAAGTGATATACAACCTAACTGAAAGTTCACATTTAAAAAAAAAATTATCGTTCCTAAACCAATCAGAAGATGAGTTATAATATAAAACTACTTTCGTATTGTATCTTCTTTATAATAATTTGTAGCTAATAGCTAGAGATGTGAAGTGACATAGATATAAATGGACTCAGATCTCATTGTTTGGCCATCCTTTTACTTTCAAGGAGCCAATTAGCACAAAGAAGACAAGATGCACAATATTTTTTACTGATTAACCAAATCGCAAAACTGTAATTTTCGATTCATTGTATTGGAACGGTACAAGAAGCTTAAAAATGAGCAATTTTGACCCATGAATCTCATTTTTTCCCCTTGTTTAAATGGTCTGTACCACGCCAAATATTGTTTAAGAGGTCTCATTTTTGGTTGTCAGTTTTTTTATTGTCCCCAACGTAAAAAGTATCCTAGTAGTGAAAAAAACAACTTACAATTCAAAAATAGGACAGTGTACTGTACATAGTGGATGATTAAGTTATAAAGTTCATCTTGTCCTTAATCTTATTCTCACGTCTATTAATAAAGCAAGGTTATTCGAAAAAGGATCTGAAAATACCCAAGTGCAAGACAAAATTTAACCTCGCTAGGGTATCTTACTGTGAGGATAATGGCGGTCTTCTGTCTTTCATATGACAACAAATGACTTCTGATCAAGATGCTAAAACTGCAAGGAAGATATCAGTATTGGGAATACTGGGAGGGGGGGGGGGGTAAATATTTACTTCAATATTAAATATGCATTAGTCACACGAACAAGGACGCAATCCATTTCTGAAGGTTAAATCAACCTTAAAATCCTTCGAAACCACTCAACCTATTGAAGAAAGTTCATAAAGTCAATGTGTGACAAGATGACCCTCACCTGCCTTGCTGGCCTACAACGGCTCACCAGGTGTGACTGGAAAATATCTTAACCAAAAAATAAAAAAAATACCACAATGTAACCCTTTCAATTGTCTCCAAAGCCATCAATTTGGACTTCAAATGAAGTTTTACAACTTCACAAACCCCACATCCTTACCCCATGTACACATTAAAACATCAATACAAGACGCATCAATGAAGTGCGATCATCAGTTGGGCGCAATGGGGTCTTAGGCCTCAAATTTTTAATATATACATAATCAAGTCGATATAAGGCGAAATCAGATACAACGCGTTCGAATTTTTTGGATCCTAACTGGCGCTTTATATCGATGTTTTACTGTATATATGTATATATACCTATATATATATATATGTATATAATTGAGCAGGATCACAAATGGTAGAAAATTGAATGTATATGTATATGGTATGGTATATATATATATATGTGTGTAATGTCAATAAGAACTGAGCGTGGAAGAAATTTCGTCAAAAAATAGTTAATAACATAGCACTATTCTTTTTTAAATGCTCTACAACTTCTATTACTAAATTTTTTCCATTAACCCTCTGTAAAATACACAAATTTAGGTTAAATATTATAAAAATATCCAGCTAAATTATATTTAAGCCATATTCATTGGCATTCCTACATTTAGTAGGAAGCGTGTCCTTAAATAGGAAGAATAATAACCAGTGATGTATAAAAAGGGTCCAGCTGCAAGGCACACCCGAAATGATGTCATAAATAAATATGGTACCCTTGAAGTAAGGCAGAATTTCAGCCGATTACATTTGAGGGGGCGGAATGTAACTTATTATTTTGGTGTTTTACTTATTAGATTATTATTATTTAGTGGCATTAAAAATTCGTAAAGCATAGAACCCTATATTTGTAACAACTAATGCCATAGCATGAGACCTGAGTCATTTTGGAATGGACTCGGACTTGACTCGAAAATTAATTATTATTTAATCAATACTAATAGAGTATAAACCTCAATATGTCTTTGTGGGCATTGCACCTCAAAATTACTACACCTATACACTTAAGTGAATCCTATAATCCATATTACATCTTTAAGAAACATATATAATTAAATGAAATGATTTTTTTTAACCATGTAGTGGCTACTTCTTTTTATTCAACAATTTAATTATCATTTGAAAATATTATAAAAACTTCAAACAGTCAAAAGTAACACATTTTGTAATCACATAAACTTTTCCATAAAAAAATAAAATAGGATGAAATTTCATAATGATTATCTCAAATATATATATATATAGTTATATCAGAAAAACTGAACATTGATTCGGAAAGAAAATATAATTCCAATTTAAGTTTTCATAAATAAACACAAAAAAATAGATTAAATTGATAATACGATGAAAATGTACGTTATAATTACAATTTTAAATATTTCAGATACAATTTAAAAGGAACAAAATAATAATTATTAGGTAATTAATTACATTGAAATCGATACTATAACAAGTCACTGAATCGATTGAATATGTTCTAAAAAACTAGAAACACCAAAAACAAATAAATGAAAAAAATATTAGATAAAAATGGAATAATAAAGTTCATGAAGATACATGAGATGAGCTAAACTTTAATTATGACATTAGAGAAAAGTACATCTCCTCATCATGCCAAAGCCCCTCTCAGAATCACAATTGACAATCGGAGCATTTTACTACAAGCAAAATACCTTCAAGTCAATGCTTATCACGGCAACAATATTCTTCAACTGGATGTATCAGGCATTCTTTATACTATCCACATTTGAATGTTTCAAGTGGAATATCTTTTCGACTATTGTAACACTTGAAGTCTTTAGTCTCGTCCATTATTATAAATCTATACTTTTCGTCGATTTCCCGTTTTATTTTGAGAATTATGACTCGACTTATTAGCTCCAATGATTGGGTTACGGGAAAACAAGAAGAGACGGATTTCTCCATAAATTTTATGAGATTTTGATGTCCTCCGACTGAATGTGGGATAATACATGGTACAAGGAATTACGTTAGATCAGGCGTGAAATCAGATGTACCTGAATCATGACTAATTCCATGTTTATTGAATAGATCCGGATTTCTCTTGTGACATCAGCGATTTGAAATTGTCATGATCGGAAATTTCTTCATTATAGAACTCGAGAAATGGCATGGCCTGAATGTCATCACACTTGTATTCTTGACAAATTTTTAAACGTTGCTACCTCCATTGTCAGTCACCCAAGTTCCTGAATCAAATCCTCAGGCTTTTTTAACTTAATTTAAAAATGGCACTTGTTGTTTTTGAATTGAATAGAACTGAGTCATAAAAGAAGAAGAAGTTTGAAAAGACAGATGTTGCCAACAACCGTTCTTTACATGTATGTCAGCTGGACCCTTTTTATACATAAGAATGTAAATAATAAGCAAAATGCCGCGTGCGAGATTTTGAGGAGTTGGCTCTTCGAACAGTAATTTTTGTTTTCTAGAGCTGTTATTTTTTCTATTATTTTTTTTTTTACACCCCCCATTTGCATATTATTTACATTCCTATTTATACATCACTGGTGATAACATAACTCCTTTTTGACTTGCTTATAGTAAGGGGACTACTGAAAATCTCCAAATCCACCAATTAAAGAATCCATCGTTTGATTTCTTGAATTCGTTTCCTTGTTATTTTAGTTAGAATGAATATACCTAATGAACATCTGTCATTCACTGGGAGTATGACTATTCACTCTAAAATTTGTGTTAATGTTGGAGATTTCTAAATATATTTGCCCATCACTTTTCTTCTAGTCTCTTATGATTTTGGATAAAAACAATGACCTGTACCAAGTCGGTTATATAAAATGCCGTCATCTACCTTATTATGTCTTAATATTTTATAATCTTAACTTCTGATACTCATTCATCAGCTAGTAGTGTTATCCTTATATTGAATGTTTAAAATTTGTAATAGTTGTAAAACTTAAATGAGGTTTATAAAAATTAATCTATCAAGAAGTTAAATATTCCATGTATTTATGGTTTCAGTAAAACTGGCTTGTTTTCCTGTAACCCAATCATTGAAGCTCGTAAGTCGAGTCGTAATTCTCAAAATAAGACGGGAAATTGACAAAAAGTATAGATTTACAACAATGGACGAGATTAAGGACATCAAGAATCGATCTATGATGGGAGTGTTGATTGGTCCTCTGGATGGGCATTTCCTTGGACGTTTTTGCCTTATGAATTCTTTTTACACCTGAAACTATTATTATATGTAGGAATGTAAAAAATATGCAAAATGGGCTTGTAAAAAAAATAATAATAGAAAATCAACCTGATGACTGACGATTTGATGAATGTAGAGAGGGAAGCAGCTTGAGCTGTCATGACGTTTTATTGAGCTACAAGCTGCTTTTCTCATTTATATATACAAATGAACACATCAATAATAACATTATGTATACCATAGATGAGAGGCAGAAAATTAACACAAATTAATGTTTGGAAATTATATATTTTTAGCTAATAAGCCGTAAACTAATAATTATTACGAGGACTTGGGCCCTTTTTTGTTAACATTGTATTTGCTCAATTAACCTAAATGCTTGTGTTCCTTTCGACTGGAAGTCTTAAAAATGGGTAGTATATGCAAGAAGTGCAATCCAAGTATGTCGACGTTAAGAGATGAATACAATTATTGGATGGTTTTCCAATTTAGGGGCGAAAGACTCATCGAACTATCTAGCAGCTGGTTCCGTCTAAAGTTTCCCTCAGGATAGCTGGCGCTCGTTCTCGAGTTTTATCCAGTAAGGCGGATGGAACATATTTCATTAGTGTAAATCTATTTTCCATATGAGCATAGTCTCAGAACTATGGATCTCCCCAATAGCATTGTTATATAATTTGCACTTTAATTGAATGTAATCTACATAGATCAAAACAGAAAATTTTCACTCAATTCATCCACCGTTGTTGGCAGCAAACTGTTCCACCTTGTTCGTAAACCTTTTACAACTATTCTAGATGAGGCCCTGGTCCAACTTGGCTCATGTGTCAACTACGGTGGCCTTTATCTGATCCTTGCTCCTTTCATTGGATGCCACTTAGATTCCCCTTCAAACGCTCAAATATGGCGTAGTCCACTGGCCCTACACTCCTTTGGGAAAAAGCCAGAACTTCTTTCATCAATGTCTCTTGCGTGACTTTGGAGGTCTGATAGCTGGCGCTGACCTGCTGCAGCTACCAGTCTTCTCCGTTGATCCTCCTGGACCAGGAGATTTCCTTTCTCAAATAACTAATGTAGGTGGCTGAATCCAACATCTCACCAGGTTCATAGAAGCACTTATGTCCATCCGATCCAACCACTGCAATCACTTGCAGGTTGGTGAAGTACCTTTCCTTCCCGTTGTGTGCATGGGAGGAAACCCTACATGATGGGGCAAGGTAAAAGCCTTTCTCTGTTGCACCATCTCCCCAAGGGAAAAGAGTGTCTCATCCAAGTGCAAGAAGACAACTCCAGTAGGCTTTTTCTTAACGCGATTCAAGTATTTTTATTTCTTTGCTGCTGAACCCTCTTCTCGAATTAATCCACTTCAGAATTTGTATCGGTGTTCTCTTATAATTCTTAAGGCCAAGACTCTCCTGAACAAGCCTCATCATGGTGTTACTGTCCATGTCAAACTCGAGTGAGAACCCCTAGATGGCGGCCTTCACTCCTTTCTCCTCAATGGTATTTTGACAGCCTCCAGTCTCATTCGGCCTTCGTCAACGTGGCCTAACCTTCTCAAGAGCCTGAGCAGTCCCCCTCTCCAAGGTCCAGCGGACAGTCTGCCTGGAAACACTAAGGTCACGGGTGATTTCTGTTGGTATCCTGCCTCGGTCAGAAAGGGCTAAAATAGCTTCCCTGTGCTACATCTGAGTCGCCAGATTCATTATTGCCATGATGATAATCAGGATGAAATGCTTAATCACTCTGGTTATAAATATTTTTTAGATGTCAATGGATTCAATGATGTGCTAACAAGAGCCAATCACAATGCAACATCATTTTTATAGCCAAATTTAATAGTGTCTCGTCTTAAGCGAACACATCTGTATATATATATAAAGGACAATGTATAGTGAAAATAAATTAAGATCTGAGATTGTCGTAAATGGAGGTTAATTGTGATGCCGAAAAAGTGTTAAGTCTTTTAAAAGACCAAAGTTCTCCTAAAAGATATTAATTGACCTGTTATTCTAAAGATATTTTTGATATGAAATGGAAATGAACGAATACAAATTTGATTCATAAACTTTATTTAACATTTTTCTCATATTAATTTTGTTATTATCAAACTGAAGGCTTGAAAATGATAATAGAGAGCACAAATTAATTCGCTTAGTTTTTTTCCAATAAAAAAGCATTTTTTACAGATCGAAATGATGAATCAAAGTATTGCATAATCGCTGGTTACTACTTTTTCCTACCTCTCATGCTATTATCGAATTCCATTTCGAAAAAATGTCTCGTATTATGAGGAAACCAAGCTAGGAGCCAATTTTCCATTTTTTTTATAGAAGTGAACCGGTGAGCACGCAAGATTTCTTGAGATTGACAAATACCGTTCTAAGGAACGGTATTTTTTGTTTTCCAAAGCTGTTATCATTTTTCCTTTATTATTGAGAGGAGAACATCTACCTGATAATAAAGATCTCGCATGATTAGTGTAACACGTGTAATTTTCTGTTGAAAAACAGTCAATTATATCAATTGGTCTTTTGGAATGAATCGTCGAATATCGATGTGAGCATGTTAGGATGTACGACAGGGATTTCAATGTGTTTGACATTGCCTTTATGGACTACTCCAAATCCCTTGTTTCCTACTATGAGTATACAACCGCTCCAAGGACGAAACCTATTCCATCAGAGTTGTTAATGGCTCTAAGGACTTCTCCAGATCTATCGACCTATGAAGAGTTGGCAAATGCTCTAGTGGCCAGCTTAAACCATAATAAGTACTAAATGTTAGAATTTAAAGTTGGAATTTCATAATAAATAATAACTATATTAACTGTAGGATTTAAGATCTTTGGGATGTTTCCCTGGGTTCCTTCACTACTGAGATAATTTCAATATGGTAATTGTGTATCTCCAATTTTGTTGTAATCCGAGTTCCATCTGATGATCATTGAATGCCTCATCCCCTTCATCGTATTTAAAGAACTTGTTATCGTGAATTATGGATTCTGTTGACATTCCTTCAGTTATATGTGTTCCTTGGACAACACTTCTTTACTTTCAAATGCTGTAGTATGAAGGATCGGATTTTTCAGTATAGAACATGAGATTGACTCAAACGATATTGAGTTGGTTTTGCTAGTCATGAAATTAAAAATATCAGAATTATCTTCAATTACGTTCTTTGAATAAATTTCTATATTTATCTCGTGATTTCGACTTTAAACGTGTTGTTTAATGTTTAAATTTCTCAAGGTTTCTGTCCCAAATTCATTAAAATGTCGTTTCAATAATTTAGAATCTTCGTTATAACTTTAAACTTTTCGTCTCCATCATCAACGATTTTATGCTAACTCGATTAGATAATTTATTTACTCTTACTTTATGGATGAATTTATTAAATTGTTAATTGTTTATTTATTTTGTAACTGCCATTAAACGTTTTTAATATATACATACATATATATGATTTTCCCCTCACTAATTAAATTATCGACATCCCTCACAACATTTACATTTGAGGCTTAATCTTACTTTGAGTTGAAATTGTTTTGTTCTGATTTGAGTTTCTATGTATGTATATATATATACATATATTTATATTATATTTATGTATAATTTAAGCATATATAAAGTATCGCATTTATTAAAAGTCTTGATCACATTCTATTAAATTGTTACAATCTAGTATTGAATAAAAAATATGTATTGATATATTGCGCTTATGCATACTGGAGTAATTTTAGAGTCAAATTGAGCTACTTAGCCGGAGGAAGAGGGCTTAAGGAGTCATTTGGATTACACTTTTTGCATATACTATCCATTTTTAAGGCTTGAAGTCGAAAGGAATACAAACTCTTGGGTTAATAAAGGAAATACAAAAAGTGCTCAAGTCCAATTCCCCCTTATAATTATATTAGTTTACGACTTATTAGCTAAAAATATATCATTTTCTGATTTAATTTGAGTTAATCTTCTGCCTCTCATCTATGATATACATAATGTTATTATTTATTATTGATGTTTTCATTTGTGTATATATATAAAAGATAATAGCAGCTTCTAGCTAGGTAAAACGTCATGATAGCTCAAGCTTCTTTCCTCTCAACATTCATCAAATTGTCAGAGTTACCAGGTTGGTTTTCTTTTTATTGATTCTTACAAGCCCGATTTGCTTGAAATTGACCTTCCCATGTATTCAGAACAAAGTTTAGAATTTATCAAGTACAATGTAGGACTTAAGTACAATTCTCCGTAATAATTATTAGTTCACGATATATTGACTAAAATATGTATAATAATTTTAACTTCATTAGCTTTTATTTAGTATAACTTTCAATGCTATAGCACCTATCTCTGGGAAGCTACAATAAAAACAAGGACATATCCTGAATTTTACAGGGTTTTTTTTAAAGCTCAACAGTAAAGCTACATGGCTCTTGATACAGCCATAACCTATACCCAAATAAAAGGAAATGATATTTTTAGTTTCAATCAAGGAAAATGGGATTAATATCCTTTTGCATATGTTTGATGATAAAGGTCAAATTTGAGAGGTCTAATGTCCTCTTATTGTAAATTTTATCAATCAACTGAAATATGTGAGACTAAAATGCGTCTCACTATAAGTATAAAATATATGTATCGCAAGACAGATCAGGTTAATTAGAATATGAAACAAATGGAGATAAAACAATTTGAAAGTAAAAATATCTATTACTAAAATTTGGAGAGATGATACAAAACATTGCACACTATACACCATACAAAAAAATTACTTTTTGATAAAGTTAACTGTAGTCTTTTGTAAATATTGATAAAATATTTTTCGATAATTTATTCCGCTAACTAAGTACTTTTACCAAAAAAAAAACCTTAATCCGATTTGTCTATAGATATTAAAAAAGGAATAATTTAATTGTTATTTCGATGGCAAATCTAAAACTTTAGAATCGTTAAGACACCTCGAAATATTTTTTATAGAACGGTTCAAACTTATAAATATATATATATTTATATTAAAAGAAACGTTGTTTTTTACTAAAGTCATTACTTTCCTTCTTAATAAGTTTAAGCTTTACCATAGGACAATAAATAAGTATGTCACAGGATAGAAGTAGTAAATGAGTAAAAGAAACTGGAGATGAACCTCCATACACACATACACACATTAACATGTGAGTATGGAGGTTGATAAATTGATGTCGCTCAATTTTCAAATATTATATGAGAGACCTTCAAAGTTGATATTGAAATCAATCCGAGCTATATCAAAGAAATAAACATTTACGCATATAGGAAGGCCCATTCCAAATGAATGCATCTTACCAGTAGTTGGATAGGTTTGCATAATTTCCGCCAGCATGCATACCCAAGGCTCAGAATCTTCTTTTCCCTCATCTAATATCTTTCCAAGTTCACATTTCCAAGATTCCAAATTCCGTTTTGGAATGTGAAACAAAGAAAGGAGTAATTTCAACTTCACTTGTGGCTGAAGATCCTAAAAATATCACTAAGAACATGGCACATGTAACAAGGGAAATAGAATTTACTTGAAAACAATTGTGAATCTTGACAAAAGTCTCCGAGCTTAACTGTGACACTATTGAGCCACCCGTCCAGGAGTCATTAGAAGTCCCAAGTTTATTATGGAGCCACAGAGATGTGTCTCCTGATCCAAGAGAACCGATAACACCTCGATTACCATTGGAACACATTTTCAACCCTCTCTACTCTCCATCCCCGACCAACACTTTATCAACAGCTTCATTCACAACGCCACTTCCCACTCATCTTTCCCTTTTTTTCTTTTTTCTTTCTCCTTCTTTTTCTTTCTCATTTATCTCATAGTAAGACCTCGAGTTGGAAATCCGATGAGTAGGGATGCTATTTTTCCTATGAAAAATATAGTCTTCTTATTAGAAAAGGAAAAACGCTTGGTACTTTTTCTTTTTTTGAAAATTAGGTTCATTCTTTGTTAAACCGCAGAGGGAGAAGCACTGACCTCTTTAGGTTCACCTAAGTGCTTACGTACGATTCTCTTTCGTATTTTTTCCCCTTTTTGTTATTATTATTTGTATGGCAATATCATATGCAATTACTCCTCTATTTGTTTCACATTCCTAAACGGAATTTGGAATCTTGGAAATAGGAATTTGGAAAGATATTAGATGAGGGGAAATAGGATTCTGAGCCTTGTGTATGCTTGCTGGATATATAAGAATGTAAATCATATGCAAATCGGGCTTGTAAGAAAAAAAGAAAGAGAAAATCAACTTGGTAACTCTGACAAATCGATGAATGTTGAGAGGGAAGCAGCTTGAGCTGTCATGACGTTTTACTGAGCTACAAGCTGCTATTCTCCATTATATATACAACAATAAATAATAACATAGATGAGAGGAAGAAAATTAACTGAAATTAATGTCAGGAAATTATATGTATATTTTTAATTAATAATTATACGTAGACTTGAGCCCTTTTTTGTTTACATTTTATTTGCTTTATTAACCTTAATGCATGTATTCCTTCATGCGAGATCTTTACTATCAGGTAGATGTTCTCCCCCCAGTAATAAAGAAAAAATGATAACAGCTTTGAAAAACAAAAATTACTGTTCGAAGAGCCAACTTCACAAAGTCTCGCACGCGGCATTTTGCATATTATTTACATTCCTATGGATTTATAAAAAGGAGTGAGTGTTTAAGAAATCGGAACTGTTTTATGTTCGAATCAGGGTGACTTACTCATAAGTTCGAACCACAGAACAGTTAAATTACAACGTAAACCATAAACATTGAGGATTAATAAAAACATTTCGTGATTGAATTGAAATTATGTAGTTATCCAACTCACTGAATTTAAGAAATCATTTCAACACTTAAAGGTAGGCACCTCATCAAAATTCTCAATGGGCTTCTTCATTAATAGAATGCATTCCCCCAGGTTAAAAAGTCCTATTAGTGATTTCCCTTGATTGTAACATGAAGGAGATTTTGAATGAATTTTTATAGAAGACTATGGACAACAGTTAATGGTTGAGTATTAACTATAAATAAACTAAATATATCAAAAATTATGGTCTCAC
Source organism: Lepeophtheirus nordmannii (assembly GCA_963680855.1). Taxonomy (NCBI): domain Eukaryota; kingdom Metazoa; phylum Arthropoda; class Copepoda; order Siphonostomatoida; family Caligidae; genus Lepeophtheirus; species Lepeophtheirus nordmannii. Next base: position 6,745,453 of record OY804526.1, on the reverse strand, counting down.
TAATTAATATTATTGATCAATTATTAAAATAATATCCTTTTACTTTGAATAGATGAGGCGACAAAAAGATTTCTTAAATTCAGTGAGATGGATAGCTACACAATTTCAATGAAATCATGAAATGTTTTAAACAATATGCAAGAAATGAGTGAAAAGGGAAAGGTTTTTGTTAAAAGGTCCTCGAACATCTACCTGATAAAAAGGATATTTATAACATGTGTAATACTCCGTTGAAAAGCATAATAGTTAATTACAATTATTTTAATAAAATGTTTTATGGAGTGAACTTAAAATCCTAGACCGTCGATAATGGAGGTGAAAATGTTCGGAGTAACGACGAGGATTCAAGGTAATTATCTGTTCATCAAAGAGTTGCCGTTCATCAAAGACATTGCTTCTGTGGACCACTTTAAATACCTCGTTCAGATGATGACTTGGCAATGGCTCTAAGGACATATCCTCTGTCAATCAATTTGTCATTTCCCATATGTACTCCTCAAAATCTATTGTCCAACTCTAATGACCAATTCACACAAGTATCAAATTTTAGAAATTTAAAAAAGTAGATATTACTTATATTGTCTGTAGGATTTAAGATGCTTGGGATATTTTCTTGGATTCCTCCACTTATGAGATCATTTCACTATGATCTTCACTTTTGATAGAGTCTGAGTTTCATCTGATGATCATAAAATCCCTCATGAGACAATCCGTCCGACTTGACATTTTTGGAACATTTATGTCCTTTACCGTATTGAGAACCCTCAAGTCGTCACAGTTTACGCCCGATAAGAATCTTTAACTAAAGAGAAATCGTCCATCTAAATGTGTAAATTTTCATTCAATTTCGAGTAAAAATTCGACTGAAAATCTAAGATTCACAGTAGAGCTACTTAATTAGTAATGTGTAGAAGGATTTCAGCTGGTGAAGGGGCGTGACAGTGTATCAACCACTTAGGACGCCATGAATTACTCTATAACTAACTACACCACCTCCACAAATTTATCTTGTCATTTCAATTTAAACATGGGGAATTCTTAAAGGCAAGACAAATATTTATGTACTTCTAAAGCGACGTATTGCAGGAGGATAGTGGAATTGTCTCGTACATAAAGAAGCTAGCAAGGTGCGTTATGTCACTTTGCTTGATAATTTTGGGTAAAAATGCCACAAAGCAATAAAATATTAAAGGAAAACAGTCTTGAGTATTGTTTTAGTATTAGTAATTGGAAGGGGGAGAAAAAATAAATTATCTACAAGTACCAACATGTACATAGAGATGGAGCTGTAGTTATATGAATTTGTTAATGAGACAAGGAATGCAATGTTTTTAATAATTTTCCCAAAGAAAAGTAAAAAATTACTGAGTTAACTCAAACATTTGGCAGAATAAGAAGTAATTGAATTTCAACTATTCAAGCTTTGAATGAGTATTCATTACAAAAAAAAAAAAAAAAAAAAAAAAAAGATTTCAAACTTTCAAGTTTGAATTAAAGCATCTAACAAATTAGTATAATTTTTTTAACAAATTTAAGCAGAAAAATTCCTAAATTCTTTAATTTATAATATATAAAATTTAGGTTATACTAAAGAAGCACCAACCAAATACAATAAAAATTACGTACACAGACGGCTGCTGGACTTCAATGGATGAAGTTGGTGGAAATTGTTCCAAGGAAAGACCACTCGAAAATGATGAAGAGTTATTTATGATCGACTTGTTTACTATTGTCACACTTTTTGAACTGACAGGCGCTGGTGGAGCATACACTGGAGGCGCATAGGCAGGAGGAGAATTAGACAAAGTAATAAGACTACTGCAGGACACAGGTCGAGTATTTAAACTTGCCAAACCAATAGCATAGTCCGGGGGAGTTGAATTGATGTTATCAAAGCTTGTAGTTGAAGTAGACGAAGTAACTGATGAAATTTTTGTCACAGGGGTTGCATTTGTTAATATGGTGCTTGAAAAAGTTTCTTTCTGTTTGGAAGCATCCTCAAGTTCTGACTGACGTTTCCTTTTTTTAGACGAGGCATAGCCAACAGGTTGTTCATTTATATCCAATAACTTGACTCCACCTTCTTTTTTCGTACGATTTGGAACGGCAACTTGAGTAGGGCGTGAATTCCGAAATCCAGTCTGTATTCTAGATGATAATCCTTTGAGAGAAGCTGAGTCCATTTTACGCGGCATTGTATTCTTACGGATTGGGAAGTTACCCGTAGAAATGGACTTAACCTTATTAGCTGCATCCTGAGATTTGTTTATGAGTTCAGCTCTTAAAGCTGCAGCTTTTGGTTTTCTCTTAAGTGTAAAATGCCTCACAGTTTGAGGTTGATGACCCACGACGGAAATGAAGGCATTTTTATTGAGATAATGACATTCTAACGGAAGAACAGAATCACTATTATCACAACACTTTTTCAAGGCTTTCCGAATATCAGTAAGTAAGTCCATAAATATTCTTTTGTTGGATTCAGGAATAGAAATATCTGCGTTTAGTTGACCTAAAAATATTCAAGAATTAGTACCAAAATGTGATTTTTTAGATATACCATTATAAATATTCATAAACTGATATCACAATGTGAAAAAAAATAAAAAAAATAATATGTTTCTTCTTCTTATGACAATGTTTAGTAAATGATTAACTAAGAAAACAATAAAGGAAAAATTTGAGTCTCAGCCCATCAGTTAATGTCCTAATGATTGTGTTTGTAATTTTGATGACCCTGGTAAAACATATTAATATGACAAACACTTTTTAACAACACTTGCTATGTTTGCAAATTAAAAATCCCTAATATTTTACTATTATTTTCTTATATATATAGTTTGCTTTCAGCGAGAGTTACAGAAAAAGGTAAATTGAATAAAACAAAAATGTTTCAAGTGAACAAAAAGCTTAAAAGAGATAAATAATAACACAGGTCAACAAATATACTAAATATAAATACTTAAATAACTCTCTGAATATTAAATGAAATGGATTAATAAGGAATGCATTCAAAAGCTGAAACAAACAGCATTCAAACCAGATGACAAGTGCCCAAAAAAAAATCCTTAACTGAGAAAAAATTGTCTTATAAATATGAAAATTTTCATCTAATTTCGAAAAAAAAATCGCCAGAAATCACAGATTCACAGTGGAACTACTAAAGTAGTAGCGGGCAGAAGCATTTCAGTTGATTTCGCAATCCTACTTTTCGAAATCAGCGTGCAAAACTGAATAACTTTTATTATATTATGCCCAAAGAATTTTTGACTGTTGACCATTGTAATTATGGTCAACATCATGACCAATCATGTGGAGAATGATGACTCTGATAATCAAATCATTGAAGATGAGATAAAAAAAATGACATTATGTAATTTTCTGATACTTTCTCCCTAGTGAATGACAAAAATAAAAAGGAAAGGAAGCATCAGTACAAAAATCCCAGGAGGCTTAAGTATTTGTAGATATTTCACATATATTAGAAGTCAAAATATAATAGAAAAAGCACAAATTTTATGGGATTGCTAGGAATTAATACATTTTATGATAAGAAAAAGAAAAACGGTTTCCACACGACAATACGTCATGGTTTCCGTATAATTATTTGTTTATGTAGATGGTACCACTTGACAATTGATATTATAAAACAAATAACTAAGACATTTTGAAACAAAAAACTACCATTAATAAAATTACAGAAAATTTTCAATATTATATCCACATCAATTACACAAATTATATTTTAATGAAGTTTCGCAAGTCATTAGATTAAATACTTAGGTTTTCATAAAAGTATCTAAAATTGAAAGTATATGCCCCTAAGAAGACCATTATGACCCAAAAATAAACACTAAATTTTCAACTCAAAAACGAAAGTATTATCGAGAATAAAATTCAGAATATTTCTTACCTGAAAGATATAGTTCGGACCTTGAAGAACAGTGAAATATAAAAAAATATCCCAAGTAATTAAAATTCGTAGTTTTAACTATTGCACGGATAATTAGCAAAACAAAAAATCACCAAGGACAAAGAAATTTTTTTTTTCAGCTCCGTGTAACAATTTTTTTTGGGCTATTTAAATTTTTGTAACACACCTATAAATTAAGTTTATACTTAGAACGTCGAGGAAGAAACGTCTCCCTCTGTTAAAAGAATAAAAAAACTCCCGCCTATATTTATTGTAAATTTTGTTAAAAATACATAATTGTTGAAATAATTATATTCTCCCCACACCTAATGTAATTTTTAATTATGGAAGGCTTTCAGGGACAATAATAGTAATTATACTTTTTCTCCTCTCAAAACTCATATAAGAGGTAGTTGATGTTAACAAGGATGTTAATTCAGTTAGCGCTATATGTTCTATCCTTAATAATTAATGAATAATTATAACATATTTGGACATTAATGATTATGTACAGATTGCAGCCACAAAAAATATATGAAGATGAAAAATTATCACACTAGTAAATGCTTAAGATTTACAGCTCTAATTATAGATGTGAATAGAGAGATCACCCTTCCCTCCTCTCATGCGCATTTTTCACTACAAAAGGGCCTCCACCCTGTGCCAAAAGCTAGACAGACACTGTCCACGAACTCCTTAGACATATCGTCCAACACCTTGTCAACAGAGATTTTCAAATCATCACCAGATCATTTGTGACTTCATCTGTGGAGGACTCATGAGACTATAATTAGGTTATTTCTCATTAAGAAGCGAAAAGACGCCATAATTATGTTATATAATTGGACACATTTAGGATTGCTAAATTTTAAATTGTGTAGAAAAAAGTTGATTCCGTACAATAAAAAATATTTTTTTAAGCTTAAATACCAAGTCATGAAATCCATCAGAACAGACATTGGAAGTAACTAGAAACAAAATTGTCAGTCCTGTCCAATCATAAAAAACACGGTTCTCACTCCCGTACGAATTTTATATACCAGGAATGGAAAATGTAGCAAAAGAATTCCAAATTTTTCAGATTTAAAAAGACACAAGAGAACTTTGTATGTATTCAGCCCTTGTACAAGGGAAAGATAATAGCTGTTTGTGTTACATCATGACAGTTAAACTGCTCTCCTCTAAGAAAGGATTAACTGGCCTAGACCTTTTCTTTTTTCTTTAGATACATTAAAAATAGAGATGTAAAAATGTGAGTATTTTAAAGCGTGCGAGTAGTACTCGAAGTACTAGATAGTTAGGAATGTAAAAAATATGCGAAATGCCGCGTGCGAGATTTTGTGGAGTTGGCACTTTTAAACGTACTTTTTGTTTTCCAAAGCTGTTATCATTTTTCTTTTATTACTGAGGGGAGAACATCTACAATAGCAAATACAATGTTAGAAAAGGGCTCATGTTCTCGTAATAATTGTTAGTTTACGACTTGTAAGCTAAAGATATATAATTTGAGTTAAGTTTCTGCCTCTCATTTATGGTATACATAATGTTATTTATTATTGCTGTCTTCATTTGTATATATAATGGAGAATCGCAGCTTGTAGCTCAGTAAAACGTCATGACAGCTCAAGCTGCTTCCCTTTCAACATTCATAAAATTGTCAGTTACCAGGTTGATTTCCTCTTTCTTTTTATTTTACACACCCCATTTGCATATTTTTTACATTCCTATAGAAAGTTGATATCCAGCATAATAATCTTTCATAATTCATCAAGCTATTTTCCTTTTGCTTGTGACATAATAATTCTTATTATATGTATATTAATTATCTACTATAAAAGTTACGATAATATAACACAACCTTTCTTTCAGTATCTAAAATGTTTCATTTATTGTCATTTTTAATATGGTTTCTTCCATTTTCTTGAGTAATAGAAAAGGTAGAATAATAATAAATATCATTATTAAATCTTCAATCATTGTTTTTAAAAAAATGCAAATACCTAAAAACCTAAGGCTTTTAGAAAAAGACTAAGGTTACATTTGATATTAGCAATATAGAGTGCATTACAATTTGTAAAAAAAAAAAAAAAACCACATGCAACACGAAGTTCGAAAAAAAATGTTGGCAATTTTAATTAATTCACACCGTTTTGATTTATTATAAGACAATTTATAGTTAGAACAAATTAATATCTTGGATTGCCGTACACGGAGTTTAGTCAAAGGACAAAAATGAGCATGTCTTCTTGCTGAAGATATTTTTGATATGAAATGAAATCATGAGCTGATACGTAAAACTTTAATGCTTCAAAGGTTAGCATTTTATTAACTTATTTTGTAAAAATTTCATACAAATTATGAAATTTTAATAAAAATAAACATAAATCCCAAACTAATAAGCCGATTTTGAAATTTGTAAAATTTCCTGTTTATTTAAAGTAATCACGACGAGCTTTTTGGGAATAACAAAAACACACTGTATTCTCCCTTCAGCTGATTGTCATCATTTGGACTCTTGATTTAAAGCAGCTGACCCTACGTATTATGAGCTCAAAAAGGGTATTATTATTATTTCTGATTTTGATGTATGAAAAATATATTAAATTGCGCGCCCTTTTTTTGAATTTTTGATATACAAGTAATAACGATTGATTTGTATATTCATAGAATTTATAAATGCTTAGTATATCTAAATTATAACTCTGCCCAATATTAAAAAATTGGCAACAAGGAAAATACAGAAGGGTAGCTACCAGTATTTTTTCCAAATTTTTCCTTTCCCTTTTGTCAGTCGAGGTTGCGAGTGGATAAAAAAGCTCGACGTGAATATCTACAACTTCGATTTCAATATATCTTTTTAAAACATCAATTTAATTTTATTAATTACTATAAGCCAAAGAAGAGCTGTCATGATCCTGCAGCAAGGCTGTCACAGCTACATTTATAGTGTTCTGTCGACAGCAAATATGCCTGGCTTGAATGGTTACCTTATCATTTTTAATATCATCAAAGGGTACCGATTTTTTCTTTCACGCCGGATGCGCTCATTTCTACATCTCTAATTAGAACACATCGAGTGTTTGAGAACATCCTTTTTAGAATATATCTCTTTCATCCCCTACATTTTAAAACCCACTGTTCAGTTTTTCCTTTATTTATCCCTTCTTTTTAGAATAGAAAATTAATAATTCAATAATATTAAAAAAATAGTGATGTGACAGAATTATTTTATGTGATGTATATTTTTTATGATAAATGTATAAGGTTGTCAAATATCTTCCTTCCGCCTTTTTGTCTTTTGAATTTCGCAGCTATGTACAAAGCGCTACAGACCTTGTATCTGGCAATACTATACATCATTTGAAAGGTCTTGACATAACCTACAAAACGACGCTATGCATGATTAGTTATGATATTATTTTCAACAGTTATAGACGTGTAAACATGGAGTTCACTAACGCCGAAATTAGCGCTATTTTAAAGTTTTCCTTTGTTATAGGCAAATCAGCTAGAGAAACGTTCCGTGAGATTAATGGTGTTTTTGGGGATGGTACTCTATCACTTCGAACCACGGAGGAATGATTTCGACGATTCAGAGCCGGTAAAAACGACACCATGGATAAGCCATCCGGTGGAATACCTGTGACGACGAATAACGATCAAATCATAAAAAATATCGAGTTAAACCGGCATGTGGCGTCTCTTGGCATCGCCTAGGAGATGGGAGTTAGTCAACAAACCATTTTAAACCATCTGCAAAAGGCTGGATACAAAAAAAAGCTTGATGTCAGGGTGCTGCATGATTTGACGCAAAAAAAACCTTCTGGACCGAATCAACGCCTGCAATATAATGCTGAAACGGAACGAACTCGACCAATTTTTGAAGCGGATGGTGACTGGCGACGAAAAATGGATCACAATATCACACAAAAACGGTCGTGGTGGAAGGACAGTGAATCGTCCTAAACAATGGCCAATCCGGGATTGACGGCCAGGAAGGTTTTGCTGTGTGTTTGGTGAGATTGGAAGGGAATCATCCACTATGAGCTGCTCCCATATGGCCAGACGCTTAATTCTACCATCTACTACGAACTGGACCACTTGAAGCGTCCAGAATTGGCCAACAGGGAGGGTGTAGTGTTCTACCAGAACAACACCAGACCACACACTTCGTTGATGACTCGGCAGAAGCTACGGGAGCTCGGATGGGAGGTTTCATTGCATCCACCATATAGCCTGGACATAGCGCCAAGTGATTACTACCTGTTCCTGTTCATGGCGAACGCCCTTGGTGGTGTAAAGTTGAACTCAAAAAAGGCTTTTGAAAAGTATTATGAAGTTGCCGTCTAGATGGAAACAGATTATCGAACAAAACAGTGCATATTTGAACTAAATCCGATCCATGTAACACTTTTTATAAAGCATTGAATAAAGAGCAAAAAAGCGGAAGGGAAATATTTGACAACCTTATATCATCATTATTTTTTATGTTAAATCATGTTTCATAAATTAATCAATTATTATCACCTTTTAGATATACCCATAATTAAATTACATACCAAAGTTATTAAAGACATACAAAAAAAGCAAAGAGTCTAGTGCATTACATGATAGATAATACTCCATAGTACTAAGAAACAAATACAAATGACAATCAAAATATAAAACATTTAAAGAAAGGACTGAAACATAACTTAAAATGTTCGAAGCACAATAAATAATAAAATAACGATATCAGAAAATAAGGTTTTTGTTAACTGATGGATTATTCAAGTCCTTTAATACAACGAAGGGGACCTCACGTTAGTAAAACTCTCGAGTACTTCTAATTGTTGGGACGCAAGAACATCCAGACTGGTGAGATTCTGCTGTATTCGCTATATATATAATTTGTGGGATCTTGGCAAGAACTCGACTTTAAAAGCCTCTTTATGTAAAGGTGATGTAGCAATGGACCAGTCCAAGGGGTGCAGTACTACGTTATAGACTCTAAGAATCCTATCTTCTATCATATCAATGTTGGGGTAAATTTTAGTCAGTAAAAGAGAAGATGAAAAAATTTCTACACCTTCGATTTACACCAGTGACAAAAACGTTTCTAACAAAAGAGTTGCCAACGAAAATAGAGATCAAGTAGCGATTTCTTCTCTGTGCTTACATCAAATTCTCGAATCAGAAGCAGGGATACATAATGGTTAAGTCCTAGTCGCCGAGGAGTAGTTCCAGGCACTGAGGCACAGGCATGGATGAGACACACAACTACATTGAATCGTTACATGAACATATTAAATCATTGAAAACAAAATACTAATCACTGAGATAGGGTTAATATATTATAAAGTGAGATGAGACATCGTAGTCTCAACCCTTTTTAATTTCATAACAGAAAAATGAAAATTTTCATAAGACTCACTTATTCAATGGCTTTTATGTTTGTATCTAGAGTTTTGTGTCATCAGTATTACACTCTACTGCAAAACAGTCCCTTGAGCATACACAGAAACTTTTTCTGTTCTTAAGTGTTCGCAGAGCGTCCTTCAGATTTGAAAACTCGATCTCAAACATGAAGAAACTACAAGCAACACAATTACTAGTAATTCAAAAATGTTTCTACTATTCTTATATCGTAATCTGAAGTCGATACAATTTCAATTACATCATTTATTATCAAGAAATGGGAGTTCTTTTATGCTTATAGCTTACTCATTTTTTAAAAAATTAGTATATATGATAGTCGAGCGTAAAGTTATGACATAAAAAAGAACTTCTTTAATAAATGGGTATTTTTTTTAGATATGTAGTATAGTGAAAGGAGCTCTTCAGTGAGGGCGAAAATTTAGAGATTTGAAGGATGAGAATTAAGCTGAAAATGATTGGAGTTACAACAAGGACTCGAATTCTTCGTACATTAAAGAGTTCGAAATTGCCTTCATGGACTACATCAAATCCCTCGTTTCCTACTACGAGTAGGCAATGGCTCTAAAACAAAACTTCTTTCCATTAAAGTTGTCAATGGTTCTATGGACTTCTCCAAAACTATCGTCGTACGAAGGGTTCACAAATGCTCTAATGACTAACTTAAACCATAATAAGTATTAAATGTTAGAAATTAAAGCAATAATTTCACAATAAATATTAATTATATTTTACTGTAGGATTTAAGATTTTTGGGATGTTTCCCTGAATTCCTCCACTTCTGAGATCATTTCACTATGTTAATTGTAAGTCTCCTATTGTGTTGGAGTCCGAGTTCCATCTGATGATCTTCGAATTTTTCCTCCCCCCCCCCCCCCACCCCTTCACCTTATTGAGAACCCTCAAGTCGTCACAGTTTACGATAAGAATATTTCTGTATTTAAAGAACTTGCTATCATGGATTATAAAATCAATATTAATTACTCAAAAAAAGAAATATTCAATTTATTGCATGACAATAAGCTGGACTTATCCAATTATTGGTATAGATTGATAACCAATACTTTACCATCGTATTGTATATGGTAGATCTCCGAATGAAAGGATATACTTCTTCTGTAAGGAAGAAAGAGAAACTCCTAAACACTTTCTAACTGAGTGTAATGTCATAAATGATATTAGAACTCGAGTCTCTGAGGTTGTTCACCAAAAACATGGAGTCGTGTTAAATAGCTGCCCTTTTTCATTTATGTAGGTGGTTCCCCATATAAGCAGCATTAATGAATTCATTATGAAGGTTTAAAATACTTTATACAAATTAAGAAGCTCTACAACTTAACTCCCAGAAGACAAGACGAAATTTGACGACAAACTTAACATGTGACGTACTTATAATTTTATTTGTAAGATATATTATATTTTCGTTGTGATAGATGCGTTGTTTTTCTTCGTCTATTTTTTTTTTTTTAATCTATTTAACGTTGAATTCATGTTCAATAATTTAGTATTGGCTTGTTATTTTAATCACTTTGTTTATTTTAATCGATATGATCTTTTACTATGATGTTTATTAATGTTTGTTGTGATATAAATTTGATATACTGATGAATAGTTAATGTTATAATAATAAAGTAGTACAAGTTATCCCAGTCACATAAAAATAATTTTGGGAACCACAACACATTATGCTTGTATAAAATAATTAATCTTAACCTATTTTACGTATTATGGAACACCTAAATTATCTCTTACATATTTGGGCAAATTTTGACCAGTCATTTTTTCTTTCCGTACGCCTATGCCCCTAGGAAATTAATCCTTTAAATAGCCATTTCATGAGACAGCTTGTTGAAATATATACAAATAACTTGTTAATTGATATGAATGATAATTTACTTTATTCAAGGGGGGAATCAGCCACCATTTTGAGGAACCTTTTTTATTTAAGAAAAGTCAGGATCGAGGAAAAAATTACACTTTCTGAAACTCTGGTTCATGAAGTCATGCTTTCCTATTTAGATGTCTTCAGTCATAAAATAAGTACAGACTATTTTTTTTCTTCAATTCTTTGACAATAATCTTAGTCCTAAAGTAGATATCAAATAGGGATAATAAAATAAGATTTTATATTTTCAAAAATAATTCCTACCATTATTTGAAATATTTAGTGATATATTCATCATATTAGTTCAACTATTAAATACTCAAAGAAAAAAGGCAAATAAGGGTAGTAGCGGTAGAAAGGCAATGAATTCACCTAAATCATCAAACACTTTTTTCTCTCTCGAACCTTTGACATTAGTTTAGTTAATAACTTAGTATTTGATTGTGTTAATAGACCCAATATTGCAAACACCTTGGGAAAGATCATATAGAAATTAAAAGAAATAAGAAGTAAAATTAAGCATTTAAGACAAAGCAGTTCCATGTTTTAAGATTTGCAGGGGAAAATTATTTCATTGGACTAGCAGAAGGTTAAATAAAAATATGACTTTATAATTTTGATCAAAAATGATCCGAGGTACAAAAAATCATGGATACATAATCTTAATCCATGAACAAAACTAGTTTGAAATTTGGTAAAAAGTGAGAAGGGTTCTGCCGTCCTTTCTGATAATAGTTTCTTAAGACTTCTATGTTGTGTAGATAGTTATCCACCGACTTGGAAATTTTTATTATGATCAATGCCATGCCTCCTCCGAGATGAGTCCAGGGAGAGCACTAATAGAGGATAAATAGTCCTTAGAGATTTATTAATAGTTTCAAAATGTTGAACAACCGTTCAAATATACCCAAAAGTCAACAGGGAAAAAAAATTACAATTGAGTCATAGTATTGAAAAAATCAATACTGCTTGCGTAAAATATCCTTTAACCCATTAAGGGTGTAAATAAACAATTACCTTAATTTCAACCAAATTTGACGTAACCGAGTTATAGGCCATATATAAGCCTCTAGTTATAAATATTATTTTTCAATTACCCAAAATAAGGGTATGTCAACATAATAAAACTTCGGCTGTACGTCCAAAAATAGAAGTAAAATAAAATTTTATTATAACAAAGGAAGTTAACATTATATTTTCTGTACATAAATAAAGAGATAAATAAATTTTATCTACATATTCTTGTGTAAGTACATGATGCTTCTTGAAGCATTTGGGATGCAATCCCATTTCATATTTCTCACAAATGAAATTATAAGTTCTGTTACATTCTTTGCATAACTTTAAATATTTTGAGTAAACAATCAAATGAGTCATTCTATGAGAAATCGAACAAAAAGTCACCTGACCATCACAGAATTTGATCATTTTTTTTTTTGGTAAAGAAGTTCTTATTTATAAGAATATAACGTATGCTGATATTTGACTAAAATCAGCTGTTGTTGAAATATGACCATTTTTTTAAAACCCTCCTCTGACCCAAAATTACGTGCATCAAAATGAATTTTTGCTGACAGTAGTTACTTTTACCTCAATAATTTTATGACCACCGGATCATAAATAATAACTATAAATTAAATCAAACAATTTCATTTTTTGATATAAAAAATGGGTTAAAAATAACTTCATAGTTGAGAAGTATCTTTAATATTTCAAACAATACTTGGCGTGGTACAGACCATTTAAAAAAGGAAAAAAAATGAGATTTTTGGGTCGAAATTGCTCATTTTTAAGCTTCTTGTACCGTTCCAATGAGGGTGTACCAGGACCCCAGGTTAAAAATACGTTATCTACAATGAAATTGTGTTATACATATATGATACTCTACGTCAACCCAACAAATGGATATCACTTGATTGTCACATAATTGTATGGTTTTTGGTAGGTAAGCTCATATTTATATGAATGGAACGTATACCAAAATATCTTTTTGTATCTTGATAAAAGTGATATACAACCTAACTGAAAGTTCACATTTAAAAAAAAAATTATCGTTCCTAAACCAATCAGAAGATGAGTTATAATATAAAACTACTTTCGTATTGTATCTTCTTTATAATAATTTGTAGCTAATAGCTAGAGATGTGAAGTGACATAGATATAAATGGACTCAGATCTCATTGTTTGGCCATCCTTTTACTTTCAAGGAGCCAATTAGCACAAAGAAGACAAGATGCACAATATTTTTTACTGATTAACCAAATCGCAAAACTGTAATTTTCGATTCATTGTATTGGAACGGTACAAGAAGCTTAAAAATGAGCAATTTTGACCCATGAATCTCATTTTTTCCCCTTGTTTAAATGGTCTGTACCACGCCAAATATTGTTTAAGAGGTCTCATTTTTGGTTGTCAGTTTTTTTATTGTCCCCAACGTAAAAAGTATCCTAGTAGTGAAAAAAACAACTTACAATTCAAAAATAGGACAGTGTACTGTACATAGTGGATGATTAAGTTATAAAGTTCATCTTGTCCTTAATCTTATTCTCACGTCTATTAATAAAGCAAGGTTATTCGAAAAAGGATCTGAAAATACCCAAGTGCAAGACAAAATTTAACCTCGCTAGGGTATCTTACTGTGAGGATAATGGCGGTCTTCTGTCTTTCATATGACAACAAATGACTTCTGATCAAGATGCTAAAACTGCAAGGAAGATATCAGTATTGGGAATACTGGGAGGGGGGGGGGGTAAATATTTACTTCAATATTAAATATGCATTAGTCACACGAACAAGGACGCAATCCATTTCTGAAGGTTAAATCAACCTTAAAATCCTTCGAAACCACTCAACCTATTGAAGAAAGTTCATAAAGTCAATGTGTGACAAGATGACCCTCACCTGCCTTGCTGGCCTACAACGGCTCACCAGGTGTGACTGGAAAATATCTTAACCAAAAAATAAAAAAAATACCACAATGTAACCCTTTCAATTGTCTCCAAAGCCATCAATTTGGACTTCAAATGAAGTTTTACAACTTCACAAACCCCACATCCTTACCCCATGTACACATTAAAACATCAATACAAGACGCATCAATGAAGTGCGATCATCAGTTGGGCGCAATGGGGTCTTAGGCCTCAAATTTTTAATATATACATAATCAAGTCGATATAAGGCGAAATCAGATACAACGCGTTCGAATTTTTTGGATCCTAACTGGCGCTTTATATCGATGTTTTACTGTATATATGTATATATACCTATATATATATATATGTATATAATTGAGCAGGATCACAAATGGTAGAAAATTGAATGTATATGTATATGGTATGGTATATATATATATATGTGTGTAATGTCAATAAGAACTGAGCGTGGAAGAAATTTCGTCAAAAAATAGTTAATAACATAGCACTATTCTTTTTTAAATGCTCTACAACTTCTATTACTAAATTTTTTCCATTAACCCTCTGTAAAATACACAAATTTAGGTTAAATATTATAAAAATATCCAGCTAAATTATATTTAAGCCATATTCATTGGCATTCCTACATTTAGTAGGAAGCGTGTCCTTAAATAGGAAGAATAATAACCAGTGATGTATAAAAAGGGTCCAGCTGCAAGGCACACCCGAAATGATGTCATAAATAAATATGGTACCCTTGAAGTAAGGCAGAATTTCAGCCGATTACATTTGAGGGGGCGGAATGTAACTTATTATTTTGGTGTTTTACTTATTAGATTATTATTATTTAGTGGCATTAAAAATTCGTAAAGCATAGAACCCTATATTTGTAACAACTAATGCCATAGCATGAGACCTGAGTCATTTTGGAATGGACTCGGACTTGACTCGAAAATTAATTATTATTTAATCAATACTAATAGAGTATAAACCTCAATATGTCTTTGTGGGCATTGCACCTCAAAATTACTACACCTATACACTTAAGTGAATCCTATAATCCATATTACATCTTTAAGAAACATATATAATTAAATGAAATGATTTTTTTTAACCATGTAGTGGCTACTTCTTTTTATTCAACAATTTAATTATCATTTGAAAATATTATAAAAACTTCAAACAGTCAAAAGTAACACATTTTGTAATCACATAAACTTTTCCATAAAAAAATAAAATAGGATGAAATTTCATAATGATTATCTCAAATATATATATATATAGTTATATCAGAAAAACTGAACATTGATTCGGAAAGAAAATATAATTCCAATTTAAGTTTTCATAAATAAACACAAAAAAATAGATTAAATTGATAATACGATGAAAATGTACGTTATAATTACAATTTTAAATATTTCAGATACAATTTAAAAGGAACAAAATAATAATTATTAGGTAATTAATTACATTGAAATCGATACTATAACAAGTCACTGAATCGATTGAATATGTTCTAAAACATTGATAGGACTTGATTTGTTTAAATATAGA
The DNA here is from genome assembly GCA_963680855.1 of Lepeophtheirus nordmannii. Taxonomy (NCBI): domain Eukaryota; kingdom Metazoa; phylum Arthropoda; class Copepoda; order Siphonostomatoida; family Caligidae; genus Lepeophtheirus; species Lepeophtheirus nordmannii. The sequence continues at coordinate 6,729,777 of OY804526.1, read as the reverse complement.
TAGATCAAGGCTTTAAAATAAAACGATGAACAAAAATTAAATATCTTTTTGGAAAACTTGTAAAAAAGTTATAAGTATATATTGATTATATAATATATGTACAAGTACATATATAGAATTATTTTGTTCCGTCATAAATTAAATATAGGCTGATCTTGGTTGATTTCAATGCTATTTTAATAGCTTCTCTAATAGCTATTTGGTAAAACTAGTTTTTATATTCTTAGAAGAAATGTTTGGGTTATAAAGAAAAGGTTTAGTGACTCTTCTATTGTGGACCTGTGGAAAGAAGTCTTGAAGTTTGGATTGAAAAGAGAGGAAGGAAAAGGGCGTTGATGGGAAGTGAAGAGGGGGAAGTGAAGGAAGTGAAGGAAGTGAAGGAAGTGGATGAAGTGCGGAGCTAGGATCAAGACATGTCTGTGGGAGGAGTATTGGGCTCGTGTCAGAGTCTCCCAGAGGAGAAAGAAGTTCCAACGGAGGATTCCATTCGTGTGGTCTGCCGTTTTCGTCCCCTGAATGACACTGAGGAGAAGACGGGCTCCAAGTTCATCATCAAGTTCCCCGGAGGAGGTGACGATCAATGTGTTTCCATTTCCGTAAGTTGCTTTTGGGCTCACTCCTCTCTCTCTCACTCTCTCTCTCTCTCAGGGTAAACTCTACATGTTCGACAAGGTGCTGAAGCCGAATGTTCGTCAAGAGGAGGTCTACGACGGCGCTGCCAAGAGCATTGTGAAAGGTGAGTTGCTTGAGCCCCTCCTTGGCCCCTCATTCGCCCACTCATTCTCATTCACTAGATGTTCTCTGTGGTTATAATGGAACGATTTTTGCCTATGGGCAAACCTCATCCGGGAAGACTCATACCATGGAAGGAGTGATCGGGGATCCACAATTACAGGGAATCATTCCAAGGATCGTGGATGATATTTTTAATCATATCTATTCCATGGAAGAGAATCTTGAGTTTCACATTAAAGTCTCCTATTTTGAGATCTATCTTGATAAAATAAGAGATCTTCTTGATCGTAAGATTCTTCTTAATATTGTGACTCACCTTACAAAATTCCCATTTTTATAGCCTCTAAGGTCAATTTAGCTGTTCATGAGGATAAAAACAAAGCTGTCTATGTCAAAGGAGCCACTGAGAGGTTTGTGTCTAGTCCTGAAGAAGTTCTTGAAGCGATTGAAGAGGGTAAGTCGAATAGGCATGTTGCTGTTACCAATATGAATGAACACTCGTCTCGGAGCCATAGTGTTTTTCTGATTCATGTAAAACAAGAAAATCTTGAAAATCAAAAAAAGTTGTCTGGAAAACTTTATTTAGTCGATTTAGCTGGTAGTGAGAAAGTTGGCAAAACTGGTGCTGAAGGGACTGTTCTTGATGAGGCCAAAAATATTAATAAGTCACTTTCTGCTCTCGGAAATGTTATTGCAGCTCTTGCAGACGGTAATAAGTCTCACATTCCTTACAGGTACCGTAGCTTATTTCAGTCATAATTTTCCTTTGAGTTTTATGTTATGTTTAGGGATTCCAAGTTGACTCGTATTTTACAAGAATCACTTGGTGGAAATGCTAAAACCACTATTGTAATATGTGCGTCACCCGCTTCTTATAACGAGTCCGAAACAAAATCTACTCTAGATTTTGGTAAAAGAGCTAAGACCATAAAAAATGTTGTTGCAGTTAATCAAGAATTGACTGCTGAAGAGTGGAAGAAAAGGTATGAAAAGGAGAGGGATAGGAACACTAAATTAAAATGTAAAATTGATAAATTGGAAGACGAAATTCGGAAATGGAGGGCCGGCCAAACTGTAGATATTGATGAGCAATTAAATCTGGCAGAAATGGAAGAGTCTATTTCTGCAGCGCCTAGCTCTACAAATTTGAATAAGCCTACTGCACAACTTAGTTTAGTTAGCTCTCATATTTCATTAGAGGATAGATCAAAGCTCACTGAGGAGAGAGAGCAATTATATAAAATGTTGGATGCTAAAGATGATGAAATACAAGAACAGTCTCAGCTTGTGGAAAAACTAAAAGAGCAAATGTTAGAACAGGAAGAGCTTATCTCTTCCACACGTAGAGACTATGAAAATTTGACGAAAGAGATGTCCAAAATTCAGGCAGAAAATGATTCAGCTAAGGATGAAGTCAAGGATGTCCTACAGGCTCTTGAAGAGCTGGCCGTAAATTATGATCAAAAATCACAGGAAGCAGAAACCAAAACTCGTGAGTACAATACTATTTCGGACGAATTGTCTCAAAAACAAAGCCAACTAAACTCGGTGTCATCAGAACTTCAAATCGCCAAAGATTTAGCAATCCAACAAAAAAAGAGGACGAATGAAATGCTGCGTTCTCTTCTAACAGACCTTTATGAAGTTGGTATTGTTATGTCTAAGAATAATGATCTCAAAAAACCAGAATCTAGTAACATGGATGGAAAGATAGAAGAAGAGTTCACAGTAACTCGTTTATATGTTTCTAAAATGAAGTCTGAAGTTAAAAGTATTGTAAACAAAGTGTCTTCCCTGGAGTCTTCACAAACTACTTTTAGGAACAAGCAGGAAAGTGTTGAAAAGGAATTAAGCGATTGCAGGCTCCTTATAGGTCAACATGAAGCCAAAATGAAATCACTTGTTGAAAATGTGAGAGAAACTGAGATGAAGAAGCGTACTTTGGAAGAGTCGTTAGATGCTTTACAAGAGGAAGTTTCACAGCTCAAAGCTTCAGAAAAAATGCACCAGATGGCCAATGACGAAAAAAATCAGCAAAAGGAAGTTGAGTTTAAAAATGCATTGGAAGGTCAAATCTCCTCGCATCGGGAACAGCATCAGAAACAAGTTGCACAGCTGAGGAATGAAATAATTGAGAAACAGGACAAAATTGAACAATTAAAAGATGATAATCAAAAGTTAGTCCTCTCAACTGATCAACTTCAAAAAGATTATGATCGACTTAGAGAAATTGAGGCCGAAAATTCGGAGAAATTAAATGTAAGAATAAGTTTTTTAACTGTTTTTTTTTTTTGTGATTATTGTACTATTGGTACACTGTAGGAAATGCTTCAAATGAAAGATCGTCGGGAACAAGCCCAACAAGATCTTAAAGGACTTGAAGAAACTGTTGCTAAAGAACTACAAACATTACATAATTTACGAAAGTTATTTGTACAAGACTTACAGTCTCGTGTCAAGAAGTCGACCACAGGAGATGAATTAGAAGAGCAAGGGGGATCTGTGGCACAGAGGCAGAAGATTTCTTTTTTGGAAAACAATCTAGATCAACTAACTAAAGTTCACAAACAATTAGTTCGAGATAACGCGGATCTAAGGTGTGAATTACCTAAACTGGAAAAACGTCTGAGAGCCACAATGGATCGCGTGAAGGCTCTCGAAACTGCCCTGAAAGATGCTAAGGAAGGAGCAATGCGTGATAGAAAAAGGTATCAGTATGAGGTTGACAGAATCAAGGAAGCTGTGCGACAGAAGAGTTTGTCTCGTAATAGAAATTCTGCGTTAATTGGTAAGTAGTTGATTAATTATGTGAGTATTTATTAAAATGGACATTTTAGAAATGCTTACTACAAAATTAATGTTTTCAGTTATTCTTTTATCTGATTTCTTTAAATTTAGACATAGTTTGAACGATAACATTCAATATTAGATATTCGTTAAATTGTTGCTCATATACATATATTATTAATTTGGATGGGAAGGTATATTTTTCTTGATATTTAAATCAGCACACATCTTGTGCAGCACTTCAATGGCCATTTTCGTAGAATACTCTTATATTATAATTGGTTATGATGTGAAAAATATTTTTGAATAAGGAAATTTGTAAATTAGTTGATTTGGCTACTAAGTAAACCTGGTATTGAAGTTGAGCCTCTGCACTTATTTGCTCCTTATTACTCTTGTTTGGAGGCTATTGTGGCTTCAACTATTATACGACTTTTCTTTTTTTGATTTTTCGGAAAGAAAAAATAACTTTGATCTTATCTGATTTGGTAGAGTAAGAGGTGAAAAAGGTCGAAATCAAGCCGAGTGTAAAAACCACACCTAAGATGAGGTCATTAAATAAATTGTTACTAAGAAACAACATATTTGAGAACAGAGAACAATAATGTCTATAAGTAGTGTTCCTTGCCTGTTGACGTTTGAATTTTCAAATGGGTAGGAGTAATAATAAAAATATTAATGTATCGTAGGTTACCAATTTATACATAGTTTTTTTTGTTTTTGTTTTAATTTACGCTCGCTGGGGTTTCGTCTTTAGTTCATATCTTTTAGTATGATTTAAACATAGTTCAGTTATTATTCTTTTGATTACCCTGTTATTTTTTTTAATTTCTTATTTATACAAATTTAGTTAAGCCTATCCGGGCTGGTCATCATCCGACTACAACTGCACTACCTGCTGTTACAAGACATGGTGTGACTGTTCGATCATTATCAAGTACTCAAGAAGTAAAAAAACATTGATGTTATTTGTAAGTATTAACCTACGTATGTACGTATTATAAATGATCAACTGATTCGCATAAATAATTATGTTCTTCATAAATTATATTAATGGATTTTATTTATAAGTTAATATATGATAGCAGAATGCACATTTAAATTTTATAGCTCATACTAGTTATGGATTCGAGTTATAACTTTTGAGTTTGGTAAGAATTCAAGTAGAGGCATCCGGGAAAGAAAATCAAAATTTCTCATTAAGTTAGTAAAATCAAAGTTCAATAATTAAGTCAGTTTGACTACCTCAATACGGCAGTCAGTTATAAATCAAATAATTAAAGTAATTTAAAAAAAAAATTTATTTACATACTACAAAATTATTTAGAAAAGTTGTATCTATACTCGCAACAAGGCGTAAATCAAATTAATTTAAGTTATCATGTATTGTTATTTACATCTCAGCTACATCACTACCAATTCTTTTTCAAATTATAATAGTAGCTTTAGTTAGTCAAAAATTTATTACTGTATACGTACACTCATATAATATTAGACAAATATAATAAAATTGTACAATAAATGCATAAGGTAAAGAGCACGACCACTTAGTGGAGTATATGTGTTACAACAGTAAATATAAGTTCCTAGTTTATATTATAATTTTTCTCAATAATATTTTTCATTTTTTTACATTTCATAAATTTTTAAGATGCGGAGTACTTGATCTTCTTCCTGAAAGGCTTCATATCTTTCGTGCGAGAGAGCCGGACATCTGTTGATAAGGTGCTCTACGCTTCCCTCCATGCAGACATTGCACGCTGCACTTATTGTCTTCCATTTACTTGAGTGGGCAAGGAAGGACCCATGCCCGGTGTAAGCTTGAACTATAAGTGTAATGTTTTAACGCCCACATTTGAGGATGTTTCTTTTAGGCTTTTCTAACATCAAATGGGTGTTTCATATTTTGGTCTTTTTTGTACCTTTTACACCAGACAGCGTAGAAGAAGTCATTTATTTGTTTCTTTATATAGCTTGGTGGTACTCCCACCAACCTCCGATTATGACTTATTGTGCCACTCTTTGCTAGATAGTCAGCAAACTCATTTTCTGTGTTGTCGCAATGGCCCTTGCTCCAATCTAAGAATATATTTTTCGTTTTATTCCCTTCGTACAGTACCTTTGGCCTTCGTTACTGTTAGTAAATAGGTTTAGGATGGCAGCAATTGCTGATTGGGAATCAAATCGAATTACAATATCGCCCGAGGGTTTTTCCATACAAATAAGCGCTTGTACTGATTGTGCAATTTCAAAGACCTCTGCTTGAAAGACTGATGTTTCTTTATTCAGCGATACGAAGGAATGTTGGAGTGACGTATCACCTCTAGTGATTGCCCATCCTGCAACATTGTTGCCTTTCTCATCTTTGGATCCATCTGTATAAATAATTATGTCAGGATCGGTAACCTCATGGTTCTTTATCTAGGTACGACTACCTTTGATATAATCGCTGGCTTAGTTTAATTGTAATTCAGTGAGTATTTTATCACTAGAGAAGCGATGCCCATGGCACTTAGGAAGGTTACCAAGCCCACCCCTTTGTATCTTGAAGTAAATGCCTTGTTCCCCAGCTTGAAGGAATAGGTCTAGGGGTATTATATCCATGACAGATTCCATACCTGGTGTTGGCATTGAACGAAGAGTGTGGTTCATTGCTAGAAGCGCTTTTCTTTGAATAGTGTTTAATATCTTAATTGCACTTATCGTTGTGGTAATTGTATGGCCCTAAATGAGGCACCCATAAGAGATAACTGGTCTCACCATTGCTTCATACGGCCATAGAACTTTTTCTGAAATTAGACTTCATTTCTGTTCTATGACTGCTTTTACCACATTCTATAGACGTGCAACCTTGGCAGCTTTTTCTTTAAGGTGCTCCATCCAAGTCGAAAATAACACCTAAATACTTCATTTGTGCCGATAATTCCATTTCTTTGCCACCCATTTCTAATCGTGGAAAGTATATAGATCCCAACTTATATCCTTTTGAGAAAACGATGGCGTTAGATTTGGCTGGATTAAATGTCAGACCATTAATTCTACCCTGTCTTAAACTCTGAAAACATAAAAATATCAATAAATGAAACTCTTTCTAAGGTAGAAACGTAAATAATTTACTTATAAATAATTTCTTTCTCAAAAATTTAGTTTTGAATACGCATCCCCATCATGTTAAAAACCAACCCCTTTTAAAATCAAAATTAACGATTGGAACATTCTTCTAAATGCATAAATTCTTGTAGTTAATGTTTATCTCGGTAACGATATTCTTCGACTGGATGAATCTTTATTATCTATTTTGATTGGTTCAAATGTAATATCTGAAATCGCTTTCATAACATTAAGACTGCTTATATCCTAGTTCCCCAACATAATATTAGGTTTAGGTGTAACACGAATTAATAAGGAAAAACTGACCCTAAAAAATACCCATTCAGTGGGCCAATCAATACTGCAATCATTGATTGATGCTTGATGTCCTTAATCTCGTTCATTGTCATAAATCTATACTTTTCATCAATTTCCCGTTTTATTTTGAAAATTACGATTCAACTTTCGGGATCCAATGATAGGGTTACGAGAAAACAAGAAAATACGGAATTACCGGCCTATTGCTTCATAAATTTTGGAAAATTCGGGTGCCCCACGACTCAGATGTATCTGAATCGTTATTGATACAATTTTTATTGAATGTATTCAGATTTCTCTTGTGACATCGGCCGTTTGCATGTCTCATGATCGGAAATATCTTAATTATAGAAGTCGAAAAATACCAATGCACATCCGTATCCTTGTCGAATCCAAACGTTACTACATTTGTTGACCGTGATCTAGAATCTTGGATTAAATTCTTTAGGCATTTTTTTAAAATTTATTGAAAATGGTGTTATTTTTTATTGAATAATAAATGAGTTGGACAAGAATAAAAAAAGAAAAAGAAGGAAGGGAAACATCATGAAAAGAAAGATGTTTACAGATTGCTAATAGTTAGGAATGAAAATCATATGCAATTCGGGCGTGTGATAAAAAAGTGGAGTTGGCTCTTCAAACAGGTCTTTTTGTTTTCCGAAGCTGTTATCATTTTTCCTTTATTACTGAGGGGAGAGCATCTACCTGATAGTAAAGATCTCGCATGAAGGAATACATGCATTAAGTTTAATAAAGCAAATAAAATGTAAACAAAAAGGGCTCAAGTCCTCGTATAATTATTTATTAGTTAAAAATATATTATTTCCGAACATTAATTTCAGTTAATTTTATGCCTCTCATCTGTTATTATTTATTGTTGTATATATAATGGAGAATAGCAGCTTGTAGCTCAGTAAAACGTCATGACAGCTCAAGCTGCTTCCCCCCTCGACATTCATTAAATTGTCAGGGTTGCCAGGTTGATTTTCTCTTTCTTTTTTTATAACACGCCCGAATTGCATATGATTTACATTCCTACTAATAGTCGTCCTTCGCGGATACGCTGAATTGGCTCTTTTCCACATGTCTAGACATGGGCAAAATATTGAGATAGGGTAGAATAAAAAGTATCATATAACCTTATTTTATTTTTAATAGTATTTTTTTTCTTTTTCTATTTTTTCAAATGGAAGAATGTTGTTTTCCATAATATTTTCTATGTATATAACAAACTATCTGAGCCAACAGACGAGCTGTCAAAATTAGTTGGACTTTAAAAAATTACATACACTCATAAATTCAATTATCCTCTTCGTACACTTATATTAAACATATCTTATTGCAAAGCCCTATTGTATACAATGTTTTTAGTTTTTATCGCTTGGTGTATATACACAACTGAAGGTTCCATGCAAGGGAACAGGCAACATACAATTGATCATGGATAGAAACATTGGTTTTTAAGATATATACAACAAAAACTTATGGGATACCCTTGGGGTTTATTAATGGTCGTAGCAAAAGCGAGGCAAACTGGAAACTGTAGTTGTTACAAATTAAATGGTGGATCAGTAGGAGTTATTAGGATATGTGGAATCAAAATGTCTTCCTTTAAAAATGGTTGCTTCGATCACGTTCATAATTTTTTCTACTGCGAGCCGTATGCCATTATAAAGACGTAATTAGTTTATATCTCTCTGTATTATGAAAACTAATCCGCCTTTTAATTGAAGACTATGGGGAGGTAGTTCTGGTAGATTCAGCAAATTCTAAAGTTAAGTTGGGCTTAACTACAGCATTATTTTGTTAGTAGCAGAATCAATAGGATCCTAATTACCATCGATTTGATTTGGAATTATAAAATTTAGTTCATTGACGTTTTTATTTTTTGAAGCTAATATAGCTCGTTAATTCAACTATTTACGAATTGTAAAATTTTGAACTACATTAGGGAACACCTTTTGAATGAGTTCTGTGGCATGAGTCTTGAACCAAATATCGATGGAATCACTCACTGTATATAAAAAAATCAGTTAAAGACATACACACATACGCTATTTAAAAGGGTTCAGTTTTTTCTTCCCCTTATAATATGCATAAAATCGAATTCTTTCTATCTATGACTTAGGTACTAAAAATTATTAATCATTTAGTATAAGTTATGCTTTTCAGTAACGACCAAAAATAAATAGAAGCACGTATTTCAGGGACTTACAGTATAATCTATGCAGTTCAAACATTCTATGAAAATGATCAGGAGATATACTAGGTACGAAAAAAAATTATTATCTCACTCTAAATTTACTCGTCTTTGTTTTAAATACTTACCTATGGCAAATGCTGTCGGTAAGGTGTTAAGAGATTAGCAGGTAAAGAAAAAAGATCAAGTATGAGGATACATATTTCGTGATATAAAAGATAAAAATACTTGAATTTAAATTGAAGCTTTCTTCAAGGAGATTTGAATTAAAAAAGGTAGCTTTTTTGGGTGAACTTTTTCGATCTTTGTTATTTCATGGATACCTTTCTCATACTTGTCAAAATATTCCAGGAAAAAAATCATCCAAATTGGTGCAGTTCTTGAGAAAAGTTGTTAGGAAGAAAATAAGACTCCATTTTTATTTATATTGAAACTACTCAATAGAAATGATAAAATAATAATAATAATTTTTTCTATTAATTTGGGCAAGTTCGAGTAATTTTCAGAAAATTATTTTCGTGTTCAAGTTATACTCAAATCCAACAATAGCTGATATATATAAATAAGGAAAATAGTTGGTATTGATGACGTCATTCTATTGAGTAATTGCGAGTTGTTAGGTTATTTTTTTCCTCATTAGTATTGATAATGATGTGTAGAAATTTGACTTGCAGTGAAAGATAATAGTTATATGATTTAAAAGGGAAAAACGTTTGTTCTTTTTGAATTTTCGGTGCATTTGTTACTTGATCATGGAGGAAGAGAAGCCCCTTTTGAGTTGTAAAGCTTATACAGCGCCTGTATATTAAAAGAAAGAGAAAATTAACGTGGTAGCCCTCGCAATTTGATAAATGTCTGTGAGAGGAACTTCTTTAGCTATCGTGTCGTTTTACTATATGTGCTATATACTATTATGTCTTCTTAATGAATAGTTATTTGAATTTAAAAAAATTTCCTTAAAATTAGATTCCGCAATCAAGTAAAGATTGATTTTTTTAATAAATAAAAGACCCTACATTTTGATCATATGCACTCTTCGATAAATTCATTTTTTCTGTGTAAAGGTAAGTTTATATGGATACAGGATGCTACAAGTATGTTTACTTTGGTGGGAGCTGGGATTAGCAGTCTATATTTAGAAATTTTCGCCTTTCGTATCCTGAAATTTTCTTCATAACAAAATGCAGTATTTTTCTGAAGTAATGTTTCTCTATTATTGTACCGATTCTTAAGTTTTTTCGCCATATCGATTTGAAGTCAAAGTTTTAATTGAGTTAACTTTGTATTTTTTAATATTACATTTGTTGCATCAAAAAATCGCAAAACAACACCAAACTAGCTCTTTAGTATTGTCTTTAATGTATTTGTTGATATAATTTGTCTTAGAGATATTATTTCTGAAAATTCTAGTCACATTTTAACTCCTTCACTTTATTTCTTCAATTAAAAGTAATAGAATGAATTATTTTTTTGTAAAAAGTATTTTGAAAAAAACTTTCGTTTAAGAAAGAGAAAATATAGCATCGAAAAAAATATTCTATGATAGGTAAATTAATGTGCTACAAATGGTTATACAATAAAAACATTATTCTTTGAGGTGATTAAACATCACTCTTACACTAATAAACTCTATATTTTTTTAGTCAATCAGTGTTCAAACCATCTTGGTTACATCTCATGGCAAGACCTACGGATCATATGACTTTATCCCGGCCTAATAGAAATGCTTTGAAATTACTAAGAATTACCTCTGCAAAAGCTGCAGTAACTAGCGGTAAAGTTTTTTTTTATAAAAGGTCAGGGAATTTTAGAAAGCTAATCGATCTTAATTAAAATCGAGTTCTATTTTGAGTATCGTTTGAGTTTTTTTTTTTTTTTTTTTTTTTTTTTTGCCCATTTATTTGATCCTAAAATCTTGCACAAATTTATTGTTGTCTATATAGATATAATACATCGATAAAAGCATATATATAAATTTGTGCTGAGAGGACATAATGTGAAATATAAAAAATATTTACAGTTTAAAAACATAATATAATAAAAGAGAGATAATATACATTTACACGCACTATATACAATTGCATTTATAAAATATTACTCACTCATTTACTTAAAGTACAATGGAGGCCTAAGGAGTAAAAAAACAACGATGGATATATCGCCAGATGTCGTTCTTAAACTTAATTAGTAATATATATATTCTCAAACCATCCTAGTTACAATTTTGTGACTGGAAGAGAGTTCCAAAAGTTAAAACTACTAACCTATGGTATGGAATTCTTATACAGACTAGTAAAAAAAATATAAAGGTTCATATCAACAAAGACGTACCCAAGGATATTACTGCTGCATTATTACTAGTGCATAAATTGCCTAATTTCAATAACTTGTTATCACCAGTCCAAAAAGGTTATGTGAAAGACTCCTACAGTAAGAATTCATATTAAGACACTTGCGGGAAAAACTTATCAAATTGTTTGATATAATGTCCTGTTAGTGTCCAATAGTAGTAAATACTAATTTTGGCATCATACCAATCATAAGAAAACAGCAGAGATTGCAACAGCTTATTGGATCGATGGGGAACTCCTCATTATGTTCACTTAGTAATTTATCATAATAAAGTAAAGTGAGTTCAGGAAAAGTGTTTCAATAACTAAAGGGACATTTTGGTAGGGAAATAAAATTAGAGTACCGTTCAGTACTATGGTTACATGATTTGCAATGGCATAAATATAGGATAATTACATGACAAAATCTTTAACCTCCAAATAGGTTAAGTTTCTCATTCTAGATTAGTCAAGACAGCCCTGAGATTCTGTAGGATTTGGTTTATTCATCACAACATAAAAGATGAAGAGAAGAAAAGTTCTAAATTTCTACTAAACTTTAAGTATAGATTTACCTAACATTATTTTTTTTATACAAATCATGGATGCTACGTGATTTTCCTTTCAAAAATATACTTTTTGTCCCATAATCCTAGATTCAAACGACAAATGTATTTTTAGGTTCATCTATGACGCACCCTAATATACGGGGTCGTGCAGATAAATTTCAGTACTATCATGGTCTGAGGACTTGAAACTTATTCTACTATCTTAATTTGCTTATTTTTGAGCCATTTGTATGTTGCCTTTTTATACAGTTTGGATCTTTCTTAAACTTAAAGTAAATTATGAGGCTTTCAGGGCCACTTAGTGTACAAAAAAATAGCCCACTAAATTTTGTTACAAAATTTATCAAGTAGTTATTGTTTCGTTACTTTGTTTTATAGCTTTGGTCCAGGGCAATCCTTGAATTATGAGTAGGAATGTAAATCATATGCAATTCGGGCGTGTTATAAAAAAAGAAAGAGAAAATCAACCTGGCAACCCTGACAATTTAATGAATGTCGAGGGGGGAAGCAGCTTGAGCTGTCATGACGTTTTACTGAGCTACAAGCTGCTATTCTCCATTATATGTATAAAAATGAAAACAAACATTACAACACGTTACTCCAGATTCATTATTATATTCACAAATATCATTAACTCCATTCACCTCAATGAATGATAACCCTTTTTTAATTTTTCCTTTGTTGTTCCTCACCATGATATGTATAATCTTTGCAGACTGTTCCTTACTTGTAAAACATTATGTTGAGGTAAAGTTGATGTAACCTTCTTAAGGGAAAAAAAATAATGACAACAGCTTCGGAAAACAAAAAGACCTGTTTGAAGAGCCAACTCCACTTTTTTATCACACGCCCGAATTGCATATGATTTTCATTCCTAATTATGAGAATGTGTCTACGCACTATGAAATGAGTAGTAAACAAGGCAGAAAATTATCTAGGAAATGATATATTTATAAATCTTAAACTGGACGTCCTCAATTCATAGGAAATATCATTTTACTTTTGAAGTAGTTGCTTACCAATGGCGGTTTGGGATAATAGTTTTCTAAACTATAGACATTTATTTTGAAATTTATAGCCTATAGGTATACATTCAGACTTTACACTGTATAATAGAGGGAACGCTGATTTTGATTTTGGGATGCGACTTTAGTAGAATGTGAGGAAAAGAAAAGAGTGACTGCATGTAGATTGTGTGGACATGAGTAGGAATGTAAATCATATGCAATTCGGGCATGTTATAAAAAAAGAAAGAGAAAATCAACCTGGCAACTCTGACAATTTAATGAATGTCGAGGGGGGAAGCAGCTTGAGCTGTCATGACGTTTTACTGAGCTACAAGCTGCTATTCTTCATTATATATACAACAATAAATAATAACATAGACGAGAGGCAGAAAGTTAACTGAAATTAACGTCAGGAAATTATATATTTTTAACTAATAATAATTATACGAGGACTTGAGCCCTTTTTGTTTACATTTTATTTGCTTTATTAAACTTAATGCATGTACTCCTTCATGCAACATCTTTACTATCAGGTAGATGTTCTCCCCTCAGTAATATTGGAAAAATGATAACAGCTTCGGAAAACAAAAAGACCTGTTTGAAGAGCCAACTCCACTTTTTTATCACACGCCCGAATTGCATATGATTTACATTCCTAGACATGAGTTACATGGCATGATATCATTGAGTATTGTATTGACCATGTCGACTGAAGTTCTCTGGGCGGCGAATTTTCCAATGGCAAGTTCATTTGACACACAGTTGCTTATCTTGTTATGTGCTCGATAAACTTGGAAGTTGAGGTTGACTTCGATTACAAGACCCATATCGTTAGTAGCTTCAAGCTTGACTAGGGATAATTTTGATGACTTAAGAAGAGTTTTTGCCTGCTTATTTGACTTGGCGGTGGTGGAGGTTGGTAATCAAGATATTAAATAATTTTTTCCTTCACTAGTACAAGTTAGCTGTTTCTTGCTTGTGTTGCGGTTATTAGTTGATATGGTGGTTTCTGTCATGTGTCCTATTGACTGACCGATGAAGTCATGTTTTGTGAAATTCAGACTATGTAATCATAAATTCTTTGTTATTGTCTAGACCAAACATGGGCAAACTAAGGCCTGCGGGCCTTATACGGCCCGTTAGACAATTTAATCCGGCCCGCCGAGCTTGCACACTACAAGCAACGCTTTATTATATTTGGCCCACAGGTCAATGTACTGGTGTGGCCCCTTTTTCTAATTTTATAACCCATAGTGGCCCGCAAGTCAAAAAGTTTGCCCATCCCTTGTCTAGACGGTCTCTTATGGGTTTCTTTCCCGACTTTTGGTCTTAGATTATCTCCCACTTTGATTGGAGTTCTTGATTTGGGGTGGGGAGGGGGCATAGAAGCTGTTGTAGCTGATTTCAGGGTACTTGATACACTGTCATAGCCCTACATTTCTACCTCATCTTCCTCGAAGTCACGATTATCACGACTTTTTAATATTTTCCATAACTGAAAACAAGTATAGTGCAAAATGTCTAGCCTCACTTAGGAGGCGATGTGAGTTTCTTCCTCTCGGGGAAGTCAAGGCGAAGTATAGAGATATTTTTGGAATTACGCTGGACAACAAATTTGTAATGTCAAAAATCCTAAGGGGTATAGGTATTATCAAAGTTCAGTTTTTTGTACACTAATTTCAAATCTGTAATATTATTTTTTTCGAGAGTTCGACGGTTTTCGAGAACTGGAACCCTACTTTTTGAAATTTTTTGGCCAATTTTCCAACTTCTGCTTCAATTTAAGGCTAGAAGGATACTCATTTTGTTAATTAAACATAATAATCCGTTAATGTATTTAATGCAAATTCCATTTCCAGTCTTAGTTTTGACCCAAAGGAACTTCTGGGGTCATAGGCGGCGCGAGTAGGCCCAAAAGTCTCCTTTTAGTATGGAACGGCAAAATATTAACAGCTTCTCCTTTCATTGAAGAATCAACAGCATATCAGTTGATGTGTTTTTTCAGTGTTACCATATATTTTACGTCATCTCAGGCGTGGTTAATACAAATTGGAATGGCTCTTCTTTCGCAACTATAGTTATGCTTGGATTTTCAAAATAGGGGGAGGAATAACTAATGAGAGCACAATATTTTTCATGTTACCAACAAATACTTTTTTCTATTTTAATTTACGTTCCTTCGGATTTTGACATTATTCATATCTCTCTCTTGTCATAATTTTTCATTGTGCCCAGCAAAACTTACTGTAGTTTTATCACCTTTTTTAGCTTTGGTCTTATGATGAACTAGAGGCAAGACGTAGTTTACTTAATTCAATAAATGGAAGTATATTAAAGATTGGCAAATTTTTTTTTTGTAACTATTAATTATATTAAATGAATATTCTAGCTAGGGATTGGTATTTGGTTGAGGTGGGTGAGTATGTCCTCAAATAATATCTGATTTTAATGGAAAACCTTCATTCTATCGGCTGCTTGTTATCAATAACATGTACATACGTGATAATTTAATTAGTCAAGGAAAAATCTTTATATATATTGAAAACGTTTAATGACAATTACAAAATTAGTAAAATAACACTTGAATGAATTTGAGACATCACTAACAAGACCAAGACGATTGTTTCCTTGAATGTTCAACTCAACATCGTTTTAGTCAATTTCATGTTCTATATTGAAAAATCTGATCCTTCATACTACGGCATTTGAAAGTAAAATATTGTTGTCCATGATTGAGAAATAAGTTTAGCAAAAGGATATTTCCACCATAATGCCATGATATTACACTTGAATAACTGCAAAGTAAATGTCTGTATGTGATTGAGAGGAACAAGGAATCCATAAACCACAATAGCAAGTTCTTCAAATATAGAAATCTTCCTATCGTAAACTGTGACGCCTTGAGGGTTCTCAGTACGATGAAGGGGATTCGATGATCATCAGATGGAACTCGGACTCCACCAAAATTGGAGATTCACAATGACCATAATGAAATTATCTCAGTAGTGGAGGAATCCAGGGAAACATCCCAAAAATCTTAAATCCTACAGTTAATAAATTAATATTTATTATAAAATTATAGGTTTTATTTCTAATATTTAATACTCATTATGGTTTCAGTTGGCCATTACAGCATTTGCCAACTCTTCGTAGGGGCGATAGATTTGGAGAAGTCCTTAGAGCCAATGACAACTCTGATGGACGGAGGTTTCGTCCTTAGAGCGATTGCCTACTTCTAGTAGGAAATGAGGGTTTTGGAATAGTCCATGGAGGCAATGTCGAACACATTGATGTACGGAGAATTGAAATCTCTGTCGTGAATCCAAACATATTCACATCGATATTCGACGATTCATTCCAATAAGCAATTATATTGAAATAATTGATTGTTTTTCAGCAGAATATTACACGTGTTACACAAATCATGCGAGATCTTTACTATCAGGTAGATGTTCTACAGTAATACAGTGTTTATGCCTAAATTTTTGTAGGTTTTATAAAGAATATACATCAGAATTATAGTATACCTATAAATATAATATTCCCCCTCCAGTTAAAGTTATTCTTAATTTTATAAGGTCCTCAATTCTGGGGCAGTAATATTAATAACGCATGCCAACAAATTTGAAATGTCAAAAATTCTAAGGGGTATAAGTATGATAAAAATTATTCAATTTTTCACGATGATTTCAAACCCGTATCATTTTTTTCCCCGAGAGTCTGACAGTTTTTGAGAAATCGGACCCTACTTTTTGAGCTAATTTGCCCTACTTTCCAACTTCAACTTCAATTTAAGCCAAGAAGGATACTCGTTTTGTGCATTTAATAATAATGATCCGCTAGTGTCTTTAATGCAAATTCCATTTCCAGTCTTTCTTTTGACCTAAGGAGGCTCCTAGGGGCATAGGCAGCGGAAGTCGTCCAAAGCGTTTGTACTTAAATAACTCATTAAATATTACATGAGATTGATTAGAAAGGAATGCATTAAAGAAATGAGATCCACAGCTTTCAATTGTGATGTCATGCGCCCAATAAAAATCCTTAACTAAGAAGAAATCGTTCATCTAAATGTGAAAATTTTCATACAATTTTGAGCAAAAATTCGCTAGAAATCAAACCCTCACGGTTGAGCTACAAAAGTTGTAACGCGTAGAAGGATCATAAAATCAGCTGAAATCCTTCTACACGGTTCTACTTCTGTCTATTGTTGTTTTTTAGGAGCTTTACCGTAAGTTTTTAATTTCTAGCGAATTTTTGCTCGAAATTAAATGAAAATTTACACATTTAGACGGACGATTTCTTCTTAGATAACCTTACACTTGTATTTTTAACCTAAGAGCTTGTATTCCTTTAGACTGCAAGTCTTAAGAATGAGGAGTATATGCAGGAAGTGCAATTCTAATAACTCCTTGAGCCCTCCTCCTCCAGCGAAGTACCTAAATTTGGCTCTAAAATTGCCCCAGTTTACATGGAGCATAAATAAATATATTTTTTTTATATATTAGGTGAATTAGGTGATCCCCTTGTTTGTACGAGAGATAGTCGAACGATATCTTGTAACTTACAAGGTGGGTGGTCTGTAAATAATACTGTGCAATGATTAATAGGATGTAACTTTTTTGTTTCTATTCCATAATTAAAATTTTGCATTAATTTAATAGCCTATCCTTTAAGTAACTGAGAAAAAATTATTCGAAATGGCTACTCTAGCAGAAATGGAAGTCATGAGTTTGTTAGGGAAGGAAGGCCTTGCAGTAGGCACAAACTACCTCCATAGGAATGTTGTCCTATTCCCTAATTAGTGAGACTTTCAGAGTATCTAAATTGGGATGGTGCTTCTTGAATTCCCTGTTCTACAAGGTGGAACTAATTTTTAAAGTACGTATCATTCAAATTTAAACTGGATAGTGGTTAAAATTTGCTTCTCCAGAAGCTAGGGAGATTAGTAGGATCACTTCAACATCATATTTGGAGTATCTAGGAAAAGGTCTAAGCCTTTTCCTTAAAGTGGAAATTGGTCCGTGGTAGGAGACCTCTCTCTAGGATGCTGTTCACATACTCATTGCTGATCCCAGATGGTACAAGTATGGCTACCTTTTCTGACTTGCTACCACCACCTCAGATCAGAACTGATAGTAGTTTTTGTGTTCGTTATATTCTGTGGGGAAAATCAAATTCTTTATTAGCAAAAATCTGATCATTTTGAGAATTAAATTTTGCCTTAACAGAAAAAACTTTCTAATATCTAAAAACAATGTTGGGTAGCCATTTTAGACATCAACAAACTTGCTTTAGTTGACCATCTTTTCCTTGATTTTGACATTGAGAAGTCATGGAGTCTTCAGATCATTCTTTATAAGTATATTCATGATGGTATATCCCATACCTATCTCCCTTTTTTCATTTTTCAGAGGCTCCTCTTTGGATTTCATGGAAGTGGCTGTATTCATATTAAAAAAATTTTCTTTAATTTTGATTTTCATTTTTATTAAATGATATTATCTCTGAAATTTTTGTTGTTATTGTATAGTACGCCTATTGTATATTAAAATAACACTGAAAAATATGGTAAAATTAGATACTTTCAGTGAAATATCAATTTAAAAAAAAAAAGCATGTAAAAAAATTAAGTTTGCATGAAAAACTAAGGCCAGACTTGAAATGAATAATGAAAAATGCATTAGAATCTGTTATAAAAAGACTCATATAACATAAAGTTGGAAGAAAATTGAAAGAAAGATTGGGTAAACTTATCAAAGGATAAATCTTACTTTATTTATTTAATATTTTGCTTTCAATAATTAGTTAGCTTATTGTGCTCTATTGAGACGCCTTGAAAAATAATGTTAATTTTTTTTAAAGATAAAAATTTATTATATGTAGAAAGAAAATATCGTTTTGTTACATATTAAATTGAGTTTAATTTCATTCAGAATACTTTCAGGTAAATCTATAAGTAGATATATGTTAATATTTTTTCATAAGGCAAATTTCGAAATATGAAATATCCATGGAGTCTTTGGTCTCGTCCATAGCCAGGAATATATACTTTCCATTTATTTCCTTCTGTATCTTAGAGAGGACAACCTTACTTTCTGACTCCAGTGACTTGGTCATTGAATAGTGAAAAGGAACGTGTTTTTTGTTGTATTTCTCCAAGAACTTGACAAAATTCGGATTTTCAACAGTGCTCAATGGGATATTGCAAGAAACAAACATTTTAACGAGATCTGTAGTAAATTTCGATTCACTTGAGTAATTATTCACTGAATGTTATAGGTAGCAGGTCAATACTTTGGTTTCGTTGTCGTAGCTCCAGACAGACTCGCCTCTGTTGATGGCAATCGAGGATATTCATTTACTCTCACTAAACATTCTCGTACAAGTTAATAAGTCCAAATGATACTTATACTGTTTATGTACTTGTTTGTATTAACTATAAGAATTACTCAAAGAATTACGAAGGTAGAAAATAAAAACGACGAAAAGGATTATGCAGGGTATCAACTATCATGCATTTTGAGTACTACTCCCACGCTTTAAAATGTGCGGTTTTTCACATCTCTACCAATTAGTCAGGTTATTTTAATAATATTTATCTGGTATTTTAAAAGTTCTTG
Organism: Lepeophtheirus nordmannii; assembly: GCA_963680855.1. Taxonomy (NCBI): domain Eukaryota; kingdom Metazoa; phylum Arthropoda; class Copepoda; order Siphonostomatoida; family Caligidae; genus Lepeophtheirus; species Lepeophtheirus nordmannii. The sequence goes on along the minus strand of OY804526.1, from coordinate 6,710,121 downwards.
ATATCCAAAATTTTAAATATAACAGCTTGGTATTTAACATATATCAGAAATTTACTGAGACATATTTTTTTAATTTTTTCAGACAAAACATATAAGTTTAATCTCAATATTGGAGTCGTCTGTTCTTTTTTAAAATCTATATGTATGTCTATTATAGTTCAGGTCTATATTTTGATGTTCATTATTGTACTACAGATCTGGTTCAAGTATCATGAAGTTAAATTTTTATAAAACTTATGTTTATATAAATAATTCCCTATTTCTGAATGTGATTAATAGTGTATGTTTTTTATTAAGAACAGTAATAAAACTGAGCTTAATCTTATTTGAACTGAAAATGTGGTAATATTGACATTAAAAAACCATCATTTTATTACTTGGTCACTAACCGTTTCTAATTTTCTTGAATTTATTTTATTAATAACATAAAATTTAATTTTTTCACTTGTGTTTATTTGCAGTTTTTGGAAGTATTCCTTTAAAACCACAATTATGGTTCAAGTTTTAGAAGTCTAATTTTGCATGGAGATTGAACCACAATAATATTTCATTAATTTACTGTTCTGTACATCTGATGTAAAATACTATTTTGCTTATTATTGCTGATAAAAAATAACATTTTTTTTTCTTAATTGATGATTTCTTCGGCTAAGAAAAAAGTTACTCTATATGTGTGTTTTTAATATATCACTTATAATTCATATTGTTTCCTAAATTGGTCAATCTTTTACAAGAACTTGATGGTAAAGTAGTATCACTTAGTAGTTGTCTGAGGTATTCTGTTGAATTAAGATACAATGTTCTAACTTTAACTTATTTTTGACTATTTGCAAATTGATAAATATTGAAACTACGTAATAATTTTTATTGTTACTATTTCCTTGTTTAACAACTTTGTTATAGATACTTTCAATATAATCTGTTAAATTTGTAACGCCGATAGTATTATAATAAGAGCTAAGATTTCTTATTTTGAAATAAGAAGGTAGTTTCCTTAGCCTCGTGTAAGTCCTTTTATGTTTCCTACTTGAAACTGTACATTGCATTGATTTTTTACAGTAACGATTGTATTATCCATGAAATATAAGAATATTTTTAGCCAGTATTTGTTCATTTTTATATATACAATATATAAGTAATAATATATAAAAACGAACAATATATATATAAAATATTGTGTATAATGTTGTATAGTATTTAAAAAAAAGGGTGGTGAAACTAAATCAATAGTAAGTTCGAATTTTTATATTTTTATTTGTGATAGTCACAGAAGATCGGTACTTAATATTAACTGTCACCATGACCTTTAATGTATTATAATTCGACTACATCCCCCCCCCCCCCCTTGTCAATGAAAGAATTAAGTGAAACACTTGAGCAGAGAAGAAAATCAGCTTTTTTTTATTAAAATGAGGTGTGCTAACACTTCATCTTGAGTATGAATACTAGGAGAGATTAATATAACACACCATAATAATAATATCTAAATAGATAATAAAGAAGCTATAAAGGGCTTTTTGCTTCTATCTATGGAGAGGTGGAAACGAGCCAATTTAAAAGATTGAACCCATGTAATTCCTGTCTCTACATTAAGTCGGAATATATTAAGGACCATCCTAAGTCTCTAAAGTGGAGACTTATCATGCCTTGGAAGATATTTTAGTTACTTAAGCTGAAGAACTGGTTGACATAATGCAAAAAATGGATAAAAAGAGATTAGGGGGGGGGGGATCTCATTTGAAAGTTTATATGCTCCATGAATGTGACTTACAATTCTGGTCTGAATTAGCAAATTATCCTTCATTGGTTCTAACCAATACAAAGTTATAATTAGTTCATTTAAGATTAATAATGATTCAAAACATTAAAATATTTGTCAGTGGAGGCAAATTATTTAAATTTCGAAAAGTTTAGATTACAGAAGCCTATTGTTCATCAAATTCTTTTCAACTTACGAACGATAGATGATACCTTCATTCCCGAAACTCTTAAGTGATTGTGTTACAATCTGTTTCCAAGACAATACAGTTATCTATGAAGACACATGCAGTATCGAACAACTATGTCTCATATTTTTACAGAATACGCCAATTTTATTTATTATATTTAAACCTTAATTCACAAAGAAAATTAAGAATTCAACGATTGGTTGAATTCAGAATTATAGTACTTCAGACAATTTTTTTAAGACTTGGAGTTGCAGTTATCTAGGATTAGACTCATTTCGGAATAGCTGTTATGTTTGGACACAAAGTCATAAGTTTCTCCAACTATATTTCATACTATTTTAGTGAAAGGCAGTACAGATTTTTCTTGTTCAAGCTCATAGCTATATAAATATCAAATTCCTTAAATATGATTTTAGCAGTGGAGTCACGAAAAGATGGGTCGCGGTATGTAATATATTCCAAAATATAACGGATTGTAAGTTATTTCATAATATTAAATGAACTCATTTTTTAAAAGTTCAAAGATTTCTTATCTATACATACATAGCTGTATTTGTTTGCTTGACCGAGCATCTGCTTTGAAAGCATTGGCAGGATGGACTAACAGTAACGACCCAGAAAAGGACATAGGCTATGTCCCATCAGCATATGAGATCCCTGAAGGCTAGCAATTTAGTGCTTTGGAGGCCGTATTAAAAAGATCATTATTGAAAAATATATACCTCTCTCTATTAATCTTAAACGATACTTGGAATGTGCGTCTGATAATGATTATAAAGAAATACAAACAAGGGAAATGCGTGGTCTTTCTATTTCGATTCTATATTACACTCTCTTTCTCAAAGTACGTGATTAAATATCACGACGGGCTTTATTGTCCACTTGCAACCTCGACTCTCAAAAGGGAAAGGAAAAATTTGGAAAAACAACTGGTAGATATCCTTCTGTATTTTCCTTGTTGCCAACTTTTTAATATTAGGCAGAGTTATTATTTAGATATACTGTACATTTATAAATTCTACCAGTATACAAATCAATCGTTAGGAATGTAAATAATATGCAAAATGCCGCGTACGAGATTTTGTGGAATTGGCTCTTCGAACAGTACTTTTTGTTTTCCAAAGCTGTTATCATTATTCCTTTATTACTGAGGGGAGAACATCTACCTGATAGTAAAGATCTCGCATGAAGGAATACATGCATTAAGGTTAATAAAGCAAATAAAATGTAAACAAAAAGGGCTCAAGTCCTCTTATAATTATTTATTGGTTAAAAATATATAATTTTCTGATTTTAATTTGAGTTAATTTTCTTCCTCTCATCTATGTTATTATTTATTGTTGTATATATAATGGAGAATAGCAGCTTGTAGCTCAGTAAAACGTCATGACAGCTCAAGCTGCTTCCCTCTCAACATTCATCAAATTGCCAGAGTAACCAGGTTGATTTTCTCTTTCTTTGATTCTTACAAGCCCGATTTGCATATTATTTACATTCCTATCAATCGTTAATACTTGTTTGTTATTCAATAATTCAAAAAAGGGCGCACAATCCTTAATTTAATATATTTTTTATTCATCAAAATCATAAATAATATTAATACCCTTTTAGAGTTCGTAACACGTAGAGTTAGCTGCTTTAAATCAGAAAGTTCAACTGATGAAAAACAGCTGAAGGGAGAATATATAGTGATTTGTTTAGCCCAAAAAGCTCGTCGTGTATATTAATAATAATAACAAAAGACGATGTCATCAAATATTTTATAGTCATACACCACAGAAGACGACACTAAATCAATTGAAGAATGCAACCCAAAATACTGCTCGGTCGATGAATATTTCTTGATATTAGGAAACGGAAACTCGAAATAAAATGGAAGAATTAAATTGTTAAAGACTAATGACCAGATCTGATTCGGTTTAACCTAAGAATTGTAGTAATTATGAATTGTAACCAACTTTATCTAATACCCAACGAAGTATCGTTGAAGTAAGCTAATGGAATACTATATGACTATTCTTGTCCTTCATGAGCTGATGTACAGTGATGTATAAAAAGGGTCCAGCTGCAAGGCACACCCGAGATGATGTCATAAATAAAAATATCACCCTTGAAGTAAGGTAGAATTTCAGCCGATTATATTTGAAGGGTTGGAACGTAACTTATTATTTTGGTTTTTTACTTAAGAACTGATTATTATTTAGTGGAATTAAAAATTTGTTAAGGATAAAACCCTAAATTTGTAGCAACTAATGCATAGTATGAGATCTGAGTCATTTTTGAATGAACTCGGACTTTACTCGAAAATTAATTATTATTTAATCAATACAAATAGAGTATAAACCTTAATATGTCTTTGTCGGCACTGCACCTCGAAATTACTACACTTATACTCTTAAGTGAATCCTATAATTCATATTACATATGAAAGAAACACTTACCATATAGATGTTTGGTACTAGATTTACGCTTGAACTTCTTTTTAGGCTCATCACGATACAACATTCAACAATAATCTCCCGTCATGCTTGTGTTCCAAAACCCTTTATATTTTGTTTCCATTTATTTAATATCTTGATGAAAACGTTCTCCCTTTTCACAATTGACAGCTTCTAAATTGAAAAGGGAAATGATCTATATGTGTATGTAGAAAATGTTTCTTGAGAGACATCCGACATCCAAATTTTTCACAATACTTAAGGAGCTTTTTCACACCATCTTTATATTGCAGTGACTTATTGTTGCCGAGAAAGTTTTCACAAACTCATTTGAAGGACTTCCATGCATTTTTTTCCTGATGTTATAAGAGTGTTCCCGAAATCAATATCATAAAGAACTTTTCTTATCTCTGGGCCCATAAATATACTTTCTTTCATTTTGGCATTGCTTATATAATAACCAGTCATGTAAAAAACAGCGATTTTTAAGCGTGCGAGTAGTTCTCAAAATGCCTGTTAGTTGAAACCCTACATAATATTCTTTCATCATTCATAAATTATCAAGCTGTTTTCCTTTTTCTTTTGATATAATAATTCTTATTATATGTATATTATGTTATCTATTATTAAAGTTACGATAATATCACACAACCTTTCCTTCAATTTTGGTTGAAAACTTTCTTAATGTTAATACCTCTCGAAAAAGTGACTTTATGGGGAAGAAATTGCTCGAACTAAAATATTTATACTTCTATCTTATAAAATGTTTCATTTCCTGACATTTTTAATATGTTTTCAGCCATTTTCTTGAGTTATAGAAAAGGTTGAATAATTATAAATATACAATTATTGTTTATAAAATAAATAAATATCTAAAAACTTAAAGCTTTATTTTGTTAATGAATAAATATCCATTATTATCAAACTAAAAACTTGAAGATAGTTATATATTCAGAACAAAGATTAATATTTATGTACTTATTTTTCTTAAAAATTAGTACAAATAATAAAATTTTAACAAAAATAGCAATAAATCCAAAACTAATGTACCGATTTTGAAATTTTGAAAATTTCCATTTTATTTAAAGTAATATCTATAACTTTGATTTGAATAATATCTTTCTAAAACATCAATTTAATTTAATTAATTACTATAAGTCCAAGAAGAGCTGTTTTGAGCCTGGAGCAAGGCTGTCACAGCTTCAGTCATCGCATTATATCGATAGTAAATGAGCTTTCATAGTTACCATATCATTTTTGACGTCATCAAGGGGAGGGGCTACTCGCACGCATAAAAATCGCCGTTTTTTACATCACTGATAATAACATTTCTTACACAGGTATTAAGAACCTTCGGAATCGTCTTTTGCCATTTTTGTAACAAATTCTTCATTTAGCTAAGTTTTAAATGAAGAGGAGGTAAAATATGTTTTTGAGGATTTACTAAAGGCTTAAATCTAATATTATTTTCTCCTGGCACATACGACCCCCATGTTGTCCATTCACGCTTTTCATAATGCTTCTCAGTTGCTCTGCTATCTCAAAGACAAAGAAAGCAGCAATACCCTTGCATACCCATGAGCATACCGATAACCTTTAAATCTTCACATAGGTACCACTTATGGTCTTGGTAATTTATTGCTTTGAGTATAAAGTCCATGTTGTTACAAGTCTCTCTTAGCTGAACAGAATGAGCAATAGGGATAGAAGGCTTCTTATTACCATTATGAAGAAGGACAGCTTTTAAACTTGTCATTGATGCATCTATAAAAAGCCGCCAATCAGATGGATCATATTTTTGCGATAGGTCATCAAACAATCCTTTAACATCATTGCAATAGCAAGTGGCCCATCAACACGGAAAAATGAGGATAAACTATCACTTCAATTTCTGAAATAGCTCACTTTATCATTTTTATTGCATAGAAACTTTTCTTTCACCTTAGAAGTAAGAGGTTCTGAATCTTGTTTAGAAAGTGACAAATCTCTACAAAGATCACACAATTCTTCCTGAGTTAATTGCTGTGACAACTCTATTTCAGGTTGATAGTTAAGATCTGTCGTATAAGAACATTCAGCATGCAAACCTATAGCATTTTCATCATCCTCGGTCAAAATTGGAGAATGTAAGTCGGGACTATGAGATGAATGTGGAATTAGTTTCTCATATACAAACATCGACTGCTCAATGGAGTCCTAATGTCTTTCCCCTTTCTTGATTCAACAGCGATGTTTATTGTTAATCTAAAAAGGGAATTGTTCTTAGTGCACTCATAGATGATCCAAATGACAAATACTTTCTCATGAAGATGAATCTCTGATAGTATAACACGTTTTAGTCGAAACTCAGATCCCGTCTTCTTCAAATTAAGACGACTGATCCAGTATTCCTCAATGCAGTTCTGTTCATATCCATGAAGATGAAGGGTACTGAGACACTCTTCATAAAGACCCTATGATGACTCATCAAGGAACACCATTCATTTGATTGGATATCCATGGCCATGCGATCCCACTCTTTCCTCGAAGTTGCCTTGTAATTAAATAAGAGATCCATGTTTTTGAATTTGGTTATCTTCAGCTGATGTCAGAGTCTTCTTCTGCGCGCTACTACTACAATCTATAGCACTTGTTTAGATTTCCAGCTAATTTTTGCTCAAATATGGATGAAAATTTACGCACTTTGATGGACGATTTCTCCAAAGTTAAAGGCTCTTATCGAGCGCTTGACATCTCGTTTGAAAGCTGTGGATCTAAGCTCTTTAATTCATTTCTTATTAATCAATTTTATCTTATACTCAAGAAGTTATTTAAGTACTAAGGATCTGGCCTACTTTTGGGCCTACTCCGGCACCCTACGCCCCTAGGAGTCTTTTAAGGTCAAAACAAAGACTGGAAATGGAATCTACATAAAAACACAAGCCATCATTTGATATTGCTCATTCTAGGCTTAAATTGAAGCTGAAGTTGGAAAATGAGTCAAAAAAGCTAAAAAATGAGGGACCGATTTCTCGAAAATTGTCAGACTCTCGATAAAAATAATTACAGATTTGAAATCGGTGTGCAAAACTGAACCAATTTTATTATACTTATACTTCTTAGGATTTTTGGCTGTTGACCAGTGTAATTATTACTTTATTCCTTTTAAATTGTATCGGAAATATTGTAATTATAACGTACATTTTCATCGTATTATCAATTTAATCGATTTTTTGAGTTTATTTATGAAAATTTCGATTGGAATCACATTGGTTTTCTGAATCCATGTTCAGTTTTTCTGATATAATTATATTTATATTTTTGAGATAATCATTATGAAATTTCATCCTATTTTATTTTTTTATGGAAAAATTTATGTGGTTACAAAATAAAGCGTCTTCGGCTTTTTGTTGCCATTTGGGCATGAAAGAGCGCCAATGACATGGGACTCGTGAACGAAGAGGGCGTCCAAAGAGTGTTTGTGCTGGTGAACGACCATCAGCTCTCGGAGTTATCTTCATCAGATTGCCGACCTGAGTGCCTTTCATCGGACGAAGTTCCGTTGAATCATCAAACACAGTAGCGTAGCGTTGGAGTAGCTGCTGGCTAACTTCGTTCATGAGGTCAGGTGAAAGATCCTGGTCAGGAAGTGTCTCAAGTCATGATGAGACAAACTTCCGTATAGGACTCTTGCTTCTTGGTTTGAACGTTGAAGAGTGTGCGTGTCTTGGGTGGAGGGTGAGTGAAGTGCTTGCTGAGGATGTCTAAGGCTTTGTAATCCTCAAGGCCAATGGAAAAGCCTGAGATTCCCTTGCAGATGACGACGGTTGCCTTGGTGTGACGGCCATCTACAGTGATGTCGGCCTTGAACGTTCCGACCTGATGTATCCTGCTTCCATCAACTGCGACGATCTTGTCACCTAGTGGAGGGTCCATGGTGAGGTTACCAAAGTTGGCCTCGTTGAAGTCCCTGAGGCCTATGACAGATATATCAGCACCTGAATCTGGTCGAGATTTAATTGTGGCTGAAACTGTAGTGCCATTTCTTTCTTTGGCACTGACATTGACATTGAGGTGATGACGCGCTGAGTTGGAACTGCCCATATGAAGTATTAATACAGAGTTTAGTGGCCTGGTTTCGCTGAATCGATTCTTTGCCTTGGAACTTTGACAAACTGTAGCAAAGTGTCCAATTTTTTCGCACTTGCTGCACTCCTTGCCATCAGCTGGGCATTCCTTGCGGCTGTGTGGGGATCTGCCACACCATCTGTATTGCTTGTCGTTATTTGCACCTGGAGCCTTGTTCGTCTTATTGCGGCTATAGTTGGACTTTGTGGCGTTTATTTCCTTGACACCTGCGGTCGTTGAAGGATTTGTGAGCGCTATGGAGGTCTCTCGTGCGGTCTCCAGTCCAATGAGGTACGTCATGGCGTTGTCGAACGTGTTGTGATTCTGAGTCACTAGTTTCCCCTTGTTCTCCCCGTTGGAGATCGCTTTCAGTGATAAGAGGGTCACTGATAAGAGGTACTTCATGTCGACATGTGGATTGCGAAGTGACCTGAGATGCACCCTGATGGCCTTGATGATATCCTCGACAGGACGTGCTGTGTCATGTCGGATGCCAATGGAGTGGACAATGGTTTTTAGAAAACCTGGGGAGCAACACTCCCAGAAGGCTGCAACCTGCGTCCGTTGAGGTTGAGAGTTCAGCTTTGCTAGGTAGTAATAATTGTCCCAGTGTGGTGTCCATCCAGCGAATTTCCTAACATCGATGTCTTGATCTAGCGTTGGAGGTCGTTTGGCGTTGAAGCGAGGTGCATGGCCATCGCTGTTGCCATATCCAGCGTTACCACCACCATTGGCTGGAGGAGCTTGTGCCTGGGGTGAGTTGGCTTGTGCTGGGGGTGCTGCTGCAGCTGCCTGGGCCTGCTGAGCAGCATCATAGTCCTTACGGAGTCCTCTGGTTAAGAGTTGAGCCTGCCGAAGAGCGTTTAAAACTCGGATGACATCTTTGCCAATCTGCTGGTTCTGCTAATGGGTGAGCTTCAACTGCATCAGCGGCTGCGTCATATTTTGCAAATGCCGTGGTGTAATCTTCGAGTGCCAGTTCAAGAGCTGAAGGGTCTTCTTCATCTACCAGGTCCTTCCTGATGATAATGAAGTTTGCAACTAGTCTAGTAACTTTACCCTTTAGCGCTCTCCTTGAAGCTTTCAAGGTGTTGAGTCGCGCTGGCGTTGGAGGATCCATGTCGAGCGATTCGTTGGACTTAGATCTGCGGCGTCGTGGAAGGCGTCGATCCTCTTGACGGCCGCAGGGAGGTGCTTCGGCAATAGCTTGGACGTCGAAGGCTTGGTTCAGCGGGTGCTTCCACGATGGAGCTTCGTCGCTTTGGGAAGGCTTCAGGTCCACTCGATCCGCGAAATCGTGCACTCCTGTCTCTCGGGATGGTTCTTAACCGGGTCGAAGGTTGCACCCTTAAACCGACTGCGCCATGGGAGGATGAGATAAATAAGGGAACCGTGGAGACGCGTTAGGAGGCTAAACTATATTTCACACATGTATAATAAAAAGAAAGAATGATGAAAAGGAAGAAGAGAAAGAAAGTAAACAAAGGATATCAATAGGTACATACTGAAACAAACTTACGAAACCTTTTGTATCATATATATTAATCTAAATGTTTAAGCTCCTTACACTTATGAGCTCCAATGATTGGGTTACGGGAAAACAAGAAGAGACGGATTTCTCCATAAATTGGATGAGATTTTGATGTCCTCCAACTGAAAGTGGGACATTATATGATACAAGGAATTACGTTAGGCCAGGCGTGAAATCAGATGTACCTGAATCATTACTAATTCCATGTTTATTGAATGGATCCGTATTTTTCTTGCGACATCAGCGATTTTAAAGTCTTATGATCGGAGATTTCTTCATTATAGAAGTCGAGAAATGGCATGGCCGGAATGTCATCACACTCGTATCCTTGACAAATTTTCAAATGTAGCTATCTCCATTGTCGGCGAACGAAGTTCCTGAATCAAATCCTCAGGCACTTTTTTACTTAATTTAAAAATGGCACTTGTTCTTTTTGAATTGAATAGAACTGAGTCATAAAAGAAGAAGAAGAAAGAAGAAGTTTGAAATGACAAATGTTGCCAACAACCGTTCTTTGCGTGCATGTCATCTGGACCCTTTTTATACCTTTTTTCCCCTATTCTGTATTACGTAGGCTGCTATTTCTATATTTCTTGCCTAGGCTCCACTAAGTGTTGCCAGGTGCAATCTGACATTTCCATTGGTAAGTTTGACATTTTTGTAGCATAATCGTACTCAGAATGTTTTGACTTACGACCATCATTTGTGTTGTTTACAGTGACTTGAAAAAATTAATTTGGCAAAAAATGGAATTAACTCGTGAACATTATCGTGCGATCTTTTTTCACGACTTTCGACGTGGATTATCACGACAAGAGTGCATTGATGAACTTAAATCTTTGCATGGCGATGAAGCATCATCCTATAGTACTGTGAAGAACTGATTTAATGAATTCAATCGTGGCTGACGCTCACTCAAAGACGAATTTCGTGAAGGCCGTCCTAAAACAGCCGTTATGCCAGAGAACATTGATGCCGTGCGTGAAGTGATAATGCAAGATCGTCATGTGACATACCGTGAGATAGAAGCATCCTTGGGCATTTTTTCCACCAGCATACATTTGATATTTCATGAACACCTGGTCGTAAAAAAGGTTTGTTCTCATTGTATCCCGCACAATTTGACAATCACTCAAAAGAAGGCTCGAGTCGATTGGTGCAAAAAAATGTTCAAAAAAGACGTTTATAAGGTCGTCACAGGTGACGAATTATGGATCTATGCGTATGAACCCGAAACAAAACAACAATCGACTGTGTGGGTCTTTGAAGACAAGCCAAATCCAACGAAAGTTGTTCGTGGAAGAAGCACTTCGAAGCAAATGGTCGCCTGTTTCTTCGGCAAAACTGGTCATGTGGCGACTGTTCCACTTGAGCATCGTAGAACTGTCAATTCTGGGTGGTACACCACAATTTGTTTGAATCATTGTTTAACATGACAATGCGAGCTCTCACATATCGGCTGAAACCAGCGCCTTTTTGATCGGCCAAAACGTCGAATTGATGGGTCAACCGCCGTACATCCCTGACTTGCCACCTAATGACTTTTTTTTATTCCTGCACATCAAGAAAAAAATGTGTGGTCAACGATTTTCGTCGCCATAAGATGCTGTTGAAGCGTTTAAAAATCATGTTTTGGAGGTGTCTCAATCGGAGTGAAAAAAGAGCTTCGACAATTGGTTTGAGCGCATGCAAAATTGTATAAATCATGCTAGTGAATACTTTGAAAAACAATAAAACCATTTTTGATGATAAATATTCGCATTTTCATTATTAGGCCAGAACTATATATAACAGCCTATGTAGCATCCACAAAGAAAAGTTTTTCACCTTCATGTACCATACATGATTAAAGAAATGGATATTTCTTTAATCGTATTAGGATTTTTTTCTTAAAAGATTTGGTGGTGAGAACTTGATTTGATAGTGTTGAGTAAGATAAATATCTCAAGTCTTGTTTGCTCTCTCAATGGCACTTTGCTCAGTGTCAATATTCTGAATCAAAGTAAACCTTGGTTCACAGTGCTTTTGAGTAATTTTCAGAAACTGGGTGTGTGTTTTCATGTCCACCCTTGTTAAACATTAAAAAAATAAATGATTATGACATGGAATTCAGTGCTCTATTATTGTTGTTGTTGTTATGAAGTTGAGTTCTCTAGACGTACATAAACATTATAATCACGTCATTACATGCCATTTGCTCTTAAAACTTGAAAAGGTGTTATTTGTTAATATAATTGTAAATATATATAAAATAATATTTTGATATTTCAAAGTTCAACAGAAGTTAATTAAGCATTAGATGTAACATCCAATAGTAAATCTCGATCTTATCAACGGTCTTAAAAGTAAATGAGAGTGTTAAAAAACTCTTGACAACCTCAGAAACAGATTGCAAAGATGTGGTTAGCCTTCATATCATCGTGTACGAGCAGCTATTTGTCCTTTAAAAAAGAAAGAATACTCTTTATTCCAAAAGAGACGGCATTTCTCCACTATACTACTGTGCACATAAAAAATGATATTACATTGTATTTACTTGAAAAAAAAACCTTTGTCTATTCTTCCAAATCAAATATCGACTTCAAGGTAATCACTTATGCCAACGTTTTTTCTATCCTAGAAGCAGTCAGAATACTAGTTGAACAGAACGACCTTCAGAACGCGTAGCGACTCATGTTGATGTTTTCGATTGACTCAAAACAGTGTCTCCAGGGTGTTGTTTTGAGTTTTTTATGGGGTAGAAGCAGTGGGAGAGCTAAGGTCATGTGACAAGAGGAGATGCAAAGTTTAATGGTACAAATGTATATAGGTACATTAATAAGTTATATTATAATACACACGATACAATATAATAGTACCTACAATATCTTTATACATATTACATCGGTCTATAGGTCCCGGGCCTAACTACCAGATGTCTCCAATAACAAAACAACAAAATATTTTTCAGAAGCACCAACCTTCAAAAGGCTACTGTCAAATCATTTTTCTTTTCTTTATCCTTGCAAACCTTTCAATTATGTACTTTTTCTTTGTCAACGGTAATATGTCTCTCCATTGATACCAATATAAGATTTGAAAGCTGTTTTTAGATCCTAGAGGCGTAGAGGACGTGATAGGCCCAAAAGTCTGCCAAAACGTTTGTACTTAAATAACTCCTTGTATATTACAGACTTTTGGGCCTATCACGTCCTCTACGCCTCTAGGATCCCCCTTAGGTCAAAACAAAGACTAAAAATGGAATTGCACTGAAAACACTATCTGATCATTATTTTTATTGCACGAAATGAGTATTACTTCTAGACTTAAATTGAAGTTAAAGTTGAAAAATAGGCCAAATTAGCTCAAAAAGTAGGGTCCGATTTCTTGAAAACCGTCGGACTCTCGAGAAAAAAATTTACAGACTTGAAATCAGTATATAAATTTAAATATCTTTATACTCCTTGACTGTTGACCAGTGTAATTTATGTAGTTTTAACTAATTTTGTGGTGTTGATTCTGAATTCGAAATCTGCTTTGCTTTATCACGTCTATATTTTGAGGTACGGGAATTCCCTATTTTTCCTTATGTCGTACATTTTCAAAAAGTTTTTTTTCAAAATTATTTTCAATGAAATTACGTTTTTTAAATAAAGATATTACGTCATGTTTATTTTTAGCATTGTAAATGTATTATTATTGTTAGTTATGCTGAATTATGGAAGTCTAGACTGAATCATGCCCATTTTTATAAGAATAGTATTTAAATATCTGCTTATAATACAATGTAACGTATTTTCTTTCTACTAGCACTTGCTTGCTGCGCAGTTTAAAGTAACATTGTTCTACTTGCTCAGTGGTGTTCATTATATTTATAATTGTTTTAATTCAAATCTACATAGCTTCAAGACGTGTATGTCTCAATGATACCGACAACTTCTGCTACATCAGTGGGGAATATGCCTTCAAAGACTCGAGAAGAATTATTTCACCGCTCATACGTATAAGACACAAGAAATATTTCAACATGAAATTGAGTGCACAAGACAAGTACTTTGCTTCACATATTGTCTGCATGGGCTATAGTGTCAGGTTATCTCTGTGAATAAGTCATAAGCTATCAAGGATACCATTCTCAACTCCAATGGCATGGCGGGAGCAAAGTAATCACTTGACGGACTGCTATTTTTGTTGTACTGACGTTAGTGTTTTTTAATAAGGCTTTAAATGACTACATGACTTGTTTACGTTGTAATTTAAGGTTCTATGATTGGAATTAGTGAGAAAGTCACCCTAATTCGAACATAAAAACCGTTTCAGTTTCTTACGCACTCTTTCTTCCTCTCTTATTAGCATAGGTTTTTTCTTCTCTTCGCAAAAAGAAAGAGAAACCAAAACAAAATGCAAGAAATTAGTTAAAGATGAAATATTTTGTTAAAAGGTCCTCGACAAATAGCAGGAGCAATTGCATTTTATATTGCCATAATAATAATATGAAAAAAAAGGGGAGGAAAAATGCGAAAATCATATTCTATCGAGTGAAAAAGTGGACATATGCGCACAGATATTGTCTATCCCTCTTTATTATATCTAGGATTGTAAATAATATGGAAAAATATAAATATAAAAAAAAGAAAGAGAAAAAGAACTTGGTGCCCTTGTCAATTTGATGAAATTAGAGAAGGAAGAAGGTTCAGTTGGCATAACATTTTACTAAGCTGATATTCTCCTTTATATTTACAAAAAAGACATATATATGTATAATAGATTATAATGTTATATACCATAGGTGAGTGAGGCAGAAAATAGACTCAAATTAGTATGTCATAAAATTATAAAATATATTTTTAGATAATAAGTCATAAATTAATAATTTTTACAGAAAATTGGACTTGAGCCTTACTTGTTAACATTGTATTTGTTTGATTAAACTGAAAGCTTGTGTTCCTTTCGAGTACATGCCTTAAGAATGGGTATTATATGCAAATAACTGCTTGAGCCCTCATTCTCCGGCGAAGTCGCTAAATTTGACTCTGAAATTACCACAGGATGCATAAGCGCATTAAATCAATATATTATTATTTTTTCATTACTAGATTGAAACAATATAATGGGATGTGATTCAGAAATATGTCTTTCCTTTAAGACTTTTAATGAATTCGAAACTAAATATATGCTTAAATTATATATAAATATATATATAGATAGAAACTCAAATTAGCACAAAATAATTTCAACTCGAAGTAAGATCAAGCCTCATATGTATTTGTTGTTAGGGATGTCAAGACATGTATTTGATAATTTAATGAGTAAAAGAAAAATCATACACATATTTATACATACTCTTTCATCAGCAAGTAGTGTTATCCTTATACTGACTGCTTAATATTTGTAATTAAAATTTAATTTTGTAGGATAAACAGTTTGACTCGTTTTAATTAGACGAATGATCCTAAAAAGGCTCTGAATTTAGCAGAAGAGTAAATTTTAAAATCAGAATTCTTCGTTTATCGTTAAAAATCATTTGATTTTATAATAAACTTGTCTAAAAATGTGGTTGAAAAGACAATTGTTTTTAATTTTGACGCGTTTTATATTTAATTTAGTGTTTTAGAACATTAGCCGTAGCACAATGCCGTAGTAAGAAAGATTGGGTTTTTCAGCAGAGAACATGAAATTGACTATAACGATATTGAGTGTCCACATTCAAGGAAACAAGTGTCTTGGTCTTGTTAGTGATGAAATTAAAATTAACAGAATTGTCTTCAATTACGTTCCTTGAATAAATATTTATATTTATTTCGTGATTACGACTTTAAACGTGTAGTATAATGCTTAGGAATGTAAATAATATGCAAATCGGGCTTGTAATAAAAAAGTGGAGTTGACACTTCAAACAGGTCTTTTTGTTTTCCAAAGCTGTTATCATTTTTCCAATATTACTGAGGGGAGAACATCTACCTGATAGTAAAGATGTCGCATGAAGGAATACATGCATTAAGTTTAATAAAGCAAATAAAATGTAAACAAAAAGGGCTCAAGTCCTCGTATAATTATTATTAGTTAAAAATATATAATTTCCTGACATTAATTTCAGTTAATTTTCTTCCTCTCATCTATGTTATTATTTATTGTTGTATATATAATGGAGAATAGCAGCTTGTAGCTCAGTAAAACGTAATGACAGCTCAAGCTTCTTCACTCTCAACATTCATCAAATTGTCAGAGTTATCAGGTTTGTTTTCTCTTTCTTTTTTTCTTACAAGCCCGATTTGCTTGAAAATTATATTCCAATCTTAAAATAAAAAAGGGGGGAAATCTACAAGAGAATCATAAGCAGTGATGTATAAAAAGGGTCCAGCTGACATGCACGCAAAGGACGGTTGTCGGCAACATTGGTCTTTTCAAATTTCTTCTTCTTCTTTTATGACTCAGTTGTATTCAATTAAAAAAAAAACAAGTGCCATTTTAAAATCAAGTTAAAAAAAGGCTGAGGATTTGATTCAGGAACTTGGATCGCCAACAATTGAGGTAGCAACATTTGAAAATTTCTCAAGAATACGAGTCTGATGACATTCCGGCCATGCTATTTCTCGACTTCTTCTTGAAGAAATTTCCGATCATGAGACTTTCAAATTGCTGATGTCACAAGAGAAATTCGGATCCACTCAATAAACATGATTCAGGTACATCTGATTTCACACCTGACCTAATTTAATTTCTTGTATCATGTATTATCCCACTTTCAGTCGGAGGAGATCAAAATTTCATCCATTTTAAGGAGAAATACGCCGGTAAATCCGTATCTTCTTGTTTTCCCGTAACCCAATTATTGGAGCTCTTAAGTCGAGTCATAATTCTCAAAATAAAACGGGAAAATCAGCTGAAGGGAGAATACAGTGTGGTTTTGTTAATCCCAAAAAGCTCGTCGTGAGAACGAGCTAAATTGATTGAATCATCTAACATCTAAGATAAATTTACAACGTCAATAACAATAGACGAAAAGTATAGATTTACAACAATGAACTTCAAGTGTGACAATAGTCGAATAGATATTCCACTTGAAACATTCAAATGTGGATAGTATAAAAAATGTCTGATACATCCAGTTGAAGAATATTGTTGCCGTGATAAGCATTGACTTGAAGAATTTTTGCTTGTACTAAAATGCTCCGATCGTCAATTGTGATTTCTGAGAGGGGCTTTTGCATGATGAGGGAATGTGTTTTTATCTAATGTCATAATTAAAATTCTCTTATCTTGTGTGTATTGATCTTCGTGAACTTTATTATTCCATTTTTATAGAATGTTTTTTATTTATTTGTTTTTGATGTTTCTAGTTTTTTAGAACATATGCAATCGATTCAATGATTTGTTATAGTAGTCGATTTCAATGTAATTAATTCCCTGACAATCATTACTTTTTTTCTTTTTTTATATCTGAAAAATTTAAAATTGTAAATGTAACATACATTTTCATCGTATTGTCAATTTAGTAAATTTTTGTGTTTTTATTTATGAAAACTTAATTGGAATTACATTTCCTTTCCGAATCAATATTCAGTTTTTCTGATATAACTATATATATATTTTTGAGATAATCATAATGAAATTTCATGCTATTTTACTTTTTTATGGAAAAATTTATGTAATTACAAAATGTGTTACTTTTGACTGTTTGAAGTTTTTATAGTAGTTTTAAATGATAATTAAATTGTTGAATAAAAAAAGTAGCCACTAGATGCTTAAATAAAATCATTTCATTTAATTATATGTGTTTCTTAAATATGTAATATGAATTATAGGATTCACTTAAGTGTATAAGTGTAGTAATTTTGAGGTTCAATGCCGACAAAGACATATTGAGGTTTATACTCTATTAGTATTGGTTAGATATTAATTAATTTTCGAGTCAAGTCTGAGTCCATTCAAAAATGACTCAGGTCTCATACTATGGCATTAGTTGCTACAAATTTAGGTTTTTATCCTTTACAAATTTTTAATGGCACTAAATAATAATAATCTATTCTTAAGTAAAACACCAAAATAATAAGTTACATTCCAAATGTTATTGGCTGAAATTCTGCCTTACTTCAAGGGTACCATATTTATTTATGACATGATCTCGGGCGTACGTGTCAGCTGGACCCTTTTTATACATCACTGATCATAAGATATCAGTATGAGTTGAAAAAAACGATCTCATCAAAATGTCTTACAAATGAACATAAAAGTCCTAGTATCTAACACCTTATGAACTAATTTACTACTGATGGATAGTATTTTTCACGAGAGCACCATAGCGGCTTCTAATATTACTCCTTATCACACACTACCTGGGAATAAACTAGAAACTTGTTCCTGTTATTAGAACATATTGGAATATTATTAGTTGAAGAACACTTACAAAACAATTACTTACTTGAAAACATGATGATTTTAAGTATCTTGCTTGTTCTGATAAATTCTGTGGTAGAAAGAAGCAAAAGAACATAGAATAGAGCATAGTTTAGAAATATTCACAGCTGTCAATGAATCCAAAAGTGCGGTAGCAGATCTTGATGAATACTTACTGAGAAAGTGTAATTTCGAATATGCTCATTTTAGACTAATGGAAAGTGATTTTATCGAACCAAGGTTTACGCAATTGGTGATATCGGCTCTCTGAAACCAGTTATTTTGTTTTGGTTGGACAAGTGTAAGATGCTGAGAATAAAATAAGGATTTTATTTTTAGCAAAATTGGATGGCTTTAGTTTGCAGATGTTAAAAAAACATTCAGTCTGTGGTTAGCTGTAAAATTATCTAGAAGCGGCTTTAAGGTGGGTATACAATAAGACGTAAAATAAGGCATCCCGTCGCGAAATTTCAACAAAAAAAGCTTGTACATACGTAGACAGGTTTATAATTTACGTTGGTAAAGAAGAGGATCAATCTGTAATAAATATTTGTACATTGCGTAAACTATTAGAAAAAAGTCGGTACTCTTTTAGTTGAAGGGTCCCATGATCAGTGATGTGAAAAATGGCGCATCCGGCTTGTAAAATTAAGCCCCTCCCCTTGATAACGAGAAAAATGATATGGTAACCATGGAAGCCAGCTTATTTACTGTCGATAATACACTTTAAATGTAGCTGTGATAGCTTTGCTGCAGGGTCATAACAGCTATTCTTAGACTAATAGTAATTAATCAAATTAAATTAATGTTTTAGAAAGATATTATTCAAATCAAAGTTGTAGATATTACATTAAATAAACAGGACATTTTCTAAATTTCAAGATCAGTTCACTAGTTTGGAACTTATTGCTATTTTTGTTAAAATTTCATTATTTGTATAAATTTTTAAGAAAAATAAGTACATAAATATTAATCTTTGTTCTGAATATATAATATAATTATCTTCAAGTGTTTAGCTTGATAATAACGATTATTCATTTATTAACAAAATAAAGTTTTAGGTATATAACTATAGAAATATGAGCTATAACTCAAATAAATAGCTGAAAACGTATTAAAAAGGTCTACAAATGAAAAATTTTATAGAGTAGAAGTATAAATATTTTACTTCGAGCCATTTTTTTCCCAAAAAGTCACTTTTTTGAGAGATATTAAACATTAAGAAAGTCTTCAACCAAAATTGAAGGAAAGGTTGTGCTATATTATCGTAACTTTTATAATAGATAATATAATTTACAAATAATAAGAACTATTATGTCAAAAGGAAAAGGAACACAGCTTGATGATTTATGAATGATGAAAGAATATTATTATAGAAGATATAACATGATTGGCATTATCTCATCTGATTCAAGACTAGGAATGTAAATAATATGCAAATGGGGTGTGTAAAATAAAAAGAAAGAGAAAATTAACCTGGTAACTCTGACAATTTGATGAATGTTGAGAGGGAAGCAGGAAAACAAAAAGTACTGTTCGAAGAGCCAACTCCACAAAATCTCGCACGCGGCGTTTTGCATATTATTTACATTCCTATTGAAGACTTTGCTTTTCATTGATAACTGCTTTGGGAAATCCTTTTAGAAGCTCTACGCCATTTTTCTTTCGACTTCCCTTTTTTTTTTGATATTTATTGTACCGAGTGAGTCGGAGTCGGAAGCAAGGATGAATCCCAGGATTTGTTTTCTCTTCTTCCTTAAATGTAGGATGTTTCTTTTTCTATTTTCTCTTTCTATCTTATTACTCTAGTGCTCCCTCTAGGATAAGGCGTACCTTTTTTAATTGAAAATCATGGGAAGAGATGTAAAAAACGGTGCATTTTAAAGCGTGCGAGTAGTTCTCAAAATGTATGTTAGTTGAAACCCTATATAATATTTAGGAATGTAAATAATATGCAAAATGCCGAGTGCGAGACTTTGTGGAGTTGGCTCTTCAAACAGGTCTTTTTGTTTGCCAAAGCTGTTATCATTATTCCTTTATTACTGAGGGGAAAACATCTACCTGATAGTAAAGATCTCGCATGAAGGAATACATGCATTAAGGTTAATAAAGCAAATAAAATGTAAACAAAAAGGGCTCAAGTCCTCGTATAATTATTTATTAGTTAAAAATATATAATTTTCTGATTTTAATTTGAGTTAATTTTCTGCTTCTGATCAATGGTATACATAATGTTATTATTTGTTATTGATGTCTTCATTTGTATATATAAAGGAGAATAGCAGCTTGTAGCTCAGTAAAACGTCATGACAGCTCAAGCTGCTTCCCTCTCAACATTCATCAAATTGTCAGGGTTACCAGGTTAATTTTCTCTTTCTTTTTATTTTACACACCCCATTTGCATATTATTTACATTCCTAGTCTTGAATCAGATGAGCAGTGATGTAAAAAACGGCGATTTTTAAGCGTGCGAGTAGTTCTCAAAATGCCTGTTAGTTGAAACCCTACATCATATTATTTCATCATTAATAAATCATCAAGCTGTTCCTTTTCCTTTTGACATAATAATTCTTGTTATATGTATATTATATAATCTATTATAAAAGTTACGATGATATCACACAACCTTTCCTTCGATTTTGGTTGAAAACTTTATTAATGTTAATACCTCACGAAAAAGTGACTTTATGGAAAAAAAGTTGCTCGAAGTAAAATAATTTTATTTATATCCTATAAAATGTTTCATTTTTTGACCTTTTTGTATATGTTTTCAGCGATTTTCTTGAGTTATAGAAAAGGTAGAATAATTATAAAAATCATTATTAAATCTTCAATCATTGTTTTTAAAATATGCAAACATCTAAAAACTTAAAGCTTTATTTTGTTAATGAATAAATAACCATTATTATCACACTAGAAACTTGAAGATAATTATATATTCCGAGCAAAAATCACTATTTATGTACCTATTTTTCTTAAAAATTAATACAAATAATGAAATTTTAACAAAAATAGCAATACACACTAAACTAATGTACCGATTTTGAAATTTGGAAAATTTCCTGTTTATTTAAAGTAATTTCTACAACTTTGATTTCAATAATATATTTCTAAAACATCAATTTAATTTAATTAATTACTTTAAGTCCAAGAAAAGCTGTCTTGAGCCTGGAACAAGGCTGTCACAGCTACAGTCATAGTATTATAACGACAACAAATAAGCTGGCTTTCATAGTTGCCATATCATTTTTGACGTCATCAAGGGGAGGAGCTCCTCGCACGCTTAAAAATCGCCGTTTTTTACATCACTGCAGATGAGATAATGACAATCATGTTATATCTTCTTCTAAATTATTGTATGAAGAACCTGTAAATTTCTTGTACATGGCCCCTTATGTTTTTCTATCCAGCGAAACGCACACTCTTTTTTGTTATTTACCCCTCTTTATTATATTCCAGAATAGAATAATAAAAAGGACAAATTCTTATAGCTTTTTTTATATCAACTTTACAACATAGTGATATCTAAGGTAAATTTCTTCACGTAATTTTCATTAACAAAGTTGTTGACAAGTTGATTAACAACGTGAGTACTTGTTTGACTTTTTTTAATGTTTTTTTTTAATTCTCACTTTCATAGATACTAATTAATTTGGAATTGTATGTGAAGGATTTACGGGGACTTAAGAATGCGCCTACTTAGGTTATTTACTGTGTCTTACATGTTTTTGGGATTATTAGTGGGTCGTGAAACAAAAAGTATTTTTGTTCTGCAGGATTTGTTGGAGAATATCGAAACTGAAAATGATGATTTTAATGTTGGAAGTGAAGCTAATAAAGTAAGTAGTGAGAATATGGTAAGTTATCTAGTTTTAGAGCATATTTATAAGGATATAGACAGCTTCAACGAAGATGCGGGAGGAAACATTATATTAAAGAAGGAAGATTCGGGTTTAGGAGAAATTGATAAAACACCGAGTAAGTGATCTGCATGTGTCTCACAACGGTCAAATTATACCATGTGTTAATTAGGTTCTGTTCAGCTTTCTCATGATTGTCGTAGTTATATAGCAGAGAATGTTTTAACTCATGAAGAATGTGCTTTTTATTCAACTAATAGTTTTTATCAACGCGGAAGGTCTCTTATAGCTCAATGTCGGTGGGATCCTAGGTTAGATAATATGTTGTATCTTATTTTATTTTAAATGTGAATTTATTTTTTTAGATATAAAAAGAATGGAGTTTGTTTGTGCCCTCGAACTGAATTGTCTTGTTATTCTGATAATTTAAGAAATAAATGTTATTGGTCTGGAAGTGAAAATGTCCTATATGATACCAATGACAACGGTGGCATATGTATTTCTAACGCTGAAAAGTTTTATTATATTCTCCGTGATCTTCTTTTGAAGCGCGGGAAAAAAGATTTTGCAGTTAGAATCATTTATAACTCAAATTCTGCACTAGGCAAACTACCATATGGGCCACATGGGCCATCTTTAATACAACCTTCAATAAGGTATAATTTAAAAAAAATCTTGGTATAATTTTTGTGGTTGTGCAATACAATTTGTATATTATGGTGCGTCTCTGTAAATTAGACAAATGAGGATATTTTTTGTCACTTGCAGAGGATTGGTTTGATTGGAACAAGTCTTAATTTATTCAATTCTTTTTTCAGGGAGAACATACGCCAATACCGCTATTTTGGACTTGTTCCTCAACTATTTTCTTAGTTTTTGTTAGTCACTTTGTTTGGAATGTCTAAATGTATTTTGTACAACTATGACCTAAACTTGAGTCTATAATATTGTTTTAAATATGAAATATTAATAAATGTTGGATGATTCTCATATTAATTTCTACTTGGGCGACTTGATCGAGTCTTACACTTTGTAAAAAAATATGGAACTATTCTCCTAAGAGTTTTATTAATTTTTTGTTAATTCGACTGACTTTAATGCCCGACTGCATTGTTTTTCTTAATTTCTCTAGACACAAGATTACACAAATATTCGTATGTCCCATAGTTCATGGAATCTGCGGCTAGTAGATGATTTATACACAGTCACTCTCAGCACTTTCATGATTAATCCACCGTTAGGGTCCGGTTATTTAGTATTGTACAAATATCGTTCACTTACTAAAATCATGTAGATAAATTCTATATTCAATTAAATGAATAATTTTATAATGCACACGAAGTTGAAAATGGTTTTTTTTTTTGGATTATAGGGCCTATTCATTTTCACATGCTACAGAAATGTATTCTATGAAGATGTTAACGAGACCGTTGTCATGACCATTAATTCAACCAAATAATTGGGGACTTTCGAAAACATCTACTTGATGGTAAAGATCTTGCATGATTTGTATAGCACGTGTAATACTTCACTGAAAAACAATCTATTATTTCGATAAAATTCCTTATGGAGTAGTGTTTGAGTTTACGACATATGATTGCATATGATTTAAATTGCTATACCTAGCAATGTAAATCATATGCAATTCGGGCGTGTTATAAAAAAAGAAAGAGAAAATCAACCTGGCAACCCTGACAATTTAATGAATGTCGAGGGGGGGAAGCAGCTAGAGCTGTCATGACGTTTTACTGAGCTACAAGCTGCTATTCTCCATTGTATATACAACAATAAATAATAACATAGATGAGAGGCAGAAAATTAACTGAAATTAATGTCAGGAAATTATATATTTTTAACTAATAAATAATTATACGAGGACTTGAGCCCTTTTTGTTTACATTTTATTTGCTTTATTAAACTTAATGCATGTATTCCTTCATGCGACATCTTTACTATCAGGTAGATGTTCTCCCCTCAGTAATATTGGAAAAATGATAACAGCTTTGGCAAACAAAAAGACCTGTTTGAAGAGCCAACTCCACTTTTTTATCAGACGCCCGAATTGCATATGATTTTCATTCCTAGCTAGGTATACATAGGAATGTAAATCATATGCAGTGATGGATAAAAAGGGTCCAGCTGACATGCAAAAAAAACGCGGTTGTTGGCAACATTTGTCTTTTCAAACTTCTTTTTCTTTCTTCTTCTTCCTTTATGACTCAGTTCTATTCCATTCAAAAACAACAAGTGTCATTTTAAATTAAGTTAAAAAATGCCTGAGGATTTGACTCAGGAACTTGGGTCGCCGACAGTGGAGGTAGCAACGCTTAAAAATTTGTCCAGGATACGAGTGTGATGGCATTCCGGCCATGCTATTTCTCGACTTCTTCTTGAAGAAGTTTCCGATCATGAGACTTTCAAATCGCTGATGTCACAAGAGAAATCCGGATCCATTCAATAAACATGGTATTAGTAAAGATTCAGGTACATTTGATTTTACATCTGAACTATCGTAATTCATTGCTTCATCTATTATCCCACTTTCAGTCGGAGGACATCAAAATTGCATCCAATATATGAAGAAATACGCCGGTAAATCCGTCTCTTCTTGTTTTCTCGTAACCCAATCATTGAAGCTCTTAAGTAGAGTCAGCATTTTCAAAATGAAACGGGAAACTGACGAAAATTATAGATTTATAACAATGGACGAGACTAAGGACTTCAAGTGTGACAATGGTCGAAAAGATATTCCACTTGAAACATTCAAAAGTGGATAGTATAAAGAATGCCTGATACATCCAGTTGAAGAATATTGTTGCCGTGATAAGCATTGACTTGAAGAATTTTTGCCTTTACTAAAATGCTCCGATCGTCAATTATGATCCTGAGAGGGGCTTTTGGATGATGAGGGGATGTGCTTTTATCTAACGTCATAATTAAGATTCTCTCATCTTGTGTATATTGATATTTATTAACTTTATTGTTCCATTTTTATGGAATATTTTTTTATTTATTTCTTTTTGATGTTTATTTTTTGAGAACAAAATGTGTTACTTTTGACTGTTTGAAGTTTTTATAATAGTTTTAAATGATAATTAAATTGTTGAATAAAAAAAAAGTAGCCACTACATGGTTAAATAAAATCATCTCATTTAATTGTACATATGTGTTTCTTAAATATGTAATATGAATTATAGGATTCACTTAGGTGTTAAAGTGTAGTCATTTTGAGGTGAAATTCCGAGAAAGACATATTGAGGTTAATACTTTACTAGTATTGACTAAATAATAATTAATTTTCGAGTCAAGTCCATTTCAAAATGACTCGGGTCTCATGCTATGGCATTAGTTGCTACAAATTTAAGGTTCTATCCTTTACAAATTTTTAATGTCACTCAAAAATAATAATAATCTATTCCTAATTAAAACATCAAAATAATAAGTTACATTCCGCCCCATCAAATGTGATCGGCTGAAATTCTGCCTTACTTCAAGGGTACCATATTCATTTATGACATCATCTCGGGCGTGCGTGTCAGCTGGACCCTTTTTATCCATCACTGATCATATGCAATTCGGGCGTGTGATAAAAAAGTGGAGTTGGCTCTTCAAACAGGTCTTTTTGTTTTCCGAAGCTGTTATCATTTTTTTTCCCTTAAGAAGGTAACATCAACTTTACCTCAACATAATGTTTTACAAGAAAAGAACAGTCTGCAAAGATTATATCATGGAGAGGAACAAAGGAAAAATTAAAAAATGGATATCATTCATTGAGGAAAATGGAGTTAATGATATTTGTGAATATAATAATCAGTGATGGATAAAAAGGGTCCAGCTGACACGCACGCCCGAGATGATGTCATAAATGAATATGGTACCCTTGAAGTAAGGCAGAATTTCAGCCGATCACATTTGAAGTGGCGGAATGTAACTTATTATTTTGATGTATTACTTAGGAATAGATTATTATTATCATTGAGTGGCATTAAAAATTTGTAAAGGATGGAACACTAAATTTGTAGCAACTAATGCCATAGCATGAGAACTGAGTCATTTTAGAATGGACTTGACTCGAAAATTAATTATTATTTAATCAATACTAATATAGTATAAACCTCAATATGTCTTTGACGGAATTGCACCTCATAATTATAACACTTTTACACATAAGTGAATCCTATAATTCATATTACATATTTAAGAAACACATATGTACAATTAAATGAAATGATTTTATTTTACCATGTAGTGGCTACTTTTTTTTATTCAACAATTTAATTATCATTTAAAACTATTATAAAAACTTCAAACAGTCAAAAGTAACACATTTTGTAATCACTTAAATTTTTCCATAAAAAAATAAAATAGGATGAAATTTCATAATGATTATCTCAAATATATATATATAGTTATATAAGAAAAACTGAACATTGATTCGTAAAACCAATGTGACTCCAATTTAAGTTTTCATAAATAAACACAAAAAAATAGATTAAATTGATAATACGATGAAAATGTACGTCATAATTACAATTTTAAATTTTTCAAATATAATTAAAAAGAAAAAAGTAACAATTGTCAGGAAATTAATTACATTGAAATCGATATAGTGACTACTGTAACTAGTCACTGAATCGATTGAATATGTTCTCAAAAAATAAACATCAAAAAGAAATAAATAAAAAAATATTCCATAAAAATGGAACAATAAAGTTAATAAATATCAATATACACAAGATGAGAGAATCTTAATTATGACGTTAGATAAAAGCACATCCCCTCATCATCCAAAAGCCCCTCTCAGGATCATAATTGACGATCGGAGCATTTTAGTAAAGGCAAAAATTCTTCAAGTCAATGCTTATCACGGCAACAACATTCTTCAACTGGATGTATCAAGCCTTCTTTATACTATCCACTTTTGAATGCTTGAAGTGGAATATCTTTTCGACTATTGCCACACTTGAAGTCCTTAGTCCCGTCCATTGTTATAAATCTATAATTTTCGTCAGTTTCCCGTTTCATTTTGAAAATGCTGACTCTACTTAAGAGCTCCAATGATTGGGTTACGAGAAAACAAGAAGAGACGGATTTACCGGCGTATTTCTCCATAAATTGGATGCAATTTTGATGTCCTCCGACTGAAAGTGGGATAATAGATGAAGCAATGAATTACGATAGTTCAGATGTAAAATCAAATGTACCTGAATCTTTACTAATACCATGTTTATTGAATGGATCCGGATTTCTCTTGTGACATCAGCGATTTGAAAGTCTCATGATCGGAAACTTCTTCAAGAAGAAGTCGAGAAATAGCATGGCCGGAATGCCATCACACTCGTATCCTGGACAAATTATCAAACGTTGCTACCTCCATTGTCGGCGACCCAAGTTCCTGAGTCAAATCCTCATGCATTTTTTAACTTAATTTAAAAATAACACTTGTTGTTTTTGAATGGAATAGAACTGAGTCATAAAGGAAGAATAAGAAAGAAATAGAAGTTTGAAAAGACAAATGTTGCCAACAACCGCGTATTTTTTGCATGTCAGCTGGACCCTTTTTATCCATCACTGATAATAATGAATCTGGAGTAACGTATTGTAATGTTTGTGGTTTCGAGATGAAGACCTTTCGAAAGTTCAAACTCGTCCAACACTTAAAAAGCCTAATTCACGTGAGGAATATGGAGTTTTATTCAAGGAACATTATTGAAGATGATCCTACAAGTTCTAATTTCATCACCGACATGACAAAGATGCTTGTATCCTGTAATATACGAATCAGTGTCGTAATTCATCCAAATTTTATAAAGTTTATGGAGCTCTACACAGGAAAAACTGTTCCGTCTCGCTATGTTATGACTAAGTCAGTGGAGTAGGATTGTAAGATTGTCTTCAATAATGTTTTTTGAATAAATCTCCATATTCCTCATTTAAATTAGACTTTTTAAGTGTTGGACTATGGTGAACTTTCGAAAGTATCTCAACTCTAAACCACAAATATTACAACTCAATACTCCAGACTCATTATTATATTCACAAACATCATTAACTCCATTCTTCTCTATGAAATTGTTCATTGAACTACTAATGTATATTTTGTATATAAATTTATTATTTAAAAATAAAGTTACTATTTCTTAAAAATTAAATATATAGATCTTTTTATTTATTCCTAATATTTTAAGTCATTATTGTTAAAACAAATAATATAACATTAATTTATTACCTTTTCTGACAACTTATATGTATGAGGTACAACTTATCTTTATTAAAAATCTATTTTTACCTTTCCTTGTACAACTTATTAAGGCTTTTAGTCAAAAGGAACACAAGCTCTTTGGTTAATAATATAGTAATTACGTTATAAAAGGGTTCAACTCCTCGTATAGTTATTAGTTAAAAATATATAATTTCATGACAAATAATATAACATTAATTATTAAATTTCAGTTAATTTTTTGCCTCTCATCTATGGTATACATACATAATGTTATTATTTATTATTGATGTTTTCATTTGTATATATATATAATGGAGAATAGCAGCTTTTAGCTCAGTAAAACGTCATGACAGCTCAAGCTGCTTCCCCCCTCAACATTCATTAAATTGTCAGGGTTGCCAGGTTGATTTTCTCTTTCTTTTTTTATTACAAGCCGGAATTGCATATGATTTACATTCCTAGGTATACATAATGTTAGTATTTACTATTGATGTCTTCATCTGTATACACAAGCTTTTTGGGATAAATAGAAACAACATGTATTCTCCCTTCAGCTGTTTTTAATAATTTTTTAATAGTTTACTCTTCTGATTTAAAGCAGCTGACTCTATGTGTTGTGAACTCAAAAAAGATATTATTATTTTTGATATATAAAAATTAATTAAATCTAGGATTGCGCACCCTTTTTTTGAATCATCGAATAATAAACATCTGCTCACAATTGAGCTGTATATTGGTAATTAATGTTTATTAATGTACAGATTATCTGAATAATAACTGTGCCCGATATTTAAAAGTTGGCAAAATGGAAAATACAGAAGGGTAGCTATCAGTTGTATTTCCAAATTTTTCCTTTCCCCTTTGTGAGTCGAGATTGCGAGTGGACAAAAAGCTCGTCGTGATATATATATAGTAGAATAGCAGCTTGTAGCTCAGTAAAACGTCATGACAGCTCAAGTTGCTTCCCTCTCAACATTCATCAAATTGTCAGAGTTACCAGGTTGATTTTCTCTTTCTTTTTATTTTATACACTCCATTTGCATATTATTTTCATTCCTAGTTATCATTACCAGTGATGTAAAAAATGGCGATTTTTAAGCTTGATGACGTAAAAATGATATGGTAACTATGAAAGCCAGCTTATTTGCTGTCGATATAAAATTAAAAAAAGTGCAACGTCATTATGGGGCATTCAAGTTGAAATAAGAATGCTGTTTGTTTTCCATTAACATATTCAAGAAAAATAGGACCCTTCCCCCCGAAAAAAGCACTAAATAGAAGAAATATCCTTTGAGATGCATATTTTTTAAATAGGTCTTTTTTTCTATCTTTTTTATTCAATAATAAGTTTTTAAATTATACAAACGCTGATATTTTATCTTTGCAATGAAGGATGAGTTTTAAGGTCCTAAAGAAGACCATTAATATTTCTCTTTTTTTAGACTAAAAAAACATTTTGAGCCTAGAACCATTAAATCATTTTACATAAGTTTTAGTAATTATAGTTTTATATCAAGGACTCATGTATTCGATTAGAAATTTCATTGATATATTGCATTCTATTTATAGCTAATTTCAATAGATATTCAATTTCTACTCCATCAATTGATCCTTTTGTTTTCTTATTCTTACTTGATATATATGAATGGACATATTCTCAAGGAAGGATCCAAATATTTATAGCTCTTTCTACTTTTTTAGTATTAGAGCAAAGATTTAGTTTCAATTTTGTCTAGCTAATGTTGCCAAAAGTTACTATAAAATTTTGTAACCACTTTAAAGAAAATTTCAACAGCTATTTATTATGTTTAGTTATTATTCCTTGCCAACAACAAATAATTCTTTTTGCTTTATTTTTTTGATGAAACTTTGCTTTCAATCAGTATTCGTATTTATGAATATACTGAAGGATCGTTCAATGTCAGTATTTGTAGTTAGAGAAAAATTAAAATATCATCAGAACACATACTTCAAGAAGTCATTTTATTCTACTTACCATTGTGAGCACCTCTAGCACTTTTTAAAATGGAAGATTTCAATTTCTCCATTAAACTAATTAGCTATGATTTGGACCATCTGTAAAATATGTTATTGCTCAACTTTATATTATAATCTTGAAATTTCTTTAAAAATATGCTTTGTGCTAGAATGTTGGTATTATAGACGCCCAGGTGTTAAATAAATGTTTACAAAAGTGATGAAATATAACAAATTGTTTTTAAGGACTCCAAAAGAGTACTACTTGGGTAAACAATAAAAAGCTTATTTTATGTTCAGTATCTCAAGGGGACCACATTCATTTTGCTGTTTTAGAGTCTATGCGTCAAGAACAGACAAACAGACATAACTCTGCGAATATATATGGGATTACATATTCATTTGGTTTCTTCAGTGGGGGAGGAGACTAAGGAACTCTCAAGCTTCCCAGATCAAAAGCTTCAGCTTTAAGCACTAGCTTTATAATATTTATAATTTAGAAAGTTTAATTGTAAGATCACAAAAAGTCAAACCCTTTTTACTTTCTATCCAAGTGTGTGCACAAGATTGTTCCATTTTTAGGGTGACATGTTATTTGTCTGTACCAAAGGATCCTCTCTTGCGTAATGATGAAAAAATTATGCTCGAAAATTTTTAACATTATAGTCTTACATTCCTAAAACTCCATTTCACAGGTTTCAATATATAACTTTTCTTTTTTCAAGTTATACAGAAGAATATATTCCTGATTCTTCATTTTCATTTATACATGAATAAAAATAATTTGCAGATCAACGAATAAAGTAAATGTACATAAACGATCGAAAACACTGCACTTTTCAAGGCAAAATTGTATTACTGCGATAAGAAGGTAGGAGTAGAACTTATGATTAGAGATTTGAAAAAAGAGCCAATACCAAAAAAATGCACAAGATGATATTATAACATGTATAGTACTCTTCATTACAGGCAGAATTTCAGACGATTCTATTTGAAAGGGGCAATGTAGCTACTATTATTTTGTTCTTTTACATAAGAACAGCTTATTACTAATAATTTAGTAGTACTAAAAATTGAACAGTACCATAAATCCACAGCTACTAATGCCAGAGTATGAGACCTGAGTCATTTTTGCATTAACTCGAAAAAAGTCGAATTCGAATACTGTTCTGCCTATCGGTGAACAAAATTACTCAATACCTAATCAATAAAAATAAAGTATAATCCTTAATATGCCTTTGTTGGCATTGCACCTCAAAATTACTATAATATTTTATGATTTTCTAATCAAACGACTATTGCAGCTTCAGATGTTGCCAAACTTAGTTCTACTGATTAATTTATATGAAATTTTCAACATGAAAAATTAAATAGATAAGATATATTTTTAAATATTTTTTCATATTAAATATTAAGGAAAAACATATAATTAAATTAAATGATTTTATTTAACCATCTATTGTCTACTTTTTTTATTCGACAATTTAATCATTATTTAAAATTATTATAAGAACTTCAAACAGCTAAAAGTAGCGCATTTTATAATCACTTTAATTTTTTGATCAAAAATAAATAAATTAGGATAATATTTCATAATGATTGCCCCAATTTTATATATATATAGTAATATCAGAAAAACTGAGCATTGATTCGGAAAGGAAATCTGATTTAAAATTAAGTTTTCATAAACAAACCCAAAAAAATAGATTAAATTGATAATACGATGAAAATGTACATTATAATTACAATTTTAAATATTTCAGATATAATTTAAGAGGAAAAAAGTAATAATTGTCGGGAAATTAATTACATTGAAATCGATACAGTGACTACTACTATAACTAGGAATGTAAATAATATGCAAATCGGGCTTGTAAGAAAAAAAGAAAGAGAAAATCAACTTGGTACCTCTGACAATTTGATGAATGTTGAGAGTGAAGCAGCTTGAGCTGTCATTACGTTTTACTGAGCTACAAGCTGCTATTCTCTATTATATATACAACAATAAATAATAACATAGATGAAAGGAAGAAAATTAACTGAAATTAATGTCAGGAAATTATATATTTTTAACGAATAATAATTATACGAGGACTTGAGCCTTTTTTGTTTACATTTTATTAGCTTTATTAACCTTAATGCATGTATTCCTTCATGTG
The DNA here is from genome assembly GCA_963680855.1 of Lepeophtheirus nordmannii. Lineage (NCBI taxonomy): Eukaryota > Metazoa > Arthropoda > Copepoda > Siphonostomatoida > Caligidae > Lepeophtheirus > Lepeophtheirus nordmannii. Next base: position 6,677,501 of record OY804526.1, on the reverse strand, counting down.
AGATCTTTACTATCAGGTAGATGTTCTCCCCTCAGTAATAAAGGAAAAATGATAACAGCTTTGGAAAACAAAAAGACCTGTTTGAAGAGCCAACTCCACAAAGTCTCGCACTCGGCATTTTGCATATTATTTACATTCCTAACTATAACAAGTCAGTGAATCGATTGCATATGTTTCTAATAGAAACATCAAAAACAAATAAATAAATAAATACCTCATAAAAATGGAATAATAAAGTTCAAGAAGACCAATATACACAGGATGAGCTAAATTTTAATTTTAACCGTACATGAAAGTACGTCCCCATCATAAAAAAACATCTCTTAGAATCACAACTAACGAATGGAGCATTTTTGTAAATGCAAAAATTATTTAAGTCAATGCTTATCTCAGCACCAATATTCTTCGACTGGATGTATTCTTCTCAATTTGAATGATTGAAGGGGAATATTTTTCAACTTTTGTCACACTAATAAATAGAAGAATTTTTTCTTCTGAGACTTGTATCTTTTAAAAGTTTTGATCAATCAATAATGACTCAATGAATATGGTATATCTATTTAATTTTTTCTTGAACTTTGAAATAGTAGAACTTATATGTTGAAATTGTCTACATAACATTAAGACTGTTTTTATCCTAGTTCCCTAACGTATAATAATAGACTCAGGTGTTATAAGAATTAATAAGGTAAAGCCGACCAAGAAAATACCTACGACTTACCAGCTCATGTGATTGAGTTACGGGAAAACAAGAAGATATACATAGATTTACCATTGTATTTCCATATAATTATGATGAAATTTGGATGTCCTCCTACTGAAAGTGGGATATTACATGAAACAAGCAATTTAGTTTGGTCAGATGTGAAATCAGATGTACCTGAATCGTTATTAATACTATGTTTATTGAAGAAATCCGGATTTGTCGTGTAACATCGGTGATTTGCATGTCTCATGATCAGATTATAATGAAATCAAGAAATGGCATAACCGGAAAGTCATCACACTCGTATTCTAATCGAATTTCCTATCGTTACCATCTCCATTGGTGGCCATTCAGGATCTTAGATTAAATCCTTTAAGCATTTATTCCTGAGGGGAGAACATCTACCTGATAATAAAGATCTCGCATGATCTGTATAAAACGTAATAATTATTATAAAATAATAATAATTAATAATAATACTTCGATTTATTACAGGGATTCCAGTTCCCCGTTCATTAAAGGGTTCGACATTGCATCTATGGACTACTCCAAATTCTACGTTTTCTACTATAAGTAAACAATGGCTCCGTCCTATAGAGTTCTATTGGCTCTATAGACTTCTTAAAATCTATCGTCTTACGAAGAGTTGGCAAATACTATAATGGCCAACTTAAACTAATTAATAAGTTTTTTGAAATCATCACATTAATTTCTAACATTTGAAGATTTGATAACAGTATCAAATGTTAGAAAATAATGTTCTTTCCTCTCAGGAATAAAGGAAAAATGATAACTGCTTTGGAAAATAAAAAGTACAAATATATTACTTGTACTCCTGCTACGTCGAGGAGAAAACATCTAAAACAATATTATTTCAGGCAGAATATAATAATTATAATTATATCATAATATTATATATTTTGAATAAAATCTACAATTAAGGAAAGGGAGTACCTCTTAGCTCTTCTAAAAGAGTTGGATGTTTTTCTATCAAAGGTCTTACAAATAATGGAAATAATTTGTTTAAAAACCAGGGTACCTAGCGTTTTCCTTTTCTAGTCTTAAAATTGTATTTTTTTTGTAAAAAAGTCCCACTACTAGTTATTTAACAAAATACATTTAACAAACGACAGCAGGATTAAATGCATTTGGAGTCTCTAACTCGGAATGTTCACGCTTACTATGATAAATTCCTGGGAATTACTCGAATGAATATCCCAGGAAAAACAAGAATTTGAATATTGTTAAAAAAAAGTAAATAGATATACAAAACATGGTTACCCTTTTCTGATGCAAACCTTTGATGGAAATATCATCTGGCCATTATTTAATAAGCCAAGGATTCTTAAAAATTGAATAAATCATACCAAATAGAGTGGACTCCCGGAAATTATGATAAATTTGTGATACTGATACCCTGTTATTTTTGGTGGATTTTCAAAAAATTTATCGCTTCTTAATTTGATTTACTCTTGTAGATCAAATAACGCAATCAAACAATGATATTATCTAAAGAAAATTTCGATTCGGAATATGACGTCTGAGAATCAAGAGATCAAAGAGATTAAAGAACTGCTTTTATTTTAAAAACTTAAAACTATCAAGACAAGTTTAAGGAATTCTTTAAGAAAAGGCTGTTTTGAAAGAATCAGAAAATTATCTGAAAACATAATTTTGTATGATGAAATTGAGAATATCAATGAAGTTCAAGTCCTTATACTTTTGAAAGAGGCTCTTTTGACTGTTACAACAAATTTATAATACAAAAAAAATAAAAACTTGCTTAATTTTAAGTGTGGTAAAAAATTACTACAGTAAAATTTCTTACAGCTAATTTACCTAGAACTTCATCAGAAGTGTGAAAATAAAGATAAAAAAACAAACTAACGTTAAAATAAAGTAAAATACCGCCTAGGATGGTAGAAATGCAGGCATGATAAATTCCGTGAGTACTAAAAGAGTCTACATATGACTTTGTTGATCTACCTGATATAGTGCGCTCTTTTTAATCTATTTAACTATTTGGAATCGGACGATATTAATATAGTTTCTTGCTCATTCTCATCGCTACTTTGAGTATTGAGAATCGTCTCACTCCCAAAAAAGGAAGGTTAATAACTTTTTAGGCATATTAGACTCATGGTTTGGTATTGTGTAACTTTTTTTGAGCTTTTAATGAAACTTTAATCTACTTTATTCTCATTAAACATTTTGCACTGTATTCGGTTTGTCGAAATATGTTATCACCATTTCATTTTCATCGCCAATAATATAGTTTTATTTTCATCCCATTCTCATCAATGAGGTATATTTCTATATTTTGACGTTCGAGGATTTTCGAATAATATGACTTGACATCTTGGATTTTTATCCAATATTGGGTCTGTTGTATTCATTTCAATTGACCATTTCTTCTTTTTCAATTCAGGTTTGTAAAAAAATTCGTCATTCCTTGTATATTAGATTCTTGGTGGGATCTCTGAGTTGAGTAATATATATGTAGGTCGGTTGTAAACTTGATGGTGTTTTTTGCCGTGGAACATCACTAAAAGAACGTAACGTATACTTAGACCGTAACAATATTATTTGTCCAAATAATAATATATCATCTTGGGAAAATAATAAATAATATTCTAATTGCCAACCGTTGAAAATATCGCACACAAGAAAATGCTTAGGATTTACAGCTCCACATTTACGCTTTTACAAGGGAAAATATTCACTTTTTTTTAGTTGGGTTGAAAAAAATAAACACAAATTGATATTTATAAGATAATTATATTACATCAAGGATTATAAGTTAACTCGATTAGTCATTTTAAGATTATTACTGTCGACAGTATATATTACTGTATTAAGCGTGATAGGTTTTACATGTTCTCTTTTTAAAAATTGAGGAATAATGACAATTACCTTGGAAAATAAAAAAAGAATGTTCAGATTGTGAACCACTAAAAATTTCACACGAGAGTAAAAGCTTAAGATTTACAGCTCTAGTGCAGAGTATGAGTGAATGAAGTGAAGCAATGTTTAGAAAATGTACGAATTGTGAGTAAATGAGATACAGAGATTTTTATAGTCTTGTTGTGTTGTTGAGGAAAATGCTACGTAGAAGTTCTAGATACAAAAATGTTTCAAATCAATTCTGAACCTCACTGACTCCCACTCTGCATATTCTCTTCTCCCACCCCCCTACATTTAAGCTCAGTCTTATTTTAAAAAAATTTGAGGACTCGCAACCTCGAGTCTCAAAAGGAAAAGGAAACATTTGGAAAAACATGTGGTAGCTACCCTTTTGTATTTTTCTTAATGCCAACTTTTAAATATTGAGCAGAATTATTATTTAGATATACTTTAGATTAATAAATTCTACAAATATACAAATCAATCGTTAATACTTATGTAATATTAACAAATTAAAAAAAAGGGAGTGTAATCCTTGATTTAATATATTTTTTATATATCAAAATTATAAATAATACGAATACTCTTTTTGAGATCACAATCACGTCGAGCTTTTTTGTCCACTCGCAACCTCGACTGACAAAAGGGAAATGAAAAATTTGGAAAAACATATGGTAGCTACCCTTCTGTATTTTCCTTGTTGCCAACTTGTTAATATTATGCATAATTTATTATTTAGATATACAATATATTTACAAATTCTACCAATCACAAACCAATTGTTAATATTTGTAATATGTTCAAAATTCAAAAAAAGGGTGAGCAATCCTTGATTTAATATATTTTTTATGCATCAAAATCATAAATAATAATAATACCCTTCTTGAGTTCATAATACGTAGAGTCAGCTGCTTTAAATCAAAAGAGTCAAATGATGAAAATCAGCTGAAGGGAGAATACATAGTGTTTTTGTTTATCCCAAAAAGCTCGTCGTGAAGAGCTGAGGCAAATTACACCGGATTAATAAAAATGACAAAAAGGGAAAAGATTTGATTTAAAACATATACTTACTTTAATCGCATCATTAAATCCACCTTAACTTGTGAAGCATGTCATGTACAAATAATCTTTCTTTAAATAATATCCACTAATACACTAAAAAATAATATATGAGTTGCTTCAAATAAGGTGTAAAATATAATGTAAATTATTTTATTCATTTATGAACCAAAAGTTGATTGCAAACCAGAAATATTATTATTCGTTCTTAAATATTTTCAAGTTTTAAAACGAGTAACAGAATAATGCATCAAATCTCAATTTCAACTACTGTGCCTTACTTAATATGTTCATTGTTTTCCTTTATTCTACTTATCTTGATTTTAAAGAATTAGCACAACTTTTTTTATTTATTTTTATTTTATACCTAATATTATTTTATATTTCATTTGTATTTTACTACGTTATACAGAGATACAGTTATTACAATTTTATCGAAAAATGAGACTCTCTATGGTTTCTATGGAGAGAGGCGAAATGTTTTCTTCTTTCTGGGGTGAGAATGCAACAGTACAAATTCAGAAACAGTTCTATAACAGTTGGTTAGCACGTCACAAGCTGTGAATGGATCAATTTTAGAAAAAAAAAAAACAAACAATAGACACAGGAGTCACCAAACTACCGCATGCAAAATCAGTTCTTACCGTAGTACCTGAGTTGGTTTATTAAAATATGAAACAACGTCGTTTTGATACTATTTATTTATGTATACATAATTTTATTATTCTAATAAATATTCGATTTACAATTTTCACGATAGCCATATGATATTGCAGGGAAACAATTTGTCTAATGTAGTTAGTAATAAATACATGTTCTGATTTTGTAAAAGTTACAATATGTACAAGCAGATCATGTTGTCAAAACACGAGTCATTAGAATATTGACTATTGATAATATCATGTAATTTCAGACTATCAATATTTTAATGTATTCCCTCAAATTTTCTATACTACTTAATAATTAATAATTGTCATAAGAATTATCAAAAGTTACTCCATGAACTTATCAAACATCGAATGGAATTTCAATAATTATTCATTTTTTTATCTAAAGAACTGTAGATTATTTTTCTAAAGCACTTTATCTAATTTTTTGTTCGCAATCTGTTGGTAGAAGATGCAACTACCACACAAATATATAAATATGCTATACCTTTAGTATATATATTTAAATTGAATAATTAGCTTACCAATCTTTCAATCATCCGGTTGAAAAAATAATTTGGTCAGGGGTGACCAAATCATTTTCCTAATTGAGAGTGACATTATTCATTACAATAAATTTTAAAAAATCAGGTTTTACGATTTAAATTCATATTTTTATTAAAATAATAATTTGCATTCTTTTTATAGATATTTTTTTTATAAAATCAAATAATTTTATGATTACTGAGAATTACATTTCTTAAAGTAGAACAAAGATTTTACTTTTTTAAAGATATAATTAATAATTACTTTCTTAAAATAACTTGTTAATATTTGGACTTAGTTTATTATTTAAAATGTCATAATCATGTTGAAGTGTGTAAACCCAGTCGAAAGGAAAATCTTTTCTAGAGCCTTTTTCCATATGATATGACAAAATCCAACCATAAATTGTTGATTTGTATGTAAAATCGGAAATCCAGCATTCAAATGTGCTGCATTTTGACTGTTTAATACTATTTTGATTTCTTTGGTGTAAAATAAATCCATCATTCGTCTTAAGAAGATCAAAATTATTAAGTATACAAACGAAATCTTGACATGGGAAAAGGTGAACAAATGACTTTCTTTGTGAGTACTCTATTCCTTAATAGAAAAATGAATATTATTGTAAGACATATATTTAATAATTACATAATATATAAAGCCATTTTTTTGTAGATTAAATTTATTTTCAAAGTATGTTTATACCTTGAGATACTTCAAAACAAATTATAAGAATAATCATCAACTCAACGGATGATTTTTTCATTATGATGTCATTGAATAATACACTTGACTAAAATATCATATGTTCTATAATACAAATATATTTATAGACATAAGTAAATTTACTCTTCATAAGTGTTAAGTATAAAAACAAAAATATTTGTTTTATTTTAGGGCGTTGCTACGTTTGGGAATTAATATAAAGAAGCTTAAGTATAATTTATAATTAGTATATATTGTATAAATTCTTAAATGTTCTATTATCAAATGTACTCTGTCAAGTATAGCATAGTACAGCCCGTGAACTTGGTGCTAAGGGTTCCAAAAGGAACATCAAGAAGTAATAAAGTCGAGTACCGAATCAACACCAACTAGAGAGATTTCATTGGATACGAGACAACTTTTTCCAAGAGACTTTTGAATTACATAAATTTGTATATATATACAGTAAAGCCTTGTTAATCCAAACATACCAAATCTAATTGGATATAATCCAGATCAAACTTTTCTGTGATTGTGTTGACTTATGTTTAACAAAATAACGTTACTGTGTAAATTAAAACATTGCACTTTTTCCTTTTTTTTAATTATTAATTATCTATTGATTTTTGTATTAATTCTGTTTTCGTTAGTATTTATACCATCATACCCTAGGTATTGGTATAAGAGGCGTCGAACTTAAATGTACAGAATTTACTGACTTAGGTATTGATTATTTTATAGTATTCAATGTTTATGGTGTTTCCGAAGGAGGTATTCTTTGACAAATATCAGATTGTCCAGTGAATCTGCGAGTAGCAATGCAGAATTGTTCAAACCCTTTTCGGGAGATCTATAGCTTTGATGAGTTTGACCTTAATTGGAGAGTAATGAAGTCATTGAAAACTCAATGCAAACGAGCAAAGTTTAATTTCTAAAATATACTGCAATTTTATTCTAAAAATAGCTCGTCTAGATAATTGTAAGATACATAAGTATCTACAAAAATTCCAAAAATATGTACTAAAGGTGTGTAATTTAAAGAAGAAGTTACGACTGAGTTAATCCGACTCTCTGCAAAATCCAAATCACCTCTTTCCCAATTGATTAAGATTATTGAGGCTTTACTTTATAAGATACCTATCCTCCGAAGAATGTATCTTGTTTTAATCGAAATAACTAGTTAAAGTCATAGAAGAAGTTATAGCGTAATTAATGGAACCCTCAGTACCCTAAGCGTACAAAAAAGTAGTCTAAACATCCTAAACGAAAGATGAAAATTGGCCTAATGGCATTGTATAACGTTTTGTTGCAATTACTTCTGAAATTATTATATTAAATAAAAGAAATAGGAAAAAAATAATATGTATTATGCACGATAAATCTATTTCTTCTTCTTTTTTCACTCTCCTTTGTGTCACTAAAAATACATTTTAAAGAAAATTAGTGGAAATACTTTTTAAAGATTATTTGTTCAAGTAGAATAAGTTATAAAATAAATAATGCTATGACTTAATATATTTGGATCATAATGAAAGGAAATTAAATTTTCAAAAAAATAGTCAATTTTCTGAATTCGAATGTGAGGAGCGAACTCTAAATATTATAATTTTTCAATATTTACTTGACAAAATAAAAATTAATTTTTAGCTACATATGAATAAAGTCCTAATGGAGGGGTATCAAACTGAAATATCAACATTGAACTGTCAACATTGAACTGTCAACATTGAACTACATATATAACGTTTTAATATGACTGAATATCATTGGTATGGTTTTTATTTGAAATTCGATTTTGCATGTTTGCATTATTAAGTTTTGCTTTAAAATTGAATAATAAATGCTTTTAAACTTAATAACGCAAACATGCAAAATCGAATTTCAAATAAAAACCATACCAATGATATTCAGTCAGACGGCTCTTGTAAGATGTTTGGTTATGACAGGTTTAGCACACAAAGATGGCTCGAGATGTCACACCATAGTGGCTTTATTTTAGTTACACATTTTAAAACCTCTTCAAAGATTTCGTTCCAAGTGGTTGTGTCATGCGTTTATTTTAATTCTAAAAGTTCCTCTATAACACAAAGATTTGAGTTCACACAATGGATAGGGACTGACAATTGCATTGTATATGATCTATTGCTGCTCTCATCCTTAGCAAGGGAGAATACCACGAAGTCTTTTCCCTTTCCATTATCTGGTCCTAATTTTTTTAAAAAGATCACATGTGTGATCATCTACTGTGTTTCTACACAGATTCACATTTGGAAAGGCTTTTTTCCCTAGACACGCAAGTTTAAAAATTTTTAACATGCACTTTTTTACTACCTCTCCCTCATTATAGAACCAGACTGACTTTGTGATCTCTACTCCCACAACATAACAAGCCTTTACAGAGACCTTTACTTTGTGGAGTGTCTTTTTGGACATATTATGTTGTCAATCAAAACTTTTTTTCATCTCTTCTAATTTCTGGCCCCTTTGAGTCATTTCTGAATCCTTATATTTGTCCTGATTCAGTCCCTCCCCCCCCCCCCAAAAAAAAACCTATAAATTAATTTCCTGCTTTCTACCTGTCTTTTAGGCATTTTTGGAAAGGAGTAACACTGTTATTGTTGTACTATGCTAAATACCACAAATAATCAGCAGAGCATTATGGGATATGTAGTATTGGGCAGGAAGTACTTCAATACTGGAGTGTACACTATATTTTATACACCTGCAATAGATTATTCATGAATCATGATTTAGAGAGAGTAGAGACGGATTAACATAACTAACTTTGTTTCGTTTTTAGAGCCAATGACAACTCTTACATAGATAAGTAATGATGATCTTAATTTTTTATTTTCCTTCTCATCTGCACTATTACATTTTTATATCATCACAATCTCCAAAAGTATCATCATTTATTAGTCATTACTAAGAATGTAAATTTAAAGCAAAATCCGAGTGAGAAATTTTTAGGGGTTGGCACTTTGAACAGTACTTTTTGTTTTTCAATGCTGCCTTTGTGGACTACTCCAAATCCCTCGTTACCTACTATTGCTTATTCAATCGCTCTAAGGACGAAACCTCCGTCCATCAAAGTTATCATTGGCTCGAAGGACTTCTCCAAATCTATCGACTTACTATGGGTTGGAAAATGCTCTAATGTCCAACTTAAATCATAATAAGTATTAAATATCTATTAAATAATAGATAGTAACTATATTCACCGCAGGATTTAAGATTTTTGGGATGTTTCCCTAGATTCTTCCATTACTGAGACAATTTCATTAAGAACATTGTATATCTCCAATTTTGTTAGAGTACGAGTTCCATCTGATAATCATCGAATCCCTTATCTCCTTCATCGTATTGAGAACCCTCAAGGTGTCACAGTTTACGATAGGAATAATTATGTATTTAGAGAACTTCCTACCGTGGATTATGGATTTTGTTGATAATTTCTTCAGTTATATGTATCTTTTGTTCCTCTCAATAACATTCATACATTTACTTTTGAGTGATTCAAGTGTAATAACATAACATGATGATGGAAATATCATTTTGCTAAACTTATTTCTTAATCTTGGACAAAACTTCTTTACATTCAAATGCCATTGTAAAAGGATCGGATTTTTCCGTATAGAATATGAAGTTGACTAAAACGATAATGAGTAGACATTCTTAGTGATGAAATTAAAAATAACAGAATTGTCTTCAATTACGTTCCTTGAATAAATATCTATATTTATTTTGTGATTACGACTTTAAACGTGCTGTATAATGCTTAACTTTCTCAAGGCTTCTGTCCCAAATTCATTTAGATGTCATTTTACTAACCTAGAATCTTCTTTATAACTTTAAAATTTATCATCTCTATTATCAACGATCAAGGATTTTATACTAACTCGATTAGATAATTCATTTACTCTTACTTTATGTATGAATTTATTAAATTGGCTATCGTTTATTAATTTTGTAATTGCCTGTAATGTCCTGTGTACATTTTACATTTGCAGTCATTAGTGTCTCCTCAATCCATTCTTTTTTTAGCTGTCGGGGAAAATCCGGATGTAAGATTCCTAGTCCTATGCAGGCATACTGAGATATGTATACTTCATCGGGTCCAACGTCTTTGACAAAGTAAACCGTCTCTTTGTGTTGAAAACTTCCGAGCTTAAATATTAACTCTGCACTATGTACCACTTCCAATCTCGACCCATCCACTCCGACGATTTTGGGACTTCCTGGTTAGTTCCATGGTCTTCTCACGGGTAAGTCCAAATCGCTGTGGACTCGCAAACCTGCGATTGTAGCCATTGCACCGCTGTCACACACTACAATTTTAATTCCGACATAATTTCCATCGGAGTCTAGTATGTCTATAGGAAGCTTATTTAGCTCGTGTTCCCGAATGGAATTTATTCTCAAAACTGAGCTCACTCTTTTAGCTTGACGTACCCTAGCATAGTGTCCTTTCTTCCTACAGTTCCGGCATTATGACCTCCTTCGCGGGACATGGCCTTCCGAACCGATGAGGAGCTCCGAAACCACACCTTCCGCAGATATCCTCTTCATCCCTCGTATGTGATCTTCATCGGCTTTGACTCCTCCTTCTGTCGTGGCTTCCGCTGTCTTGGGTCCTCCTTCTGTCGTGGCTTCTGCCGTCTTGGATCCTCCTTCCGTAGCCCCGATCTCTGTCGTTGGCCTATGAAATTCGGTTTACATCCTTCCTCCCCATGTCGTTCAGGCTCTCTCGATTGTTCTTGGCAGATTCAATGGTCCTGCACAAGGTAATAGTGTCCTTCAAATTCAGCTGAGGGGTCCTCTCTAACAGTTTCTGACGAACATCCTCGTCTGTAACTCCACATATTACTAAGGTGGCTAACCAATCGTCTGGCTTCATCCCGTGGATCTCAGCTTCTTCGGCTAAAATTTTCAATTCACAGTAAAATTCGTCTATCGTTTGGTAAGATGACTGTTTCCGTCGCATAAGTTTATAACGATTTGTTGCAATTTGTTTTTTCTCTTTCAGATATCTACCCACAGCCTCAACGACCTCCTCCAGGGTTTTAGAGGTGTAATGATGGAATTTATATAATGTGCCTTATCTTGAGGAGGAACCCAGATGAACAACACGTCCAAAAAATAGCAACCTGCTCTTCCCGCGACTTCTCCCTCAAATGGGTAAGTTTCACATAGTTCTCCTATGTCTCAACTCATTTTAAAAAATCCGAAGCCTTAATGCCTTCCTCGATCTGATTCGGCAATCTGGCTTGGATGTTGGGGTGGCTCTGGTCTCTCACTTTGACTGAAGGATCCATCCCTCCGTCCGAACGTCTCTCCACAATATCAATCTACCTGAACTTCCAAATCGATGAGTTTCCTCCATCTGAATCAAATCGTCTACCTCTTTCAGGTAGCCATCTGATGTCTCTTCAAAAAATTAACGACCTCCTCCGTTTTTTCGCTATAATTTTTAAAGGCCCTTTTTACAACTTCCACTGTCCAGTTGATTTTTAACAGACAGGAACCATCCTCCTGAATTAATTATCTCACTTTTCCAAATTGCCTGTCGAAGGATCGTCTCTGGGCGGCTCTGGATCTCCTTACGGTGGCTAACGCAGGGGTTTTCTCTTCTTCCGACATGATGGGGTCGATTTCTTCACTTAGGATTCTTCGGTACCTATAGTGATCGATGAGCGTCGTCCTTTCTAACTACTGCCGACTGGGCCATGTAATGGTCCGTCCTGGATCTTACAAATAAAGATTCGTAGTCATATACAAATAATGATCTATATTCAACTTCATCCAATCCTACGTACAACGTGGTTTTATATACAAACAGATCTTACAAGAAGGAGGGAGCACCTCATGTTAAAACTTGTTTATCTACACAATACACTGATACTAATATATACAACATTGCCATTAAACGTTTTCAATATATATATATATATATATAATTTTTCCTTCACTAATTAAATTATCTCGTACATGGCTCGACATCCGTCACAACATTTACATTTGAGGCTTAATCTTACATTGAGTTGAAATCATTTTGTTTTAATTTGAGTTTCTATATATTTACGTATAATTTAAGCATATATCTAATATCGAATTCATGAAAGTCTTAATCACATTCTATTATCTTGCTTCAATCTAGTGCTGAATAAAAAATATATATTGATTTAATGTGCTTATGCACGTCAAGTTTTTTTGTCCACTCGCAACCTCAATTCACAAAAGGGAAAGGAAAAATTTGGAAAAACGTATAGTATCTTACCTTTCTGTATTTTCCTTTTTGCCAACTGTTATTTTTGCGTGGAGTTATTATTATTTACTTTTTAGATATATATAGTATATGATATTGGGGTACCTTAAGTTTGGTGAAAAGGATCTAGATACTTGGATGATTTAGACAGATTGCATTTTTAAAACTTATGGATTATCTTCGAACTTGTATCAAGTAAATATTGTCGTATTCGCTTGCTCTTACCGTATTCCGAGTGCATTTTTCGATGAATTATTGTCGAGATTTGGAGTTCCTGAGGTCATTCACTCAGATCTGGGAGCTCAATTTACTCTTTTACTTTGGAAATGTTTAGGACAACTCCTAGGATCAAGTAGTCTTTTTACTACTTCTTAACACCCTGAGTCCAAAGGGATACTGGAAAGATTCCACAGGACTTTCAGGACCTCTCTCGCCGCAAGAATTAACCCAGAGGAAAAGTTATGGCTGGGTTATCTTCAATTTCTGCTTTTTGACCTCCGTTTATTCCTTTATTTTAACTTTATCGTTAGTGGAGTCAAAGGACGTACTCAACGACAAAAACCTGTTCGTTAAGCTCAACAACATGAAACATACAGCTTCCAGATAAATCCATGAGCCTCCCGAGATAAATAGTGCAACCTTAGAAATTATCAAGAAGTCACAGTTTATTTAGACAATAAATATTATTATGTTATCATTTTTCATTTCGAAACTGGACAATATAAAATTATATGATGGATCTAACCGATTCTTTTTATTCTTACTTAATTCTTAAATAATTGGAAATAAAGTTAAAACTTTTTCTTAGTGTTTGCCATACGTACATTAAATAAAATTGTACAAATATAAGGCAACGAAAACAACCATACAGGGGGATTCTAAAACCTACTTTACATTTAGATTTGGTCCACAATATTTTTTATTTTTGTGCAATTCATTAATTTTAAAACACGAATGTCTTCATTTTGTCCTTGACTTGATGACTTTCGTTGAAGAGGGCTGGGCATCTATTGATGAGATGGTCTGCACTTTGCAATTCTTCCATACAGACATTGCACGTCGAGCTTATGTCCTACCACTAGCTTAGGTGGGCTAGAAAAGGGCAATGCTCAGTGTAGGCTTGTACAATGAGTCTCAATTTTTCTATTCCGAGCTTGATACTCTTCGACTTCGGCCTATTAAGCATAGTATGTGTATGTTTCATACTCTGGTCCCTCTTATGTCAGTCACACTAATATTGATAGAAGAAGTCATGAATTATCTTCCTTATCTACCTTGGGGGCGTCCCAATAGCAAACTGGTTATGACTCTTAGTACCCCTCTTGGCAAGATGGTCTGCAAATTAATTTCCTGTAATGTCAGAATGTCCTTTGCACCATTATAGATGTATATTTTTCTTTCATTCATCAATAATTCCTTTGATGATGGTTTCCTTACATTTTAAAACAGTAAGTGCATTAAAGATAGCATCAACTGCTGATTGGGAGTCTGATCTGATTATTAAATTGTTCAGTGTTTTTTCGTACTTGAGAAGAGCTTCTACACCTTCAGTGATGGCCCATCCTGCCCAGTGTTTCCGTCTTCGTCTTTAGACCCGTCTGAATAGATGACCGCGTCAGGATTCTCAATCTGACTATTATCTATCCAAATGCGACTACTTTTTATGTAGTCACTCGGTTGATCCATTCCGACTTGTATAAGTATTTTATCCCAATGGAACCGATACCCACGACGTCTTGGAAGATTAACAATTCCATCCCAATTATCAAGTAAGAAATGCTTCGTTCTCCATCTTGATTTCGTCGCCTGTTCCTTGATGTATATGTCCAGAGGAGCAATACCCAGAACTACCCCCATTCCTGCTGTTGGTGTCGATCGAAATGTATGAGTCATTCCCAAGAGTGCCTTACTTTGGACGGTGTTTAATATTTTCCTTGCACTTTTCTTTCCAGTGATTGCGTGTCCCCATACTAGACAACCATAGGAGACGATGGTCTGATCATAGCTTCATACAACCAGAGAACCTTGTCTGAGGTCAGTCCCGATTTTTGTCCTATGATTGCCTTGGCCATATTCCATATCCGAGAACATTTGCAAGTTCTTTCTTTCAAATGCTCAGTTCAGGTGTGTTCTTGATCGAAAGTCACACCTAGGTATTTCATATGTGAAGCTTACTCCATAACTTTGCCATCCATTTCTAATTGTGGAAAGTATTTTGATCTAAGTTTATAGGCGTTTGAAAAGACTATAGTGCTTGATTTTGATGGGTTAAAGGTAAGACCATTTTCTTTTCCCGATTCTATTACAGTATTGATTGCCTTTTGCATTGCATTGACAAGGGTGTGGGGATGTTTTCCACTAATTAAAAGGAGGATGTCGTCTGCGTAGCAAACGACTTTGATTGCTCCTTTTTTAAATTTATTAATTAAGATATCCATAATCATATTCCAAATGACGGGCGATAGAACGTTCCCTTGTGGGCTCCCACGGGTTGGATAGGCACAAACTTTTTCGCCTTTAAGCTCGGCTGTGACCGTACAGGTACTTAGTAATTTTTGTACCAGGATCTGATACACTCAGAAATACCGAGTTTTCCCATTGCTGCATCAGCTTAATGAAATTGTGTAAAATCAAATGCACCTGTGCAATCAAAACTGACAACAAGTGTGCATTGTTGTGGACAGATGGATTTTTCTGTGGTATCGGTCACTTGTGAAAGGGCCGTCTCGGTTGATAAGCCCTTTGTATAGGCATGCAGTGAGTGGGGTGTTGGAATGCCTTCTTCAATTTTCCAGTAAAATCTGCTTAAGTCCTTTAAGCATAATGTTGGAAAGAGTTATTGGTCTGAAGGATTTAGCCAGACTGTAATCTTTTTTACCTGGTTTTGGCAGAAATCTTACTTTCATTTCCCACCAGCATCTTGGTGTATGACCAGTGATGAGGATGACTTTATAAAGTTCAGAGATATAGGCGACGATGTTGTCCCCAAGTTGTTGCAGTACAACTGGTTTCAATTCATCAAGTTCCGAGCTTTTGAATGAGCCAAAGGAGTTGAAGGATTCCCTGATCTTGTTGCTATCCAGGAAGTCTATGTTAAAATTATTTGCTTACACAGATGTTCCAGAAGAGGTACTGAGTCTACATTGTGGAAAATGGGTTTCCATGAGTATTTTTGGTGATATGATAGTTGATTGCGGGTAGCACTGATCTGCTTTAAGAAGACCAATAGAGTTGTGCGTCGTTTTTTGAAATCTTATAAGTTGAGCAATATCTTTTGGACCCTCCACTTTACTGCAAAACCTCCTCCATGATTTTCTCTGCTCTTTTCTAAGTGCTGAACGATAAGCATTCTTTGCAATAAGGAATTCTTCCTTGTGGGAACTACGATGACACTTAGGTTCGAGCTTGCTAAGTTTACACCTTAGTCTGGCAAAGATGTTTGGTCCACCAGGGTATTGATTTCGCTTTGATAGTTTTTCTTTTTGGGCACCTAATATCTAATGCCGTGTTGATTGTCTTGTTAAGCGATTCAGCGCACTCATCAATAACATTTGGGGTTGAACCTATAACCGGTGATGATACTGATTCTGTGTGGGACCTGAAGATGTCCCAGTTAGCTTTTCTAAAATTTCTTGATTGCTCCGCGATTGGCATGCATTTACCGAATCCAAAAACTATGTATCAATAGTCAGACATTGATGGTCAAAGATCTACATGCCACCTTGTTATCTCATATTTATTAAAGTCAGGCCGGTTCACAATTGTGATGTCGATGGTTGAACTGGCTCGTTGGGTGATGAAAGTAGGCCCGTTCCCTTCCCTTATAACAATCAGATAGTTTTCTTCAATGATGTTTTCCAGAGACTCTCCTCTTGTGTCAGTATCTCTTCTACCCCACAGTTGATTGTGGGCATTTGAGTCTATAGCTAAGAGAAGAGGCTTCTGTTCTTGTTCACAGTGCTTAATGAGACGTAACAATGTTCCATTCTCAATAGGCAATAATTCATCAAGATAAGCAACAGACACATACGCTACTAGCCAATCTATTTTCATACAAATCGTGCAAATGTTTCTGTCAGAAAATTCTTCAACTGACCATAAATGCAAATGGCTAGCAGATCTTACAAAAGCCCTTGGATTTGACCCAGGTGTGTCGTAGATTGTAATTCCTTTAGGAGCGAGACTTTTCATTTTGCCATTACTGAGATATGGCTCAGTTATTAGGGATATTTGTGATGTTCTCAATTTGAGCTCTAAGTTTGCTGCTTTAGAGTATTGAGTGTTACGAGCAGCTAATCATCACTATTTGTGTGTGGTTTTTGTAGTTTAGTCCATTCATCTGCAGTCCTATCAAAGAACTTATCTATTTTGGATTGCTTCTTTGGGTTGTTCCCAGTTTGATTTTTAAGTTCCGTTTTTGGATTCTTTAGGTCCTGATCGAGTTCTTCCATACTTGGCTGGGCTGTTGCTTGTTCTTTTGAACTTTCATATTCAATGGGAGCTTCAGTCCCTCCACAATTAGCATCAGTGGTATCAGCAACATCCATTGATTTGTTGCCACCACCAACAGTCTCAGTTTGTTAACTAACTTTAGTACATTTAAATTGTTTTTGATTTATCATCATCTCCTTGATTTGGTTTTATGATATCCCCCTCTACTTCTTCTTCCTCTTGTTGGATAATAGGTGCCCTCTTAGGGTCTTGGAAACGTACTTTTCCTGCAGAAGCTTTTCTGTCTATCAATTGTAGGGCTTCAAATGCCAGTGAGTCTACACATATGAAGAGTACCTTACCAGAGTTAGTGATTTCAGATTTTTCAAGTTCCACCTTACCTTTAACCTGAAGAGTATTTCATTGGTGCGCTATAATGCAAGCAAGAACCTCGTCTCCAATGTTACCCGTCACTCCACGGATGAACCCCGTGAGGTATTTTTTCTCTTTTTTTAGTTCCCTCAATCTCTCCGCTTCATCCCATGAGGTCGCAAGAAATGGTGTAAATGCTATTATGCTTCTTCGGACATATTGCCCAGAAGCATCATCTTTACATAAATGACCGCCCTTTCATTCGTATAGCGACGTCCTTCGTAGTTAGGAATTAGATCGCCGATTGGTGCAGACAAACGACGTACGCAGTCTGTGTCAAGTATTTTGATAACTTTGTTCCATTCAACGATGGAAATGATGTTCTTTCTTATAATTACAATTTTGTTTGCCTCCTTAGCAATGTCGGCGAAAAGAAACTTCTTTTTGGACCTATTTTCTTTTTTAAATTATTTGTTGTCCTCAGCAGGCATTAGAGGAATATGAGCAGTGATGGATAAAAAGGGTCCAGCTGACACGCACGCCTGAGATGATGTCATAAATAAATATGGTACCCTTGAATTAAGGCAGAATTTCAGCCGATCACATTTGAAGGGGCAGAATGTAACTTATTATTTTGATGTTTTACTTAGGAATAGATTATTAATATCATTGAGTGGCATTAAAAATTTGTAAAAGATAGAACCTTAAAATTGTAGCAACTAATGCCATAGCATGAGACCTGAATCATTTTGAAATGGACTTGGACTTGACTCGAATTTTAATTATTATTTAATCAATACTGATATAGTATTAACCTCAATATGTCTTTGTCGGAATTGCACCTCAAAATTACTATACTTATACATATAAGTGAATCCTATAATTCATATTATATATTTAAGAATCACATACAATTAAATGAATTGATTTTATTTAACCATGTAGTGGCTACTTTTTTTATTCAACAATTTAATTATCATTTAAAACTATTATAAAAACTTCAAACAGTCAAAAGTAACACATTTTGTAATCACTTAAATTTTTCCATAAAAAAATAAAATAGGATGAAATTTCATAATGATTATCTCAAAAATATATATATAGTTATATAAGAAAAACTGAACATTGATTCGGAAAAAAAATATAATTCCAATTGAAGTTTTCATCAATAAATACAAACAATAGATTAAATTGATAATACGATGAAAATGTAAATATAATTTAATAGAAAAAAAGTAATAATTGTCAGGGAATTAATTACATTGAAATCGACAACTATAACAAGTCATTGAATCGATTGCATATGTTCTAAAAAACTAGAAACATCAAAAACAAATAAATGAAAAAATATTCCATAAAAATGGAATAATAAAGTTCATGAAGATCAATATACACAAGATGAGAGAATTTTAATTATGACATTAGATAAAAGCACATCCCCTCATCATGCAAAAGCCCCTCTCAGAATCACAATCGGAGTATTTTAGTACAAGCAGAAATTCTTCAAGTCAATGCTTATCACGGCAACAATATTCTTCAACTGGATGTATCAGCCATTCTTTATACTATCCACTTTTGAATGTTTCAAGTGGAATATCTTTTCGACTTTTGTCACACTTGAAGTCCTTAGTTGTTATAAATCTATACTTTTCGTCAATTTCCCGTTTTATTTTGAAAATGCTGACTCGACTTAAGAGCTCCAATGATTGGGTTACGAGAAAACAAGAAGAGACGGATTTATCGGCGTATTTCTCCATAAATTGGATGCATCTTTGATGTCCTCCGACTGAAAGTGAGATAATACATGAAGCAATAAATTACGATAGGTCAGACATGAAATCAGATGTACCTAAATCATTACTAATACTATGTTTATTGAATGGATCCGGATTTCTCTAGTGACATCAGCGATTTGAAAGTCTCATGATCGGAAATTTCTTCAAGAAGAAGTCGAGAAATAGTATGGCCGGAATGCCATCACACTCGTATCCTGGACAAATTTTTAAGCGTTGCTACCTCAATTGTCGGCGACCCAAGTTCCTGAATCAAATCCTCAGGCATTTTATAACTTAATTTAAAAATGACACTTGTTGTTTTTGAATGGAATAGAACTGAGTCATAAAAGAAGACGAAGAAAGAGGATGAAGTTTGAAAAGACAAATGTTGCCAACAACCGTCCTTTTTTTGCATGTCAGCTGGACCCTTTTTATCCATCACTGAATATGAGTCTTCTTTGAAAGAGGGGTTTCATTAGTTGGGCTCTCTCTCCCTCGTTTCATAACGTGAGGGTCTTACATTGAATCCTTCTTTTTTGTACCAGGATTTTTTTTGGGTTTTGGCCTCTTTCGTGTTCCCTTTTGGTTCATTCATCAGGACATTGTTTTGAGATCTAACCCTTTTCCCCCACTTGTTGTAGGTGACGGTTTTCCACTTCATACCCATTTTTGGGTCGATATTAGTAACATCTTCCATATTTATATTACCTGCTATATTGAGCGAGGTTGAGTGGCCTTTAAGTCAAAAAGTTCCACTCAATGTATATAGTATGTTATATATTATATTATGTTATATAATTAACATAATTAACATTCTATAAAATAATAGACTATATAGAACGGCTGAACTCCCTACTTCATTAATCCCTTGACGACTTCCCAACGACGAGAAGGAGAAATTTAGGCAGTCAAAGGTCGGTCAAAGTCCTCAAAGAGAATAAATAGTCTCTTATATCACCATTTAATCGAATAAATAGTTAAAAAAAACACTTGTTCCTCTTGATTTATATTTATTATCACAGATGTCAGAAATGACGTGTACCCTGTCACAAATAGGTTTCGAGAATCCAATTAGAAATATAATTCTTCATAAAAATTTTAAATTTGTTAAAAAATTAATTTATTAATACAGTTATTTCTTGAAGTACGATGAGCAGAATTGATGTAGCTATTTCAGCAATACTCAGTCCAGCAGTGGAAAGGGAGGAGGGGGTCACGTCGAGCTTTTTTGTCCACTCGCAACCTCGACTGACAAAAGGGAAAGGAAAAATTTGGAAAAACATATGGTAGCTACCCTTCTGTATTTTCCTTGTTGCCAACTTGTTAATATTTGGCAGAATTTATTATTTAGATATATTGTAATTATTGTAGCTTGAAAGTCGAGTTGTAATTTCCATATTAAAAAAGGAAATTTAACAAAAAGTATAGATTTATGCAAATGAACGAGACTAAAGACATCACGAATCAATCTATGATTGGTCCTCTGGATGTGCATTTTTGCCTTATTAATTCCCATAATACCTGAACCTATTATTATACGTTAGGAAACTTGGATAAAAGCAGTATTAATATTATGTAGACAGTTTTAACAAATAAGTTCTACTATTTCAAAGGTAAAAAAACATTAAATTAGCTAGACCATATTCATTGAATTATTGTTGATTCATCAATTTTTTTAATCAATACAAGCCTTAGATGAAAGAATTATGTGTGTGACAATAGTCGAAAAGAAATTCCACTTGAACTATTCAAAAGTAGATAATAAAGAAGAATGCCTGATACATCATCCAGTTGAATAATATTGAAGCTGAAATAAGCATTTACTGGAATAATTTTTGCATTTACTAAAACGCTCCAATCGTCAATTGGGACTCTAGGAAGTGATGGGAGATGTATTTTTATCGATTATTGAATTAAAGTGGAACTCATCTCGTGTATATCGATCTTCATGAACTTTATTACACCGTTTTTATGTAATAATTTTTGATTCATTCGTTTGTGGTGTTTCTATTTTTTAGAATATATTTGAGATAATAAAATGATAGGATTTTTTGGCGAAATGCAGTTCCTTGCAGATGACTATTCTGTATTAATTAATCTACAATTTCTATTATTATTATTTTTCAATTAGTTCTCTGGAATATGAGATTCCGAACAAATAATGATCCTTAAAAAGTCATGCTAAATATACATCTAGCAGCAACACTTGACTTATGACGTCATAGATAGGAATGAGTAATGACTAAGAATGTAAAAAATATGCTTAGACTTGTAAAAAGAAAAAAAGAGAGATTCAACCTGGTAACTCTAACAATTTGATGAATGTTGAAAGGGAATCAGCTTTAGCTGTCATGAAGTTTTACTGAGCTACAAGCTGCTATTTTCCTTTATATATACTAATAAATACACATAATAAATAATAACATTACATATACCATAGATGAGAGGCAGAAAATTAACTCAAACTAATGTCAGAAAATTATATATTTTTAGCTAATAAGTCGTAAACGAATAGTTATAACGAGGACTTGAGTCCTTTTTTGGAAACATTGTATTTGCTTTATAAATCTAAATGCTTGTATTCCTTTCGACTGGAAGCCTTAAGAATGGGTAGTATATGCAAGAAGTGCAATCTAAATAACTACTTGAGCCCTCTTCCTCCGGTGAAGTAGCTAAATTTGATAATAAAATTACCCCAGTATGCATCACAACGAGCTTTTTGGAATAAACAAAGATACACTATATTCTTCCTTCAGCTGTTTTTATAAATCAGTTGATTCTTTTGATTTAAAGCAGCTGACTTTACGTATTATGAACTCAAAAAGGGTATTAACTATTGTTATAAATGATATATCATATATATATATATATGATTCATAAATGATTTTGACCTAGGTATATTAAATCAAGGATTTCGCGCCCTTTTTTGAATTTTTGAATATTTATATTTAGTTCTTACTTTGTAGTTAGTAGTTGTTAATAACTAGGTATATCAGCAACTTCTTTTCTTTTTCGAAGTAAAATCCGAGGGAGGTACTGACTACTGACTACTATATCTAGGTATAATAGCGAAACATTCAAAGTTTTTAACTATAATTTCCATTCGAACTTGACCTATCTCATTAATTATCTTCCTGGATTTATTGCATTTATTCTCTCATCGCTGAATTTTACTTTTCTATAAGATTTTGAAAGAAAGTTCAAAGCTATTCGCATCATCTGTCAGAGAATACGTCGACTCATCATTGTTTCTTATTTCTGTCTTTTTTGGGTTCTGGAATTATTTCTATTTCATTATTTTTGCTAAACATGAGTGACCATATTTAATATAAGAAATTTTTTCGCTTTAAAAAGTTGATTCAAGAAAAAAATAATATAATACGTAATTGAAGAGGAAAGATACAGAAATTAAACACTTTAATTCCTTTTAATGTTAATTGGAGCATACAATCAACAAAAAGTAAAATTAGAGTTAAAGTTAATTTTTTTTTTTGTTATATAACTATTTACATTCGGTGCAAGGCCTTTCTTCAGAGTCCATTAAATTGATAATCAAAAATTTTATTAGTAATTTTTTTCCCGATGTTCATAAATTTTCGGTTGATGAATCCCTTAAACTTCATCATTTTTTGGGAGTAAATCTAAGTCAAATGGTGAGATGAAGAAAATATCCTAAAGATATTAACAAATTTGCTAAATTTTTATGCAAAGATCACGTTAGTAATTATCAGCAGGTTCAACTTTTAGAATTGGGGTTTAATTCTGACAATTGGTTATGGGGAACTGAGAAATTATATTCCAGCAAGAGTAATTTTAAAGAACTTGATTACGTTTTTGTCATAAATTTTAAGAAATTCTTATTTTGCAAATTATATGAATACTTTCAAAAACATTTGTTACATTTTCCAAATGAGTGTAGTAATAATATAATTCAGATTGCTATTTATGGTTCTCATGGCAAAGGAAGGGACATGTGTAATGTCAATAAGAACTGAGCGTGAAAGGGATTGCGTCAAAAAAAAAAAAAGTTAATAACATAGCACTATTCTTCGTGAACTACTCTACAATTCCTTTTTCTAAATTTTTTCCATTAACCTTCTGTAAAATACGCAAATTGAGGTTAAATATTATTAAAATATCCAACTAAATTATATTTAAGCTAAAGTAATTGACATTCCTACATTTAATAGGAGGCACTTACTTAAATATGAAGGATAATAGCAAAACTCCTTTTTGGATTGAGTATTCATTGTGGGACTATTGAAAATCTCCAAATCCACCGAATGAAGAATCCATCGTTTGATTTCTTGAATTCGTTTCCTTGTTATTTTATTTAGATTAAATATGTCTAATAAACATCTATCCTCCACTGAGAGTATGACTATTTATTCTAAAATTTGTGTCAATGTTGGAGATTTCTAAATATATTTGACCATCACTTTTCTTCTAGTCTCTTATGGTTTTGTATATAAACAATGCCCTATACTCTTGGCACCAACTCGGTTAAATAAAATGCCGTCATCTACATTATTATATCTTTATAATTTATAATCTTAACTTCTGATACTCATTCATCAGCTAGTAGTGTTATCCTTTTATTCAATGTTTAAAATTTGTAATAGTTGTAGTTAAAATTTAAGATCAACAGTTTTACTCGTTTTAATGAGACGAAGGATCTCCGACGGCTCTGAATTTAGCAGAAGAGTAAATTTTAATAACAGAATTCTCCATTTATCGTTAAAAATCATTTGATTTTATAATAAACTTATCTAAGGATTCTGTGTTCTTGTAAATTGTTAAATGATTATTGAGTAAAACTAAATTAACCAGGACAAGTACGTAAGCTATACAACTTTTTCAATTCTCTTTATGGGTATATCCCTGCATTAAAAGTAAAAACGTTTCGTTAATGAAAAAATGAGCAAGAAATTACTTTTAATTTATACATTTTTCATTTTATTATGATCAACATCTAGATACAGTGAGATATACAGGATAAATACTAATAATAACCAAATGACACAAGGATATATATTTTTCCAAATATGAAAAAAATATACATTGAACAATTCTTTGATATCTAATATTAATATCGTTGTCTTCCATGTTTGTAATTAGGAGTATTGAAACTAAAATAAAGTTAATAAAAATTAATCCATCGAGAAGTTAGATATTCCATGTATTTATGATTTCAGTAGAACTGGCTTCCGTACTTTCTGATTCCTCAAAAAATTGACTATTATATTATCTATAGAATAGATTGTATATGAATATGCTATACAATCAAATAATTTCGATTTTAATAAGTAAAGTAATAATAAAAAGTGTAGAAGATAGTTCTATTCATTGAATTCTCAATGAATATATCCTCTCAAAAATAGTCCATGGTGATAAAAATGTTACACAATTTCGTACAGAGCTTATATAAGATGCAGAACAGTAAATGGTAAAAAGCAAGTATGTCGACGTTAAGAGACGAATGAATAGTTTTTCAATTGGGGGGGGGGGGGAGACGAATCGAACAATTTAGCAGTTGGCTCCTTCCAAAGTTTCCATCAGGATAGCAGGCGGTCATAATCGAGTTTCATACGGTAAAGCTCATGAAACATATGTGGTTTATGTGTACCATTTAAAGCAAGACGCCAAATTTATCCGGGGGTCCTAGAGAGCAGGAACAACCACTTTTGAAACAAATATCAGTTCTTTGTCTTTCTTCCTCGTCTACACTACGAAATGTTATATCTGGATGCTCAGTAGTTTGGATATCCGGTATATTTTTCACAAATGAGGATCTTTTAGAGGAAAACATAGAGAGATTCTCAACAGAAGGATGAGGCGTCGTATAATAAAAAAGAAAATGAAGTGAAGAACATCGTGGGATGAGCGAGTTAATAACCTAATTCTAGCAACCTAATATTTTACTCCTTAATATAGTTAATGTTTAGTCCTTAAAATATTTGAGAGGCATTTGCGTATTTTCTGAAGCATCCTATTCCTAAAAAGCACAATAAAATTAAACTATAGACTCTGGGCTATAATGTCATCTTATTTATTTTTTGAAATTTTGACGAAAAGTAAGAAAATTTCGTGTTAAAAGAATATTTTAGGAATATTATTTGATGAACTGAAAATAGCTAGAAAAAGAAAAATTGATTTTTCTCCTTTCATGTTTTTTGATTCACGCTCAGTTCTTATTGACATTACACACACATAAATGAAAGAAATGTGAACAGAATTCATAATCCACAAAAGCAAGTTCTTCAAATAGAGAAATATTCTTATTGTAAACTGCGACGCCTTGAAGGTTCTCAATACAGTGAAGGGGATGATAGATTCCATGATCAATGGAGATTTACAATGACCATAATAAAATGATTTTAGTAGTGGAGTATTCCATAAATGTTAAATCTAAGAGTTAATATAATTAATCTATGTTTTTAAATTATTAATTTGATTTTTAACATTTGATACTTATTATAGTTGAAGTTGGTATTTAGAGCATTTGCCAACTCTTCCTAGGACTATATAGTGAGAAGTCCATTTAGATAATAACAATTCTGATGGATAGAGGTCCACTCCGATTCACTCCAATAGGCTTTCTCTTGAAACAATTGATTATTTTTAAGCGGAGTATTACACATGTTACACAGATTATGCGAAATCCTTATTATCAGGTAGTTGTTCTCCCCTCAGTAATAGAGGAAAAATGATAAAAGCTTTAGAAAACAAAAAGTACTGTTCAGAGTGCCAACCCAAAAAAAATTTTCACACGAAAAGTGCATGGAATTTATATCCCTAGTGATAACTAACGATGTAAAAAAAGAGCCAATACAGCGTGCCTGCAAATGACGATTGTTGGCAATGTGCAAATATTTTTATTTTCAAGTTGCTTCCCTTCATCTTCTTTTGTTGTGATAATCATTTGTTTTCAATTCATAAACAACAAGTGCCATTTTTAAATAAGTTTAAAAATGCCTGAGAATTTGATTTAAGATCTTGGATCACTGTCAATAGAGGTAGTAAAGTTTGAAATATTCGTGATGTCAATCCGGCTATTCCATTTCTCGGTTTCTATTATGAAGAAATTTCCGATCAAGAGACTTCCAAATCGCTGATGTCAACAAGAGAAATCTGGATCCATTCAGTAAACATAGTATCAATATCTATTCAGGTACATCTGATTTTGCGTTTGACCTAAATAAATTGCTTATATCATGTAATATCCCACTTTCAGTCGCAGGACATCAAAATTTCATCAAATTTATGGAGAAATACACTTGTAAATTTGTATCTTCTTGTTTTCCGTAACCCAATGATTGAAACTCGTAAGTCGAGTCGTAATTTTCAAAATAAGATGGGAAATTGACGAAAAGTATATATTTATGACAATGGACGGGGGGAGGGGGGAGGGGTTCAATGAAAGCTTAATTTGGAATTACATTTTAAATTTAATTTCTATTATTATTATTTTTCAATTAGTCCTCTAGAAGGTGCGATTTGGAGCAAATAATGATACTTAAAAAGTCGTGCTAAATATACATCCAGCAGCAACACTTAGTACTTATGACGTCATACATAGGAATTAGTAATGACTAATATATGAAAACACTTTTGGTGAGTGTGATGATATAAAAGAGTAGTGGTGCAGGTGAAAAGGAAATTAAAAAATGAAGATCACCATTACTTATC
Source organism: Lepeophtheirus nordmannii (assembly GCA_963680855.1). NCBI lineage: Eukaryota > Metazoa > Arthropoda > Copepoda > Siphonostomatoida > Caligidae > Lepeophtheirus > Lepeophtheirus nordmannii. The sequence continues at coordinate 6,650,402 of OY804526.1, read as the reverse complement.
AACCGGTTAATACGGTAATACCAGTACAAATTATTATTCCTCTATTTGGTAAAAATTATATTCATCCCTCTTTGGAAGGTGAAACCGCAAGTTAACATGCGATTTGTTTAAAAAAAAGATATGATACATAAAATATAAATAATTATCTAAAAGATATGTAAACGAATCTTTTAGAAATTTTGTTTATAAGTAGCAAAATTTAGAATAATAAAAAAGTCATGGTCTACTCCTATGAAGTATAAATAGCTAGAAAATGAAAAAGACTGTTTTCTCCTTTTCTTGTTTTTTTTTCTAGCATTGTTTCCATGAAACATCTCACATATATAGTTGTGATAATCGTTATGAAATATATCCTATTTTTTTAATGAAAAAACTTAAGTGATTACAAAATGTGTCACTTTTGATTGCTTATATGTAAAATGAATTATAGACTTAACATAAAAATATAATTTATGGATTAATTTTCATAAAACTCATTTAAGTTTTATTACATCCAATTGCAAATATGGAAGGCAACGATATTTATATTAAATATCATGGTATTGTTCAATTTATATCTTTTCATATTTGGAAAAACAATTATTCTTAAATATTTATCCTTGTATCATTTGGTTATTATTAGTAATTATCCTTTATATCTCACTGTCACGACGAGCTTTTTGGGATAAACAAAAACACACTGTATTCTCCCTTCAGCTGATTTTCATCATTTGACTCTTTTGATTTAAAGCAGCTGACTCTACGTGTTATGAACTCAAAAAGGGTATTATTATTATTATTTATGACTTTGATGCATAAAAAATATATTAAATCAAGGATTGCTCACCCTTTTTTTTAATTTTGAACATATTACAAATATTAACAATTGGTTTGTGATTGGTAGAATTTGTAAATATATTGTATATCTAAATAATAAATTATGCATAATATTAACAAGTTGGCAACAACGAAAATACAGAAGGATAGTTACCATATGTTTTTCCAAATTATTCCTCTCCCTTTTGTCAGTCGAGGTTGCAAGTAGACAAAAAAGCTCGAAGTGTGTATCTAAACGTTTACCATAATAAAATGAAATAATTATATACTAACAGTAATTTCTTGTTCATTTTTTAATTAAACGAAAGGTTTTCACTTTTAATGCAGGGATATACCTATATAGAGAATTGAATAAGTATTATTGATTACGTACTTGTCCTGGTTAATTTAGTTATACCCAATAATCATTTAACAATTTACAAGAACATAGTACCCTTATGTTGTATAATACATCTATGAAAATTAAAACTTAACGTCTTACTATTACCACCTACACATTTTAAAATTTAAACTAATGTTCTAAAGCACTAAGCCAAATATAACATGTGTCAAAATACAAAAAATTCATCATCTTTTCAACCACATTTTATTATACATGTATTATGAAATAAAATGGTTTTTAACGATAAATTAATACGTTAAAAAAATCTCCGATCTTAAAATTTACTCTTTTACTAAATTCATAGCCATTTTGGGAATCCTTTGTCTAGTTAAAACGTGTCAAACTGTATATCTTTAATTTTAAATTTTGATTACCACTATTACAAATTTTAAACATTCAATATGTGTAATGTCAATTAGAAATGAGCGTGAAAAGGATTTCGTCTAAAATGAGTAAACTACATAGAAGTTGTAATCTCCCCATAGGGCTATTTTTTACCAATCAAGGACAACCATTTCACCATATATCTCAGAATTGGCTGAAATTTGTCTCATATTTTGATACATGTTAAAATAAAAGAACCTAAAAATTTGAGATCAATAGCTTCTACCATTAAGTAATTACGGCTAATTAAAATTTCATTAATTTTAGGCTCATTTTGCCATTTTTCCACCATTTTGAACTTACGCGCAAGTCTAAAAATTGCATATTTTTCTCAAGGCAATACAAAATCATAATCAAAATATGTAATTTGGGTAATTTAGGGGTGGGGAATCCAAAAATACTATTTAATTTAGTATCAATCTTTTAAAAAAACATATAAAGACCATTTGAATCACATTTTCTTGCTCAAAAAATGAACGGGTCAGTTCACATTTGGTCCAAAATTTGAACAAGTGGGACACTTTTCTTAAAGCTGAAATTTGGCATGGGGCAAATATAGGTTTTTACCCTTATTATACTAAAAAATCAACATGGTTATTTGTATCCTTCAAAAAACATTTATATTTTAATTTCCTTACAAAATTGTCATAATCGTATGTTGTTTACCATTAATTACTATAGTATTAATGCACATATTAACAAGAAATTGACAGATATCATTTTTGTTGCTTCTATAGACTATATATTGTGATAAAAATGTATTTAATATGACAAATGTATACTCGATCAGCATAACACACCTAACCCAGACTTTTCATTCAAATGTACAATTATTTCCTTATAGTGAAAATATCTTATTCCCACACGTTTTTATATTAATAAGAAACTTGGTTCAATCTTTAGTATTAAAAGTTTCTTGATTTCACATGAAATTTTGTGATTATTGGAGATACTTACATGAACGGTTTAAATAGTGCTTCACTCTGAAAGTCCCAAACTTATGAATCAATTTTGATTTAAGAGAAATCTAAAAATTATTCTTAAAAGTATTGTTTTAAGTTGTAATTGTTTGGCCATCCTTTTTAAAATCACAGTGTTAATTAATCATGTACATTCAAAGTAGGTGATTATTTCCTATAATGGAAATGGAATTTCCTTTTATTAAATTTTATTAAATTTTTAGGTTCTTTTGTTTTCCCATGTATCATAATATGAGACAAAGTTCAGCCAATTCTGAGACATGTGGTGTAAATTTGAAATTTTGTGTCCTTCTTGGACAAAAAATAGTTCAATAAGCATGGTATATATTTATAATTCGATCTAATAGAGCTACACTTTTCATTTGATAATTATTTTGTTTTTATATTACAATAAAATATTTATATATAGGTAAATTGATTTTCTTCAATTTTTTAAATCTCAATCAACTTGTTTATTTGCTTTTTTTTTCATAATATTTTAAGATTTTTGATTAAGATATAACTTTATTGTTTAATTATAATCAATTAATTTAATCAAAAGTAAATCAACAAATAAAATAATAGTATCTTTTTTTAATTATCGTCAAGTTGAAGACATAAATTCATTTTTTTAATCACAATATAAAAGTTTCATAAAAGCTTACTCATTTTTTTATGAAATAAAAATTATATAAAATTATTCCCCCTCATAAGTTCTCTGCCTTTTTTCTTTCTTTTTTCATTGCATCTTTCACTGTCTGTTCAGTTGAAATATTACTTTCTTCTTGTGTATTCCTTTTTAATTTGTTGTTCTACAATTTATTATAATTACTACTTATTTCTACTTGTGCATATATTTTGTTATTTTTAATTTGTCAGAAACAATGTGTACAATCAATATTTGTTTGTACTTTTTAATTCAACCTTTTGAAAAATGATATAGCATTTAACCACCAAAAAACAAAAAGTAATTATTAAAATATTTTAGGAGTTTTTTGTAAAAAATTTATGCCGTTATTTTGTTTCAGTTATTTAAATAATAAAGTAATTTCAAATGGTTTCTTAGTATTTTCTGACTTAATTTGAATTTGTATTCAAAATAAACATATTTTTTAACGAGAATGTACAAAAATTTTACAAGAACGATCTTTTGTAAAATTGAGTTATAACATATTGAAATTTTTTGTTTAGTTGGCCAAACTAAACAAATAGTATATTTGTTGTTGCCAATTATCATTATTATTTCTAGAAATTCATACATTACTGATATTATATTTAGCTTATTATTATAAAAAAAAGTTAAATATTATATTAAATTGAGTTTGATTAAAAATTACATGCCTATATTTTAAGAGATTAAATATTTGTGTAGCGATATTCATCAAATTTTATTCATTTATCTATCGGAAAACAAGTCATGAGTTAAGTACTATGAATTCATGAATCCAAATTATATATAGATACATAGATACACGTGATAAATTTATCTTCATGATAATCGAACAGAAGCCCTTGTAACAGTATAGAATTAATTTGAAACTGAAAAAAAACACCTCACGAGAACTTGCGTCTGTTAAATTCTCTTTACTTTAAATGAGGATACATAGTATAAGATTCTTTAACATTTTATGTAGAGTTTTGTCGTTGAAAATCAAATTTTTTTAAAAAGATTGACAAGTAACGAAAGTCGTTTTTCTATTACTTTTTTAAAAATTTATTAAGATTGATATTTGATTATTATCATGCTACTTGACATATTAATCATAAATAAAAAATTGTTATTTATTTTTTAATGTGGATAGTGGTTAGTTTTTTGGTTTTTTATAATTTTAAGTTGATTATTTTTGTAAGTTGAAGCCAATTTGCGATAGAAAATTTGAAAAATAAGCTTAACATTTGGCTCTTTTATTGAATAATTTATTATATATTCCAAATACATTTTATATGGAATAACTCAATCTTGAATAAAGAGAATATAAGGATAAAATCATAATTTAACATTCATATTTATAAAAATCTACTTATAGAGGGTCTAGTTTAGGAATCATTTTATTTGAATTTCATTTTTCTTTAGACAAAAATCACTCAATGTTTATTTAATAATCAGTGATGTGAAAAATGGTGCATCCGGCGCGTAAAAATAAGCCCCTCCCCTTGATGACGTGAAAAATGATATGGCAACCATAGACGCCAGCTTTTTGCTGTCGATATAATACTATTAATGTAGCTGTGACAGCCTTGCTCCGGACTCAAGACAGCTTTTCTTAAAATTTTAGAAATTAATTAAATTAAATTGATGTTTTAGAAGGATATTATTCAAATCAAAGATGTAGGTATTACATTAAATAAACAGGACATTTTCCAAATTTCAAAATCAGTACGTTAGTTTTTGATTTATTGCTATTTTTGTTAAAATTTCATTATTTGTATTAATTTTTAAGGAAAATAAGTTAACAAGTATTAATTTCTGCTCTACTTTCAAGTTTTTAGTTTGATAATAAGAGTTATTCATTCATTAACAAAATAAAGTTTTAGGTTGTTAGCTATTTGAATTTTTTTAAAACAATGATTGAAGATTTAATAATAATATTCATAATGTTTCTACCTTTTCTATAACTAAAGAAAATGGCTGAAAACTTATTAAAAATGTCAACAAATGAGACATTTTATAGGATAAAAGTATAAATATTTTACTTGGAGCAATTTTTTTCCCCATAAAGTCACTTTTTGAGAGATATTGACATTAAGAAAGTTTTCAACCAAATTGAAGGAAAGGTTGCGTAATATTATTGTAACTTTTATAATAAATAATATTATATACATATAATAAGAATTATGATGTTAAAAGAAAAAGGAAAACAGCTTGATGATTTATGAATGAAGAAAAAATGACCTGCTGGGTATCAACTAACATGCATTTTGCGAATTACTCGCACGCTTTAAAATGCGTCGTTTTTTACATCTCTAATAATAATATTACGTAATTTATTGTTCACATATTAAAAATTGTACTTATTTACTTCTATATTTAATTAAATGTTATTGATTTCAAAGAAATTTAAAATTAGCAATTAACGTCGAGTGATTTTGATTAAAGAAAAGAGGAAATCCAAAAAGTAGGTATACCTGCTGAACTATTTAGACCTTCTAGAAACATATACTCTTTTGAAAATAAAATAAATTAATTCACTGTAAAAATCATTTTCATTCATTTTTGAGCAGATAAAAAAACCAGACATTATTCATCCCCGAATAAAATCTTATAAGAATAGGATTCTTAACCTTAACATTCCTTGTGGTTAAACTTGAGTTGCAAGTATACTTTCCATAAGTAATTTTATCTTCCTTATAAAAGTAGTAAAGCTAAATACATAAATTAATACCAGCATATCTAAGGATCTGAGGATTTAGTTAAACCAATGATTGAAAAATCCCATACATTATATGAGGCGTCTAAGAACTCATTTAATTTCCGACCAAAAATTCGCTAAAAATCCAAGACTCACGGTATAGCTACTAAAAAACAACTGTAATAAACTGAAGTAGTAGCGCGGACAAGAATTTCAGCTAAAATCACTATTCTTCTGCACGCTACTACTTTAGTAGCTCTACCGTTTGTCTTAGATTTCTATTGGAATTTTGATCGAAATTGAATGAAAATTTACACATTTAGATTGACGATTTCTTTTTGGTTAAAGATTCTTATCGGGCGCTTGACATCTTATTTGGAAGCTGTAAATCTCAGCTCTTTAATGCATTCCTTATCAATCCATTTCATTTAATATTCAAGGAATTATTTAAGTACAAACGTTTTGGCCAACTTTTGGGCCTACTACCGCCCCTTACGCTCCTAAGATACCCCTTAAGTCAAAACAAAGACTGGAAATGAAATTTGCATTAAATACAATAGCTGATCATTATCGTGTAATGAACAAAATGAGTATTTTTCGAGGATTAAATTGATGTTGAAGATGGAAAATGGGCCAAATTAACTCAAAAAGTAGGGTCCGATTTATCAAAACCGTCGGACTCTAAATTTTTTTTTTTTACAATTTTACATATTTGAAATTAACGTGCGAACTAAATAACGTTTATTACTATTTTTAACTAAAATTTTAAGAAAACGAAGCAAGTTGCTATACAAAAGTATTAAAACTTATTGTGGATAAGTATCTTAAACATTTCTGGACCTCTTTTCATATTTGAGGAAATTCATATTGAATGCTGAAAAATTAAGAAAAAACGATTTGTCTCTTTAGAACTTAATATCTTTTTCATTTTTGACGCTAAAAATAAACAGTTTGTAGTAAATGAAAGAAAAATTATATAGATATCTAAAATAAAAGGAACTTCTTTTAAAAAATACTAACGATTTAATATAATTCAGAGAGATAAAATGTATTATAATTATGTTGAGATTTTGTGATATTTATTGAACAAGCTCCGAGGATTATTATATGTATTTATTGATATAACATTCTGAGAATAAATGTTTTTATGTATGAAAGTATATTTTATTGTTAGGAAAGAAATGGAATAAAAATAATTATTTGGATGTTATTTATATACTTTAGACTTGGATAAAAAAAGTATGTATTTTCGATTTTCATTTGTATGTAGTCTCGGTTTCCCTAATCAATCCCCAAATATATTTGCCCATCATATGATCATTGTTTGTTCCCTGATACCTGTTCTCAAAATTGGAGATTTCTTGATGGAAGCGTTCTCCATGTTCCTCAGAATATGCCCCATATTATCTTTGAAATTGTTAAGAAGTGCATCCAATATGTGCACCTTCAGGTACATTCTTGACGACATATTATTACTATCAAACACTATAATTATAAGGATCCCATATAACCTGTATAAAACACGTCTAATACTTCTTCCAATAACATTATATTTCATTGAAATTATTTAAATAATATGTCTGATGAAGTGAACTTATAATCCTTGATTGTCGATAATAGAAGGGAAAACGTTTTGAGTTACCACGAGGATTCCAAGTAATTCTCTATTGATCAAAACCTTCCATATTGCCTCTATGGACTACTTAAAATCCCTCGTTTCTACGATAAGTTGGCAATGACTCTATGTACAAAACCTTCGTCCATCTGAGATGTCGTTTGGTCTATAGACTTCTCAAAATCTATCGTCCTACGAAGAGTTGACAAATGCTCTAATGGCCAGCTTAAACTATAATAACCAAATGTTAGAAATTAAAGCAATAATTACAAAATTTCACCATGGTTATTATAAATCTCTAATTTTAATGTAGTTTGAGTTCTATCGGATGATAATCAAATCCCTGATGAGACCCTATGTCAGACTTTTTTTTGGAACGTTTATGCCCTTAACCGTATTGAAAACCTTCAAAACGTCACAGTTTAAAATTGGAGTGTTTCAGTTTTTAAGAAGTAGCATACATCTTGAAGATGTATTCTGCTGACATTTCTCTCATTTATTTTCTTCACAATCACATACAAAGATTTACTCTATATTTATCTCGTAATTAAAGCTTTGAATGTATTTCGTAATGTTTAACTTTCTCAAAGCTTCTGTCCCAAAATCACTAAGATGGCATCTCACTAACTGGAATCCTCGTTATCACTATAATATTTTTCACCTCCATTATCAACAATTAAGGATTTTACGTTATCTCGATTAGATAATTTATTTATTTGTCCTTTATGTATAAATTTATTAAATCGTTTATTAATTTTGTAATTTTCATTATATGCCTTCTAAATATATATATATATATATATATATATATATATATACATTAGATATTTCCAATATTCTTTAAATATGAAGTTATCACTGATGAAGAAATAAATATTACATATTACGACTTATACATTTGAGGCTTGATCTTATTTTGAGTTGAAAGTAATTCGTACTAAGTTGAGTTTCTATATATATTTGTCAGAATTTTTTAAGATATTTTTCTTAATCACATCCTGTTATATTGGTTATTTTGGTTGATAAAGCAAGTACAACGTTGAAAAACAAGGGTTGAAGTCCAATTCTTCGTAATAATTACACTGCATGATAAAATTAAAAAGAAATTTTCTAGCAAGAGATAATTTAAATGGCTTATCTAATTTTGAGCTGTTAATTCTGAATTGAAAGGGAAGCAATAGGGATTTCTTGTGATGTTAAGAAAGATTGGTGGCTCTTCATTGATAGTAATATTTCAAGCTTAAAGGCAGTTCTTTTACACGTTGAAAATAAGTTTCCAAGAATTCCAATGGCTTATTCAAAGAAGAGTAAAGAAATATACGAATCAATCAAGACTGTCACTGATCAATTATGACGCTTTTTAGTGGAAAGCTGGAGGTGATTTAAAGGTGGTTTCATTTTTAAATGGTATGCAAAAGAGTTATACGAAGTACTGTTGTTTTTTATGCTTTTGGGACAGCCCGGCTAGAGATGAAGTTGCAGTTGACAAGATTGGCCAGCAAGACATGAATAGGCACCTGATAGTCAAAGTGTTGCCCATACACCCCTGGTACCATCACAGCTGACTGTATTACCGCCCCACCACATCCGACTGGGAATCTTCAAAAACTTTGTAAAATCACTTGACTTTGAGTGGCAGCCAATCAAAATGCTGAAAGACATCTTTCCTCGGTGAAGTGATGCGAAAATTAAGGAAGGTGTATTTGTCGGCCCTGGCACTTGAAAGCTGAGTAAGAACGAGTAGTTCAGAAGTTCCTTACACTCGGTTGAACTTTGTGCTTAAAATTCATGATTAAGACAATAGAAAATGGAAAGAACAGGAGTCCAGATTACAAGGAAGTAGTGGCAGAACTTCTTCAAGGCAAAACTTATAAAGGAAATGCCGATCCAAAGGAACAATCAACACTCCAATCATAGATCGACCCTCGATGTCTCTAGTCTCGTCCATTGTCATAAGTATATACTTTTCGTTAATTCCCTATTTTATTATGGAAATTACGACTCGACTTTCGAGCTCTAATGATTTGGTTACAGGAAAACATAAAGACACGGATTACCCAGCGTATTTCTCCATAGTTTTGACGAAATTTGGATGCCCCACGACTAAAAGTGGGATTTTATTTAAGACAACAATTTAGTTAGGTCAAATATGAAACCAGATGTACTTGAATCATTATTAATACTATATTCATTGAATGGATCTAGATTTTTCTTGTGTTATCGGTGGTTTGGAAGTCTCACAATTGGAAATATCTTCATTATAGAACTCGAGAAATGTCATAGCCGGCATGTTGTCACACTCGTATTCTTGTCAAATTTCCAAACGTTACCACCTCCATTGATGGCGATCCAAGATCTTATATAATCAATGACGTGAGATAATGCAATCTATCCCTTTAAATATCGAATTTACGATCCTAAACTCCTCTCTCTGGATTCTAACCCAAACTAAAGGATCCTTCGGAGTCTCTCCGAGGGGCTCCAGCTCATCGTGTCGGGGAATCATCAACTATCCAAATATCTGCTATTATTCTCACGAGTTGTCTGCTCCTATCGTCTATTTTGGACTTGTGATTTTCGAATGTTCGATCACCTCTTCCAATGTGACCCCATGTAAATTAATATAAGAATCATGACATTTGGGACTCTCCATTTCAAGACCTGTAGATATTGTTGTGGTTATATGATACATCAATTATGGATTATTGGACCAGAACAATTGGCATTCAAGCTCAATACATACCACATTACTCAAAATCCTTTGTTTCCGATTATGAGTAGGCAATCGCTCTAAAGACGAAACCTCCGTCCATCAGAGCTGTCATTGGCTCTAAGGACTTCTCAAAATCTATCGTCCTACGAAGAGTTGACAAATGCTCTAATGGCCAGCTTAAACTATAATAACCAAATGTTAGAAATTAAAGCAATAATTACAAAATAAATATTAATTACATTAACTGTAGGATTTAAGATTTTTGGGATGTTTCCTTGGATTCCTTCACTACCGAGATAATTTCAATATGGCCATTGTATATCTCCAATTTTGTTGGAATCCTAGTTCATCTGATGATCATTGAATCCCTCATCCCCTTTATCGTATTTAAAGAACTTGCTATCATGGATTATTGATTCTTTTGACATTTTCTTCAGTTATAAGTATCCCTTGTTCCTCTCAATCACATGTAGACATTTACTTTTGAGTGATTGAAGTGTAATAACATGACATGATGGTGGAAATATCCTTTCGCTTAACTTATTTCTTAATCTTGGACAACACTTCTTTACTCCCAAACGCCATAGTATGAAGGATCGGATTTTTCAGTATAGAACATGAAATTGACTAAAATGATGTTGAGTTGGACATTGTTAGTGATGAAATTAAAAATATCAGAATTGTCTTCAATTACGTTCCTTGAATAAATATCTATATTTATTTCGTGATTACGACTTTAAACGTGTTGTATAATGTTTAATTTTCTTAAGGTTTCTGTTCAAATTCATTTAGATGTCATTTTACTAACCTAGGATCTTCGTTATAACTTTAAAATTTATCATCTCTATTATTAACGATCAAGGATTTTATGCGAACGTGATTAGATAAATTATTTACTCTTACTTTATGGATGAATTTACTAAATTATTAATTGTTTATTAAGTTTGTAATTTCCATTAAACGTTTTCAATATATGTATATATATCATTTTTCATTCACTAATTAAATTATCTCTTACATGGCTCGACATCCCTCATAACATTTACGTTTGAGGCTTAATCTTACTTGGAGTTGAAATTATTTTGTTATATTTTGAGTTTCTATATATACTATATATTTATTAATAATTTAAGCATATATTTAGTATCGAATTCATTAAAAGTCTTGATCACATTCTATTATGTTGTTTCAATCTATTACTGAATAGAAATATATATTCTTTTAATGCACTAATACATACTGGGTTAGTTTTAGAGTTAAATTTAGCTACTTAGCAGGAGGAAGAGGGCTCAAGGAGTTATTTTGATTGCACTTCTTGCATAAAATACCCATTCTTAAGGCTTGAAGTCGAAAGGAATACAAACTCTTAGATTAATATAGAAAATACAGAAAGAACTCAAGTCTAATTCCGCCTAATTATAATATTAGTTTACGACTTATTAGCAAAAAAAATATAATTTCCTGACATTAATTTCAGTTACTTTTCTGCCTCTCATCTATGGTATACATAATGTTATTATTTATTATTGATGTCTTCATTTATATATATAGGAGAATAGCAGCTTGTAGCTAAGTAAAACGTCATGACAGCTCAAGCTGCTTCCCCCTCAATATTCATCAAATTTCAGAGTTTACAGGTTGGTTTTCTCTTTCTTTGATTTTTACAAGCCCGATTTGCATATTATTTATATTCCTAATTTTCGTAATACGTTTAGATAACTCTTTCCCTAATATACTTTATCTTGAGATTATTTGGTGTTAATTTGAGCTGCTAAAAACATATATTTATAATTTGAATATATATTTAGTTTCAAATTCATTAAAAGTCTTACAAAGGATATATGTTTCTTAACCACATCCTTTTTTAAAAAAATATTGATATAATGCAATTATTCACACAGGGGCAATACTTGAGCCAAATTTAGGTACTTAGGGCTAAATCAGTTACTTGGATTCCACCTCCATGATAATTATTAGTTTACGACTCATTGGCGAAAAATATATAATTTATGACATATTTATTTTCTGCCTCTCTCATCTGTGGTATATAAAATATTATGATCTATTATATATAGATCATTTGTAAATATAAACGAAAATAGCAGCTTGTAGCATAGTAAAAACGTCATGACAGCTAAAATTGCTTTCCTCTCAAGCATTCATCAAATTGTTAGAGTTATCATTCTAATATTCCCTTTCCTTTTTTATTTATACTAACACTATGTAAGATTTACAACTCTAGAAATTACCAAGATGTAATTTCTTATCTTTTTAATAAGCAGTCCTAATATTTAAAATAATTAAGATTAAGATAAATAAATGAATAAAGTGAAAATTATGCTATTTAGAAAGATGTTATTTAAAATTTAATCCAATCGTTAGGGATATTCAGGCGCAGTAGAATTGGAAGTATTGAGGGGGGGGGGGGGTATTTTAATTATCCACATTTATATTATGTAAAATTTTACAGTTATAGATGCCCCTTATGATGAGAAACTGTGCCCTACTCTTTCTAAAATTTTCTAACGCACCTGAGTTTTTCTTAGAGCTGTGGAAAAAGAGAGATTTCCGGTATGTAAATAAATTGTGCTCTTAATTATGTTAAAAGGGATATGATAACGATGGGAAAAAACCTGTCTGTTGATGTGTCTGATTATGTTTGAATCTAAAATACAAGAATCATTAAGTAATATGTTTGTTCGTGCTAAATACAAATATATTGCTGGCAAGCAACTGACACGATTTTGGAGTGACGGATGCAGGCTGGGAATCTATCTTTTTCTTCAATTATGTTTATAATATATAAAATCAAATTTACATATAATAATGTATATTCATTTAAACTTTGGATTTTATTTAAGCCGAAGCTCTACCAAATCTTTAGTATGGCGTTCGCTGCAGCTCGAATGATTATGCCAAAAGATAAAAGCAGGAAAACATCGGATGACCTCTTCAACTCCTCACACAAAAACAAGGTTATTTATTTTATTATTTATGATTTCCCTGAACATTTTAATAGATTATCCATTTATAATTTACGAAATTTACAAGTTTCTCCATCTTGAAAGCAAATTGTGTACATAAAATGAAATAATATGTATTAAAACATAGTAATATTTTGAACTAATATACAATATATCATGAACATTTTTTTATTATCATTACTATACACTTCTCTATTATGATAATTTAAAATATTGAATTTCAACATTTTTACAATCAACTATCACTGAGTATAAATACAATTAGTTTTCATTACTTACAAAATATATTAAAATTATATTATATCTAAAAATATACCATTCAATTTTTTTTTAAAATATTAACTATATAAATTTTTTCGTAATTAAAATATGTGTTTCAAGAGTTTGTTAATTTAAGGTGAAAAATTAATAAATTGTACGGATTATTGAAATTTTGGTTGCTTTTTCCCTCATAATCATTTTATGTGCATATTTTAAATGTTAAAAAATCTCTTTTAATATTAATATATTTCTATATAGGATAATTGACATGAGTTATTATTTATTTTTTCATCTAACATTCTGAATTATATCTACACCCACTCCCTCTCAGTTTGTTGGACAGAAAATGAAAATACCTATACTCACTCATTTCTAAATTTCATATAGGTGATATTGCTAAGTCAGAATCATATCTTAATAGAAAAATTGCGAATAAGCTCATATGAAATAATCAGAAGCTCAACAAAAACTATAAATGTGGATTTATACATTGATTGATGAAGATAAAAATATAGTGCCTCCGTCAAATATATATGCATATTAGGCTGTCCCATTTTCGGGTCAATCTGTTATTTATAAGAATTTTCTGCTGCCTATTCATAAAAAAATGAGAATTGGTGAGTTTTAGCCTTCTAACAACATTTTCGTGATCTCTCAAGCCATTTCAAGTTTGAAAAATGGCCTTTTTTAAAAGAAAATTAGCTTTTTTACAAAGAACTTGAGAGGTCTGAAATTTTAAGCAATCAGGTCAAAAAAAATTCTGAACCTCTATTGAGATCTCATTTTTAATTTTTTATAGTAAATGACATCTCCTTATAGTTTTGGAACTACAAGCAGGCCAATGTGGTTCAAAAATTAGTTTTTACAGTTTTTCTTAAAAAACTACCCTAAAATTTTGATTGCATTTTTATAAATTTTATAATTGTTTTAAATTTGGTACATTTACACTGTGAGTAAGTTTCAAGTCAAAATTTGAATTGGTTACAATTTTAGGCCGCATTTTCCTGTTAATTTTATATATTTATTTGAAAAAAATATTTTTTCATATCATTACAGAGCTTAGTATCGACTCTTAATTAAAAGAAGTTCTTTAGTTTTGTAGTCTATCTAAATGAATATTAGTAACAACTTCAGCTAATATGATTCAGTGTCGCCATACAAGGAGAAGTGCAAAATATCCTTGGATTATTATTCCTGAGATATTTATTATTAATATTTTTTGGAATCAGGTTTATAACATATTTATTAAATTTACATTTTAGTTGACTCAAGCGACTCCTAGAATCCTGATTCTTCATGAAGATGAAAGATATTGCTAATCAATAAGGTCTCAGGATTCTTAGTATCGATAAAATTGATAAAATATATTCAATTTCAACTCAAAAGTACAATAAAAGTAGAAAAATATTTCAAAAATGCTGCAAAATCTTTGGTTCACATGAATTTTTTTTTGAGCCTGATAGCTTTAAATTTCAGAACTCTCAATCTCTTTGAAAGCAGATAATTTTCTTTTTTCAAACATTAAATGGCTTGAGAGGTCACAAAAATGTTCTTTGAAGGCTAAAACTCTCCAATTCTCATTTTTTCATTAATAAGCAGAAGAAAATTCTTTTATTCAGACAAAATAACGGATTGGCCATTAAGCGGGACAGCCTAGTATATATATATATGGATACTATCATTATGTAGTGGACATTAAATTTTTAACTCTTTGATAGTGAATTTTTTTTTGTCGTGTAGGCAAACTTATTTAGCAGATTGCTTAAGTAGAATAAAATCATCAGAGATATATGTAAATACGCAAAGATGTAGATATTATATAATAAATTGAAATTGCAGGGTGATTTTTGACAAATTTTGGACTATAAAGTAATAAAACAAGTCTTAAATGAAAGATCAAAATCGTTCTGATAAAATTTGATAACGTTTAGTTGCAATTAATGCTGAATTTATTGTGTTAAATAAAAGAAATAAGAATAAAAGAATTTTCATTATGAGCTGTACATTTACTACACTAATGATTGAGATCCAAGAATTTCACTCTTATAACTTTTCAACCTGGGAGGGGGGGGGGGGGGCATTTTATAAATGAAGAAACGCAAGGAGAATTTAGATGAAAAAGAATCTACCACCAAGTAGCGACGAAACGACTTCTTAAATTCTGTGAGTTGTTCAACTACATAATTTCAATTCAATCATGAAATGTTTTTGTTTATGATTTGTTTTTTTTTTTAATCTTATTACTAAAATTTATGGCTAGAAATTTATTTTTGTTTAACTAATTATTTAACTGAATATTTATATATATCAAGTTTGTATCTTTCTTTCTTTATTTTTTTTATGTATAGTGTATTTTATTCCTAACTTTATTAACAAATTCAAATTTTTAAGACCCCTTTTTTTTATCTTAATTGACAAATATCAAAATTATATATTGTTTATTGGTCCTTAACTTTTCAATGTTCTAGGAAGGGAAAGGCTTCTGCTCTAACTATGATGTGATAACGTGTCTGTAACATAACTAAAGTTGCCTTATCTATGTATGAATTTGTAATGAAATTCGGATATGAATGCAAAGGACCTGAATTGCCTCGACGTTCAAGACGGGTTTCGAGAGTCGATACCATAAATTTATAGTCTCTAAAAATCACGATTTGTCATCTTCTAAGGACCAACAGAAGTAGGACAATTCTTCCCTAACAGCGAGGAGCACCCTATCGAATGCTAAACAGTTTTACTGTACTAGGGTGAGCGATTTGGACCAAAAGACCAATGAGGCTCATGAACACCCCCCCCCCTCCCGCCATCCATTGTTCAAGTGAAGTTACCATACCCTTCAAAGACGTGTTGGCTGTAAGCACTTAAGCAGCTCTTTCGACAGGACAATCTAACAAAGTCCGGTTTAAAAGATTTTAATTTTTTTATAAGGATGCTCATGATCAGTGTCTCAGTGAAATCCTGAATGCTTTCGTAATAGGGGTGAAGCCTGCTGGTATTCTTTGTGAGATTAAGAACAAATCTTGAATAGTATTGAAACATACCAGATGCACTTGAAGCTCCTTTCGAGATTTTGGAGAAGGAATATCCGGTATGGCTTTATCTCTGTCATTCATTGGAAAAATTCCTCCGGCAGTGACGCTATGTCCGAGAAAATTCAATTCAATTCTTCCCCACTGACACTTCTCCTTCGAGAGACGAAGCCCTGCTTCTCAAAGTTTTGAGAGTACATTGAATATCACACGTCGACGTTCATCAAATGACTTGCTGATGTCACGTAGTGCACACCGATTAAGCAATCAGTGACACATTCCATTATCGCCTCAGCCCTCTTTGTTTTGCAAGGGCGAGAAGACTCAGTGGCCACAGCTCACCTCCCTTAAAACGGAGATATCGGAGTAATTCGTCCCTCGTCATCATCATTCTCCTAGGCAGTGCACATTGTGGAGAAACCTAATGGAGGATTCTGGTTGTGCATAACCTTTTGTTGGCTCAAAAGATTTTCTCTCAGAACTTGGGAGGGTCTATAGATTTTTCTATGCTGGATCTTCGCAAAGCATATCATCATAGAGCCTAAAGATACTACAAAATTACTGTCATAACTCCAGTTGGAATTTTCGAGTACACAAGGGTGCCTTTGGATTAAAAAATGCAGCTCAGTCATTTCAGCTCTTTATGGACTCCCTTTTTCGTTTTGTACCTGGAGTTTTTGTCTACTTTTTGTCGAGGACCTTTAAACAAAAACCTTCCTTTTTCACTAATTTCTTGCATTCTGTTTTAACTTCACTTCGTTCAAGTAAAGAGAAAAAAAGAGTATGGAAATTTGAGAAAAAGTGAAGGTGTGTAAGAAATTGGAACAGTTTTTCTAATTTGCTTAAAATATCCTTCATGTGTATTTCCTTAGAGGACAACCTAACATTTCAACTACAGTGATTTATTTATTGAAAATAAATAAATTATTTGCTTGAACATAGAGAAGTTAAAACAGAATGCAAGAAAATAGTGAAAAATGAAAAGGTTCTGTTAAAAGGTTCTCCACAAATAGTAGGTGCAATTGCATTTTATATTGCCATAGAAACAATAAAAACAAAAAGGGATGGAAAATGTGAAAGAGAATCGTGCGTAACCACTTCAGTGAGCCCACTATTATTATTATATAGATGAGAGAAACTATGTCTGCATTATGGATAGTATTCAGGTATTTGAAATCCATCGGTGTTATCTCTGAAATGGATAATTTCATATCAACTCAGAAAATAAAAAGATAAAATGTCATTTAATTATCACAGAATTAAGTCATTATAACCTATACGAGAATGTTTTGTGATAGCAAATTAATATCCTGGATTGCCATCCATGGAGCTGAGTCTGTCCGGAGCTATGACAACGAAACCAAAGTGTTGATCTACTGTCTATGTCAATATAAAGTGTGGATCGTATGGATCCAATCCTTAGGTATACGAACGCCAATACCATGTACGAGTTGTTCAATAATAGGCTTTCTATTAATGATGATTCAAGTTAGTTAGATATCCCTTTAGATCTCGTTAAAAGGTTTGTTTCTTGCAATATCCCATTGAGAACTGTAGTAAATCCGA
The DNA here is from genome assembly GCA_963680855.1 of Lepeophtheirus nordmannii. NCBI lineage: Eukaryota > Metazoa > Arthropoda > Copepoda > Siphonostomatoida > Caligidae > Lepeophtheirus > Lepeophtheirus nordmannii. The sequence continues at coordinate 6,632,343 of OY804526.1, read as the reverse complement.
ATTTTGTCCTGTTCGTGGAGAAATACACCAGAAAACACGTTCCTTCTCACTTTTCAATAAACAAATCACTGTAGTTGGAATGTTAGGTTGCCCTCTAAGGAAATACACATAGAGGATATTTATTTTTTTGGCTATGGACGAGACCAACGAATCTGAGGATAATGCTATGGTTGCAATTTTGATTGGGCATTTCTTAGACCAACCTTACCTCAATAGTCTTAGTACCACTTTTGTCTCTAATTTTGATAAGAATAGGTTAAGACCGATCAACGATGGAGCATCTTACTGTATTAAAGCGGCTGGGAAACTTAAATGTAGGTTTCCATTATTGATGAAAATTACATACAATCCACAGAATAGCTGAGATATGTTGTCAACGATTTCTGCACACTAATCTTCTTATATTAGATAAACTTGCTTTACGTGGTCTGAAATTTGTCCTCAAGTTTTACATTGACATAGTAAGATACACTGATATTGACATTTTAACTCGGAGTTATTCATATTTTTCGTTGTTGAGCACTAATATCTTTCCAAAATATTATTGCTTCTGCCAGAATAAATCCTTTTTTTCTGTATTCCTGGTAATTGGGACAGAATTAGCGTTAGCAAAACACGTTGAAGCTTTATACTGCCTTTACGATCACATTTATTTTTAAGCAGTGTTTTTGAAGTACTTTTCATTCAAAATAAGATATAATAACTATATAATGAAGTATTATTTTCTTTATGTTTATTTGAATTATATTATCTTCATATATACGTTGATAAGAATTACTATATTGTTAATATAGTCTACAGAGTACTATATTTATAACATTTTTACTGGTGGTGTACCTAATAACTTTTTCATTGAAAAAATGGAACCTTGGCTCAAAAAATCTTGAAAACCACTGTTTTAGAATAAATATAATTGTTTGGAGTCGTATTTATATGATAATTACCGGAGTTATTACTTCCACAGTTTCTTCGTTGACAATCATTATAACTTGTGATACTGTCCTGATCATTGTCTTCTGTTCTTCTTCTTGCTCCTAGTGTATATGTTCTTAAGGAATAAGTCTAACTTATTTAATACTTTCGTTATTGCAAAGTTCCCTAAGAGGTTTGCTTCTTATGCTGCTTCAGGGTTATGAACTCCTGGTGTTTTATTCACAGATTTCTTTGAGGATGACAGAAAATAGGTTTTTTAGTTCTCGATGATTTGAAGGTTCAACAAGACTGGTATTGAAAAGTCGTGGCTCGAAGGAGGATGAGACATTAATAGCGTTTATGTTGAATAATTTTCATCTACTTCTTTCCTCTGAAGATCGCTTATTAATGCAGGAGGAGTATGTTCAGAACTTAAAAAGAAAGTAATGTGTTTATTTATTGGTTTATTGGATGGTATCTAACATGCCTGGCATCACAGGGGGAGGGGGAGACAGAGGGGATATTGCCTCCTCATGTTATCTCTTGGCTCCCTCAAATTACATTACTTTATTTTTTCATTTCAAGTAAAACCATAACACAGGTCAACAAATTTGAACTTTCAAAAATCCTAAGGGGTATAAGTAAAATAAAATTTATTCAATTTTGCACACTGATTTCAAATCTGTAATTCTTTTTTTCAAGAGTCCGACGGTTTTACTATATCAGCTATTTTCTTTTCTTCTCACAATGGAAGACATTGATGTTCTTTGAGAGAGGGAGGAAGGAAATAAATACAAATTCCTACTTATCAGAAGAATATATTATATCAAAGATTCTAAGTTCACTAAATTAGGCATTTTATTAATTCATTATTATTTGTAGACAGAGAGTATTACTCCATTACACGTGTTTAATACTACATGTTGTTCCCTCTAGAATTAAGGAATAATGATGACATATGTGGAGAATAAGAAATTACGTACAGATTATTAACCATTAAATATATCACACACGAAAAAATGCATGGAATTTACAGCTCTAGTACTACATGTTCTCCCCTCAGGAATTTAAGGAATAATTATAATTAGTGATATGAATTTTGTAGAGTGATAGCAAAAGGCAGGAGTCAGACTCATGGTTAGCAATGTAAATCATATGCAATTCGGGCGTGTCATAAAAAAAGAAAGAGAAAATCAACCTGGCAACCCTGACAATTTAATGAATGTCGAGGGGGGAAGCAACTTGAGCTGTCATGACGTTTTACTGAGCTATTAACCCAGGAATGAGGACTTTCTATAACATAAATTAGCACTAACTGCAATATTGTATCTATTATATATTATTATTTTATATTTTTATCAAACCTACAAAAATGAAGGCGAAAATTCTTTTATTCCTTTTTTGATAGGAGATGTGTCCTCTTTTATCATCTAACGAAGAATGAACCTAATTATAAAAAAGAACAAAAGTATCATACGTTTTTTCTTTTCAAATCACAAAACTCTATTTTTTTCTCTGCAAAAGTCACATCCCTAATGATAATATATTTTGGAAATAAAAAATTCTGTACATATTGCCAGCTACTAAAAAACATCTCACACGTAAATATGCTTAGGATTTACAACTTTAATAAAACAGGTTCAATTGTCAAAAATCCTAAGGGGTATAAGGGTCTGCAAATTTGTATTTTTTTTCCAAGGGTCTGACGATTTTCGAGAAATCGAACCATCCTTTTGGTCAATCTTCTAAATTCAACTTCAATTTAAGCCTAGAAGGGTACTCATTTTGTGCATAAAGATATAATGATCCGCTAGTGTTTTTAATGAAAATTTCATTTCCGGTCTTTGTTTTGACCTAAGGCTGCGGAAGTCAGTCAAAAAGTGTGTATTAAAAATAACTCCTTAAATATTATATGAAATGGATTAGTGAGGAATTCATTAAAGAGCTGAGATCCACAGCTTTCAAATGAGATGTCAAGTACTCAATAAAACCCTTAACTGAGAAAAAATCTTCCATCTAAATTTGTAAATTTTCATTCGATTTCGATCAAAAATTCACTAGAAATCAAAGAATCACGGCAGAGTTATTAAAAAACAAATAGAATAGACTGAAAATGTAGCGCACAGAAAGATTGTGAAGTCAGCTGAAAGTAACAAAATTCATAAGCATTGAGCTCCTATTTAAGTACAAGGCAACTCCGAAGAAAGAGTGGAATTGCATGACCATGGATATCCAATAAAAGTTATAGTGTTCCTTGATGAATCATCATATGGACTTTGTGAAGAGTGTCTCAGCACCTGGCAACTCTTTACCTTCATCGTCATGGATATGAGTGGAACTGCATTGAGGAACGTTGTATCAGTCTCCTTCATTTGAAGAAAACGAGATTAGAGTTTCGAATAAAACGTGTTATTTCTATATGATGTTGATTTCGAAAAGACTCTTAGCAGCTGATTTCACAATCTATGGAAAATGGCCCAAAAATGTTCAAAATGTATCGTTCGATTTCTCCTAAACCGTTGGACTCTCTTTAAAAAAACAAATTAGAAATCTGTGTGCAAAGCTGAATAACCTTTATTATATGTACTTATACCTCTTAGGATTTTTGACATTTCAAATTTGTTGGCCTGTGTTATCTGAGTAAAAACGACTTTAATCGCATGCCATCTTTCAAGTGATAAAATTTTATTTACCAGGCGCTAAATAGTTTCCCAATAACTCTCCTTGAAGCTAAGTGATAAGTATTATACCATTTTATTATGAGATTTAATATAGAAGTAATGAGATAGGTTTGACATTGGTGCCCATTGTCATGAGATATTTTCAGGAAGAACACAATTACAACTATTTTGAAAATTCTACTGTCTTGTATAGATTCAGAACAACATGTTACACAATATTTGTTATTTTGATTTTATAATTAAATACAATATGTATATTGATTGAGAAATATACACTCTGATTTTGAAATAATTTTATATTTTATATACCGGGGTTTTGTACTGAATTGTGCCCATTAGTACTGAAAAATTCGTTTGTTCGTTCATGTCGAGCTGGTGCAATGAGGTATTTTATTATTTGAAGCGTATTTTCTATATGACTTTTAAAATGACTTAATTCCTTAAGAATAAAAAAAAGTTTTACTATGTGACATCACACATTAGTTATTCACAAGGATCAACCTGTTAGTAAAATTCGAAAACAGTATCTTGTAATAGGATATTTTTAATACCATTCATATATATTTCTGACTTAAAGGTTGTTTAACGATTCGAATTTAAAGAATCTTGATCAAAATTCAACAATATTATAGGGCTTTAAAATTTTTACTCTGATCTTGCACCATAATTTTAAAGATTTAATAAACACTCATTTCTCCATCATTATATAATATCTATATTAATTTATAATTTTAATCATACCTATAATACTTTTTTATTTTAGATAAGCCAAATTTGTCAATGTGGCTTATTCAATCGACAAAAAAATCTAATGAATAAAACATGAAATTACCACTTATTAACATTATTATTTTTAGAATTTTGTCAACATATGTGTAATTTTCATTTTTTCTACTTTAAATTATGTAATTTATGTTGATGCATGTATAAAGTTAGGAAGTTTGTGGAGATTGAGTTGAGTTTGATGAAGAAAATAAAAATATTAGTTGGGAATCTGTACTGTAACATCCCTGTCTACTCAATAATTTAAAGTAAAGGTGCTTTTTTGTTCCCCCTAAATTGACCAAAAATAATTGCACTCGAAAAAATTATGCAACTCTGTGTATATATATGCGTGTTAGGCAGTATGTAGATAATTTTGTTTCATGTAGATGATGGAATTAATGCCTGAAAGTATGGAACTAGAGCTTATTAAACAAATCAATGAGTTTTACTAGACATCTTCAATATAATCAGGTCACAGAGTTTTTTATGTTATGATTTTTCTCTTCTACAGAGCATAGAACCAACGTCTACACCGACTTTCATATCAAGATATGTACATAGTAAATATGATGCAAAACCACAGTGCTCAAGAGGTCACATAAAACATATTAAAGGATCAAAAGGAAAGAAAAACAAATGGAATAAAAGGGAAATGTATGATCTAATTGTAAATATTGACTTGGTAAGTATAGAGTGGACACATTTATGTATAAAGAGTATAAAAAATGCATACACACTAAAAAAAATAATCCTAAAAAAATTTATTTATATTAATTGCATAATTTTTAAAATATAAAGTTAAATAGTAATAAACATCAATTGGAATATAACATTTCCAATTATAATTTTATACAATATAAAGGAAATAATAGTTTATAAAACAACAGGAAGAACTCATTTTTCTTTAATAATTCTTAAATAGAAATTATGTCCATCCGACGATTACAATTTAAGATGTGATATATAATAACTAGGATACCTATGATTTTAAGAGGTCATGGCTAATTTGCTCAAGTATAATATGCAAAAAACCCTATCGGATGTTTGTGGAACAGAAAATATAAATCTTACATTAGGTATATACAAATCGAAATTAGAATAAGAACACTGGTTAACAGCCAAAAATCCTAAGGGGTAAAAGTGTAATAAAAGTTATTCAGTTTTGCTTACTAATTTCAAATCTGTAATTTTTTTTTTCGAGAAATCAAACCTTACTTTTTGAACTTTTTTGGTCCATTTTCCAACTTCAAATTCAGTTTAAGCCTAAGATACTCATTTTGTGCATTAAAAAAATAATGATCTGCTTGTGTATTTAATGCAAATTCCATTTCCAGTCTTTGTTTTGACCTAAAGCGGCTCCTAGTGGCATAGGCGGTGGAAGTCGGCCAAAAAGTTTGTACTTCAATAACTCCTTGAATATTACATTAAATTGATTAATAAGGAATGTATTAAGGAGCTGAGACCCACAGCTTTCAAATTAGATGTCAAGCACTCGATAAGAATCCTTAACTAAGAGGAAATTATTCATCTAAATGAGTACATTTTCATTCAATTTCGAGCAAAAATTCGCTGGAAATCTAAAACCCACAGTAGAGCTACTAAAAAACAAGTCCAACAGACTGAAGGAGTAGCGCGCAGAAGGATACATTTGTATAAATTTTCATTCCATTTCAATCAAAAGTTCACTAGAAATTAAAGACTCGCCATAAAACTACTAAAGTAGTAGCGCGCAGAAGGATTGCGAAATCAGCTGAAATCTTTCTGCGCGCAACCACTTCAGTCTATTGTACTTGATTTTTAGTAGCTCTATAGTGAGTCATTAATTTCTAGCGAATTTTGCTCGAAATTGGATGAAAATTTGACACACTTAGATGGACGATTTCTCATTTAAAAGCTGTGGGACTCAGCTCTTTAATGCATTCCTAATTAATCCATTCAAATATTCAAGGAGTTATTTAAGTACAAACGTTTTGGCCGACTTTAGGACCTACTCCCACCGCCTATGCTCCCAGGAGTTCTTTAGGTTACAACAAAGACTGGAAATGGAATCTGCATTAAAAACACTAGGGAATCATTATTTTTTAATCCACAAAATGAGTATTCTTCTAGCCTTAAATTGAAGTTGAATTTGGAAAATAGGCCAAATTAGCTCAAAAAGTAGGGTCCAATTTCTCAAAAACTGTCAAACTCTCGAAAAAAAAATTTACAGATTTGAAATCAGTGTGAAAAACTGTATAACTGTTATTATGCTTATACCCCTTAGGACTTGAAATTTTAAATTTGTTGACCAGTGTTATTATATTAAATATTATAATAATAGTTTCAGGTGTAATGGGCAAAACCGACCAAGGCAATATCATCCAGAGCACCAATCAACATTCCAATTATAGATCAATGCTTGATGTCCTTTGTCTCGTCTATTGTCATAAATCTATACTTTTCGTCAGTGTCCTATTTTATTTAAGAAATTACTACTCTACTTACGAGCTCCAATGATTGGATAATGGGAAAACAAGAAAATACGGATGACTCCATAAATTTGATGAAATTTGGATGTCCTTTGTGTGAATGTGGATTATTGCATGAAAAAAGCAATTTAGCTAGGCCAGATTTGAATTCAAAGGTACCAGAATCGTTATTGATACTATGTTTATGTTGGATTGAATGTCTCATGATCGGAAATATCAAAAGGGAAACAGAAGGGTAATTTTTACAGATTACCAACAATTGTTCTTTGTGGGTACGCTGTATTGGCTCTTTTTTCACATCCTTAGTAATCGAGTCTTCAATGTAAGTAATGGTTGAGTTGGCCAATCCTGATTCTAAAATATATGAAGAAGAAATGTCTATGAGGCGACGTATGGTTGACAAGAGCAAAATTTATTTTCCGAGCTCTCGATATAGTGATGTAGTAAAAGTATTAAATTAAATGGAATAATAAGACCACAGTCATCTGTGTACAAAAGACAAAATACTAACTCATCTTTTATTTTGTTGTGTTTATCACCTATTCTTTCTGAATAAAGACCTTGTTCAAGTTTCCTGTTAAGTTCATCAACATTGGAGACTGCATCTGCAGTTTCAAGGGCATCAATAACATTTATAATTTTTCATTCTCTCTATGCAGTTGGGATGAAGTGAGAGCATTTTTTTATCTGAAAGTTGGCCTAGGCTTTGAATAATAGGAAGGTAGATTCGGGAATTATGTTGGAATGACAGTTTTTTTCAATATTTTCCGAAAAAAGTTATTCTTTTTTGGACGAAAATTATTCGAGTCGTCAGATTCGGTATTGAAGTCGAAAGGACCAAAATGAAGAGTGCAAACTGCAAAATATTTAGAAGGTTCCTAATTTCTTCGTGTTGTAGCTTAAATCTACTTTTTATCGAATCCCCTCATCCTTGGGAAATATAAGAAGTCCTATCTTCTCTTGAAACTTCCCGGAGAAACTAAAAACCTGAATAAAAATGTCAAATATGATAATCAAGAGTAAAGAAAAGACATAAGACTTTCTTCCCAAAAATTTCCTTCTAAAAATGTGTATTTTTTTAAATATGCAAGATTTAATAGAAAGTGAAATAGGTATAAAATGGACACACATTTAAGTTACTAATGTGCCCAAAGAGAAAAACTATCAAAGCGAAATCAATACCCTGGTGGACAAAACATCTTTGCCAGACTAAGGTGTAAACTTAGCAAGCTCGAACCTAAGTGTCATCGTAGTTCCCACAAGGAAGAATTCCTTATTCAAAGAATGCTTATCGTTCAGCTCTTAGAAAAGAGCAGAGAAAATCATGGAGGAGGTTTTGCAGTAAAGTGGAGGGTCCAAAAGATATTGCTCAACTTATAAGATTTCAAAAAACGACGCACAACTCTATTGGTCTTCTTAAAGCAGATCAGTGCTACCCGCAATCAACTATCATATCACCAAAAATACTCATGGAAACCCATTTTCCACAATGTAGACTCAGTACCTCTTCTGGAACATCTGTGTAAGCAAATAATTTTAACATAGACTTCCTGGATAGCAACAAGATCAGGGAATCCTTCAACTCCTTTGGCTCATTCAAAAGCTCGGAACTTGATGAATTGAAACCAGTTGTACTGCAACAACTTGGGGACAACATCGTCGCCTATATCTCTGAACTTTATAAAGTCATCCTCATCACTGGTCATACACCAAGATGCTGGAGGGAAATGAAAGTAAGATTTCTGCCAAAACCAGGTAAAAAAGATTACAGTCTGGCTAAATCCTTCAGACCAATAACTCTTTCCAACATTATGCTTAAAGGACTTAAGCAGATTTTACTGGAAAATTGAAGAAGGCATTCCAACACTCCACTCACTGCATGCCTATACAAAGGGCTTATCAACCGAGACGGCCCTTTCACAAGTGACAAATACCATAGAAAAATCCATCTGTCTACAAAAATGCACACTTGTTGTCAGTTTTGATTGCATAAATTTATAAAAAGGAGCAATAAAGGTCGTTGGCTACGCAGACGACACCCTCCATTTAATTAGTGGAAAACATCCCCACATCCTTGTCAATGCAATGCAAAGGGCAATCAATACTGTTATTGAATGGGGAAAAGAAAATGGTCTTACCTTTAACTCATCAAAATCAAGCGCTATAGTCTTTTCAAAAGCCTATAAATAGGAATGTAAAAAATATGCAAATGGGGTGTGTAAAATAAATAAAAAAAGAGAAAATCAACCTGGTAACTATGACAATTTGATGAATGTTGAGAGGGAAGCAGCTTGAGCTGTCATTACGTCTTACTGAGCTACAAGCTGCTATTCTCCTTTATATATACAAATGAAGACATCAATAATAAATAATAACATTATGTATATCATAGATGAGAGGCAGAAAATTATCTGAAATTAATGTCAGAAAATTATATATTTTTAACCAATAATTATACGAGGACTTGAGCCCTTTTTTGTTTACATTTTATTTGCTTTATTAACCTTAATGCCTGTATCCTTTATGCAAGATCTTTACTATCAGGTAGATGTTCTCTCCTCAGTAATAAAGGAAAAATGATAACAGCTTTGGAAAACCCATATTTGACATAATTTCGTTAGATATTGCCTCTGAAAGATGTCTGTAATTTTAGTTTGGATTTTTAAAATGCATAACATTGTCAAACTTGACCAAACGGATACTTTTGATAATATATTAGAATATACATCAAGACGATTCAGGTCCCTTAGATTGTTTTCCCTTCCTAGATGGAGAAAGTTCAGAATTCCATCCATATTTTCCATCATAATCTTCTGTTGTTTCATTAAATCATGAGTTCGAGTCATTACATCAATTGGATAACAAGTGTAGAAACATGCTTAACCAAAACCAAATTTAGGATTTGCCCCAGCAATTTCATGTTCCCTTTTGTTTTCCAAAAAGTACCAACATATTTGGTATAGCTCCATAAAATAAATAAATAAAAGCACTCGAAACATTTACCTTACCGATTACACAGAAAATATTAAAAACAAGGCAACAGGCTTTATGACAGTACAAATGTCAGTCAAAGATATTTGTGAAGAAATGAATGTTGAGGCTGTTCTCCAGCAGAAGGGACCGAGGTCCACAAGGTGTCACTTCTCCTCTTTTGCATCTGATGAGCCCTTGAGTGATGCTCTGAAGAAGCTAGAGCTACTAAAAAGTAAGTACAATAGACTGAAGTAGTAGTGCGCAGAAGGATTTCAGCTGATATGACAGTCCTTCTTTAGTAGCTCTACCGTGAGTCAAAAATTTCTAGCAAATTTTTTGTATAATAAAAAATTTATATATCATATATTTTTTAAAGCTTTTGCAATCAATGTTATTTGTAATATAAATAACGTTTATAATATAATTATTGTGTTGCTGAGGCTCAGTAGTGGGTTTATGTTTGGGCCGGGGGGGGGGGGCGATTGTGTGTTCGCCCAAGGCGCAAAAGTAGCCTGAAACGCCTTTGCCTTGTATAACGTTTTCTTCGAATCCCAATTAAGAGACACCATCCCTAAAAATGACTTGCATTAACAGTGCTAAATTCGAGCAATATTTTGCTTAAAATACAATGAGGAAAACTATCTGGGCCAAGACCCTTATTTTTCTTTTATTGGTATTTCCTCCTTAGTTATTTCATCTTTTAGTGCAAGTTTTGCTGATCCAGATAAACTAATTGTGTTTGCTGTGGAAATTTGGACTCTTTTTTCCTCCATTTAGTTAATAAAATTTGCTCATTGCAATTGACACTTACAAAATAAACATTAACATCTAATTTTGCATCGTTTGCTACCATATAGGTCGCCAAAATAGTTAACGATCAATTCTTTTATTCTTTCTTCATTATCCACAACACTCCCAGCCTCATTAATTAAGGCTCTAATTTCTTTTTTGTCTAATTTTATTTCCCACCCACTCTTTAATGCAGTCTAAAATAGTGTGTTCCTTTTGAACAGCTCTAACACCGGTTTTCAACGGAGTACCTTTACTCTTAATGGAATTTAGAACCCTCAGGTCCTCTCCCACAACCAAATTTCCATCCGGTTTTTTGTCTGCATGTACTAGATCCTAATATTTTGTATTCTTTCATGACTTAATCTAACTCCCTGTTAATATATTTCTTCCTTGAACAATCAAGAATTAGTTTCAAGACGTAGGAGGCACATTTTATTTTCCATCTATTTCACTTCCAAGTCAACTCATCGGACGGATGTAATCCTATATCACAGATTTAATTCACTTTTACACCTTTTGTTTATACTTATAAGATTAGAGTCAATTCAAAATTTGAAAGTAATATCTTCATTAACAATAGCGATATGAGTGTTTAAATATTGGAAAATTTGAATCCGGGATAAAAATTCCCTCCTGAAAACGCACTTTCCCTTCAAATCGCTATAAAATCCTTATTTTTCAAGGTAAAATCTTCAAATTTAGAATAATTGTATATCATCAATTAAAAACCTGTAAAGGATAAAAAAATGTCATCATTGAATGTTGTTGTCAATTTTGATCATTATTGTCGATGTATGCATGTTTAAAAAATGTGTGACGTCACTTTTAAAATAATATCAATATCTTCTTGCATTTAATTTAATAAATTATACATAATTGAAAAGAACAAATTTTACCCTATCAAAAAATGTAAGTATTGCTTTTTTGTATATGAAGGAAACCGGTAATATCGTACTTTAAATACAGTATTTAATAATCACACTTAATAACACGATCATTTTTCACCAATTCACCCAATAAAATAAATCTTAAATGATCAGAATCAAAAGAGATTAAATACAAATGTAATCTTGAACAAACTTAAATAACATACATATATATGAGTAAAGAAATAATATAACGAAAAAACCATCAATAATGTATCATGCAGTAGTATAATGCTACTTCAACAATGGACTAGTGTGTTAATAGCGATATATCACGTTTAGATATTTACATATATTTATTATATATTTTATATCTGGTTCCATAGTATTTTTGAGGTATCATAATTCTCAAACATATGTTAATTCAGCAGAATTATTTTATAGACTAGATACAACGCCAATAACACTCCAGTCAAATGTTGAAGCAGCGTAATTTCTGCATGATACTTAGATGTTAGTACTGCATTAGCTACAGCTCTTTGGGGGTGGTGAGTGTAACTTCCTAACGTTCTCCCTATTTTTAGTTGTGTAAAAGAGTACTGTGGTGACTCATTGTCTTGGCAGATGGAGAAACTGTTGGAATAAGATAGATTTTTTCATACCTTGGTTACCCATGGGTTTTTTGTTGGGCCACTTTAATTCCTTCGATCTATATAAATTAGGATAATTGATCAGCCACCTCATCATAGATTACTGATCTCCACACATTTTTTAGTCATATATTAAATACATATATATATTATACTTACTCAAAAGGTCTGAGAAATATCGACGCCCAACTTATTAATCCAATTATTGGAACTCATAAGTCGAGTCATAATTTTCAAAATAAAACGGGAAATTGATGAAAATTATAGATATATGACAATGGACAAGACTAAGGACATCAAAAATCAATCTATGATTGGAGTGTTGATTGGTCCTCTGGATCGGCATTTCCTTGTACGTTTTTCCTTTATAAATTTCCTTAACAGCTGAGCTTATTATTGTACGTAAGGAAACTTTGATAAAAACAGTCTTAATAATATATAGTTCTACTATTTCAAAGGTGAGGAAGAAGAATTTAAATAGTTAAACCATTCATTGAATTATTGTTGATTCATCGAATTTTTTAATCAATAAAGCCTTAGAAGAAAGAAGTATGTGTGTGACAATAGTCGAAAAGATATTCCACTTGAACTATTTAAAAGTAGATAATATAAAGAATACCTGAAGAATTAAAAAATAATATTGCCGTGATATGCATTGTCTTGAAGAATTTTTGCATATACTAAAATGGCACCTATTGTCAATTGTGATTCTAAGAGGGGTTTTTTTTGCATGATTTAATTACGTCTATTGTTAAAATTAAAGTTTAGCTCATCGTGTGTAAATAGATCTTCATGAATTTTATTATTCCATTTTTATGTCATATGTTTTCATTTATTTGTGTTTCATATTTCAATTTTTTAGAATATACACAATTGATTCAGTGACTTGTTATAGTAGTCACTGTATTGATTTCAATGTAATTAATTCCCAGACAATTATTACTTTTTATATTTTAAATATCGGAAATATTTAAAATTGTAATTATAACTTATATTTTCATCGTATTTTCAATTTAATTTATTTTTTTGGGTTTGCTTATGAATACTAACATTGGAATCACATTTTGTTTCCAAATCAATGTTCATTTTTTCAGATATAATTATATATATATAATAAAATTGTGATAATCATTATGAAAGTTCATCCTATTTTATTTTTTTATGGAAAAATTTACAAAATTATCAAATGAGTTACTTTTGACTTTTTGAAGCTTTTATAATAGTTCTTAATGATAATTAAATTGTTGAATAAAAAAAGTAGCCACTATATGGTTAAATAAAATCATTTAATTAAATTATATGTGTTTGTTAAATATCTAATATGAATTATAGATTCACTTAAATGTAGTAATTTTGAGGTGCAATTCCAACAAAGACATATTAAGGTTTATACTCTATTAGTATTGATTCAATATTAAGCAATTGTCGAGTCAAGTCCGTATCATGCAAAAATGACTCAAGTTTCATGCTACAGTATTAGTTGCTACAAATTTAGGGTTGCTATCAATTACAAATTTTTAATGCCATTAAGTAATAATAACACTGATCAACAGCCGAAAATCCTAAGGGGTATAAGTATAATAAAACTTATTTAGTTTTGCACACTGATTTCAAATCTGTAATTCTTTTTTTCAAGAGTCCGACGGTTTTTGAGAAATCGGTCCCTACTTTTTGAGCAAATTTGTCCTATTTTCCAACTTCAACTTCAATTTAAGCCTAGAAGGATACACATTTTGAGTATTAAAAAATAATGACTGGCTAGTGTTTTTATGTAGATTCCATTTCTAGTCTTTGTTTTGACCTATAAGGACTCCTAGGGACGTAGGGTGCTGGAGTAGGCCAAAAGACGGTTAAATCCTTTGTACTTAAATAAATCTTTGAATAATACATGAAATAGATTAATAAGGAATGCATTAAAGACCTTAGACCCACAGCTTTCAAACGAGATATCAAGCGCTCGATAAGAGCCTTTAACTTTGAAGAAATCGTCCATCAAAGTGTGTAAATTTTCATCCAATTTTGAGCATAAATTCGCTAGAAATCTAAGACTTACGGTAGAGCTTATAAAAAACAAGCGCTATAGACCGTAGTAGTTGCGCGCAGAAGAATAAGACTCTGAAGTCAGCTCAAGATAACCAAATTCAAAAACATGGATCTCTTATTTAATTATAAAGCAACTCCGAGGAAAGAGTGGGATCGCAGGGCCATGATATCCGATGAAAGGAATAGTGTTTCTTGATGAGTCATCATAGGGTCTTTATGAAGAGTGTCTCAGTACCCTTCATCTTCGTTATCATGGATATGAAAGGAAATGCTTTGAGGAATGCTGGATTAGTCGCCTTAATTTGAAGAAGACGGGATCTGAGTTTCGACTAAAACGTGTTATAATATCAGAGATTCATCTTCATGAGAAAGTATTTGTTCTTTGGATCATATATGAGTGCACTAAGAACAATTCCCTTTTTAGATTAACAATAAATATCGCAGTTGAATCCAGAATGGGGAAAGACATTAAGACTCCATTGAGGAGTCAATGTTTGTATGTAAGAAACTAATTTACATATTAGAAGCCAATCTAATCTGATATCATCGCTTATATCGCTACGACGGCTCTTATATACACTGGACTCAACGCTTCATGGCCATTTTTAGCCTACTAGCACAAATCCTCATTCAAATGGGCACTTGTTTAAACTCATGTACTTCTCACATTACTAAAGTCCCTTAGTTTACCATTTAAGTCTCTCAGTACTGAGTCTCCCTCTTTATGCCTAAAGTGGAGAACAAGGAATAATCATTAAGAGCTATTCTTTGTCAAAGAAGGACAAAATTTTGAAAATTTACACCATAAGTCTCAGAATTGGCTGAAATTTGGCTCATATTTTTATACATATGCAAATAAGAAAACCTGAAAATTTTAGATCAATAGCTCTTACCATTAAGTAATTACGGCTAATTAAAGTTTCACTAATTTTCAGTTCATTTTGCTTTTGTTCCGCCATTTAGAATTTACGCGCAAGTCTAAAAATGACATATTTCTATCAAAACAAGACAAAATCATAATCAAAATAGATAATTTAAGTAATTCAGGGGTGAGGACTCCAAAAATGCTATTTAATTTGGTGTCAAACTTTTAGAAAAAGATCTAAAGGCTATTTAAATCACATTCTCTTGTTTAAAAAATGAACGGGTCAGTTCACAATTGATCCAAAATTTGAACATGTGAGACAATTTTCTCAAAGCTGAAATTTGGCATGGGGCAAATATAGGTTTTTACCCTTATTATACTAAAAAATCAACATGGTTATTTGTATCCTTCAAAAAATATTTACATTTTAATTTCCTTAGAAAATTGTCATAATTTCATGTTGTTTATCGTTAATTACTGTAGTAACATGATATAAAAGTGGTCAATAATAAATAAATAAAAAAGTTGTCAGAAGGGGGTAAATATACTTAATGCTTAAGTTTGTACATTGTTAAAAGATATTCATTTTTTTTAAATAGAGAGACTCCTCATTATTGAGGTTTTATTATACTGTGATAACAAAATAAAAATCTCATTTGCATACAAAATAATTTCGGAACTTTAATACAAGGGGTACATGTACGTCACACAACCTCATACTTTACTAACGACAAATCAATAAGTCAAGTAATTCTTATATTTTTTTGGAATTACCAGAGCATATTATATATATGTTATATATACTTAGGAGATTAATTCCGATGAATATGAGTAGTAGGGAGTTTGAGTGCAAAACTATGGAAATGATATCTGTCAATTTCTTGGTAATATGTACATTAATATTATAGTAATTAACAATAAACAACATGAAATTATGATAATTTTCTAAGGAAATTGAAATGTAAAATTTTTTATATCATTTCTTATGAGGAATTTTATGTTTTCCATGAATTAATTATATTGAAGAGATTTAGTATTTTATTTATCAACATATCAATAAACATTATATATCTTATATCATTCTTTTAAGATTTAAAATATAATATCAAAGAAATCATAGATGCTTGATACTAGATTTACGCTTGAACTTCTTTTTAGGCTCATCACGGTACAACATCCAACAATAATCTCCCATCATGCTTGTATTCCAAAACCCTTTCTATATTGTTTCCATTTATTTAATATCTTGATGAAAACGTTCTCCCTGTTCACCACTGACAGCTCCTAAATTGAAAAGGGAAATGATCTATACGTGAATGTAGAAAATGTATCTTGAGAGACATCCGACATCCAAATTTTTCACGATACTTAAGGAGCTTTTTCACACCATCTTTATATTGCAGCGACTTATTGTTGCCGAGAAAGTTTTCACAAACCCATTTAAAGGGCTTCCATGCATTTTTTCTGATGTTATAATAGTGTTTCCGAAATCAATATCATAAAGAACTTCTCTTATCTCTGGGCCCAAAACTATACATTCTTTCATTTTGGCATTGCTTATATAATAACATTTCTTACACAGGTATTAAAAACATTCGAAATCGTCTTTTTGCCATTTTTGTAACAAAATTCTTCATTTATCTAAGTTTTAAATGCAGAGGAGATAAAATATTTTTTTGAGGATTTACTAAAGGCTTAAATCTAATATTATTTTCTCCTGGCACATATGACGCCCATGTTGTCCATTCACGCTTTTCATAATGCTTCCCAATTGCTCTACTATCCCAAAGACAAAGAAAGCAGCAATACTTTGTAAACCATCCTTGCATACCCATGAGCATATCGACAAACTTTAAGTCTCCAGATAGGTACCACTTATGGTCTTGGTAATTTTTTGCTTTGAGTGTAATGTCCATGTTGGTATAAGTCTCTCTTAGCTGAACAGAATGAGCAATAGGGATAGAAGGCTTCTAATTACCATTATGAAGAAGCACAGCTTTTAAACTTGTCATTGATGCATCTACAAAAAGTCACCAATCAGATGGATAATATTCTTGCGAAAGGTCATCAAATAATCCTTTTACATCATTGCAATAGCAAAGTGGCCCATCAACAATGAAAAATGGGCCTAATCCATCACTTCTATTTCTGAAATAACTCATTTGAATATTCTTATTGCATAGAAACTTTTCATTCACCTTAGAAGCAAGAAGTTCCGAATCCTAATTGGAAAGCGACAAATCTTTACAAAGATCACACAATTATTCCTGAGTTAATTGCTGTGGCAATCTTTCTTCAGGATGATAGTGTGTTAGGACATTCAGCATTCAAACCTATAGCAATTTCATCATCCTCACGGAAAATTGAGAAGGTAAATCGGAACTAATCGATCCAGTATTCCTTAAAGCATTTCCGTTTATATCCATGATGACGAAGATGAAGGATACTGAGACACTCTTCATGAAGACCCTATGATGACTCATCAAGGAACACTATTCATTTCATTGGATACCCATGGCCATGCGATCCCACTCTTTCCTCAAAGTTGCCTTGTAATTAAATAAGAGATCCATGTTTTTGAATTTGGTTATCTTCAGCTGATGTCAGAGTCTTCTTCTGCACGATACATTTTTGGATTCCTCACCCCTGAATTACTTAAATTATCTATTTTGATTATGATTTTGTCTTGTTTTGATAGAAATATGTCATTTTTAGACTTGCGCGTAAATTCTAAATGGCGGAACAAAAGCAAAATGAGTTTTGCACTCAAACTCCCTACTACTCATATTCATCGGAATTAATCTCCTAAGTATATATAACATATATATAATATGCTCTGGTAATTCCAAAAAAATATAAGAATTACTTGACTTATTGATTTGTCGTTAGTAAAGTATGAGGTTGTGTGACGTACATGTACCCCTTGTATTAAAGTTCCGAAATTATTTTGTATGCAAATGAGATTTTTATTTTGTTATCACAGTATAATAAAACCTCAATAATGAGGAGTCTCTCTATTTAAAAAAAATGAATATCTTTTAACAATGTACAAACTTAAGCATTAAGTATATTTACCCCCTTCTGACAACTTTTTTATTTATTTATTATTGACCACTTTTATATCATGTTACTACAGTAATTAACGATAAACAACATGAAATTATGACAATTTTCTAAGGAAATTAAAATGTAAATATTTTTTGAAGGATACAAATAACCATGTTGATTTTTTAGTATAATAAGGGTAAAAACCTATATTTGCCCCATGCCAAATTTCAGCTTTGAGAAAATTGTCTCACATGTTCAAATTTTGGATCAATTGTGAACTGACCCGTTCATTTTTTAAACAAGAGAATGTGATTTAAATAGCCTTTAGATCTTTTTCTAAAAGTTTGACACCAAATTAAATAGCATTTTTGGATTCCTCACCCCTGAATTACTTAAATTATCTATTTTGATTATGATTTTGTCTTGTTTTGATAGAAATATGTCATTTTTAGACTTGCGCGTAAATTCTAAATGGCGGAACAAAAGCAAAATGAACTGAAAATTAGTGAAACTTTAATTAGCCGTAATTACTTAATGGTAAGAGCTATTGATCTAAAATTTTCAGGTTTTCTTATTTGCATATGTATAAAAATATGAGCCAAATTTCAGCCAATTCTGAGACTTATGGTGTAAATTTTCAAAATTTTGTCCTTCTTTGACAAAGAATAGCTCTTAATGATTATTCCTTGTTCTCCACTTTAGGCATAAAGAGGGAGACTCAGTACTGAGAGACTTAAATGGTAAACTAAGGGACTTTAGTAATGTGAGAAGTACATGAGTTTAAACAAGTGCCCATTTGAATGAGGATTTGTGCTAGTAGGCTAAAAATGGCCATGAAGCGTTGAGTCCAGTGTATATAAGAGCCGTCGTAGCGATATAAGCGATGATATCAGATTAGATTGGCTTCTAATATGTAAATTAGTTTCTTACATACAAACATTGACTCCTCAATGGAGTCTTAATGTCTTTCCCCATTCTGGATTCAACTGCGATATTTATTGTTAATCTAAAAAGGGAATTGTTCTTAGTGCACTCATATATGATCCAAAGAACAAATACTTTCTCATGAAGATGAATCTCTGATATTATAACACGTTTTAGTCGAAACTCAGATCCCGTCTTCTTCAAATTAAGGCGACTAATCCAGCATTCCTCAAAGCATTTCCTTTCATATCCATGATAACGAAGATGAAGGGTACTGAGACACTCTTCATAAAGACCCTATGATGACTCATCAAGAAACACTATTCCTTTCATCGGATATCATGGCCCTGCGATCCCACTCTTTCCTCGGAGTTGCTTTATAATTAAATAAGAGATCCATGTTTTTGAATTTGGTTATCTTGAGCTGACTTCAGAGTCTTATTCTTCTGCGCGCAACTACTACGGTCTATAGCGCTTGTTTTTTATAAGCTCTACCGTAAGTCTTAGATTTCTAGCGAATTTATGCTCAAAATTGGATGAAAATTTACACACTTTGATGGACGATTTCTTCAAAGTTAAAGGCTCTTATCGAGCGCTTGATATCTCGTTTGAAAGCTGTGGGTCTAAGGTCTTTAATGCATTCCTTATTAATCAATTTCATGTATTATTCAAAGATTTATTTAAGTACAAAGGATTTAACCGTCTTTTGGCCTACTCCGGCACCCTACGTCCCTAGGAGTCCTTATAGGTCAAAACAAAGACTAGAAATGGAATCTACATAAAAACACTAGCCAGTCATTATTTTTTAATACTCAAAATGTGTATCCTTCTAGGCTTAAATTGAAGTTGAAGTTGGAAAATAGGACAAATTTGCTCAAAAAGTAGGGACCGATTTCTCAAAAACCGTCGGACTCTCGAAAAAAAGAATTACAGATTTGAAATCAGTGTGCAAAACTAAATAAGTTTTATTATACTTATACCCCTTAAGATTTTTGAAAATTCAAATTTGTTGACCTGTGTAATCTGTTCTTAAGTAAAACAGCAAAAATAAATGACAGTTACATTCCGCCCCTTCAATGTAATCAGCTGAAATTCTGCTTTACTTCAAGGGTCTCGTATTTTTTATATCATCTCGAGAGTGCATTGAGAATGGGCTCTTTTTCACATTCATAGCTATTACACTTGAATTACTCGAAAGTAAAGGTCTGCATGTGATTGAGAGGAACAAGGGATACATATAACCGAAGAAAATGTCAACAGAATCCATAATCCACGATAGCCAGTTATTTAAATACATAATTATTCCTATCGTAAAATGTGACGCCTTGAGGATTCTCAATACCATGAAGGGGGTGAGGGATTTGAAAATAATCAGATGGAACTCAGATTCCAACAAAATTGGAAATATACAATGATCATAATGAAATTATCTCAGTGGTGGAGGAATCCAGGGAAACATCCCAAAAATCTTAAATCCTACAGTTAATATAATTAATGTTTATTATGAAATTATAACTTTAATTTCTAACATTTAATACTTATTATGGTTTAAGCTCGCCATTAGAGCATTCGCCAACTCTTCATAAGACGATAGATCTGGAGAAGTCCTTTGAGCCAATGACAACTCTGATGGATGGAGGTTTCGTCCTTGGAGCGGTTGTCTACTCATAGTAGGAAACAAGATATTTTGAGTAGTCCATAAAGGCAATATCAAACACAATGAAATCCCTGTCGTAAATCCAAACATGTTCATATCGATATTCGACGATTCATTCCAATAGGCATTTTAATGAAATAATTGATTGTCTTTCAACAGAATATTACAAGTGTTACACAAATCAAGCCAGATCCTTATTATCAGGTAGATGTTCTGCCTCAGTAATAAAGGAAAAATGATAACAGCCTTGGAAAATAAGAAGTACTGTTCTATGTGACAACCCCAAGAAATCTTGCTTGCGAGATTTTGCTTGAAATTTACATTCCTAATATGTAGGATTTTAACTAACATGCATTTTGAGAACTACTCGCACGCTTTAAAATTCGCCGTTCTTCACATCTCTACTTATCACTAGGAATGTAAATCATATGCAATTCGGGCGTGTTATAAAAAAAGAAAGAGAAAATCAACCTGGCAACCCTGACAATTCAATGAATGTCGAGGGGGGAAGCAGCTTGAGCTGTCATGACGTTTTACTAAGCTATAAGCTGCTATTTTCCTTTATATATGTATACAAATGAAAACATCAAACCACAAACATTACAATACGTTACTCCAGATTCATTATTATATTCACAAATATCATTAACTCCATTCTCCTCAATGAATGATATCCATTTTTTAATTTTTCCTTTGTTCCTCACCATGATATAGTCTTTGCAGACTATCATTTTCTTGTAAAACATTATGTTGAGGTAAAGTTGATGTTACCTTCTTAAGGGAAAAGAAAAAATGATAACAGCTTCGGAAAACAAAAAGACCTGTTTGAAGAGCCAACTCCACTTTTTTATCACACGCCCGAATTGCATATGATTTTCATTCCTACTTATCACTAAAGACAATAAGAGAGCTGTCCATATCATTGGAAGTAGTAACTTCTATATAATAATGTGATATTCAAATAAAAATTATAAATCATAATGATTAGTCCGGAAATTAATAAGATAAGATTGATATATAAGAAAGTAAAAGAAAAATTTTTGTATGAATAAGTTATTATAGTTTTTTCTCTCTATAATTATGTTGTGATTAGAGACATGAAAAAGGTCAAAATCCCAGACAGCATAAATAAAAAAACAAATATATATTGATATCCTGCAAAATACGTGTGCTTTTATTTACTATTTTTACCTTCTTTGAAAATTCAAACATCATCAGCAGATATAGACTAATATAATGTTCTCTGTTTCTCAGAGTTACTTTATTTTTTAAGACATCTTCTCAAGCTTTTTTTTTTTTACAGTTACAAGGATTTCAATTATTTTCACATCTCTAATTGTGTTACTCAATTTTTTCCGTAAAAATTAATAGTGGTATATATGTTTTTTAAATTATCCTTATTATTTAAGAATGAATGGCAATTGACGAATGAAGAAGTTGCTGAGTTTAAAGAAGTGTTTATGCTCTTCGACAAGGATGAAGATGGTGTTTTAACTTTTTCTGAATTAAATATTGTCATGAAAAGTCTAGGTCAAAGACCCAAGGGTGAGTTTAAGGTTTCAATTAATATTAATTTAGAAAATTTTTAAATTAAATTAATTAAAGTTGTCTTATATACTTAAATAAGTTTAACAAAAACGAAATATTAAAAAAATTGTTAAATTAGTGACCAAATTATTTGAATTCCAAACATTCAAGAGGTGAAATAAGATTTCCACTTATAAGAGATAATCATTTAATTACTGGAAATGATTTATAATATAAGAATGAAAAATTGTAAAATAATATTTCAAGATCATTTTTAATGCACAAATTGTAAAGTTATTTATCTTAAATATTTTTCTATTCTATAAAGTAAAATAAAAATCTGATAAATACTTTAAATTAAGTTGCTTGAAGAATGTATCCATTTTGTATAAAATTGGATGAGAGACATTTTGCTGATCAAACTGACCTTTAAATGTATCAGAATGATATCTTTGGCGAAGCATCGATATCATGAAGTTGACCTACAATTTTTGGAATAAAACTTTTATGTGTGCCTTAAATTACTTATACACAAGTATTTTATTTTATTGCTTCTTGTTAGAAAAAATATTTTTAGATTTAACTATTCTAAATATGTCATTTAAATTTTCATATTTTGTCCTTCTGAAGATTCCAGCCATATGAAAATATTTGTAGAAATATGAAGCATTTCATTGTGTCCATCAAACCCTCAATGATAAAATAAGCTTTCTCCTCAATTAATTGGAGTAAAATAAGATTGTACCTAATATGAATCTAAAGTTGAATAGATATTTAAGAGTTATCTGCTGGTTTCAATTTCACCAATAACATTATGTTCCTTCCCGAGACAATGATGGAAGTACAAGTATGAATCCCTGGACTTTTAAGACTATAATCTATGTAAAATGATATCAATAATATCAATATCTTCTTGTACTTAATTTCCATCCGGTTTTTTGTCTGCATGTACTAGATCCTAATATTTTGTATTCTTTCATGACTTAATCTAACTCCCTGTTAATATATTTCTTCCTTGAACAATCAAGAATTAGTTTCAAGACGTAGGAGGCACATTTTATTTTCCATCTATTTCACTTCCAAGTCAACTCATCGGACGGATGTAATCCTATATCACAGATTTAATTCACTTTTACACCTTTTGTTTATACTTATAAGATTAGAGTCAATTCAAAATTTGAAAGTAATATCTTCATTAACAATAGCGATATGAGTGTTTAAATATTGGAAAATTTGAATCCGGGATAAAAATTCCCTCCTGAAAACGCACTTTCCCTTCAAATCGCTATAAAATCCTTATTTTTCAAGGTAAAATCTTCAAATTTAGAATAATTGTATATCATCAATTAAAAACCTGTAAAGGATAAAAAAATGTCATCATTGAATGTTGTTGTCAATTTTGATCATTATTGTCGATGTATGCATGTTTAAAAAATGTGTGACGTCACTTTTAAAATAATATCAATATCTTCTTGCATTTAATTTAATAAATTATACATAATTGAAAAGAACAAATTTTACCCTATCAAAAAATGTAAGTATTGCTTTTTTGTATATGAAGGAAACCGGTAATATCGTACTTTAAATACAGTATTTAATAATCACACTTAATAACACGATCATTTTTCACCAATTCACCCAATAAAATAAATCTTAAATGATCAGAATCAAAAGAGATTAAATACAAATGTAATCTTGAACAAACTTAAATAACATACATATATATGAGTAAAGAAATAATATAACGAAAAAACCATCAATAATGTATCATGCAGTAGTATAATGCTACTTCAACAATGGACTAGTGTGTTAATAGCGATATATCACGTTTAGATATTTACATATATTTATTATATATTTTATATCTGGTTCCATAGTATTTTTGAGGTATCATAATTCTCAAACATATGTTAATTCAGCAGAATTGTTTTATAGACTAGATACAACGCCAATAACACTCCAGTCAAATGTTGAAGCAGCGTAATTTCTGCATGATACTTAGATGTTAGTACTGCATTAGCTACAGCTCTTTGGGGGTGGTGAGTGTAACTTCCTAACGTTCTCCCTATTTTTAGTTGTGTAAAAGAGTACTGTGGTGACTCATTGTCTTGGCAGATGGAGAAACTGTTGGAATAAGATAGATTTTTTCATACCTTGGTTACCCATGGGTTTTTTGTTGGGCCACTTTAATTCCTTCGATCTATATAAATTAGGATAATTGATCAGCCACCTCATCATAGATTACTAATCTCCACACATTTTTTAGTCATATATTAAATACATATATATATTATACTTACTCAAAAGGTCTGAGAAATATCGACTGTCAACTCGGGCCTTAAAAGATTTATTTTTTCTATCCTTCAAATCAATTAACAAAGGGAAGCTAATTCTTTCCACCAGTCTATTAAGCGGCTGAGGCTTCATCAGAATTATTTTAAGTCTGTGTGGCGTATCGTAGGTAATGGATCTCACATCCATTAAATTAAGACCTAGTGTATATCTGGCATTAATGGCGACGTTATCTGGACTCCTTTGCTGAAATGAGGCTTCACTAACAAATAACTAAAACTTCTGCCAATATCTTTTCGATCCTGCTGAAATGAATGGATGATTTTTTTTACGTTTTTCCTTTTTTCAACTACGTCAGAGAATATAAAAGTCAATTCACCCTTTTTCACGTCGAACTTTTTTGCCCACTTGCGACCTCGACCCACAAAAGGAAAGGGTAAAATTTGGAAAAACAACTGGTAGCTACCCTTCTGTATTTCCTTGTTGCCAACTTTTAAATATTGGGCAGAGTTATTATTTAGATATACTATACATTTATAAATTTTATCAAGATACAAATCAATTATTAATACTTGTATAATATTCAAAAATTCAAAAAAAGACGTGCATTCCTTGATTTAATATATTTTTTATACATCAAAATCATAAATAATAATTATATTCTCTTTGAGTTCATTACATGTAGAGGTCAGCTGATTTAAATCAGAAGAATCAACTGATGAAAAACAGCTAAAGAGAGAATACATAGTGTTTTTGTTTATTACAAAAAGCTCGTCCTGTAAGCTGATGCAACGACTTGATCCTCTCGTCAAGTTCTCCCCTGAACGATTTTTTCCTTTTAAAATTCCTCATGCCTTTAGTAACACTCCGAATTTTGTTGTTTCTGGAGTTGTCTTCGATTGTAGGGAAGGGGGAGTGGGCTTTATCCCTTTCTACAAGGGTTTAATCAAAGTACTAAACATAATATTTTTCACTTATGACAGTAATTGCACCATACGTCACAGGTTTCTACTCCATTTTTTAATTTAGTGACTCACTATTGTAGTCACTATATGACTTTTTCTATTCTAACCATTTAAGATTTATTTTATTGTGTGAGGATGAAAAATAATCAATTTATTTAGTATATTATTCTTAAAATATATGATACATATTACAGTTCTCCTTCATTACAAAAAACAAAACTTAAGGAATAAGGCTGGATAAAAAAAGAGGCTCGATGTTTGGGTGCCACACGAGTCAACACCAAAAAATAAAACCCTCACGAACCAAATTTCCAACTGCAAATCTCTTCTGAATCGAAACAGAATCGACCCATTTCTGCTGTGGACGGTGACTGGTGATGAAAAATGGGCCACTTACAACAACGTCAAGCTAAAACGGTCGTGGTCATAACGCAGCGAGCCACCACAAACGGTGATCAAGTCAGGGATTGATAAGACATCATCCACTATGAGCTACTGTTGTATAGAGATGTTTGTTTTGTATACATAAATTATCCCCTTAGTACGTTGTTGAGTGAATTGTGTATTGAATGTACATTATATGAGTTTAATAAATAAGTTTTGAATGAACGATCAAGAGGGCTGGACCTCATTTCGGTGATGACCTAAAGATAAGGGGTCGTTACATGGCACAGTCGGTTATCTGAAGAACCTCATATAGAAGAAAGTCCTAACTATCGTGAGACCAAAGATACGGAAGAATTCCTAGGTGAATATAGAATACATAAGTGCGATTCATCAGAATGTCGAAGACTGAAGAAAAAACGATTTTTTCAAGATTGAGAAAGTCAAGAGGAGCACAAAGGAGGTCCCTTGATGCTCAGGTTAGAAACTTAAAAACTTTGCTAGCCGAAGAAAACTCCAGCAAGTTTGAAGACCAGAGAATTTTGGAACTGATCTCCAATGCAGCATCCAAATATACTTCCTGCTCTGAGGAAATGTACGAGCTTCTAGAAGAAAATTCTCCAGAATTTGAGGCTGAGGTGGATAATGTGATTCGCGTAGAAGAAGATTTGGTGAAAATGAAGTCACGAGTTGACGAGTACTTAGCGACTTACTCAGATAAGCTCTCAATCACCTAGTGATAGATTTCACTCTGAGAGAGGTACTGGACATCCGAATATCCACAGAAGAGAGCCGAACCAAATAGAGGAGGATATCACATATTCCAGCTTCAACAAATGGGATTGGAGACCCGGAAGAATTATGTAAGAGTAACTTATCTAGAAGAGAGGCCTCGGGAGGAGCAATTGTGAATATAATGGACGTGCTGTTCGCCTGGTTTTTTAATGAAGATTAATCATATTATGGACATCCCAGATGACACCGGTAAAGACTTAGACGAAGTTATAGAAGCGGTCCGGTGTTACCTAAAAGAAAAAAGACAATTAGCTGCCATCCGATATAAGTTGTTTCGATGCAAACAAGGAAATTTTGAGACCTTCGACGAATTTTATTGTGTCTTGAAGAATTAGGCAGAGGAGGTTGAAATATATCAGATGGAAGCGGACGACTGGTTGGTGGCCTTGATTATATGTGGCGTCAAAGATGAAGAAGTACGCCAAAAACTATTGGAGAAGACACCACAATTGAACCTTTAAGAAACGTTACATATGTGCAGAATGGTTGAAACAGATAAATATAACCAGCAAAGTTTGTATGACTTAGCTTCTAAAGAAGTCAATGCATTTTCAAAGACGGTCCCGAGTCACAGTAGAAGCTCAGAGAGAAGTAAAAGCCGAGGATTTTCCCTGTCAGCTGAAAGATGAATGTATTCGATAGCCACTAGTTCAAGTCGGTTGTATAAAGCGAAAATCTTATGACAAAATTGAAGATAGGAGACAGCAGTATCTTAGGGAGTTTTTGGGCGAGTTCTCTGATGTCTTCTCTGCCGAGGATAGGCTTGGATAAGATGAACTTTCTCCCTATGAAGATCGAGCTAAAGGAAGACACCAGACCATTTTCTCTTCATGGTGAAAGACAGATACCTTTTTGTTACGGCAATGAGGTGAAAAATGCACTGAAGGATATGGTCCACAAAGACATCATTGCCAAGGTAGAGGATGAGGTCACAGAATGGTGTCATCCTATGGTAGTAGTGCCAAAGCCTAATGGGAAAATACGCTTAACAATAGACTTGACAAAGACTCCAAAGGAAGCTGTATCCGAGATCAATCCAAAATCAAAATACTTCACGAAATTCGATGCCGTTCGTGGTTATTGGCAAATGCCCTTGCACGTGCAGAGCCAAAGCTTATCCACTTTCATCACTCCATATGGAAGATATTACTTCAAAAGAGCTCCAATGGGTTTCATATCTATAGGGGATACCTACAACAAACGATGTGACGAAGAATTGG
This sequence comes from Lepeophtheirus nordmannii, assembly GCA_963680855.1. Lineage (NCBI taxonomy): Eukaryota > Metazoa > Arthropoda > Copepoda > Siphonostomatoida > Caligidae > Lepeophtheirus > Lepeophtheirus nordmannii. The sequence goes on along the minus strand of OY804526.1, from coordinate 6,604,516 downwards.
AAGGAATCTCGAATATTCACAAAGTTGTTGACGATATTTTGGTAGATGATGAAGATTTTGAGTCTCATGTTCAAAGTGTTCGCGAAGTCCTGGAAGATGTAGAGAATTTGGTATTACGATAAGCAAAGAAAAATTTCAATTTGCAGCCGAAGAGATAAATTTTGTCGGATACAAAATTAATGGAGATGGTATTGCCTCAGATGGAAAGAAGCTGAAAGCTATTAGAGAGTTTCTAACACGAACAAACAGAACCGAGCTGAGATCATTTATGGATCCAACTAACCAATTAGCGGGTTTTACATCGAAGATGAGCAAAGTGGCAGAGCCGTTACGCCACTTAAGGAAGGCTCGAAATGAATTTATATGGAATGAAGTTCATAGCAATGCGATGGATGAGGTAAAAAATGTTTTACTTAGTGTCCCCGTCTTCGCAATTTTTGATCCGAAGAAGGAGACGTGTCTTGAGGTGGATGCGCCCAGAACAAAAGGCCTTGGATTTAATTTACTCCAGAGGCACACTAAGAGATGGAAGCTGGTGGAATTCGGTTCACGATTCGTCAGTGATACGGAGTCAAGATATGCAATGATAGAGTTAGAAAGTCTCGCTATCAAATGGTCTGTCAAAAAGTGTCATATTTACCTCAGTGGTTTGCCTCATTTTCAAATAGTCTCTGACCATCATTCTCTTCCTACAATTTTTAATAAGTACTCTTTGAACCAGATAGAGAATCCCAAAGTTCAGAAAACTCGAATGGAACTCCAACACTATCAGTTCGAGGTGGTTTTGAAAAAAAGGTAAAGATCATGTCATTGCAGATGCACTCTCCCAAGCTCCAGTGAATGACACTGATGGAGAGGAAGAAGAGATGGAGAATGGAAATAAGGATTTAATAAGATTGGCCTTAGTAAAAGTTTCAATGGTTGAGGAAAACGTTAGGAACATCGGTTTTGTTGATTCCATCATAGAAGAGATCCGACAAATCGCGAAAGACGACCAAGATTATCAAGCCCTCGTAAAGTTTGTCGAGAATAACAATTATAATGGCAGGATTCAAGACAATGCATTCGTTAATTCACTTAAGTCCTTATGGCATGAATTGTCCGTAGATGATGGCTTAGTATTGAGGGGAACGTGCATCATCATTCTGAAGGCCTGCAGAGGAGAAGTCCTTAAGAAACTGCATTCACCACATCAGGGGGTGACAGGCGAAAAAAAGAGCGCGAGAGTCGATTTATTGGCCTGGAATTAATAATGAAATTAATATAATGATAGAAAAATGTTAGTCTTGTGAGAGGAAATTGCCAAGCCAATGCAAGGAGAGTTTAGGACCAGACACCATATCAGCAATGATTTTTGAGTCCAAATTCCTCGGATCCCTTCGCATTAAACGGGAAAACGTATTTGGTTTGTGTAAATGCCCTCTCCGGGTACACGGTCATAGAGGAATTTAGAAGAGAGTCCAATGCAGATAATGTGGTTGAGACATTTTCTAAGTGGTTTATGGATTTTGGATATCCGAAGAACTTGAGGACGGACCAAGGAAGTGTATATTCAAGCAAAACATTCCAATAATTTCTAAAAAGGCACAGAGTCGTTTGGTTCCCGTCAAGTCCACACAATCCTCAAAGCAATGGCATGACCGAAGCTGCTGTAAAGAATATGAAGTATCTCCTAGACAAATACAAAACTTCAAGTATTACATCGGATGAATTTTGTGAGGGATTATTGGAGTACAGGAACACACCACGTGAATGCAGCTCAATCAAGGAATTTATGGCCATAATCTCAAATCCCATATTCCAACACACAAGCCTGCAATCAAGAAGTTCCCCAGTGATGTCTCTTAGAGGATGGAGATGGTTCGGAGAAAAGCAATACGGCGCTATGACTTAACCACTGAGGACTGCACCAAGAGATGGATAGGAATGTAAATTTCAAGTAAAATCTCGCACGCGAGATTTCATGGGATACTTTCAACAGTACTTTTTGTTTCCAAAAGTGTCATCATTTTTCCTTTATTACGGGGGAAGAACTTCTACCTGAAAGTAAAGATCTCGCATGATTTGTATAACACGTGTAATATTCTGTTGAAGAACAATAAATTATATCAATAAAATACCTATTGGAATGAATTGTGAATATGTTTGGATTTACGACAGGGATTTCAATTCTCCGTACATCAATGTGTTCGACATTGCCTTTATGGGCTACTCCAAATCCCTTGTTTCCTACTATGAGTAGGCAATCGCTCTAAGGAATTCTCCAAATCTATCGCCCTACGAAGAGTTGGCAAATGCTGTAATGGCCAACTTAAACCATATTAAATATTAAATGTTAGAAATTATAGCTATAGCTTCATATTAGATATTAATTATATTAACTGTAGGATTTAAGATTTTTGAGATGTTTCCCTGGATTCCTCCACTACTGCATCTCTTGCACCTTATATGCACTTCTTGCATATAATACCCATTTTTAAGGCTTGAAGTAGAAAGGAATACAAACTCTTGGGTTAATAAAGGAAATACAAAAAGGACTCAAGTCCAATTCTCCCTAATAATTATATTAGTTTACGACTTATTAGCTAAAAATATATAATTTTCTCACATTAATTTGAGTTAATTTTCTGCCTCTCATCTATGGTATACATAATGTTATTATTTATTATTAATGTATTCATTTGTATATGTATAGTTCTTATACATCCACTTTAAAGTCCGGAGATAGCACCAAGTGATTATTACATGTTTTTGTCTATGGCGAATGATTTTCTGGTTAAAAATTCGTCTCAATAGAAGCTTGTTAAAATCGGTTGTCCCATTTTTTTGCCAATAGATAGAATGGTGTCTATGAGAGAGACATAATGGAATTACTTTCAAAATGACAACAAGTTATTTAAAAAAAAAACCAGTGCATATTTGACCTAAATCGGATCATTCTAACTGTGCTAAATAAAGCCTTCAATTTACTGCAAAAATAATGGATTTATTTTTTCAACATCTTATATATATATATATATATATAGACAGTTATACCTTTATAAAGGTGGATTCACTGAATTGCTTACGCACGATTCTCATAAACGATAAATAAATAAAGATTCATTATTGAATTGAAATTATGTAGTTATCCAACTCAGGGAATTTAACTAATCTTTTCGTCGTCACATCCATCCAATGAGAACCATAGAAGCTTTTGAAAATAAAAGGATACTTTTTTTTGTAATTGATAAATAATATTAATCAGTGAGATTTTATTTGTTATAAAATTTAACTTATTTATAGGTAATACTCAATCATTAACTGTTGTCCATAGTCTTCAATAAAAGTGCATTCAAAATCACCTTGATGCGATGATCCATAGATTTTACTAATAGGATATTTCAACCAAGGGGGGAGGACATTCTAGAAATGAAGAAGCTCCTGGAAAATTTTGATGACAAGGTGTCTATCTTGTATAAGAAAATGGACATAGTAACTTTGACAATTTGTTGAACATTTGGGAGGAGAGCAACTTTACTTGTCATGCCATTTTATTATATCAGCTACAAGTAGCTATTCTCTTTTATTTTTACAAGGGAAAACATAAGCATTCTTTGAAAAAGAGTTGAAAAAAATAAACTATAATTCATATATATCAGAAAATTATATTATATCTAGGATTCTAAGTTCACTCAATTATGTATTTTATTGATTATTATTTGTAGATATATAACTATATTACGCGTGGTTAATGTTATATGTTTTTCCACATGAGTTAAAAAATAATGATAAGAGCTTTAGAAAATATAAAATGCTGTTACTTTTGTCAACAACTAAAAATTTCACACACTAATAAACGATTAAGATTTACAAATGTAGATATAATTTTAAGGATTAATTATGAAATAAATTTAAATTGGTTTGATTCTGAAACGATAAATCCAAATTTATTGGTGAATTTAACTTAGGTTTTTTTTTAAAATTCTGTTATTATTATATTCCTAAAATAATGTTACATATTTCGACGTCGACAACGGAAATGATCAAACCATTCCAAAACTTAGAAAGAAGGTTAGGTTCAAAGACAATGTCATATCGAAACTAGTTTTGCAACTTGTAGAGTTGTATTGTATCGAAAATAATTCTTGGAATCTATATAGGTCATAATGAAGTGTCCTCTTTAAAAAGATCTCTTAAAAAATAACAAAGTTTTTATTGATTCAATATAATTAAGGGAGTTTGTTATAACTATCCTTAAAAGTAAAATTAATGGATATGTAAGAGGGAACTGTGAGGGAGAAGCATGCTATATTGGGCCTGAATGTGTCTCTATATCCAAGTTTTTAAATCAAATTTCCTCGGCAGTTCGTATGGCAGAAATTAAGGAAACTATACACCAAGGCAAATCCTCTAATGAAATTGTAATGTCTAGATCCAGTCGTGTCAATTGCCCAAATCAGAATTATTCATTGGCTAATTGCAGTATTTTTAGTGGAAAAGCACTTAAGGAACGTCATCTTCAAGCAAGAAAAACAAATTCTTGCTATAATTGACCAAGCAATGGACATGTACAACAGGATTGTAAATGAACTGGAAGATACTTGAAATGTGATATGCCCCACCATACACTATTTCATTATGAATATCCATCCAAGATCGTGGGTGGGACTAACGTTGATGCTGCAGAGTTCACTTCCCTCTTCAGACTAGACATGCTTCTTTTGGTAATGATTCAAGGTTTTTGAAGACTGCTAGAACATTTGCATCTGTTGGTAATAAATGTGTATTGGGCGAATCATGTTTGATGTAGGGTCACATAGTAGTTTAATTCCATCGACAATGGTAAAGGCTTTAATGTCTTGTGGAAGAAATGTCGAGCTTTCAATCTCAGGCATCGGGAGTATAGAACTAGATAAGAGACAGTTCTTCAGTCATAATTTATTTATTGAAGATAGTGATAGATCAAAAATTGAAATTTAAGCGGTTGAAGTCAATAAAATTTCTGAATATTGTCAATAAACGCCCCACCTAGTATGCAACTATACTCATATACGGGGATTAGAATTAACTTATGTTCCCGACAAGCTTGAAAAAATATGGATATACCTATTGGTTTAGATAAGATGTCTGAATTTCTTGATGACTGATCAATAAAATTGGAAGATATGGAGAGAAAATAGCAAAAAAGACCAAACTATGATGAGTTATTGGTGGAAATATACCCACTTCTTCTTTAAACTCGAATAATTTGTCGTCTCAACTTTTAAAATATCGTGAGTGACGTGATATATCTACATTTTGGAAATTAGACAACATTGGGACTGAAACACGTAATATTTTATCGTCTGAAGAAGCTCGAGGCAAAAAAATATTTGATGAGGAAGTTCTTCGATTAGGTAGAGGAAGAATTGAAGCCTCTCTACCCTTGAAAGATAAATTCTTTCTATTGGGGATACTCGCATGATTACATTAAAAAGGTTCAATTTATTACAGTATACATTTCGTAAAGACCCTTCATATAAGAATGAATATGTTCTGTCTATGATAACATCCTTTCATAATGGCTTCATATAAAAGGTTCTGAAAGAAAATAAAAGCTTAGTTGATACTTCTATGATTAATTACATGCCTCATCATGGTGTTATTAAGGTATCCTCTACTACAACTAAGCTATGAGTTGTCTTTGATGGGTCTGTAAAGTCAGTTAATCATTCGATTGTTCCAGCTATTTTGTCCATACCTTTTCTTTTTCTTCTTGATATTATATGTTATAAGTAAAATAACTGGAGATTGGTAAACACATATTAAACCACTTTAAAAAAAGCACATATTAAAGTCAATTTTTATAGATTAAATGACATTAGCCTAAAATATTATACTACCATAGTTTTTGTATTTATGAAGACTCTTATATCATCACAAATTTCCTCAGAATTAAAGCAAAAATAACATCTCTATGGTTTTTGGAAGACAGAATATAATAAATGACGGCATTTTATATAGCCGATATGGTGCCAGGAGTACATGGCATTGTTTTAATCCAAAATTTTAAGAGACTAGAATAAAAGTAATGAGCAAATATATTTAGAAATCAGATACAAATTTTAGAATAAAAAGTCATAGTCGTAGAGAAGGAAATATATTTATTAGATACATTAATTTTAAATAAAATAACAAGAAAACGAATTTAAAAAATCAAACGATGGATTTTTTATTTGGTGAATTTGGAAATTTTCAAAAGTCTTACTCTACTCAAGTCAAAAAAAAGTTTTGTTATTACTCTTCATATTTAAGGACGTGCCTCTCATTAATAGTAGGAATGCCAACTACTATAGCTTAAATATAAAAGATATTTGTAAGCATTAGTCCTGTCGATAAGAAACTTCTTCACAGCTAAACCATTTAAAATGTAAATTTCAAGCAAATCGGGCTTGTCAAAAACAAAGAAAGAAAAACCAACCAGATAACTCTGACAATTTGATGAATATTGAGAGGGAAGCAGCTTGAGCTGTCATGGCGTGTTACTGAACTACAAGCTGCTATTCTCCTTTATATATACAAATGAAGATATCAATAATAAATAATAACATAATGTATACCATAGATGAGAGGCAGAAAATTAACTCAAATTACTGTCAGAAAGTTATATATTTTTAGGTAATAAGCTGTTAACTAATAATAATTACGAGGACATCGGCTCTTTTTTGTTGATATTATAATTACTTTATTAACCTAAATGCTTGTGTTACTTTAGACTGGAAGCCAAAAGAATGGGTAGTATAAGCAATAAATGCTACCAAAATAACTCCTTGAGCCCTCTTTTTCCTCAAAATTTGACTCTACAGTTACCCCAGTATGCATGAGCACGTTAAATCAATATATATATATATATATTATTCAGTACTAGATTGAAACAATATAATAAAATGTGAACATGACTTTGATGAATTCGGTACTAAATATATGCTTAAATTATACATAAATATAATATATATAAACTCAAATTAGAACAAAATAATTTCAACTCAAATTAAGATTAAAACAAAATTAATAAACGATTAACTTTAATAAATTCATCCATAAAGTAAGACTAAAAAGATTACCTAATCGAGTTAGCATAAAATCTTTGATCTTGATAATGGAGATGAAAATTTTTAAAGTTATAACGAAGATACTAAGTTAGTGAAATGACATCTAAATGAATTTGGAACAGAACCCTTGAGAAAGTTAAACACTATACAACACGTTTAAAGTCGTAATCACGAAATAAATATAGAGTTTATTCAAGGAACGTATTTGAAGACAATTCTGATGTTTTTAATTTCATCACTAACAATGTCCAACTCAACATCGTTTTAGTCAATTTCATGTTCTATACTGAAAATCCGATCCTTCATACTACGGCATTTGAAAGTAAAGAAGTGTTGTCCAAGATTAAGAAATAAGTTTAGAAAAAGGATATTTCTAACATCAAAATACACTCAAAAGTAAGAATCTGTATGTGATGTAGAGGAACAAGGGATACATATAACTGAAGAAAATGTCAACAGAATCAATAATTTACGATAGCAAGTTCTTTAAATACAGAAATACTCCTATCGTAAACAGTGACGACTTGAGGGTTCTCAATAGGATGAAGGGGATGAGATATGATCATCAGATTGAACTCAGACTCAAACAAAATTGGAGATATACAATGATCATAATGAAATTATCTCAGTAGTGGAGGAATTCAAGCCCTTTAAACCCTACAGTTAATATAATCAATATTTATTATAGCATTCATTTCTAACATTTAATACTTATTATGGTTTAAGTTGGCCATTAGATCGTTTGCCAACTCTTCGTTGGACGATAGATTTGGAGAAGTCCTTAGAGCCAATGACAACTCTGATGGATGGAGGTTTCGTCCTTGGAGCGGTTGCCTACTCATAGTAGGAAACAAGATACTTTGAGTAGTCCATAAAGGCAATATCAAACACAATGAAATCCCTGTCGTAAATCCAAACATGTTCATATCGATATTCGACGATTCATTCCAATAGGTACTTTATTGAAATAATTTATTGTTTTTCAACAGAATATTACACGTGTTACACAAATTATGCGAGATTTTTACTATCAGGTACATGTTCTGTCCTCAGTAATAAAGGAAAAATGATAACAGCTTTGGAAAATAAAAAGTACTGTTCAAAGTGCCAATCAAGAAATCTTGCGTGCGAGATTTTGCTTGAAATTTACATTCTTATTAACTCATTAGTATCATAGTTCTTATTCTCATCTTCGCTTCACGCTCTACAAAAGTCGCATGTCTTAAAAATAATGGTAATTGATAAGAGATGACGTATATACAGATGTTGGGGACATTACATCTTTTCTATCAGTGATGTGAGGAATAATTTCATGAATTTATACATTCTTAAAATTAAGGCTCAAAATTTAAAACAAAGACATTTGTTGTCAACCTGGAATTCATGTACAATATATATATATATATCTTTTTTTTGTCGGTCGGTTTTATGTTATAGTGTCACATATTAAATAAGGAGTAACTTAGAGAAAATAAATGAATATACTAGGCCGTATTTTAGGTCTCCAAATCCCAGTTTTAATTTCATACAATATTTGGTTTTAATCAATCAAAAAACTATAATGCACTTTACCCTTAAAAATCCATAGTGTCTTAGACACAAACAGTTTTATTGAATAATAAAACCCAGCTTATAAAATTAAAATATATAAAAGAGAAGAAACGAATCCAAATATGTAACTGATCATAATTTTAGGAATATATGCCAACTTAAAATTTTGATGTAATAGTTTATTACAGTTTCTGTTTTGTTTTGAGTTTATCGACAAAAACCTATGCAACACTATAATAACAATATTTTGTCCATAGCTTTAAAAGTAATGATGGTACATAAGGTCTAAACATGGCCAATTTTGACTCAAAAATCGCCATTTTTTCATACAAATAAATGGCATAAAGGACAAAATTTAAAAAAAAATTGTATAAAATTGTTTTGAGACCTTCCACTACAAAAGACTAAGGTTTAATTTAAAAAGATTACCTCAAGAACAGGGTACTGTAATTCATAAATAGTTAAAAAATGTTTGTTTCTTAATCTAGAAAGCTATCTTTTTAACAAAATAATTGTTTACCAAATAATTACGATAATGAAATTAAAGTAAAATATTAAAAAGGGCATAGCTCTGTTTATATTTGGGTTCGCTGATATTGTAGAAAAATTTGATTTTTTTTTCTTTTATAATATTTTCAATATTAATTTCAATTAAGAATTTCATAAAGACAATTTTTTTTTAATTCTTGGACAGAAGAGGAACTGTTGAAAATGGTACGAGAAGTGTCAGAAGATCCCATTTATAACACTATAGAATTCAATGAGTTTTTACAAATGATGTCAAAGCAACAAAAATATGGATTAAATGAAGAATCAATAAAAGAAGCATTTAAGTAGTATATTTTTATTTTATGTTTATGTTATGTGTATATCATGGGAAATATATAAGATATATAAATATTTTAATTGTAAATTCTTTTCAAAAGATAATAATAATGGAATTTATTTAATTATACATTGAAATCAAAGCTATACCATGGAGTTCATTGTAAAAAATATTAAATATTCTATGTAGAAATACATATTTTGATTAACCAATTGTGGCTGAGAATTTACACTTAGTCACAGGAATGCCAAGCTTTGTATATTATAAAAGGTTTTTCAATAGGGATAACACATTTTTATTTCATTAGGGACGGCGAACTACGTCATTTTTTGTTTTGCTTTGCTTACATTTCTACCCACCAGTAGATTACAAATCACTATGGAGCAATACAACCTTGAGCAGAGTTTGCAAATTATCCAAATTTATTACCAAAATTTACGTTCGGTCGTGGCAACTTTACGAGGAAAAATAATCTTCAGCGACGAAGCTCCTTTTTGGCTCAATGGGTTTGTTAATAAGAAAATATGCGTTATTGGTCAGGCAAAAACACACATGTGCTTCATGAGGCACCATTGCATACCGAAGAACTTACTGTTTTGTATGGATTTCATGCCGGTGGTATCATTGGGCCATACTTTTTTGTTGATGGTAATAGTTGCCACATTACTGTGAATGGAAATCGATATCAAGCCATCATAACAGAGTATTTTGGGCCTCAATTGGATGGTATGAACTTAAATGACATGAGGTTTCAACAAGACGGTGCTACTTACCACACAGCTAATGATACAATCGATTTATTGAAGAGCAACTTCGGTGAACGTGTTATTTCCAGAAATGGACCAGTCAATTGGCCGCCTCGCTATTGCGATTTGACACCTTTGGACTATTTTCTATGGGGCCACGTAAAGTCATTGGTCTACACCAACAAGCCAGCAACACTAGAAGAGTTGAACGCAAAATTCCTGCAATTTCAGTCGATTTATGTGAAGAAGTGGTAGAAAACTGGGTTCAACGATTGGACTTCTGCAAACATGCCCGTGTTGGTCATGCAAAATAAATTGAATTTCATTCTTAATTGTAATTGAATGAACTTCAACACTAAAAAAGAAATTCGTCTTTATCTCAAACTCTTGATTTTATTTAAAAAAGAAAATGCGTCGCTCTTATTGAAAAACCCTTTATTATTTCGTCTCAGGGAACATTATATAATTTTATAAAATTTAACTGCTTACTTTTAAAGATATGAGAAAGTCAACATATGTAGCATTAATTTTTTGGCATATAACACAGTTTTATGATATGTTCATTTTTTTAGATTGCTGTTCTGGAATTATTTCCCTCTTCAAGAAAAATTACAAATTTAGGGGGGAATTAATACTTTTTTTACCTTCGCTGTAAATTTTGTTAAAAATGTCTAACAAAATTATTAAGCATATTTAGTGTAGTGTCCTTTCATTCAAGCGAATGCAATCGTGGAAAGCCACTACAAAGTTAATTTATAAAGTTTATAAGGATTTTGTGAGAGTTGATATTTAAAAGAGTATTCCTTCTAAGGATATAATTACGAGGGAGATATCTTACGCAAGTATGTGTAAATGTGATCGGGGCTTACCTTGATTTAGTTGTTAATCAGTTTGGGTAAATAAGACTCATTGTGTATTATATACAATTCCATATATTTACGAACAGTTCCTTAGAATTGTATTCCCCAATTGAAGTTCGAATAATACTGACCCGACGCGGACAATGCGCTCTATATTTATACGGTTAGGGTTGAGTGCTAGCTTCCTTATTCTTTCTAGATCTTTCTCATCAAGTGATATATCACATGATGTCATGACCTTATTACTTAACACTCAACCAGCCCCTTTACATAATAAATCATACATATCTACAATAACAAATCTATATCGTAATAAGATCCTTGCACATAATAGTCGATAACAAAATAAATAACAAACACCATAATCAGTACAAAGTTCATAAAAAATAAATATATTAATGAGTAAATCCGATGATACTATATTAGTATAAATTTGATTCACTAATGCTATTTTAAAGATGGCCTTGAGCAGTATTATATTTCTCCCTCCAAAATCGGATTAATATTCAGGCAATATAGAAGAAATTTAATAACTGATTGGATGGGGTTCAATCCCCCCCCTGTCGTTTAAGGATAATATAGTTTAAAATTTATCCTGGATTATGGCTACTGGTTTCTTTAAATTCATACTGAGAAGTACAATTGATTCAGGTATATAGGGACACAAATCCTTGTTTAAAAAATTTTCAACTGTCAGGAGGTAATTCACTGTATTTATTCAAAATATTAATGATGTATATATAAGTAGCCTTAAGACAGCAATTTGCAGACACAGGACTACAGTCAAAGTGAATAACGCTTTACATAAATACCGAGAGTCACTTTGTTTGTACGTTTGTTTAATTAAACATCATGGTCAGCCTGCAGCAACCTTGTTTGACCTCGTGAAAGACATCTACCCAGACCCAAATTCTCAAAATTGACAATTCTCTGAAACTTTTGACTTTTGGGCAACCTCAAATTCGGCCTCCTAAGCATTGAAATCGAATTTGAGCCTCAAAATCAGCATCCAACAACCTTGGAAAACCTCAGAAAACAACGAAATATAGCCTATTACCTTTTTTGGGTTAAGTCCACCATACCCCATGGTCCTCCAGGCTGACCATGATGCTCGGTCAAACAAACGAACGAACAAAGGGACTCGCACTATATATGTATAAATAGTAAGATTATATGCAAGGATGTTTTACTAAAATTAAAGTTTAGCTCATCTCCTGTATATTAATCTTCATGAACTTTATACCATTTTCATGTCATATTTTTTCATTTATTTGTTTTTGAATCTCTCAAAAAATGACATAAAAATGGAATAGTAAAGTTCATGAAGATCAATCTACACGAGAAGAACCAATATATGAAATAGGTTCATTGATTTGTTATTGTAGTTACTACAATATCTATTTCAATGTAATTAATTCCCTGACAATTATTACTTTTTTTCTTTTAAATTATATCTGAAATATTTAAAATTGTAATTATAACGTACATTTTCATCGTATTATCAATTTAGTCTATTTTTTTGTGTTTATTTATGAAAACTTAAATTGGAATTATATTTGTTTTCCGAATCAATGTTCAGTTTTTCTTATATAAATTTATATATATTTTTGAGATAATCATTATGAAATTTCATCCTATTTTATTTTTTTATGGAAAAATTTGAGTGATTACAAAATGTGTTACTTTTGACTGAAGTTTTTATAATAGTTTCAATTGATAATTAAATTGTTAAATAATAAAAAGTAGCCACTAGGGGGTGAAATATAATCCTTCCATATACTTATATGTGTTTCTTAAATGTGTAATATGAATTACAGACTTCACATAAAAATATAATTTATCTATTTTTCTGAACTGTTGAAAATTTTGAATAAATTAATCCGTAGAACTTAGTTTGGCAACATCTGAAGATATAATAGTAATTTGATAAGAAAATCATAAGTGCAGTAATTTTGAGTTCCAAATTATAAGGTTTATACTCTAATTGTATTGATTAGGTATTAAGTAATTTTGTTCAACAAAAGGCAGAACATTATTCGAATTTGGCTTTTTTCGAGTCAAGTCCGAGTCCATGCAAAAATTACTCAGGTCTCATGCTCGGCATTAGTAGCCGCAGATTTATGGTTCTGTTCATAACAAATTTTTATTACCACTAAATTATTAATAATAAGCTGTTCTTACGTAAAACAGCAAAATAATGACAGCTACATGTTTGGATCACCTCAGATATAGGTAGAGTATAACAAAAAATATCAACTGAACCTATTTTCTCCTTTTTCTCTACTTTTAAAAAAATACATGCAAAAGAGAGGTTATCTTTTCTATATTTATAAGAAATTTTTTCATAGAAATAATAATAAAAAAAAGTGAAGATGAGATTACTCTATACTCGATTATTTTGAGTTTGCTCGAGTTTTTCAAATAATATTTCGGGTTGAGTTCGAGTAATTTTCAGATAGATATCGAATTTAGTAAAGTCGAGTTTTTTATTTCGAGCATTACTCGAACTAAACACAAAATATTTTATTATTTGTATCATTTGTGTAGGTTTTAGTAATTTCCCTTAGCTCTAACCTATGTACATTTCTTTTTAACCAGGTCATCACCCAATTTTATCGAGAGACTAAACCTAATTTTTCAATACTTTTCAAGTTGAAGTCAAACCCAAAGTTGAATAACATAAATTGATAAACATTTCTCAAAAATCATGTTAACAACATGGGCGCCGGAACAGAGGAATCAAGGGGTTATTGCCAAATAGTTCCATAATAATCTCTTTTCCTCATTTTCATACAGTTATATAGCATAGAACATAGTAATAAATGAATTGGAAACAATATTTATAAAACATCTTCATACAATCCTTCTTCCAACAAAAAATGAACTTTGGATTATTTGGATATTTTAGTTGTTTTAACTGATATATTAGGGTGATGTATAAAGAATATTATGTCATTTTCTCAAAGCAGCTTTAATATTATTGTTGATAGCATCTGGAATTAGTAAAGAGTAGGAAAATTGATGAACAAGTAAGTATTAGTGCAGGTATATACCTAACTATATCGTAGTAATTCCTTTATTAAAAGATTAAGTGATTGGACATGTTCATACTGTGATTGTCACAAATTTCTTAAGAAGTTGTGGAATTTCAGGAACAACTTCATCTCTATTAAACACTTGACTGCCACATAGATCATGAAGCTACGATCTACAGGAGATACAGATATCATAGAAAGAATGTTACGTAACAGATGATAAAATAATATGATGAAGACTTTTATATTGAGTACCATCAATTTCAGAAGTATCGAAACTTGAACACAAAAGAATACTAAATCGAATTATTTATTATCCCAAAGTTCATGCACAGGGCATAAAAGGAAAGATTTCCTGTCAACATCTGGAACTGCACAATAAGCTTTTACCCATCTCTAATTTCTAAAGTAGATCGTAGAATCTTTTTTTTCAAATCGCTCGGTAGTTTCGACATTTTCATATGAGTACGTGTCTGCATCTGCTCCTTATTACTGTTTGAGCTGGCGTTCCCTTTGGACTATCTAAAGCAAATATGTCCAAAGCCCGTCCCAGGGGCCAAATGCAGCCCGTAGTCAATTTTCATCCGGCCCGTAGCCACCGTCATAAAATCAATAACGTCTGGCCCGCATGTAGAATTAATACATTGGGCAACAGCGCTGTTACCTGCGTGTGCTAAGTGCTGCCAGCTAGAGGCTCATTCAGGAACAGCAAATCAGTGTATGAGTAATTGTCTGAATGAGCCCTAAATTTTCTAAAATGGTGACTGCGAGGGCCGACGGTTCAAGGATGCGTGGAAAGTGGACTATTTTTTCACTGAAATAAGTAACAACTGTTAACAATTTCTCTGCCATTTTGTTTAAAAATTCTGTAAATATTAAACTAGTATGGTGAAATATTTTTCTATGTTTCAAATGTAATTTGTACAATTACTTCTGCTCCACTGTTACAAAAAAGTTAATTAAAGTGTTAAAAAAAGTGAATACTTAATTTCAATTTTCATTGTCAATTCAATTTTGATATGCATGTTTTAAATGAACCAAAACACATGCTTAAGATAACTGAAATTATAATAAAAAAGCAAATGTGCAACACAGAATGGCTCACGGAAATTTATTTAAATTAATTGCTGTTCTATGTGAAGAACGTCCGCCAGGGTGGACCCCCTTACATTTTTAACACACCAAATCTGGCCTTCTTTGCAAAAAGTTTGGACACCCCTAATATAAAAGAAGCGAAACTTAAGCAATTGAGTTTGGTCTTTTAAGCACTAAAAACCTCAGAGCCCATGGCTTAAGGAGAATCTCTTAAGGCTTGAATTGAGGAGCATTATTATTTCGACAGCTGTCCGGTATGCATCTTCACCTAAAAAATTCTAGAAATGGACAATTCGTGGTTGTTGGGTTCAGACAAATTGAAATACTTTCCTGGAAATTCCCTGAGGTATTTAACGATACTAACAAGAATAATCAGAGTCTATTGTAAATGCCAGAGATAAGACTTTAGATTAATCAAAAAACCTAATTTATTAATACTCTTCCAAATTTCACTTTCGACTTTTATGCCAACTTGGTAAGGGACGGACCATATACTCTCTTTCTCTCCCTTTTTGGCCTTTTCGCTAATGTACCGTATTTTTCGGAATATACGTTGCTCTGGATTATAAGTCGCACCAGTAAAAAAATGCATAATTAAGAAGGAAAAGCATATATAAATAACACTGGAGTATAAGTCGCACCCCCGGCCAAACTATGAAAAAAACTGCGACTTATAATCCGAAAAATACGGTACTCCTATGCCTTTTGATCCAGGTGCTATGAGTATTTTTATCGGATTTATAGTTCCTAATCGAAAGAAGAAATTTCAAAATAAAATATTTATTTATGTTTTAAGTAACACTACTCTATTTTTTTCATTTTAAATGACGTATTTTTTCATAGTTTTACACTATTTTATTTTAACACTGTTATGTATAAGACTGTAAATAATATGCACTTTCGGTATGTAAAAGAAAGGAAGAAAAAATCAACCTGGTGACCTTGAATATTTGATGAATGTTTGAAAGGGAAGCAGCTTCAGCTGTTTTGACGTTTTACTAATCTACAGACTGCTATTCTCCATTATATTCACATACATAAAATAGAGAGAGGCAGAAAATAAACTCAAATTAATGTAAGAAAATTATATATTTTTAGCTAATAAGTCGTACACTAATATAATTATTAGGGAGAATTGGACTTGAGTCCTTTTTGTATTTCCTTTATTAACCCAAGAGTTTGTATTCCTTTCTACTTCAAGCCTTAAAAATGGGTATTATATGCAAGAAGTGCATATAAGGTGCAAGAGATGCAGTAGTGGAGGAATCCAGGGAAACATCTCAAAAATCTTAAATCCTACAGTTAATATAATTAATATCTAATATGAAGCTATAGCTATAATTTCTAACATTTAATACTTAATATGGTTTAAGTTGGCCATTACAGCATTTGCCAACTCTTCGGAGGACGATAGATTTGGAGAATTCCTTAGAGCGATTGCCTACTCATAGTAGGAAACAAGGGATTTGGAGTAGCCCATAAAGGCAATGCCGAGCACATTGATGTACGGAGAATTGAAATCCCTGTCGTAAATCCAAACATATTCACAATTCATTCCAATAGGTATTCTGTTGAAGAATTGATTGTTCTTCAACAGAATATTTCACGTTTTTTCATTTTAAATGACGTATTTTTTCATAGTTTTACACTATTTTATTTTAACACTGTTATGTATAAGACTGTAAATAATATGCACTTTCGGTATGTAAAAGGAAGAAAGAAAAAATCAACCTGGTGACCTTGAATATTTGATGAATGTTTGAAAGGGAAGCAGCTTCAGCTGTTTTGACGTTTTACTAATCTACAAACTGCTGTTCTCCATTATATTCACAAATAAAAACATACATAAAATAGAGAGAGGCAGAAAATAAACTCAAATTAATGTCAGAAAATTACATATTTTTAGCTAATAAGTCGTACACTAATAACACAGGTCAACAAATTTGAAATGTCAAAAATCCTAAGGGGTATAAGAATAATAAAAGTTATTCTGGTTTGCACGCTGATTTCAAATCTATAAAAAAATTTCGAGAGTCCGACAGTTTTTAAAAAATCGGACCCTACATTCATCCAATTTCGAGCAAACATTTTCTAAAAATCAAATACTCACGGTAGAGCTACTAAAAAACTACTGCAATAGACTGAAGTAGTAGCGCATAGAAGGATTTCAGTTGATTTTGTAATCCTTCTGCGTGCTACTACTTTAGTAGCTCTACCGTGAGTCCTTGATTTTTAGCGATTTTTTGATCGAAATTGGATGCAAATTTACACACTTAGATGGTTGATTTCTTCTTAGTTAAGGATTCTTATCAGGCGCTTGACATCTTGCCGTGGGTCTCAGCTCTTTAATACATTTCCTATTAATCCATTGTATGTAATATTCAAGGAGTTATTTAAGTGCACACGTTTTGGTCGACTTTTGGGCCTACTCCTGCCCCCTACGCCTCTAGGATCCTCGTTAGGTCAATACAAAGATTGGAAATGGAACTTGTATTAAATACACTAGCAGATCATTATTGTTTAATAAGCCGAAATGACTTAAATTGAAGTTGAAGTTGGAAAATGTGCCAAATTAACTCGAAAAGTAGGGTCCGATTTTTAAAAAATCGTCGGACTCTCGGGAAAAAATTACAAATTTGAAATCAGTGTGCAAAACTAAATAAATTTTATTATTGTTACACCCCTTAGGATATTTGAGTGTTGACCAGTGTAATTATTACGGGGAATGGGACTGGATTCCTAACTTGTTATCATTGAACATACTTTTGTAACCCTAAAAGATTGTATTCCTTTCGAGTACACTCCTAAAGAATGAGTAGTATATGCAAAAATGCTGTCTAAAAAAAAAAAATTGAGGAAAATAAAAATATTACAAGTGAAGAGACATTCAAAGATCTAAATACATTTAAATGGAACTGAAAATAATATCAGCAAACGTTAACTCGATTTCGAACGATAATAAGAGGATAATTGTTATTAAGCATTTTGTGACACAAAGTCCTGACATTCTAGCCCTACAAAAATGAGTAAAAAAAGTTCTTGAATGTTAAGCACTAATCTTCTTGAGGAAGAAAACACTCATGTTAAAATTACTGAAATCATAATTGAAATAGTTAAAAAACTGGATAATGGAATAATTAAAACACCTTCTCATGCATTAAAATTAGTTTTGGATTCATCTAGGAGAGAGTATATTAAAATTGGGGTTAAAAGAAGTGCGGAAAGACGCCAAAGATTGGAAGAACTTTTACATCTGAGAGATTCTGGCTCTGGGAGAGTAGAAGTTGAAGAAGAAATCAGAGATATTTCATGCAATTTTGGAAAAGGAAACTTAATTAGAGCTGATCTGAAGAAATTCCTGAAAGAAAAGGTTGTCCTAGAGAGAGTAAAAAAAATGGAGAGTGTTAATATGTCAAAGAAAGAAGTGTTGGGGGTACTTGATGAGGAGGGAAGAGAAACAGAATCCTTGTCGGGTGGAGGAAATAGTAGCAAAATATTTCCAAAAGTTGTATGAATGTAGGGATTACCAGGGAGAGGAAAATTTTAAGAAAATTAAATGCGAGGCTCATCAATCGTATGTATTCTCCGGATCTGAAAGTAAGGATACATCGAAGGTTAGAAAAATTCCACAAGATCATATAACAAGATTAGAAAAAGATATCACTACGACAGAAATTCGATAATATATCATAAATTATAAAAAAAGAATAAAACCCCCGGACCAGATGGTTTCCCTATGGAATATTATCAAAAATATGTTTTGTTGCTAACTCCTATCTTAGGAAAATTGTTCAAAGAAGCCATAACAAAGGGCAAAATGGAAAGACACATCACTAATGGGAAACTAATTCTTATCCCAAAAAAAAAGGAAAGGATCAACGACATGTAGGAAATTTAAGACCCTTGACAATGCTCAATACTTCATATAAAATATATAGTAGCATCTTAACAAAAAGACTGTAGGAGTCCATACCGTTAATAATTGACTTTTCTCAAAAAGGTTTTGTTCGAGGCAGGCGAATGGAAGATGTTGTAAGAGGAATAAAAGACTCCATCTCAGAAGCAAAAAAGGGGAATGTAGAAATAGGCATATTAGCCATAAACTTCAAAAAGGCTTTTGATAGCATATCACACGGATGGGTGATGAAGAACTTAAGGGAGCATGGATATGGAGAAAATTTTGTGAAGATGATTTCGATATGTTTTAGTGACATATACACTCATTATCGTTCAATAAAAAACGAGTTCAGGGTCAGTAGAGGTTGACGACAAGGAGATCCTCTATCCCATTATTTTTTTATTTTGTCGATAAATCAGTTAATAATGGAAATTATAAGATCTGAAAGAATTAAAGGAATACTGTCTGGAGATTTTGAGCACAAAATTGAAGCATATGCTAATGATGTTACAACTTTGTATTCTGGGGACGAGACAGAAATAAGAGAATCCATCATACAAACCATAGAAATATTTAGAAAATACGCCGATGTATCGGGTCTTGAGATTAATACCAAAAAATGTAAAATGATGTCCAGCTGTGACATAAATATCCAAATAAAAGAAATCGGAGTAGTGCCCCTATTAGATATTCTTGGCGTGTCTTTGACGTTGGACGGGAGCGATGATGGAGAAAACAAAAGAAGATTAGGAAACTGAATTTGTAAAGCGATGGCAACATATGCTAAAGTAATGGGGAAAAACCCACCGGCTAGAATTTATGTTTGGAACGCATTCGTTTTACCAAAGGCAATACACCTGCTAAGAGTTGTTCCTTACTCTGTTGAACTTAATAATAAAATAGATAAAAAATGTATGGAGTTCATATTTCCAAACGGACGTGCCCGAATAATTTCGAGGAAACGGGTAAAATGTCCCAAGAAATTCGGTGGATTGAGTCTGATACATATAGGAGACTTTTGAAAATCTTTAATTTTTACATGGTTCAAGAGAAGTTTAGAGAAAGATACTATATGGTTTAAGATAGTTCAAAAGATGATATTTGTGGAAGAGGGAATGGAGGTGGAAGACACAAAAGGAGAAGGTCCAGGTCTCAAATTAGCTATGCTGAAAAGAGTGAGCCATTTTTGGGATGCAAATGGAGCCACGATGAAGGATCTCGCACAGAAAATTTTACCGGAGATGGGATGGCATGAACCAGTGAAACAAAATTGCAGGTTTGGGTATCTCACAGATATGTCTATAAAAAAGAAACTGGAATACATCGGTGATATTTTTAATGAGGGAATTTTTTTAACAAGTAGTGAAGAATTGGAGAGAATGAGAATATTAAAGAGAATTGATTTAAATAAAAGGGAATTTGGCCCAAGAGACTGTTTTTATAATTATATGAAAGGAATGACTAACTCGAGACTGAGGGAATTGAAAACTCGAGAATTGAAAAAATGCTAGTAGACTCACTTAAGAAGGCTGGGTTTAAATGTCTAACCAACAGCCATATCCCCTTGACACCCACCTTCATCAAACCCGACATTATGGTTGTTAAAGGTAATAAGGTACTAGTTCTTGACCCGACAATAATTTCTTGCCTAAGGCAATTGCCTGAGGCAAGTAAGCTTAAATTAGATAAGTACAATAGCCCCACAGCAAAACTAGCTATAATGAAATACTTGGGACTGGGCACCACTATGTCCAATTATGAGTTCGAGGTCATCCCTGTGGCCTTCAGCTGGCGGGTAATTATTTCTCCTTCTGCTTTAAACGCACTGAAGAAAATGTGTGGAACATCCTTAATTTACATTGCTTATATACAAATGAGGATCCTAACCTCAGCACATTGGGTCTTCAGAAAGTCAAGAGAAAACTCATCCTCTTAAATATATAAGCCATTTCTCATCTCTTCAACTGTATAATTCAATTACTCATTGTATTTTTGTACTATCCCCTATGTACTTTGTTTTATACTGTATACATATTTACTTAATGTTTACATTCTCTTTATAATTTTCATATATCATTACATACTCTATATTCTATTGTAATTTAAATTTCTTATGGCCTTTAGATAATTAACGTTGAGGCGTTTGGTTTTGGTACAGGAGATTCATTAAATTACTTAGCGAACTAAAAGCCCTGTGAGGCTTATATCTGGCAGTTTGTGTGCCCTGGGACCAGGGCCGTGTTACTACTTCTGTTCCATACTTTTGGCAACTGTTTATTTTATGGGTCTCTGGCAACCTAATACAAGTTCCTAGTTTATATTATAATTTCTATCAATATTTTTCATTTTTTTACATTTCATAAATTTTAAGATGCGGAGTACTTCATCTTCTTCCTGAAAGACTTCATATCTTTCGTGCGAGAGAGCCAGGCATCTGTTGATAAGGTGCTCTACGCTCTGTAGTTCCTCCATGCAGACATTACACGCTGCATTTGTAGTCTCCCATTTACTTAAGTGGGCGAGAAAGGGTCCATGCCCAGTGTAAGCTTGAAGTTTAATGTTTTCACGCCCAAATTTGAGGCTGTGTCTTTTAGGCTTTTCTGACATCAAATGGGTGTGTTTCATATTTTGGTCTTTTTTTGTACCTTTTACACCAGACAGCGTAGAAGAAGTCATTTATTTGTTTCTTTATATAGCTTGGTGGTACTCCTACCAACCTTCGATTATGCTTAATCCTTCAGAAATGTCGGATTTTAGACCAAATACCGTTCTTCCACATATTACTCGAGTTTTCCACCGGATCCTTGCCAATAGACTTAAAGAGGTTAGAGTTGAGGACCACCAGCGGGCGTTCAGGGAAGTGAACGGGTGTAGTATTAACAATTTCTTACTTTCCCAAGCATTAAGGCATGTTAGGAAGAAATTGAGTTCATTAGCAGTTGCCTTTTTGGATATTTCTAAGGCTTTTGAATCAATATCACACCACTCCCTCCTCTTAGCCGGCAAGCGCATTGGTATTCCCATGCATTTCGTTGGTTATCTAGAGGACCTGTATAAAAATGCTTCAACGTGCGTGATGGATAGGCATTTGACAAGCGTTAAATCAGGTATCCTTAAGGTAACCCCTTGAGTGGACATCTATTTAACATTGTTATGGAGTGGGTAATGACGGAAACTTTGTCCTCCAATGACATCCATCCATATACAGTACGTCATAAGCCTCTGTCTGTAATGTTGTTTGCTGACGAAACAGTTCTTCTAGTCCCAAGTTTCCCAGCTTTACAGTAGCTTACAGACAGATTTATATCTAATTGTAATAAAGTAGGATTGAAAATGAATGCAAACAAATGTGGGCTAATTAATGTATCTTGTAACAAAAAACTAAAAAGATTTCACGTTGACATTAAATAGAGCGTTAAAGCTCTAAATTTAGGAGAATTTTATAAGTACCTGGGTGTTAGGTTTCATCCTTTGGGAGTGGAATCTATTGATACCTAGGGAACACTATATGAAGGAATTAATAATTTGGAGAGATCTAAGCTCACAATTTTTCTACGTTATATTGGGCTTAGAGATCATCTCATTCTAAAATTTAATTACCTTCTTCAAAATGGTAATCATAAACTGGCCTCCCTTGAATGTTGTTACGCCCTGATCCGGAGGAAGCTCCGTGAATGGTTTAAGCTACCAAATGACATATCACGAGACTTCTTCTATGCTCGAATCAAGGATGGAGGGTTGGCAATCGGCGAATTGAAGGCCATGAAAATCTCCTTAACCAATAGTAGAAAAGCAATCCTGAAGGAGAGTAAGGATGTGTTAGTAGAAGCATTCATTGAGAATAACCCAAGCTCAATGACCTTCAATGCCTTTAAACTTGGTGGGGTTAATTATGGGCAATTAAATGACGAGATAAAGGACAAGTATAAAGCAATTCTCCATGGCTCAACTGACACGAAAGGCCTTGCATCTACGATGCAGGGTTATGAGAACTTTATGTTCCTTCGTAATAAGAGCCTTAAG
Organism: Lepeophtheirus nordmannii; assembly: GCA_963680855.1. Lineage (NCBI taxonomy): Eukaryota > Metazoa > Arthropoda > Copepoda > Siphonostomatoida > Caligidae > Lepeophtheirus > Lepeophtheirus nordmannii. The sequence continues at coordinate 6,581,409 of OY804526.1, read as the reverse complement.
ATCAAAGATTGGCAACTTCGCCAATCAATTCAAATTATGGCTGGAACAGTAAACACTCCGTCTCGTCTTGGACGTTATAACTCCAACAGTGATTCTTCTAGTAAGTGTCGTGCCTGCCTTGATGTGGTTAAGAACCTGGGATATATACTCCAGGGCTGCCCTCTACATGTCCAGGAAAGGATAAAGCGACATGATAGCATTCAGTCAATGATTGTTTCCTCGTTAAAACGAGGAGGTTTCACTATTCACATTAGCAACCATATTCCGTATAAAAACTCTCGCCTTAAACCCGACATTATCGCGGTGAAGCGGAATGATGTTTTTATTATTGATCCGTCTATAATAGCGGATATGGAAGTTCTTGTTGACGAGGAGAACAAAAAAAGAGAGAAATAGAATGAGAGTGAATTCAAGAGTGGTGTTCTAACTTATATTGGGAAAACCTCAAGCTTAGATAATGTCACTGCTCTCCCAATTATTATTAATTGGTGGGGTGTCATGTCTAAAGAGGTGTTCCACTTTATGACTGGAAAATTGGGTATGAGTAAAAAGTATATTCCTTACATACAGCTTCGAGTCCTATCTGCTTCTCACTCCTTATATAGATCATCCTATACAAAAAATAATTTCTTACTAGGTCTGGGAATTACTAGGAATGTAAATCATATGCAAATCGAGCTTGTAATAAAAAAAGAAAGAGAAAATCAACCTGGCAACTCTGACAATATAATGAATGTTGAGGGGGGAAGCAGCTTGAGCTGTCATGACGTTTTATTGAGCAACAAGCTGCTGTTTTCCTTTATATATGTATACAAATGAAAACATCAAACCACAAACATTACAATACGTTACTCCAGATTCATTATTATATTCACAAATATCATTAACTCCATTCTCCTCAATGAATGATATCCATTTTTTAATTTTTCCTTTGTTCCTCACCATGATATAATCTTTGCAGACTGTTCTTTTCTTGTAAAACATTATGTTGAGGTAAAGTTGATGTTACCTTCTTAAGGGGAAAAAAATGATAACAGCTTCGGAAAAAAAAAAAGACCTGTTTGAAGAGCCAACTCCACTTTTTTATTACATGCCTGATTTGCATATGATTTACATTCCTAGGAATTACTAAGTTATTTAAAAATAGAATCTTTCCGTTACGTTTCATAGTCCATATTGCTTTGAAAATTGGTATGTTTTTACCAAAGTGCGTCTTTACTGATCGTTAGTAGGGCATTGATTCATAGGATTGATTGCTGTTTTTTTTAATATAACTTCATAAGTAAGTTCCTGTAATTTTATTCAAGTCAGAATAATACAATTATATGATTTTAGTTGTATATATTATAGTATTTAAGATATTACATATATTTTATATATTAATATATTGACTAACTACCTCGTGTTTTCTTTTTTACTCTTCTTTTTATTTTTTTCTTCGTTCATACTTTTAATGAGTAATCACGACGAGCTTTTTGGGATAAACAAAAACACACTGTATTCTCCCTTCAGCTGATTTTCATCATTTGACTCTGTTGATTTAAAGCAGCTGACTCTACGTGTTATGAACTCGTAAAGGGTATTATTATTATTTATGATTTTGATATAAAAAAATATAATAAATTGCGCACCCTTTTTTTGAATTTTTGATGTAAAAGTATTAACGATTGGTTTGTATCTTGATAGAATTTATAAATATATAGTATATCTCTATAATAAATTTTGCCAAATGTTAACAAGTTGGCAACAAGGAAAATACAGAAGACTAGCTGCCAGTTGTTTTTCCGAAATTTTTCCTTTCCTTTTGTGAGTCGAGGTTGCGAGTGAACAAAAAAGCTCAACGTGAATATCATTTTAATATTCCTTGTCATATTATTCTATATGCTACTGGCAGAGTTACTGGACTCACATAACGTAGTTTGATTAGTTGTTAAGCAAGGTTTTCTTCTGTTTTTGTGATACATTAAAACTTTGGTTCGTTGAATTTAGAGGTTTATTTATTTAGTCATTATGATATCTAATGCGAGTATTTTCACTTGAATAATCCGTGTTTTTATATAAATATTAAGTTTATTCCTTCTCACTATATTTTTATAGATCAATCCCACCATTAATTGTATTTTAATGGATTATTAAATGAGTGAGCAACATTTTTTTCGATGTATATGCATGCATGTAAATGTATTTTTATCTCTTTGTAATACGTTTATTATATATTATATTTTATTCTTTGTAAATACTATTAATTTTTTTTTATACATGTATAATCCTTATGCACAAATTATATATATATATATATATATATATCTTTTATTGATTGTATATTTTTAATATCTTTTAGATAATAAATTTGTGCATGGAATAAGGATCAATGGAATGGGCAGACAAAAAGAGTTTTTAAAATATTCTTCGACTTTTAAGTCGATTAAGCTCTTTTAAAATTAAAACAATGTTTTTTTTAAAAAAAAAAAAAAATATTCCGCTGATTACTGCAGCTTTTGTTGTGGTAATTTCCAATAATTTTTTAGGATTCCTATTTGGCTCAATCGATCCTCAGGTCTTGCCATATTATATATTGTGCCACTCTTTGCAAGATAATCTGCAAACTCATTTCCTGTGATGTCGCAATGGCCCTTGCACCAATTTAAGAATATATTTTTCGTTTTCTTTCCTTCGTATAGGACCTTTTGACACCTTTTCACTTCGTTGCTGTTAATAAATGGTTTAGGATGGCAGCAATTGCTGATTGGGAATCAAATCAAATTACAATATCGCCCGAGGGTTTTTCCATACAAATAAGTGCTTGTACTGATTGTGCAATTTCAAAGACCTCTGCTTGAAAGGCTGATGCTTCTTTATTCAACGATAAGAAGGAATGTTGGAGTGACGTATCACCTCTGGTGATTGCCCATCCTGCACCATTGTTGCCTTTCTCATCTTTGGATCCATCTGTATAAATAATTATATCAGGATTGGTAACCTCATGGATCTTTATCCAGGTACAACTACCTATGATATAACCGCTGGCTTGGTTTAATTGTAATTCAGTGAGTATTTTATCACTGGAGAAGTGGTGCCCACGGCTCTTAGGAAGGTTACTAATCCCATCCCATGTATCTTGAAGGAAATGCCTTGTTCTCAATCTTGATTTTGTGGCTTGATCTTGAAAAATAGGTCTAGGGGAATTATACCCATAACAGATTCCATACCTGCTGTCGGCGTTGATCGCAGCGTGTGGGTCATTGCTAGAAGTGCTTTTCTTTGAATAGTGTTTATATCTTAATTGCACTTTTCTTTGAATAGTGTTTAATATCTTAATTGCACTTTTCTTTGTGGTAATTGTATGTCCCCACATGAGGCACCCATAGGAGATAACTGCTCTCACCATTGCTTCATACAGCCATATAACTTTTTCTGAAGTTAGACCCCATTTCTGTCCTATGACAAGTGCACATTGTACATTGTTGTTGATATATTAATTTTTTAATTATATCAGTTACCTACGATAAAAATGTCTCAGTCGAAAGACCCTTTGTGTAGGCTTGTTGAGAGTGAAGTATTGGATTTGTTTCTTCAATTTTCCATTGTACGACTCGTTCAAGCCCTTTGACGAAAAAGTTCGAGAGGGTCATTGGCCTAAAGGATTTAGCTGAGCTGTAATCATCTTTACCAAGTTTTGGTAAAAATATTACTTTCATTTTTTGCCAAATTTTTGGTGTGTGGTCAAGTGCTGAGAATAACTTTATACATTTCCGAGACATAGTTGACTAACTTGTCCCCAAGCTGTTGTAGTACCACTGGTTTTAATCCATCTGGTCCTGAACTTTATATGGATCAAAGCAGTTGAAAGATTCCCTCACCTTATTGGAGTCTATAAAGTCAATACTGAAGTTTGTGACTGGAGACGGTGTTTCAAGGGTACCACCTAATGTACAGTTTCCATTAATAGCTGCAACGATTCATTGGGGGATTGTGTATAACCCTGACCTGTTCTAAGAAGGCCAATAGAATTAGAAATAAATTTTGACTTTGGATGAGTATAGCAATATCCTTTGGGCCTTCCACTTTGGAGCAGAAACTTCTCCATGATTATTTTTGCTCCTTCCTGAGGGCTGCTCGATATGTTTCTTGTGGTCAGATATTCTTCTCTGTGTTAACTATAATTGCGCTTTGGCTCGAGTTTGTTTAGTTTGTACATTAGAGTGGCAAGATCTTTTGTCCACCATGGTGCCAATATTGCTTTTATTGTTTTTCGCACCGGGCAAGCCAAATCAATCGCCTTATCTATTATTTTGATCAGTGATTCCGCACATAGGTCAATTGTGCCAGGATTAGGAAATATGTCAGGTAAGGAATGAGCTTCTGTGTGTGACATAAAGGTATCCCAGCGAGCTATCCTGAAGTTCCTTGATCCGTCAGTAATTGGCTTGTATTTCACAAAATTAAAAACTAAGTACCGATGGTCTGACATTGAAGGCCGAAGATCTACATGCCATCCTGTGTCCTTTTACTTTCTGAGGGCATGATGATCTATTATTGTAATATCTATGTTTGAACTGGCTCTTTTAGTAGCAAATGTGGGCTAATTTCTCTCATTCATTACAACTAGGTTATTTTCATCTATGATTTTCTCAAGCATTTCTACCCTTGTGTCGGTGTATTTACTATCCCATAGACGATTATGTGCATTCGAATCCATGGTTAGGAGAAGTGACATTTGTTTGGAATCACAATGCTTAATGAGAGTTATCAATGTTTCTTCCTCAATTGATAGTAATTGATCAAGATAGACCAAACTGACGTATATCATTGAATCCTCAAATCTTAGACACACGGTGCAGACATCTTTATTGGGGAACTCGAAAACAAACCATGCATTAAAATTATTGGTGGTTCTTATGCATGCTCTTGGGTGTGTTATAGGTTTACTGTTGATTGTATATCCATTTAAGTTAGAGATTTTTGTTGCTCCTTTAATGGTATAAGGTTCAGTTATCATAGTTATCTGAGATGTTCTCAGTTTGAGCTCAGAACTGACTGCTTTCGAGTGTTGTGTATTGATGTACGAACATCTGATCATTTTGATTTTTGAGTTTTATTGGGCCGATTAGTTAGTTAAGGTTTTATTTCCGATTACCAACAAAAAAACTGTACAGGTAATGAGTACGACCACACAAAACGGGGTATTTGTACTACTACGGAATTAGATAATAATATTTAACATATACAACAATTTTTTTCCATAATTTTTTTAATTTTGGCACATTTAAAAATATTTAATATCCGATCATAATCGGCTCCGTACTGCATAGCTTCGTATCTTTCTTGAGCCATCACGGGGCATCTATTGATGAGGTGGTCGGCTGTCTGTGGCTCTTCTTCACAAATGTCACATGTGGCACTGGTGTCCTTCCATTTGCTCAAGTGAGCCAGAAAAGGTCCATGCCCAGTATAGGCTTGAACTAGCAGCCGCATGTTTTGTCTGCTGAGCATGACGACATTTTTGTTCGGTTTTTCCAGCAAAACGCGTGTATGAATCATGTTATGTCGATTCCTATAACGTTTACACCATGTTTTGTAGAACACTTCATTTATGGATTTCTTTATGAAGCTCGAAGATACTCCAACACATTTGAAGTTTTGACTCGTTTTGCCACTTTTTGCTACGAAGTCAGCGAATTCATTTCCAGTCAGATCGTTGAGGCCTTTGCAGCATGCAAGTTGAATTTTTTTCCTACTTTTTGCCTTCAGTAAAATTTCTTTGCATTCACTCACTCCAACACTGGTGGTAAGAGGATTCATAATTGCGGCAATTGCTGACTGAGAATCTGACAGAATTTTTACATCACCTGAGGGTTTTTCAAATTCCAGAAGATCTCCAACCGCTTGAGTGATTGCAAAAACTTCCGCTTGAAACACCATTGCTTCGTTATTCAGAGATGCGAAGGACTGATGAAGTGACCTGTCGCCTTGAGTGATTGCCCATCCAGCACCAGTTTTACCATGATCATCTTTAGATCCGTCAGTGTATATGATTATGTCAGGGTCATGAACATTGTGATTCTCTACCCACATTCGACTGCCTCGGATGAAGTCACTTTTTTGATTTATTTGGATCCTTTATAAGATGGTGTCAGATGAAAAGCAGTGTCCTCGACGTCGAGGGAGTCCTCCTATTCCATCCCAGGTATCCTTGAGAAAATGCCTCGTTCTCCATCTCGATTTTGTCGCACTTGATTTTATATGTAAGTCCAGGGGGGTTATACCCAATACGGACTCCATTCCCGCCGTTGGTGTTGATCTAAATGTATGAGTCATTCCGAGAAGTACATTTCTTTTGATCTTATTTAAAACTCGCATTGCACTCATCTTTGTTGTAATGGCATGCCCCCAAACAACACACCCATAAGTCAACGTGGGCCTAATTATTGCTTCATAAAGCCATAATATTTTCTCTGGTGTTAATCCCCATTTTTGCCCTATTACGGCCTTCGCCATATTCCACAAACGAGAGCACTTGGCAGCTTTTTCGGCTAGGTGTTCCTTCCATGTAAGTCCTTGGTCAAAAGTTACTCCCAGATATTTCATTTTTGAGGAGTACTCTAATATTTAGATCTGAGTTTGTATGCTTTTGAAAATACCAAGGCTGTAGATTTGGAAGGGTTAAACGGGAGACCATTTATATCTCCCCATTCCAGAACTGTACCAATTCTTCTTGCATGAAGTTGACTAAGGTGTGAGGATCTTTACCACTGACTAGTAGAAGAATGTCATCTGCATAACAAACTACTTTGACAGGGCCTTTTTGGAACTTCCTTAGTAACGTGTCTATAACGATGTTCCACACTGTTGGTGATAGCACGCCACCTTGAGGACTACCCCGCGTTGGAGTAATGGAACTTATTTCGCCTTTGATCTCAGCTATAGCTGTTCTTCTTTTTAGCAAACTAGTATACCAAGATACAATACATTCCGGTACTCCTGCTCCTGACATAGCTGAGCTAGCTGAATGAAATTGAAGATGATCGAAAGCACCTGTGCAATCAAGACTTACAGCTAACGTACACTGTTGTTGATAAATTGATTTCTCAATAATATCCGTCGCTTGCGATAGTGCTGTCTCTGTTGAAAATCCCTTCGTGTAGGCATGTTGAAATTGGAATGGTGAAATTACTTCTTCAACTCTCCACTGAAAAATTCTCTCAAATCCTTTAAGGATGAAATTAGAGAGTGTTATGGGCCTAAAAGTTATTGGGCCGATTATTTTGTTAACTGTTGTGTCTATGAAAGCATCTATTTTTGATCGTTTTTTTTGAAATCGTTGTCTTTTTTGTGGCGTTTTCGACGAATCTCGAAGCTCCAGTCACAAGATCTGCCACATCTTTGTCTATTGTATTTTCAGGGTTTTTGTCGCTTATTTGTATTTCTAAGGACTCCCCATCTTTTTTGATGTCCTTAGCATTGCCTTCATTCCTGTTATTAGTTTTACTTTCTTCGTTGGGTGTAGTTATATTGTTTTTTGCATTTATGCAGATATTTATTCGTTATTTGTGTTGTCCTAGGGATGTTCATCCCCTTTCATGCTTCTCAGGTACATTACTCTTATCCTCCCCTCCCTCATTTCCTACAGTTTCATCTTTTTCCTCTAAAATTGGTGCATCCCGAGGGTCCTGGAAGTGTACTTTTCCGGTTTAGGCGATTCAAAGGTTGAAGTCTATTGATAGGAGATTTTTGAAGGCAAGTGGATCTACACAGATATGCAGAACTTTGCCCAGTTTTGTAAGTCCAGATTTGATAACCTCAACTTTCCCTTCATTACCAAGAGTGGTACATTAATGATGAATAATTTTGGCAAGTACATCATCAGTAATGTTACCAGTGACTCCTCGGATAAATCCTGTGAGCCTCTTTTTTCCTTTTCGAACACATCTCATTTCCTCTGCCGCTAAGGTTGTTAGAAGGGGTGTGCCTGTAGATATAATTCTACGTACATATTGGACTGTAACATTATCGTTGACATAGATTGTGGCTCTTTTGCTCGTATATCTACGTTCTTCGTAACTAGGGATCAAGTCCCCAGCTGGAGTAGACAAACGGCGTTCGTAGTCAGTGTCCAGAATGACTATTTCATTGGCTTCTTCTGCAATCTCATCATAGATAAACCTCCTTTTAAAATTACCTTTTAGAGATTGCTTAGGCTCTTGTACATTTTGTGATCTCTTAAGGGAGGAGTTTCGTTGGTGTGGCCCTCCCGTTCTCTTTCTTGAGATTTATTCTCAATGTTGCCCATTGACTGCCCCTTAAGTTGCAGTTTTCTTTTATTATTGGACATTTCGTGGCCCAACTTTTCCTTTTCTTGACCCTCTTTAGAGTCAGTCTTTAGAGCTTTATTATTAGCTCTAATTCTTTTGCTCCACTTATTATAAGATATAGTTAGGAATGTAAATAATATGCAAAACGCCGCGTGCGAGATTTTGTGGAGTTTGCACTTCGAACAGTACTTTTTGTTTTCCAATGCTGTTATCATTTTTCCTTTATTACTGAGGGGAGAACATCTACCTGATAGTAAAGATATCGCATGAAGGAATACATGCATTAAGTTTAATAAAGCAAATAAAATGTAAACAAAAAGGGCTCAAGTCCTCGTATAGTTATTATTTAAAAAATATAAAATTTCCTGACATTAATTTCAGTTAATTTTCTGCCTCTCATCTATGGTATACATAATGTTATTATTTATTATTGATGTCTTCATTTGTATATATAAAGGAGAATAGCAGCTTGTAGCTCAGTAAAACGTCATGACAGCCCAAGCTGCTTCCCAGGTTACCAGGTTGATTTCTCTTTCTTTTTATTTTACACACCCCATTTGCATATTATTTACATTCCTAGTTATAGTCTCCCACTACATGACTGTTGGGGCATTTTCGTCATTTACTAATTCTGGGTCCCATTTGGGTTGATCCCCAATGGCAAATGATTTATACATGTTTTTCTAATGCAAAATACAAAAGAATATCTCCCACGTACAATTAAAGTCCTTTATTAAGCTCAAGGTCTGATGATCTGTACTTTAAAATGTTGCGTTTATTTATTCTGATGTTGAAAAACTCCCACTAATTAAGACTAAGGATATAACTATGACCTTATCTGACAATCTTGTTTCCCGATGATGAATCAAAGAGATGAGTCCAGTTTCAAGGAAGGAGACAAGACGGCTCTTACGACACACTTTAACTGGATAAAAAGGTCAAATAGCCTTTATAACCTCGTGAACAAGATTTAATTTCCAAGACTCTGCTTATGACTTATGATACACTAGGTCATATTATTTCTATCATCAGTGATAACTTCAAATTTAAAGAATGAAAAAAAAAATTTCATTATGGCCATTGTATATCTACAATTTTGATGGAATCCGAGTTCTATCTGATGATCATCCCTCATTCCCTTCATCGTATTGAGAACCCTCAAGGCGTCAAAGTTTACGATAGGAATATTTCTGTATTTTAAGAATATCGTGGATTATTGATTCTGTTGACATTTTCTTCAGTTATATGTATCCCTTGTTCCTCTACATCACATACAGATACTTACTTTTGAGTGTACATTGATGTTAGAAATATCCTTTTGCTAAACTTATTTCTTAATCTTGGACAACACTTCTTTACTTTCAAATGCCGTAGGAACAAGGAACGGGTTTTTCAGTATAGAGCATGAACTTGACAAAATGTGGATGAATAACGATACTGAGTCGGACATTGAAGGAAGCAAGGGCCTTGGTCTTATTAGTAATGAAATTAAAAATACTTATAGCCCTTAGGATTTTTGACATTTCAAATTGGTTGACCTCTGTAATTAGGGATACATCTTTTGTACAGTGCAAGGAGTGTGTTTTTCCTTTTTTAATCTCAAAACTGTATTTTTTTTACTACAAAAGTTGCATTTCTACAGATGATACTACTGAATTAATACCCTTGTATACGTCAACTGCCTCTGAAATGAATTTGTGAGAGTTTTTGTGGAAGGGAAATATATTATTATTAGAGTTGTAAATCTTATGCAGTGCCGGTATGTAAAAAAAAAAAAACCGAAAACATGGTAGCCCTGACAACTTGATTAACGTTTGAGAGGGGAACACTTTCTGCTGTCATGACTTTACCAACCAACAAGCTGAGATTTATGGATAAAAACACAGGTTATTTTAGATGAGAGAATAAGTAGATGGAAGAAAAAAACCTCTAATGTATACGTTAGAAAGTTATATATTTTTAGCTAATAAGTCTTAAACTAATAAATATTACAAATAAATATTATAAAACGGAAGCTTTTGCTGATGATATTACCTTGACTTTCTCCAGAAGCGAGGAGGATATTCGCCGTTCCTTTGAAGCAACGTTAGTTCTTTTAGAAAAAAATAGGAAGGTCTCTGGCTTAACAATAAACTCAAATAAAACTAAGATAATGTCAGATTTTAATATTTCATTTAACATAGGCTCAATACAAAAAACTCAATGCATGAAAGTCCTCGGGACATTTTTAACAATTGACGAAAGCGACATTTTAGAAAACAGGAAAACTATTCAATTAAAAGTACTCGGGACGACAAAGAAATATACTACTATTGTCAAAAAATGTATCCCTGCTAGAATTTTTGTTTGGAATACATTAATTTTACCTAAAGTAATACATATCTTAAGATTAACTCCCTATTCGGAAGATTTTAGTAATAAAATCGAATCAATATGCGAGACAATTTTATTCCCCCAAGGAAGAAATAAAATAATAACATGGAATCGGGTTAATTGCCCCAAAAAAATTGGAGGACTGGGTTTACTTTCATTTAAAAACTTTTGGAAGACATTGAATTTCACTTGGTTTAAAAGAATTTTTGATAGAGGTCCCATATGGACAGAAATTTTAAGACTGATTTTTTCCGAAGAAAATGACAAATCCTTAGAGGAAGTAAAAGGGGATGGTCCGGGAAAGATAATTATTGCTATGAAAAAGATGAGCTCTTTCTGGAAATATAACGCAGAAGTATTTGTGCATTATCCTCAAAAGTGCTTGAAGAGATGGGCTGGCAAGAACCAGTGACCGAAAACAAACGGTTATCCTTTATATCAGGAACTTCGCTGAAAAAGAAGATCACGTTTCTGGGGGAAGTTTTTAATAAGGAAAACAATTTCACATTAAATGAAATTTTAGAAAGGGAAAAGGTTTTTAGGAAAATACATTTTTTAAAAAGAGAAGTAGGTCCAAGAGATAGTTTTTTTAATTTTTTAAAGTTCATATGGAATAAGAAAATAAGATTTTTGTTATTGGACAAAAACACGATAACCCATTTTTTAAAACAAATCGATAGAAGAAAAGATATTTTTAGATTGAAAAGTTCAGCAAGAAAAATCATCAAAGGCCTTAGTTCCCTAAAGATGAATTACTCACTGGTGTGGTTAAGGTACAGGATTGTTACTAATACACTCTCCTTAGGAAGTGTATTTGGCAGGACACCAGAGGAAAGACTTTACTTTTTCTACAATGGAGCATTAGAGACGGCTAGACATTTCTTACTAGAGTGCAAGAACATGTCCGGAATATGGGACTATATAAGGGAAATATTTTACAGGAAATTGGATCAACACCTTCTGAATACAGACTTTGTTTATTTTTATACTGGTCCCCATCAGGACGTTATCAATGTAGTTATATTGAGAGTTCAGTTAATTTTATATAAACTAAGGAGTATACGAACACCCCTCCCAAAAGATTTTACCCAAATTATTGAAAAAATTATAAGTCATGAAATTAAATAATAATGTTTTAATGAAATGTTGTTTATACAGAATAAATTAGTTGTACTTGAGTACAAAAAAAAAAAAAAAAAATATTACAGGGCATTGGACTTGAACCCTTTTTTATTAAAATTGCACTTGCTTTATTAACCAAAAAGCTGGTATTCCTTTCAACTGTATGCCTTTAAAATGGTTAGTACATTCAAAAGGTGTCATTTAAATAACTACTTGAGTTCCTCTTCTCTGGAAAAGTAGATAAATTTGGCTCTATTATTACCCATGTGCAGGGATGAGTATTTTGTTGAGGTAAGAAAGCATGCCTGCAATTACTATCTCGTACACGATAGTTACTTATAATTGTAACAAGTTCTCATCTCAAGGATACTGAGAAAACTAAATTCAAATAGATCATCAATCAATGATTCCAACTGATATTTTTCTTTTCTTTCATAAACTCAACTTTATTTCAAAATTTAAACATGTGGGCTTGAGAAAATTAAATCAATATATTTTTTTTTCAGTACTAGATTGAACCAATATAATATGATGTGATTAAGAAACATATCTTCTCTTCGAGACTTTTAATGTATTTCAAACTAAATATATGGTTAAATTATATATATATATATATATAGAAACTCAAATTAGCACAAAAAAAATCAACTGAAAGTAAGATCAAGTCTTTTATGTACATGTAGCGAGAGATGCCAAAACATTTATGTGATATTATTTTTATCATCAGTTATAACTTCAAATTTAACGAATGAAGGAAAATATATATATATATATATATATATATATATTTTGAAAACATATAATGAAAATTACAAAATCTTAAACAACTCCTTAAATATTACATGAAAACGGGCCTTCTTAGTTAAGAATTCTTAAGGAGCTTGACATCTCGTTTGAAAGTTGTGGGTTTCAGCTCTTGTACACATTCCTTATTAATCCCTTTCATGTAATTTTCAAGGAGTTATTTAAGTACAAATGTTTTGTCCCTTTAGGTCAAAACAAAATCTGGAAATGGAATTTGCATTTAATACACTAGTGAATCATTATTTTCAATGTTCAATATGAGTATCCTTCTAGACTTAAATTGAAGGTGAAGTTGGAAAATGGGCCAATTTAGCTCAAAAAGTAGGGTCCGATTTCTCAAAAACTGTCGAACTCAGGAAAAAAAAATTACAGATTTGAAATTAACGTACAAAATTGAATACCTTTTATTATACTTATATCCCTTAGGATTTTTGACTGTTGACCAGTGTTATTAGTTTATGAGTTCATAGCTTAAAGAATATAGTATTCTGATATATATGAATGAGTTTATTTTATTCTATCTACTTATTCTCTCATCTATGGTATATATTGTTACCTATGAATATAAAACTATATCTGACATAGTAAAACGCTATGATTATTAAACCTGTTCCCTTCGCAAAAAATCATAAAATTTTCAGGATTAACATATCAATTTTCTCCTTCCCTTTTTTTTTACATACTATCAGTACATATCATTTCAAGCAGGGTCCGCCATATTTATAGCAACACATGTTTATTCAAATAACTCAAAGGGAAATGTAGAAAAACGATTTTTTAGAGAACTTATAGTCTATGTACAGTAAACCAATAATCATTTTCATTTATTTGATTAATTCCTTCAATCTCCGTGGAAATGATTCTCAGAAGTCACACAGCACTTCTTGGAGAATCAAGGCCTACTCTCGTAATAAATTTGACTTTAAGCTTTCTAAAATATCAGTGGGAGCACTATAGACCTTGTTCTTCAAAATTGACAAAATGGAGAAGTCCAAAGGATTCGAATGCAGGCTCCTTAATGGCCATTCATCTTTGATAAGAAGAGCAGATATTCTTGAACTTAGAAGCATGCAACGGAGAAGAATCTTGTTGGAGGGTCCAAAGTACATCATTAAATGTTGACTGGTCTAGGCAAGTAACTGAGTCTCTAAAATGCTTCCAATGTAACGTTGGCTATTGATTTTGACTCCAAAAAACTAATGGGGATCTTCCAATAGCTGAGATTGCTGTATAGACCAACACAGAATGTGAATTTTGTCGAACATTAACTTTTCTTCCCTTTACAGACCCATATTTACCATACACTATTTCATTTTGGATGTTTAAATATTACTGGATATCAAATTTCTTCTCATCAATACAGAACCTAAGTGGGTAAGTACCGTTTTTCAAGAGATTCGGGATATGGCGGTATCCATCAAGTATGCCCGTTTTACCATTTTATAAAAAAAGGTCCAGAGGTCATCCTTAAGTAATCGGTACATGGGCACCTTGTTTTTTCCTTCTTCATCAACTAACTTCCTACAGACCGATGCAGATTCCTCCTCAAGTTTTACCTAATATATTTCGCTCGAACTGATTTTTTTCTGCCATGTCTCGGCCGGTTAAATGTTTGACGAGTATCTTCGAAGTTTTTTTAAACTCTCCAAATAATTGACGAAAAATAAAGAGTTTCTTAGCAAAACAAATTTGCTTCAGTCCTCTCAGTTTATGTGTTATTGAGATATTGGCAATAACAATCAGCCGATAAAATAACATAGGTAACGGATTTTATTTAGTTTAGGGTAAATAATTTTGTTTTTACAGAATATAAAAAACCGTATGATATATAAACTCTGATAACATAGGTCAACAAATTAGAAATGTAAAAAATCTTAAGAGCTATAATTATAATAAAAGTTATTCAGTTTTGTACACTGATTTCAAATCTGTAAGTTTTTTTTCGAGAGTCCAACAGTTTTCCAGAAATCAAACCCTATTTTTTGAGCTTTTTGGTCCATTTTTCAACTTCAACTTCAATTTAAGCCTAGAAGGATTACTTACTTTTGAATTAATAAATGAGGGTTTGCTTGTGCAAATGAAAATACCATTTTTAGTCTTTGTTTTGACCTAAGGGGGGTCCTAGGGGCGTAAAGGACGGGAGTAGTCCAAAAGTCAGCCAAAACGTTTGTACTTAAATATTTCCTTGAGTATTATATGAAATGGACTAATAAGGTATGCATTAAAGAGCTGAGACTCAAATTTTTCAAATGAAATTTCAAGCGCTAGATTCCTTATATTCCTTAACTATGACTAAATCGTCCATCTAAATGTTTAAATTTTCATTCAATTTCGTTCAAAGATCAACTAAAATTAAAGACTCATGGTAGAGCTACTAAAAAACAAGTGCAATAGACTGAAGGTGCGCAGAAGGATTTCAGCTGATTTCACAATTTTTCTGTGTGCTACTAATTTAGTAGATCTAATGTGAGTCTTTGAGTGGTTTTTAGCTAGACATTGAATGAAAATGTACATATGACTGTTGACCAGCGTAATTAATGTGCATTTGCATAGGCATAGTTCAGTTTGAGAAACAGAAAAGAAGACCCTACCCGTTAGCACGACGTTGGTTTTTTTTTTAAACAAAAAAAATTATATGTATTATTTCCTTCATTTGTTGAAAAAGCAGCTTACTTTACGTATTATGAACTCAAAAAAGGGTAATATTATTCTTTATAATTTGGATATATAATTATTAAATAAACTGTTATTAAATTCTTGAATATTATAGAAGAACTAACTATAGATCTTTATATTTGTATAATTTGGCAATGTATAGCATATCTAAATAATAACTCCGCCCAAAATTAAAAATTTCTGTATTTTCCTTGTTGCCAACTTATTAATATTATGCAGAATTTATTATTTAGATATACTATATATTTATAAATTCTACCAATCGCAAACCAATTGTTAATAACTTGTAATTTGTTCAAAATTCAAAAAAAAGGCACGCAATCCTTGATTTAGTATATTTTTTATACTTCAAAATCATAAATAATAATAATACCCTTTTTGAGCTCATAACACGTAGAGTCAGCTGCTTTAAATCAAAAGAGTCAAATGATGAAAATCAGCTGAAGGGAGAATACAGTGTGTTTTTGTTTATCCCAAAAAGCTCGTCGTGTAGAGTGAATGAATTTAACAAATGAAAGAAAATTAAGAAATTTCTCTCCCAGATTAAAAAAAATTCTAATATTTTTTATGAGATATGGATATTTGTTTAATTAAATTTCTTCTTCTTAAAAGAGAATAGAAAAATTAAGTTATGTTGTAACAAACAATCTATTTTTTTGGACTTAAAGTACAAATAAATTCAGTGTCCATAAATTTAAGCATCCTCTGTAATACATAGTGTGTTACATGGAAAGAAAAACAAAAAATATCAGTGGGGATGTATTAATATTTTAAACTATTTATTAATCTATACATTCACTAAAATTAAAATGAAGTATAATTTCAAATAGTTAATACATTGATTAACGTAAAAAATGATAATTTCAAATAATGTTAGGTAAAATATTGTATATCGTTTACAGAATATTTGACAAAGATGATGATGGTTATATTTCAGTTGATGAACTTAGAAATATAATGCAGAGTCTTGGTGAAAAGATGGTTCAACCTGAATTAGATGAAATGATTCAAGTAGCGGATTTAGACCATGATGGATTAATAAATTACGAAGGTATGAACACCTTTGGTTTAGGTATCTTCATTCTATCTTTTATTTCCTGTAGAATTCGTCCATGTTCTGTGTAACGAAGGAAAATCTAGTTGTGAAAAAAAAAGAATGAAATAAATATAAAGAAAATGTAGTAATATCATTGAAAGGTAATTATATTAACTCAACGACAACTAAAGTTGAATGAATTGAACTACAGAACAAAAAATCTTCAAGATAAATCTAGCTTACAACAAAAATAGTCTACCTAAAAGATCCAATCAACAAATGAATTTTAGAGAATAACATACATAACCTTCTTCAGGAACCATATTGAAGCATCAAAAGTGATTTAACATCTGAGTTGTAAACATCAAATAAAATCATAGAAAAAGTAAATATTTTGTTATAACACTAATAAAACCATACTGTGATAAATATGTTTATAGGTCTTTTTATTGCGGTTAAACGAAAAATCAAAATACAACTCTAAAGGCTCTTATATATGTGATAAGCTACACAAAAAAATTATGAATTTTTGTGTAAGATAATCGAACAATTACAATTTAAATAATTACATAAGGCATTTTTTAGAGATGAAGTACACTACAAATACATTCGAAGCAATTTTTAAAAATTTATTAATCTAGTTTATGGAATTATTAAATCATAGACAATATATCTCTTATTGATAAATATTAATACCTCCAAATTGTTTAATATTTAATAAACTTTATTTTTTTTTTATTCAAAAAATTAGTTATTATAATATTTTGAATTAGTTAAAACAAGAGGTTTCAAAATAGGAGTTATAAGCTATGCAATAATTGTTTTGAATAGGGAGGATAATTTTTTTTAAAAAAAAAAAAAAACTTTATAAAAATGTTTTATTTATTGTACACATTAAATAGTTATAAATCCCCTAAGTTATAGGTTAGTAGTTCAAATTGCTTAATAATAGTGATGTGACGGTTATAAACGATGTAGAACTTGATTGATTGCCACGTCTATTTTTTCTTTTTCCAATCATATTTTTGGTTCATTTTTAGTTTGATCAATTACTTAAAAGCCTTAAAAATATTTAGGTCAAAAATTTCCTCCTTATTTATCCTAGTCTAATTCATATCCTTAAAAACATTATATAGGTACATAAGTTTCTGTTAAATTGAGCCAAAACTTATAAACTGTTCCTCTGAGCTTTTAAAAAGTTCATATTTGTGATATTACAACATAAAACTGATTTTAGATAAAAATGTAAAAGGAATGAAAATTGATTTATAATACCTAATCCCTATTATTACACGATATAAATGTACGTTCCAAAAACGTTAGTATAAAATCATTCGTTAAAAATAAATAAAACAAAACGTCACAAATATTTTTTAGATAGTTATCTGACATGCTTGGGAGTACTCGAAGCTCGCCAGTAATCCTTATCTTTCATATTGATAGGTTTAATTATTATTTGGAGTGAAACAACGCCAGGGAAAAAATTATTGTCTTTCTGCAAAAAAAAGTTCTTTGTTAATTCATCAGTAACGCACAATATTGTTAAAGTCACGTGCTATAATCTATATCTCTTCTATCAAGACGATATTGTTAAAATATAAAATCAAGTATTTTGAATAAAAAACTTACTTTAAGTGAGTGTTGGGATATGCAAGTTCTATTGATATTCTTTTTTACATTTTTCTACATGGCAATTCAAAAAAGTTAGCGAAAATGGAGTTAATATTGATTTATCCCTTAAAATTAGGGATCATTTTTTACCAAAGGATGAACAATGTGACATAATCAAACAGAAGCAACATAGGTAGCTTTTTAATGCTAGAGATATAAAAAATATCCTTCGAATCGAAGTCCATTGATCATTATGATATTTCATCTCAATCGTTGCATTAGATGTCCATTTCTTACCAAAAAATTGAAAAACTTTTAAAATAAATAAGAAATTACTTTCATAACATCTTGATTTTTTCACTCTCTCTATTGTTTGTGAACACTTATTATAGTATTGAAATAAATGATTAAAAAATTTGAATAAAAAAAATCTGTGAATGTTCACCTCTTGGTATTAGAAGAACTGTTTTTTATTTTTCAAGAAATTCAACGATCTCAATAATAATATAAAACATAATTGCAATTTTAACTTCGTCAATGAATAAATGGAATTGGATGTGAACCTAACTCTATTTCAATGTATAAAAATACATTTTAGGGACAGTCTTAATGACATCACAAATGAATATGAAATATAAAAATGAAAATATTAAAATTGTGAAAATAAGTTGTCTTTGAAAATATAAGTTCTTAGTTCAATTACCGATATTTCACTACATTTCCTATAGCACAGGAGATCAAAAAATTCAGATAAACAATATTTTGTCAAGACATTTTAAAGATGTTTCTTCATAAGATATTAACGTTGCCTTTGATAAGAAGAATTGAAATTCAAATAGCCTCAGAGTTGCAATTGATCAGGACTTTTGTCAATAATTACCCCTCTCTCCACAGCTTATGACTTCTCTCCATGACTTACATAAGGACTTCATAATTATTTTGTCTACTTCCCAAGCAATCTAAATATTACTTTTTGGTAAAAATTTTATATTTTTAATTTATTTCTTAGAACTCTGCATATTCTCCTGTTCTAAGAACACAATGTTTTTTTGTTTATTTGAGAAAAAATGCCTTAAAAAATTGTAACCCACAAGGAAAATTTGGGTTTACAGAGCTTCTTACCTTTGAAAATGATACTTGGTGAGGTTTGAAGATCACAATATGCTGAATAAATAGATTGTTCATTAAGAAATAAGTGAGTACATGGTCGTCAGGGATTTGTAAATTCACCTGAAATATTTACTTCTCTGAAATAATCATTTATGACTTTAAATATTGAAAATTAATATCAAAAACTTTATTTACCGCACTAAAGTTTTTTCAATTGTCTTCATCTTTTAATATTATAGATTTTTATACTTTTTGTAAATTTTCAGTTCAAAACCCTGTGGTCTATTTATTTGTATTTGTAATGTATATTATATTTTAGTTACCTTAGCTATGAAAATCAATGCTCCAATTCGTATATTAATATTGCTATTTTACAAATTGCATATTATTAAAATAGTTATTCTATTTAATATAAATTTTCAATTTTTAAAAGTATACTCCTTAGGTCAGTTTTATCTTTTAAAAAACTACATTTATGATATTTACTTCCAATTTCCCAAATTTAAGTTTTTATGCTAAAAGTTTATTTTTATTTCATGATGCCTTTCATAATATAAAATACAAAATAATTAATAGTTAAATATTTCATGTTTAGGTATACACATTCTATCTTGAACGGCACCCAGGATGAATAAATTTTTTTGAACCCTGTTAAATTTTTTATAAAGAAATTTTTTGATTTTCTTAGAAAAAAAAATGAATTTCATTAAAAATAAAATCTTAAATTTTGTCATTGTTGAATTATTTGGTCTCATTATTTATATAATTATAGGAGTTATGTAAAATTGCGAATCCTTATTATTGAGAAAGACAATAACTGCTTTTGGCAACATTGGAGGCCGATTGTGTTGTTTTGAGCAGTCTATGCAAATTTAATATACAATTTATAATAATTTGTAACTATGTTTTTTATTCGATTCCCAAGTCAGTTCGAAAATACAGGTAGTTGTCTCAGTTGGCAACAACATACAAAGTTCCTTACACTCAATAAAATTCTGAACATTTAATTAATGCTTATGTTGATTGGTATAGATGGAAAATTGGTGTAGATAGGATTGAATGTGATGAGAAAAAGAACAAAATTATTTGGTAATCTCTATAGTAACAGAGCTATTCTTTGTCAAAGAAGGACAACCATTTCACCATATGTCTCAGAATTGGCTGAAATTTGGCTCATATTTTTATACATATGCAAATAAGAAAACCTGAAAATTTTAGATCAATAGCTCTTACCATTAAGTAATTAAATTACGGAACAAAAGCAAAATGAACTGAAAATTAGTGAAACTTTAATTAGCCGTAATTACTTAATGGTAAGAGCTATTGATCTAAAATTTTCAGGTTTTCTTATTTGCATATGTATAAAAATATGAGCCAAATTTCAGCCAATTCTGAGACTTATGATGTAAATTTTCAAAATTTTGTCTTTCTTTGACAAAAAATAGCTCAACATTCACATCTACTCAATAATTTAAAATAATGTGTCTCTTTTTGCTTCCTCTAAACACAGTTAAGAAAATTGTCTAACACGATTACAAGGCGTGCCATTGTCGTATGACCCCCCTGTACTTTATTTTAGGTCAATTTATAAAATCTACCTATGTAAAAGGTCCTGTAAAGTCACCTTAGTGTTATTAACGATTTCTCTGAACATAGCCTTCATTAGAGAGAAAAAATTACATCTTCGTGCTACATGGACCCCTGGCTGTAAGTGAATGCTAATTTTATGATAAATAGCTCACCCTTACTTCAAGAAAATTACTCTTTTTTATCTTAAGAGGACTGGAAAATGGATTTTTCATGTTTTTTGTTTCATTCATCGTGCTCTCCATCTTTATTTTTATTTCTTATCCTTTCTTCCTTGAATGGATAACCACTTCTCGTCTGATTTTCCTTGTTTGATTTTTCTATTAGAATCAATAAAGAAATTACCACGTTCATCGTCTTATGACTATGGTTGTAAATAATTATGGTGTGCAGGCGTCTTAGTCCCAAAGCTCTTCGCTATCTACATCAATGATCTATGTGATAATTTAAGATCGAATGTTTATATTTATGTTGATGATACAAAGTTTGTCTATCACACATAAGAAAACTCAAAACATGACCTTATAGATTTCTTAAGATAGAGTAATGAGTCCCTATTAATCCGATAAAGAGCGTTCTAATGGTCTTTCATGGGGATATAATTAATATAAATATAATGAAGACAGTCGATTCCTTCATGGATATGGGTGTATTAAATTACAGAGATCTAAAGTTTAGTCATCGTATTCTTAACATTGCAAGAAGAGCAAACAAAATATTGGGTTTCATTAGGCGAAACTTTATCACTCGGGGTGTACATCCAATGAAAAAACTGTTTCAAGAAAATAAGTTATACCCTTACACGTCTCAGATTTACGAAAAAGAAATATCTGCATTAGAAAATGTCCAAAGGCGATATGTCAGGCTGCTGTTTGGAATAATTTGCTAAGAAGAAGGTTTGGACAGGTTGGGTATGACAACAGAAAAGGAGAAACCAGTATGACTTAATGATGCCAAATAAAATAATAAATGGCTAATCTGCAGATGTTCTTAGGCCAGAAGTCAGCAAAAATAACTATAACACCCGACTCTCATCCAATAGTATACATAGATAACCATTTACTAATCATAACTAGGGTTGTAAAAAAAATGCACTTATGGCGTGTAAGATTTTTTGGAGTTGGCACTCTTAACAGTACTTTTTGTTTTCCATACCATTTTCCCTTTATTCCTAAGGAGAGAATATCTAACTCAAAATAAAGATCTCGCATGATCTATGTAACACGTGTAATGCTCCATTGAAAAGTATAATCAATTATTTCAATAACATGTCTCTTGGAGTGAATCGTCGATAATGGAGGTGAAAAAGTTTGAATTTACGAGTGGGATTCAAATTCTCAGTTCATTAAAGAGTTTGACATTGCCTCTATGGACTTCTCCAAATCTTTGTTTCCTACTATGAGTAGACAATGGCTCTAATGACCAACTTGAAGTATAATAAATAATAAGTATCAAATGTTATAAATTAATGTGATAATTTCATAATAAGTATTAATTATATTAACTCTAGGATTTTAAATTTTTGGGATGTTTTCCTGGGTTCCATCACTACAGAGATCATTTCATTATGGTCATTGTATATCTCCAATTTTAATGGAGTCTAAGTTCCATCTGATGATCATTGAATCCCTCATCCCCTTAACCACATTGAGAACCCTCAAGGCGTCACAGTTTACGATAGGAATATTTCTGTATTTAAAGAACTTGCTATCGTGGATTATTGATTCTGTTGATATTTTCTTCAGTTATATGTATCCTTTGTTCCTCTCAATCACATAAAGACATTTACTTTGCAGTGGTTCAAGTGTAATATCATGACATGATGGTAAAAATATCCTTTCCTTCAACTTATTTCTTCATCATGGACAACACTTCTTTACTTTCAAATGCCGTAGAAACAAGGAACGGGTTTTCCAGTATAGAGCATGAACTTGACAAAATGTGGATGAATAACAATATTGAGTGGGACATTGGAGGAAACAAGGGTCATGTTCTTATTAGTGATGAAATTAAAAATATCAGAGTTGTTTTCAATTACGTTCCTTGAATAAATCTCTATATTTATCTCGTGATTCAGACTCTGAACGTGTTGCATAATGTTTAACTTTTTCAAGGCTTCTTTCCAAAATTCTTACTTTACGGATGAATTTATTAAATTGTTAATTGTTTATTAATTTTGTAATTGTTATTAAACGTTTTCAATATAGCTATACATATATATATATGATTTTTCCTTAACTAATTAAATTATCGACATCCGTCACAACATATACATTTGAGGCTTGATCTTACGTTGAGTTGAAATTATTTTGTGCTAATTTGAGTTTCTATATATATTTATACATCATATAAGCATATATTTAGTTTCGAATTCATTAAAAGCCTGAAGAAAAGATATGTTTTTTAATCACATCCTATTATATTACTTCAATATAGTACTGAATAAAAAATATATTTTGAATTAAAGCGCTTATAATTTTAGGATAATTTAGAGTCAAATTTATCTACTTCGCTGAATAACCTTTTAATCAAACACAACTAATCTTACATCTATAGTGAATGTTTTTTTTTTTTTTTTTTTTTTTTTTGGGGGGGGGGAGGCTTTTGTAGTCCAATTCTTCGTAATAATTTACGACTTATTGGCTAAAAATATAGTACATAGAGAAGCTATCTGAAGACATGGTTTTGACAAAACATTTGAGAGAAGAACAAGAAATGAGAACGTGGTCGCATAAGAGCTGGAATATATCAGTGATGAAACATAATTCTTAACCAATTAATCTCATCCCCAATAGCTTTTTCAGCCCAAGATGGGACTGCAGTTGGACATAGATAATTTGGGAAACCAATTTCTTGTTGTAGAGATCGATTCTCTTCAGCAAATTAATTTTTTCACTCAGAGCACCATCTGAGGATCCTGGAATGAAGAGATTTCGAATTCGATGAATGATCCACATATCTCCCATTCTAACCCCAATATATTTACCTTTTGTTCTACAGCCCACCCAGATTTTTGACACTTCAAATTTGTTGACCTGTGCTATTACTAGAAATGTAAAAAATATGCAAATGGGTTGTGTAAAATAAAAAAAAAAGAGAAAACCAATCTGGTAACTCTGACAATTTGATGAATGTTGAGAGGGAAGCAGCTTGAACTGTCATGACGTTTTACTGAGCTACAAGCTGCTATTCTCCATTATATATACATCAATAAATAATAACATAGATGAGAGGAAGAAAATTAAATGAAATTAATGTCAGGAAAGTATATATTTTTAATTAATAATAATTATACGAGGACTTGAGACCTTTTTGTTTACATTTTATTTGCTTTATCAAACTTAATGCATGTATTCCTTCACGCGAGATCTTTACTATCAGGTAGATGGTCTCCCCTCAGTAATAAAGGAAAAATGATAACAGCATTGGAAAACAAAAAGACCTGTTTGAAGAGCCAAATCCACAAAGTCTCGCACTCGGCATTTTGCATATTATTTACATTCCTACCAATGACCTTATGTATTGTAAACAGATAACTTCAGGCTTCATGTCTAATATTCTTTTCATCATAGCATGTTGTATTCTTCTTTCTTTTCCACCTCGAGTATTAAGAGAGACTACTCTTGTAATGCTAAATCTTTTTTTTTTTTTCCTTCTTGATTACTGGAGGCTCAAAAAACCCTAAAACTGTTTGCTTTTTTTTTTTTTTTTTTTTTGGAAAGATAGCAAATTGGTCATATTGGCAAAAACAATTTGATTAATTTTAAGGACTTTTGTGGGATTTTCCTTGCTACGAGGAAAGAGTCCAGTATCAGGAGAAGATCTCTATTATAGCAAACCTGATCTTGTGCGTGCCGATAAAATTAGGAGAATATAATGTTAGATGTATTAGGTCTCAGTATTCTTTTGATATCAAGTTTCTCAGTTTCGCCCGAAGAAAGTTCGATTTCATTGTCCTGAGAAACATTCATTGTTCCCGTTTTTGTTAAGTTCACCTTCATTATTTCTCTTTCCAGATCCGTTTTTATTGCTACTTTGACCTAACCCCCCACCCCAAAAAAAAAAAAAAAAAAAAAAAAAAGGAGGAGGAAAAGGATCAGTCACCAAGGACAGGGAAATTACTAGGAATGTAAATCATATCCAATTTGGGCATGTAATAAAAAAAGAAAGAGAAAACCAATCTGGTAACTCTGACAATTTAATGAATGTTGAGAGGGAAGCAGCTTGAACTGTCATGACGTTTTACTTAGCTACAAGCTGCTATTCTCCATTATATATACAACAATAAATAATAACATAGATAAGAGGAAGAAAATTAACTGAAATTAATGTCAGGAAATTATATATTTTTAACTAATAATATTTATACGAGGACTTGAGCCCTTTCTGTTTACATTTTATTTGCTTTATTAAACTTAATGCATGTATTCCTTCATGCGACATCTTTACTATCAGGTAGATGTTCTCCCCTCAGTAATATTGGCAAAATGATAACAGCTTCGGAAAAAAAGAGACCTGTTTGAAGAGCCAACTCCACTTTTTTATTACACGCCCGAATTGCATATGATTTACATTGCTAGAAATTACCTTCAGTAGAGGCTTTTCCGCTAAAAGTTTGGATTATTTTATTGATCATTTCTCATTTATTGAAAAATTATCTCCCTTTTTCCAATTTCATAGGACAACCTCTCACGAAGTGTCCTACTTGATAGCATTTACCACAGTATTTGTCTTGTCCCAAATAAGATACTCTGGTTTTAAATCTTCTAATTGGCAAAAGTCTGGAATATCCTAGATCAAAATAGAATTTACGTTAAAATTTCCATCACGATAACATCCCTCCGTGACTGGACCAACTACTTTACCAAACAAAAAATTACCACCTCAACGATATCTTCAACCTTTACATCCTCATGTGGAAAATGAGTGGCAAAATTCTTTTCTAAAATGATGGGATTACCATCCTCGTCTCTACAGTGTGCTCTAAGACCCCTCAAGGAACCTTTCAACCCCTTGGAGTGAGCATCTCCTTACATGAGAAAAAACTATTCCTATATCAATTTCACTCTTTAAATCAATGGCGATAACATTTTTGTATCCAGGGTAGATACGGATTCTTTGAATTAGTTTCTGCTCTAATTTTAAAATCTCAAAAACAATTTCTTAAAGTCAATGACAGAAGACCTATGGGGTAAAAAACCATTCTCCATTGATTCTTAGGTCTCTATTCTTAAGGGCCTTAGCCTCCATATTTTTCTTTAAGGCATGTAAATAATTAGGGAGGGGGGATAAGATCCCCACCAGAATTTTTTTCCATATTCTTTATTATAAAATAATATTAAGGATGTGAAAAAAGAGCCCAGCTGCAAAGCATACAAAGGACGATTGTTGGCAACATTTGTCTTTTCAAATTTCTTCTTCTTTTCAATTAAAAAACAAGAAGCGCCATTTTTAATTAAGTTTAAAAATGCCTGAAGATTTGATTCAAGATCTTGGGTCTTCGACAATGGAGGTAGTAACGTTTGACCATTTGTCAAGGATACTAGTGTGATGACATTACGTCTATGCCATTTCTCACCTTCTATAATGAAGAAATTTTTGGTCATTAGACTTCTGCATCGCTGATGTCATAAGAGAAATCTGGATTCATTCGATAAACATGGTATCAGGTACATCTGTTTTCACGTCTGATCAAATGTAATTTCTTTTATCATGTAATATCCCACTTTCAGTCGGAAGACATCAAAATTTCATCCAATTTATGGAGAAATCTGTCTCCTCTTGTTATCCCGGAATCCAATCATTGGAGCTCTAAAGTCAAGTTATAATTTTCAAAATAAAACGGGAAATTAACGAAAAGTATAGGTTTATGACAATGGACGAGACTAAGGACATCAAGGATCAATCCATGATTATAGTTTTAATTGGTCCTCTAGATGGATATTTCCTTGGACGTTTTTGCCTTATTCATTCCCTTAACACCAGAACTTATTTTATATGTGATGAAAACAGTTTTTATATCATTTAGTTCTACTATTTCAAAGGTGAAGAAGAATAATTTAAATAGCTAAACCATTCATTGAATTATTGTTGATGCATCAGCTTTTACAATCAATACAAGTCTTAGAAGAAAGAATGCCTCAACTTATTAGTGTGACAATAGTCGAAAAGATATTCTCTTTGACCCATTCAAAAGTGGCTAGTATAAATAATGCCGGATACATCCAGTTGAAAAATATCGTTGCTGTGATAAGCATAGACTTGAATAATTTTTACCTGTACTAAAATACTCCTATCGTCAATTGTGATTCTAAGAGGGTTTTTTGCATGATTTAGCTTCATCTATTGTTAAACTTAAAGTTTAGCTCATCTTGTGTATATTGATCTTTATGAACTTGATTATTCTATTTTTATGTAAAATTTTTTCATGTATTTGTTTTTAATGTTTCTATTTTTTTAGAACATATTGATTTTTCCGAATCACTATATTACACTAAAAATAGCAATTTTATTATCTGTGATCACTATTTAGTGAAGAACACCTCACCCGAAACCAAAACAAGACCAAGAATTTGAGGGATCGAGATCAAGAGGAATAAATGATCTTTTTCAGATTTAAGAAAAATATCTGTTTGTACTACTACCTTGATAATCAATTTGAATTCAGTCTTCTCTGTAATGTTAAGATAATAATATTTGAACCTAATATTTGATACATAATATTATTTATTATATATCTTATTTATATAGAGAGAGCAGAATAACAGCTTGTAACTCAGTAACACATCATGACAGCTCAAGTTGCTTCCCTCTCAACATTCATCAAATTGTCAGAGTTACCAGGTTGATTTTCTCTTTTTTTTTATTTTACACAACCCATTTGCATATTTTTTACATTTCTAGTAATAGCACAGGTCAACAAATTGGAAGTGTCAAAAATCCTAAGGGGTATAAGTATAATAAATGTTATTTAGTTTTGCACGCTGATTTCAAATATGTAATTTTTTTTCTCGAAAGTCCGACGGTTTTTGAGAAATTGGACCCTACTTTTTGATCTAATTTAGCCCATATTCCGACTTCAACTTCAATTTAAGCCTAGAAGAATACTCCTTTTGTGCATTAAAAAATAATTATCCACTAGTACTAAAGTTACAAAAAAACAACTGCAATAGTAGTGCGCAGAAGGATTTCAGCTGATAACGTAATCCTTCTGCACGCTACTACTTAATTAGCTCCACCATGAGTCTTAGATTTCTAGTGGATCTTTGGTCGAAACACATTTAGTTAAGGACTCTTATCGGACGCTTGACATCTTTTTTGAAAGCTGTGGGTCTCGGCTCTTGAATGAATTCCTTATTAATCCATTTTATGTAATATTCAAGGAATTATTTAAGTACAAACATTTTAGCCGACTATTAAGCCTACTCCCATCGTCTATGCCCCCAGGGATCCCTTTACGTCAAAACAAAGACTGGGAATGAAACTTGCATTAAATACACTAGCAGATCATTATTTTTTAATGATTATCCTTCAAGGCTTAAATTAAAGTAGAAGTTGGAAAATGGGCCAAATTAGCTCAAAAAGTAGAGTTCGATTTCTCAAAAACTGTCCGACTCTCGAATTTTTTTTTACAGATTTGAAATTAGTGTGCAAAACAGATTAACTTTTATTATACTTATATCCCTCAGGATTTTTGACACTTGACCCGTGAAATTAGGAATGTAAATTTCATGCACTTTTCGCGTGCAAGACTTTTTTGAGTTGGCATTCTGAAGTTGTCACTGATGATAGAAATAATACTTTATAAATGTTTTGGTATCCCTCGCTACATATATATAAAGACTCGATCTTACTTTGAGTTGAAGTTTCTCAAAAACTTTAGGACCCTTGAAAAAAAATTACAGATTTGAAATCAGCATTACAAAACTGAGTAACTTTTATTATACTTATACCCCATAGGATTTTTGTAAGTTCAAATTTGTTTACCAGTGTAATTATTATTTTACGACTTATTAGCTAAAAATATATAACTTTCTGCCTCTCATCTATGGGATACATAATATTATTTATTATATATCTTATTTATATATAGAGAGGAGAATAGCAGCTTGTATCTCAGTAAAACGTCATGACAACTCAATTTGCTTCCCTCTCAACATTCATATAATTGTCAGAGTTAGCAAGTTGGTTTTCTGTTTCTATTTTTTTATAGGTCGAAATTGCATATTTTGTACATTCCAAGCAATAATAGATTCAAACAAAGAAGAAGAAAAATGGCCCTTCCACGATATCAAATTCCAAGGAATCTCATATAAGCTAAGCGTATATTCATCAAAACTTTAATCCATGACATGAGATAACTAAACACTGCACTTAGGTCTTACATGCTTAATGATATAAATAATCCTCTTAAAAACAGTTTATGATCGACAGAAATGATTTTTCAATTAAGAGAGTAGAAAAAACACTGTATGTATTTTTGTGTGTGAAGGCGTGTTTTTTTTACTTTAATAATTGAACTTTTATTAAATCTTGTTTTTGTTTCTTTTATTGTCAAATATTTATACAATACATCATCGTGGGTGTTCATTGAATCATACTATTTAACATATACAATCTTAATTGTCTTAATGATCAATTTTATATTAAGTCGACAACATTGGGCTGTCTTAGCCATTAGTCGAGTGAATAAATAATTAAAATTTAGGGGGAAACAAAAAGGTGTATTTACTTTAAATTGAGTAGCCAGGGAGGCTACAGTACAGGTTATTAACTAATATTTTTCATTTCTTCATCAAACTCAACAAATTTGCCAGACCTACCTCTTATATATATTTATTTAAACTGGAGATATATGGAATTGCACACCTACTAATCAGACACAACAAGTTTTCCATTTTTAGTGAATGGTTAGGGGTGGGACTTTTCTAGTGAAAAATTACAGTGTTGTGATTAGAAAAGGAAAAACGGTTAGCACTGTTGTTCTTTTTTAAAATTATGTTCATTCCTCAAATAGGCTTTAACCCTTATATAGCTCTTGGCATTAATGCTGTTGTTACAAATTTATTCATTTTTTCCTCTAAATATTTTTTTGAATAAAATACTGTGTAACAATAATAACACTGGTCAACAGCCACAAATCTTTTGGGGTATAAGTATAATAAAAGTTATTCAGTTTTGCTCATTAATTTCAAATCTGTAATTCTTTTTTTCGAGAATCCGATGGTTTTCGAGAAATCGGTCCCTACTTTTTTAGCTTTTTTGGCCCATTTTCCAACTTCAACTTCAATTTAAGCCTAGAAGGATACACATTTTGAGCACTAAAAAATGATGATTGGCTAGTATTTTTTATGGAAATTTCATTTCTAGTCTTTGTTTTGACCTAAAAGGACTCCTAGGGGCATAGGGTGCCGGAGTAGGTCCAAAAGTCGATGAAATCCTTTGTACTTAAATAACTCCTTGAATATTGCATAAAATGGATTAATAAGGAATACATTAAAGAGATTAGACCCAAAGCTTTCAAACAAGATGTCAAGCGCCCGATAAGAGCCTTTAATTTTGAAGAAATCGTCCATCAAAGTGTGTAAATTTTCATCCAATTTTGGACAAAAATTCGCTAGAAATCTAAGACTCACGGTAGAGCTAATAAAAAACAAGTGCTATAGACTGTAGTAGTAGAGCGCAGAAGAAGACTCTGATATCAGCTGAAGATAACCAAATTCAAAAACATGGATCTCTTATTTAATTACAATTTAAATTTAAAAGAGTGGGATCGCAGGGCCATGGATATCCAATGAAAGGAATA
This sequence comes from Lepeophtheirus nordmannii, assembly GCA_963680855.1. Lineage (NCBI taxonomy): Eukaryota > Metazoa > Arthropoda > Copepoda > Siphonostomatoida > Caligidae > Lepeophtheirus > Lepeophtheirus nordmannii. The sequence goes on along the minus strand of OY804526.1, from coordinate 6,550,973 downwards.
GTGTTCCTTGATGAGTCAAGTCTCAGTACCCTTCATCATCATGGATATGAACAGAACTGCTTTGAGGAATGCTGAATCAGTCGCCTTAATTTGAAGAAGACGGGATCGGAGTTTCGACGTCTTATAAAATCAGAGATTCATCTTCATGAGAAAGTATTTGTCATTTGGATCATCTTTGAGTACACTAAGAACAATTCCCTTTTCAGATTAACAATAAACATCGCTGTTAAGTCAAGAATGAGGGAAAGAAATGAAGACTCCATTGAGGAGTCAATGTTTGTATAGAAAAAACTAATTTAAAAAACTAATATTATGCACAAACTCATTTATTTTTATACCATTTCCAATGAATGATCTCAAATACAAAATATATCAAAAACATAACATAATTTATAAAATTCTTTACAAGTATAATTTAATCATCAATGTTTGACAAAGAGTTATTTGATTCAGATGGTAGTTTCAATGCTGATAACATAATATGATTTTGATTTTGAATGCTCAGATGTGAATATAAACTTTATAACTTAAAAATACGAAATATGTAATTAGAAGGACGATCATGACAGTTGATATACATATTAAGGCGGGTTTAATCCACGAAAATATCTTGAATGGAGCATTAGTTATATTTGCTGAAAGGTTTATAATTGAATCTATAGTATTATCTGTGTCGAACTTTGACAGTATTTTTATTTTTTGGGCAGTTTGAAATATATTCCAAGCAATTTTATTCGAAACTCCGATGGTTTCAGATATTTTTCAAGATTTATTCTATAAGATTTGATGAATGAATTAAATGTCTATTTTTGGATCTTCGGTTACACTTTCAAATGTAGAACTTATACCTTCATAACCTGCAGGGAGCATTCTATCTGGATGAAATGTACAGTTTTCATCTAAACTAATTATCTGATTACCAATATATGTGCTACTAAAAGACGATCTATTTCTGCAAGCTATAACTATCGTTTGTTTAGTGGGAGAAAATGAATAAATTGTGTATCTGAAACCTGTATTGCTGCTTCTGTGATAATTCTAGGATGGCACAGTTTATGAATATTTGCTCCAAATGCTCAATTTAGGAGCTGTTAGTGACGAGCAGGGAGATCGTTTTCATCAAGATATTAAAACAATGAAAACAAAATATAAAGGGTTTTGGAATTCAAGCATGACGGGAGATTATTGTTGGATGTTGTATCGTAATGAGTCTGAAAAGAAGTTCAAGCGTAAATCTAGTACCAAACATCTATGATCTCTTTGAAATTATATTTTAAATCTTAAAATATTTATGTACAATATGTTATATATGTTGATAAATTAAAATATTTAATATCTTTAATATAACAAATTCATGGAAAACATAAAATTCCTAATTAGAAATGGTATAAAAATAAATGAGTTTGTGCATAATACGATTAACGTTATCAAAGACACTTCATGATTATTCCTTGTTCTCCACTTTAGACATGAAGAAGGGGACTCAGTACTGAGAGTCATAAACGGTAAACTAAGGGACATTCAGTAATGTGATAGGTACATGAGTGTAAAAAAGTTGTCTATTCGAATGAGGATGTGTGTTAGTAGACTAGAAATGGCCACGATGCGCGAGTCGAGTGTATACAAGAGCCGTCGTAGCGATATAAGCGATAACATCGGTTTAAATTTTGAGATGAATGTGGAAATTAGTTTTTTCTATACAAACATTGACTCCTCAATGGAGTCTTCATTTCTTTCCCTCATTCTTGACTTAACAGCGATGTTTATTGTTAATCTGAAAAGGGAATTGTTCTTAGTGTACTCAAAGATGATCCAAATGACAAATACTTTCTCATGAAGATGAATCTCTGATTTTATAAGACGTCGAAACTCCGATCCCGTCTTCTTCAAATTAAGGCGACTGATTCAGCATTCCTCAAAGCAGTTCTGTTCATATCCATGATGATGAAGGGTACTGAGACTTGACTCATCAAGGAACACTATTCCTTTCATTGGATATCCATGGCCCTGCGATCCCACTCTTTTAAATTTAAATTGTAATTAAATAAGAGATCCATGTTTTTGAATTTGGTTATCTTCAGCTGATATCAGAGTCTTCTTCTGCGCTCTACTACTACAGTCTATAGCACTTGTTTTTTATTAGCTCTACCGTGAGTCTTAGATTTCTAGCGAATTTTTGTCCAAAATTGGATGAAAATTTACACACTTTGATGGACGATTTCTTCAAAATTAAAGGCTCTTATCGGGCGCTTGACATCTTGTTTGAAAGCTTTGGGTCTAATCTCTTTAATGTATTCCTTATTAATCCATTTTATGCAATATTCAAGGAGTTATTTAAGTACAAAGGATTTCATCGACTTTTGAACCTACTCCGGCACCCTATGCCCCTAGGAGTCCTTTTAGGTCAAAACAAAGACTAGAAATGAAATTTCCATAAAAAACACTAGCCAATCATCATTTTTTAGTGCTCAAAATGTGTATCCTTCTAGGCTTAAATTGAAGTTGAAGTTGGAAAATGGGCCAAAAAAGCTAAAAAAGTAGGGACCGATTTCTCAAAAACCATCGGACTCTCGAAAAAAAGAATTACAGATTTGAAATTAATGAGCAAAACTGAATAACTTTTACTATACTTATACCCCAAAAGATTTTTGAAAGTTCAAATTTGTAGACCTGTTGTTTAAATATTGAAAAAAGATTATTTTCTGGTTTAAAGATATGACAAATAAACTAAACAATATCACCCAAGTGACTCCGTATACTGACTCCTTTTTTAAAAATAACACAGAAATAAAATTGATAGTTCAAAAAATATGTTTGGTGAATGAATTAAGCCAAATAACTGTATTTTAATACAGGTTTAAATCTTTAATATTGCCTCATAAAGGATTGTATTATCCAAAAAATGAATGAGTGCACGAACTCACCTGATTATTCCCTATATAAATATGATTATATACACTAATGCTATTTTAGTTATAGAAAGTACCTAGTGCAGTATTACAATTTTTATTCATCCCATTTTATGAATCACAGCTGATGTCAGATTGTACCATAAGTCTTGCTCTCCCGTTCTCATCACACCAAAAAGTACTATCCCTATTAATGGTGATTTGAGTGTGGATAAAGGAAAATTATAATTTTATATATGCATGTAACAATAAGAAATGCATAAATATACAATAATCATGATACAGTGCTGTATACGATATTGAGATCAGCATACAAATACACCATTAAAAAAAGAAAAAAAATTAAACATTTTTTAGAAGTCGCAATTTCTTTTTTTTATAGTTTCCTATCTTCTTAAGAGCCTCAATTATTATTGTCGATAAATTTTAATATAATTTAATTCTGTACAACAGAATATCATAGAGATAAAGATCATAGACTGATGAAACTTTGCAATACCAATAAAATTGTTAGCTGACAAAATAGAAACTCATTGCTACTACAATTTGAATGTTTTTGGCTTATGCTTATGGCTATAACTATTTTCTTTCGTACGATGCCTTGGATTCAGTTTTTTCTTCAGATCAACACTACGTTTACATCTCTATTCAAAATTTCCAAAGTAAAAACTATATATATACTGAAGTTATCTATTCCAGATAATTTTAAATTTATACTTAGACATGTAAATAATAGACATTCAATTTAATTCATGTTAATAAATAATTCATTCTGCAGATAAATTGATGATATTATAGGTAATAAATTAATTTGAATCAAATCAAATCTGAGGCACCATTTGATAGTCGAAGGAGCTGCTCTTTTAAGTGAGTCGAGCCGAAAGAACCGAATCTCCATATTGAGCTGGAATTCCCATCACTATTATATAAGTGTTAAAGAGTAGATAAACTTTTTTATATTTTGAAAGATAATGGATCTGATTAAGAAAAAATAATATCAACCTAGGACGAAACTTGCCTTTTGCTTGCAATTTTTTTTTTTTATAACACTTGCATACACAAAAAGATGGAAAACGAAACCAATCCGAAAAAATTCCTCTACATTCATTAGTTGGATCAAATGCTAATAGACGATGAAGTCGATATTGTTGTTCACATCTACATCCATCATTACACATAATCTGTTGATTTTCATGTCTATAATAAAGAAAAAAAAATGATATAGATAATAAAATATGCAATAATATAACTCAAAATTGTTTGGAATAAATAATTATCTCTTAATACTTAATAAACATATTATATTAATAAAAGTAGAAATTTATATTTTCACTAGAGATAGGAAATTTATTGAGCGCTATTATAAGGCGTGAGATTTCCATGTGGTATCCTCGTTTAAATAAATATGTAAGCTATAAATCATTAGTCTTTGCTCGTGTGGAATATATTTAGGGATTGGCCATATATACAAAAACTTCATTTTCCAAATCCGTTATCATTATTCCTTAATTCTTGAGAACGAGAAAATGTTATGGACTAATACACACTGTCAACAAATAATATCACTGTTCAACATTCAAAAACCCTAAGGGATATAAGTATAATAAAAGTTAATCTGTTCAGCACACTAATTTCAAATCTATGAAAAAAAAATTCGGGAGTCCAATGGTTTTTGAGTAATCGAACTCTACTTTTTGAGCTAATTTGGCCCATTTTCCAACTTCTACTTCAATTTAAGCATAGAAGGATAATGATTAAAAAATAATAATGATTCGCTTGTGTATTTAATGCAAATTCCATTTCCAGTGTTTGTTTTTGGGTTTATGAGACTCCAGGGGGTACATGCGGCGGGATTAGGCCCAAAAGTCGGCCAAAACGTTTGTATTTATAACTCGTTGAATATTACATGAAATGGATTAATAAGGAATGCATTCAAGAGCCGAGACCCACAGCTTTCAAACAAGCGCCCGATAAGAATCCTTAACTAAGAAGAAGTTGTCCATCTAAATATGAAATTTTCGACATTTCGAAAGATTGCTACTATGTAACTTATTGGATAGATAAAAAATATCTTGCTCTTCCGTGGAGACCCGACACCCGATATTTATTGGCAATGTGGGGGGGGGGGGATTGTTCCATTTGGACACAGTTGTTCTCACTTTTTCGCCAAAATTTAACAAGAACGATTCCTTGACTTGTTAGTCCAGGAGGCCAAGATGTATCACAGGTGGGCCTTGCTCCATAAAGCCCCCAAATTTTTGACGCAACATCTTCCTCGTCCACATCATGAAGTGTCATAGCCAGTGATGTATAAAAAGGGTCCAGCTGAAAAGCCCGCAAAGGACGATTGTTGGCAATTTGTATATGAAAATAATTCAAGCTGTTATATTTCCTTGTCCTCTTATCCTCGTTTGTTTTCCTTCTCCTGGTAGTCATTTATTATTTTGAAAAGAATAAGCACCATTTCGAAATAAATTTGAAAATGTCTAACGTACCATGGATCGCCAGGAATGGAGGTGAAAGTGTTTGGAGTTTAAACATGGACAGCAATGTGATTACATGCCGGCTATGCTGTTTCACGACTTCCAAAAAGAAGATGTATCCACTTATTAAACATACAAGTCGTCGATGTCACAAGAAAAATCTGAATCTATTCAAGAAACATGGTATCAGTAGCGATAAAGGTACATTCGATTTCACGTCCGACGTAACTAAATTGCTTGTTTCATGTAACATTCCACTTTATGTCCTGGAACACCCAAGTTTCGTCAAATTCATGGAAAAAATATACTGGAAAATTTGTACCTTCTTGTTTACTGAAGTGTTAAGAACCAACAGCTGGACAATAGAAGAAGTTGCAGTCAGTAGTCTTCGAAACACTTTGGGTTCTAATTTTAAAGAAGAGAGATTAAAGGTTTTCATCACAGATGGAGCTGCTTACAGTATTCAAGCAGCTGAGAAATTAAGGAAGATGTTTCCTGAAATGATCCACGTCACTTGCCTTGCCCATGGACTCCACAGAATTGCCGAACTTTGCCGTATTGAATTTCCTAGTTCAAATCTTCTGATCTTCGAAATAAAGAAGATTGTCTTGCATTCTAGTAATAGGAAGCAAAGCTTTACTACTTATTGCCAAATTCCCTTACCACCAGCACCTATTACTACACGTTAGGGGACTTGGTTAAAAGCGGTGACATATTACGTGAAAAATTTCGACACTGTGAAGGATTTCATTTATGGACTCGAGGAAAACAGTTCTGCAATTGCTACTGCCAAAGAAGTTATAAATAGCGACACCATATTCAGTGAATTATTATTGATTCAATCAAATTCCTCAAGTAATACAAGCCTTGCAAGAAAGAATGCCTCTGCCTACAAGTGTGACTGTAATGGAGAATATGTGCGAAGATATTACACTTGAACCATTCAAAAGTAGGCTGCTACGGATAATGGAGAAGAATACTGGATACATCAAGTTGAGGAATATTGCTACTGAAATATGTATGGACTCTATTAATTTTTCTATATACAAAAATAATTGACTCGTCAATTGTGATTCTGAGGGTTTTTTTCCATGATGGTGGATGTACTCTCATCTAAGAGGACAAAAATGAGTAATGAACATTTCAAGGACCACCTCTTAATAAAATGGAACTCAGAATTTGTCAAAATTGAATGAACTTAAATAAATGAATATGTGATGGCATCGTCTTTTAAAATTATAATTTATCATATGTATGTTACAGATTGATCTTCATTAACTATGTTATTCCATTTTTATATAATACTTTGTAATTTGTTTTTTCCCGTTTAACCCTCATCTGTTCTACTTTTTTTATTTAAATAGATGTTATCGGTTTAATGACTCACTGTTGTAGTCACTGTCGATTTCAATCTTTTTAGTTTTCTATTAAACATTTCTTTTTACCTTCAAATTATATCTGATACATTTAAACTTGTCATGCCAACCACTTCAACGTACATTTGCATTGTGCTATAAAATAATATTATGATCAATTTAATTTATATTTTTTGTTTTGCTTATGGAAACTTAATTTAAAATTACATTTGCTTTCTTAATTAATATGCAACTTCTATGTTTTAACTAATATACATATATATATGTATGTAATTGAGATAATAGAATATTATCCTATTTCATTTTGTTTCAAAGAAAAATTTAAGTGTCCACAAAACTTATGATAATTTTAAACTAATTTAATTGTTGTATATGTGTAATGTCAATAAGAACTGAGCATGGAGGGGATTTCGTCAAAAAAAAGTTAAGAACATAGCACTATTCTTCTTTAACTGCTCTACAATTCCTATTACTAAATTTTTTCCATTAACCCTCTGTAAAATACGCAAATTGAGGTTAAATATTATAAAAATATCCAGTTAAATTATATTTAAGCTATAGTAATTGGTATTCCAACATTTAAGGGGAAGTGCTTCCTTAAAACTCTTTTTTGAATTGAATATACATAGTGGGACTATTGAAAATCTCCAAATCCACCGAATAAAGAATCCATCGTTTGATTTCTTGAATTCGTTTCCTTGTTATTTTATTTTGAAATGAATATATCTAATAAACATCTGTCTTCCACTGGGAGTGTGACTATTGATTATAAAACTTGTATCTATGTTGGAGGTTTCTAAATATATTTGCCCATTACTTTTCTCCTAGTCTCTTATGATTTTGGATAAAAACAATGCCCTGTACTCCTGTGACCAAGTCGGTTATATAAAATGCCGTCATTTACCTTATTATGTCTTAATATTTTATAATCTTAACTTCTGATACTCATTCATCAGCTAGTAGTATTATCCTTTTATTGAATTTTTAAAATTTTTAATAGTTGTAATTAAAATTTAAGATAAACAGTTTGACTCGTTTTAATTAGAGGAAGGATCTCCAAACGGCATTGAATTTAGCAGAAGAGTAAATTTTAATATCAAAATTCTTCATTTATCGTTAGAAATCATTTGATTTTATAATAAACTTATCTAAGGATACCATGTTCCAGAAAATTGTTAAACGATTATTGGGTAAAACTAAATTAACCAGGACAATTACGTAAGGAATACTACTTTTTTAATTCTCTTTATAGGTATATCCCTGCATTAAAAGTAAAAACGTATCGTTATCTAAAGAATTAGCAAGAAATTACTGTTAGTATACACGACGAGCTTTTTGGAATAAACAAAAACACACTGTATTCTCCCTTTAGCTGATTTTCATAATTTGACTCTTATGATTTAAAGCAGCTGACCCTACGTAATATGAACTCAAAAAGGGTATTATTATTATTTATGATTTTGATGCATAAAAAATATATTAAATCAAGGATTGCGCGCCCTTTTTTTGAATTTTGAATATATTACAAGTAGTAACGATTGATTTGTATATTGATAGAATTTATAAATATATAGTATATCTAAATAATACATTCTGCCAAATATTAACAAGTTGACAACAAGGAAAATACAGAAGGGTAGCTACCATATGTTTTTCCAAATTTTTCCTTTCCCTTTTGTGAGTCGAGGTTGCGAGTGAACAAAAAAGCTCGGCGTGATATACATTTTTCTTTTTATTATGGTCAACATATAGATATAGTGAGATATACAGGATAAATACTAATAATGACCAAATGACACAGGGATAAATATTTAAGAATAATTGTTTTTTCAAATATGAAAAAAATATACATTGAACAATTCTTTGATATTCAATATTAATATTGTTGTCTTCCATATTTGCAATTAGGAGTAATGAAACTAAAATGAAGTAAATAAAAATTAATCCATCGAGAAGTTAGATATTCCATGTATTTATGATTTCAGTAGAACTAGCTTCCACACTTTCTGATTCTTCAAAAAATTGATTTCTATTCCTAGATAATACTGTTCTATTATCAATAGAATATATTGTATATGAATATGTTATACAATCAAATTATTTCGATTTTAATATGTAAAGTAATAATAAAAAGTTGTAAAAGAGGTTTCTATTCATTGAACCCTCAATCAAGATATCTTCTCAAATTAGTTCATGGCGATGACAATGTTACACAATTTCTTAAGATATAGATGATGTAGAACAGTAGATGGTAAAAGGCAAGAATACCGACGTCAAGAGACGAATACAATTATTGGATGATTTTCGAATTTAGGGGCGAGACTAATCGAACTATCCAAAGTTCCCCTCAAGGATAAATGGTGTTCTTTATCAAGTTTCAATTGGTAAAGTTTAGTTGTAAATCCATTTACCATATGATGAGCATAAAATGTCAGAACTATGGATCTCCCCATAGCCAAGAGAAAAGAAAATGTTGTTTAACAAACTCTACATCCGCTAATAACAAATTTCAACTCTTCATCTTCGATATTGAAAGTAGATAATGATTCGACTGAGAAATAGAAGACACTTCTAAAGCATTGGCCTCGTCGATAAAAAACTTCTTTACGGCTAAACCATCTAAAACAAGACGTTTTTTCTCCAAATCTTTTGTTGGACCCCAGAGAACAGGAAAAACCACTTTTTTAAATATATCGACTCTTTGTCTTTCTTCCTCGTCCACACTGCGAAATGTTATATCTGGATGCTCAGTAGTTTGTATATCAGGTATATTTTTCACAAATGACGATCTTTTAGAGGAAAACATAGCAAGATTCTCAATAGAAGGATGAGGCGTCGTAGAATAAAAAAGAAAATGAAGTGAAGAGCGTCATTTAGGATGAGCGAGTTAATAACTTAATTCTACCAAACTATTATTTTACTCATTAATATAGTTAAAGTTTAGTCCTTAAAATATTTGAGAGACATTTGCGTATTTTCTGAAGCATCATATTCCTAAAAAAACACTATGAAATTAAACTATAGACTCGAGGATATAATGCCAAGTTATTTATTATTTGAAATTTTGACGAAAAGTACCAAAATTTCGTGTTAGAAGAATAGCCTTGTTTTATTTAATGAACTATAAATAGCTAGAAAAAGAAAAATTGATTTTTCTCCTTTTTGTGTTTTTTGATTTTTTGTTCTTATTGACATTACACATATGCAGAATTAAAAAAAATTAAACAATAGATCAGATGATGGTTAAATGAAATTATTTAATATATATATTTAATTAATATATAATATGAATGATAGATTTCCCTTAAAAAATATAATCTGTCTAATTAATATCTCAGATATTGTAAATTTCATTTAAATTAATCCCTAGAACTGGGTGTAGCAACATTCAAACCTACAATAGTAATTTCATTAGGAAATCATAATCATAATAATTTTGTGGTGCAATCCCAACACAGACGTATTAAGATTTATACTCTATATTTATTTGGTATCAAGTAATTTTGTTAACCAATAGGTAGAACATTATTCGAGTCAAGTCTGAGTCCATGTAAAAATGACTGGTCTTATGCTTTGGTATTAGTAGCCACAGATTTATGGTTTTGTTCATATTAAATTTATATTACCATTAAATTATTAAAAATAAGTTGTTCCTAAGTAAAACACCATAACAATGACAGCTACATTTCGGCACTTCAAATGTAATCGGCTGAAATTCTGCCTTACTTCAAGGCTACCATATTTATTTATGACATCATCTTGGGTATGCCTTGCACCTGAACCCTTTTTATACATCACTGGTCATAGCTAAACCTGGAGCGAGGCAGTCTCGACTGTTGAACATAAATATGGGTAAATAATATTTATTATATTAAATTTATTCGTTTAAATTTCGATAATTGTATGCTATAGTCAGAAGATATCAATGTGTTAAATATTGTGAACAGAGCATAGTTTGCAAGTCTGGGATAATAACAATAGGGTAACCCATTGAATGCAAATGTGGAGGGACTTGGGGAAAACATTTTAATTGATGGCAATTTTAGCATCATTTATATCCCAAAGATACATTTTAAAAAACATATAATGACATCGTTGCCAGTTAAAGACTCATTCGTAAATCAATCACTACCTAGTATCTTTAATTATTATTATCGTAGTAATACAGGTTATGAAATTAATATCGGTATCTGAAGTGTAGAACCAAAAAATAAAATAAGCAGTATCATGAACGCAACGTAAATGTATCAGTTGTAATCCTTTCTACATTATTATATCCGATTTTACTAGGTCACAGGATATTGTAAAGGTCTAATATTGACACAGGAAGTAGAAGAAATTATGTGAGATATAATTAATAACGTTTTGAACATAACAAAAATGGCATCGAATAGTGTATTATTTATAAGTAAAATAGATATAAATAATAATATTTCTCGAGGAGTATAACTATGCTGGATCAACTCGTTTTTTATTTATAGTAATTCCGTTTTAATTAATCTTTGAAGCCATAAATATTATAAATTAAATTTGAATGGTCATAGAGATGTCAAAAATAAATAAAATCATAAATCGATTGAAGGCTCTAATCTAACATTTTCTAAGTATATCGACCTATCCCACAAATTTGAATATAAATTCCATAATTGATCAATATACGTCTATAAACTATTTGACTGTTAATATTTATGAAGTAAAAAAGAAATGGGAATTTCTTATTTTTTAAATTTAGTTCAAGATTACTTTTGTATTGAAACATCATACATTTTCTATATTTATCATTTACTTTTATCAAAAGAGTGGTATTTCTTGTTTTTTGTTATTAAATAAAACTTATTGAAACCATTATGATAAATAAGAGTAGCAATAACTTGTTTTTAATGAAATAAAATATTATTCACAACTTTTTTTACTATTAATTTGATTTAAATTAAGAATAGGTGATCAACTAATAAATATAAAATAAATATGAAATTGTTTATGAATATAAAGAGTAATATTTTATAGAAACGATTGTTCAACACAAATTATATAAAGACCAGTTATGAACAGTTAACCAAGAGATAGAGCAACATAAATCATTTAAAAAAGTCTTACTCGCAAGTTTCCATATGAATGTATTGTTCAAAAGGGTACAAATTAAGTAGAGCCAAAACTTGATCTCGAGTATTATTTGCCCAGAAAGGAGCTAAGACTTCCTCTTTAACAGGACAAGCATTTCTGAAAGAAAAAAATACATAAAAAATGAGAAAAATGGGAGATATTAGTTATTGACTTACACAGAAGGACCAGAGAAGTCATATTCAATATTGGCTTCGGGCATAGTATTTTTGTAGTTATGTTTTTCTTCGGAGAAAATATTCAGAGAATCTTTTATTTTTGAGTAATTATGTGTGCTGAAAAAGTTAGTAAGAATATACAAGTATTAGTATATTTTTGATAATAAATTTAATAAAAATATTTTGATACTTATTCATATGTTATAATCAAATTTAATATAGTTGAATGGTATTACATTTGTAAACTTTTAAACATAAATAATTCTCCTATAAGTCAGTTATATAACTGCCAAAAATGGACGATCATTTATTATACTCACCTTTTTCAGTAATATTTAAATTTATTTGGGATATATTTTTTGGAAGAAGTAACATAAATTTAAATGTAATTAAAAATGTATTTGATCATAATATTAAAAAAGAGCAATTGCAGAAATAAGAAAAAAAAATTTATTGAAGTATACAGCCTCAGATGTTAATGTTAGAACAAAAAAATGTGTAGGCATTATAATATATAATGTAAAAAGAATTTTAAGAATTTAACAACAGTTTTTTCTAATAAAAACGTTTGAAATTTCTTCTCACAATTGTTAAAAAGTAAGAAAGAAAAAATTATACCCACTTTTTGATTGTGCAGGTCTTTTTTTGTTTAGATCTAATAAAAAACAAGTGCTATAGACTGTAGTAGTAGCGCGCAGAAAAAGACTCTGACATCAGCTCAAGATAACCAAATTCAAAAACATGGATCTCTTATTTAATTACAAGGCAATTCCGAGGAAAGAGTGGGATTGCAGGGTCATAGATATCCAATGAAAGTAACTGAGTCCCCTTCTTTATGTCCTAATAGGAGAACAAGGAATAATCATTACTGAGAGACATAAACGGTAAACTAAGGGACTTTCAGTAATGTGATAGGTACATGAGTGTAAAAAAGTTGTCCATTCGAATGAGGATGTGTGTTAGTAGACTAGAAACGGCCACGATGCGTGAGTCCAGTGTATACAAGAGCCGTCGTAGCGATATAAGCAATAACATCGGTTTAAATTTTGAGATGAATGTGGAAATTAGTTTCTTCTATACAAACATTGACTTCTCAATGGAGTCTTCATTTTTTCCCCCATACTTGACTTAACAGCGATGTTTATTGTTAATATGAAAAAGGAATTTTTCTTAGTGTACTCAAAGATGATCCAAATGACAAATACTTTCTCATGAAGATGAATCTCTAATTTTATAACACGTCGAAACTCCGATCCCGTCTTCTTCAAATTAAGGCGACTGATCCAGCATTCCCCAAAGCAGTTTGGTTAATGTCCATGATGAAGAAGATGAAGGGTACTGAGACATGACTCATCAAGGAACACTATTCCTATCATTGGATATCTATGACCCTGCAATCCCACTCTTTCCTCGGAGTTGCCTTGTAATTAAATAAGAGATCCATGTTTTTGAATTTGGTTATCTTGAACTGATGTCAGAGTCTTTTTCTGCGTGCTACTACTACAGTCTATAGCACTTGTTTTTTATTAGATCTACCGTGAGTCTTAGATTTCTAGCGCATTTTTGCTCAAAATTGGATAAAAATTTACACACTTTGATGGACGATTTCTTCAAAGTTAAAGGCTCTTATCGGGCGCTTGACATCTTGTTTGAAAGCTGTGAATTTAATCTCTTTAATGCATTCCTTATTAATCCATTTCATACAATATTCAAGGAGTTATTTAAGTACAAAGGATTTCATCGACTTTTGGGCCTACTCCGGCACCCTATGCCCCTAGGAGTCCTTTTAGGTCAAAACAAAGACTAGAAATGAAATCTCCATAAAAACACTAGCAAATCATCATTTTTTAATGCCCAAAATGTGTATCCTTCTTGGCTTAAATTGAAGTTGAAGTTGGAAAATGGGCCAAAAAAGCTAAAAAAGTAGGGACCGATTTCTCGAAAACCGTCGGACTCTCGAAAAAAAGAATTACAGATTTGAAATCAGTGAGCAAAACTGAATAACTTTTATTATAATTATACCCCAGAAGATTTTTGAAAGTTCAAATTTGTAGACCTGTGAAATCGAATCCCATATCCCCTTCATCGAATTGAGAACCCTCAAGGCGTCACAGTTTACGATACAAATATTCATGTATTTAAAGAACTTGCTATCGTGGATTCTGTTGACATTTCCATTAGTTATATGTATCACTTGTTCCTCTCAATCGCATACACACATTTACTTTGCAGTGATTCAAGTGTAATATCATGACATGATTGTGGAAATATCCTTTTTTATTTCTTAATCTTATACAATACTACATTACTTTCCAATGCCGTAGAAAGAAGGAACGGATTTTTCAGTATAAAATTATGAACTTGACAAAATGGGGATGAATAACAATATTGAGAGAAACATTGAAGGAAGGAAGCGGCTTGGTCTTATTAGCAGTAATGTAAAAAACGGCAATTTTTAAGCGTCCGAGTAGCTCCTCCCCTTGATGACGTCAAAAATGATATGGTAACTATGAAAGCCAGTTTATTTGCTATCGATATAATACTATGACTGAAGCTGTGACAGCCTTGTCCAAGCTCAAGACAGCTCTTCTTGGACTTCTAGTAATTAATTAAATTAAATTGATGTTTTAGAAAGATATTATTGAAATCAAAGTTGTAGATATCACTTTAAATAAACAGGAAATTTTCTAAATTTCAAAATCGGTTTATTATTTTTGGATTTATTGCTATTTTTGTTAAAATTTCATTATTTGTATTAATTTTTAAGAAAAATAAGTGCATAAATAGAAATCTCTGCTCTGAATATATATATAATTATCTTCAACTTTTTAGTTTGATAATAATGATTATTTATTTATTAACAATATAAAGCTCTAAGTTTTTAGATATTTGCATATTTTAAAAACAATGATTGAAGATTTAATAAGGATATTTATAACTATTCTACCTTTTCTATAACTCAAGAATATAGCTGAAAACATATTAAAAATGTCAACAAATGTAATATTTCATAGAATAGAAGTATAAATATTTTACTTCGAGCAAATTTTTTTTACATAAAGTCACTTTCTCGAGAGGTATTAACATTAAGAAAGTTTTCAATCAAAATTGAAGGAAAGGTTGTGTGATATTATCGTAACTTTTATAATAAATAATATAATAAGAATTATTATGTCAAAAGGAAAAGGAAAACAGCTTGATGATTTATGAATGATGGAAGAATATTATGTTGGGTTTCAACTAACAGGCATTTTGAGAACTACTCGCACGCTTAAAAATCACCGTTTTTTACATCACTGATTATTACATAATATTGATTCATATTTTCAATCTAAAAACTTCTATTATAAGCAAGTATTGATAATTTCCATATTTTGAAATATACAGAATGTAATTCTAGTTCATTTAGGACCTTACTATGAGCCTTACTTATGGAAAATTTAAATTGTTCAACATTTCTTTGTAATGCTTAGATTTGCAATTTGTGTGTCAAAACATACAAGTATATCACGTTTTATATTATCAGGAGGAATTGAGATATTGACCATTGCAAAATAATGTGCTTATCTAAATATAGGTAGAAAAGGTAAAACATGTTGAAAGTAGAAACTTGTCGTTAGAGCATCAGGTTAGGACGGGTTCACAGATGTGAGTAAAGTATATTTTTTAGCACAAATTTTCTCCCATTTTGTTATTAATTTGTCTTAAGAAGAGAATGTGAAGATTGTGAATGATGAATACTCCATTCGTATTGAGTTATGTAACTGAAAAGGAACTCAAATGCATGATCTTATCAGACATAATCAAACCAGTTGAGCAATCTACTGATTGTATCAGTCCATATTTTGTCGTTCCAAGGATTATTATGGATTACATAAGCTTCCATAAATTTATCATACGCCTTATCCATCCATAATCTTCCCCTTTAGAACTATCATCCTAAATTTAATCAACATTAAAATATTTCTTTGTATTAGATACCAGAAATGATTGTTTGTAGGTGGAACTTGATAAAATATATTGCAATCCAAATACCTTCCTACTATCCTTCGGACATTACTGTTATTGTGGAGCTCCGACGAAATTAAATGCTTTCAAAGATGAATTTTGCTTACGTGGGGACAAAGTATTAGTAGCATTATGGGGATGGAATAAAATCGTAGACGATATTCTATTATAAGCTTACAATTCCAATGAACTCCTTACAAGATGCCAAGATCATAATATAACCCAATCTAAGTTTAAAATACAAGTTGGTGAATCAGTAAAATATGCTAGCTACATTGTTTCGTCAAATGGAATATTGCCCGATCCAGAAAAAGTTACTGCGATATCCCAATTTCCTACTGCATCTACTTTAATGGAAAGTTACATGAAATAAAACAATTAGTTTTTAATTGTTGTTCATGCCAGTAACTAAGACCATTGATACCTTTGGAACCCCTTCAACAACCCTATGTGTCAATACCCTTTGATTTGAGTATGTATCGTCTGATTTAATGTAAATCAACAAAAGTTTACCTCATCGTAGTCGATCGATACTCAGGATGGCCTCTCGCACATTTATTAAAGAAAACTTCAACCAATATTAAATAATGCACAAAAGTTACTTATAATTGTAGCAAGCTCTGTAGACTAAACGATACAGAGAAGACTTAATTGAAATTGATTGTCAAGGTAGTAGTACCAACTGATATTTTTATTTCCTTTCTTAAACTCAACTCTATCTCAATATTTTGCCCCTGTCTACTCATAGGTGTGCGTAGAGCTTATGCGCGCAGTTAGTCTTGTAAGATTGCATTTCTACTACTGAATTTGGATACTGAAATTTTGTGCAGTAAAATATCTGTACCATCACAATGTAGTTATAGTTTTGTTTCCAATAGAGGGTCAATAATCATGGCTAGAGTTTTAAATCAGATGTCCTTCTTCGTGTATGAGATTATTTTTGGTTTTCCAAAGCTGTTATCATTTTTCATGTATTCATGAAGGGAATACATCTACCTGATGATAGGAACCTCACATAATCTGTATAACACATGTAATACTCCGCTGAAAAACATAACCAACTATTTCAATAAGATGTCTGTTAGTGAATCGTCGATAATGAATATAAAAATGTTTGGAATTACGACAGGGATTCCAATTCTTTGTTCATCAAAAAATTCGACATTGCCTCAATAGACTACTCTAAATCCCTCGTTTCCTGCAATGAATAGGTATGCTCTTAGGACGAAACCTCCGTTCATCAGAATTGTCATTTGCTCTATGAACTTCTCAAAATCTATCGTCCTACAAAAAGTTTGCAAATGTTCTAATTGTCAACTTAACTATAATAACTATCGAGTACCAAATGTTAGAAACTAAAGTGATAATTTCAAAATAGGTATTATTTATAGTAACTCTAGGATTTAAGATTTTTGGTCACTATGATTATTATAAATCTCCAATTTTGACGGGGTTTTAGTTCCATCTGATGATCATCAAATACCTTATGAGACACTTTGTGTGACTTCAGACAATTTCGGGACGTTTATGCCTTTCACCGTAATTAAAACCACCAATGTGTCAGAGTTTACGATAGGAGTTTTTCTGTATATAAATAACTAGATATCGTGGATTATGGATTCTGCTGACATTTTCCTAAGTTTATGTATCGTCCCTTGTACCTCTTAATTCCATATAGACATTTACTTTTGAGTGATTCCGATGTAATATTATTGACATTAATGGTGTAAATATCCTTTCCCTTAACTTATTTCTTAATCTTGAACAATATTTCTTTACTTTGTTAATCCATTGACTTCGTAATGACGTAGTGAGAAAGTACGAAATGTTAGTATAGAGCTCAATACATATACTTAGGTAAAATTTGGATGAATGACGATATTGGGTGGGACTTGGGAGGGAGCAAAATTTGCCTCCTCGGTCTTATTAATAATACAATGAAAAATATTAGGATTGTACTCAATTCCGTTCCTTGAATAAATCTCTATATTTATCTTGTGGTTACGACTTTGAATGTTTTGTGTAATGTTTTCACTTTCTCAAAGCTTCTGTCTCAAATTCATTTAGACGGTATCTCACTAACCTAGGATCCACGTTATTATTTTATAAATTTCCATCTCCATTATCAGCGATCAAGGATTAAATAATTTATTTGTTATCCTTTTATGAATGAATTTATTAAACTGTTAATCGTTTATTAATTTTGTAATTTTAATTATATGATTTTTCCTTCATTTTTTAAATTATCACATTCATGTTTTGGCATCCCTCACATTTGAAGCTTTATCTTACTTTGAGTTAAAATTATTTGGTCTAATATGAGTTTTTATATATATTTATATACAATTTAAGCGTGTATTTAATTTCAAAATCATTAAAAGTGTTAAAGGAATTACTTAATCACATCCTGTTATATTGTTTCAATCCAGTACTGAAAGAAATATTGATATAATGCGCTTATGCATACTAAAGTAATTTTAGAGTCAAATTTAACGACTTCGCCAGAGAAGGAGGGCTCAAACAGTTATTTGAATTACGCTTCTTGTATATACAACTTTAAAAAAACAAGAGTTTTTAGGCTAATAAATCAAGTACAATGTTGACGAGTTAGGGTTCAAGTCCAATTTCCCGTAATAGTTATTAGTTTACGGCTTATTAGCTAAAAATATATAATTTTCTGACATATATTTGAGTTTATTTTCTGCCTCTCTCATCTATGATGTATATGATATTATAATCTAGTATATGTGTATATATGTTTTCATTTGTAAATGTAGAGGAGAATATCAGCTTGTAGCTTTGTAAAACGTCATGAAAGCTGAAGCTGCTCCCTCCTGAGCATTCATCAAATAGTCAAGGTTACCAGAGTGATTTTCTCTTCTTTTTTTTTTTTACATACCAGCAGTGCATAAGATTTACAACTCTAATGATGGCCCTATCAAAGAATATCGTCATATTCATAAGATACTTGAGATTACTAGCTATGCACATACTTCATGTAAAGTATGTGCATATCTAGCACATAATTCAGTAGTTTTTAGCTATGCACATACTTCAGTAGTTGCTGTTATTTGGTATGCCCAATGTTTTCAAGGAGAGTTTCCTATTGCTTCAAAGGCTATGTTGGAGGACGTGTACGTAAACGACATTGTTTTGCGATGAAAAAAGGGCAATTTAGTAATTGTGACTATATTTCACTTAGAAGAATCTGCGATTAAGGCAAAGGATACATTTTTGGGTTCAGAGAAGAGAAAGACATTGGAGTATATTTGGGATCCATCAATTGATAAGCTTAGTGCACTACTTGCTAGATTGACCAAAATGTCTTATTCTACTTGCTATTTCGATCTACAGGGTAGATATTTGCCTGTTCTCTTCATTGTGAAAACAATTATTCTAGATGCTTGAGAACCCAAATCAATCTAGTGATAAGACATGTCACCAAAATACATTAAGAAATATATTTTTTATTAAGTAAATGTTCTTAATGATTTGGAGTAATGTTAGTTAATAAAAATTCAGAAAAACATTCATATTGACTTGTTTAATGATGAATTTTTAAATGTTAGTTTTACGCTTATCATTTGTGAACATATGAAAAAGAGTCTATTCATAAAAAATACTGTATTTTTAAATAACGGCAGTACATCAGCTATTTACATTTGACGAACATTTTTAGTTATTATGATTTTGCTGTTTTACAAAGGAACAGCTTATTATTGATAATTTTGAGATAATAAAAATTTACTAAAGTAAAGGATTCATAAATTTGTGGCTCATAATAGCAGATTTGTAGTATGCCCGTAGCCACAGCAAAGGTCCAGGGGGAACACTTAGGGGGTATCGGGAAAAGTGATTTTGAATATGTTCAGTTGATATCTGTGTTTAAAAATATATATCACATAATGTTGTTATTATAGCTAGGTAGGTAATAGCGTGCACAGACTTTTTGAAGGTCAAGAGCGAGCAAAAAAAGGGCAGGGATAATAAAGAAAAAAGGGAATTTATCGTATGGTTTTTCAACAAATGAGTCAATTAAGGTGGGCAATTGCCTCTCTTGACCCCACATCCTCCCCTTTGGTACCATTCACCGTAGGAGTAACTGGTTATTCAGTTTCATAGGGACACTTTTTTGCTTCTAAAATGGATAATAGATACAAATGTTATTATTGTATCATTATTTCACTGATTTAAATTTAACCATTTATTGCACTTTAAACATCATTCTCCAAATTTTTATCTATAAATAATATAGATCGTTTTTTATTTATGGCGATTTTTTTCTTATGTATATTTTCAAGATTTGAGAATTCAAGTGTATGATGTTTTTCAGATTGATGAATTTAAAAAAAGAAATAGAAACACTAATACTTATGTTTTCTATTTGCAAAATGTAAATAATTTAAATATTAGAAATAGTTATTTTATTAAATAAATAAGTCGTTTTGTTTTGATCACTGTTTTAATTATATCTGTAACTCCCGCAGATTTTGTGCCTGGTCAAAAAATAATATCTTTGTGACCCCCTCCCCCCCCCCCTTGATAACGATTCTTTGTTATTGCAATGAACTACAATATCTACGACTCATTCTATATTGTGCCCTGGGCCACCAGCCAATTTGATCATAGGCTACCAGTTCTAAAAACTATAAAAATGAAATTCTAAATATAACAATTTTCCATTGACATGTTATATCAATATAATTAAAATATATTGCAGCATTAAAAGACTAAATACTAAAACTTGAAGTTTTGATTAGTCAACTATTACTATTGGTTCAAAAATTATAAAAACATGTTTTATCATATTAATTTATTCATTCTAACAGACACAAAATGATAATATCATAGCTTAGAAATATTAATAAAGTATTAAAGATTTTGCTCTTTACATAATGTTTTAAAAAAATGGAAAAAACTAAAGCTTTCTTGGTTGTGACTTCCAAGAACGGAAAAACTTATCAAAGGCGACATCCTCCATAAGAACATTATTTTTTTAAATTATCTTAATCATTATCATCATACTTTTGTAATATCTCAAGATGCGGTTTTGGTGCCCCTATTTAAGAGTTAAAATGATCATTATTTTCTGAAAGTACTTCAAACGCAGCTTGGGGGCACAGGGTGCTCGCCCAGTTTGCTCATAACTAGAAAAAGGCTGATAATAACCCAAAAGACCAAAATAATCCCTTTGGCAAAATTTCACAAGGGTTCAAATACAAACCACTTGATCATTTTTTTGGAGGGGGAAAATAACGTAAGTAGGGGGAGGGAATAATAAAAAAATCAAGGTTTCCAAGTTTGAGAACATGTATCAAGGAAGGAACATTGATTTTTTGATGGGCAATTATATTTTGGGATTGATTAGGGAAACCGAGACTACATACAAACGAAAATCGAAAATACATCCTTTTGTATCCAAATCTCAACTATGTAAGTAAAATTCTGTAAATATTTTTATTCAATTTCTTTTTTGGCATAAAATAAATTTACATATTTAAAAACATTTATTCTCGGAATTTTGTATAAATAAATACATATACTAATCTTCGGAATGTTGTATAAATAAGTATTACAAAACTTCAACATAATGTTAATACATAATATTTATCTATATTATTTTAACTTTTAATATTTTTTAAAATAAGTGATTTTTGAAAGAAGTTCTTTTTTATTTATTTCAAATATACCGTATTTTTCCGAATATAAGAGACCTCGTCAATTAAAAAAAAAGTTTTGGAAAAATGTACATATTGGTGCTAAAAATACTCACTCCCATGTATAAAAGAAGTCTTATTTTTAAAATGAAAATTTAAAAAAAAAAAGATCTCTTATACATGGGAAAATACGGTATAATTTTTCTTTTATTTACTACAAATTGTTTATTTTTAGCATCAAAAATATAAAAGATATTAAGTCTAAGAAGATTAATCATTTTTTTCTTATATTTTTAGCATTTATTATAAATTTTCTCGAAAATTAAAAGAGGTACAGAAACATTGATTTCTTCTTATAAAATTTCAAGATATT
Source organism: Lepeophtheirus nordmannii (assembly GCA_963680855.1). Classification (NCBI taxonomy): domain Eukaryota; kingdom Metazoa; phylum Arthropoda; class Copepoda; order Siphonostomatoida; family Caligidae; genus Lepeophtheirus; species Lepeophtheirus nordmannii. The sequence goes on along the minus strand of OY804526.1, from coordinate 6,528,888 downwards.
TAACTACAAAAACTTTAAATTATTTTTTAAAGCAACTTCCTTTGTTATCATACAATTTTAGTTTGAATTGATAGTAAATAATAATAGTAAAAATAAAATTATTGAGCAAAATTTTGATTTTTATGTTTTTGAGAATAAAAGAAATCATAATCACAGCACTAAAACCAGTGATATAAAGAATTTAATTTTTTTCGACTAGTATTATGTATAAATATATATAGAAACTCAAATTAGTACAAAATATTTTCAACTCAAAGTAAGATCAAGCCTCAAATGTGTATGTTGTGAGGAATATCAAAACATGTATATGATAATTTTAAGAATGAAGGAAAAATCATATATATATATATATATATATATTGAAAATGTAAAACGAAAATTAATAAACAATTTAATAAATTTATAAATAACGGGAGACTAAATAAAAGTTCTTATCGAGTTAGCGTAACATTCTTGATCGCTAATATTGGAGATGAAATTTTTTTAAAGGTATAACGAGGACCACAGGTTAGTGAAATGCCATCTAAATGAATTTAGAACAGAAGCCTTAAGAAAGTTAAACATTATACAGCACGTTCAAAGATGTAATCACGAGATAAATATAGAGATTTATTAAAGGAACATAATTGAAGACAATTTTGATATTTTTAACTTCATTACTAATAAGCAGTGATGTAAAAAACGGTGATTTTTAAGCGTGCGAGTAGTTCTCAAAATGCCTGTTAGTTGAAACCCAACATAATATTCTTTCATCATTCATAAATCATCAAGCTGTTTTCCTTTTCCTTTTGACATAATAATTCTTATTATATTATTTATTATAAAAGTTACGATAATATCACACAACCTTTCCTTCAATTTTGATTGAAAACTTTCTTAATGTTAATACCTCTCGAGAAAGTGACTTTATGTAAAAAAAATTTGCTCGAAGTAAAATATTTATACTTCTATTCTATGAAATATTACATTTGTTGACATTTTTAATATGTTTTCAGCTATATTCTTGAGTTATAGAAAAGGTAGAATAGTTATAAATATCCTTATTAAATCTTCAATCATTGTTTTTAAAATATGCAAATATCTAAAAACTTAGAGCTTTATATTGTTAATAAATAAATAATCATTATTATCAAACTAAAAAGTTGAAGATAATTATATATATATTCAGAGCAGAGATTTCTATTTATGCACTTATTTTTCTTAAAAATTAATACAAATAATGAAATTTTAACAAAAATAGCAATAAATCCAAAAATAATAAACCGATTTTGAAATTTAGAAAATTTCCTGTTTATTTAAAGTGATATCTACAACTTTGATTTCAATAATATCTTTCTAAAACATCAATTTAATTTAATTAATTACTAGAAGTCCAAGAAGAGCTGTCTTGAGCTTGGACAAGGCTGTCACAGCTTCAGTCATAGTATTATATCGACAGCAAATAAACTGGCTTTCAAAGTTACCATATCATTTTTGACGTCATCAAGGGTAGGAGCTACTCGCACGTTTAAAAATTGCCGTTTTTTACATCACTGGTAATAATATGTCTTTTCTCTTCACTATCGTAACCATCTAAAAAAACAATACCTACCTTCCTAAAGAAAATAAATTTTGTACCTGTGACTTAAAAATGAGGAAAGGGGCATGGCGTGATCTTCATGATTCTTTCAACCTTTCCTTCAAAAAGAGAAAAAAAAATAAGCTCTAAAACAGTAGGTACTTAGAATATTTTTCGATCACTTAGTCACGTCGAACTTTTTTGTCCACTCGCAACCTCGACTCACAAAAGGGAAAGGAGAAACTTGGAAAAACAACTGGTAGCTACTCTTCTGTATTTTCCTTGTTTCCAACTTTTTAATATTGGGCAGAGTTATTATTTAGATATACTATACATTTATAAATTCTATCAATATACAAATCAATCGTTAATACTTGTATATCAAACATTCAAAAAAATGGCGCACAATTTAATATATATTTTATATTTCAAAATCATAAATAATAAGAATACCCTTTTTGAGTTCATAACACGTAGAGTCAGCTGCTTTAAATCAAAAGAGTCAAATGATGAAAATCAGCTGAAGGGAGAATACAGTGTGTTTTTGTTTATTCCAAAAAGCTTGTCGTGAGTATTCTTCATCTAATAGTAGGGAAATATTTACAAATTAACAAGCACTAATTCGATTTCAACCAATCAACATTCAGAATATTAACACAGGCAAGAATAGTAGAAAAATCAACTACTAAAAGTACATGAATACATAATAAATTTTCATATATGAGTAATATGAACAGTAAAAAAAACAAGTCAAAGTTAAAAAGTTTATTCATATTTTCTAAAATTAATTATCTCTGAACAAGAAAGTTCAAAAAATTTATTTAAGCTATCAAACCCTTGCAATATTTTCAAAATGAAGTATTCCTTGAGCGATAACAAGTATTAACAAATTTTGATTAATATAGATTTTGAACATTGTTTCTTAGACAAAAAGAAATTATTATACCTATGAACTTGTCAAATTTAAGTGGAAAAATATCACAACTGAAGGGTTTTGTTGATCTATATCATACATTAAAAAAATATAATAATGTATATTTACATGCAAAAATATTTATAATTTGTTTTAAAAAATTATTGCAATGCTTTAACTAAGATGATAATTAAAGATATACCTAAACCTGAATGGTTCCAAAGTTGTTCTAGTTGTTTTTGTAAATGACGCATGAGTTCCAGAGTTTGAATCATCGATAGGAAAATCAGTCGAAATTTTTACATTGGTAGTATCTATTAAAGTAATCAAGATCATTTATGGATGAATTTTCTCATTAAATTTTCAAAATACTGTTATTTCAAATGTAATTTTTTCACTGTTAAAAAAGATAAATACGTACTCCGCTTATCATATAGAGTTGGAGCATTCAAAGTTGTTGATACTATATTCGTCCATTCATTTAATGTGGTAAGGTTTGAAGTACTTGAGGTGGTAGACATAATATCTAATTCTTTGAATATAATATAAGATTTATTAAATTTCTTATTTTGTTAAAAATAATTAAAGTAAACTTTGATTTATTATATTTCTCCTTAAAAGATAAAAACTTTAAAATAAACTTGATCTATCGTTATTGTCAGTATTAAAAAATCTTAAAAGCCTAAGTCCACCGGTAAAAATACAGGAATGTAACTTTTAAAAGATTCAATGAGAAGGCAGGAACAATACTTATAGTACCATTAAATTAATACCTTTGGGTATATTTAGGAATGTAAATAATATGCAAATCGGGCTTGTAAGAAGCAAAGAAAGAGAAAATCATCAACCTGGCCACTCTGACAATTTGATGAATGTTGAGAGTGAAGCAGCTATCAGGTAGATGGTCTCCCCTCAGTAATAAAGGAAAAATGATAACAGCATTGGAAAACAAAAAGACCTGTTTGAAGAGCCAACTCCACAAAGTCTCGCACTCGGCATTTTGCATATTATTTACATTCCTAGTTATATTATATAGATGTGTGTATACATGATTTTAGGGGAAGGGGGAAGAAATACATATATTACTTGTATTACTTCTACAATGAGAAGAAACTTAAACATCGAAGCAATATTATTTAAGAAAGAATATTATAATATATTTTTTATAAAATCTACAACTTATGTAGGCCAGAATCTTTTAATACTTCCTATACAGGTTTACTTCAGCTTCAACAGTTTAGCAAAGAATAAACATAATATATAACAGCAGCAAGAGCAACAAAAGTTTTTACTTTTTCTTTTTAGTACACCTGCATTTTTATGCTAAGGTTAGTAGTTATTATCATTGATGTATAAAAAGGGTTCAGGTGCAAGGCATACCCAAGATGATGTCATAAATAAATATGGTAGCCTTGAAGTAAGGCAGAATTTCAGCCGATTACATTTGAAGTGCCGAAATGTAGCTGTCATTGTTATGGTGTTTTACTTAGGAACAACTTATTTTTAATAATTTAATGGTAATATAAATTTAATATGAACAAAACCATAAATCTGTGGCTACTAATACCAAAGCATAAGACCAGTCATTTTTACATGGACTCAGACTTGACTCGAATAATGTTCTACCTATTGGTTAACAAAATTACTTGATACCAAATAAATATAGAGTATAAATCTTAATACGTCTGTGTTGGGATTGCACCACAAAATTATTATGATTATGATTTCCTAATGAAATTACTATTGTAGGTTTGAATGTTGCTACACCCAGTTCTAGGGATTAATTTAAATGAAATTTACAATATCTGAGATATTAATTAGACAGATTATATTTTTTAAGGGAAATCTATCATTCATATTATATATTAATTAAATATATATATTAAATAATTTCATTTAACCATCATCTGATCTATTGTTTAATTTTTTTTAATTCTGCATATGTGTAATGTCAATAAGAACAAAAAATCAAAAAACACAAAAAGGAGAAAAATCAATTTTTCTTTTTCTAGCTATTTATAGTTCATTAAATAAAACAAGGCTATTCTTCTAACACGAAATTTTGGTACTTTTCGTCAAAATTTCAAATAATAAATAACTTGGCATTATATCCTCGAGTCTATAGTTTAATTTCATAGTGTTTTTTTAGGAATATGATGCTTCAGAAAATACGCAAATGTCTCTCAAATATTTTAAGGACTAAACTTTAACTATATTAATGAGTAAAATAATAGTTTGGTAGAATTAAGTTATTAACTCGCTCATCCTAAATGACGCTCTTCACTTCATTTTCTTTTTTATTCTACGACGCCTCATCCTTCTATTGAGAATCTTGCTATGTTTTCCTCTAAAAGATCGTCATTTGTGAAAAATATACCTGATATACAAACTACTGAGCATCCAGATATAACATTTCGCAGTGTGGACGAGGAAGAAAGACAAAGAGTCGATATATTTAAAAAAGTGGTTTTTCCTGTTCTCTGGGATCCAACAAAAGATTTGGAGAAAAAACGTCTTGTTTTAGATGGTTTAGCCGTAAAGAAGTTTTTTATCGACGAGGCCAATGCTTTAGAAGTGTCTTCTATTTCTCAGTCGAATCATTATCTACTTTCAATATCGAAGATGAAGAGTTGAAATTTGTTATTAGCGGATGTAGAGTTTGTTAAACAACATTTTCTTTTCTCTTGGCTATGGGGAGATCCATAGTTCTGACATTTTATGCTCATCATATGGTAAATGGATTTACAACTAAACTTTACCAATTGAAACTTGATAAAGAACACCATTTATCCTTGAGGGGAACTTTGGATAGTTCGATTAGTCTCGCCTCTAAATTCGAAAATCATCCAATAATTGTATTCGTCTCTTGACGTCGGCATTCTTGCCTTTTACCATCTACTGTTCTACATCATCTATATCTTAAGAAATTGTGTAACATTGTCATCGCCATGAACTAATTTGAGAAGATATCTTGATTGAGGGTTCAATGAATAGAAACCTCTTTTACAACTTTTTATTATTACTTTACATATTAAAATCGAAATAATTTGATTGTATAACATATTCATATACAATATATTCTATTGATAATAGAACAGTATTATCTAGGAATAGAAATCAATTTTTTGAAGAATCAGAAAGTGTGGAAGCTAGTTCTACTGAAATCATAAATACATGGAATATCTAACTTCTCGATGGATTAATTTTTATTTACTTCATTTTAGTTTCATTACTCCTAATTGCAAATATGGAAGACAACAATATTAATATTGAATATCAAAGAATTGTTCAATGTATATTTTTTTCATATTTGAAAAAACAATTATTCTTAAATATTTATCCCTGTGTCATTTGGTCATTATTAGTATTTATCCTGTATATCTCACTATATCTATATGTTGACCATAATAAAAAGAAAAATGTATATCACGCCGAGCTTTTTTGTTCACTCGCAACCTCGACTCACAAAAGGGAAAGGAAAAATTTGGAAAAACATATGGTAGCTACCCTTCTGTATTTTCCTTGTTGTCAACTTGTTAATATTTGGCAGAATGTATTATTTAGATATACTATATATTTATAAATTCTATCAATATACAAATCAATCGTTACTACTTGTAATATATTCAAAATTCAAAAAAAGGGCGCGCAATCCTTGATTTAATATATTTTTTATGCATCAAAATCATAAATAATAATAATACCCTTTTTGAGTTCATATTACGTAGGGTCAGCTGCTTTAAATCATAAGAGTCAAATTATGAAAATCAGCTAAAGGGAGAATACAGTGTGTTTTTGTTTATTCCAAAAAGCTCGTCGTGTATACTAACAGTAATTTCTTGCTAATTCTTTAGATAACGATACGTTTTTACTTTTAATGCAGGGATATACCTATAAAGAGAATTAAAAAAGTAGTATTCCTTACGTAATTGTCCTGGTTAATTTAGTTTTACCCAATAATCGTTTAACAATTTTCTGGAACATGGTATCCTTAGATAAGTTTATTATAAAATCAAATGATTTCTAACGATAAATGAAGAATTTTGATATTAAAATTTACTCTTCTGCTAAATTCAATGCCGTTTGGAGATCCTTCCTCTAATTAAAACGAGTCAAACTGTTTATCTTAAATTTTAATTACAACTATTAAAAATTTTAAAAATTCAATAAAAGGATAATACTACTAGCTGATGAATGAGTATCAGAAGTTAAGATTATAAAATATTAAGACATAATAAGGTAAATGACGGCATTTTATATAACCGACTTGGTCACAGGAGTACAGGGCATTGTTTTTATCCAAAATCATAAGAGACTAGGAGAAAAGTAATGGGCAAATATATTTAGAAACCTCCAACATAGATACAAGTTTTATAATCAATAGTCACACTCCCAGTGGAAGACAGATGTTTATTAGATATATTCATTTCAAAATAAAATAACAAGGAAACGAATTCAAGAAATCAAACGATGGATTCTTTATTCGGTGGATTTGGAGATTTTCAATAGTCCCACTATGTATATTCAATTCAAAAAAGAGTTTTAAGGAAGCACTTCCCCTTAAATGTTGGAATACCAATTACTATAGCTTAAATATAATTTAACTGGATATTTTTATAATATTTAACCTCAATTTGCGTATTTTACAGAGGGTTAATGGAAAAAATTTAGTAATAGGAATTGTAGAGCAGTTAAAGAAGAATAGTGCTATGTTCTTAACTTTTTTTTGACGAAATCCCCTCCATGCTCAGTTCTTATTGACATTACACATATACAACAATTAAATTAGTTTAAAATTATCATAAGTTTTGTGGACACTTAAATTTTTCTTTGAAACAAAATGAAATAGGATAATATTCTATTATCTCAATTACATACATATATATATGTATATTAGTTAAAACATAGAAGTTGCATATTAATTAAGAAAGCAAATGTAATTTTAAATTAAGTTTCCATAAGCAAAACAAAAAATATAAATTAAATTGATCATAATATTATTTTATAGCACAATGCAAATGTACGTTGAAGTGGTTGGCATGACAAGTTTAAATGTATCAGATATAATTTGAAGGTAAAAAGAAATGTTTAATAGAAAACTAAAAAGATTGAAATCGACAGTGACTACAACAGTGAGTCATTAAACCGATAACATCTATTTAAATAAAAAAAGTAGAACAGATGAGGGTTAAACGGGAAAAAACAAATTACAAAGTATTATATAAAAATGGAATAACATAGTTAATGAAGATCAATCTGTAACATACATATGATAAATTATAATTTTAAAAGACGATGCCATCACATATTCATTTATTTAAGTTCATTCAATTTTGACAAATTCTGAGTTCCATTTTATTAAGAGGTGGTCCTTGAAATGTTCATTACTCATTTTTGTCCTCTTAGATGAGAGTACATCCACCATCATGGAAAAAAACCCTCAGAATCACAATTGACGAGTCAATTATTTTTGTATATAGAAAAATTAATAGAGTCCATACATATTTCAGTAGCAATATTCCTCAACTTGATGTATCCAGTATTCTTCTCCATTATCCGTAGCAGCCTACTTTTGAATGGTTCAAGTGTAATATCTTCGCACATATTCTCCATTACAGTCACACTTGTAGGCAGAGGCATTCTTTCTTGCAAGGCTTGTATTACTTGAGGAATTTGATTGAATCAATAATAATTCACTGAATATGGTGTCGCTATTTATAACTTCTTTGGCAGTAGCAATTGCAGAACTGTTTTCCTCGAGTCCATAAATGAAATCCTTCACAGTGTCGAAATTTTTCACGTAATATGTCACCGCTTTTAACCAAGTCCCCTAACGTGTAGTAATAGGTGCTGGTGGTAAGGGAATTTGGCAATAAGTAGTAAAGCTTTGCTTCCTATTACTAGAATGCAAGACAATCTTCTTTATTTCGAAGATCAGAAGATTTGAACTAGGAAATTCAATACGGCAAAGTTCGGCAATTCTGTGGAGTCCATGGGCAAGGCAAGTGACGTGGATCATTTCAGGAAACATCTTCCTTAATTTCTCAGCTGCTTGAATACTGTAAGCAGCTCCATCTGTGATGAAAACCTTTAATCTCTCTTCTTTAAAATTAGAACCCAAAGTGTTTCGAAGACTACTGACTGCAACTTCTTCTATTGTCCAGCTGTTGGTTCTTAACACTTCAGTAAACAAGAAGGTACAAATTTTCCAGTATATTTTTTCCATGAATTTGACGAAACTTGGGTGTTCCAGGACATAAAGTGGAATGTTACATGAAACAAGCAATTTAGTTACGTCGGACGTGAAATCGAATGTACCTTTATCGCTACTGATACCATGTTTCTTGAATAGATTCAGATTTTTCTTGTGACATCGACGACTTGTATGTTTAATAAGTGGATACATCTTCTTTTTGGAAGTCGTGAAACAGCATAGCCGGCATGTAATCACATTGCTGTCCATGTTTAAACTCCAAACACTTTCACCTCCATTCCTGGCGATCCATGGTACGTTAGACATTTTCAAATTTATTTCGAAATGGTGCTTATTCTTTTCAAAATAATAAATGACTACCAGGAGAAGGAAAACAAACGAGGATAAGAGGACAAGGAAATATAACAGCTTGAATTATTTTCATATACAAATTGCCAACAATCGTCCTTTGCGGGCTTTTCAGCTGGACCCTTTTTATACATCACTGGTTAATATTAGGAATGTAAATTTCAAGCAAAATCTCGCACACAAGATTTCTTGGGGTTAGAACTTAGAACTGTACTTTTTGTTTTCCAAGGCTGTTATCATTTTTCCTTTATTACTGAAGAGAGAACATTTACCTGATAGTAAAGATCTCGTATGATTTGTGTAACATGTGCAATATTCTGTTGAAAAACAATCAACTATTTCAATAAAATGACTATTGGAATGAATAGTCTAATATCAATGTGAACATGTTTGGATTTACTAGAGGGGTTTCAATTCTCCGTACATCAATGTGTTCGACATTGCCTTAATGGACTACTCCAAATCCCTTGTTTCCTACTATGAGTAGGCAATCGCTCTAAGGGCGAAACCTCCGTCCATCAGAGTTGTCATTGGCTCTAAGAAATTCTCCAAATCTATCGTCCAACGAAGAGTTGGCAAATCTTGTAATGACCAAATTAAACCATAATAAGTATCAAATGTTAGAAATAAAACCTATAATTTCATAATAAATATGAATCATATTAACTGTAGGATTTAAGATTTTTGGGATGTTTCCCTGGATTCCTCCACTACTGAGATAATTTCATTATGGTATATCTCCAATTTTGATGGAGTCCAAGTTCCATCTGATGATCATCGAATCCCTCATCCCCTTCATTGTATTGAGAACCCTCGAGGCGTCACAGTTTACGATAGGAATAATTAGGTATTTAAAGAACTTGCTATCGTGGATTATGGATTCTGTTGACATTTTCATAAGTTATATATATCCCTTCTTCCTCTAAATCATATGTAGACATTTACTTTTGAATGATTCAAGTGTAATAAAATGACATGATGGTGGAAATATCCTTTCGCTAAACTTATTTCTTAATCTTGGACAACACTTCTTTACTTTCAAATGCCGTAGTAAGAAGGGTCGGATTTTTCAATATGGAACATGAAATTGACTAAAACGATGTTGAGTTGAACATTGTTAGTGATGAAATTAAAAATATCAGAATTGTCTTTGATTACGTTCCTTGAATAAATCTCTAAATTTATTTCGTGATTACGACTTTAAACGTGTTGTATAATGTTTAACTCTTTGTAATTATCATTAAGGGTTTTCTATATATGTATGATTTTTCCTTCACAAATTAAATTATCACGTATATGGCTCGACATCCCTCACAAAATTTACATTTGAGGCTTAATCTTATTTTGAGTTGAAATTATTTTGTTCAAATTTGAGTTTCTATGTATATATTATATATTTATGTATAATTTAAGCATATATTTAGTACCGAATTCATTAAAGTCTTGTTCACATTTTATTATATTGTTTCAATCTAGTACTGAATGAAAAATATACATTGATTTAACGCGCTCATGCATTTTAGAGTCAAATTTAGCTATTTTGGTGGAGAAAGAGGGCTCAAGGAATTATTTTGATTGCATTTCTTGCTTATACTACCCATTTTTAAGGCTTCCAGTCGAAAGTAACATAAGCATTTAGGTTAATAAAGCAAATACAATGTTAACAAAAAAGAGCCCAGTTGCTCGTAATAATTATTACTTTACGGCTTATTAGCTAAAAATATATAATTTTCTGACTGTAATTTGAGTTAATTTTCAGCCTCTCATCTATAGTATACATAATGTTAATATTTATTATTGATGTCTTCATTTGTATAGATAAAGGAGAATAGCAACTTGTAGCTCAGTAAAACGTCATAACAGCTCAAGTTGCTTCCCTCTCAACCATCAAATTGTCAGAGTGACCAAGTTGTTTTTCTCTTTCTTTCATTTTTCACACGCCAGATTTGCTTGAAATTTACATTCCTAGTGTTATTAAAGATGTGAAAAACCGTTCAACCGTCGTGTAAAAATAAGCCCCTCCCTCTAATGACATGAAAAATGATATGCTAACTATGGAAGCCAGTCGATATAATAGTATGAATGTAGCTGTGACAGGCTTGCTCTAGGATCAAGACAGCTCTTCTTAGACTTATAGTAATTAATTAAACTAAATTGATGTTTTAGAAAGATATTATTCAAATTAAAGTTGTAGATATTACTTTAAATAAACCGAATTTTTCAAATTTCAAAATCGGTACATTAGTTTTTGATTTATTGCTATTTTTGTTAAAATTTCATTATTTGTATTTATTTTTTTTTTAAAAAGTTCATAAATAGTAATCTCTACCCTGAATATATAATTACCTTCAATAATAGAGTTCATTAATGGACTTAATAATTATAGTTTTCCTATTAAAAATGCAAAAGAAATTTTAAATAGCGAGACCATATTCGCTAAATTATTGTTGATTAATCAAAATTTCAACCAGATTTCATGAGGAGCAGTATTTAAAAGAAAGAATACTTCTACTTTTTAGTGTGACTATGGTTAAAAATCTATGCCACATGAGCCATTCAAAAGTATTTTGTTAGAGATAATATAGAGGAATACAAGATACATTCAGTTGAGAACTATTGCTGCTATGATAAGCATAGACTTCAAAAATGTTTGTATTTACAAAAACGCTCTATTTGCCAATTGTGGTTCTGAGAGGATTTGTAGCAAATAACACCTAATAGGAAAAGAATGAATAAAAAACATTTCAAGGACCACCTCATAATAAAATGGAACTCTAAAATTACTAAAAATGAATAATTGAAAATGTGATGTCATTGTCACTGAAAACTTTAATATTACATTTTTAGATAACTTCTTCTTTCCCCCCTGTTTAGCATGCGTCTGTTCTTTTTTTTTTTTTAATTCATGTAATTGTTTCAGTGATTCACTGTTGTAGTCACTATATTGATTTCAATCTTGTTTATTTCTTTTTTCCCTTCAAATTAAATTTTATTTATATATTTCTTTTATGTCTTTTATGAATTATAGATTTCACTTAAAAATATAATACATCTATTTAATTTCTCATGAAATGAAAATTTCGTATAATTTAATCCGTTGTTTATTTAGAAAATCTCTATCTAAAAATTATTATAAAACATTTGTGTATAATTAGAGAGTACGAGGGATAGTTGGCACACTTTACATGGGTAAAGAGTGCCTTGACTTCAAATTCAAGAACTATTTTTTTTATCAGAATTATTAACAAATAAATAAAAAATTAGAATTATATTACTTCATTTTGATGTAAATTAGAATATTAATATGATTAGTTATTTGGAATGAGCAATGAAATCACGTCTTGTGAATTACATTTATTTAAAAAAAAATAAAAAAAAAATAGTTCAAGTTATCTTAACACTGAAGCTCTCACAGTGAACTTTCAGCCGCTGAATAAAACACAGTGAACTCTTGCACATGCTCCAGACGGTATTTACAATGAAACGTTCCATCAGTTTATGGAGAATGCAATGTCATATCTGGAGTTCATCTTCAGTCAGGTTGCATTTATGCAGAATTGGCGAACTTTTAACGGGAAAGGATTACTGCGAATACATTATGGACTTTCGTAGAGAAAATTTAGTAAAAGAAAGGACTTCATCACGATATGTTCATTGATATTTTAAAGGAGGTATCATGACAAAGTGAATAATATAACGTGTATCAAGTATTGTATCTTTTTCTTTTTTTTTGCACACTTTCAAACAAAAACTTTGTTTTTTACTTTGTTGAATATGTATCAAGTATCAAGTATCAAGATTTCTGACAAAAATCTTAACGAAAATTAGTTACGTATATGAGCCTTTTGCACAAGTTTTTATGGTTAGGGTGCAGCCAGATAGGCTTATTAGCAAACAGTCAACATCCCATGTATCGCACATTAATATATGCTTACTTCTCCACCAGCCGTTTCTACATCAATGACCTTTATGAAAGCTCTTTGAGACCCAACATGCAAAATCCTTGTGTTACTATAAATAAAAAATTCCTTCTATTTATAGGGTAAATCTCCTTAAAAACTTTTTTTTAACTTTTCAAATAAGAAGAATTTCTTATATTTAGCAGGATTCTAGAATCTACAATGGTAGGTCCACTTACGTCCAAGAACAAGAGAGCAGGGTTTGTCGTGGAACAATCATTGGATTTCAACACAACAGTAAGAAAGAACTCGAGACTGGTTTGAGATATCTATGTTCAACAAATTCTGGAGCATTGTTTCTGTTCATTTTGCAAAGTCAGAATTCAGAGAACAGAAAAATGAAAATAAGCAGGAAAAAAAATTGACCTGTCCATGCATACTCAGTGTGCTCTCACAAATTAATTATTTATTATTTTTAACCATGTCGAAATTCTCAACCTCATTTCCGATCCAACAGCATCAGTTGGACAGTATTCAATATTATTGGGAGCAAACTATTGTGTTGGCTGTCAATAGTTCGTTGAAGCTAGAAGAAACCTACGGGTTCAATGAGATTTTCAAGAATTATGAACCATTCAATAATTTGTCGAAAAGTTATAACCAATTTGATATTTTACGTAAGCAGATATATAGATGACTCAATCACCTGTTCATGTAGATCGTGAAACAAGCTTCTGCTGTCAAACCATATTCTGGTTCTCGAAGATGCTGATTAACGAGATCAAATATAATTTTTCCTCAATTCTGTTAATCAAAGAGATCTTTAAAAACCATCCAGTGCATAATTATTGTATACCTTTGAGTTGACGAACTTAATATTCAGTTCAACTGAAAATCGAGAACGTCCCTTGTCTTACAAATATTCTAGGTTCCTACTATACAACTTCTTTGTATCTTTGCTAGACTATATAATCTAAATCTTATGAGAGTGACAACAGCAAATTATTTTCATCTTGACAACATTGGATAAAACATATTATTTTAGTTCTAAATATATAAAAATTGTTTTCTGAAACCACATTTATATAAGTTTTTGCTTCTTTTTAACAATATATCCCTCTTTATATTATCCCAGAATTAGCAAAGAGCTTAGTTGATAAGTTCAGTAAAATTAATTCGTATGTTAACTTCGATTTACGCAAATGGTGTAGTTAAAAACCGTCTACAATCAGTCATTTTGGCAAAAAGCTTTTGAATAATAGAAATAATGGTCTTATTCCAAAATTATGTATCTTGGTTATAATTGGGCTCAAAAAACAAATTGTCTCTAATTTTTATTTTTTTGCTTATGAACTTCGAATGGATAAAGCAAAAATTGACTAAACATATAATAAGTTCATACTTCTCACTTTTTATCTTTGCTATATTTTGTTAGAAAACTCATTTTTCTGGAAACTGGAAACAAGAAATTGGAATGGAATGAAGAACTTTCCAATAGTTTGGAGAAGATATGAATGGAATGGAGAGAAGATGTGAAGAAATTAAAAAATATCAGTTTACCTTAATGCGAGTTATATCCAGTATTCTAACCATTAAAGTGCTGAATGGTATGTTTTTGGACACACTTTTACTAACGACATAAGACGGTACTTTATCTACGTTTAATTTATCTGCATGACTCAATCAGAATACGTTATATGACCTCTGTCAAAAAAATTAAACCCTTAAAATAGATTATTTTTCCATGATTGGAGTGGTTTTTATGTCATCTCATCTAACCTCTCATGACATAAAAAACAAAGTTATCTTTCGGAACAATTTGAACGATTCAAAGATCAAAAGTCATCCTTGGAATCAATACCCTCTATTTTCTTAGAGTCTAATTTGATAAAAACAGCATTATTTTGTAATTTTTTCATCTGTTAATCGTATCCCCATCAATTGAGGGTATAGTTTTTTAAAGAAGCTTCCAACATAAAATACGCTGCATGTTTGTTTTGAAAATACAAATGTTGAGCCAAATGTGAATGGCCCTAAGTTTTTGTCATTCAATGAGACTCATCGTATCTCTTTTTAATATAACTTTAACATAAATATGTAAAAAGAGTTTGGATTATACGATGAAGGATATGTACAAAAGTTTGGAGACGATATTAATTATAAAGGAGACCAAGGATGACATCGAGTAAGAACAATTAAATGAGGCTACTAAAATATAAATGTCTAGCATGATTAGAATTTCTGCTAACTAACTAATTTACGTGTACTTTTGGGAAATCTAGTACAGACAAATATGGTAAGTCAAGCAGCACAAAAGATGGAGGAGAGGAACAGAAAGGTGTGGGAAGATGATGAAGAAGAACTTGAATAGAACGGTTCAGAGGTGAGGGCTAGGGTAAGGTCTATCTCAGAAGTTTCATAGTCTTCAGAATGGAGATTTGTTCTCGTGCACATTTTTAGACTTCATATTAGAATGTGATTAAGTAAAATTGGTGCCCAGATCAAAGCTTCATTGTACTTTTAAGTGGAGTTGGACAACAGACTCGACATTTCAAAACGAGATCAGGTCACAGTTATCTTATGGTACATTCATACACATGAGAAAAATAATATCATTTTGTAATAAGTCTATTGTGTGATTCATTACTGTAGAAGACACTATTGTAGGGGACAAAGTTATGACAATGACTTTAATATGAGAAGAATGTCCAAGTTTTACTACAAAAAGTTGCCAAGAATTCCCAAAAAAATTACATCGCTAAAGGTTGTACACAATTTTTTTCTATAAAGAAGTGGCATATTCCCACAGAATTACTTTAACACAATTTGAAAAGCTATTCGTTTCGACTTGGAGAGCTCTAGATTCCTTGAATACTATTAATTATGATATACTATATATTATTTATCTGAATGTAGTAAGGTATTTATATATTTGGTTGATGTTGAGCTAATTCATAAGTTATAATAAACTAAATACAAAAATTGAAAATATTGAAAAAAAATCTACAAAATTATATACATTACACAAAAATTGGGAATGGTGACAAAATGTCGTTATTTAATATCTTTAATAATTATATACACCCAAGATTCTTATCAAAGAGAAGAAAATCATATTAGAAATATCCAATCATCTGATTCTCAGTACTATTATTTATGTTTTGTACCTTAATTTGTTATCATATGAGGAGCAACATAATTTGGTAAGTCCAACACAAGGTTAATTGGTAGTACATAATCCGCGATAAATTTGTATGAAGCACAGAATTGAGTTTTGTTGGCTACAAAATTAGTATGTCTAGCAATGTAAATCATATGCAATTCGGGCGTGTGATAAAAAAGTGGAGTTGGCTCTTCAAACAGGTCTTTTTGTTTTCCAAAGCTGTTATCATTTTTTTCCCCCTTAAGAAGGTAACATCAACTTTACCTCAACATAATGTTTTACAAGAGAAGAACAGTCTGCAAAGATTATATCATGGTGAGGAACAAAGGAAAAATAAAAAAATGGATATCATTCATTGAGGAGAATGGAGTTAATGATATTTGTGAATATAATAATGAATCTGGAGTAACGTATTGTAATGTTTGTGGTTTGATGTTTTCATTTGTATACATATATAAAGGAAAATAGCAGCTTGTAGCTCAGTAAAACGTCATGACAGCTCAAGCTGCTTCCCCCCTCGACATTCATTAAATTGTCAGGGTTGATTTTCTCTTTCTTTTTTTATAACACGCCCGAATTGCATATGATTTACATTCCTAAGTATGTCTCTCCCCCTTCTTAATATTATTAAATTCGACTCCCTCTTCCTGTTGTTTATAAAAAATAGGATTGGAAAAAGCAAGTTTTCACGACGAGCTTTTTGGGATAAACAAAAACACACAGTATTTTCCCTTCAGCTGATTTTCATCATTTGACTCTTTCGATTTAAAGCAGCAGACACTATGTGTTATAAGCTCAAAAAGGGTATTATTATAATTTATGATTTTGATACATAAAAAATATATTAAATTGCGCGCCCTTTTTTTGAATTTTTGATATATAAGTATTAACGATTGATTTATATATTGACGTAATTGATAAATGTATAGTATATCTAAATAATAACTCAGCCCAATATTAAAAAGTTGGCAACAAGGAAAATATATTAGAGTAGCTACCAGTTGTTTTTCCAAATTTTTCCTTTCCCTTTTGTGAGTCGAGTTTGCGAGTGGGCAAAAAAGCTCGACGGGTACGTCATGAAATAAGTGTTCAGTTAAAAAATAAAAATCTAAAGAAAGACATGTTTTGGTTTTTTGAGGTAAATCGCACAAGTTTTTTGGGATCAACAAAAATACAAAATATTTTCTTCCAGAAGTTTACATCGGTTGACTCTTCTGAATTAAAATAGCTGACTCTAGGTACTAAGAATTCAAAAAAGGGTATTATTATGGTATATGATTTTGATATATATTTGCCCATGATTTTGAATAAAACGAGATACAACCTTCCATAGAGGGAACAGTGAGCACTCGGGGAATAATATAGAAAAAGAAACTAGAGAGAGAAACATCCCACAAGAGCAGAAGGGAAAATCAGTCCAGGGATTCACATCCATGCTTCTGACTCCGTTTTGGGAAGGAATAGAATATAACCAGTACTACAAGATAATGCCATCGATTCTATGGATTCCTCCAATATCGGATTCATAATCCTGAATTTATCTCTCCAAATTCTAACCCAAGCCAAAAGATCTTCTGGAGTGTCTCTGAGTCTGACTAGTTCTAACCCATCGTGTGGGGGAATCATCAACTATCCAAATATATGCTATTATTCCCTGGAGTTGTTCTGAACTTCAGTCATATTTATGGATTCAGATTTGAATCAGAGTCTATGATATTGGACTTCCACTCATTTGGGTTCAGGCTCGTGTTGGAATAGCTGTCATTTGGGGCACAAAATTACATGATCTCTGTTACTCATCAACTATACTTTTTATAACTTTACTGATGAGCATTATCAATTTTCAAATTCGTTGTTATGTTGAAATCCTAGTCAAAATTTTCAAAAATGAATAAAATATGGATGCTGAAGAATAAAATTTCAATTCATAGATTGCATTAATTATACAAACGATTCTCAATTTTTCTACGGGATATCCAACCCATAATTTTTGAAATATTCACATTTTTTTTAATGTTAGTAAGGGTAATTTTGAGGCTGATTGATACTGTATTTATGCTACATGTGTCTTTAGTTAATCTGTTTTTTAATACTATCCATTAAAGTCTCTAATTTTTGTCATAACTATTTCAAAAACTACTCGTCAACAAATTATATAGTGATTGACAGAGCTGTCAATCAGAACCAGAGCATGTGGACATCCTTGATTTTTGATCCTATAGAAGAAAGGGTGGAGAAATGCCGTGGAATAATTTGAAAGCTCAGTTTATTTTTCAGAAGTTGAACACTGTAGGTACTTATTTGGAACTCCAATATAGAAAGGAATAAATGGACTAACTTTGGATCTAGATATAGACATAAGGAATCCAAAATAGATGTCGAATAGATGAACAATAACTTTTGTAAAATGATATATTTATATTTAAATCATATATTGTTCTATTTGGGCATTCCTGGATATTCAAATTATAGCATGTATGTTAAAATTTTTCGATGATAAAATGAATAACTTCAGTAGAAAACAAATAGAGTAAATATTAATTTATTAATAAAGAGTACTGTAACCTGTTATGTTATATAAATGAAATATTTATTTGAAAAATATAAGCTCATTAAAGAACAGGACAAAGAAAATTATAATATACATACAGTGATCCCTCGCTATATCGCGCTTCACCTATCGCAGCTTTTTTACAGTGAACCCTGATTGGCTCAGAGACGTTACTGTTGTCTAGAAGTGAAAAAAGTTGATATTGGTTTTTCATTAGATCAATGCCAACAATTTTCGTTCCTGTACATTCTGCCAAATTTACGTTGGCAATTTTTCTCCGTGACAAAACCCACAATGTCAAAGAAACGTTCTGTACCGACAAAGGGACCTCCAGACGCGCCAAAGAGGCCGAGGAAAATGCTAACTATTGCAGAAAAAGTTAAGCTGAGGAATGTAAAAAATATGTAAATGGGGTGTGTAGAATAAAAAGAAAGAGAAAATCAACCTGGAAACTCTGTCAATTTGATGAATGCTGAGAGAGAAGCAGCTTGACGTTTTATGGAGCTACAAGCTGCTATTCTCCATTATATATTCAAATGAATACATCAATAATAAATAACATTAAGTATACCATAGATGAAAGGTAGAAAAATAACTCAAATTAATGTCAGGAAATTATATACCTTTAGTTTACAAGTCGTAAACTAACAATTATTACGAGAACATGAGCCCTTTTCTAACATTGTATTTCTATTGTAGATTCTACATAATCTGTTGTGGATTCAAAAATCATCACCAGAAACTTATGGAATAGAAAGTCTTAATGCTTGGAAATTTACGTATAGAATTTAACATCCAGAACTAGCCTACATACTATTTAATCTTTTTTTGTGTGTGTATAATTCAAAAAGAAGTAGATTTATTGATAAAATTGTTGTCCTAAGAGCAGAAAAAGTTGTCTAAAAAGCTTTAATTTATTAGTACATTTTCTGAAATCCATTAATGATTTATTTATTTCAATTGTATATTGAAATTTTTTTGAGAAAATTTGGAAAACGATGGAAGAAGAGTTACTATAAGAAATTTGAGTGTATATAAAAGTATTTTTAATGGTGGTGCTATAAACGTGAAAATATTTATACAATATGTTAGTTATGTTTTACATATTATGTATCACTATGTATATTTATCATATATTAAGTATCGATGTTGTGCAATGTTATTAAAGTATAATATTTTGATTTATTCTAAATCCGGTCTTAGAGATAATATAGAGAAAAATGAAGTACATAATTTTGATTATTTCACCAAACTACACTCCATATTATCAATTCATCTAGCTTACCAACGGTATTTGAGTTTGCTTTTTGAAACTAAAGAATTCTGATACCAACTATGTATTCATAATTTTCGGTAATCTGATAAATTTGCCCTTTCTTTAAATATTCTTGATTTCAATGTATATTAGATTGCAGTGTCACAACACAATAGGATGTCAAAGAAATATTTTTTTTGGTTTGGTTTTAATATTATTATTAAAAGTGAAACAATATATGCACATAAATATTGTGTGCAATTAATAATTTTGGTAGAATTTGTACCTTTTTAACTATGAACCCTTGAATTTTCTGATGTATCATAGAACTATAAATTTTTAACTTTAAGTGTTTCATGTAATTTTTGCTAGCAAACTGACTCTACATCTTGCAACTTTTTTCAATTACAAATTCAATTTCGTTCAATCTTTTAATTATCCAGCCCTCCAAGAAATACCTTAGTGACCCCTATTCTAGGCCCATTTACTTCTTTTTGGAGATGAGAAAGGAGGGTAAATTGTAATTATTTTCATTGATCTTACAAATCAAAGTCAAAATAAAAAGGATGAGATTTTCGTACAAAACCTTTCATAGAACAATGAAAATGTAATACATACTTCATACTTTACATTTTCTGAAGTTCATAGGCTTACATTTTACAAATCAATACCAGACAGCAAGTCTGGTATTGTAAAATATCAATTGGAAGGAATAGTCGATAATGAATGTGAAAATGTTTGGAGTTATGACAGGGATTCCAATACTCTGTTCATTAATGAGTTCGACGTTGCCTCTATGGACTACTCCAAATCCTTCGTTTCCTACTATGAGTAGAAAATGGCACTAAGAACAAAATCAGAGTTACCATCAGAGTTACCATTATGGACTTCTCAAAATCTATCGTCCTACGAAGAGTTAGCAAATGTTCTAATGGATAGCTTGAAGTATAATAACTAATGTTAAGTATCAAATGTTAGAAATTATTGTGGTAATTTCATAATAAATATTAATCATATTAACCCTAGGATTTTAGATTTTTGGGATGTTTTCCTGGATACGTCCACTACTGACATAATTTCAATATGGTCATCGTAAATCTCCAATTTTAATGGAGTCCGAGTTCCATTTTATGATCATCGAATCTCTCATACTTTTCACCGTATTGAGAACCCTCATGGAGTCACAGATTATGATAAGGATATTTCTTTATTTAAAGAACTTGATATTGTCTATTATGGATTCCTTGTTCTTCTCAATCACATACAGACATTTACTTTGCAGTAATTCAAGTATAATATCATGGCATGATGGTGAAAATATCATTTCCCTAAACTTATTTCTTTATAATGATAAGAATTTAGTTTTTAATTAAAGAAGAAATACAGACCTTCAATTTAAAATCAAAACGATCTTCAAAGATGCATGTAAGGTTAATAAAGATTTACTTTAAAAAAAATATTTTACAGCTCAAGTATTAATATAATCAAAGGATTAAAAGGATTGGGATACGTTTTAATGATGAAACAACGATACATTTTCAAATTATTCAAACCATTCAATTTGTTTGGCTAATTACATAACTATTTAATTATTTTTTTCATTATCAAAACCTAGCCCAACTCTTTTCATCCTTGGATTTTTTTATATATTGGCTTACAAAAACATCTATAGTTACATCAGATAAACTAACTTTGTATTTAAAGAAATAAATATTTATTAACTTAACAAGTAAGACGTCTTTGAAAGTGCTCTTTTTAAAAAAATTAAAGGTATTTATGTGGATACAGGAGGGAAATATTGATGGATCTCACTCTTTTAAATCGGAAAAAGGCAAAGATATGTATTTATTAAAAAATAAATAAAATCCAACAAATTGGGGCGTCAAATATTCACAATTTGACTTGCCACATGGCTGGACATTGAGGAGTCAGACATGAAAGTCATAGATCAAAAGAAAATGGAGGAAAAGGCTTTTTGGCATATGTATCAGAATTGCAAAGGGATATAAATTGAGTCCCAACCACTACAATGCTTTCATCAGACAAAAACAATTTTAAACAATTAAAAGGGATTTTGTGAGAGAGGAAAGGCAATTTATGCTGAGAAAAAGACCAGAAGTGGCAAAAACAAACAAAAAAAAACTAACTTATCTCAAGAATACCCCAAAAAGTTAAAAAAAGTCACTTGATAGTCCAGACAAAGATTCCAAAAACAGGTTACACTATGTCGATTCCTTAGCTGTAAGGTCATTTTCATCTGACACACAATAAATAAAGTCAGTTCTAATTACACCCATTTTAATCCATTATTCTGCATTATGCAGACTCCAATAAAGATTTCTTACCCTATCAAATAAGGACTTCGAGGAGAATTTAAACATCCTATTAATTATTCGACTTCATGCGAAAGGTGGAAAGGAAAGAAAGAAGAATCTCATAAATTTTAAACCTGATGTGATCTGTCTACAATGTCTTTACTTCCGTCTTCTTGTGAACTGTTCTGTTTCCTTTGTTTGGCAAAAAAATTCACTTTTTTTTTACTAGATCGGTTTCTCCGAGAGGAGAGCTCACACATGTGTTCAATAAAGTTGGTGATGCTAATTTGTTGAAAGAACTCACACGGCAAAGTGATTGGCATATATCGTCGTCTGAATTTAACTTTTCTGTATAAACACATAAGGCCAAGATGTCAAATCATTCTTTCATTAATGTCGATAGTCTCTACTATTGATAGGAAACTTTGATGTTGATTAGGATAAAGAGAATAGGCATCACTATAAAAAAGTCAAATTTCGTAATTCATACATAATGAGTATTTTATTCCCGTGAGTCCTCATCTGACCATAAAATGATTAAACATTACAAATACCTGCAACAAAAAGATATACAGTGAGTCAGATTTTATAAAAGTTAATTAAACAATTTAAGCCATCATTATCACTTGGCAAAGTATCAAATATCTTACACATATGGTCTTTTTTTCAGTAAAATATCGCCTTAAAAAAAGGGAGAAGTTTTCGTGAATTTCAAACGATCATTGATCGATTCCTTCATGAGGGGAATTTGGTGATGATATCAGTGATTATTGTTGGTATTATTGTGTATTCATATCAATACTGATCTGTTGTATGTATTTTGGGATTAAAACTCCATCCAATGCTCTAAGTCCATGTGGTAATTTTTACTCTACAATTGTTCCCTTGTTGTAGTTTTTTGCTTGGTGAATTTTGTTATTCTCTTGAGATACATAATTTCTGGAATAACCATTTAAATATTTAAAAAGGATATTCATAGGAGAATATACATAGGAAAAAGGGATGGAAAAACCATGAACACAAATATATGATAAGTAAAATTACAACTTCTTAAGATTTAAGTTTTTATTACCTCAAGATTCTGTTTCATAATAATAATCTTTAATTTTAACAATAGGCACATTTCTATAATTATCAAAGTCTTTATCTTCTTGACTTATTTTTGAAGCAATACTTCTCAATTTGAAATAACCAACGTTTTTTTCTCCAAAATTTCCATTAATTTACTTCAATACCGTTCCAATATAAAGTTATCTTTCTTCCTCAATTTGTTTACTTTTGATCAGCCTTTGAATGTCAGTTCATTATGATCAAGATTTTTCTTTTTATCAATTCTATGTTCTATAATAATCTCTTTTTTGAACAATTAATAAATATAGAATATTTCATCCTTTTAAATTCTCATTGAAGGGTCATAAATGAGTCTAAAGGATAACCTAAATCTACCCTTGATTATTAAAATATAGACTTGATCTTGAAAAATATTATAGCATCAATAAAATGCATAAAATTTAACAAAGACATAATAGTATTCAGAGTGTAATATACAGGGTGCTCCAAAAGTAACCGAACCGCAAACTTGATTTTTTTTCAGCGTGCGCTTCGGGACCCTCATTCTTGAAAATACAGCGAAGGACTTTAGATTTAAACGAACGTATCTTTGTTATTAAGAATTACTATGCAAGAAATAGCTACAAGCATGTTGAAGAAAGATGGGAAGCAAATTTCAGAACACCTGTACCGAGTAAGTCGACAATGTTCAATCTTGTATCCAAATTTGAAGTAACTGGAAGTGTGTTAAATGCTCCTAAAGAAAGTCGTCCAAGAACAGCCTGTTCACCTGAAAACAAGAATATAGTGGCAGCTGCATTTCTTCATTCTCCTAAAAAATCTATTTGCCAGGCATCGAAGGAGCTGAACATTTCTCAAACCTCACTCCACCGTATCTTGCATGACATAGGTCTAAAACCATACAGGGGATAATGTAAAATGACATAAAAGAAGAAATGACATGTGGTTGTTGTAAATTGACATTTTGAACATTTGTAAATACTAAATATACCTATTAAATTTGTTATTTTTGATGTATAATTTTTATTTAAGTTTGCGGTTCGGTTACTTTTGGAACACCCTGTATATACCTTAAAGAAAAAACTTATAAACTTATAAAATCGATTTTTTTGCTAATTAAGCAAAAAAAGTTATAATAAAGATATTGCTTCTCATGTGATAATTTTTTCTCAATTACACTTGATCCTATTTTAAAATACTTCCAGTTCATACTGGAACTTTAAACAGATGACAGGTAAAGGTTTATGATGGCACAGACAAAATATTTCCGGGTTTTCTTACTAATACTAAACCACAACAAGTGATACATGATAATTTTAAACTTGGTTAGATTTTTTAAATAGCAAACACTCTAATATACATATATGTATGTATATACACACAATAATAACTTTAAGAAGTCTTTAAACTTACATAAACATAATAGATCAGTATTGACATGAATACATAATCATACTAACACCTACACTACAATGCAAATCATTCAAATAAATAATTCAGGCAAAACAGCCATATATTCGGCTTTTACTATCAATAAGGCAACATACCTTTGTTTTTGTTTTTTCCAAAACTCCGGCTCTCCATTGTATAGGAAAATATAACCACTTGTTGAATTCCTATCATCATGATCTCCAATCAAATCAGACCCTCAAAATCCTACAGGCTCTCCTTTACACTTTCTTAAAACAAAGTCTCAATTCATGGTGCTATTCGAGTAACGAAGGATTATTTTCTGGGCAACTCAGTGTTCAGATTCAGGAGCATCACAATAACATACAAGAGTTTCAACTCCAAATGCTAAGTCCAGTCTTGTTAGAGTAGATAAGTAGATGAGACTCCCAATAATTGACTTATATTTACCAGATTTTACAATTTCGTCAAATGCGATTTTAGTCAGCTAAGTTTCCAAAGCTATAGGGATTTCCACCGTCTTGCTATCTTCAAATACAGTCCTTTCTAGTATCCCCAGACAAAATGTTGACTGACCCAAACTAGCGGATCTTTATTATTTAATGCACAAAATGAGCATCTTTCTGGGCTTAAATTGAAGTTGGAAAAGGGGCCAAATAAGCTCAAAAAGTAGGGTCCGATTTCTCATAAACTGTCGGACTCTCGAAAAAAAAATTACAGATTTGAAATCAGTGTGCAAAACTGAATTAATTTTATTATATTTATACCCCTTAGGATTTTTGACTGTTGACCAGTGTTATTAATTATAATCGTAGATTGGTATAATCTGTAAATTTTTCATGTATACAGCAGCACCGTCACTAAAAAATTTTACTTTTCACTGCACTTATAATTAGAGCTTTAAATCTTAAGTGTTTATTTGCTGTAATATTTTTATTTGTAACCAATTTGAACTGTATTTTTTATTTTTCAAAGCTATTATTATTATTCCTTAATTGTTGAGGACAGAACATGTTGCACTAACAATGTGTCGTAATATACACTGTCTACAGAGAATAATTGAATAATTTATAAATAAAATCTTTAATAGTGTGAACATAAAATCCCTTATGTAATTTTCTGATAGATATAAATTTGTATTTATTTTCTTCCACCCCCACTCAAGAAACATCAATGTCTTCCCTGGTAAAATAATTAGTGTTGGCTAGACATTCTACTTACCAATCTCCCCTTTTAAAGATCGACACATATTTAAGATCACAACAATGAGACATTGACAAATGATAATTGATAATGTGATAAACGACTATATTCAAGGAAACGCACAAGTACACGTACTCGTAACCATTTGTAACTATGTACTACTTAGATATTGTAACTATATAAAGTCCAAGAGGGAGAATAATAAAGTCAGATGTAAACTAAACCTACTCTCATTACTGTCGTATCCGTATCCAACAATTAGTATATTTTTTTTCATGCAATGTTTTTAGTAGTTGGCAATATGTACAGGTTTTTTACTTTCCAAATATGTTATGATTATTCCTTAATTCTTTAGGGGATAATATGTAGCACTCACCACGTGTAGAGTTGTACACTCCGTTCACTCGAGTAGGTAACATATTGATTGATTATTATCAATCAATATGTTACCTAATCGAGTGAACGTAGAATCTTTGATATAACATTATATATAATCTTCTAATAGATATGAATTTATGATTATTCCCTTCCAGCCCCTCCTGAAGAACGTCCCACCCTGCAATTGGGTAAGAAAATAGTTGCTTATAGTTGATATAGTAAAACGTCATGAGAGCTGAAGCTGCTTTTTGTTCAAACATTCATAAAATGATAAGAGTTACCATATTAATTTTTGCTTTTTTTTACATACCAGCAGTGGATATTATTTACTTCTATAAGACCACCTTTATACACAGCAAGCTTTTTGGGATAAAGAAAAATATATATTATTATCGTTTCAAATGTTTTCATTAGTTGACTCTTCTGATTTAAAGCAGCTGAGTCTATGTAACGTGAACACAAAAAGGGTATTATTAAAATATGATTTTGAGATTGTACGTTCTTTTTTTGAATTTTTGAATATTATGTTAGTGCTAATTATTCATTTTTATATTGGCAAAATTTACCGATATATAGTGTATCTTAATAAGAACTCTGCCCAAAATTAAAAGCTGGCAACAAAAAAAATACAGAAGGCTACCTTCAATATGTTTTTTCAAATTTTTTCCTTCCCTTTAGAGAGTAGTTGTTGCAGTTGGCTTGTCGTGACAGAAGATAACATGAGAGCTACTATGGTTTTTTAATGTACATAACTAGATGTGTGGAAAGATTCTCACAGAGTCCCTATTAAAAATTGGAACATTTTTATAAATGCAAAAATCCTTAAGGTCAATGCTTCTCTCAACAGTAAAATTTTTCAACTGGATTTATTCCGTATTCTTTTCTATGATATCCAGTAACTTATTTTTGAATGGATCATGTATAATTCCTAGGCATAGATTTTTCGCTATAGTCACACTTGTAAGAAGAGGGATTTTTTTTCTTTTTTGAGTGGAATTGTTAATCAATTAACGATCATTTATCGAATATGGTCTCGTTATATGAGATTTCTTTCTCATCGGTAATAACAGAACAGTTTTCATTAAGACAATTAATTAATTCAATATCATGGTATAGATTTTCTACTATAGTGACACTTCTTTCATCAGAACCTTATTTTGTTTGAGAAATTTGACTGAGTATTGTCTCGTTACTTAAAATTTCTTAATATGTTATAACCGGTTCTAGTGGAAATTAATTTGGCAATAAGCATTCAAACACTACTTCCTAGCACCAGAATCTAAAAAAAATTCTTTATTTCCGAGATTTATAGATATGAGTTGGGAAATTGGATGCAGCAATATTTGCAAATTTAGTTGAGTACATGAGTGAGGCAAGTTAGATGGATATTTCTTAATTTTTCATCTGCCTCATTACAACATGCAGCTCTATCTGTGATGAAAATCTATAATTTATCAGCGATTTAAATGACTCATGACTGAGAATATTTTCTTTATAGAAATCGTGAAATGATATAGTTGGCATGTCATCACAATTATATCCTTGTAGAAGTTTCGAACGTTATCACCTTAATTGACAGCGATCCAGGATCTTGTTATTAAATTCTAACTATTTTAAAATTAATTCAGAATGGTGCTTATTCCTTTTTGAATTGATGACTGATGAGTATAACTAGAAAAAAAAACACCTGAAGGGAAACAGCTTAAAACAATGTTTTACAGATTGCCATCTGTCATCCTTCTCGACTGCGTTGAATGGGCTCCTCTTTAGATATCTACAGATAGTATATTAAAGGAATTAAACATTTTGGAGTATGCTGTAGGTTATGGTAATGTGCGAAATATACAAACCAGTTTAATTTCTATACAGTTCGTGTCTCATTGAGTCATCGTGTAGGTACTTTAGAGTGAAGTGTATACTCCTCGAATTTAAGCAATAAAAAATCACTTCCTGTCTACGTGTTCTCTCTCGACAGTGTTTAAGATGTTTTTAAACTACCACATATAAGTGTCTTAAGAAATTTAATTAGTCTGAATACACTCAATTTGTTTTAATAGTTGGTAAACGATTTGGTGTTAACACACAGACAAAAAAATGAGTACACACATCAAAATCATTAGGATTCTTAGAAGCATATACAATTAAGAAAAATAAGTCACGAATAAATATTAAAACGGCCTTAAATTCAAAACCTCCAACTGAAAAAACTGAAATTGTATGTAGAAGATTGCCATGAGGATTTGTGATTGCACCCATTCCATTAATCAAAGTTAAAAATGAAGTTTTCAAATGAATTCTTGAAAAACATATGTGAATTTGTCTCCCGTACTATTCAACCCCTCAGGACAAATTACGTTGAATCGGTTTTTCAAGAGTTATATATTCCATTATAACAGTCTGACAGGCCACTTTAGATGGTACAGGAAGAACTTAGTGATTCAAAGGGTCACTGTATAGCAAATGTTTGGGAATAATTGGTACTTGAGCTTGCCATCCTTCTTATTTAGTGTTCATATATTTTATGAAGAAAGCCGCCAATTTTATGCGATGTTGTTCCTTATATGTTGAAGGCTGGACGTACACTAAAATAGTTATTCCCTAATTTTCATCAAATAACATGTTTATCTCATGCTTTACACAATGATATAAAGTAATTGTAAAAGTTTTTCCATGGGTTAATCGTTTAATTGCTGAAACGAACAAGATTTTTTTGAAATCACCCAAGACACTAGCACTCAAGAAAGAAGGGATGTAAATTTACAAAAGGAAACATATTCGAATGATTACAGATGAAATAGATGAAAATTGGTTTTGTCCAGTAATCTAGATATTTCATTTTTAAGCATGTTCTCAACAGTAATGAATATAAAATAACTTCTTCAAATATGTGTCCTGATGATATTGCTAAGTTTAAATTTTCTCCAGTTTCAAATGTTGATGCAGAATGGTTCAACATATTCTAAAATATAAATATTGATCGAAGGTAAAGTATGATCGAGGATATTCATGCAAAAATAATAATTTGTTGTTTACGATATCGTTAAAAATATGAACATCACAACCAGTAACTTTTTTTAAAAAATGCAGCGTTTACAAAATTTTATAGCAACTTTTTGGGTACTAAATCCTTGCTTCAACCCATCCTCCTCAAAATTTACAACATCATTATTTATTAACCATCAACTCTCAAGAAAAACATCCATCATTGTTCCCTAAAAGACCTTCTAGCTACCATTCCATTTTCGGGTGTCTACGGATGATCTAGTGAAACAGTATTTTGATTAACTATTCTATTGATTCCGACTCACTTTTAAGTTTCAAAGTTTGTTCAATCTCTTTCAGTATTATTTCCTCGAAAATATTAGCTCTAGAGCAAGGTGCTTAAGAGCAAAAAGTGTTTCATTTCGATTTTTTAGGCCTAGGTAAATGAGCGTCAGTACAGTTAACTCTAAAAAGCTGAACTTTTTTATAAAGTATTATTTTAATTAATCATCGTATAATTTCTAAAATTACTGTCTCGGCTTCTATTTACTACGTTGATATTGTTTGGTATAGACCAATTTTAAAGTGATGGTTGAATATTATATCATGATTTGGTTTTTTCTTTTCACAGAACAAAATAAGCTTCCGATAGAGTTAAATATTAATCTCAGAACTAATTCTTACTTCTCTTCATATATGTAACTTTCCACATTTTAAAGCTAAAACAACGTTTTTCAGATAATAAGTTCATGTTATCCCACCTGCCTCTTTCCTTGAGGATTGTATGGAGTAGTGATGCTTGTAGCTAATCCTAGAGTTGTAAAACTGAAGCGTTTATTCGCATGCAAAAATTTTAGCAGTTGGGAGTACAACAGCATTTTTTATATTCAAATTAATTCTTAAAGAGAGAACACGTAGATCATGGATGGGCAACCTTTGTTCACTTGTGGGCCAAATTATGTTTTCTAAGACTGGCCGCAGGCCAAGAGCCCTAATTATTTCTTTGCAAAATACGTATGCATGCATAGTATATATATAGTATAGTTATCTAATATTTAGCTCCATTACTGATGATTACTTCTAATTTATCTTGCTCAAAATTGGAAACTAATGTGTTTCGAAGACCATTGAGTGTAACTTCTATTGCCAAGCTGTTATTAGAGGACCAATTAAGACTACAGTCATAGATTAATCCTTAATGTTCTTTGTCTCCTCCATTGCCACAGATATATCATTTTCGACAACTTTCTGTTTTATTTTGGAAATCACTACTTGCCTATCTACTTCCAATAATTAACTAACGAAAAAAACGAGAAAGAACAGATTTCCCGATAGATTTCTCTATAAATTGGACAAAATTCAAATTTTCCTCGACGAAATGTGGGATATTACATGAAACAAGCAATTTATTTTAGTCTGACGTGAAATCAGATGTACCTGAATCGTTATTGGTAATATGTTTTTGAATGTATTCAGATTACTCTTGTAACATCGGAGGCTTACATGTCTCATGATCGAAACATTTTCTTTTTAGAAGTCGTGAATTGGCATGTTCTGGATCTTGTATTAAATTAATTTAAAATGGTACTTATTTTTTTTTTTTTTTTTTTTTTTTTTTATTCACAGTTCAGGAAATATACATACATGTAGATATAGGTATATAAAAAAAATCGAAGCTAATGTATAGTTAAAATCTATATAAATAAGCATTGTAGCTTAAAATTTTAGCATCGATGCTGAACAAGTACAAATTAAAATATTGTTATAAAATTAAATATCTATCATAAAAAAATACTCATTATTGGTACTTCCTAAAATATTTCAAAAATTTCCGGGAGATGACTTGAAAAGAATGTGAGATGCCGGGATAGTACTTTATTTCGCTTGCTGCTGAGATCCATGAAGTATCACTTATAGATGGAATTTTGAGGTCTAAAGCTGCATACCGAGCCGCAGCAGATAAAAAGATTGCCCTCAAATCTGTTGGGTGGATCAGACTATCTATAGTCAATCTCCTGGCAATTAAAGCTTTAGTACTGAGGAGGGCACAATTTATAGCTTTAGCCCTTGAGGAGAGATCCTGCCTTCCAAGACCAAACAGTATTATTGCTTTGCAGTATTTAGATGACTTGTCGTTCTCCATTCCTCTTACGTTGAGAGCAATAAACTTTTTTAAAATGCTAATCATAGGACAGTCCACAAAGGCATGGAGTATCGAGTTGTATAGGATACCGCAATCCTTGCAGGGACGATGAAATTTAAGGAGATCAGCAGATATTTGGAGTTGGGCGGTAAACTTTTTTCCGTCCGCTATTTTTGTTAGAGAACTCAGAATCCTCTTTTCCCATTCCCCTGGCAGACCTAGAAGGGTTATAAACTTAAGACAAATGTCTTGGCTCTCTTTACGATCTTGACATAAATCTTGAGACATCTTTGTGTGCCAGGGTTTAGCCAAATAGTGTTTGTTGGCTGATCTGGAAAGAGGAAATCTGAACCTCCCATCATCAAAAGAGTCATTCTTACTCAGGTCATGTAACGTGAGAATACCCTCCTTTATGGCCATTTCCTCAAGTTTTTTGGGGTGTTTCAGATTTTGAAAGAATTTTTTTTTGCTATAGTTGGACCTGATCACATCAATGGTAGAATCCTGTTCGTACAATGGAGTATTCATCCAAATGATCCTCTGAGCACAACCCCACACCGGGGATAGAGATGTAGTTATTTCATTGGTTAAGTCCGTCCCCATCATTAACCAGGAATAGACTTCATTATAAGTTACTGTTCTTCGCCATTCCAGGGAAGGATTCCCAGATATATCACCTAAAACTTTGATATAAATCTTGGGTATGATTACAGAAAGAAGAACTAACCCACCCCCAAGATGGCCTTTCTTCCTTTTCATCGCTGATATATAGCTTTGATGAAAAAGAGTACATAGCCATTTTTTTTCATTTAAAATTGCCTTTTCCGCGAAGAATGGTGTGGATGATGCTCTGTATAGAACCAAAGGAATTATTTTAAAATTATATAGATCCACTCTCTTTTGTAAATTAAAATTTCTCCATTTGGACAATTTTCGTAGGATCAGTGAGTTAATAGAGGACCAGTTTCTATCATCAACCCCATCCCTACACCAAAAAATTCCAAGAATCTCCAAATTTGATCTAACTTCACAAGAGCGAACCTGAATTCCACTATTAGGGAGCCAAACACCAATTGGGAGAATAGAAGTCTTCGATTTGTTTACTAAATGACCTGAAACTTTTCCATATCTGGTGAAGTAGTCCAAAGTTATTTCGATTCTCTTAACCAATTGGGCCTCTGAATTAGCTTCAAGAGTGATTGTTATGTCATCGGCATACATATCTATTAGATGTCGGGAGCCCTCCAGGTCAATTCCAAAACCACGAAATTTACGCAATAAGTTCCTCGCAAATTCTTCGACAGCTGCTATGAAGAGGAGAGGGGCAGAAGGACAACCCTGTCTACAACTCTTCCCCAGCGTTATTGGTTCACTTTCATGTCCATCTAGAGACAGAGTTGATGAACCATTATAAAGTAAAGCCCGCACAGGGTTAAAGAATTTCCTTGGCAAAAGTCTACGAACTGCTTTAAGTATTTGACCGTGAGAAATCGAATCAAAGGCTTTCGCGAAATCTACGGCAATGATGGCTCCAAACTTCTTCCTACGATTCACTGAATCAATTGACGCCTGAATATTATGAGACACGTCATAAATTTTGCGCTTCTTCAGAAAACCTTTTTGATGGGCGCCAATTTTCCCATTTAAGTGTGTTTGCATTTGCTGAGCCAGAACGCCAGATAAAATCCGATAAGACTCGTTTAGGATTGTAATTGGTCTCCAATGACTAAAATCAGTCCCATCCCCTTTTTTTGGGATAAGTACAATTCTACCCCTGGTCAAAGAACTTGGCATTTTACCCCTTTTTTCCATATCCACACCAATTTTTAATAGAAAAGGAACAACTTGATCGGGATACTGCGCGTACACCTTCCCAGTAATTCCGTCTGGCCCACACGCCTTGTCTGTCTTAAGTCTTGTCTTGATATATCTCAGGATGGCTTCACTAGAAAAAATATTGTCTTTAAGGTTTTGAGAAAGTCTTTTTGGTTTGGGAAAATGGTCTAATCTTTCCCCAACAAGAGATTGAAAACGACCGTGAAAGTATTTCAAAATATCTCGCTTATCCGTTATAGTTTTACCGTCTTCAATAATGCGACAGAGTGAGGAGACAGAGTAACCATCTAGTTTAGAAAGGTCTCTTAATCTTTTGTTGGAATCAGACTCCCGGATGACTTTGTCTTCCATTTCAGCTTCCGCAATCTCAGAAATTCGAAAGGAGTTGATAGTATCTGCCATAAAAGTTCTCACAAATAAGGACTTATTGCTGAGCATATCCTCCACAAGACGTTGATGCTTCTCGGATTCGATTCTTCTTTTGTACAGGAAATTATATGTAGTTGCACGAACAATTTTTGAGAGGCGAATTACTGCTTGATATGAAGAAAGTCTATTATCGAAGCCTATATCAAGGTTTGCACACAGTTTAGTTTTGTATTTTTCATCCTCCAATACCCAGTTTGGAACTTTAAAGTCACTTTTACGGGCCAAACAAAACAACTCCAGTTCCACAATTTTGTGGTCGGAAGAGGACTCAGGGCGATAGAAAGCTTTCTTTATTCTGGACGCAATACAAGAAGATGCTAAAGCCAGGTCTAATCTAGACCTTTGATTTTTCCTTGACCAGGAAAAACTCCCCTGACACATTTTTCCCGTAAGATCCACCAAATTAAGACGTAAAATAGTCTTCTTCAGAATAGAACCATTTGGGTAACTATAATTGGTTTTGTCTAGATCCACATTTAAATCTCCAATGATTAGGAGGGGTATGGAATTTGAAATTTGACTATTGATAATTGCCTGAAAGAATGGGGAAGACTTCTCGTTTGGACCATAGGCATTGATAACATAAAATGTAACTCCATTAGATGTAATACGTATTTTATGCCAATCACTTTTGCCAGAGTATTCCTTAACGCAAAACAGGAGAGAAATCTTCTTTGAAATAAGAGTCAACACCCCCCTATTTGAACCAGAGCCAGTAAAAAAGTTATGAAAATTTCTGGGAAGACACAGCGGACAGTTGAGCGTGCAGGAGGACGAAACCAAAGACTTTATATCTTGAAGACAGATAATATCAGCCCTCAATGATATCAGTCTCTTTATCAATGCATGTCTTGCTTTTCTTTCTTTTCCACCTCTTGTATTTAGAGATATTATTTTCCTAATTCCAATGTTGGAAGACAATTCCTTAGATCTATTATCAGAGAAATAGTCGGTTATCCTGGTTTGCATCAAATCTTATTTAAATTTAAAAAGTTATGTCCGAGACTCCAAAGAGGACCTTATGTCTTTGGCTGCTTAGAAGGGTTAAGCTTTTTGTTCGGAGAATCATCTGAGTCTGGCTTGTTCCTCTTTCCAATTGAATGGGAACGGGTACGGTGTTCTAGAATTATAGAAGGATCAAGGTGAGTATTATTTTTTCCATTTCGAGGCTGGACAACTGGAAGGTCTGAAGTGGCAGACGAAGAAGGCTGGTTTGGGGGTGCATGTAGAACAATTTCTACAGCTTCATTACTACTATCACTCCCATTCTCAGGAGATGCTTCTACCTCTTGAGTCGATTCTTTTACCTCCTGAGGAGATCCCCTTACCTCCTGAGGAGATCCCTGTATCTCTTGAGGAGATCCCTGTACCTCTTGACGAGATTCTTGGCTCTTCTCATTTATGTCATTAATTATTATCTCTTCCGAAAGTGTTTCTGTCTCGGAGCCCCTTTGAGCATTTGAGGAACTAACATCTAGAGGTTTTAGAACGCTATCTTGAGTAGCATTTTCTCTACCTCCAGTAGTCTCCTCTACCTGAGAACAAAAATTATCTCGGTCTTCCAACGCTCGTTTGAGAGCCTGTTGATAGTCAGATAATCTTATTCTCTTATTAGAACAAAATTGTTTCATATGGCCAAAACCAAAACATTTTTGGCATTGTAGTTTGACCCCAGCAAACTTAACTTTTATTAAATTCCCCTGAAAAGGGAGTATTTGGGGTATAGATAAAGGATCAGCCATTATTTCAACCACGTAATCACTATCACGCCATATATCCCGATAGTTTTTATATTTTTCCTCCGCTTTTTCGTCAATAGGATTCTTTTTGGGATAATGATTCAAGATGAGCCCAAATTTTTTCATCCAATTCACCACTGCAATCTCATCCACCCTTTTGAATGTATTGATTAGAGTTACTTTCAATTTCCTTTTTCTGTCGAGGGTAATTTTATCTATTCCTTTCATTTTAAAAATAATCCTCTCTATCGAGCCATCTTCATTTTTTATATTGAGAGCTTGAGGTTCCCTCAATTGTTGGAGTCTCCCTCTGATATCAATAGGAAATCTTGAGTATAGACACGCTTGACCTAAACCAAACTTTGGATTAGCACCAGCAATTTCATGCTCCATGAAACCAAACTTCATTGCAATGTCGTATATATCGACATGTTTAATATTGTTGTTCTTATAAATAACTCCTTCTTCATTTTCTAATGTGAGAACAAAAGTCTCCCACTTAAAACAATTATCCAGGTTCATTTGAACCGCTGCCTCCGAATGGATGCTTGTATTTTCTTTCAGGACACTAGCATATCCTCTTTTGTCGCTCCTTGATTTCAACAAAGCTTCATCAGGAGGCTTATCTGGAGGTATATTAGATCCCTCCATAGGTAAAAAATATTCCGTTTATTTTTCTCACGTCAACCCCCTCAAATAGGACAAGAAGATACACACACAATGTACCCTACCCTCAACGAGGGTGTAGAGAGGTAAGAAAATATAAAGAAACAAAAACAAAAATGTCTTTCCTTATATATCGAAGGATCCGAAAATGAGGAACGAAATCCAGACTTCGCCAAGGAGTAGACCAAAAATAACGTCTGAATGAGGGGCCACACGCACTTAGATCACTATTTACAGAAATAAAAAGGTCAAAGAACACATCTAAACCACTAAATCAGAGTTATTCAATCGCAGTAATAAAAAGACGTCCGCACTGTATACATAAACAAACGTCACCGGTACTTATTTCTTTTAATTGATAACTGATGAGTTGGACGAGGAAAAAAAGAAGAGGAAAGGATAGCAGCTAGAATTTTTTAAATACATAATGCCAATTGTCGTCTTTTATTAGCGTGCTGAAGTGCCTCTTTTTCACATCTTTAACTAAAGCTGTAATTATTATGTATTAAAGGTATGTAATAAAAAAAGAAAGCTAAAATTGACATGGTAAACTCGACAATTTGATGAATAGCTGTGAGGACTATTTTTTTACCCTTTTGTAGGGTAAGATATGGACGTTGTTCGGGAGGGGTACAAAAAATAAATACAAATTCATAACTATCAGAAAATTGTGTTATATCAAAGATTCTAAGTTCACTCGATTAGGTAACTTATTGATCGATTATTATTTGTAGACAGTGTGTATAACTCTATTAAACGTGGTTAGGACTACATGTTCTTCCTCGATAATTAAGGAATAATAATGTCAGTTTAAAAAAATAAATAAACCTTCACAGATTGCCAACCACAAAAAATATTGAAATCGAGTTAATACTTAGGATTTTTACATCTATCTCTAACAATTCAAAACTGAACCTCAAATTCTAGAAAATTGTTATAAAGAGTTCTAACTAACTGGCATACCAACAAGCCCCTCTCTCTCCTACATGACAATACTACATTGTTGGCAATCTAAAAACCTTTTTCATTTCAAGCTGCTTCCCTTCTTCCTCTTCTTTTCTTGTCATACTCAGTTCATTTCATTTCAAAAAAGAATAAGCGCCATTTTTAATTAATTTTGAAAATGCCTGAGGATTTGATTCAAGATCTTGGATCGCCTTCAATGGTGGGGTTTACATTTGTATGCCGGCTATGGCATATCTCGACTTCTATTATGAAGAAATTACCGATCGTGTGACTTCCAAACCGTCGATGTCACAAGATAAATCTGGATCTATTCAATAAACATAATATCAATAACGATTCAGGCACATCTAATTTCACGTTTGATTTAACTAAATTGCTTTTGTCATGTAATATCCCACTTTTAGTTGGAGGACATCAAAATTTCATCCAATGTATTGAGGAATACACTGTGAAATTCATGTCTTCTTGTTTTCCCGTAACCCTATCATTGGAGCTTATAAGTCGAGTCGTAATTTCTAAAATAAAACAGGAAATTGACAAAAAGTATAGATTTATGACAATGGACGAGAGATCCATGATTATAGTTTTAATTGGTCCTCTGGTGGGGTATTTCCTTAATCGGTTTTGTGTTATTAGTTCCCATAACACCTGAATCTATTATTGTACGTTAGAGAACATAGATAAAAACAGCCTTTATGTAATGTAGTTCTACTATTTCAGAGGTAAAGAAGAAGAATTTAAATAGCTAAACCATTCATTGAATTATTTTTGATTCATCCAATTTTGCAATCAATACAAGCCTTAGAAGAAAGAATGCCTCTACTTATTAGTGTGAATATAGTCGAAAAGATATTCCACTTGAACCATTCAAAAGTAGATAATATAAAGAATGTCTGATAAATCCAGTTGAATAATACTGTTACGGAGATAAACATAGACGATAAGAATTTTTGCATGTACTAATATACTCCTATCGTCAATTGTGATTCTAAGAGGGGTTTTTGCATGATTTAGTTTCATCTATTGTTAAACTTAAAGTTTAGCTCATCTTGTGTATATTGATCTTTATGAACTTTATTATTCCATTTTTATGTCATATTTTTCCATTTTATTTGTTTTTGACGTTTCAATTTTTTAGAGTATATTCAATCGATTCAGTGACTTGTTGTAATAGTCACTGTATCGATTTCAATGTAATTAATTCCCTGACAGTTATTATTTTTTTCTTCTAATTATATCTGAAATATTTAAAATTGTTATAATAACCATTTCAACGTACATTTTCATTGTATTATCAATTTAGTTTATTTTTTTGGGTTTGTTTTTCAATACTTAATTTGGAATCACATTTCCTTTCCGAATCAATATTCAGTTTTTCTGATTTTTTGGATGGAAAAATTTAGGTGATTACAAAATGTGTTACTTTTGATTGTTGGAAGTTTTTATAACAATTTTAAATGATGATTTAATTGCTGAATAAAAAAAGTAGACACTACATCAGATTATTGTTAAATAAGACTATTTTATATAATTATATGTGTTTCTTCAATATGTAATATGAATTATAGACTTCACTCAAAAATATAATTTATCTATTTAATTTCTCACATGTTGAAAATTTCTTATAAATTAATCCTTAGAACTGGGTTTGGCACATCCGAAGCTACAATAGTATTTTCATAAGAAAATCATAAGTAT
This sequence comes from Lepeophtheirus nordmannii, assembly GCA_963680855.1. Classification (NCBI taxonomy): domain Eukaryota; kingdom Metazoa; phylum Arthropoda; class Copepoda; order Siphonostomatoida; family Caligidae; genus Lepeophtheirus; species Lepeophtheirus nordmannii. The sequence goes on along the minus strand of OY804526.1, from coordinate 6,490,151 downwards.
ATTAATTTTGAGGTGCAATCCCAACAAAGGTATACTAAAGTTTATACTCTATTCGCATTGATTAGGTCTTCAGTAATTTTGTTCAACAATAGGTAGAAAAGCATTCGAATTTGGCTTTGGTGGATTTATGGATCTGTTCATAACAAATTTTTAATACATCTAAATTATCAATAATAAGCTATTCTTCGGTAAAACAGCAAAATGAGTGAGTGAGCATACCTGCACTTACTATCTGGTACCTCTACATTTTATCAACTAATTGATATTTGATTATATCTAATAATACTCAAATCTTGATTGAAACTGTAAAGATTGAAGCAAATTTTAATTGTCATGTATCCATGAAAAGAAACATACTTTCTTTTGCATGATTTTTTAATAAACAGAAGTTAAACAACTTATAATTATAGCAAGTTCTCGCTTCAGGAATACAAAGAATACTGAGTTAAAATTGATTATCAAGGTAGTATTACCAGCGGATATTTTTCTTTCCTTTTTTAAACTCAACATTTTCCTTATGTGTAATAATAACTTTTAATTCTCAAATCAAACTTTTTGAGCTTTTTTGACCCATTTTCCAACTTGAATTTCAGCCTAGATGGATACTCATTTTGTGGATTAAAATGATGATCTGCTTGTGTTTTTAATTCAAATTCCATTGTCAAAGCTACAAAAAGACGAGTTCAATAGACTGAAGTAGTCGCGTGCAGAAGGGTTTCAGCTGATTTCGCAATCCTTTTACGTTCTACTACTTTAGTTTCTCTACCATGAGCCTTAGATTTCTAGTTGATTTTTGAACGAAATTGGATGAAAATTTACACATATAGATGGATGATTTCTTTTTGGTTAAATAGTCTTATCGGGCGTTTGAGGCCTCATTTGGAACCTTTGAGTTTAATTTTTTGAAAATATTGCTCAAGATCTTCTCCGGCAATATAGCTAAATTGAACTCTAAAATTACCCCAGTTTGCATGAGTGCATTAAATCAATATATATATTTTTAGGACTAGATTGAAACAATATAATAGCGTTTGAATAAGTAACATGTCTTTCATTTAAGACTTCTAAATGAATTTGATACAGAAGCCTTGAGAAAGTTAAACATTATACACCACGTTCAAAGCAGATAGAGATTTATTAAAGGAGCATAATTCAAGACAATTTTGATATTTTTAATTTCATTAATAATACAACCAAGACGATTCCTTCCTTTAATGTCACAGTCAATATCGTTATTCATCCCTATTTTGTCAAGTTCATGCTCTATACTGAAAAAAGCAAAGAAGTGCAGTCCATGATTAAGAAATAAGTTTAGAGAAAGGATATTTCCACAATCATGTCATGATATTACACTTGAATTACTGCAAAATAAATGTCTGTATGTGATTGAGAAGAACAAGGGATACATATAACTGAAGGAAATGCCAACAGAATCCATAGTCCACAATAGTAAGTTCTTTAAATACAGAGAAATTCTTATCGTAACCTGTGACACCTTGAGAGTTCTCAATACGGTGAAGAGGATGAGAGATTCGATGATCATTAGATGGAACTCGGACTCCATCAAAATTGGAGATTTACAATGATCATAATATAATGATCTCAGTTGTGGACGTATCCAGGGAAACATCCCAAAAATCTAAAATCCTTGAGTTAATATAATTAATACCTATTTTCAAATTATCATATTTATTTCTAACATTAGATTCTTATTAGATATCATGGTTTTATGGTTTAATATACGATAGCGAGTTCTTTAAATACAAAAACACTCCACTCGTAAACTGTGAGGTCTTGTAAATATGAAAGACATAAACGTTCCGAGAAGGTCAAGTCTTACACAAGATCACATTAGGGATTTAATGAATAATAGTTGAACTCAAACTTAATCAAAATTGGAGATTTACAATCATGATGGTGAAATGATACCATAAGTGAAGGAATCCAGATAAATATTCCAAAATTCTTAAATCCTAGTGGAAGTATTATGTATATTTTCTATTTTGAAATTATTACTTTAATTTCTAACAATTGTTTAACTTGGTCACTAGAGCGATTGCTAAGTCATCGTAGGGACAAATGATTTTGAGAAGCCTGTAGAAGCAATGTCAAACTCTTTTATGGTCTGGGAATTACCTAAAAATTATCATTCAAACATTTTCACCTCCATCATCTGTGATCAAAATTATTAAGTTCCCTCGATCAGGCGTTTTATTAATATAATTGTTATTAGTTATAATTATTTTTAATTACGTATTACAGGTGTTATACAGTTTTTTTATAATCAGCTATATGTTCTCCCCTCAAAAATTTAGAAATAACGTGATGTAGAAAATAAAAAATACTGTTCATATTGACAACTACTAAAATTTCACATGTAAATAAATACATGAGATTAACATCTTTAGAAATGAATGTTCAGTTACTACCCGCTAATGAGGGAGTGTTAAATATTAAAGAGTGATCAAATAATTTGTAGATATATTATTTACTTTAGCTATGGAAATCAATGGTAAAATTCGTAAATTGAATCCTTTTTCTCGAAAAAATCTAATATTATATTTTTGTTCAGTTGTTTAAAAATTTTCATTTTCAAAATTATAATCCCATAATCAATTTGATGCTGTTGTGCCACAAAGGTAAAACATGAAGATCTTAGCTTCGTTAGGCTTGAACTTAGAACAACTTGTTTTTCCTAGTACACACATTGAATACATTTTGCTGTCAGATCTTTGAAGCAGTTGAAATCATAAGTTTGGAAAATCATTATCAGACAAGATACTACGAAGTATCAATCCCTCACAATCTAAATATCACTAGGCTTACTTAAAACATTGTTATATTTATTAGTTGGATGTTTAGTTCTAAAGTGAGAACGATGTTATATTTATACTAGTTAAATGATACAAATCATACCTAGTAAAGGTCTATTTTTAACCTTTGATTTTGAGAAAGTGACAATTTTTTAAAAATAATTTAAGGTATCGTCCTTAACTGGTTTTTTAATTGTTGAACAAAATAAACTTATAAAAAAGTTAAGCTACACCACATATACAAATTATTCTCTGTCATAAATTAATTTATCTCAAAAGTTAATGCTGAACCAAATATACAAATTATTAACTTTTATAAATTAATTTATCTGAAAAGTTAAAAATGATTTTCGCGAAATAATTATAAATATGTTAATAAATATAATGATAATAATTCTAAGGAACATTTATTCACAGCATATTACTTCAAGATTGATTATTAAATGTTTAAATTATATTTGTCTTTGTCATCACTTATACCTAAATAGAAATTACACAAAAAAATTAAAACCGAATTGAATTTTAGCCTTAAATCAACAGCTGACTAAATTTGGTTTACTGTACTTCTCTCTAGTAGCCCTTGGTTATGCATGCGAGTCAAATTATATAAATGTAAGTAGTTTTTAATATTTAAACAAAAAAGGAAAACTAATTATACTGACCAGACGATTTGGTTATTTCAGGAAAAAAATTGGTTTCCACTTTATAGGTTACAGGTGTTTCCTCGTTTATTATCTTCTTTCGTATTACCTTCTTTATAATTTTCTGAAAATTGAAAACATTTAATTAAATTTCTATTATTAATTTATTTGCTATAATTTTATCGTTTCAAAAGCCATATCCGATCGAAAATCATAATCCTTAAGTTACATATTTAATATTAAAATTATTAATAGAAATCTATAAATTATATTTATATTTTCAAATAGATCCCCATAATATTATTTGTACAAACCATGGAATATACCTAGGCATTCACTAGTTAATAGAAAAAAATTACAAATTTGGGAATTAAAGTCATTATTACACATGAGGAAAATGTTGAGTTTAAAAAAGGAAAGAAAAATATCCGCTGGTACCACTACCTTGATAATCAATTTTAACTCAGTATTCTTTGTATTCCTGAAGCGAGAACTTGCTATAATTATAAGTTGTTTAACTTCTGTTTATTAAAAAATCATGCAAAAGAAAGTATGTTTCTTTTCATGGATACATGACAATTAAAATTTGCTTCAATCTTTACAGTTTCAATCAAGATTTGAGTATTATTAGATATAATCAAATATCAATTAGTTGATAAAATGTAGAGGTACCAGATAGTAAGTGCAGGTATGCTCACTCACTCATTTTGCTGTTTTACCGAAGAATAGCTTATTATTGATAATTTAGATGTATTAAAAATTTGTTATGAACAGATCCATAAATCCACCAAAGCCAAATTCGAATGCTTTTCTACCTATTGTTGAACAAAATTACTGAAGACCTAATCAATGCGAATAGAGTATAAACTTTAGTATACCTTTGTTGGGATTGCACCTCAAAATTAATATACTTATGATTTTCTTATGAAAATACTATTGTAGCTTCGGATGTGCCAAACCCAGTTCTAAGGATTAATTTATAAGAAATTTTCAACATGTGAGAAATTAAATAGATAAATTATATTTTTGAGTGAAGTCTATAATTCATATTACATATTGAAGAAACACATATAATTATATAAAATAGTCTTATTTAACAATAATCTGATGTAGTGTCTACTTTTTTTATTCAGCAATTAAATCATCATTTAAAATTGTTATAAAAACTTCCAACAATCAAAAGTAACACATTTTGTAATCACCTAAATTTTTCCATCCAAAAAATCAGAAAAACTGAATATTGATTCGGAAAGGAAATGTGATTCCAAATTAAGTATTGAAAAACAAACCCAAAAAAATAAACTAAATTGATAATACAATGAAAATGTACGTTGAAATGGTTATTATAACAATTTTAAATATTTCAGATATAATTAGAAGAAAAAAATAATAACTGTCAGGGAATTAATTACATTGAAATCGATACAGTGACTATTACAACAAGTCACTGAATCGATTGAATATACTCTAAAAAATTGAAACGTCAAAAACAAATAAAATGGAAAAATATGACATAAAAATGGAATAATAAAGTTCATAAAGATCAATATACACAAGATGAGCTAAACTTTAAGTTTAACAATAGATGAAACTAAATCATGCAAAAACCCCTCTTAGAATCACAATTGACGATAGGAGTATATTAGTACATGCAAAAATTCTTATCGTCTATGTTTATCTCCGTAACAGTATTATTCAACTGGATTTATCAGACATTCTTTATATTATCTACTTTTGAATGGTTCAAGTGGAATATCTTTTCGACTATATTCACACTAATAAGTAGAGGCATTCTTTCTTCTAAGGCTTGTATTGATTGCAAAATTGGATGAATCAAAAATAATTCAATGAATGGTTTAGCTATTTAAATTCTTCTTCTTTACCTCTGAAATAGTAGAACTACATTACATAAAGACTGTTTTTATCTATGTTCTCTAACGTACAATAATAGATTCAGGTGTTATGGGAACTAATAACACAAAACCGATTAAGGAAATACCCCACCAGAGGACCAATTAAAACTATAATCATGGATCTCTCGTCCATTGTCATAAATCTATACTTTTTGTCAATTTCCTGTTTTATTTTAGAAATTACGACTCGACTTATAAGCTCCAATGATAGGGTTACGGGAAAACAAGAAGACATGAATTTCACAGTGTATTCCTCAATACATTGGATGAAATTTTGATGTCCTCCAACTAAAAGTGGGATATTACATGACAAAAGCAATTTAGTTAAATCAAACGTGAAATTAGATGTGCCTGAATCGTTATTGATATTATGTTTATTGAATAGATCCAGATTTATCTTGTGACATCGACGGTTTGGAAGTCACACGATCGGTAATTTCTTCATAATAGAAGTCGAGATATGCCATAGCCGGCATACAAATGTAAACCCCACCATTGAAGGCGATCCAAGATCTTGAATCAAATCCTCAGGCATTTTCAAAATTAATTAAAAATGGCGCTTATTCTTTTTTGAAATGAAATGAACTGAGTATGACAAGAAAAGAAGAGGAAGAAGGGAAGCAGCTTGAAATGAAAAAGGTTTTTAGATTGCCAACAATGTAGTATTGTCATGTAGGAGAGAGAGGGGCTTGTTGGTATGCCAGTTAGTTAGAACTCTTTATAACAATTTTCTAGAATTTGAGGTTCAGTTTTGAATTGTTAGAGATAGATGTAAAAATCCTAAGTATTAACTCGATTTCAATATTTTTTGTGGTTGGCAATCTGTGAAGGTTTATTTATTTTTTTAAACTGACATTATTATTCCTTAATTATCGAGGAAGAACATGTAGTCCTAACCACGTTTAATAGAGTTATACACACTGTCTACAAATAATAATCGATCAATAAGTTACCTAATCGAGTGAACTTAGAATCTTTGATATAACACAATTTTCTGATAGTTATGAATTTGTATTTATTTTTTGTACCCCTCCCGAACAACGTCCATATCTTACCCTACAAAAGGGTAAAAAAATAGTCCTCACAGCTATTCATCAAATTGTCGAGTTTACCATGTCAATTTTAGCTTTCTTTTTTTATTACATACCTTTAATACATAATAATTACAGCTTTAGTTAAAGATGTGAAAAAGAGGCACTTCAGCACGCTAATAAAAGACGACAATTGGCATTATGTATTTAAAAAATTCTAGCTGCTATCCTTTCCTCTTCTTTTTTTCCTCGTCCAACTCATCAGTTATCAATTAAAAGAAATAAGTACCATTTTAAATTAATTTAATACAAGATCCAGAACATGCCAATTCACGACTTCTAAAAAGAAAATGTTTCGATCATGAGACATGTAAGCCTCCGATGTTACAAGAGTAATCTGAATACATTCAAAAACATATTACCAATAACGATTCAGGTACATCTGATTTCACGTCAGACTAAAATAAATTGCTTGTTTCATGTAATATCCCACATTTCGTCGAGGAAAATTTGAATTTTGTCCAATTTATAGAGAAATCTATCGGGAAATCTGTTCTTTCTCGTTTTTTTCGTTAGTTAATTATTGGAAGTAGATAGGCAAGTAGTGATTTCCAAAATAAAACAGAAAGTTGTCGAAAATGATATATCTGTGGCAATGGAGGAGACAAAGAACATCAAGGATTAATCTATGACTGTAGTCTTAATTGGTCCTCTAATAACAGCTTGGCAATAGAAGTTACACTCAATGGTCTTCGAAACACATTAGTTTCCAATTTTGAGCAAGATAAATTAGAAGTAATCATCAGTAATGGAGCTAAATATTAGATAACTATACTATATATATACTATGCATGCATACGTATTTTGCAAAGAAATAATTAGGGCTCTTGGCCTGCGGCCAGTCTTAGAAAACATAATTTGGCCCACAAGTGAACAAAGGTTGCCCATCCATGATCTACGTGTTCTCTCTTTAAGAATTAATTTGAATATAAAAAATGCTGTTGTACTCCCAACTGCTAAAATTTTTGCATGCGAATAAACGCATCATGAATTAAACGAGGAAGGTCATCCATCAGGCGGTGTTTCATAAAGCCTTTTTGGCTTACTTGCTAAATAGTAATGGTTTTCATTTCGATAGATCCTTTATCAGTCTCCAACTGTAACAGAAATCACAGAGATTTTCCGAACAGTGAAATAGGTTCGTATAACAATTACAGATTTCTTCAGTCATTGAGGAAGGGCTCAGTATGATTTCCCCTGTTGGCAGTCTCAATGTAGATGTTCTTTTTGTTTGGATTGCTTCCTCCATATGATTAAAACATTTTTCCCTTTGAGCTTTAAGTTCATCAACTTTTTCTTGGAGCGTATCATTGATCCTCTTCTCTCGTATAATAGAAGCTCCTTCAATTTAGTGATGAGCAGTGATGTATAAAAAGGGTCCAGGTGTCATGCACGCAAAGGACGATTGTTGGCAACATTTGTCTTTTGAAAAACAACAAGTGTCATTTTCAAATTAAGTTAAAAAATGCCTGAGGATTTGATTCAGGAACTTGGGTCGCCGACAATGGAGGTAGCAACGTTTGAAAATTTGTCAAGGATTCGAGTGTGATGGCATTCCGGCCATGCCACTTCTCGACTTCTTCTTGAATAAATTCCCGATCATGAGACTTTCAAATCGCTGATGTCACAAGAGAGATACGGATCCATTCAATAAACATGGTATTACTAAAGATTTAGGTACATATGATTTCACGCCTGACCTAATTTAATTCATTGTATCATGTATTATCCCACTTTCAGTCAAAGGACATCAAAATCTCATTCAATTTATAGAGAAATCCGTCTCTTCTTGTTTTCCCGTAACCCAATCATTTAAACTCTTAAGTCGAGTCAGAATTTTCAAAATAAAATGGGAGAAAGACGAAAAGTATAGATTTATGACAATGGACGATACTAAGGACTTCAAGGATCAATCTATGATTGGTCCTCTAGATGGGCATTTCCTTGGACGTTTTTGCCTTATTCATTCCCTTAACACCTGAACCTATTTTATACGTGATAAAGACAGTGTTTTAATAGTGTGGTTCTACTATTTCAAAGGTGAAGGAGAATAATAATACAAGCCTTAGAAAAAAGAATGTCTATACTTATTAGTGTGACAATTGTCGTTCCGATATTTTACTTGAAACATTCAAAAGTGGATAGTATAAATAATGCCTGATACATCCAGTTGAAGAATATTGTTGCCGTGATAAGCATTGACTTGAAGAATTTTGCTCGTACTTTAATGCTCCGATCGTCAATTGTGATTCTGAGAGGGGGCTTTGCATGATGAGGGTATGGTGCTTTTATCTAATGTCATAATTAAAATTCTCTCATCTTGTGTATATTGGTCTTCATGAACTTTATTATTCCATTTTTATGGAATATTTTTTCATTTATTTGTTTTGTATGTTTCTCTAGAACATATGCAATCGATTCAATGACTTGTTATAGTAGTCAATGTATCGATTTCAATGTAATGAATTACCTAATAATAATGTTCCTTTTAAATTGTATCTGAAATATTTAAAATTGTAATTATGACGTACATTTTCATCGTATTGTCAATTTAATCTATTTTTTTGTGTTTATTTATGAAAACTTAAATTGGAATCACATTGTTTTTCCGAATCAATGTTCAGTTTTTCTTATATAATTATACATAAATTTTTGAGATAATCATTATGAAATTTCATCTTAATTTATTTTTTTATGGAAATATTTAAGTGATAACAAAATGTGTTACTTTTGACAGTTTGAAGTTTTTATAATAGTTTTAAATGATAATTAAACTGTTGAATAAAAAAAGTAGCCAAAAGATAGTTAAATAAAATCATTTAATTTAATTACATGTGTTTCTTAAATATGTAATATGAATTATAGGATTCACTTAAGTGTAAAAGTGTAGTAATTTTGAGGTGCAATTCCGACAAAGACATATTGAGGTTTCTACTATATTACTATTGATTAAGTAATAATTAATTTTCGAGTCAAGTCTGGGTCCATTCCAAAATGTCTCAGGTCTCATGCTATGGCATTAGTTGCTACAAATTTAGTGTTCTATCCTTTACAAATGTTTAATGCCACTCAAAAATAATAATAATATATTCCTAAATAAAACATCAAAATAACAAGTTACATTCCGCCCCTTCAAATTTAATCGGCTGAAATTCTGCCTTACTTCAAAGATACCATATTTATTTATGACATCGTCTCGGGCGTGCGTGTCAGTAGGAAAGTAAAAAATATATACCTTCGGTATATATAAAAAGTATAAAAATATAAAAAGAGAAAACCGACCTAGTAACACTGACAATTTCATGAACAGTGATGTATAAAAAGGCTCCAAACTGACACGCACGCCCGAGATGATGTCATAAATAAATATGGTATCTTTGAAGTAAGGCAGAATTTCAGCCGATTAAATTTGAAGGGGCGGAATGTAACTTGTTATTTTGATGTTTTATTTAGGAATATATTATTATTATTTTTGAGTGGCATTAAACATTTGTAAAGGATAGAACACTAAATTTGTAGCAACTAATGCCATAGCATGAGACCTGAGACATTTTGGAATGGACCCAGACTTGACTCGAAAATTAATTATTACTTAATCAATAGTAATATAGTAGAAACCTCAATATGTCTTTGTCGGAATTGCACCTCAAAATTACTACACTTTTACACTTAAGTGAATCCTATAATTCATATTACATATTTAAGAAACACATGTAATTAAATTAAATGATTTTATTTAACTATCTTTTGGCTACTTTTTTTATTCAACAGTTTAATTATCATTTAAAACTATTATAAAAACTTCAAACTGTCAAAAGTAACACATTTTGTTATCACTTAAATATTTCCATAAAAAAATAAATTAAGATGAAATTTCATAATGATTATCTCAAAAATTTATGTATAATTATATAAGAAAAACTGAACATTGATTCGGAAAAACAATGTGATTCCAATTTAAGTTTTCATAAATAAACACAAAAAAATAGATTAAATTGACAATACGATGAAAATGTACGTCATAATTACAATTTTAAATATTTCAGATACAATTTAAAAGGAACATTATTATTAGGTAATTCATTACATTGAAATCGATACATTGACTACTATAACAAGTCATTGAATCGATTGCATATGTTCTAGAGAAACATACAAAACAAATAAATGAAAAAATATTCCATAAAAATGGAATAATAAAGTTCATGAAGACCAATATACACAAGATGAGAGAATTTTAATTATGACATTAGATAAAAGCACCATACCCTCATCATGCAAAGCCCCCTCTCAGAATCACAATTGACGATCGGAGCATTAAAGTACGAGCAAAATTCTTCAAGTCAATGCTTATCACGGCAACAATATTCTTCAACTGGATGTATCAGGCATTATTTATACTATCCACTTTTGAATGTTTCAAGTAAAATATCGGAACGACAATTGTCACACTTGAAGTCCTTAGTCTCGTCCATTGTTATAAATCTATACTTTTCGTCTTTCTCCCATTTTATTTTGAAAATTCTGACTCGACTTAAGAGTTTAAATGATTGGGTTACGGGAAAACAAGAAGAGACGGATTTCTCTATAAATTGAATGAGATTTTGATGTCCTTTGACTGAAAGTGGGATAATACATGATACAATGAATTAAATTAGGTCAGGCGTGAAATCATATGTACCTAAATCTTTAGTAATACCATGTTTATTGAATGGATCCGTATTTCTCTTGTGACATCAGCGATTTGAAAGTCTCATGATCGGAAATTTCATCAAGAAGAAGTCGAGAAATAGTATGGCCGGAATGCCATCACACTTGTATTCTGGATAAATTTTTAAGCATTGCTACCTCCATTGTTGGCGACCCAAGTTCCGGAATCAAATCCTCAGGCATTTTTTAATTTAATTTAAAAATGATACTTGTTTTTGAATTGAATAGAACTGAGTCATAAAAGAAGAAAAAGAAAGAAGAAGAAGTCTGAAAAGACAAATGTTGCCAACAACCGTCCTTTTTGGATCCTATGGACGTAAGGGGCGGGTGTAGGCCCAAAAGTCGGCTAAAATGTTTGTACTTAAATCACTCCTTGAATATTACATAAAATGAATTAATAAAGAATGCATTAAAGAGCTGAAATCCACAGCTTTCAAACGACATGTCAAACGCTCGATAAGACTCCTTAACTAAGAAGAAATCATCCATCTAAATATGTCAATATTCATCCAATTTCGATCAAAAGTCCACTAGAAATCAGACTCACAATAGAGCTACTAAAAAACAAGTGCAATAGACTGAAGTAGTAGCGCACAGAATGATTTCAGCGGATTTCGCAATCCTTCTGCGCTACTACTTTAGTAGCTCTACCGCGAGATATAGAGATTTATTTATTGAGGCAATGTCGAACTGTTTGGTGAACGGAGAATTTGAGTCCCTGTCGTAACTCCAAACATTTTCACCTCCATTATCTACGATTCACTCCAACAGACATTTTGTTGACATAATTGATAATAGTTTTCAACGGAGTATTACACGTGTTGCAAAGATCATGTGAGATTCTTATTATGAGGTAGACGTTCTCTCCTCAGGAATAAAGGAAAAATGATAGCAGCTTTGGAAAACAAAAAGGACTGTTCAGTGCCATCTCCAAAAAATGTGTATGAAATTTACATCGCTATTGATGAATATTTGGTAATGAACAACAAAATGATGTACAAGATATGCAAGTATATTTTGTAGGATAAAGTAATATTTGAACATAAGATACTTAGGAATGTAAATCATATGCAAATCGGACATGTAATAAAAAGTGGAGTTGGCTCTTCAAACAGGTCTTTTTGTTTTCCGAAGCTGTTATCATTTTTTTCCCTTAAGAAGGTAACATCAACTTTACCTCAACATAATGTTTTACAAGAAAAGAACAGTCTGCAAAGATTATATCATGGAGAGGAACAAAGGAAAAGTTAAAAAATTGATATCATTCATTGAGGAGAATGGAGTTAATGATATTTGTGAATATAATAATGAATCTGGAGTAACGTATTGTAATGTTTGTGGTTTGATGTTTTCATTTGTATACATATATATAGGAAAATAGCAGCTTGTAGCTCAGTAAAACGTAATGACAGCTCAAGCTGCTTCCCCCCTCAACACTCATTAAATTGTCAGGGTTGCCAGGTTGATTTTCTCTTTCTTTTTTTATTACAAGCCCGATTTGCATATAATTTACATTCCTAAAGATACTCATATCCTTCTGGCATTCATTTTCAAAAAACAAAACCAAAAAAACCAGGTTCGTTCTATGTCAAATCGATGGAAAAATAAATGCACTTGACCATCATATCATGGAATTGAATGATTTTTAGCAAAGAGGCTCTTATTTATAACAAAAGAATTTGCAGCAATTTTCACATCATAAATAAGAGCTGTTCATGAGATATGAATATTTTATTGAAGTTCTCCTCCATTTTAAATTTCTTCTCGTTGTCATGATGACCTTTTACTAGCAGTTATTACTTTTCCCTATATAACTTAATACCATTCGCGGTAAACACATGAAATGATCGAAAACCATTTCAAAAAATTAAAAAAATTCTTTGTAAAAAAAATTTAATTTTCAAATATGTTCTCATCATTCCTAAATTAAGAGGAGAAAATGTAGCACTAACCACGTGTAATTGTGTAATACTCTCCGTCAACAAATAATAATGAATAAATAAAATGCCTGATTGAATGAACTTAGAATCTTTGACTTAATATAATATTCTGATAGGTATGAGTTTGCGCTTATTTCTTCACAAGATCCATCAATGATTTTCTCTTTAAAAAGGTAGAGAGAATCGTCGATATAGTGAAATGAATTGACAGCTGACACTGTTCTGCATCAAAACATTCATCAAATTGTAAGGTTTACTAGTTCCTTTTTTTTCTTCTTTTTATTTTTACAAACAGGCAGAAAACAGAACCATTATAGCATCTATGAGCTAAACAAACCTAAATTGAAAAAGGAAACAACATAAAAACCATCCACAATACATCAATAATCAATAAAACCTAACAATCCAGATCATAGTGTAGTATAACCAAGGATGTGAAAAAAGAGCCAATACAGCGCCCACAAAGGACAATTGTTAGCAATCTAAAAACCTTTCTCATTTCAAGCTGCTTCCCTTCTTCCTCTTCTTTTCTTGTCATACTCAGTTCATTTCATTTCAAAAAAGAATAAGCGCCATTTTTAATTAATTTTGAAAATGCCTGAGGATTTGATTCAAGATCTTGGATCGCCTTCAATGGTGGGGTTTACATTTGTATGCCGGCTATGGCATATCTCGACTTCTATTATGAAGAAATTACCGATCGTGTGACTTCCAAACCGTCGATGTCACAAGATAAATCTGGATCTATTCAATAAACATAATATCAATAACGATTCAGGCACATCTAATTTCACGTTTGATTTAACTAAATTGCTTTTGTCATGTAATATCCCACTTTTAGTTGGAGGACATCAAAATTTCATCCAATGTATTGAGGAATACACTGTGAAATTCATGTCTTCTTGTTTTCCCGTAACCCTATCATTGGAGCTTATAAGTCGAGTCGTAATTTCTAAAATAAAACAGGAAATTGACAAAAAGTATAGATTTATGACAATGGACGAGAGATCCATGATTATAGTTTTAATTGGTCCTCTGGTGGGGTATTTCCTTAATCGGTTTTGTGTTATTAGTTCCCATAACACCTGAATCTATTATTGTACGTTAGAGAACATAGATAAAAACAGTCTTTATGTAATGTAGTTCTACTATTTCAGAGGTAAAGAAGAAGAATTTAAATAGCTAAACCATTCATTGAATTATTTTTGATTCATCCAATTTTGCAATCAATACAAGCCTTAGAAGAAAGAATGCCTCTACTTATTAGTGTGAATATAGTCGAAAAGATATTCCACTTGAACCATTCAAAAGTAGATAATATAAAGAATGTCTGATAAATCCAGTTGAATAATACTGTTACGGAGATAAACATAGACGATAAGAATTTTTGCATGTACTAATATACTCCTATCGTCAATTGTGATTCTAAGAGGGGTTTTTGCATGATTTAGTTTCATCTATTGTTAAACTTAAAGTTTAGCTCATCTTGTGTATATTGATCTTTATGAACTTTATTATTCTATTTTTATGTCATATTTTTCCATTTTATTTGTTTTTGACGTTTCAATTTTTTAGAGTATATTCAATCGATTCAGTGACTTGTTGTAATAGTCACTGTATCGATTTCAATGTAATTAATTCCCTGACAGTTATTATTTTTTTCTTCTAATTATATCTGAAATATTTAAAATTGTTATAATAACCATTTCAACGTACATTTTCATTGTATTATCAATTTAGTTTATTTTTTTGGGTTTGTTTTTCAATACTTAATTTGGAATCACATTTCCTTTCCGAATCAATATTCAGTTTTTCTGATTTTTTGGATGGAAAAATTTAGGTGATTACAAAATGTGTTACTTTTGATTGTTGGAAGTTTTTATAACAATTTTAAATGATGATTTAATTGCTGAATAAAAAAAGTAGACACTACATCAGATTATTGTTAAATAAGACTATTTTATATAATTATATGTGTTTCTTCAATATGTAATATGAATTATAGACTTCACTCAAAAATATAATTTATCTATTTAATTTCTCACATGTTGAAAATTTCTTATAAATTAATCCTTAGAACTGGGTTTGGCACATCCGAAGCTACAATAGTATTTTCATAAGAAAATCATAAGTATATTAATTTTGAGGTGCAATCCCAACAAAGGTATACTAAAGTTTATACTCTATTCGCATTGATTAGGTCTTCAGTAATTTTGTTCAACAATAGGTAGAAAAGCATTCGAATTTGGCTTTGGTGGATTTATGGATCTGTTCATAACAAATTTTTAATACATCTAAATTATCAATAATAAGCTATTCTTCGGTAAATCAGCAAAATAATCTCGCCTTCAAAAGTAATCATCAATATTCAAGGGTATCATATTTTTCATGACATTATTATAATGCATTATTTATTACTAATTTCAAATGTAATTATGGTATATTTGTATAAATTTTCAGTTTTTAAATATTTGTATTTTTTTAACTTGACAATTTACGTGAAGTAGCTAATTCATTTGTAATTTACACATTGAAACATAAAAATAAATTGAGAAATGTATTTTTTTAATCATTGATTTGAAATTTGAAAATGATATTTTATATTGTCTTTAACTCAAGAATATGACTGAAAACGTATTACAAATGTCGACAAATGAAACATTTTATAAGGTAGAATCATAAATATTTTACTTAGAACAAAATTTACCCGTAAAGTTACTTTTTCAAGAAGTATCAATATAAAAAGAATTCAACCAAAATGGAAAAAAGGTTGTGTAGTATAATCGCAACTTCAACAATAGATATTACATAATATGAATCGTTGTATCAGAAGAAAGGAAAATTACTATATATTCTCCCTTCAACTGTTTTTCATCAGTTGACTTCTGATTTAAAGCAGCCGACTCTTCGTGTAATTGTCTCAAAAACTGTATTATTACTATTTATGATTTTCATATCAATGTATATATGAATTATATTAATTCAAGGATTGCACGCACTTCTTTTAAATTTTTGAATATTATACAAGTACTAACCGTTGATTTGTATTTTGGTGAAACTTATCAATGTATAGTATATCTAAATGCCCAAAAATTAAAAAGTTGGTAACAATAAAAATACAGAAGGCTAGCTACTATATGTAGGAATGTAAGTAATATACAAAGTGTTGCGTGCGAGATTTTATGTAGTTGGCACTTTGAACAGTACTTTTTGTTTTCCAAAGCTGTTATCATTTTTCCTTTATTATTTAGGGGAGAACATCTACCTGATAATAAAGATCTCGCATGATTTGTGTAATACGTGTAATATTCTGTTGAAAAAAAATAAATTATTTCAATAAAATACCTATTGGAATGAATCGTCGAATATCGATGTGAAGATGTCTGGATTTACGACAGGGATTTCAATTCTCCGTTCATCAATGTGTCTGACATTGCCTTAGTGGACAACTCCAAACCCCCCGTTTCCTACTATGAGTAGACAATCGGTCCAAGCACTTCTCCAAATTTATCATCCTACGAAGAGTTGGTAAACGCTCTAATGGCAACTTAAACCTCAATAAGTATTAAATGTTAGAAATGAAAGCTATAATTTCATCATAGATATTAATTATATTAACTGCTGGATTTAAGATTTTTGGATGTTTCCCTGGATTTCTCTATTACTGAAATCATTTCATTATGATCCCTGTATACCTCCAATTTTGTTAGAGTCCGAGTTTTATTTGATGATCATCGAATTCCATATCTCCTTCATCGTATTTAAAGAACAGGCTATCGTGGATTATGGATTCATTGTTCCTCTCAATCACATACAGACATTTACTTTTCAGTGATTCAAGTGTAATATCATGACATGATGGAGGAAATATCCTTTTCCTAAACTTATTTCTTAATCTTGGACAACACTTCTTTACTTTCAAATGCCGTAGTATGAAGGATCGGATTTTTCAGTATAAAACATGAAATTGGCCAAGTTCGAGTTGACATTGTAAGTGATGAAATTAAAAATATCAGAATTGTCTTCAATTACGTTCCTTGAATAAACTCTATATTTATTTCGTGATTACGACTTTAAAGGTGTTGTATAAAGTTTAGTTTTCTCAAGGCTTCTGTCACAAATTCATTTAGATGTCATTTACCTAGGATCTTCGTTATAACTTTAAAATTTATCATTTCCATTATCAACGATCAAGGATTTTATACTAACTCGATTAGATAATTAATTTACTCTTACTTTATGGATGAATTTATTAAATTGTTAGTCGTTTATTAATTTTGTAATTGCCATTACACATTTTCATATATAGGTATGATTTTTCTTTCACTTGACACAATAAATATTATCATTCTCACGGCAATAATTAAAGTTGTGAATAATAAGACCTCCCAGCGAGAGTTTTTCACTTCAAAATTGTCTCAGTTGCAAGCTTTATTATATATTTTTATAATAACCGTCATCATTCTTTCTTAATTCTCGTAGAGGAAACATTAATTAAATAGATAAGTTTTGAAACTACAAATTATCTGAAAGTACATAAATCATATCCTTTGCACTGAAAAGGTGCCACAAAATACACATATTATGGAGGATGTCTTATATCTCAGTTTTTGAAACGATATTTTTAAATTGATTAAATAAAAATTCATTCCTCCCTTTATTTATGAATCGAAAGTATACTAGCTGACAATGTCCGAGGGTGTTACCGTATTTTTTATGACGTCATTTCAGAATTGATACTTTTTTTTATCTCTAACAATAATCCAACTTCTTTATCACCAGACCAAATAAGATTAATCCTGAATTACAATATTTGACAAGATGGAATAAAACGATAGTTTTTAGTTTCATTCGCTTTATGTATTTTTTTAGTTTGGTGAAACAATCACATCATATAATACAAAAAAAATATTTAATAACTTGACTATATTATTCCCTTGTTTTCATTATTTATAGTTACTTACCGGCTCTTTTTTAAATCCTGATCCGACTCTTATGTTGTACTGAAGACTTGAAAAAATAGTGTGGGGATCTATGTTATCAAGTTTGCTTGATCTCATTTCTCTGTATAAAGAGGTAGATTCTAAATCTCCGTACATTCTCTTCATTAAAGCTCTGTTTTCTTCCTTAAAACGCCACATAGCTGCTCTGAAAATTTATATATAAATTTTAATCTTTTTATCTTTTAGATAAATGATACATTATTTACGTTATATGTGATATTAAAAATCATAGTAAAAAAAATTAATTTGAGCATTTTGATATTATCCTCTAACACAGGTCAATATTCAAAAATCCTAAGGGATATAAGTTCTGCACGCTAATTTCAAATCTGTAATTTTTTTTTTCAAGAGTCCAACGATTTCCGAGAAATCGAATCCTACTTTTTTAGCTTTTTTGGCCCATTTTCCATCTTCAACTTCAATTTAAGCCTGGAAGAATACACTTCTTTAGCAATAAAAAATAATGAATGGCTAGCGTTTTTTATGAAAATTCCATTTTCAGTCTTTGTTTTGATCTAAAAGGAGTCCTAGGGGTGTAGGGTGCCGGAGTAGGCGCTAAAGTCGGTCAAATCCTTTGTACTTAAATAACTCCTTGAATATTACACGAAATTAAATTATAAGGAATGCATTAAAGAGCTTACACCCACAGTTTTCAGACGAGATGTCAAGCGCTCGATAAGAGTCCTTAACTTTGAAGAAATCGTTCATCAAAGTGTTAAATCTTCATCCAATTTTGAGCAAAAATTCGCTAGAAATCTAAGACTCACAGTAGAGCTAATAAAAAACAAGTGCTATGGACTGTAGTAGTAGTGCACAGAAGAAGACTTTAAAATCAGCTGAAGATCACCAAATTCAAAAAAATGGAACTCTTATTTAATTACAAGGCGACTCCGGGGAAAGAGTAGGATCGCATGGCCATGATCATCTTTGAGTACACTAAGAACAATTTCCCTTTTCAGATTAACAATATTGCCTGAGGATGATGAAAATGCTATATGTTTGAATGCTGAACACGACAGATCTTTACTATCATTTTGAAGAAGGGTTGCATCTGCAATACACTCAGGAAGATTTGTGTGATATTTGTAGAGATTTGTCACTTTCCAAATAGGATTCGGAACTTCTTGCTTCTAAGGTGAAAGAAAAGTTTCTATGTAATAAAAACGTTAAAATGAGCTATTTCAGAAATAAAAATGATAGGTTATTCTCATTTATCAGTATTGTTGGGCAACTTTACTATTGCAATGATGTTAAAGGATTGCTTGATGACCTATCGCAAGAATATGATCCATCTGATTGTGTCTTTTTGTAGATGCATCAATGACAAGTTTATTAGCTGTCCTTCATAATGGTAATAAGAAGCCTTCTATCCCTATTGCTCATTTTGTTCAGCTAAGAGAGACTTATACCAACATGGACATTATACTCAAAGCAATAAATTACCAAGACCATAAATGGTACCTATCTGGAGACTTAAAGTTTGTCGATATGCTCATGGGTATGCAAGGAGGGTTTAAAAATTATAGCCGCTTTCTTCGTCTTTGGGATAGTCGAGCAACTGGGAACCATTATTAAAAGCGTAACTGGACAACAACGTCATATGTGCCAGGAGAAAAAAATATTAAATTTGAGCCTTTAGTAAATCCTCAAAAAATTATTTTACTTCCTCGTCATTTAAAACTTGGTTATATGCAGAATTTTGTTTAAAAAATGGCAAAAGACGATTCCGAAGGTTTTTAATATCTGTGTAAGAATTGTTGTTATATAATCGGCGCCAAAATGAAAGAAGGTATATTTGTGGGCTCAGAGATAAGAAAAGTTCTTAATCATATTGATTTCGAAAGTTCTTACAATATCAGAAAAAAATGCATGGAAGTCTTTCAAATGGGTTTGTGAAAACTTTCTTTGCAACAATAAGTCGATGCGATACAACGATGGTGTAAAAAAGCTCCTTGTATTAAAAAAAATATGGATGTTTCTTATGATACATTTTCTGCATTCACATGTAGATCATTTCCCTTTCAATTTAGGAGCTGTTAATATGAAAACGTTCTCCCTGCACATCACTAACATTTCCCTTTCAATTTAGAAGCTGTTAGTGATGAGCAGGGAGAACGTTTTCATCAAGGTATTAAAAAAATGGAAGCAAGATATAAAGGGAACATGAGTGTAAAGAAGTGTCCATTTGAATAAGGATGTGTGCTAGTAGATTAGAAACAGCCACGAATCGTGAGTCCAGTCGTAGCGATATAAGTAATGATATCGGATTAGATTGGCTGCTGAGTTGAATATGGAATTAGTTTCTTACATACAAACATCGACTCCTCAATGAAGTCTTAATGTCTTTCCCCTTTCTTGATTCAACAGCGATATTTATTGTTAATCTGAAAAGGGAAATTGTTCTTAGTGTACTCAAAGATGATCATGGCCATGCGATCCTACTCTTTCCCCGGAGTCGCCTTGTAATTAAATAGGAGTTCCATTTTTTTGAATTTGGTGATCTTCAGCTGATTTTAAAGTCTTCTTCTGTGCACTACTACTACAGTCCATAGCACTTGTTTTTTATTAGCTCTACTGTGAGTCTTAGATTTCTAGCGAATTTTTGCTCAAAATTGGATGAAGATTTAACACTTTGATGAACGATTTCTTCAAAGTTAAGGACTCTTATCGAGCGCTTGACATCTCGTCTGAAAACTGTGGGTGTAAGCTCTTTAATGCATTCCTTATAATTTAATTTTGTGTAATATTCAAGGAGTTATTTAAGTACAAAGGATTTGACCGACTTTAGGGCCTACTCCGGCACCCTACATCCCTAGGACTCCTTTTAGATCAAAACAAAGACTGAAAATGGAATTTTCATAAAAACCCCTAGCCATTCATTATTTTTTATTGCTAAAGAAGTGTATTCTTCCAGGCTT
This sequence comes from Lepeophtheirus nordmannii, assembly GCA_963680855.1. NCBI lineage: Eukaryota > Metazoa > Arthropoda > Copepoda > Siphonostomatoida > Caligidae > Lepeophtheirus > Lepeophtheirus nordmannii. The sequence continues at coordinate 6,469,122 of OY804526.1, read as the reverse complement.
AAATTGAAGTTGAAGATGGAAAATGGGCCAAAAAAGCTAAAAAAGTAGGATTCGATTTCTCGGAAATCGTTGGACTCTTGAAAAAAAAATTACAGATTTGAAATTAGCGTGAAGAACTAAATAAGTTTTATTATACTTATATCCCTTAGGATTTTAGAAAGTTCAAATTTGTTGATCTGTGTAATTATTAGGGGGAATTGGAATTGAGCCTTTTTTTGTTAATATTGTATTTGCTTTATTAACCTAAATGTAGGTATTCCTAGCGACTGTAAGTCTTAAGAATAGGTAATATATGCAAAAGTGCAATCCAAATAACTCCTTGAGCCCTCCTCCTCCGCTGAAGTAGCTAAATTTGACTCTTAAATTACACCTGTATGCATAAGCGCATTAAATCAATATAATTTTTATTCAGTACTAGATTGAAACAATATAATAGAATGTAATTAAGACTTCTAATGAACTCGATACTAAATATATGCTTAAATTATATATATAAATATACTATATAACCAGGGTGAGTGCACTCTTTGACAAAAAACTTCGGGCGCGCGCTGATACGTGGTTATTGCAGTTAGCCATTAAATTTTTATTTCCTCGGCAGCTGAATGTTTATGGCTTCATCTTAAAAAAATGGCTGAAATCGAAGATTTTAAAGTGCAAAAAGATTGGAAAAGAAAAAGTGTTTGTGTTTCGATTCGCGCCGGAAGAGACAACCAAGAAATTGCTGACTTCCAAAAGTTGAACAGAATATTTGTCCAGAAAGGTCAGGAAATAGTTGGAGTCTGGAGGAAATTATGAAGAGATTGGATCAAGGTCAGCCTAAAAAAAGCTTAAGGATTACTTCAGTACCTCCCATTTTATTGCCAGGGTTGACAAAAAGATGAACACTGATCAGGGCAAGTCCGTGAGGACCATTGCACACAAAATTTGGGTATCAAACAAGGTTATCCTGGACTCCGTTAATGAAAACTTTCGACATAAGTCTTACAAGATGCGCAAGGGTCATTTGCTGACGGCCAAGGCCAAGGAGAAACGGCTGAAGCACTGCAAGATGCTGCTGAACAAATTGAAGCATCCAATGGATCCTGAGATGCTCTGGTTTTTCTCTGATGAGAGAAACTTCTATCAGGATCAAAAGATCAACAAACAGAACAACCGCTGGTTGGCCTACAGTCCCAATGACGTTCCCAGGCTCATCCAGACCAAGATCCCGGCCACAGTCTTTGGTGTCATCTCCTCCGAGGGCCATGTCATACCACCCTACATGTTTCCGACGGGCTTGAGGGTCAACACAGAGGAGTATGTGAAGGTCTTGAGGAGCCAAATGTTACCCTGGCTCAATAAGATGGCTGCCGGGTGTCCATATGTGTGGCAGCAGGACTCTGCTCCATGCCACACCTCCAGAATTACCCAAAAGTGGCTTAGTGATAATTTTTATGATTTTGTGCCACCAAACATCTGACCCCTAACTCACCAGACTTGAAAGCCATGAACTATTTCGTGTGGGACGCAGTTGAGCGACGCACTAACAAGTCTCCGTGCAACACAAAGGAGGAGCTGATCAAAAGGATCACGAAAGAGTTCAAGGCCTTGAAGAAGGACGTCGTCATCAAGACGTGCTTAATGGCATTTCAATAATCTGGGATTCTCGTCATAACTTTAAAATTTTTCATCTCCATTATCAGTGATCAAGGATTCTATGCTAACTCGGTTAGATAATTTATTTAATCTTACTTTATGGATGAATTTATTAAATTGTCAATAAACTTTTTCTATATATATGTATATATGATTTTTCCTTCAGTAATTAAATTATCACGCATTTAATTACTAAAGAAAATAAAACATCATACAACAAGTTCAAATCACGAAATAAATATAGAGTTTATTCAAGGAACGTAGTTGAAGACAATTCTGATATTTTTAATTTCATCACTTACAATGTCAACTCAAACTTGGTCAATTTCATGTTTTATACTGAAAAATCCGATCCTTCATACTACGGCATTTGAAAGTAAAGAAGTGTTGTCCAAGATTAAGAAATAAGTTTAGGAAAAGGATATTTCCTCCATCATGTCATGATATTACACTTGAATCACTGAAAAGTAAATGTCTGTATGTGATTGAGAGGAACAATGAATCCATAATCCACGATAGCCTGTTCTTTAAATACGATGAAGGAGATATGGAATTCGATGATCATCAAATAAAACTCGGACTCTAACAAAATTGGAGGTATACAGTAGGGTGATCCGTCTGCCCCCTATCGCACGGATTTTTCTGGCTATTTTTTCAGTGTTGAGGCTACTCGTGATAAGCACCCCTGTAAAATTTCAGAGCGATTGGTCAATGATAAACCCATGCACAAATTGATTGAAAATTGCCACTTTTTATGATATTTAAGATAAAGTTGCTTATTGCTAGGCTATCCAATACCTTGAACAATTTTTATTTTTATTGCATTTTCTTAGAATTTTGGTACTTGGATTCGCTTAATTTTTGATAAAACAATCCGCTGTATATCCGTGTATATCCGCTTCTCATTTATCCGAACCTCTTTTATCCGTCACATCCTTCAATTTAGTGAAATTTCATGAATATTGTTTTAAAAATACACCTAAAAGATTTTGTCAAACTTCCTTCAAACTTGTTATAATAAACTACTCTTATTTGTTATTTATGAATCTCACTGTTTATTTCGATGTAATTAATCAGCAATGGCGGCTTCAGTATGAAAAAAAAGAAATTAGTAAAACATAATTACACCTGATGAAAAAACGAAATATAGAAAGTTTTTCAAAATAACTAAAAAAGTAATAAATAAACTCCTTCACTGAAATAGTAAACAAAAAATTAAAAAAGGGTCAATAAACTTGTACTTTAGTATGTCAAAAAAACTCAGTCTTTTTTATAAATAAAATTTAAAAAATATGTACAAATATAGCTTATAGAAAAAGCAAGGTAGTCCTTCAAACTAATTAGAATACTGTACTGCCTACTACTGTATCTGTTCTATGCAAAAAGTTTGTGGTTCTTATTCAAAAATTGAACCATAAACAAAAATAAACAAGCAAATAAAACAAAAAAGAACAGATAAAACATGTTTCAAATCTATTCTAATGTCAAAAACCATGATTTTGATTTTACAGAGGAATCCCGTTGGTTAGGTGTATTGGCTCGTCGATTTTCAACTACTTGTAGTATGTGTTGCAACTTTGATTCTTTCTTCGCTGAACCAATGAAGTCTGAGCAAAGCTTGACTCCCCTTTCTGCTGCGTCATTGACAACTCTTAAACTATTATCACTTCCATGTTTCTCAGATAGCCGTTCAATTGACACCATTCTTCCACTGGCTTTTTGATGAAACTTGAATCAATGCCCAGAATTCTGAAAAAACTCCAGCTGTCTTCTCCAACAAAAGCAGATACATCTTCAGCAGGTCCAACAGGAATTTCAGGAAAAGTAGGTTTTCCATAGCCTGAACCGTGCCTTTTCAAACTTTTCAATTGTTCTGTTGGCTGACAAGACATCATGGTGTCAGCAACTCTTTGCTTTTGGTCTGTCTTGACTGAAGTGCTGAAAAGCACAAGTGGAACCAGCTCTTCAGAAAGGAACCACATATGATTTGATACAATTTTAAGAGCTACTATTGTGACAAAGATTTTCTAGTCTAGTCACACGTGTAAGCAGAGTTATTCTTTCTATTAAGGCTTGTATTGCTTATGAAATTTGATGAAAATTTTGATGAACCATATTTTGATGGTCACACTATTTGATTTTTTTTTTGACATGTGTAATAGTAGAACTGTTTTCATTGACACCATTAATGAAATCCTTTGTAGTGTTGAAATTTTCAACATAACATTTTACTGCTTTTAACCAAGTACCCTAACATGTAGTAATAGACACTGGTGGTAGGGAATTTGGCAATAAGTAGTAAAACTTTGCTCCTTATCACTAGAAAATCTTCTTTATTTCGGGTATTAGTAGGTTTGAATTAGGAAATTCAATACGGTGAAGTTCTGCAATTATGTGTAGCCCATGGGTAAGACAAGTAAAATAAACCATTATTTGAAACACTTTTCTTAATTTTTCAGCTGATTTAATGCAGTATGCAGCTCCATCTGTGATGAAAACCTTCGATCTATATTCTTTAAAAATAGAGCCTAAAATGTTTCGAAGACTACTTATAATACTTTTTCTATTATCAAGCTGTTGGTATTTATTACATCTGTAAAATTAATGAAGTAAGGTCAACCATGGAAATATTCATCCAGAGGACCAATTAACACTGAAATTATAGATCAATGTTTGATATTCTTAGTCTCGTCCATTGTCAAAAATCTATACTTTTCGTAAATTTCCAGTTTTATTTTGTAAATTACGACTCGACTTTCGAGCTCCAATGATTGGATTTTGAATAGGTTTTAAAATGACTCCTAAATATTGGACCGTTATATTTATTAAGTAAAAAAACTTAAAAGTGGATTTTCTTTTTTTCAATATATGATAACAAACTTGCTTTCTCGTTGACTTGACACATATGCTCTTTGTACTGATTAGGTATTATGTCACTTTGTTCAATATTAACGAGAGCAGATTTGGAATTCAATTTTTTTAAATTCAAGTCCGACTCCATGAAGAAATGACTTAGGTACTACAACTCTGTCATCATGAGCTGTAGATTTATGGTTTCTGTTCTTAATACATTTGTATTACGTCGAAGCTATTAATAATAAGCTTTTCCTTAGTAAAACATCGAACAGTGACAGCTACATTAGCTCTCCTTCAATGGTAATCAGCTGATACGTGTCGTTATTCAAGGTTAACATATTTTTATAATATCATCTCAGGTGGGTTTTTGAATTAGCTCTGTTTCATATCTCTATAAATAATTTGTGCGACAAACTTTTTCTCTTCTTCATATTTAATATGAAGATTGATGCATTTGTAACATCATTACAAAAAATAGAGAAAACTATACCCAACGCCAATATGTGTGTATTACTCATATACATGTTTAAAAAACTAAAATTATCCCACAAAGTTATATACCCTGAAATGTAAAACATTTTGTTTGCCATTTAGTGCTAAATTGGAACATTGAATCCCATTAAAAAAAGAGCTCGATTTATATATCATGCAACAATCTTGATTGCACAACTCAACCTTTTCTAAATAAAATTATGAAAATGCCTAAAAATATATAGTAGAGAGGTTACTGCATAGCTCACCGCGCTTTTTTCGCCATACTCAATTCACTGTAAAGAGGATTTACTACTATTATATTATTAATTAAATATTATTTATGCTAATTCTTATAATAAAGAGGTAATTTACTTAAAATCAAATAAATTATAATAATTGAAAAGAAAATTCAATTGGTTGATTATTTTATTAACAAGGTTAGGAAAGTCAATTCAACTTCCATTTTTAACAATACTTAGTAACAATTTTTAAATTTTAGATAACCCAAAAAAGAGTTAAAAATCTTATTAGTAAACTATTTTATCATTGTTATTTCGGTATTGATTAACAATATTTAATGTCCGAGAGTTTATGTGGGTATATTTTTTGTTTTTCGGTAAAACATCACCACTTTGATAATAAACAATTTTTGACCGAGATATGAATTCTTTTTTCTTTATATGCTACTATCAGTTTCCTTATATGTGAGTGATTACAGCCAATAGATTATGATTTCCTTCTACACTATTATTTGTTCTAAGGCTCTCCATTTTTGGCTCGGTCATAGATGTTCAATATTGATAAGGTATCTCTGTGGGTCCCGTCTCCTGTAATTTCTTGTACCCCTTAAGTTTCCAATATAACTAGATTCAAAATATGCATAAACTCTATCAGGATACTCTCCTTTTCAGTTATCCCTCTACATCTTCTGGTGGAACATACACAAGTGCAGAATATTGTCAAATTGCAAGGCTAAAAGTATTCTCAGAATGGTATTGTTACTTCTGACCCAGTTCAACAATTTTCTTATACATGTTTTTTGATAAATGAAAAAAGCAACCTTTTGGAGAAGTGTCACGAAAAATATTAATTAAAGTAATTTCATATACAATCGAAGAGTCATATTGAAGAACGTTTTCTCTTGTATTCTCTTACGTACTAAATGGTAGAGGAATGGAGAATCCTGTGTGAGATTGTGGAGTTGAGGGGAAATTGTCATTGTAATTATACAATTAATTCAGAATTTTTTGGGTTAGAATATGAAAACATATTTTGGAATTACATTTTCTTTCCGAATCAATGTTCATTTTTCCTGGTACAACCATATATGTGTCAAGTCAACAAGAAAACAAATTTGTTTTCAAATATTGAAAAAAAGAAAATTCAGTTTTCTTGCTTCATAAATATAACAGTCCAATATTTAGGAGTCATTTTTAGACCTATCACGCACGGTTTTTGCTAAAATATCACTTTTAATCGAGAAAGCAATGAATGTTTGCTATTCAATAGAGCAATCGGATAAATGTTACGACTGCATATGGGGCCGATATGGTTCCTAAAAGAACGTCCATCTTTTTCATAGCCCTAGCGATTTAGTCAGTGGCAGTTGGTTTTTTTTCTATAATTAAGTTACAATTATTGGAGTCATTATTTAATTAATCGAAGTATACTATTAATACAAACGTAAGAGAATTGCTTCAAGAATATGAAAGTATATTGAAATATTTCAGATAAACTTGGTTTCTTGTTGACTTGACACATACGTAATTGATATAACCATTTTGGGATATAATCCTTTTTTTATTTTTTTTACGTGGAACAATTTAGTGACAACAAAATTTGTTACTTTTGTATGGTCGAAATTGTTATAATAGTTTTAAATGATGATTAAATTGTTAAATAAAAAAAGTAGACACTAGATTGTAAAATAAAATAATTTCATACAATCATATACGTTTCTTTAATGTGTAATATAAATTATAGACTTATCTTAAAATGCATTTATTTAATTTCACCGATAGAACTAGGGTTGACAACATTTGAAGCTAAAATATTCGTCTCATTAGAAAATCATTAGAGGTATAGTAATTTTGAGGTGCAATGTCAACAAAGTCATATTAAGGTTTATACTCTGTATTAGGGAATTTAATTCACCAAATAGTTCGAGTCATATCTGAGTCTATGGACTCGAGTCTCATGTTGAAGAGTTAGTAGCCGCAGATTTATGGTTCTGTAATTAATCTGGAATCCTCGTCTTACCTTTAAACATTTTCACTTCCATTATTGACGATCAAAGATTTGAAGTTAACACCACCAGACATTTTATTGAAGTAACTACACAGGTCAACAAATTTGAAATGTCAAAAATCCTAAGGGGATAAGCACAGTAAAAGTTATTCAGCTTTCCATGCAGATCTCAAAACTAATTTTTTTCTCAAAAGTTCAACAGTTTTTGAGAAATCGGACCCTACTTTTTGAGCTAATTTGCCCTATTTTCCAACTTCAATTTAAGCCAAGAAGGATACTCATTTTGTGCATTTAATAATAATGATCTGCTAGTGTCTTTAATGCAAATTCAATTTCCAGTCTTTGTTTTGACCTAAGGGGGTAGGAGTATGCCCCAAAAGTTGGCCAAAACGTTTGTATTTAAATAACTCCTTGAATATTACATGAAATGGATTAATAAGGAATGCATTCAAGAGGTGAGACCCACAGCTATCAGACAAGATGTTCAGCACCCGATAATAGTCCTAATGAAGAAGAAATTGTCCTTCTAAAACTATAAAATTTCATTCAATTTCAAGCAAAAATTTGCTAAAAATCTCAGACTCACGGTAGAACTACTTAAGTAGTACCTCGCTGGAGGATTAAGAAACCTGCTGAAATCTTTCTACTTGCTACTACTTCAGACCAGTTTTACAATGTAATTTAAAAAAAGTTCTTGGATGCATGAATTACATAATTTTGAAGATTTGTAACACAAATTGTTGATGAATTAAATTATGAATTGGAATAAATATAAATATATATGTACATTCTTAAGTAACATTATACAAAAAATGGGTCGATCAAGTAGATAGTAAAAAATTTAATATCATACTCGTAAAGAGTAAAAAGATAAATATTAAAGAATTAAGTATTTTAGGCACAATTTTTGAATAATTACTTAATTTACATGAAAAGAAAATATTTTCTTACTTTTAAAGGTATAAAATTAGGAAACGTTATCTGTTTTATTGAATTTTGAAAATGAGATGATATTTTTCTTAAGAATACCTTCAAGTTGGGCTTTATTTAATAAAATACTGTATATATATCTTGTTTTTATATGGACAACAATAATATGGCTTGAACTTATGATTAAACCACACTGATTTGAACATTAAAATCGTTCCAATTTCTTGGACACCTTATTCTATTTTTCTTACGTTCTGCATTTTTTTTTTTTTTGCATGAAGGGAGATAAATCAATATAAATATAAGAAAAAAGGAAAAGTTTTTTTCAAAGGTCCTCAATAAATAGCCAGAGCTATTGCAGTAAAAATGAAGTGAATGATGATATCATAAAAAGATGCACACATCAGTGAACCCAGAATAAAATATGCTAAAGTTATAAACAGATTATAGATAAAACTCTATGACCATCCCATTCATCTCTGCTAAATATAATCACACTTTTTTTTTCAACGTACCGGTACGGCATATGTTTTATAGCTCTACTGATTGATAGAGATAAGAAATTTGTCAGGTGCAGTTACAAAGCGTGCTATTGCCCATGCCCCCCCCCCCCTGATTAAATACATTTAAGGGAAAGTAAAAAGGCGCATTTACTTTCAGATATTGGGTAGGCAGGGATGTTACAATACAGGCTACCAAGCGATTATTTTTTTCTATTAAACTGAATCCTATGCCGATAAATTTTCCATGTCTGCTGATAGAGATGAAGTTATCAAGGAAAGGAGAGATACAGCAACTTCTTTACAATTGCCTTCATAGTGTTTATAATTTTTTTTAGCGTCATATAATAGCAAAATGTCCTAGCTAGTACCTCTTTCACAAAACAGGCGCCCATGCTTCCTGTAATCACCATATCTGTATTAAATCTTGTTTCTTATCTTTTTTATAGCTGTAACGATGTTTTCTTCATCCTAAGATCGAACTTCCCTTCATGGATTAGTATATCAGACCACAACACTATGAAGATTAGGAGGATACTCCTTAGAGTTTGGATTATCTGTTTCCACAGCTACTGATATATGAATGCTTTCCTCGTTATGTTATCATCATCTAGAAGTCTTGCTCTGATCTTTTAAATAAAAATTAGTAAATTTGTAATAAAGACCTTTGTTCTTGAGCTGTCGCAGAGTTTACCTCACAATCTTCAGCCAGCTTTCTCAAGGTTTGGGATGTATTCCTTCATAGTCTTTCTGAAAGCCACTCTTCGAATGAGGATTCTGTATTGCATCACTAAAGAACTTATAGGTCTTATGTATGCCTCTTTATAAACTTTGATAGTTTTATTGTAAATGGAGACTGAAGAGCATACCAGCGAAATGGTATAATAGAATAAAGTCGTCATATCCTTTCCCGAATCTATGACTCTATACCTTGACGACCGAGGTGTAAGATGTAAAAAGACTTAGGCATAAGTCAACGTAGGTTCAGTTTTGCTTAATAAATTGAAAATACCCTTAAGATAGGATTTTTGAAGCAAAAACTGCGACATAATTTTTTCACAAAACAAAACATAAACTAGAAAAATCTCTAAGATCATGTCAATTATAGCCTGACTTTTGTAACTTAACATGTACATAAAATAGATTTTTGAGATAGGAAAAAAACTATTTTTGTCAGATAATAATATTCTTACTGACAAAACAAGGAAAGTAATCAAATTTTATGTATTACAATATATAAAAATTATATTCTTTAGAGGGATAATAAATACAAAGCTTATTAGTTAATCCGATAATACAATAATTTTTAATTTATTATGAGTATTACGAATATAAGTTTAAATTAACTATAGCTGTCTTAAATTTTGTATTTTATGAAGATCTTTTCTTTGACATAGAGGTAAAGTTTTTATTTATCCTATTTTGGAAGACTCTCATTTATAGAAATTTTAAAAAATTAAGGAATTTATTTTATTGAAATTAATTATCAAATAACCAACTTTAATGCTTAAGTTTAAATTTTCTAATAATTGATATATTTGTAGAATTTGTCGAAATATTATAATAGTTTTTGAGCCATTATTTATCTTACATATCAAGAGTTAAATATTTCACAGTAATCAAAAAACTAAAGTTAAAAAAAAAGCAAAAGATGTTAAACTAATTTATAAAAAAATGTGGTTTTTTATAAAATTATAATGAATTTCTTTTTCTTGAAAGAATACTACAGTTTAAATGATCTCTTTTAAATGAAAGTTTTTACAATAAATTTAGTGTTAATATGATAGAATTCTAGTGTGGTAGGTTTTTAATTTACCTTAACAAAATTTTAATAAATTTCAATAATGTCATTCCTTATGTCAATCTTCATTGGTTGATCTTTAAGAAGATGTCTTCTAAACCATAAGTTCCAATTCTCCTTAAGGTAAATAAAAATCTTTATTATTTTTCAATAATTATATGGAGTAGTTCAGCTCAAAATAATAAAACTAATTATAGAATAAATAATTATTGAGGAATGAATGTATCTATATGAACCTTAAAGAGGAAGTAACTAGATCACATAATTATTTGGCTTAATTCCTTTCCATCCACCATGATATATTTACATGGTTAAAAAATTCTGAGACTATGTAGGGTTCCAATAATTGGTACTAGAATATACGAGTAGTTTGATCCTTTAAATTCTTTTAATTAGAGACAAATATTCATAAATAGAAGTAACTATTATCTCTTAAATAGAAAATGTTATTCAATATGAATATAGATAGAGTTACTTGAATTTTTAGAATCTACAAGTACCTAGTTTAGAAAAATATAAAAACAACTTTATGAGTCATTTTACAAAACTAACTTTCTAATTTTATAATAATTTGTACATTATAGTAGTCATAAAATATTGAATTTAATAGTGAACAAGAAAACTCAGAACCTATATAAATGATGTAGTTATTTTCTTTGTTCTGCAAAATATTAATTCACAAATATACTTTCTTACTTATTACCATTATTAGATAAAATATTTCTAATTTAAGAAATCAATGTGAAATTAGTATAAGCAATCATTCCATCAAATTATATATCAGCAGTTATAACTATTTCTGACTGAGCAGTTTAACAACTGTCCTACAATTACAATAATATTTTGTACTTATGCTTTTAATGCAATAAGAGCCTTTTCAATCTATATTTTTTAAAGTAACTTTAAAAATATAAACAATAACTTTATTTAAATAGTGCTCTTAGGTTAACCGGTTTGAAAATAAAAACGATAAATAGTGTGGTTAATCCGTTAAACAGCAAAAGTGGTTAAACTTAATAAAGCAAATTATTCTTTCAGAATTTACATAGAATTAACGTTTTTTAATGACAAAAAGTATTTTTTTACTTCATTAATTTTTTAAGTTCATAACGGAAAGACATCATATAATTTATTGTTTTGGTTGCTAATCGAGAGCAAAGTTTGCTCACAAACATCCCAGAAGCAGAAAATACTCGTTTTTGGTTGATAGAGCTCAGTCGAATTGCTCTTAAAGCATTTTTTATTTTTTTAAATAAAGGTCCTAAGATGTAGGGGAAAAATAGAATTTTAAAATATAACTTTTTCATTGCTCAAATAATTTCTTACCTAAAAGATACTTTTGTCTGTGGGCAATTTTCTCAAAATTTGCTGAATTTAACATTCAGTGGTTTTTTTTTTCCAATTATTCTGAGTTTATCCAGGCTATAAATTTTATTAGGAGGTTCCGAGTTATTTGTTTCTGAAGAGCTGATATAACTTTCTGGGTATAATTAAGATGGAAGGGACGTTTAGATTGCTTAAGAGTTTATTGTACAATGAAATCAAATTTAGCAATTTCAAGAGTATCATCATTATTTCTTTATTTGTACAAGGATGGATTTTCTTGGTAGGCTGTTAATGTAGAAATTGTGACATTTGTTCTTTCAACTGTTCTAGATAATATTAAATTCATCATCTCCTTTACTATCTACCAATTTTTCGATTTCAAATCTTGAAGAAAGATTTTAAGGATATCGTCTACTCCTGCTATGTTAGCAGACTTAGCCCTAAGAGCTGTGTCCCTAATTGAAGATAAGGAAATGGTTGTGTTGTCGATTTGTATCAATTATTGTTTTCTCATAAACTGGTTGCATCGTTTGTACCCATCAAATATCTCACAATAGGCGTCTCAAAGAGTGCAACAATCCAACTTTGGTCTGTAATATTGGATACCCATTTCATCACAGTTAGCTTTTTACAAATGATGCACGTTTGGGGCTTCTAAAGAATATGACAATATCTCTTACTTTTTTAATGCATTGGTTGATATATTCTCTAAATTCAAAAGGTTTGCCCTCTTCCTCAAATGAAATTCCTAAATCAAGATCTTCAAATTTTTCTAGAGCTTCTTCAAATATTGCTACACTTTCTACCAATTTGGTGTCATTTTTCTGAATTTTTTCACTGTTTTGAAAAGGATGTCACAAACTCCAAGATGCACTCCATGTTGGCGATAAATTTGATATAAACATCTTGATATTTCATAACCTTTGCACCATCACCTGTATCACAAACAATATCTCTCTGTGGGACCATAACTTTTTAGATTTTTCAGATGCAATTCATTAAGTTTCTCAGCGGCTCCAAACTTCAAAATTAATTTAATTCCCAATACATGCTCTTTTCCATCTTTATACATGAGTGTCGTTCCGACAAATATATATATCGATTAGGGCGTCTATTCATCTAAGATTGAACTAAATTATTCATCATTAGCAACTTTAGGCTCTATATTATTTGATTTTTCCTTAGCTGTCAGTTCATCAGCAAGACAACCCATTTGAATTTTGCTACTTCTCCCAGTTGCAGTCCCTCCAATTGTCCCTACAATATTCTAGCATCAAACCCTGCCCTTGTATCTGGACATGTTGCTATATTGTTTAATGAATGATTTCTCGAAACAACAAATCTTGGGTCATTTCTGGTAACCAAAGAAAACATTGTATTTATCTTTGGCTTTGATCATGAATTATCTATATCTTTTGTCTGTAGATCTTCAACTTTTATTGCATGAACATGAATGAGATTATTTTTCAAGGATAGTAGATGCATTTAGTTTAAATCTAACACTTTTACTTTTAAGACATAAAGTGTATATGTAAAGTGCATAGTATTTGTCACAAAATACTTCCAAACTGGATTTTTATGTTGATGAAATACCAACTACCATTTTTCAGGATCAGAACATTCTCATTTATATTCAACAAAAGGACTTTCCTTAATTTTGGCCTTGGCCTGTATTTTAATTTATTTCTTAATTGCAGACTTTTTTCAGGTCTAAAATTAGTTTTTCTAACGAAATTAAAGGGTAATGGTTGGGTAGTAACACTTTTTCAGTTTGAAAATAACGTCATAAGTGTATCACATCGCCATGACTAATAAAATATTTTTTAGTTGTAATATTGAAAAGGTACAGATGAATGCTTGTTCAAGGGTTTTAGAGTCAAAAGGAAAATTACTCGCATTCCACTTCTACTCCTTGTCAAATTGTAAGAAAGAAAATAATCAAAACCACACGATGGCATAAGTACCCTTTAATGAGGAGCAATTTGTACATATAGGTCAATCAAAGTACCCCTAAAGCAAATTTTTATTTGGACGTAATAAAGTTGAACGTGCTTTCAAATACAATTTTACATGAAAAAAAGACGTTAATGTAGATATATATTAGGAGTATATTTGTTAAAAATAGAAAATTTATTGGCGAATTTATCCGCTGCTAATAGAAATGAAACAGTGAAGTTACCCAGATAAAGAAAAAAAATCGGTTAAATTTAAAAAAATAAATATGAATTAGAGTCTGCAATTTTCAATATTTTGGAAAAAGTTAAAGCAATAATAATAAACTTTGAAAATAAGTTAGTGTCAAACTAGATGTTAAAAATACTTGTTTGAGTGGATGTTAATTTCAAGTCTGTAAAAACGTAATAGATTGTTATTTTCTAAATTTAAAAGAAGATATATAAGAACTAAATCTTTCAATTTTCCTTATAATAACAGGAAACAATTTTTTGTTAACCTCTATACAATTTCAAGTCTAAAATACGATGATATTAACTGATTTGATAACTCTTGACGTATTCATAACCTACAATCGTTAATTACTTTGAATACTCTAGTCTTGAATCCAAATATGAGAAAATTACTAACGATTCTCAATAATTCAAAATAAGCCATCAATAAAATCTTTGTGTATCAAATCACAGGGTGGCTTAGTAGAAACTGTATCCCTTGCATTTAATAGTTTCAAAGAGCAAATCTTTAACATTTAAAAAAATACAAGATCAGAACATTTCTTTGAATTGAGAAGAGGCGGCTAATTTTGTATATCATCTAGTTATTATAGATTACGTTTCTCCTTTCATATTAAAACCAATTACGGCCATCATTGTATCAAATACAAATCAGGTTTATTTTTTCAACTTATCTCCTTTACAATACTTAATATATACATAAGAAAAGGAAGAAAAAAAATGGATATTTTTTTGATATAAAAAACAATTGTTTAATGATTAGTTCTATAGTTAAAATATATTCTGATCGAGGGTTAATTTGTTAACATAATATAAATAATAGAGGCAGTTTATTGCTATTACCGGATACAATATTTCTAATTTAAGATATATATATATATATAAGTATAAATAGAGATGGGAAATTTGTTGAACACAATTTAAAGGCATGCATTTATTGTACTCCTATGTCTCTTAGTTAAATAAAGTTATATAAGATGATACAAATAAGTACATTATAATTATAAGTATAATTTTTAAATCACCAATCATTGTTTTAAAAATAGGTTATGCATAATCCAATTTATTTTGTTCCTTCTAGGAACAAATTACGATTTAATTAGATACCTAGATTAAATTTTAAAATTATTAAAATGCAAATATCTAAAAACTTAAAGTTTGTAAAAATAGACTAAGTATACATTTACTATTAAGATAAAAAATATATAAATATATTTTATAAATATAAAAAAAGAGAAAACCAACCTTGTAACTCTGACAATTTGATGAATGTTGAGAGGGAAGCAGCTTGAGCTGTCTTGACGTTTTACTAAGCTACAAGCTGCTATTCTTTTTTATATATACAAATGAAGAAATCAATAATAAATAATCACATTATGTATGTATACCATAGATGAGAGGCAGAAAATTAACTCAAATTAATGTCAGGAAATTATATATTTTTAACTAATAATTATACGAGGACATGAGCCCTTTTTGTTTACATTTTATTAACTTTATTAACGTTAATACATGTATTCCTTGATACGAGATCTTTACTATCAGGTAGATGTTCTCCCCTCAGTAATAAAGAAAAAATGATAACAGCTTTGGAAAACAAAAAGGACTGTTCGAAGTACAAACTCCACAAAATTTCGCACGTGACCTTTTGCATATTATTTACATTTCTAGAGATATCCTTTCGCTAAACTTATTTCTTAATCTTGGACAACACTTCTTTACTTTCAAATGCCATAGTATGAAGGATCGGATTTTTCAATATAGAACATGAAATTGACTAAAACGATGTTGAGTTGGACATTGTTAGTGATGAAATTAAAAATATCAGAATTGTCTTTATTTACGTTCCTTGAATAAACCCTATATTTATTTCGTGATTACGACTTTAAACGTGTTGTATAAAGTTTAGCTTTCTCAAGGCTTCTGTCTCAAATTCATTTAGATGTTATTTCACTAACCTAGTATCTTCGTTACAACTTTAAAATTTTTCATCTCCATTATCAACGATAAAGGATTTTTTGCTAACTCGATTAGAAAATTTATTTACTCTTACTTTATGGATGAATTTATTAAATTGTTAATTTTTATTAATTTTGTTATTGCCATTAAATGTTTTCAATATCTATTTTTTTTCTTCAATAATTAATTTATCATGTACATGGCTCGACATCTCTCACAACATTTACGTTTGAGGCTTAATCTTACTATGAGTTGAAATTATTTTATTTCAATTTGAGTTCCTATATGTATTATACATATATAATTTAAGCATATATTTAGTATCGAATTCGTTAAAAGTCTTAATTACATTCTATTATATTGTTTCAGTCTAATACTGAATAAAAAATATATATTGATTTAATGCGCTTATGAATACTGGGGTAATTTTAGAGCCAAATTTAGCTACTTTGCCGGAGGAAGAGGGCTCAAGGAGTTATTTGGATTGCATTTCTTGCATATATTACCCATTTTTAAGGCTTGAAGTCGTAGGAAATACAAACTCTTGAGTTAATAAAGGAAATACAAAAAGGGCTCAAGTCCAATTCCCCCCTAATAATTATGTTAGTTTACGACTTATTAGCTGAAAATATATAATTTTCTGACATAAATTTGAGTAACAATGTTATTGTTTATTATTGATTTCTTCATTTGTATATATAAAGGAGAATAGCAGCTTGTAGCTCAGTAAAACGTCATGACAGCTCAAGCTGCTTCCCTCTCAACGTTCATCAAGTTGTCAGAGTTTCCAGGTTGGTTTTCTCTTTCTTTTTTTCTTACATGCCCGATTTGCTTGAAATTTACATTCCTATTCATTGAAGTGCTTACTCACGATTATCTTTTTATTTTTCTGCCTTTTTGTTTTTATCATATATATGGCAATATAAAATACAATTGCTCCTTCAATTAGTCGAGAACCTTTTAATAAAACCTTTCTTTTTTCACTAATTTCTTCTTTTTACTGAAAGGAAGATAATTTTTTTTTAAATGCAAGAAATTAGTGCATAAGCACTTCGCCTGTAAAAAAAAAAACGGAAGGAATTTTTTTATTCTCACATCTTTTATTCCTTATTCTACAATAATAGGGTATAAAAGATAATGCCTAAGATATCGCAAAAGGGTGCGATTAGTTTGAGCTATGCTATTTCTTTATTTTATCTTATGATATTGTTACCTGTGAGCCTTTAATTTAAACTCACCAGGGTTCCAATTTTTTTCATATCTATATAGATACAATTCATTGACTCTGAAGCAATTGTGTTATGTGTAGAAATAAAGAAATATCATGGTTCACACGAGGATCATATTTTTTGCACTCCCTTATTAATGCTCTTTT
Organism: Lepeophtheirus nordmannii; assembly: GCA_963680855.1. Taxonomy (NCBI): domain Eukaryota; kingdom Metazoa; phylum Arthropoda; class Copepoda; order Siphonostomatoida; family Caligidae; genus Lepeophtheirus; species Lepeophtheirus nordmannii. The sequence goes on along the minus strand of OY804526.1, from coordinate 6,451,830 downwards.
AAATTTTATGATGACGAAATATATATCTCCTATCTTCTTGCTCTATGAAAAGAACTGTGAGTGCAAACAGCTTCTTCTATTATATTGTTGACATCAAGTATATTTTAATTAGCCTCAGTCTTATAAAACTATTAAATAGAACTTTCAGTTAGAATTTATTTTGGATATATTTGTTCTACATATAAATGAAATTAAACTATCAAATGTAGAAGTAGGATTTAAGGACGTAAAAAATGACCCGTCAAAATTTATATTTTGTTTCAACTGGTCCTAATGATTATACATTGTTCTTATTTTCTATTTGAGAGAGATTTAGACGTAGTTATATGAGACTGAATATTAAATAATTAATATGCAAATTAAATAAATAAAAATTTTGAATGGCTGCATTTTAGTTTTCCAAATCCTAGCTCTAGTGATAAGGCATGTAACTGTGCATAATTATCTAACTGAATCCTATACTTGAATTCAATGTTATCAGCATCAATTTCATTTTATTTTCTATTCGAGCCTGTGAAGATGTTAAAACAACTTCAATATTCATAGGGTTTGTTATGACGTAATTGGATTAGATAAATCCTGGATCTCATAGAAGGTTTACATCTGTGAAAATCTCTAATTTAATGTAATATCTAACATAAAAAATTATTGTGAATGAATAAGTTTCACTTTTTTTTTTCAGACTCAGATTGTTGGGTTATTTTTCTGTGACGCACCAAAGGCCAGTTCATCTTCACTTCAAGTTTATCTTGACAATTGCTTAAATGTAATGTACCCTTTATTTAAAAATTCCTGATGAATGACTTCTATTATTCTTATTTCTTTCTTGTTAGTTGAAGTTGAAGTTGTATGTGTGTGTATCAAGGACTTTTGTCTGACAATATTACACTGCTATACCACACATTAGCACCTAGTAAAAAAAAACCTCTACATCTTTTGGTAGATGCTAGAAGTTGCTGAAACAAATTCTAAACCCATAACATATTCTTTCATAGAAATCAATGCCCCCACAATTCCTGGTAGTCGTTAACAAACAGTTTTTATAGCTTAAACTTTGAACTCTAACCAGGTTGTTGGAAAAATCCAAACGTGTGAAACTACTAAAGTACTCTATGATAATGTAAAAGGGTTTATGTATTAGAAAAAAATGACTTGGCATATCTTTAACGGCTAAGTTTCAAATATAACCTCAAATACGTAGGTACATTCAAAACCTTATTGTACCTTACTCTAATACTTATAGTATTTTTCAATTGTTGTTCTAAGATTATACACTATAGTTTGATTTTATGAACTAAAAACGACCCACACAAGTTCTCTTCTATTGTATTATGTATAGAGTTGTCGAGAAATAATGATTTCCAGAGGGCACTGAAACTCACAAATTTTGTAAGTTGATAACTAGTAATATATTTCTATTTCTATTTGAAGATGAAAACAATATTCCTCACTTATTTTTAAGATTCGAACATCACCAGCGGACATGATTTTACCCATGGTCACCATATCGTTTTTGACACCACCAAGAGTGTAGTGTCTTTAGACGCAAGGAATCTCCCTATTTCGTATAAATCTAGTTATGTATATAACAAGGTATTTATTAAAGAAGATATCGTTTGACATTTGACAATTCCTTATCCGTTATACGACTAAAAGCTGTTTATTGTTAATGATGTCTTTATTATGGACCGTAATAGCATATTTAGCTTTTGTAACTTTATGCAAAATTGTATCAATTGTGTACTGTGCTAGGAGAGAAATAAACTTTTTTAAGCATTTATTGAAAAGATTTGGTCTAATTTCACCTCAAAAATTCCATGAGAAAATTAATTTCAACCTTAACAGAATCATTTTGAAATTATGATTAACTTTTTGTGTCCTACTTAATTATTTTTCACCACAAGATGAACTTATCCCGACAGGTGTTGACGTTGTCGTTGGATGTGCTTACAGTTTTGAAATGCTATTGCAGATAATAAAGTAAGCAATTTAGTTAAATTATAGAGTGACTTCCGCTTTCCTTCTCCTTTGAGCAACGCAGGAGAGTAGTTTCCTTTTATTTTAATCTATTAAGTTTATATATATATATATATATATATAGAGAGAGAGAGAGAGAGAGAGAGAGATCACAACACAATCAGACAAAATATATGGTAGAGCCGTAAGAAAAACGAGACTCCCACGATACAATAAACATACTGTTACTATTTTAAAATAATTAATCCGTGTAAATATGTATAAAACGATTATTTATATATGTGCTTATGGCATAAAAGTAATATCCTTTGCGAAATATTGTGTTAAAAATTATATCAAATAAATATTTATTGGTTTTCTTAAAATGAATCAAAACGCTTGAACACTTCCTCACATTTTTTCAAGCTAATTACTCAAAAAATATTTTAAAACCTGCAATAAATCTAGTTTTTTTTACATGTTCGGCATAGAATTTTTACATTTATCAATAATTCTTACAGAAAAAGAAGAAAGTTAGATTGAAAATGGTACATTTATCTTAAATGATATATTTAAAAAAAAAATGAAAATATACCTATTATTAGGTAAAATTTTCCTTACCAAAAAGATAAAATTATTCAGCACTATACCATTAATAATTTAATTACGATCTCAAGATTAAAATTCCTTTATACTTTTAAATGATAAGGTATAAACACAAATATTGGATGTATTATAATATTTTAAAAATGTAAGGTTTCACAATATAAATAAATAATTACATTTTATATTTTTCATTAAAATTACGTATAAAATTATAGAAGCAAATATTAAAATAAACATTAAATGTAAGGTCAACGTATGAACATTAATGTTATATTTTGAAATCATGGCCAATTTTGATGGATTATTCCGTCAAAAAATCCTTTAAAAATATTATGATTATTTTATTTTTCAACCTAAAAATATGATTTGTTTTCAGATAAAAGTAATAATAATTACTACTAGCTCTTTTTGGCTATTGTATCACAAAATTTTAAATTTTTAAGAAATAAGAACATAACGGTTATTTAATATAATTATAAAATTGTCACCCGTAATTTTATCTTGGATGATAAGTACTTATATTTTAAATGATAATTAAACATCTTACTCTGGGTAAGAAGATCCTTTTCTATCACAATACAAACTTGAACTCATATCACAAGGAATATCATCCATTATTCTTGCTCTGCGTTTTGATTCATAAAAACGATCGCATGACATGTATTCATCAGTAGAAAAAGCGATGTTGAAATTACATATCTATAATGAAATAATGAAATAATTATATCATATAGAAAGAGAGAGGAGAGATTATTTCTAAAATTCATCATTAAAATAAAATCATGGTAGAACACCATATTTTGGTTAACAATACTTGATAAGAACTTTTATAACTTTTTATTTAATTATAGAGCACTTCACCACAACAAATTTAGAATTTTTTCTATTCATCCATTTCAGTTTATGTTGAATATATTACTTATTCTTATAAAAAATTTTATGAATTAATAAATTATGTTTATATATTTGAAAAAAAAGAACATTCTTATTTTATCATTCAATTTATGATTTAATAAATTTCGTGATAGGAGATGAAACAAAAGAAAGAAGAAGTACAACCCTAACTAGCAAACTCAGCGAATATTTGAGGGTTGTCTGGAGCAAAATGCGAATGTACTCATATTTCATTTATTTGTAAGACATTTATTATTAAAATTTAAAATCGTGTAAAAACTGAAGTCTAAATTCAATAGTTCTTATTTTATAGAAAAACATAATCTAACAAGTATATATCTAAATCAAAAATGTACATAATATTAAACTGTCAGTACGTTATTTTAATATGAAGGAAGTTTACAACAGAATTTTATGCACATTTTTAATTTAGAAATACTCGTAAGATTATGTTTTTTCATAAAATAAGAACCATCGAATTTAGAATTAAGTTTTTACACATATAAAATATATAATTTTCTTACATTAAGTTACATGAGTTAATTTTCTGCCTCTCATTTATGGTAAGCATAATGTTATTATTTATTATTGATGTCTTCATTTGTATATATAAAGGAGAAAAGCAGCTTGTTGCTCAGTAAAACGTGATGACAGCTCAAGCTGCTTCCCTCTCAACATTCATCAAATTATCAGAGTTACAAGGTTGGTTTTCTCTTTCTTTTTTTCTTACAAGCCCGATTTGCTTGAAGCCCAGCTGATAATTAAATTGTTTAGTAAAAAAAAGTAGCCACTAGATGGTTAAATAAAATCATTTAATTTAATTATATGTGTTTCTTAAAATGTAATATGAATTATAGGATTCACTTAAGTGTAAAAGTGTAGTAATTTTGAGGTACAATTCCAACAAAGACATATTGAGGTCTATACTTAGTTTTATATTTAGTATTGATTAAAAAATAATTAATTTTCGAGTCAAGTCCGAGTCCATTCAAAAATAAGAACATGATTCGGACTCTCGAAAAAAGTAATTACAGATTTGAAATCAGTGTGCAAAACTAAATAACCTTTATTATACTTATACCCCTTAGTATTTTTGAAGGTTCTAATTTGTTGACCTGTGTTATTATTTAGTGGCATTAAATATTTGTAAAGGACCCTAAATTTGTAGCAACTGCCATAGCATAGGACCTGAGTTATTTTTGAATGGAACTTTCTACTCATTGACCAATATAATATTTGCCAACTCTTCACAGGACGATAGATTTTGAGAAGTCCAGAGAGTCAATGAAAACTCTGATGGATGGAGGTTTCGTCTTTAGAACCATCGCCTACTCATAGTAGAAAACGAGGGATTTGAAGTAGTTCATAGGGGCAAAGTCGAACTCTTTGATGCACGGAGAAAAGTTAATAATATTAATATTTATGGATGATCTAATGTAATTTTTGTCAGCTGCACCCAGGTCCTGAAATATATGCAAGTTTTCATGGTATAGTGGTCATGTATTCCTTGATAGATGTCAAGAATGAAGGAAGTTGTATATTGATTAATAATGTATCATAATTATAATCCAACAAGATAGACATAAATATTCAGCCTGATAGATCTAATATTGAAAGCACCACTTCAACCTCTTATTCATCTACTAGTTATGAATTTTCATAATCTTTAACTGATTTTAAGTCGTCAGCTCGTGTGATGATCTTATAAAATTTAAATGAAATATAAGAAAGAATATTTGATATTATATATTTCATTAAAATATATTTCGATATATCCATATGAACATTTAGTATTTATTATATTCATCTAATTATATATATATTTTATAGATTAAATAATTGTAAGTAAGTCACACCAAACAGGGCTATAATAATATTAGAATTAAAATATAATAATTTTCTGTAGAATATAATTGCAGTGAATAGTACTGTAAAGGTAACATTTGAAGAAAAGTACCTTATTTCTCTTCAGCATGACCTTTATTTATTCCAATCACATGCATATAAGTGATAAAATGAAATGAATAGAAAAGAGGAAATTTGTTTTTTATAAAAAATATACATAAATACTTCAGTGGAGCACAGGAGTAAATAATAGATTCAAACTGGTTTTCAAGCTACGGTTGGAGAACAGAGACCCATCTTTCCGAGGAAGTCAAGTTCTCATTCGAGTTCTATTTTTTGTTTGCAAATTATTTCTTATTACATCAATTAATATTTCAAAGATAACAAGGCGACAGGTCCAGACGGAATTGGAGGGAATTTTTTTTACTTCCTATAACTGCGAATTTACCCCTTACTTGTTTGTATCGGAAATACACAGTATTATGGTGGAGCTGAGAGAGAGAGTGGTCTTATTTTTTTAGAACGGAGCTGTCGGCAATGATGTTTCCCAGCCCTATTACTGTTTGTCATTCCCATTGGAGGCTTAGCATTATCCTTGATCCGTAAATTTGAAATTTCTTTTACTGAATCAAAACATTTAATAGATGCATATTTAATTTGAAAATTTATTTATGTATAATCACGTTTCTGGACGTTGTTTTATTTTGTGAAACTAATAAAATAAAATAAATCGTATTATTGTGACTTTTTTGAAGGAAATTTGGTGTCTACAGAGAGTTATTTTGATTAATATCTACGTCAGACAACCAATAGCACCTTAGGATCGACAGAGGCTTCAGAATTCCTGGGTTTGAATCTTTCTTAGTTTTGTTCTTCGTGGCTGGGAGTTACTACGAAATATTTTACATCAGAACTCTATAATAAATTGGAGTTTAAGGTAAGCGCTCTTGCATACTTCATTGTCAGTCAACACGTCCATGTCAACGCTCCATTCTGATAAGCCGCCTGATGAACATTGAGGAGTGGATGACGAAAATAAAATGGGGGAATCAAATATTGAAGACGGAGTATGTATTGATGAAAGTATAAATAAAGATGGACGAAATGAGAATAATGATCGAGAAAGCTAAATAGTAAATGAAAAAGCTGCGGAGATAAGAGATAATGTAGAGGAATCGAACCATATCAAAATGTTCTACTCCAGTAAAATCAAAATAAAGAATCATAAGAAAGGCTTCACGGTTAACCCTATGTGGGACAAAATTTTCCTTTATTGGAAAAATATAGAAAATAAAAGTCTCAAAGTTTTCTCTCCTAAAATCAAACATTATAAAAAGATATTTGAGGAACTGTTGCTGCAAGAGGACAAATTACACACGACTGCAAAAGTGAGACTGGATTCATTGTGATTACATTTAAAAAGCCGATCAACAAGGTTACCAAATTCAGTAGTGTTTCTGAAAAGCTTGAAGGTGGAGATGGAAGGATATGTAGCGTAAAAGTCCTGGAAAGCCTTAAAATTCCACAAAAACCTATTATAGTAGTGATCAAAAACGGCTGGTAGACAAATTTGGCTTGTTTGAAAGAGATTATTGCCAAATACGGAGATATTGTTGAAAAAGCCGAATATATTCCATACGTATTAGAACTGGAAAATGAAAAAGAGGTTAAATGCTCTAAAATCTTCAATAAAATACGCTCGGATGAAGTTTAATATAAAAGCAAAGAGAAGGCTCCCAGCAATACAACAAACACAATTTCTTAAATGCTTGAAATTTGGTCATATAAAATCGAAGTGTCCTGCTCCCCACAAGTCAAAATATGCAGAATTTGAGTCCTATTTTCGGAAAGAAGTAGGATAATCAACATGCAATAAGGAAACGAATGGAAGACAATCGACAGAAGAAACTGCTCTTCAGGAAGAGTTTGAGGATGAAGATGATGAAACAAGGGGAAGACAAATAGTTAGAGAGACCGCAGAACAAGGAACTTGATGAAATTATGAAAAATAAAGAAAGAAAGGATAAAGAAGATATTAATGACCAGATAATAGCAAACGAAAGTAAAAAAACTTCCAATTGACAGAAAATTAGAAAATGTTGTTAAGAAAGTACCCAAAAAATGTAGAAAAATAACAAAAATAATTTTGGAAAGTCCTGAGGAAGAGAAGAAGCGTAAATGTAGAAAATAGTCAACACATATCAGGAAAATCTGTTGCTTAATATTGAAGAATATAACCTTTTATGTTTGTCGAGCGAGGTTTTCTAAATAATAGGAAGAGTGCATTACGCCACTTAAAATAATATTCCACAATTGTTATCAAGGCAGGTAAGAGGCCTTGATCCATCGATGGTTTATAAATACAAGCAATATTTCGATTCAAATTATGTAATTTGTTTATATAATGTGTTTTATGTTGTGAATTTGTGTACAAGATCTATATTTATTGGAGATATTTGTTGTCTTTAAATCTTTTTTTTTTTTTGTATGAAGTTAAAAATCTTATCAGAAAGTGTAAATTCAATATCTGACATTACATAGCGAATGTTGGTAATTCAATATTTTTTATCTCATGATCCCGCTATTTTATCCTTGTGTGACACTTGAGTTACTAATGACTAAAGTAAGGATGGTTTGTTGTCAAAATATGAAATGCTCCAAGTTTCTGCTATTAGGAAGGGAGGAAAACATTCTTCTAGATAAATTTGGTTAGCAGTTAAAAAATATCTCAAGCCAAAATTTGTCACTGGGGATGAGGGAAGGGGGGTAATTATTTGGTAGCGGCCATTAATTGGTGAAGTAAGAATATTAAGATTATCTTATTCTACTGTCCTAATCAAGATAACCCATCATTCTATGAATTTATTAAATCACTAATTTTTAATAGAAAAGTTTTAGTGGATGAAGAGTGTTTTATATTGGGTAATTTCAATTTGGTGTTCAATCAAAGTAGAGAGCACATAATCTCAAAGCAATACCTTCAAGATGCAGCAACAAAATTTGAATGCTATCCGGAGCATACATTTTTTGGCAAGAAGGAATGCTCGCAAAAAGCTCTAGGCTCGATTATATATTTTTAATTATTGTTTTGTACTCATTATTGAGTGACTGTTGTACACTCAATAATGAGTAATGCACTGCCATCACTATCACTATCAGTCAGACTATCACCCGATTATGGCAATACTTACTGCTCCACCAAGGAAGCACTTGAGAAAACACTAGAAACTAAATACTAGTCCCTTAGATGATGAACTGACCAATGCCAAGATATAATCAACTATCAAAAGCCTACTTGTTGGATAGAAAGAGGGTACTCAAACGACTCCTGGGATCTGGATTCTTCTTGAAAATTAAAGATATTGCTGATCAATAAGATCTCAGGGTTCTTAGTATCGATAAAATTGATAAAATGTATTCCATTTCAACTCAAAAGTAAAATAAAAGTAGGAAAATATTTCAAAAATGATTTCAAAATGTTTAATTCTTATAAAGAATCAATATCCAAGGAGTTTTTAGAGTGCCCTAAAATGCAAATTTAATAAATATGTTACTGCACTATTCCAAAAATATTTAAAATAAGTATATCGGATATAATAAGTAAATTCTAGATATAATAATCCAAGGATATTTTGCACTTCTCATTGTATGATGACACTAAATCATTTTTACTGAAATTGTTCCTAATATTTTAGTTGGACACGTTACTAAATTAAAATAATTATTTTAATCAAGAGTCGATACTAGGCTCTGTATTGTTATTAAAAAATATTTTTTTCAAATTAATACAAAAAATTAACAGGAAAATGTGTCATAAAATGCAAACCCAGGCAAATTTTGACTTGAAATTTACCCAAAGTGTAGATACATGAAGTTTAAACAAATAACTACAAGAAAAATTTACTCAAAATTTTAAGGTAGTTTTTTAAGAAAAACTGTAAACACTAATTTTTACCCCTCATAGGCCAACTTGTTGGCCAAAAACTATAAGAAGTTGTTATTTGTCAGCTTGTATCATAAACTTTTTGGAAAAAATTGATCTCAAAGAAGGTTCAGAAAAAATTTGGACCTGATTGCTTTAAATTACACAGGTCAACAAATTTGAACTTTCAAAAATCTTCTGCGGTATAAGTATAATAAAAGTTATACAGTTTTGCTCACTGATTTCAAATCTGTATGACCTGTGAATTTGGTTATTAATCCATGCAATATTCAAGGAGTTATTTAATTACAAAGGATTTCATCGGCTTTTGGGCCTACTCCGGCACCCTACGCCCCTAGGAGTCCTTTTAGGTCAAAACAAAGACTAGAAATGAAATTTCCATAAAAAACACTAGCCAATCATCATTTTTTAATGCCCAAAATGTGTATCCTTCTTGGCTTAAATTGAAGTTGAAGTTGGAAAATAAGCCAAAAAAGCTAAAAAAGTAGGGACCGATTTCTCGAAAACCGTCGGACTCTTGAAAAAAAGAATTATTGATTTGAAATCAGTGAGCAAAACTGTATAACTTTTATTACACTTATACCCCAGAAGATTTTTGAAAGTTCAAATTTGTAGACCTGTGTAATTATTACGAGGACTTGAGCTCTTTTTTGTTAACATTGTATTTGCTTCATTAACCAAAATGCTTGTATTGCATTCAACTAGAAGCTTTAAGAATGAGTAGTATATGCAAGAAGTGTAATAACTCCTTGAGCCCTCTTCCTCCAGCGAAGTAACTAAATTTGACCCTAAAATTACCCTAGTATACAAAAGTGCATTAAATCAATATATATTTTTTATTCAGTACTATATTGAAGCAATATAATATAATGTGATTAAGACTTTTAATGAATTCGATACTAAATATATGCTTAAATTATACATAAATATATAATATATATAGAAACTCAAATTAGAACAAACTAATTTCAACTCAAAGTAAGATTAAGCCTCAAATGTAAATGTTGTGACGGACGTCGAGCCATGTACATACGTGATAATTTAATTAGTCAAGGAAAAATCTTTATATATATTGAAAACGTTTAATGACAATTACAAAATTAGTAAAATAACACTTAAATGAATTTGAGACATCACTAACAAGACCAAGACGATTGTTTCCTTGAATGTCCAACTCAACATCGTTTTAGTCAATTTCATGTTCTATATTGAAAAATCTGAGCCTTCATACTACGGCATTTGAAAGTAAAATATTGTTGTCCATGATTGAGAAATAAGTTTAGCAAAAGGATATTTCCACCATAATGCCATGATATTACACTTGAATAACTGCAAAGTAAATGTCTGTATATGATTGAGAGGAACAAGGAATCCATAAACCACAATAGCAAGTTCTTCAAATATAGAAATCTTCCTATCGTAAACTGTGACGCCTTGAGGGTTCTCAGTACGATGAAGGGAATGAGGGATTCGATGATCATCAGATGGAACTCGGACTCCACCAAAATTGGAGATTCACAATGACCATAATGAAATTATCTCAGTAGTGGAGGAATCCAGGGAAACATCCCAAAAATCTTAAATCCTACAGTTAATAAATTAATATTTATTATGAAATTATAGGTTTTATTTCTAATATTTAATACTCATTATGGTTTCAGTTGGCCATTACAGCATTTGCCAACTCTTCGTAGGGGCGATAGATTTGGAGAAGTCCTTAGAGCCAATGACAACTCTGATGGACGGAGGTTTCGTCCTTAGAGCGATTGCCTACTCCTAGTAGGAAATGAGGGTTTTGGAATAGTCCATGGAGGCAATGTCGAATACATTGATGTACGGAGAATTGAAATCTCTGTCGTGAATCCAAACATATTCACATCGATATTCGACGATTCATTCCAATAGGCATTTTATTGAAATAATTGATTGTTTTTCAGCAGAATATTACACGTGTTACACAAATCATGCGAGATCTTTACTATCAGGTAGATGTTCTACAGTAATACAGTGTTTATGCCTAAATTTTTGTAGGTTTTATAAAGAATATACAACAGAATTATAGTATACCTATAAATATAATATTCCCCCTCCAGTTAAAGTTATTCTTAATTTTATAAGGTCCTCAATTCTGGGGCAGTAATATTAATAACGCATGCCAACAAATTTGAAATGTCAAAAATCCTAAGGGGTATAAGTATGATAAAAATTATTCAATTTTTCACGATGATTTCAAACCCGTATCATTTTTTTCCCCGAGAGTCTGACAGTTTTTGAGAAATTGATCCCTACTTTTTGAGCTAATTTGGCCCATTTTCTAACTTCAATTTAAGCCTAGAGGGATACTCATTTTGTGCATTAAAAATCCTAAGGGGTTAAGCACAATAAAAGTTATTCAGCTTTCCACGCAGATCCCAAAATTATTTTTTTTTTCAAAAGTCCAACAGTTTTTGAGAAATCGGACCCTACTTTTTGAGCTAATTTGCCCTACTTTCCAACTTCAACTTCAATTTAAGCCAAGAAGGATACTCATTTTGTGCATTTAATAATAATGATCCGCTAGTGTCTTTAATGCAAATTCCATTTCCAGTCTTTCTTTTGACCTAAGGAGGCTCCTAGGGGCATAGGCAGCGGAAGTCGTCCAAAGCGTTTGTACTTAAATAACTCATTAAATATTACATGAGATTGATTAGAAAGGAATGCATTAAAGAAATGAGATCCACAGCTTTCAATTGTGATGTCATGCGCCTAATAAAAATCCTTAACTAAGAAGAAATCGTCCATCTAAATCTGTAAATTTTAATTCAATTTCGATCCAAAATGCACCATATTAAAGATTAAAATTAAAGATTCATCGTTTGATTTCTTGAATTTGTTTCCTTGTTATTTTATTTTCAAATGAATATATCTAATAAATATCTGTCCTCCACTAGGAGTGTGACTATTGATTCTAAAACTTGTATCTATGTTGGAGATTTCTAAATATATTTGCCCTTTACTTTTCTCCTAGTCTCTTATCATTTTGGATAAAAACAATACCCTGTACTCCTGGGACCAAGTCGGATATACAAAATGCCGTCATCTACCTTATTATGTCCTAATATTTTATAATCTTAACTTCTGATACTCATTTATCAGCTAGTAGTGTTATCATATTGAATGTTTAAAATTTGTAATAGTTGTAATTAAAATTTAATTATGTAAGATAAACAGTTTGACTCGTTTTAATTAGACGAAAGATCCCCAAACGGTTCTGAATTTAGCAGAAGAGTAAATTTTAAAATCGGAATTCCTCATTTATTGTTAAAGATCATGTGATTTTAGAATAAACCTATCTAAAAATATGGTTAAAAAGTTTTGTTAATTTTGATACATTTTGTATTTAACTTAGTGTTTTAGAACATTAGCCCATATTTTAATGTGTAATTGTAGGAATAATAACACGTTAAGTTTTAATTTTCATGGATGTATAATACAACATAAGGATACTATGTTCCTGTAAATTGTTAAATGATTATTGGGTAAAACTAAATTAACTAGGACAAATATGTAAGCAATACTACTTTTTTAGTTCTCTTTGTAGGTATATCCCTGCATTAAAAGTAAAAAACCTTTCGTTAATTAAAAAATGAACAAGAAATTACTGTTAGTATAAACATTTTTTATTTTATTATGGTCAATACCTAGATAGAGTGAGATAAACAGAATAAATACCAATAATAACCAAATGAAACAAGGATAAATATTTAAGAATAATTGTTATTCCAAACTTGAAAAAATATAAATTGAACAATTCTTTGATATTTAATAGTCTTCCATTTTTGCAATTCGGAGTAATAAAACTTAAATGAGTTTTATAAAAATTAATCCATCAAGAGTGAGTAATTTTTCAAAGAAATTGGTTGAGGTAAATTCAGTGGTGATATTCCATGTATTTATGATTTCAGTAGAACTAGCTTCCGTACTTTCTGATTCCTCAAAATAATATTATTCTGTCATTAATAGAATAGATAGTATACTAATACAATCAAATTCTTTCGATTTTAATACGCAAAGTAATAATAAAAAAGTGTAGATGTTAGTTTTATTCATTGAACCCTCAATGAAGATATCCTCTCAAATTAGTCCATGGTGATAAAAATGTTACACAATTTCGTAAGGAGCTTATAGAGGACACAAAACAGTAGGTGGTTAAAGTAAGTATGTCGACATTATGATACGATTACAATTATGGATGGTTTTCCAATTTAGCGGCGAAAGACAAATCCAACTATTAGCTGGCGCTTGTTATCGAGTTTCATTCGGTAAAGCAGATGAAACATATTTTGTTGATGTAAATTTATTTTCTATATAATGAACATAGAGTATCTGAACTGTGAATCTCCACATAGCCAAGACAAAAGAAAATGTTGTCTGACACACTCTACGTCCACTAATAAAAGATTTCAACCTTTCATCTTCAATATTGAAAGTGGAGAAATGACCAAATACGTTGGCTCTACGACTCGACTTAGAAATAGAAGACATTTCTAGGCATTGGTTTCGTCGATAAGAAACTTCTTCATGGCTAAATCATTTAAAAAAACGTGTGTTCTCCAAATTTATTCGGGGGTCCCAGAGAACAGGAAGAACCACTTTTTAAAAAAAATCGACTCTTTGTATTTCTTCCTCATCCACTCTATGAAATATTACATCTGGATGCTTTATAGGTTGAACATTAGGGATATTATTCACAGACGATGATCGTTTAAAGGAAGACATAATAAAATTATCAACAGAATAATAATGGCGTCATAGAATAAAAAAGAATAAAGTAAAGAGTGTCATTTGGGATCAGCGAGTTAATAATCTAATTCTACCAGCCTAATATTTTACTCCTTAATATAGTTAAAGTTAAGTCTTTAACATATTTGAGAAACATTTGCATATTTACTGAAACATCATATTTCTAAAAAACACTATGAAACTAAACTATAGACTCTGGGCTATAATGTCCTATTATTTAATTTTGGGAATTTTTGGAAAGTACAAAAATTTCATATTAGAAGAATAGCCTTATTTTTATTAATTTTTTTTCTTCTTGGCAGAAAGGCGAAACTTTATTTATAATATTCATTCATTTGTATAAATAACATAGCTTTTAGGGACTAGCAAGAAATATAATTTAAAGAGTAGGGTAGGGAAACTGATTTAAAATAATAAATAACTAAAAGGTATGCGTATACGTAAAATAAAAAGGTAAATGACAATATGTAAAAAAAAACTGGCCATCATAAAATATATCATATCATTCATCTTCTCTCATTTTTCTGATAAACATGTTGATGACTGGAATAATGTCATTCAGCTTGGTGTCATTTGAGGATCTTTTTGCATAGACGACTTGTGCCTTTGTTAAAATAGCCTTGACTTTAAGTTCATCTTTTCTGCTAAAATATGCTAAAAACTCTTCTTTGCCTATCAATAGCTCCGAAGTGATTGGCCAACTCATTCAAGATTGATTGGTAAGTTTCTTTTAGCATCTTGCAGCTCCAAAAGAGATGATCTGTGGTCTCCTTTTCGTCCTTGCAGAAGATACAGACACTCTCTAGGCCTTAAAAAAAACTTAAATTGCACCTCCAATGTCCCCCAGTGGTATTTGAACCATTTTTCTCAACATGATAGTAATCGATTTTTTATCGCTCGGATACTTCCTTGTTGATAACTTCTATTCTTCTCAGAGCAGAACAAAAGGGGTCCATTGTTTTGGTTTGGAACACACCTCGTATGTGGGATGTTGAGACTATACATACTTTCATTCTGAAAGGAATCAGCGGCCTCTGAACGCCTCGAAATCTTCCCAATTTGTTTTGTAAAGATAATCTAGCCATTCTGTCAATCATTGAGGTCGACCAGTGAACCTCTGCAACAATATCAGATGAAATTGTGCACACTTTAGGAAAGTTGAGACGTTCGTTTTAGGGCAGTTCCCAACCTAGGGAGAGTTCCAACTTTGCAACAACTTCCCTACACCCCTCACTCATCTGCTTCATGCACTCAGAGAATAGGGAGATCTTTTTTAAAACTTTTCTATAACTTGCCAGTGGTTTATTAGTAAAATCAACTCCTCTTTTTATTAAAAAATTATTAAAAGCGAAATACCAGGGCTCTTGGCTTCCCCACATTTTCCACACCCATTAAAAATTCATTGTTTTTCATATACTTGATATATTTATCAGTGACAGACCTCCACTCTTCAAGGGACCGTGTAGCATATCATGAGCAGTGATGTAAAAAACGGCGATTTTTAAGCGTGTGAGTAGCCCCTCCCCTTGATGACATCAAAAATGATATGGTAACTATGAAAGCCAGCTAATTTGCTGTCGATATAATACTATGACTGTAGCTTAGACAGCCTTGCTCCAGGCTCAAGACAGT
The DNA here is from genome assembly GCA_963680855.1 of Lepeophtheirus nordmannii. Lineage (NCBI taxonomy): Eukaryota > Metazoa > Arthropoda > Copepoda > Siphonostomatoida > Caligidae > Lepeophtheirus > Lepeophtheirus nordmannii. Next base: position 6,436,172 of record OY804526.1, on the reverse strand, counting down.
TCTTCTTGGACTTATGGTAATTAATTTAATTAAATTGATGTTTTAGAAAGATATTATTCAAATAAAAGTTGTAGATATTACTTTAAATAAATAGGAAATTTTCCAAATTTCAAAATCGATACATTAGTTTTGGATTTATCGCTATTTTTGTTAAAATTTCATTATTTCTATTAATTTTTAAGAAAAATAAGTACATAAATAGTAATCTCTGCTCTCTCTATATATAAATCTTCAAGTTTTTAGTTTGATAATATTGGTTATTTATTCATTAACAAAATATAGCTTTAAGTTTGTAGATATTTGCATTTTTTAAAAACAATGATTGAAGATTTAATAATGATATTTATAATTATTCTACCTTTTCTATAACTCAAGAAAATGGCTGAAAACATATTAAAAATGTCATCAAATGAAACATTTTATAGAATAGAAGTATAAATATTTTACTTCGAGCAAATTTTTTTCCATAAATTCATTTTTTCAAGAGATATTAACATTAAGAAAGTTTTCAACCAAAATTGAAGGAAAGGTTGTGTGATATAATTGTAATTTTTATAATAGATAATATGATATATATATACAATAAGAATTATTATGTGAAAAGGAAAACAGCTTGATGATTTATGAATGATGAAATAATATTATATAGGGTTTTAACTAACAGGCATTTTGAGAACTACTCGCACGCTTAATAATCGCCATTTTTTACATCTCTAATCATGAGATATATTTTTTCTTTTGTTTAGTTGTAGGAATGAAGTTTTTATTTCATTTATTTTCAGTATGACTTCATTACTATATGGGGTAACCCTGAGGAGATGCAGGACTTTTGAGACAATGTAGGTGTTCCATGCTACAATTTTGTCCGAAATGTTAAGATTAAAACCCCTGAAGAAAGAACAGGCCAGACAAATTTTCTAAAAATCTCTTTTTCATTATTAAGGCATGCAAATTTTCCCACCCAGGTTCCCAGAAGTTTAATATTTTCTACGGTGTGAAAGCTTGGCCTTCCCTTTTCTATGCTGCCTCCAAAGGGACTGATTATTTCCGTTTTTTCTGGACTAATTACTAGTTCAGAAGCAAGAGAGAAGGCTTATAGTCCTTCTTAGACTTTTAATGGCGACGAGAGGACTACCACGAAAAACCAATGTCAGGTCGTCTGCATAACAGTGGCTTTTTAAGTTAACCTGATTCGATAAGCCACCAACAAATATATTGTCCTGGTGAATATCTAGAACAATTTTATCGATCCCAAATGTTAAATAATATTGTGGAAACTGGGTCGTCTTGCTTGACTTCTCTATTATTTATGAAGGATATTTCATGATCCCCATACCTTACAATAGTACGGGAACCCGCTAAAATAACTCCAATCGTTCTGATGATAAAATTTTCAAATACTTTCTGATACAGTCTACGTGGTAGAGCGTATCGAAGGCTTTAAAGAAATCTATGAAAATTACAGAAGTATTTATCTCAGACTCGATAAAGGTTTGACGGTGAAAGGAACATTGTCCATTAGTTTATCCTTAAGGAAGCCATATTGAGAAGGATGCAGGTATGCACTCGTTATTTCACGAAATCTCTGTTAGACAGAATGTACGAAAATATTTTGTATAAGCAGTTCTCTATGGTTAACGGTCAGTAGTTTTTCAAGAGTCCATGGTCTTTATTTGGCTTGGGTATCAGCACAATGCACCCTTCTGAAGCAAAATCCTGGAAGAATATGAAAGACATCATCTTTTTTTAAAATGATAGGAGTACAGGCGTAAGTATATCTATATATTTTTTGTAAAATGCGAAGGTGAATCCGTAGGGACCTGAAGATTTATAGAACTTGGCATTTTTGATAATTGCAGCACTTATTTCTGTACTTGTAAAATGTTTTTCGGTCATATTTTTATCTGCTTCTAATATTCTACAAGCATCGTTTGCTTCGAATCGTAGTTCTTCACAAAAAGGCAGCAGTATTTGTTGTACATCTCCTGCATCTATTTTTCCTCTTGCAATCAAAACATGACTATAGTCCCGAGTAATATTATTTATTTTACCACATATGCATTTTGGGTCTTTTGAAACCGTGCTATTGGGGTTTAAGAGATTGATATTTTTTCTTAAACCACACATTGCAGTTTCGAATATGAAAGATCCCCTATATTATTGATTTTCAGGTTAATTCTATGCTTTAGATCTTCCTTCCGGAAGATTTGATCAAGTTTTGCCTTCTTTTCCTCATCAGACATCTCATTTTTAGATTTTTTTTCTTTGCGACTATGACGGATCCTTTTTGTCTGCAAATATTTTTGATTTTATTAAACATTGACTGGACGACCAAGAACACATCTTTTCGCAAGTATAGCTTTTGTGTTGCGTCATGAAAAATACTTATAATTTGTTCGTTCATTGCAGAGTCATTTATAGTACGAGAATTGAGGATCCACTGATTTTTTGTTCTAATTTCTTCCATTACAGGGTCCAACACCAAATGAATAGCTCTATGATCAAAAACGTTATATGAGTTTATGGCTTTCTCTTGAAATCCTTTTATATGAGAAATCTGACTATGTTATATTTACGATTCAAACTTTAGAGTGAATTTACATTCAAATAAAGTATAGATAGGGTCATTCACGCTTTTGTTGTTTAGGTGACGATATTCTTGGAGACGATTGGGAAGAAGATATTGTTCTGTTCGGGTTAGATTCGGATCTGGATCTGAAGGGCAAAATGTTTTTCTTAGAAACACTTCTAATGATATTTTTGGGGGTGTCCGTTTCAGATGATTTTCTCAAGAGGTCCTTAGAACGTCTCTCTCCCGCCCTAGAGACTGGGGTTAAGGTCAATGACTCGTTTAATAAAGATAGATTAATAAGGAATGCATTAAAGAGCTTAGACCCACAGTTTTCAGACGAGATATCAAGTGTCCGATAAGAGCCTTTAACTTTGAAGAAACCGTCCATCAAAGTGTGTAAATTTTCATCCAATTTTGAGTAAAAATTAGCTAGAAATCTAAGACTCACGGTAGATCCAATAAAAAACAAGTGCTATAGACTGTAGTAGTAGCGCGCAGAAGAAGACTCTGACATCAGCTGAAGATAACCAAATTCACAAACAGGGATCTCTTATTTAATTAAAAGGCAACTCCGAGGAAAGAGTGGGATCGCATGGCCATGGATTTTAGTAGCTCTACCGTGAGTCTTAGATTTTTATTGAATTTTTGCTCAAAATTGAATGAAAATTTTCGCTTGACATGATTACATATGAGAAACTTTTGTGATTCGCATTGAAGACAAAGAGGGAAAGGCTTTTCGTAAAATAGACTGAAGCACATTGGTGTATACAACCTAGCCATATTCTATGGGTTTAAAGAACATGAGCTTGCTGGCGCTAACCGAAGTTTGGGCTTGGTCAAGCATGGTTTTATACTAACTTTCCCATTGACGTTGTAAACATGAGATGGAACAGTAGAAATACAAAAATTATATCTATACATGGGTCAAATCAAGATGATGCTTAATTCTTTGAGTCAATAGACAAAAAATTCTTGTCAAATGGTAGTGAAGCAAATGAAGAAATAATTTTATGAATATGAATATAGCTATTAATGAAGAAAGAGATACGTCGGGATACAAAAATGAAAATAATAAAAATGCTCAGATTGTGCTGAAATCGTTGGAAATTAAACGTGAGTCTACTTGAAGATGAGGAGACACATTCAAAGGTATCCAAAATTATTTCTGATATTCTGGAGAAATTAGAAACACAAAAAAATAAAAACAGCTTCGCATGTACTGAAGCTAATTCTTGATTGTGCCCGAAGGGAATAAATAAAACTAGGAGTGATAAAGAGTGCAGATCGGAGACATAGGTTGGAAGAACTGGAATGATCAAGGCAGGATATGATTGATAATAAGGAACGGAGAGATATTGCTATTTACTCGGGCAAAGAATGTCTAATAAGGACGGGCCTTAACGATATAAGTAAAGAACAGGTGATCTTGGAGCAAGAAAAAGGGTGGAGAACTTCAGTATGGGTAAGAAAAGTTTAGATGGGATGTTACATAAGAATGGAAGTAAAATGTATGATAGAATAGAAGTTCAAGAAAGTATAGTAGATTTTTACCGAGAATTATATGACTGTGCCGAATGCGTTTCGTCTGAAAACAATAACTTGTATTTTTTACATTAAGTTTACTCTACTTTGGAGACAAATAATGAAATTAAACTTAGAAATAATACCCACACTCCACAACTCGGAAAATCATTGAAAACTTTATTGGACTCAGATATTTCAGCTAAGTAAAGTCAGGGCTATATAGAAAACTACTCGAAAAAAAACAAATCTCCTGGTCCAGATGGTTTTCCAATAGAATTTTATAAAAAATACTGCAATTTACTTTCGCCATTGCAGGAAAACCTATTCAAAGAAGCAATATAGTTTCGAAAATTATGTCGTTCTGGGAAGTTTAACACTCATCCCAAAAAAAAAAAAAAAAAGACCCAAGATGTTAAATACATCGTACAAAATATACAGTGGTGTATTGTCTAAAAGACTGAAACTAGCCCTACCCTCTATATTAAATAGATCCCAAAAGGGGTTTATAAAAGGGAGACGAATGGATGATGTAGTTAGGGGAATAATTGACTCAGTAATTGAAACTGAGATAAAGGATGAAAACATTGCGCTGATGGTAGTAGACTTCAAAAAAGCCTTCGACTCTGTATCCCACAGCTACATAATTAAATGTCTACAGGAATATGGATTTGGTGTTGGCTACTTGAGAAAAATTAGGGTTTGTCTTTGCAATTTGCGAACTGAATATGCAAAAGAAAGGACTTTTGAAATCCGACGAGGCTGTCGTCAGGGTGATTCTTTGGCTCCTAGTCTCTTCATTATTGCTGCAGATCAAATAATAAGGCAGATTGCCCTATCTAAGAAAATTAAAGGGGTATCGTCAGGAAATTTAGAATACAAAATTGATGCATTCGCAGATGACATACAGTCCTCTACTCAGGATCAATTACTGAAATTCGGAAATCAGTAGTTGAAACCTATAAAGTAATAGAAAACTTGAGAAAGACTTCCGGCCTGGAAATAAATATGAACAAAACTAATATTCTCTCCAATTTGGATAACATTTCAGACGAAATCAAAGTTAAAATAGTATCACAATTAAATGTATTAGGGACGGAAATATCACTTGGCTAACCATGTACCGAAAAAATGTACACGCAAATAGTGGAAAAAATAAGGAAAACTTCAGCAAAACTAATGATTCTCATTGGAAACAATCTACCAGGGAGAATCCACGTATGAAACTCGCTGATTCTTCCTAAAGTAACACATCTTTTAAGGATTCCACCTTTTAGCAAAAGACTTGTAAAAACAATAAACGAGATATACCAAGATTTTTTATGTAAATATGGTAGCAACAGGAACATTAGTTGGAAACGTATAACCTGTTCCAAAAAATATGGTGGTCTGGGACTCTTAACATTAGATAGTTTCTGGAAATCGCTTCTTTTCTCATGGCTCAAAAGACTATTTAGTGAAGACTCGACTTATACTGAAAGAGTACAAAACAAAATAAAATCCAACAATGGTTTTACTCTCGATGAAATGCAGGGAAAGGGTCCCAAAAAAGTCATTCAAGCTCTCATATCGATCAATACTTTTTGGGAAAGTATTGCTGACACGAGCAAGGAATTTTTAAGGAAAATTCTTTGTCAAATGAGATGGCAGGAACCAATAAAGTATAATCATAGATTGAAGTTTATCCAAGACACCTCTATGAGGAAAAGATTAGACTTTTTGGGCGAGGTTTTTAATCCTAGAAGAAGTTTCACTTTCACAGAAACTCTAGAAATGAAAAGAATTTTGAAAAATGTTTCTATCACTAGGAGAGAAATAGGGCCTAGAGACTGTTTTTTTAATTACATACTTTTACAGACATCAAAGACATTCGACTTGCACGAGCCACAGATATAGAGAAAACACAGTTTTTAAAACAGATTGAAAGAATTGGAGGAAAATATGTCGGCAAGACATTAGCACAAGATATTATTAAAAGTTTATCAAATCCTAATTTTGAATACAATTTATACTGGTTCAAGTACAAAATTTTAACCAACACACTCACTATAGGTGCAATTCATGGAAGAACATCTGAAGAAAAGATTTGCTTTTTCTGCAAAAACTACAGAGAGACCATCGGTCATTTTTTGTTAGAATGTAGTGTAACAAAAGGAATTCGAGATCACATTTCTATTGAAGTTTTTCAAAAATTCAAAACTGTTTTAAAACCCAATGATTTCCTCTATTTGTAAATTGGCCCAATGCAAAATGAGATAAATTTTTCGATCACTAAAACTTTTAACATATTATATAAATTTCGATCAACAAAGACATCCCTCCCTAACGGTTTTGAAAACTTTATCGCAGATATATTAGGAAAGTTTTAGTACTCTTAATATTAAAGCATAATTATAAATTAGACTCGAAAATTGAAATATAGCTGTACTTCGGTACAAAAAAAAACAAAAGAACAAAAACAAACTTCAACTTCGATTTAAGCCAAGAAGAATACACATTTTGGGCATTAAAAAATAATGATTGGCTAGTGTTTTTTATGGAGATTTCATTTCTAGTCTTTGTTTTGACCTAAAAGGACGCCTAGGGACGATCTCCACATTCATCTCAAAATTTAAACCGATATTATCGCTTATATTAGTTTCTTCCATACAAACATTGACTCCTCAATAGAGTCTTCATTTCTTTGAATTTGGTTATCTACAGCTGATGTCAGAGTCTTCTTCTGCGCGCTACTACTACAGTCTATAGCACTTGTTTATTATTAGATCTACCGTGAGTCTTAGATTTCTAGCGCATTTTTGCTCAAAATTGGATGAAAATTTACACACTTTGATGGACGATTTCTTCAAAGTTAAAGGCTCTTATCAGGCGCTTGACATCTTGTTTGAAAGCTGTGGATCTAATCTCTTAAATGCATTCCTTATTAGTCCATTTTATACAATATTCAAGGAGTTATTTAAGTACAAAGGATTTCATCGACTTTTGGGCCTACTCCGGCACCCTACGTCCCTAGGCGTCCTTTTAGGTCAAAACAAAGACTAGAAATGAAATCTCCATAAAAAACACTAGCCAATCATTATTTTTTAATGCCCAAAATGTGTATCCAGGTCAACAAATTTGAACTTTCAAAAATCCTAAGGGGATAAGTATAATAAAAGTTATTCAGTTTTGCACGCTCACTTCAAATCTGTAGTTTTTTATTTTTTTTGAGAGTCCGACGGTTTTTGTGAAATTGGACCCTACTTTTTTAGATTTATTACCCCATTTTCCAACTTCAAGTTCAACTTAAGCTTAGAAAGATACTCATTTTATGCATTATAAAATGATGATACGCTAGTCTTTTTAATGTAGTAGTTAACTTTTGTTTAACAAGTCAGAGTTTAATTAGGAAAGATTTTAAAAATTGCTAAGCCATGCTAGATGAAATAATAAAGGTAATTTTTGATGTACTCATTATTGAATATGACATCCAAAAAACACCATGTTTCCACTATATTAAAGTTCCTTGGTCCATTATTTGAATTACCCAAATTGGATTTGCCAACTTTTCGAGATATTTTGAAATGCTGTTAGCTTCTTTGAGAACGTTATGTTGGGGGTATAAATAAGTATTATCCTACAAATATGATGTCTGATGTTCTTCCACTTGTACTAAACAAGCAAATATCAAACTTATTGAGATCCATTATAGGAAAATTAAAGATAAAATCAAATATCTTTAAAAATATAACATTCAAAACAGGAAAATTATCATAAAAATATTGGACAATTTTGTTCATGAACTTGACAAATTTCTCAACATTATCAAGTGTAATTGTTCATTCATATCCTGTGTGAATGGAAATTGTAATGTAAAAAAAATTAATTCGTTCATAGATCGTGTTATTATACCCGAGAATCAAAAATTCTATAGGTAGAATTGTGAATTTGTGATGGTCAGTTGACGTCTATGTAAGGTTTACATAGAATTACCCATCATACAATCTCATTGTCATTAGTAAGGGTTTGATTCTGACTATTTGGAAGGTCATAAAAACAATATAAATATGTCATCATGTCCAATTGTTTCAATTAATTAGTTTACTAGATTTAATTTAATGCCATTACCCGGTTGGACCAATTTAAATGAAGAGACGTCATAAGGTTATAATTTTCTTTGTTATAAACGTAGTCAATTTCGAGAGGAATTTATCAGTCACTAACAAACCCGTATAAGTTTGACTTAAATTAAAGTTTGTCAGCGTATTTTACGTCATACGTCCTAGGTTTTAAATAATAACTCCAACCTCATAATTACAAGACGAATTCATTAACTCGAATTCAATATTTCTAAATAGTGAGATAATTTTTTAGGTATTTGAAGTGAGACTACTCTTTAGGATGGAATTTTTACTTTGATCCTGGACTCAAATTTTCGTATCTTTCAACACTCATATCTCTGTAGTTAACAAAGATATTAGCTTGAAATTTTGCATAGATTTTAGTCCTAAAACTTTAAGCAAATGGTGTAAAAAAGAATAAAACCTGTGCTATATGGTTAAAAAAATATAAAAAATTGTTCAATTGGCATGGACAAACCCATTACCAAACACAAAAAAATTTCACACGTGAGTAATTTTTTAAGGTTTATTTAGCGTATATATATAGTAATGAATACATTAAGAATTTATTACCCAAAATGTTTAAAAAATAAATTGTTTGAGTATATATGGCAATATACTTATAAACCTACTACTATAGACAAAAAATATCGGGATCAAAAAATATTTATTTAATCAATCATCAGACTTCATTTCATCCCCTCAATTGAATTCCCCCCCCCCCCTTCCGATGCAATAAACATGCGTCAACGTTTTATCCAATTTTCAAAACAGTTACACAAATTTTACTAAGTCAATAATTATATAACAATAACAGCTAAGTTTTTAGATACGCTATTAAATTTAAAATCGGATTATCGGTTCTTGATAGTAATAGGTTATGTACCTCGAGAAATAAACCATAGATTCTCAAAAATTCAAAAGAATACAGTCTGAAATTTTCATTAAAATTTTTTTGGTTCCAACAGCATTTCTCTAAATTGCATTTTAGTTATCATCTTTTAAACATTTTAAAAAATCAAAAATTCAATTTTAGCTGTTCACAAAAGGTCGCATGTCTCAAACACCAATGAATATTTTGACGTGTAATGTCAGTGACAGTAGTGCCAATTGAAAAACAAAAACATTTATCCTCATTAAAATAAAAAAAAAAGAACAATTTCAATGGACTTGACATAAAACAATTTGTATTTTAGTTTAGATTTCAAAACAGTGTTACTTCTGAAAATAAATTAATATATATTGAGTTAAAAACATTGGAACTATACATTTTTCAATGAAAGTATACAAAATAATTTTTTTTTTAAGTTTAATTTTTGTAGGTATTTACATCAACATCAAGGAACCTTACACCTTGAGTTACCTATTGCATTAAATCTTCTTCAACTCATGTTTTATCGCCTTAATCGTCATTGTCATGATAAAGTACACATTAATATTATATTTTTATATGAAATCATTTAGAATTATCAAATTTATTTTTTGAAGCCCACTTAAGTTATGTATTTCTCCAAACCTTTTTTCCTAATTGATTAGAACGCTGTATTGGCGTTCTTTGCATTACTATAGTATGATGAAGAACGGCAACTGTAACAATCACAATCAGTTTAAAATCTACCTATAATCGCACATTCTATCTTTGATGCAAGTAAACTTTCTTTTCCAGTATCCAAATAGTTTATCCATAACTGCCCTTGCAGCTATGTGACTAGTATTATACCTATTTTCGGAGTGTATTTGGAGATTTAATATTGAAGTCGTAAGAATATATCGTCAATGATACCCATTGTCCTCGACACGGGTGTCCTCAGGGAGAGCACAAAGTCAAATATTATAGAAAATTCTAATGTCATGATCCATACCAGCGAACTACAATATTTGTTATTTCAATTTCATAATTTCGTACAACTTGTACATTGATAGCGAAATGTCCTTTCCAATTTCGAAACAATTATCCATTTAACATATTAGACATTGTAGATGCAATGGATAGCTAGGAATGTAAATAATATGGAAATGGGGTGTGTAAAATAAAAAGAAAGAGAAAATTAACCTGGTAACTTTGACAATTTGATGAATGTTGAGAGGGAAGCAGCTTAAGCTGTCATGACGTTTAACTGAGCTACAAACTGCTATTCTCCTTTATATATACAAATGAAGACATCAATAATATATAATAACATTATGTATACCATAGATGAGAGGCAGAAAATTAACTGAAATTAATGTCAGGAAATTTTATATTTTTTAAATAATAACTATACGAGGACTTGAGCCCTTTTTGCTTACATTTTCTTTTCTTTATTAACCTTAATGCATGTATTCCTTCATGCGAGATCCTTACTATCAGGTAGATGTTCTCCCCTCAGTAATGAAGGAAAAATGATAACAGCTTTGAAAAACAAAAAGTACTGTTCGAAGAGCCAACTCCACAAAATCTCGCACGCAGCATTTTGCATATTATTTACATTCCTATAGATAGCATCCAATACAGTTAGAAATCCAGTTTGTTCATCAAATTAATTCATATATTTTAATGTGTGTTTGAATTACATGTATTGTTTTCTCTAGTGATGGAATGGTAGAAAACACTCTTTACCCATTCCACTATCGAACAAACGGTTGATTTCTTAATTCCGATTTTACGACGAGGAATCACTGTATTTTTGCTTCTAACTTCCACCATTGTTTCAATTTTAATTATATTATATTGATTGTTTATGAAAAGCTACTCCTGCGATGTCATCATATTTAAGTCGAGCTTAGTTTTGTTCGTAAATAAAAGAAGATTTATTTACTTTTTTAAAACTCAATCTACATTTAAGTTGAGGTAATACAACTGGGCCTAAATAACTCTTGATTTGATAATGAGAGATGTGAAAGAAGAAAAATTCCTGGTGAGCATAAAAACATCATTGAGATGATGTCATAAAAAATATAGTATTAATGAGACATCATATCAGCTGATATGCTGGTGAATATTAAATAAGGGATAGATTATACAAGATTTTTTAGTTACTTTACCTTAGAGTTGTATTTAATCCATTTCAGCACTTGACACGAAAACAAAAAAAAAGTAACCCCAATAAATGTGTACTTTATGGAACTTTTTCAATTAAAACGTACATTTCAATTTATTTGTAATGTCAAAATGTATCTACTTTATAGATGCGTCAAATAATGATGACACCTTCAAAAAAGCTAAATACAAACCAAAAAAACAAACATAATACAGCTTTCAGATCATAAACTATATTATGTTTTTTGAGTGATCGATGCTCGGTGTGAAGGATTCTTTTTTCACATCTCTATGAGTAAAAAGACAGGTGTAATAATATATAATATATATCCGTCTTAAATCAAGCAATTTTTGTAATCATGTGCTATTTTGAATCATTTTAAGGAGGGGGACTACGATTCTTTTTGAGGAATTTCACGTTTCATACGTTCTAAACTTTCATGCAAGGAACGATTTGCAACGTGATCTTTGAAAATTGTCGCTTTCCTAACATTTCCTTCATTATAGCTAAAATATTAGAAATTATTCACGAATAATATGTTTAATTGTTTAGGACTCCCTCGTTGAGTTTATTTCTTAAACCTTAATAAATCTTAGCGTCAATTATTAGTATACTTAATATTTAGATAGTTTTTTTTAATTATTTCAATCCTATTATAAGTTAAACACAGCTATCATTGTTATCTCAATTGAAATTAACTGATATCACAGTATGACCCATAAAATTAAATTATTTTGCTAATTTTATAATTGCTTCAATATTTATTACGTAAATATACCAATATACATGATAAAAGCCATAATGATTGGAATGTTATAATCATCTTTATTTGAGAAAGTTATTTCATAACAAAAAACGAAAAAAAAAAATTTTCTTTTATGAATTGAACAAATTTGAAAATAGTTTTAGACAAATATCATTTGCCTCTTACCTTAACTTACCCCAATCCAACCTTAGATCGTAAATTTTTAAAGAAACAGTTTTGTCCAAAAAAAATTAAGAAAAATACTTTTTGAAAGTATAAGTTTTAAATGTTAATTTATAACCTTTTTTCGAAATATTTCGAAAAAACAACATCTTCAATTACTCATTAAGTTTTTCAAGATAAAAAAAATAACATAAAACTTTACAGTACAGTTTTTAAAATAATAGGGTTGGATGTAATTGAACAATTAATAATGGGGTATTACTTATTTGTCAATCAATACTTCTGACTGAAACAATTCTTCCTGCCTGAAAGTTTTTTCTCCATACTAACACTATCTCTTTTTGTTTATTATTTCGTATATATGATTACATGAGTTTCCATGACATTAACTTTTTATTTACCTTAAAAGTTGTTTGACCAGTTAAGAATTTTACATTTTAAAATATTTAAAACTGTTTGAATGAATTAAGATAAGTCATTTAATCTTTTTGTTTAATTTATTGAATATTAGTTAAAAAAATGAAAAAATGTGACCACTGCTCAGTATGTGTAAAACTTTTTCATTCTTATATTACTTAACAGGTACGACCCAAACTTTTTATTATTATTATTGTAATATTAACTATATTTACAATCTAACATGTCCTCATAATTACTAAGTTATCATAAATGCTTCTTATATCATAGAATATAAAGTTTACATGATTTTTAATTATTCAAACATTACCAAATAATTTAAATTGACAATAACTTACCTTTAAAATAATATGATCCAAATTTTTTTTAATATCCTGTGGTATTGTACATTAATATATTAGCTTTAGATGAAATTAAATTAATTAAGCACTGCCAATATATGTTATTAAAATCATATATTGGAAATGTGTAAACAAGTTTCTTTGAATATGATTCAAAAGAAATGAATATGATTTTATTCTATTATAAATGAATGAATTGAATATATTTGAAATTAATTTAAGGCTCTCTTACCCAAAGCAAAAGAAGAATTATACTTTTCATTTTGATGTAGTTGATGGACATTATGCTAATATGAATAAAAAACAAATGAAAAAATTGTAAATAGAGGCATTTCCCCCCTATAGTTAGGACACTTTCAACCTAGTTTCAGAAAGATGTATCGACTGAAGGTAATTTTTACTCTCACCTGTATAAGTTTTGATTAAGGCGCGCCTCATTTATTATTTTTAATAAATACAATTATGGTTCATGTCATAAATAGTATTTGCGTATTGTATGTAACTATCTCATTCATAAATTTAGTTATTATTTTATTTTTTTTAAATACGTTAATCCGTTTCTCACAAAGTTCTATGTCAGAAATACCTCAAATAAACTAACACTTTTTTGACAAAAATATTTTTAGTTATTTTACATTAACTTTAACAATGGATGAAATTTTCAAGCATACAAATGACATAAAAGGATCGCCATGCGTAAAGATCTCAATTTTATTAATATAGTTTCTAGGATTTCTAAAAATTCTATGTAATTCGAGTTCCCTGAATTCTTCGAACAAAACTATATGTGAAATGGAGGTGTTATTAATGTAACATTTTGAGGAATATACTTAAAAATGATGAATAGGAGAAAAATCATTTTCTTGAGGCATATTTATTAGTAACAAAAGAAATATTATATTTAGAAGGGTTATTCAAGTATCTTAAAGTAGGAGAGTCTGGTCGATCAAACAGCTGAAATAACAATATATTTCTATGTCAATAAATATAAATCCCAAAAATATAAGAATGATAAAAATTTCAATATAATATATTAAGATTCTTCATTGAAAAATAAGGATTTTATAGGGTTTTTAAATTGATGTAGTTTTTAAGATAGAAATTTTTACTCCAATCTGAGGCATAATTTTTTTAATTTGAAGATACTTGAATAACCTGTTATTGTAAGTGAATTTGTATTCAAAAATATACATTTTATTTTTACCAAATTTTGCCCATGGTAGTTGTTTTATAGATTAACTTATGACGAAAACCCAAAACGGAGACAATTTATCGCTTTCTTGCAGGACATTAATCGTGTAATATACTTAAAATAACTTAAAACTTAAACTCTAAGATACTGGCATTAACATTCAATGTCAGTTCATCACATCTTTTTTTTTTTTTTTTTTTTTGATTTTGTAACCTTTAATGACAGATTTGGTCATTTTTACATCATTTATTTAAACTGATAAAAATAGGCTCTATGTGAAATTTCAAGTTAATTTTTTAATCAAGAACGGGAATATGGACATTTAAAAATTAAAAAATTATGCCTCAGATTGGAGTAAAAATTTCTATCTTAAAAACTACATCAATTTAAAACCCTATAAAATCCTTATTTTTCAATGATGAATCTTAAAATTTGTTATGATTGAATATCATTAACTAAGAAATCTGATAAAGATGAAAAAGTCTCATATCATTGAAACATTCTGGGTGTATGCATGTTTAAAAAATGTGTGATGTCACTTTCCCAATACAAAATTAGCAAAGGTTTCTCTGTACTAATTTAAACATTTTTTTTCATCAATGGAAAAAAAAAACTTTATGCTATGATAAATTGTAAATTCAGGTTTACTTTTTTGAAACATACTGGTTATTGCACAACAATTACAAAAAAAATATGTAATAATAACACCAAATTAAATGCACCTGAAAAGATCAAAATTTAATGAAATTACGAGCAATTTCAATTATTTTGAATCAAATACAAATGAGTCGAAGAAAAAATATCATAGTAGAAAATAAACAGAACCATCAGGAATTAATCTTTCTTTCTATGATAGAGTAATGTTTCTTCAAAATTTGAATAAAACAACATTGGTGTTCCATTACACTTATAAAGTACTAAACTTCTGTCGAAAGCAATATCTAAACCGCTCTATGGAATCAAAAATAAAATAGATAATAACTATTCATTTTTATTTTGTGATAACATAAAGACAACTAGACCTGTCAGATAGATATGCTTTCTATCATAACTATTTAGATAGATATTGTAAGTATATCACCATGATTTATATAGTGATTCATACCTATACCTATGTTTATGGTCCGAATAAACAATAACTTTCGCTCCATCTACTAAGTGCAAACACTTTCTTAAAAAGTTTAGGCATATCACATGATTCAATTGTTTCTATTTTGAAAGATTACTTAGATGTGAGAAAGCTATTTCCGAGATGGGTGGTACAAACACAACTGTATGACAACTTCGAAGAAGTGTTTGGCTCTTGTTTAGCCGCAATATAAACCATTTTTTGCGCGGTTTCGTTACTGTTGACAAAACATGGATTCATCACAACACACCAAAGACCAAGCAGCAGTCAAAACAGTGGGTTTCTCTGGAGCAATTGGTACCGAAAAAGGCCAAGGTTGGTTTGTAAGCCATTAAAGTAATGTTACCCGGTTTTTGGGATGCACACGGTATAATCCACATAGATTAATTTCAAAATGAAAAAAAAAATCAATGGCGAATATTATGCCAACTTATTGGAGTAGTTCATAGTAAAAATGTCGAACTTTTTAATGAACGGAGAATTATAATCCCTTTCGTAACTTCAAACATTTTAACATCAATTATTGACGATTTACATTTTATTGAAATAGTTGATTGTTTTTCACCGGAGTATTACACGTGTTTCACAGATCATGCAAGATCCTTATTTTCAGGTAGTTGTTCTCCCCTCAGGAGTAAAGAAAAAATGATAAAAGCTTTGGAAAACAAAAAGTACTGTCCCAAGTGCCAGCCCAAGAAAATATTGCACGCGAAAAGTGCATATTTTTTATAACCCAAGGGATGTGCATTTTGTTAAGATAAAAAAAATTGCCCGTATTTATTGTCTGGTGCCTATACATTTTATCTGCTGATTATTATTTGACAATATTATAGGATATACTTTTTTGTATGAAAAATATTCGTGTCGTCAGTTTCTGTACTATAGTAACATATGAAGTCCTGCCTTCTCTTTAGGAACTTTGCAATGACTTTCTTGAGAAACTTACAACCTGTAACCAGTATGGCATCCTGGGATAGAGTAATTCCTGATCACAATGATTAACTTAAAATTCAATTAATCTCAATGAACAAAACTGTGAAGTCACTCAAACAGAGAAGAAGGACAAGTCGAGCTTTTTTGTCCACTCGCAACCTCGACTGACAAAAGGGAAAGGAAAAATTTGGAAAAGCATATGGTAGCTACCCTTCTGTATTTTCCTTGTGGCCAACTTGTTAATATTTGGCAGAATTTATTATTTAGATATACTATTTATTTATAAATTCTACCAATCACAAACCAATTGTTACTACTTGTAATATATTCAAAATTCAAAAAAAGGGCGCACAGTCCTTGATTTAATATATTTTTTATACATCAAAATCAGAAATAATATTAAAACTCTTTTAGAGTTCATGGCACGTAGTGTCAGCTGTTTTAAATCAAAAGAGTCAAATGATGAAAATCAGCTGAAGGGAGAATACAGTGTGTTTTTGTTTATCCCAAATAGCTCCTTGTGGGAAGGAATCTAATTAAATTGTTTTGATGCCTTCTTCCCCCTTTTATGTATTTCGAGTATATGAGATTTCGTGACGCTTCCTTTCCTTTTAGAGTAGTATTCAGAGGTAAATTTAATTTGCCACAGATATGTAGAAATGTTAATAAAGAGACCTCCTCGGCGTGCGGACCGAAATCATGTTAGTTTGCAAGCTTTACTATATATATATGTTTGAAGTTGTCCCAATTTTTTATTTTTTCTCGATATAGAACATAAACTCGATTTCATAAATATGTTTTGGTATTCCAAGTGAGTTAAAAATGTATAAATTATAATCTATACAATGAAGAAATATATTTTTAAGAGAAATGATTTTATACATCGTTATCGTGGTAGTTTGTTTAACGGGTTAAATAAAAGCTACTTATGGGATAAAAAAAACCAAAATAATAACAGTTTTTTCATTCCCTTTAGCATATCAGCTAACATGATATCATTTATCATGTAAATCCTAAGTATTTTTTCAAATGCGATTTTTTTAGAGGTTGGCATTCTGTATATAATTTTTTTATTTTCAAATACGTCATTATTATTCTTTAATGGGAACATGTAGCACTAACCACGTGTAATGGAGTAATATTTGCTGTCTATAAATGATAAATATTCAATAAAATGCTTAATCGAGTGAGCCTAGAATCTTTGATAAAATATAATATGAATTTGTGCTAATTTCCTCCCAAACAATGTCAATGTCTTTCCTTGTATTATGGTAAGAGAATAGCTGATTTAGTCAAACATAATGATAACTGACTCTGCTTTCTTCCTTAACATTCATCAAATTGTCAGAGTTACTGGGTCGATTTTTGTTTTTCTTTTCTTTTTCATGCCGGCAGAGCTTAGGATTTACAGCTCTAAGTATGTGTGACAAATATCAAAAAATAAAGAGGGCCTCCACCTATCTACGAGCTTCATTTCCAATGCAATTATACTACAAGCATATGAGATGATAATAAATTAAGTTATTAATTCTACAATATTCACCCATGTATGAAGCAGATAAGTTCAAATCGCTTCAAGCTATAATTAGGCTACCGATGGATACTTCATGTCCATGAGAACGAAACCCGTTAAACAAACTACCACGATAACGATGTATAAAATCATTTCTCTTAAAAATATATTTCTTCATTGTATAGATTATAATTTATACATTTTTAACTCACTTGGAATACCAAACATATTTAGATTCATCGGCCTGGAGTGCATACCTTGTTGATTTATCAATCCTCTCCAACACCTGTATCTCAATTACTTCCGCTATTTTCTCAATGCGCCGAGTCACTGTGTTATCCTACAGAGACACCTGTGATATCTTTTTAACAGCATACTCTCCTAGAAGTTTACGGCAAATGTGGAGGGCAAGATCAGTTCTTAACCAATAGTGAATGGCTTTTTAGCTTTAGCGAGGCGATTCGCCTCTAATTATGATGTTTTTTCTTTCAAAATTCTCTGGAGGCTTGTCTTTTATTCTTGGGGGCATAGTCTTTAAGTGGCGAAGCAGTTTTGAAGGCTTCATTGCCTCATTTGAGAGCCAGTCGCCAAATATTATGCAGAACTGGCTTGGTGTGTGGGAATTACCTATCGCAATAAATCCATGCTCCTAGTACTGTCTGCTAAAAACTTTAATTTTCTTTTCATATCCATGATGATGAAGATGAAGGGATGCCGGGTGATGAGACACTCTTCATAAAGACCCTATGATGACTCATCAAGGAACACTATTCCTTTCATTAGGTATCCATGGCCATGCGATCTCACCCTTTCCTCGGAGTTGCCTTGTTATTAAATAAGAGATCCATGTTTTTGAATTTGGTTATCTTCAGCTGATTTCAGAGTCTTCTTCAGCCCGCTACTAATATAATCTATAGCACTTGTTTTTATTAGCTCTACCGTGAGTCTTAGATTTCCAGCGAATTTTTGTTCAAAATTGGATGAAAATATACGCACTTTGATGGATAATTTCTTCAAAGTTAAAGTCTCTTATCGGACACTTGTCATCTCGTATGAAAACTATAGGTTTTATGCATTCCTTATTATTCAATTTCATGTAATATTTAAGGAGTTATTTACGTACAAAGGATTCGACCAACTTTTGGGCCTACTCCGGCACCTTACGCCCGTAGGAGACCTTTTAGGTGAAAACAAATACTAGAAATGGAATTTGTATAAAAACACTAGTCAATCAACATTTTTAATGCTCAAAATGTGTTTCTTCTTGGCTTAAATTGAAGTTGAAGTTGGAAAATGGGCCAAAAAAGCTAGAAAAGTAGGGACCGATTTCTCGAAAACCGTCGGACTCTCGAAAAAAAAGAGTTACAGATTTGAAATCAGTTTGTAAAACTAAATAACTTTTACTATACTTATACCCGTTAGGATTTTTGAAAGTTCAAATTTGTTTACCTATGTTTGATGTATTACCATTTCAACAAGTATTCGATATTTATGTAAATATTTCAAGGTACTCATATTTTTGAGAAGTTACAAGTTTGTGAATACATACTTTGATTGTCATTTATCTCTAATATTTTTATTAAAGAAATATGAACTTCTTATCAGGTGCAACTCTCTCAAAGTAATGTTAAACAAGTGAGTCTGTTTTTACTCGAATATGAAGACAGTTTTTTTAAGTATGATAATATATATTCAAAGTAACCCTAAGTAATCCCGTTACTCAGGCACGTTACCCCACTTACAAAACAAGATATATTGTATTTTGTTGTCTATTTTTATTCCCCTTATCAGTGTTCTGAACATTTATTGGCTTTACTCCAATTAGTTGTTGTTCAGCTGTAAACCATTTTGCACTATTTATTGAACAATAGCTCCTCAGTTGATTTTGGGACTTCTTTTTTGTTTATTTTGAGAGGAAAGGTTGTGAAATACAATACAAATAACAACGTGAAAGTGAATATCTAATATATAAAGACAATATTATAAAATTACGAGGTTTTTATCACTTTGGATTAGATATACTTATTATATGACTTGACTTGGACTGGAGCATCAAAGACTTGCAATTTATTAACTTTACTTTTGGTAATATGTGTTTTCATTAAACTTACTTTGTGTTAAAACTATAAATTGAAGTAACATAATTTCATATATGTGTAATGACAATAAGAACTGAGCGTGAATCAAAAAACAAGAAAAGGTGAAAAATCAAGTTTTCTTTTTCTTGCTATTTTCAGTTCATTAAATAAAACAAGCCTATTCTTCTAACACGAAATTTTTGTACTTTTCGTCAAACTTTCAAATAATAAATAACATGACATTATAGCCTAGAGTCTATAATTTAATTTCATAGTGTTTTTTAAGAATAGGAGGCTTCAAAAACTACGCAAATGCCTCTCAAATATTTTAAAGACTAAACTATAACTATATTAAGGAGTAAATATTAGGTTGGTAGAATTACCTTATTATTACTTTACATATTAAAATTGAAATAATTTGATTGTATAAAATATTAATATACAATCTATTCTATTGATAATTGATTAATATTATCTAGGAGTAGAAATCAATTTTTTGAGGAATCTTAGTAGCTCAACCGTGAGTGTTTGATTTCTAGTGGATATTTGATCGAAATTAAATATAAATATACAGATTTGGATAGACGATTTCTTCTTAGGTAAGGATTATTAATGGCCGCTTGACATTTAATTTGAAAGAGACAAATATGATATATTAATGTGCCTTTCATTTGATATTTCCTTGGATAATTATTAGAGATGTAAAACACGGCGATTTTTAATCGTGCGAGTAGTTCTCAAAATGCCTGTTAGTTGAAACCCTATATAATATTCATTCATCATTCATAAATCATCAAGCTGTTTTCCTTCTGACATAATTAAAATTACGATAGTACCACACAACCTATCCTTCAATTTTGGTTGAAAACTTTCTTAATGTTAATATCTCTTGAAAAAATGACTTTATGGAAAAAAGTTTGTTCGAAGTAAAATATTTATACTTCTATCCTATAAAATGTTTCATTTGATGACATTTTTAATATGTTTTCAGCCATTTTCTTGAGTTATAGAAAAGGTAGAATAACTATAAATATCATTATTAAATCTTCAATCATTGTTTTTAAAATATGCAATTATCTAAAAACTTAATGCTTTATTTTATTAATGAATAGATAACCATTATTATCAAACTAAAAACTTGAAGATAATTATATATTCAGAGCAGAGATTACTATTTATGTACTTATTTTTCTTAAAAATTAATACAAATAATGATATTTTAACAAAAATAGCAATAAATCCAAAACTAATGTACCAATTTTGAAATTTGGAAAATTTTCTGTTTATTTAAAGTAATATCTACTACTTTGATTTGAATAATATCTTTCTAAAATATCAATTTAATTTAATTACTTACTATAAGTCCAAGAAGAGCTGTCTTGAGCCTGAAGCAAGGCTGTCACAGCTACAGTCATAGTATAATATCGACAGCAAATAAGCTGGCTTTCATATTTATCTTATCATTTTTCACGTCATCAAGGGGAGGGGCTACTCGTACGCTTAAAATTCGCCGTTTTTTACATAACTAATTATTAGTATATATTCTGTATATCTCACTGTATCTAGATGTTGATCATAATAAAATGAAATGTAGTATTGCTTACGTACTTGTCCTGGTTAATTTAGTTTTACCCAGTAATCATTTAACAATGTACTGGAATATAGTATCCTTAGATAAATTTATTATAATATTAAATAATTTTTAAAGATAAATGAATAATTCTGATATTAAAATTTACCGGTCTGCTAAATTCAGAGTACGTTTGGAGATCCTTTGTCTAATTAAAACGAGTCAAACTGTTCATCTTAAATCTTAATTACAAATTTTAAACATTCAATAAAAGGATAACACTACTACCTGATGAATGAGTAGGAATTTAAATCATATGCAATTTGGGCTTGTAATAAAAAAAGAAAGAGAAAATCAACCTGGCAACCCTGACAATTTAATGAATGTCGAGGGGGGAAGCAGCTTGAGCTGTCATGACGTTTTACTGAGCTACAAGTTGCTGTTTTCCTTTATATATGTATACAAATGAAAACATCAAACCACAAACATAACAATACGTTACTCCAGATTCATTATTATATTCACAAATATCATTAACTCCATTCTCCTCAATGAATGATATCCATTTTTTAACTTTTCCTTTGTTCCTCTCCATGATATAATCATTGCAGACTGTTCTTTTCTTGTAAAACATTATGTTGAGGTAAAGTTGATGTTACCTTCTTAAGGGAAAAAAATGATAACAGCTTCGGAAAAGAAAAAGACCTGTTTGAAGAGCCAACTCCACTTTTTTATCACACGCCCGATTTGCATATGATTTACATTCCTATAAATGAGTATCAGAAGTTAAGATTATAAAATATACAGAAATAATAATGTAGATGACGGCATTTTATATAACTGACTTTGTGCCAGGAGTACTAATCATCATTTTAACTATTCTTTTTTTTGTACGCAATGTAGCATGAACCAATCGTTCCTTCATATTGTATTAAAGAGGGGATCAATTTAAGATAAATTTCAATGGTTATTTCAATTATCTGTTAGTATTAGTTTATGTTTTTTTTCGTAATTTATCATTTTTTAAGTCAATAAGATCAGGCATTTTCATTGACAAAAATGGCCGATACCTAGAAAATATCCCTCACTACCCTATGTTAAAGAAAAACTTGTTTTGTTTCTGGAATAAGGAAACGATAATAATATAATTTAATGTATAATATAATTTATTGAAAATAAGATATATTATTGACAATACACATTTACTATAAATTTTACATTTTCTTAATTCTAATGTTTTAATAAAATATGCATATTAATTGATGTATGAGTTGACATAAATAGCTGACAGTTAATAACTAAAATTTAAAAAAAATACAATTATAAATATTCACGCATAAAATCCAACGATAAAACTTGAAATTCCTAGTACTAAGTATGCATTATATTCACATATCCTGAAATAAATTTTTTTATATAAATTTAAAGATATAGACATAATAGAATGATCAGATTAATTGTTTATATGAATATATATTACTGGTAGATAATGCACGTATTATTTTTCAAATATTCATTATGAACAATCAACAAATTTTGCCAATGGAGGGCTCATGAGTTATTATGCCTCAAAAAACCACAAAAATGACCTTTATAATCAGAAACTTTGCTCTTGTGGCCTACAAATGCTTTTTTCTTTTTTTTAAAATTTCTTTTTTACACCATTTGTATGACATAATATTATATTTCGCCTTGAAGGATAGAAATGAAATATTAAAGCATTCAATATAATTTGTAGATACATGTTTACAGATTCTAAATTTTTTTAAATTATTTGAACATCCTTTTCTTAATTAAATAAAATGCTTTGAATGAACAAAAATGACTCACTTAATTTCAAGGTTTATAGTTTTATTATTTTTGATCACAATCATAAAAATCATAGTTAGTTGTGATGTATGGACGCTTGCTGACAATGTTTGAAATATTTTGAAGATTAAAACTAACAAGTATAATAATTTAATGCTAAAGCTTATTACAGGTTCATTGATTGTAAAGAGGACTATAATTGCACCTCTGAAAGCAAATAAGGTTGTAAATATGCAAAGAAGCTATCGATTGATCATCTTTTGTACGAGTGAATCGTCTTTTTTTTTCACGCAAAGTTTCAAATATTGTCAGTGAGCCAGGATACTCTAATTCCCCATGAAAATATATTTCTTAAAGTAATAACTTTTAAATATATAGTAATATTGAAGCATTTGAATATAAAAATGAGCACCAACCAATTCAAATCTTTTAAATTGTATTTATTACAGTAGTTCATACTTCATGCCTGTCTGTGTTTAGGGATTTCATCCTTTTGGAAGAAGCTCTCATGTCTCATTGAGCGGATCTCATCTCCTTTATTAGATATATTAGTCCCGAATGTGATAGTTTTAAAAGTAGATTATTCTTTAATACAGTTTAGTTAATAAAGCTCTATATAATGCGAAGAACGCGTCACACAAATTCCTTCATTGATTTTAGTTGTGGGATTACAATATTGAATATTGTAAGACTATCTGTGGATTTTTGGAATATTGAGCTTAATATAAAGATTAATTCTGATACAAATTTAATAATCAAAGTAGCTATTGGAGCTCCAGGGTTCAGCGTTCGTGATCCAGTTTTTTTTTTAGATTTTTTTGACATAATAGAAAAAACTAAATATAAGCTCTCCAACAAAATATCAAAATCAATAAATAAGATCTATGTTATAACTGGGTTACCTTTGAGCTTAGTCTCCAGTGTTGGTTATGCAGCAATAAAATATAAATAATATGATTACTAAAATCAGCCGTTGTTACAAAGTACGAAAAAACGAAGACACAACTGTTCAACGAATTAATTGTTTCGAAGATAATGGACGTTCACTCCCTAGATTATTAAAAAGAATTAAAAGAAATAGCCAAAAATTTGGATATCTGAGAATAATTATTATTTTAGAAAGAACAGTGGTTATTCGGCGATAAAGTTCAAGAATAAGTTCCAACAAGGGACTGGATTTAGCTTCTACTAGAAGATATTCTGGGTTATCAAAAAAAGGTGGCCAGTACTAGAGACAAATATACACATCCTGGAGGGTAGTTTTAGAGGAAGAGTTGTTTTCAATGAGGATCCAATAACTCGATTAATTTTAAAAATATATAAGAAATTGCGACGATTTTTTTAAGATAGAGTACTGGAGAGTATAATAATTTTTGTAGTGGGATAAATATTGCAATCAAATCTCCTGTCCAGAGATAGTGATGCAAATTATTTTAATGTTATTGTTCTAACTCTCTGTTTGGTGCAGACAAAACTAAGTTCCATTCATGATCTACAGACTGAATATTTGGAACAATTACCTCTCTCCTCAGAAGGACAATTTTATCATGATAGAGATATTATATTGTGTAACTTTATTTTCAATATTGTCTTCCATTATAAAGAACAGAAACAACCTTTTGGGGCCACAAACTTCGCCTTTTACTGTTTTATAAGCCATTCCGAACAAGGCAATAAAGAGAACTTCATAAAATTGTCAAGACGAGAGTATTCATCCACTATCTTAGGTAGAATAATAAATATACTTGGTATAAGAACAGAAATGGACAATACGCACAATTCAAATTTGGATGGTCAACTCTACTCCACTCATTTATGAGACCAGGTTTTCATCTGTCCTTAGTGGAAAATGGAATTCGAGGATTAAAGGATAATAAAATTAGAAGTATCTCCCTCTCTTCCTTTATCTTAATTGTGGGAGAACGTAGAAGTCCTCATGAATGAATAATAATTAATCATTGAATTAAAAAAAAAATGTTTGCAAATTCCAACAATCGTTCTCTGCGGACACGCTCTATTGGGTCTTTTTTTTGCTCACATCGTTTGTCATCAGCAGTGATGTAAAAAACGGCGATTTTTAAGCGTGCGAGTAGTTCTCAAAATGTCTGTTAGTTGAAACCCTTCATAATATTCTTTCATCATTCATAAATCATCAAGCTGTTCCTTTTCCTTTTGACATAATAATTCTTATCATATGTATATTATATTATCTATTATAAAAGTTACGATAATATCACACAACCTTTCCTTCAATTTTGGTTGAAAACTTTCTTAATGTTAATATCTCTCAAAATGACTTTATGGAGTCAAATATTTATACTTCTATCCTATAAAATGTATCATTTGTTGATATTTTAAATACATTTTCAGCCATTTTCTTGAGTTATAGAAAAGGTAGAATAATTATAAATATCATTATTAAATCTTCAATAATTGTATTTAAAATATGCAAATATCTATAAACTTAAAGCTTTATTTTGTTAATGAATGAATAACCATTATTATCAAACTAAAAACTTGAAGATTAGTGTATATGTATATAGAGCAGAGATTACTATTTGTGTACTTATTTTTCTTAAAAATTAATTCAAATAATGAAATTTTAACAAAAATAGCAATAAATCCAAAACTAATGTACCGATTTTGAAATTTGGAAAATTTCCTGTTTATTTAAAGTAATATCTACAACTTTGATTTGAATAATATCTTTCTAAAACATCAATTTAATTTAATTAATTACTATAAGTCCATTAAGAGCTGTCTTGAGCCTGGAGCAAGGCTGTCACAGCTACAGTCATAGTATTATATCGACAGCAAATAAGCTGGCTTTCATAGTTACCATACCATTTTTGACGTCATCAAGGGGAGGAGCTACTCGCACACTTAAAAATCGCCGTTTTTTACATCACTGGTCATCAGCCCCTCCCCTTGAAAAATGATAAGATAAATATGAAAGCCAGCTTATTTGCTGTCGATATTATACTATGACTGTAGCTGTGACAGCCTTGCTTCAGGCTCAAGACAGCTCTTCTTGGACTTATAGTAAGTAATTAAATTAAATTGATATTTTAGAAAGATATTATTCAAATCAAAGTAGTAGATATTACTTTAAATAAACAGAAAATTTTCCAAATTTCAAAATTGGTACATTAGTTTTGGATTTATTGCTATTTTTGTTAAAATATCATTATTTGTATTAATTTTTAAGAAAAATAAGTACATAAATAGTAATCTCTGCTCTGAATATATAATTATCTTCAAGTTTTTAGTTTGATAATAATGGTTATCTATTCATTAATAAAATAAAGCATTAAGTTTTTAGATAATTGCATATTTTAAAAACAATGATTGAAGATTTAATAATGATATTTATAGTTATTCTACCTTTTCTATAACTCAAGAAAATGGCTGAAAACATATTAAAAATGTCATCAAATGAAACATTTTATAGGATAGAAGTATAAATATTTTACTTCGAACAAACTTTTTTCCATAAAGTCATTTTTTCAAGAGATATTAACATTAAGAAAGTTTTCAACCAAAATTGAAGGATAGGTTGTGTGGTACTATCGTAATTTTAATTATGTCAGAAGGAAAACAGCTTGATGATTTATGAATGATGAATGAATATTATATAGGGTTTCAACTAACAGGCATTTTGAGAACTACTCGCACGATTAAAAATCGCCGTGTTTTACATCTCTAATAATTATCCAAGGAAATATCAAATGAAAGGCACATTAATATATCATATTTGTCTCTTTCAAATTAAATGTCAAGCGGCCATTAATAATCCTTAACTAAGAAGAAATCGTCTATCCAAATCTGTATATTTATATTTAATTTCGATCAAATATCCACTAGAAATCAAACACTCACGGTTGAGCTACTAAAGTAGTAGCGAGCAGAAGGATTACGAAACAGCTCAAATCCTTCTGCGTGCTAACACTTTAGTCTATTGCACTTGTTTTTTAGTAGCTCTACTGTAAATCTTAGATTTCTAGTGAGTTTTTTATTGTAATTGAATGAAAATGTACATGTTTAGATTGACGATTTCTTCTTAGTTAAGGATTCCTTTTGGGCGCTTGACATCTCATTTGGAAGCTGTGGGTCTCAGCTTCTGAATGCATTCCTTACTTTTCTATTTCATGTAATATTGAAGGAGTTATTTAAGTACAAACGTTTTAGCAGAAGTTTGTAGCTACTCCCAGGTCAGAACAACGACTGGAAATGGAATTTGCATTAAATACTCAATCGGATAATTATTTTCCAATACACAAAATGAGTATCATTCTAGGCTTAAATTGTAGTTGAAGTTGGAAAATGGGTAAAAAAAGCTCAAAAAGAAGGGACCGATTTCTCGAAAACCGTCAGACTCTCGAAAAAAAAAATACAGATTTGAATTCAGTGTACAAAACTGAATAACTTTTATTATACTTATACCCCTTAGGATTTTTGACTCTTGACTAGTGTAATTACACTAATTTGAGCCGTCGAACAATTGAACGTCTAGTGAAAAAATAATGTTCCAGTGAATCAAAGAAATGTACGCAGTAATGAAAATATCGCAGCAGCAAGTGCATTAATTCAAGAAGACCCAAAACATATATTTTGCTTATTAACAAACCCATTGAGCCAAAAATGAGCATATTGGTTCAACAATTGGACTTCTGCAAACATACCCGTGGGGGTTATGCAAAAGAAATTGAATTCCATACTAATTTGTAATTGAATGTACTTCAACACTAAAAAAGATATTCGTTTATATCTCAAACCCTTTAAATTTTATTTAAGAAAGAAAATGCATCGCTCTTATTGAAAAACCCTTTATATATAGGGATGCGACGTATAGAGAAAAATAACAGTTTTATGACTAGAAAAGAAAAATAGTTGATAGTTTGGTTCGTTGAATTTCTATACATTTG
The DNA here is from genome assembly GCA_963680855.1 of Lepeophtheirus nordmannii. Lineage (NCBI taxonomy): Eukaryota > Metazoa > Arthropoda > Copepoda > Siphonostomatoida > Caligidae > Lepeophtheirus > Lepeophtheirus nordmannii. The sequence continues at coordinate 6,408,124 of OY804526.1, read as the reverse complement.
TTAATTAATAGTTGTGGAGGGAACATCTCCTTCTAAAAGAAAAATCAGATAATTACCGCCTGCATTTATTCCAGGTTTGTTAAAAACTCTTAACAAAATTATACTGTATTTGGAATTATAAAACTTTTTCTTTGCCTAGTACAATTTATAAATATACAAGATCCTCCTGGGGCAGTAATACTCATAAAACATGAGTTTTAATAAGGTTCACGACTCCTTCATTTACATATAATAAATTGAATAATAATATTATAGATTGAATTTTAATTCAGTATATCTTAGTGTAGAATTATCTACTTTTCTATGAAAGACTGTTAATTTACAATTTACAAGGAGTCGTTACATTACAATTTCATTTAAATTCTAATGTATGAAAAACCTGTTTTTCATATTAAAATTGCATTAAAAAATAATTAAAATTTATTAGGTTAAAGAAAAGAAAACTATATCTGAGAGGAGCATGATAATAAAACTTTTACTTTCTTAAAGATAACTTTGTTTTTTATTTTTCTTGAAGCGGAAAATAAGATGAGCCAGATAAATATTATAAAATTGCCAAAAATATTTTGAAAATTAAAGGTTGCAAAAATAATTAAAAACAGATTTGGATTGAACGTGAAGGGTAAATTATGGAAGGTTAAGTTTAGTCACTAGTTATTAAAAAGGGTTCACATTTGTAGGCCTGAGATATTTAACAATTACTTCATTTTAAATTTTTTATAGATATATTAGGACATATTCCCTATCATAACAACTTACACATGCCATATAGATGCTTCTTCTAATAAATCTATTTTCTCCAAATTATTTACAATTGGAATTTCAACAGAGGTTGTTCGGTATTGCAATATTTCTTCATTGTCTTCTACAGAAGCAATTTTCTTTCTAGACCAATACGTCAAACCGGATAATTTGTTTTTAGGAATTGATGGAGTCATCAGACTAATCACAATAGTTATTAATCCTGATATACACCAAAGTAGAATACTGAAGTTTAGAAAATGTACATCCTTGATTAAAAGATACCACCACGTTGGAGGTCTTAGAGAATCAAAATCTCCACAAGCAGGTTCAGAGTATCCATACTCCAAGCCAAATCTGATTAAACCAATAAGAAGTCCAATAACAAGTCCCCAAAATGCTCCTGGCTCATTAGTCGGTGTCCAAAATAATGCTAAAAGATATACTGCACATATTGGAGGTGCTAAAAAACTCGTGATAGACTGTATATAAATAAAAAGTTGAGAATCCTTCGCAGATTGAATTACAGGAATCCATAATATTGAAATAATAACCATAATAAAAACAAAAATGCGCCCAACTATTAGTAATTCATATTCAGAAGATTTTTTGCGTATATATCTATAAATATCCATAGTAAATATAGTTGATGCTGAGTTGAAAATACTTGTTAAAGAAGACATGAGAGCTGCCAACATTACTGCAATCATAAGACCTCTTATTCCCTTTGGAAGTAAATGAGCTACCAAAAGAATGAAAGCCTGATTAGTACATCCAAGTTCTGAATTACATAGTTCTTTGCACTTTAATGGAGTAGAACATGCTATCACTTCTTTAAAGAGGACTCTTGATGCCATTCCAGGAAGAATGATGAACCAAAACGGTAATAATTTCAAATAACTAGCTATAATACAACCACCTTTGGCATGGGAAAAGTTTTTTGCTGCTAATGCTCTTTGTACAATTACCTTTTATACAGATAAATTGTGTGTGAAACTATTTTAAATAATAAAATTATACTAAATACTTGATCGGAACACCAATACCATATTGCTGAAATAGATAATCCAAAAACTGCTCCGGTCCATGGTAGATCAGATGCTCTTGGAATAGATGTACGAAATAAATGCATGAAATCTTCTTCTATTTCACCGCAATATCCTTTACTCAAATCATTTGGATCTTTTGGTAACAAATTTGAAGGATTGGAAGAAAAAAATTTAACAAGAAGTGATTCATAGCCTCCTACTTCATATATTGCTATTTAAAATAAAATATTAAATTAAATAGTATCCGATAGGTCTGTAATATGCTTACAAATTATTGATAATATAAGTGTACCAACAATCATGAGAATGGTTTGAATGAAATCAGTCCAAATAACAGCATTGAGACCTCCAAAAATAGTAAATATACAAGCAAATGATAATAGAATTAAAATGGAAATATATAGAGATAAATCTCCTTTTTCTTCTGTTTTAGTAGCTACTGTGATAAATAGTGCACCAGCATATAGGTCGGCTGAGATTTTTGTAAATATATAAAGAAGTAATGTTAACACAGAGATGTACATCTTTATTCTATTTCCACCAAAACGCTTCTGTAAATATTCTGGCATAGTGTAAACACCAGATCCAAGGTATACTGGTAAAAAAAACCAGCCTAACACTAAAATAAAGAATGTTGCCTAAAAAATGCAATGGCTTAATTAGTCTTAAATGTACAATGAATTATTAAATATATGCTGTAAAGTTTTAAAAAGTGTCATAACAGTATTAGTTTCATGCTATTTGATTGCATGAGTTGATTCAGATTATAAATAAATAAAAGTAGGGAAATAAGTGATATTAAGCTTCTCAAAAATAACCACATATGATTTGATATTGATCTTGACTGGATAGACACAATTTTACATAAATGAAATGAGGACTCAAATTTGACTAACAACAAATATATTTTTTTAAGCAAATGTATTTTGGAGCTGTCTCTGAATGTTAAAAACAAAGTCTAGTGAAAAACAACAACATGGTCATAATTTAAAATTAAGTCTTTGAAAAAAAGTATAACATACCTATAAAAGAGAATTTATTTTTCAATTTCTAACGTTTATTGTGAAAAAATGGTACCAAATTTAAATTTCAAAATAATAGCCATAGCTAGTGACACATTTTTCACATCTCTCTGGTAATTTGTGCATGCTTGGCCGTCTTTGGCCGCAAACCAATCATCAAGCCATTTTTTTGCTTCTGCGTGAGATTTGAAGCACTGTTCTTTTAATGCGTGACCCATCGATGCGAACAAGTGATAATCTGATAGCGGCAAGTCTGGTGAATAAGCAGCATGCACCAACGGTTTCCAATCGTACGTCTCCACCAATATCTGAGTCGCTCTAGTTCGATGTGGCGGTGCATTATCATAAAGAAAAATTACTTGGTGACGCCTATCGGAATTTTTTAGGCGTTTTTGGTAGTGAGTACCGTCAATGGTCTCACCTGTTTTTAGCAACTCGAACTAAATCATACCACACTGATCCCAGAAGGCATACAACATTGCATTGCAGCTAGAGCGATCTGATTTGACTAATGTTTTTGGGTCGTGGTCGGGCGGACCACACTGTGTTCTGCTTAGAGTATGTCCACTGAAAACTTTTACTAGCAGTTGATGTGTTTCAGAAGCATGTTTCTTCAAATGGTAAAAGAAAATCAACGGAGTCCACAAATCGTAGTTTGAAGGCACAAAATTCGACATTTTTAAGAACGAACAAAAATTATTTATTGATATTCGAAAAGAATAAGTTTGATCGCCGTCAATGGGGATGATAAAGTTTGGAATTTTGACAAGCATACAAATATGATGAAATGTCGCCTATGCTATTTCACAAATTCAATGTAAAAAAATATAAGCTAAGGAGAGGCGTTGCGTCGCGAAGCTTCATCAAGAGCGTCATCAGGCTTACAATTTACGCACAAAAAGAACAAAGTCGAGTTGAAATAAATATTTGTACATAGTATCGACTATGTACAATCGGCAGAGTAGGTCATAGTACGTACAAAATTTATCTGTATGATAAGGAATGAGTTTAAATATGTTCACTAAGGTGAAGGAGTCGAGTGGATAATATCTACTCATGTAAGTGAGTCTAAAAAGCTAATGAATCTTTGTTACACTCTTCTTACACCGTATTGTAAGCCCACTTTTTAAGAAAGAATGATTTTAATTTTAAGTGACAACACGATGAAAATTTATGTTGACATTAAGACAATTTTAAATGTATAAAATATAATTTGAAGGGAAAAAATAAACTTTCGTCAGGAAACTAACAAGATTGAAATCGATAGTGACTACGAAAGCAAGTCACTAAACCGATTACATGTATTCGTAAAAAATAGAACAGATAAAAACATGAAAAAACAAATAAGTTATAAAATATCATATAGAAATGGACTGAAGTGCTTACACACGATTCTCTTTTGCATTTTCCCTCCATTTTTATTTTATTATTTCTATGGTAATATAAAATACAATCGAGGACCTTTTAACAAAACCTTTCCTTTTTCACTAATTTCTTGCATTTTGTTTTGAGTCATCTTCCTTTAAGCAAAGAGAAGAAAAAAGTATTAGAAAAAAGAGAGAGTGCGTAAGAAACTGGAACAGTTTTCATGGTCGAATCAGGGCGATTTACTCACAAATTCGAACTACAGACTATTTAAACTACGACAGAAACAACAAACATTGAAGATATATAAAAACATTTCATGATTGAATTGAAATTATTTAGTATCCCAACTCAAGGAATTTAAGAATTCTTTTTGTCGCCAAATCCATCCAAAGAGAAACATAGAAGCTTATAAAAATACAAAAAAAAATTTGTAATAATTGAGAAATAATATTAATTAGTGAGATCTTATTTAATTTATCTATGAATAATACTCAATTATTAAATCCATAATCTTCGATATAAGTTCATTCAAAATCTCCTTCATGCAACGATCCAGGGACTTTACTAATAGGATTTTTCTACCTATTAAGGGGAATGAAAAAATCCATGGATAATTTTGATGAGAAGACACCTTCAAGTATTGTTTATTGCTAGGTTCTAATTGTGAAATTAAATAAGGAAAAGTTCTGTTATTCTGTTGAGTCAATGAGTGATGAAAGTAACGTGGATCATTCCTATAAATTTATTCTTTAATTTTCAGCTTTTTTAATATAGTATGCAGCAGATCCGTCAATGATGAAAACCTTAAATCTATCTCTTTTTTAATAGAATCTTTCCGTATATCAAAGAGTTCAGCATTGCTTCTATGGGCTTTTCAAGATCCCTTGTTCCTATGATGAGTTGCAAAGGCTCAAAGGACAAAACTTCCATGGACTTTATGGACTTCTCAAAATATTAATTATATTGCCTCTAGGATTTAAGATTTTTGGGATATTTCCCTAAATTCCTCCTCTACGCATCAGATAATTTAACTATGGTTATTTTAAATCCCCAATTTTGATGGAGTCCGAGTTTCATCTGATGATCTTCAAATTTCTGAGTGTCCCTCTGTTATACTAGACATTTTTGGAACGTTTATAACCTTTACCATATTCAAAACCTCAAAGCGTCACAGTTTCAAGGATAAATTATTTTAACTTAATTCGATTAGACAATAGTGACTATTCTTTGATGTAAAAAATTATTAAATTGTTAATCGTTTGAAGCATTTATTAATATGGTAATTTTCGTTATGTCTCTTCTAAATATACATATTAGATTTTTTCTATATTCTTAAAATTTGAAGTTATCACTAATGAAAGAATTAATATCTTATACATGTTTCGAAATCCTGGAAAAACATTGATTAATTGGGCTCATGCACACTGGGGTGCTACAGCCAAATTTAGCTACCTCGCCAGATAATGGGGACTAGAGCAGTTACTTGAATTGTACACCTTGAATGTACTACACATTCGCAGAAGGATCTCAGCTAGTTTCCTAATCCTTCTACGCGCTACTACTAAGTAGCTTTACTTTTAGTCTTAGATTTCTAGCAAATTTCTGCTCGAAATTGAATGAAATTTTATAAATTTAGATTGACGATTTCTCTTTAGTTAAGGATTCTTATCGGACACTTGACATTTTGTTTGAAAGCTGGGGATTTCAACTCTTGAATACATTCCTTATTAATTCATTTCATGTAATATTCAAGGAGTTATTTAAGTACAAAGGCTTTGACCAACTTTTGGGCCTACTCCGGCACTCTCCGCCCCCAGGAATACTTTCAGGTAAAAAAAAAAACTAGAAATAAAATTTGCATGAAAAATACTAGCCAATCATTATTTTTTAATGCTCAAAATTTGTATTCTTCTTGGCTTAAATTGAATTTGAATTTTGAAAATGGGCCAAAAAAAGCCAAAGAAGTAGGGTCCGATTTCTAGAACCGTCGGGCTCTAGAAAAAAAAATAACAGATTTTAAATTAGTATGCAAAACTGAATAACTTTTATTATGCTTATACCCCTTAAGATATTTGAAAGTTCAAATTTATTGACCAGTGTTATTATTAGTTTACGACTTATTTGCTAAAATTAAATAATTTTCTGACATTTCTTTGAATATATTTTTTTATCTTGACGTCGATCAGCGGCGCTGGAATGGATTTGTAAGTGGGGGCCAAATTCTATAATTATGACTTCTCAAGTTTATTTATGACCAAAACTATTATTTAACGTGATCATGAAACTTCATTTTTTCGGAAAGTGGGGAGGGCCAATGGCCCTTCGGCACCTATGGTTCCAGTGCCACTGACGTCGGTCAAATTACGTTCTTTCTTTTCTGATGATATTAGTTTTTCCTTCCTATTCTTTCACTTAACTATGATCAACAGAAATTATAACTTTTTATTTTAATGTGTGAGTTTCTGATTTGTGTATATGTAGTCTTTAAGGTCTGTTTGAGAGTAAATGTTCCTAATAAAATGTTTATTCATATTTTATAAAAGCATATTTCTTCGTATTTAATATTTTAATTCTACATAAATATACAATTGAAATCATGACTTTTGAGAAAAAAATAATAATAGCTATGTTTAAAATAAAAGGCCTTTAAATAAGTATGATCCTGCAACAACGATGTCTGAATTTTTCCCACTTGAACTACATACATGGAAATGATCAAATGCCAAACTTATTGTTATCTCCAATATAGATGCCTCCATTATTGGAAGATTAAAGCTTAAATGAGATATCCTTAAAAACATATTTTTAGGTTTAACCATACACTGATATATTCTATGAATCCAAATTACAATACCGAAAAGTATCCATCTACTAATATATCATGCCCACACCCCCGAGAAACAAAGATTTCAAAGATAGAATTGGTTTCTAAAAAAAATTCATAGCAAAAAGTTTGAAACAAAAGAAACCTTACAAATAGGAAATCAGCATAGTGGTGAACTAACACAAAAATTCGAAACGACGGAACGTAAAAAGTGAGAGAAAAGTAATGATTGGAGAAATTTGGATACCAAAATAATAATGATGGAAAAACTTTGAAAATGGATCAATGTGCAAGGGAGGAGGAAGTTAGTGAAATACAAAGTGACCCCTCATATTCTAATGATCGTATTGAATGAGAATTTTGGTCAGGAATAAAACGCAAAATTGAATGTAATTTCCTAATCAAGCTCAAAAAATCATAAGATATGACGTTTCAATGTAAGCTAAGGCTGTTATTGCTACATGCATTTTAATTTATTATAAAGTGATTAAACAAGATGAAAGAGGTAGAATAATATAAAATGAAAAATCGGTAGAAACATTGGCACTCATCCAGAAAACGGGTCCCATCATTTTTAATAAAAAAAGGTACGCCTCTCATAGAGGAAACAACGAGCACTCGAAGAACAAGATAGAAAGAGAAACAGCCCTTCAGGGGTAAAGGTAAAATAAGTCTTGGAATCTGCATCCATGCTTCTGCGGCTCGAGAAGGAGCAGAATCTTACCAGTGACGTGAGGTAATGAAATCAATGCCTTTTAATATCGGATTCACGATCCTAAGTTTCGGATTATAACCCAAGCCAAAGGATCCTTCGGAGTCTCTACGATGGACTCCAACTCATCGTGTCGGGGAATCATCAACTATCTAAAAATATGCTACTATTCTTTGGAGTTGTCTTCTCCTATCCTCTATTTCGGACTCGTGATTTTCGAATGTTCCTTTATCACTTCCAATGCGATCCCATGTAAATTAATAGAAGAATCATGACATTTGGAACTCTTCCATTTCAAGATCTATATTATCATGGATAAATCAATTATGGAGCATTGGATCAAAATAATTGGCATTCAAGCTCAATACATAGCCACATTATCTCATTATTCAAAGGCTCTTTGCATTATCATTCTACTAATTTATATATAAGAAGTTATGCTCCATGTTCAAAAATGTATTCATTAGCCTGGGAGCCTTATGTTCGATTTAACTCTAGATATGAAGAAGTGATTCACACTTGAATAGTTCATTATGGTATTGATGATGAAGAAATGCTCGGCTTTTCTACGGTATGAAGGCCAACTATTTCGATTCCTTGCTATCTAGTATTTCACGTGTCTTGTATAGATTTTATTTAATATGTCTAATAGAGCCTAAGTTGAGGTACTAATCAAAAACCATTGCAACATATGATAGTACATCATTAATTGATATATATATTCTAATTTTCGTTGCTCTGTGTGTATTTTAATCTGCTTATCTTTTTCAAATAAATACTTTATTTAAATAGTATAATATGCTATATACTCTATTAATAAATTAATATTTACTATATTTGGTTTTTATTGGGGTAATTATCTAAAAATCTTTAGCAACATGTTATAATTTGAATATCTATGAAAGCATAAGCTCCAATAGAACAATACATGAATTAAATGTAAACAAATTCAGTTTATTTCCATTATCATTTTACGTAAGTTATTGTTCATCTATTCAACATCTATTTTGGATTCCTTAGGTCTAGATGTAGGTCGAAAATTAGTCCTTCTCTATTGGGATTCAAAATAAGCACATACTATGTGTGTGCTTATTTTGAAAGACAAACTGAGTACACAAATTACTCCACTGCTTTTCTATACCCTCTTCAATAGAAGCAAAAAATTAGCCATGATTTAAAATCCACATGCTCTGAGCCAGGACTAGAGTACTATAGCTCTGTCAATCACTACATAATTCGGAGAAGATTAATTGCATGCATACAACATCAATCACTAACAAAATTGCATAAAATTTAGAAATTATAGGTTAGATTCCAAAAATAAATAATTGGGAATCGTTTGTGTATGTGATAAAATTGATTAAATACGAAGTATAAATTTCAAGTCTTTCACTAAAAAATTATTTATTCATCAGAATGGGTACAAAGAGGCTATGAATAATGAGATATGTATATAAATACCAATGTTTTTTTGTTTTTTTTCCCAACAGCAAGGTCTTTATTTGATAAAATAATAGATACAAATTTAAATGATGTATATGTATATAAAAGGAAATTTGCGTTTCATAAAAAAAACATAAATAAACATTTTAGTTTAAAATTAATTTCCTTTTTGAGACCTCAACACTCTAAAACCATTAAACAAAAAATTAAAACACATAATCAATAAAATACTAATAATACTCTTTAAAAACACACAACAACAACGAGGCCCAATAAAAACATCGAAAGATGAAAAATGAAATCAGTCCGTTGTATTATTCTTGTACTTCTTGTATTGTTTGATGATTAGTTCAAGGGACTTTGCAAAGACAGGCGAGAGAGATGGAACATATTTGACCACCTCAGCTGCATGATTCTATCCTTGGCTCTGTGACTTGGGGATCTTAACAGAAAATTCTGAGTACCTGATTGCAGGTCCAATCATGATGGCTCTCAGCCTTTGTTCTTCTATCAACTTGTCTTCCGAAATTAGTTTAGCAGTATAAGCTTTACAGTTTCTGAATGCAACACTAATCGACCGTTTCTCAGCTTTGCATTTATTTTCATTTGCTAGTATACCAAACAGAATGTATTCTTGAAGATATTCGTTTTTAGATTCATTTATGTGCGCAGAGTTCATTTGTAAATATTCCTTAATGATATTAAGGGCTGGACAGTCACAAAAAGCGTGTTTAATGTCATTATTAGTGATGGATAAAAAGGGTCCAGCTGACATGCAAAAAAAGGACGGTTATTGGCAACATTTGTCTTTTCAAACTTCTTTTTCTTTCTTTCTAAAACATCAAAATAATAATATGCATTCCGCCCCTTCAAATGTGATCGGCTGAAATTATGCCTTACTTCAAGGGTACCATGTTTATTTATGACATCATCTCGGGCGTGCGTGTCAGCTGGACCCTTTTTATCCATCACTGGTCATTATATAAGCGACCATAATCCTTGCAATGCCTGGAGAATGTTATAATATTCGCCGATATTTGTAATTGGCACGTAAATTTTCGTCCGTCATTAATGCCCATCATGGACCTCATGATTCTGCTTTTCCACTCAAGTGGTAATTTTAATTTTTTAAAGTGTTCTTCTGCCGTGGAACAGGCAACGCTTGATTGATCTTCTTTGTCAGTTAATTTCAAGAACCAAGGAGTAAGAGGCATATATTGTTTCGCTTCTCTCTCTAGAGGATAGAAAAACCTTCCAGTCTTGAAAATGGAGTCGCTTCGTAAATCACAAAAAGTAAAAATGCCTTCTCGAAGGGCTATTTTTTCTAATTCTTCAGGTCGTTGTTGTCGTAAGTTTCTGAAGAACGGCTTTCTCCTTGCATTTTGGCGGATGATGTCTATTTTGCTATTGCAATCGAAAATTGGGGACCCTTTCAACAACAACCTCTGTGCAGCAGCCCATTCAAAAGAGAATTGAGTCACTACATCGTTTGAAAAGTCCGTTCCAAACAAAAGAGTCATATAAATATTAGAGGTATATATGTAACCTCTCCATTCGCCCGGAGATGCTGCTGTTATTTCCTTAAATATTTTCTTATATATTTTGCTTAATTCTAGTAAGGAGTACCAGTCCGCCTCCAAAGTGAGATCATCGTCTTTTCAAAGCAGAAATGTAACGACGACTGAATAATGTGTTCAGCCAACACTCCTCTACCTCCATGAGACGTTCTCCAATCGTTGGCGAGGCAGTTGCCATATAGATCATATGAGCAATAAGCTTTGTATTATACAGATCTATTCTTTTCTGCAAGTTAAATCCCCTCCACGCCTGACACCATCTAATTGCTTGAGAATGGAGTTTTTCAAAATTAGAAAGGGAGGGTCCGTCACTTTCCCACTCCACCCCTAGTATTCTTACCGTTTTTACCACCCTGCATCCCTTCATGTCCATATGCTCCGAAGGTGTCCTACAACCTATGGGAAGAATGGACGTCTTATCTTTGTTTATTTCCATCCCAGTGCTTCTAAAAAATCTGTTAAAGAAGTTAAGAATAACTTCCAAGCGTTTGATTAACTGTTTTTCTGAGTTGTCTTCTATCGTCAGGGTTACATCGTCAGCATACAGATCGATGAGATGTCTTTCTAGACCAAGTTGTACACCAAAACCTCTACACTTACGGTTCATTAAAGTATTAAGTTGCTCCATTGCAGCCACAAAGAGTAAAGGAGACACTGGACACCCCTGCCTGCAACTTTTGCCTAGGATAATAGGGTCACATTGAAAACCGTCGATGGTAATTTTTGAAGAGCCATTAAATAAGAGAGCCCGAATTGGATTAAAAAAGCACCTTGGGAGATACTTTTTCACTGCTTTTAGAATATAATCATGTGAAATCGAATCAAAGGCTTTGGCAAAATCTGTTGCAATTATAGCACCAAATTTTCTTCTGTTCTTGATAGAGCTAACTGATGCACTAATATTCCGAAATATTTCGCTTTTTCAGGAATCCTTTTTGCTCAATTCCCAATATTTTATTCAAAATTGGTTCTATTTGTTTTGCAAGTACTCCTGCAATGATTCTATAGGATTCATTGAGAATGGTTAATGGTCTCCAGTGACTTATTGACGTCCCATCACCTTTTTTTAGGAATGAGGGAGATTCGACCTCGAGTTAGGGCAGCTGGAAGAGGTCCTCTTTTTTCCATTTCTGCACCAAACCTTAATAAGTAAGGAATAGTCTTCTTCCCGACCCGCCGAAGCATGGATGCAGATTCCAAGACTTATTTTCCCTTTACCCCTGAAGGGATGTTTCTCTTTCTATCTTGTTCCTCGAATGCTCGTTGCTCCCTCTATGAGAGGCGTACCTTTTTCTATTTAAAATCATGGGACCCGTTTCCTGGATGAGTGCCGAAACATTATATTGAAATTATATGATATATTGAAGAAAATGAAGAGTTAACATTGGATTCAAACCAGTCAGTTAAATTATCTTTTTTCATGGCTGAGTTAACACAACATATGTAATTTTGATTGATAAGAATGGTAAAATACACCTTTCTAAGAAAAAACAAGAGTATAAGGTAATCTTAGTGGTTTTGCTTCTTCACTGCTTCAACTTCCAAAAATACCATATCACACACAAAGTGGTGAGTGGGCTGTAAAAGAAGTAATTAGAGCCTCAGCTCAAGTTTTTTGACAAAAATGACACAACAATATCAGATAAAAATTGAAATCGTGTGACATTTTTCCTATTAATGAATCAAAGAAGCAATTAAAAGCCATAATTTATACATAGTTCCTGTTTGAAAGATTATTATAAAAAATAAAAGAATAAAATTACTGTTAAATAAGACGATGTTATTTTTTTATAATAAAACATATCAGGCCAGTTTAAATGTACTTATATACAAACAAATCAGCTCAACAAATGAAGGTGAATTAATAAAATACTTGTTTTTTAAGAGTTAAATATGTAATTTTTGTAGTCCGGAATGATAAATAGGCATCGTAGAGTTTATTATTTTGCTTAAATAAATTATAGAAGTATCTTGAATAATGATTAGACATGGGAAAAATGTTGAGATAGCGTTGAATTTAAGGAAAGAAAGAAAAATATCAGTTGGTACCAATATCTTGATAACCAATTTAAATTCATACTTCTCTGTTTGATTGAGTCTAGATCAGTGGTTCTTAACCTGGGTTCAGTGATTTGGTTCACCCCACTCGCATGATTTATAACGTCACGCTCTGCTTGGCTATGAAAAAAAAACACCTTTTATTTTTCCAACTACGAAGAGTTCAATGAATACATGGATGGAACTTGTGGGGTTCAGTACCTCCAACAAGGTTAAGAACCACTAGTCTAGAGCTTGTTACAATTATAAATAGCTATTATGTATTATTTGATATTGTCAAATAGCAATCAGCAGATAAAATGCAGAGGTTCCAATTAGTAATAGAGGGTACACTTTCTTACCACAACAAAATGCCCATCCCTAATAATGATATTCATCAATATTATTAAATAATTAAAAAAAGAGTAATGAAATGAAGGAAAATAGACAGATATATACGCGTTATACAAGTACAAAACTAAATACGAATTTATTTACTTATGACTTTTTGGGAGTCTTATCAAGCAAATTAAAGAAAAATTGTAATAATAATATAGAAAGATATACCTTTAATCAATACTATTTAAATTTATAGAAACCTTGTATCTTGATTCAATTCTATAATTTTAAGTTAACAGAATAAAAATTTCATATTTTTCGAAATTTTACATATTTTCAAATCAAAACGCAACCGTGAAAGACCTTTCTTTCGGACATTTCGGTTATTTTTAAGTTTAAATGATCAAACTGCAAAATTAAAAAGTATCTTGCAATACCAAATTCCATACTTTTGTAATTTCGGTACACCCTAATATTTATACACATGTAAACATATTATATACATGATAAAAGAATAATTATATAAATTTATTGATATTTGATTTTATATCTTACCCCAAGTTCAAAAACGTTTACACCTATTCCAGATTTTGCAGCTGAGCCTGCTAATCCTATAAAATGTCCGCTACCAATATTACTAGCGAATAAAGAGGCTCCCACCTGCCAAAGTATTTTTTGATATAATATTTATAACAGAACAATGAGTTATAATGAAATTATTAATATTATACAAAGTTATAAAGTAGTTAACAATTTAGAAGAGTTATTAAAATTGTAAAGTAAAATTGTTAAACAAATATTAAGATAAAATATTTTGATAAATAATGTGTCAAAAAGGTCTATGTTTACATTTATTTCTTGTCAAACAATTTTTTTTTTCTGATATCAATAGTTCATTATGTTGTCAAATGTATGGAATTATATCATTAAGATAATTTTAGAAAGACAAAAAGAGGAAGTAAATTAGAAGTATAGTATTGTAAAACACGCCAAGTAGTTCAATATTATGCGAAAGTCAAAAATCAACCCCAGAAGATTTTTGAAAGTTCAAATTTGTTGACCTGTGTTATCTTCAAGTCTTTAGTTTTATAATAATGGTTACTCATTCTTTAACTAAACAAATATAAAAGAATATTATGCAGGGTTTCAACTAACATGCATTTTGAGTACTAATCGCACATTTTAAATGCGTGTATTTATAGTATAGAGACACCATATTTGATGAATTATTATTGATTCATGAAAATTTCAATCAAATTCCTCAAGCAATACAAGCTTTGAAAGAAAGAATGCCTCTGCTAACAAGTGTGACTATAGTGAAAAATCTGTGCCAAGATATTACACTTGAGCCATTCAAAAGTAGGTTGCTGGAGATAATGGAGCAGAAAACTGGATACATCAAGTTGAGAAATATCACTGCTGAAATAAGCATGGACTCTAATAACACAGGTCAACAAATTTGAACTTTCAAAAATCCTAAGGGGTAAAGTATAATAAAAATTATTAAGTTTTGCACAGTGATTTCAAATCTATAATATTTTTTTTCGAGGAATCGGATCCTACTTTTTTAACTTTTTTGGCCCATTTTCCAGCTTCAATTTCAATTTAAGTCTAGGAGGATACTCATTTTGTGTATTGAAGATGATTTGTTAGGGTAATAAATGCAAATTCCAATTTCAGTCTTTCATGCTCTGGCATTAGAAGCCGCGGGTTTATGGTTATGTCCATACCAAATTTATATTATCATTTAATTACACTTGTCAACAGTCAAAAATTCTAAGGGGTATAAGCATAATAAAAGTTATTCAGTTTTGTACACTAATTTGAAAGCTGTCATTTCTTTTCTCGATATATCATACCCTACTTTTTTAGCTTTTTTGGCCCATGTTCCAACTTCAATTTAAGCCAATAAGAATACTCATTTTGTGGATTAAAAAATAATGATTCACTTGTGTATTTAATGCAAATTCCAATTCTGCCTTTATTCAAGGGTACCATCATTTCGGGCGTGCTTTAAGAATTGGCTATTTTTTCACATCCCTAATCATCGGATTAACTACTTTTAAAGGAATTTATTTTTGCGTAAGATATCTCCCTTGTAATTATGCTCTTTTAAATATTACCTGTCATCACAAATTCCTTTTAAACTTTATAAATTAATTTTGTAGTGACTTTCTAAGATTGCACTCGCTTGAATGAAAGGACATTACAATAAGTATTATCTTATCTATTATAAAAGTTGACATAATATCACACAACCTTTTCTTCAATTTTAGTTGAATTTTTTTTTATATCACTCTCTAATATCTCTCGAAAAACTAAGTTTATGGAGAAAAAAAATTAGTTCTAAGTAAAATATTAAAATTCTCCATTTCTTGATATTTTTATATGTTTTCATCAATTTTCTTGAGTTATAGACAAGGTAGAGTAACTGCAAATATTATTTTTAAATTTTCAATCATAGTTTTAAAAAAATGCATTTCTCAATTTATTTTGTTGAATCAAGGTGCAAATTACCTCAGGTAAATTTTCAAATTTAAAAAATGAAAATGCCTAAAAGCTTAAAGCTTGTAGGAAAAGCCTAAGATTACATTTAAAATTAGCAATAATAAATACATTATAATTGGTTAAAAAAATCATGCAGCACAAAGTTCGAAAAAAAATGTTGACCAATATAATTAATTCGCGCCGTTTTGACTTATTAAAACACAATGTATAATGAAAATAAATTTATATTCTGTATTGTCGTACATGGAGGATAATTGTGATGCCGAAAGAGTGTTTATTCTTTAATGGGATACCGCTAGAAGATAAAAATTGACATGTTCTCATATTAAAAATATTCTTGATATGAAATGGAATCATGAGTTAATACAAATTTAATTATTCAATGGTTCAATTTTGGTAAACATATATGTTCTTATTTTTTTTATATTTGTTTTGTTAAAGAATTAATAATCATTATTGTCAAACTAAAAATATATATTTACAATAGAGTTTAGTTTATTTACTTTTATTATTATAAGTCTAAAAAAAATGTCATGAGCCTGCAGCAAGGCTACATTCATAGTTAGCAATGTAAATCATATGCAATTTGGGCGTGTGATAAAAAAGTGGAGTTGGCTCTTCAAACAGGTCTTTTTGTTTACCGAAGCTGTTATCATTTTTCCAATATTACTGAGGGGAGAACATCTACCTGATAGTAAAGATGTCGCATGAAGGAATACATGCATTAAGTTTAATAAAGCAAATAAAATGTAAACAAAAAGGGCTCAAGTCCTCGTATAACTATTATTAGTTAAAAATATATAATTTCCTGACATTAATTTTAATTAATTTTCTGCCTCTCATCTATGTTATTATTTATTGTTGTATATATAATGGAGAATAGCAGCTTGTAGCTCAGTAAAACGTCATGACAGCTCAAGCTGCTTCACTCTCAACATTCATCAAATTGTCAGGGTTGCCAGGTTGATTTTCTATAACTTTTTTTATTACAAGCCCGAATTGCATATGATAAATCATATGCAATTCCTACTGATCACTATCAAAATTACCTTACTAATATTAAATAAAAACATTAGTTGAAATTTCAAAAATAATGGGTTAGATACTTCATAGAAAAATTGAAAATTGTTGGTATAAGTGATAAATTTCATCAAATGGAATTTTATTTTTCGGTATTTATATTTTGTTCAATTTTAAAAATCTTGAAAAACATTTAAATATCTCAGTGAGCTTGAATAACTTTGTTTCTTATTACTAAACTTATAAATAGTATAGTTGAAGAGTAACACAGTCAATACGGTTTTTATCCAAATGATATCTATTCCTAGACGAGTCGAACCCAAATGAGTGCAAGTCCAAGATCATTTGCTCTGACTCAACACGTCGAGCTTTTTTGTCCATTCGCAACCTCGACTGACAAAAGGGAAAGGAAAAATTTGGAAAAACATATGGTAGCTACCCTTCTGTATTTTCCTTGTTGCCAAGTTATTAATATTTCGTAGAATATAATATTTAGATATACTATATATTTATAAATTCTACCAATCATAAACCAATCGTTACTACTTGTAATATATTCAAAATTCAAAAAAAAGGGCGCGCAATCCTTGATTTAATATATTTTTTATGCATCAAAATCATAAATAATAATAATACCCTTTTTGAGCTCATAACACGTAGGGTAAGCTGCTTTAAATCAAAAGAGTCAAATGATGAAAATCAGCTGAAGGGAGAATACAGTGTGTTTTTGTTTATCCCAAAAAGCTCGGTGTGGAAAAACTTAACCCATAAAAAATGACTGAAGTCTTGTACAAAACAAGATAATTATAACAAATCATTGGATGGTTGATGTTTGTACGGTATGATGAGGTGGTGCTCCTCAGACTCGGGAATACTTCACAAGATCCCTCTGGATAATGTTGGGTTAATATAAAGACAGCAATTTTTGCCTTTTTGTCAAAATATTATTAAATAAACTCCCCACGCAACCTTGACTACTGCAAATTTTACAATGTGATCAATAATATAAATATCGATCGAAGGTTCAAAAGCTGATATAAGACTTAGAAAATGGAAGCAGAAACTATCTTTCCTTATGTTTAAGTCGATTGAACCCTGGATTTAGATTATAAAATTTACTTTCTTCAAAAATAAATCAGAAATGTAATGTCAAATTATGTATGGCAGAGCCAAGGTCCAAAATAAAAATATCTTGTATATTTAGTTAGTTTAGACCATGGAAACTGGGAGTAATATAATTTTACATATTATATATTTAAAGAAAAAAGCCAAATTTGAAGACGTCTAATGCACTCATACTTAACATTTAATAGTTAATATCTAATTAGATGATCTTTTAAACCTTGTCAACTAGTTATGTTACATAATTCTTTTTTGAAAATCATCGGTAAGATTTGCAACGGATACGCTCTTGTCTTGGATTATCACACCTTCACATCGCCTGCATGTTTAAAATGATAATTTTACTTCATTCCCAACATTAATTCAAAAGTCATAATTTAAAGTTGTTTCAAGTATTAGACTCCATTAAAAAAATGCATACTTGACTGATATTAACAACAATTGCAGCAATAAATAAAAAATATGACATGGGTGTTATTAGGTAAGACAATGGACAGTCAAAAATAATTTGAGGCTATTTCATTTAGTCCAAACTAAACGCCCTTTGGGTCTACTCCCAACCACTACACCCCCAGGAGTGTCTTTAGCTCAAAACAAAGACTGGAATTGAAATTCGTATTAAAAACACTTGCGAATCATTATTTTTTCATTCACAAAACGAGTATCCTTCTAGGCTTTAATTGAAGTTAAAGTTGGAAAATGGACCAAATTATCTCAAAAAGTAGGGTTCGATTTCTCGAAAAACCGTCGGACTCTCGAAAATTTTTTTTAGAGATTTGAACTCAATGTGCAAAACTGAATAAATTTTAATATACTTATACTCCTTAGGATTTTTGACATTTCAAATTTGCTGGCCTGTTATTGTTGAATAATACATTTGTTTGAATAACAAAGTATATGCCCACATTTACCTATGTATTTATATGTATATTTACCTAGTTTCTTAAATACCATTATTTTAATTACTATTAAGGTTGAAAAGTATTCCGAAAATGTTTTTAATAATAAAATGTTGTGAAAATTATAACAAATATCTTTTTTTTTCAAAAGTACGTATATGCACTTAAAAATACAAACCATGGTATATTATGTATATTAAACGCCACTATAAGCATAAATGGGTTAGAATAATTGTAGTAGTTAAGTTTAAGTACGTACAGGTATGAAGTGTATTTTTCTCGATGCCAAAAAGTATCCACCAACAGAGTCTCTTGAACTTCTAAGGGATGACTAAAAATGAAAATTATTTTGATTGTTAAGTATAATTGCATATAATTTTGATTTATAAAGAACTATTATTAGTTATAATGTTCTTTAGAGTATAAGTAAAAATAATTCAATTACACTTATTTATATCTATTGTAAATGTACATAAATATAAATACAGACGAGATATGAGATATCGAATATGTAGTTCAATAAGTTAACCATTCTATATATATTAATTATTAAATTAATTGATTAAATATTTTCATCTGATTAGATATTGTTTGAAAGCAATGCAAAATTTAAATTAGAAAACTTACACATATCCCAGTAAAAACAATTATAACAAAATAAGCTGATATTACTATGTAGTCTAACCAATTAATTCCTATAAATTCTTCCATTTTAACTACAAAATAGATAAAAAGTTAATCACAAATAAAATATATCTTTGGTGTTGATAAAGAAAGATATTTTCTAAGCAAAACTTCAATATAAACTTTTAAATAATTATTTAATCAGTTATAAATAATTTTATCTTAATCAAACTGAATTCTAAGAAAAATAATCAAGTTATTTGTAGATATAATATTTATTACTGAAAAATACTACCTTTATCATTAGAAATTAAATAATTAAATTGCTAAAACATTATTTTAAAGTATTGGATAACTTTAAATATTTCGACCATCAACATAACTACGGTATAAGAAAATGTACATATACACAAATTAATAGTCTATCAACAAAGTATGCATGGATATAAATGAATGATTAGAACAGTACCAATAATTTGAATTTCATACTTTATTCAAGTAATGCTTAATAAATTAATTTTGAAGGCAAACTTAGGATTCAGGAGTCGTTGATATATACCTTGTAAATGCTTTTTTGTGTAAGTTAAAATATTTAAAAAATATCTATTTGCAGATAATGATCAACAGAAAAAATATATTTAATTTATTATCACTCATAATAATTTCTTTCAGAATAAACAGAATTATGTTTCACATAAATAAAAAAAAATCTTATTGATTATCTATAACTTGTGCGTTGCCACGAAAAAATGTAGGGGAGACCAGGAACAGTTACAACATTTTTGTAGAATTTATATGTAAGGTTGTTAATAAGGATAATTTTGATGATGATTGATGTTGTATTTATGTGAATGTCTTTTGTGTATGTATTTTTTTTTTAATAAAGGAAACATACTATTGATTAAAATCTCATATTTTTTTACCTTAACTAAATAAAGAAATACTCTTCTACGAATGATAAAAGGATTGATATAGCTGTAGTAATCGTTTCCAGACTAAAAGCATGTGGACTTAAAATCAGCTCCTATTGAAGAGTGTTATGATGCTGCGAAGTAATTTTAGAATTCAGTTTGTTTTTTAGAGATTGAGCATTGTATGTACTTATATTGAATTCTAATATAGAAAAAAATCAATGGACTTATTTAGGACCTACATTTAGAAATAAGGAATCCAAAATAGAAATTGAATAGATGAGCAATAACTTCTTAAATAAAATGATAATGAAAATATATTGAATTTGTTTATATTAAATCATATATTGTTCTATTGGAGCTTATGATTTCATATATATCTAAATTATAACATGTGTATGTTTAAATTTTTAGGACAAAGAAAATTAGAATGTGTATATCAATCAATCATGAATTACTATTACCTGTTATATGATTTTGGGGGAAGAAAAGATATTATCAATATATAATTAAGGAATGAGGACCCTCTATAATAAAAATAGTATTAACTACAGGGATCATATTAAATTTATAGATATAATTTTATTATGTTCTTTTAACAAAATCAACAAAATATGGGTGGGATTTTTTTTATTTTTTTTTAAAGTAAAATGTGTTCACTTCAACGATCTAACAAAAAATGAGCATAACTTCAAAAAAGAACAAATCTATCAAACATTTTTCTTTTTGTAATCACAAAACTGTAATTTTTTTGTACCAAAGTTGCATCACGAATCATAATGAACCATCAAGGTGTTAATCACTGTATTATAACTGCAGTCAGATCGAACATAAGGTTCCCAAACTAATGAACCCATTTTTCAACATTAAAGATAACTCCGATAAGCCCATGAAAAGTTCAACAAAAAGAGGTTAAAGGGGATAATGTGACATCAATAAATGGAATAAAATGGAATAGGCTATAATGTCAAGTTTTTTCATCCGATACTCAACAGGATCACTTGGAATATTGTAAATCCGATATTGAAATAATCCATGATTATTCCAACGATTCATTGCAATAGGCATTTAATTAAAATAATTGATAGTTTTTAGCAGAGTATGTATTTCTTTATAATAAATATAAGAAGTACTCCAACAATTAAGAAAGAATAAATAACAACAACTATGAAACAGATAACAGCTTGATGTTATGTATGGTTTCAACTAACATGCATTTCGAAAAGTACTAGCACGCTTTAAAATACGGGTATTTTTACTTCTCTAGTTATAACTAGGAAAGTAAATCATATACAAATGGGCTGTGTAAAATATAAAAAAGAGAAAATCAACCTGGTAACTCTGACAATTTGATGAATGATGAGCGGTGATGTAAAAAACGGTGATTTTTAATAGTGCAAGTAGCTCCTTCTCTTGATGACGTCAAAAAATATGGTAACTATGAAAGCCAGCTTATTTGCTGTCGATATAATATTATGACTGTAGCTGTGACAGCCTTGCTCCAGGCTCAAGACAGCTCTTCTTGGACTTATAGTAATTAATTAAATTAAATTGATGTTTTAGAAAGATATTATTCATATCAAAGTTGTAGATATTACTTTAAATAAACTGGAAATTTTCCAAATTTCAAAATCGGTACATTAGTTTTGGATTTATTGCTATTTTTGTTAAAATATCATAATTTGTATTAATTTTTAAGAAAAATAAGTACATAAATGGTAATCTCTGCTCTCTCTCTATATAAATCTTCAAGTTTTTAGTTTGATAATATTGGTTATTTATTCATTAACAAAATATAGTTTTAAGTTTGTAGATATTTGCATTTTTTAAAAACAATGATTGAAGATTTAATAATGATATTTATAATTATTCTCCCTTTTCTAGAACTCAAGGAAATGGCTGAAAATATATTAAAAATGTCAGCAAATGAAACATTTTATAGGATAGAAGTATAAATATTTTACTTCGAGCTAATTTTTTTCCATAATGTAACTTTTTTGAGAGGTATTAACATTAAGAAAGTTTTCAACCAAAATTGAAGGAAAGGTTGTGTGATATTATCGTAACTTTTATAATAGATAATATAATATACATATAATAAGAATTATTATGTCAAAAGGAAAAGGAAAACAGCTTGATCATTTATGAATGATGAAAGAATATTATATAGGGTTCCAACTAATAGGCATTTTGAGAACTACTTGCACGCTTAAAAATCGCCGTTTTATACATCACTGCACATGATGCACAAAACATGCGAGATCTTTACTATCAGGTAGATGTTTAGGAATGTAAATTTCAAGCAAATCGAGCTTATAATAATCAAAGAAAGAGAAAACCAACCTGGTAACTCCGACAATTTAATAAATGTTGAGAGGGAAGCAGCTTGAGCTGTCATGACGTTTTACTGAGCTGCTGAGGGTAAAAATATTTGCAGAATTTTACTTACATAGCTTAGATTTGGATACAAAAGGATGTATTTTCGATTTTCGTTTGTATTCAGTGTCGGTTTCCCTAATCAATCCCCAAATATAGTCGCCCATAAAAAAACAATGTTTCTTGCCTGATACATGTTCTCTAACATGGAGATTTCTTGGTGGAAGAGTTTTCTATGTTTCTCAGAGTATACCCCAATATTATCTTTAAAATTGTTAAGATGCGAATTCAATGTACCTTCAGGTACATTATTGATGATATATATTATAGTTTTGAAAAGTTAAAGTTAAATGATAAATTATATTCTATTATAAACTTATTATTTGGTAAATACTTATGTATTTGCATCAATAATTTATCTCGGAATTTTGTATCAATAAATTGTCATAATATCACACAACCTTTCCTTCAATTTTTTTCAATATTACTTTATGGAAGGAAATTAGTTCTAAGAATATAAAATATTTTTTTTTTCTACCTTAGAAAATATTTCGTTTCTTGATATTTTTTATGTTTTCAGCCATTTTCTTGAGTTATAGACAAGGTAGAATAATAAATACCATTTATCATCAATCATTGCAAAAAAAGCAAAAAAAAAAAATTATTTTTCAAATTATTCTGTTCATTCAAGGTGAGAATTAATTTTGAATTACATACCTCAGGTAAATTTTCAAATTTAAAAAAATAGAAAATATCTAAAAGCTTAAAGCTTGTAAAAAAAAGTAAGATTACATTTGAAATTGGCAATAGAAAATGCATTAGAATCTATTTTATTTTTTTAAATCCTATGGGAAACAAGGGGACCAAGCTTATTTGTTGTCGATATAATACTATGAATAGCAATGTAAATCATATGCAATTCGGGCTTGTAATAAAAAAAGTTATAGAAAATCAACCTGGCAACCCTGACAATTTGATGAATGTTGAGAGTGAAGCAGCTTGAGCTGTCATGACGTTTTACTGAGCTACAAGCTGCTATTCTCCATTATATATACAACAATAAATAATAACATAGATGAGAGGCAGAAAATTAATTAAAATTAATGTCAGGAAATTATATATTTTTAACTAATAATAGTTATACGAGGACTTGAGCCCTTTTTGTTTACATTTTATTTGCTTTATTAAACTTAATGCATGTATTCCTTCATGCGACATCTTTACTATCAGGTAGATGTTCTCCCCTCAGTAATATTGGAAAAATGATAACAGCTTCGGTAAACAAAAAGACCTGTTTGAAGAGCCAACTCCACTTTTTTATCACACGCCCAAATTGCATATGATTTACATTGCTAACTATGAATGTAGCCTTGCTGCAGGCTCATGACATTTTTTTTAGACTTATAATAATAAAAGTAAATAAACTAAACTCTATTGTAAATATATATTTTTAGTTTGACAATAATGATTATTAATTCTTTAACAAAACAAATATAAAAAAAATAAGAACATATATGTTTACCAAAATTGAACCATTGAATAATTAAATTTGTATTAACTCATGATTCCATTTCATATCAAGAATATTTTTAATATGAGAACATGTCAATTTTTATCTTCTAGCGGTATCCCATTAAAGAATAAACACTCTTTCGGCATCACAATTATCCTCCATGTACGGCAATCTAGGATATTAATTTATTATCACTATACATTGTTTTTTAATTAGTTAAAACGGTGTAAATTAATTATATTGGCCAACAATTTTTTTCGAATGTAATTTTGTATGAGGGAGTTTTTTAAACAGATTATAATACATTTTTTATT
Organism: Lepeophtheirus nordmannii; assembly: GCA_963680855.1. Lineage (NCBI taxonomy): Eukaryota > Metazoa > Arthropoda > Copepoda > Siphonostomatoida > Caligidae > Lepeophtheirus > Lepeophtheirus nordmannii. The sequence goes on along the minus strand of OY804526.1, from coordinate 6,383,725 downwards.
ATTAATTTAAATGTAATCTCAATTTTTAACTACAAGACCTGATAATGATGGAGAAATACATTTTCGAAATATTTAATATAATATAGTTATGTCACAGATTTGTCAATAAGAATTAATTATATGTTGTTTTTAATGATATTTTCTACAAATATTCTTATTTTTCATCTTAACAGAATATAAGGTTATGAAGAATTTGCAATTGGTACGATGTTCTTTATTACATCCTACTATTATATTATGAATGAGGAAACATCATTGACTAACGGAATATGACCTTTTTAACTTGAACTTTGATATCTGGGTTTGATTTATATTTAAGTACAAAATTCAAAATTGATTTCATTTTTTCTCCCATAAGTCTGGTTTCTGAGTAATCTGAGTAACTCAGTACTAAAACCGTTCATTCATTTTTCACCTCAAAGACAATAAGAAAATTAGAGGAAAGATTGATGAAACATATATAAAAGTTTTATATAATTAAAAAAATATTTTTATTCTTTCTGTATCTTGTTCTGAACTCGAATTAATTCTTTTTAAAGGTTGAAAAACAATGATAAGCATAGCTATTCTTCAGACCCTTATAACTTATTAACCATTAATAGTAATGATGAATGTTATTTAGTTTATATTATAAAAAAATGTCCCATCTTTCATTTAAAAAAGTCCTATCTTTTTTTCTTTTTTTTTAATTATTCAAAAGATATGGATCTCCAAAGTGTTTTGTTCGAATTTAGTATTTTTTGGTTTATCTTATTGTTCGTAGAATTGTAGTAGCAAACGTACAAAGTTAACCTAATGTTTACGATTCTAATGTCTCAAAATGACTAAACACCTTCTCTAGTTAATATACTTGTAGTATTCTATTTTATTTGAAATATTTACATTGAATTCACTCCTCTCCATGAATGAACCCCTCCATGGATCATAGTTTCAATCTTGGCATCTATTCATCTTTATTTGTGGAAGTAGTCAAATATGGATGCTCAACATTACTCCACTCTATTAATTCGTGAAACTGGATGTTCAGCCCGTTAAATCCTGTGAAGAACATAATTTGAGAATTTCTTGGGAAAAATGATTAAGTTAGAAGTATTTCCTCTATGTTATCCCTCTTTGTCCTAACTCTTGTAGAACATAAAAGCCCAGACGAATGAATAATGTTTAGAGATTTAAAAACCGACCATTTTTAAGCCTGCGAGTAGTTCTCAAAATGCTTGTTAGTTGAAACCCGATATATAGGAATGTAAAAAATATGCAAAACGTCATGTGCAAAGTTTTGTGAAGTTGGCATTTTCAACAGTACTTTTTGTTTTCCGAAGCTGTTATCATTTTTCCTTTGTTACTGAGGGGAAAACATATACCTGATAGTACAGATCTCACATGATTTGTGTAACACGTGTAATACTCTGGTGAAAAGCAATCAATTATTTCAATAAAATACCTATATGAGTGAATCGTCGATTATCGATGTGAATATGTTTGGATTTACGACAGGGATTTCAATTCTCCGTATATAAATATGTTCTTCAGTTGGCAAATGCTCTAATGGCCAACTAAAACCATAATAAACATTAAATGTTAGAAATAAAAGCTATAATTTCATAATAAATATTAATTATATTAACTGTAGAATTTAAGATTTTTGGGATGTTTCCCTAGATTTCTTCACTACTGAGATAATTTCAATATGGTCATAGTAAATCTCCAATTTTGTTGGAGTCCGAGTTCCATCTGATGATCATCGAATCCCTCATCCCCTTCATCGTATTGAGAACCCTCAAGGCGTCACAGTTTGTGATAGGAATAATTATGTATTTAAAGAGCTTGCTATCGTGGATTATGGGTTCTGTTTACATTTTCTTCAGTTATATGTATCCCTTGTTCCTCTCAATTACATGCGGTCATTAAATTTTGAGTAATTTAAGTGTAATAACATGACATGATGGTGGAAATATCCTTTCGCTAAACTTATTTCTTAATCTTGGACAACACTTCTTTACTTTCAAATGCCGTAGTATGAAGGATCGGATTTTTCAGTATAGAGCATGATATTGACTATAACGATGTTGAGTTGGACATTGTTAGTGATGAAATTAAAAATATCAGAATTGTCTTCAATTACGTTCCTTGAATAAATCTCTATATTTATTTCGTGATTACGACTTTAAACGTGTTGTATAATTAAGTTTTATCAAGGCTTCTGTCCCAAAGTTATTTAGATTTTATTTCACTAACCTAGGATCTTTGTTATAGCTTTAAAATTTATCATCTCCATTATCAACGATCAAGGATTTTATGCTAACTCGATTAGAAAATTTATTTACTCTTACTTTATGGATGAATTTATTACATTTTAAATTGTTTATAAATTTTGTAATTGCCACTAAACGTTTTCAATATATATTTATTTTTTTTCCTTCACTAATTAAATTATCACATACATGGCTCGACGTCCATCACAATATTTACATTTGAGGCTTAATCTTACTTTGAGTTGTAATTGTTTTGTTCTAATTTGAGTTTCTAAATATATATATACATAGAAAATAATGATCAATTTTAAGAAAACTCAGGTTATGGCTGATTTTAATGTTTCTCCTAATTTTGACTATTTATAATTGACTCCTATGATGAAAATTTTGGGGTCATTCGTAGATCTAAAAGAGTTGGATCATATAGAGAATGAAAAAATGATCGAGCTAAAATTGGAACGAACCTCTGCTATATTTGTGTCATTTATGAAAAAGAATATTGCTGCAAAAATTCACATATGGAATACTCTGATTTTACCAAAGACGACGCATATTTTAAAAATCACTCCCTTTTCCGATATATTATGTAAAAAAGTTGATAAAATTTGTGAGAATTTTTTATTTCCGAGAGGACGCAGTAGAGCTTACAGTTGGAGAAGAATAGTTTTTCCCAAGAACTTGGGAGGTCTGGGTTTGCTAGGTTTTCAAGATTTTTGGAAAGTTATGATCTTTACGAGGTTCCAGCGGATTTTAGATAAGAGCTCAGTATGGAGCAAAATTGTTGAACACATACTATATCAGAACATTGGCAAGAGTTTAGAGGAGGAAAAAGGCAATGGTCCTGGTAGAATTTTAAAGTTTGCGAAGGATATAAGTATATTTTTTGGAAAGAAATGATATTATAAATACTGAATTAGCAGAAAAAGTTTTAGAAAAAATGAAGTGGCAGGAACCAGTCATAGAAAATAAAAGGTTGATGTTTTTATTAAAGACTTCTATTAAGAGAAAGATTTCGTTTTTGGGGAAAGTTTTAAATAAAAATAATTTTTTTTACACCAGAGAGAGAAAAAGTGTTAAAAAGTATAGATTTTAAAAAAAGAGACATTGGTCCTAGAGATAGTTTTTTTTAATTTTTTAGGAATGATGAAGAACAATGAGCTTTGAGGTCTTTTAGTTGCTAAAAATGGTAGAAATCATTTTTTAAATCAAATACAGAGGAGGAAATATAAGTTTGGCTTGACGACCCCAGTGGGAGAAATAGTCAATGGGCTAAAAGATGAAAAAATTGATTATAACTTATTTTGGGTTAAGTACAGAGTGGTTACCAACACACTATCCTTAGGCAGTATATACGGTCGGACTAGCAAGGAGAGTGTTGTGTGTTGTTTTGTTTTTTGCAAATCAGTATTGGAAACGTCTGGTCATTTCTTATTTGAATGTGTGCACATAAATTTTATATTGGACCAATTAAGAGAGATTTTTTATTCTTTGTTTGGATTAAGCCTTAGGTCGAAAGATTTTTCCTATTTTTATATCGGCCCCAGTCAAGATGATATTAATTATTTTACAAAAAAAGTACAGTTCCTTTTATATAAATTTAGAAGTACGGGAATACCATAACCGGAAGACTTTAATGTAATTTTAAAGAATATTATTGTTAATGTTTATAAGGATTGTGTTTAGTAGTGTTGTTAATTGTATATGTACAAGATTATTAGATATCTCATAAGCTGAATAAAGTTGTACTTGGGGACAAAAAAAAAATGTGGACCCATGTACAAAAAAATAAATAAATAAATAAACTACAAATTTAAAATGATAAAATAGAAGTTTAAGAATTCTAAAATGAAATTATTTATCCCTCTATCTCAACCATACGGAAATGGCTAGTTGCGTAATTACCAATGATACTGCAAGCTCCTCTTGCGTTTGACTAGGAACATTATCAAGTAATATTTCCAATTCTTTGTTTTTGAATTTTTTTGCCTGTCCAGAGCGAAGCTTGTCTTCCACGCTAAAATCACAATTTTTGAAATGTCAAAACCATTCCCTACATAATCTATGAGTTGGAACATGCCTTAATTACAAATTACAGTTATTGGGCTCTACAATAAAAATTAAACAATGTGACTCCCTGCCTTAAGGACTTGGGGGCATTTTCTTTCTGATTTTGAAAAATTATAAACTTCTACATGCATCTGATGTGATTTGGTTGCACTTTTCTTTCAATTAAAGCAGAAACATAAAACCTCCTGCAAATGCTACTTAGTTACCACAAAATATGACATATATAACAAAGTAAAAACATGTTTTTTGTTTTAAACTGAATATTATTGTCATTACAAAACATTCATAACAATCAAATCCATCTTTTGTACAAATTTGTACTCCCTATATTATGATATTAATTATTGAGCTTAACACTTATACAAAATTAATATCATTTAAGAGCATTTTAAATATTTCATAAGTTAAGGACAAAAATATATTATTATTTTTCTCATAGGATTTGCTATAGGGAATCAATAATTAAAGAATAAGAATATATTTTCCTATGTATTTTTTTCTGTCAGTTGTGAGTTTATTTCATCTTGCCTCATATTAGTGTGTTCTGAACGTTTATTTATTTAAGTTTTTAAGCTATGAACAATTAACCTATCACTTATGAAATTCCTAAAGAACTCTTTAGGAAATAGGGCGTAATTTCCAATGATTTTTCAAGCTCCTCTTGCGTTTGATTCTTATGTCCATCGAGTATTGCTTCCAATTCTTTGTCTTCGAATTTTTTTGGCTGTCCAGAGCGAAGCCTGTCTTTAACGCTAAACCCACCATTTTTGAAACAACAAAAACATTTGTTACATAATTTATCAGTTAGACCACTGTCACCATAAGCTTTTGCAAGCATTTGATACGCTTCAGCTGCACTTTTTTTCTAAAACAATTATATAATATCAAAAAACCCTAAGGTATAAGTATAATAAAAATTATTCAGTATTGCATGCAGAGTTCAAATCTGTAATTTTTTTTTTTTTTTTTTTTTGGAGAGTCCGACGGTTTTTGAGAAATCGGTCTCTACTTTTTTAGCTTTTTTGGCTCATTTTCCAACTTTAACTTCCATTTAAGCCCAGAAGGATACACATTTTGAGCATTAAAAATGATTATCGGCTAGTGCTTTTATGCAAATTCTATTTCTAGTCTTTGTTTTGACCTAAAAGGACCCCTAGGGGCGTAGGATACCGGAGTAGGCCCAAAAGTCGGTGAAATCCTTTGTACTTAAATAACTTCTTAAATATAAACCCGATAAGAGCCTTTAACTTTGAAGAAATCGTCCATCAAAGTGTATAAATTTTTATCCAATTTTGAGCAAAACGATTTCAGCTAGTTGCTTAATCCTTCTGCGCGCTACTACTTAAGTATCTCTACCGTGTGTCGTTGATTTCTAGTAAACTTTTGCTCGAAATTGGACCAAAGACTCACGGTAGAGCTAATAAAAAACAAGTGCTATAGGTTGTAGTAGTTTCGTGCAGAAGAAGAAGACTCTTTAAATCGGTTTAAATCTTAAATCAGGTGAAGATAACCAAATTCAAAAACATGAATTTCTTATTTAATTACATATCAATTTGGAGGAAAGAGTGGGATCGCATGGCCATAGATAACCAATGAAAGGAATAGTGTTTCTTGATGAGTCATCATAGGGTCTTTAAGAAGAGTGTCTCAATACCCTTCATCTTCATCATCATGGATATGAACAGAACTGCTTTGAGCAATGCTGGATCAGTAGCCTTAATTTGAAGAAGAGGGGATCTGAGTTTCAACTAAATCGTGTAATTAAATAAGTTTTTGAATTTTGTTATCTTCAGCTGATTTAAGATTTAAACCGTCGGACTCAAAAAAAAAAAAAATTACAGATTTGAAATCAGTGAGAAAAACTGAATAACTTTTATTATACTTATACCCCTGAGGATAAATAACTACACTGTTGACCAGTGTAGTTATTTCTAACAATTTTCAATGCATTTAACTTTAAACTAGAAGGATTCATAATTATGAATGTAAATGTTAGAATCTGTTTCTTCATGTTTTCCAAAGTATATAAAGAAATGATAAATTTTATTTTGGAAATGCTTATGAGTATCATTAATACTTTCTTACATTCAACAACATAATCCCTTGTGTTCTAAAAATGAAAATTAAACATAAATATTAACGAGTACGTAATACCAAATCTTATTCATGGACATCTTGGACATAGTCCCAAACACTATCAACTATGTATATTATTAGGCCCTCAGTGGCATTCTCAAAAACAAAAAAAAGCTGTTTCATTACAAGTCATAAGTAAAAGTGATTCTGGTGATTTTCCATGAAAGTTATGTGCTTTTTGTATGTAAAAAGAAAAAACGAAAATTGACATGGTGACCTTGATAGTTTAACAAATGTTTGAGTAAAAAGCAGCTTGAGTTGTCAGGACGTTTTACGTTGTTGCATGTAGTTATTCTCTTATTCATTTACAGGAAAAGACATTGAAGTTCTTTGAAAATAAACACAAACTTATACCTATCAGATAATTATATTATATCAAGGATTCAAAGTTCACTTGATTAAACATTCGATTGAATACACTGGTCAACCGTCAAAAATCCTTAGATAATATTAATCATAAAAGTTATTCAGTTTTGTTCGCTGATTTCAAATCTGTTATTTTTTTCTTACAAGAGTCCAACAGCTTTCGAGAAATCAAACCATAGTTTTTGAACTTTTTTGGGCTATTTTCCAACTTTAACCTCAATTTATGTCTAGAAGGATGCTCATTTTTTGTATGAACAAAAATCTAGTGTTTTAATGCAGATTCTATTTCCAGTTTTGACCAAAGGGGGTGGAAGTTGACCTAAAAATTTGTACTTATATAACTTGTAAAGTTTCATTATATTTCGATCAAAAATTCACTAGAAATCAAAGACTCACGGTAGAGCTATTAAAAAACAAGTACAATAGACAGAAGTAGAAGTGCACAGAAAGATTGTGAAATCAGCTGAAATTAACCAAATTCAAAAACATTCAGCACCTATTTAATTGCTAGGCAACTCCGAAAAAAGAGTGAAATCGCATGTCTATGGATATCAAATGAAAGGAATAGTCTCAGCTCTTTAATACATTTCTTATTAATCTATTTCATGTAATATCCAAGGAGTTATTTAAGTACAAAGGATTTGGCCGACATTTGGGCTTACTCCTGTACCCTACGCCTCTAGTAGTCCTTTTAAGTCAAAACAAAGACTAGAAATAGAATTTGCATTAAATACACTAGCGAATCATTATTTTTTAACTCACAAAATGAGTATCTTTCTTGGCTTAAGTTGAAGTTGGAAAATAGGAAAAAAAGCTTAAAAAAGTAGGGACCGATTTCTCGAAAACCGTCAGACTCTCGAAAAAAAAATTACAGATTTGAGATTAGTGTACAAAACTGAATAATTTTTATTATACTTATACCCCTTAGGATTTTTGAAAGTTCAAATTTGTTGACTTGTGTTATTATTATCCCTCTCATTTATATTAAAACAAATGAGTTAAGGCGGAGTCACTGACGTTCTTACGCATATTTGTATTTCGTATTGTTCCTACATTTTGTCGATGACCTTTTAATTAAACCTTCCTGTTTTCACTAATTTCTTGCATATTGTTTTTATCTCTCTTCTTAAAGTAAAGAGAAGAAGATACGCATGGAAATTATAGAAAAAGAGAGAGCGCATAAGAAATTGGAACGGTTTTCATGTTCGAATCAGGGTGACTTACACACAAATTCGAATGATAAACCATTTAAATTAAAACGTTAACATTGAAGATGAATAAAAACATTTAATAATTGAATTAAAAGTATGTAGTCATCAATCTCAGGAAATTTAAATAATCCTTTCATCACATCCATCCAAGGACAAGCATAGAAGTCATGTTATAGAAAGTAAAAATAGCTTGAAATAAATAAACTGATTTTTTTATATTTTACTCTCATATTCAAAAATATGTTGAACCACCACACATATAACATAGTAAAATTAAATAACATGTTGATAAAATATACATATTAAAAATAAAGTTCCTACAAATATAGTAAAAATGATAAAAATCACTTAACTGAATAAGTATTATTATTTTCTTTATTAAAAATTGTCAACTAATTTTCACAGAGTTTATGCTACATTTTATGTTTGTCACTATCGTTTAGTTTAAAGTAATTTTTTTTTTTAAATAAAATATATGCTAGTTATGCTCATTGGAAAGTTGAATCTTGAATATTCTTTGGCTGGAACATTTTTTTAGATGACCACTGATCTTTGTTAATACTCTGGAATATAGATAAAAATAACAATAAAAGAAAAAAATATACTAGTTATTGACATATTTTGTGCTTTACTAAATAGATCAGGACAGCTTTTGATATTACTTTCAGTATATATGTTAGAAAGTAATTTTACTGTATGTAGTGATATGACAGATAATACATGACAGCACCCATTTTTATCAGTAGATCAAACCTAACTTTTTTTATAATTTCACTTTAATTCAAAATGATTTTGTAATTTTTTTCCATCACCCATTATTTTCGAGATATTTACAATTATTTAAAATTGTAATTTTGAAAAATTTATCTGATTCAGACGTAATTTTTATCTAAAAATAATAATAATCAATAAATTACTAAATTAAAATGATAAGATAGAAGTTTAAGAATTCTAAAATGAAATTTTTTGTCCCTCTATCTATTTATACCCAAGGCTGACAAGGATCCAAGATATATAGAAAACCTCCGACCATTAACTATGCTTAACGTATCTTATAAAATATATAATGGTATCCTGGCAATGCGATTAGGAATGCTCTTACCAGACATTTTAAGTGAGATGTGGTAAGAGGGATTAAGGATTCTATTTCTGAAGCAAAAAAGAAACATGCAAATGTGGCAGTGATTTCAATAGATTTTAAGAAGGCATTCGACAGCATATCCCATGAATGGATAATAGCATGCTTGAAGGCACGCGGATTGGGGAATAATTTTATAAGGATGGTGGCAGTAAGTCTCTGTGACCTCAAAACCTATTATAGAAACGAAAAATGTTTTTTTAAAGTGGGTAGAGGCTGCAAACAAAGAAACCCCATCTCGCCTGCTTTTTGTTATAGCGTTAAACCCATTATTGGTTGAGATCAATGAGTCTAAAGGTATAAAAGGGATACAAGTGGGTAAATCAGAGTATAAAGTAGAAGCTTGCACTGATGACGTCACTCTTGTATATTCAGGAAGTCAAGAAGAGATTCAGGCATCTTTTAAACATACTTTTAATTTGCTAGACAACAGTATTACACATTCAGAATTAATGATCAATTTTAAGAAAACTCAGGTTATGGCTGATTTTAATGTTTCTCCTAATTTTGACTATTTATAATTGACTCCTATGATGAAAATTTTGGGGTCATTCGTAGATCTAAAAGAGTTGGATCATATAGAGAATGAAAAAATGATCGAGCTAAAATTGGAACGAACCTCTGCTATATTTGTGTCATTTATGAAAAAGAATATTGCTGCAAAAATTCACATATGGAATACTCTGATTTTACCAAAGACGACGCATATTTTAAAAATCACTCCCTTTTCCGATATATTATGTAAAAAAGTTGATAAAATTTGTGAGAATTTTTTATTTCCGAGAGGACGCAGTAGAGCTTACAGTTGGAGAAGAATAGTTTTTCCCAAGAACTTGGGAGGTCTGGGTTTGCTAGGTTTTCAAGATTTTTGGAAAGTTATGATCTTTACGAGGTTCCAGCGGATTTTAGATAAGAGCTCAGTATGGAGCAAAATTGTTGAACACATACTATATCAGAACATTGGCAAGAGTTTAGAGGAGGAAAAAGGCAATGGTCCTGGTAGAATTTTAAAGTTTGCGAAGGATATAAGTATATTTTTTGGAAAGAAATGATATTATAAATACTGAATTAGCAGAAAAAGTTTTAGAAAAAATGAAGTGGCAGGAACCAGTCATAGAAAATAAAAGGTTGATGTTTTTATTAAAGACTTCTATTAAGAGAAAGATTTCGTTTTTGGGGAAAGTTTTAAATAAAAATAATTTTTTTTACACCAGAGAGAGAAAAAGTGTTAAAAAGTATAGATTTTAAAAAAAGAGACATTGGTCCTAGAGATAGTTTTTTTTAATTTTTTAGGAATGATGAAGAACAATGAGCTTTGAGGTCTTTTAGTTGCTAAAAATGGTAGAAATCATTTTTTAAATCAAATACAGAGGAGGAAATATAAGTTTGGCTTGACGACCCCAGTGGGAGAAATAGTCAATGGGCTAAAAGATGAAAAAATTGATTATAACTTATTTTGGGTTAAGTACAGAGTGGTTACCAACACACTATCCTTAGGCAGTATATACGGTCGGACTAGCAAGGAGAGTGTTGTGTGTTGTTTTGTTTTTTGCAAATCAGTATTGGAAACGTCTGGTCATTTCTTATTTGAATGTGTGCACATAAATTTTATATTGGACCAATTAAGAGAGATTTTTTATTCTTTGTTTGGATTAAGCCTTAGGTCGAAAGATTTTTCCTATTTTTATATCGGCCCCAGTCAAGATGATATTAATTATTTTACAAAAAAAGTACAGTTCCTTTTATATAAATTTAGAAGTACGGGAATACCATAACCGGAAGACTTTAATGTAATTTTAAAGAATATTATTGTTAATGTTTATAAGGATTGTGTTTAGTAGTGTTGTTAATTGTATATGTACAAGATTATTAGATATCTCATAAGCTGAATAAAGTTGTACTTGGGGACAAAAAAAAAATGTGGACCCATGTACAAAAAAATAAATAAATAAATAAACTACAAATTTAAAATGATAAAATAGAAGTTTAAGAATTCTAAAATGAAATTATTTATCCCTCTATCTCAACCATACGGAAATGGCTAGTTGCGTAATTACCAATGATACTGCAAGCTCCTCTTGCGTTTGACTAGGAACATTATCAAGTAATATTTCCAATTCTTTGTTTTTGAATTTTTTTGCCTGTCCAGAGCGAAGCTTGTCTTCCACGCTAAAATCACAATTTTTGAAATGTCAAAACCATTCCCTACATAATCTATGAGTTGGAACATGCCTTAATTACAAATTACAGTTATTGGGCTCTACAATAAAAATTAAACAATGTGACTCCCTGCCTTAAGGACTTGGGGGCATTTTCTTTCTGATTTTGAAAAATTATAAACTTCTACATGCATCTGATGTGATTTGGTTGCACTTTTCTTTCAATTAAAGCAGAAACATAAAACCTCCTGCAAATGCTACTTAGTTACCACAAAATATGACATATATAACAAAGTAAAAACATGTTTTTTGTTTTAAACTGAATATTATTGTCATTACAAAACATTCATAACAATCAAATCCATCTTTTGTACAAATTTGTACTCCCTATATTATGATATTAATTATTGAGCTTAACACTTATACAAAATTAATATCATTTAAGAGCATTTTAAATATTTCATAAGTTAAGGACAAAAATATATTATTATTTTTCTCATAGGATTTGCTATAGGGAATCAATAATTAAAGAATAAGAATATATTTTCCTATGTATTTTTTTCTGTCAGTTGTGAGTTTATTTCATCTTGCCTCATATTAGTGTGTTCTGAACGTTTATTTATTTAAGTTTTTAAGCTATGAACAATTAACCTATCACTTATGAAATTCCTAAAGAACTCTTTAGGAAATAGGGCGTAATTTCCAATGATTTTTCAAGCTCCTCTTGCGTTTGATTCTTATGTCCATCGAGTATTGCTTCCAATTCTTTGTCTTCGAATTTTTTTGGCTGTCCAGAGCGAAGCCTGTCTTTAACGCTAAACCCACCATTTTTGAAACAACAAAAACATTTGTTACATAATTTATCAGTTAGACCACTGTCACCATAAGCTTTTGCAAGCATTTGATACGCTTCAGCTGCACTTTTTTTCTAAAACAATTATATAATATCAAAAAACCCTAAGGTATAAGTATAATAAAAATTATTCAGTATTGCATGCAGAGTTCAAATCTGTAATTTTTTTTTTTTTTTTTTTTTGGAGAGTCCGACGGTTTTTGAGAAATCGGTCTCTACTTTTTTAGCTTTTTTGGCTCATTTTCCAACTTTAACTTCCATTTAAGCCCAGAAGGATACACATTTTGAGCATTAAAAATGATTATCGGCTAGTGCTTTTATGCAAATTCTATTTCTAGTCTTTGTTTTGACCTAAAAGGACCCCTAGGGGCGTAGGATACCGGAGTAGGCCCAAAAGTCGGTGAAATCCTTTGTACTTAAATAACTTCTTAAATATAAACCCGATAAGAGCCTTTAACTTTGAAGAAATCGTCCATCAAAGTGTATAAATTTTTATCCAATTTTGAGCAAAACGATTTCAGCTAGTTGCTTAATCCTTCTGCGCGCTACTACTTAAGTATCTCTACCGTGTGTCGTTGATTTCTAGTAAACTTTTGCTCGAAATTGGACCAAAGACTCACGGTAGAGCTAATAAAAAACAAGTGCTATAGGTTGTAGTAGTTTCGTGCAGAAGAAGAAGACTCTTTAAATCGGTTTAAATCTTAAATCAGGTGAAGATAACCAAATTCAAAAACATGAATTTCTTATTTAATTACATATCAATTTGGAGGAAAGAGTGGGATCGCATGGCCATAGATAACCAATGAAAGGAATAGTGTTTCTTGATGAGTCATCATAGGGTCTTTAAGAAGAGTGTCTCAATACCCTTCATCTTCATCATCATGGATATGAACAGAACTGCTTTGAGCAATGCTGGATCAGTAGCCTTAATTTGAAGAAGAGGGGATCTGAGTTTCAACTAAATCGTGTAATTAAATAAGTTTTTGAATTTTGTTATCTTCAGCTGATTTAAGATTTAAACCGTCGGACTCAAAAAAAAAAAAAATTACAGATTTGAAATCAGTGAGAAAAACTGAATAACTTTTATTATACTTATACCCCTGAGGATAAATAACTACACTGTTGACCAGTGTAGTTATTTCTAACAATTTTCAATGCATTTAACTTTAAACTAGAAGGATTCATAATTATGAATGTAAATGTTAGAATCTGTTTCTTCATGTTTTCCAAAGTATATAAAGAAATGATAAATTTTATTTTGGAAATGCTTATGAGTATCATTAATACTTTCTTACATTCAACAACATAATCCCTTGTGTTCTAAAAATGAAAATTAAACATAAATATTAACGAGTACGTAATACCAAATCTTATTCATGGACATCTTGGACATAGTCCCAAACACTATCAACTATGTATATTATTAGGCCCTCAGTGGCATTCTCAAAAACAAAAAAAAGCTGTTTCATTACAAGTCATAAGTAAAAGTGATTCTGGTGATTTTCCATGAAAGTTATGTGCTTTTTGTATGTAAAAAGAAAAAACGAAAATTGACATGGTGACCTTGATAGTTTAACAAATGTTTGAGTAAAAAGCAGCTTGAGTTGTCAGGACGTTTTACGTTGTTGCATGTAGTTATTCTCTTATTCATTTACAGGAAAAGACATTGAAGTTCTTTGAAAATAAACACAAACTTATACCTATCAGATAATTATATTATATCAAGGATTCAAAGTTCACTTGATTAAACATTCGATTGAATACACTGGTCAACCGTCAAAAATCCTTAGATAATATTAATCATAAAAGTTATTCAGTTTTGTTCGCTGATTTCAAATCTGTTATTTTTTTCTTACAAGAGTCCAACAGCTTTCGAGAAATCAAACCATAGTTTTTGAACTTTTTTGGGCTATTTTCCAACTTTAACCTCAATTTATGTCTAGAAGGATGCTCATTTTTTGTATGAACAAAAATCTAGTGTTTTAATGCAGATTCTATTTCCAGTTTTGACCAAAGGGGGTGGAAGTTGACCTAAAAATTTGTACTTATATAACTTGTAAAGTTTCATTATATTTCGATCAAAAATTCACTAGAAATCAAAGACTCACGGTAGAGCTATTAAAAAACAAGTACAATAGACAGAAGTAGAAGTGCACAGAAAGATTGTGAAATCAGCTGAAATTAACCAAATTCAAAAACATTCAGCACCTATTTAATTGCTAGGCAACTCCGAAAAAAGAGTGAAATCGCATGTCTATGGATATCAAATGAAAGGAATAGTCTCAGCTCTTTAATACATTTCTTATTAATCTATTTCATGTAATATCCAAGGAGTTATTTAAGTACAAAGGATTTGGCCGACATTTGGGCTTACTCCTGTACCCTACGCCTCTAGTAGTCCTTTTAAGTCAAAACAAAGACTAGAAATAGAATTTGCATTAAATACACTAGCGAATCATTATTTTTTAACTCACAAAATGAGTATCTTTCTTGGCTTAAGTTGAAGTTGGAAAATAGGAAAAAAAGCTTAAAAAAGTAGGGACCGATTTCTCGAAAACCGTCAGACTCTCGAAAAAAAAATTACAGATTTGAGATTAGTGTACAAAACTGAATAATTTTTATTATACTTATACCCCTTAGGATTTTTGAAAGTTCAAATTTGTTGACTTGTGTTATTATTATCCCTCTCATTTATATTAAAACAAATGAGTTAAGGCGGAGTCACTGACGTTCTTACGCATATTTGTATTTCGTATTGTTCCTACATTTTGTCGATGACCTTTTAATTAAACCTTCCTGTTTTCACTAATTTCTTGCATATTGTTTTTATCTCTCTTCTTAAAGTAAAGAGAAGAAGATACGCATGGAAATTATAGAAAAAGAGAGAGCGCATAAGAAATTGGAACGGTTTTCATGTTCGAATCAGGGTGACTTACACACAAATTCGAATGATAAACCATTTAAATTAAAACGTTAACATTGAAGATGAATAAAAACATTTAATAATTGAATTAAAAGTATGTAGTCATCAATCTCAGGAAATTTAAATAATCCTTTCATCACATCCATCCAAGGACAAGCATAGAAGTCATGTTATAGAAAGTAAAAATAGCTTGAAATAAATAAACTGATTTTTTTATATTTTACTCTCATATTCAAAAATATGTTGAACCACCACACATATAACATAGTAAAATTAAATAACATGTTGATAAAATATACATATTAAAAATAAAGTTCCTACAAATATAGTAAAAATGATAAAAATCACTTAACTGAATAAGTATTATTATTTTCTTTATTAAAAATTGTCAACTAATTTTCACAGAGTTTATGCTACATTTTATGTTTGTCACTATCGTTTAGTTTAAAGTAATTTTTTTTTTTAAATAAAATATATGCTAGTTATGCTCATTGGAAAGTTGAATCTTGAATATTCTTTGGCTGGAACATTTTTTTAGATGACCACTGATCTTTGTTAATACTCTGGAATATAGATAAAAATAACAATAAAAGAAAAAAATATACTAGTTATTGACATATTTTGTGCTTTACTAAATAGATCAGGACAGCTTTTGATATTACTTTCAGTATATATGTTAGAAAGTAATTTTACTGTATGTAGTGATATGACAGATAATACATGACAGCACCCATTTTTATCAGTAGATCAAACCTAACTTTTTTTATAATTTCACTTTAATTCAAAATGATTTTGTAATTTTTTTCCATCACCCATTATTTTCGAGATATTTACAATTATTTAAAATTGTAATTTTGAAAAATTTATCTGATTCAGACGTAATTTTTATCTAAAAATAATAATAATCAATAAATTACTAAATTAAAATGATAAGATAGAAGTTTAAGAATTCTAAAATGAAATTTTTTGTCCCTCTATCTATTTATACCCAAGGCTGACAAGGATCCAAGATATATAGAAAACCTCCGACCATTAACTATGCTTAACGTATCTTATAAAATATATAATGGTATCCTGGCAATGCGATTAGGAATGCTCTTACCAGACATTTTAAGTGAGATGTGGTAAGAGGGATTAAGGATTCTATTTCTGAAGCAAAAAAGAAACATGCAAATGTGGCAGTGATTTCAATAGATTTTAAGAAGGCATTCGACAGCATATCCCATGAATGGATAATAGCATGCTTGAAGGCACGCGGATTGGGGAATAATTTTATAAGGATGGTGGCAGTAAGTCTCTGTGACCTCAAAACCTATTATAGAAACGAAAAATGTTTTTTTAAAGTGGGTAGAGGCTGCAAACAAAGAAACCCCATCTCGCCTGCTTTTTGTTATAGCGTTAAACCCATTATTGGTTGAGATCAATGAGTCTAAAGGTATAAAAGGGATACAAGTGGGTAAATCAGAGTATAAAGTAGAAGCTTGCACTGATGACGTCACTCTTGTATATTCAGGAAGTCAAGAAGAGATTCAGGCATCTTTTAAACATACTTTTAATTTGCTAGACAACAGTATTACACATTCAGAATTAATGATCAATTTTAAGAAAACTCAGGTTATGGCTGATTTTAATGTTTCTCCTAATTTTGACTATTTATAATTGACTCCTATGATGAAAATTTTGGGGTCATTCGTAGATCTAAAAGAGTTGGATCATATAGAGAATGAAAAAATGATCGAGCTAAAATTGGAACGAACCTCTGCTATATTTGTGTCATTTATGAAAAAGAATATTGCTGCAAAAATTCACATATGGAATACTCTGATTTTACCAAAGACGACGCATATTTTAAAAATCACTCCCTTTTCCGATATATTATGTAAAAAAGTTGATAAAATTTGTGAGAATTTTTTATTTCCGAGAGGACGCAGTAGAGCTTACAGTTGGAGAAGAATAGTTTTTCCCAAGAACTTGGGAGGTCTGGGTTTGCTAGGTTTTCAAGATTTTTGGAAAGTTATGATCTTTACGAGGTTCCAGCGGATTTTAGATAAGAGCTCAGTATGGAGCAAAATTGTTGAACACATACTATATCAGAACATTGGCAAGAGTTTAGAGGAGGAAAAAGGCAATGGTCCTGGTAGAATTTTAAAGTTTGCGAAGGATATAAGTATATTTTTTGGAAAGAAATGATATTATAAATACTGAATTAGCAGAAAAAGTTTTAGAAAAAATGAAGTGGCAGGAACCAGTCATAGAAAATAAAAGGTTGATGTTTTTATTAAAGACTTCTATTAAGAGAAAGATTTCGTTTTTGGGGAAAGTTTTAAATAAAAATAATTTTTTTTACACCAGAGAGAGAAAAAGTGTTAAAAAGTATAGATTTTAAAAAAAGAGACATTGGTCCTAGAGATAGTTTTTTTTAATTTTTTAGGAATGATGAAGAACAATGAGCTTTGAGGTCTTTTAGTTGCTAAAAATGGTAGAAATCATTTTTTAAATCAAATACAGAGGAGGAAATATAAGTTTGGCTTGACGACCCCAGTGGGAGAAATAGTCAATGGGCTAAAAGATGAAAAAATTGATTATAACTTATTTTGGGTTAAGTACAGAGTGGTTACCAACACACTATCCTTAGGCAGTATATACGGTCGGACTAGCAAGGAGAGTGTTGTGTGTTGTTTTGTTTTTTGCAAATCAGTATTGGAAACGTCTGGTCATTTCTTATTTGAATGTGTGCACATAAATTTTATATTGGACCAATTAAGAGAGATTTTTTATTCTTTGTTTGGATTAAGCCTTAGGTCGAAAGATTTTTCCTATTTTTATATCGGCCCCAGTCAAGATGATATTAATTATTTTACAAAAAAAGTACAGTTCCTTTTATATAAATTTAGAAGTACGGGAATACCATAACCGGAAGACTTTAATGTAATTTTAAAGAATATTATTGTTAATGTTTATAAGGATTGTGTTTAGTAGTGTTGTTAATTGTATATGTACAAGATTATTAGATATCTCATAAGCTGAATAAAGTTGTACTTGGGGACAAAAAAAAAATGTGGACCCATGTACAAAAAAATAAATAAATAAATAAACTACAAATTTAAAATGATAAAATAGAAGTTTAAGAATTCTAAAATGAAATTATTTATCCCTCTATCTCAACCATACGGAAATGGCTAGTTGCGTAATTACCAATGATACTGCAAGCTCCTCTTGCGTTTGACTAGGAACATTATCAAGTAATATTTCCAATTCTTTGTTTTTGAATTTTTTTGCCTGTCCAGAGCGAAGCTTGTCTTCCACGCTAAAATCACAATTTTTGAAATGTCAAAACCATTCCCTACATAATCTATGAGTTGGAACATGCCTTAATTACAAATTACAGTTATTGGGCTCTACAATAAAAATTAAACAATGTGACTCCCTGCCTTAAGGACTTGGGGGCATTTTCTTTCTGATTTTGAAAAATTATAAACTTCTACATGCATCTGATGTGATTTGGTTGCACTTTTCTTTCAATTAAAGCAGAAACATAAAACCTCCTGCAAATGCTACTTAGTTACCACAAAATATGACATATATAACAAAGTAAAAACATGTTTTTTGTTTTAAACTGAATATTATTGTCATTACAAAACATTCATAACAATCAAATCCATCTTTTGTACAAATTTGTACTCCCTATATTATGATATTAATTATTGAGCTTAACACTTATACAAAATTAATATCATTTAAGAGCATTTTAAATATTTCATAAGTTAAGGACAAAAATATATTATTATTTTTCTCATAGGATTTGCTATAGGGAATCAATAATTAAAGAATAAGAATATATTTTCCTATGTATTTTTTTCTGTCAGTTGTGAGTTTATTTCATCTTGCCTCATATTAGTGTGTTCTGAACGTTTATTTATTTAAGTTTTTAAGCTATGAACAATTAACCTATCACTTATGAAATTCCTAAAGAACTCTTTAGGAAATAGGGCGTAATTTCCAATGATTTTTCAAGCTCCTCTTGCGTTTGATTCTTATGTCCATCGAGTATTGCTTCCAATTCTTTGTCTTCGAATTTTTTTGGCTGTCCAGAGCGAAGCCTGTCTTTAACGCTAAACCCACCATTTTTGAAACAACAAAAACATTTGTTACATAATTTATCAGTTAGACCACTGTCACCATAAGCTTTTGCAAGCATTTGATACGCTTCAGCTGCACTTTTTTTCTAAAACAATTATATAATATCAAAAAACCCTAAGGTATAAGTATAATAAAAATTATTCAGTATTGCATGCAGAGTTCAAATCTGTAATTTTTTTTTTTTTTTTTTTTTGGAGAGTCCGACGTTTTTTGAGAAATCGGTCTCTACTTTTTTAGCTTTTTTGGCTCATTTTCCAACTTTAACTTCCATTTAAGCCCAGAAGGATACACATTTTGAGCATTAAAAATGATTATCGGCTAGTGCTTTTATGCAAATTCTATTTCTAGTCTTTGTTTTGACCTAAAAGGACCCCTAGGGGCGTAGGATACCGGAGTAGGCCCAAAAGTCGGTGAAATCCTTTGTACTTAAATAACTTCTTAAATATAAACCCGATAAGAGCCTTTAACTTTGAAGAAATCGTCCATCAAAGTGTATAAATTTTTATCCAATTTTGAGCAAAACGATTTCAGCTAGTTGCTTAATCCTTCTGCGCGCTACTACTTAAGTATCTCTACCGTGTGTCGTTGATTTCTAGTAAACTTTTGCTCGAAATTGGACCTACTCCCGTCCTCTACGCCCTCAGGAGTTCCTTTAGGTCAAAATAAAGACTGGAAATGGAATTTGCATTAAATACACTAGCGATTCATTATTTGACTGTTGACCAGTGTTATTGTTCCTTGATGGTAGGTATTACTGAATTACTCGTGTTTAGTGCTACATGTTTTCTTTTCAATAATTAAATAATAATGATAATTAAAAAATTTTATCCATTCAGGAATATAACGGAATGTAAGAACGCTCGTAAAGACATGAGGATTTCAATAGAAGTCATTGATTTGTTTCCTCGGAGTTTAATAATTAAATTATTAACATAAATAATTAAAAATCAAATATTTATAATAAATAAATGAACATTATCATTTTATCCCCCTTCCCCCACCCCCAATTTAACTTAGACTTTTGAATAGGGAGATTGGGGAATTTTGTTGTAATGACAGTTTTTTCATTATTTTCCTTTTTGGACGAAAATTATTCCCAAATATTTATAAAGTACAAGATAGAAACAGGGTCACTGATTTATTGAGATCCTCACACATTACAATTTATTAAGGTTAGAGATTAGAAGATTTCGAGAATTCAATAAAGATAGGGTGTCTATTAGAATACCCATACTCTTTATGATATGATATCAGGTGTAGTCGTTACACTCACCAAGATTCCTGCATTTTTTTCATCTCTAATTTTAGTGTATATCGACAAATTGTCAAGTTTGTTCACTGTAGTATGAAAAAATGAAATACAAAGACTTTTTTAGCTTCACACATGGTCTAAAGAGTCAAACCTTTGAGTTTATCCTATATTTAATCAAAAAATTAGTTTTTAATCGCCAAGATATGATCTTACGTTTACCACACTATTTTTAGCATAAAGATATTGGGATGTTAACTTATTTAGTAATTGGAGATTCCACAAGATTTGAACGATTTCATTATTTTTATTGCAAATGGAGAGCTTCACTTAAACAATTCGAAAGTCGGAAAGTCTATAAGCAAAAGTCGAGTCTTTTATCACAGAATTGGAAAAAGTATTGCATGAAATACCCACATCGCCTGACACCTTGAGACATTAAAATTTGCCCTCACTTCTTTATCATTTGTAGCTCAATGAGACTTTCTTGTAAATCGAATTGCACACTACTACTCCTCTGTGTCCAACGATATCTCTTTGATCATTTTTGCTACACTATCATTACCAAAGTGAAATTGACTCCAATGCTGGTACTGTGTCTTTGATCACAATTAAAGTGACCTCTTTAATTGTAAGAATAATAAAAACTCTTTCCCACATTAAACAACCACCCATTTTTGTTAATTAATATGGAGATATTGTAAGATGCAATTATACCCTTGTCATTTCGAATGACTTGGTTAGGAAACCTCTCATTTAAGGATTTGAAAATATGGAATATCCTTGGATGCCTTATCAAATAGTCATTAAAACGTGAGGGTTTTAAGCTTCATTTAAAAAAATCTGTTCACAAACTAGTCACATTGGGAGTTGAACATTGATTGGAGAAGAGATTAAGCCAAATTTAATTTATACAACTGAATATTGCATGTTCTTTGTTCCAGCCACTTTTTGTGCTCCTAGTGAATTGACGTGAAAAAGATATTAGAAACAACATTATTTAATTAACAAAACGATATTTATAACTTTATTAATTGGTTTTAAGTATTAATTTGTAAATTGATGCCCTTGTGACAAGAATTTTGATCTCTAAACTATATTCAGGGTAGGAAAGAAAACTTGTATTTCTTTATATTTTTTTAAGGAAATATTTAATGACGTTGCCATCATAAAATTGTTAATCGTTAATAATGATTATTAGTTACAATCAGTCAAATAATAATACAATTATTATACAGGATTTCAGACGTCATATTTTCAAGTTATTAATTCTGGTATTTGTCTACATTTCTGTCTGACTATTGAATAAGTATCGTCATGTATTTTCTGATACTTAATATAACCATTAAATAGGAATAGGATAATTGAATTTTTGAATATCCTAGCGCCTCACATTTTGCTTTATGGAACCAAACGTCCTCCAACTATACCTAATCCTCCCTATACCTTTCCGAAGGACATAGAATTTGTATATATAATTTTTTTTGAGTCTGACCATTGAAGATTTATTTTATTGAGTTAAATTGATGAAAAATGAACATTTTATTTACAGTCATTATTAAATAGATATTTTTAATGTACGATATTATTTGCCCTCCACGAATAAAAAAAAAGTTAAACTTACATTTTCTAATAGTTTTAAATGTGTTCTTTTTAATAATGTATAAATATTTGATAAAATACTGGGAAATATTTCAAAATTGTACATTTTAAAAAGTGACATCACTCATTTTTTAAACATGCATATACTGAGAATAATGATCGAAATTCTTCAAAAGATTCAATAATATGATATTTTTTTATCATTTACAGAATTATTTATTGATATTATTCAATTATTTCAATTTTGAAGATTCTACCTTTAAAAAAAAAGATTTCATAGTGATTTGAAGTGAGAGTTAGTTTTCAGGAGGGAATTTTTATTTCTGATCTCAGACTCAAATTTCCAATTTTTCTTCACTCATATATCTGTTTTTGATGAGGATATTGGTTTGAAATTTTTCATGGACTCTAGTTTTATAAGTTTAAACAACTGGTGTAAAAATAAACCAAATCTGTGATATAAGGTTACATCCGCCAGATGAATTTCTATGAAATGCATCATATATTAGTATTGATTTGAGTCAAAACTGAAACTTAAGGGAGCTCCATCTCCTCTTCGGTTTACAACTTACTGTACCACCAACCCATAGGGAACACTTCATAGCTCCATGACTACTGTCATAACCTGCACTGTCTATCCTTACTGGGTATAAGTCCTTTATATAAGCCTCATATAATTGAGGGTAGCCTTGCATAACATTGATAGTATAAAAACGTATTGATATGAAAACATTAAACAATAAAATGTAATATTGTTGGTCGAAATTTAAAATTGAGAGACAAATTTTGTTCTCTCTGCAATTTCATAAATTGATTTAAGAAACATCCATTAACAAGGAAGATGAATAGACCTTGACTTTGTTTCCAACGGCAGTTTTTGGTAATATCACATTTTAACATATAGTGTTTTGAAAAGAATACATTGTCCAAGAAGAAAATGAAATCGTCCTTCCCAAAAGACTGAGTCATATCTTAAGACATGAAGAGTAAAATTTGTGTAACACAAATAAGTTATTTTAAATAATAAAGAATACCGAGAACTATTCATTCCTAGTACTTTGAGAACATGAAATTCACCCCCAGTCTCTCCTTGGATGTAAGCCCATTTCCTCTACCATCGTTCTTTAGTAGTGTAATGATCAGTGATGTATAAAAAGGGTCCAGCTGCAAAGCACCCCCAAGATGATGTCATAAAAAATATGATATCCTTGAAGTAAGGCAAAATTTCAGCTGATTACATTTGAAAGGGCAGAATGTAACTGTTATTATTTTGCTGTTTTACTTAAGAAAAGATTATTATTATTTAGTGGCATTAAAAATTTGTAAAAGATAGAACCCTCAACTATTGCCATAGCATGAGTCCGGGGTCATTTTTGAATGGACTCGGACTTGACTCGAAAATTAGTTATTATTTAATCAATACTAATGGAGTATAAGCCTCAATATGTCTTTGTTGGCATTGCACCTCAAAATTACTACACTTTTACACTTAAGTGAATCCTATAATTCATATTACATATTTAAGAAACACATATAATTAAATGAAATGATTTTATTTAATCATCTAGTGGCTACTTTTTTTTAATTAAACAATTTAATTATCATTTAAAACTATTATAAAAACTCCAAACAGTCAAAAGTAACACATTTTGTTATCACTTAAATTTCTCTATAAAATTTAAATAGGATGAAATTTCATAATCATTATCTCAATTATATATATATATATAAATATATATATATATTTGTATCAGAAAAACTGAGCATTGATTCGGAAAACCAATGTGATTCCAGTTTAAGTTTTCATAAATAAACCAAAAAAAATAAATTAAATTAATAATAAGATGAAAATGTACGTTATAATTACAATTTTAAATATTTCAGATACAATTTAAAAGGAACAAAGTAATAATTATCAGGCAATTAATTACATTGAAATCGATACAGTGACTACTATAACAAGTCACTGAATCGATTGAACTTGTTCTCAAAAAATAGAAACATAAAAAAGAAATAAATAAAAAAATATTAAATAAAAATGGAATAATCATGTTCATGAAAATCAATATACACGAGATGAGCCAAACTTATGACATTAGAGAAAAGTACAACCCCTCATCATGCCAAAGCCCCTCTCAGAAATCACAATTGACAATCGGAGCATTTTAGTACAAGCAAAAATTCTTCAAGTCAATGCTTATCACGCCAACAGTATTCTGCAACTGTTGACACAGACATTCTTTATTATATCTACTTTTGAATGGTTCAAGTGGAATATCTTTTTGACTATTGTCACACTTGAAGTCTTTCGTATCGTCCATTGTTATAAATCTATACTTTTCGTCAATTTCCCGTTTTATTTTGAAAATTCTGACTCGACTTAAGAGCTCCAATGATTGGGTTAAGGGAAAACAAGAAGAGACAGATTTCTCCATAAATTGGATGAGATTTTAATGTCCTTTGACTGAAACCGGGATAATCCATGATACAAGGAATTAAATTAGGTCAGGCGTGAAATCAGATGTACCTGAATTGTTAGTGGTACTATGTTTGGAAGTCTCAAGATCGGAAATTTCTTCATAATAGAAGTCGAGAAATGGCATGGCCGGAATGCCATCACACTAGCCTCCTTGATAAATTTTCAAATGTTACTACCTCTATTGACGGCGACCCAAGTTCCTGAATCAAATCCTCAGGTATTTTTAAACTTAATTAAAAATGGTGCTTGTTGTTTTTGAATTGAAAACAACTGAGTATGAAAATAAGAAGAAGATTAGAAAGAAAAATGTTTGCAGATTGCCAACAATCGTCCTTCGCAGGCACGCTCTATTGGCTCTTTTCTCACATCCTTATTCATCAGCCCCTCCCCTTGATGACATGAAAAATGATCATGGTAACCATGGAAGCCAGCTTATTTGCTGCTGATATAATACTATGAAAGTAGCTGTGACAGCCTTACTCCAGGCTCAAATTTTTAAGCGTTGCTACCTCAATTGTCGGCGACCCAAATTCCTGAATCAAATCCTCAGGCATTTTTTAACTTAATTTAAAAATGACACTTGTTGTTTTTGAATTGAATAGAAATGAATATGAAAAGATGTAGTTATTTTTTGACAGTATTTTTTGTTCTCTAAACCTGGTATCAATTTTTCTTTATTCCTGAGGGGAAAACATGATTTGCGTAACACGTGTAATACTCCGATGAAAAATATAATCAATTACTTCAATAAAATGCCTGTTGGAGTGAATCGTCGATAAATTATGTGGAAATGTATGGAGTTACGACAGGAATTCCAATTCTGTGTTCATCAAAGAGTTTGACATTGTCTCTATGAACTACTCCAAAAACTTTGTTTCCTACGACCAGAAGGAAATGGCTCTAAGGACGAAACCTCCTTTCATCAGAATTGTCATTTACTCTATGAAGTTCTGAAAATCTATCGGCTAGAGTAACTGGGAAGCATTATGAAAATCGTAAATGGACAACATGGGTGTCATATGTGCCAGGAGAAAATAATGTTAGATTTAAGCCTTTAGTAAATCCTCAAAAAAATATTTTACCTCCTCTGCATTTAAAACATTCTAAATGAAGAATTTTGTTACAAAAATGGCAAAAGAAGATTCCGAAGGTTTTTAATATCTGTGTAAGAAATGTTATTATATAAGCAATGCCAAAACGAAAGAAAACATATTTGTAAGCCCAGAGATAAGAAAAGTTCTTTATGATATTGATTTTGGAAACACTCTTATAACATCAGAAAAAATGTACATGGAAATCCTTCAAATGAGTTTGTGAAAACTCATTGGGCAACAATAAGTCGGCCCAATATAAAGATGGTGTGAAAAAGCTCCATAAGTATTGTGAAAAATTTGGATGTCGGATGTCTCTTAAGATACATTTTCTACATTCACATAAAATTCATTTCCTTTTCATTTTAGGAACTGTCAGTGGTGAACAGCGATAATGTTTTCCTCAAAATATTATATAAATGGAAACAATATATAAAGGGTTTTGGAATACAGGCATATTGGGAGATTATTGTTGAATGTTGAACCGTGATGAGTCTAAAAAGAAGTTCAAGCGTAAATCTAGTACCAAACATCTATGATCTCTTTGAAATTATATTTTAAATCTTAATATTATTATGTACAATATGTTATATATGTTGATAAATTAAAATACTTAATCTCTTCAATATAACATAAAAGTCCTAATTAGAAATGGTAAAAAAAATAAATGCATTTGTGTAAAATACGATTGACGTTAACAAAGACACTTCATGATTATTCCTTGTTCTCCACTTAAGACATAAGGAAGAGGACTCAGTATTGAGAGACATAAACGGTAAACTAAGGGACTTTTAGTAATGTGAGAAGTAAAAGAGTGTAAAGAAGTGTCCATTTGAATGAGGATTTGTGCTAGTAAGCTAAAAACGGCCACGAAGCGAGAGTCCAGTCTATACAAGAGCCGTCGTAGCGATATAAGCGATGATATCAGATTAAATTGGCTTCTGAGATGAATGTGGAAATTAGTTTCTTACATACAAACATCGACTCCTCAATGGAGTCTTAATGTCTTTCCCCTTTCTTGATTCAACAGCGATATTTATTGTTAATCTGAAAAGAAAATTGTTCTTAGTGCACTCGTAAATGATCCAAATGACATCTACTTCTCATGAAGATGAATCTCTGATATTATAACACGTTTTAGTGGAAACTCCGATCCTGTCTTATTCAAATTAAGGCAACTGATCCAATATTCCTCAAAGCAGTTCTGTTCATATCCATGATGATGAAGGGTACTGAGACATGGCTCATCAAGGAACACTATTCCTTTCATTGGATATCTATGACCCTGCAATCCCACTCTTTCCTCGGAGTTGCCTTGTAATTAAATAAGGGATTCATGTTTTTGAATTTCGTTATCTTCAGCTGATGTCAGAGTCTTTTTCTCCGCGACTACTACAGTCTATAGCACTTGTTTTTTATTAGATTTACCGTGAGTCTTAGATTTCTTGCGCATTTTTGCTCAAAATTGGATGAAAATTTACACACTTTGATGGACGATTTCTTCTAAAGGCTCTTATCGGGCGCTTGACATCTTGTTTGAAAGCTGTGGTTCTAATCTCTTCAATGCATTCCTTATTAATCCATTTCATACAATATTCAAGGAGTTATTTAGGTACAAAGGATTTCATCGACTATTGGGCCTACTCCGGCACCCTACGCCCCTAGGAGTCCTTTTAGTTCAAAACAAAGATAGAAATGAAATTTCCATAAAAAACACTAGCCAATCATCATTTTTTAATGCCCAAAATGTGTATTCTTTTAGGCTTAAATTGAATTTGAAGTTGGAAAATGGGTCAAAAAAGCTAAAAAAGTAGGGACCGATTTCTCAAAAACCGTTGGACTCTCGAAAAAAAAGAATTACAGATTTGAAATCAATGAGCAAAATTAAATAACTTTTATTATACTTATACCCCTTAGGATTTTTGGCTGTTGACCAGTGTTATCAGTGATGAAGGATTTTACACTAAGAGATTATAATATTTATTGAATATTCCTTTATGTATGAGTTTATGAAACTGTTAATCGTTTATTCATTTCGTAATTGTTATCATACGTTTTCAATGTATACATATATATGATTTTTTCTTCACTCATTAAATTATCACATGCATATTTTGACATCCCTCACAACATGTACGTTTGTGGCATGATCTTACTTTGAGTTGAAATTATTTTCATATACATAATTTAAGCATATATTTGGTATTGAATACATTTAAAGTCTTAAATGAAAAACATGTTTTAATCAGATCCTATTATATTGTTTCAATCTAGTTCTTAATAAATATATATATATTGGTTTAATGCGCTTATGCATACTGGGGTAACCTTAAAGTCAAATTTAGCAACTTTGCCGGAGGAAAAGGGCTCAAGGAGTTATTTGGATTGCATTTCTTGCATATACTACCCATTCTTAAGGCTTGCAGTCGAAAGGAATACAAACTTTTTGGTTAATAAAGCAAATACAATGTTAACAAAAAAGTGCTCGTGTTCAATCATTCTTAATAATTATACTGGTCAACAGTTAAAAATCCTAAGCGGAGTAAGTATAGTAAAAGTTATTCAGATTTTGACACTGATTCAAATCTATAATTTTTTTGAGAGAGAGAGTCTGGAGTAGGCCCAGATGTCGGCCAAATCCTTTGTACTTATATAACTCCTTGAATATTACATAAATGGATTAATAAGGAATGTATTAAAGAGATTATACCCACAGCTTTCAAACGAGATGTCAAGCGCCCGATAAGAATCCTTAATTAAGAAGAAATCGTCCTTCTATGTGTGTAAATTTTCATCCAATTTCAAGCAAAAATTCGCTGGAAATCTAAGATTTACGGTAGAGCTACTTAAGTAGTAGCGCACAGAAGGATTTGAGCCGGTTTCTTAATCTTATGGTATACATGATATTATTATTTATTATGTATGTTATCGTTTATATATGTAAAGGAGAATATCAGCTTGTATGAGCTGTAAAACGTCGTGACACTTCAAGCTGCTTCTCTCTCTTCATTCATCAAATTGTCAGAGTTCCCAGATTTATTTATCTTTCTATTTATTTTTTACAGGTCGAAAGTGCATATTTTTTACATTCCTATATTCTTTTTTTGTTTTTCCTTGCCCTATTCGTCTGTTATTAATTCAACAAGAACGAGTGACATTTTGACCCAATTTTAAAAATGCTCAAGGAATATTATCAAAGACACTGGATCGCCGTCAATAAAGGTGAAAGCGTTTGAAAATTTGGCAAGGACAAGAATGTGATGCTATTTCACGACTTCAATAAAGAAGATGTTTCCAATCATGATTTATGCAAATGGCAAATGTAACAAGATAAACCTGGATCCATTCAATAATCATAGTATCATTAGCGATTCAGGTACATGTGATTTCATGTTTGATTTTACTAAATTGCTTGTTTCATGTAATATTCCGCTTTCAGTCGTGGAACACTCAAATTTCGTCAAAATTATTTAAAAATGTACCGAAAATTCCGTTCCTTCTCATTTTTCCGTATTCCAATCATTGGCTGTCGAAAGTCAAGTCGTGATTTCCAAGATAAAATAGGAAGTTGCCGAAAAAGATGTATAAATCTTTAATCTCTGTTCTTTAAAATTAAAACCCAAAGTGTTTCGAAGACTGCAACCTCTATTTATGGCAATAGACGAGTCAAAGGAAATCATTGATCGATCCATGATTACAGTATTGATTAGTCCTCTGAATGGACTCTTCCTAGGTAGATCTTACCCCATTAATTTGACACATGTGTTAAATACCAACAACTTGTACTATATTTATTTATGACATCATCTCGGGCGTGCATGTCAGCTGGACCCTTTTTATACATCACTGCGCATACTAAACAAAGGAGAAGGCGTGCCAGTTCAAGATCTTATTACCAAGAGATGAAACAAGAATGGTAATATCGTTTCGCGCAAAAAGAGATGCTACGAAATCCTTCTAGAATATGGACGTGTATATCGTAGAACAAGAAATTTTTACGCCCATTTCATGAGAAGAAGAAATATGAAATTGAGGCGGATTTGTATCCCCGTCATACGATGAGACTTAGAAAAAATCCTAGGAAGCGAGTCTCATTCCAATTATGATTTTTGTTGTTGTATATATCTTTAGTTTTTGCTTAAAAGAAAAAGGGATTGATATATTGTGTACATACGGGTTGTTACTGATATGGATGTCTGTTTCATTGTCGATGTGTAATACAAAATTTCAAATGATTATACACTAAAAGAAAAAGGGATTGTTGTATTAAGATGTTTGTTTTGTATATATGAATTATCCCGTTAGTACGTTGTTGATACATTATATATTGAATGTACATTGTATGAGTTCAATAAATAAGTCTTGAATGAACAATCAAGGGGGGAGGACCTCATTGCAGTGATGACTAGGAATGAAAATCATATGCAATTCGGGCGTGTGATAAAAAAGTGGAGTTGGCTCTTCAAACAGGTCTTTTTGTTTTCCGAAGCTGTTATCATTATTTTTTTTCCCTTAAGAAGGTAACATCAAATTTACCTCAACATAATGTTTTACAAGTAAAAAACAATCTGCAAAGATTATATCATGGTGAGGAACAAAGGAAAAATTAAAAAAGGGTTATCATTCATTGAGGTGAATGGAGTTAATGATATTTGTGAATATAATAATGAATCTGGAGTAACGTATTGTTATGTTTGTGGTTTGATATTTTCATTTGTAACATATATAAAGGAAAGTAGCAGCTTGTAGCTCAGTAAAATGTCATGACAGCTCAAGCTGCTTCCCCCCTCGACAATCATTAAATTGTCAGGGTTGCCAGGTTGATTTTCTCTTTCTTTTTTTATTACATGCCCGAATTGCATATGATTTACATTCCTAGTGATGACCTAGAGATAAGGGGTCATTACAGTTTCCAGTCATATATTTCTTTTTTCATTCAAAATATATCTGATACATTTAAGATTGTAATAATAACCACTTCAACCTACATTTTCATCGTGTTTTCAATTCAAATTATGATCAATTTTTTTATATTTTTTACTTTGCTTATAAAAAATTAATTTGAAATCACCTCCCTATCTTAATCAATGTTCAGCTTTTCTGATATAACTATTTATATACCTGAGATAACAATTATGGAATATTACCCTACAATAGTCATTCAATTATAAACAATATTGTAATTTTGAGGTACAACGCTAACAAAGGCATATTAAGGTTTGTACTGTTATTTGTATTGATTAAGTATTAAGTTATTTTGTTCACCAATAGGCAGAACAATATCCAAAATCGGCTTTTTTTAAGGTCAAGTCTGAGTCCATGCAAAATTGACTCAGGTCTTAGACTATGGCATTATTAGCTGCAAATTTAGGGTTCTGTCCTTTACAAATTTTTATTGCCACTAAATTATTAATAGGCTGATCTTAAGTAAAACAGCAAAATAATTACAGCTACATTCCGCTCCTTCAAATGTAACCGTCAGCCTTTATTGAAGGGTACCATATTTGTATGACTTCCTCTTAGGTGTATTTTGAGGATTGGCTCTTTTTAACATATCTAATGATTGTGTTGCAGTCACATGGGGTGAAAAAATAAATATGAAACCTGTTCAAATTGTGTTAATTACCGAGTAATTTAAATGTTTATCAGTCTAAAATAAAGAATATTTCAAAACAAAATAGTTCTAAATTTATGGGAAAAAACTATTTATGAAAGACAAACGTAATATTTAGTCGAAAACAGTCTTTAAGAAATTTTAGAAAATTCTTACCTATCATAAGGACCAAGAGATCTCATATATAACGGCAAAAAATTCCAATTTTGCAGGAACTGTGGTAACAAATTAGGATATTTTTTCTGAAGAATATTGATAAGTGTAATAAGCAGAGACATTAATATGAGAGGAATGACGAGTATATAAATTGCAATATTTCCACCAAGAAGAAGGGAGAGATTAAATATGATAAGGGGAAGAACAATGAAGGAAAGAATCAAGTAAACTATTGCAAACCACCTGTATTATATGAAATTCAATTATAGATGATATAATTATAAATTTTATTATTATATATTATGGCCTTCTATAAAGTTAAAATTATTGTTTTTAACGTTAAATTTCGTTATTTATAAATTTTTACGAGTTAAATAGAAAATTGAAAAACTCTGATAAAATATATTTTTCAAACAGCATGTTTTTTATTCATTGAAAATACCTTTAGATAAATCAACATCAAAAAAGACTCTATGGGATGTAGTGTTGCCAAAAAAAGATTAAAATTTCTTTATTTTTCTAAAATTGTTTTTTTGTGCTCTACTAGATTGTAACTTCAAGTTTTAATATAAGTAAAAATTTCCACGTAAGTTATACATTTTGAAACAACAAAATGTCACAAAATATGTGCCAAATTGAAGAAATAAAATATTCATTAAGATAAAACAACAAAATAATAACAGTTTATTTTCTTCATTCCTTATATAACTATCAAATTTGATTAACTGATACAATGTCCCTCAAAATTATCATTTTTTAAAGGCATCACTCAAACATGTTTGTTACATCTATATTATAAACAAAAGACATGAAAAATGTTGGAATCCCAGTGAATATTACATGGAAATATAACTTCCATCAATTAGCCTATTATTTGTATTTTGAAGGCTCAAATGTTATGAGCTTATATGGTGTCTCTTACTGATATCCCTCAAGCATGTTTTATAAACAAATCTAAATTCCAACTTTTTTCGTATCTCCTCGTATGAAAATCTTAATTTTTGTATTAAAAAAAGTTTAGTGCATTTCATTTGCCACATATGAATAGAGGTGTGGAAAAGAGCTCTTCTTGACGAGCGTTGATTAATTTAAAATCATGAATGTTGGAAAGTTGCATTATATATTCGTGTGTTTTTTTTTCTTTTGAAGCTGTTATCATTATTAAAATGTTTAAATTATATCCCTTACAATGAAAAAACTCCTTAAAATACACTTTTCTCGTAGTGATGTGCTCAAATAAATTAAATAAAAGCTGCTTTTAGATAAAGAAGTAAAATTAAAACAACTTGCTTGTCTATTCCTTTTTTTATTTAAAATTCGATCTGCTGACATGATATCTATCATAGTTACCATATTTTTTATAATGTCATTTTATGCGTAATTTTTGACATACACAGAAGTAGCTTTTTTTCACAATTCTAAATAAGTATTCAGATCGACACTCTACAAGAATCTATCTTTTTCGAAAATCTAGTTCATTAATAATCTTCATATATTTTTTGTTATTTCTTAATTTGCATCGAGTTTGTATTCGGTCAAGTAGACACCGCGTTAAAAAAATATTTAAACATTTACATATTTTACATATATTCCTTATAAGGAAAGTATATCACAAAATGCACATTCTTTTGGTAAAATCTACTTTAAGATTTCAAAAAAATTGAGTTCCTAAAAAAATATATTCGTTCCAACTTTTTTGTTTTGTTTTTTAATGTATGGTGAAAAACGGAATTTTATTATAATAAGAATTTAAACTATAAGATATAGAATAAATATATGTAAATCTTGACTACGATAGTGTTCCATTTGATTTGTTTTTTTTCTTAAGCATGAATATTATCATATATATATATATATATATAAATGTCTGAATTATGTTACTTCAAATAAAAGCCAAAAAGTATATTTCATTTACATACCTGTATTTTGCTACAGTTTTACCCATAACTTTAGCCATTGGTAACGGCCATCGCATAAACGGTATTGGATAAAATACTAAGATACCCGACACATTAAATAGTAAATGACACAATGCAATTTGAATGGCAGGTCTGATATTTCTTCCTTCTGATGCTAAAGCTGCAATAATACCAGTCGTGGTTGTTCCTATATTTGATCCTAAAGTCAAAGGATAGGCCCTTTCTAATTCAAAAAAACCTGTGCCTACCAGTGGTGTTAATGTGCATGTAAATACTGACGACGATTGAACCAGAAAAGTTATCAGTGCTCCAACAAATATTGCTAAATAACTATTGATGAATGAAAAAATGATTAAATAATGCGTATCAGGATTTTACTAATAATACAACATCAGGGCAGAAATCCTATTTTATGGTTAGGGGATACATAATTTTTTTTTTTAAGTTAGAGAATAATTCTAGGGGATGGCCAGTTCTTCAATTAAATTGGCTTGATACATACTTTGTTTTTGTTTATCTTTTATAAAAGATGAATATAGATCCTTAATTAGTATTTTTTTTATTATAAATACACATTGATAATACAGATAACAAAGTACGATCAACCATTTATGATTAGGAATGTAAATCATATGCATCGGGCATGTAATAAAAAAGTGGAGTTGGCTCTTCAAACAGGTATTTTTGTTTTCCGAAGCTGTTATCACTTTTTTTTCCCTTAAGAAGGTAACATCAAATTTACCTCAACATAATGTTTTACAAGTAAAGAACAATCTGCAAAGATTATATCATGGTGAGGAACAAAGGAAAAATTAAAAAAGGGTTATCATTCATTGAGGTGAATGGAGTTAATGATATTTGTGAATATAATAATGAATCTGGAGTAACGTATTGTTATGTTTGTGGTTTGATATTTTCATTTGTAACATATATAAAGGAAAGTAGCAGCTTGTAGCTCAGTAAAATGTCATGACAGCTCAAGCTGTTTCCCCCCTCAACATTCATTAAATTGTCAGGGTTGCCAGGTTGATTTTCTCTTTCTTTTTTTATTACAAGCCCGATTTGCATATGATTTACATTCCTATTTAGGATATTGTTTTTCTCCTTCCTTCATCGCACTCGAAAAAAACAGTATCATAAATAATTGATCGTACGTTATAATTAGGAATGAAAATCATATGCAATACGGGCGTGTGATAAAAAAGTGGAGTTGGCTCTTCAAACAGGTCTTTTTGTTTTCCGAAGCTGTTATCATTTTTCCAATATTACTGAGGGGAGAACATCTACCTGATAGTAAAGATGTCGCAAGAAGGAATACATGCATTAAGTTTAATAAAGTCCTCGTATAATTATTATTAGTTAAAAATATATAATTTCCTGACATTAATTTTAATTAATTTTCTGCCTCTCATCTATGTTATTATTTATTGTTGTATATATAATGGAGAATAGCAGTCTGTAGCTCAGTAAAACGTCATGACAGCTCAAGCTGCTTCCCCCCTCGACATTCATTAAATTGTCAGGGTTGCCAGGTTGATTTTCTCTTTCTTTTTGTATTACAAGCCCGAATTGCATATGATCTACATTGCTAGTCATAATGTTTTGTCACATAGCTTATGTGTGCCACCACTATGTATGTAAAAAAAGAGCCCAGCTGCAAAGCACCCCCAAGATGATGTCATAAAAAAATATGGTATCCTTGAAGTAAGGCAAAATTTCAGCTGATTACATTTGAAAGGGCAGAATGTAACTGTTATTATTTTGCTGTTTTACTTAAGAAAAGATTATTATTATTTAGTGGCATTAAAAATTTGTAAAAGATAGAACCCTCAACTATTGCCATAGCATGAGTCCGGGGTCATTTTTGAATGGACTCGGACTTGACTCGAAAATTAGTTATTATTTAATCAATACTAATGGAGTATAAGCCTCAATATGTCTTTGTTGGCATTGCACCTCAAAATTACTACACTTTTACACTTAAGTGAATCCTATAATTCATATTACATATTTAAGAAACACATATAATTAAATGAAATGATTTTATTTAATCATCTAGTGGCTACTTTTTTTTAATTAAACAATTTAATTATCATTTAAAACTATTATAAAAACTCCAAACAGTCAAAAGTAACACATTTTGTTATCACTTAAATTTCTCTATAAAATTTAAATAGGATGAAATTTCATAATCATTATCTCAATTATATATATATATATAAATATATATATATATATTTGTATCAGAAAAACTGAGCATTGATTCGGAAAACCAATGTGATTCCAGTTTAAGTTTTCATAAATAAACCAAAAAAAATAAATTAAATTAATAATAAGATGAAAATGTACGTTATAATTACAATTTTAAATATTTCAGATACAATTTAAAAGGAACAAAGTAATAATTATCAGGCAATTAATTACATTGAAATCGATACAGTGACTACTATAACAAGTCACTGAATCGATTGAACTTGTTCTCAAAAAATAGAAACATAAAAAAGAAATGAATAAAAAAATATTAAATAAAAATGGAATAATCATGTTCATGAAAATCAATATACACGAGATGAGCCAAACTTATGACATTAGAGAAAAGTACAACCCCTCATCATGCCAAAGCCCCTCTCAGAAATCACAATTGACAATCGGAGCATTTTAGTACAAGCAAAAATTCTTCAAGTCAATGCTTATCACGCCAACAGTATTCTGCAACTGTTGACACAGACATTCTTTATTATATCTACTTTTGAATGGTTCAAGTGGAATATCTTTTTGACTATTGTCACACTTGAAGTCTTTCGTATCGTCCATTGTTATAAATCTATACTTTTCGTCAATTTCCCGTTTTATTTTGAAAATTCTGACTCGACTTAAGAGCTCCAATGATTGGGTTAAGGGAAAACAAGAAGAGACAGATTTCTCCATAAATTGGATGAGATTTTAATGTCCTTTGACTGAAACCGGGATAATCCATGATACAAGGAATTAAATTAGGTCAGGCGTGAAATCAGATGTACCTGAATTGTTAGTGGTACTATGTTTGGAAGTCTCAAGATCGGAAATTTCTTCATAATAGAAGTCGAGAAATGGCATGGCCGGAATGCCATCACACTAGCCTCCTTGATAAATTTTCAAATGTTACTACCTCTATTGACGGCGACCCAAGTTCCTGAATCAAATCCTCAGGTATTTTTAAACTTAATTAAAAATGGTGCTTGTTGTTTTTGAATTGAAAACAACTGAGTATGAAAATAAGAAGAAGATTAGAAAGAAAAATGTTTGCAGATTGCCAACAATCGTCCTTCGCAGGCACGCTCTATTGGCTCTTTTCTCACATCCTTATTCATCAGCCCCTCCCCTTGATGACATGAAAAATGATCATGGTAACCATGGAAGCCAGCTTATTTGCTGCTGATATAATACTATGAAAGTAGCTGTGACAGCCTTACTCCAGGCTCAAGACAGCTCTTCTTAGACTTATAATAACTAATTACATTAAATTCATGTTTTATAAAGATATTATTCAAATCAAAGTTGTAGATATTACTTTAAATAAACAGAAAATTTTCCAAATTTCAAAATCGGTACATTATTTTTGGATTTATTACTATTTTTATTAAAATTTCATTATGTATATTTATTTTGAAGAAAAATAAGTACATAAATACTAATATCTGCTCTAAATATATAATTATCTTCAATTTTTTAGTTTGATAATAATGGTTATATATTCATCGATATATATTTGAATATTTTAAAAACAATGATTTAAAATTTAATAATGATATTTATAATTATTCTACCTTTTCTATAACTCAATAGAATGGCTGAAAACATATTAAAAATGTCAACAAATGAAACATTTTATAGGATTGAAATATAAATATTTTACTCGGAGCAAATTTTTTCCATAAACTCACTTTTTCGAGAGATATTAGCATTAACAAAGTTTTCGACCAAAATTGAAGGAAAGGTTGTGTGATATTATTGTTGCTTTTATAATAAATAATATAATATACATATAATAAGAATTATTATGTCAAAAGGAAAACAGCTTGATGATTTATGAATGGTGAAATAATTTTTTACATCTCTAGTCATCATTCATCTATAAGGATGTGAAAAAGAGCCAATACAGCGTGCCCGCAAAGGATGAATGTTGGAAATCTAGAAATTTGTTTTCAAGCTGCTACCTTTCTTCTTCTTCTTCTTTTGTTGTCATACTCATTTGTTATGAATTCAAAATGAACAAGCGTCATTTTAATTAATTTTAAAAATGCCTGAGAATTTGATTCAAAATCTTGGATCGCTACCAATGGGGGTATTAACGTTTGAAAATTTCACAGTCATACGAGTGTGATGACGTGTCAGCTATGGCCTTTCTCGACTTCTATAATGAAGATAATTCCGATCGTGAGACTTCCAAACTGCAGATGTCACAAGATAAATCTGGATCCATTCGATGAACATACTATCAATAATGATTCAGGTGCATCTGATTTCAGGTCTGACCTAATTAAATTGCTTGTTTCATGTAAAATCCCACTTTCAGTCTTGAGAGATCCCAATTTCTTACTAGATATAGAGAAATACGCAGGAAAATACGTGTCTCCTTGTTTTCCCCTAACCCAATCATTGAAGCTCGAAAGTCGAGTATTAATTTTCTACATCAAACAGGAAAAGTAGAGATTTACGACAATGGACGAGACTAAGAACATAAAATATCGATCTATGATTGGAGTGTGGATTGATCCTTTGGATGGGCACTTCCTTGGTCAGTTTTGCCTTATGAATTCCCATAACACCTGAAACTAATATTATAATACGGTAGGAAACTTGGATAAAAGCAGTTTTAATATTTTCTAGACAATTTCAACATTTAGGTTTTACTACTTCAAAGGAGAAGAAAAATTAAAATAGTAAGAGCATATACGAGATGTTTCATAGAAACGATCCTAGAAAAAAACAAGAAAAGAAGAAAACAGTCTTTTTCATTTTCTTGCTATTTATACTTCATAGGTGTAGACCATGACTTTTTATTATTCTAAATTTTGCTACTTTTAAACAAAACATCTAAAAGATCCGTCAACATATCTTTTAGATAATTGTCTATATTTTATATCATACCTTTTTTAAAAACATTATGCATGTTAAAGTGCGATTTATCCTTCCTAAAAGTGATCAATATAATTTTTGCCGAATAAGGAATAATAATTTATACTGGTAAGATTATCGTATTAAACGGTTGATAAATAATGATGATCTTCATTTTTTATTTTCCTTCTCATCTGTACCATTACTCTTTTATATCATCACGCTCTCCAAAAGTATCCTCATTTATCAGACATTACATATTTTATCTATGACATCAGAAGTACCTAGTGTTGCTTCTATATGTATATTTAGCCTGACTTTTTAAGCATCATTATTTACCCCAAATCGCACCTTCTAGAGAATTAATTGAAAAATAATAATAATAGAAATTGTATAGCAATTAATAAAGAATAGTCATATGCAAGGAACTGCTTTTCGCCAAAAAAAATCTTATAATTGTTTCTATGAAACATCTCACATATTCGTTAAACTATTGTTGATTAATCGAATTTTTGTATCAATACAAGCCTTGGAAGAAAGAATGCCTCTACTTGAACCATTCAAAAGTAAATAATAAAGAAGATTTCCTTATACATCCAGTTGAAGAATATTGTTGCTGAGATAAGCATTGACTAGAATAATTTTTGCGTTTACGAAAATGCTTCAATCGTAAATTGTGATTCTAAGAAGGGTTTTTGTATGATAAGGGGATATACATACTTTCATCTGTCAAAATAGAATAATCTTGTGTATATTGGTCTTCATGTACTTTATTATTTCATTTTTATGTAATATTTTTTCATTTATTTGTTTATCATGTTTTTATTTTTTAGAATATATGTAATCGGTTCAGTGACTCGTTATTGTAGTCACTGGATCGATTTCAATATAATTAATTCCCTGAAAAATATTACTTTTTTTCTTTTAGATTATATGTGATTATAATTATCATAATAACCATTTCAACGAACATTTTTATCGTGTTATCCATTCAAATGATTTCAATTTTATTCATTCTTTTAGGTCTGTTAATGAAAAATTAATTTGAAATCATATTTCCTTTCCGAATCAATTTTCAGTTTTTCTGATTTAACTATACATATATATACTTGAGATAATTATTATGAAATATCATCCTATCTTATTTTTTTTAATTACAAAGTGTACTACTTTTGAACGTTTGAAGTTTCGATAATAGTTTTAAATGATATTTAAATTGTTGAATATGTTGAATAAAAAAAATGAACACAAGATGGTTATGTAAAATCATTTCATATAATTATATGTGTTTCTTAAGTGTGTAATATGAATTATAGACTTCA
Source organism: Lepeophtheirus nordmannii (assembly GCA_963680855.1). NCBI lineage: Eukaryota > Metazoa > Arthropoda > Copepoda > Siphonostomatoida > Caligidae > Lepeophtheirus > Lepeophtheirus nordmannii. Next base: position 6,343,951 of record OY804526.1, on the reverse strand, counting down.
CTTAAAAATTAAATTTATCTATTTAATTTCTCAGATGTTGAAAATTTTGTATAGATTAATCTGTAGAACTTGGTTTGGCAACATCTGAAGCTACAATAATAATTTGATCAGAAAATCATAAGTATAGTAATTTTGAGGTGCAATCCCAACACAGACATATTAAGGTTTATGCTCAATTTGCATTGTTTAGGTATTAATTAATTTTGCCCAACAAAAGGCGGAACATTTGAATTCGGCTTTTTTCAAGTCAAGTCGAGTCCATGCAAAAATGACTCAGATCTCATGCTCTGTATGGTTTTGTTCATTACAAATTTTTATTACTACTAAATTATTAATGATGAGCTGTTCTTAGATACAAACAGCTACATTCTCCCCCTTTCAAATGTAATCGTCTAAAATTCTGCCTTTATTAAAGGGTACCATATTCATCTCGGGCGTGTTTTTAGAATTGGCTCTTTTTTCATATCCTTAGTCATCATTGTGTGAATACCCATTTAATTTTTGTTCGTCTCAAATTATTTTAGGGGAGGAATAAATTTTATGGAGCATAAATATGTCACTCATGCCTGTCCAGGATTTCCACCAATATACGATATTATCTTACCCAGTTAACCATGGTAAATATGGGATATTGGCATTTAAAATTTTTTGAATTACTCTAGCAATTTGTGCCTCCATGAGAGAACTCAAAATTTTGACTAAAAACACTAAACACGATATTAAAACTAATAATGAACAAATAATGAGAATAAGTCCTATCCACATATCTTCAATATTGAGACCAGCAAATAAGTATCCACATTCATATTTTTCAATTTTTCCGTCTACTGTGTGCTCACAAGAAGCTTTCAGAAGGGTCGTAATATTTTTATATTTCGAATCATTTTGAATCCATCCTTCTAAAACCTAATTTAAAAAATATATAGTTATCCAATGATAATAAAATAAAGTTTCAAAATAATTGAATAGTTTGAAAAATACTGTTGGCATAAATGGATATAAGTGAAGGGGAAAAAATATAGTTATCGGAGTGAAACAACAACAAAAAACCAAATACAACTGCGTAAATTTTTACTACTTGAGTTATGTAAATTAAAAATAAACATCCATAAAGAATAATAAAACTTACAATTATATTTTTATGGAAAAACATTATTAATTTAAAATTTAAAAAATAATAATTACAATAACATAATTTATATCAATAACAATAAGATCTTGAAATCAAATTTAGAACTTTTTTAAATAATCACAGATCAAACTTAACTTTTCTTAAAGTACTTTTCACGTTGTATTCAAATCTGTTTTAACTTTATTATCATATCATCTCTTTTTATATGAAAGATTTTATAAACAGATAATTTTCTTTCTAAGTAAGATAATTAATACTGAAATAGGGGTGTTCATTTTTTTGTTATTTTTTGAGATTTTCACCCATTATCTTAAGTTCTAAATAAGATTGAGGAATAAAATTTATCATTTTTGAATCCTCAATCATTTATATTTATAAAAATAATTTTGTATTTTACTTTCTAGGTGAAAATTATAAATATCTTGAGAATGGAGGTTGCCAAAAAAAACAACAACTAAAAATAGATCTTGAATCAGTGCAAAAAATACGTATAAGGTGGGTCAACACAGATTGTAGCTTAATGAAGGTTTATCCAATCGAATAAACTTTAAACACAAACATTGGTTTATATTACTTATGTCATTCAAGTTTGTTAATTTACCGAAACTGAGATGTACTGAGTGTTATCTATTTTTATTATCTAATCATTTATTGTGATGAATATTATAATAACACTGGTCAACAGCCAAAAATCCTAAGGAGTATAAGTATAATAAAAGTTATTTAATTTTGCTCACTGATTTCAAATCTGTAATTCTTTTATTCGAGAGTCCGACGGTTTTTGAGAAATTGATCCCTACTTTTTTAGCTTTTTTGGCCCATTTTCCAACTTCAACTTCAATTTAAGCCTAGAAGAATACACATTTTGGGCATTAAAAAATGATGATTGGCTAGTGTTTTTTTATGGAAATTTCATAAGAGCCTTTAACATTGAAGAAATCGTCCATTAAAGTGTGTAAATTTTCATCCAATTTTGAGCAAAAATGCGCTAGAAATCTAAGACTCACGGTAGATTTAATAAAAAACAAGTGCTATAGATTTTATTAGTAGCGGACTGAAGAAGACTCTGAAATCAGCTGAAGATAACGAAATTAAAAAACATGGATCTCTTATTCAATTACATGGCAACTCGGAGGAAAGAGTGGGATCGCAGGGCCATGGATATCCTATGAAAGGAATAGTGTTACTTGATGAGTCATATTCTCCACTTTAGACATAAAGAAGGGGACTCAGCACTGAGAGACATAAACGGTAAACTAAGGGACTTTCAGTAATGTGATCGGTACATGAGTGACAAAAAGTGTCCATTTGAATGAGGATGTGTGTTATTAGGCTAGAAACAGCCATGATGCGCGAGTCCAGTGTATACAAGAGTCGTCGTAGCGATATAAGCGATAACATCGGTTTAAATTTTGAGATGAATGTGGAAATTAGTTTCTTCCATACAAACATTGACTCCTCAATGGAGTCTTAATTTCTTTCCCCATTCTTGACTTAACAGCGACGTTTACTGTTAATCTGAAAAGGGAATTGTTCTTAGTGTACTCAAAGATGATCCAAATGACAAATGAGCTATTCTTTGTCAAAGAAGGACAACCATTTCACCATATGTCTCAGAATTGGCTGAAATTTGGCTCATATTTTTATACATATGCAAATAAGAAAACCTGAAAATTTTAGATCAATAGCTCTTACCATTAAGCAATTACGGCTAATTAAAGTTTCACTAATTTTCAGTTCATTTTGCTTTTGTTCCGCCATTTAGAATTTACGCGCAAGTCTAAAAATGACATATTTCTATCAAAACAAGACAAAATCATAATCAAAATAGATAATTTAAGTAACTCAGGGGTGAGGAATCCAAAAATGCTATTTAATTTGGTGTCAGACTTTTAGAAAAAGATCTAAGGGCTATTTAAATTACAAATTCAAATTTTGGATCAATTGTGAACTGACCCGTTCATTTTTTAAACAAGAGAATGTGATTTAAATAGCCTTTAGATCTTTTTCTAAAAGTCTGACACCAAATTAAATAGCATTTTTGGATTCCTCACCCCTGAGTTAACTGAAAATTAGTGAAACTTTAATTAGCCGTAATAACTTAATGGTAAGAGCTATTGATCTAAAATTTTCAGGTTTTCTTATTTGCATATGTATAAAAATATGAGCCAAATTTCAGCCAATTCTGAGACTTATGGTGTAAATAATCAAAATTTTGTCCTTCTTTGACAAAGAATAGCTCAAATACTTTCTCATGAAGATGAATCTTTGATTTTATAGCACGTCGAAACTCCGATCCCGTCTTCTTCAAATTAATGCGACTGATCCAGCATTCCTCAAAGCAGTTTCGTGCATATCCATGATGATGATTTTGAAGGGTACTGAGACATGACTCATCAAGGAACACTATTCCTTTCATTGGATATCCATGGCCCTGCAATCCCACTCTTTCCTCCGAGTTTCCATGTAATTGAATAAGAGATCCATGTTTTTTAATTTCGTTATCTTCAGCTGATTTCAGAGTCTTCTTCAGTCCGCTACTGATACAATCTATAGCACTTGTTTTTTATTAGATCTACCGTGAGTCTTAGATTTCTAGCGCATTTTTGCTCAAAATTGGATGAAAATTTACACACTTTAATGGACGATTTCTTCAAAGTTAAAGGCTCTTATCGGGCGCTTGACATCTTGTTTGTAAGCTGTAGGTCTCAGCTTTTAAATACATTCCTTATTAGTCCATTTCATGCAATATTCAAGGAGTTATTTAAGTACAAATGATTTCATCGACTTTTGGGCCTACTCCAGCACCCTACGCCCCTAGGAGTCCTTTTACGTGAAAACAAAGACTAGAAATAAAATTTCCATAAAAAACCCTAGCCAATCAGTATTTTGTAATGCCCAAAATGTGTATCCTTCCAGGCTTAAATTGAAGTTGAAGTTGGAAAACGGGCCAAAAGAGCTACTAAAGTAGGGACCGATTTCTCGAAAACCGTCGGATTCTCGAAAAAAAGAATTACAGATTTGAAATCAGTGAGCAAAACTGAATAACTTTTATTATACTTATACCCCAGAAGATTTTTGAAAGTTCAAATTTGTTGACCTGTGTAATTAATCAGGGTAATTTTTTCAATATTTATTATGACTTTGGGATTGTTTGTGATGCATTTGGTGGTACAATAAAGTATCTCGTAATCAAAACCAGACCTCATTGGATACCAAAGACTAAATATATATTAGAAACAATCTCGCAATTTTAAATTGCCTTTTTTATTATAAGATCAAATAATTACCTTTATTAATAATATCATAGTGTACTTATATGAAAAACTTCATTTTATTTATGATTCAAATAAAAATATCCTCCAAAATAAATAAAAATACTATCTTCATCGTGAAATACTACTATCGGCAAAAAATATCGGGAATCAAAAAATCATTATTTAATGATCAAAATTCATTTCATTCCCCTCAATGCACATGTGCCAACATTCTTTCCAATTTCCAAAACAGTTACAATTTTTTTTATTAAGTCAATAATTACATAACAATAACCACTGAGTTTAGATATGTTACTGAACTTAAAACCGGATGGTCAATTCTTGAGTAATAGGTTATGTATTTCGGACATAAACCAAGAATTTTCAAAATTTTAAAAGAATACAGTCTGTGGAAGATTCACAGCTTTCAATAAATCTTTAAAGTTCTTGAAACTAATAAATTTTACAAGTCATCCAACCCATTCTTAGAATAAGAACAATCATATAACATTAACTTGTCAATATATATTTATTTACTATAACATCTACTTTTCTGTACGCCTAGGGGACACAAGGAGGTTAGTATATACGGATAATGACTACAGGGTTAGATAGGTAAAACTTTTTTTCAAATAATAATCCTTTTGTAACAACACTTTACTAAGATCAATACGTATATAATATGACCAGTGATGTAAAAAAAACGGCGTTTTTTAAGCGTGCGAGTAGCCCCTCCCCTTAATGACGTCAAAAAGGATATAGTAACCATGAAAGCCAGCTCATTTGCTGTCGATATAATACTATGACTGAAGCTGTGACAGCCTTGCTCTAGGCTCAAAAGAGCTCTTCCTGGACTTATAGTAATTAATTAAATTAAATTGGTGTTTTAGAAAGATATTATTCAGATCAAAGTTGTAGATATTACTTTAAATAAACTGGAAATTTTCTAAATTTTAAAATCGGTACATTAGTTTTGGATTTATTGCTATTTTTGTTAAAATTTCATTATTTGTACTAATTTTTAAGAAAAATAAGTACATAAATAATAATCTCTGCTCTGAATATATAATTATCTTCAAGTTTTTAGTTTGATAATAACGATCATTTATTCATTAACAAAATAAAACTTTAAGTTTTTAGATATTTGAATATTTTAAAAACAATGATTGTAGATTTAATAATGACATTTATAATTATTCTACTTTTTCTATAACTCAAGAAAATGGCTGAAAACATATTAAAAATGTCAATACATGAAACATTTTATGAGATAGAAGTATAAATATTTTAGTTCGAGCAATTTTTTTTCCATAAAGTCACTTTTTCGAGAGGTATTAACATTAAGAAAGTTTTCAACCAAAATTGTAGGAAAGGTTGTGTGATATTATCGTAACTTTTATAATAGATAACTATAACTATAAATATTTATTCATTTTCTAGTGAAATGTTCTTCTATTTATGTGTTTTAATTGATACTATTTTTAGTTAAATTCATACTTCAATGACTGGGTATTTATTCAGAAGAAATTCAGTTTTTGATTAGAAAAGGAAAATTATTTTTCCTCTTTTTTAAAGTATGTTGTAAGAGAATCACCGACTTTTAAACGACGAGTTCATGGATTATCGTCAGCATTTTATAAAAAATATATTATACATCCTCATCATGCAAAAACCCCTCTTGGAATCACTATGCTTATCTCATCAACTATATTATTCAACTGAATTTGTATTAGACATTCTTCTTTATTATCTACTTTTGAATGGCTATAGTTGAATATCTTTTAAACTTTGGTCACACTAATAAGTTTAGGCATTCTTTCTTCTAGGACTTGTATTGATACAAAAATTTGATGAATCAACAATAATTTAATGAATATGGTCTAGCTATTTAAATTTTTCTATACCTTTGAAATAATTGAACTTATTATGTTGAAGTTTTCTACATAACATTTAAACTCCTTCTATCCAAGTTCCCAAACGTGTAATAATAGGTTCAGGTGTTATAGGAATTAATAAGGCCAGCCAAACCAAGGAAATGCCCATCCAGAGGACTAATCAACAATGTATTCTTACATCGATCTTTGATGTCCTTAGTCTCGTCCATTGTCATAAATGGATACTTTTTGTCCATCTCCTGTTTTATTTCGGTAATTACTACTCAATGATTGTGTTACGGGTAAACATGAAGATACGCATTTCTCCTCTTATTTCTCCATAATTTTTACGAAATTTTATGTCCCACGATTGAAAGTTGGATATTACGTAAAACGAGGAATTTAGTGAGGTCAAAAGTAAAATAAGATGTACCTGAACTGGGTTTGACAATATTTGAAGCTACAAAAGTAGTTTAATGAGAAAATCTTAAAAAGTATTGTAATTTTGAGGTGCAATGCTAACAAAGGCATATTAATGTTTATATTCTATTTGTACTGATTAGGTATTAATTAATCTTGTCACCAATGGACATAACAGTATTCAAATTTGGTTTTTTTTCATGTAAAGTGTGGGTCCATACAAAAATGACTAAGGTATTATGCTGTGGCAACATTAGAAATTAAAGCAATAATTTTAAAATAGGTATTAATTATATTAGCTATAGGATTTAAGATTTTTGGGATGTTCCCCTGGATTCCTCTACAACTGAGATCTTTTCATTATGGTGATTGTAAATCTTCAATTTTGATGAAGTCCGAGTTCCGTGAGATTATCATCGATTCCGTCACCCCCTTCAACGTATTGAGAACTCACAAGGTGTCACAGTTTACGATATGAGCTTTTCTGTATTTAAAGATCTTGGATTATGGATTCCTTGTTCCTCTCAATCACATACAAACATTTACTTATGAGGGATTCAAGTCTAATATCATGACATGATGTATATGGAATATTCTTTCCCTATACTTATCTATTAATCTTGGACAACACTTCTTTACTTTCCAATGCCGTAGTAAGAAGGACAGATTATTCAGTATAGAGTATAAACTTGGCAAAACGGGGATGAATAACGATATTGAGTTGGACATTGAAGGAAATAAGTGTCTTGGTCTTATTAGTAATGAAATTAAAGATATCAGAATTGTCTTCAATTACGTTCCTTGAATAAATCTCTATATTTATCTTGAGAATACGACTTTAAACGTGTTGTATAATCTTTATTTTTCTCAAGGCTTCTGTCCCAAAGTCATTTAGATGTTATTTCACTAATTTGGGAATTTCGTTGTAACTTTAAAATTTTCCCTCTCTATTATCAGCGATCAAGGGTTTCACACAATGTCGATTAGATAATTTATTTATGAATAAATTTTATGTATGAATTTATTAAACTGTTAATTGTTTATTATTTTTGTAACTTTCATTATTCACTTTCAATATGTATATAATTATATTTGTAAATATAAACGAGAATAACAGCATGTATCTCAGTAAAACGTCATGACAACTCAAGCTGCTTCCCTCTGATCATTCATCAAATTGTCAAGATTATCAAGTTCATTTTATCTCTTTTTCTCTTACATGGCGGAGGTGCTTATTATTTACAATCTTAATCATCATCAGGCATGGGCAAGGTGTTGAGATAGGGTCGAGTTTAAGGAAGGAAAGAAAAATATCAGTTGGTACCACTACCTTGATAATAAATTTGAAGTCACTCTTGTCTACATCGTCGAGTTGAGAACTTGCTACAATTATAAGTAGCTATTGTGTATTATTTAATATTGTCAAATAACAATCAGCAGATAAAAAGTAGAAGCACCTGATAGTAATTGCATGCATGCTTTCTCACCTCAACATAATGGTAGATGAGATCCACAGCTTCCGAATTAGATGTCAAACACTCGATAAGACTCCTTCACCAGAAGAAGTTGTCCATCTCACGGTAGAGTTACTAAAAAACAAGTGCAATAGACTGAAATCGTTGTGCACAGAAGGATTTCAGCTAATTTTGCATTCCTTCTGCGCGCTACAACTTTAGTCGCTCTACCGTGAATCTTATATTTCTAGTGAATTATGGATCGAAATTTCATGAAAATTTACACATTTAGATGGACGATTTCTTCTTGGTTAAGGATTCTTATCAGTCGTTTGACATCTCGTCTGAAAGTTGTAGGTCTCAGCTATTTAATGCATTCCTTATTAATCTATTTTATGTAATACTTAAGGAGTTATTTAAGTACATATGTTTTGGCCGACTTTTGGACCTACTCCCACCTTGTATTCCCCTAGGAGTCCCTTTAGGTCAAAACAAAGACTGGAAATGAAATTTACATTAAATACACAAGAAGATCATTAGTTTTTAATGGACAAAATGAGTATCCTTCTAGGCTTAAATTGAAGCTGAATTTGGAAAATGAGCCAAAAAAGCTAAAAAAGTAGGGATCGATTTCTCAAAAACCATCGAACTCTCGAAAAAAAATTTTACAGATATGAAATTAGCGTGCAAAACTGAATAAGTTTTATTATACTTATACCCCTTAGGATTTTTGATATTTCAAATTTGTTAACCTGTGTAATTTGACATAACGAAATAAAGGTTCATATACAACCCATTTCCCTCCCCCCTTATGCCTGTAGGTCATGCCACCCATAAATCAAGGGACAAGATAAAATATCGTTTATTTATTAATCTAATACATATACTAATGTATACAATAATTTCCGATGGAAAATTTGTTGAAATTGTATATCGAAAATCTAACTCTGAAATCAGATTCGTTTTAAGTGAATTTAAGAGCCTTCAACAGTTGAAGGTAGACGCCTTCTCCTCAAAATCCTCCTTAGGCCTCTACAATTCTAGAATGCCCCCCAAGTTGAAAAATTATATTACTAAAATCCCTGAATAGTTGAATGAAGTAGATTTTGAATAAATTTTATCGAAGATTATGGACAGCAGTCTATGATTGAGTATTATCCATACATAAATTAAATATATACAAAAATTACGATCTTATTAATTAGTATTATTTTTTTAATTATCAAAAAATATGATGTCCTTTTATTTCTATACGCTTATGATCGGATGGATGTGGCGACGAAATGATTGCTTATATTTATAGATATGGATAAGTATAAAATTATAAAATGTTTTATTTATTTTAAATGTTTACGTTGTAATTTAAATAGTCCATGGTTCAAACTTGTGGCTAAGTCAGACTGATTCGAACATGAAAACTGTTCTAATTCCTCACACACCTTTTTTCTTCTTCTAATTTTCATACAAACATTTTTTCATTTTTTTTTTTTTTTTTTTGCTTAAAGAAAGAGAAATCACAAAATGCAAGAAATTAGTGAAAAAAGAAAAGGATTTGTTAAAAGGTACTAGATTTTATATTATATTAAAATAATAATGACAAAAAGGGAGAAGAAATGCGTGAGACGTATGTGCATAAGCACATCAGTGAACCCACCTCTAATGTTTAACATCCCAACCTCATTAAACCTACAAATTGTTCTAGAAATGAAGAAACGCTCTATCATCAAGGTGACGAAAAGCTTACTTAAATTCCCTGAGTTGCATAAATACATAATTTCAATTTAATCATGAAATGTTTTATTTATCTTCAATGTTTATTTTTTAAGTTATAGTTTAAATAATCTGTGGTTCGAACTTACAAGTAAGTCACTTTGATTTGAACATAAAAACTGTTTTAATTTCTTATTTACTCTCTCCTCTTCTCTAATTTCTATTCGTTTTTTCTTCTCTGTGCAAAAAGAAAGAGAAATCAAAAGAGCAAAAGGAAAGGTCTTGTTAAAAGGTCAAATATAAATAGGAATGTAAATAATATGCAAAATGCCGCGTGCGAGAATTTGTGAAGTTGGCTCTTCGAACGGTACTTTTTGTTTTTCAAAGCTGTTATCATTTTTCCTTTATTACTGAGGAGAGAACATCTACCTGACAGTAAAGATCTCACATGAAGGAATACATGCATTAAGATTAATAAAACAAATAAAATGTAAACAAAAAGGTCTCAAGTTCTCGTATAATTATTACTTAAAAATATATGATATTTTTATATAAGTTAATTTTCTGCCTCTCGTCTATGGTATACATAATGTTGTTATTTATTATTGATGTCTTCATTTGTATATATAATGGAGAATAGCAGTTTGTAGCTCAGTCAAACGCCATGACAGCTCAATCTGCTTCCCTCTCAACATTCATTAAATTGTCCGGGTTACTAGGTTGATTATTTCTTTCTTTTTATTTTACTCACCCCATTTGCATATTATTTACATTCCTAAATATAAATAGTAGGAGTAATTGAATTGTATATTACCATAGAAATAATAAAAACAAAAAGGGAGGAGAAATGCAAAAGACAATCGTGCATAAGCACTTCAGTAAACCCACCTATAATAGGCATATTTATAAATTTTCAATCTCATAAATAAACATGGTTTGTAAGCATTTATGCAGTCAGAGAATTAATAGTTACAGAAAATATAAAAAGATCAATTTATTAAAAGTTATTTGGTAAAGTTGAGTTAATACATAGAAAATACATACTAAAGATACCATCAACTAGAGTAGTAAATAATATTCAGTGCTGGTATGAAAAAATAGGAGAAATTTAACTTAGTAACCATGACATTTTAATAAATTTGGAGAGTAGCTTTAGCTGTCATAATGTTTTACAATATCAGCTATGAGGAACTATTCTCTTTTATATTTATAGTTGAATACATAGATCATAGATGAGATAATGAGCAGATGGAAGAAAGGATGGTCAAATTCATGTCGTAAGATTATATATTATTAGATAATAAGCCCAGAACCAACAATTATTACGAGGAATTGGACTTGAGCCCTACTTTGCTGACATTGTACTTGCTTAATTAACCAAAAAACATTTATTCCTTTCAACTACAAACTTTAAAAATGTGTAGTACGTGCAATGGGTACAATCTAAGTCCTTGTTCTTCAGTGAAGTAGCTAAATTTGGCTCTAGTATTATTCAATGCGCAGGAGAATATTAAATCAATGTTTTTGTTTTTTCAAAACTACGTTGAACCAATAGAATAGGATGTGATTGAGAAACTTATCTTCCTTTTAAGACTTTTTAATCAATTCGAAACTAAATATTTGCTTAAAAAATATGTAAATATTTATAGAAACTCAACTTAGCACAAAATACTTATAACTCAAAATAAAATCAAACCCCAAATGGATATGTTGGGAAGGATTTCGAAACATTTATGAGATATTGATGATTTCATCAGTAATAACTTCAAATAATAAGAATATACGAAAAATCTAATATATATATTTAGATAACATCTAGCGAAAATTACAAAATTAAACCCTTAACTAGTCAATAAATTCATAAATAAAGGAATAGTCACTCAAATATCTAATTGAATGTAAAATCTTTGATCGCTGATAATGGAGTTCAAAAAGTTTAAAGTTACAATTAGTAATCAAGGTAGTGAGATACCGCCTTTTCAATTTTGGGAGTTAAGCCTTGAGAAAGTTAAGTATTATGCAACAAGTTCAATGCTGTAATTACATTATCAATATAGAGGTTAATTCAAGGAACGTAATTTAAGACACTTTTTTCATAACTAATAGGACCAACATGCTTGTCTTCTGCATTGTCCTACTAAATATTGTTATTCATCCAAATTTTATCAAGTTCATGGAACTCTATCCTAAAAAAGTCGTTCCCTTTTACTACGTTATTACAAATTCAGTGGAGTTTCAAAGTGAAGAAGTATTGCTCAAAATCAAGAAAGGATATTTTCACCCTCTATGTCATGATATTACATTGAAACATAGGATGTGATTAAGAAGAACAAAGGATCATCAAACTCAGGGAAATGTCAGTACAATCCATTGTCCATGATAGCGAATTTTTTAAATACAGAAACACTCCTATCGTATACAGTGACGCTAGTGATGTGTTCAAGGCCTAATTACCAAAGACCAAGAATTACCAATACTTTGGGAGTCGAGAACGAGACATTGAAAAATCAACGAATCCAAGAACAGACAAAAGGACACAAGATTTGGAGGACGTACTCGCTTCCTTACGTAAGAGTCTATTGTCAATACTATAATTACCTACTATCTTTTTTTGCTCATAATTGAAAATATAACTTAAAAGTTCAAAACTTGTCAAGACCGTATTAACTAGAACAACTAAATATGTATTATTACACTGTTATAGATACTAAATAAACCACAGTGTCCCAATACTTATTTGAGCTCTAATCCAATCAAAAAACGAGTTACAAAAACTAATCATCTTTTGATTGGATAACTTCTGATTGTTAGATTGAAATATGTAAGTAGATACCTTTTAAGACTTGAGTACTATCAGGTCTGAGTCTTTTTTATTTTAATTAGATAATTCCATTGGCCTGATCTTCAACCAGTTACTAACAATTATTTTAATACAGAAAATAACTTTCCTTACATTAATAACACTGGTCAATAGTAACAAATCTTAAGGGTTATAAGTATAATAAAAGCTACTTAGTTTTACACTCTGATTTCAAAACTGTAATTTTTTTTGAGCTAATTTGGCCCATTTTTAACTCCAACTTCAATTTAAGCCCAGAAGGATACACATTTGAGCATTAAAAATGATTATTCGCTAGTGTTTTTATACAGATTCAATTTTCTAGTCTTTGTTTTCACCTAAGAGGTCTCCTAGGGACGTAAGGTGCCGGAGTAGACCCAAAAGTCAGTGAAATCCTTTGTACTTAAATAACTCCTTAAATATTAAATAAAATGGATTAATAAGGAATTTATAAAAGAGCTTAGAACAGGGATGGGCAAACTTTTTGACTTGCGGGCCACTATGGGTTATAAAATTTGAAAAAGGGGCCACAGCAGTACATTGACCTGTGGGCCAAATATAATATAGCGTTGCTTGTAGTGTGCAAGCTCGGCCGGCCGGATTAAATTGTCTAACAGGCCGTATAAGGCCCGCGGGTCTTAGTTTGTCCATGTCTGGCTTAGACCCACAGCTTTCAAACGAGATGTCAAGCGCCCGATAAGAGCCTTTAACCTTGAAAATATCGTCCATCTAAGCTTGTAAATTTTCATTCAATTTCGATCCAAAATTGACTAGAAATATAAAATTCACGGTAGAGCTACTAAAAAACAAGTGCAATAGACCGAAGTGGTAGCGTGCAGAAGGATTTCAGCTGATTTTGTAATCGTTTCATGAAATATTCAAGGAGTTATTTAAGTACAAACATCATCAATGTCCATAATAAAATGATCTCATAACTAGAGCAATTTGATTCCTAGCGAATTTTTGCTCGAAATTACATGAAAATTCACAAATTTAGATGGACGCTTTCTTCTTAGTTAAGGGTTCTTATCGGACGCTTGACATCTCATTTGAAAGCTGTGAATCTCAGCTCTTTAATGTATTCCTTATTAATCAATTTCATGTAATATTGATGGAATTATTGAAATACAAAGAATTTGGCCGACTTTTGTGTCTACTCCCGTCTCCTACGCTTCCAGGAGTCCCTTTGGGTCAAAACAAAGACTAGAAATGGAATTTGTATTCAATACACCAGCGAATCTTTATTTTTTAATACTCAAAATGTGTATCCTTTTAGGCTTAAATTGAAGTTGAAGTTGAAAATGGTCCAAAAAAGCTGAAAAAGTAGGGATCGATTTCTCAAAAACTATCGGACTATCAAAAAAAAAAAAAATTACAGATTTGAAATTAGCGTGCAAAACTGAATAAGTTTTATTATACTTATACCCCTTAGGATTTTTGACTGTTGACCAGTGTTATTATCCGTAGATGGTGTATATTACTACATTACATGTGGTAAGTGTTACATGGGCTCCCCTCAATAATTAAGGAATAATAATAACAGTATTCAAAAATAAAAAATAATGTTAATAATTACAGCTCTAAAGATGTACTTACAAATAAATTGAATAAAAAAATTATGAAGGTGGTCCCTTCTACAAATATTTCAGGAGATGGAAATTGGGCAATTTCCTGAATTTAAAGAAAAACAAAGCAACAAAGTTTCTACTTTAAGTTGAGATATATCAGTTTAAAAATATGATTAATATATGAGGGTAGGAAATTTTGCAAATCTGTTGTCTAGGAATAATAATATATACACATATTTCCTTCCCCCCCCCCCTTTGTGAAAGTTGATCCAGACAGTCACTGAGCTAAGTAATATCAGTTCTTTATTCCTTCCCTTATTTAAGACTCGACAGTATATTATCTGACATTATATCTTTCAGGGTTACTATATTTTTTATGACGTCATCCCAGGTGTTGTTTTTAGAGAAATTGAAGAATGACTTTTTTTTCACATCTCTATGAATAAGTTACAGTAGTACACTATAATAAAAATTTTTGTAATAAATGCTATCTAGTAGCTTATAAAACTGAAATTTTACTCAAGTTTGCATGTTTCAGGCATTACTCCTTTTACTCATTTAAGGCTCCATTCCAAATTTTAATCTGATAGATTGATGTTTTGTCTGCTTCATTTTTAATTGAATATCAATAATTTAACGACATAATGAAAAAAAACTCGACTATCACAGAATTTGATGATTTTGTGTACAAAAGCTTCATTAGTTTAAAAAAAAATAACGTTTGTCAAATTTTAGTTCGCTAAAATCAACCGCTCATGCAATATGGGCATTTTATTGAAGTTTTATTATCGTATTTAGCCATAAGAGTTAATATAAAGTCGACCAATATGCAGCAGGATAAATAGGTCTGAAATAGCTTTAAAAATGGTAGAAATACAATTAATGCATGAAAAGTGTGGCTTACTGCTCATAAATCCATAGTTCTTTACTGCCCTCTATAGTAGCTACTCTTGTTGGTAAGTAAATTTCTCTTAATAATATGAGTATGTTGCAATTATATAATAATTTTAAATTACCCCTATCATAATTCGCAATGACTCATTTTATGTGAGTATATTACAAATGTATGGAACTCTTCAAAAAAAAATTAAAAGTTTTTGTGAAAAATTTCGAAAATAAAATATTTTTTTTAAACGTGTTTGTTAATTGAGTTGAGAAACTTTTGAATATAAAATATAATGTAAAAATCTTACTTACTTTATTTGAAATTATTAAATTGTGATTGAAAACAGTATTTTGTACTTTCAACTTTAATTAATAGCATTTCTATTAATAGGACATTTCTTTAACAACGCAGCGGGTATTTTAAATCAAATTATTAAAATGTTAATATAAGTCTACACACATTTATCATCAGTGACCTAAATTAACTTTATTATATGTACTTTCCAAACTAAATCCAAATTCAAAACTGTTTTAATGTGATACACGCCATGAAATTGGTATGATGTTACAAATATTTAAAAAATGGAGAAACCCAGGAAAAAAAGACAATAACTGATTTGTATATAGCATGAAAAAATGAAAATTGATCACGGGTAATAAAGAGAAACTCAATTCTTTTTTGCCCTTCTTAATTTTATGACATACTTAATAATAAACTCTAATAAACCTATATCTTTCCTTACATAAAGTGCCCCTTGCTTCTACAAAATTAATTTGATAAAAATACTACAATAAAACTTAAAATTTGTTAAATGATAAAGATGTTATTACTCACATGAATACTTTCT
The DNA here is from genome assembly GCA_963680855.1 of Lepeophtheirus nordmannii. Lineage (NCBI taxonomy): Eukaryota > Metazoa > Arthropoda > Copepoda > Siphonostomatoida > Caligidae > Lepeophtheirus > Lepeophtheirus nordmannii. Next base: position 6,327,964 of record OY804526.1, on the reverse strand, counting down.
TACAGTTATTCACCAGCATTAAATTACAAGTGAACTATAAATACTCGAGTATATGTCTGGTTATAACTGAGTCCAATTATTCGAGCCTACTTGTTAAGAAAAACCTGTGACCCATCCCTAGTTTCTAATGATTATTTACAACTAAAGAAAGTTTAATAACTAAATACTAATAATCTTCACAAATTACAATCTACAATAATTTTTGTCATTTTTAAAATTAATAGAATTAAAAAAGAACATTAAATAATGCTTGATTATCATAAGAATAAGTAAGGAATCTAAATTTTTATCATGTTATATTCCTTCTATACTTTGTGTACTCAATTTTATTTTCGTTTTACCTCAACATTACACATTTTAATGCATCTTCGGTTAACTAACGTCGTTTTCAAATTTATTCATGATAGGGTATACTTTTTTGACAAATGTAACAAAGCTTCTAATTTTTTTTTTTTTTAATGTAGATAAAAAATTACATATTTAATGTCATAATTGGGACGGTACAAGAGGCTTAAAGTTGACTGATTTCCAACAAAAATTCCATTTAAAAAAACTTAAATGCTTTGTATCTCGTAAAATCTGGCCTGAGAGTACTCAAACTTTGGCAAAGTCAGTTATTTGTATCCCCAACAGAAAAAGCATTTGTGCAGTAAAAAATAAATATTATTCTAAAAACAGGACAGTCTAATACCTATGCATTATATTATTTAGTGTTGTTGAACTTGACTGGCCTTAAGATACAATTATTAAAGGTCTTAATCTCGAGCATAAGACTTTATATTAGACCAGGAGCCGTGCAACAGAGGGGGCCCATTAAATAGTGGTGGTGTACGTTGAAGAAATACTTGCCTTTGTCAAGTATTTGGGGATCATTCCTAATTTGTATTGATAATAGTTGCTGAATTTCCAACTCAAAACATACATTTAAGTAAGCATACTGTTCATTGCATTTAAACTTATCCATTTGATTTGAAATTTAATAACAAAAAAAACTTTGCTTCCAGCACCGAAACTCAGTTAAAATAGTGTCACCTTTGAAAGTAATCATTTTGTATATTGAAGGTATGTAATTTATTTATTCCAAAATTAAATTTTAAATATTATCACCAGAATGGGAAATTTATAAGGCTCAAAAGAAGAAGGTCATTTTTCTTAATTTTTACTAACATCTAAAAATATTTTTCAAGATTGGAACAGGATACAGAATTACTAAAAGTATTTTCACAAACTGGACATCTTTCTCTATAATTTAAATAATTATAATTTATAATTTAATCTTAAATATACACTAAAAAATTAAAAACAATCAGTATAATAAATTAGCAAAATTTAAAATTTCTATTTTCGTGTCAATTGACAAATATTCCAATATAAAAAACCATTAAAAGTGGGATTAAAAAAAGTTCAAATTTTGTTGCTTAGTTTGTATGATGTTGTATAAAAAATTTAAAAATCTTTTCTTAATATATTAATTCATTCCAAAACATCTATCATAATAAGCAAAAAATAGCAGATTACGATTAAACCATGATTTTCTCGAAAACTCTATATTTAAAAAATTACAAAAGTTTTGGAACTGCATATCAAATCTAAATTCCTTGTTTTATCACTATGTATCAAGATTAATGCATTATTTAGGTTATACATGTATTATTAAAACTAAGATAATATATTAAATAGCTTACATTTCCGTCGATAACGATTATCAATTCAGTCAATGGCTTAGTTAATGAACTTAAAAATTCAGGGGGATGTTTTCCGCCATCTTTAATGTGAAATGATTCAATTATGATATCGGTAACTTTCTAAAATTAGTTAAAATATAATTTGTAATTATGTTTCTATACTTATTCATATTTTTCACACATGTAAGTAACCAGTAACAACTTCAATAACAAGGAATGTCAAAACAGACAACCAATTAAACATATCATGAAGAACTGCACATGAAAATGATCTCTCAAAGTTTTTTTTGTCGGTCACTTGAGTCAATGCAACTATTGTATTTGTGACAGAAGTTCCTATGTTAGCACCCATAACCATTGGTATAGCAGACCTAATAATATAAATAATGTTAAAATTATTACATAGCACACATTTTTGTGTGATTTAAAATTCAAATAAATCTAATTTATGTATTTTATTGAAAAGTTAAATTATGAATTAATCTCTTTTGGTAGAAAATGAATTAATGTAAATATGTAAAAAAAAGAATATATACTTTAATAATCAAAATGTCGTATTGATGGTTGTAAGTTTACTAACTTTATTGTCAATACTCCAGAACCAACCATTCCAACAATAATTGAGGATGTTGTAGACGAACTTTGAATCAAAACTGTACCAATTACACCAATCATAACACCAATTATGGGATTATGAAGAATATCAGAGTTAGAGAATAGTTTTCCTCCACTTTGGCCACTTAAAAGTCGAAAAGAGATTGAGAGAATATCCAAGGAGCAAATGAAAAAATACAAACAAAGAAGAGATCCCACAGTTCGAAATAATGACTGAAAATAGTTAATATATTTAAATAAATACTTTAAACAATTTTGACAAATATTTTAGGCTATACTCTTTTGATAATCTAACATATAATGCCTTTTAACATAAATTTAGTTTTACATTTCCTATTCTGTATAAAATAAACACAAATAATAATAATGATAAAATTAAATTTAATATTTTTAGAAAAATTATAACTATTTTAGAAATAAACATTAAAAATTTGTTAAAATAAAACAGCAATAGACAAATACAAACAGACAAATATGTATAAATACGTTGAAAAACATGATTAGGTATTTTTGTAGGTTAAAATTTGAAAACATGACTACTTTCATATAAGATAACTAATTAAGTTAAGGATATTATTTTTTTTGCCGACTTTTATCCAAAATGATAAAATAAACTCGATAAAAATTTATTTTTATACTACATAAATATATTTATATAATCAAAAATTGATATTTACATATTTGTAATGTACATATTGGTCAGTTACTTATCTATTTGTTTAAACATTTACTAAAAAGAAACATTGTCATATCATATATGTAGCTCCTATTTGAACTTATAATACTATTACTCCGAAACATTTAAAAATAATAATTCATAAATATTATGATTAAAGTCTACCAATATAAACCTAGATATATTTTTAAATACATTTTATGAAAATTTTTATTTTATTTGCTTTAAGCATCTTATAAATATTATACTATGGATATGTGGTGGTTGAATATTATATATTCAATGCAGAGATTAGTATTTATGTACTTATTTTTCTTCAAAATTAATACAAATAATAAAATTTTAACCAAAATAGCAATAAATCCAAAACTAATGTACCGATTTTGAAATTTGGAAAATTTCCTGTTTATTTAAAGTAATATCTACAACTTTAATTTCAATAATATCTTTATAAAACATGAATTTAATGTAATTAGTTATTATAAGTCTAAGAAGAGCTGTCTTGAGCCTGGAGCAAAGCTGTCACAGTTACATTCATAGTGATATATCGACAGTAAATAAGTTGACTTCTATAGCTACCATATCATTTTCACGTCATCAAGGGGAAGGGCTTTTCTATAACTCAAAAAAATGACTGAAAACATATTAAAAAATGTCTACAAATGAAACATTTTATAGGATAAAAGTATAAATATTTTACTTGGATAATTTTTTTCCCATAAAGTCACTTTTTTGAGAGATATTAGCATTAAGAAAGTTTTCAACCAAAATTGAAGGATAGGTTGTGTAGTATTATCGTAATTTTTATAATAGATTATATAATATACATATAATAAAAATTATTATGTCAAAAGGAAAGCATCTTGATGATTTATGATTGACAAAAGAATATTATGTAGGGGTTTCAACTAACATGCATTTTGAGAACTACTCGCACGCTTTAAAAAGCGCCATTTTTTACATATCTAATTACGCTGGTCAACAGCCAAAAACCCTAAGGGGTATAAGTATAATAAAAGTTATTCAGTTTTGCACACTGATTTCAAATCTGTAACTTTTTTTCGAGAGTCCGACGGTTTTCGAGAAATCGGTCCCTACTTTTTTAGCTTTTTTGGCCCATTTTCCAACTTCAACTTCAATTTAAGCCTAGAAGAATACACACTTTGGGCATTAAAAATTATGATTGGCTAGTATTTTTTATGTAAATTTCATTTCTAGTCTTTGCTTTGACCTAAAAGGACCCCTAGAGGCGTAGGGTGCCGGAGTAGGCCCAAAAGTTGGTGAAATTCTTTGTACTTAAATAATTTCTTGAATATAACATAAAATTGATTAACTTATATAGAATGTTTAAATTTGTAATAGTTGTAATTAAAATTTAATCATGTAAGATAAACAGTTTGACTCGTTGACGAAGGATCCCCAAACGTCTCTGAATTTAGCAGAAGAGTAAATTTTAAAATCAAAATTCTTCATTTCTCGTTAAAACTCATTTGATTTTATAATAAACTTATCTAAAAATTATTGAAAAGATAATAGTTTTTGTTAATTTTGACATGTTTTGTATTTAGCTTAGTGTTTTAATGCATTAGCCCAAATTTTAAAATCTAATTGTGGGAATAATAACACGTTAGGTTTTAATTTTCACGGATGCGTTATACAACATAAGGATACAAGGGTAAATATTTAAGAATAATTGTTATTCCAAATATGAAAAAAATATAAATTGAACAATTCTTTGATATTTAATATTAATATCGTTGTTTTCTATATTTGCAATTAGGAGTAATAAAACTTAAATGAGATTTATAAAAATTAATCCATTGAGAAAATAAGCATTCCATGTATTTAAGATTTCAGTAGAACTGTCTTCTGTACTTTCTGATTCCTCAAAAAAAATGATTTATATTCCTAGATAATACTATTGTATTATCAAAAGAATAGATTTTATATTAATATGTTATACAATCAAATTATTTCGATTTTAATAAGTAATAATAAAAAATGTAGAAGCTAGTCCTATTCATTGAACCCTCAATGAATATATCCTCTCAAATTAGTTCATGGCAATGACAATGTTACACACTTTCTTAAGATATAGATGATGCAGAACAGTAGATTGTAAAAAGAAAGTATGCCAACGTTAAGAGACGAATACAGTTATTGGGTGGTTTTCCAATTTACGGGCGAAAGACTAATCCAACTATCTAGCAGCTGGTTCCTTCTAAAGTTTCCTTCACGATAGCTGGCGCTCGTTATCAAGTTTTATCTGGCAAAGCGGATGAAACATGTATAGGTTTATATGTGAATCCATTTTCCATATGATGAGCATTGAGTCTTGGAACTATGGATGTCCCCATAGCCAAGAAAGAAAATGTTGTTTAACAGACTCTACGTCAGCTAAAAACAAATTTCAACCCTTCATCTTTGATATTTAAAGTGGAGGACGACTCAATTGAGGAATAGAAGACATTTCTAATCATTGGTCTCGTCGATAAGCAACTTCTTTACGACTAAACCATCTAAAACAAGACGTTTGTTCTCCAAATCTTTTCTGGGATCCCAGAGGACAGGTAAAGCTACTTTTTTTAATATATCGACTCTTTGTCTTTCTTCCTCGTCCACACTACGAAATGTTATATCCGAATGCTCAGTAGTTTGGATATCAGATATATTTTTCACAAATGAGGATCTTTTAAAAGAAAACATAGTCAGATTCTCAATAGAAGAATTATGGCGTCGCAGAATAAAAAAGAATGAAGTAAAGAGCGTGATTTGGGATCGGCAAGTTAATAACCTAATTCTACCAACTTGATATTTGACTCCTTAATATAGTTAAAGTTTAGTCCATAAAATATTTGAGAGGCAGTATTTTCTGAAGCAACCTAATCCTAAAAAACACTATGAAATTAAACTATATGTAGATTTTAGGCTATAATGTCATCTTATTTATTTTTTGAAATTTTGACGAAAAGTACTAAAATTTCGTGTTAAAAGAATAGCCTTGTTTTATTTAATGAACTGAAAATAGCTAGAAAAAGAAAAATTGATTTTTCTCCTTTTTATGTTTTTTGATTCACGCTCAGTTCTTATTGGCAGTACAGATATTAAAGTCGATTTTTCTAGATTCAATGCCATTATCCTTAAATATTAGATCAACACAGCGTTAGTATTTATAAAAACTCTTATATTATACTAAATTTTCTCAAAATTTCCGGAAGATAGAATATGGTAGATTCCGGTATTTATATAAATGACTTGGTGTCAGGAGTACTGGGCGTTGTTTTTATCCAAAATCCTAAAAGACTAGAATAAAAGTGATGAGCAAATATATTTAGAATCCTTCAATATTGATACAAATTTTATAATAAAGAGTCATACTCCCAGTGATGGACAGGTATTTATTAGATATATTCATTTTAGATGAAATAACAAGGAAACAAATTCACAAAATCAAACGATGAATTCTTTATTCGGTGGATTTTGAAATTTTCAAAAGTTCCACTCTACTCAAGTCAAAAAGAAGTTTTGTTATTATTCTTCATACTTAAGGAAGCAAATCCCATTAAATGTAGGAACTTTAAACACAATTACAATCAGACCAATGTCCTATAATGGTAGAGATAACAAAACCAATGAATAGATATAGAAGCTATTAGAAATTGAATACTACACTATTATCGGACGATATGACCAAATAATGATTGGGTAAAACACATACAATATTCTTTGTCGGCTACGTGAAAATAAAATTAAAACATTGGAACATGCTTTTAAACTGATTCTGGATAGTTCTAGACGTGAGTACATTAAACTTGGAGTTAAATTGAGTAGAGAAAGAAAGGCAAAAGAAAAGCAATTACGGGAAAAGGAAGAGAAACATGGTAGCGATGTAGGAGTTGGAGAAGATCTACAAGAAATTAAGAAATTTTTTGCTCAAGGAAGTTTAATAAGAGCTGGTATAAAGAATCTACCCAAAAGATAATGTAATTCTAGACAGAACACGGAAATGGGAAGGCCATAACATGGCAAAAGAAATTGGAACGTTATTTGATCCCCGTGGTAATATCATTGAACATCAAGAGAAAATTTCTACTATAGTTGCAGCCTTTGTTCAAAATATATACAAATGCTTAGATTGCAATAAATATACCACTGGAAAACGTTTTAAATGCATTTATTATAGAATTGAAAACATCAGGAAGGAAAATGGATTTACCTTTAAATCACAGAATATGCCTGCATTTCAAAAAGCTCTTCTTGAAGTGGATATAACGGAAATGGAAGTAAGAAACTATATTATGTCATACATAAAGAAAAATTGGACTCCATGTTTAGATGGATTTCCAATGGAGTAATATCAGGAATTTTGCTCATTACTAGCTCAATTGTTAGTTACAATATATAAAGAGGCAATTCTGAGAGGGATTTTGGCAAAGTATATAATGGAAGGAAAATTGGTTTTAATTCATAAAGAAGGAAAAGATCCACGGGAGATTGAAAATTTGCGACCTCATACCATGTTAAATATATCCTACAAGATTTATAGTGGCATACTTGCTCGTAGGATGAATAAAATACTTCCCCCCTTTCTTTATTCATCGCAGAAAGGATTTCTCAGAGACCGACATATGGAAGACATGGTGAGAGAGATCAAAGATGCGATGACAGCTGCTAAGGAAAGAGATCAAGAGGTTGCAGTCTTAGGAATTGATTTTAGAAAAGCTTTTGATACAATCTTGCATTAATGACTCGTAAACTGCTTAAATTCTCACGGTTTTGGAAATCTTTTCGTGCGCATGGTTGGTATATGCTTAAGTAATCAACACATATTTTTTCATACAAGAAGAACTCAGCTCTACGTTGGTAGAGGTTGTCGACAAGGATACCGCTTATCTCCAAATCTATTCATTCTGGCTTTAAATCCTCATTTAGAAATGATAAATTCACACGAGAAAGTTATCAGTTCAAAGGTGGAGAAAATAGGAAAGTTGAAGCTTTTGCAGACGATATCACAACACTCTATTCTAGAAAATGGGAGGACGTAAATAGTTCAATGGGTTATACCTTTGATGTTTTAAATAAATATGAAAATATGTCTGGTCTTTAAATTAATTTTGCCAATTCTAAATATATTTCTAGCTGTTCAAGGAAATTAAGCTCTAATAGAGTAGATGAAGCATCCATGCCAAAAATACTTGGCACCTATGTTACACTGGATGAAGATGATTGGTACGAGAATCGTATATATATAGAACAAAAGATAAAGAAAGGCGCATCCTGTTACTTAAATTTAGTTGGGAAATGTCTACCTGCAAGAATATATGTTATCTGTGGAATAGCCTAATAGCTTTTAAAATAGTGCATCTACTCAGGTTGACACCATACTCAGAAGAATTTGCCGAGAGGATCGAAAAAGTGTGTGTTGAGTTTTTTTTTACTTATGGTCGGCCAAAAATAATTGCGAAAAAAAGAATTATACATCCCAAGAAATTGGGAGGGCTGGGAATGATTTCCTTTAAAGCCTTGTGAAAGATTTTACTTATTCGATGACTTGGGAGACTAATCGACATTGAGACGACTTGGTCAAATATTTTGGAGGAAAAAATAGCTAAGAATTACGGTACCACTATTGATGATAAGAGAGGTAAAGGACCTGAGAGACTTATTGCAGCTTCAAATATATTAGCAAATTTTGGAGGGTAAACGCTCCAACCAATTTAGAAATGTTTTATAAGGTACTCGCCACAATGGAATGGCAAAAGCCAACATGCGACAACAAGCGTATGGATTTCCTATCTTTTACTTCTATCAGAAGAAAAATTAACTACTTGGGAGAAAATTTTAACAAGGACGATTTTTTTACGATGAGTTTGATCCACAAAAGAGAGGAATTTGTTAGGAAGATTGCAACCAGAAACAGAGAATTCGGACCACAAGACTGTTTTTATAATTACTTGAGAGGAATGGAAGGTTTTAAACTTAGAGTTTTTGTAACATCGGGTAGGAAAAGAGCTTTTTTGGAGCAGATTGTGTGGAGAGGGGAAAAAGCCGGTTAGAAATTATAGGTGGTCTATGTTTTGTATAAAATATAGAATAGTTACAAATAATCTTTCCCTGGGCTCCACTTTTAGTAGAACGGTAGAAGACAAAATGTGTTTTCATTGAAAAAACTCTCCAGAGAACTCGGCTCCTTTTTTGTTTGAATGTGAGACTATGGTATTGGTATGGAATCACTTAACGAGGTTACTTTACCAAAGATTCAAAATTTCTGTTATATATATACTGGCCCAATGGAAAACGAAATTAATTGTATAGGAGCCAAAATTCAAGTGATTTTTTATAAGTTTAGAAGTTCTAGAACAATACTCCCGCCAAATATTATTAGTCATTGTAAAGAAAAGTGAGACAATTTTTTGAAAAATGTGTAATGTAAGTTATAGTTGAACATATGAATAATTTAATTAAGTTGTACTTCGGTACAAAAAAAAATAAAAAAAATCGAATAGTAAAATGTTCATAGAAAATGGAAGGTGTAGAGCCCGAAAAAGACAGAATAATTGGAACGGATACGGCAGTAAAAACACGTAGTACTAGAAGAATATATATATATATATATATATATATATATATATATATATATATACAAATGATATAAATCATGAAGTAATCTGATCGAACACTGTCGTCTATCTATTGAAGAAATATACTCTTTCACATATGACTCCGGATCAGAAACCGGCCGTGGCAAACTTGCCTAAAGATGATCAAAACTCCCACGATTATTAAACAAGAGTAAGGAGAAGATTACCTCTGTACCTCCTATAATTATAATACATGAAGATGAGGCAGTCAAATGCACATACAAAACCGTCACTGGAAATGGTCCTATGATAAACTCTCTTTTCGATTTAGGCGCCTCCGTATCGTGCATAAGGGAAAATATTCTTTAACACTTTAGCAACGAAAGATTGGCTGCCTCTTGCAATATAAAATTCCATGCAGCCAACAAAAAAAAATGTCATTGACAGGGAAGTACATTTTACATTTTACAATTTTCTACTTTTTAGGAATCAAACCTCAGATGTAATATTAGGTGTAGATATCCATTCAAAATACAATATTTGTATATATATTTACAATTATCATGCACAACGATATGTAGAGAAACCAAAAGTTCCCCCTAATCGATAGGAAATATATACACACAAGACTAGTTTTTAAGGAATCTCAAATATATTGTTCTAGATTAGAAAATATATATATATGGAATATGGACTTACGAATGAAATAGAGCCAGATAATTAAAAGAAAATAAAAACTTCAAGAAAATAACCTCTACTGGGGAAAATTATGACTAATAATGAAGGTCAAAAGGAGCTGAACAGACTTTAAAGGAATTTATTTAAAATATAACAAATATGCAAATGGGGTGAGTAAAATAAAAAGAAAGAGAAAATCAATCTGGTAACTCTGACAATTTGATGAATGTTGAAAGGCAAGCAGCTTGGGCTGTCATGACGTTTTACTGAGCTACAAGCTGCTATTCTCCTTTATATATACAACAATAAATAATAACATAGATGAGAGGCAGAAAATTAACTGAAATTAATGTCAGGAAATTATATATTTTTAGCTAATAAGCCGTAAACTAATAATTATTACGAGGACATGGGCCCTTTGTGTTAACATTGTATTTACTTTATTAACCTAAATGGTTGTATTCCTTTCTACTGGAAGCCTCAAGAATGGGTAGTATATGCATGAAGTGCAATCCAAGGAACATCACAAGATCAGCGATACTGTAGTTTCCTATGCACAAAATCAAAGGACAATATGAAATGAGTTACAGAAGTAATCAACATATGTGTAATGCCAATAAGAACTGAGCGTGAATCAAAAAACATAAAAAGGAGAAAAATCAATTTTTCTTTTTCTAGCTATTTTCAGTTCATTAAATAAAACAAGGCTATTCTTTTAACACGAAATTTTAGTACTTTTCGTCAAAATTTCAAAAAATAAATAAGATGACATTATAGCCTAAAATCTACATATAGTTTAATTTCATAGTGTTTTTTAGGATTAGGTTGCTTCAGAAAATACTGCCTCTCAAATATTTTATGGACTAAACTTTAACTATATTAAGGAGTCAAATATCAAGTTGGTAGAATTAGGTTATTAACTTGCCGATCCCAAATCACGCTTTTACTTCATTCTTTTTTATTCTGCGACGCCATAATTCTTCTATTGAGAATCTGACTATGTTTTCTTTTAAAAGATCCTCATTTGTGAAAAATATATCTGATATCCAAACTACTGAGCATTCGGATATAACATTTCGTAGTGTGGACGAGGAAGAAAGACAAAGAGTCGATATATTAAAAAAAGTAGCTTTACCTGTCCTCTGGGATCCCAGAAAAGATTTGGAGAACAAACGTCTTGTTTTAGATGGTTTAGTCGTAAAGAAGTTGCTTATCGACGAGACCAATGATTAGAAATGTCTTCTATTCCTCAATTGAGTCGTCCTCCACTTTAAATATCAAAGATGAAGGGTTGAAATTTGTTTTTAGCTGACGTAGAGTCTGTTAAACAACATTTTCTTTCTTGGCTATGGGGACATCCATAGTTCCAAGACTCAATGCTCATCATATGGAAAATGGATTCACATATAAACCTATACATGTTTCATCCGCTTTGCCAGATAAAACTTGATAACGAGCGCCAGCTATCGTGAAGGAAACTTTAGAAGGAACCAGCTGCTAGATAGTTGGATTAGTCTTTCGCCCGTAAATTGGAAAACCACCCAATAACTGTATTCGTCTCTTAACGTTGGCATACTTTCTTTTTACAATCTACTGTTCTGCATCATCTATATCTTAAGAAAGTGTGTAACATTGTCATTGCCATGAACTAATTTGAGAGGATATATTCATTGAGGGTTCAATGAATAGGACTAGCTTCTACATTTTTTATTATTACTTATTAAAATCGAAATAATTTGATTGTATAACATATTAATATAAAATCTATTCTTTTGATAATACAATAGTATTATCTAGGAATATAAATCATTTTTTTTGAGGAATCAGAAAGTACAGAAGACAGTTCTACTGAAATCTTAAATACATGGAATGCTTATTTTCTCAATGGATTAATTTTTATAAATCTCATTTAAGTTTTATTACTCCTAATTGCAAATATAGAAAACAACGATATTAATATTAAATATCAAAGAATTGTTCAATTTATATTTTTTTCATATTTGGAATAACAATTATTCTTAAATATTTACCCTTGTATCCTTATGTTGTATAACGCATCCGTGAAAATTAAAACCTAACGTGTTATTATTCCCACAATTAGATTTTAAAATTTGGGCTAATGCATTAAAACACTAAGCTAAATACAAAACATGTCAAAATTAACAAAAACTATTATCTTTTCAATAATTTTTAGATAAGTTTATTATAAAATCAAATGAGTTTTAACGAGAAATGAAGAATTTTGATTTTAAAATTTACTCTTCTGCTAAATTCAGAGACGTTTGGGGATCCTTCGTCAACGAGTCAAACTGTTTATCTTACATGATTAAATTTTAATTACAACTATTACAAATTTAAACATTCAATATAAGAATAACACTACTAACTGATGAATGAGTATCAGAAGTTAATATTATATTAAGACATAATAAGGTAGGTGACGGCATCTTATATGTGACAGGAGTACAGGGCATTGTTATCATCCAAAATCATAAGTTACTTGAAGAAAAGTGATGGGCAAATATATTATAAGAAATCTCGAACATTGACACAAATTTTAAAATAAATACTCCCAGTGGAGGACAGACGTTTATTAGATATATTCATTCTAAATAAAATAACAGGGAAACGAATTCAAGAAATCAAACGATGGATTCTTTATTCGGTGGATTTGGAGATTTTCAATAGTCCCCCACTATACTCAAGTCAAAAAGGAGTTATGCTATTACTCTCCATATTTAAGGAAACGCCTCCCATTAAATGTAGGAATGTTAACTTTTTTTTTGACGAAATCCCTTCCACGTTCAGTTCTTATTGACATTACACATATACGACGAGCTTTTTTGTTCACTCGCAACCTCGACTCACAAACAGGAAAGGAAAAATTTGTAAAAATAACTGGTAGCTACCCATCTGTATTTTCCTTGTCGCCAACTTTTTAATATTATAAAGAATTTATTGTTTAGATATAATATACATTGATAAATTCTACCAATCACAAACCAATCGTTAATACTTATATAATATTTACAAATTCAAAAAAAGTCCTTGATTTAATATTTTGTTATACATCAAAATCATAAATAATAATAATAACCTTTTCGAGTTCATAACACGTAGAATCAGCTGTTTTAAATCAAAAGAGTCAAATGATGAAAATTAACTAAAGGGAGAATACATTGTGTTTTTGTTTATCCCAAAAAGTTCGTCGTGATATGTGAGATGATTCGTAGAAAGATGGTAGCAAAAAAAAAAAGAAGAAAAGACCATGACTTTTTTAATATTCTTTGTTTTGGTAGTTATAAACAATTTCTAAAAGATCCGTTAACGTAATTCCGATAATTGTCTATATTTTACGTATGTTTTTTAAAAATATTATGCATGTGAAAGTGAGATTTCGCCTTCTAAAGAGCGATGAATATAACTTTTGCCGGTTGATAAGTAATGATGATCTTCATTTTTATTTTCCTTCTCATATGGGTCATTATTTTTTTATATTATTCAAAATCTATTCTCGATACCCTCCAAGTACATCACCAATATCCACCCTTTGGACAGTGTTGACCTCTCATTCCGTTATGTGGATAAGGACAGATGTGAAAAAATTGGCAAGTTTTTGATTGATGGCTGTTCTAGGTCCTTTGGATATCTCAGGAAATAAAACGCCGTGTTTCCATGGGTTTTGTCTAGATAAAATTGCTCCTTGTCGAAATCAATGCCTAGAAATATCTTCCCTTCCTCCATTGAGCCTGAAAGTCTATGTCTTAGGGCATTTTTGTTCATTGGATATGGATGATCAAAGAATTCAGTTTAAAATAAGTGGACATGGCATTTGGATACCCAGTAGAGTCGCATCTTATCATGATCTCAAATCAATTCGTTTTTCCAGTCATTGGAATAGAGAGCCTATATATAAGAAATACATTCAGTCGTGTCGAGATTAAAGATTCGTTACAAATTGTAGTAGGACTACTTTCATCAAATATTGGAAGACTTCATGTCCTGAATTGGGCATAATGGGAAAGTAAAGCGATGTTTCAACATATTTCTTATGATCATTCACATGAATTGGCCTCATTCTTTATGGAGTCTGTTAAAAATAATCTCTTGGATCGTCGGACGTTGGATATGAATTAAAAAATTAAATTACACTTGCTACATGTCCAAATTGAACGTACAGACTACGACACGAGAGTTGAATATGCAAAAAATCATCAAAAAACTATCTCCTTGTTAACTATGGATTTTTTGGAAGCAAAATCTTTTCCTTTCTCATCCGTTCAAATAGGAAAAACTCATTTCATTTATCTTTATAAAGTCAATCTTTTTTCTATTGAGAATGAAGGATTACAAACTTCTATCATTTACATGTTCGATGAAGCTGAACAGCTACATTTTTCTCTTACATTCTCAGGTTTTTATAATTTAGGTTATATATAATTTCAGGAAATGAGTCGGAAAGGCTCTAACTGTGTTGCATCTCTTTTGTATTTCGAGTTGCAGTGTATTAGTTCTATTAAACTTTTTCAAATTCAGTGTAATAACTTTGGGTAAGATTATTCGTGTATCACTTATCAAACATAAATATATTGTTTCTGTTTTTTTTTACAGAGGACAGAATAAAAATCAAACCGCTTTAGCATTTGCTGCATTCATGGTTAAGTGTGGTCTATTTAAGGAAATATCTATTGACTATTTGCTAGAATATCCCTCAAAGTTTTCGTCAGATTGCAGCTTCTGCGTTATTTCCAAGTCTTATTACAATCTACAAAAAATTGATTATGTAGAAGATATGGTGGAGGTAGTCGACAAGGCATCTACTAAATTCGATGTAATTTTGTCCAAGAAGAATAGATGTCCACCAGTACAGTGGTAGGATTGGATGAAGTTTTTAGGTCACTACTTTTCGCCCCAGGAATAAAGATGTATCACGTATTTAAATTCAAGTCTGCTTCTCCTGGAGTTGTCCACGTAAAATAACGGTCGGATAGTAAAGAGAGTCTTTCTTTTAATCTTATGAAACCTGGAATAGTGGACTTAAATCTGTCTTTATCGATACTTGAAGAATTTATTTAAAAAAATGAAAGCATGTCAGACTCAAGGACACTAAAAATCAACTTTTCATAAATTCTATTAACAATGAGGATTAATTTTACAATGGACGATCGACTAATTCTGGTATGCCATCACCCATTCGTGATATTTATGTGTTCCCTTTCACCTCTTGTATGCCAATTGTAGCTGTACCCACAGAGGCACAATCGACAGTATCTATTGCAAAAAGTACACATCATACAGCATATTCATCTGATAACTTGTACGAAGGTAATAGCAACACAACGTCAATTAATTTATTCTATGGAGCCTTCAAAACTCTACTTTTATCTTTCAGGGGCCCTCTTACAATATTGAGTAAATAAATGAAGATTTATCATTTGTTTCTGACCCGGAGACGAGAGTTATACATGAATCAACAACACATGAAGTCAAAGTTATAAAGATGTACTTTATGTGAAGGGTGAACCTAATTGATACCGTTTTTAACTGAATTCACTCGTTCTATGACCAGAAATACGACACTTGTTCAGAAGAAATACATGATTATGATTAGAAAAGGAAGATGCTTGGTACTTTTGCTCATTTTTTAAATTATATTCATTCTCAAGGCTGTTCTTGGTCTCAAGATCCATTTTTGGTGGTTTTGGTTTGGTCTCAATCTTG
This sequence comes from Lepeophtheirus nordmannii, assembly GCA_963680855.1. Lineage (NCBI taxonomy): Eukaryota > Metazoa > Arthropoda > Copepoda > Siphonostomatoida > Caligidae > Lepeophtheirus > Lepeophtheirus nordmannii. The sequence continues at coordinate 6,312,008 of OY804526.1, read as the reverse complement.
ACTCCTTTAAAGTGTAGATCTTGGTATTGGTCTTCATACATCTGTTCTTAGTTTCGACTTTTAAATTTTTTGATCAGACCGTTGAAGGAGGAGCAACAATCTTTATAGGAAGAATTAATTGGATTCTCGTCAACAATAATTGTATTTTTTATTATAAATATATTATATAAATAATATTATAATATTCTTCCTGAAATAATATCGTTCTAAATGTTCAAATCTATCTTCATTAATGCTGTAATAAAAGTAATATATTCCTAAAATCATGTATACAGCAGCTGATATTGACAAGGATATTAATTCAATGGTACCATGTCTCACTCCAGCCTTCTCATTACGCTCTCCAAAAGTATCATCATTAGGAATTTAAATTTCAAGCAAATCGGGCTTGTAAGAAACAAAGAAAGAGAAAACCAACCTGGTAACTCTGAAAATTTGATGAATATTGAGAGGGAAGCAGCTTGAGCTGTCATGCCGTTTTACTGAACTACATGCTACTATTCTCATTTATACATACAAATGAAGACATCAATAAGAAAAAAATACATTATGTGTACCACATATATAAGAGGCAAAAAATTAACTCAAATTTATGTCAGAAAATTATATATTTTTAGCTAATAAGCCGTAAACTAATAACACAGGTCAACAGGCAAAAATCCTAAGGGGTACAAGAATAATAAAAGTTATTTAGTTTTGCTCATTAATTTCAAATCTGTAATATTTTTTTTCGAGAGTCCGACGGTTTTCGAGAAATCGGTCCCTACTTTATTAGCTCTTTTGGCCCATTTTCCAACTTCAACTTCAATTTAAGCCTAGAAAAATACATATTTTGGGCATTACAAAATACTGATTGGCTAGGGTTTTTTTATGGAAATTTTATTTCTAGTCTTTGTTTTGGCCCTAAAGGACTCCTAGGGGCGTGGGGTGCCGGAGTAGGCCCAAAAGTCGGTGAAATCCTTTGTACTTAAATAACTCCTTGAATATTACATAAAAGGGATTAATAAGGAATGCATTAAAGAGCCTAGACTCACAGCTTTCAAACGAGATGTCAAGCAGCCGATAAAAATCCTTAACGAAGAAAAAATCGTCCATCTAAATGGGTAAATTTTCACTCAATTTCGAGCAAAAATTCGCTAGAAATCAAAGACTCACGGTAGTGCTAATGGAAAACAAGTGCTATAGACGGTAGTAGTAGTGCGTAGAAGAAGACTCTGAAATAAGCTGAAGATAACCAAATTCAAAAACATGGATATCTTATTTAATTAAAAGGCAGCTCCAAACATGTACACATTGATTTCGACGATTCATTCCAATATGCATTTTATTGATATAATTGATTCTTTTTCAACAGAATATTACACGTGGATTACACACACATCATGCGAGATCTTTACTATCAGGTAGATGTTCTCCCCTCGGTAATGAAGGAAAATGATATCAGCTTTGGAAAAGAAAAATTAGAGTTCAAAGTGCCAACCCCAAGAAATCTCTTGTGCGAGATTTTGCTTGAAATTTACATTCCTAATCATTATTTATTGGCCATTACTCATCCCTATCTATGACGTCATAAGTAACAGGTATTGCTGCTAGATGTATATTTAGCATGACTTTTTAAAGATCATTATTTGCTCGAAATCACACCTTCTAGAGCAGGGGTCCCCAACCTTTTTCTAACTGCGGACCGGGGGGTTGAAATATTAATAATATAAATAAACGTGAATCCACTGTGTACTCATACGGAACTTTATTAGCACATTGCTCCAACATAGCATTACTATTATGGCATTAGGAAGTAATAACTTTATTACTACATTGCACAAACAATATAACATATTAAAACACGAAAAACTGTCCGTAACTCTAAGTCAATGGGAGCCCTGAGCTTATTTCTGTGCAACGAGATGGTCCCATCTGGGAGTAATGGCAGATAAAGACACCCAAAGTGTGTTGCTTATGTTCAGTCTACTCCTTAGCCTTGTTTTGGTGGCTGTCACTGCAGAAAACCCCGCTTCACACAGATAGGATGTTGGAAATGGCAATAGAGTTTTCAGCGCTGTGTTGGCGATCTCTGGGTATTCTGCCATGACTTTAATCCAGAACATCGGCAGAGTTATCGTCTCAAACACTGCTTAAAGGTCACTGTCATTTGCAATCTCCAGCAGTTGGTCTTCTCCTTGCATGCTGGATTCAGCTGGTTTGTTGAAAATGGGTCAGATGGAGCCTCCTTAAACCGAGTAGTTAATCCAGAGACCCGTCATGTCATGGCAGCAGCGCCGTCGGTACATATGCTGACACAACAGGACCATTTCAGTTTTCCTGTTATGTAGCCATTCAGTGATTTGAAGAGTTCTGCGGCTGTAGTGTTGGTTTGCAATGATAGTGCACATAACATGTCCTCATATACATCCTCCTGATAAATATATCGCACATAAACAAGCAGTAGCACCTTGCTGTCAACATTTGTAGATTCATTGGCCTGGAGTGTATACCATGGTGATTTATCAAACTTCTCCAACAGCTGTATCTCAATGACTTCCGCTATTTTCTCAATGCACCAAGTCACTGTGTTACCCTACAGAGGCACCTGTGATGTCTTTTTAACAGCATCCTCTCCTAGAAGTTCACGGCAAATGTCTTTAGTGGAGGGCAAGATCAGTTCTTCACCAATAGTGAATGGCTTTTTAGCCTTAGCAAGGCGATTTGCCTCTAAGTATGATGTTTTTTTCTTTCAAAATACTCCTGGGGCTTATATTTTATTCCTGGGTACTTGGTCTCTAAGTGGTGAAGCAGTTTTGAATGCTTCATTGCCTCATTTGAGAGCCAGTCGCCACATATTATGCAGAACGTGCCTGGTGTGTGGGAATCCCCTTCAAGTAGGACTCCTAGTACTGTCTGCTGAAAACTTTCTTTTTCTTGAAAGTCGTATGCTGCTCTTCTCTCTCTTCATTTTGCCTTTTACCTTTCGCAAAGAAACTTTCCAGACACCTGTTTCTTACTCATTTTGCTAGATGGGTTAAATTTTGACGTGCAAGTGAGGAGAATAAGACCCATGAAATCTAATGAGTCAATTAAGAATAATCAATCCAAAAATAATTATCAACTATCCTGCAAAATTTGTAATTTTTTATTTATAATTAATATTTCCTGTTATGTCTTTTACCTATAAGATTAAATAAGGATTAATATCCAGACTCGTCGCCTTTATGGAAGTAACTAATAAACCATAAGTATTCAATATTAATGCAGAGTGTATTTCTTTGTTGAGATACTAAAACACTCTGATTTTAAAAATACAAGATATATAAATAAGTAAAAGAGCACAGTACATACAGTATTTTACAGAGGGTTAACGGAAAAAATTTAGAAATAGGAATTGTAGAGCAGATAACGAAGAATAGTGCTATGTTATTAACTTTTTTTTTCTTCACGAAATCCCTTTTACGCTCAGCTCTTATTGACATTACACATATTCAATTGATTCAGTGACTTGTTATAGTAGTCACTGTATCGATTTCAATGTAATTAATTGCCTGACAATTATTACTTTTTTACTTTTAAATTATATCTGAAATATTTAAAATTGTAATTATAACATACATTTTTATCGTATTATCAATCTAATTAATTTTTTTATGTTTATTTATGAAAACTTAAATTGAAATTACATTTCCTTTCCGAATCAATTTTCAGTTTTTCTGATATGAATATATATATATATATATTTGAAATTATCATGAAATTCGCTGGAAATCTAAGACTTACGGTAGAGCTAATAAAAAAACAAGCGCTATAGACTGTAGTAGTAGCGCACAGAAGAAGAAGGGATGCCGGGTGATGAGTAGGAATGTAAATAATATGCAAAATGTTGAGTGCGAGACTTTGTGGAGTTGGCTCTTCGAACAGTACTTTTTGTTTTCAAAGCTATTATCATTTTTCCTTTATAACTGTGAGGAGAACATCTACCTGATAGTAAAGATCTCACATGAAGGAATACATGCATTAAGATTAATAAAGCAAATAAAATGTAAACAAAAAGGGCTCAAGTCCTCGTATAATTATTATTCGTTAAAAATATTTAATTTCCTGACATTAATTTCAGTTAATTTTCTGCCTCTCATCTATGGTAAACATAATGTTATTATTTATTATTGATGTCTTCATTTGTATTTATAATGGAGAACAGCAGCTTGTAGCTCAGTAAAACGTCATGACAGCTCAAGCTGCTTCCCTCTCAACGTTCATCAAATTGTCAGAGTTACTCTTCTTATACTTATAGCAAATTAAATTGATGTTTTAGAAAGATATTATTCAAATCAAAATTGTAGATATTACTTTAAGTAAACAGGAAATTTTCCAAATTTCAAAATTGGTACATTAGTTTTGGATTTATTGCTATTTTTGTTAAAATATCATTATTTGTATTAATTTTTAAGAAAAATAAGTACATAAATACTAATCTCTGCTATGAATATATAATTATCTTCAAGTTTTTAGTTTGATAATAATGGTTATCTATTCATTAACAAAATAAAGAAAATGGCTAAAAGCATATTAAAAATGTCAGCAAATGAAACATTTTATAGGATAGAAGTATAATTATTTTAGTTCGAGCAAATTTTTTTCTATAAAGTCATTTTTCGAGAGATATTTGCATTAAGAAAGTTTCCAACCAAAATTGAAGGAAAGGTTGTGTGATATTATCGTAGCTTTTATAATAAATAGTATAATCTACAAATAATAAGAACTATTATGTCAAAAGGAAAACAGCTTGATGATTTATGAATGATGAAAGAATATTATATAAGGTTTCAACTAACAGGTATTTTGAGAACTACTAGCACGCTTAAAATTCGCCATTTTTTACATCTCTAACCATCTTATATATCTAGGATTGTAGGAGTATTTGAGCAAAGATGAGATGTATGAAGTCATCATGAACCTGTTACGCAGACTACTATAATCTCCAGACTTGGAGCCAGCTCAATCATCAAGGCTGTCTTTCATCACAGAACAGATTTTATTGTCTGTAAAAGGGATGTTTTCCACGTCTCTAGTATATAGGCCTTCTTGAATTTCATTATTCCATCTTGATATAATATTTTTTAATTAATTTATTTTTTGATGGTTTCTATTTTTTTAAATAGGGAAATCGATTCAGTGACTCACTATTTTAGTCATCTATACATGGGTGTCAGTTTTGTCTGATATAACAATGTATGTAATTTACATATTTTATTTTTTCATAGAAAAATTAAAATGACCCCATCATATCTTTCTTTTGATTGTTTGAAGTTGTTATGCTAAATTTAAATGATTGAATAAATGGTTGAATAAAAAAAGTAGACACTTAAGTAGATGATGATTAAATAAAATTATTTTACTTTTGTATTTCTTTAATGTGCAATATGAATCTTACTTAATAATTATTATACAGCTTCTAACTATTTTTATTATTGTTATCCTCAGTTATTGTCATACTTTCATTCTTGAACTTTCTCACATTATATTATGCTGATACAAAATAATGATTAATATACCATCTTTCACATTGTATATGGCTAGAAAGAAGAAATTGAGTTTATGTATAGAATTATTATATGTATTGTTTATTGCATTATCAGTTATCAAATTATCAGTTCTAGGCCTTACTTTGGAGCGTTCGTTTTTAAGTCCACATCCATCCGAAGCATCACGACGAGTTTTTCCCCCCACTCGCAACCTCGACTTACAAAAGGAAAAGGAAAATTTTGGAAAAACACCTGGTATCTACCCTTCTGTATTTTAGCCAACTTTTTAATACTGGGAAGAGTTATTATTTAGATAAAATTTACATTGATTAACTCTATTACTATACAAATCAATCGTTAAAACTCGTATAATATTCAAAAATTCAAAAAAGGACGCACAATCCTAGATTTAATATATTTTGTATACATCAAAATCAGAAATAGTAATATTAATAATACCCTTTTTGAGTTCATAATACGTAGAGTCAGCTGTTTTAAATCAAAAGAGTCAAATGATGAAAATCAGCTGAAGGGAGAATACACAGTGTTTTTGTTTATTCCCAAAAGCTCGTCGTGCATAGAGACGGTTTTTTCTTTTCTAATTCTGAAAGTGAATTTTTTTCTCTACAAAAGTCGCATCCCTAAATATGGCAATTCCTCCAGTTGGAGAGGAGGAGGAGGAAGTCTAAGAGAAACACATGGGGTAGTTACGGAGACAAGTAGATACAATAAAAAGTAAAAGAGAAGAAAAAAGAAGGAAAAAGAAGACAAAAAAGGAAAAAAGGGATTTGTAGCTCCATGTCTCAATAAGTCGTGAGGGCTTGAGACGTCCATTGTGTGCACATTCAAATTGACTTGACGCTCTTAAGTACGTTAGGTTCGTTGTTTTGCTGTTCTTATTCTTGGATTAGTCCAATTAGTTAGCATGGTTCTAATTTTCCTTAGATAAGTTGTTGGAGTGGGATTGAAGTTATTTCATGTGGAGTATTCATTGGAGTTGTGAAGTGAAAGTTGTTGGAAGAGGAATCCTTGAATATCCTGTGAATCCTTTGTGTTGAAACCCAAGTATTTATGTAAATAAGGAACTAGCAAGGTATGGGGGTAAGGGGAATGACCCCTTGAAGTTTATGGTCCCTTAATAGTCCGAGTCCTTAGTCCTTCCTTCCTTCTTGTCTCCGTCCTTGAGGTCCTTGAGGTCCTAAAGAAAAAGAAGACTTGATTCTTTCTCTCGCTCGCTCGCTCTCTCTCTCGCTCTCTCTCTTTCTCGTGCTCTCGCTCTCTGGATCCATCTCTGAAATTCCTTCTCCTCGCGGGTAGTCAAGTCCTTTTTCCTTGGAGAGCCAGTTTGGGTGGGAGGTGATCAGGATGGAGAGGCCATCCAAGAACAGCCGTCCTGGTAAGTTGAGTCATAAGCCTGAGCATGAGGAATGCCAGTCAATTTGAGTTTTCTCCACAGTTACTCGATTTGTTCAGCAGCCTCGCAGTAATCCTTCACAATCTGGAAGAATACCTCAAATGGGGAAATTTATTCGTGAGTATGATTTTCCTCTACTTTCCCCCACTCCTCTCCTTTTTTTGTTTAATCTCTCTTATTCATTCTATTCCTTTGACGTCTATTTTCCAGCGGGTCAACAGTTTGCACCTTTCAATGTGTATACGGTGAGCATCTTATAAAATTAAGGGGAAACTCCTCATTCTTTCAATTTGTGTAGAATCAAGTCGTTCAAACACCAATGGTACCTAGAGTCAATTCTGGTCGTTTTCCTTATTCCCAGCCATATCAGTACTGTATCAATGCTATGTACTCTGAGCAGCCATTGTTTAATTCAACGAACGTTCCTATCCATCAACCAACGGTGTCAACGCAATTTCCTTCAACAGGAATTCAAATGTCTCAAACAGATTATATACCACCGATATATTCAACATTGAGTGGTCCGACGCATTCACCCCATACGAATAGAGGGAAGGAGCTTTCCACCAAAAAGAAATCTCGTGCAATCTTGATAGTGGACCCTGAAACTATGAAAGCTATCAACTTAGATGAGGTAACTAGTTTTGTTTGATTTCATCAAAGGAAGCATAAATGATATGCTCTCTGGTTTCATCGTGCTTGTTTACTCTATTAACCACCGATAATACAACTCCTACATACTTCCATTTGGAAATCGCTCTGGAAGTTTTCTGGTTTTCTTGTTGCTATTATTTATTCGTACATATTGTTAGACGTAAAAGCAATATTTTTTGATAGTATTACTGATTCATTTTTGTAAATAAATGCTAGCTGTAATATGTGTTACTAAACTAGTCATTAGTTTTCCAGTAAATTCTTATCTTAATTTTCAGGTGATAAATATATATATATATTTATTTATTTATTTATTTAGTTAACTGTTAAGTATGATCTAAAAATAGTAATCATTTACACTTGAGTGCATACGTATAATAATATTGCCATTACTTAAAATTTAATTACATTAGTGTCTTAAATCCGTAAATTTGGTAAAAATGTTTATTTTGTCTATTAATTTTTTTAACTTAATTTTAGCAAAAAAGTTAACTGCTTATACATATATTTTGTACCAATAATTAGTTACATATATTGTCAATACTTAGGATCATGGTTCAAAGTTGATGCAGTCGAAGACTGAAAATCAAGATAAAAAACCCACATTATTAGAAGTTTATTCGGAAAAAGAGGAAAAAACTGAGACTCTGGCATCTGAGTCCTCAGCTGTTAAGCCAATAAATGTTAAGTTAGAAAGTTGTACTTCTCAGAATGATATGACAAACGAAAACCTTTTAAATAAAACACCCCTATTTGATGCAATTACCTCTGAGAGTATTGAGTCCTCTGGAGAAATAGATGATCTTGTTAAAAATGGCTTAACTTCAAATAAGGCTCCGGTGAGAACAGACCCTCTCAATAGTTCGAATGAGCCAGAAGAGGTTGGAGGTTATACTGTTTTGCATAACGATGAAACAGTATCTAAAGATGTGTGTTACGACGCTGTTACTCCAAGCTGTCTTTCCAAACAAGGTGTATGTTCAAATGAAAGAGGTATGCTATTTAAAATATTAACTTGTGTCTATAATAAACCAGGTACATACTGATTGATGAAGATTTTTTAAATTATACTTTTATTAAAATTGCATAGTTTGTATACTCAACTAGGAACTTTTAAAACTACGTGCGTGTTGACTTTATTTATTTTTATGTAGAACTGGAAGTTGATAAAAAGTCTTCTGAGTCGTCAGCTCATGTTTCTCCAATTGCTGATTGTTCCAATGATAATAGTAATGGTGATAATGCATTAAGTGATAAGTCCATGCGCGGTGAAGGAAGTAGTTCTCTATTAGTTGTGTCACCGTCTCCTTCTGAATGTGGGAACGATAAATCTTTAGAAACAAACGAAAGTGAGGGAGCTATTAGCGGTCAATCTTCGATGCTTCAATGCGTCAATAGTGATAGTATTAAGGATTCTATCAGAAAATCTAAGGATAGTTATATTTACAATACGCTTAAATATGACTATAAACCTGGTCAATGGAGCCCCTTAAACCTTAATGGTAAAAGACAGTACGATCGTCAATTCTTAATGCAACTCCAAAGGAACCCTGCATCACTTACCAAACCCGAAAATTTACCTGAATTAGAAATAATTAAAAGTGTTGCCAATGACTCGCACTCAAATAAATACTCTGATAAGGGAAAGGATCAGCCAGACTTCATGCCATTTTTCTCCGAGCGTTCTTCAGTCGTTAAGTCCACCTCGAGAAACTCTCTGTCAAAAAGATCGAGTCGGGACGGTAGAAGTTGCAAGGGAGGGTCCTCCAGCATAAATGCAAGTAACAATTTCAATGGCTCAATTGTAAGATCGATTAACAATTCGTTACATGAGATGGTTAAATTGCGTATAGCTGACAATCCATGGAGACCCAGTAAAAATAAAAACGAGGTAGTTGAGACATGTGATGATTCAATGGAAGAACTTGGTAAGAAAATACGGTCCATTCTCAATAAACTAACTCCCCAGAAATTTGATGACCTTGTGCAAAAGTTCAATGAACTTACTATAGATAGCGAAGTAAAATTGACCCATGCAATAGAGCTTATTTTCGAAAAAGCAATAGATGAACCAAATTATTCAGTTGCGTACGCTCGTATGTGTGAAGTTTTGCAGCAAAAAAATGTGAACAATGCTAAATTCAAACCATTGATTATTAGTAAGTGTCAACATGAATTTGAGAAGGCTTATATGTCTCCAGAAGAGAAGCAAAAGTACCTGGACGATCTGTCTGTAAGTGTAGTTAAAGATTAAGTCGTTTAATTTTCCAAAAAATATTTATGTTCACAGGCAGCAAAGACAGAAACTGAAAAAAAGGCAATCAAGGAAGATTTTGAAATGCGAGAATTGAGAGCTCGGCGTAGATCACTTGGGAATATTCGCTTTATAGGGGAAATTTTCAAACATGGACTACTGACGATTCAAATTATGCATGGCTGTATTAATGAACTTCTAACTTCACATGACGATGAATCCCTGGAAAGTCTCTGTCGTTTGCTAACGACTGTTGGAAAAAAGGTTGAGAATGAAACAAAAATGAGCCTAAGTTCAGGAAAAGTAGTAGATGTATAGTGTTCTATTTTTTGTTTAGAACTTTTAAGTATAACTTTTTATTATTTTAGCATCGGATTCGCTCGATGGATAAATATTTTCAGTACATTCAAGATATAATAGATGGCAGGCCGTTGGGTACTAAGAATGCCGATGATACCACAGTGTCTCGTGAACCAATCTCGAACCGTATTCGATTCATGCTTCAAGATGTGGTTGATTTACGCAAGAGTGACTGGATTCCTCGTAGAGATGTGGCAGGTCCTAAAACAATCGACCAAATCCATCGTGATGTGGCGCGTGAAAAACAAGCCAGTGTATTAAATCAAGGCAACTCTCGTCATGAAGGAAATCGAAATACTAGTCGCAATTCTAATATGATGAGTAATAGTGCCAAACGCTCTTTTCGTTCTGGAGGCTTTGCGAACGGACAGAGCAGTGGAAACTCCAATGAAAGTAATTGGAGTACTGTTAAGTCGAAATCCGAAACAAAGAATGAAGCAATTGATGTAGATCTTATCAAAAACGCACATCATAACAAAGTGTCTAATATGGAAGTACTGAAATTAGGGCCTCGTCATGTGTGGGGAAAGGGATCAGGATCGAGATGTGCAAGGGGCCAATCATCCGAGTTGGTGGTGAAGAATCATAATAGATTCGGTTCTTTATCAAATGATAGCGAAAGTACTAGAAGCGCTGATACTGTTTCTGGATCCAAATCTACATCCTCTAAGTATGTTTTTTTTATCATTTTTCTTAATGCAATTAGTGTTTTTTAGGGATATCCGTGTGTCCGGGCCGGATTTGGAGAAGGCTAGTTCAGAATTATCTCTTACTAAAAGCAAGGATAGTGGCTATGCTTCGAAACTGATGGGATCGTCAGTTTCACTATGTGGAAAATACAAGCCAAATGAACCACCAGAACTTACAGGTGAATCATTAAAGAATGAAGCACGCGAAATTTTCAAAACTTATATGAGAAATAATGATTTAGAGGTAATTTACCCTACATACTGATTTGCTGAATAAAGTTCTATGAATTAATTCACTCAGGAGGCCATTAGTTCGGTTCAAAGACATTCAAATAATGTAAAAAAAATAGTTGAATATCTAATCGATAAAGAACTAGATTCTACTTCTTGTCGAAGAATATCATTGAGTATTTTAATCGAAACGTTGATTAAAAAGAATATTTTGTCCAGGTATGTATATTATTGAAGCTTATTTAACAAATGTACCACATTGTAAATATATTATTATTGTTAACACAATTATATATTTATTAGGTCAGAGATGGAAAGTCTCATTTCTTATTTTTATGAAGGTGCACAAGATTATATATCAGATTTTCCACTTTTTTGGGTATACTTCGGTGAAATCATCGGTATGTTGGTTTTTTTCTCATGTCCTTTTATTTGATTGATTCGTGTCCTCTTTAGTTTGTTTGTTTCGACCAACATTTGAGCCATCATTTCAAACATCAGAGCTACCGATGTCATATGCCATTGATTTTATTGCATCCAACGCTGATAAAACCGATAAAGATTTTGAGTTTGTTGCGAATCTAATAATTGCATTAGTTTCTCAAATTGGTGAAGTGCGAACCTCTGAACTTTTTTATTCTAGTCAACTTCACCTTAAAGACTTGTCACTGATCGACAGACTTGTTTCTTTCAGTAGAAAACTTACCTTCTTGAAAAATCCTCCCAGACACACTTCTCCTGAAGCGATTAAATTAAAGTTAGAAAATTTGCTTCTGTCTGACGCGAGTAACGACACAATATGTAATTGGATTAATGTAAGTTTATCCAAATTAATTACATCATTATGTTATCTAAAAAATTTCAGAATACGGTGGGCAAAGACATATCTCAAGAGAAATGGTTTATTCGCACAGTTATCATGGAATGTACTCGAAGTGCTATAAAGAGTAATTTTATTTTTTTCTAATATTATAATATATCTGACGATCCTTTCTAGTGCCTGAGAAGCAATTGGACGTTCCCAGTCTGGATAAAAGACTTCCTCTTTTCAGTAAACTTCTCAATTCAGATTTTGAAAAACAATTGCAAGCATTGTTTGCCATTCAAAAACTTGTTTCTGAGCTGTCATTTCCTCCTTGTGAGTTAAGTTATTTATTAATTTATCATCAATAGCATGTTTTGTTTTTTAGCTTTGTTCGTTATTTTATTTTCTAAACTTTCTGAAGCTGAGGTTATAAAAGATGATGCATTTTTGGCGTGGAAAAAAGATGATAGCTCAGCCGAGCGGGACGGAAAGGGAGTTTGTATGACGTCGCTCACCCGCTTTTTTCGAGCCATTGAGAATTAAAAGCCCCTAATGACAATATAGATATATATAGCTTTCATCATGTTCGCAATATTTGTGCCTCTTTTTGTCAGAACTATTCTACAATTCAAATTTTAGTGTACCACATACTACACCAACTCTAGTATGTAGGACGAGAAATATTCTGTAATTGATCTGTGTGAGTTTTTTTTTTTTTTTTTTTTTTTTTTTTTTTTTTTCCTCTCTCTCTCCCTCTCTTTTTCATCACCCATTTTACTAAAGTTAATGTGAAGTTAAGTTTCGATGATGGCTTTTATACATTTCTAATATATTCAAGGTTGAAATATATGTCATTGGACTTGAATTTCACTATAAATCAAAATCTTCGAATGTCAATTCATTATTCACTCTCAATATATGTATATATATATATATATATATATATATATATTGCACTAAAATTGTTAATATGTATTTTTAATAAAAATTTCGAGTTAAAAATGTCTATTGCCATCACTGCTTCGTAATTTTTTGGGAGAATAAGGGTGACACGTGGGGTGTCGATGTTAAAGTTTTTTTAAGTCTGATGCATCACAAATTAATATCATTATAGTAGGCGAGTGAGGATATCATAAGCTTGTTTTTCCACGCAAAAAAATTGATTACTTTTTCAATTTAAGATATTCTGGCCTCTAACGGCATCCTTTTTATTCGGAAGTACAATGGATTCATAACTGCACACTTACATTCCTGATTTCTTCTCCTCGCAGGATATTCCTTGTTTTAATTGATGGACATTCATGGAGGTTGGGTAGTCAACTATAGGTTGATTCAGTATTCCTGGCGAACTAAAACGTCAAGTAAGAATCAGTAGAACAATCCATCACGTGATCGCTGTTTTGCCACTTCGTTGAGAAAAGAAGTTCACGTGATCAATTTTTACTAATATTACACTTATCGGTAGGGATGGGCATTATGTTGAGGTAAATTAGGGCACCTGCAATTACAATCTGGTGTCTTTATTTCATTCTATCAGCTAGTTGTTACAGACAATATGAAATGAGACTATAAATAAATAACACAGGTCTACAAATTTGAACTTTCAAAAATCTTTTGGGGTATAAGTATAATAAAAGTTATTCAGTTTTGCTCACTGATTTCAAATCTGTAATTCTTTTTTTCGAGAGTCCGATGGTTTTCGAGAAATCGGTCCCTACTTTTTTAGCTTTTTTGGCCCATTTTCCAACTTCAACTTCAATTTAAGCCTAGAAGGATACACATTTTGAGCGCTAAAAAATAATGATTGGCTAGTATTTTTTATGGAGATTTCATTTCTAGTCTTTGTTTTGACCTAAAAGGACTCCTAGGGGCGTAGGGTGCCGGAGTAGGTCCAAAAGTCGATGAAATCCTTTGTACTTAAATAACTCCTTGAATATTGCATGAAATGGATTAATAAGGAATGCATTATAGAGATTAGACCCAAAGCTTTAAAACAAGATGTCAAGCGCCCGATAAGAGCCTTTAATTTTGAAGAAATCGTCAATCAAAGTGTGTAAATTTTCATCCAATTTTGGGCAAAAATTCGCTAGAAATCTAAGACTCACGGTAGATCTAATAAAAAACAAGTGCTATAGACTGTAGTAGTAGAGCGCAGAAGAAGACTCTGACATCAGCTGAAGATAACCAAATTCAAAAACATGGATCTCTTATTTAATTACAAGGCAACTCCGAGGAAAGAGTGGGATTGCAGGGCCATGGATATCCAATGAAAGGAATAGTGTTCCTTGATGAGTCATGTCTCAGTACCCTTCATCTTCATCATCATGGATATTAACGAAACTGCTTTGAGGAATGCTGGATCAGTCGCCTTAATTTGAAGAAGACGGGATTGGAGTTTCGACGTGCTATAAAATTAGAGATTCATCTTCATGAGAAGGTATTTATCATTTGGATCATCTTTGAGTACACTAAGAACAATTCCCTCTTCAGATTAACAATAAACATCGCTGTTAAGTCAAGAATGGGGGAAAGAAATGAAGACTCCATTGAGGAGTCAATGTTTGTATGGAAGAAACTAATCTCCACATTCATCTCAAAATTTAAGCCGATGTTATCGCTTATATCGCTACGACGGCTCTTGTATACACTGGACTCTCGCTTCATGGCTGTTTCTAGTCTATTAACACACATCCTCATTTGAATGGACACTTTTTTACACTCATGTACCGATCACATTACTGAAAGTCCCTTAGTTAACCGTTTATGTCTCTCAGTACTGGGTCCCCTTCTTCATGTCTAAAGTGGAGAACAAGGAATAATCATGAAGTGTCTTTGATAATGTTAATCGTATTATGCACAAACTCATTTATTTTTTATACCATTTCTAATTAGGAATTTTATGTTTTCCATGAATTTGTTATATTGAAGAGATTAAATATTTTAATTTATCAACATATATAACATATTGTACATAAATATTTTAAGATTTAAAATATAATTTCAAAGAGATCATAGATGTTTGGTACTAGATTTACGCTTGAACTTCTTTTCAGACTCATTACATGCTTGAATTTCAAAACCCTTTATATTTTGTTTCCATTTTTTTAATATCTTGATGAAAACGATCTCCCTGCTCGTCACTAACAGCTCCTAAATTGAGCATTTGGAGCAAATATTCATAAACTGTGCCATCCTAGAATTATCACAGAAGCAGCAATACAGGTTTCAGATACACAATTTATTCATTTTTCCCCCACTAAACAAACGATAGTTATAGCTTGCAGAAATAGATCGTCTTTTAGTAGCACATATATTGGTAATCAGATAATTAATTTAGATGAAAACTGTACATTTCATCCAGATAGAATGCTCCCTGCAGGTTATAAAGGTACAAGTTCTACATTTGAAAGTGTAACCGAAGATCCAAAAATAGACATTTAATTCATTCATCAAATCTTAAAGAATAAATCTAGAAAAATATCTGAAACCATCGGAGTTTCGAATAAAATTGCTTGGAATATATTTCAAATTGCCCAAAAAATAAAAATACTGTCAAAGTTCGACACAGATAATACTATAGATTCAATTATAAACCTTTCAGCAAATATAATTAATACTCCATTCAAGGTATTTTCGAAGATTAAACCCGCCTTAATATGTATATCAACTATCATGATCGTCCTTCTAATTACATATTTTTTAGTTATGAGGTTTATAAGAAAAAGAAGAGATCACATCTAAGCATTCAAAATCAAAATCATATTATGTTATCAGCATTGTAACTACCATCTGAATCAAATAACTCCTTGTCAAACATTGATGATTGAATTATACTTGTAAAGAATTATATAAATTATGTTATGTTTTTGATATATTTTGTATTTGAGATAATTCATTAGAAATGATATAAAAAATAAATGAGTTTGTGCATAATACGATTAACATTATCAAAGACACTTCATGATTATTCCTTGTTCTCCACTTTAGACATGAAGAAGGGGACCCAGTACTGAGAGACATAAACGGTTAACTAAGGGACTTTCAGTAATGTGATCGGTACATGAGTGTAAAAAAGTGTCCATTCAAATGAGGATGTGTGTTAGTAGACTAGAAACAGCCATGAAGCGAGAGTCCAGTGTATACAAGAGCCGTCGTAGCGATATAAGCGATAACATCGGCTTAAATTTTGAGATGAATGTGGAGATTAGTTTCTTCCATACAAACATTGACTCCTCAATGGAGTCTTCATTTCTTTCCCCCATTCTTGACTTAACAGCGATGTTTATTGTTAATCTGAAGAGGGAATTGTTCTTAGTGTACTCAAAGATGATCCAAATGATAAATACCTTCTCATGAAGATGAATCTCTAATTTTATAGCACGTCGAAACTCCAATCCCGTCTTCTTCAAATTAAGGCGACTGATCCAGCATTCCTCAAAGCAGTTTCGTTAATATCCATGATGATGAAGATGAAGGGTACTGAGACATGACTCATCAAGGAACACTATTCCTTTCATTGGATATCCATGGCCCTGCAATCCCACTCTTTCCTCGGAGTTGCCTTGTAATTAAATAAGAGATCCATGTTTTTGAATTTGGTTATCTTCAGCTGATGTCAGAGTCTTCTTCTGCGCTCTACTACTACAGTCTATAGCACTTGTTTTTTATTAGATCTACCGTGAGTCTTAGATTTCTAGCGAATTTTTGCCCAAAATTGGATGAAAATTTACACACTTTGATTGACGATTTCTTCAAAATTAAAGGCTCTTATCGGGCGCTTGACATCTTGTTTTAAAGCTTTGGGTCTAATCTCTATAATGCATTCCTTATTAATCCATTTCATGCAATATTCAAGGAGTTATTTAAGTACAAAGGATTTCATCGACTTTTGGACCTACTCCGGCACCCTACGCCCCTAGGAGTCCTTTTAGGTCAAAACAAAGACTAGAAATGAAATCTCCATAAAAAATACTAGCCAATCATTATTTTTTAGCGCTCAAAATGTGTATCCTTCTAGGCTTAAATTGAAGTTGAAGTTGGAAAATGGGCCAAAAAAGCTAAAAAAGTAGGGACCGATTTCTCGAAAACCATCGGACTCTCGAAAAAAAGAATTACAGATTTGAAATCAGTGAGCAAAACTGAATAACTTTTATTATACTTATACCCCAAAAGATTTTTGGCTGTTGACATGTGTAATTACTGATAGAAACTGAAACGTATTTGAACGCAAATTCCTTGAAGGGAGAGTAAAAGACGACACGCTTGAACCACTTCAATATAGTGTCCTTTAAGGATATGAATTTCTCCGTTCCGGAAGGTACGAAGTACCAAGACAGAGAAGCAGAGAATCTATCCCGAATATCGGCCTCCGGGTGTGGAAGGAGAGCCCTTGCCCCATATTCAGTTTATGTTTCTTAGGTTCGTTCTCTTTATTACGAGCACCTTCATAACTGAACGAAAGTGTTCATCTTTCAGCAGAGCTGTAACTAATCACTGCTTATTGCATACGAAGTCCAATTCTCCAAGTCTAAAGATTTTAATTCATACTACAGTTCCGCTCCCTTCAATTTCGGATTCGGAAAACATGGACCATTTTACGTGGCGTGGATAAAAGGGACTTCAAGTTTCTGATAAAAGTAACTTTTTTGCTTTTAAATAACAGGGATATAACATTCTCTACACATTTCATTATTACTCAACTGAAGCAAACTTAGTTTAAGTGTTTGTTTCAATAATTGATGTGTATTATACAGATGATCATACTAATGTATTACGGTTTTTATAAAGTGAAATATACTATAATACCACGAAATAAAATCAACATTTACAATAGGAATATAATATAATTTCAAATGTAATAAAAAAATTAAATAATTATGAACTGAAAACCCAACCGGCCTAAAATTGTTACATGTTTTTTTCAAAAATATCCATCGAGTAGATATAGTAAAAATTATTAGTAATTAACATACAAATTGATCAGTAATACTTATTAAATAGGTTCAAAAAGAAATTATGTTTTGAGAACCCTAGATAAACTATGTAGTCTTGAGTTGAAAGTGATGTTTCATTTTAGGGGCTGATGGCCGAAGATTCTCAAATTTCTGTTAAGATGGTATTCCATTTTATCATCAATAGGTCTTTAAGTTTTTCGGTTCCCAGTTTCTTCCTGGTCTTTGTGTTAATGATATTAATTATACTAAAAATTCTTACAGTATTGAAATTAACAATGGGAGCATTTTATAAATTAAGTTTTCGCCACTTGAAAGCTCCCTTAGTTGGACATACCCAGAATTTTTGTGGATCATTTCTGATAGTTTAGTCCTGAACGGCTCTTCCCTCAGATTTTGAAAAACGTTTTCAACTATCGTCAAGCTGGTAAGTAGTGGTAATCTTCACTCCAATGCTGTAACAGTGAGGGGAATTTGATTAAAGTTGTCATGAATATTTGTGATTTATTGACGTATGGAAATACTATTGACAATTTTTTGGCTCTTATGACTGCCGTTATACCTTCACTCAGGCTGTTAAAATATTCCCTTATTACATCATAGTGCTTGAACTAATTATCCACTGCTTTTAATCATGTTCCCTATCTTGTTATTATAGGAGGTGGAGGTAGAGGGACTTTGTAAGATGTAGTGAATTTTCCTATTCCAGATTTCAAAAAGATTTTTTCCAGAAATATGTTCATTCGTTTGAGGAAGTTTTTGACACACCGTATCAGCGATTCTATGCAATACATTTTATGTGATTCATTTGAGGAAAATTAGTCGGCAGATATTCTTCAGCTTTAATAAAATACGCAGCGGTACCAGTGATGAAATAATCACCACGTTCCTCACATTCTTAGCATTTGCAATTCCTATATCAATTACGTTGATGAGGTAGGGTCTACCAAGGAAATGCCCGCCTAATTGGCTGATCAAAATCGGTGTCCTCATCTTGGTGATCCCTTGTTTCTTCCAAGGCTATAAATATATCTTTCCTATCCACCTCTTTTTACTTCGCAAAGGATACCCTGACTAACCTTCCCAATCAACATACCGATGGTTCTTCGGCTTGTAGTAGGCTTTTCAGCATTTTTTTTTACATAAATTTGGAAAAGTTCGTGAAGAAGAATATTGCAGGACACAAGTTATCTCGTGAGAACCACATTGAGAGAACTATTATTTGATTTTTTATCAACTTGGTACCTCAGAAATACATCCAAGTTCTTGGTATGAAGGGAAGATCAGACATAGGAATGTAAATAATATGCAAAATGTCGCGTGCGAGATTTTGTGGAGTTGGCATTTTGAACAGTCCTTTTTGTTTTCCATAGCTGTTATCATTTTTTCTTTATTACTGAGGGGAGAACATTTACCTGATAGTAAAGATCTTGCATGAAGAATATATAATAAATAATTTCCTGACATTAATTTCCGTTAATTTTCTGCCTCTCATCTATGGTATACATAATGTTATTATTTATTATTGATGTCTTCATTTGTACATATAAAGGAGAATAGCAGCTAGTAGCTCAGTAAAACGTCATGACAGCTCAAGCTGCTTTCATCAAATTGTCAAAGTTACCAGGTTGATTTTCTCTTTCTTTTTATTTTACACACCCCATTTGCATATTATTTACATTCCAAATCAGACATGTCGGAATGCTCTCCAGTGGTGGACAAAAGGGCACTTAAAATTGCAAATTCGACAAAATATCCTCTCATCATCCATTGTATACTTTCAAATATCTTGACCTCCGTTTTTATAATCCAGGAGAAGAGGGGAGGGAACTGTTTTCACCATGATTTATTGTTATTAATATCCAGAATTTATCTATTTAAAATTATTGCAAGTCGCCTTTTCAAAGATACAGAGAAGACTGAATTCAAATTGATTATCAAGGTAGCTTTACCAACTGATATTTTTCTTTTCCTTTTGAAACTCAACTCTATCTCAACATTTTGCTCATGTTAAAGTAGGGATGTAAAATGTCAACTCAAGACACAAAAGCTCCGATGGAATTACACATGACGAGAGCGCGGAGAAGGAATGAAATAAAAGACTAGATGTGAAGTCTAATGTTGAGGTATCATTGAGGTATTACCCCCAATGACAATATGAATGAAGCATTAGTTACAACCATAAAATATATAAAAAACGAGATACTAAAATAATGGAGACAAATTTGAATGTGATGTTCAATTTACAAATCCTCAGGCGTAAGATCGTTCTTTATTGATGAAGAGCGTAAGGAGTGGACTTGTAAGATCTCCAAGAGTTAGGAAAAATGGAGATATAGGAAATCGGAGAGAGGGAGATTTAGATATTTCTAACTACATATTCCTTTACTAGATGTGCTCCAATTCCACGGGGCCAACGGGATGAAAATTCATCTGAGGAAATTCACAAAGTCTCATAGTTTGTCGGATTGAAATAATGAAGGGGGGATCCATTCACGAAGAGTAAGGAATAAATACATTTCAAATCATTACTTTATTTGAATTACTTATTACTATTAATTTATAATTACACAGGTCAACAAATTTGAACTTTCAAAAATCTTCTTGGGTATAAGTATGATAAAAGTTATTCAGCTTTGCTCACTGATTTCAAATCTGTAATACTTTTTTTCGAGAGTCCGACGGTTTTCCAGAAATTGGTTCCTACATTCTTAGCTTTTTTGGCCCGTTTTCCAACTTCAACTTCAATTTAAGCCTAGATAGATACACATTTTGGGCATTAAAAAATGATGATTGGCTAGTGTTTTCTATGGAAATTTCATTTCTAGTCTTTGTTTTGACCTAAAAGGACTCCTAGGGGCGTAGGGTGCCAGAGTAGGCCCAAAAGTCGATGAAATCATTTGTACTTAAATAACTCCTTGAATATTGCATGAAATGGACTAATAAGGAATGTATTTAAAAGCTGAGACCTACAGCTTTACAAACAAGATGTCAAGCGCCCGATAAGAGCCTTTAACTTTGAAGAAATCGACAATCAAAGTGTGTAAATTTTCATCCAATTTTGAGCAAAAATGCGCTAGAAATCTAAGACTCACGGTAGATCTAATAAAAAACAAGTGCTATAGACTGTAGTAGTAGTGCACAGAAGAAGACTCTGACATCAGCTGATGATAACCAAATTCAAAAACATGGATCCCCTATTTAATTACAAGGCAACTCCGAGGAAAGAGTGGGATCGCAGGGCCATGAATATCCTATGAAAGGAATAGTGTTCCTTGATGAGTCATGTCTCAGTACCCTTCATCATCATGGATATGAAGGGAACTGCTTTGAGGAATGCTGAATCAGTCTCCTTAATTTGAAGAAGACGGGATCGGAGTTTCGACGTGCTATAAAATCAAAGATTCATCTTCATGAGAAAGTATTTGTCATTTGGATCATCTTTGAGTACACTAAGAATAATTCCCTTTTCAGATTAACAATAAACATCGCTGTTAAGTCAAGAATGGGGAAATAAATTAAGACTCCATTGAGAAGTCAATGTTTGTATGGAAGAAACTAATTTCCACATTCATCTCAAAATTTAAACCGATGTTATCGCTTATATCACTACGACGGCTCTTGTATACACTGGACTCGCGCATCGTGGCCGTTTCTAGTCTACTAACACACATCCTCATTCGAATGGATAACTTTTTTACACTCATGTACCTATCACATTACTGAAAGTCCCTTAGTTTACCGTTTATGTCTCTCAGTACTGAGTGCCCTTCTTTATGTCTAAAGTGGAGAAAAAGGAATAATCATGAAGTGTCTTTGATAACGTAAATCGTATTATGCACAGACTCATTTATTTTTTATACCATTTCTAATGAATGATCTCAAAGACAAAATATATCAAAAACATAACATAATTTACATAATTCTTTTCAAGTATAATTCAATCATCAATGTTTGACAAAGAGATATAAGAGTTAAAAAATATATAATTTTCTGCCTCTCATCTATGATATACATAATGTTATTATTTATTATAGATGTCTTCAGTTGTATATATAAAGGAGAATAGCAGCTAGCAGCTCAGTAAAATGTCATGACAGCTCAAGCTGCTTCCCTCTCAACATTCATCAAATTGCCAGAGTAACCAGGTTGATTTTCTCTTTTTTTTTATTTTACACACCCCATTTGCATATTATTTACATTCCGATGTAAAAAAAGGGTCCAGCTGCAAGGCACCCCCAAGATAATGTCATAAATAAATATGGTACCCTTGAAGTAAGGCAGAATTTCAGCCGATTACATTTGAAGGGGCGGAACGTTACTTATTATTTTGGTGTTTTACTTAAGAACTGATTATTATATAGTGATTAAAAATTTGTAAAGGATAAAACCTTAAATTTGTAGCAACTAATGCCATAGCATGAGATCTGAGTCATTTTTGAATGGACTCGGACTTCACTCGCAAATTAATAATTATTTAGTCAATACTAATAGAGTATTATAAACCTCAATATATCTTTGTCGGCATTGCACCTCAAAATTACTACACTTTTACACTTAAGTGAATTCATATTACATTTTAAGAAACACATATAATTATATGAAATGATTTTATTTAACCATATAGTGGTTACTTTCTTTTATTCAACAATTTAATTATCATTTAAAACTATTATAAAAACTTCGAACAGTCAAAAGTAACACATTTTGTAATCACTTAAAATTGTCCATCAAAAAATATAAAATAGGATGAAATTTCATGATGATTATCTCAATTATATATATATATATAGTTATATCAGAAAAACAACATTGATTCAGAAAGGAAATGTGGTTCCAAATTAAGTTTTCTTAAACAAACCCAAAGAAATAAATTAAATTGATAATAAGATGAAAATGTACGTTATAATTACAATTTTAAATATTTCAGATACAATTTAAAAGGAACAAAGTAATAATTATCAGGCAATTAATTACATTGAACTCGATACAGTGACTACTATAACAAGTCACTGAATCGACTGCATATGTTCTCAAAAAATAGAAACATCAAAAACAAATAAATGAAAAAATATTACATAAAAATGGAATAATAAAGTTCGTGAAGATTATAAATACACGAGATGAGCTAAATTTTAATTATGACATTTGATAGAAGTATATCCCCTCATCATGCAAAAGCCCCTCTCAGAATCACAATTGACGATCGGAGCATTTTAGTACAAGCAAAAATTCTTCAAGTCAATGCTTATCACGGCAATAATATTCTTCAACTAGATGTATCAGGCATTCTTATTATATCAGAATTGTCCTCAATTACGTTCCTTGAATAAATCTCTATATTTATTTTGTGATAACAATTTCAACGTGTTGTATATTGTTTAACTTTCTCAAGGCAAGGATCCTTGTTATATCTTTAAATTTTTTCACCTCCATTATCAGCGATCAAGGATTTTAAGCTAACTCGATTAGATAATTTATTTAATCTTACTTTATGGATGAATTTATTAAATTGATAATCGTTTATTAATACCGTAATTGCCATTAAGCGTCTTCAATATATATATATATATTATTTTTCCTTCAATAATTCAATTATCAGGTACATGGCTTGACATCCCTCACAACCTTTACATTCGAGGCTTGATCTTACTTTGAGTTGAAATTATATTGTGACAATTCGAGTTTATATATATATATGTATATTTATATATAATTTAAGCATATATTTGGTATCAAATTCATTAAAAGTCTTAATCACATCCTATTATATTGTTTCAACCTAGTACTGAATAAAAAATATATATTGATTTAATGCGTTTATACATACTGGGGTAATTTTAGAGTCAAATTTAGCTACTTCGCCGGAGGAGGGAGGCTCAAGGAGTTATTAGGGTTGCACTTCTTACATATGCTCCCCATTCTTAAGGCTTACAGTCGAAAAGATTACAAGCTCATAGGTTAATAAAGCTAATACAATATTATCAATTTAAGCCTCAGGTCCAATTCCCTGTTATAATTAATTATTAGTTTACGACTTATTAGCTAAAAATATATAATTTTCTGACATTAATTTGAATTATTTTTCTGCCTCTCTTGTATGATATACATAACATTATTACTTACTATACATGTCTTCATTTATAAACATATATATATATATATAGGAGAATAGTAACTTGTAGCTCAGTAAAACCTCATGACAGCTCAAACTGCTTTTCTCTCAACATTCATCAAATTGTCTGAGTTACAAGGTTGGTTGTCTCTTTTTTTTTTATTTTACACACCCCATTTGCATATTTTTTATTTTCCAATGCATACTCTGCCCATCGTCGCTTTAAAACCGATTACTTGTGAGACATCTCTTTGAAACCCTGTTTAGAAAATATTTATTCACCAAGGAATAAAATTTTTCTTATATTTGATACGGTGCATCCACTAAAAATTGTCCACAATTTTTTGAATGATAAGAATTTGACGTATCCAGAATTCAATCCAGAGGTCACTAGAATCTACAATGGTAATATTTGTCCAAAAATTGTATTCTACAGAACAAAGTTTATCTTTGAAAATTGATTTTCATTTAAGAAACAAAGTTATTGTACTTGATTCTATAGAATATGATAAATTGAATCTTTTTGAACGATTTTTAAGTTCAACTACAATCAGTGGATTGCAACACTACGGCAAGAAAGAATCTCTAGAGCGGCTTGAGACGTCTAAGTACATGAAAATTATTTACAAATTTTTAAGTATTACTTTTTGTTCAGTTTGCAAAATGGGGACCAGAAAGACGCAAGAAAGCCTGCCACAAGAGATCATGGATAAAATTTAGATTTCTTGATCATGTATCATGGTTGGATATCGATATGAAAAAAAAGTCTTCCTGTGTTGAAAATGGGAGGAGTGAATAGGGAAACTTTATAATGGCAAATATACTACCAAGATTTTGCATGATCTCACAAAGAATCTATTGGATCGAAAAGTCTATGACAAACTTGGAAACATCAATTCTAATCCCAATACCGACAATTATCGGAAACTGACTTATGTGATATGTCGACAGTTTGTTGAGGCTTAAAAAAACTAATAATTGAAGTTATTTTCATGAATAAAGACATTGTCTTTGACAAAATCGATGAGATTTTTATATAATATATATATATGATGAGTCATCTTGTATTCAAAAAGTTGTTAAAAATTTATACAAATTTCATGATAGGTATACCTGACCTTCAGAAGGAGTTCATCACAGATGATGAACGAGACGAAATAGAAGTCCTTTTTAAATTCCGTTAATCGAGGAGGCCTAAAAAAATCATTAATTGTCTTGTACATTCCATGCTTATCATTTCTTATCTTACCAACATCTACAGTCTCTATTTATATATTTATATATTTAATCGAATTACTCCTTCGTTAGAATATTTTTCTCGACTTTATTGTATCAATCTTGTAAGAATGGTTACACCATTGACGATTCAGTTCATCAAGTAGTCATCAAAATATTCTACATATCCACTAAGAATTTCATCGGTGAAAAAAACAGCGAAATACACAATAGTCAAAAGCAAAATAATTACGGGGCCAACACTAAGACAAGAAAAATTCTTGAATGATCTATGGACTATGATTTTATATTTAATGTCAATTACTTATACAAATAAATCACATATTTTTTAGTTCATGTGGTTCCTCCATTTTATAAAGCATCATCAGTACTTTAGAGCTAAAATTTTTGACCAAATCACTTAATTTTTGATTAATTGAAGGACAGATGTATATTTATTCCTGATCAAAATTAATAAATAATAATATTTTAACCATAGATAAATAAGATCTAAAAGCTGTTTTTAGTAACTGTAGTCGTATTTCCCCCTTTTTTTATTGACAGATACATATATATCATCCCAGGCCTAGTGCGCAATTGGGCGCTAAATGTGATGATGAACCAATTTCTTATTTTCCATGATTAATATTCCTAATCATTGGAGTCCAGAATAGGCTATTCAAAATATGTCCATAATAATAATAAGTATTAATTGAAAAGCAAGGATACGTAGGGCACTCAATTTTGAGGAAGAGGAGGAAATTATAACTTCTTCAATTTTTGTTCCTCACATTAGTTTTCTACTAGCTTTTGTTCTGGTTTCCAAGTATTATAATGAATAATAATCCAAACCACACTCGTCATCCGTTCAAGCAAGTTTAATGGACATTATTTTTGATTTTTTAATCGTTTAGCCACAAAATAAGAATTAGCAATGCAAATTTCGAAGTAAAAGTCTAAACATAAGCTTCAATTCAACACGTAAAATTATAATAAATGTGAAAAAGGAGGTATAAAATCACGCTGCAATTCTTTTTTGCTATCAAATTGTATTGGTGAAAGCTTTCGAACTAAGATAAAGATTGACTTCTGCATTACCTCAAGAACCCATGGTTGAAGAGCCCCGGGATGTATCTATAGATATTTCCGATCTTCCATATGCCAGAATATTGTCCTGCAATTAAATAAAAAAACAACTACAAACAATAATTAAAAAATATACAGACAAATACTAGTCTTGTGAAATTAGCACTGAGATAACTCGAATTAGAGATAAAATCTAAAACCCTTGTTGGACCATCAAGGGATGCGACACACGATATTTGGCGAATCCAAATCTATGTCTGAAGTGTCAATGTTAATCCGCTTACGGTCGATTTGATAAGGATTACAATAAGGAACGTTGAGATTCTGAGGAACCTTGCCCAGAGGAGTTTCCAATTGCGACTAATATTATGGAGGGCATTATCTTTGTTTTGTTTATCCCTCCATACACCCCCTTAGTTACGTCCCTGTCCAGATATCGAATTGTTACATTTCTATTAATTAATATGCATTTGGAGTAAAAGCCAGTGTATTATTTGTATTATATTTGAAATATGTCAGCTTAGCATCCTTTTTTATTTGAATTTTATTTAATTTTTATAGACTGATATTAATATTAATGTAGAATTTATTATTAATAATAATAAAAAACTATGATAAACTAAAACAAACAAAATCCAAGTAATTCAGTCTAAAATTATTCCCATATTACACAATTTCAGGGTTGTAATAGTTTTCTTGTAATTACAATAATTTCTTATATTTAAATTATGATAAACCCATAAATGACTAAATAAAAATACAACTGTACCTTTTCTAGAAGCATTTTTATTTTATTATAGAACTAGAGTACAAATTCATCACACTGAAAAACAAATGAGATTAAATAGCCCTTCTTTTACTTCTAGAATCAAAAATTAAATTTTCACAAGGAATCTTTCTCTTTTTCGAAAATTTCAATTCCTCGAGAATCTTATCTGTTTCAACCATTTTTCTGTGCAACTCTTTTAACTGTAAAGAATGCTCTCGCAAAAGTTCATTCTGCTTCAAAATCACAACCTCAAGTGATTTAATTTGAGAAGATTGATCTCCTATAATTCTCTTATATTCTGTAAGCTTAGAGCTTAGATCAGATATACGCTTGCTACAGCGCTTTATTCCTCTATTTTTCGAGTTAGATTTTTTCTTAGCTGGAAGATACTCCTCTACAGATGATTTATTCAATGGAACTTGAAGAGAAGGAAGTATTTGTTCATCAAAATATTCCATTGACATAGAGGAAATGTCTCTAAGTTCCTTAAAAAAAAACATTAATTTTAATATTTCAAAATATTTCGTCAGAGTTATTTGATTGAATATATATTAACTTAGATATAAATCAGTTAACTAAAAACTCCCTTAAAAAAAACCTTGAAGATGGGTTCTCAAAAAGTTGTGACTTTAGGGACATAATGATTTTTCAAGATTAAAAATAAATCCGTTACAAAAAAAAAAATTCTGACCACAAAGTTTTGTTGTTTATAGGAGGAAATTTCCATAAGAAGTAAATTAAATCAAGAACTACTAGAGAAAATGGGTAAATACAAAATTGAGTCAACGTCGATATCAGGTTGAGAGTCAATTCATTATTTTTTCTCTATTCTATTTTGTTGAATGTGGTGCTAGGGTCAATCATACTTTAATCATTAAATAATTTCTCAATCATGAAGAATTTTATGGACAATGAAATATGCTCAGAATTATCACTTTATTTATTAAAACATTTATAATTAGTTCTTAAAAATCGTTTTTAACCTTTAAGACAAATTATATAATTAAATCAGCAAATACATTAAAATTTTTGAACAATTTGTCATATAAAAATCAAGAGCGAAAAATAGAGAAAGGATATGAATGATTTGTATAGTTTATCTAGTAAACAAATACATAGTTCTCATTTTGAACTAAAATGGATTAAATAGGGTTTAAAAAATTAATGAAGGTTGATTTTCTAAACCTGATTCAATACAATGCATATAACGACATAAACTAGGTGTCCAAGTCTAAAAAAGCTAAGATATTCATTCTTTATATTTTTAGATATAATGTGTCGTTTTTATGAGTGAGCCCTGTTTTATATCAATTGTTTTTGTGTTTTATAAATATTTCTTTGATGACGTAATTCCTTTTCCGGCCTCACGAGAGACTCCAAACAAAAAAATCTGAAATCATCGCAATGTAAATGTAACCAATCCTACAGTTAATATTGATTTTCTTCATCATTATCAATTCATAATTGAATGCAAAAATAGAACATTGTCTGATCCAAAAACTTGAAACTTAGCTTCAGGCCTTCCTATTCCAAGGGGTTGTATACTTGCTAATAAAAAAATCTGAAATATCCGAATATTTCATTAAAAATATTTTTGTCAAATATTCTTACTTAACAGTATATCGTCCTTGTCACGCCCTGATCGAAATTTCTCCGGGCGTGCATCATCAGATAAATACTGAAAGTTCCCCTTTATACTCATTTAAATTTTGTCGTCTTTCCCCCAAAAAACAAAAATTTGTCAGGAAACTTTCTTTTCAAATCTGGAATTATTCAGCCTTCTATACCTTTTCAAGTTCAATATGGGAACAAGCAAGTTCAATATGGGAATAAATAATAGAGAACAATATTCATGAAATTCAATATAATAATAAATTTATTAGAATCTCATGTCAACAAAATTAGTCACATCCACAAAACGATTCTGGATGCTAGCAATACAATTATTAAAAATCATTGACGTAATTTCATTTAGTCCTTCTATTAATTGTTCCAGAGCTCTTGATCTTTGCTCTGATATGCTTAAATCATTTCTTTCAGTATTTAAAATAGAAATTCAATCAGCATTTAATAAAATTTTTATGAATTTCATTAATCTTAGAGTAATGTTTGCCCTCTCTTTCATCAATTCTCTCACTCTCTGGAATCTACCTATAGGCAGTCATCTTAGACCAATCAAGAGTCTGAACAAGGACTCTCCAATTACCATTTGCAGCTAAAAGCTGTCTTCTCTTTTGCGCCTGATCTTCTTTTTTCTTCATACCGGTCATTGAGGTAAAAAAAAAATTCTATATAATAATTATTTTATATTTATTTTATTTATTCCCATATTGAACTTGAAAAGGTATAGTTCTTCCTGGGAAATACCTATACAGATTGTCAAGAAGAAACATCCAGGGGAATGGAGAATGGTCGGTGATTACATAGCTCTAAATGTGAAAAAAATCCCTGATAAATATCCAATTTCTCATATTGCTACTCGTATTCATGGTTCAAAAATATTCAGCAAGATCGATCTATGCCAAGCCTATTATAACATTCCCATAAAAGAATAAGACAAATGCAAGACAGCTATTACAACTCCATGAACTCATGAAGAAAATTTTAAGAAATTTCACATTTACATTTACTTATTTGGATGATATTTTAATATTCAGTCAAACTAAAGAAGATCACTTAGAGTATGTAGAAGGCGTCCTCAAAAATGTAGATCAATTTAAATTACGTATTTCCGAAGAGAAACTTGAATTTATTAAAGAAAATATTGACTTCCTTGGTGTTGAATAGCGCAAAATTGAATCATTCCATCTAAAAAGAGATAATCATTTATCAAAGCCTTCCAGAAACCAATATCCTCTTCAGAATTGGGACGATTCTTAGAAATGGTTGGATTTTATAGACATCTCATACCCAATTTTGCCGATTGAGTTTTACCTTTAACAGAATTAATACGTCTTTCTGATATGAAACAGTATTTAATTTCGACTAAAAAAGAAGTAACATCGTTTGAAAATACTAAAAATACTTGAAAGAATATTTGTAGATTACCTTCTCTAAATCCTGTATTTAATGTATTACATGAAATTGATTAATAAGGAATGTATTAGGGAGCTGAGACCCACAGCTTTCTAACAAGATGTCAAGCGCCCGATGAGAATCCTTAACGAAGAAGAAATCGTCCATTTAAATGTGTACATTTTTATTCAATTTGGAAGAAAAATTCCTTATTAATCTAAGACTCACGGTAAAGCTACATAAGTAATTGTACACAGTAGGAAACCAACTGAAATCATTCTGCACGCTACTACTGCAGTTGTTTTTTAGTAGCTTTTTATCGGGCACTTGACATCTCGTTTGAAAGCTGTGTGTTTAAGGAGTTATTTAAGTACAAAGAATATCCGAGTAAAAAATTTTATTTTATTTTTCTGAAATTAACAAAATTGAATAATTGACTCAGAGACTATATTGATCTTCCTAACAATATAAATGGATTAAAAGCGATTGAAATTATTCATTACGGTGGTCACTAACTATTCAATATAAATATTATTTAGGGAACATTATGATAGTTGATTAAATATAGATTTTTTTAAGTTATTGAGGCGTGGAGTATTGTTTTTTTTATCTGTATGATAAAAATACAGAAGAGAGAAAGGACAATTTTCGGTAAAGACAATTTTCTAAACGCGTAACAAAAGAATAATACAAGTAAAAATTGTTTAAAATTAAACAATGGTAAAAAATATCCAAAGTTAAAATAATCGTTGCGTTACGAACAATGTGCAAAAATAGAAGAAGTCACACCACGAACTTCTTCCATGGATTTGCACACTCCAATAAGGGGCTATCTTGTAAAACATCGATCGGCTATAGCGGACCCATTATGGTCAAATTGCCTAAACATAATAATAATTTTATTTTATGTTTCTGAAATAGAGAAGCTCTTCTTGTTACGTCGAATGTCATAGATGATATATAAGACACACGTGCTCAAGAGTTCAACCTTTAAGCTTGTAGACTCAAAGTTACAACTAGCCAGCCCAATATATGATTTTTCGGACAAGGATCAAGGATCATTGGGCACTTATAGAAGAAGTGCCTGCAGGTTTCTATTTCTTCATTGCATAGAAACATTTTTTTTATCTGGTAACAATTTGTGGAAAGTCTCTTAAGTTATAATCTCATACCTGAACCACTTTAGCTTTGAGTTTGTTTTTGATGGTTCACGGATCATAGTTCAATAGTGCTTCCCTCAACCAACAGAATTTAACTATTCTTCTCTTAACTGTCAAGGGAGCCAATTTTTTTTTTTTTTTTGCGGATATTGATGTCTTAATGACCTTATTCGGGATAGCTCAAGTGCAATATTTGAGGGAGTGGATGGACGATATCTCATCTTGTTCAGGGCTCGTCTTTAGTTAAAGTTATTTACATTGTTTGAATGCGATTAATTCATTTTTAGTTCCCCGAAATTTTTGTACTCAAATATATGCTTGAGAGTATTTCGTTAGCATCAACAGATTTAGTATTATAATTTTGTAGTCTTTCCAGCTTTTTTCTAAGCTATATTCTTTCCTTTCCTTTTTCAAATCCAACAGGCTTTTAAACTCCTTTGTAAGCTTTATCTAATTCTTCCTACGTATAGTATGGAGAATAGATTCAGAAAAACCTGCCATGATATTTTTTGTACTTTTGCTAGTTTGGGCTGATTCCAAAAGAGAAACATTCAGTTTCCATAAAGGTCTGATGTTTTTGAAGGATGTCGTGAATGATTCATAAATAGGAGAATGATCCGAGATACTAAATGAATTTATAACACTTCCACTCTAGAAGTGTCATAAATTCAATTAGTTTTTCCAAAGATTTAGGTGAGACTAGGATATAGTCCAGTCTATTCTTGATGTCTTTTTTCTTCTTTATAAATCTAGTAAAAGTGAACCTTAGCATGAACATGTTGAGATCCAAGGTCAGGTAGGCAATATTTATGTATCCTTTTTTCCAGTCATCTCTATTTTTTAGATTTTATCCAACATATCCTTCAGTATCTTTTGGACAACGATTCTTAAACCAAACCGGTGAAGTTCGACAATAGAATGATTCTCATCAATATCATACTTTAATAATTTGGCATTTTTAACAACGAGAAGAACTACTTTTGAACGATGCATGGGAGACGACAAGGCATTTGCAGATAATAAAGTATGTGAATTCGGTATAAAAAACTCTACTTTATAAGGATCTCTTAATTTAGTGTCGACAAGACCTATTATACCTGGAAAAGGAAGTGTCTTTATGTAGTTAAATATTGTGTTAGCTCTTACAATTGTCGAAATATTATATATTGGACCCAATGTCAACATAATTAAAATAGATTTAGTTAATAAGAAAAGAAGCCTTACCCCTTCTATCCCCATCACATCCTTTTATGGAAGGGAAAGTAGTGAAGAGTGGATTTTCTTGTTTCACGTAACAGTACGTCGAAAAATAAGAAAGTTAGTGGTCACGACGATAGATCAACCTATTAAAGAATTTTAAAGATTGTTCATCCCTGGGACAGGTAAAGTTCGATGAAGTGGATAGCTGGAGCCAATTCGCTTCGTGTCGAACACAAAATGTAGAGTTGCTTAATGAAAAGTATAAGCAAATATTCCAAGACGTACCCAGACAAATTATGACAAAGTTTATCTTATTATAGATCGAGTCAAAGAGAAATTGAGAAACCTGATCAAGAGAGAGACTGTAGTAAGAGTCGAAACTGCCGAATGGACATCGCCCAGAGTTACACTATTGAAGCCTCACGGGAGTGTAAGAAAAAGATATTTACTCATGTCATATCCTTGATTGAACTACGAACTATATGCACTTCCTCATCTGGATGAATTGTTTTCGGGTGCCCAATACTATTCTAAGTTGATGCTATGAACAGCACAATAACGATTATTTTAGGGACTCAGTGTGTACATAGACGATGCACCGAGTATCTTGAGATCTTCAAAGAAGTTTATAGTTGTGTCAGCGAGAATGGAGCTCGCTTAAAGCCAGGTAAATATTATTATTTAAAGAAAAATCTCAGGTATTTGGGTTTTAAAATTTCTTCTCAGGGTCGATTTCCAGATGCAGAATTAGTACACTCGGTATTACAATTTCCTGTTCCTCTTAACGTGTTCGTTCGTTCGTAGTACTGCTACAATTTTATCGAAGTTTTATATTTAACTTATCGTCAATGACTACACCATTACACCAGCTCCTTAACCCTTCAATGCATGAATTTTAATTTGTAGGTGAAATTTTTTTTTAACCTTTAAAATAGGATTTGACTTGTTTTTTAATCATTCAATAAAAAAATATTGAAAAATATAATTATAGTTAATTTAATAGCTTTGTCCCATATACGGGTTGTGTATTGAGGAATAATTTTTTGTCAGAAAAAATAGATGTATTTATGAAACATGAAAACGACAAATGTGTCAAGTCAACAAGAAAGCAAATTTGTTTTCAAATATTGGAAATGAGAAAATCCACTTTTAATTTTTTCTACTTTATAAATATAACGGTCAAATATTTCAGAGTCATCTTAAGACCTATCGCGGCCAGTTTTTGCTAAAATGTAAGTTTTAATAGAGAAACCAAAGATTGTTGTCTATCCAATAGAGCAATCAGATAAATGTTACGATAGCACAGGGAGCCGATACGGCTCCTCAAAGAATTTTCATCTTTTTCATAGCCCCAAAGATTTATTTAGTTGCAGTTGGCTAAAACCAGTTAATCTGTTTAAGAACTATTAAGAATCAACTTAATCCGCTATCACACTCACCATGAATCAAATAATCTTCAAGGCCATTTTCTACAATTTAAAACAAGTATTACTAATATGTCTCTCCAAGTTTATTCCATCTCATCGATCGACCGTGTCATGACGTTTCGTGGTGTGGACGAACAGGAATTTGTGGAGGTGTCAGATTTTCATAAAATTGGTTGTAAATATAAAAGTTTGTGTTCTAAGTGCTTGTCTCTCCAAGAAATTACTTCAAATAGAAATCAGGCATTGGAAATGTCTTCCATTTCAAAAAATTACCTTGAAATATTTATTCTTGGCCACTTTTCATCTATGGAGGATAAGGACTACAGGATGAAACTTCATCTCAAAGGGAAACGTGTTTGCCGCCTTCAAACATTTTCCTTTACGATGGGAGTGTCTGCAAGTACCATTTAAGAGTTGCATATTCATTGTATGGCAAATGGACTCTCTCTTCGGACACACAAGTCTACTGGCTAACAATCCAACAACCTGTATAATGGATCCATGCATGAGCAGCGTAAAGGTATTAAGTACTTTCTTGACTCATCAAGGAATATGGAGTTTTCATTGCCGGAAGGATCCCATCTAACTCAGACTGTGCGCTTTCCTAGTCATTGGAGTAAGGAAGTTATCTACAAAAAGTACATCCAATCATGCCGTGATCTTGATTTTAAAGAATATTGTTGCAAAAATACATTTATAAATCATTGGAATGCCGTATGCCCTATTTGTTGCGATAATTCCGAGACATTAGCAGCCTTGTTTCAATAATCTGTATTCAGGAACCACCCAGAAGATTGGACACTAGGCATTGACGACTCTATCAAACACCATTTGCAATGTGTTCAGACAGAAAGGATGGACTATAATGATAGAGTCAAGTATGCAAAAGAGAATCAAAATAAAGTTCAATTACAGACGATGGATTTCTCGGAATCAAAATCCCTTCCATTCTCATCCATTCAAAAAGGAAACACATATCTTTTATCTATGTACATAGTAAATCTATTCGCCATCGAAGATGAAGGGGCTGGGACGCCTCATATCTACATATTCGATAAAGTTGAGCAAGTAAGATACATGTTTTTAGAAAAAATATAATTATTAACGCTCTTATCTAATACAGAAAACTTGCAAGAAAGGTTCTAGCTATATTGCATCTCTCTAATATCATGAAATTCCTAATTATGCTCTATCCCCTCGAATAGAAATACAATATGACAACTGTGAGTTGGTTATCCATTCAAATATCTCTTAAAATTTTTGATTTAATTTTCTTTTATTCTTGTATTCCTGAGGTCAAAACAAAATTTTTATTATAATGGGAATGTTGCCTTATTTAGTGATGCAAAGTAAAGAGGAAGAAATATCGGTACACTTCCTCGTTGAGAATCATTCAAAATTTTCAGCAATGTATTCAAGACTTTGATGATTTAATTCCAGTTGTCAACAAAACGTCTCCTAAGTTATCTGCAATACCGACTAATTTTAGTGAAGTGAAGTGGTTCAATTGGAAAAAGTTCATTTCAAAGCACTTTAGTTCAATCAAAGACATTAAAAAATACCATCTTTTTATGTTTTCTTCAAAATATCCTGGTTTGGTAAAGATGAAGGAGTGGTCTAACAGTGAAAAAATCAAATCACTGAATTTATTAAAAAAAGGAATATCAGCTGAGAAATTGCCTACAATTATCCATGATATATCTAGGTGAGGAAGAAAAAAAGCAATACTTGGAAAAATATATAGCTAATCTTATTAATTGCGAACAAAAGTGGGCCAAGTTTCTAGAGAATCTTATGGGATACTCTTATGGTCATATTTCTTCTTCAAGTCTATCAGGTCTTTCTGATAGTCCACATCTCAAATCATGTCATGTTCATACCTCCAGTCCTCCCGAATCAAATCATCTTCCTAGTCCCCTTAAATCAACTCTTTCTGATAGACCTCATCTCGAAGCAAGTCATTTTCCTACCTCAAGTCCTACTGAATTAAATCATCTTCCAAGTCTTAGTCCATTTAAATCAACTTCAATTAAAAAGATGTTTTAATTGTTATGGCTGCTCTTCATATAGAAAATATTTAAATAAAGATATGGATAAATGTAAAAAGTACAAATATTGTAGAAATAAGTATTTGAAAAAGATATGTAAACAATGTATTTGTGATTTAATGGATAATTTAAAAAATCGTCTTGAAATTCTTGAGTATCTTTTTTTCAAAGACAAATGACCCGTCTTCGACCAATATATGATAAGTTTAAGAATAACAAACTTTTTGATACAACAATATGGAGTAAAGGCAAGTTTTTGCTCCTTTACCTAACATGATTTAGACCCACATTAAACCCAAAGAGGAAAGGTGTGCTGCAAAAATATTTTATCATTAAAGTAAAAAAATAGTAGGATAGTTTTAAGAACTTCAGACTTTTTGGCTCTAACCATGTGATTGAAGACTTCATGTCTGAATTACTGTGTAGGTCCTTCATTGAGTGAACGATTTGGACAAAGAATGATAGAGTCTTGAAAAGAAAAGAAAGCATCCCAAAGCTACTAAGGGACCGTCAGTTCGGGGACCCCATGATGATCATGGAATCATTCCTACAATAAGAACAATTGATTTGATCATTAATCCCTTACGTCATAGTAACTACATAGTCAAAAATACCAGATGTTTTAAATTCTTGATTGTGGCCGGTATTTTTTTTCGTATAATTAAGTTGAAATTATTGGAGTCATTGTTTAATTAATCGAAATATACTATTAATACAAACGAAAGAAAATTGCTTCAATAATATGATAGCAGTTCTTACTCATTTTTGAAATATTTCAGATAAACTTGGTTTCTTGTTGAACTGTAACAAATGTACTTTTTACTTAACTTTATTTTCTCTTTTCTCTTACATTGTTTTAAAATTCTAATAATTAAGTATACTCTATTCTATGAAGTATGAAACATATTAAAACAATTTTGGGTTTTTTACAGCATAAATCTACTGTACACTTATAACAATAGAGATTCGTCTTCAATGTGCAATTTGATATATTGCAGTGTTGCCTTTGATCTGTTCATTTCAGACAATGATGAAATTTATTCATTCTTACACTTAAAACAGGAACTTTAGCAATTGATCCTCTTTTTCTTTTCTTTTCAAAATTGTTCTCTGTCACAGTAGAAGGTCGATCTCGTTTTAACGGGAGTTTAGAATTAATTTTGCAAAGACCTTCAGCAATCTCTCCTGCCAATTCTGTTAATTTCACGTTATGAGAATTCACTCTACGTGATTACAAACAAGCTTTGACAATTGTCATATCTAATAAATGGTAGAAAAGTCGTAAGTATCATTTATGATAGTGGATCTTCATTTTTTTACAGTCTTGGTGGCTATCCATTAAATCAATCCCTCCCATATGTTTATTATAATTTAGTATGACGATAGAACAACTAAATTTTATGTTAGCCTTTTTAATGTTATTATATCGTTGAACTACTGTAATATAATGCTCTGCTGAGAATATAGAAATTAAGGCCATTAATTTATTGTCTTTCAAAGATACAAGAGCTAATTCTACACCATTAATATGAGTGCAATATTCATCAAATTCTTCTTTCTGAATAAATTATATACTTTTGTTGATTATCATCTTATTATTAGGAATTATACTCGATCAAATAGTACCTAAGGAATAGAATGCCCTTTTGAGCAAGAAAAATTTGTAACCCAATGGTAGTAAAATAGTTTTCGAAATATGCTTTATGGTGAACATTTTTTTAACTGTGCGGCATAATCGTAGAACTATATTGGCACAAGCTGCAAGATTAGATTCGCTATCTTTCCTTAGAGGGAAACAAATTCTGAGGTTGATTATCCAAGTCGTCGTTTACATAGTCAAACCCAGCTTCGATTAAATTTGCCAAATTATCTAATAAATAACTAATATCTTTTTCTGATAATTTTTTCTTCTTAGTGGGTATTTTAAAACTTAATTTTGTAGAATGAAATTAACATGTTGACAAAATTTCATTATTTTTTTCCTACTCCTTCTAGAATATCTAACGAACTGCTGAATTTGTTTCATTGTGATAAGCAAATGATCAATTTAGTTTAAAGTACCCTCTTTACAAAATTAAAATTTTAAAAAAAGATCCAATAACTAAATAACTGTTCCACTATGCTTATGAGTAAAAATGTATTCCCACGGACAGAAAATGAGACAGCCCATTAATTACAAAGTATGGATGCGTAGTTATTAATTATTATTTTGTCAAAAAAAAAACCAAATGCTTACGATTTTATTAGCCAAAACTCGTTATGTCTTTATTTGTATATATAAAGGAGAGCAACAGCTTGTAGCTCAATAAAACGTCATGACAGCTCAAGCTGCTTCCTTCTTAACATTCATCAAATTGTCAGAGTTACAAGGTTAATTTTCTCTTTCTTTGATTCATACATTCCGATTTGCTTGAAATTTACATTACTAATTACACTGGTCAACAGCCAAAAATCTTCTGAGGTATAAGTATAATAAAAGTTATTCAGTTTTGCTCACTGATTTCAAATCTGTAATTCTTTTTTTCGAGAGTCCGACGGTTTTCGAGAAATCGGTCCATACTTTTTTGGCCCATTTTCCAACTTCAACTTCAATTTAAGCCTAGAAAAATACACATTTTGGGCGTTAAAAAATGATGATTGGCTAGTGTTTTTTATGGAGATTTCATTTCTAGTCTTTGTTTTGAACTAAAAGGACTCCTAGGGGCGTAGGGTGCCGGAGTAGGCCCAAAAGTCGATGAAATCCTTTGTACTTAAATAAGTCCTTGAATATTGCATGAAATGGATTAATAAGGAATGCATTAAAGAGATTAGACCCACAGCTTTCCAACAAGATGTCAAGCGCCCGATAAGAGCCTTTAACTTTGAAGAAATCGTCCATCAAAGGGTGTAAATTTTCATCCAATTTTGAGCAAAAATGCGCTAGAAATCTTAGACTCACGGTAGATCTAATAAAAAACAAGTGCTATAGACTGTAGTAGTAGTGCACAGAAGAAGACTCTGACATCAGCTGAAGATAACCAAATTCAAAAACATGGATCCCCTATTTAATTACAAGGCAACTCCGAGGAAAGAGTGGGATCGCAGGGCCATGAATATCCTATGAAAGGAATAGTGTTCCTTGATGAGTCATGTCTCAGTACCCTTCATCATCATGGATATGAAGGGAACTGCTTTGAGGAATGCTGAATCAGTCTCCTTAATTTGAAGAAGACGGGATCGGAGTTTCGACGTGCTATAAAATCAAAGATTCATCTTCATGAGAAAGTATTTGTCATTTGGATCATCTTTGAGTACACTAAGAATAATTCCCTTTTCAGATTAACAATAAACATCGCTCTTAAGTCAAGAATAGGGAAAGAAATTAAGACTCTATTGAGGAGTCAATGTTTGTATGGAAGAAACTACTATCTCTTTAATGCATTCCTTATTAATCCATTTCATGCAATATTCAAGGACTTATTTAAGTACAAAGGATTTCATCGACTTTTGTGCCTACTCCGGCACTCTACGCCCCTAGGAGTCCTTTTAGGTCAAAATAAAGACTAGAAATGAAATTTCCATAAAATACACTAGCCAATCATCATTTTTTAACACCCAAAATGTGTATTTTTCTAGGCTTAAATTGAAGTTGAAGCTGGAAAATGGGCCAAAAAAGCTGGGACCGATTTCTCGAAAACCGTCGGACTCTCGAAAAAAAAGAATTACAGATTTGAAATCAGTGAGCAAAACTGAATAACTTTTATTATACTTATACCCCAGAAGATTTTTGAAAGTTCAAATTTGTAGACCTGTGTTATTATAATGATTTGGATAAATTTTTGTGTCCAGTTTCTTTGCGAATTTTAAAACTGAAGGTCAGTAAAGGAATCAAAGACGGATAAAAGGGATTGATATGTTGATTTATCAATTGCTTATAAGATTGCTTGCTTAACACAATCCGATTTACTATCTTTTACAAAAGAAAGGAACAATTTGGCCCTGGCAAATATTTCATTTTCTGGCTCAGAGAATTAAATATTTGAATAATTCCATCTGGTAGTCTTAGAGCCTAAGACTACCAGATAGAATTATTCAATCAACTTGGAAAGGCGAGTTTCAGTGGAAACTTGAAACATTATAACCAAATTATCTTTGAATTTGTCGTAGAGATCAGATCCATCGAGTTATTGTCTTCAAATCTGTCCAACTGTAAAGTGAATTGGTTATGTGATTCAGTTCGAGATGAGTATTTGTCACATTTTTTACGTTTGAACTGTGCTTCCGGATGTAAGAACCATCTGAAGGGTGTTGAGTACAAAATGGAATTGTTTTAATACAATAAGAATTATTGACTTTTTTTTCTTTTGGCTGTTCTTTTAATTTGATGGAAAAGGGAACAAGACTGTTATTGGTATTTCCTAGTCTAACGTCAGCTGGATGAGACATACAAAATGTGTGATCATATGCATCAGACCGTCTTGAGCAGGTAACACGTGTCGTGGATAAACAGGAAATTCGAATACGTTTTCGATTTTTTAATGGTATACATTTTGGATACTTAGTGACTAAGAATTGCTAACTACGTATAAATATAATGTTACAAAGAAAGTGATCTTCACAATTGCAGATATTCATAGATTATGTTCCCTAAAGTTATGTAAAGATAGTGAATTTAATTACAATTTAAATGTACAAAATATAAGCAAACCAACAACTTATATTGATACAGAAATATTCATTGTTGTACGAATATTACAGGGCTTGATCGATTGAAATAATACTTATTAGAATGTAACGGGTGAAAAAATGTGAGTTTAATATTGTATACAGTGATCAAAAAGAAACTGCCAGATTTCCTTAACCTTTCACCTATGTAAAAATCAGATTCCATATTTAATCTACCTTACTTCTAATTAAGTAATGAGAAGCATATACTATTGATATATCTTGTTTGAGGGACACGATCAGTGCCTCCAGATATCTCAAACACAAAAGTACGAGTAAAATAGAGGGTATGTACGTGACGTCACAAACACACCCTCTCAGCTTCCCTTTGAGCGGCAAAAAGACTAAATAAGAGCTACTTTCAGAGAATAAAATGTTAATTGTTCCATACCTTCTTTCATCAAATTGGATTTCTGAATTTCAATGCTAAGAGATTCTAATGTCGCTAGTGTAACAGAAGATTGATAAAAAATGGAATTGAAAAGTCTCCTCCATTGAAATTTCTTGCCATAAAAGCATTCTTCGTGAAATGCCCCATCTTATCCTGAAGTTCAAAGACCCCTTTAAGTCTAGATTGAAGACCTTTAAATAAACCAACCAGAAAGTCCTTGTCTCGATGTTTTAGATCAACTTGTTCTCGGGGTGACAACTTGCAAGTACTCAAGAAATACTGATCCCAAGTTTGTATCTTCTAGCGTGTGCAAGCAAAAATCAGTCACCTCCAGAGAACAGAGGTGCAATAGAAAACTTAATTGAATTCTTCAAAATTCAAGTACCCAGCGTGACGAAAAATACTTTAAGATCCTCTAGAAGCGTAGATATATCCCTATTATTACTTTGAAAAAGAACCGTCTTCTCTTTGAGCTCTTTAAGGATTGGGTGCAATATAAGTAATAGAAGCTTGTTCTTCTCATCTAAGTACAGTTCATGTAGACTTTTAGCTACAAAACAATGATTTACTTCATAAGTAAGCTCATAATATAGTTTAAGAGGACTCATATTGCAATAGAATCTGCTCTATGTATTCGCTTAAAACCAACCATCGTAATAATTTAAGAGGCTTAAACCTCCTAGATCCACCACTACTTTTCCCATTCCCTTGGGTATCTCTTCCTTCTTCGGCTTCATTCTCATCTTCTCAAATGGATTCAATGCCGAGAAGCTCTACTAATTGGCGAAACTTTAGTTGGCACTATGATGATTGACTAAAACCAGTTGTAGTTTTCTCGGATCATTAATTCAATCTTCGAGAGAATGGCCTTTTGCATGGCCTGACGGGCAGCTAAGTCAAAGGAGTGACAGGAACAACAAATATGAGTCAAGTTTGGATATTTTTGCCTCATAAGTCTTTGGAGGGATCTATGCTCACTAATCATAACAGCGGCACCATTAGTAGCTGGACAAATAAAATTATCATCATCTACTTTCTACTGCTGTAGTACCTTTTGCGTCAGATCACAACAGTTCAACCAGTCCAAGGTAGGTAGTGACAGTTTTATTCATTTGAGTAAAATAGTACCTGACTGATAAATTCATTAATTTAGTGAGAGATGTCAGTAGCTTCATCGACCAGGGTAGAAAAAGGAGCACGGGTAAGGTCTTTGAAGAGATCTTCTTTAAAATATGGGGCTAAAACATTCAAAATCAGTGCTCTGCACTTAGTGTGATGCAGCTCATAAACCTTTTTACCCCCAAATTTGGCTTACAACAGATATCCAAGTGAATCAACTATTAGAATGCTAGTTGTTTCATGCAATAAAGAGACTTAGTCGGAGATCTCTCATCTTCTTTGATTGCTACCCTTTCGTAGTCATAAGGACATATTTGTCCGTTTCAATACTGCCCAAGCAAAAACCTAGAAAAAAGGCATAAATAACTCAAATATATGATAAAAAGTTTATTTTCCATGTATAGGTTATTCAAATTAAAAGTTTACTGCAGTATTTAAACATAACTTTACTTGTTTTTAGAAATATGATAAGGTCGAAAACAGTCTATACAAAGAAAAATGTCACATTTGCAGCACCGGTATTGTACTTTCTTGCCACATTCATTTTTGCAGCAGCCTCTTTTGGTAGAACTAATAACAAAGTGGGGCTGCATACCTGTTTGTTTCAGAAACTAACTGTTCCAAAAGTTCTGGCGTGAATAGTAACTCAAAATATTTAACAGCAGCGGCACCTTCTTCGAGTATAACTGTTGGTCCAGACTTTTCTCTAAAAGTCGGGATATGAATCGGACGTTCAATCTCATCCCAAATGGGTCCACACTCATCAAAATCTTCTAGACGCTCTACAAGGTCTTGCTTTCTTCTTGTGCAGGTTAATCCACGGCTTTTACACAACTCTTTCAACTCTTCTACCTTCAAATTACTATATTGCGCCGCAGTTTCCTCAAAATCTGTAGATTCGTCAACAACAAAGTCAATCACTTCGTCTTCGCTATTAGACGCCATTTTGAAACTAAACCGTCAGAAATTTGGCTACGAGGTTGTTGATAGAATGGCTTCAAAACGAGGCCTTTTCGGACACCCTGCCCTTACTACTCTGGTTGCAGCGAGACGAGAAAGTATGAAAATATTCAAATTTTAGCAAAGATTTCAAACAAAATATAAGTCAATCAAATTCATAAGAAAACCCGTCATTGATTAAATTGTATTTTCTGATGCAGAAATTTATATGCTTTCATTTGACGTAAAGTATATCACCATGCGATGCATTAATCAAAAGTTATGATATCATTAATGATAGTCACTTTTCATTCTCAATTTCCCTATGACTACGAAAGGGTTAAGATCGTTCTTCCATTCGAAATACTTAGGAGCTAGTTTCAGTAGACCCAAAGATCACTTTCTATCTTCATATTTTTTCGTAGTTTCACGCCTCTTTAGATCTGCAATATGGGACCTAATTTTCCGTTGCCATAATTGGCAGAAGCCATCTCCACTTTCACTCTCCTTCAACCATCCTTTGAATAAGGGTAACTCCTCCCAAGGCTTTTGGTTCTTTCTCAACTTGAAACTTATCTTGGACACCCCTATATTGAACTTTAATGTGTAGAGATGTAAAAATGCAAGCATCCGGCGTGTAAAAACAAGCCCCTCCCCTTGATGACGTGAAAAATGATACAGTAAC
Source organism: Lepeophtheirus nordmannii (assembly GCA_963680855.1). Taxonomy (NCBI): domain Eukaryota; kingdom Metazoa; phylum Arthropoda; class Copepoda; order Siphonostomatoida; family Caligidae; genus Lepeophtheirus; species Lepeophtheirus nordmannii. The sequence goes on along the minus strand of OY804526.1, from coordinate 6,268,267 downwards.
CATAGAAGCTTGCTTATTTGCTGTCGACATAAGACTATAAATCTAGCTGTAACAGCCTTGCTCCAGGTTCATGAGAGCACTTACTAGACTAATAGTAATTAATAAAATTAAATTGATGTTATAGAAACATATTGAATTCAATGTTGTAGATAGTACCTTTTTAAATATAAAGGTATTTTCCAAATTTCAAAATCGGTTCATTAGTTTTGGATTTATTGTCATTTTTCATAAAATTTCATAATTTGTACGAAATTTTAACAAAAATAAGTAATTAAATACTAAACTTTTTTCTGACTATATAATGAAGTCCTTAGTTTGATAATAATGAAAATTCATTGCTTAGCAAAACGAAAAAAAATGGATGAAAACATATTAAAAATGTCAATAAACGATACAGTTTATAAGATAGAAGCATAACTATTTCACTAATTTTTTTCCATAAAGCCGCTTTATCAAGAAATATTAATAATAGCAAAAATTTCAATAAAAACTGGAAGGAAGGCTCTGTGATATTATCCCAACTTTTATAATGAATCATTAATATAGCTATAATAATTATTATGTCAAAAACAAAAGGAAAACAGCTTGATGGTTTATGAATGATGAATGAATATTATGCAGGGTATCAACTAACATTCATATTGCGTACTACTCGCGCACTTTAAAATGCGTGCATTTTTATATCTCTAATGATGTGTTAAAAAAAACCCTCAGAAGATAAGAATAACAAAATTAGTCAACAGCATTTTTGGGTTATTAGACACAGGAGTAACGCAAATAGATTTTTTTTGTTCATAAACTAAACATTTCTCTATATAATAGTTACTTTTTTATATATATAAAAAGACGTCTAGAGACTTCTATATAATAGATCATCTAAAAAGCGCAAAGCGCAAAAGAAAAATTTATAGCACAAATGCGTCCAATAAAGCGCAAGTATGAAGGCACTGGACATTATGCATGGAGTTAGTCTCTCCCATACTTAAGAATCGATTCATGACTATTTCAAACCTATTTTGTTATGCAGTAATGACAACAATGCAATAAACGACTTTATATTATACTATATGTACACTTATTAGGTAAAATACATCACTGAAGCAACATGATCGTCTAAATTAAAGATATAAATATAATATTGAGCATGAGGAGTGCATATACATATATATAGCTGGATTCTGGAATTGGAATCAATTGAAGTGTACTATGGTAAAAAAAAGAATCCTAAATCACAATTCCCTATTTTTCAAGAATCGTTTCAGCCCTAATATATACGTATGTATGTTAAATTCTGAAACATTTTATTCATCTTTTTGCAAAACACTATGGTAGCCCATGATCTTTTTATATAGTACAATGGTTATTTTTTTTTTGATTTTTCACCCACCAGGGAAAAATGAACAACTCTTTGACAATGTTTGAATGTAATTGCATGGCTAAAATAATTTTATAAATTTTAGACTATGAAAATTCATAATAATATTCATGTCTATGATGTATTTTGAAATCACAGTATTTATATTATTATATTGTAGTAATTTTTATATGATAGATGGAAGGTTTAGTAATTATAGTTCTGATAACACTAGTCAACAGCCAAAAATCCTAAGGGGTATAAGTATAATAAAAGTTATTTAGTTTTGCTCGTTGATTTCAAATCTGTATTTTTATTTTCGAGAGTCCTTAAGTTTTTGAGAAATTGGACCCTACTTTTTGAGCTAATTTAGCCCATTTTCCAACTTCAACTTGAATTTAAGCCTAGAAGGATACAAATTTTGAGCATTAAAAAATAATGATTGGCTAGTATTTTTTATGCAGATTCAATTTCCAGTCTTTGTTTTGACCAAGGGGGGATTATAGGGCCGTAGGGCGTGAAAGTATGCCCAAAAGTCGTCCAAATCCTTTGTTCTTGAATAACTCCCTCCTTAGTAGGGTGCCTACTCCGGCATCCTACAACCCTAGGAGTCCTCCTACGTAAAAAAAAAACAAAAAAAAAAAAAAAAAAACTGGAAATGGAATCTACATTAAATACACTAATTAAACTTGTACCCTTTAGGATTTTTGAAAGTTCAAATTTGATGACCAGTGTAATCTAATCGAATACATACACCGTTATAAATGATGCAATAACTTCCACTGAATAGTTTAATATTTTTAAGGCTTAAGCTTAGACTAAGTTTATGTAGATATTAGGGTTCATTATACTAGTTTAATAGGAAATAAAATGACACTTCTTCTAAGAGGAAATGAACAATTGAACCAATCTAAGAATGTTAAAATTTCAAGATTCTTTTAAAACTGTCGAACCCATCCAACCCTCATATGTCTCGAACCATACGACACCCACTCTCATATCAAACATTGTCTCGACAGCTCTGCTAGATTTAAATTTGATTATTAAACATGTGACATATTTAACTGAATAAAGATACTTGATTTTAAGCTTATATCATCCTTCAGTGATGGCATACATAGTAGGAGCGAATCTCCCCCCCCCCCTTAAAAAGAAGTTTTGAAAAGCAAAGCAGCTGCCCTCAGGTCCTAGATGGCGTAGTCGGCTAGCAATTACAATATCCAAATAACGTCAATTTGTTAACTTTGTAGGATAAAAATATTGGATTTAATGAAAAACAGGGGCCTAAGCAATGGACTTAAGGCCATTCTAGTTTAAGACGTCAAGTTCCAATTAGAAAAAGGGGGCCGTACTAACACCTGTATATTAGACCATAAAAACATTGAAAATAAAAGAATTACCTGCAATAAATCAAATGGTTTGGGAATATTAAACTTTTCCCGTCCTACAAGCATTAAAACACGAATCAATTCATCTATGACTTTGCCAGGGATAAAGTTACATCGACCCGACTGAACAAATTTCATAAAGGTCATATTTAGAAGAGAAAGTCTCGTCTCTATGGACGCTAAAACCTCAGAATGTCTGGAAAGAGGATGTCCACGCCTCTGAGATTCTCGACGAGGTAACTGAGATCGAATCGTCTTAGAGAGGGAAGCATGGAGGCTTTCCACAGTATTAAAACCAGACTGAAGAAGATGGATGCAGAGGTCGTTCATTGTGTAAACAGTAAAAGTAGAGCAGAACTTTATAAATTAAAGAATCAAACTAAGACATGAGCTACTTATCTTCGGGATGTCGGACGTAATTTAGAGATTTCATGGTAAGAAAGGTAGGAGAAGATCCGTTCATGCACCAGGAGTGGAAAATCTAAGAAGTTCCACATTTTCTTGAGTCTGAGCGAAAGAAAGCGGAGAGGAGAGGAGAAGAGAGGAGAAGAGAGGAGAAGAGAGGAGAAGAGAGGAGGGTAATGAAGGAAGAAAGGGAGGGAGTGAGAGAGGGAAGGAAGGCGAAGGAAGGCGAAGGAAGGCGAAGGAGTGCGAAGGAGTGAACCTGAAGAGAGTGTCGAGCCTCTTCCCTATCCCTTGAAGGAATATTAGGATTTCCTCTCATGGATTTGAAAAAGAAGATGAATTCTCTATTAGGGATGAAGAAGGGTGAGGGTGAGTGTAGTGGGATGGATGTGACTGTGAATGAATGTTTCTTTGATGTGGATTTTGACTCGTCTCTTTCCCAAGTGGAGGTAAGGTGCTGCCTTTCTCTCTACCCGATCTCTCTCTACCCGATCCCTCTCTCCTCTCTCTACCCGATCTCTCTCTCTTCTAGGAACTTCCAGTAAATGTGAGTGAATGGTGGATTGGGTCTCTTGTGGGGCATCTGGGGAGGCAGCTGGACTTCATTTCCAATGCTGTATTTCTGGAAATCTGTTGTAAGAAGAGGATGTGTGAATCTGAGTTATTGAATGTAAAGAGAAGTGCTCAAATAGTTGGGACAATCTTATTGGATTGTTTAGACGTTCGAGAAGAACTGAAAAATGTTCATGGGGATTTCTCTATTGGGTGTCTTGAGTTGCTCGCTGCAGTGAGAAGGAGACAACAAACGGTTAGGTTATTAAGGGGCTTAAATATAATAAGAACATTGCGGAGAACGGATACCAAACTGCAGCAACTCATCCGTGATGGAAACTATCCGAGCGCCATTCAGCTTATTATCGAATGTCAAAATGTTTCTCTTTCGTTCAGAAAGTTCTATTCTATTAATCAACTCTCTGTTAAATTACAAGATACTCTGGCTATGACAGAGGAAGCACTGGATGTATCTTTAGCACAAGTAATTTATGCGACATATTTATTTCTCAACTTTTTATTTCCTATTTACATAGCAAATTGTTAATTTTGATGATCAAGCTTATACTGATTTGTACGAAGCCTACAGCATTCTGGGGAAGAAACAAGTATCATTAGATCAGCTTCTTATGCATCTTATATCTGCAGTTCATAATACATCTTGGAAGGTAGTCTTTTTTCATACTAGTCTGTATTCGAATGCAAATGATAACGTGAAGGAAACCTTCGAAGAAATATGTAGTCTAATTCTACCAGATAAAATACTTAATTGTTTGTTAAGGTTGTGCTGTAGTTTATGGAATATAATGCATTCTTACAGGAAAATTGTTGATTGGCATCTATCTAAATCAGAAAGATTAGCGTATAAATTGAAAAATGGATTAGCTCGTGTATGGGCTGATGTACAAACTAAAATTCGGATTTTTGTAATGAATAATGACCTGTCTAAGTTTAAAATAGAGACTTTTTTGAAGTTTATGGATATCATTCATTGTCTAATTCAAGTTGGACATATTTTCTGTGGTTCAGAATCTGATACTCTTAAAGAATCGATAAAGCAGCAGTGTTGGAACTATTTCGTTTGCTATCATAAGAGGAAATTAAAAGAAATTAAAGGGCATCTTGATCAAGAGCCATGGAAGCTAATCTCCACTAGGTCTAACTTCAATGTTGCTGAACTCCCCGAGTATAACCACTTGAAAGACATTGGAACCAAAAGGTCAACGAATGATGATTCTCTCTTAGAGAAGTGTCCCTTTCAAAATTATTATTTATGCAAATATTCAAGAAGTTCTCAACTAAGAAATACTAAATTAGCTGACAAACATTCTGCTCTTGATATTGATTCAGATGATTCTGACATCCTAGATGACTTAAAAAAGGATTTTTTAGAGGAGGAGGAAATTATACAATCCACAAAGTATATCTGTGAAAGATTGATTTTTCTTTATATTATGTGTTTACTATTTGACAGGTTCACCAAAAATAATAAATTCATTACTGAAACTTCATTGGCGATTCTTAGATTATGTGGGAGCTATCTTGAATTAATGAAACTTCTTGATCGAATCGCACAAAGAATATTTGGATCCTTCTGTCAATTAATAGAATTATATGCGTATACTGTGCATCATTTTTTTACTCAAAGTTTGGTGAATTCTTGCGTAGATAAAATTTTAGTAAATTCTTCAATATATTACATTTATTCTAGAATGACCGTTGCAGAGATCTTATTTGTTCATTTGAGCTAAATAATCATCTTTCTAGAATTGAAGATAGTTTGTTTGCTTCTAAAACTTTAGATTCCCCAAAATTATGTCAAATCGATGTTACTCCAGAAAATCTATTCGGATTAAATGAAAAAATGATCGCGGTAGAATCTATACTTTTTTTGGGTCGTCAACTCATTGAACTTAAGTCTACTGTTTCTGGTCTTATCCCTCCAGAATCAGTACAGCAATACTATAATGCTTCAATCAATTTCTTACCAGAGCTTAGGAAACCTATTTACATGAGTGTATGCGGATTTGTCAGTAATTACGACCATATTACGTATCTTATGAGTCGTGTTTCCTGGGATATTAAGGAGGTTCAATCCCAGCATAGCCATTATGTTGATGTCATGTTGCGAGTATTTACTTTTATTAATATTTTCTAGCATATTACTTGATACATCTATTCTTAAGGAGCTACAAATGTTCAGTATTCGCCTAGACGCATTGGTACAAAAGGCAAATTTTGATATTTATCATGATATTTTGGGAGAATTATGGAATTTGAACTTGTTTTATGCCTCACACACTTTCGTTGACGGGTATAAAAAGCGATAATTTATGTTTACTTAATTGACTTAATTTTTCCATTAGGTTTTCCAACGCAAGAAATTGTAGTAATGAAGGTCGTGCCCTAATGCAATTGGATTATAGACACTTTGTCATGAAAATTGAAAAAGTAACATCAATCAAACCGGTTCCATTTCAAAACTATGTAACTAACTATATTAAAGCCTTCTATATGCCTGAGACTGAATTAGAAGATTGGCTTAAACGTCATACTGTATGTAATTGGAGTTGATTCCAGAAAATTTATAAAATATTTTTCTTTTATTTTACCCAGGAATATACATCTAAACATCTGGAATCATTGGTGCATTGCATAGTGTATAAAAATAATCGGACCAAAAAAAAAATAAATAGTTTATTGGCCGACCTATCTGTGAGATTGAGAAAATAGTTTATCAGGATTACGTCTTTGTTCGATTAATATTGTGCTGATATATTTCTTTTAATGCTGGAGGACGCCCTTGATATTAAAGAATGGCTTAATCGGATTTCTAGATAATTGAATTTATAATCATCGTTTCAAATTAATAGCAGGTTTTTCTGTTTATTTTTAAATATGAAAACTCACTTCACAAATAAATTGCTTAGATTAAAAAAAATTATTTAGTCTTCTTACTTTACATTTTTTGATATCTTCGAGATTAATCGAAAAGGATTTAATAAATAAAAAATACTTAGGTATGCGACTGTAGTAGAGGAAAAATACATTTTTATGACTAGAAAAGGAAAAACAGTTGATTTTACGATTATTTTTTGAAATTACATTCATTCATTGTTTGATCGTTGAGGAGGAAACATCTCCTTAAAGAATAATAAAAGAATTTCTGCCGACTTTTTAAATTTTGTTGAAACTATCGAATAAAATTTTAATCTATCTTTTATTGTGAGTTAGCTAACTTTTTGTACACTTGCAACCTCTATTCTCAAAAGGGAATGGAAAAATTTGGAAAAACATATTGTAGCTACCCTTCTGTATTTTCTTTGTTGCCAGCTTTTTAATATTGGGTACAATTATTATTTAGATATACTATACAATGATAAATTCTACCAAAATACTTATCAATCGTTAATACATGTATAATATTCAAAAAAAGGACCAGCAATACTTGATTTAATATATTTTTTTATTTAAAAATCATAAATAATAATAATAATACCCTTATTGAGTTCATAATACGTAGAATCGGTAGCTTTAAATCAGAAGAGTCAACTGATGAAAATCTCAAAAAATTAGTTGTGTAGGTTAGGAATGAAAATCATATGCAATTTGGGCGTGTGATAAAAAAGTGGAGTTGGCTCTTCAAACAGGTCTTTTTGTTTTCCGAAGCTGTTATCATTATTTTTTTTCCCTTAAGAAGGTAACATCAACTTTACCTCAACATAATGTTTTACAAGTAAAGAACAGTCTGCAAAGATTATATCATGGTGAGGAACAAAGGAAAAATTAAAAAAGGGTTATCATTCATTGAGGTGAATGGAGTTAATGATATTTGTGAATATAATAATGAATCTGGAGTAACGTATTGTAATGTTTGTGGTTTGAGGTTTTCATTTGTAACATATATAAAGGAAAATAGCAGCATGTAGCTCAGTAAAACGTCATAACAGCTCAAGCTGCTTCCCCCCTCGACAATCATTAAATTGTCATGGTTGCCAGGTTGATTTTCTCTTTCTTTTTTTATTACATGCCCGAATTGCATATGATTTACATTCCTAGTGTAGGTATGTAACTAACGCTTAGATGGCGCTTACGAATGTTTTATTTCATTTTGGGGGAAGTGAATATGTGGAAAATCATAGATTTCTCAAGGTATATAAGTAAGATTGTGAATAAGAGAATATCAACCTGGTTACTACTTTATATATACAAATGAAGACATATATAATAAATAATAATAGATGAGAGGCAGAAAATTAACTCAAATTCATATGATAGAAAATTATATATTTGTGAGATGATAGATAGAAACAAAGATAGGATTTTTTTGGCGAAATGCAAGTTCTTGCAGATGACTATTCTTTATTAATTACTCCACAATTTATAATATTATTATTTTTCAATTAGTCCTCTTGAACAGTGGTCCTCAACCTTTTCCTAATTGCGGACCGGGGGGTTGAAATATTAATAATATAAATAACGTGAATCCCCTGTGTATTCATATTAAACTTTATTAGCACATTGCTCCAACATAGCAATGCTATTATAACATTAGGAAGTAATAACTCTATTATCACATTGCTCAAACAATATGACATATTATAACATGAAAAACTGTCCGTAATTCTAAATCAATGGGAGCATTGAACTTGTTTCTTTGCAACGAGATGGTCCCATCTGAAAGTAATTGCAAACATAGACACCTGCAGTGTGTTGCTTATGCCCAGTCTACTCCTTTGCCTTGTTTTGGTGGCTGTCACTACAAAAACCTGGCTTTACACAGACAGGATGTCGGAAATGGCAATAGGGTTGCAAATAACAAAAGAGCGCGGAGGACAATTAAGAATTATCAACCCAAATATAATTAACAATTACCCCGCACAATTAATTATCTTTTTTAATTTGTATTTGTACTTAATATTTTCTTGTTCTCCTACAGTCTGTAGATGAAGTATTATTGTCCCAGGCTTAGATAATAAATAAAACAGAAATAACTAATTAATTATTGTGCGGCCCACTACAGATTGGTTTACGGACCGGGGGTTGGGGACTACTGCCCTAGAAGGTGCGATTTCGAGCAAATACTGATCCTTAAAAAATCATGCTAAATATACATCTAGCAGCAACAATTAGTACTTATGACGTCATAGGTAGGAATGAGTAATGGCCAGTGATGGATAAAAAGGGTCCAGCTGACATGCAAAAAATACGCGGTTGTTGGCAACATTTGTCTTTTCAAACTTCTTTTTCTTTCTTCTTCTTCTTCTTTTATGACTCAGTTCTATTCATTTCAAAAACAACAAGTGTCAATTTTTAAATTAAGTGAAAAAGTGCCTGAGGATTTGATTCAGGAACTTTGGTCGCCGACAATGGAGGTAGCAACGCTTAAAAATTTGTCCAGGATACGAGTGTGATGGCATTCCGGTCATGCTATTTCTCGACTTCTTCTTGAAGAAATTTCCGATCATGAGACTTTCAAATCGCTGATGTCACAAGAGAAATCCGGATCCATTCAATAAACATGGTATTAGTAAAGATTCAGGTACATTTGATTTCATGTCTGACCTATCGTAATTCATTGCTTCATCTATTATCCCACTTTCAGTCGGAGGACATCAAAATTGCATCCAATATATGAAGAAATACGCCGGTAAATCCGTCTCTTCTTGTTTTCTCGTAACCCAATCATTGGAGCTCCTAAGTCGAGTCAGCATTTTCAAAATAAAACGAGAAATTGACGAAAGGTATAGATTTATAACAATGGACGAGACTAAGGACTTAAAGTGTGACAATAGTCGAAAAGATATTCCACTTGAAACATTCAAAAGTGGATAGTATAAAGAATGCCTGATACATCCAGTTGAAGAATATTGTTGCCGTGATAAGCATTGACTTGAAGAATTTTTGCTTGTACTAAAATACTCCGATCGTCAATTGTGATTCTGAGAGAGGCTTTAGCATGATGAGGGGATGTGCTTTTATCTAATGTCATAATTAAAGTTTGGCTCATCTCGTGTATATTGGTCTTTATTATTCCATTTTTATGGAATATTTTTTTATTTATTTCTTTTTGATGTTTATTTTTTGAGAACATATGCAATCGATTCAATGACTTGTTATAGTAGTCGATTTCAATGTAATTAATTCCATGACAATTATTACTTTTTTCTTTTAAACTATATTGGAAAAATTTAAAATTGTAATTAAAACGTACATTTTTATCGTATTATCAATTTAACCTATTTTTATGTGTTTATTTATGAAAACTTAAATTGGAGTCGCATTGGTTTTACGAATCAATATTCAGTTTTTCTTATATAACTATATATATATATTTGAGATAATCATTATGAAATTTCATCTTAATTTTTTTTTTTATGGAAAAATTTAAGTGATTACAAAATGTGTTGCTTTTGACTGTTTGAAGTTTTTATAATAGTTTTAAATGATAATTAAATTGTTGAATAAAAAAAAGTAGCCACTAGATGGTTAGATAAAATCATTTCATTGAATTGTATGTGTTTCTTAAATATGTAATATGAATTATAGGATTCACTTATGTGTAAAAGTGTTATAATTTTGAGGTGCAATTCCGACAAAAACATATTCAGGTTTATACTATATTAGTATTGATTAAATAATAATTAATATTCGAGTCAAGTCCGTGTCCATTCTAAAATGACTCAGTTCTCATGCTATGGCATTAGTTGCTACAAATTTAGGGTTCTATCCTTTACAAATTTTTAATGCCACTCAATGATAATAATAATCTATTCTTAAGTAAAACATCAAAATAATAAGTTACATTCCGCCCCTTCAAATGTTATCGGCTGAAATTCTGCCTTACTTCAAGTGTACCATATTTATTTATGACATCATCTCGAGCGTGCGTGTCAGCTGGACCCTTTTTATACATCACTGCTTATAGTAAAGAGTTGTATTAAAATGATGTTGTAGAAAGATATTATTCAAATCAAAGTTGTAGATATTACTTTAAATAAACAGCAAATTTTCCAAATTTCAAAATTGGTACATTAGTTTTGGATTTATTGCTATTTTTATTAAAATTTCATTATTTGTATTAATTTTTAAGAAAAATAAGTACATAAATACTAATATCTGCTCTGAGTATATAATTTGTTTAATAATAATAGTTATTCATTCATAAACAAAATAAGGCTTTATGTTTTTAGATATTTGCATTTTTCAAAAACAATAATTGATGGCTTAATAATGATATCTACATATAATGATTCTACCTTTTCTATAACTCAAGAAAATGGCTGAAAACATATTAAAAATGTCAGTAAATGAAACATTTTATAGAATAGAAGTATAAATATTTTATTTGCAGCAAATTTTTTTCCATAAAGTCACTTTTTCGAGAGATATTAACATTAAGAAAGTTTTCAACAAAAATTGAAGGAAGTGTTGCGTGATATTATCGTAACTTTTATAATAGATAGTATAATATACATATAATAAGAATTATAATGTCAAAAGGAAAACAGCTTGATGATTTATGAATGATGTAAGAAGATTATGTTGGGTTTTAACTAACATGCATTTTGATAATTACTCGAACGCTTTAAAATGCGCCGTTTTTTACATCTCTAATGATGACTTGTAGAAAATATTAGTTGTTATGACTTCAAAAATATTTTTCTATCCTTATTTTTAATTGGTACCGTTTTTAGCTGAATTCTTACGTTCTATGACCAGAAATAGGACACTTGTTCCGAAAAAATACGTTATTATAATTAGAAATAGAAAATACTTGGTACTTTTGCTCTTTTTGTTAAATTATGTTCATTCTCGAGATTGGTCCCAAGATCAATTTTTGATGGTTTTGGTTTTTTCTTAGTCTCAAACCTTTTTAAGTCTAGGTCTTGGTCTTTATATTTCCGTTCTTGGTCTTGATTCTTAAAATTTTTGATCAGACCGTTGAAGAAGAAGCAACGATCTTTAAAGGAAGAATTAATTGAATTTTCGTCAACAATAATTATAGATTTTATTAAAAATATACTAATAAATAATATTATAATATTCTTCCTGAAACAATATCGTTTTAAATGTTCAAGTTTATCTTCATTATTGAAGTAAGATAAGTAATATATTCCTTAAATCATATATACAGGCAGCTGATATTGACAAGGATATTAATTCAATAGTTAGGAATGTAAATCATATGCAAATCGGGCTTGTAATAAAAAAAAAAAGAGAAAATCAACTTGGCAACCCTGACAATTTAATTAATGTTGAGGGGGGAAGCAGCTTGAGCTGTCATGACGTTTTACTGAGCTACAAGCTGATATTTTCCTTTGTATATGTATACAAATGAAAACATCAAACCACAAACATTACAATACGTTACTCCAGATTCATTATTATATTCACAAATATCATTAGCTCCATTCTCCTCAATGAATGATATCCATTTTTTAATTTTTCCTTTGTTCCTCTCCATGATATAATCTTTGCAGACTGTTCTTTTCTTGTAAAACATTATGTTGAGATAAAGTTGATGTTACCTTCTTAAGGGAAAAAATAATAACAGCTTCGGAAAACAAAAAGACCTGTTTGAAGAGCCAACTCCACTTTTTTATTACATGCCCGATTTGCATATGATTTACATTCCTATCAATAGTACCATGTTTCGCTCCTGCCTTCTTATCACGCTCTCCAAAAGTATCATCATTTATTAGCCATTACCAGTGATGGATAAAAAGGGTCCAGCTGACACGCACGCTCGAGATGATGTCATAAATAAATATGGTACACTTGAAGTAAGGCAGAATTTCAGCCGATAACATTTGAAGGGGCGGAATGTAACTTATTATTTTGATGTTTTACTTAAGAATAGATTATTATTATCATTGAGTGGCATTAAAAATTTGTAAAGGATAGAACCCTAAATTTGTAGCAACTAATGCCATAGCATGAGAACTGAGTCATTTTAGAATGGACACGGACTTGACTCGAATATTAATTATTATTTAATCAATACTAATATAGTATAAACCTGAATATGTTTTTGTCGGAATTGCACCTCAAAATTATAACACTTTTACACATAAGTGAATCCTATAATTCATATTACATATTTAAGAAACACATACAATTCAATGAAATGATTTTATCTAACCATCTAGTGGCTACTTTTTTTTATTCAACAATTTAATTATCATTTAAAACTATTATAAAAACTTCAAACAGTCAAAAGCAACACATTTTGTAATCACTTAAATTTTTCCATAAAAAAAAAAATTAAGATGAAATTTCATAATGATTATCTCAAATATATATATATAGTTATATAAGAAAAACTGAATATTGATTCGTAAAACCAATGCGACTCCAATTTAAGTTTTCATAAATAAACACATAAAAATAGGTTAAATTGATAATACGATAAAAATGTACGTTTTAATTACAATTTTAAATTTTTCCAATATAGTTTAAAAGAAAAAAGTAATAATTGTCATGGAATTAATTACATTGAAATCGACTACTATAACAAGTCATTGAATCGATTGCATATGTTCTCAAAAAATAAACATCAAAAAGAAATAAATAAAAAAATATTCCATAAAAATGGAATAATAAAGACCAATATACACGAGATGAGCCAAACTTTAATTATGACATTAGATAAAAGCACATCCCCTCATCATGCTAAAGCCTCTCTCAGAATCACAATTGACGATCGGAGTATTTTAGTACAAGCAAAAATTCTTCAAGTCAATGCTTATCACGGCAACAATATTCTTCAACTGGATGTATCAGGCATTCTTTATACTATCCACTTTTGAATGTTTCAAGTGGAATATCTTTTCGACTATTGTCACACTTTAAGTCCTTAGTCTCGTCCATTGTTATAAATCTATACCTTTCGTCAATTTCTCGTTTTATTTTGAAAATGCTGACTCGACTTAGGAGCTCCAATGATTGGGTTACGAGAAAACAAGAAGAGACGGATTTACCGGCGTATTTCTTCATATATTGGATGCAATTTTGATGTCCTCCGGCTGAAAGTGGGATAATAGATGAAGCAATGAATTACGATAGGTCAGACATGAAATCAAATGTACCTGAATCTTTACTAATACCATGTTTATTGAATGGATCCGGATTTCTCTAGTGACATCAGCGATTTGAAAGTCTCATGATCGGAAATTCCTTCAAGAAGAAGTCGAGAAATAGCATGACCGGAATGCCATCACACTCGTATCCTGGACAAATTTTTAAGCGTTGCTACCTCCATTGTCGGCGACCAAAGTTCCTGAATCAAATCCTCAGGCACTTTTTCACTTAATTTAAAAATTGACACTTGTTGTTTTTGAAATGAATAGAACTGAGTCATAAAAGAAGAAGAAGAAGAAAGAAAAAGAAGTTTGAAAAGACAAATGTTGCCAACAACCGTCCTTTTTGTGCATGTCAGCTGGACCCTTTTTATACATTTTTTATATCTAATCTCTTTTTTCAAGTATTTATTGTGGAGAATACACTCTTCATATAAAGCACATTTTTTAAATTTTGACTTTGTGTCCTTGTTTTATAATATGTATAACTCTTGTCTCCGGGACAGAATGGTATGATAAATCTGCATTTGTTTCGTCAATATTGTAAGAGGATCCCTGAAAGATGAAAGAAGAGTTTTCAAGGCTCCATAGAATAAACAAATTGAAGTTGTGTTGCTATTACCTTCGTACAAGTTATCAGATGAATATGCTCGATGATGTGTATTTTCTGCAACAGATACTGTCGATTGTGCCTCTGTGGGTACAGCTACAATTGGCATACAAGAGGTGAAAGGGACCACATAAATATCACGAATGGGTGATGGCATACCAGAATTAGTCGATCGTCCATTGTAAAATTAATCCTCATTGTTAACTGTAGTTGAATTTCTAGAACTTTTTAAATACATTTTAATGGTTAGGAGTTGGAGTTGGAGCCCCTCGGACTCGGAGAGACTCCGAAGGATCCTTTAGTTTGGGTTAGAATCCGGAGAGAGGAACTTAGGATTGTGAATCCGATATTGAAGGAATCCATGGGATTGATTGCACTATCTCACGTCACTGGTTACATTCTGCTCCTTCCTGAGCCACAGAAGCATGGATGCGGATTCCAAGACTTACCCCCGAAGTAAAATTCTCTTTCTAGTTTCTCTTTCTATCTTCTTCCCCGAGTGCTCGTTGCTCCCTCTATGAAAGGGGTACCTTTTTTTATTCAAAATGATGGGATGGTTTCCTGGATGAGTGCCGACCTAATAATGAATAGGGATGTGAAAATGAGCCAATCCCAAAGACACGCCTGAGATGATGTAATAAAAAATATAACTCAAAAATGACCTATGAAATGGCCATCAAGAGGACCAATCATTGATCGATCCTTTATGTCTTTATTCTCGTCCATTGTCATAAATCTATACTTTTTGTCCATTTCCTGTTTTACGTTGGAAATTATGACTCGACTTTAGAGCTCCAGTGATTGGGTTACGGGAAAACAAGAAGACACAGATTTTCCGGCGTATTTCTCTTTAATTTTGACGAAATTTTGATGTCCTCCGACTGAAAGTGGGAGATTATATGATACAAGGAATTACGTTAGATCACACGTGAAATCAGATGTTCCTGAATCGTTATTGATACTATCTTTATCAAAAGTGTCGGCTGGCATTTGAGTCATCAGTCTCCCATTTCAAATGACCCAGATGGGTACAACAGAATGATATACGATATTTGGTAAAAATGAATAACAACTGTATTTGAGGGTACGCCCAGTCCAAGTACACTAATAGACGTATTCATACTGCTCAATGATTGCAACTATTTAAGCTCCTATAGGGAGAATAATAAAGTCAGATGTAAACCAACCTTACTCTCATTACTGTCGTATCCGTATCCAACAGAAAGGATCCAGATTTCTCTAATGATATCGGTGGTTCGGAAGTCCCAATATCGGAAATATCTTTATTATAGAAATCCAGAAATACCATAGCCGTCACGTCGTCACACTCGTATTCTTGTCAAATTTTATAACGTTAACACCACCATTGACGGCGATCCAAGTTCTTAAGTCAAATCCTCAGGCATTTTCAAAATTAATTAAAAATGGCGCTTATTATTTTTGAAATGAAATCAACTGAGTATGACTCGAAAAGAAGGAGGAGAACGAAAGCAGCTTAAAAAGAAAAATGTTTCCTGATTGGCTCTTTTTTCACATACTTAACTATGAATAAAGGTGTAATTGAAGAGAAAAAATAAAACAATATAATATAGCCAAAAAAATATGATCCAAGAAAATGGAAGCCATTGATAAACCCATTAAAAGTAGTTTCAGTCACAACTCGGAGTAATCAGAAATAACATAATAAGGATCAAACAGCTATCAATGAGAGACAATTCAATAGTACCATAAGTCCCACTCCCACCTTTTCATTACCCTCTCCAAAATTGTTTTTCCTTTAGACAAACTTTTGGTATATAGTCTTTCTTTCACCAAGAGAAAATCATAAATATTTGAACTATCCTCCGATAATAAAATACTTGATTTTTTTTGTAGCTCATTTAAAAAAATAACTTAATAAATATTCCATCCATGAATAAATTCCTAATTGGATCATTGATTTTGAAAGATTATTAAGTAAAGTTAAGGTTGAGGAGAAGGAAATTGGAGAAAATGTTTAAAAATATTAAAAAGATAATGAAAGATGGGTCGATATTCGTAAAACCTTAATTACTGACACTTTTATACACTTTTGGAATATTTAAGATTGCCGGAAGCGAGATTTTGAGGAAAACTGAAACACTATTGTTCTAAGATACTAAAATATCTTTTATCAAGAAGAGGTCTCTCTATCAGAATAATCAGTAAATTTATTTCTAACCATTGTATTATTACATTTTAGATATCGATTCTTAGATTTTTTCATGATAATTACTAGAAAATAGTTAAAAGCCCTTGAAGTGGTTTTCTATTACTGAGAAAACTTGTTGATTGTGTCTTTGTGTAATAATATTATTGAATTTATAAAGATGACTAAGCTTTGGTAATATTGGAGGGAAAATATTTACATTACGTGCTGAAGATAGTTTTGGATTAAAATGAAATGAAAAGGTAGACTCCCTGTTGCACTAATTTGGGGTAAGATCCCCCTTACTCCAAGAAGGAACAATGGAACAAAGCTTACGTCATTGGAAAATTCTGACAATACTAAATTAATCCAATTAAACTTTAGATGGTGTCTTGGTGAAACAAATCGTCCCGTCTTAAAATAAAAAGTTGGGTTCAGAACAAAAATAACTCCTTAAAAATAAGCATAGTGCTGACATTTTGAAAAATATTATATCAGTTATTGAATAAAAAAAAATACAGAGCATTGGTAGTGATTGATTTCAAAAAGCCGTTTAATCCAGTATGCCATTATTTTATTATTTTTACAGTAATATATCTCCAAAAACGTTTTTTAAATCCTACCCGAGCCTTTCTCTTCAATGAGACATCTAATATTATTTTGCGTGGAGTATAGACCGATCCAATAGTTCTTGGTAAAAGCTGCAGAAACGGATACCCTGCCTATCCATCACTTTTTGTTGCTGGAATGAACGACAGCCCTTCCCTCTCCAATTGGCAAAAGTTGAATTTTCAGGCTCAATAGGGGTACCAAGAATGGCAAATCTTCAACTTGAGTAAAATAATTAATTTGTACAGTAGTAAATTGATTGTTGAAATGATATAACATGTGCTTTCTCTCTCACTTTCGCAGCTGAAAGAGTTTTCAAGAAGGAGGAATCATAGTTGAAAATATTCTTTGATCATAGATACGTTTCTGCACTAATATTTGCCTTGGATTTATGTAAAGATTTTAACAAACACTGTGACTAAATCCACTTAGAATGGAGGAGCTATATTTTCGGGTCATATGTTTATAAATTTCTATTATTCAGATTTGATCCATCAAATGAGACAATTATGCTCCTGATTAAATAATACGGTGTATGATACCTTCGCTTGACTAAAATAGTACGGTTGACAATACAAATTCCATTTTTTTAAAACAATTTAGGAGATCTAGTGGTGTTGGAAAATATTGCCATCCGTGAGAACAATTCTCACTCTTCCTAAACTTGATAGAAACTCACTTTTCAAAATAAGAAAATGTATCTTTCCTCATTGTAGATCGTCACACTTACACCTTCCTTTGGTGCCGTGGTTCCTAATATTTATTTTACACACCCCATTTGCATATTATTTACATTCCTATCTATAGCCATCACTATATATATAAAAAGGAACCAGCTGCCAGGCACACCCGAGATGATGTCATAAAAATATGGTACCCTTGAAGTAAGGCAGAATTTCAGCCAATTACATTTGAAGGGGCGGAATGTAACTTATTATTTTGGTGTTTTACTTAAGAACTGATTATTATTTAGTGGCATTAAAAATTTGTAAAGGATATAACCCTAAATTTGTAGCAACTAATGCCATAACATGATACCTGAGTCATTTTTGAATGGTCTCAGACTGACTAGAAAATTAATTACACTGGTCAACAGCCAAAAATCTTCTGGGGTATAAGTATAATAAAAGTTATTCAGTTTTGCTCACTGATTTCAAATCTGTAATTCTTTTTTTCGAGAGTCCGACGGTTTTCGAGAAGTCGGTCCCTACTTTTTTAGCTTTTTTGGCCCATTTTCCAACTTCAACTTCAATTTAAGCCTAGAAAGATACACATTTTCGGCATTAAAAAATGATGATTGGCTAGTGTTTTTTATGGAGATTTCATTTCTAGTCTTTGTTTTGAACTAAAAGGACTCCTAGGGGCGTAGGGTGCCGGAGTAGGCCTAAAAGTCGATGAAATCCTTTGTACTTAAACAACTCCTTGAATATTGCATGAAATTGATTAATAAGGAATGCATTAAAGAGATTAGACCCACAGCTTTCAAACAAGATGTCAAGCGCCCGATAAGAGCCTTTAAATTTGATGAAATCGTCTATGTATCTGCACAAAAGCGAGAATGTTGTATGAAAACTTTGCTGTCAGTGACGGGGAAGAGGGAGAGGATGCGGGCCCTCAGCAAGTGCTGCTGACACAGTGGGAATGGATGCCAGGCCCCCAGCAAGTGCTGCTGACAAAGTGCCAAGCGCATTTAATGCAAGCAAGGGCTGGTTTGAAAAGTTTAAGAAACACTTTAGACTTAAAAATGATTGTCTGCACGGTGAGATGGCGTCTGCGGATACCGCTGAGGCAGAAGCCTTCGTGAACAGTAAATTCAAGGCGATCATTGAGGAGGGGGGATATAAGCCCGAACAAGTTTTTAACATGGATGAGACTGCCTTATTTTTGAAACGAATGCCCTCCCGCACCTTCATCATGCAGGAAGAAGCCAAAGCCCCAGGATTTAAAGTTCACAAAGACCGTTTGACCTTGGCTATGTGTGGAAATGCCGCAGGTTTCATGATTAAACCGGGGCTGATTTACAGGTCTAAAAATCCCAGGGCGCTGAAAAACAAAAATAAGGATGATTTGCCTGTTTACTGGATGTACAATGCAAAGGCTTGGATGACAAAAGCGCTCAATCTGGATTGGTTCAAAAACTGTTTCATCCCGGAGGTCAAGTGTTATTTGAGCGGAAAGGGACTGGACTTTAAAGTGCTTCTGCTCCTTGACAACGCCGGTGGTCACGGTAATGATTTGGCATATGATGGTGTGCAAATCGAATTTCTGCCGCCAAACACTACATCCCTGATTCAGCCCATGGACCAAGGAGTCATCCGTGCTTTCAAGGCTCTCTATACGCGCAACACCCTGCAACATCTTGTTGATGCTATGGACTCGGATCAAGATTTCTCACTGAAGGACTACTGGCGTGGATACACCATCGCATCGTGTCTCCAAAACATTCAAAGGGCCATTCAGGAAATGAAAACGGAAACTCTGAAGGCCTGCTGGAAAAAACTATGGCCAGAGGCAGTGCAAAACGTAACCGGAGGCTCGCTTGACGAGGTCCACCACTCTGCCGTAGAAACAGCTGTGAATCTGGCTAAACAGATTGGAGGAGACGGCTTTAATGACATGAGTCCGGATGACATAAACGCCCTGATTGATGGAGACGCACAGCCGCTGACCCATGCAGAGCTGGCAGAAATGACAAAGCCACAAAGCGACGATGAAAGAGAAGAGTGACAAGAGGACACGAGAGATGAGGAGGAAGGACTAACGCTTGGTCGCTTAGCAACCATGGTGCGGATGGCCACTGAACTTAAGCGAGTAGCTGAGGAATGGGACCCTTTGATGAGCCGTTCATTACAGTTCTCCAACGTAATCGATGATAGCATGTCGGTGTACAAGGATCTTTTTGCAAAGAAGAAAAAAGAGCGACAACAGCTGCCTATCACTATGTTCTTCTCCCGAACAAACACACCTGCACCGCGGGCTTCAGAAGAAGAGAACACTGCAGAGCGCAGTCAGGATGCAGCGGCCCAGTCTGAAGAGCAGTGAAGCGGCCTACACGTGAGTCACTGTATTTGTATACATGTAATAGTTGCTAATTGTAAAAAAAAAAAAAAAGTTTTCTATTTCGCGGATTTCACTTATCGCGGGTCATTTTCGGAACGTAACCCCCGCGATAAACGAGGGATTACTGTAAATACTTTATTTAGATAGTATAATAAGCTATGTACTTCGTATTTAATCAATTTTATCACATAATTCTGACTCGACTTAAGTGCTCCAATGATTGGATTCCGGGAAATTTTGATGTCCTCCGACTGAAAGTGGGATATTACATGATACAAGGAATTACGTTAAGTCAGGTGTGAAATCAGATGTACCTGAATCATTTCTAATACCCATGTTTATTGAGTGGATCCGGATTTTTCTTGTGATATCAGCGATGCGAAGTCTCATGACCGGAAATTTCTTCATTATAGAAGGTGAGAAATGGCATAACCGGCATGTTATCACACTAGTATCCTTGACAAATGGTTAAACGCTACTACCTCCATTGTCAGCGACCCAAGATCTTGAATCAAATCCTCAGGCATTTTTTAACTTCATTTAAAAATAGTACTTGTTGTTTTTGAATTGAATAGAAATGAATCTGAAAACAAGAAGAAGTTTGACAAAACAAATGCTGCCAACAATCGTCCTTTGTGTGCTTTGCAGCTGGGCTCTTTTTATACATCTCTAGTCATCACTAAGGATGTGAAAAAAGAGCCAATAGAGAGTGCCTGCAAAGGACGACATTCGGCAATTTGTATAGTAAAATAATTCAAGCTGCTATACTTCCTTTTCCTATTATCCTCACTTATTTTCCTTGTCCTGTTAGTCAGTTACTAATTCAAAAAGAATAAGCACCATTTCGAATCAAGTTTGAAAATGTCCAAAAAAATTAATCCAAGGCCCTGGATCGCCAGCAATGGAGGTGAAAGTGTTTGAACTTTCGACAATGTGATTACATGCCGGCTATGCTTTTTTGCGACTTCCATAAAGAAGATGTTTCCGGTCATGAGACAAGCAAATCGTCGATATCACAAGAAAAATCTGGATCAATTCAATAAAAATAGTATCAGTATCTATCAAGGTACATTTGATTTTACGTCTGACGTAACTAAATTACTTGTTTCATACTCTATTAGTATTGACTAAATAATAACACAGGTCTACAAATTTGAACTTTCAAAAATCTTCTGGGGTATAAGTATAATAAAAGTTATTCAGTTTTGCTCACTGATTTCAAATCTGTAATTCTTTTTTTCGAGAGTCCGACGGTTTTCGAGAAATCGGTCCATACTTTTTTGGCCCATTTTCCAACTTCAACTTCAATTTAAGCCTAGAAAGATACACATTTTGGGCATTAAAAAATAATGATTGGCTAGTGTTTTTTATGGAGATTTCATTTCTAGTCTTTGTTTTGACCTAAAAGGACTCCTAGGGGCGTAGGGTGCCGGAGTAGGCCCAAAAGTCGATGAAATCCTTTGTACTTAAACAACTCCTTGAATATTGCATGAAATGGATTAATAAAGAATGCATTAAAGAGATTAGACCCACAGCTTTCCAACAAGATGTCAAGCGCCCGATAAGAGCCTTTAAATTTGATGAAATCGCCTATAAAAGTGTGTAAATTTTCATCGGTTTAAATTTTGAGATGAATGTGGAAATTAGTTTCTTCCATACAAACATTGACTCCTCAATGGAGTCTTAATTTCTTTCTCCATTCTTGACTTAACAGCGATGTTTATTGTTAATCTGAAAAGGGAATTGTTCTTAGTGTACTCAAAAATGATCCAAATGACAAATACTTTCTCATGAAGATGAATCTCTAATTTTATAACACATCGAAACTCCGATCCCGTCTTCTTCAAATTAAGGCGACTGATCCAGCATTCCTCAAAGTAGTTTTGTTCATATCCATGATGATGAAGATGAAGGGTACTGAGACATGACTCGTCAAGGAACACTATTCCTTTCATTGGATATCTATGACTCTGCAATCCCACTCTTTCCTCGGAGTTACCTTGTAATTAAATAAGAGATCCATGTTTTTGAATTTGGTTATCTTCAGCTGATGTCAAGTCTTCTTATGCGCGCTACTACTACAGTCTATAGCACTTGTTTTTTATTAGATCTACCGTGAGTCTTAGATTTCTAGCGCATTTTTGCTCAAAATTGGATGAAAATTTACACACTTTGATGGACGATTTCTTCAAAATTAAAGGCTCTTATCGAGCGCTTGACATCTTGTTCGAAAGCTGTGGGTCTAATCTCTTTAATGCATTCCTTATTAATCCATTTCATGCAATATTCAAGGAGTTATTTAGGTACAAAGGATTTCATCGACTTTTGGGCCTACTCTGGCACCCTACGCCCCTAGGAGTCCTTTTAGGTCAAAACAAAGACTAGAAATGAAATCTCCATAAAAAACACTAGCCAATCATTATTTTTTAATGCCCAAAATGTGTATCTTTCTAGGCTTAAATTGAAGTTGAAGTTGGAAAATGGGCCAAAAAAGCTAAAAAAGTAGGGACCGATTTCTCGAAAACCGTCGGACTCTCGAAAAAAAGAATTACAGATTTGAAATCAGTGAGCAAAACTGAATAACTTTTATTATACTTATACCCCAAAAGATTTTTGAAAGTTCAAATTTGTAGACCTGTGTTATTATTTAATCCATACTAATAGATTATAAACCTCAATATGTCTTTGTTGGAATTGCACCTCAAAATTACTACACTTTTACACATAATTGAATCCTATAATTCATATTACATACACCTAAATGAGATGATTTTATTTAACCATCCAGTGGCTACTTTTTTTATTCAACAGTTATCATTTTAAACTATTATAAAGACTTCAAACAGTCAAAAGTAACACATTTTGTAATCACTAAAATTTTTCCATAAAAAAATAAAATAGGATGAAAGTTCGGTACCCATCCAGGAAACGAGTCACATCATTTTGAATTTAAAAAAGTACGCATTTCATAGAGGGAGCAACGAGCACTCGAGGAACAAGATAGAAAGCGAAACATACTTTTTTTTTGGGGGGGGGGGGTGAAGGGAAAATAAGTCTTGGGAAGGAATGTAAATAATATGCAAAATGCCGCGTGCGAGATTTTGTGGAGTTGGCACTTTTAAAGGTTCTTCATTTGTATATATAAAGAGAATAGCAGCATGTAGTTCATTAAAACGTCATGACAGCTCAAGCTGCTTCCCTCTCAACATTCATCAAATTGTCAGACTTACCAGGTTGATTTTCTCTTTCTTTTTATTTTACACACCCCATTTGTATATTATTTACATTCCTGGTTATGGGATCCACATCCATGCTTCTGCGGCTCGGGAAGGAGCAGAATGTAAACAACGACGTGAGATAATGCAATCAATCCCCTTTTAATATCGGATTCACGATCCTAAGTCCCTCTTTCCGGATTCTAACCCAAACTAAGGGATCCTTCGGAGTCTTTCCGAGTCTGAGGGGCTCCAACTCATCGTGTCGGGGAATCACCAAATATTCAAAGATGTGCTATTATTCTCTCAAGTCGTCTGCTCCTATTGTCTATTTCGAACTCGTGATTTTCGAATGTTCCATCACCTCTTACAATGCGATCCCATGTAAATTAATATAAGAATCATGGCATTTGGAACTCTTCCATTTCAAGATCTATATTATCAAGGATACATCAATTATGGAGTATTGGATCAGAACAATTGGCATTCAAGCTCAATACATACCACATTATTCATGAGCTCTTTGCATCATCATTCTACTAATTTATATATAAGAAGTTATGCTCGATGTTCAAAAATGGATTCCTTAGCCTGGGAGCCTTATGTTCGATTTATCTCTAGATATGAAGAAGTGATTCACAATTAAATGGTTCATTCTGGTATTAATTATGAAGAAATGCTCGGCTCTTCTATGGTATGAGGGCCAACTATTTCGATCCCTTGTTATCTAGTATTTCATCCGTCTTATATAGATTTTATTTAATATGTATGAGAAAAATTGGATTTGATATTTGTCAATTATTCAATGAAAGAACTTGTATAATCTATATAATATAGTCAACTTTTGTTTAATAAAGCCTAAGTTGAGGCACTAATCAAGAACCATTACAACATTTGATATTACATCATTAATATATATATATATATATATTCTAACTTTCTTTGCCTTGTATGTATTTTAATATGCTTATATTTTTCAAATACAGTGATCCCTCGCCACTTCGCGGTTCACTTATCGCGGATTTTCATAATGCATTTTTTTTTGGTGCATTGTGCTCTGCATTCTGATTCGCTAAAAACTCACTCCCGCTTCTTGTATCAAAACATGCTACGAATTGTGCTATCATTTTGTCGTCTCGTGCAGTTATGTGTACGTACATAAAACAGCTTGGCAAATTTACATTAAGTTGGCCAAATTATCTTGTAATTTTGAACATCTCCTAAACCCATAATGTCGACGAAACGGCCTGGACCGACAAAAGCACCTGTGGATGGGCCCAAACGGCGGAAGATGCTACCTATCTCAGATTAAGTTAAACTTCTGGACATGCTAAGGGAAGGTAAAAGCTATGCAGCCGTTGATCGCCATTACGGAATCAATGAATCTTCCGTTCGTTACATAAAGGAGGAAATAAACATAAGGTCGACAGCAGCAGTCAATTTTAATACGAATGCAAAAAGGGTTGTAACTGTCCGCAACAAGACCATGGTACGAATGGAGACGGCATTAGCTCTGTGGATTAATGACTGCAGGAAAAAAAACATAACCCTGGATACAAACGTTATCTGCACAAAAGCGAGAATGTTGTATGAAAACTTTGCTGTCAGTGACGGGGAAGAGGGAGAGGATGCGGGCCCTCAGCAAGTGCTGCTGACACAGTGGGAATGGATGCCAGGCCCCCAGCAAGTGCTGCTGACAAAGTGCCAAGCGCATTTAATGCAAGCAAGGGCTGGTTTGAAAAGTTTAAGAAACACTTTAGACTTAAAAATGATTGTCTGCACGGTGAGATGGCGTCTGCGGATACCGCTGAGGCAGAAGCCTTCGTGAACAGTAAATTCAAGGCGATCATTGAGGAGGGGGGATATAAGCCCGAACAAGTTTTTAACATGGATGAGACTGCCTTATTTTTGAAACGAATGCCCTCCCGCACCTTCATCATGCAGGAAGAAGCCAAAGCCCCAGGATTTAAAGTTCACAAAGACCGTTTGACCTTGGCTATGTGTGGAAATGCCGCAGGTTTCATGATTAAACCGGGGCTGATTTACAGGTCTAAAAATCCCAGGGCGCTGAAAAACAAAAATAAGGATGATTTGCCTGTTTACTGGATGTACAATGCAAAGGCTTGGATGACAAAAGCGCTCAATCTGGATTGGTTCAAAAACTGTTTCATCCCGGAGGTCAAGTGTTATTTGAGCGGAAAGGGACTGGACTTTAAAGTGCTTCTGCTCCTTGACAACGCCGGTGGTCACGGTAATGATTTGGCATATGATGGTGTGCAAATCGAATTTCTGCCGCCAAACACTACATCCCTGATTCAGCCCATGGACCAAGGAGTCATCCGTGCTTTCAAGGCTCTCTATACGCGCAACACCCTGCAACATCTTGTTGATGCTATGGACTCGGATCAAGATTTCTCACTGAAGGACTACTGGCGTGGATACACCATCGCATCGTGTCTCCAAAACATTCAAAGGGCCATTCAGGAAATGAAAACGGAAACTCTGAAGGCCTGCTGGAAAAAACTATGGCCAGAGGCAGTGCAAAACGTAACCGGAGGCTCGCTTGACGAGGTCCACCACTCTGCCGTAGAAACAGCTGTGAATCTGGCTAAACAGATTGGAGGAGACGGCTTTAATGACATGAGTCCGGATGACATAAACGCCCTGATTGATGGAGACGCACAGCCGCTGACCCATGCAGAGCTGGCAGAAATGACAAAGCCACAAAGCGACGATGAAAGAGAAGAGTGACAAGAGGACACGAGAGATGAGGAGGAAGGACTAACGCTTGGTCGCTTAGCAACCATGGTGCGGATGGCCACTGAACTTAAGCGAGTAGCTGAGGAATGGGACCCTTTGATGAGCCGTTCATTACAGTTCTCCAACGTAATCGATGATAGCATGTCGGTGTACAAGGATCTTTTTGCAAAGAAGAAAAAAGAGCGACAACAGCTGCCTATCACTATGTTCTTCTCCCGAACAAACACACCTGCACCGCGGGCTTCAGAAGAAGAGAACACTGCAGAGCGCAGTCAGGATGCAGCGGCCCAGTCTGAAGAGCAGTGAAGCGGCCTACAAATTTAAAGGCTCTTATCGGGCGCTTGACATCTTGTTGGAAAGCTGTGGGTCTAATCTCTTTAATGCATTCTTTATTAATCCATTTCATGCAATATTCAAGGAGTTGTTTAAGTACAAAGGATTTCATCGACTTTTGGGCCTACTCCGGCACCCTACGCCCCTAGGAGTCCTTTTAGGTCAAAACAAAGACTAGAAATGAAATCTCCATAAAAAACACTAGCCAATCATTATTTTTTAATGCCCAAAATGTGTATCTTTCTAGGCTTAAATTGAAGTTGAAGTTGGAAAATGGGCCAAAAAAGTATGGACCGATTTCTCGAAAACCGTCGGACTCTCGAAAAAAAGAATTACAGATTTGAAATCAGTGAGCAAAACTGAATAACTTTTATTATACTTATACCCCAGAAGATTTTTGAAAGTTCAAATTTGTAGACCTGTGTTATTATTTAGTCAATACTAATAGAGTATGAAACAAGTAATTTAGTTACGTCAGACGTAAAATCAAATGTACCTTGATAGATACTGATACTATTTTTATTGAATTGATCCAGATTTTTCTTGTGATATCGACGATTTGCTTGTCTCATGACCGGAAACATCTTCTTTATGGAAGTCGCAAAAAAGCATAGCCGGCATGTAATCACATTGTCGAAAGTTCAAACACTTTCACCTCCATTGCTGGCGATCCAGGGCCTTGGATTAATTTTTTTGGACATTTTCAAACTTGATTCGAAATGGTGCTTATTCTTTTTGAATTAGTAACTGACTAACAGGACAAGGAAAATAAGTGAGGATAATAGGAAAAGGAAGTATAGCAGCTTGAATTATTTTACTATACAAATTGCCGAATGTCGTCCTTTGCAGGCACTCTCTATTGGCTCTTTTTTCACATCCTTAGTGATGACTAGAGATGTATAAAAAGAGCCCAGCTGCAAAGCACACAAAGGACGATTGTTGGCAGCATTTGTTTTGTCAAACTTCTTCTTGTTTTCAGATTCATTTCTATTCAATTCAAAAACAACAAGTACTATTTTTAAATGAAGTTAAAAAATGCCTGAGGATTTGATTCAAGATCTTGGGTCGCTGACAATGGAGGTAGTAGCGTTTAACCATTTGTCAAGGATACTAGTGTGATAACATGCCGGTTATGCCATTTCTCACCTTCTATAATGAAGAAATTTCCGGTCATGAGACTTCGCATCGCTGATATCACAAGAAAAATCCGGATCCACTCAATAAACATGGGTATTAGAAATGATTCAGGTACATCTGATTTCACACCTGACTTAACGTAATTCCTTGTATCATGTAATATCCCACTTTCAGTCGGAGGACATCAAAATTTCCCGGAATCCAATCATTGGAGCACTTAAGTCGAGTCAGAATTATGTGATAAAATTGATTAAATACGAAGTACATAGCTTATTATACTATCTAAATAAAGTATTTACAGTAATCCCTCGTTTATCGCGGGGGTTACGTTCCGAAAATGACCCGCGATAAGTGAAATCCGCGAAATAGAAAACTTTTTTTTTTTTTTTACAATTAGCAACTATTACATGTATACAAATACAGTGACTCACGTGTAGGCCGCTTCACTGCTCTTCAGACTGGGCCGCTGCATCCTGACTGCGCTCTGCAGTGTTCTCTTCTTCTGAAGCCCGCGGTGCAGGTGTGTTTGTTCGGGAGAAGAACATAGTGATAGGCAGCTGTTGTCGCTCTTTTTTCTTCTTTGCAAAAAGATCCTTGTACACCGACATGCTATCATCGATTACGTTGGAGAACTGTAATGAACGGCTCATCAAAGGGTCCCATTCCTCAGCTACTCGCTTAAGTTCAGTGGCCATCCGCACCATGGTTGCTAAGCGACCAAGCGTTAGTCCTTCCTCCTCATCTCTCGTGTCCTCTTGTCACTCTTCTCTTTCATCGTCGCTTTGTGGCTTTGTCATTTCTGCCAGCTCTGCATGGGTCAGCGGCTGTGCGTCTCCATCAATCAGGGCGTTTATGTCATCCGGACTCATGTCATTAAAGCCGTCTCCTCCAATCTGTTTAGCCAGATTCACAGCTGTTTCTACGGCAGAGTGGTGGACCTCGTCAAGCGAGCCTCCGGTTACGTTTTGCACTGCCTCTGGCCATAGTTTTTTCCAGCAGGCCTTCAGAGTTTCCGTTTTCATTTCCTGAATGGCCCTTTGAATGTTTTGGAGACACGATGCGATGGTGTATCCACGCCAGTAGTCCTTCAGTGAGAAATCTTGATCCGAGTCCATAGCATCAACAAGATGTTGCAGGGTGTTGCGCGTATAGAGAGCCTTGAAAGCACGGATGACTCCTTGGTCCATGGGCTGAATCAGGGATGTAGTGTTTGGCGGCAGAAATTCGATTTGCACACCATCATATGCCAAATCATTACCGTGACCACCGGCGTTGTCAAGGAGCAGAAGCACTTTAAAGTCCAGTCCCTTTCCGCTCAAATAACACTTGACCTCCGGGATGAAACAGTTTTTGAACCAATCCAGATTGAGCGCTTTTGTCATCCAAGCCTTTGCATTGTACATCCAGTAAACAGGCAAATCATCCTTATTTTTGTTTTTCAGCGCCCTGGGATTTTTAGACCTGTAAATCAGCCCCGGTTTAATCATGAAACCTGCGGCATTTCCACACATAGCCAAGGTCAAACGGTCTTTGTGAACTTTAAATCCTGGGGCTTTGGCTTCTTCCTGCATGATGAAGGTGCGGGAGGGCATTCGTTTCAAAAATAAGGCAGTCTCATCCATGTTAAAAACTTGTTCGGGCTTATATCCCCCCTCCTCAATGATCGCCTTGAATTTACTGTTCACGAAGGCTTCTGCCTCAGCGGTATCCGCAGACGCCATCTCACCGTGCAGACAATCATTTTTAAGTCTAAAGTGTTTCTTAAACTTTTCAAACCAGCCCTTGCTTGCATTAAATGCGCTTGGCACTTTGTCAGCAGCACTTGCTGGGGGCCTGGCATCCATTCCCACTGTGTCAGCAGCACTTGCTGAGGGCCCGCATCCTCTCCCTCTTCCCCGTCACTGACAGCAAAGTTTTCATACAACATTCTCGCTTTTGTGCAGATAACGTTTGTATCCAGGGTTATGTTTTTTTTCCTGCAGTCATTAATCCACAGAGCTAATGCCGTCTCCATTCGTACCATGGTCTTGTTGCGGACAGTTACAACCCTTTTTGCATTCGTATTAAAATTGACTGCTGCTGTCGACCTTATGTTTATTTCCTCCTTTATGTAACGAACGGAAGATTCATTGATTCCGTAATGGCGATCAACGGCTGCATAGCTTTTACCTTCCCTTAGCATGTCCAGAAGTTTAACTTAATCTGAGATAGGTAGCATCTTCCGCCGTTTGGGCCCATCCACAGGTGCTTTTGTCGGTCCAGGCCGTTTCGTCGACATTATGGGTTTAGGAGATGTTCAAAATTACAAGATAATTTGGCCAACTTAATGTAAATTTGCCAAGCTGTTTTATGTACGTACACATAACTGCACGAGACGACAAAATGATAGCACAATTCGTAGCATGTTTTGATACAAGAAGCGGGAGTGAGTTTTTAGCGAATCAGAATGCAGAGCACAATGCACCAAAAAAAAATGCATTATGAAAATCCGCGATAAGTGAACCGCGAAGTGGCGAGGGATCACTGTATTTGAAAAATATAAGCATATTAAAATACATACAAGGCAAAGAAAGTTAGAATATATATATATTAATGATGTACTATCAAATGTTGTAATGGTTCTTGATTAGTGCCTCAACTTAGGCTTTATTAAACAAAAGTTGACTATATTATATAGATTATACAAGTTCTTTCATTGAATAATTGACAAATATCAAATCCAATTTTTCTCATACATATTAAATAAAATCTATATAAGACGGATGAAATACTAGATAACAAGGGATCGAAATAGTTGGCCCTCATACCATAGAAGAGCCGAGCATTTCTTCATAATTAATACCAGAATGAACCATTTAATTGTGAATCACTTCTTCATATCTAGAGATAAATCGAACATAAGGCTCCCAGGCTAAGGAATCCATTTTTGAACATCGAGCATAACTTCTTATATATAAATTAGTAGAATGATGATGCAAAGAGCTCATGAATAATGTGGTATGTATTGAGCTTGAATGCCAATTGTTCTGATCCAATACTCCATAATTGATGTATCCTTGATAATATAGATCTTGAAATGGAAGAGTTCCAAATGCCATGATTCTTATATTAATTTACATGGGATCGCATTGTAAGAGGTGATGGAACATTCGAAAATCACGAGTTCGAAATAGACAATAGGAGCAGACGACTTGAGAGAATAATAGCACATCTTTGAATATTTGGTGATTCCCCGACACGATGAGTTGGAGCCCCTCAGACTCGGAAAGACTCCGAAGGATCCCTTAGTTTGGGTTAGAATCCGGAAAGAGGGACTTAGGATCGTGAATCCGATATTAAAAGGGGATTGATTGCATTATCTCACGTCGTTGTTTACATTCTGCTCCTTCCCGAGCCGCAGAAGCATGGATGTGGATCCCATAACCAGGAATGTAAATAATATACAAATGGGGTGTGTAAAATAAAAAGAAAGAGAAAATCAACCTGGTAAGTCTGACAATTTGATGAATGTTGAGAGGGAAGCAGCTTGAGCTGTCATGACGTTTTAATGAACTACATGCTGCTATTCTCTTTATATATACAAATGAAGAACCTTTAAAAGTGCCAACTCCACAAAATCTCGCACGCGGCATTTTGCATATTATTTACATTCCTTCCCAAGACTTATTTTCCCTTCACCCCCCCCCCCCCAAAAAAAAAGTATGTTTCGCTTTCTATCTTGTTCCTCGAGTGCTCGTTGCTCCCTCTATGAAATGCGTACTTTTTTAAATTCAAAATGATGTGACTCGTTTCCTGGATGGGTACCGAACTTTCATCCTATTTTATTTTTTTATGGAAAAATTTTAGTGATTACAAAATGTGTTACTTTTGACTGTTTGAAGTCTTTATAATAGTTTAAAATGATAACTGTTGAATAAAAAAAGTAGCCACTGGATGGTTAAATAAAATCATCTCATTTAGGTGTATGTAATATGAATTATAGGATTCAATTATGTGTAAAAGTGTAGTAATTTTGAGGTGCAATTCCAACAAAGACATATTGAGGTTTATAATCTATTAGTATGGATTAAATAATAACACAGGTCTACAAATTTGAACTTTCAAAAATCTTTTGGGGTATAAGTATAATAAAAGTTATTCAGTTTTGCTCACTGATTTCAAATCTGTAATTCTTTTTTTCGAGAGTCCGACGGTTTTCGAGAAATCGGTCCCTACTTTTTTAGCTTTTTTGGCCCATTTTCCAACTTCAACTTCAATTTAAGCCTAGAAAGATACACATTTTGGGCATTAAAAAATAATGATTGGCTAGTGTTTTTTATGGAGATTTCATTTCTAGTCTTTGTTTTGACCTAAAAGGACTCCTAGGGGCGTAGGGTGCCAGAGTAGGCCCAAAAGTCGATGAAATCCTTTGTACCTAAATAACTCCTTGAATATTGCATGAAATGGATTAATAAGGAATGCATTAAAGAGATTAGACCCACAGCTTTCGAACAAGATGTCAAGCGCTCGATAAGAGCCTTTAATTTTGAAGAAATCGTCCATCAAAGTGTGTAAATTTTCATCCAATTTTGAGCAAAAATGCGCTAGAAATCTAAGACTCACGGTAGATCTAATAAAAAACAAGTGCTATAGACTGTAGTAGTAGCGCGCATAAGAAGACTTGACATCAGCTGAAGATAACCAAATTCAAAAACATGGATCTCTTATTTAATTACAAGGTAACTCCGAGGAAAGAGTGGGATTGCAGAGTCATAGATATCCAATGAAAGGAATAGTGTTCCTTGACGAGTCATGTCTCAGTACCCTTCATCTTCATCATCATGGATATGAACAAAACTGCTCTGAGGAATGCTGGATCAGTCTCCTTAATTTGAAGAAGACGGGATCGGAGTTTCGACGTGTTATAAAATTAGAGATTCATCTTCATGAGAAAGTATTTGTCATTTGGATCATTTTTGAGTACACTAAGAACAATTCCCTTTTCAGATTAACAATAAACATCGCTGTTAAGTCAAGAATGGGGAAAGAAATTAAGACTCCATTGAGGAGTCGACGTTTATATGTTAGAAACTAATTTTCACATTCATCTCAAAATTTAAACCGATGTTATTGCTTATATCACTACGACGGCTCTTTCTAGTCTACTAACACACATCCTCATTCGAATGGACAATTTTTTTACACTCATGTACCAATCACGTTACTGAAAGTCCCTTAGTTTACTGTTTATGTCTCTCAGTACTGAGTCCCCTTCTTGATGTCTAAAGTGGAGAACTAGGAATAATCATGAAGCGTCTTTGTTAACGTCAATCGTATACTGAACAAACTCATTTATTTTTTATACCATTTCTAATTAGGAATTTTATGTTTTTCATGAATTTGTTATATTGAAGAGATTAAATATTTTAATTTATCAACATATATAACATTATGTACATAATTATTTTAAGATTTAAAATATAATTTCAAAGAGATCATAGATGTTTGGTACTAGATTTACGCTTGAGCTTCTTTTCAGGCTCATCACGATACAACATTCAACAATAATCTCCCGTCATGCTTGAATTCCAAAACCCTTTATATCTTGCTTCCATTTTTTTAATATCTTGATGAAAACATTAGTTGCTACAAATTTAGGGTTCTATCCTTTACAAATTTCTAATGCCACTAAATACTAATAATCTGTTCCTAAGTAAAACAGCAAAATAATAGCAGTTACATTCTGCCCCTTCAAATGTAACCGGCTGAAATTCAGCCTTACTTAAAGGGTACCATACTTTTTATGACATCATAAAATAAGCCCCTCACTTTGATGACATGAAAAATTATATGGTAACTATAGAAGCCAGCTTGTTTGTTGTCGATAAAATCCATACTAATCACTATTAGGGGAGGGGGAATACAATTAAAAACTTAAGTCTTCTTATGAAATATTACGTTACTACTTAAATT
This sequence comes from Lepeophtheirus nordmannii, assembly GCA_963680855.1. Taxonomy (NCBI): domain Eukaryota; kingdom Metazoa; phylum Arthropoda; class Copepoda; order Siphonostomatoida; family Caligidae; genus Lepeophtheirus; species Lepeophtheirus nordmannii. The sequence goes on along the minus strand of OY804526.1, from coordinate 6,234,643 downwards.
TGATAGAATATTATATCATATTCATTTCATTTATTGATTTGTTATTTATTAAGTAAATTAAAATGATTGATTTATCGATGAACACTTGAGGGATCATTCCAGGATCTAGAATAAAGATCAAATCAATAAATATTATTTATTGAACATTGAAAGAACTTTGAAATATATTCAATTTATGTAAATATGACAAAGTGACGATTTCCTTTGTACACAATATAAAGTAGTGTTCCCCAACCCCCGGTCCGTAGATCAATCTGTGCGGGATAGTTATTAATTATTTTTGGGTTCATAATTCTCAATTAACTCATCGGATTTCGCGGGCAACAAGCTACAATCCCTACTACATGATCTTCGCACTCTTTTGTTATTTGCAACCCTGTTGCCATTTCCAACATCCTGACTGTGTGAAGCAGGTTTTTTTCAGTGACACTCACTAAAACAAGGCAAAGGAGCAGACTGGGTATAAGCAACACACTGCAGATATCTCTGTCTGCAATTACTCCCAGATGGGACCATCTCGTCGCAAAGAAACAAGCTCAGTGCTCCCATTGATTTAGAGTTAGACAGTTTTTCATGTTATATTGCTTGAGCAATTTGTTAATAAAGTTTCATATGAATACACAGTGGATTCACGTTTATTTATATTATTAATATTTCAACCCCCCCGGTCCGCAGTAAAATTGTCAAGCGTTGACAGGTCTGCAGTTAAAAAAAGGTTGGGAACCACTTATATAAAGTATCAATTTGAGTGACCTTAAAATGTAGAATAATAAAACATGACTCAAAAAAGTTATCCTTCAATATCCTATCGTAATGTGACAGGATCATCTAATGTACTACATTGGAATCAAAAGTAGAAAATACAAGGGATGATTTATTGGGTTTTTGAAAATTGAGAATACTTTGGTAAAATGCCAGTGAATCATGTTTTAATAAACGAACTCGGGTATCTTCGGTGGGCTGGATGAATTGTTATTGAAGGTCAGATCTGGCCTGCAGGCCGTAGTTTAGTCACCCTTGCTTTATGTGAAGAATATATTATACAAATATATAAACCCCAAAGAATTAATTACAGGGTGAGTGCGGCTCTTTGACAACAAACTTCGGGCGCGCGCTGATGCGTGGCTATTGCAGTTAGGCATTAATTTTTTTGTTTCCTCGGGACCTGAATGTGTTTGGCTTCATCTTAAAAAAATGGCTGAAATCAAAGATTTTAAAGTACCAAAAGATTGGAAAAGAAAAAGTGTTCCTGTTTCGATTCGCGCCGGAAGAGACAACCAAGAAATTGCTGACTTCCTAAAGTTGGACTGAAGCTTTGTCTGGAAGGCCAGGAAATAGTTGAAGGAGTCTGGAGGAAACAATGAAGGGACCGGATTAAGGTAAGCCCAAAAAATGCGTAAGGATTGCTTCAGGACCCCCCATTTTATTGCCAGGGTTAACAAAAAGATCAACACTGATCCAGGCAAGTCCATGAGGACCATTGTTGTCCCGGCCACGGTCATGGTCTTTGGCATCATCTGCCCCGAGGGCCATATCATACCGCCCTACATCTTTCCGACGGGCTTGAGGGTCAACAAAGAGGAGTATGTGAAGGTCCTGAGGAGCCATGTGTTACCCCGGATCAATAAGGTGGCTGCTGGGCGTCCATAAGTGTGGCAGCAGGACTCTGTTCCATGCCACACCTCCAGAATTACCCAGAAGTGGCTTAGTGATAATTTTTCTGATTTTGTGGTACCAAACATCTGGCCCCCTAACTCCCCACACTTGAACCCCATGGACTATTTCGTGTGGGGTGCAGTTGAGCGACACACTAACAAGTATCCATGCAACACAAAGGAGGAGCTGATCCAAAGGATCACGAAGGAGTTCAAGGCCTTGAAGAAGGACGTCGTCATCAAAACATGCATGAGATTCCGGACCAGGATCGAGGCCATCATTGCCGTTAGCGGCAATTTTATTGAATAAAAAATAAAGTATATTAATCAGCTTTCAAATAGTGTTAATTTCATTAAAATCGGGTCATTAGTTTTTGAGATATTTCAGTTTATAAAAAAACACATTTGGTTGTCAAAGATCGCACTCACCCAAGTAGATAACTTCTTAAAATTAATATCCATGAATAGGATGACCCTTGATTCAATAAAACTGAAGGTATGAAAACAGAGCTCGAGAGGTGTTTACAACACTACCAATTACATAGACAACTTTTTACCTTTAATAATATTAAATTATCAAGGCAGGTTCTAAATTGCTAGGGAATGAAAAAAAATCGAGTATAAAATTTGAAAAATATTTATATTTTGATTTCCTTAGAAAATTGTCATAATTAATAGCATGGTCCAAGTCGCTTGCTTTTTCTTTGATCATTATTGAATAAGTTTCGATTTGAGAGTCTTCTTTCATTTTCTCTTCATCAATACTAAGAGCAGCAGCAAATTATAGAAGTCAATGCTTCATTTGCCTGGGTAATTTTCCTCTTACCATGTCGTAATCTTGCGCTGTCGCCAATTCCATGCAGTTTAATCGGGGAAATATCCAGCTTAATTAAGGTTGCATTTGCTGTTCCTTTGCTAGAATTCAGTGAAAGTGCTTGATCTATTTTTTAAAATACGATTCGCCTTCATTTTCCTTTAAACTTTAATTTAAACCTGGCACACCATCTAGTCCGATAGAAACCATTAGTTTGGACAGTTCGAGATTTACTACACGCAGTGCAAATTTAACCTTTTTTTCTGAATGTTTAATGGATCGCAACATACATTTTGAGCTTTTTCGAAAATTCTCGTCATAACTTGTTCGTGATGATACCAAATGGTGGCATTCGTATTGAGGATTGCCAAACACCTTCTCCATATGATTACTTCTCTATCTGCGACACTATAAGTATTAAGATTGCGAATACCAACTTTTCGACAAAATTTAAGCTGATGACAAACTTCATTTTAACGTAATCCAATTGAACACTGACTTGTACTTGAACCTTCAATGATTATTTTAAACTGCCACGATTTAAGTGGAAAAATGACTGGTCTTTAAATGTTTTGTAGAGAATCACTAACAATTACGGTCTAAAACAGCTTATAAGGACTATTCTTTGTCAATGAAGGACAAAAATTTTCAAATTTACACCATAGGTGTCTACAAAACATCTAAATCTCCACTGCGTGTAGTAAATCTCGAACCTTACTGAAGCTGGATATTTCTCAGAATAAACTGCATAGAATTGGCGACAGCGCAAGATTACGACATGGTAAGAGGAAATTTACCTAGACAAATGAAGCATTGACATCTAAACTTGCTGCTGCTCTTGGTATTGATGAAGAGGAATTGAAAGAAGACTCTCAAACCGAAACTCAATCAACAGTAATCAAAGTAAAAGCAAGCGACTTGGACCATCTCGTCTTTTTGATGAAGTAAAAGCTCAAAACAGGTAACAGAAGTAAGAAAATTCAAATACCTACTTGGTCACTGAGAAAGGCAGCAGGTTTTTTCAAGATTTCGAAATACACAATTCAAAAGGCAAGATAACTTAAAGCTAAGAAAGGAATTTTAGAGATGCCAAAATCTGTGAAAGGAAAATGTTTAAGTCAAGAAATAACAGAGGTAGTAAAATTATTTAACAGCGACAACTAATATTCCCGACAGCTTCCTGGTAAAAGAGACTGTGTGCGTCAGTGTCGCTAAAAAAAGTATGAATAAAAAAGATTGTTACTATGTGACATTAAAGAATTACATATTGAATTTAAAAAGAAATATCTAAGGAATTTTGTAAGGAAATCAAAACATAAATATTTTTTGAAGGATACAAATAACCATGTTGATTTTTTAGTATAATATGGGTAAAAACACACATTTGCTGCATGCCAAATTTCAGCTTTGAGAAAATTGTCCCACATGGTCAAATCCTGAACCAATTGTGAATTGGCCCGTTCATTTTTTGAGCAAGAAAATATGATTCAAATGGTCTTTAAATGTTTTACTAAAAGCTTGATACCAAATTAAATAGCATTTTTGGATTCCCCACCCCTGAATTACCCAAAAAACATATTTTGATTATTTTTAAACTTGCACGCAAATTCAAAATGGCAAAATAAGCCTAAAATTAGTGAAATTATAATTAGCTGTAATTACTTCATGGTAAGAGCTATTGACCTCAAATTATCAGGTTCTTTTATTTTCACATGTATCAAAATATGAGCCAACTTTCAGTCAATTCTGAGGCATATGGTGAAATTGTTGTCCTTATTTGGCAAAGAATAGCCCAGAGGGAAACTGTTTGCTATGTAATTATCTCAAACTTTTTGATTTTTTATAGATAAATGAAAACTTTCGACGCATTGAATAATAACTTCGAGAGGCTTAAAAATGGACAATTTCGACATAAATTCACTTTCATTTTTTAGTAGCTTGTACTGCGTCAAATGTGGCTTGAGAGGTCTCAAAATAATGGAAAGTCAGTTTTTTTAGTAGTTTCCAAACAGAAAAAGTAATTCCGTAGTGAAAAAAGAAAAAAAATTTCAAAAAAAAGACATTCCACTTGTACACCCACATATGTATTCATCAGTGATAAGTGCGAAATACAATACTACGATGTTTCTTAAGACGATTTTTAATTTAATTATTTGTAAAAAAGCTTCATATCCTAGCTATATTGAGTTATAAATCTAAATCTCATTTTTGAGTTTCCAAATAATGGATAATTTGGTATACCAAGTTGGATTAAATTTATTTTTTTGATGTTAATTCCTGGTGGAAAACCCCATTTATAAACACAAAGCAATTATATAATATAAGGTTATCATTTGGTTCTGCAATCGGTTTATGATGATTTAAGAATCTTTTTTAAAGAAGGAAAAAGGAGCCGAGCCAAAAGGATCTCTTTTTGAATTACAACTTTTGTATCTGCTTTGATACATTTCCTCACGTATTTTGTCGAACTGAACTCCAAACAATGCATCTTCAGAGAGTTGAGAAAGTTTAGATTCAGAAAATGGGTTCCAAGCACCTGTGCACTTATGTAAAGAGTTGTTACTCTGTCTGATACCAATACTGTTGCTTTGACCGTCATTGATAGCTTTTTCCGACCTTACACTAGGATAAAATAAGTGAAAGCTATATAATACCAACGGAACAAGTATGTTTCTTACGTTTCAACATTCGTCAAAGTCATTGGAACTGAAGAAAAATCTATAAATGACACAATATCACGTTAATTTCTCAATTATTATTATTAATATACATTAAAATACCTTCAGGAGCAAAAAATGAATTAACAATGTTGAATGAGTTTGTAATGCAAGACATAAAAGGGTTTAAACATGTTTTTTTTTGAGAATTTGCTTATTAGAAAACAGAGATAACATCGTTAATTAATCTATATGATTACTGTATCACTAACCAAAAAAATCTATTTCATGAGTAGGAAATGTATGAGAGTTGGAAGCACTTTTATTAGCCTTCGGACGTTGTCTCGGCGTTATAGTAGTTTTCTTTTCTATAGTTGGAGTGTCTAACTCATAAATAAAGAAAAAATGAATTGAATATGAAATGTAAGAGAGAGAGAGAGAGAGGGGGGGGGGGGCTTAATTACCTGACCGATCATCAATGAAACTTTTTCTTTTACTATCAGTAGACTTATGCTTTAAAGTAGATCCCATTATATTCACTTTGGCATCTGAAGGATCAATCAAAGATATACTATCAAAATGTGGTACATTTGTATTCTATTTAAATTCAGAAAAAAAATATCAAAAACAGTGTAGAGTAAGTATTACATCAAACTAACGTGAAGATTTTGTAAAGGGCACTCCTTTTTAGCAATTGAACATGTCAAATATGTGGTTTGAAATATATCTGGTCTATCTTCAACATCTGGAGTCAATAAATAACCTAAAGATAAAAAAAAATATACTGATATTATAATTGAGAAAAATCATACTCACGAATAAGTTTAAGTAGTTTATCAGAGTAGATTGGTTGCTTAGGAAATGTAAATAACCCAGATTGAATAGCTAAAGTAGATTCTCCAAAGGGCAATGAAAAGAAGCAAAGATTATAAAGTAAGCAACCTAAAGCCTAATATTAGAAGTATGGACCTTAAAACAATTTCAAAGTTTAGTTGTACTTTCCTACCCATATATCTAATTTGGGAGTAAGTGGTTTGTTTGAATAGAGATCAACCATCTCGGGTGATCGATATGCCGGCGTGGTGTATTTTTTAATCTCATCTTCAACTTGATTAATACCCTGCGTTCCCGAATTTAGAATACGCGAAGTTGCCGATCCAAAATCACAGAGAATATATACACCTTCATCAGACCGTAAAATATTTTCGACCTGTTTATAGTATTAAACTCATAAACATAGCATAATATAATGTATATTGTATATGTATATGTATATACATATACATATATATATATATTCACTCTTTGGTTGTGAATTAATAAATAAATATACTTCAAGGAAAAAAAAATTACTTTGAGATCTCTATGTATAATTGGGGTCGAACAATGATGCAAACGTGCAACAGCAAGACAAATTTCCATAAATATTTGTAAAATTTCTTCTTCTAGAAATCCTCCAGTGTTAATCCTTTCGTTCATTAGACTTGAAAGAGTTGTTTTATGATAAGGCATAAGTAACAAAACTTCATAGACATCATCCTTTAGAAGACATATTGAAGAATCTACATATCCAATGAGATGGGGGTGTCCATTTAAATTCGACACAATTGATATCTCCCTTTTGCAAATAGCTAAGTCTCTTTCATTGTTCACATACATACGTTTAAGGGCAAATTTACTTGATCCAGACTTGACAAGGAAAACTACTCCAAATCCGCCTTCAGCAATAACCTCCTCCACCACCAACGTCCGTAACCCAACAGCAAAACTTTCAGTATCCACAAGTCGATTTTGACATTCCATACGAGAGAATATTTTTCGCATAATTATGTAAGAAGGGGAGAGAACAATACGAACACTTTGGAACAATGAATTCAACAAACATGAAACTTGCTTTCATCTCTCTCTTTCTCTTTCTCTCTCTCTCTTTCTCTCTCTCTTTCTCTCTCTCTTTCTCTTTTAGAATCACACACCCTCTTTCATAAGAAAGGGGGAGGGGTTAGAGATGTAAAAAACGGCGATTTTTAAGCGTGCGAGTAGTTCTCAAAATGAAAAGTTAGTTGAAACCCTATATAATTAGTAGCAATGTAAATCATATGCAATTCGGGCGTGTGATAAAAAAGTGGAGTTGGCTCTTCAAACAGGTCTTTTTGTTTTCCAAAGCTGTTATCATTTTTCCAATATTACTGAGGGGAGAACATCTACATGATAGTAAAGATCTCACATGAAGGAATACATGCATTAAGTTTAATAAAGCAAATAAAATGTAAACAAAAAGGGCTCAAGTCCTCGTATAATTATTATTAGTTAAAAATATATAATTTCCTGACATTAATTTCAGTTAATTTTATGCCTCTCATCTATGTTATTATTTATTATTGTATATATAATGGAGAATAGCAGCATGTAGCAAGTAAAACGTCATGACAGCTCAAGCTGTTTCCCCCCTCGACATTCATTAAATTGTCAGGGTTGCCAAGTTAATTTTCTCTTTCTTTTTTTATAACACGCCCGAATTGCATATGATTTACATTCCTAATAATTAGCAATGTAAATCATATGCAATTCGGGCGTGTGATAAAAAAGTGGAGTTGGCTCTTCAAACAGGTCTTTTTGTTTTCCGAAGCTGTTATCATTTTTTTTTTCCCTTAGGAAGGTAACATCAACTTTACCTCAACATAATGTTTTACAAGAAAAGAACAGTCTGCAAAGATTATATCATGGTGAGGAACAAAGGAAAAATTAAAAAATGGATATCATTCATTGAGGAGAATGATATTTGTGAATATATTAATGAATCTGGAGTAACGTATTGTAATGTTTGTGGTTTGATGTTTTCATTTGTATACACATATAAAGGAAAATAGCAGCTTGTAGCTCAGTAAAACGTCATGACAGCTCAAGCTGCTTCCCCCCTCGACATTCATTAAATTGTCAGGGTTGCCAGGTTGATTTTCTCTTTCTTTTTTTATAACACGCCCGAATTGCATATGATTTACATTCCTATATATAATTAGGAATGTAAAAAATATGCAAAACGCCACATGCGAGATTTTGTGAAATTGGCACTTTCAACAGTACTTTTCATTTTTCATTTATTACTGAGGGAAGAACATCGACCTGATGGTAAAGATCTCGCATGATTTACATAACACAGGTAATACTCTGTTGAAAAACACTCAATTATTTCAATAAAATGCCTATATGAGTGAATCGTCGATTATCGATGTGAACATGCTTGGATTTACGACAGGGATTTCAATTCTCCGTACATCTATGTGTTCGACATTGCCTATATATACTACTCCAAATCCCTTGTTTCATTCTATGAGTAGGCTGTCGTTCTAAGGACAAAATCTCCGTCCATCAGAGTTGTCATTGACTTCTACAAATCTATCGTCCTACGAAGAGTTGGCAAATGCTCTAATGGCCAACTAAAACCATAATTAATATTAAATGTTAGAAATAAAAGCTATAATTTCATAATAAATATTAATTATATTAACCGTAGGATTTAAGATTTTTGGGATGTTTCCCTGGATTACTTCACCACTGAGATAATTTCCATATGGTCATTGTATATCTCTAATTTTGTTGGAGTCCGAATTCAATCTGATGATCAATGAATCCCTTATCCCCTTTATCGTATTGAGAACCCTCAAGGCGTCACAGTTTACGATAGGAATAATTATGTATTGAAAGAACTTGCCATTGTGGATTACGGATTCTGTTGACATTTTCTTCAGTTATATGTATCCCTTGTTCCTCTCAATCACATGCTAACATTTACTTTTGAGTGATTGAGGTGTAATAACATGACATGATGGTGGAGATATCCATTCGCTAAACTTATTTCTTAATCTTGGACAACACTTCTTTACTTTCAAATGCCGTAGTATGAAGGATCAGATTTTTTAGTATAGAACATGAAATTGACAAAAACGATGTTGAGTTGGACATTGTTAGTATGAAATTAAAAATATCAGAATTGTGTTCAAATACGTTCCTTGAATAAGTATATATTTATTTCGTGATTACTACTTTAAACGTGTTGTATAATGTTTATTTTTCTCAAGGCTTCTGTCCCAAATTCATTTAGATGTCATTTCACTGATCTATGATTTTTTTTATAACTTTAACATTTTTCATCTCCATTATCAACGATCAAGGATTTTATGCTAACTCGATTAGATAATTTATTTACTCTCACTTTATGGATGAATTTATTAAATTCTTAATTGTTTATAAATTTTTTAATTGTCACTGAACGTTTCCAATATATATTTATTATTTTTCCATCACTAATTAAACTATCACATACATTGGCTAAACGTCCGTCAGAATATTTACATTTAAGGCTTAATCTTACTTTGAGTTGAAATTATTTTGCCCTAATTTGAGTTTATATATATATATATATATATATATTATATTTATGTATAACTTAAGCATATATTTAGTATCGAATTCATTTAAAATCTTAATATCATTCTATTATATTGTTTCAATCTAGCACTGAATAAAAGATATATATTGATTTAATGGGCATACTGGGGTGATTTTAGAGTCAAATTTAACCACTTCGCCGGAGGAAGAGGGCTCAAGGAGTTATTTGGATTGCACTTCTTGCATATACTACCCATTCTTAAGGCTTCTAGTCGAAAGGAATAAAGGCATTCAGTTTAATAAATCAAATAAAATAATTATTAATTAAAAATATATAATTTCCTGATATTAATTTGAGTCAATCTTCTGACTCTCATCTATGGTATAAATAATGCCATTATCTATTATTGATGCCTTCATTTGTATATATAAAGGAGAATAGCAGCTTGTAGCTCAGCAAAACGTCATGACAGCTCAAGTTGCTTCCTTCTCAACATTCATCAAATTGTCAGAGTTACCAGGTTGATTTTCTCTTTCTTTTTATTTTACACACCCTATTTGCAAATTTTTTACATTCCCATGTATTATATTTACATTCATAAATTTCTACGAACTGAGATAAGAAACAATCGTTATTTGTTTCGTATCGAATTTGAGAAGATGTGTGTATTAGGGTTGTGAGAATAAAATTTGTTGAATGAAAATATTTTTTCATATTAAGTGTCGTATTTCTGGTCATAGAACGTGTGAATTCAGTTAAAAACGGTATCAGTTAGGTAGAAAAATATCTTTGAAGTCATTGAAACTAGTAAATTTTACAAATCATCATACCCAATCTTAGAATAACCATAACATTATCTTATCAATACATACTATTTACAATAGCGTCCGTTTTTCTGCATGCCGAGGGGACACAAGGGGGTTGTTATATACGAATAATGACAATGGGGTTAGAAAGGTAAAACTTTATTTTCAAATATATAATATATACAATACATATATAAAAATTAAATACACATAAATAGAACAACTAAATGCCAATACAAAATTAACAAATCATTAACAGTCCATAAGATACACAGCATCACACAATTCTGATAAAAATAAATCAAATTGTCTTTATATTATTCTTTTATGCTTGTACTTATTAATTTCTTACATAATGTTTTGAAATGCTTTTTTCGGCAACTCTTACATTTACCATATTTTCTAATCTCTTTTTTCAAGTATTTATTGTGGAGAATACACTCTTCATATATAGCACATTTTTTAAATTTTGACTTTGTGTCCTTGTTTTATAATATGTATAACTCTTGTCTCCGGGACAGAATGGTATGATAAATCTGCATTTGTTTCGTCAATATTGTAAGAGGATCCCTGAAAGATGAAAGAAGAGTTTTCAAGGCTCCATAGAATAAACAAATTGAAGTTGTGTTGCTATTACCTTCGTACAAGTTATCAGATGAATATGCTCGATGATGTGTATTTTCTGCAACAGATACTGTCGATTGTGCCTCTGTGGGTACAGTTACAATTGGCATACAAGAGGTGAAAGGGACCACATAAATATCACGAATGGGTGATGGCATACCAGAATTAGTCGATCGTCCATTGTAAAATTAATCCTCATTGTTAATAGAATTTATGAAAAGTTGATTTTTAGTGTCCTTGAGTCTGACATGCTTTCATTTTTTTAAATAAATTCTTCAAGTATCGATAAAGACAGATTTAAGTCCACTATTCCAGGTTTCATAAGATTAAAAGAAAGGCTCTCTTTACTATCCGACCGTTATTTTACGTGGACAACTCCAGGAGAAGCAGACTTGAATTTAAATACGTGATACATCTTTATTCCTGGGGCGAAAAGTAGTGACCTAAAAACTTCATCCAATCCTACCACTGTACTGGTGGACATCTATTCTTCTTGGACAAAATTACATCGAATTTAGTAGATGCCTTGTCGATGTCAATTTTTTGTCGATTGTAATAAGACTTGGAAGTAACGCCGTAGCTGCAATCTGGCGAACACTTAGAGGGACATTCTACCAAATAGTGTATAGATATTTTCTTAAATAGATCACACTTAACCATGAATGCAGCAAATGCGAAACGGTTTGATTTTTATTCAGTCCTCTGTAAAAAAAAACAGAAACAATATATTTATGTTTGATAAGTGATACACGAATAATCTTACCCAAAGTTATTATACTGAATTTGAAAAAATTTAATAGAACTAATACGCTGCAACTCGAAATACAAAAGAGATGCAACACAGTTAGAGCCTTTCCGACTCATTTCCTGAAATTATATTTAACCTAAATTATAAAAACCTGAGAATGTAAGAGAAAAATGTAGCTGTTCAGCTTCATCGAACATGTAAATGATAGAAGTTTGTAATCCTTCATTCTCAATAGAAAAAAGATTGACTTTATAAAGATAAATGAAATGAGTTTTTCCTATTTAAACGGATGAGAAAGGAAAAGATTTTGCTTCCAAAAAATCCATAGTTAACAAGGAGATAGTTTTTTGATGATTTTTTGCATATTCAACTCTCGTGTCGTAGTCTTACGTTCAGTTTGGACATGTTGCAAGTGTAATTTAGTTTTTTAATTAATATCCAACGTCCGAAGATCCAAGAGATTATTATAAACAGACTCCATAAAGAATGAGGCCAATTCTTGAGAATGATCATAAAAAGTACAGCATACATTGATTACTTTAAGTCCATGATAGGATGTGACATTACCGGGTATCCAAATACCTTGATCCCTCATTAGGTTATCGAGAATTTTTTTTGACTTTTTTCCCTTCTTTCATGAATATTTTAATTCCTTTGACTGTTCTTCCAATTACAGTAATCCCTCGTTTATCGCGGGGGTTACGTTCCGAAAATGACCCGCGATAAGTGAAATCTGCGAAATAGAAAACTTTTTTTTTTTTTTACAATTAGCAACTATTACATGTATACAAATACAGTGACTCACGTGTAGGCCGCTTCACTGCTCTTCAGACTGGGCCGCTGCATCCTGACTGCGCTCTGCAGTGTTCTCTTCTTCTGAAGCCCGCGGTGCAGGTGTGTTTGTTCGGGAGAAGAACATAGTGATAGGCAGCTGTTGTCGCTCTTTTTTCTTCTTTGCAAAAAGATCCTTGTACACCGACATGCTATCATCGATTACGTTGGAGAACTGTAATGAACGGCTCATCAAAGGGTCCCATTCCTCAGCTACTCGCTTAAGTTCAGTGGCCATCCGCACCATGGTTGCTAAGCGACCAAGCGTTAGTCCTTCCTCCTCATCTCTCGTGTCCTCTTGTCACTCTTCTCTTTCATCGTCGCTTTGTGGCTTTGTCATTTCTGCCAGCTCTGCATGGGTCAGCGGCTGTGCGTCTCCATCAATCAGGGCGTTTATGTCATCCGGACTCATGTCATTAAAGCCGTCTCCTCCAATCTGTTTAGCCAGATTCACAGCTGTTTCTACGGCAGAGTGGTGGACCTCGTCAAGCGAGCCTCCGGTTACGTTTTGCACTGCCTCTGGCCATAGTTTTTTCCAGCAGGCCTTCAGAGTTTCCGTTTTCATTTCCTGAATGGCCCTTTGAATGCTTTGGAGACACGATGCGATGGTGTATCCACGCCAGTAGTCCTTCAGTGAGAAATCTTGATCCGAGTCCATAGCATCAACAAGATGTTGCAGGGTGTTGCGCGTATAGAGAGCCTTGAAAGCACGGATGACTCCTTGGTCCATGGGCTGAATCAGGGATGTAGTGTTTGGCAGCAGAAATTCGATTTGCACACCATCATATGCCAAATCATTACCGTGACCACCGGCGTTGTCAAGGAGCAGAAGCACTTTAAAGTCCAGTCCCTTTCCGCTCAAATAACACTTGACCTCCGGGATGAAACAGTTTTTGAACCAATCCAGATTGAGCGCTTTTGTCATCCAAGCCTTTGCATTGTACATCCAGTAAACAGGCAAATCATCCTTATTTTTGTTTTTCAGCGCCCTGGGATTTTTAGACCTGTAAATCAGCCCCGGTTTAATCATGAAACCTGCGGCATTTCCACACATAGCCAAGGTCAAACGGTCTTTGTGAACTTTAAATCCTGGGGCTTTGGCTTCTTCCTGCATGATGAAGGTGCGGGAGGGCATTCGTTTCAAAAATAAGGCAGTCTCATCCATGTTAAAAACTTGTTCGGGCTTATATCCCCCCTCCTCAATGATCGCCTTGAATTTACTGTTCACGAAGGCTTCTGCCTCAGCGGTATCCGCAGACGCCATCTCACCGTGCAGACAATCATTTTTAAGTCTAAAGTGTTTCTTAAACTTTTCAAACCAGCCCTTGCTTGCATTAAATGCGCTTGGCACTTTGTCAGCAGCACTTGCTGGGGGCCTGGTATCCATTCCCACTGTGTCAGCAGCACTTGCTGAGGGCCCGCATCCTCTCCCTCTTCCCCGTCACTGACAGCAAAGTTTTCATACAACATTCTCGCTTTTGTGCAGATAACGTTTGTATCCAGGGTTATGTTTTTTTTCCTGCAGTCATTAATCCACAGAGCTAATGCCGTCTCCATTCGTACCATGGTCTTGTTGCGGACAGTTACAACCCTTTTTGCATTCGTATTAAAATTGACTGCTGCTGTCGACCTTATGTTTATTTCCTCCTTTATGTAACGAACGGAAGATTCATTGATTCCGTAATGGCGATCAACGGCTGCATAGCTTTTACCTTCCCTTAGCATGTCCAGAAGTTTAACTTAATCTGAGATAGGTAGCATCTTCCGCCGTTTGGGCCCATCCACAGGTGCTTTTGTCGGTCCAGGCCGTTTCGTCGACATTATGGGTTTAGGAGATGTTCAAAATTACAAGATAATTTGGCCAACTTAATGTAAATTTGCCAAGCAGTTTTATGTACGTACACATAACTGCACGAGACGACAAAATGATAGCACAATTCGTAGCATGTTTTGATACAAGAAGCGGGAGTGAGTTTTTAGCGAATCAGAATGCAGAGCACAATGCACCAAAAAAAAAAAATGCATTATGAAAATCCGCGATAAGTGAACCGCGAAGTGGCGAAGGATCACTGTAACTTCAAGCTACGAAACAATCCGCGTTATGCACGGTACATTTATTTTATATTGTTAATTTTTTTATTTCATGTCACTTTAAAAGCATTTTAAAGAAACTATTTAGTAATACATTTAAACATTGTGCATTCATCTAAAAAAAATAGAAAATAACAAAGATTATATCTCAATATATTTGGATGATAATGAAAGAAGAAGATGAAATGTTCAAAAAAAAAGTCAATTTCTGAATTTTGAAGGCCTTGAGCAACCTTTAAATATTGATATTTTAAATTTTTTAAATAGTAAATTAATCTACACGACAATGTGAAAAAATATAAGGGGGGGTAGGGATAAGATTTTCAAAAAAATTAAAATTTAATGCTCCCTACATATGGATTTACACCTTAACGTAGGTATTTAATTATTGAACAAAAAATTTAATAATTCAAAAATTTAATAATGTTCCATATTAAATTCATATTTTTTTAACTTTTTAAATCCTCCCTAGAACATGATTAGTTGGTTATGATTATATGAAAACATATTAATTTATGAAATAACATCTTTATATTATATTAATGCTTTAAAATGGTGAATATATTTTTTTTTTGGCACGTCATTTGAATTTTATTGGAATAGTGCAAATTTGTTCGAAATTCAAGTATTTAACCTGTAGCAATTCTGTTAGTATTCATTTTCATATCTTTGGTTTAAATAGATTTCATTTATAGATAACTTCATCCAACAGTTATCCTGATAATACAACATATTTTTATATATACATATACATCAGCTCTATTATAGAAATCTGAAAACAATCTTATGTACGCTCAAATTTTTTTCCTAGACTCAATTTCAACTCAACTTGGTATTTTCTAAAAAGGCTATTGATGTAATAGAGACCTTGATCCTAACATTTGTGGAATGTTTCTGGCAAAGACTCCATGATGATAATGAATACATAAATTAACTAAAAATAGCTGTTGGACATTATTACTGAAAGAGAGCTCCAAAAATGTGAATGTTAAAATTGCTATCTACAATAGCAGAAAAAAGATGTCAGCAGGAGTACATTAAATATAATTACAGAGTTTTTCATAATTTTTTGTTTTAAAGTTCAATGCTAATCTCTGTCAAGTTAAATTTGTCAATCATAAAGTCATAGGATTATAAATAATCATTTACATTTATTATAAAAGGACTAAGTAATATATTTTAAATCTCTGTATTTTCTTCTCAATAAGAAATAATTCTTTCTAAACACTTAAAAACGATAAGAAAAGACATTCCTTTGTGTTCGATAGAAATGCTTGAAAGAAGTTAGAAATTAAAGTATGAGGGAAATTGTTTCAATTTTTCTAAATTTAATGAATGAAAATAAATTATTTTGGGAATATCATTATATACATTAAATATAGTATTTAAATCTATGTCTTTTTCGAATTTCTAACACGTCAAATGCATGCCTGGATACGTGAAGTAAATACAAAAAATGAATATTGCCTAAGGATTTTTTTTCGCTATTTATGCGGTAAAATTTTTATTTCAGTATGCGTTATTCTGTGCTTTAGCTAGAATGGCTGGAAATTAAATTCTAAAATGAGTTGTATTCACATAACATTTTCTCCCTCAATCAGTAATTAATCATTAACTAATATATTAAAATACATACATGTAGACGAATAAATTAACTATAAGTGTATGCTGGTGGGCCATATACAAATGTTCCATATAATACTTAAAAGTATATTTTATTGCTGAGATGACACTCGCTCAAATGAGATGAAAATACAAACACTTTAAGAATGATGATATACGTTAAAGAATTAGTCACAACCTCAGATCTTTCAACCCATTGGTCTATCTAGATTGTTCTTTTTCCTGAAGGAGATGACAGAGTATATACTCAAAGGCCCCTGATGGTTGCAAAATGTCTGTACTTAAATAACTCCTTGAATATTAATAAGGAATACATTAAAGAACTGAGACCCACAACTTTCAAACGAGATGTCTCTCTATGGACTGCTCCAAATCCCTTGTACGAACGGAACTGCTTTGAGGAATGAGCAATATCATCATCCTCACGGAAAATTGGAGAATGTAGATCGGAACTAATCGATCCATCATTCCTCAAAGCAGTTCCTTTCATATCCATGATAATGAAGATGAAGGGTACTGAGACACTTTTCAAAAATACCTTATGATAACTCATCAAGGAAAACTATTCCTTTCATTGGATATCCATGGCCCTGCGATCCTACTCTTTCCTCGGAGTTGCCATGTAATCAAATAAGAGATCCATGTTTTTGAATTTGGTTATCTTCAGTTGATGTCAGAGACTTCTTCTGCGCGCTACTACTACAGTCTATAGCACTTGTTTTTTAATAGCTCTAATGTGAGACTTAGATTTATAGCGAATTTTTACTCAAAATTGGATGAAAATTTACATACTTTGATGGATTTTCTTCAAAGTTAAAGGCTCTTATCGGGCTTATTAATCAATTTCATGTAATATTCAAGGAGTTATTTAAGTACAAAGGATTTCATTGACTTTTGGGCCTTCTCCGGCAACCTACACTCCTAGGAGTACTTTTAGGGAAAAACAAAGGCTAGAAACGAAATTTGGATTAAATACACTAGGGAATCATTATTTTTTAGTGCATAAAATGAGTATCCTTGTAGGCTTAAATTGAAGTTGAAGTTGGAAAATGGGCCAAAAAAGCTAATAAAGTAGGGACCGAATTCTCAAAAACCGTCGGACTCTCGAAAAAAAGAATTACAGATTTAAAATCAGTGTGCAAAACTGAATAACTTTTATTATACTTAGACCCCTTAGGATTTTTGGCTGTTGGCCAGTGTTATTAATTTACGACTTATTACCTAAAAATATAGAATTTTCTGACATTAATTTGAGTTAATTTTCTGCCTCTCATCTATGGTATACATAATGTTATTATTTAATATTGATGTCTTCATTTGTATATATAATGGAGAATAGCAGCTTGTAGCTCAGTAAAACCTCATAACAGCTCAAGTTGTTTCCTTCTCAACATTCATCAAATTGTCAGAGTTACCAAGTTGGTTTTCTGTTTTTATTTTTTTATAGGGCGAAACTGCATATTTTTTACATTCCTACCTATATACCATGATAGATGAATGTTTAAAATGTTCTTTATAGTAGAAAGGGTTATTATTTTATTCGAATCAGTAAATGTTTCGTGCATCTATGTCTTGGGAGTGTTTTGGTGAAAAAAGTTTGCATATCAGCCTCACCCCCTCTCTAAAAACGCTTTTTTAACTGATTTTCAAATTGAAAAGGAAATTTGCATTGTTTGTGACAAATAATGTTGTTCTAAACATGAAGCTTCATAATACTGCATATTTAAATGTATATTTTTAGTGTCATATTAAAGGGTAAGGGTTTCAAAAAAGATTAACCCTTACCTACCTCATTGCAGCACATCTTTGGATAGTTAACGATTTCCTGACATGAGGAGTTGGAGCCTCTCAGACTCGAAGAAACTCCAGAGGATCCCTTGACTTAAGTTATAATGTGAAGAGAGGAACACCAGGATTGTGAATCAAATATAGGAGGAATCTATGAGATTGGTGGTATTATCCTCAAGGCACCAGTTTCAATCTATTCCTCCCCAAAATGGAGTTGGAAGCACAGAAGAATCCTTGGACTTTTTTATCCTTCTTCCCTTGAGGGCAAAATTATGGATCGTGCATCTTTTGAGGGTAGGTAAAAAAAGAAAAAAATATTACTAGAGATGTGAAAAACCGCGCATCCGGCGTATAAAAATAAGTAAAATGATATGGTAACCATAGAAGCTAGCTTATTTACTGTCGGTATAACACTATTAATGTAGCTGTGACAGCCTTGCTCCAGGCTCAAGACAGCTCTTCTTAGATTTAAAGATTAAAATAATTTAGAAAGATATTATTCAAAGCAAAGTTTTAAAATCGGTACATTAGTTTTAGATTTATTGCTATTTTTGTTAAAATTTGATTATTTGTATTACTTTTAAAAAAAATAAGTACATAAATACTAATTTCTACTCTGAATATATAATTATCTTCAAGATTTTAGTTTCATAATATGTTATACATTCATTAACAAAATAAAGCTATAAGTTTTTAGATATTTGTATTTCTTAAAAACAATGATTGAAGATTTAATAATGATATTTATAACTATTCTACCTTTTCTATAACTCAAGAAAATGGCTGAAAACATATTAAAAATGTCAGTAAATGAAACATTTTATAGAATAGAAGTATAAATAATTTAGTTCGAGCAAATTTTTTTCCATGAAGTCACTTTTTTGAGAGATATTAACATTAAGAAAGTTTTCAACCAAAATTGAAGGACAGGTTGTTTGATATTATCATAACTTTTATAATGGATAGTATAATATACATATAATAAGAAGTATTATGTCAAAAGGAAAATGAAAACAGCTTGATGATTTATGAATGATGAAAGAATATTATGTTGGGTTTCAACCAACATGCATTTTGAGAACTACTCGCACGCTTTAAAATACGCTTTTTTCACATCTCTAGTGATTACACTGGAATACAAAATATTAATTACTTTTTATCACGGGTTTATATTATTTGCAATAAATCGTGATTTTTGTCTGATAACATAATTTAAACTAAATTTTAAGATAACGAAGGAAGTTACTTTAAAAAGGTACAAAAACTTATTATAGATAAACCTCTTGAAATTTTATATTTGAACAAATTTACATGGAGTCCTAAAAAATTAAGAAAAAATGATGAATCTCTTTAGAGTTTAATATCCTTTTTATTTTTGACGTTAAAAATAAATAATTTGAAGTAAATTAAAGAAAAGTTATATATCCGAAATTAAAGAAAAGTTATATATCCGAAATTAAAGAAAAGTTTTATATCCGAAATTAATAAAAATGAACGCATTCAAAAATTACATATTTATAACATTATAATATAATGTATTAGAAATTATTTTGAGGTATTGTGATATTTATTGAAATAATTCCGATAATTAGTATATTCATTGATAATAATCGATTACTTAGTGAAGTTGAATATCAGTGGCCCTAAAGCATATCTGTAGTCCCCTGGATGTCAAATTAAGAGGGAAGGTATTTCCACCGTCCAGTGGTCCTCATTCTCGTTTAAGGGTGAAAAACTTCCTAATCAATATATCCATGAAGGTCAATAAAACCCACTTGATGCGAGTACAAGAATGTGGGATCGAACACTCTGTCAGAAATGAAGATTCGAACTTGATTGTTGCTGATGACATCATTCAAGATGAATCTGTAATAGAGGAGCATCCAACAAAGAGAAGTTTGACCATGTCTGGTTTTTGGGAATTCTTAAAGATATTATATTAAAAAAAGGATAATTCAACTCCGAACGAGCCTGACTTTTGGGATTTCGATGTTGCGGAAATTGCAATTAACAAATTAGAGATTCTGGCTTATGACCTATCCCACATTAGTTCTGAAATTAGTCTTGGGAGGGTACTTATTGGAGAAAAAACCCAATAAGCATATTCCTAGACTATAAAGTCCATGAAAGAATCAAAGTTCCATCGCCTGAAGAATACCCAAGTATTTCTTACAAACTGAATGCAGTGAGTCTGTCGACTTTGGAGATCATTTAAACCCGCCTTCTGTTAAAAGTGAAGGGCTATATAAGAAACAGAGGTTTCTTGATTCTGATAGCACAGCTACCGTCTCCCTCTCCAAGATGGACCAGTTTTGAAGATCCATTTTAGCAGGGCAGAGACACTGTAATCCTTCAATTGGTCCCATCGATACCCAAAATATATAATTACTCTCCCACTGTCTCTAAGAACCCTCTTAGGAGGTTCAAAAGGATGTCTAAGAATCCTGAATGACGTTTATACCCGCACTTGTACAGAAGCTCGGCGGTACTCCAACAAGAATACATTCTCTATCAAATTAAAATGTTAATTTTATGTAATTTTACAAAGAAAATCTTTAATACATCTATATTTTATCATAAATTCAAATCATAGCTCTAAATATGGGAACACTTTAGACCTTTAATGGAGACTCAATATCTTTTAAAGGCTCCCCAACGCAAAAACTCACTAATTCTCCCATGAAAAGACATCTTCTACCTAGAAGGAGGAGGAAACCACAGAAATAACAATTTATGTACATACCTTAGACAAAAATAACCTTATTTCCGTTATTTAAAAATAGATACAATTATAGAATATAATGAAAATTCAATTTCTTCTTTAGAAAGAGCGCTGATGAGGTATTAAAATACCTCAGAGCGATTCCGTTTTCAAACATCCTCATTCTTAATTTGATTAATATATTTCCTTGTTTTCATGCAATTCAAATTTCATGCATTGCCTTTTATTTTTATGACACGTATTGGAAAATCGAGATCTGCGCAATAAGTAAAAGGACGCCTAAATTACATACTTACGTCAAATAAAATTACAAGTTTATTTGAAGAATTGTAGGTATTCCCAACTTACATATCCGACCACTGTACTGTTTATTCCTCATTTAATAACTCTCCAAAATCGTAGAGATATTCCTAGAAATTGAAAGTGGAATTTGATGATACTTCTAGAGATTTTTATGAAATTATTAAAGAAAATAAATCAGGATTAAATTTAGCTCAAATCTTTTGATGGGATGCTTAGAAAAAGTAGTGTTTTCTACCAAAAATATTTTCATTTACACAGGGAAATAAGCACTAAACAAAAGAAAAAAGCTCCGACATCAAATTGAAATAAAGAAATTGTACATCAAATACAGAGCTAGAAAAATTGATAAGAGTATGAAAACAAAGATATTATGAGAAATAAAATAGTTGACTTGAATATAAAAGGTAAAACTTTATTCAAGTATCTGGAGAATGCACTGCAAACTGCAAAGTTGACTTCTTTAAAATTAATCTCCGAGTAATTTCGGAGGACCCTGAGTATCGAAAGAAGCGCGTAAGTTTTATTCGGAACTGTACAATTGTTTTAACTGTCAACATAGAAATCTATGTGACTGTTGTCTCGAGTGAAAGATCTTAAAATATCCAGTAAAATGGAAGCACTCTCTCTTTAACTCTTGGGATCCTGATAGGATTTAAACTCATACCAATAGCATAATTTACCAATCATACAATCTGAAAATGAAAATTTTATTGGATGTATAAAAAAGTTTAGATCTCCGAGACCATTGAATTCCTTCATGTCAACTTTCTACAATTCTTGAGCAGGTTTTGAAAGATATATTTTAAAGAGGGTTTGTATCAGACTTCATCAGCAGGATCACTCACTCTAGCCTCTAAAAAATCGATTCTAGAAAGATATTGGAAGTTATCGTCCAATATTCCTATGAATAAATTGTATAAAATCCATACAAGGATCTTAATCCAAGGCTTGTAAAGGTACTACGACATATAATTTTACAAGAAAAAAAGATTTACAAGATGCTATAGACAAATGCTGAAACTCTAACTATGCAGCTCTCTTCATCGACTTTGAAGAGCCAATCGATAAGTTATCCGACAAGTTTATTATTAAGCAACTCAGTAAATAGGGTTTTTCTGAAGGTTTCGTGAAAATAGTACGAATATAAAGCTCCTCTTCAAAAATTGATATTGCCAGATCGAGTTCTAAATTTTATAAACGTAGAGGTGCCCTCCAAGAAGAACTATTGTCATCATCGTTATTCATAATGGTAATGAATAGACACAACAAAAGAATAAATTCTGACTCAAGTATTGAGGGCCTGAAATCAGAAAAAAAGAAATTAAAATGTTTATTATATACTGACGATCTCACCTTATTTCATACTGTTGCTAAAGAAAAGTTATTGAGTTCACATTTTATCAACCTCACCTAAATTTTCAAAGAAATATCAGGATTGTCCATTAACAAAACACAAATATTAACAAATTATGAAACATACTTAAAGGCACATCTTAACATTAGTAAAATTCAAATAGTGAAATCAACACCACTCCTTGGAATAGCGATGTCTCATTCTGCCAAAGAAAAAAAGAGCTGAAACGAGATAAAAAATTTAAATACTCTTAAAAAGTTTGTAAAAATGTACAGAAATACATTTGCCCTTTATGACCAAACTATAGCACAAAAAAACGTTTATAAGTAGTACAACGAGTTCAATGCGGCCAAGAACGCGTTGAAAACGAACCTTGCTATGGACGACCATCAACGTCAATCAAAGATTTGGCGTTTAAAAATCGTCGATTGACAATTACAGACCTCGCTGATAGTGTTGGAATATCATTTGGCTCTGCTCGAACTATTTTGAAGGATGTTCTGTGTCTCAAACGTGTGCCAAAATCTCTCAATTTGTTGAAAAAAAAGTGTCGCGTTGATGCGTGTGAAACATTGCTGTCTGACTATCAGGACCACTTGAAATGCATCATTACTGGAGATGAGTCTTTGATTTACGCATACGACCCTGAAATTACTGATCAATTCAATGAGGGAATATCGTTTTGACACGATTGTGGAGATAAAAACCAAATCATAGAAGGTCTTGAATGCTATACCGGTCCTTAGAGCCAATGACAACTCTGATGGGCGGAATTTCGTCTTTAGAGCGATTGCCTACTCATAGTAGGGAACAAGAGATTTTGAGTAGTTCATTTAGGCAATGTTGAACTCTTTGATGAACGGATAACTGGAATCCCTGTCGTAAATCCAAAAATATTCGCATTGATAATCGACGATTCACTCCAATAGGTATTTTATTGAAATAATTGATTGTTTTTTAGCGGAGTATTAAACGTGTTACACGGAGCATGCGAGATCCTTATTATCAGGTAGATGTTCTTCCCTCAGTAATAAAGGAAAAATGATAACAGCTTAGGAAAACAAAAAGTACTGTTCAAAGTGCCAACTCAGAAAAATCTCGTAAGAGAAAACTGCATGAAACTTCCATTCCTATTCATGATTGTCCTCTTCGATAAAACCAAAATGTGTATGTTTTGGACTTTTCGTTTGTAGTTAATCGATACTACAGAATTAATAGCCTTGATAAGCTCCCACTGGTTTTTCTACTGGAGGGTCTTCGTATCAAACAGGAAGACTATTTTAAGAAAATTTTGGAGCCAGTTGTCTTTCCTTGGTTTAAGGAGCATAAAGAAAACAAGAACATCTCTGTAATGCAATCGAAGAAGTGTGGGCGGAACTTCCGAGTAAATACATCCAAATAGCATGTAACTCTTTCTGCTCTTGCCTATCAGATGTACTGGCTAATAACGTCAGTTATTATAAATCAGTATAATAAATCATTAATAAAAAGTAAACATAAGAATATAGTCTAAAACTTTTATTCTTACTGTTTCTGAAATATGTTATTGTCTGATTAATTATGGCGTAGACTACTACCATTAAAACTTATGAATAAACCTGTATATTTAAATCATAATGTGCATTTTTAACAAAATTTTCAAAAAAGGTAGGCAAATTCTTCTTTTGGAGAGAGATGTTTTCGCCTCAACAGCCTGACAAAAAATGAACTTAATTTAAAAAAAAAGAACAATAGTACCATGCGTGTTTTCTTTCATATCATAAAATTGTTATTTTTCTCTACAAAATAGTTATAAGGGTCTAAAGTAGAGCGTCGTTTTCCCATATTTTTTAGCCATATATAGAAATATCTTGAGTTCAGAACAAGATACAGAAATGATAAATGTATTTTGAAATAATTAAACACTTTTAAATAACTTTAATTCATTGTATTTTCAATTCAATGAAAAATGACTGTTCGATATTAGATACGAATTACATTAAACCCACATTACTCTATATTATTTTCTATAAGAGAAAAACTGAGATCAGTTTCATATTTTCTACTCAAAGAGAAATTCAATCCAGATATCAAAGTTGATACTAAAAAATTGTTTTCCTTGTCATTGTAGTATAGTGTAAACATGAATAATACCAGTAATTTCAGTTAACGAAAAAAGTAATAATAAAGTACACGAACTACCTCTTTAATTTTAGATTGTCACTCAAATCTTTTTACCTGTAGATAGTCAGGGAATCTGTAGGCATTGACAAAATACTCATGATTTCCATATGAAAATAGGTCCATTGAAACAGCATGGTTCTGTGAATTCCATATAAGGTCATTTGGTGTGATTTGGTTTCAATTCAGCTCACTTAATGAAAGATTGAATTGTATTTACAATTCAATCTTTCACTAGACAAGGAATGACCAACCAATGGCCCCAATAATAACTTATCCAACCCACCTTATGCACTTGAATTCGTAGATAAAAACATGATACACTGTCATTTTAAAATATTATAGGTATGCACTTATTACTATCAGAGATGCAATAATCTTTTCCTTCCATCTTGTATTTTTCAACCCAATTTACGCTGGAAAACATTATTCCGAATAAAAAAAATTATATTTAAAGATAAATTCAATTTATTTGTATTCGTATCCACATTTTAAATGGCCTATTCCTTGCTTTAAGACATGAAAAATAGTAAAAATAGCTGTTTAAGTGCACAGGTATTCCAAACATTTAAATTTGTTATACTTTATCATCGTTGTTAGGTTAAAAATATATCCTTTCTTCCATGTTATGATTAGAAATGTAAATTTCAAGCAAATAGGACTTGTAAGAAAAAAAGAAAGAGAAAACCAACCTGGTAACTCTGACAATTTGATGAATGATGAGAAGGAAGCAGCTTGAGCTGGCATGACGTTTTACTGATCTACAAGCTGCTATTCTCCTTTATATATACAAATGAAGACATCAATAATAAATAATAACATTATGTATACATAGATGAGAGACAGAAAATTAACTCAAATTAATGTCAGAAAATTATATATTTTTAGCTAATATGCCATAGAAACAATTAGTTTATCATCTGTGATGACATTCAGGTTACTCATAGTCGGAAAAAAGGTAATTGGAGTAGTATATAAAGGCAATGTTGAACTCTTTGATGAACGGATAACTGGAATCCCTGTCGTAAATCCAAAAATATTTGCATTGATATTCGACGATTCATTCCAATAGACATTTTTTTGAAATAATTTATTGTTTTTCAACAGAATATTACACGTGTTACACAAATCATGCGAGGTCTTTACTACCAGGTAAATGTTCTCCCCTCAGTAGTAAATGAAAAATGATAACAGTAAACAAAAAGGAACTGTTCAAAGAAATCTTGCATGCGAGATTTTGCTTGAAATTTACATTCCTAATTATGATGTACAAATAATTCATTGGTTTTATCCTATAGAAGAGTTCCAAGGATATTCATTTCATTCCTTTGTACCACTTGACATGGAATGACCCCTATATTCTATAATATTTTTATTTTCGATCTCACTCATGGGTTGATAACACAGGTCTACAAATTTGAACTTTCAAAAATCTTTTGGGGTATAAGTATAATAAAAGTTATTCAGTTTTGCTAACTGATTTCAAATCTGTAATTCTTTTTTTCGAGAGTCCGATGGTTTTCGAGAAATCGGTCCCTACTTTTTTAGCTTTTTTGGCCCATTTTCCAACTTCAACTTCAATTTAAGCCTAGAAGGATACACATTTTGAGCACTAAAAAATGATGATTGGCTAGTATTTTTTATGGAGATTTCATTTCTAGTCTTTGTTTTGACCTAAAAGGACTCCTAGGGGCGTAGGGTGCCGGAGTAGTTCCAAAAGTCGATGAAATCCTTTGTACTTAAATAACTTCTTGAATAATGCATGAAATGGATTAATAAGGAATGCATTAAAGAGATTAGATCCACAGCTTTCAAACAAGATGTCAAGCGCCCGATAAGAGCCTTTAATTTTGAAGAAATCGTCCAACAAAGTGTGTAAATTTTCATCCAATTTTGAGCAAAAATTCGCTAGAAATCTAAGACTCACGGTGGAGCTAATAAAAAACAAGTGCTATAGACTGTAGTAGTAGAGCGCATAAGAAGACTCTGACATCAGCTGAAGATAACCAAATTCAAAAACATGGATCTCTTATTTAATTACAAGGCAACTCCGAGGAAAGAGTGGGATTGCAGGGCCATGGATATCCAATGAAAGGAATAGTGTTTCTTGATGAGTCATGTCTCAGTACCCTTCATCTTCATCATCATGGATATGAATGGAACTGCATTGAGGAATGTGGGATCAGTTGCCTTAATTTGAAGAAGACGGGATCGGAGTTTCAACTAAAACGTGTTATAATATTAGAGATTAATCTTCATGAGAAAGTATTTGTCATTTGGATCATCTTTGAGTACACTAAGAACAATTCCATCTTCAGATTAACAATAAACATCGCTGTTAAGTCAAGAATGGGGGAAAGAAATGAAGACTCCATTGAGGAGTCAATGTTTGTATGGAAGAAACTAATTTCCACATTCATCCCAAAATTTAAACCGATGTTATCGCTTATATCGCTACGACGGCTCTTGTATACACTGGACTCTCGCTTCATGGCTGTTTCTAGTCTACTAACACACATCCTCATTCGAATGGACACTTTTTTACACTCATGTACCTATCACATTACTGAAAGTCCCTTAGTTTACCGTTTATGACTCTCAATACTGAGTCCCCTTCTTCATGTCTAAAGTGGAGAACAAGGAATAATCATGAAGTGTCTTTGATAACGTTAATCGTATTATGCACGAACTCATTTATTTTTTATACCATTTCTAATTAGGAATTTTATGTTTTTTATGAATTTGTTATATTGAAGAGATTAAATATTTTAATTTATCAACATATATAACATATTGTACATAAATATTTTAAGATTTAAAATATAATTTCAAAGAGATCATAGATGTTTGGTACTAGATTTACGCTTGAACTTCTTTTCAGACTCATTACGATACAACATCCAACAATAATCTCCCGTCATGCTTGAATTCCAAAACCCTTTTTTCCATTTTTTTAATATCTTGATGAAAACGATCTCCCTGCTCGTCACTAACAGCTCCTAAATTGAGCATTTGGAGCAAATATTCATAAACTGTGCCATCCAAGAATTATCACAGAAGCAGCAATACAGGTTTCAGATACACAATTTATTCATTTTTCCCCCACTAAACAAACGATAGTTATAGCTTGCAGAAATAGATCGTCTTTTAGTAGCACATATATTGGTAATCAGATAATTAATTTAGATGAAAACTATACATTTCATCCAGATAGAATGCTCCCTGCAGGTTATGAAGGTATTAGTTCTACATTTGAAAGTGTAACCGAAGATCCAAAAAT
Organism: Lepeophtheirus nordmannii; assembly: GCA_963680855.1. Taxonomy (NCBI): domain Eukaryota; kingdom Metazoa; phylum Arthropoda; class Copepoda; order Siphonostomatoida; family Caligidae; genus Lepeophtheirus; species Lepeophtheirus nordmannii. The sequence continues at coordinate 6,206,800 of OY804526.1, read as the reverse complement.
AGACATGAAGAAGGGGACTCAGTATTGAGAGTCATAAACGGTAAACTAAGGGACTTTCAGTAATGTGATAGGTACATGAGTGTAAAAAAGTGTCCATTCGAATGAGGATGTGTGTTAGTAGACTAGAAACAGCCATGAAGCGAGAGTCCAGTGTATACAAGAGCCGTCGTAGCGATATAAGCGATAACATCGGTTTAAATTTTGGGATGAATGTGGAAATTAGTTTCTTCCATACAAACATTGACTCCTCAATGGAGTCTTCATTTCTTTCCCCCATTCTTGACTTAACAGCGATGTTTATTGTTAATCTGAAGATGGAATTGTTCTTAGTGTACTCAAAGATGATCCAAATGACAAATACTTTCTCATGAAGATTAATCTCTAATATTATAACACGTTTTAGTTGAAACTCCGATCCCGTCTTCTTCAAATTAAGGCAACTGATCCCACATTCCTCAATGCAGTTCCATTCATATCCATGATGATGAAGATGAAGGGTACTGAGACATGACTCATCAAGAAACACTATTCCTTTCATTGGATATCCATGGCCCTGCAATCCCACTCTTTCCTCGGAGTTGCCTTGTAATTAAATAAGAGATCCATGTTTTTGAATTTGGTTATCTTCAGCTGATGTCAGAGTCTTCTTATGCGCTCTACTACTACAGTCTATAGCACTTGTTTTTTATTAGCTCCACCGTGAGTCTTAGATTTCTAGCGAATTTTTGCTCAAAATTGGATGAAAATTTACACACTTTGTTGGACGATTTCTTCAAAATTAAAGGCTCTTATCGGGCGCTTGACATCTTGTTTGAAAGCTGTGGATCTAATCTCTTTAATGCATTCCTTATTAATCCATTTCATGCATTATTCAAGAAGTTATTTAAGTACAAAGGATTTCATCGACTTTTGGACCTACTCCGGCACCCTACGCCCCTAGGAGTCCTTTTAGGTCAAAACAAAGACTAGAAATGAAATCTCCATAAAAAATACTAGCCAATCATCATTTTTTAGTGCTCAAAATGTGTATCCTTCTAGGCTTAAATTGAAGTTGAAGTTGGAAAATGGGCCAAAAAAGCTAAAAAAGTAGGGGCCGATTTCTCGAAAACCATCGGACTCTCGAAAAAAAGAATTACAGATTTGAAATCAGTGAGCAAAACTGAATAACTTTTATTATACTTATACCCCAAAAGATTTTTGGCTGTTGACCAGTGTAATTGAAGATTGAAACAATTAGTTTATCATCTGTGATGACATTCAAGTTACTTATTCCGGCAAAAAATATTTTGTAATGTCCTTCCCAATTGCTTCCAATTCTACGATTGCTTATCTTGTTTGGGGTTATTTAAGGAAACTAAAGTGGCATTGAATTAATATCTATTAATTAATGTCTTGTTTCTGAAGTAAATGATTACAAAGAGCGTTTTTATAAGATGCATTGGATAGGATGACAGTTGAACAATATATGAAAAAACATTCGATGGTGAAACAATAGCTGATAACAGGTGGTTTTGAAGACATCTAATGTCCACGGGATTGATTAAAAAGGAATTACTTAATCAATGAAGCTATTCTTTTTAGAAAGAAGTCAAGTTGAAGGTGGGTTTACTGAAGTGCTAACACACAATTTCCTTTCACATTTTTATTCCATTTTTGTTTTTATTGTTTCTATGGCAATATAAAATGCAGTTGCTCCTACTATTTATCGAGGACCTTTTAATAAAACCTTTCCTTTTTTACTAATTTCTTACAGTTTGTTTTGGTTTATCTTTCTTCAAGCAAAGAAAAGGAAAAAACCGTGTAGAAATTACAAAAAGAGAGAGTGTAAAAGAAATTGGAACAGTTTTCATATTCGAATCATTGGCATTTACTTACAAGTTCGAACCACACCCTATTTAAATTACTACGTTAACAATAAAATATTGAAGATAAATAAAAACATTTTATGATTGAATAAAAACTATGTAGTTATCCACCTCACTGAATTTAAGAAATTTTTTCGTCGCCACATCCATCCAAGGAGAAGCATAGAAGCTTATAAAAATAAAATAATATCGTATTTTTTTTTATTATTCAGAGTTTTTTATTATATATAAATTAATATACATAAATAATTGATGCTAATGCGTAAAAAATAATTACATAAATAAGCATTATAACTTATAGTTTTAGCAACAAAATAGAACAAACATATAACAATTTCATTTAGGAACGACAAATAACATATTTAAATCATATTCTCAAATTTAAAATTTAAATAATTATATAAAACTACTCACAATACTTAAAAAACTTTAAAATTCGTTTGACAATAGTTAAATACGATATGGAACATGTAGGAAAATATTTTACTTCTTTGGCAGCCAATGTCCAATTATCGTCTCGGAAAGACAGGATTTGAAGGTCCAACGCTATATATCTTGCAGCCGCTGAGATCAGGATTGTCCTTAATTCCACGAGTCGAACAGGTGTGTAACTTGTTATTCATTCGGCGATGAACGCTTTGGAGTTAAGGAGAGCTCAGTTTATCGCCTTCATCCTTGAAGAGGGCCCACATTTCGCAAGACCGAACAGGATGGCAGCCTTTATATATTTTGTCGCCTTGAGGTCGTCTAGACCTTTGACATTCAACGTAACAAAACGCTTTAAAAGGCTTACAGCATGACAATCAACAAAAGCGTGAAGGGTTGTATTGAACAAAAACCGCAGTCTTTACACTATCGGTGAAATTGAATGACGTTGGCAGAAATCTGCAACTGCACGGTAAATTTCCTTCCATCTGCAATTCCAGAGAGTGAGTTCATTATTTTTCCTCTCCAACTCTGTAGAAGATCTAGAAGGATCATATAGCTGTCAAAAATTTCACGGCCTTTCTCTATACCCGAGCGCGGGGGACATACCATCTTAAAGTGCCAGGGTTTAAACAGACAATGTCGGTTGGCAGACCTCACTAGAGGAAATTTAAATCTCCCATCACAAAATGGGCTACTATGTTTGATGTCATGAATGGTGAAGATGCTATCCTCCAAAGCCATTTTTTCAAGCCGTCCTGGGATCACCATATTTCTGAAGAACTTTGCTTTTTTACAATTACTTCTGATTATATCCACAGTGGAATCAGAATAAAAAACTGGGGTATTTCTCCACAATATCTTCTGCACACAACCCCATGTCAATAAAATATTGGAGATCAACGAGTTGGATAATTCCGTCCCGAACAACATCCTAGTTTTTATATTTCCCAAGGCCACTGTTCTTCTCCATTCCAGCACGGATTCTTAAAGAGGTTATAAAAAAGCTTCAGATACATCTTGGGAATGATTAAAGATAGTAGCGATAGACTACCTCCAAGGTTACTTTTCTTCCTTTTTAAAGTCAGAATGTATCTCTGATGAAAGAGCGTACGAAGCCAAAACTCTTCGTTAAGGATTGCTTTTTCAGCAACTACCGGTGAAGAAACTGCTCTGTACAAAATCAAAGGGATTATTTTGTAATTATATAGGTCTATTCTTTTTCGCAGATTAAAGTTCCTCCATTTAATGTTTTTTTGAAGAACAAGCGAATTAATTTCATTCCATTTACTTTCATCTATACCATCCCTGGCACCAAGATATTCCCAAAACCTCTATCCTTGGGCAAATCTCGAAGGATAGAACACGAAGACCATTCTATGGACACTAGGATGGAATTGGTAAAATTGTCGTTTTCAATTTATTGACTGCAAGGCCAGATATTTTCTCAAATTTTGTAAAAAAGCTTAAAATAATTTATATCCTGTGTGTAATCTGTGCGTCTGAATTGGCTTCCAAATGAATTGTAACGTCGTCTGCATATAGGTCCATGAGATGCCGAGTACCTTCAAAGTCAATTCCGCAACCACCGTACTTCTTATATAACTTCCGGACGAAATCTTCCATAACTGCTATAAATAGGAGAGGGGCTGAAGGACACCCCTGCCTGCAGCTCCTACCAAGGGTTATAGATCTACTTTCATGGCCCTCCATGGAAAGAGTAGATGTACCATTGAAAAGTAATCCTCGAATGGGATTAAAGAATTTACGGGGCAATAATCTCCGTACTACTTTGAGTATTTGACAATGGGAGATAGAATCGAACGCTTTTGAGAAATCCACTGCAATTATGGCTCCATATTTGTCTCTTCTGTTGACAGATTCTATAGAGGCTTGAATATTATGAGATATATCGTTGATATGGCGTTTCTTCAAAAAACCCTTTTGATGGGGGCCAATTTTTTCATTTAAGGAAATTTGCATCTGTTGAGCAAGGACTCCAGATAGAATTCGGTAGGATTCATTAAGGACTGTGATGGGTCTCCAATGACTGAAGTCCGTACCATCACCTTTCTTAGGGATCAAAAAAATTCTACCCTAGGTCAGTGACCTCGGCATTCTACCTTTCTTTTCCAGTTCCGCTCCAATTTTCAATAGGAATGGAACTATTTGATTAGAAAACTGGGAAAAGACTTGCCCTATAATTCCATCCGGACCACAGGCTTTGTTCATTTTAAGATTATTTTTAATATAGTTAAAAATAGTTTCGAGAGTATATATATCAGTTTTTTGTTGCGTATTTCTTTTAGGTTTTGGAAACTGCTCTCTGTTCTCGCGAACTAGAGACTGAAAACGAGAGTGAAAATAGTCTAGAATATCTATCTTAGTTGTAAGAACCCCTCCCCCGACCACTATCCTGCTGATTGTGGAGGCAGTGCCGTTTTTCTAGTAAAGGTTACTGAGTATTTTGTTAGAATTGCGCTCAAGAACTAATTTAGACTCCATTTCAGTTTCAGCAACATCTGCTACACGGAAGGAATTAACAGTATCGGACAAGAAAGTTTTTACAAAAAAAGAGTCCCTGTTGAGCATAGTCTCAATTAACTTTTGCTGTTTTCCTTTTTTGACTTTTTGTTCATATTTGAATCTAGCAGCTGTTGCCAGAATGATTCTCGAGAGTGCACTATAGGCTTGATTAGAAGAGAAGTTATTATCAAAGCCTTTTACGTGGTTCGTCTCAAGCTTATTTTTAAATTTTTCTTCCTCCAACACCCATTTAGGAAACTTAAAGTCAGTTTTTGGATTCCTGCATCTAAGTTTCAAATCAATAATTTTATGGTCAGACGATGGTTCAGGACAATATCGCACTTTCCTGACCATCGACACAATAAATGAAGACGCCAAGGCAAGGTCCAATCTAGGTTTTTCGCTTCCTCTAGACCATGAAAAACTCCCAGAACACTATTTTCTGGTGAGGTCCACCAAATCCAAGTAGGAAATAGTTTTCTTCACCATGGAACTGTTCTTATGTGCTGATTAATCCAAATCCACATTTAAATTCCCTATAATAAGCTGTGGGATTGAAGTTGACCTTTGATTATTGATAATGGCTTGAAAAAATGGGGAGGACTTTTCGTTTGGACCATATGAGTTTATTAAATAAAATAATACACCGTTCGAAGTTATACGGATTTTATGCCAGTCGCTTTTGCAACTATATTCCCTGACACAGGAGAGTACAGCAATTCTCTTAGTAATAAAAGACCCCCCCCCCCCCACACACACACACTATTTGATGATGAACCAGTAAAATTTGATAAAAGTTTTTTGGAAGACAAAAAGGACAATTTAAGTTACATGAAGACGACACCACTGGCTTAATATACTGAAGGCAGACTATATCAGTGTTCATTGAGAGTAAGTACTTCATCAAAGCATGACGATATTTCCTATCCTTTCCCCCTCTTGTATTTAGGGAGATAATTTTTTTAACTCCCAAGTTGGTGGACATTTCATCAGATATTTTTCCAGAAAAATAATCTGATATCTTTGTTTGCATCAAATAGATAGTTTAAAATTAATACTTACACTGTTTAGACGGATTACCGTCCTTGTCCGGTGAGTTTGAAGAGTCAAATTTGGTTCGTTTTCCCACCGAATGTGTCCGAGTTCGATGATCTAAGATTATATTGGAATTTAAATGAATATTTTTTTCCTTCTTTTGTTTCTGCAGCCCCCCCCCCCCTTGCCGATATTCCAGCAGGAGTTGGAACTGATGGTTCCCCGCCTCTTTCCCTGGAAGGATTTTCATTTAAAATTTCCAGGATTTTTTCTCCTACTTCCTGAGCCTCAATCCCTGAAGAAGGATCCTCCCTTTAATTTGAAGAAGTGTCAACCAAAGGAGTCACATTAACCTCCTCCTCAATCGGAGCCCCGTCAATTACCTCAGTTGAATTGTCCTCAGCCTGAGCATCCTCCGCTACTACGTTAGTATTAGTCGAGGGTTCCTCCTGCCGAATATCAGGAGTAGACTCCGCTTCACTAATAGAAAGGCACTTATCTTTTTTATCTTGAATGGCTTTGATCATACTCAGAAATTCTTAACCGTTTTTTCAGGCAATGCAGCTTTAGGTGGCCTAACCCAAAACATTTTTGATATTGAAGCCTCACCCCCGTAAACTTTACATTAATGAGGTTTCCTTCAAAGGGCATTATTTGGGAAATGGACGCGGGATCTGCGACAATATTAACAATATAGTCACTATCTCTCCAAACTTCATTATAGCTCCCGTACTCTACTTCAGCCCTCGGATTAGAAGGATTACGTTTAGGAAAATGATCTAAAATTTCTCCGAACTGTTTGAGCCACTCTACCATTCTTGTCTCATTAACACGTTTGAAGGTGTTGATGAGGGTCAACGTTATTTTTTTCTTTTTATCCCTTGTCTATCCCTTTTAATTTAAAGGTCACTTCTTAAAGTGAATCGTCTAAGTTTTTGATCTTCAGAACCTGAAGCCCTTTCAGATCATTTAGAAGCCCCCTGACGTCAATAGGGAATTTTGAGTAAAAACATGCTTGCCCACTGCCAAGTTTAGGGTTCGCCCCTACAATTTCATGTTATTTAAACCCATACCTCATTGCAACGTCATATGAATCTATATGCTTCAGGTTATCTCCTCTAAAGATGAAACCCTCCGCATTACTTAAAGTGAGAACAAACGTCTCCCACTAGTAGTTCCTTTCCAAGTTCAAAAGAACCGCTGCATCCCTTCGAATGCTTTTATTTTTTCTCAGGACATTAGAATAGCTCATGTCCTTGACAGATGATGACTTTAAATAACTGTCATCTGGGGGCTCGGGTGGAGGTTTGTTAGACATTCTCTTTTAAAATGTTCCGAAGAATAGAATAAAACAAAAACAATTCCCTAGCTTATTCATAGTGGCTCCTTGAACTCCGATCCACGAAAGCAGGTGCTCCGAAGGTTGAAGGCCAGAAAAAAGTCCAGAGAAGGTGTTGGATACGGATACGACAGTAAATGAGAGGAGTGTTGTTTTACATCTGATTTTATTATTTTCCCTGTTGAACTTTATATAGTAACAATATTTAGATAATACATAGTTACAAATGGTTACGAGCACATATACTTGTACGTGCCCTTGAATATAGTCGATTATCACATTATCAACTATTATTTGTAAATGTAACATTGTTGTGGTCTTAAATATGTATAGATCTTTAAAAGGGGAGATTGGTAAGTAGAATGTCTAGCCAACATCCCTTCCCCCTTTTTTGAAATTGAACTAAGTTCGAGTTACACAGAGTGATTCATGAAAAAATATATATATAATTTGTCAGAGTTTATACAACAAAAAATTCTTCTTTGTTGTTAGAAATAATTTTTTCTTCTTCTTTGTTCTACCGAGTCCTCGGAATTGTCGTCTTTATCTGGGCTCTTTTGGGTTTGGTGTAATTCGATGGTTACCACTGTATTTTTTCTTTTTCGTAAACGCATGTAGCTGTAATAAAAAATCATAGAGAAAATTACGATACGCATTATAGGTATTCCTGAAAGTCCACCCCAGTGAAAAATATTATAGAAAATGCATAGGAATCCTGTTGCTGCGTCCTTCTTTATTTTCTCAGTTACGTCTAACCAAGAAATATCGTCGAAACCTTTAATATTCTTTGCAGCCATAAAGAAATCTCTACTTAACAATTTACGGCCTTTTTCAACGGCTTCTGTTTGAGCAATCGTGAAATTGGACATAGAATCGACCAGTAGTTCTGCTAACTCCGAAATATTGAGCCTTGGAGATTCTTCCTTAAATAGAAATGTAAAAATTATTTCTTCAAATCTAGCTAGTCTTATTCCTTCTGTATGGAAAGTGCAATTTTCATCTAGCTGAATTTGTCTATTTCCAGAATACGTAGTGATATGTTGTTCCATTTTGGCACGTCAAGAGGGCTGCTTGGTCCTTCGGAAAAAAGTGAATGAAGGAAGTATCTGAAATTTGTATGGCAGTTTCTACAATTACTTCTTCATAAGTGCAATATTGTGTACCATTTTGTTGTGTCCAGTCCATATACTCATTAGGCAGTGATTGCTACAAGGGTACTTTTTTTTTATGTTGTTTTGGAAACAATAGACAACATCTGTATTTTCTATGCAGGAGTTGAGCTGATGGTCCTCGAAGGTTTGATAAAACATTCCTGTTTTGTCCTTACGAATTCCAATGTAGTGATTTGTTGGGTTTATCCTGACATTTTCTTTGTTTATACGGATTAGAATTGGCCAGAATCTATACAGTTTCATAACTCCGTCTTCTCTAAAAATTGGCATCTTTATCACCATTTTTAATTCGTTTCGTTTAGTCACGACGAGCTTTTTGGGATAAACAAAAACACACTGTGTTCTCCTTTCAGCTGATTTTCATCATTTGACTCTTTTGATTTAAAACAGCTGACTCTACGTATTATGAACTCAAAAAGGGTATTATTATTATTTCTGATTTTTATGCGTAAAAAATATATTAAATCAAGGATTGCGCGCCCTTTTTTTGAATTTTGATTATGCTACAAGTAGTAACGATTGGTTTGTGATTGGTAAAATTTATAAATATATAGTATATCTAAATAATAAATTCTGCAAAATATTAACAAGTTGGCAACAAGGAAAATACAGAAGGCTAGCTACCAGTTGTTTTTCCAAATTTTCCCTTTCCCTTTTGTCAGTCGAGGTTGCGAGTGGACAAAAAAGCTCGACGTGAGTATCGTAAAAAGAGTTACATTCGGACCTAAATATCTCGTTAATATTATTGAATCCAAGTGAATACCCTCGTGCTTGAACGTGGTCCTTGATTGATTTCCATATTTTATTTCTTCTGGACCTTGAAAGAGCGTCATGATGTAGTCTGTAGTTTATTGTAGGTTCTACTATATTTATCGTTCGCTCGGTATCCTTTTCCAATATCTGGAGTAGTTCCATAATTCCTAAGATAAAATCAATGAGTCTGTTGTTATAATGGTCGTATTTCATTGTGCTTCCTTGGAATATTGCTGTGGTGGGTGATTCTATGCCCTCTCCAATTCGATATAACATTTGTTTTAAGTTATGAAAATCACCATTTATGTCCATATTGATCTTATTTTTTTCTGCCATGATCAGTGCGGCTCCAGCCATTGTAAATAAAAGTGAAAAACCGAGTGTCATTAGGATGATTCCCCTTTTTGGCCTTAGGATAACTGTAGTGATTAATCTAAGCGAGTTCCGTTTTCTTTCTCGAGTTTTCTTGGCCTTCCTTATTAGTCTTGTTTTAAATTCTGCACTAAGGTAATTTACAAAAAGTTTATGCGAAGTCAATTTTTCTAATTTTCTTGCTGTTTCAGTTGCATTCGTTAACTTCAAATTAAGTTTGATATTGATATATGACATGTCCGTTATTAGTGACCGAGACGTTGTGAAGATACCTGGTACATTTGGGTTGATCTTGCTAAATTGTGAGAAATCTTATGATGCTGTGCTGAGGTAGATGTAGCAACATATAATTAAAGTTTTTGCAGACATGTCTTTAAAAAAAATAAAGATATTTATTAAGTATGCTAATAAGATTATTATTTTTATTATTATTATTATTAGTAGTAGTAGTAGTATTTTGTATTTCAACATCAAATAGTCTCTTCTTTATGGCCTTTGTCATGGATCTTGTTTTTATTTGAAAAGATGTACTTCTTTTTACTTTAGTACGGGCGGTTCATTGTGTTTATTGATAGGTGAAGGTGATAGAGATTTTCTAAATCCATGAGTTCCAGTAATTGCTGTAGAGTTTCATTTATCTTCTGTCAATATATCATTTTTTTCATCATCCTGGTTTGCTTATGTATTGGTGCCATTTTGCTTTTCTTGTTTCTCGTTATCTAAGTCTTCTCCTTCATACTCGCGTATACGTATTTCTTCCTCTTTCTTTCTATGAGTTCTGGTGAAATAATGTTTTAATTTACAAGTGTTTACCTTGAAAGGATTAGAGTTTGTTCCTAATTGTATGGTGACTACGTTAGGTGTAGGGTATGTTTTTGTGACAATGTAAGGTCCAAGCCATTTAGAATCCAATTTCGCTAATCGTGTGGATAATTCGGGTTGTTCTTTTAATCTTAGAAACCATATCTCCAACATCATACTGCTTTGTTTGAGTTTTTCTGTTGTAATATTCTTCCATTTGTTTTCTTGTATTGTTCAACTTTTGTTGTTGTATTATAGACACTTCCAGCATTCTCAAAACTTGATCTGGTTGATCTTTTCTCACTGTTGATTTAGCATACTCCAAGATTTTGTCAAATGGAGAATTGGGATTGTTGTAAAAGGTTAGATAATATGGAGAATTCCCAATCGATATTTGCCAGGTTGTATTGTACGCTAGTTGGTTCAATGGTAATGTCTTTGCCCAATTTACTTTATTTCCATTTATGGTGCTTTTAATATAAGAATATAGCGGCTGATTTAGTCGTTCGGCTTGTCCGTTGGTTTGGGGATGATATGGTGTTGTCTGTATGTGTTGAATACCTAATGCTTGGTTAATTGATCGTAATACTTGATTAGTGTATTCTGTTCCATTATCTGTTATTAGGATATTTGGTGGTTCGAAGTAATTAATTTAATTATTTAGAAAAGCTTTGCTGACTTTTTTTTTTTTGTACCACGGTACAACTATTTATTCACATATCAGATAGCATTATAAAAAAACTATTATAGAATTATCTTATCATACATTTTTTCGACATACGTTTCAAAATTTGTTGGGAGGGGAATTTGTGCTGATCTAAGTTTATATATAATGCACTGAACCTTAGTGGTAAAATAATTTATTTCAAATTGATGTGGGCCAATATAAAAATATGTAAATACTTTCGGGATTAAGATTAAACTAAACTTTGAATAAAATAAATTTGACAACACGCTATATATTTGTAAAATGTCGGGACACTCAAAGAGGAAATTTTTTTTTTTTTTTTTTGTACCCAAGTACAACTAATTTATTCTATATAAACAACATTTCATTAAAACATTTTCATTTAATTTCATGAATTATAATTTTTTCAATAATTTGGGTAAAATCTTTTGGGAGGGGTGTTCGTGTACTCCTTAGTTTATATAAAATTAACTGAACTCTCGATATAACTATATTGATAACGTCCTGATGGGGACCAGTATAAAAATAAACAAAGTCCGTATTCAGAAGGTGTTGATCCAACTTTCTGTAAAATATTTCCCTTATATAGTCCCATATTCCGGACATGTTCTTGCACTCCAGTAAGAAATGTCTAGCCGTCTCTAATGATCCATTGCAGAAAAAGCAAAGTCTTTCCTCTGGTGTCCTGCCAAATACACTTCCTAAGGAGAGTGTATTAGTAACAATCCTGTACCTTAACCAAACCAGTGAGTAATTCATCTTTAGGGAATTAAGGCCTTTGATGATTTCTCTTGCTGAACTTTTCAGTCCAAAAATATCTTTTCTTCTATCGATTTGTTTTAAAAAATGGGTTTTCGTGTTTTTGTCCAATAACAAAAATCTTATTTTCTTATTCCATATGAACTTTAAAAAATTAAAAAAACTATCTCTTGGACCTACTTCTCTTTTTGAAAAATGTATTTTCCTAAAAACCTTTTCCCTTTCTAAAATTTCATTTAATGTGAAATTGTTTTCCTTATTAAAAACTTCCCCCAGAAACGTGATCTTCTTTTTCAGCGAAGTTCCTGATATAAAGGATAACCGTTTGTTTTCGGTCACTGGTTCTTGCCAGCCCATCTCTTCAAGCACTTTTGCGGATAATGCACAAAATACTTCTGCGTTATATTTCCAGAAAGAGCTCATCTTTTTCATAGCAATAATTATCTTTCCCGGACCATCCCCTTTTGCTTCCTCTAAGGATTTGTCATTTTCTTCGGAAAAAATCTGTCTTAAAATTTCTGTCCATATGGGACCTCTATCAAAAATTCTTTTAAACCAAGTGAAATTCAATGTCTTCCAAAAGTTTTTAAATGAAAATAAACCCAGTCCTCCAATTTTTTTTGGGCAGTTAACCCGATTCCATGTTATTATTTTACTTCGTCCTTGGGGGAATAAAAATGTCTCGCATATTGATTCGATTTTATTACTAAAATCTTCCGAATAGGGAGTTAATCTTAAAATATGTATTACTTTAGGTAAAATTAATGTATTCCAAACAAAAATTCTAGCAGGAATACATTTTTTGACAATAGTAGTATATTTCTTTGTCGTCCCGAGTACTTTTAATCGAATATTTTTCCTGTTTTCTAAAATGTCGCTTTCGTCAATTGTTAAAAATGTCCCGAGGACTTTCATGCATTGAGTTTTTTGTATTGAGCCTATGTTAAATGAAATATTAAAATCTGACATTATCTTAGTTTTATATGAGTTTATTGTTAAGCCAGAGACCTTCCTATTTTTTTCTAAAAGAACTAACGTTGCTTCAAAGGAACGGCGAATATCCTCCTCGCTTCCGGAGAAAGTCAAGGTAATATCATCAGCAAAAGCTTCCGTTTTATTTTCCATATCCTTTACCCTTATACCTTTTATGTTACTTGCAGAGTTGATATCTTCTATTAATGGATTCAATGCAATTATAAAAAGTGCCGGAGATAGGGGATCTCCTTGTCGACATCCTCTTTCGGTCTTGAAAATATTTTTATGAGTATCATAGTAAGTTGAAAGATTGCATAAACTAATTCCCACCATTTTGACGAATTTTTCACCAAAGCCATGTGCCTTTAGGCATTTTATTACCCAACCATGCGATATACTATCAAATGCCTTCCTAAAATCAACTGTCATTACAGCCGTACTAGAATCCTGCTTCCTTGCTACAGCTATCGTATCCTTGATTCCTCTTACAACATCTTCCATGAATCTGCCTCTTACAAAACCCTTTTGCGAAGAATGTAAAATCAAGGGCAATATTTTCTTCAGTCTACCGGCTAGAACAGCACTGTAAATTTTATAGGTAACATTGAGCATCGTCAAAGGGCGAAGATTTTCGACAACTGTCGGGTCTTTTCCCTCCTTCGGAATTAAAATTAGTTTCCCAACTGAGATGTACCTGTCAAAAGATCCATTTGAATAGGCTTCTTCATAAACTTTTTCTAATAATGGGGACAACAGCGCAGCAAATTTCTTAAAATATTCCATAGGAAACCCATCCGGCCCGGGTGCTTTATATTTTTTCTTGTAATTATTGATATAATCAAAAATTTCTTGTCTGCTAACTTCATTTTCCAATGAATTTGAAAATAAACTGCCTAGCTTTGTAACATTTTTTATTTCGCCAATTCCGATCTTGTTGCAAAAATCTGTTGATTTGTAATTGCACTTAATACAACCATCATCCCCGTAATATCTACAGTCCCTACACGCGTACATTTTTTCATAAAACTTAGTAACTGTTTCTCTCACCCTCGTTATGTTTGATTCCAATTTGCCATTTCCATCCAGTAATACATTCACTTCTTTTCTTGACTTCCCGTTACTCTCAACACTTCTTAGTCTCTCCAGCAGAGCTTGGTCTGGCGGAATTGAATTATAGCCTGTCCTTATCAAACATCCTTGTGCGTAAATTTTCTGGATTTCTTTTAGACTCTCCTCATCAACCGATCCCATTTCCCCTACTTTCCCAGCCTCTACCAAAGCATCGTGTCTCCTTTTCCTCTCCCCGCTCAAACTAACTCCCAGTTTAATATATGCTCTCCTGGAGCAGTCAAGAATTAATTTTAAAGCGTGAGACGGGGATTTTATCTTTCCTTCGTTTAATCTTAAAATTATATCCTTGATGATATTTTCAACAATCTTGTGTGTGACGATGTCCTCTAATAAGGAAACATTCAATTTCCAATGTTTTTTTGAGTGGCCACCAGGTTTAAAAAGAGTCATTTCAATAGCATTGTGATCCGACATAGGAGCTATTATAGTCCGGTATTCTGATAAAAGGGGCAAAAGGCCCTCTGATAATAAAAAATAATCAAGCCTTGAACTCTTTATGACTTTATCTCCCTTCTTAATAAAAAATGTATGATCAGGTTCTGTACTAAACTTTAAAGCCCCATCCTCTAAATGTCTTTTATATAAAATATTCTGCAATTCTCTATTGGCATTAATATTATTTGTATTCATATAATTTGTTGTGTCCCTTTTTTGATCTAGAGCCACGTTGAAGTCTCCTAATAGAATTATGTCTTCACTTATCTGATGATCTACTGACAAAAATTTAGTGTTAATCGAGCTATAAAAATATGGATCATCTCTATTTGGGCCATAAACTGACACGATTCTTATATTTCTACCCATCCAGTTCAGTGTAAGCACAAGGTAGTTTCCCGCCTCATCCTTAGCAATACATTTTGGTTTTAAATTTTTTCTTATTAATAATAAAATCCCCCTAGAGGGATGCTTTGAAACTTTTTTAATAGCAGGAGTGAAACAGACCTCATAACCACCAGGAATGCAGTCTTCAGGGCATACTTCTCCCAATCTAGAGTCACACATAGACAGTACATCCGGGCAATAGGACATAAGGTATTCAATTACACATTTTTGCTTTCCTTTATCAGAAATAGAATTCACATTAGCTGAGATTATTCGTAGCTCGGTCATGATTTGTTAAAATACAACTAAGTTTGGGCTTAGTTGGCTCTTTGAAATTTTTTTAATTTACTCTAAATAGGAGGGTCTTCTTCACCTGAAGTTTTGTCGACTTGTTCGCGGTGGCGTTTCGTCTTTTCTTCTTCAGGACTTTTCAAAAATCGCTTTGATATTTTTTTTCCTTTTTGAGGGGACTTGGGTCTCCTCCTTAAAACTTCTTTCCATTCATCTTTTAATCTAACTTGCTTAGTATTTCCAACCTCTGCAATAATTTCATCGACTTCTTCCTCCGATATTGTATTTTCCTCAACACTACATTTAGTATGGCTTTGTAAGCTCTTCTTCCCATCTTCCTCTTCCGACTCCTCCTGGCGGATAGCTTCTTCAGTTATGGCTCTTTCTTTTAGGCCTTTGACTCTCAGAGGTAGGCCGAACTTCATTCGAAAATAATCTTCAAATTCAAAGTATTTTGCTTTATTTGGGGATAAACACCCAGATTTAACATGGTCAAATTTTAGGCACTTGAAGCATTGAATTCTTTGCATTTCGGAAGTCAATTCAACTTTTCTCCCCATTACTGGTATAACTGAAGGGATTTTCATTCTTGGCTTAATTTTTAGCTTCAATTTACCTGACATTATAGTCTGGAAAGTCTTCGAGTGAGCCACTTGTTCTTGATTGTCGGTTTGAAACGTGAGAGGTACATCTTCAATTTCTCCAACTATTTCACCAAAACTGCCTATAACTTCTTTTAATGAAGAGGGTTCTACTTCTGAGCCATTGTTTATTATAACTTCAATCGGCCTTTGTATTTTCCTAAAGTTTTCCAGACCCCTTATATTGCAAAATATGTTTTCCTCAATCTGAAAATGTGATTCTATCTTATCAAATTTCATAAGGACATTTATGGAACTCCGAAAGGTAATTACAATGAATCCAGCTTCACTTTTGCATTCATTTATCCTTTGTATCTCTTCCGGCTTTATATCCAAGCACTCAAAAATCTTTATATAATGCCCCAGCTTAGGTCGAAAGCCTTTGAAGCTCTTATTGGAATTATCTTTCCAATCAAGATATACTTTTTCCCATACTGGGTTCAAATTTATAGCATCACTCTTTTTTCCTACCTTTGTCTTGTTTGAGTAAGACATTATATGATAATTTTTATCTTCCTTTTCTTCAACTCTCTTCCTCGTGTTGTTCTTACAGGACAGGTCGGGCGGCTTGTCTGGCGGGAGCGCAGACATATTCACTTTGATAGTATGAGCAAGGCTTCTGACCCTTGTGACCCTTTAAGAGAGATGACGTCACAGCCTACGTAATAGCTCCAACCGCGTTTTCCAAGAAACCAAAAACTCCGGATTTGAGACTTCCGTTTACTCCGAGATCTTACTGAGTATCCAGCGTTGATATTCAGGCGAATACCTTCAAGTAGATATCCAGTTTTGCTCACAAAAGTCACTTGACACTGTTTAATTAATTTTTTCACAGACAAAAAAAATAACAAACACCTTCAAACGTGACTATACATTAGAATCATACTCGCGTATACGTATTTCTTCCTCTTTCTTTCTATGAGTTCTGGTGAAATAATGTTTTAATTTACAAGTGTTTACCTTGAAAGGATTAGAGTTTGTTCCTAATTGTATGGTGACTACGTTAGGTGTAGGGTATGTTTTTGTGACAATGTAAGGTCCAAGCCATTTAGAATCCAATTTCGCTAATCGTGTGGATAATTCGGGTTGTTCTTTTAATCTTAGAAACCATATCTCCAACATCATACTGCTTTGTTTGAGTTTTTCTGTTGTAATATTCTTTCATTTGTTTTCTTGTATTGTTCAACTTTTGTTGTTGTATTATAGACACTTCCAGCATTCTCAAAACTTGATCTGGTTGATCTTTTCTCACTGTTGATTTAGCATACTCCAAGATTTTGTCAAATGGAGAATTGGGATTGTTGTAAAAGGTTAGATAATATGGAGAATTCCCAATCGATATTTGCCAGGTTGTATTGTACGCTAGTTGGTTCAATGGTAATGTCTTTGCCCAATTTACTTTATTTCCATTTATGGTGCTTTTAATATAAGAATATAGCGGCTGATTTAGTCGTTCGGCTTGTCCATTGGTTTGGGGATGATATGGTGTTGTCTGTATGTGTTGAATACCTAATGCTTGGTTAATTGATCGTAATACTTGATTAGTGTATTCTGTTCCATTATCTGTTATTAGGATATTTGGTGGTTCGAAGTAATTAATTTAATTATTTAGAAAAGCTTTGCTGACTTTTTTTTTTTTGTACCACGGTACAACTATTTATTCACATATCAGATAGCATTATAAAAAAACTATTATAGAATTATCTTATCATACATTTTTTCGACATACGTTTCAAAATTTGTTGGGAGGGGAATTTGTGCTGATCTAAGTTTATATATAATGCACTGAACCTTAGTGGTAAAATAATTTATTTCAAATTGATGTGGGCCAATATAAAAATATGTAAATACTTTCGGGATTAAGATTAAACTAAACTTTGAATAAAATAAATTTGACAACACGCTATATATTTGTAAAATGTCGGAACACTCAAAGAGGAAATTATTTATTGTTTTTAGGTCTTTCTGGCAAAAATAGCAATACCTATCCTGAGGAATTTCTCCAAATCTATTATTAAGTGTTAATGTATTGGTAACTATGCGGTACTTTAACCAACACATAGAAAAATTAAAACCACCATTATTTAGAGAATGCAGAATATATGCAGTCGGCACTTTAATTCCAAAAAATACTTTTCTCCTGGTGATTTGATTTAAAAAATGTTTTCTAAGATTTTTTTCGATTAAGAGGCTTCTTATGTTGGAATTGCATGTTGAGTGTGCAAAATTATAAAAACATTCTCTCGGACCAAATTCTCTATTTTTAAAATTTACTGTATATAAAATTAACTGCTTTTCTAAAACTTCATTTTGTGTCCAACTTTGATACTTATTAAAAACTTCGCCAAAATAACATAACTTTTTTTTAATTGCCATCTCTGCAATGTAAGTTAATCGTTTGTTATCTTTGACGGGTTCTTGCCACTTCATTTCTTCGAGTACCTTATTGTTCAATTGAGGGCAGACTTGAATAATTTCTTTCCAGAACGTGTTAATAGTTTGTGCAATTTGAAAAATTTCATCAGGGCCTTTTCCTCTTTTTTCTTCAATATTTCCACCTGAAGACTTAATCAGTTCTGAATTTATTATATCGGACCATATTGCTCCTCTCTCCTAAATCCGTTTACACCAGAAATATACCATGGACATCCAGAAGGTTTGAATGTCCATCATTCCTAGGCCTCCTAATTACCTAGGGCATTTTAGCCGGTTCCAGGAGATTAGTTTGGGTGGCCTTTTGGGAATAGGAAACTTTCACATAATTGATTAATTTTTTCAACTATTACAGATGAAGGAGGGTCATTCTAAGAAGGTAGGTCACCTTAGGTAGAATTACTATGTTCCAAATGTGGATTCTGGTCGAAAGATTGCTACTTAATAATAAAGTAACAGCTGAAGCGGCTTTTTCGAGTCTTAAAACAATATCTTTTTCATTTTCTAAAATATCACAATCATCAATAGATAAAAAAGTACCTAGAATTTTTAAAACAGATGTTTGCTCCATATATGTTGAGATTACTTTAAAAGAAGCAAATTTGAAAATTCACCTCCAGTCCAGAATGGCTACCGTATTCTTTTATGATGTGGAATGTCTGTTGTATGGAGGATAGAATATCATCCTCTTTTCCTGCATAAATCATTGACACATCGTCTGCAAATGCCTCTACCTTTACTTCTCGACTCCCCACCGGAATACCTCTAACTTGTTGGGATTTATTAATTTTTCAATAAGAGGGTTTAGCGCTAAAATAAAAAGTGTCAGCGATATAGGATCACCTTGGCTACACCCATTGTGGACACGGAAGCTATATTTCTTTTTCAGATAGAAAGTACTGAGATTACATAAACATATTTGTATCATTCTTACAAATCTGTTACTCATGCCTTGTTTTCTAAGAGTTTATAAGATCCACTCATGGGACAATTTATCGGACTTTTTTTTTAAATCTATCGCCATAACAGGAACTTCCATATCACGTTTCCTCACATCAGCAACAGCGTCTTTAACACCGCGTACCAGATCTTCTATATGTCTACCACGCACGAATCCTTTTTGGGATGGGTGAATTATCTGTGGTAGATACTTTTGGACTCTTTTCGCCAACACCCCACTATAAATTTTTGTATTTTCAGTTTTGTCAGTGGGCGGTGATTTTCTACAAAGCGTGGGTCCTTACCAACTTTGGGAATGAGAATTAGCTTTCCTTTAGTGATATGAGAGTCAAAGTATCCTTTATTTATTGCTTTTTTGTACACTTCTGCGAGTAAAGGAGACAATAGAAAACAAAATTTTTTAAAATACTCAACGGGAAAACCATCTGGACCTGGAGCTTTCAACTCTTTATTGTAGTTTAATATATAGCACTCGACCTCCCTAAAAGTCACGTCCTCCTCAAGAGAATTTTCAAAAATATTTTCGCGGTCCATGTTACTAAAAATTGTATCTATTGACTCATCATAAGAAGCTTTAAATTTACATTTTATGCATACTTTTTCGGGATGATTTTCGCACTCTTTGCAGGTGAATATTTCTTTAAAGTAGTCCGTAATTCTATTAGCCATAGCCCCTTCCTCAACTAATAGGCTGCCGTTATTATCAAAAATAGCTCTGATTTCCTTTTTTTCCCATCGAGAACGCCTCTCTTCTTTTTAATGCTTTTAAAATTGAATATTCTTTTGGAATGTAACCGAGCCCCGTCCTTATTGAATGGCCTCTGATAAATATTTCACGAATATCGCTCAAGGATTCCTCCGTGATAATATTTGCTTTAGATTCAGCAGAAATATTTTCTAGGTAAGTCATTCTTTCCCTCCTCTGTGCACTCAATTCAACTCCCAGTTTAATGTACTCTCTTTTCGAGCAGTCCAGGATTAATTTGAGTGCGTGGGAAGGTGTTTTTATTATACCTTCTTTAAGCCTAGAAAGAATATTCTTGATGATTACTTGAACTTTTGAGCATGTGGTCTTATCTTCAAGTAAACTTATATTTAATTTCCAGTGTTTCTTGTTATGTTTTTCTGGGCTATTTAAAACTGTCATAATTGCATTTTGATCGGATTTAAATACCGGCAAAGTTTGGAAATTTGAAATAAGAGGGTATAGTTCTTCAGAAATAAACAAATAATCCAGTCTGGCCCTCTTTATAACGCTCCCGTCTCTCTTCACCTTGAAGGAGTGGTCTGGGTTTTTGTTAAATTTAAGAGATACATCCACAAGGTTTCGTTTATGTGACAGCCTTTTCAATGCAAGATTAGCTTTTCTATTATTTACATGTTTATAGTTTAGGGTGTCCCTGCCCTGCTCTAGCGCTATATTAAAATCTCCTGTAAGAATAATCTTATCAAATTCTGAACTTGGTTCGCATAAAAGATTCGCTTCAAGGTATTCGTAAAATTTTGGATCGTCATTATTTGGTCCATAAATGGAAACCACTTTATATGACTAGCTTCCCCACTCTATAGACGCTACACAGTAGTTGCCCTTCTCATCCTTTCTTAAGCACACAGGTTTTAATCTATTTTTAATTACACAGGTCTACAAATTTGAACTTTCAAAAATCTTTTGGGGTATAAGTATAATAAAAGTTATTCAGTTTTGCTCACTGATTTCAAATCTGTAATTCTTTTTTTCGAGAGTCCGATGGTTTTCGAGAAATCGGTCCCTACTTTTTTAGCTTTTTTGGCCCATTTTCCAACTTCAACTTCAATTTAAGCATAGAAGGATACACATTTTGAGCACTAAAAAATGATGATTGGCTAGTATTTTTTATGGAGATTTCATTTCTAGTCTTTGTTTTGACCTAAAAGGACTCCTTGGGGCGTAGGGTGCCGGAGTAGGTCCAAAAGTCGATGAAATCCTTTGTACTTAAATAACTCCTTGAATATTGCATGAAATGGATTAATAAGGAATGCATTAAAGAGATTAGACCCAAAGCTTTCAAACAAGATGTCAAGCGCCCGATAAGAGCCTTTAATTTTGAAGAAATCGTCCATCAAAGTGTGTAAATTTTCATCCAATTTTGGGCAAAAATTCGCTAGAAATCTAAGACTCACGGTAGATCTAATAAAAAACAAGTGCTATAGACTGTAGTAGTAGAGCGCAGAAGAAGACTCTCATATCAGCTGAAGATAACCAAATTCAAAAACATGGATCTCTTATTCAATTACAATTTAAATTTAAAAGAGTGGGATCGCAGGGCCATGGATATCCAATGAAAGGAATAGTGTTCCTTGATGAATCATGTCTCAGTACCCTTCATCTTCATCATCATGGATATGAAGGGAACTGTTTTGAGGAATGCTGGATCAGTCGCCTTAATTTGAAGAAGACGGGATCGGAGTTTCGACGTGCTATAAAATTAGAGATTCATCTTCATGAGAAGGTATTTATCATTTGGATCATCTTTGAGTACACTAAGAACAATTCCCTCTTCAGATTAAGAATAAACATCGCTGTTAAGTCAAGAATGGGAGAAAGAAATGAAGACTCCATTGAGGAGTCAATGTTTGTATGGAAGAAACTAATCTCCACATTCATCTCAAAATTTAAACCGATGTTATCGCTTATATCGCTACGACGGCTCTTGTATACACTGGACTCTCGTTTCATGGCTGTTTCTAGTCTACTAACACACATCTTCATTCGAATGGACACTTTTTTACACTCATGTACCTATCACATTACTGAAAGTCCCTTGGTTTACCGTTTATGTCTCTCAGTACTGAGTCCCCTTCTTCATGTTCTAAGTGGAGAACAAGGAATAATCATGAAGTGTCTTTGATAACGTCAATCGTATTCTGAACAAACTCATTTATTTTTTATACCATTTCTAATGAATGATCTCAAATACAAAATATATCAAAAACATAACATAATTTATATAATTATTCAATCATCAATGTTTGACAAGGAGTTATATGATTCAGATGGTAGTTACAATGCTGATAACATAATATGATTATGATGTAGAATGCTCTGATGTGATTTCTTTCTTTTCTTATAAACTTTATAACTTAAAAATATGAAATATGTAATTAGAAGGACGATCAAGATAGTGGATATACATATTACGGCGGGCTTAATCCACGAAAATATCTTGAATGAAGCATTAATTATATTTACTGAATGGTTTATAATAGAATCTATAGTATTATCTGTGTCGAACTTGGACAGTATCTTTATTTTTTGGGCAGTTTGAAATATATCCCAAGCAATTTTATTCGAAACTCCGATGGTTTCAAATATTTTTATAGATTTATTCTTTAAGATTTGATGAATGAATTCAATGTCTATTTTTGGATCTTCGGTTACACTTTCAAATGTAGAACTTATACCTTCATAACCTGCAGGGAACATTCCATTTGAATGAAGTGTACAGATTTCATCCAAACTAATTGTCTGATTACCAATATATGTGCTACTAAAAGACGATCTATTTCCTGCAAGCTATAACTGACGTTTGTTTAGTGGGGGAAAAATGAATAAATTGTGTATCAAAGACACTTCATGATTATTCCTTGTTCTCCACTTAGAACATGAAGAAGGGGACTCAGTACTGAGAGACATAAACGGTAAACCAAGGGACTTTCAGTAATGTGATAGGTACATGAGTGTAAAAAAGTGTCCATTCGAATGAAGATGTGTGTTAGTAGACTAGAAACAGCCATGAAACGAGAGTCCAGTGTATACAAGAGCCGTCGTAGCGATATAAGCGATAACATCGGTTTAAATTTTGAGATGAATGTGGAGATTAGTTTCTTCCATACAAACATTGACTCCTCAATGGAGTCTTCATTTCTTTCTCCCATTCTTGACTTAACAGCGATGTTTATTCTTAATCTGAAGAGGGAATTGTTCTTAGTGTACTCAAAGATGATCCAAATGATAAATACCTTCTCATGAAGATGAATCTCTAATTTTATAGCACGTCGAAACTCCGATCCCGTCTTCTTCAAATTAAGGCGACTGATCCAGCATTCCTCAAAACAGTTCCCTTCATATCCATGATGATGAAGATGAAGGGTACTGAGACATGATTCATCAAGGAACACTATTCCTTTCATTGGATATCCATGGCCCTGCGATCCCACTCTTTTAAATTTAAATTGTAATTGAATAAGAGATCCATGTTTTTGAATTTGGTTATCTTCAGCTGATATGAGAGTCTTCTTCTGCGCTCTACTACTACAGTCTATAGCACTTGTTTTTTATTAGATCTACCGTGAGTCTTAGATTTCTAGCGAATTTTTGCCCAAAATTGGATGAAAATTTACACACTTTGATGGACGATTTCTTCAAAATTAAAGGCTCTTATCGGGCGCTTGACATCTTGTTTGAAAGCTTTGGGTCTAATCTCTTTAATGCATTCCTTATTAATCCATTTCATGCAATATTCAAGAAGTTATTTAAGTACAAAGGATTTCATCGACTTTTGGACCTACTCCGGCACCCTACGCCCCAAGGAGTCCTTTTAGGTCAAAACAAAGACTAGAAATGAAATCTCCATAAAAAATACTAGCCAATCATCACTTTTTAGTGCTCAAAATGTGTATCCTTCTATGCTTAAATTGAAGTTGAAGTTGGAAAATGGGCCAAAAAAGCTAAAAAAGTAGGGACCGATTTCTCGAAAACCATCGGACTCTCGAAAAAAAGAATTACAGATTTGAAATCAGTGAGCAAAACTGAATAACTTTTATTATACTTATACCCCAAAAGATTTTTGGCTGTTGACATGTGTTATTAATAAAACTCCTTTGGATGGGTGATTTCCTCGCTTTGCTACCGCAGGGGCCAAGAAAATTGAATAATCTCTAATATATACATTCTTTAAATCATATTCCCTCAGCCTCGCGTCACACAACGATATTATATCAGGACGAAAGGATAAAAAGTGGTTCAATACTTCCCGTTGCTTAGTTGAGACTGCTAAAGAGTTGGGGTTGACTGAAATTATTTTTAAATTCTTAAGCATGGTGGTTGATGGTATGTGGGGTGAGGGGATATAAAACAATTTATGTATAACTTAATATTTCATACATTTAACAAAAGAGGCTAATAAAACACAACACAACATCCAAAATGAAAACTCACGTGATACTGTGGTGAATAATTTCCTCCAACATCATTTGCCACAAGAATGGGACTTAATGTTTTTTTAATCATTAGAGTAATTCCTCTGGATGGATGACTCCTTTTAAAATAAACTAATGTTTTGAAAGTGATGTAGTCTGATAGTCCTAAGAAACCAAAATCTCCCCGTCAGTCTGGTGTCGCAAAGGGCTAGAATGTCAGGACTTTGTGTCATAAAATGCTTAGTAACAATTGTTCTCTTATTATCGTTCGAAATCGAGTTAACGTTTGCTGATATTATTTTCAGTTCCATTTAAATGTATTTAGATCAAGGAAAAACATCTTATGATGTTCTAATCCTCAGCGAGAGAAGGAAAAGTTTCCTTGACTTGGGTTTCTTTTGATCTCTTTCTCACTTCATTATTAGGACTGGTAAACATTCTTTTATATTCAGGTTTCTTTGGTACTTCGGGTTTCTTCCTCATAACAAGCTTCCAATCATCTCGAAGATTAACATTTTTTAATTTGGAGTCATTCTTTGTATTTTGATCCGAGGTAGGTTCATCAATAACAATATAATTAGTTTCTTCTTTCTTTTCTTGAGTTGCTGTCTCCTCTGACGCCATTCTTTCATTTACACCATCGATAACTATTGGAGTTCCCATCATTTCTCTGAAATTCTTCTCAAAACTTTCATAATTGGTCTTTCCAGTAGCTTTACAATGTGCCTTTTTATGTCCAAATTTCAGACTAAGATAACACTGAATATCTTGTACCTTTCACTGAATTTCTACTTTTTGGCCTCCCACTGGAATAATTGTAGGTAAACTTTTTCTGGGTTTAATCTGAAACTTAATTTTTCCAGACATTATTTTGTTAATAAGCGATGAAAACTCTTCATCTTCTTCCTCATTTGAAAAAAATGCATGATGGACATTTTCAAAATCTCCAATGATCTCTCCGTAAAAATTCATAATTTCTTTAAAGGCAGTCAGATTGGTCTCGGACCCATTTTTGATAATAACTTCAACTGGGACTTGAGCCGCTCTTAAGCTTTGCAAGCCTTTTATTTTAAAAAACACTCCCTCATCAATTTTTAAGTTTTCACATATTTCTCAAAATTTATCTAAAACATTTATCGGCCTTTTGAACGAAATTACGATGTGGCCCACTTTACTTTTACAGTCGTTTATTCTGTGTATATTTTCTCCATCGAGGACCAATAGTTCAAAAATCTTTTTATAGTGATGAAGTTCAGGAGAAAAACCTTTTAAATTTTTATCTTCATTATCTTTCCAATCAAGGAATATTTTGTCCCATATAGGATCTGTTTTTATGAGATGTCTCTTCATATTATTTGTCTATGTTATTCTTGAATACGACATTTTTTCCTCCTGTCCTTCCTCCTCTTCTTCATTCACGCTCCCACAAGGGTGAGCTTGATCTTCAGGCGGCGTGTTAAGAGACAGGTCATGACACTGCATTTTCATTCATTAAGGAAGAAAAAAAAGTAGCCAATCATATCTCTTATGAAAATGACGTCATAAATCCCTTGCAAGTGTGTGCAAGATGGGCTCTTTTCGAGCGTGACGTAATTATCCCTTATGCAGATGTTATTTACTAATTATAGCTCTTATTACTCTCAATTAGAAGTAACTAACTATAAAACTGAATAGCACAAACACTATAGAACACAAAACGAAAAAAAAACGTAATCAAAACACACTAGGATATTAGAAAATCAATTTTCTCAACAGAGTGTTATAGAAACACGTCTTCTTCTTTTATTCTTGACAACACAGCTCAGGAATCAATTATTGTCATTATATAATTGTAGTTCATTAAAGGGACATAAATTACTATTAAATCTGAGTGAATTCGCTCATTAAATTTTGTTGTAGGAGGTAATGGTTCAAGAGGCTGTCTCGTAACAGCACCCCTTTTTGATTTTTGGCATGACTCGCATGATTGCACAAAATCATGCACGAGTTTTGAGTCGTTTTGAAAATAAAAATAGTTTCGTACCTTGTTTAATGTAGGAAGGTAGCCCCGGTGGCCGCCAAGCGCCGGGTTGTCATGGTGTATTTTTAAAATTTTGTTTATTCCAGAGTCTGGAACTATTAGTAGTTGTCTTTTGATGATTCTTTTCTTATCATAAGAAACCCATTATACAGTCCAGTCGTACCTTTATATTTTAGATAAGTACCTTTTAAAGTCTGTCCAGCACTTCTCACCCTTCATTATTAGTAGTAATTTTCCCCAGTAGTTATCATTTTCTTGAAGTTTTTTAAATTCATCTGGCTCTATTTCATTTGTGATTCCATGTTCTATCTTTATTATTTCTTCTTCTAGGATACTAGATATGAGGTTTCTTGATAAATAGTCTGGTGCGCCTATTTCTTTCCCTTTTTTGTAATGTGTCCTGAAATTAAAAGCCAGTGTCAAATCTTGTAATCGTTGTAAGGTTTTTGACTTGGCTTTGTTAATTATGTTGGTTATTGGTTTGTGGTCTGTGAACACTTTAAAAGTCTTTTGACTAATGAATTATGAAAATGTTCAAGACCAAACACGATTGCTGCTTGTTCCATCATTGTTGCACTGTAGTTTTTCTCTGATTTTGATGGTGATTTGGAAGCGTATCCGATTACATGGAGTTTGTTTTTCTGTGCTTGGAATAAGGCAACTCCGAAGCCTGCAGAAGTATCATCAGTCACATTTCCTGTTGCTGCATCCGTGTAAAGTTTGTACGGGAGGTTTCTGTCTGGTAAGGCTAGAATAAGAGCAGATATTAACATTAATTTTAATTTTTCAAAAGCATTATGTGCTGATTCTGGTAGAGGTCCTTTAGTATATCCACTGTCGTTGCAGTTGAGTTTTGATAATGGACTGGAAATTATACCAAAAAAATTTTGCTAAGCCTAAAAATTGACGGATTTTCTTAATGTTGACAGGTGGTTCTTGTTTTCGTATTGCCGTCGTTTTGTCCTTTGTAATACTTATGCCGTCTTTAGATATATCGAAACCAAGGTACTTTACTTGCTCCAAATTCACATTTCTTTGGGTTCAATTTAAGTTTTTCTTTACGAAGAATTCCAAAGATGTATTGTAGGTCCTCCAGATGCTGTTTGTGGGTAATGCCAAAGCATAGTATATCGTCAATGTATGTGACTATCCTAGGAACTCCAGAGAATATTATATCCATAAGAGCTGAGAAGCTGCTTGGTGCACCGTGACTTCCAAAACAAAAGACCTTGAACTGAAATTGCTCCATTGTCGGTACGGTGAATGCCGTATCTTTCCTTGAATTTTCCTCCAAATTCTGTTGATGAAACCCACTCTGCATATCCATTGTTGAGAAAACAGTTGGATTTTCTCTGTATATTATGTCGACACAAGACCTAAGATCCTTAATAGAATAAAAATCTTGAATTGTTTCTTTGTTGATGTTTCTTAAGTCGATTACAGGGCGCCAAGAACCATTTTTTTAACACAGAGTATGGGAGAATTGTACCTGGATCTTGCTGCTTCGATTAGTCCCTTAGAAAGTAGTGTTTTAACGTAGTTTTCGATAGTGTTTTGATGCATTAAGGATATAGGGAATTGCTTAGTGTATAAAGGTGTATTAGTTTTTAGGTTTATTCTTTGGCTTACTTTATCTGTACACCCGATGTTATCGTCGTCTGATGAAAATATATCTATGTTATTTTTAATAATGTTTGATACAGAGGTAATATATATTCGGGTGTATTTATCTTTATGCTTTTAATGTCTATAACTTTTTTAACTGGTTCTATACTTTCTATAGTTATTGTGTTTTCAGGCGTCGGATTGTGATATATATGTAAGTGGTTCAGACAAGTTCCTCTTGCAAGTGTTATAGTTTCACTTGATGTGTTTGCCACTATCGTTCTTCCATTTCCGTGTGCATGGTGGATATTATACAGTTGATACTAGTTATTTCGTCGTCGGATTCTTCTATCATTAAATTTTTGAAGGGATGTTCTGCCTTAACGTCTATAATTCCTATCGAATAAGCAGGGACTTTAGTTTCTCTGAATATCGTTGTGCTGCCCCCGTGTCTGCATTGGAAATATATTTGTGTACCGTGTATATATATATATATATTATTTTTGGAATGAAAATCCACACCTGGTATTAGATTTGAGGTTAGATTCCTGAAACAATAGACGGGTGTGAGAATTGTATATTATCAATTGTAAAATGTATATTGTACTTTCCTGTTAATGACATTTTCTCTTGGTTGGCTACATGGAATTTTATATTGTCAGAGGTAGCAAATTTTTTGTTGCTATAGTGTTGAAGAATATTTTCTCTTATGCATGACACAGAGGCGCCTGAGTCGAAGAGAGCTTTTATCATAGGACCATTGCCAGTAATCATTTTATATGGGCGTTTGACTGCTGTTACTTCATTTATTAAAATTATAGGAGGTTCAGGGGCAGTCTTCTCCTTACTCCTGTTTAAAAATCCTGGGGTGTCTGTTTATCTTCGGGTGAGTCTATTTCATGGGGTTTATGATCCGGATTCGTAGGTAGGAAGGTGTTTATTTCTTCGATAAACCGACGATAGTGGTCGGTCATATGATGTCCCCATTGTTTGCATCTTTTGCAAAACATCTTTTTCTTCTGGTAAGACGGGTTTCTACTGCCGTGTCTGTTCCAATTATTTCCTCTTCTCCTTGTTGTATACCGTCCATCGGTTGGGTATCGTCCATTTCGGTAGACCGAATTTCTGGTTTCGTTAATATTATATTGGATATTTGATTGCTTATGGCCGTAACCATTCCCTCGTCAGGGAGTTTGAGATCCCTTACTTTGTCGTCTATTTTTGAACAGAAGTGGAATGGTTGACTCCCGAGAGAGCATTCTGAAGTGGAGCTGGAAATTTTGGGACGATAATACATCGTGATATGTCTCTTATGAGGTCGACAAGGATTTCAAAATTTTCTTTATTTGCTGGTCCCTTCATTGCTCTTTTGGCGACTGGATGAGCTACTATTTTCCGAGTCATCCGGGGGTAGTATTCCGAGTAGGATTCACCTTTCCTTTTTTCGATGTCGATTTTTCAAGGATGTATACATTGTAGACGAGATGTTAGTGTAGCGAGTGGTCATGTCTGTTTTCATGGATTCCCACGATATAGCCGTGTTATTCTCTGGTTCATTTTTGATTAATGTATACCAATACGAAGCTTTACCCGTAATGAATTGATGAGATAATTGTGCAGTTTCAGCGTCGTTGAGTTTTTGTAGATTTCCTATAGCATCAATATTGGGAATGAATTTGGCTAAGTCAGATCTTCTTTCGCCTGAGAATTTTTGGACAGTAGTCTTCATTTCTGATAGTTGATCTTTTTCAGTGAAGAAGGAAGATGTAGACTAGTTTGAAGTATTGGTATTCATTCTTGTAAGTAGATTATTCGGAGGTTTGTTTTTAGGTTCGATAACGCTGCCACCAATGTTGGATACGGATACGACAGTAAATGAGAGTTGTCTTGGCTTACATTTGACTTTATTATTCTCCCTGTTGAACTTTATATAGTTACAGTATTTAGATAATACATAGTTACAAATGGTTACGAGCACATATACTTGTACGTGCCCTTGAATATAGTCGATTATCACATTATCAACTATTATTTGTAAATGTAACATTGTTGTGGTCTTAAATATGTATAGATCTTTAAAAGGGGAGATTGGTAAGTAGAATGTCTAGCCAACAGAAGAAATTTCATGGTACTTAAGAGGACCTTTCTAATGAAAGAAAGGTCAAAACCCACTCAAAACGACACCACAATCTAAGACCACAAGGACACGTCTTTACCGTATACATAAGCAACAATCTCCCTCTATCGTATTTTCTCATACTTGATGAATAATATGAATTAATAAGATCTTCACTTTTTGGAGATTCATTTTATTTATAGGTAATACTTTATAATTGATTTCCTTCAATGAAAATGCATATCTCCTTTATGCGACGATCCAAGAATTTCACTAATATAATTTTTCAACAAGGGTATTCTTAAAAGGTCCACGACAAATAGTAAGAGCAATTGCAATTTAACACTACCATATAAATAATAAAAACAAACAAGGAGGAAAAAAGTGTAAGAGAATCGTACCTAAGCACTTCAGTGAACCCATTTTAGGAGGGTATTATTTTAAAACAAACCTCAACCGTTGGTAAAAAGTCAATTACTATACAGCAAAGTAAATAGATATGAAATTTAGCACAGATATGTGTTACAATAATAAAAGTCATGCCTAAAATATCAAGCTTCATAAATGATAATGGTGATAACAAATAATCACTTTATTATTATTGAAAGAACAAAAATATAAACACAGATTTATTTTCTGTCAAAAAAGAGCCCTTCCCAATGAACGTCAATCACTCCCAAACTATAATATTTGGCAAGTTGTATAACATATTAAATTTTTATAAAGCTGTCGTCACTTTAATTTAGTCTCGAGAGGACATATCTTTTAATTCGATATGTTTCGACATTAAAAATGGATTAATAAGTTCCTAAACCATATCATTTGCAAAGAAAAAAATGGCACAAAATACACATTGGAATGGCTTCTTTCTTTGTTCTCGTAGCGAAGTGATTAAATGTATAATCTAAAAGCTGATTCAGGACTTGCATATTTCCTCCCTTATTTAAATTTCGGCAGCCTATCAGTTGATATGATTGCTATAAGTATTACCATATTTTCTAAAACGGCATCACAGGCATGGTTTTAGCAAATACTTGGAATGTCTCTTTTTCACATCTCTACTTATATTATTCTTTTTCCAAAGATTATTCCCTTCTTTAAACAATTTCTTTATTTATTCTATCAAATTTATCTATCCCGAGAGGGGGTTAATCAAGAGGGAACGTATGCATTTCACTTTCAATATAATTAGGAATGTAAATAATATGCAAAATACCGCGTGCGAGACTTTGTGGAGCTGGCTCTTCGAACGGTACTTTTTGTTTTCCAATGTTTTCATTTTTCCTTTATTACTGAGAGGAGAACATCTACCTGATAGTAAAGATCTCACATGAAGGAATACGTGCATTAAGTTTAATAAAGCAAATAAAATGTAAACAAAAAGGGCTCAAGTCCTCGTATAATTATTAGTTAAAAATATATAATTTCCTGACATTAATTTCAGTTAATTTTCTGCCTCTCATCTATGGTAAACATAATGTTATTATTTATTATTGATGTCTTCACTTGTATATACAAAGGAGAATAACAGTTTGTAGCTCAGTAAAACGTCATGACAGCTCAAGCTGCTTCCTTCTCAACATTCATCAAATTGTCAGAGTTACCAAGTTTAATTTTCTCTTTCTTTGTTTCTTACAAGCCCGATTTGCATATTATTTACATTCCTAAATATAATCAAATTATGAAACTTTTACTTTATTCCTTCTTTTAGCTTGATCACGACGAGCTTTTTGTGCTCTCATTACATCCACTCTCAAAAGGGAAAAGAAAAATATGAAAAAACATATAGTAGCTATCCTTATGTATTTTTTTTGACACCAACTTTTAATATTGGGCAAAGTTATTATTGAGATATACTATACATTGATAAATTCTACCAATAAACAAATTAATCGTTAATTCTTGTATAATATTCAAAAATTCAAAAAAGGGCGTGCAATCCTTGATTTAATATATTATACATACATAAAATCATAAATAATAATAATACCCTTTTTGAGTTCATAATACGTAGAGTCAGCTAATTCTGATCAATAGAGTCAATTGATGAAAAACAACTTAAGGGATAATACATATTAGGTGAAGTTATAAGTTCTGAGCATTTTTTCGCCATTAATATGGTTAAGTTTATCCGATTTAGATCAAATATGCGCCGTTTTGTTGGATAACTTTTGTCCATTTTGAAAGCAATTTCATAATTCTGCGATTGAAGAAGTCTTCGTT
The DNA here is from genome assembly GCA_963680855.1 of Lepeophtheirus nordmannii. NCBI lineage: Eukaryota > Metazoa > Arthropoda > Copepoda > Siphonostomatoida > Caligidae > Lepeophtheirus > Lepeophtheirus nordmannii. Next base: position 6,174,669 of record OY804526.1, on the reverse strand, counting down.
CCTATTGTTAATAAACTTGAGTAGCTCATTTTCACAAGCTTGAGGCAAATTTTGTATCATCAAGAAAATTTTGCAAATGCAAGTCGTTAAAGATGTGTGTGGCCTGATGTTGTCTTTATGGAATGCAATTCTCTTTCTATTGGCCAATTCTGACGCTTCTGGTCGATCGCCTGATTCAATCTGCTCAGTTGTTGACAGTATGACTCCGAATTGAGTGTCTGGCCTGATGGGAGTAGCTCATTGTGGATGATTCCTTTCCAATCCCACCAAACACAAAGCATAACCTTCTTTGCCGTTCAACCGGGCTTGGCGATCGTTTGAGCCGCTTCACTGTGCTTTGACTACAATCTTTTTGGTCTGCTGTTCTTGTATGAGTTGTCGAAGACTGAAGAAAAAAAGAGAAAGTCAAGAGGAACACAAACGAGGTCCCTTGATGCTCAGGTTAGAAACCTAAAAACTTTGCTAGCTGAAGAAAACTCCAGCAAGTTCGAAGTCCAGAGAATTTTAGAACTGATCTCCAATGCAGCATCCAAATATACCTCCTGCTCTGAGGAAATGTACGAGCTTCTCGAAGAAAATTCTCCAGAACTTGAGGCTGAGGTGGATAACGTGATTCGCGTAGAGACAGAGTTGGCGAAAATGAAGTCACGAGTTGACGAGTACTCAGCGACTACTCAGATAAGCTCTCAACCGCCTAGTGATAGAGTCCACTCTGAGAGAGGTACTGGACATCCGAGGATCCACATAAGAGAGCCGAACTAAATAGAGGAGGACATTACATATTCCAACTTCAACAAATGGGAGGAGACCTGGAATAATTATATGAGAGTAACTCATTTAGAAGAGAGGCCTCGGGAGAAGCAGTTGTCAATATTATGGACGTGCTGTTAGCCTGGTTTTCTAATGAAGATCTGTCATATTATGGATATCCCAGCTGACACCGGTAAAGACTTAGACGAAGTTATAGAGGCGGTCCGGTTTTACCTAAAAGAGAAAAGACAATTAGCTGCTACCAAATATAAGTTGTTTCGATGCAAACAAAGAAATTTTGTGACACCTTCAATGAATTTTTGTGTCTTGAAGATTTTGGCAGAGGAGGCTGAAATATATTAGATGGAGGTGGATGACTGGTTGGCGGCCTTGGTTATATGTGGCGTCAAGGATGAAGAAGTACACCAAAGACTATTGGAGTAGACACCTCAATTGAACCTAAAAGAAACGTTACATTTGAGCAGAATGGTTGAAACAGCTAAACATAACCAGAAAAGTTGGTGTGACTTAGTTCTAAAGAAGTCAATGCATTTTCAAAGACGGTCCCGAGTCGCGGTAGAAGATCGGAGAGAAGTAAAAGCCGAGGAATATCATTTAGCCCAAAACGGGAAAAATGTGGGAAAAGTGGCTTCGAGTATCCCCATAGAATGAACCAGATGTGCCCTGCAAGAAATAAAGAATGCAAAAAGTGTGGGAAAAGTGGTCATTTTGCTGAATGAGATTAGAGAGAACTCAGTATTGGTAGTTCAATCATTACACAAATTTGATTCGAATAGACTACCGGTCGACATTTTGGACAAGAGTGGAGCTTACCTTGGGAATGTTATATCAGTTTGTAACTATGTGTGTATTTCAAGAAACAGCTCACTTATTAATTAAAGACGCTTTTTTGCAAAATAAACGTAGTCAAGAACTTGGATCTTTTTGTTACCGCAATGAGGTGAAAAATACACTGGATGATATGGTCAGTAAAAACATCATTGCCAAGATAGAGGATAAGGTGACAGAATGGTACCATCCTATAGTAGTAGTGCCAAAGCCTAATGGGAGGATACGCTTAACAATAGACTTGACAAAGTTGAATTACCAAGTTAAAAGGTTGGTCCATTCCATGAAGACTCTGAAGGAAGCAGTGTCCGAGATCAATCCAAAATCGAAATACTTCAAAAAATTCGATGCCGTTCATGGTTATTGGTCAATGCCCCTGCACGAAGAGAGCCAAAGCTTAACCACTTTCATCACTCCTTATGGAAGATATTACTTCAAAAGAGCTCCAATGGCTTTCTTATCTACTAGGGATGCTTACAATAGACGATGTGACGAAGCTTTGGAAGGAATCTCGATTATTCACAAAGATGTTGACGATATTTTGTTAGATGATGAATATTTTGAGTCTCATGTTCAAAGTGTTCGTGAAGTCCTGGAAAGATGTAGAGAATTTGGTATTACGCTAAGCAAAGAAAAACTTCAATTCGCAGCCGAAGGGATAAATTTTGTCGGGTACAAAATTAATGGAGATGGTATTACCTCAGAAGGAAAGAAGCTGAAAGCTATTAGAGAGTTTCTAACACGAACAAACAGAACCGAGCTGAGATCATTTATGGATCCAGCTAACCAATTAGCGGGTTTCACATCAAAGATGAACAAAGTAACAGAGCCGTTACGCCACTTAATGAAGGCTCGAAATGAATTTATATGGAATGAAGTTCATAGCAATGCGATGGATGAGGTAAAAAATTTTTTTACTTAGTGCCCCCATCTTCGCAATTTTTGATCCGAAGAAGGAGACGTGTCTTGAGGTGGATGCGTCCAGAACGAAAGGCCTTGGATTTAACTTACTCCAGAGGCACACTAAGAGATGGAAGCTGGTGGAATTCGGTTCACGATTCGTCAGTGATACGGAGTCAAGATATGCGATGATAGAGTTAGAAAGTCTCACAATCAAATGGTCTGTCAAAAAGTGTCATATTTACCTCAATGGTTGGCCTCATTTTCAAATAGTCACTGACCATCATTCTCTTCCTACAATTTTTAATAGGTACTCTTTGAACCAGATAGAGAATCCCAAAGTCCAGAAAACTCGAATGGAACTCCAACACTATCAGTTCGAGGTGGTTTTGAAAAAGGTAAAGATCATGTCATTGCAGATGCACTCTCCCAAGCTCCAGTGGATGACACTGATGGAGAGGAAGAAGTACTTAAGAAACTTCATTCATCAGATCAAGGGATGACGAAGACGAAGAAAAGAGCGATACAGTCGATTTATTGGCCTGGAATGAACAATGAAATTAATATAATGATAGAAAAATGTTAGTCATGTGAGAGGAAATTGCCAAGCCAAAGCAAGGAGAGTTTAGAACCAGACACCATACCAGCAAAGATAAGTATCACATCGGATAAGTTTCGTGAGGGATTATTGGAGTACAGGAACACTACGTGAATGCAGTATTCACCCAATCAAGTAGTTTATGGCCAAAATCTCAGATCCCATATTCCAACACACAAGTCCACAGGCGCAGGCCTGAGAAGAGGTTTTGTTTTTTGTTTCATTCTGCAGTACAGTATTGCATTGTAAAATGACAATAAAAAATAAAGTTGACTACTTTGCGGATTTCACCTATCGCGGGTTATCTTTGGAGCGTATCCCTTACGATACACGAGGGTTCACTGTACTATGAAATCCTTCTAGAAAATGGACGTGTTTAACGAAGGAACAGGAAATTTTTACACCAATTTCATGAGACGGATTTGTATCCCCGTCATACGATGAGGCTTAGAAAGAATCCTAGGAAGCGAGACTCGTTCGAATTATGATTTTTTATGTTGTATATATATTTAGTTTTTGCTTAAATAAAAAAGGGATTGATATATTGTATACATACGGGTTGTTTCTGATATGGGTGTCTGTTTCGTTGTCGATATATAGTGCAGAATTTAAAATGATTATGCACTAAAAGAAAAAGGGACTGCTGTATTAGGATGTTTGTTTTGTAAATGTGTAATGTCAATAAGAACTGAGCGCGGAAGGGATTTTGTTAAAAAAAGTTAATAACCTAGCACTATTCTTCGTTACCTGCTCTACAATTCCTATTACTCAATTTTTCCGATTAACCCTCTGTAAAATAAGCAAATTGAGGTTAAATATTATAAAAATATCCAGCTAAATTATATTTAAGCTATAGTAATTGACATTCCTACATTTAGGGGGAGGCGCTTCCTTAAATATGAAGAATAATAACAAAACACTCCTTTTTGAATTGAGTATACATAGTGGGACTATTGAAAATCTCCAAATCCACCGAATAAAGAATCCATCGTTTGATTTCTTGAATTCCTTTCCTTGTTATTGTATTTTCAAATGAATATATCCTCTGGAATTTTATACTAAAATTTATACCAATGTTGGAGATTCCTAAATATATTTGCCCATCACTTTCGTGATAGTCTCTTATGATTTTGGATAAAAACAATGCCCTGTACTCATGGCACCAAGTCGGTTATATAAAATGCCGTCGTCTAAATTATTATGCATATCCCTGCATTAAAAGTAAAAACCTTTCGTTAATTAAAAAATTAGTAAGAAATTACTTTTAGTATATACATTTTTCATTTAATTATGTCCAACATCTAGATGCAGTGAGATATAAAGGATAAATACTAATAATAACCAAATGACACAAGGATAAATATTTAAGAATAATTGTTATTCCAAATATGAAAAAATATAAATTAAACAATTCTTTGATATTTAATATTAACATCGTTGTCTTTCATGTTTGCAATTAGGAGTATTGAAACTAAAATGAAGTTTATAAAAATTAATCCATTAAATATTCCATGTATTTATAATTTCAGTAGAACTGGCTTCTGTACTTTCTGATTCCTCAAAAAATTGATTTCTATTCCTAGATAATACTATTCTATTATCAATAGAATAGATAGTATATGAATGTGTTATACAATCAAATTATTTCGATTTTAATATGTAAAGTAATAACAAAAAGTTGTAAAAAAGGTTTCTATTCATTGAACCCTCAATGAAGATATCTTCTCAAATTAGTTCATGGCAATGACAATGTTACACAATTTCTTAAGATATAGATGATGTAGAACAGTAGATGGTAAAAGGCAAGAAGGTCGACGTCAAGAGACGAATACAATTATTGGATGATTTTCGAATTTAGGGGCGAGAATAATCGAACTATCCAAAGTTCCCCTCAAGGATAACTGGTGTTCTTTATCAAGTTTCAATTGGTAAAGTTTATTTCGAAATCTATTAACAGCAAGTATGTCAACGTTAAGAGACGAATACAATTATTGGATGGTTTTCCAATTTGGGGACGAAAGACGAATCGAACTAGCAGCTGGTTCCTTCTAAATGATGAAAACATATGTGGTGTATGTGTAAATCAATTTTCCATATGATGTGCATAGGGTCTCAGAACTATGGATCTCCCCATAGCCAAGAGAAAAGAAAATGTTGCTTCACAAACTCTACATCCACTAATAACAAATTTCAACTCTAATCTTCGATATTTTAAGTGAAGAATGACTCGACTGAGAAATAGAAGACACTTCTAAGCATTGGTCTCGTCGATAAGCAACTTCTTTACGATTAAACCATCAAAAACAAGACTTTTGTTCTACAAATCTTTTATGGGATCCCAGAGAACAGGAAAAACCACTTTTTTAAACATACCGAAGTATGTCACCCTTTCTTCCTCGTCCACACTACGAAATATTATATCTGGATACTCAGAGATTTGGATATCATAAATATATTTCACAGATGAGGATCTTTCGAGGAAAACATAGCGAGATTCTCAACAGAAGGATGACGGCGTCGTAGAATAAAAAAGAATGAAGCGAAGATGGTCATTTGGGATCAGCAAGTTAATAACCTAATTCTACCAACCTAATATTTTACTCCTTAATACAGTTAAAATTTAGTCCTTAAAGTATTTGAGAGGCATTTGCGTATTTTCTGAAGCATCCTATTCCTAAAAAACACTATGAAATTAAACTATGGACTCTAGGCTATAATGCCATGTTATTTGTTTTTTTGAAATTTTGACGAAAAGTACAAAAATTTTGTGTTAGAAGAATAACTAGAAAAAGAAAAATTGATTTTTCTCCTTTTTGTGAGTTCGATTCACGCTCAGTTGTTATTGACATTACACATATATGAATTATCCCGTAGTACGTTGTTGATACATTATATATTGAATGTACATTGTATGAGTTCAATAAATATGTCTTTAATGAACGATCAAGGGGGGGGGGAGGACCTCATATTGGTGATGACCTAAAGATAAGGGGTCACTACATTAAGTGACCTATTTTTCATCGCCAGTCACCATACGCTTCAAAAATGGATCGATTTCGTTACGTTTCAGCAAAGAGTCGCAAACATCAATTCGGTACAAAAGGTTCTTTTGCGTCAATTCGTGTGGCACCCATTCATCGAGCTTCTTCTTAAGACCAACCTTATCCAAATGGTTCGAATCGGTTTTTTGGCTAATCTTCAGTTCCTGAGCGATGGAGTAAGTGCTCACATACCAGTCCAACTCGACGATTTCGATTATTTTATCGATATTTTCGATGATTGGCCTACCGGAGCGTGCCTCATCTTCGACGTCCATAATATCAGAATAGAATCGTTGGAACGACCACTTTGATGTTACATTCGATACTGTATTAGGTCCATAAACAGGACAATTTTTTTGGGCCACTTGTTTCGCCTAATCACCTTGGTTGTTGTCATACTGAAGAATGTATAAATTTTGGAATTTTGGAACGCTGTAACTCACAACTTACTTAACCATAAACAAAACTGTAAATAAACTTTTTTAAGTGTACGCTTAAGCTTTTAAATATACTTTAGACGTTTCTTTATGCAATGTATTAATCGTAAGATATAGATCATTAAAGACATCTAGCAAAAAAACACTAAGAACTTTTTAATTAACCTATTAGTATTTTTGTTAATCTAAAAAAGCTCGTCGTGTATCTTTATAATTAGTACATAACAAAATAAATAATTGCACCATCAAAGAGGGACGTTTTTCAATTCCAGAATATTCATGACACTGCAGCTTTTATCAAAGATTTGCTACAATGGATGTCAAACATAGGTCTTAAAAATGAATAAATATCCTTGAATATCTATCTATCAAAAAGCTACATAGGTTTTGTTATATATTTGTTTTAATTTCACAAAAAACAAACAAACAAAAAAATACTCTTTGAGTGAACTTTCTCAAGTTACATCTTGATCTCGTAAATTACAACACTAGTTTTAAGATATAATGAATTGTATTTTTTGACTGTTTTCTACTTTTTACAAATTTCTACGATTGGACTGAAATGGAACTAGATGCAGATACACTCGATAAATTTAAAAATAATATCAACAGCTTATCCACATCTCTTACCAAATATTTTCCAGACTATTATTTGGTTGAAAACCCATTCATACAGAAAAGAAAAGAAGGAATTTTGTCAAAAAATTATAATTAATTAATAAATATTATATGGCATACTCAATTAATAGCTAAATTTGAAGAAATACGTTAAATGTATCTTGGGAAAATCTACTTTAAGATTATATAAAATAAACAAAACAGTTATTTACGACAACATATCAGTCCGAAACATGATTTTAAGAGACAAATTCCAAGACTCAAGACTCGCTTTTGATAAAAACTAATATATAATAAATTCACCTTACAATTGTTTTCATATATTGATTTTTTTTAGCATGACGACTATACATAGCTACCCTATATTTTTGTGAAATTTTGCATTTCCTATTAGAAAGTCAAGGTTTCAAGTGAACAAAAAAGCTAGTCGTTACTATATTGCCATACCACAACAAAAAAAATCTAACTGACATATTAATAACACAGGTCAACAAATTTTTCAAAAACCCTAAGAGGTATAAGTATAAAAAAAGTTATTCAGTTTTGCACACTGATTTCAAATCTGTAATTTTTTTTTTCGTGAATTCGACCCTACTTTTTTAGCATTTTTGGACCATTTTCCAACTTCAACTTCAATTTAAGCCTAAAAGGATACACATTTTGAGCATTAAAAAATAATGATTGGCTAGTGTTTTTTATGTAAATTCCATTTCTAGTCTTTGTTTTTGACCTAAAAGGACTCCTAGGGGTGTAGGTTGCCGGAGTAGGCCCAAAAGTTGGTGAAATCCTTTGTACTTAAATAACTCCTTGAATATAGGTTGAAATTGATTAATATGGAATGTATTAAAGAGCTTAGGCCCACAGTTTTTAAACGAGATGTCAAGCGCCCGATAAAAGCCTTTAACCTTGAAGAAATCGTCCATCAAAGTGTGTAAACTTTCATCCAATTTTGAGCAAAATTCGCTAGAAATCTAAGACTCACGGTAGAGCTAATTAAAAAACAAGTGCTATAGACTGTAGTAGTAGCACGCAGAAGAAGACTCTGACATCAGCTGAAGATAACCAAATTCAAAAACATGGATCTCTTATTTAATTACAAGGCAACTCCGAGGAAAGAGTAGGATCGCATGGCCATGGATATCCAATGAAAGGAATAGTGTTCCTTGATGAGTCATCATAGGGTCTTTATGAAGAGTGTCTCAGTACCCTTCATCTTCATCATCATGGATATGAACAGAACTGCTTTGAAGAATGCTGGATCGATTAGTTCCGACTTACATTCTCCAATTTTCCGTGAGGATGATGATGTTGCTATAGGTTTGCATGCTGAATGTCCTAACACACTATCAGCCTGAAGAAGGGTTGCCACAGCAATTAACTCAGAGAGAATTGTATGATCAGTGTAGAGAATTGTTACTTTCCAAACAGGATTGCTTGATCACCTATCGGAAAAATATGATCCATCTGAATGTGTCTTTTTGTAGATGCATCGATGACAAGTTTATAAGCTTTCCTTCTTCATAATGGTAATTAGAAGCCTTCTATCCCTATTGCTCATTCTGTTCAGCTAAGAGAGACTTATACTAATATGGACATTATACTCAAAGCAATAAATTACCAAGACCATAAGTGGTATCTATGTGGAGATTTGCCATTTTTTTAACAAAATTCTTTATTTAGCTAAATTTGAAATCCAGAGGAGGTAAAATATTTTTTTGAGGATTTACTAAAGGCTTAAATCTAATATTATTTTCTCCTGGCACATATGACGCACATGTTGTCCATTCACGCTTTTCATAATGCTTCCCAGTTGCTCTACTATCCCTAAGAAAAAGAAAGCAGCAATACTTTGTAAACTCTCCTTGCATACTGATAACCTTTAAATCTCCACATAGATACTACTTATAAACTTGTCATCGATGCATCTACAAAAAGACACATTCAGATGGATCATATTTTTCCGATAGGTGATCAAGCAATCCTGTTTGGAAAGTAACAATTCTCTACACTGATCATACAATTCTCCCTGAGTTAATTGCTGTGGCAACCCTTCTTCAGGCTGATAGTGTGTTAGGACATTCAGCATGCAAACCTATAGCAACATCATCATCCTCACGGAAAATTGGAGAATGTAAGTCGGAACTAATCGATCCAGCATTCTTCAAAGCAGTTCTGTTCATATCCATGATGATGAAGATGAAGGGTACTGAGACACTCTTCATAAAGACCCTATGATGACTCATCAAGGAACACTATTCCTTTCATTGGATATCCATGGCCATGCGATCCTACTCTTTCCTCGGAGTTGCCTTGTAATTAAATAAGAGATCCATGTTTTTGAATTTGGTTATCTTCAGCTGACGTCAGAGTCTTCTTCTGCGTGCTACTACTACAGTCTATAGCACTTGTTTTTTAATTAGCTCTACCGTGAGTCTTAGATTTCTAGCAAATTTTGCTCAAAATTGGATGAAAGTTTACACACTTTGATGGACGATTTCTTCAAGGTTAAAGGCTTTTATCGGGCGCTTGACATCTCGTTTAAAAACTGTGGGCCTAAGCTCTTTAATACATTCCATATTAATTAATTTCAACCTATATTCAAGGAGTTATTTAAGTACAAAGGATTTCACCAACTTTTGGGCCTACTCCGGCAACCTACACCCCTAGGAGTCCTTTTAGGTCAAAAACAAAGACTAGAAATGGAATTTACATAAAAGACACTAGCCAATCATTATTTTTTAATGCTCAAAATGTGTATCCTTTTAGGCTTAAATTGAAGTTGAAGTTGGAAAATGGTCCAAAAATGCTAAAAAAGTAGGGTCGAATTCTCAAAAACCGTCTAACTCTCGAAAAAAAGAATTATAGATTTGAAATCAGTGTGCAAAACTGAATAACTATTATTATACTTTTACCCCTTAAGATTTTTGACTGATGACCAGTGTAATTGTAAGATATGAATAATTCCATAAAAATTTGAAACTCTGTAGCCACCTAAAGTCCTAGATTTAGATGAAATTAGAAGAAGTGTTAGAAATGTATCTAATCAACTTAAGTTTAAAATTTCAGAGCTCAATTTAATCCACAATAAGAGTTATGAACAGTTCCAACTTTACAATAAAATTACTGCGAGTTATTCGACAAAATCTGATAAAAATTAATTAACGCGAACCTAAATATATTGCAGTTACTATACATGATTTGAAATTTTTAACATACCGTCCGAGAATAATGTATTGAGTCGAAACGTGAATATCATCCTGATCTAACAATGGTTTTTTCTAAAACGCTAACGTCTTCCCGAGTATAAAAATTTGTTTTCGGTTACATTAGAAAAAAATAGATGCTAAGCAATTATGCTTGAAAAATTCCACTTTGTAATTTTTGTTAAAGAAAGAAATATATTAGCTATATTTAATTATGATCTTTGAGTATTTTTGCAAAACACTCATCAAATTGAAAATATTTATCATAGCTATTATAAACTAGAACATTACATATGAATAATAAAAATTAATATTGATAATGACTTAATTAATATGTGAGTCAAAGAAACAGTTCTTACTATAACAATAACACACTCACTCCTTTCCAAAGGTGCAAGATTTAAGGTCTACTCTTTCTCCACTTTACATAATTGAAACTTTTAACAGTCTTGTTACCTTTACGTTTTCTTTTCTTATTAATGTTTTTTCGTATTTCTTAATAACTACAAGGACTCAAAGACTTGCAACTTGACTTAAACTCGTGTTCAAATAATCACGATTTGAATTAAACTCGTATCACAAACATGTAAATTGACTCAAACTCGTCTCTTAAGACTTAAGATTCGACTTGGACTTGAGCTCTATGACCCCCAACTTGACTCGGGCAAGTAAAAAAATGAATTGTAACTGGTGGAGCTGATAAAGATTACAAGGAAAATATTTTATTTATACTTTGAAAAATATTTTTGTAATTGTGTAAAATTACTTTAATAAAGTAATACTTATAACTAAATCTGAATATTGAAACCTTAAACTTGATTTTATCAAAACTATACTTTGACCAGATAACCCAATTCTATTCTGATGTAGCAATATATGTTTTGCTCTAACTACCAAAGATAAAAAAGTTTATTTATCTCTTGTTCTGGAAAATAAATAAGACAATGTTTCACTTATAAGGTTATATAAATTATTTAATAAAAATGAACCACTCCTTTCGGAAGTATATGTAACTTAATTTATCAAAAAAATGTCACGTTAGTTTTTCAATATAAAAAAATATGTAATACAAGAATGACAATTTTTATTGTATCACTTAATAAATATAAATAAGAAGAAAAAGTTGGACACAAAACGCCGAAGAAATTAATTATTACAATTACAATAATTATTTTTAGATCAATACGAAACATGATTACCTATCTATAATATGAAACAAGTCTTTACATAAAGAAAACAAAAAAAAAAAACAGCCTAAGTTAATTAAAATTTTAATAATAATCCCCAATCCCGACATTAATTTGGAAAAAAGTGAAGTTATATAAATATTTAAATAAAATTAAAAACATCACACTAAAAAATATAGATTTAAAATATATAAACTTGTGTTTAGCCATCATAAACAAAATTTGATACGTAAGTATTTTAAGAAATTAAACATCTTTAAGGACTAAGTTCCCTGTTATAACTGTAGACTTCTTGGAAGAGGATACATTGCTAGAAGGTGTTAAATTTCTAGACAAAAGTTGTTTAGATTTTGAAGCAGTATTATGACTCACAATCGAACCAATACTGGCATACCCAACACTAGTATTCAAAAAAGTTGTACATGGAGATTCCTTCGAATAAATTGAAGGTTGGAGTGACATGAGAGACGGAATTTTTTTTTCATTTACACTATCATAATGCTCAACATTTTTTAAGCTTGCAGGTGTATTAATTTTAGGAATTTGAAAAGTCTTATTAAGCAATTTTCCTCCTCCCAGTAGCCTTTTAACCTCTTCTTCTTGCTTTTGTTTTTCTTTATCTTTGTAGCGTTTTTTTAAAAATTTAGAAGTATTACTTAACAATGATTTTGAAGAACTGTGTCGAGAAGCTGATATATTTTTATTAATACTTTTATGTTTAATTGTTACTCTGAGAGAATCAACAGATTTGTTAAGTAGTTTTTCACTTGCTTTGGTTGAGTTAGAATCAGATTTATTATTATTATTATTCTCAACAAGTGAGGGTGATAATTCAGATTCATCTAGGGCAAGTGGAGACGGATATCTACGTTTTTTTCCTTTTTTTAAGGACCTGCTACGTTTGTCATCTTCTGATAGACTACGCTTCATGTCTCTATGAGATTTATTCGACAAAAATTTCGAAGAAATGGAACTATTAACTCCATTTCCAAGTGGTATAATCTCAATACCAATTTTTTTAGTATCCTGTACCTGTAAAATAGATGAAGCATCTGATACAGGGGTAATTGACACACATGGTTTAAGTATTTTTTCGTCAAAGAGATGCTTTCTCCTTGAAGAAAGAGACTCCAAACAAGAAGAAAACAATAAATGCGATGAGTTAGTCACAAGTTTGTTTGACGAACAAACTTTGGTGTTGGTGTTGGCCCCAGGATTGCACACCACATCCTGAGGCCCTTTCTCGTTTAAAGAATCGACCTATAAAAAAAAAGGTATATATCAGCGCTAACACATTTTTATCAGTGATCAATCACTATTAATGATAATAAAAATCTTTTTTGTATCAGTGACGGAGTAGAACATACATTTCGAAGGGGGGGGGGGCATCTTTCAAATTTTGTACCCTCTTTCTAATAAATGTTTTTTTAAATCTTTTTCCTTATTTTTTGATATTAAATTTTTGATCTTGCATTTTTTTATAATTAATTTCAGGCATTTACCTGAAATTTGGTGCCTCTTAAGATATTCATATAGAACCAACAGTATAATTTGAGAAAAGAAAAAACAATATTTATAAAATAATATTGACTTAATACGTATCTACATATACATTATAAATAAACGACTGAAACTTTTGTCGATGAGGGAGAAACGATAATTACAAGGGATTGTTAGAAAAAAAAGTAATTAATAAAAGAAAAATTTGTCATGTGTGTGCACTTGTTTTCGTTCTCCTACTATTGACATATAAATAATTAATTTGTCTGTGTTATAAGGGGACAATAGTACATAAGTAAAGCTCTTGGTTTAAATTTGGGTCCACACAAGTGTTTGCTCAATGCTAAATACCATTTGTGTCAGAAGAAGGGGTCTGCAGGGGGGGGGGGGGGTTCTGCTATAGCCAATATCTCCATGGAGGGTTTTGAAATTTATTATATGTAATATTGGGATGAATAAAAGGTACTCCAATAGGACTGGATAATCTCATGGAAATCCTTTTAGTTCAAATTATCACACTCTTGAGTAAATTTGGAAACTAAAGCTAAAACAAGGGAGTTATATATGTATATAGGGTATAAGAAAGTGATTATTGGAAGATCAATTTATAATTCCAAAATCTGAGGGAAAGTTTTAAGGCCTAAAAGGATGTGTGAGGGTTCTGAAGGCTCAACGAAAATATGATTCAGGAAATTTAATTATTCTCAAGGAAAGGGTGTGTTTGTGCATTTTCTTCATGAGGACGTAACAACAAATTATATTTACGATTTAGGGGAAATTATAGGTCCAATGAAAGAATGTTACTCTCAAGAGGGAAGACTAATAGGGTTCAAGAATGAAAACTATTAAGTAAAAACCATTTTGAAATATGGAACAGCTAAGCTTTTTTTTACCTATTAGAGGTTAAACATAAGTTACATATGTCAGGAGAAGACTTGTGTGAAATGCTTCGAAATGAGACACTTTGCAAAAGACTGCCCGAATAAGTTTATGAAATGGCACAAATATTTAAAGAACATTGAGTATAGAAAAACTCAAGAATGGAGTTTCAGAGTATTTAACAACGCCCATGTTGAAATAATTGATTTGGTAGAAGAAATGATAGAAAAGTATGGGAAATTTCAACTTCAAGAGGCTAAAGAACACAAAAATTTGAAGAAATGAGCATGGTAATTTGGTAGAAATAAAAAAGCGACCATCACGTTCTGAAGTCAATACAGCCAGTAATAGTAGTATTGATTAAATTATTGGGATTAAAAATGACATGAAGAAATGCATAACAGAATGAACGGAAATAACTGTAAATAAGGTTCGAGTAGACTCGGAAAAAGCTGATGCCATGGAAGGCAGGACTGAGTATTAAGAGACAGGTTTCATAATGACTTGTGAAAATGATGGGAGGGGAAAACAGCCCTTCAAGAAGCACAGAAAAATAAGTAGAATTTTTTTTTCTTTTAATCAAGGTGATATAATTGATGATTTGAATAATAAACCCAATATATTGACTGTAAAAAGGTATTAAATAATGAAAATGATAATACAACAAATCCTACAGCTCAAAGAACCTTTGTTGAAAAAAAACCGTCTGTGGAGGAGAATTACACGGAAAGATCGGTGAAGCCAAAGAAAAGAAAAAAAACCCACAAAATTTCAAGTGATAGCATTCTATGCATGCGCAAAAGATCACAGTCTAATTCAAAAAGACTGTATCCTGATTACAGTCCATCACCGAATAGTAAACGTCACTCACAATTATAAAAGAAAAAGCAAATGACGGTTGACTCTTTCGTGGAGAAGTTGGATTCTGAGGGAATAAAAAATAAAATGATTACAAAAATGGTTGTTTCCATGAATATGAGTGAAGGAAGAGAAAATAAAATAATACAAGCATTAATAAGAACAATTTTTAATTTAAAACCTGATGTAATATGTCTACAGATTAAAAGATCAAAAGTATCAGTCATGCATAAGTTCTTGTTCTTTCTGCCTTCCAATCACATTTGATTATCATTTACAGGAAATAGTTTGTTTGAAATAATATTTTATAAAAGATCAAAATACACCATAACTTAGTATCATCAATGCATAAGGCCCAAATGTAAAAACAACGTCTCTATACCAAACGGTTATTATTAATGAAAAATTACCTTCAGTAATAGTTGTTAATTTGAATATTGATCTTGAAATTTTAATAGTGTGTTGAAATTTATGCATTAATTCAGCTTGGTACATGCCACAAGAATACATAATCTTAATAATGGAATTGTTTCTTAGAAGAGTGGTTTTCAACACTTTGGGATAGATCTCGTCTTGATATCAGCGAGTATCTTTTCATTTATAAAATAGCTTTTTATTGACCAAAACCCTTTTCCAATCACAAAATCTTCGAGTCAGAATTTTTTCTACATTTTCAAAAATAATTTTTATGGTTTCAAATTGGATGCTTCATTGAATGAGTTCAAAGTAACTCCTAGAAACAGATTAAGAATATCTCATAACCCTACTTTTTCCAGCACAAGAATGTGCTAAACTATGATGAAAGTCGTTGAAGACACGGTATTGACTTATATTAAGTTCGCAAAGAAAAGCGAAAAAAGGGTAACAGAACCAAAATGGGCCATCGGAGGCTATTAACAATTTTAAATTGTTGACAAAAAATTCTAGCAATGTCACGGTAAAGCAAATTGAGTCCATACTAAATAAAAAAATTGGAGCGGAGCAAAAGGAATTTTTTAAAAAGACACATTGTTGATATTTCCAGAAATATTCAGACAGCAATTGAAAGCACAAAAAGAAGAACTTCAGTATAGCATTTCTCTCACAACTTCACAGACTATCCAGTAAAAAAATATTTCAAAGACGTCTACTGAACCCCATATAGGTATCCTCCTATAATGGGGCTTCCAAAATTGTAATTAATAGACGTTAGTGTGTCACTATTATGCCGGAAAAGAGTGTAGAAGAGGGGAAAGAGGGCATCCTTTGCCCTCTTTCCCCTCTTTTATTGGTTGCAGCTCTTGGATTTCTTAATCGTTCATTGATGCCTAAATATGGAGGCTTTAGAATTTGTCTCAGAGGAAAAAGGCACTTTTTGGACAATTATACAGACGATTTTACACTTATGATGAAAAAAAAGTCAAATAAAGAAGACAGAGATTTTACTTTCTTACTTTTGTAAATTTTCAATCAAATCAGTCTTTGAATTCTTTCGATAGGTCTTTAGAGTCCGTTATAATCACAATTGGGAGCTGTGTAAGAAAGAAAGTCAGTATATATGGTATCGAGTGAGAAATGAATGGTCTCGCCGATTCTAATTGAAAATTTTTAATTTTTTAGCACGAAAGTGGTATCTTGACTAGCAAAAGTTTACCCTTTAAAGAAGGATCAACCTTTAAAATAACAAATTTGTGGCTCATATAATATATGTAGCAACGGTTGAGTTGCTGAGAATGCAATGAAGGAGGAAAATACTCGGTTGAAGACTTTTTCACCAGAACTATATTCTTTGGTATTACTTGTGAATGTTTTTCCGAAAATATATAAAAGGATCTTGGTGGATGTAACTATAAATTTGGAATGGAGAAACATTGTCCGAGGACAACTAAGGTGTATTTTTTGATTTTGATTTTTATGTATTTATGTAATTGAGTTTTATCCATAATGAAATATTGTTTATTAGAGATTACTCTTTTTTTTTTTTTTTTTTGCTTTGATTTTTCCCCTTTCTATTTAATTCATATAAAGACATTCTTGTTGCTTATTTAGGAATTTGATAGTTAAGTAATGCTATAGCGGTCTTACAATATGAAATTAATTTTAAACTAAAATGTTAATTTATGTTTTAATGAAAAAACGCAAATTTCCTTTTAAGTATTTATTTAGAACATATTTTAGACATATGTAATTGTGTTTATTCGTTTTTATATATGTGTTGAATAAAAAAACCTAGCAAGAAAAATAAATATATATGTTTCACTCCATATCAACTCAACAAATCCCTTCACTTCTGAACCAAAAACAATCAATTTCTGTGATGGTAAGGTGACATTTAGCCTTTCAATTTGTTAAGTTGAAATAAAATGACATACTCATACTTTGCAACCCCATAGTCCTGATATTTCCTAGGAAGCAATGAAAATGTATATTTTTTTGTTGGTGATAATAGAATAATATAGAAAATTTCACATTTTGATACGTTTGAATGGACTTCCAAACAATTATAACTCTGCTTCAATAATGTACAAAAAATAAAAAATTCTACCTATGAAAATAACTATGAAGAGCTAAGATCCAGAGCTTTTTAAACAAGATGTCAGGCACCCGATAAAAGTCCTTAACTAAGGAGAAATTGTCCATCTATATGTGTAAATTTTCATTCAATTTCGAGTAAAGATTCGCTAGAAATCAAAGACTCACGGTAGAGCTACTAATGTAGTAATGCACAAAAAGATTACGAAATCAGCTGAAATCCTTGAGTGCTCTTGTTATTTAGTAGCTCTACCGTGAGAGATTTACAGATTTAAAATCAGTGAGCAAAGCTAAATAACTTTTACCCCTTAGGATTTTTGACTGTTGACCAGTGTTATTAAAAACACAAACAATTTACAGGTTGACATTAACATACTTTATAAAAATTTTACACTCGCCGGGGTTCCAGCAATTATCACATCTCTAGTTCAATTTTCACTACCATAGATGACAATGATTTTTTTTTTACTGTAGAAACAAAAACAAGAGTAAATTTGATTATACATAGATTTGACAATAACCATAATAATTTTTTAAAAGAGCTCATAACTACTTTATTTAAACTCATTTCCTAACATGACTTAAAAAATCTGCAATTAGGCTTTGAAATGATAGATAATGTTTAGAATTTATTAAGGATGATAAATAAAAAGATATGAATGGTTCACATATTGATTTATAGGAAAAGAAAAAAGCTAAGAGTAATACATGACTTGAGATGTAAAAATGCGTGAGTTTTAAAGCGTGCGAGTAGCTATCATCATGCATGTTAGTTGAAACCCTACATAATATTCTTTCACCATTCATAAATCATCAAGCTGTTTTTCTTTTCTTTTTGACATAATAATTCTTATTATATGTACATATATTATATTAACTATTATAAAAGCTACGATAATATCACACAACCTTTCCTTCAATTTTGGTTGGAAACTTTCTTAATGCTAATATCTCTCGAAAAATGACTTTATAGAAAAAAATTTGCTCGAAGTAAAATATTTATATTTCTATTCTATAAAATGTGTCATTTGTTGACATTTTTAATATGTTTTCAGCCATTTTCTTGAGTTATAGAAAAGGTAGAATAATTATAGATATCATTATTAAATCTTCAATCATTGTTTTAAAAAAATTCAAATATCTAAAAACCTAATGCTTGTACAAAAAGACTAAGGTTACATTTGAAATTAACAATAAAAAGTGCATTACAATATTTATAAAAAACCCTCATGCAAGACAAAATTCGAAAAAAAATTGTTGACCAGTATAATTAATTATACTTCATTGACTTATTGAAAAACAAGTTATAGTGAGAAGAAACTAATATCCTGGATTGCCGTACATAAAGTTTAATTAAAAGTCAAAAATTACCATGTTCTCATGCTAAAGATATTTTTGATGTAAAATGGAGTCATGTGCTAATAAAAATTTAATTCTTCAAAGGTTATTGTTTTATTTATTGATCATTTTTGTTTAATATATTTCCCTTATTTTTCTTTAATTCTTTTTATCAAAGAATGAATTTTCATTATTAAGAAACTACTTGATAGCCAGAACAAAGCTTATTATTTATTTACTTCTTTTTGTTTATGTTTCATACAAGTTATGAAATTTTAACAAAAATAACAATAAACCAAAAACTAATGTACTGATTTTTAAATTTGGAAATTTTTCTGTCTATTTAAAGTTACATCTACAGCTTCGATTTCAATAATATCTTTCTAAAACAACAATTTAATTTTATTAATTACTTTAAGTCTAAGAAGAGCTGTCTTCAGCCTGCAGTAAGGCTGTCACAGCATCAATCATAGTGTTATATCGACAGCAAATAAGCTGTTTATTTTTACACACGGGATGCACGCATTTTTACATTTCTATATAAGACGAACAAGTCAAATTATACATGAACTCATGAGTGAACCCATCTAAAGTTGTTGAATCTGAAGTAATTCTCTCATCCCTTTTCCTTTATCATCATCCTTTGGATTTCAGTTAACTATTAACAGTTAAAAAGCTTTTTTCTAATTTTATTATGTTTATTTATATTTTATTATGTTAATTTATGTTTTATTATGTTAATTTATGTTTTATTATGTTAATTTATGTTAATTTATGTTTTATTATGTTTATATTAGGTCTAGAAATCCATTATTTTTGCATGAAATTGAAGGCTTTACTTAGCATAGTTAGAATAATCCAATTTAGGTTAAGTATGCACCGTTTTGTTCGATAACTTGTTGCCACTTTGAAGGTAATTTCATTATGCCTCTTTCATAGAAACCCTCGTTACTCTTGGCAAAAAACAGGGACAGTCGATTTTCATAAGCTTCTCTTAAGGCGACGTTTTTACCACACAAATCATTTGCCATAGACAGTAACAGGTGGTAATCACTTAGTTCGAGGTCCGGACTATAATGTGGATGCATAAAAATCTCCCAACCAAGCTCTCATACCTTCTGGCGAGTGATCATCGATGTGTGTGGCCTAGCGTTGTCATGATGAAACACAATTCCTCTCCTGTTGGCCAAAGCTGGGCGCTTCTGGATGATTGCTTCCTTCTGACGGATTGACAAAAAAAAACTGTAAAAAACTGAAAAAAAATTTAAAAAAATTGTGTATGATTGGCTGCTACAGCATAAAGACCAAAAACACTATTCACATTTTCAGCTGCCTGACTTGCGTTTTCACCTTTATCGAAGAAAAATTGTAGTATAAAGCGTATTTTCTCCTTGCTGGTTTCCATCTTTGACGCGCACTCAAACACAACTGAGTCAAGCAATCACAAACCTGCTCTAAAAATTTCTTTACTACGAAATCTCATCTTTCTAACGCCATATAGCGTAAAATAATCGTACTTATACAACGCGAGATACAGATCACTAAAGCCATCTATTGAAAAAATAATGGATTTCTTTGAACTAGACCTAATATATAGTAAATGATACACCGATACACCGAAAAAACCGTTTTATGAAGTTAAAAAAAAAAGATATAAATCCTAAGTATTAAATGGAATAGAAAAGACATAGATATACAAAATCGGAAAAACATTCCACAAAGATTATCTAGATGGAGAGCTTTTTATTCAATTAATATTTCGTATTAATTTACCTTCAAAAATGGCTTTTTTAAGGATTTAGTTTATAAGTTGAAATTAAATACTTAAGTTAACTCTTAAAAATCACAATTTTGTACATTAAATAATGGGAGTAATTACATTAAATTTAAATAAAAAATAATAATTCAAGTGTGAAAAAAATTTAGGGATATGTTTCTTTTTCGAGAAGATTTTGGAGAATATAAAATACATTTTTTAAGCTATTAAAATTGTGGGTTTCAGCAAGGTTGCAAAATCGGTTCTTGGCAACAATGAAATTATTTTCGAAGACATCCTTGGTAGAGCGACATAAAAATTAGCTTGTATAATCTGTTATACCAAGGTGCCTTGAATAAAGCTCTGGATCACTAGAGTTTAAAATTACAAAGCTTAGACAATATCTGCCTGTTGTGTCGTTAGCACCGTTTTTCACTGAGATGATTAAGTAACTCTAGCAAAAAAAAAAACATTAACATTTTCAGATTATTTTTTCCTTCCAGGTCGTTTCTAGTGTTGTGTTGACTTGAGTCGTAAAAGATCAAATTTGAAGATTATAAAATCAAAAAGTATATCATTAATTGACATAAAATTACGTATCATTTAATTAATCTAAGAATTGGACTAAGTATCGTATTGATAACATTGGTCAACAGTTAAAAATCCTGAGGGGTATAAGTATAATAAACGTTAATCAGTTTTGCACACTGATTTCAAACTTGTATTTTTTTTCGAGAGTCCGACGGTCTTTCAGAAATCGAACCCTACTTTAACTTTTTATAGGCCATTTTCCAACTTCATCTTCAATTTAAGCATAGAAGAAAAATCATTTTGTAAATTAAAAAATAATGATCCGCTAGTGTATTTAATGCAAATTCCATTTCCAATACATTTTTTGACCTAAGGGGATTCTAAGGGGCGGAAGTAGGTCCAACATGAAATGGATTGTAACCAATTTTTCACTTTTTCCTCAAATTATTTCATTTTTTTAAATTAAAATACTTTGTAATAATAATTTTCATTATAATTATAAATTCAGTAAATAGTACATTTTTAAGTCACCGTGATTCGAAGATGAAAACCGGTCCAAATTTTTAAGCACTCTCTCTTTTTTCTAACTTCCATACGTTTTTTTATCTCTTTGCTTAAATGAACAGAAAACCAAATCAAAATGCAAGTAATTGGTGAATTGGTTTTGCTCAAATGTCTTCAACATATAGTAGGAGCAATTGCATTTTCTAATGCCATAGAAATAGTAAAAACAAAAATCAAAGAAAAATGTAAAAAAACAAAATCGTGCATAAGAAATTCAGTGAACCCACCTTAAGAAGGAATAATTTTAATTTATGTATTGCCATTGAATAATTGTGTTCTATTTGACTATTTTTAATTTCAAGGGGAAAGGATCTTTAAAATGTCTGTTCTGCGAATTGCTCAATAACTTCTCCAGATGCCTTTGGTGGTAAATTTGAAAAGCCAGTCTTTTCCTCTGATTTAGGTCTGATAAATATATCAGTCACTCTTTTAGTTGAAGGGTTGACTACTCCTATCGTCCATTTCAGACTTGTGATTTTCAAATCTTCAATCCTCACTTCCAATGTACTTTCTTTATAAATTAATTTAAGAATAAAGCTATTTGGGGCCCTTTTATTTATATGAATGTGATTGTGTATCCCATCAAATACAGAGTCTTAGATCAGGAGAATTGTCTAGAATAATTAATACTCCATTGTCTTCACAAATGAGTCAACAAGCTAAATAACCAGTTATTATTTTAATTACGATAGGAGACATTCTATCCTATTACATTCTACAATTATATTTATTTATATCCCATTATCTCATTTACATCTCTATCGAAAGCTTCATGTAGTGCTCTTTCCATTAGTATTCTACCAATATATATCCGTCACAAAGTTATTCTCAATATTAAGAAATGGGTTCATTGGCTTTGGAGCCTAATATTCGATTTGACTCCACTTTTGAAATAGTAATTCCTCGATGATTATATCGATCATATTTAACATGTGTGATTAAATTAGAATTTCATATTTGTCATTATTGTTTTATTAATCAACTTGTTTATAGAATGTAATTATTGTACTTTGATATTCTTATCAGTTGGATTTATTCAATGAAAGATTGTGCGTACAAATAATCAAATTTTGTTTAGTTGATGCACTAAGCAATGATATTACAACATGTAATAGTAATTCATGATTGATTTACATAATCTAATTTTCTGGTTCCTGTTCTTTAATGTACTCATATTTTTCAAATAAATATTCATTTAGATAACATAATACGCTATAGTAATTTTTATTCATGAATAAATATTTTTCACTATTTTGTTTTTATTAGGTATTCATTTCATCATCCAAAAATTGTAACAATTACATATATATGTGTCAACATACATATGTTATAACTTGAATATCTACGAAAACATACGCATCAATAGAATAATATATGATTTAAGTATATATAAATTTAAATTTATTTTCATTATTTTACGTGAAAAGCTATTGTTCATCTATTCGACATCTATTTTGGGTTCCTTATGTAGGTCCAAATCTATTGATTCCTTTCTATCAGAGCTGATTTAAAGTCCACATGCTCTGCGTCTACACTCGAGTATTACAGGTCTGTCAATAATTATATATATAATCAATAGAAAAGTAGTTAAAGCATTAAATTTTGAGATTTTAATATATAGTATGTTTCCTGTATTATAAAGTACATTCACTGAAGCTAAATATTGCATTCATACATCAATCATCATCAAAATTACTCCTGGATTGAAATTTAAAAAAAGAACATATAGGTTCTATTAAAAATCGTTTGTATAAGTAATATTACTTTTAAAATATATTTTTATTCGTCAGCATCCATATTTTGTTCAATTTTAAAAATCTTGAGGATTTCAATATCACAACGAATTAGAAAATCTATGTCGCTCATCAAAAAACTTTTAAAAAGTAAAGTTGAAGAGTAACAGAGTTCATGGGATTATGTGTCCAAATGACAGCTACTTCAATACAAGTCTGAATCCAAATGAGTGGAAGTCCGAGATCAAAGGTTCTGAGTCAAATCCGAATCTATATAAAATGACTAAAGTCAAGTACTACACCAGATAATTATAGCACACCTTTGGATAGTTAATGGTTTCCCAACAAGATGGGTTGGAGCCACTCGGACAGATTCCAGAGGATCCCTTGACTTAAGTTATAATACAGAGAGAGGAACTCAGGATCGTGAATCAAATATTGGAGGAATCTATAAAATTGGTGGCATTATCCTCGAGGCTCCAGTTACATTCTATTCCTTCACAAAATGGAGTTGGAAGCACAGAAGAATCCCTGGACTTTTTTTTTCCTTCTCCCCTTGAGGGATGTTTATCTTTTCTATTTTATTTAGTGAGTGTTTGTTGCTCCCTCTTCTTTTTTTTATCCAAAATCAGTACCCTTCAACTAGAAGAGTGACAATTTCTTAATGTGACTTTATTGTGATCTCAATATAAAGGGAAAGAAAATAAATAAAACGCGGACAAGTCAAGTTGGCCCAAGTTTTAAAAGGAAACAAAATGAACTGGAATTACCTAGAACTAAATAATAATAAAAAGAAGCACAGATATTTTTCTTTACTTAGCTGAATTTATGCAGTGAGGTTTGAAAATAATATGGAATTTCAGTCAATTTCTTTTACTGAAGAAGAACGCCGATGCACCGTCACAATTATCCATCACAAAATGGAAATTTCTAATTTTGAGGTCACCAATATTACGGGAGTATCAATTGTCTGACGGTTAACATTTTTTGAGACCATAGACTCCAGGGCTGTCACCAGTAGAAAGAAGACTGAACAGAAGGATATAAAAAGAGTGAGGAAAAATGAATTAGTTGAGCAAGCCCAGCAAATATTAAGTTTTTGCATCCATGTCCCAGTAGTTAGCATGTAATATAGGAAAAGTGTTATGAAAGATTTAAGGTGAAGGCCATACAGGATGTAAACTAGTCAAATGCTCACTGAGAGAGTTATAAAGGAAGCTTCTCAAGGCTAATTCAAACATTGGATTCTCGATGGAAAAATACTTGTTTTTAAGTTTTTATGTGAAGTCATGAAAAATTTGAGACCCAGTGCAGGGAGTTACTGGAAACAAAATTGCAAGTCTTGCTATGGTATAAAAGAATTATAATTTTCTGTGGATGATTTATACATATGGAACCACTTGTATAAGAAAAATCTCATTGATACTCGTATGGAATCAAGAATTATACACATTTAAAAATTGTACAATTTTTAAGCTTTTTTGAACGAAAGGAAATTGGAGAAAGTTAAAACACATCACACACTAAAATACAAATTTCAAACAAAGTGTAAATAATAATCTTAACTTTTATTCACTAAATGTAAGTTCGATGTGTAAAAATTTGGTCTCCCCTACTGCATTGGATGGATGTGATTCTGTAGAAGAGATCAGAAACAATTGAAACACTTGACTTTTTGTTCAATTAATCTAATATAATTCAGTTTGAGGATACCAAATTTTTAAAAGATAAACTTACATTGCATTACTATAAGTTTAGATAATTTGAAAACACTTTTTCACAATTTACATTTAAGGGTGTACCATACTTCAACTTTGCAACATGGTATCGATTCAACCTATGATACAATATGTGATGGAATTGAAAACACTCTTATTAACACACATCCCAAGAGTTGTAAGTCTTAACTGTGTAAAATTTTCATAAGTTGACAATTTGAACAGCATTTTTTAATTCTTGGGGAGACAACATATACTTGATGATAAAAAGAAGCAATAATATGTCTAATAGAGTGAACTAAAATACTTGATCGCCAATAACGGAGGTGCAAATGCTTCAAGTTCCGACGAGGACTTCAGGTAGTTTTCCAACCAAGGGTTGGATATTGCCTTAACAGGTTTCTTAAAATCCTCATTCCTACGATAAGTTTGCTATGGCTCTGAGGACAAAATCTCCGTCCATCAGAGTTGTCATTGGTTCTATAGACTTATCATAATCTATCATCAATAAGTATCAATTGTTATAAATTAAAGTTATGATTTCAATGTAAATATTGATAATATTATCTATAGGAATTAAGATTTTTGGGATATTTTCATTATGGGACCATTTCACTATGTTATTTGTAAATATCTAATTATGATGAAGTCTGAGTTCCATCTCATGATCCTAAAATACCTAATATAAGCCTCTATCAGAATTGACCTTTTCAAACGTTGATGTCCTACATCACACAGAAAATCCTCTCGGTGTAATAGTTAACAATAGGGGTGTTTTTTTTTTAGATAAAGAACTTGCTATCATGAATGATGAATTCTGCTGACATTTATCTCAGTTTTATAAGTCCCGTGTTCTTCTCAATCACATACAGACATTTATAAAATAATTTTTTAGTAGAAAGTTCCATGAACTTCACAAAATTTGGATGAATAAGGATATTGAGTAGGATATTGGAGGAGACAAGAATCTTGATCTTATTAGTAATAAAATTAAAAATATCAGGATTGTCTTCCATTACGTTCCTTGAATAAATATATATGTATGTTAATCTCATGAATACAGCATTGAACATGTTGTATATTGTTTAAAGTTCTGAAGCCTTCTGTCTTAAAATCATAAAGACGGCATCTCCTTCACCAGGAATCCTCGTCGTAACTTTCAACACTTTCACTCCATTATCAGCGATCAAGGATTTTAAGTTCATTCGATTAGACACTTTATTGACCATTTCTTTTTGTATAAATTTATAAAATTATTTTTGTTATACATCTTCTAAATGTATATATTAGTTTTTTATAGTCTTATAAGCAATTTAAAGTTATCAATGATAAAATAACTAATAACACATACATGTTTCGATATTCTTCAAAACACGTAAGGTTTAATCATTTTTGGAGTTGAAAGTATATATTAAGTTGAGTTTCTATATAATTTATGCTTATATTCAGTATCGAATTTATTGACAGGTTGGAAGGGAAGAACAGTTTGAAGTCACATCCTATTCAATATACAATGAATCCTTCCTTGTGGAAGTATTTCTGTTAGTATTGCGTTAATCGTTGATGAGTGAGGTGTTACATCTCAATAAATTTAATTTCATCTTTAACCGCAGCGTACATTTCATTACACTGGTCAACAGTCATACATCTTAAGGAGTATAAGTATAATAAAGGTTATTCAGTTTTGCACGTTAATTTCAAATCTGTAATTGTTTTTTTTTCTCGAAAGTTCTTAGATTTCGAGAAAATGGACTCTACTTTTTTTAGCTTTTTTGGCCCATTTTCCAACTTCAACTTCAATTTATGCCAACAAGGATACTCATTTTATGCACTAAAAAAATAATGATTCCCTAGTGTATTTAATACAAATTTCATTTCTAGTCATTGTTTTGACCTAAAGGGACTCCCTGGGGCGTAGGGAACGGAAGTAGGCACAAAAGTAGGCCAAATCCTTTGTACTTAAATAACTCCTTGAATATTACATAAAATAAGGAATGCATTAAAGAGCTGAGATTCGCAGCTTTGAAGTGAGAAGTCAAGCACTCGATAAGAATATTTAACTAAGAAGAAATCGTCCATCTAAATGTGTAAATTTTCATTCAATTTTGACCAAAAATTTGCTAGAAGTCAAAGACTCACGGTAGAGCTACTAAAGTAGCGCGCAGAAGGATAACGAAATCATCTGAAATCCTTCTGCACACGACTATTTCAGTCTGTTACAGTTGTTTTTTAGTAGCTCTACTATGGGTCTATGACTTCTAGCGATGTTTTGGTCGAAAATGAATGAAAATTTACACATCTAGATGCTAAGGTACTTTTTTCATTATTAGATGCCAGCCCTTTAGATTTGAGCTTAAAAGAAATATGCATGATGGACTATGAAAAGAAGTTTAAAATTTTTCAAAATGTCAAAAAGATTACGAAGGATCCCTTCTCAACATAGATAACTCTACAAAGGTAGAAGAATTGCTCTCCGAGGCCTCCGATTATTTCATTGAAAAAGAAATGGGGTATAACGCATCCGTTGGGAAAGTTCGTAGTTTCAGTAAAAGCTTCTTTAAAATCCAGTTTTAACATGACTGGATCAACAGTTTCTTGAAAATGATCGGAGATTTTAATTTATTTATTCATGGGCCATGATAATTTAATCTACACTCAATTATTTGCAGCCCTGTCTTCCTTAATATGAATTCGCAGATCTCTCAGAGGTGAGACATCAGCACATGTTAGAGGAATAGAGAATATACTTTTACACACAGATAAAGAGGTTCTGTGAACGTAAACATTATTCGTCTGTAACGGAGAAAATACAGCAAAAAATTATTATGTAAGTGGTATAACTTCTTAAAAACAAATTATTCATTGCTTAAACAAGTACCGACACCTTATGTTCAAGAGATGTGCACCTTATACCTTTTTCTATTTCCAAAATCATAGCCAGTTGATGTTAACATAGGGCCTTTAATCAGTAGTCCCCTCTAAGGATGTGTGAACTTCGACCTCAGCAAGAACTTAAAATATACACGAAAAAATACCTACGAGTAATAGTAGGAAAGCATTTATATAAGTAATCTATTTCAGCCTTTTTTAAGGGATAGCACATATTTTTATCAAAAAATATTCCCCACAACCCCATAAAAATTTATCTTCCTTGACATAGATTTTTGATTATTTTTTTTCATTTCCTGATCCCTCCTCACATTTTTTCGCGGCACGCCAAATAGTTTTTCTCGGTATAGTATTGTTCCGTGGATGAATTTATAAATCATTAAATTTTAAATGTATTGTAGTATTTCTATCACATGAATTTATTAGAAGCAAGGGAATCTTAATAATATATAAGAAATGATGAAGATTTATTAAGTTCATTATATAAATACTATAATCACAAAGAACAACAAGTCTGAACTTTTTTGCTATAACCAAATCTGCCATTGCTTCTCTTTTTGTTCTATATTTTTAAAATTGAAATTTCATGGCGTATGTTGGATTAAGATATAGTTTGAATGTGATATAGTATGTAAAACACATCAGTGCAATTATCATTGATATCTGAAAAGCTATTATAGAACATCTTTAATGGTTGAAACGTAAGCATTTCTTAACAAATTTTCAAAATTTATGTTAACGTCATAGAAAAACTATGCTTGCCCATCACTAGTAAGTAGAGATATGAAAAAGAACAAAACTCCGGCGAGAAAAAAAAAGAAGTCAGTTGAGAAACTTTACAACATTTTTTTCAAAAGCCACTCTCAAAATTATGTAGTTAAAAATATGATAACTCTGAGAAACAATACATTTGTTGACAGATAATTATGATGCTCCTTACCTACAGATGACTTTTATATTTCATAATAGGAAATAATAAAGATATGTAACAAAATTCAACTTGAGATTCCCTTGATCAAAAACCCACATTAATTTAACTGGTCAACAAATTTGAACTTTCAAAAATCCTAAAGGGTATAAGTATAATAAAAGTTATTCAGTTTTGCACTGATTTCAAATCTGTAACTTTTTTTTTCAAGAGTCCTAAAGTTTTCGATAAACCGGACACTACTTTTTTAGCTTTTTTGGCCAATTTTCCAACTTCAATTTAAGCCAAGAAGGATACACATTTTGTGCATTAAAAAACGTTGTATGCTAGTGTATTTAATGCAAATTTCATTTCCAGTCTTTATTTTGACCTAAAATGACTCCTAGCGGCGTAGAATGCCGGAGTAGACCCAAAAGTCAGCGAAATCCTATGTACTTAAATAACTCCTTGTATATTACATGAAATGGATTAATAAGGAATGCATTAAAGAGCTTAGACCAACAGCTTTCAAACGAGATGGCAAGTAACCGATAAGATCCTTAACTTTGAAGAAATCGTACATCTAAGTTTGCAAGTTTTCATTCAATCTCGAGCAAAAATTAGCTAAAAATCAATAACTTGACATGTCACAAACCATAATTTTCATTCACAGTCTTGCTCACACATTCACCATTGATCAAAAAATGAACAAATAAAATAACCAGATGTTCTT
The DNA here is from genome assembly GCA_963680855.1 of Lepeophtheirus nordmannii. Taxonomy (NCBI): domain Eukaryota; kingdom Metazoa; phylum Arthropoda; class Copepoda; order Siphonostomatoida; family Caligidae; genus Lepeophtheirus; species Lepeophtheirus nordmannii. The sequence continues at coordinate 6,145,169 of OY804526.1, read as the reverse complement.
TTAAAAAGCTTGAAACCTAAACTTCTTCATAATGAAGATCATTATTAATCTTTATGAAATTGGTACCTTTAATAAATCTTACATTACTTAGGACTTACAAGTTTAGACAGTACACAATAGATGTAGTAAAAAAATCCATTATTTCTGCATGAAATTGAATACTTTATTGTATCCAACCATACCCAAGTAGTTCCAAACGATTTTTAAACAATATAAAGCTCCTAAGCAATCATAACAGTGCTTATATGAAGGCCAAACTCAACGGTTTTCATTATTTTATCGACATTTTTGATAATTCTATTGTGGATTTCTTTTTACTACACAATATATATATATATTTTAGGCATTTTCAAGAATAACTGATCATTACATTTTTATATTTTGTTTCTTAGCTAAGCATAAGATATTCATAAATATGAAATTTGTGATTACTTCTGGATAAAAAATTACAGGAACAATTCACTAATTAAATCTGGTTTTTTAAAAAAATGTCAAGTCTTTCAAATTTAAAGTGTTAGGCAACAAGATGTAATAACATTCTTTAATAGTTATTTCATTGCTTTTATTTTGAAAAAGATACATAAAAAATTTAACTTTTGTAGTGTACAGATTTATTTTCTAGTGCATAGTGATCATTGAATTTTCGACATAAAGAAAAGAAATAAATGAAAAAACTTTTAATTATATACATAATAGATCCAGTTTTTTATTATTTATTATCTTATTTTAAACTTGAGAAAATTGCTTATAAGTGATAAAAATGAAAAAAAAAATATTTTTTTCCTTTTAGGCTAATAAACTTATCCTTTTATGCGATCACAATCTAATTTTGAATTAAAGAAGAAACACTATTTAATAAAATGAGTACTATTAAAGATATTTAAAGTTATTCAAACTTTAGTTCTTGAAAAAAAAGTTTAGGTTATACTTAGGGATGGGCATTTTGTTGAGGTGTAAGACCATGCCCGCAATTACTATCTAGCGTCTCTACATTTTATCTGCTGATTGTTATTTGACAATATTAAATAATACGCTATAGCTACTTAAAATTGTAGAAAGCTCTAGTCAACAAAACAGATAAGATTAAATTCAAATTGATTTTCAAGATAGTCGTACCAACAGACATTTTTCTTTCCTTCCTTAAGCCTAACGTTATTTCAACATTTTGCCTATGTCTAATTATACTATAGACGTTTTGTTCACCAATAAAAAAAACAGGAAAAAAACGGATTAATAAATTACGATTTCTATAATAATGAAAAAATTACTAAACATATAGTATAAATATATGTAATCACCTGAACGAAATTAACACTTTATTAACTTTAAAACGTATCGTTATTTCATCATTGAAACTGGAGACCAATGTCTACTATTTCTATAATTAACACTAAAGTTTTTTTTATTTATTCCTTTTTTTCATGATGAAAAAATGAGTAATCTTTTATGTGCACTCAAAATTCAAAAACTAAAAATTCAAATGTAGACCACAAAACAAAATTTTAAAATTTCAATTTTACTGTTTTTCGATATAAAAGCAAATCATTACTCCATGCACTATACATCACTAAGGAGAAAATACATTGTGCAATTAGATCTTTGTTTTTTTTTTAAATAATGTCAAGGATTAATCCATAACTAATCATCCTATGAACTAAGTCTTATCAATAAATTTTGAAGGAAATGAATAAATTATGCAAAAGCATCTGATGAATTGACATAAAATGACATATAAACATTTTACTCTAAGCATTTTTTTTCTTTCTTATTTTTGTGCTACTTTTTCACTTCAACATTGTATCATAATTTATTTGGACCCTATAATCACATATCACTTACACTAATTAACTTTAAAAAATCTGTAAGGATATAAACCATTATACCTTTCGAAAATAGGTAAAAATAACCAACAATAATTGAATCTCAAACAAAAATTGAGCATTTTCCCAATTTAGCAATGAATATTATAGATTGAATATACTGAATTTAAAATTATATTAACATAACCATTTAATAATGATTATCGATCACTTATAATGTGAGACAAATTTATATTGATTGTGTTTTAATATAAGCAAAATGGCCCATAGTACAGTATAAAAAAAGTTTTGATGTTTAATTTGTTTTATTTGTTTTTATAATTTGCCGCTATACATAATTTTAACTCGTACCAATAGTTGATCAAAATGTATTTACAAAGATATATATATATACAAAGAAACGATGTAAGAAAAATGGTTAGTATCATGAAGTACAATATAAATACAAGATACAAAGTTAGCAAAACAAACAAACAAAATTTAAATTAAGACACATTCTTTTGATGCAAATTCAAATAACAAGAGTCAACATTTAATTTATTTATCTATTAGCCAAAATAAATGCCATAATGCCAAGAAAAATATATGGTAAGACCATTTGAGTGATTTAAAATTAAAAAATTACATTAAATAAAGATACATTACCATGTTCAACGAGTAGTACTCCTTACCTGGTAAGAAGAGTTATCAAACTTATCATCTCCTTCACGAGCATCATGATAGAGACGACTATAAAATACAGCAGGGTTATTACAGCTTTGGCCAACACTGTTGGTTTCATTAAGTTGTACTCTTGAGCAGAAAGATTTTATTATAGTTCGCATTAGAATAGGAATAGATAAAAACTTTTGTAGGACTGTATCAATAAATTCAAAGTGCGTAAATTGATTACATATACTCAAAGAGTGTATTTTTGTTCTTAAAACTCGGTTTAAATCTATTTCTAAGGTTGTAATACTTTCATCAAGAGGATGTTCAAAACTTATTGTAATTTGATTCAAAGATAAACTCGAAATTTCAAAAACGATAGTAGATTTGGTTAATGTTTGATGATTAATGTCACTACTAGCGCAAGATGATATTAGTGAATTATATAGAGCTTGTTGTCTTAATAGAGAAAGTATTCCTGGAATTTGTGAACTATCAGAGAAAGGTACACAACTTAGGAATGTACCATACAAATGATGTGCCAAAAAGTAACACTGTTTTTGATCTGGTAGATTCTGAAACGAAAAGAAAAAAATATGATATTTAAAATGAGCTAAGAGTGTGCACTCCCCTTCAGAAATAGGAATAATGATTTATAATAACGTAGAAAAAGGACATATAGGGGTTAAACATCATTAACAAATATAATTAGAAAACCATATATGGTATGGTTCATTTCCAAATAAACCAATAATTTGTAATTTCGTAAATTGTATAATACAAATTTGTTGGTCGAAGAGTGGTTCTTGACCGTTCTCAAGTAATTTTCTTTTTTGATATTTTTATCATACAGACTAGCACAAGATTATAGTTAAAACGAGTAGGGAAAAAAATTAATAAACAAATTTATTAGTAAAAGTTATATTTATTTGTAGATTACTCTATACTACATTTACCCCTTATAGCAAAATTTACTCTAAGTTATGTATCCCTGGTCAAAAATGAGCCATTATATCCTGGGCAACTAATATTGCTTGATATTTGGAATTTATTGACTTTTAATATAACATGACACACAGTTTTCGTGTGAAATATCATTGAAATTGATGCAATACTTTAAGAGAAATACCTTTACTATACATGAACTACCAAGCAACCATTTTGACAAAAAAAACCCCACAAAATCAAGGGTGAATAAATGTCATGTTTATAATAGCGCAGTGTTGACATAGGTACCAGCACTTATGATTGCACATGAGTTGCATTGAGCACATTTAAATTGGTAATAGATGATTTTAATATAAAATATATGGTTTCGAAACTGAAGTATGAATGACTCAAAGAGAAACTTTTGAGTCAGTATATGTCACTATTTTTACTTAATATGCGAAAGGAATTTTTGCTAAGGGCCTTCATTTTTCCGTGATATAATGTTTCACAGAAATAATGAAATGTCTTAAATTTGATATTTGATCAACAAGATGTCAATGAATAAAGGCAAACAATTTTGCAATGGTGTCCGGAAATTTGAAATATATTTCTTGAAATTTGTTTTGCTTGTTACAAACCTGGTCCGGATGTTATTGGAGACCTCTCCCATGCAAATCAAGATTACCATTTATGCAGTATATGACTGATAAGTCAAATGAATTTGGAATAAATATTGGCTAGCAGCACCCAATCAAGATACCTCTTAAATCCACTTCCATATATTAGAAAAGATGACAATCGTCTTTTAAAGCAACCATTAGGTGAATATGTGGACCCCAGCCCTGTAAAACCTTTCGTAGGTAAATGAAGAAATACAATATGTTTCTATCATTGAAACTATTTGAAAAATTGTACTACGAATAGACAAGAATAGTTGGCACTCTGAATATAATCCTAAGGGAAGTACGACATAGTGTGAAATAAGTCAAATATAATGAATACTTCAGACACTTTTTGAACGGACAAATGCATCCTCGCAGTCTATCAGTCAAAGGCAAATAAGAATGTTCAACTTTTGAGTTTTATGCACAGGAGTGTAGCCATTGGCAATAAAAAAGCGAGAATCCCTGAGACTATTATGTATCATAATAATATAAATATGGTGTAGATCAGATAGCCAGAAAGTACAGTACAAAAGCTAGTTCGCAGCGATATTCAATTCAAGTGCTTTCAAGTATTTTTACTTCAAAGGAGAAGACTATGAGTCTTATATTATTCAAAACTTTGCTACATATAAACCAAATTTCTTAAAATCTCATCACCATATTTCAGATGATCGTCTCTATCACTTGAGAGATGTGATGAATATAATATTTGCCTAATAGACAATTAATAACACAGGTCAACAAATTTAAACTTTCAAAAATCCTAATAATCCTAACCCCATAGGTATAATAAGTTATTTAGTTTTGCACGCCGATTTCAAATCTGTAATTTTTTTTTCAAGAGTCCAACGATTTTTGAGAAATCGGACCCTACTTTTTTAGCCCATTTTCCAACTTCAACTTCAATTTAAACCTAGAAGGATACTAATTTGGTGGATTAAAAAATGATGATTCGCTAGTGCAATTTAATGCAGATTCCAATTTAAGTCTTTGTTTTAGCCTATATGCCTGGGGGCATAGGCAGCGGCAGTAGGCCCATAAGTCGGTCAAAACGTTTGTACTTAAATAATTCCTTCAATATTACATGAGATAGATTAATAAGGAATGTATTAAAGAGCTGAGACCCACAGCTTTCAAATAAGATGTCAAGCGCCTGATCAGAATCCTTAACTAAATCGTCCATCTAAATATGTAAATTTTCATTCAATTTCGAACAAAAATTTGCTTAGAAGTATCACGGTAGAGGATTTCAAGTGGTTTGTTAATATTTCGGCGCGCTACCACTTAAGTAGCACTACCGTGAGTCTTAGAATGGGTATATGACTTGTAATATATACTAGAACTTTAAAAGATTTATTCCTCTTCTATATAATAAGATGTTCTACTACCTTTATGTTATAATTGATACCATTTTTAGCTGAATTCATACGTTTTATGACAAGAAAAGGAAAAACAAAGACACTTATGGTTCTTTTTTTAAATTATGTTCATTCTTTGTCAGACCGTTCAATCTTGATCCAACAGTCCATAAAACATTTTTTGTAGGTATTACGCTATTACACTTTATGGTATAACAAAAGAATTTGAGTTTGTTTTTTGATTTCTTATAAAAAACATACTTCTTTGACAACATTTTTCAATTTTCCCTCAGGGGAAGTCACAAAATTTACTATCAATTTTTTGATTTTGAGTATTTCTCAATAAAATTTTGCTATTTGAGTAGCTGAGATGTGTATCTATCATATTGTTACAATAAAATAAATTGTAAAATCCCAATTAAATATCTTTATTCATCCTTGAACTTTTTCTTAACGTTCGCAAAAAACACGATGGATCAAGATAAAACCCTAATTTTCTCAAAAACTGTACATTAAAAAAAGTTGCCCGTTTGGAAGCGTAAAATCTAGACTATAGGTAACATGAAAATGGTTTCAGAAGTTTGGGACCTCAAATGAAACCTATATCTCAATTTTTACCACCGTGTATATATATATTGAAAGCGTTTGATGGCAATAACAAAATTAATAAACGGTTAACAATTTAATAAATTCATTCATAAAGTAAGAGTAAATAAATTCATTCATAAAGTAAGAGTAAATAAATTATCCAATAGTATTAGCATAAAATCCTTGATCGTTGATAGTGGAGATGAAAATTTTTAAAGTTATAATGAAGATCCTAGGTTAGTGAAATGACATCTAAATGAATTTGGGACATAATCTTGAGAAAACTAAATATTATATAATCTTATTTTGAGTTGAAAATATTGTGTTCTAATTTGAATATCTATATATATTAGATTGGGGAAAAAGTAATTTCGTATTTTCCGCTTTATTTCAATGTCTTATAAAAATGGATACAAACATCGGATTTAGGCCAAATAAGCTCCATTCTTTGTGATTACTTACTGCTAACAAGAATCTAACTTCATAATACCCTTTTCGTAAAAGGTCTTGTCATTATTTGCAAAAAACTGAGACAACCAATTTTAGTATGACTAATGAGGCCAAATTTGTATCCCCGAGCACGTTGGCCATCGACAAGAAAAGGTGATAGTCACTCGATGCAAGATCTGGACTATAAGGTGGATGCATGAGAACTTCCCATCCGAGCTCTCGGAGCTTCTGGCGCGTCATTAAAGAAACGTGCAGTCTGGCGTTGTTTTGATGAAAGACGATTCCTTTCCTATTCTCCAATGATGGCCTCTTCTTTTCGATTTCCAAATTCAAATAGTCGAGTTGTTGGCAGTAAAGGGACGAATTAAGGGTTTGACCACAGGAGAGCAGCTCATAATAAATAATTCCTTGTCCATCCCACCAAACACAAAGCAACACCTTCCTTGTAGTAAATCCCCACTTTGCAACGGTCTGGGCAGGTTTGCTGGCTTTCTACCACGATCTCCTTCGCTTTACATTGTCGTAAGTGAACCAATTTTTATGTCCCGTTACAAACCTCTTCAAAAATGGGTCAATTTTATTACAATTCTGAAGAGATTCGCAGATCGAAATTCTACCCATTAGATTTTTGAGTAAGTTCGTGAGGCACTTAAACATAGAGTGTTTTTTTTTTGTAAGTAACCGTCTTCAGATGACAGTTTACGTTGATGCTTTTAATAATTTTATCGACAGTTTCGACGATAGATCTGCCAGTATGGGGCGTATCTTTGACTTTAGCTACACTCGAACGAAATCGATGAAACCACTCTTGGGTCACACGAACCGAAAGAGTATTAGCCCCGTAAACATCATAAATTTTTTGTGTCGCTTGTGATGCACTTTTCCCTTTCAGAAAGTAAAAATGCAGAACATGACGGATTTCTTCCTTTGAGATCTCCATACTAAACGCACAATTACTCAAGACTGAACTGACCTAGCATAAATCTTATAGAGTAATTTCTCACCTTTTTAAAACCGCCTCGTATGATCCGGTGTGATTAATAACAAACAAGATATGCTTCGTTTAAAATAAGGAGAAATTACTCTTTCCCCAACATTTTTTTTTTTTTTTTTGTACCTACGTACAACAAATTTATACAAGTTCCAATCCAATCTTTACATTAACATCTACATTTACAAGCTATAAAATAAAAATAACACGAAGTCAATTGTATAATATCCTTTCCACAGTTAAAATAAAATCCTGGGGTAACGGGGTTCTTGTACTTTTAAATTTATATAACATAGAAAGTATTTTTGATGTTAAAAAATTAACTTCGTTTTGATAGGGTCCGATGTAAATAAAAGTAAAATGATTAAAACGACTTCATATTTTTGATAAACAAATTTAGTTAAAATATCTCGATATCTTTTTGTTACTTGGCAATCAGTTGTAAAATGTTCTATAGTTTCCTTAAATTCTTTGCAGAAAAAACAATATCTCTCTTCAGATGTTCTTCCATGTGTGTTGCCAACAGTTAGAGTACCTGTGACAACTTTGTACCTGAACCAATATGTTGAGAAGTCTAACGAACTACATGCAATGGCCTTAAAGATCTTTTCACTCGAAGCCGTTTCTCTGAATTGATCTCTTTTTCTATTTATCTGTATTAAATATTGATTTTTCATGTTGTCATTTGCTTGAATCAGTCTAATTGATTTGTTCGAGATTGCTTTCATAAAATTATAAAAAGTATCCTTCGGGCTGATTTGCCTCTTCCGTATTACTACATTTCTCAAAACTCTTTTCGACTCCAGTTTCTCCGTAAAAGACCTTTCTCGTTACTATTGAAAATTTCTCCAATAAAATCCAGCTTTTTCTTGATAGTTGTTCCTTTTAAGAAGATAAAACGTTGATTGCCTGAAACGGGTTCTTGCCAATTCATTAAGGGGATAATTTCTAGACAGATATCTTCGCTTACCTATGAAACTTTTAACCAAAAACTGCTTAAGGTCCTTAAAACTTTTACTATTGGTTTAGGGCCTATACCTAGAAATTTTTCTAGGTCTGCGCCACCTTTTGTTCTACTGTTGTTTCTTAAAATTTCCGACCAAGTCGGACCTTTGTCTAATAATCGTCTGAACCATATGAACATAAGGGACTTCCAAAACACCTTAATTGAAAGAAGTCCCAAGCCTCCATGTTCTTTTGGGCAATTTATTCTCTTCCAGGTAATTGTTTTTTGGTCTGACCATTTCAGGAAGGTTTCACACAATTCTTCTATTTTAATCGCACAATTCTCACTGTAGGGGGTCAATCGCAGGATATAAATTACTTTGGGAAGGATCAAGGAATTCCAAATATAAATTCTCCCAGGTAGATTTCTGCCAATAAGATAAGTGTATCTAGCACAATTTTTCCTAATTATTTCTTCAATTCTTATGAAGTTGTCTGATATGGTATCCTTTGTAATGGAAATATTCATTCCAAGAATTTTTATTACTTGTACCAATTCGATTTTTATTTCGGATGAGATCTTTTTTATGTTGCTTAGGATCTTCGTCTTTTCATAATTCACTTCCAATCCCGAACATTTTTTAAAAAATTCAAGAATTTCTAGAGTATAACTGATAGAGCGGCAGATTTCATCCTCTTCCCTTGAATATAATATGGTAAGGTCATCCGCAAAAGCTTCTATCTTATGTTCAAAGGTCCCGACTTTGACGCCCTTAATTAAGGTCAAGAATCAACCATTCTAATTAATTGGTCAATTGCCAAAATAAAGAGGCTAGGAGATAGAGGGTCACCTTGCCGACATCCCCGTTTTATCTCTATTAGGCCTCCACTAGTCGAATATTTTGTATATATATGGCACATGCATATTGCAACCATTCTGATAAAGCGGTTGCCAAAACCATATCTTTTTAAGCTTCCTATAATAAATTCGTGTGAAATATTGTCAAACGCCTTCCTAAAATCAACTGACATTAAAGCCACGTTGCATTTTTTTCCCTTGCTATCTCAACAGAGTCTGATATCCCTCTTAATACATCCTCTATGAGTCTACCGTTCACAAAACCTTTTTGGGCATGGTGAATTAATTGAGGTAAAACTTTTTGAATTATTTTACTGATAATTCCGCTATATATTTTATATACTGTGTTGAGCATAGTTAATGGTCGAAGATTTTCGACATGCCTAGGATCTTTTCTGTTTTTGGGCATTAACGTTAGACTTCCTAATCTTATGTGTTTCTCAAAATATCCATCCAAGTTGGCCTCACTATATAATTGCCTCAATATGGGAACTAATAGCTCCGAATATTTTTGATAGAACTCCATGGGAAAGCCATCCGGTCCTGGAGATTTGTTTTTCTTTTTATACTGTGAAATATAGTCCTCGATTTCTCTTTCACTTATCTCTTTTTCTAGAATTTCCTTCGTATGGGTGTTAAGTTTTAGAATAAGTTGAATGTGATCAAAACTTGTTTTATTTGTTTCGTTTCCACAAAGAAAGTTGATCTTTCCTCAAGAATTACGTGTTCCTTTGGGATGTTTGAGAGGCCTGTACGAATCAAACAACCCTCTCCTTCCATATTTGTTAAATCTACTGAATTTGTATCCCTCGGGCTCAAATGCTGCCTATTTTGAACCGATAATTTTATTTTCCTCTCCTCACTTCTTCTCACACCCAGTTTTATGTACAGTCTCCTTGAACAGTCCAAAATCACTTTTAGAGCATGCGCTGCAGTTTTAATTCTTCCGAAACTTAACTTCGTCGACAAATCTTTGATGATTTCCCTAACCTTTATGTCTGTCAGGTGATCATCCAATAAACTTGTATTCAATTTCCATGTTTTTTTGACGTGCTTTGGCGGATCATTGATTACACTGGTCAACAGCCAAAAATCTTCTGGGGTATAAGTATAATAAAAGTTATTCAGTTTTGCTCACTGATTTCAAATCTGTAATTCTTTTTTTTCAAGAGTCTGACGGTTTTCGAGAAATCGGCCCCTACTTTTTTAGCTTTTTTGGCCTATTTTCCAACTTCAACTTCAATTTAAGCCTAGAAGGATACACATTTTGGGCGTTAAAAAATGATAATTGGCTATTGTTTTTTATGGAAATTTCATTTCTAGTCTTTGTTTTGACCTTAAAGGACTCCTAGGGGCGTAGGGTGCCGGAGTAGGCCCAAAAGTCGATGAAATCCTTTGTACTTAAATAACTCCTTGAATATTGCATGAAATGGATTAATAAGGAATGCATTAAAGAGATTAGACCCACAGCTTTCAAACAAGACGTCAAGCGCCCGATAAGAGCCTTTAACTTTGAAGAAATCGTCCATCAGTGTGTAAATTTTACATCCAATTTTGAGCAAAACTGCGCTAGAAATCTAAGACTCACGGTAGAACTAATAAAAACAAATGCTATAGACTGTAGTAGTAGCGCGCAGAAAAAGACTCTGACATCAGCTGAAGATAACGAAATTAAAAAACATGGATCTCTTATTTAATTACAAGGCAACTCGGAGGAAAGAGTGGGATCGCAGGGCCATGGATATGCAATGAAAGGAATAGTGTTCCTTGATGAGTCATGTCTCAGTACCCTTCATCTTCATCATCATGGATATTAACGAAACTGCTTTGAGGAATGCTGGATCAGTCGCCTTAATTTGAAGAAGACGGGATCGGAGTTTCGACGTGTTATAAAATTAGAGATTCATCTTCATGAGAAAGTATTTGTCATCTGGATCATCTTTGAGTACACTAAGAACAATTCCCTTTTCAGATTAACAATAAACATCGCTGTTAAGTCAAGAATGGGGAAAGAAATTAAGACTCCATTGAGGAGTCAATGTTTGTATGGAAGAAACTAATCTCCACATTCATCTCGAAATTTAAACCGATGTTATCGCTTATATCGCTACGACAGCTCTTGTATACACTGGACTCGCGCATTGTGGCCGTTTCTAGTCTACTAACACACATCCTCATTCGAATGGACACTTTTTTACACTCATGTACCTATCACATTACTGAAAGTCCCTTAGTTTACCGTTTATGACTCTCAGTACTGGGTCCCCTTCTTTATGGTTAAAGTGGAGAACAAGGAATAATCATGAAGTGTCTTTGATAACGTTAATCGTATTCTGAACAAATTCATTTATTTTTTATACCATTTCCAATGAATGATCTCAAATACAAAATATATCAAAAACATAATATAATTTACTTAATTATTTACGAATATAATTCAATCATCAATATTTCATCGACTTTTGGGCCTACTCCGGCACCCTACGCCCCTAGGAGTCCTTTTAGATCAAAACAAAGACTAAAAATGAAATTTCCATAAAAAACACAAGCCAATCATCATTTTTTAATGCCCAAAATGTGTATCCTTCTAGGCTTAAATTGAAGTTGAAGTTGGAAAATAGGCCAAAAAAGCTAAAAAAGTAGGGGCCGATTTCTCGAAAACCGTCAGACTCTTGAAAAAAAGAATTACAGATTTGAAATCAGTGAGCAAAACTGAATAACTTTTATTATACTTATACCCCAGAAGATTTTTGAAAGTTCAAATTTGTTGACCTGTGTTATTATGAAAATAGGTTTATGGTCTGATCTTACCGGCTTTATCAGTTTGTATTGACTAATATTAGAGGCTAAATTTGTTGATAACAATACGTAATCGAGCCTTGAACTTATCGTCCAATTTGTATTTTTATTATACACGTAAAACGTGAGTTCAGGATGTTTTGTTAGCCTTGCAGCAGAATCTACCAGGCTCCTTTTCTCCATTATTTCTTTAATTTTTTTCGAGGTTTTTTTATTATTTTCACCGACATAATTCTTTGTATCTATTCTTTGGTTCATCACCAAGTTCGTATCTCCTAACAAGACAATTCCATCTTTTTCTTCATTACTTTGAGACATAAATTTTGAATCTATCATTTAAAAAAAAAGTTCATCATCACTGTTGGGTCCATATATGGAAATAATTTTGTATAATTTTTCCGCCAAGATTCAGTGTTAAAACAACGTAATTCCTTCTTCCATTATTTCCTCTACTTTTGGCTTAAAGCATTTCTTGGCTCCTATTAGAATTCCCCTCGAAGGGTACCTCCCATTTCTCATTTTTACTGGTGCTTGGATTACATCCTAATCTACGGGAAACATATAACTCAAATCTATCACAGCAAGCCCCTTGTCGCACATGGATAAGAGATCCGGGTCATATGTCAGGAAATGTTCAATGACGTTTTTACGTTTTTCGATCCCAACAATGGAATTGACATTTGCTGTAAAAATTTTTAGTTTACAGTTTCATCTTCACGATCTCTTCCATTCCTTCTTCTTTTTCCTTTTCAAATTTAGGGTGTTCTTGGCTCAGTATTGTTCATCTGCCTTCATGAGTGTATCGTCTTGGCCTGTTATATCTATCACTTCAGAAATATTTTTCTCTTCTTCACAAATTAGGGTATCACTTTTTCTTTCCGTTTCAATATTTTTCTCTTTTCGATCAAATAGTGGCACCTCTACAGAATTGTCTATAAAAATTTTTCCTTTCTCAGTAAATAAGATCATATTTCCGTTTTCCTGACGATTAAGCCTACCTTAGATCCAATTGGAGTATGCTCCTGGTCCTTTTGCCAATTGGTTACATTTGGTTCTTCCATGTCTAAATTCAAAGCAGTTAGAGCATTGCTTAACTGCATTTGCAAATTCTAGCTGATATATCACACCATTTATTGGCACAAATGAAGGGACATTTTTGGGGGTTCCTTTCGAAAATATATTTTGCGAAGAGCTCGGTTGTTTTAGAAGGTGGGGGAACTGTTGAAATAGCTCAGATTTTTTCATATCTTGTAAGTCTATGGCTTTCGGCTGGGCCACCTTTATCCCTTCGACTTCAACGAACTTGGAAAGTTGATCAGCTACCTCGTCATAAGTTACCGATCCCCATGCATTTTTAATTCGAATATTGAAGGTCCTGTCTCTTCTCAGAAGATTTGAAAACTCTCGACAATCCACCTGTGCCTTGAATACGTCACTTTTCCTATCACTTAGATCAACTAATAATGGGAAGCTAATTCTTTCTCCCAATGAATGGAGTGGCTGAGGTATCATAAGGATTATTTCTGGTCTGTGCGGTGTCTCGCATGTAACAGACATAACATCTATTAAATTTAGACCTAGTGCATCCCTGGCTATGATGGCGACGTTCTCCAGACTCATTTGCTGAAAGGAGACCCTTCTGCCATTACTTGCATCGCAAATAATTAATTAAAATTTTAGCCAATCATTTTCCGTATTTTTCAAATCTCTTCCATCTCGATTAAATGAATGATTTATTTTTTTACCTCTTTCTTCTTTCCAACTACTTCAGAGAAAAGAGAAATCATCTCACCCTCTTTTTCTTTTTCTTCGGTCAACGTACCCTCTTGACAGGTTCTCACCTCTTCGATTATCTTCTCCTGAGCTATTTGAAGTTTCCCGTTAGCACAAGGATTTTCGAGGTTTCCGAGGTCTTCCTCACTAGTGGGAGGTCCCATCTCCTTCTGTCAGGGTTTATTCGAGAATCTATATATAATGACAGTCACTTATAGTACTATAACTATTCCAAAATTAATTAAAACTCCGGAGCAAAAAAAATAAGACACCTTCTTCTTTTCACTCACTCATTCGAACGAAATCGATGAACCACTCTTGGGTCACACGAACCGAAAGAATATCGGCCCCGTAAACATCATAAATTTTTTGTGTCGCTTGTGATGCATTTTTCCCTTTCAGAAAGTAAAAATTCTTCCTTTGAGATCTCCATACTAAACGCACAATTACTCAAGACTGAACCGGCCTAGCATAAATTTGTTTAAGTAAATCTTGTAGAATAATTTCTCACCTTTTTAAAACCGCCTCGTATGATCCGGTGTGATTAATAAAAAACAAGATATGCTTCGTGTAAAATAAGGAGCAAAAAATACGAAATTACTTTTTCCCCAACATATTATATATATTTATATATAATTTAAGCATATATTTAGTATCGAATTCATTAAGAGTCTTAATCACATTTTATTACATTGTTTCAATCTAGTACTGAATAAAATATATATATTGATTTAATGCGCATACTGGGGTAATTTCAGAGTCAAATTTAGCTACTTCACCGGAGGAGGAGTGCTCAAGAAGTTACTTAGATTGCACTTTTTGCATATACTATCCATTTTTAAGGCTTCTAGTCGAAAGGAACACAAGTATTTAGGTTAATAAAGCAAATACAATGTTAACCAAAAAAGGCCCAAGTCCTCGTAATAATGTATAGTTTACGGCATATTATCTAAAAATATATAATTTCCTGACATTAATTTCAGGTAATTGTCTGCCTCACATCTATGGTATTCATAATGTTATTATTTATTATTGATGTCTTCTTTTGTATATATAAAGGAGAATAGCAGCTTGTAGCTCAGTAAGACGTCATGACAGCTCAAGCTGCTTCCCTCTCAACATTCATCAAATTGTTAATGTTACCAGGTTGATTTTCTCTTTCTTTTTATTTTACACACTCCATTTGCATATTTTTTACATTCCTATCAATAAGAGAATACACGTTTGTCTTCACAACGTTTAAGGCTCATTCCATGTCAATTCTCAGACGGACGAAACCCTATCTCACATATTTGGTTAATTTGTATAGCATTTGTTAAAGCTATTAAGAATTTTATAAAGTCTATGTAAAATTTCAAGCCAATGTGAAGACATTAACAACAAAGATACGAGTGTTTAAAAGTTGAAAAAATCGAGTCCGGGATCAGAGTAAACATTTGTGAAATTTGAGGTGAGAGTGCGTTTTCAGGAGGGCAATTTTTAATCTTTAGATATTAATATCTCTATTCCTAAAGGAAACCCCACATTGTCAGACAAGTTGGCCATAATCAATAGATATTGCTCTCCTGAGTGTAAAAATGTAAATATGAGTTGTTAAAATTAAGTAATTGCTTAAAAATCAGACCTTTTTAATTCAAGTTTCATATTTTATTATGTCATCTTTCCAACTTCATTTTTTCGACCAGAGACGTCATACACTTATTTTTTAAACTTATGTGGGCACGATTTAATTACTTGCTTTACGTTTATAAACTTAAACAGATCTCTCGTCGTAATAATTGTTTTCTATTTTACAATAAATAACATGGTATCTTTTAAACATTTCCAAGTAACAATGGATTAGCTTCTTCAGGACCCCTCTTGGTTTTGTCGTAGACCGGATTTTGTGTTGGAGATGGGCCTGTTGTGAACAACAAAAGAAAACTCAATTTTATTCCTTGAAATTTGGAAGAAATAACCGAGAAAATAATTAAAAAAGATTCTACCATTAATAAATATATGTCAGTAGAATTGCTCTTCTCGTTTCTTGCATGAATAAGATATTTCTATAAGAATCCAATGACAATTAAATTATGTTCTTTCCTCTTCGTAAACCGTTAGAAAACACAAATTCCTTCAGTTCTATTTCGCTTTTGTATCTTAATTCTCCTTATATTTTTGACACACGCAAGGATACACATTTTATTTACGTCCACCCTTACTCTTAGTATCTCATCATAATTGTGAAATTTAGAAATATAATAGTATCCCCTTTTATTTATACTAATGTCGCATGTACAATTGCCATATTCCTTCTTATTCAATATTAGTCCAAGCATAAAAATCTAAGGTAATATTAAAATATGCTGAATCCATTTTTTTACTTTTTTTGTCAAATCGCTCATAAAAACTTTTTATTTTACGTATGTACCCATTTGTGTATGACTAAGTATTAATCATAAGTACATATGTATCCATGTATTAAGACACCATTTATTTACTCACAAATATACGAATAAATATAATTACATGACGGCAAGAATTTTTGTGCTATGATAATTTTTATTTATTTATTGTATCATCACATTAATATAATCCTTAATAGAAACTGAAATTGTACCTGAAATCAAAAAGATTCCTAAACATAACTTGCTTGATTATCCATATTTTCCCACCCTTGACAGATCAAAATAACAATGGAAACTCCATAAAACATTTACTCTCTCTCTTTTGGTAGAAATTGATACACAATTATAGTACAAATTATTTTTCTTACCTCGTCGAATTGTCTTACATTGTTCAACACAGAATAATCTTTAAGATCTTAGCTTTGCAATTTTGCAGGCTCAAATTGAAATGGTTGAACGCACGACATGACTAAAAACCTTACTGACAAAGGATATTTTTATAATAATAAGAATTTAAAAAATACGGCATGAAAATTTGTCATCAGTTGGACAAGAAAGTTATATCTACGCATTATAATTAACACACCCTCTTCTCACTGTACAAAAAAATTGTGTGCACGACGATAAAAAATAGATTTTCCATGAGAAGTAGCTAAATCCATTGATTTTGATTTTTTTTATCAAATATTCATATGTATATTCTTAAAGTCATACGCAAATCGGTAAATATAGAAAATAAACAAGTTTTTACAAATAAGAGTGTGCGAGTCGACAGAAAATTGCACAGAAAGGGTCCAACATATTTCAATATAAACAGATTTAAATGCAAAAACAAATGTCTTTTATTTTTATTTATTTCATAATAGCAAATGTTCATATGAAATAAATAAAAATAAAAGACGACACGACACTATTCTCAAATTTCAGAATTATGATTAGTCAGCGTAAACGTGAATAAAATGGAGTACCCATAAGCCTGACGAAAATATCTTGAGAATGAAAAAACGAAAGCGAAATAGAATGAAAGGAGTTTGCATCCTCCAATGGGCTAAATCGAAGAAAGAAGACAATAATTGCCATCGCATCCATTCTTCAGAGATGGAAGGAGTTGTCATTTCCTGAATATATTCAAGGCAGAATCATTTTGTATTCCGCACTTGTAAATCCCTTCAAAATTACAAGAAATCAAGTTGAAAGTTCCTAAGCAGATCATCAAGGGTCCACCCATTCTCCATCTCCAAATTATGTTTACGATATAACAGTATAAAAACCAATCGATAGGACCATTAGGATGTTTAAAAGAGACGATGCATCGACTATAAAAGTAGAAAACAATCTTGACAAAAATGAACGTATAACGTCACCGCCTGGAAAATAATGACAGTGCAAAGATGAAATCATATAACATCAAAATTTAATTTAAAAAGGCCTGATTTTCTAGGCAATGACTTAGTTTTATCAAGTCATGTAAACACTCAGAAGAGCCAATATATTGATTATATTGGACTATGCAGAGTTCCCTATAATAAAGATATTGGCTAATAAAACTTTTGCTAATTTGATGGCCTAAGATACAAGCTGGGAGGTAGGAAACACAAGACACATAATTTATTAATTATGTAATTGCCAATATACATTTTCAATTATATAGAACATGATTTTTCCTTCACTCATTAAATTATCACATACATGGCTTGACATCCCTCACAACATTAACATTCGAGGCTTGATCTTACTTTGAGTTGAAATTTTTTTGTGCTAATTAGAGTTTATATACATATATTTAAATATAATTTGGTATGAAATTCATCAAAAGTCTTAAAGGAAAGATTTGTTTCTTAATCACATCCTATTGTTACAATCTAGTACTGGAAAAAAAAATTTATTGATTTAATGCGCTTATGCATTTTGGCATCCTAGAGCAGGAACTTGACAAAATAGGGATGAATAACGATATTGAGAGGTACGTTGAAGGAAACAAGCTTCTTGGTGTTATTAGTAATAAGATTAAAAATATCAGGATTCTCTTCAATTAAGTTCATTGAATAAGTCTCTTATTTATCTCGTGATTACCACTTAGAATGTTTCTATAACTTTCTCAAGGCTTCTGTCTCAAATTAATTTAGATTGCATTTCACTAACCTGGAATCCTCGTTATAATTTAAAAAAAAAAACATTTCCATTATCAGCGATCAAGGATTTTATGCTAACTCGATTAGATAATTTATTTACACTTATATTATGTATGAATTTATTAAATTGTTAATTGTTTATTAATTTTGTAATTGTCATCATACTTTTTCAATATAGATATATGATTTTTCCTGCATTCATTAAGTTATCACATATATGTTTTAGTACCCCTCACAACAAGTACAGGGTAATCAACCTAAGTGTAAACATATTTTGATTTAAAAAAAGTTATGCAGGCATATAGCTATACATCAATTTAAGTTTGTTTTTTGATTTGTAGGATATAATCTTTACATTTGTTTAATAATGAGCACAATAATTGCAACCGTTCAAGAATTGTACCAAACATGAACACATTTTGAAGGCTCTTGTTAGCAGCTTTGGTGTTCATAAGGCTCTAAAACGCTTGGAGACAGAATTGACCCTCTCAAAGGTACGAAGTACACCAAATTATAAATTAAGAATGACAAAACTGATAAAAAACACCAGAGAAAAAACCAGAAGCAATCCCAAGAGAAGTATTCTGTAAATGGCTTTAGACGGCCAAGTAATTTATGTAACGATGCAAAATGTGCTAAAAAATTATTTGAAGCGAACACCATAAAAAGAAAACGAAAATCCAGTAATTCTCACAAGTAGTAAAGACTAAACGATTGGAGAGAGGCAATTTTTTGTTTTGAAAAAACTTAAAGATGTCACACAGCCACCAGTACTGTGAACAGATGAAAAATTATTCATTGTCAAGGCCGTGCATAATCATCAAAATGACCGGATTTATGCAGCAAATAAGGAAGATATTCCATTGAATGAAAGGCTAGTGTTTTAGAGACAAAAAACAGCTTCTGTGATGGCGTGGGCTGGGGTAACTTCAACTGGAGAAAAAACTCATCTATTCTTCATTGAAGAGGGAGTAAAAGTTAACCAATACGTTTATTTGGTGATGTTGAAAATAAATTAGTTTCCTGGATTGATGTCACGTTAGGAGAAGATGGAATAACTTTCCAACAAGATGGATCCACGTCGTACACAGCCAATCTTGTTCAAAATTGATGGCAGGGTTTTGGCAATAGGAATTATGGCCTCCTTCTTCTTCTGATTTAAACCCAATGAACTTTGCCATATGGAGTATCTTAGAGAACATGGATTGTTCTGCATATCACTCAAGTGTTAAAGCTCTGAAGAAAAAATTACTCACTTGTTGAGGAGAACATCCCCAGAAACCACATGCGCCTCATGTAGTCAAGTCCATGATACACTTAAACGTTTGAGTGAAGGCAAAGGGAGGATATATTAAAAGATAATAGAAAATCTTGTTTCTTTGTATTTTTTTTCTATATTTCCTCCAAATGTTTTATTTTTGTTTTATGTATTTAATGTATTGTTATTTCAATAAATATTTGTCTACACTTGGCTCCATGACCCTGTACATTTGAGGTTTGATCTTATTTTGAGTTGAAATTATTTTGTGCTAATTTGAGTTTATATATATATATATATATATATATATATATATATTTCAATACGTTCAATTCCCTGTAATAACTAATTATTAGTTTATGACTTAATAGCTATATATATATATTTTTTTTTTAAATTAATTTGAGTTAATTTTCTGCCTCTCATCTATGGTATATATAATGTTATTATTTATTATATATGACTTCATTTATATATATATAAAGAAGAATAGCAGCATGTAGCAGATTAGAACGTCATGAAAGCTCAAGCTGCTTCCTTCTCAACATTCATTTTCATCAACAAAATTTCAACATTCTTACTTCATCAATTTCATCTGAAGGAAAATAGGAAAGCAACCGGTCAAAGGTTAATTTATAACATCATTGTTTGTCCAACTGGTGCATCAGAGGGTCACAAGATATTTGATATTTTGACACTTCAAAATTATAAATGTTTTACTCACAAATTACTAAGCCAAGCTATTAAACTAAAAATTTTATCAGAGCAGAGCTATTAATAAAAATATCTCACGTCTGTTATTTTGTTTTACGCCTATGAAAAAAAACTTAAGATAGTAACTTCTGTACATATATATTCTGTATATAGCAGCTGCTTTATACAAAAAACTAATGGACAAATTGGAACTTATGTTTATCAACCACTTATCAAAATTTAATACCAAAAGTTTCTTAATGTATTTCTTATTGCATAAATAATGAGAAATTCTTTACTTCCTTATGGTTGGCTGATATAAACTTTTTTTTATTGTCTGAAAAAACTGGCAACGACACAAATCCAACCAATAATGAACAAATTGCTGCTATTGACGATATAGATCAAGTAAATACCTCTACAAGTTTACAAATGACCCAAGACAATACAGCTTGGGAAGATAGCACACAGTTCCAAGTGACAGCTTCTGTTAATGACCTTGAAAACGTATAGACTGGTACTTCGTAGCCCAAACTTGCCCCTTTTTAAAAATAAAACAAAAACAAAAAACACTGCTTTAGTGCTATCTAGTATAAGAACTTCCAATAGCTCGAGCCCAATATTAAGGAAAGGGCGTTTGGCTTAGATATTCCACTTGAACTATTCAAAAGTAGATAATAATGAAGAATAACTGATACATGCAGTTGAAGAATACTGTTGTCGAGATAAGCACTAACAACAGTAATTAAATAACCCCTACATTTCTCCCTTCAAATGTAATCGTCTGAAATTCTGCCTTTTTTGACATTATCTCGGGTGCGTTTTTGAAAGTGGCTCTTTTTTCTTATCCCTACATAATAATCATGTCATTATTTGGTTAGTTCTCCAATTCTTTGCATAGCAGTTGGTACTTATAATCAAACATAATTTCAACATTTTCTTAATTTTTGTAATAAATTATTAGGGACGACTTACCATCCAAGGTGTCCGGCATTGCATGGAAGTATTACTAATGCCTGATTTGGTATAAATAACAAATAACATGAAATGTTTTCAAATGTTTTTCTATTATCGCAAACCGAGTTGTCGCTAATAATGTGTTTAATGAATCGAAGCGTAAAATAAAGACTTGTTATTTACCTCGAAGACAATAAAAACCCTTATTTTTATCCTGGATAGCACCCTTTGAGAATAAATAATAATCTAAATGCAAATAAATATCATTGGTACGTGATTCTAAATTAGTTTCTTTTGTCAAGGGTGCACTTGAGGGTACTGGTATATAGCTAGACTTCATTCTATGAAATATAATCGAAAATCAGATAACATTATTTGTTATAAGCGAATAGTTAATGAATAAATTAGTTCATCAAGAAACATACATGTTTCAAGGCATCATTTGGTTCAAATTAATTTAAAAATCAAAATTTTGGTTGAGCCAGATAGATGTTTCCATTCTATACAAACAAATTGCTTGTATATTAATATTTTCATTACACCCTAAGTGATAACAACTTTATTTCACCCCTGAGAAACAAATTAAATAATATGGAAATATTACTTCAAATTTCAGTCTTTTTCTACTTTTCTCACATATTTAGCTATTAAGCACTTACGATTTATTCATCAGTAGGAATGTAAATTTCATGGCACTTTGAACAGTACTTTTTGTTTTCCAAAGCTGTTAATCATGTTTCCTTGTATGATCTGTGTCATACTCTATAGAAAAACAATAAACTATTTCAATAAAATGCTTATTGGAGTGAATCGTCGATTATCGATGTATGTTTGGAGTTACGACAGGGATTCTACATAGCCTCTATGGACTACTCCAAATCCCTCATTTCCTACTATGAGTAGGCAAATTGCTTTAAGGACAAAACCTCCGTCCAATATAATTGTCATTGGAGCTACGGACTTTTCCAAATCTATCATCATACGAAGAGCTAGCAAATGCTCTAATGGCCAACCTAAACCATAATAAGTATTAAATGTTAGGCATTGAAGCAATAATTTTGGAGGAGGTCTAAAGGAGTTATTTGGATTACACTTCTTGCATATACTACCCATTCTTAAGGCTTTCAGTCGAAAGGAATACAAGCTCTTAGGTTAATAAAGCAAATACAATGTTAACAAAAAAGGGCCCCAAGTCCTCGTAATAATTACACTGGTCAACAGCCAAAAATCCTAAGGGGTATAAGTATAATAAAAGTTATTCAGTTTAGCACACTGATTTCAAATCTATAATTCTTTTTTTTCGAGAATCCGACGGTTTTCGAGAAATCAGTCCCTACAAAGGGTTGAAAATTTAAAATAATATATTGAAACTAATGTATTCTTAGTTGATATAAATTAAAACTTATAGGATGGTATCGAATAATTTTTTCGAGTGAATATTACAGAAAATCACGAGTTGATATAAAATGCTCTTAGTTCTTGTTTTGGAGCTAAATGAGTCCTGAAATTTAAGCTTATGCTAATTAGATATATGTTTAACGCTAGTAAATTACACCCAATGCATTGGGTGCTCAGGACATTCCGAATTTTCATAGAATTACCCTTTAGTCACTTATCGCCAAAATAATAAAAATAATGATTGACCGACAGTAAATAAAACCAAAGAATTACCATAAACAGTGGAGAACCTCGAACAATTAAATCCATAAGGTATCCTCTTCTAGTTCCAACTGATTCAAACAAATTAAACCCACAGATTTTTCCCAGCTCGGCTAATTTTTCCTCAGCAAGTGGAAAAGGATCTTGTATTCTTAATACAAAATGATTATCTTTAGGTAATATAGAAAGAGGTGCATAATTATCAAATAAGCGAATTTGCGCAGGAGTACCACCTATCCGAGGAATTAAATCATCTCCTAAAATACCTATGAAGGAGGGTAAGTTATCAATTAAGAAGCTTTATAATAAAACTAACTCTTTAATTCATCTTGAAGTGAAGATAAGCCCTTCCAGTTGGACGGTTTAAGTTCCATTAGCCCTTTTAAATGAGCAACCAAATCTCCTCCACGAGGAAGTATTTCAACAGATTCTGGATTAAGGATATGAAGAATTTCTTCTCCGTTTTCTTTGATTTCCAAGTAAAAAGCTTCTGTAGATAAGTAAACAGCTCCTCCTCGAAGTGCCATGAATTTTAAACCCAGCTTTCTGGCAAGACCCTAGGTGACAATTTAAATCGTAGATTACTCCTTTTTTTAAAATAATTTTAGAACAATCGACAACAATATATTTGTAACACATATGGATTACTTATGTCAAAAAGACACAGAAGAAAAAAAAAAGAAGAAAAAAAAGTGGTTCATGTCAAAAATATTAGACAATTTTTCGTAAAGAAGCTCTAATTTTTTTAATAGAAAAAAACGTGAGCAAATTTTTCACTCTCAAATATAATCTATAGGCTAGAACTTGACACTATATTAAATTTAACTTCCAATCAAATTTCAACACTATGTAATAAACTTTTATTTACAGAAGTTCCTTTTCCTATATGATTTTAAAATCATTGAAAATATACCATTGAAAAATTTTGTACTCGATCAATTAAAATGTGAGAAATTCAAAAATCAAATCAAATTTCAAAAGTTATCATTTTCCATCATGTAAAAACAATAACCTTTGTACTGTATATAATTTAGATCGGCTAAAAAAAGTTCCAACATAGAACAGTTATAAAACTTGAGCTGGCTCTTTTTGATCAATAAACATCAATAGGTCAATAAAAAAGTATGACGATATCATTATCATCAGGAAGATCTTCCAATAAGAAAAATGTTCAGTTTCCAAATTCAACTTCAATTTAACCCTAGAAAAATACACGTTTTGTACGTTAAAAAATAATGATCGGCTAGTGTTTTTTATGGAAATTCCATTTCTAGTCTTTGTTTTGACCTAAAAGGACTCCTAGGGGAGTAAGGTGCCGGAATAGGCCCAAATGTCAGACAAATCCTTTGTACTTGAATAACTTCTTGAATATTACATGAAATTGATTAATAAGGAATGCATAAAATAGCTTAGACATAGAGCTGTTAAACGAGATGCGCTCGATGAGAGTCCTTAACTTTGAAAAAATCGTCCATCAATGTGTGTAAATTTTCATACAATTTTGAGCAAAACAAGACTTTAAACAGAATCTCCATAAAAAACACTATCCAATCATTTTTTAACGCTCAAAATATGTATTCTTCTAGTCTTAAATTGAAGTTGGAAAATGGTCCAAAAAAGCTAAAAAAGTAGGGACCGAATTCTCGAAAAAAAAATAATTACAGATTTGAAATCAGCGTGCAAAACTAAATAACTTTTATTATATTTATACCCCTTAGGATTGTTGAAAGTTCAAATTTGTTGACCAGTGTAATTAGCTAATAGACTATCAGTATAGGGAAATCTCAATACTCGAACTTAATTCGTTCAAGAGTTGTTCTGAAAAGTTCGACTAGTAAAACAGATAAAAATTTCCAACAATAGACTGGTATTGCTTCTTTTTTATATTTCTAATTGTTCTCACAACCACAGCAAAGTAACATATAACTCACGTGTGATTCAATTACTGGGTTTGTGTTCGAGTTCCAAGTTAAACTTGTGGATTCGACTTTTGAAAGTTTCAAAAGTAGTGGCCCTACTGAACTTAAAAAAATAACTTTTATAAGAATAACCTCCATAATCCTATTTAAGTATGAAGCTCACAATAGAATTTAAAGAATTTATAACTTCAATTTTTACCAACCTATACCTTCTCAAGTTCAATATGGGAATAAATAAACTCAACTTGCTTATTCCCATATTGAACTTAAAAAGGTATATATTGTTAATGTAAAATCCAAAGAACAAGTTGCTATTTTTTTAATATATTTTTCAAAGAGAAAAAATAGGAAAATTGCTAAAATAGTAGATAAGTTTAAAAAAAAATAAAATAAAATAAAAATAAGAGTTATTGTACAGGAAAGCATCCAATCATGTGATGTTAAAGAAACGGAGACATTGTTGATTTACAATAAAATGACTCATATTGTATTAAAATCAATGTTATAAAAGAACTGAATGAGTAGTCTTAATTGATAAAGAATTTTTTCGATACAATACATATGATTACGATCAAATTTGATACTTAGAAATTTTGAGCAACTATTTATTATAATTAAAATAGTAATACATAAATACTATTCCGAGCCATTTTTCACCTCTAAAACGACCAGTAAATAATAAATATTAAAATACAACAACTACATTGGTCAACAGTCAAAAATCCTATGAGGTATAATAAAAGTTATTTAGTTTTGTACGCTGATTTCATATCTGTTAATGTCAATAAGAACTGAGCGTGGAAGGGATTTTGTTAAAAATAGTTAATAACATGACACTATTCTTCATTAACTGCTCTACAATTTCTATTACTAAATTTTTTCCATTAACCCTCTGTAAAATGCGCAATTTGAAATTAAATATTATAAAAATATCCAGCTAAATTATATTTAAGCCATAGTAATTGGCATTCCTACATTTGGGGGGAGGCACTTCCTTTGATATGAAGAGTGATAACATAACTCTTTTATAATTTGAGTTTAGTGGGGAACTATTGAAAATCTCCAAATCCACCAAAAAAAGAATCCATCGTTTGATTTCTTGAATTCTTTTCCTTCTTATAGTATTTTCAAATGAATATATCCTCCTCTAGGATTTTATGGATTTATATCAATGTTGGAGATTCCTATATATATTTGCATATCATTTTCGTGCTAGTCTCTTATGATTTTGGATAAAAACAATGCCCTGTACTCATGACACCAAGTCGGTTATATAAAATGCCGTCGTCTAAATTATTATGTTTATCCCTGCATTAAAAGTAAAGACCTTTCGTTAATTAAAAAATTAGTAAGAAATTACTTTTAGTATATACATTTTTCATTTAATTATGTCCAACATCTAGATGCAGTGAGATATAAAGGATAAATTCTAATAATAACCAAATGACACAAGAATAAATATCTAAGAATAATTGTTATTCCAAATATGAAAAAATAAAATTAAACAATTCTTTGATATTTAATATTAATATCGTTGCCTTCCAGATTGCAATTAGAAGTAATGAAACTAAAATAAGGTTTATAAAAATTAATCCATCAAGAAATTAGATATTCCATGTATTTATGATAACAGTAGAACTGGCTTCCGTACTATCTGAATCCTCAAAAAATTGATATCTTTTCCTAGATACTATTATTATATTATCAATAGAATATATAGTATAGTAATATGTTATACAATCAAATTATTTCAATTTTAATAAGTAAAGCAGTAATAAAAAGTGTCGAAGCTAGTTCTATTAATTGAACCCTCAATGAAGAAATCCTCTCAAATTAGTCCATGGTGATAACAATGTTATACAATTTTGTAAAGGGCCTATGAGAGAGGATGTAGAACAGTAGATGGTAAAAAACAAGTATGTCAACGTTAAGAGACGAATACAATTATTGGATGGTTTTCCAATTTGGGGGCGAAAGACGAATCGAACTAGCAGCTGGTTCCTACCAAATGATGAAAACATACGTGGTTTATGTGTAAATCCATTTTCCATATGGTGTGCATAGGGTCTCAGAACTATGGATCTCCCCATAGCCAAGAGAAAAGAAAATGTTGTTTAACATACTACGTCCGCTAATAACAAATTTCAACATTTTATCTTCGTTTCAACGTTTGTTCTCCAAATCATTTCTGGAATCCCAGAGAAGAAGAACAATCACTTTTGAAACAAATATCAACTCTTTGCCTTTCTTCCTCGTCCAAGCTACGAAATGTTATATTTGAATGCTCAATAGTTTGGATACCAGGTATATTTTTCACAAATGAGGATCTTAAGAGGAAAACATAGAGAGATTCTCAACAGAATAACAACAATACCGTAGAATAAAAAAGAATGAAATGAAGAGCGTGATTTGGGATCAGCAAGTTAATAACCTAATTCTACCAACCTAATATTTTACTCCTTAATACAGTTAAAATTTAGTCCTTTAAAGTATTTGAGAGGCATTTGCGTATTTTCTGAAGCATCCTATTCCTAAAAAACACCATGAAATTAAACTATGGACTCTAGGCTATAATGCTATGTTATTTATTTTTTGAAATTTTGACGAAAAGGACAAAAATTTCGAGTTAGAAGAATAGCCTTGTTTTATTTAATGGACTGAAAATAGCAAGAAAAAGAAAAATTGATTTTTCTCCTTTTCCTGATTTTGATTCACTCTCAGTTCTTATTGACATTACACATTTATCAGTCCCATTGAGATGTACTACTATGGGTAAAAAATACCGGGAAATTTGAATTTAATTTAATGGTGAATTTAGATATGGATAAATGATTTTTTTTTTAAGTAAGCGCTACTGTCACGGACGTCTGTGCCAAATTACACGTCAAAATATCAATTCTAGTTTCGGATACGCGTCTTTTCGTGAAGAAGTAAGATGGAACTTTTCGTTTTTCCAATGTCTGAAAGATGATGACTAAAATCTAATTAAGAGAAATGGTGTTGAAAGGGCAAGTGGGTCTAAAGTGATGTGGGAACTGGGGGAGCTGGGGGACCCGAGCACTACTTGAGATGGCTCAAGTGGCGCAATGCTGGATGAGCTTTCCTAGTGAGGATTTAGTAGCTCTAACTCCCAAGTGAGATAGAGAGTCCTTTACCTTGAGATAGAGAAGGGAAGAGGCATTCCGAGATGATCCGGGACTCTCCCATGTAATTGAAACAGGACAAACGCTAAAACTCGGGTCACTTAATGTAAATCGAAGACTTTTGCTCCATTCCAGTAATGAAGGGGCGTTTCTTCGGCGAAGCTTCTCCATACTAAGCTCCAACAAGAGGAGGCTAATCCTATCTCACCAACAAGATGCTTGGGTCTTCACCTTTACTCAAGAACTTGAGGACAGATCCCAATTGAACATTCTTTCACAAGTTGATGATTTTCAAGTCAAGTCATAGAAAGAAGAATGACAGCGGACACGCATTCTTACCCTACCCCACTTCCTTCAAAAGGAACAAAATCATGAATGTCCAGACGTGCTCATAGAAAAGTAAAAAAGATCCGGGTAGGTTCAGATAATTCCAAGATAATGTTAGGCCCGGTAGTGGAAATGGGTCAATTTGACCCAAAGGAGCTTCAACAGGGTATAAAAGTAAAGACCGTATGAGGGTTAATGCATTCCTTATTAATCCATTTCATGTAATATTCAAGGATTTATTTAAGTACAAACGATTTGGCCGACTTTTGGATCTACCCCCACCCCCTACGACCCCAAGAGTCCCTTTAGGTAAAAAAAATGACTGAAAATGAAATTTGCATTAAATACACTAGCGGATCATTATTTTTTTATGCATAAAATGAGTTTCTTCTAGGGTTAAATTGAAGCTGAAGTTGGAAAATGGGCCAAAAAGGCTACAAACGTAGGGTTCGATTTCTTGAAAACTGTAGGCCTCTCAAAAAAAAAAAAAAAAAAAAGTTGCAGATTTGAAATTAGCGTGTAAAACTGAATAACTTTTATTATACTTATACCTAGGAATGTAAAAAATATGCAAAACGCCGCGTGCGAGATTTTGTGGAGTTGGCTGTTCAAACAGTACTTTTTGTTTTCCAATGCTGTTATCATTTTTCCCTTATTACTGAGGGGAGAACATCTACATGATAGTAAAGATCTCACATGAAGGAATACATACATTGACGTTAATAAAGTAAATAAAATGTAAACAAAAAGGACTCAAGTCCTCGTATAACTATTAGTTAAAAATATATAATTTCCTGACATTAATTTCAGATAATTTTCTGCCTCTCATCAATGGTATACATAGTGTTATTACTTATGTCTTCATTTGTAAATATAAAGGAGAATAGCAGCTTGTAGCTCATTAAAACGTCATGACAGCTCAAGCTGCTTCCCTCTCAACATTCATCAATTTGTTAGAGTTACCAGGTTGATTTTCTCCTTTTTTTTATTTTACACACCCCTTTTGCATATTTTTTATATTCCTATTCATGCCCCTTAGGATTTTTGACTGTTGATCATTGTAATAAATGTCGCTAGTTCTCCTTGAATGGAAAAGAACTGAGTATGACAAGAAAAGAAGAAGGGAAGCAGCTTGAAAAGAAAAATTTTTGCAGATTTCCAACAGTAGTCCTTTGTTAGCACGCTGTATTTGCTCTTTTTGTACATTCTTGGTGATTGGTTTAAAATTGGGGAAGATATATGTATTGTTATAGGTAGGAATGTAAATCATATGCAAATCGGGCTTGTAATAAAAAAAGAAAGAGAAAATCAACCTGGCAACCCTGACAATTTAATGAATGTCGAGGGGGGGGGGGAAGCAGCTTGAGCTGTCATGACGTTTTACTGAGCTACAAGCTGTTATTCTCCTTTATATATATATATATATATATATATATATATATATATATATATATACAAATTAAGACATCAAACCACAAACATTACAATACGTTACTCCAGATTCATTATTATATTCACAAATATCATTCTCCTCAATGAATGATATCCATTTTTTAATTTTTCCTTTGTTCCTCACCATGATATAATCTTTGCAGACTGTTCTCTTCTTGTAAAACATTATGTTGAGGTAAAGTTGATGTTACCTTCTTAAGGAAAAAAAAATGATAACAGCTTCGGAAAACAAAAAGACCTGTTTGAAGAGCCAACTCCACTTTTTTATTACATGCCCGATTTGCATATGATTTACATTCCTAGTTATAGGGATGAATTAAATTATGAACAGAGAACTGTTTTCTTTTTTCACTAAACTTCATTTGTAATTCTGAGTGCAATGGCAAAAAATCTAATCCAAGAATGGTGTTTGTACATAAATTTGGAAGAACCAGTAGTTCAATATTTTCGTAGGTTTTAACATTTTAAAGGATTCCAACATTTATCATTACCTACTTTTTGGATTTATGTGCATTAGAAGCTATGCCAATTATTTGATAAGCTACTTACATTATATTTTAGCTTGATCTCATTGTCTCATTTGATTTATGTAACTGTTGGAGCTACTAGAATCTATAAGAGCTTTTTTTATGAGATGATGGATTTCACTAAGTT
Organism: Lepeophtheirus nordmannii; assembly: GCA_963680855.1. NCBI lineage: Eukaryota > Metazoa > Arthropoda > Copepoda > Siphonostomatoida > Caligidae > Lepeophtheirus > Lepeophtheirus nordmannii. The sequence goes on along the minus strand of OY804526.1, from coordinate 6,114,762 downwards.
TCCTGACGATGCTTCTCGTTAAATGAAGATTGTTAATTTTGGGAATGGGGATGTAGGTTGGATTGATTGGATGATTGTGTGAGAGTCCATAGTTGAATGGAAGAAAGGGGAGAGGAAAGGGGAGGGGAAAGAGGAGAGGAAGTGTTAGTGGAGTTGCTTGGTTCTGAGGGCCGTTGTGTTGTTGTTGGTGTCGTTGGTGTTGTTGGTGTTGTTGGTGTTGTTGGTGTTGAGGGCATGGAGTGGAGTCGTGCTATGCGTTGAGGTTGTTGAGAAGGGTATGGGGGATTTGATTGGGATTGTGGACGGGGTACTCAAGTATCGGGATGGGAAAAAGGTATGCTTCCCTTGCGTGTGTCCTTGTGTGAGTTGTGTGTGAGTCTTTCTCTCTCTCTCTCTCTTTCTCTCTTGCAGTGGAAGAGTCGCTATGGAGTCGTGACGCGATTGTCTCCTGTTGCAGGTCCGGGCTCTTGGGGTTCTTGGGGGTCATGGGGGTCATGTCCTCTCCTTTATGTTCCACTCCTTACTTTCAGATTCCTTGATATTCCAGTTGTGGAAGGACCGTCAAGATCGGGAGACTCGCTCCTCCCCTTCCAAAGGGAGTCTCGTCCTGGAGAACTACCTGGGCTATGAAACAGGATTTACTCTGGACAAGGAGTCCTTGACTCTGGCAATCCTGTTTGAGGAAAGTGTCCTTGTCCTGGCATTCCACTCCAGGGAAATCTTAATGCGTTGGCAAGTAAGGAAAACTCTCTCTTTTCCACTCCCAGTCCCTAAAGTAGGAAATGAGGAGTATTGTAGCATTGTAGCATTGTTGCATCGTCCTTCCACTATAAGTGAAATTTCCAAATCGAGGTTGGATCACTTTGACTCGAAGTGCTGTAACATTAAGCATTAAGGTCAATTTTCCTCCATTAAGATTTAACTTTAATATTACTTTCAAATATGGACATTGAAGTCATTGCTTCCATACTATTTATAGTTTTATTTATTCGAAAGAATTGGCGTGATTTCAGTTTTTAATGTCACCTTAATGTTCGCTTGCTCTTGATGCATTTGTTCATTACTTTACGCTCACTACTTGGTAAGTTGCACGATACGATTTCTTTCACTTTAAAAAAAAATCATCTATTTTGATTCTATTCTGTAGTATATCCTGAAATGTCGACAAAATGCTCAATCTTACGTAATGGGTATGATATGAAAGTTTATCCTATGATTTCTTTTAATGTCTTTATACTCCAATTTAGAAGAAAAAGTTTATTAAATGAAGAAAAACATTCCATATAATAGTAAAAGAACAGTTAATTTTCCATTTTTTGGTGATTTTAAGACTGAATTTGCAACGCGATTTATATAACCAATTTTTTTGCCATTTAATGTATTTTTCAAAGGATCAATAGGCTAAATAAAAGTGATGTACAAGCCATAACTCCATAGTTCGGTTATTTTGGCACGCTTTATTATATACACGTTAGGGGCTTCGAGTACTAGGTTTTACTTTGCTCCTAATTCTTATTACAAACTTTTTAATATTATGAACGATATCTGGTGTAACAAACTAATCTCTAGATATTATGATGTTTTCTCGAAATCTCATGTGATAATAAGTTAGTGGTAATGAAAATTTGTTAAGAATAAAACCATAAATCAGCGGCTGCTAATGCTAGAGCAAATGACCTGAGTTATTTTTCCGTGGACTCGAAAAAAGTCGAATTCTGTTCTGCCTGTTGGTGACCAAAATTACTTAATACCTAATCAATACAAATATGAATATTAACCTTAATATTTCTTTGTTGGCATGTCACCTCAAAATTACTATACTTCATGTATAGTATAGTAATTTTTCAGGATACTTTATGTATAGTATACGACTGTTGTACCTTCAAATGATGTCAAACTCAATTGTACGGACAAATTTATTAGAAATTTTCAACATTTGAGCAATTAAATAGATAAATTCTATTTTTATGTTAAGTCTATAATTCATTTTACAAATTATAGAAAGACATATAATTATATTAAATAATTAAATTTAACCGCAATCTGATCTAATTTCTACTTTTTTTATTCAACATATTCATTCAATATTAAAATTATAATACCAACTTAAAACACTCATAAGTAACACATTACGTTGTCACTTAAATTTTTCTTTGAAAAAAAAAAAAAAATAGGATAATATTTCAAAATGATTATCTCAATTATATATATAGTTTTACCAGGAGAACTAAACATTGATTCGGAAAAATAAATTCTAAAACAATAGAAACATGAGAAATCAAATTAATTAAAAATCTTACATATAAATTGAATATTAAAGTTCATGAAGATCAATGTACTCGAGATGAGTTGAATCTTAATTTTAACCATAGATGAAAGTACATTTCCACCATACTAAAACCCCTCTTAGATTCACAATTGACGATTGGAGCATTTTTGTAAATGCTAAAAATCTTGTAGTCAATGCTTATCACAGCAACAGTATTCTTCAACTCAGATATTCATTATTTTCATCTTTTGAATGGTTCAAGTGCAACTTCTTCTTTTTTTCTCGTACATTCTTTCATCTAAGGCTTGTATTCATTAAAATTTTGATGTATTAACAATAATTCAACTAACTGGGTCTCGCTATTTAATTTTTCTTCACCTTTGAAGTAGAACTACATACATTAACACTGCTTTTGTCCGAGTTCCCTAACGTATAATGATAGGTTCAGGTGTTATGGGAATTAATAAGGCAAAACCGATCAAGGAAATGCCTATCCAGAGGACCAATCAACACTTCAATCATAGATAGTTCCTTGAAGTCCTTAGTTCTTATTTTGGAAATTTCGACTCTACTTTCGAGCTCCTATGATTGGGTTATGGAAAAACAAGGAAACTTGTTTTTTTTTTCTTACAAGACCGATTTGCATATTATTTACATTCCTAAAGATAATGAACATGATTTCATACCTATCAGAAGGTTATGTTATATCAAAAATTCCAAGTTCACTCGATTAGGCATTTTATTGATCTATTATTGTTTGTGGATATTGTATATTACTCCAATACACGTGGTTAGTGCTACTTGTTCTCACCTAAAGAATTAAGGAATAATGACTACATATTTGGAAATTAAAAAATTCAGTACATATTTTTTATCACTATAAATACCGTACACGAGTCATCACTTAAGATCTACAGCTCTAAACTTACAAACCGGTGAGACTAGTTTAAAGAATGGACAATCTATAAATTAAGTCGAATATTAAATATTTTCATACCAAGAAATGGGCTAAGAAAAGAAAATAAATTTTGATTTTTTGATAGAGTAGTGTCTATTTGATTAACAATGAAGAAAGATCTTTTGACTATGAATATTGAACAGGTTATTGTATATTAAGCGATTCTATAAAAAAGAGACAAAAATTTAAGTAGTGTACAAACTTGGCCCGGTGGAGTGCTTCAATAAAATGCTCAAATCTCGACAACGGATGGCTTAAGCAAACTAAAACTTTGCTTATGTTCTATTCTGGTAGACATGAGCTCTACTAAAAATCATCTGGTTTTATTTGGTTTTATTATATTGGAGCAAAACTGGCACGTTTAAGGAATTTATTATGTTGTATTAAATCATATTGAAAGGAAAATTTTAGTGATAGTAATTTGAATAGCTTTTTTTATTTTCGAAATTTTTTTTTGGAGGTGTGACGTCATTTCGTACTCAAAAATTGTAAAGATTAAGAATAAGTTCGTCTTACTGTTCATACAATCCCGCATAAAATAGTAAAGTCCACAAATTCTCAATCGAACAAAAATCTTTGAAAAATGCATATTTAAAAAAAAAAGATTGGGAGATTTTTCAATAATATAAACCATGATATTTCTCTTAGCCAAAAATAATGTATAAGTTACTAGTGTCTTGCTTTTCTCATTTTTCAGCATTTGTAAGGAAATATCTCCAGTTCAAAACAAGATACAGAAACAGTCAAAATATTTTTGTAATCACTATCACGTCAACTTTAATGTATATTTAATTTTTTGATTGTCTTAAAGTTGAAAAATAATTAAATAGTGTTAGTCACTAATTACTATACTATCTATAGCAACCATGTGGAATCGAATGCACTTCCTTATTTTTTTAAATATAACTGTGATAGTTTATAGAACATATAAAAATTTGAACAAAATTGACACATACAATGTTCGAGTTATTCGAGGTTAAAATATTGACATCTCGACCTCATCGGTTAAAATTTGTGATATGGAACTAACCTAGAAACCATAAAATATACACAATCTGATTATTCATCCAATGGCTTTTAAAGTAAGTGAATATTATTATAAACATCAGAAAAGTGGCGATTTAAAAATATGGTGGCCGGTTGCGAGGTCGAAAATTTAGAAACCTGTAAATCCTGAACTGGAGATTAAAGAAGCCTGGAATTTTGGATTTTAAAGTTTCTAACCTATACGTGCAATATTTCAAAAAAAGATTGAAGATAGTGAGTGTTTGATTTGGCTTGGAATGACCCAAAAAAATAAACACTAAAACAATGGAAATATGACAAATTTGAAATTTTGATGCACTTTTCAATTGACATTACCTTAAATCATTCTTCATTCATATCCAAATTTGACTCCAACCATTATGACAATGAATAGATTCTAAGATTGAACTTATGGATAGGAATGTAAATTATATGCAATTAATAATGCATGTAATAAAAAAGTGGAGTTGGCTCTTCAAACAGGTCTTTTTGTTTTCCGAAGCTGTAATCACTTTTTTTCCCCTTAAGAAGGTAACATCAACTTTACTACCTCAACATAATGTTTTACAAGAAAAGAACAGTCTACAAAGATTACATATATCATGGTGAGGAACAAAGGAAAAATTAAAAAATGGATACCATTCATTGAGGAGAATGGAGTTAATGATATTTGTGAATATAATAATGAATCTGGAGTAACGTATTGTAATGTTTGTGGTTTGATGTCTTCATTTGTATATATATATAAAGGAGAATAACAGCTTGTAGCTCAGTAAAACGTCATGACAGCTCAAGCTGCCTCCCCCCTCAACATTCATTAAATTGTCAGGGTTGCCAGGTTAATTTTCTCTTTCTTTTTTTATTACAAGCCCGAATTGCATATGATTTACATTCCTACTTATGGATGTCTATAACGATAAAATTATGAAATTTATCAAAAATAACAATTACTCTAGAACTAAAAAACCGATTTGGAAATTTGGAAAATTTTCTGTTCATTTAAAGTAATATTTACAACATTGATTTCAATATTATATTTCAAAGACATCAATTTAATTTTATAAATTATAATAAGTCTAAGAAGAGCTGTCATAAGTCTACACCAAGGCTATCACAGCTACATTCATAGTGTTATATTGACAGCAAATAAGTTGGTTTCTATGGTTACCGTATCATTTTTGATATTATCAAAGGGAGATACTTATTTTTACACTCCGAATATGCGCATTTTTACATCTCTAGTAATGTAGAAACATAACTTTATCTTGTCACGGAATTAAAATTGATAGAATATGAAGTTAAATAATTCATTATTTAAACTATATTTCTTTTCCGGTCCTTTCGATGATGTATAATAATTCTTTGTATAGGTAGGTAATATTGAATTGGACAGAAAAAATGATCTCCTGAATAAAATGTTATTACACACTTTTATTTAATGTATTACCAAGTCTGAATCAGAAATATAACAATACATTTACTCTTTCTGATGGCAGGAAGTGTGTAATTTTCAATTATGTATAATATCTTTGAATAGTTACTGAAATGTCTTGAAATTTTTTGTGATGAATAAGTGACATGACACAGTTTTTGAACATGTGTACCCTGATAATAATGACTAAAATCCTTAATAAGATTCAATAATATGATATTTTTATTATCTTTTTCATATTTTTTAGTTCAAAATATTTCAATTTACCAAAATTAAAAATTCTACTTTAAAAAAATTAAGATTTTTTTTAATGTTTTTTTTTACTAAATCTGCTGTGTATGGTAAATTTGGATAAATAAATTTAAAAACAATTGTGTGCATGTAGGTTCTAAAGCTCTGGATATGGATTGTATGTTGGTTTCTTAACACATTAATGATTACATTTTTCCTCGCAAAAAAAAAATTTTATATTTTTTTTTCTCATTTAAATACACAGGTCAACAAATTTTAACTTTTAAAAATCCTAAACGGTGTAAGTATAATAAAAGTTATTCAGTTTTGCACATTGATTTCAAATCTGTAATTCAATTTTCGAGAGTCTGACGGTTTTCAAGAAATCGGTCCCTACTTTTTTAGCTTGTTTGGCCCATTTTCCAACTTCAATTTAATCCTTGAATGATACTCATTTCGTGCCATCCGAAGCTAAATCATTCCGGATGATTTTTCTGGTTCTTCCACCTGAGCCAGAACTTTCTTAGCGGGTCTTAACGACTGCGCCATGTCATGTATCTAAGTTTTTATCTACCGGCCAGGTCTTACATATCAAATTTATAAATATCTATATACATGAAAAAGGCTGTGTACTTTGCTTGTATAAGTATTTCGTAAAGATACACAATTATAAACATTATACAATACAGTAAAATACTTTTTTCAATTTTCCTTCGGGAGAAATCACAAAATTTACTGTCAGTTTTTTCATTTTCAATATTTTTCAATAAAATTTTAACAACTAAATAGCTGAGATCTGTCATAATGTTATAATAAAACAAATAAATTGTAAAGTCCCTATTTAATACTGTAATTCATCCTTCAACTTTTTCTTAACGTTAGCAAAAAAAACAAGGTGTGGATCAAGATAAAACCCTAATTTTCTCAAAAACTGTACATTAAAAAAAGTTGCACATCTTAGAACATAAAATGGTTTCAAAAGTTTAGGGACCTCAAATCAAATTTATACACTGGTTTTTAATACCTTTTATATATAACATAAATAACAATGATCAAATGAAACAAGGATAAATGAATAAATATTGAAGAGTAAGGAATGGATTTGGCTTCAGAAAAGTCCTTAGTGTTAATAAAGTTACAGCTATATTTTTCATACTTTTGGTCAAAATACGATTGCTTATTCTAATTGTGTACAACTTCATTATTCCAATGACTTGGAAAAGGAATCGTTTTGAGATCATAATGAGACGGAACTCTTCCTGGTACAAAAATTCCGTGGTCCGTCATTAAATTTTCTACATAAAAAATTTCATATCCTCTCTTCTTTCGTTTATTTTTTGTTGGTATGGGTTATTGGATGGTTTTCTGATCAACTTATGTGTATGTGTAAATCCATTTTCCATGTAATGAGTATAGAGTCTCAGAACTGCGAATCTCCCCATAGTCGATAGGAAAGAAAAGGTCTAACTAATGCCCGCTAATAACAAATTTCGACTTCTCATCTTCAATATTGAAAGTAGAGAAATTACGAAATAGGTAGGCTTCATGACTCGACTGAGAAACATAAGACATTTCTAAGCATTGAACTTGTTGATAAGAAACTTCTTCACGGCTAAACCATATAAAACAAGAAGTTTGTTCTCCAAATTTATTCCGGGCTCCCAGAGAACAGAAACAACCACATTTTAAAGAAATATCACTTCTTTGTCTTTCTTCCTCATCCACACTTCGGTATGTAACATCTGGATAAGTTGGATATTTGAGATATTATTCAGAGATTAGGAACGTTTATAGGTAAACACAGCGAAATTCTCAACAGAATAATAATGGCATCGTAGAATAGAAAATGATTAAGTAAAGAGCGTCATTTGGGACCAACGAGTTAATCACCTAATTCTACTTATCAACACTTTACTCCTTTTGGTTCAAGTATATTTTTTGACATACTAGAGAGTTATTTGCGTATTTTATGTAGCATCTTGGTCCTATGAAATTAAACTATAGACTCTAGGCCAGACCCGGGCATTGTACGGCCTGCGGGCTAAATCCAGCCCGGAGGCCCACTTTGAGTGGCCTGCGAAAAATTGCTTGGACTTAAGAAAACTAACTAAAAGTAGATTTTAAACTTTTGGTCTGGCCCTCCACAATATTTTCTGCTTATCATTCGGCCCTCGAAGAAAAATAATTGCCCATCCCTGCTTTAGGCTATAATGTGCTGCAGTGAATCTGTAGAATTTTTGACAAACAATAGAAAAAAGTCCTGTTGGAAGAAGCCTTGTTTCTGTTTATGAACTAAAATTAGCTAAAAAAAATAAAAACTGATTTTTCTCCATTTAGTGTTTTTTTATTTACGGTCATTTCTAATTGACATTGCACATATTACCATCAATAACAGCATTTTTTTATAATCAGATCAGAATAAAATAAATATTGTGTTAAGAGCCAAATTTTGCAGTATACTGTGCGAGGAAACAAAATGATCAATATATTTTTCTAATAACATAAAAATTTGAAGTTTCAAAAATCCTAAGGGGTAAAAGTATAATAAAAGTTATTCAGTTTTGCACATTGATTTCAAATCTGTAATTATTTTATTTCGAGAGTCTGACGGTTTTCAAGAAGTCGGTTCCTACTTTTTGAGCTTTTTTGGGACATTTTCCAACTTCAATTTTAGTGTTTTTTATGTAGATTCCATTTTTAGTCTTTGTTTTGACATAAAAGGACTCCTAGGGGCGTAGGGTGCCGGAGTAGGCCCAAAAGTTGGTCAAATCCTTAGTACTTAAATAACTCCTTGAATATAGGTTGAAATTGATTAATATGGAATGTATTAAAGAGCTTAGGCCCACAGCTTTCAAACGAGATGTCAAGCGCTCGATAAAAGCCTTTAACCTTGAAGAAATCGTTCATCAAATTGTGTAAATTTTCATCCAATTTTGAGCTAAAATTCGCTGGAAATCTAAGACTCACGGTAGAGCTAATAAAAAATAAGTGCCATAGACTGTAGTAGTAGCGCGCAGAATCTACATAAAAAACACTTAAATTGAAGTTGGAAAATGTCCCAAAAAAGCTCAAAAAGTAGGAACCGACTTCTGGACTGAAAAGTGGACCCCGGAATAAATATGGAGAACAAACTTCTTGTTTTATATGGTTTAGCCGTGAAGAAGTTTCTTATCAACAAGTTCAATGCTTAGAAATGTCTTATGTTTCTCAGTCGAGTCATGAAGCCTACCTATTTCGTAATTTCTTTACTTTCAATATTGAAGATGAGAAGTCGAAATTTGTTATTAGCGGGCATTAGTTAGACCTTTTCTTTCCTATCGACTATGGGGAGATTCGCAGTTCTGAGACTCTATACTCATTACATGGAAAATGGATTTACACATACACATAAGTTGATCAGAAAACCATCCAATAACCCATACCAACAAAAAATAAGCTTTTTTCACGTAGTAGGCAGTATGGATGGAGACGCCAATGGTCTCGGCAGCCTTTTCAGGGGTGACTCCCGCTCAGAGCAAAGCTGACAACTTCTCTCTGTTCGGCTCCTGCTTCAACATCTTTGACTGTACCACAAAACTGCTTTTACAATAGTTGGTACCACCTGATACCGGTAAAAATAGTCTTGATTCGAGTGAGGAGGTGCAAAAGGGGATTGAAGTTTGCTGCAAAATTTGGTTCCTAACCCTGTACAGTTATCAATTTTTCAGTCTAAGTCAAGTGAAATACACTTAATTTTTGTCAAATACTGCTACGTCATAAGGGGAATGGCATCTCGGCTTTACTGCTTAGACTTTGAACTTATGTGTAATTGTGATACAAAAACACAAGTACTAATGCCCATTGATGGGATTAAATACCCTTAATATAGAATATACATGTATTCATAGTTTATGTTACATACTTTTTTCTATAATTGTGGGTTCAAAAGTATATTTAAAAGTTTTATAGAAAAACATTAAGATTTAACTTTGATTTCTTCTAAAAATATAAAAAGGTTACTGATTTTAAAACATAACATCTATTCATCTGATAATCCTCTCCCTCCCCCCTACAGTTTATCTACAGTATTTTTGACGGAATATTGAAAATAAATATATATTTATCTATAGAATCTGGTCTCTGTTTATTTTTCTTTTGTGTAACTGTCGCCTTGTTAAAAATGTTATATATTCTTTGATCTAATCCCCTGTTTTTATTACCTTATACACTAAAATGGTATGAATTGTTTCAATTCTATAGATACGTATTTCATCTCAATTTCGAAGTGGATATTCATTTTGTGCGAATTTAGTTCGGACTACACAGAAGCTAAGCTTTGCGACAGGTTCTATTAAAATACATATGCAAAATGATAAATTTATTTTAACGGCTGGAATCCCTCCTGTATCTATTCATTGCTGGAAATTGATAAACCTTCGGCGATATGGAGTTCTGGATGATAATCAATTTGTTTTTGAAGGTGGTTCCCAGTGTGGAAAAGGGGAAGGTCCTCATATTTTATGCTTAAAAAATCCTAACGAAATAAAGAATATTTTTGACTTTGCTGTGAAAGGAACATTGCATAAGCGAGAACAATATTCTCCTAAATTATTTGAAAGTATGTTCTATAACACAAATTTGCTTTGTATATAATAAATATTTCCCTTTGTATCCCCCTAGTACTGTTAACTGAAGACAGTGGATCTAAAATTTCATCTAAACTGCCTTCAAAGCATCAAAATTTGTTAACTAGTAATCTAAATAAGAGTACCAATTGTTCAGAAGTTTGGTCCGACAATTGTTATGCATCTTGTGATACCATGAGCGAAGTTTTAAGTGAAATTAATTTGTCATCTGAAGAGTCGTCGGAACGTTTAGTCAATAGAAGAACACTTCTAGAAAATATACGAATGTACGTTTTCTATTAAGTGTAATTATATAATAACAAACCCCTTGTAATTAAAAGTTAATGTCGACATCCTTGTTTGATTTTTTTTAGTAAAGAAAAAATATATCGATATAAGTATCACTCGATATCGACATTGTCGATCCGCCCATGTCTACTTGTAGTGTTTAATATTTGAAGTGTAATATTCTTTTTGCAGGACTTCTTGTAATTTTTCTGCAAAATGGAATATGAAAAGGGATTCATTTTCCCACCATACCAGTTCTTTAACATCCCAGAAGGCTAAAAAAGAGTTACAAACGACGTATTCTTATGGTTATAATAAACCATCGTTCATACATGCATGTGATCTACTTATTCCTTTGGATGCAACTAGTGATACTTGCTCTATGGATTATGATTTGCCAAGAACAGTACACAAGGTATATTAAATAGATTTATAATTCTCTAAGTTATTGATGGTTTTGTTTCATTATAGAATGGAATTCAAGGTGTTATTATTCCTGCAGACATACAGTCAGTTCAAGGTTCAGATGTTAGTAGAAAAAAATATGCACATCCGATAGTTAATATTGATAATAGTGGTAACTACGACGTCCCCAAAAGTGTAACCTAAAATAACTGAAAATTCATTTTTATGGTATCAAATAACTATTAATAATTTTTACAGGATTCTCAATCGATATTATATGATGTTCCAAGACCAATTAACTTAGTAAAATATAAAAATTATGACATACCAAGTTCTGGTGGTGCTTGCTCAACTTTAGAAAACACTGATTCTTGCTCTTTTTGTTTAGAAAAATATGAAGTTTCAAAATTTGAGAAGATGAGATTAAGCGGTATTGGTAAAATGCCAGTTGCTGACATGAGGAACTATGGAAAAGATTATACTTCTGGAATGTCATTCCATGGGAAAGGGGAAGAAAATATTTACTTTAATGTTAATTACAATAAAGAGTTTCCTCAATACGAAAACTTTAAGCCAAAAATGGAGGTGCCTAGGACTTCTCAGTTAAAAGCAACAAATTATGATACCATTAATAAAAAGTTGAGGAATTTTCATGATCTTCTAAATTCAGTGGAGAGTACCCATTCACTTATGGAATATTCTATTTGTGATTCACAAAAAATAAAAAGTAGATCTTTTTCTTCAGATAATATATTGTTTAATTGTAATACAACAAGATCAAGTATAAGTAATGCGTGCAAGACTGGCCTCAATAATTCAGCTAATATTTACAACGCATACAATTTATCTAAAGTACAAAGTATGTATAGAAAATCGTCATTTTCTTGAAATCTTAAAAATAATCTTAGGCAATTTGAATAAATAATTTATTCAACTCATCCAGAATAATTGATGCCTGTTAAAAATTTATTTGATTGATCAGAAGTCATGAAAATTTCTTGGTTCTTTTTCTAAATTTATGGAAGATTTACTACGTTCATTTCATGTTTTGTATTATTGATATAATAAGGTTTTTTATAAGTAACTATGATATACATCAAGTTAGTATACTTCTTGCTGATTTTTACAGTAGGATGGAAGCTTACATTAATTCATTAAATATTACGATATGAGGTTGATTAGATGTAACCTGTTCAATGTTAACATTAATCATCTCTGATTTTTTATCTCACAATGAATTGAAGTTTTTTCTTTCAATTTTATGTTCTTACTATTAGTGTATGTGTAAATAAATACTTACAAACTAACATTATTTTTTACAATTTATTAAAGTTTAAGACTTATTTACTTAAAGTAAGTTGACCAAAATTATTTTAAGTACCAAAAAGTATATCCTATTCCCTGTTTAAGATTTAAGGAATCGTATATTTTCAAAGTTATTTTTACGTTCCCCTTGGCTTTTCAAACCGAATTTATCATCTGTTAAACTAGTTAACCCTATTATGTCATAAATTAAGGTACTTTGTGCGACTTAAAAAGGTTTTTGAAGTGAACAAAATAGAAGAGTATAAGTTGGAAAGGAAGATAACCTTCTTCTGACTCTACGGCTCGAACGGGAGAGGATAATTGTCATGATAATCTTCTCTTGATAGTAATGAATGATATTTACATTAAGTCCTTACATGTAACATGATCGTCGTTGAGAGAAGCTTTAAACTATGAAAAAAGTGACAGTGTTTCAATGAATGTTATTATCAAATGCAGCTGAGATATTTTATGAAAGGCTACTTCATTAAGTTGTAAAAGTTGTTTAAATGTCATTATGTGACCTGTACATGATTGAACCTTGGATAAGTTTTAGAATACTACTGTAGAGTATTGAAAAAAAGCCCTCCTAGCTAGCATTTTTCATTCTAAAGTCATCAGTAGTATACAAACTATATTATGTACAAAGAAACAACTGTATGTACCTTATCATTATTTCCTAATTCTGGTAGAGGACACTTCTATTAAATAGATAAGTTTTCACCAAACAATTGAATTAAAATGCCTTTATAATATCCTTCGTAATGAAAAGGTGCCACAAAATGCACATTTTATCGGGAATTACTTGTTCCAATATTTTCCTAGCGATGTGCTTAAATGAATTAAATAACAGATACTTTTGGATAGAACTGCAAAGTAATAGCAGCTTATTCATTCATTCTCTTATATAAGAGTCCACAGCGTGAATTTGAATCTGACATGAATTATTTCTGTTTTACTACATGTGTTATTACGTTATGCTTACGCATGAGGAAATATAAATCTTTCATTAGAACAATGAAATTATCAGAAAGATAAGGCCAATTCAGTGTATTTCATAAATTAATATTTATTGCAAAATCGGTAGTGACACTATACAGAAAAAATATTCAGGTAAACACTCAACAGAATCAATAAATTGTCCTCCGAGCTCGAATGAAACTCATTTGGCTGAATATAGTTTGTGTTTTGGTTACATGTCACTATATAGTTGTTGATTCGTAACTCGACTGCATTGCATATAGACGCTCTTTCTGCAACGATTTAGCTTCAAGTTCTGGGGTTCTACAGTATGTATATATTAAATCTAAAAACGGGATGCAATATAAATTTTTGATATAATTTTTTTATTCAGAAATCGTGTTAGTTAGAGCGTCTACATCCAATAATAAGTGTCAAATATATAATTTAATAGCGGAATTTTTTATGGTCATTAAAGATGAGAAGACTTCAAGACGGGACTCTCCGTCTCTTTTTGTCTATCGTAGAACCGAGGATATTATTTATGATTAAACGGTTCTAACATTCCAAGAAAACGATATTTTACTTAAATTACTTACTCCTACGGACAAGAGTATCTTTCGAGTTATCAGGATACATTCAGTCTCAATGACGATGTAAAAAGGTGTTAAAAGTTTAAAAATGTAAAAGACAAGACTCTTTTTCAAGTTTTAAGATGTATTTTTATCAATCCTTGAATATCATTCCGGTCAGAGCTGTCAGTTGAGATAAAGAGTTAATTTAGCAACCCAAAAGATCCAATGACATCATTTATCTCTTTATGACAATTATCCCCCCCCCCCCCCAAAAAAAAAAAAAACATTGAGAAAATACCCTGTATTTCCATGTCGTGTCATTGTGGTGATCCTATAATCGATACTTATTTTTGATACACATATTGGAATCAAACTAGCATTTTTCGTTGTTGACTTCATCCTTTTCAGACTTGACCAAATTTTTACGCAACAAACTTACATTTTATTAGTAAAAGTAAAAATTATTCGGACACTTTTTACAATCAAAATTTGAGTGTGTAACGTGTTTCCACAGTCCCCGACTCACTTACGTTCAAAAAAGTTTAAAATGTATATATGATCCACTGACAATATTTTTTTGCCAATCAAATAGACACTACTCTATCCAAGAATCAAAATTTATTATTTTTAGCCCATTTTTGGTATAAAAGTATTTAATTTTTGACTTAATTTATAGTTTATCCATCCTTTAAACTAGTCTCACCTGTATTTATGTTTAGAGATGTAAATCCTAGGTGTTAACTCGTGTACATCTTCAAATCCACCGAATAAATAATCCATCGTTTTATTTCTTGAATTCGTTTCCTTGTTATTTTATTTTCAAATGAATATATCTAATAAACATCTGTCTTCCATTGGGAGTGTGACTATTGATTATAAAACTTGTATCAATGTTGGAGATTTCTAAATATATTTGCCTATTACTTTTCTTCTAGTCTCTCATGATTTTGTATAAAAACAATTCCTTGTACTCCTGGCACCAAGTCGGTTATATAAAATGCCGTCATCTACCTTATTATGTCTTAATATTTTATAATCTTAACTTCTGATATTTATTAGCTATCCTTTTATTGAATGTTTAGTATTTAGTAAAACTTTATGTCGAATTGTTTATTTCATCCACTTTATTACCTCAGTCATTTCATTTTCTATTATCTTGATCTATCTTTTACCTGATCAAGTTCCTTCTGCTTACCCTGAGTTGTGACTGCAGCAACACTTTTAATGGGTTTGCCAATGGCTTCCATTATCTTGAAATCATATTCAATTGGCTCTTTCTTCTATTCAATTACACTTTCTCCATGGTTTGATTCTTCTTCCTCAACTTACACATTATTTCAAATTCGAATTCCATAAGCTGTTCTTCCATCTGTGTAATATTCAAGTAAGAGCCACCGACTTCATAAACTACTGTAACCGTTCATGATTCGTCCTGATTTCAAATTTCCTACCCATTAATTAAAATTATTTAAAATGATCAATAAATTTAACTGCTGCTAATAACTCTTTTTTGTGTCACATAATATTTTCTCTGACTGATTAAGGGATTTACTTCCGTACACAATTGGATGTTCTTTACCATCATCCCCTACCTGCGTTAACACGGCTCCAATGGCAAAATTCAAAGAATCTGTTTCCAAGATAAACTCTTTCATAAGTAACTTATAGAGACTTCACATGTAATTTCTCCTTCAACTTCTTGAATGCTTCTTCTTGTTTTTTCATTCCATTGCCATTCTACATCTTCACGGAGAAGCTTTGCAATTGGTTCGGATATTTATTCATACGATGGTATGAATTTCCGATAATAAGAGGTCTTGCCTAAAAAGTTTTGACCCTTTTTTATAACAGGAACGGGCCATTGTTGAACAGCATCAATTAAACTATCAGCCAAAGCGACATGTCATCCCCCTGATTCGTGTCCTAACCAATTAATCATAGGCGTAAATTATTTTATTTTACTCGCCTTAACCCTGAGATTAGCCTTCTCAGTCCTGAACAAAATTAAGCAAATCTACTTAGTGTTTGCATGAACGTACATCCTAAGATGAGATTGTCATCAAAGAATCCGAGGAATCCTCGCCGGTCTATTTGTGAACCATATACTTGGCATATGTACCACACATATTCTTTGGTCCAAAAGGCATCCGAAGAAATTTATTTGTTAACTCGTCCTGATCCTCTTCTTTCATAGGAACAGCAAAGTAACCTCCAGCCATGTCCACTGAAACAAAGTACTTTGCTTTACTTATCTGAGGATCTGTTAACAATTCCATGCTATAAGATATACATCAGATTTAATCATGCATCTTAAATCTCGATAATCTGTAGCAAATCTCCAGGCTCCTTCTTCTTTTTCCCCAGGAGCAAAAACTGACCCCCTCTCACTTATAGTCGGTTCAATAGTTTCCTCATCAATCCACTGTTAAAGTTAATTTTTAATACTTTCTTTCACAGCTGGATTCATATATCTAACCTTCGCCTTCACCGCTTTATTAATACTAGTATCAACCGTCCAATACTTCAGTACGGACTTCATTGGAGGAGTCTATAGTTAAATAACATAAAATCGATAAAATAACTCTTCTACAAGTTTACGTTCATTACCGCTCAAATAATCATTTTTACTAATTCTACCCCCAAACATATCATCAATTTCTTTTTTATTCTTCTCCACTTCACTAGCTATTCTTTTCATAGAATTCCCTACGTACTGGAATAACTTCTCTCTAGCTAGTTCAAAATTGATATAAGGGTATAACTTTTTTTAAATTCTTCAGATGAAGCACAGATTTTCTCCATCACAATCGAAACAATCATATATTCATGACTTTATGCGAATTGCTTCAATCTCCAAATAGTTCCTAATTTTCTTCCAGAAACTATTCATTGAGGTTATTTTCCCATAGCCGAAATGACCAATGATACCCGACTATTCCCTCGCCTTGTCCTCCTCACTTTTGTTAATTCAAGACTAATATTCCAATCTTCCTCAGTTGCCGAAAACCATACAATCTCTGATGTGCCACTACCAGTTACACTGTATCCTTGTGCATTAGCTTCAATTGTCACTGTTTTTTCCTCAGGAATAATAACCTCCTCCGTGACAATTACATCAACAACTTCTTCACTATCAATTAACATCAAAGTGGAGACAAGATCCATTGCCTCATCAGATCCAAGATATTCTGTTAACCGAATCTCTTCCCCATGCAGTCTGACTTTAGCAATGATTTCATCACCTAGTTTCCAATGATGTGGACAGCTCTCTCACTGACTTCACCCAACGAACCCACTACAATGTCCACCTCTTCCAGGTCCTTGCAAGTATTTGTTCTCCTCTATAGCTCTTCATCTATAACATAAGATCGAGTGCCCGATCCCCAGTATCTTGCAATCTGGCTCAAAACCATATTGATTGTTTAACTAGCAGATCTAAGTTTGCTAACGTATTATCAACATTAACATTATTACTCATTGTAGTGTTACTCCCAAAGTTCTGGATGCGTCAAATCCCCTTTGGCAATTGTCCTGTCCGCGATGGTTCCGTCTGTCATTGAAATCCGTTACCTCTTAAGAGTTTCCCGGTTTATTTTTCTTCATAGACAATTTTTTAATAATCCCTTCTTCCCACAGACATAACACCTAGGTTCAAATTTACCCCTGGGTGTCCTTTGTTTACCTCCCTCTGACACTTATTATCAAGAAGCAGTCTTTTAACTTGTACTTCCCATGAGGATAAATAATACAGTATCCTTCATTTTCTGAAAATGCCACTGCATCTACTTCCATAAGCTCATCCTGACCATGGTAAGCCCTTGTAGCTTCTTTCCTAGGTTATTATTTTATTCACACTAGGCCCCAATCCTCTTCACCGTCATCTTAGGATTTTCATAGCTAAGTTTACTTGTTTCCTTAGCTATTACCCACTTTATGAGGTCCCAGAGAAACTGCTTCTTCAGCACATGCTTGTCTTCATCTCTTTTAGGAACATATACTGTTATCTAAAGGTCTTTTTAAACGAAGAAGTACTTTTACTCCCTTCCTCTTGCCTTTAAATCAGTGTCTGGAAGGCTGCCATCGCTTCGTCTCCCCCCTCCCCCCCCCCACTATTTATGGTAGAATCAAGGCGTGTCATTAGATGGTCTAAATCCCCGATCCTTTCCTGTGGGTTACCCCAACTCTCATCAAAGGTAAAATAGACTATTTGGCGGATGGGTCCGCGTATTGTCCCCGTCACTCATTTACACATTGCATCATCACCAACATTTAGGACTCTCAGGAAGCTCAGGGCTTCAACTTTCACATGTGAAAGTCTTCAGAGCCGTAACAGAGATTCAAAGGGTTATTTTGTTTCTTAACCCTCTCCCTTGTACTTTTTGCAATTCAGCGTCGAGATCTTGATTCATATCTCTTTGCATCTGCACATACTTTTTATTATACAACTGTTGCTTATGTTGTAATTGTTCTTTTTGTTGGGAAATATGCTCTTGGGTATTCATGCTCCTTGAAATTATCAAAGCAATAAGGTCGGTAATTTTAAACATAATTGGCAAAACAGCGCCCTACTACTTATCCTAACCTCAGAGTGAAATTAAATTATGTTTCAAAAATAAGAACGCGAACCAAACGGGCGTATCATTATTCGTTTCACCCAAGTTTAGCTCTAAGAAATATATATATATTTGAGTTTCCTATTTCAACTATTAACTTTTGTTTTGTAATTTCATTTTCCCGTTGATTTAAATCACCTACACTGTTTATCGTGAGTCACTTATGATCACGGTCATTTTACCCAATATATATAATAATTAATCAAAAACAATTACATTTTAAATTTATACAAAATACACATGAAAATTAAATCCATAAACACAAAAAATAAAGATAATAAAATAATAAAATTGTATACACCTCAGCAGTCGTTCTTTATTAGTCTCTCTCCTGTTTCCCTACTTCAATATGTTTGTTGAAGAATTAAACTTCCCTGAAATAAATAAGAAGAGAAAACAACTGCTTTGCCAATGGGCAAATATATTTGAAATATGTAATACATAAATGTTCCCACTCATCTCAATCCATATGTCACATGACAATCTATTACTATTAATAACCGACTATTAACTTCTTTGTGTTTGACATAAATTATTTTTGAGATATCCCAATATATATTTCTTTTGAGAACAAAGTTCCACTCTAATAACTAGTATCCCTAAGTTGAGAAGCTAAACTGAAATGTGGACAATAATTTTGCGGATTGACTCTGCCCTAGAGGATTACTGAGAAACTTTTTGGTCCCTGTCCTATACCTAATTAAGATTACTTATCAAATGTTGTCCTCAGGAAAATTTAAAAATATCAGGTCCCTTGTGTACTTACATCTTGATTTATACAAAATTTACTATTAAGTTACTTTACATTTGTATTTTGGCCACAACAAATAAAAATAAAATAAGAACAAACAATGCTCAAGAATGACATAATCCTACCGACTGCACCAATTTGTAGTGTCCTTTCATTCAAGCGAATGCAATCGTGGAAAGCCACTACAAAGTTAATTTATAAAGTTTATAAGGATTGTGTGAGAGTTGATATTTAAAAGAGTATTCCTTCTAAGGATATAATTACGAGGGAGATGTCTTACGCAAGTATGTATAAATGTGATCGGGGCTTACCTTGATTTAGTTGTTAATCAGTTTGGGTAAATAAGACTCATTGTGTATTATATACAACCACGTATATTTACGTTCCGTTCCTTACAATTGTATTCCCCAATTGAAGTTCGAATAATACTGATCTTAACGCGGACAATGCTCTTGATATTTATACGGTTAGGGTTGAGCAATAGCTTGTTTATTATTTCTAGGTCTTTCTCACCAAGTGATATATCACTTGATGTCATGACCTTATCACTTTACACTCAACCAGCCCCTTTACATCATAAGTCATACATATCTACAATAATAAATCTACATCGCAATACGATCCTTGCACATAATAGTCGATAACAAAATAAATAACAAACACCATAATTAGTTCAAAGTTCATAAAAATAAATATATTAATTAGTAAATCCGATGATACTATAATACCAGAAAGTATTTCAGAAAGATGGTGGTACAAAAAACTCCTCAACACTCGACAAGTCACAGCCGAACTAAGAGGAGAAAAGGTTTGCATCAACCCAACACGTGGTAGCCCTCAAGGAGGAGCACTCTCGCCTGTGATATGGAATATGATCATGGATACCTTACTGACAAAGTTTAATAAAGGTGCAGTCAAGGCGGTAGGTTACGCTCATGATATCATTCTACTAATAAGTGGAAAACATCCACATACCCTTGTTAATATAATGCAAGAAATTATAAATACGGTTCTGGAGTAGGGAAGAAGGAATGGTTTGACCTTTAATCCAGCTAAATCAAGCACCATTGTTTTCTCAAATGCATACAAATTGAGGTCTAAATACTTTACACGATTAGAAGTGGGTGGCTAAGTTATGGAATTTTTAACACAAATGAAATCTCTGGGTCCGGTCGTCGATCAAGAGCTTACACGGATGGGCCACATAAGAGAAAAAGCTGCAAAGTGTGTTCGTGTGTGGAATATGGCCAGGGCAGTCATTGGACAGAAGTGGGGTTTGACGTCAGATAAAATTATCTGGCTCTATGAATCAATGATTAGACACATAATCACATATGGGTGTCTCATTTGGGGACTTTCTATTACAACAAAGAAAAGTGGAATTAAAACATTAAATACCATACAAAGAAAAGCACTTCAGGCAATGACTCACAAGCTTCGGCCTACACCGACAGCAGGGATAGAATCTGTCTTGGGTATAACTCCCCTTGACCTTCACATTGAGGCACATGCAACATAATCAAGATGGAGAACAAGACGGGATACCTGGGATGGCATTGGCAACCTTCCAAAACGTCGTGAACATCGCTTCTTCTGCGACAAAATACTCAGTCAAACCAAAATAAATCAACAATGTGATTACATAAAAGGAAAGTTTATTCGGATGGACAACTCTCCAATTGTCAACCCCGACACAATCATCTACACAGACGGATCAAAAGAAGAAGAAGGTAATACTGGAGCTATATGGGCACTAAGGGTGATTTATCAATAAACCATTCATATGCAGCTTTAAATAATGAGGCATCAGTCTTTCAAGTTGAGGTTTTCGCCATTATACAATCGATGGAAGATCTCCTTAAACAAGAAAAACATTCAAAAAATGTTGTAATTCGATCTGATTCTCAATCAGCAATTGCTGCTATTCTTAATCCACTTACCACAAATGATGTGGTCAGGAAGTGCAAAGAAATTCTAAATCGAGGAAAGAAAGATAAAAATATATGCAAAGGCCACAACGACACAACAGATAATGAATTTGCAGACTATCTTGCGAAAAGTGGCATTGGGAGCCATAACCATAAGTGTATTGGTGTGCCACCCAGCTACATTAAGAAAACAATAAATGATTTTCTCATAAAAGATGGTGCAAGCGATTCAATGATCATAATGAACATATGAAACACACACATGTGACGCTAAAAGAACCTAAGCCAAGGCCTGTCAAACTTCGTCGTGAGGATATGAAATTACTTGTTCAAGCCTACACTGGTCATGGGCCATTTTTCGCTCACCTGAGTAAATGGAAAAACACAAGTGCAACATGTGATGTATGCATGGAAGAGTCACGGAGTGCAGATCACCTCATTAACAGGTGCCTTGCTCTCTCGTATGAAAGATATGAAGCCATGCAAGAAGAAGATAATATTCGAATTCGTAAGCTTATGAAATGTAAAAAAATGAAAAAAATTATTATAACCAATTTTAATATTTAAGTAGGAATTTAGTTTTTACAGTAGTAACACGGATACCCCATTGTGTGGTTGTGTTCTTTACCTTAGTATGTGTACATTTTTATTATTTGTATATCTATTGTAAGCAGTAATAAAATCTTAACTAACTGTTACACTAATAAGTAGTAAATAAGTTAATTTTTCTTCACCTTTGCAAATAGTAGAACTTATTATGTTGAAATTGTTTACATGACTTGGCTACCTTTTTCCAAGTTACCTAACGTATAATAATAGTTTCAGGTGTTATGGGAATTAATAAGACAAAACCGACCAAGGAAATGTCCATCCAGAGGACCAATCAGCACTCCAATCAAAGATCGATTCTTTATGTCCTTAGTCTCGTCCATTGTCATAAATCTATACTTTTTGTCAATTTTCTGTGTTATTTAGGAAATTACGACTCGACTTTCCATCTCATATGATTAGATTACAAAAAACAAGAAGACAGGGATTTCTTGACGTATTTTTCATAAATTTGATAAAATTTTGATACTACTTAAGTAGTAGTGTGCAGAAGGATTTCAGCTGATTTCTTAATCCTTCTGTACGGTACTACTTAAGTAGCTCTACCGTGAGTCTTTGACTTCTAGGGAATTTTTACTCGAAATTAAATGAAAATTTATACATTTAGACGGACGATTTCTTCTTAATTAAAGATTATTATTGGATGCTTGACATCTCGTTTGAAAGCTGTGGGTCTCAGCTTTTTAATGAATTCCGTATGCTCCTTAGGGATTTTTCACTGTTGACCAGTGTAATTAATTATTACAAGGAATTGGACTTAATGTGATACACACATTGCAGCTTTAATTTATGTGATATTATTTGTTTCATCTGTGATAACTAGAGATATGAAAAACTGCGCGTCCGACGTGTAAAAATAAGCCCCTCCCCTTGATGACGAAAAAAAATGATATGTTAACCATGGAAGCCAGCTTATTTGCTGTCAATATAGTACTATGAATATAGCTGTGACAGCCTTGCTCCAGGCTCAAGACAGCTCTTCTTAGACTTATAGTAATTAATTAAATTAAATTTATGTTTTAGAAAGATATTATTCAAATCAAAGTTGTAGATATTACTTTAAATAAACATCAAATTTTATAAATTTCAAAATTGGTACATTAGTTTTGGGTTTATTGCTATTTTTGTTAAAATTTCATTATTTGTATTAATTTTTAAGAAAAATAAGTACATAAATACTAATATCTGCTCTGAATATATAATTTGTTTAATAATAATAGTTATTTATTCATTAACAAAATAAGACTTTATGTTTTTAGATATTTGCATTTTTCAAAAACAATAATTTATGACTTAATAATGATATCTATAATGATTCTACCTTTTCTAAAACTCAAGAAAATTGCAGAAAACATATTAAAAATGTCAGCAAATGAAACATTTTATAGGATTGAAGTATAAATATTTTACTTCGAGCAAATGTTTTTCCATAAGGTCATTTTTCGAGAGATATTAACATTAAGAAAGTTTTCAACCAAAATTGAAGGAAAGGCTGTGTGATATTATCGTAACTTTTATAATTGATAATATAATATGCATATATTATAATAAGAATTATTATATCAAAAGGAAAAGAAAAACATCTTCATGATTTATGAATGGTGAAAGAATATTATGTAGGGTTTCAACTAACATGTATTTTGATAACTACTCGTACGCTTTAAAAGACACGCATTTTTACATCTTTAGTGATAACTTCAAATTTTCAGAATAAATAAAAAGATATATATATTTAAATTTAAGAATACTAATCTTATTTATTATTTAAATATAATAATGTTGTACTATTTACACTATTTTTTTATTATATAAATAAAAAATGTATGATAGAGTTACAATGAAATCCTTGATTGCGGAAAATGGAGGCAAAGATGTTTAAAATTACAACAAGGAATCTAGATTAATGAGTTGTTATCGTTGTGATTTTGAGACAAGGTTCTAGAGGAAGTTTGTCATAATCCAACACATAGAAAGCCAAAGTTATCCTTGTATCCTGCAATTTCCGAATCAATGTCATGAGTCATTCAAATTTTATTAAGTTTACAGAGATCAACACAGGAAAAACTGTTCCGTCTCGCTATGTCATCACGAAGTCAATGGAGTTTCAAATTGAAGTTGTCATGTCTAATATAAAGGAAGAGGTCGAAAAAAAGGGTATTTTCCTTGCTTAGGACGAAAACTAAGGATACTCTACAGCGATCCATGACTGCAGTGTGGCTTGGTCCTTCGGATGGTCATTTTTTAGGTCGGCCATATTTAATTAATTTGGAGGATGTTAGGAAGGCCGATAATAAAAATTAAAAATGTACTGTTCAGAGTGCCAACCCAAAAAAATATCGCAAGGGAAAAATGCATGAAATTTATATCCCTAGTTATCACAATTAAAATGTTGGATTTCACCTTGCAATATCCCAAGGAATACACCGGAAAACACGTTCCTTCTCGCTTTTCAATAACCAAGTCATTGGAATTGGAAAGTAAGGCTATCTCCTATAAGATAGAGAAGGAAATAAACGGAGAGGATTTATTCCTCACTATGGACGAGACCAAAGACTCAAAGGCTCATCCTATGGTTGCGGTTTTGATTGGACCACTTGATGGGCATTTCTTAGGTTGATAGTACCTCATCATTTTTAGACATGTTGTCAGTGTTAATATTTTGGTGATTGTAGAGGCTGCAGTCAATAGTCTTTATAGTACTTTCGGGTTTAACATGGATAATAATGGATTAAAATTATTCATCACTGATGGAGCATCTTACTGCATTAAGGCGAATGATAAACATAAATGTATGGTTCCATTATTGATAAACATTACATGTAATTGAGGGAAATTTACGCAATAACTTTATAGTGAAACTGTTCCGGAGTAAATTAATGGAAATTTTGGAAAAGAACGTTGATTACGACAAATGGAGAAATATTGCTTTAACAATAAGTGAAGGAGATAAAGACTTTGATAATTATAGAGATGCACCTATTGTTAATTATGAAACTAAAAGATTTTTTAACCTTTTTAAGAGACGTAAACTCTCTTAAAAGAAATAAACTGACAAGTCCTTATACTAAAGATATTCTTATCATAAAATTAAATCTTGAACTAATAAAAATTTAAATATTAAGAAGTTGTATTTTTGTTTATGGTTTTTATCCCTAGATCATATATAGCACGACATTTCTTTCAATATTTTAATGGTTACTACAGCAATTACGTATCTTAAGATAATAATAAAATTCAGTAAACAAAAATTACAAGGGAACAACTGTAGGATGAAAAATTATCACATAGATTGTAAAAGATACTTTAAAAGCAAAATCCAAAACTGATCTCAGTTTTTCTCTCACAGGTCAGGTTTTTGAGTACTCTGGTTTTATAGTAATTCGTAAATACCATTTCATCATCTTTCACCTCAAAGACAATATCAGAAAATTGCAAATACAATTAGTAGAACTCAGATGGATTTGATTCTAATTGACTCTACTTACACTAAGGCTGAACAAAGTATCGTTATTGTATCTACTATATCTGAACATTCGTGATAAAAATTATGTTATAGGATCCCAGGTTAGTGAAATGCCGTCTAAATGAATTTGGGACGGAAGCCTTGAGAAAGTTAAACATTAAAGCTTTTCATCTGGCCTGCGGAGACCTTTGAAATCTATAATTATCATATAATTTTTCAATATACATATTATAAAATAAGTATAACTATGTATACATGCATATTTTGCAAATGTATAACTAGGGCTCTTGGCCCGCAGTCAGTCTTGGAAAACATAATCCAATTTGTGGAGAAATCCGTATCTTCTTGTTTTCCAGTAACCCAATCATTGGAGCTCGTAAGTTGAGTCGTAATTTTCAAAATTAAACGGGAAATTGACGAAAAGTATAGATTTATGACAATGGAAGAAGAGTCGGATTTACAGGCGTATTTCTTCATAAATTGGATGCAATTTAGATGTCCTCCGACTGAAAGTTGGATAATACATGAAGTAATGAATTACATTAGGTCAGAAGTGAAATCAAATGTATCTGAATCTTTACTAATACCATGTTTATTGAATGGATCCGGATTTCTCTTGTGACATCAGTGATTTGAAAGTAGCATGATCGGAAATTTCTTCATTATAGAAGTCGAGAAATGGCAATGCCGGAATGTAATTACACTCGTTGCTTTTCAAACGTTGCTACCTCCATTGTTGGCGACCCAAGTTCCTGAATCAAATCCTCAGGCATTTTTGAGCTTAATTTAAAAATGACACTTGTTGTTTTTTAATCGAATAGAACTGAGTCATAAAAGAAGAAGAAGAAAGAAAACGAAGTTTGAAAAGACAAATGTTGCCAACAACCGTCCTTTTTTTGCATGTCAGCTGGACCCTTTTTATACATCACTAGTCATGACTAGGAATGTAAATAATATGCAAATCGGGCTTGTAAGAATCAAAAAAAGAGAAAATCAACCTGGTAACTCTGACAATTTGATGAATGTTGAGAGGGAAGCAGCTTGAGCTGTCATGACGTTTTACTGAGCTACAATCTGCTATTCTCCATTATATATACAACAATAAATCATAACATAGATGATAGGAAGAAAATTAACTGAAATTAATGTCAGGAAAATATTTATTTTTAACTAATAATAACTGTACGAGGACTTGAGCCCTTTTTGTTTACATTTTATTTGCTTTATTAACCTTAATGCATGTATTCCTTCATGGGAGATCTTTACTATCAGGTAGATGTTCTCCCCTCAGTAATAAAGGAAAAATGATATCAGCTTTGGAAAACAAAAAGACCTGTTCGAAGAGCCAACTCCACAAAGTCTCGCACCCAGCATTTTGCATATTATTTACATTCCAAGTCATGACCTGTCTCTTAACAGGCCGCCTGAAGATCAAGCTCGCCCTTGTGGGGGCGTGAATGAAGAAGAGGAGGAAGAAGAGGAGGAAAAAATGTCGTATTCAAGAATAACATAGACAAATAATATGAAGAGACATCTCATAAAAACAGATCCTATATGGGACAAAATATTCCTTGATTGGAAAGATAATGAAGATAAAAATTTAAAAGGTTTTTCTCCTGAACTTCATCACTATAAAAAGATTTTTGAACTATTGGTCCTCGATGGAGAAAATATACACAGAATAAACGACTGTAAAAGTAAAGTGGGCCACATCGTAATTTCGTTTAAAAGGCCGATAAATGTTCTAGATAAACTTAGAGAAATATGTGAAAATTTAAAAATTGATGAGGGAGTGTTTTTTAAAGTAAGAGGCTTGCAAAGCTTAGGAGCGTCTTAAGTTCCGGTTGAAGTTATTATCAAAAATGGGTGCGAGACCAATCTGACTGCCTTTAAAGAAATTATGAATTTTTACGGAGAGATCATTGGAGACTTTGAAAATGTCCATCATGCATTTTTTTCAAATGAGGAAGAAGATGAAGAGTTTTCAACACTTTTTAACAAAATAATGTCTGGAAAAATTAAGTTTCAGATTAAGCCCAGAAAAAGTTTACCTACAATTATTCCAGTGGGAGGCCAAAAAGTAGAAATTCAGTCAAAGGTACAAGATATTCAGTGTTATCTTTGTCTGAAATTTGGACATAAAAAGGCAGATTGTAAAGCTACTGGAAAGACCAATTATGAAAGTTTTGAGAAGAATTTCAGAGAAATGATGGGAACTCCAATAGTTATTGATGGTGTAAATGAAAGAATGGCGTCAGAGGAGACAGCAACTCAAGAAAAGAAAGAAGAAACTAATTATATTGTTATTGATGAACCTACCTCGGATCAAAATACAAAGAATGACTCCAAATTAAAAAATGTTAATCTTCGAGATGACTGGAAGCTTGTTATGAGGAAGAAACCCGAAGTACCAAAGAAATCTGAATATAAAAGAATGTTTACCAGTCCTAATAATGAAGTGAGAAAGAGATCAAAAGAAACCCAAGTCAAGGAAACTTCTCCTTCTCGCGCTGAGGATTAGAACATCATAAGATGTTTTTCCTTGATCTGAATACATTTAAATGGAACTGAAAATAATATCAGCAAACGTTAACTCGATTTCGAACGATAATAAGAGGATAATTATTATTATGCATTTTGTGACACAAAGTCCTGACATTCTAGCCCTTTGCGACACCAGACTGACAGGAGGAGATTTTGGTTCCTTAGGACTATCTGACTACATCACTTTCAAAACACCAGTTTATTTTAAAAGGAGTCATCCATCCAGAGGAATTACTCTAATGATTAAAAACATATTAAGTCCCATTCTTGTGGCAAATGATGTTGGAGGAAATTATTATGTGGTAGACATTTCTTGGGAGAAAGAAAAAATAAGGATCATATCAATTTACGGCCCCAACAGGGATGATCCTACTTTCTATAATAAAATAGATAAATCCTTTTTGGAGGATTGTGAGTCCGAAAAGAAATAAATAATATTTTTAGGAGACTTTAATTTGGTGTTAAATCAGACGAGGGACACGAAAGACTATAAGAGGGTAAACAACATAAAAGCTAGTAATATGGTCAGAGAAATAATCGTCAATAGAGGATTAGAGGATATTGCAACAAAATTTAGTGAAAATCCAAAACACACATTTCAAACGACAAACAAAAGTTCAAAGTTAGATTACGTTTTCACTACTTCATATTTAAGTACATTAATAAAGAATTACGAAACTTTGAAGCCAATTCAATCAGATCATAAGCCCATTATGGTCACATTTATGCCTACAAAAATGAGTAAGAAAAGTTCTTGGATGTTAAACACTAATCTTTTTGAGGAGGAAAACACTCATGTTAAAATTACTGAAATCATGATTGAAATAGTTAAAAAACTGGATAATGGAACAATTAAAACACCTTCTCATGCATTAAAATTAGTTTTGGATTCATCTAAAAGAGAGTATATTAAAATTGGGGTTGAAAGAAGTGCGGAAAGACGCCAAAGATTGGAAGAACTTTTACATCTGAGAGATTCTGGCTCTGGGGGAGTAGAAGTTGAAGAAGAAATCAGAGAGATTTCATGCAATTTTGGAAAAGGAAACTTAATTAGAGCTGATCTGAAGAAATTCCCGAAAGAAAAGGTTGTCCTAGAGAGAGTAAAAAAAATGGAGAGTGTTAATATGTCAAAGAAAGAAGTGTTGGTGGTACTTGATGAGGAAGGAAGAGAAATAGAGGATCCTTGTCGGGTGGAGGAAATAGTAGCAAAATATTTCCAAAAGTTGTATAAATGTAGAGATTGCCAGGGAAAGGAAAATTTTAAGAAAATTAAATGCGAGGCTCATCAATCGTATGCATTCTCTGTATCTGAAAGTAAGGATACATCGAAGGTTAGAAAAATTCCACAAGATCATATGACAAGATTAGAAAAAGATATCACTACGACAGAAATTCGAGAATATATCATAAATTATAAAAAAAAAGAATAAAGCCCCCGGACCGGATGATTTCCCTATGGAATATTATCAAAAATATGTTTTGTTGCTGACTCCTATCTTAGGAAAATTGTTCAAAGAAGCCATAACAAAGGGCAAAATGGAAAGACACATCACAAATGGGAAATTAATTCTTATCCCAAAAAAAGGAAAGGATCAACGTCATGTAGGAAATTTAAGACCTTTGACAATGCTCAATACTTCATATAAAATATATAGTGGCATCTTAACAAAAAGACTGCAGGAGTCCATACTGTTAATAATTGACTTTTCTCAAAAAGGTTTTGTTCGAGGCAAGCGAATGGAAGATGTTGTAAGAGGAATAAAAGACTCCATCTCAGAAGCAAAAAAGAGGAATGTAGAAATAGGCATATTAGCCATATACTTCAAAAAGGCTTTTGATAGTATATCACACGGATAGGTGATGAAGAACTTAAGGGTGCATGGATATGGAGAGAATTTTGTGAAAATGATTTCGATATGTTTTAGTGACATATACACTCATTATCGTTCAATAAAAAACGAGTTCAGGGTCAGTAGAGGTTGTCGACAAGGAGATCCTCTATCCCCTTATTTGTTTATTTTGTCGATAAATCAGTTAATAATGGAAATTATAAGATCTGAAAGAATTAAAGGAATATTGTCTGGAGATTTTGAGCACAAAATTGAAGCATATGCTGATGATGTTACAACTTTGTATTCTGGGGACGAGACAGAAATAAGAAAATCCATCATACAAACCATAGAAATATTTAGAAAATACGCCGATGTATCGGGTTTTGAGATTAATACCAAAAAATGTAAAATGATGTCCAGCTGTGACATAAATATCCAAATAAAAGAAATCGAAGTAGTGCCCCTATTAGATATCCTTGGCGTATCTTTGTCGTTGGACGGGAGTGATGATGGAGAAAACAAAAGAAAATTAGGAAACCGAATTTGTAAAGGGATGGCAACATATGCTAAAGTAATGGGGGAAAACCCACCGGCTAGAATTTATGTTTGGAACGCATTCGTTTTACCAAAGGCAATACACCTGCTAAGAGTTGTTCCTTTCTCTGTTGAACTTAGTAATAAAATAGATAAAAAATGTATGGAGTTCATATTTCCAAACGGACGTGCCCTAATAATTTTATGAGAACGGGTAAAATGTCCCAAGAAATTCGGTGGACTGGGTCTGATACATGTAGGAGACTTATGGAAATCATTAATTTTTACATGGTTCAAGAGAAGTTTAGAGAAAGATACTATATGGTTTAAGATAGTTTAAAAGATGGTATTTGTGGAAGAGGGAATGGAGGTGGAAGACACAAAAGGAGAAGGTCCAGATCTCAAATTAGCTATGCTGAAAGGAGTGAGCCATTTTTGGGATGCAAATGGAGCCACGATGCTGGACCTCGCACAGAAAATTATACCGAAGATGGGATGGCAGGAACCAATGAAACAAAATTGCAGGTTTGAGTATCTCACAGATACGTCTATAAAAAAGAAAGTAGAATACATCGGTCAGATTTTTAATGAGGGAATTTTTTTAACAAGTAGTGAAGAATTGGAGAGAATGGGAATATTTAAGAAAATTGATTTTAACAAAAGGGAATTTGGCCCAAGAGACTGTTTATATAATTATATGAAAGGAATTGAAAACTCGAGAATTGAAAAAATGCTAGTAGACTTACTTAGGATGGCTGGGTTTAAATGTCTAACCAACAGCCATATCTCCTTGACACCCACCTTCATCAAACCCGACATTCTGGTAGTTAAAGGTAATAAGGTACTAGTTCTCGACCCGACAATAATTTCTTGACCTGTGTTATTAAGCATAATTAAAATAACCTTGATAAGTACACAATAAATACTACCTTTTCATTTCAATATAGGTATATCCCTGCAGTAAAAGTAAAAAACCTTTCATTAATTAAAGAATAAACAATAAATTACTGTTAGTATATAAATTTTTCATGTTATTATTATCAACATCTATGTAGATACAAGATAAATACTTATAATAACCAAATTGATAAAGAAATATATTTTTTCTTCTTCTTCTAAGACACTTGGATTCATTTAATGAAATCAAAGATATTCCAAATTTATGTGACTGCCCTCCAAAAATTATGATGATAGTAACCTCTCAAGGGATTTAAGAATAATTGTTAATCCAAATATTAAAAAATATAAACTTTGATATTTAACATTAACATTGTTGTCTTCCATATTTGCTATTAGATGTTTTTTCATCTTTCATATTTATTTCAGAACCGTTTTTTATTATGACTTAATTGGTTCCTGAAGTTTTTTGAAGTTTTTCAGGCCTCTAATAGAAAAAAAAATATTATCTTCCACTTTAGTACAGTCATTTAAATGCTTGAACTTGTTTATAACATTGATGGGAAATTTTAAGGAGATAGCAATAGACCTCACTTGACTTTTACTATCATTAAGGCGTGTAATGTCTTCTACATATATATTCAATGTTACCAATATACTCTTGTACTGTTTTAAGGATGGGCAATATCCTCTTAAGGGGGCTCATTCCATATCCTTCCAATCAAGATAAATTTGACTCCACATGACATTTCTATTTATTTCTTTGAAATTATTTTTCTTACGCATTTTTGTCATAACAGAATATGATTTCTAAGAATGTAAATTTCAAGCAAAATCTCGCATGCGAGATTTCATGGGGTTGGCACTTTTAACAGTACTTTTTGTTTTCCAAAGCTGTTATCATTTTTCCTTTATTACTGAGGGGAGAACATCTACCTGATAGTAAAGAACTCGTATGATTTGTGTAACACGCGTAATACTCTGCTGAAAAACAATGAATTACTTCAATAAAATAAATGAATCGTCGAATATCGATGTGAACATGTTTGGATTTACGACAGGGATTCAATTCTCCGTACATTAATTTATTCGACGTTGCCTTTATGGACTACTCCAAATCCCTTGTTTCCTACTATGAGTAGGCAATCACTTTATGGACTTCTCCAAATCTATCGTTCTACGAAGAGTTAGCAAATGCTGTAATGGCCAACTTAAACCATAATAAGTATTGAATATTAGAAATTAAAGCTATAATTTCAATATGGTCATTGTGTATCTCCAATTTCGTTGGAGTCCGAGTTCAATCTGATGATCATCAAATTCCTCGTCCCCTTTATCGTATTTATAGAGCTTGTTATTGTGAATTATGGATTATGCTGACATTTTCTTCAGTTATATGTATCCCTTGTTCCTCTAAATCACATGCAGACATTTACTTTTGAGTGATTCAAGTGTAATAACATGACATGATGGTGGAAATATCATTTCGCTAAACTTATTTCGTAATCTTGGACATTTCTTTACTTTCAAATGCCGTAGTATGAAGGTTCGGATTTTTCAATATAGAACATGAAATTGACTAAAACGAAGTTGAGTCGGACATTCAAGGAAATAAGCGTCTTGGCCTTGTTAGTGATGAAATTAAAAATTTCAGAATTGTCTTCATTTTTGATCTATGAATAAATCTCCATATTTATTTCGTGATTACAACATTAAACGCGTTATATAATGTTTAGTTTTCTCAAGATTCTGTCCCAAATTCAATTAGATGTCATTTCAATTACCTAGGATCTTCGTTATAACTTTAAAAAATTTCATCTCCACTATCAAGGATCAAGGATTTTATGCTAACTCGATTAGATAATTTATTCACTCTTACTTTATGGATGAATTTATTAAATTGTTAGTTGTTTATTAATTTTGTAATTGTCATTAAACGTTTTCAATATAACTATATATATGTATACATGATTTTTCCTTCACTAATTAAATTATCACGTATATGGCTCGACATCCGTCACAACATTTACATTTGAGGCTTAATCTTACCTTGAGTTGAAATTATTTTGTTCTAATTTGAGTTTCTATATATATATATAATTTAAGCATATATTTAGTATCGAATTCATTAAAAGTCTTGAGCATATTCTATTAAATTGTTTCAATCTAGTACTGAATAAAAAATATGTATTGAATTAATGCGTTTATGCATACTGGGGTAATTTTAGAGTCAAATTTAGCTACTTTGCCGGAGGAAGAGGGCTCAAGGAGTTATTTGGATTGCACTTCTTGTATATACTACCCATTTTTAAGGCTTGAAGTAGAAAGGAATACAAACTCTTGGGTTAATAAAGGAAATACAAAAAGGGCTCAAGTCCAATGCCCCCTCATAATTATGTTATTAGCTAAAATATATAATTTTCTGACATAAATTTGAGTTAAATTTTTTGGCATAAAGTTGAGCTAATTTTTTGACATAAATTTGAGTTAATTTTCTGCCTCACATCTAATGTTATTGACAATAACTTATTGAAATGCCTAATGATTTCTTAGGAATATAAATAATATGCAAATAGGGTGTGTAAAATAGAAAGGAAGAGAAATTCTACCTGGTAACTTTGACAATTTGATGAATGTTGAGAAAGAAGCAGCTTGTGCTGCCATGACGTTTTACTGAGCTACAAGCTGCTATTCTTCTTGATATATGTATACAAATGAAAACATCAAACCACAAACATTAAAATACGTTACTCAGTTCTACATTGGGCATTGGAGGTAGCAATGCTTAAAAATTTGTCCAGGATATGAGTGTGGTGGCATTCCGGCCATGCTATTTCTCAACTTCTTGGAAATCGGAAATGATCGGAAATTTCTTCAAGAAGAAGTTGAGAAATAGCATGGCCGGAATGCCACCACACTCGTATCCTGGACAAATTTTTAAGCATTGCTACCTCCATTGTCGGCGACCCAAGTTCCTGAATCAAATCCTCAGGCATTTTTTAAACTTAATTCAAAAATGACACTTGTTGTTTTTGAATCGAATAGAACTGAGTCATAAAAGAAGAAGAAGTTTGAAAAGACAAATGTTGCCAACAACCGTCCTTTTTTTGCATGTCAGCTGGACCCTTTTATACATCACTGATGATGATAGTAACCTCTCAGGGGATTTAAGAATAATTGTAAACCCAAATATTAAAAAATATAAACTTTGATATTTAACATTAACATTGTTGTCTTCCATATATGCAATTAGATGTACCTAATAAAGCTTAAGTGAGTTTTATAAAAATTAATCCATCTAGGGATTAGTGAGTAATTATTCAAAAAAAATGGATGAAGCAAATTCAGTAGTGATATTCCATGTATTTATGATTTCAAAAGAACTAGCTTCCACACTTCTGGATTCCTCAAAAATTGATTTTTACTACTAGATAAAATTATTCTATTATCAATAGAATAGATTGTATATTAGTATGTCATACAATCAAAATATTTCGATTTTTATATGTAATGTAATAATAAAAAGTGTAGAAGCTAGTTCTATGAAGATATATCCTCTCAAATTAGTCCATGGCTATGACGATGTTACATAATTTTTTTAGGAGGTTATAGATGATGTAGAATAGTAGACGTTAAAAAGCAGGTATTTCGACGTTAAGAGACGAATACAATTATTGTTGATATAATAAAAGGACTCATGTTTTTTTATCGACTTCTATAAAAGGAAATTATTATTAAAATTTTGTTCAGTCTCGAAGTTTGATTCAATTACCCTTCCCATAAACAGTCATGACGAATCGAGGAAGAAAACCAGAAACCCTTGAGAAAAATAAATTGTCTCTAAGTTCTTCAGAGGTCACATATTGAGCATTTGAATTTTAAACAGGTTTTTCTGTTGTTGTTGTTTTGTTTTTTTGCACTATTTGCAATATCCACATTTTATTATATCTTTTTTCAAATATTTAGTATGTAAATTGAAACTTTCACATGAAAAACACTTATTTCTTTTCTACCACGTGATTTCAAAATATTTGCTGCCAATTCATTTAAAATTACTTGTTTTAAATCAACGGAGGTAGTAATGTCCGTATTTGTGCTATCAAAATTGCATGAGTCTGAGAGTAAAAAATGAGAGAATTCAAGTAAAAGAAATTAGTCAACGATAACTTTTGAGATACCTTCTAATAAATTAATCGAAAATATTGAATAGTCATCATCTGATAAATGATTTTTTGTTGAAGATCCACTGCCATTGGATAAATTGGCAGAGGATGAAGGGGAAGAAGAGGATGGAATCATATTATTACAGGAACATAACTTAATTCTGAGCTGAATAAGTTCAATTCGCCTTTAATAGACTTCAAGAGAAGGTGTTACTTTTCATTCAAGTAAACAGCATCATTTTGGATCAACGAGTTAATAACCTAATTCTATCAACCAAATATTTTACTTCTTAATATAGTTAAAGTTTAATCCTTAATATATTCGATAGGCATTTGCGAATTTTCAAGCATCCCATTTCTAAAAAACACTATAAAATTAGATCCTAGGCTATAATGTCATGTTATTTATTTTTAGGAATTTTGACAAAAAGTACAAAAATTTCGTGTTAGAACAATAGCTTCGTTTTATTTAATGAACTGAAAATAGATTTAAAAAGATGTAAAAAACGGCGGATTTTAAGCCTACGAGTAGCCCCTTCCCTTCATGACGTAAAAAATTATATGGTAACTATGAAAATTAGCTTATTTGCTGTCGATTTACTAGTATGACTGTAGCTGTAACAGCCTTGCTCCAGGCTCAAGACAGCTATTTTTAAACTTATAGTAATTAATTAAATTAAATTGATGTTTTAAAAAGATATTACTGAAATAAAAGTTGTAGATATTACTTTAAATAAACAGCAAATTTTCCAAATTTCAAAATCGATACATTAGTTTTGGATTTATTGCTATTTTTGTTAAAATTTCATTATTTATATTAATTTTTAAGAAAAATAAGTACATAAATAGTAATCTCTGTTCTGAATATATAATTATCTAAGTTTTTAATTTGATAATAATTACACAGGTCTACAAATTTGAACTTTCAAAAAAATTATTATCAAATTAAAAACTTAGATAATTATATATTCAGAACAGAGATTACTATTTATGTACTTATTTTTCTTAAAAATTAATATGTTTTCTGCAATTTTCTTGAGTTTTAGAAAAGGTAGAATCATTATAGATATCATTATTAAGTCATCAATTATTGTTTTTGAAAAATGCAAATATCTGAAAACCCAAAACTTGATTTTGTTAATGAATG
The DNA here is from genome assembly GCA_963680855.1 of Lepeophtheirus nordmannii. Taxonomy (NCBI): domain Eukaryota; kingdom Metazoa; phylum Arthropoda; class Copepoda; order Siphonostomatoida; family Caligidae; genus Lepeophtheirus; species Lepeophtheirus nordmannii. The sequence continues at coordinate 6,078,228 of OY804526.1, read as the reverse complement.
AATAATAACACTGGTCAACAGCCAAAAATCTTTTGGGGTATAAGTATAATAAAAGTTATTCAGTTTTACTCATTGATTTCAAATCTGTAATTCTTTTTTTCGAGATTCCGATGGTTTTCGAGAAATCGGACCCTACTTTTTTAGCTTTTTTGGCCCATTTTCCTACTTCAACTTCAATTTAAGCCTAGAAGGATACACAATTTGAGCACTAAAAAATGATGATTGGCTAGTATTTTTTATGGAAATTTCATTTCTAGTCTTTGTTTTGACCTAAAAGGACTCCTAGGGGCGTAGGGTGCCGGAGTAGGTCCAAAAGTCGATGAAATCCTTTGTACTTAAATAACTCCTTGAATATTGCATAAAATGGATTAATAAGGAATGCATAAAAGAGATTAGACCCAAAGCTTTTAAACAAGATGTCAAGCGCCCGATAAAAGCCTTTAACTTTGAAGAAATCGTCCATCAAAGTGTGTAAATTTTCATCCAATTTTGAGCAAAAATGCGCTAGAAATCTAAGACTCACCGTAGATCTAATAAAAAACAAGGGCTATAGACTGTAGTAGTAGCGCGCATAAGAAGACTCTGACATCAGCTGAAGATAACGAAATTAAAAAACATGGATCTCTTATTTAATTGCAGGGCAACTCCGGGGAAAGAGTGGGATTACAGGGTCATAGATATCCTATGAAAGGAATAGTGTTCCTTGATGAGTCATGTCTCAGTACCCTTCATCTTCATTATCATGGATATGAACAGAACTGCTTTGAGGAATGCTGGATCAGTCGCCTTAATTTGAAGAAGACGGGATCGGAGTTTCGACGTGCTATAAAATTAGAGATTCATCTTCATGAGAAGGTATTTATCATTTGGATCATCTTTGAGTACACTAAGAACAATTCCCTCTTCAGATTAACAATAAACAACGCTGTTAAGTCAAGAATGGGGGAAAGAAATGAAGACTCCATTGAGGAGTCAATGTTTGTATGGAAGAAACTAATCTCCACTTTCATCTCAAAATTTAAACCGATGTTATCGCTTATATCGCTACGACGGCTCTTGTATACACTGGACTCTCGCTTCATGGTTGTTTCTAGTCTACTAACACACATCTTCATTCGAATGGACAACTTTTTTACACTCATGTACCTATCACATTACTAAAAGTCCCTTAGTTTACCGTTTATGACTCTCAGTACTGGGTCCCCTTCTTTATGGTTAAAGTGGAGAACAAGGAATAATCATGAAGTGTCTTTGATAACGTTAATCGTATTCTGAACAAATTCATTTATTTTTTATACCATTTCCAATGAATGATCTCAAATACAAAATATATCAAAAACATAACATAATTTATAAAATTCTTCACAAGTATAATTTAATCATCAATGTTTGACAAAGAGTTATTTGATTCAGATGGTAGTTTTCAATGCTGATAACATAATATGATTTTGAATGCTCAGATGTGATCAGATGTGATGTTTATACTTGTAAAGAATTTTATAAATTATGTTATGTTTTTGATATATTTTGTTTTTGAGATCATTCATTGGAAATGGTATAAAAAATAAATGAATTTGTTCAGAATACGATTAACGTTATCAAAGACACTTCATGATTATTCAATATTCAAGGAGTTATTTAAGTACAAAGGATTTCATCGACTTTTGGACCTACTCCGGCACCCTACGCCCCTAGGAGTCCTTTTAGGTCAAAACAAAGACTAGAAATGAAATTTCCATAAAAAATACTAGCCAATCATCATTTTTTAGTGCTCAAATTGTGTATCCTTCTAGGCTTAAATTGAAGTTGAAGTAGGAAAATGGGCCAAAAAAGCTAAAAAAGTAGGGTCCGATTTCTCGAAAACCATCGGAATCTCGAAAAAAAGAATTACAGATTTGAAATCAATGAGTAAAACTGAATAACTTTTATTATACTTATACCCCAAAAGATTTTTGGCTGTTGACCAGTGTTATTATTCATTCATTAACAAAATCAAGTTTTAGGTTTTCAGATATTTGCATTTTTCAAAAACAATAATTGATGACTTAATAATGATATCTATAATGATTCTACCTTTTCTAAAACTCAAGAAAATTGCAGAAAACATATTAAAAATGTCAGCAAATGAAACATTTTATAGGATTGAAGTATAAATATTTTACTTCGAGCAAATGTTTTTCCATAAAGTCATTTTTCGAGAGATATTAACATTAAGAAAGTTTTCAACCAAAATTGAAGAAAAGGCTGTGTGATATTATCGTAACTTTTATAATGGATAGTATAATATGCATATAATAAGAATTATTATGTCAAAAGGAAAAGGAAAACAGCTTGATAATTTATGAATGATGAAAGAATATTATGTAAGGTTTCAACTAACAGTCATTTTGAGAACTACTCTCACGATTAAAATCCGCCGGTTTTTTTACATCACTACACATGTTTAGGAATGTAAAAAATATGCTAAATGCCGCGTGCGAGATTTTGTGGAGTTGGCTCTTCGAACGGTACTTTTTGTTTTCCAAAGCTGTTATCATTTTTCCTTTATTACTGAGGGGAGAACATCTACCTGATAGTAAAGATCTTACATGAAGGAATACATGCATTAAGGTTAATAAAGCAAATAAAATGTGAACAAAAAAGGGCTCAAGTCCTCTTATAATAATTAGTTAAAAGTATATAATTTCCTGACATTAATTTCAGTTAATTTTCTGCCTCTTATCTATGGTATACATAATGTTATTATTAGTTATTGATGTATTCATTTGTATATATACAGGAGAATAGCAGCTTGTATCCCAGTAAGAGGTCATGACAGCTCAAGTTGCTTCCCTCTCAACATTCATCAAATTGTCAGAGTTACCAGGTTGATTTTCTCTTTTTTATTATTTTACACATCCCATTTGTATATTTTTTACATTCCTACACATCTTATATATAGTTGATATAATCATTATAGAATATTATTCTTTTTTTTATGAAAAAATTTAAGTGATTACAAATTGTGTTACTTTTGGTTGTTTTAAGTTTTCATAATAATTTTAAATTATGATTAAATTGTTGAATAAAAAAAAAAAGTAGAGACTAGATCAGATCATGGTTAAATGAAATCAATTCATATAATTATATGTGTTTCTTAAATATTTAACATAAAAATATAATTTATCTATTTAATTTCTCAGATTCTGAAAATTTCTTATAAATTAATCCTTAGAAATGGGTTTGGCAGCATCTGAAACTACAGTAGTCATTTCATTAGAAATATTAAGTAATTTTGTTCACCAATAGGAATAACAGTATTCGAATTCAATTTTTTTTAGTAAAGTCTTAGTACATGCAAAAATGACTCATGGTATTAGTTGCTGCAAATTTAGGGTCATATTCTTCACAAATTGTTAATACCACTAAATTATTAATAACAAGCTGTTCTTAAGTAAAACAGTGAAATAATGACAGTTACATTCTGCCCCATCAAATGTAATCGATAGAAACTCTGCCTTACTTCAAGGGTACCATATTTTGTATGACATAACCTCGGGCGATTTTTGAGAATTGGCTCTTTTTCACATAACTAGTTATTAGGAATGAAAATCATATGCAATTCGGGCGTGTGATAAAAAAGTGGAGTTGGCTCTTCAAACAGGTCTTTTTGTTTTCCGAAGCTGTTATCATTTTTCCAATATTACTGAGGGGAGAACATCTACCTGATAGTAAAGATGTCGCATGAAGGAATACATGCATTAAGTTTAATAAAGTAAATAAAACGTAAACAAAAAGGGCTCAAGTCCTCGTATAATTATTATTAGTTAAAAATATATAATTTCCTGACATTAATTTCAGTTAATTTTCTTCCTCACATCTATGTTATTATCAGTGATGGATAAAAAGGGTCCAGCTGACATGCAAAAAAAGGACGGTTATTGGCAACATTTATCTTTTCAAACTTCTTTTTCTTTCTTTCTAAAACATCAAAATAATAATATGCATTCCGCCCCTTCAAATGTGATCGGCTGAAATTCTGCCTTACTTCAAGGGTACCATGTTTATTTATGACATCATCTCGGGCGTGCGTGTCAGCTGGACCCTTTTTATCCATCACTGGTTATTATTTATTGTATATATAATGGAGAATAGCAGCATGTAGCTCAGTAAAACGTCATGACAGCTCAAGCTGCTTCACTCTCAACATTCATTAAATTGTCAGGGTTGCCAAGTTGATTTTCTCTTTCTTTTTTTATAACACGCCCGAATTGCATATGATTTACATTCCTACTAGTTATTGTTATTGCGACTGCGTCATATTAAATTCGTCTGTAAAAAGAAGAGCGCACTCTCGATCTTTTTTGTACTCGGAGCATTACACAATATAATAAAGTTTTCCTTTTCTCATATGTTAGTATTATTTTTTCTTTAATTTCTTTTTTCTTCCTTGTTCCTTTCTATATTTCTCTAGGATTGTTCATTTAGTGCAATAATCCAAGAATTAAGTGTCACTATTGTGTCCTTATATTAGTGAAATACTAATATTTTTCATATATATTATAATAATATATCTGAATTATATATTTGACATTTTTATTCGTAATTAAGATTGAGGTATGTTCTATGAAAATTTTATTAGCAATGTCATTTGTAAAAAACAGCGATTATAAAGTTTTATATCAATTAATTGTATCTATTATGAATTAAATATCTTGATACATTTATAGATTTGTGTCTTTTTGAAATAGAGTACATACAAAAAATTTCTTTAATACTTTCCTATAAGTTCACCAAAAGAATTATGAAGTTGTCATAATTAGTAAACCATAACTATAATTATTTTTTTTTTGTTAGAACAGTGTTTAGTATTTTTAGGATAGTTTTTAGCTAGGTCAGTAGTTTTCGGAATAAAATTTGCAGCTTACCTTGTTTTTTGAATAGACAGGACTAAGAATATTATTCCTATTTAAACATTCAATTTTATTCTCTTAAATAACAAAAGACAAAAATTATAATTATGAATAATGTAACAGTTACAATAAAATAATGATGTTGCTTACAATTGTAAACTTTAACGTTAAAAATTGTTTTTTAGCTTATTTGATGGCCATTTCTTATTTGACTATCAAAATTCTCAAAACTTTTGCTCTGTTGCATAATAATATTTACGATTAATAGAATATTCTGAAAAAAATTGCAATATAAGTTTACTGATATAGATTTACTATTAAATTTTGTTTTATATCTACAATTTGTATTACTTTGATTCCTAATGCAATTTTTTATTAAATTATTTTTTTTAATCATACTATACAGCCCCATTTACATTTATATGTATTCACTGCTACTTTTCATTGAAAAGCTATTAGCTATTTAAGTGTTTATATATACATGTATGTATAAACACTTAAATAGCTTAAGTTAAAACTAGGACTTTTGTTGTCAAGCTCAAATTCACGTGCGATCAACGGGTATTGATCTACGTATAAATATATATATATTCTATAATCGAAAAATATTATTTACCCCTCTGCAAACACGGCTGATAACACTGGTAAGTAGTAAAATTGCTTTGAGGGGCGAAGTGGGCTGAACTTAACAGAATTGGAGTTTTTGTTTCCAAATATAATCTTAGTTTTTCTCTATCAGATTTATATTATTCAGGCAATGTGCATATCATTTTTTTGTATTTTTAAGATTCAAAGATTTTTCTACGCTTATTGTTATAGATAGAGATAAATAGGGATGAGCATTCTGTTGAGGTGAAAGATCGTGCCCGTAATTACTATCTGGTGCTTCTACATTTTTTCTATTGATCTATATTTGACAATATTAAATAATTCACAATAATACTGAATTAAATCGCTTATCAAGGTAGTCACACCAACTGATATATTTCTTTTTCCTTAAACTCAACGCTATCTCAACATTTTGCTAATGTCTACAGATATTTCATTGACTAATCTTTAAAACTCTAAATCTAGTTTGATAATATCTTCAGCTCGTTTCTAATTCGAGTTTCCTTTGTTTGAAAAAGAATGTTGAAGTTTTTTCTACCGAAGCTTAAAGTTCCAAAGAAAATAATCTTGTTTAATAGTTTTAAAATAACGACTACCTTCGAAAATGCTCTATATTGTTGTCAATTTTGAGATAAGGACTTCAAAATATTTTAAAGATAAAGGTCCTTTTTGGAAAAATACTATTAGAAAAATCCATAGTATAAGACATTGAAAGAAAAGACGAGAAGGGTTGGAAAGGGAAAGAAAGCATGTGAACCGGCTGAAAGTATATGTGTGCTTAAGATTGTCAGTTTTTTTATCTAATATGTATTGGTTTTATATGCTTTATATGATACAAATATACACGAGAAAAGTATATTTATGTAAATCTAGTCTATGTGATAATTAGCTGTCCGGAATATCTTTTTTATTATCCAATACTAACTATCCTAAAAAATATTTAAGTGTGTTGCAGAGCAGCCTCGTGATTTCATTCAAATTGTAAGCCTGCCGACACTTGCAGCAGCTTCTCTTGACGATGCTTCTCGATGTGATGCCTCTCCTTACATCGTATTGTCAGCCACCTTAACCTATAAATGAATTAATTTAATTTGGGATGCTTTTCAAGTACCTATAAAATGATTTTACGTCTGAAATTATGGACCGATACTAATGTTTACGTATTTTTTCCGAAGGACTTTAGTTGTTTCTTTTAAACTTTTTTCTTTAAGTTAGAGAAAAAAATCATTAAATCAAAAAATGCTTTTTTATTTCATTATGTGACCCCCGAATGACCGTGGATAGATTTAGATTTTCGTTGTTTTTTTAACAAAACCTGACATTTTGTTCACCTTTGAAACATTAAAAAAAATACAAAGTGTTGTTTATGACTTTTTTGGATAATTATTGCCATAACACAGTCGTAAAGAAGGAAAATATCTTCATTAACAGTCAAAATTCACTTCTTCTCTGAAATATTTACTCTGATCCGCATCATCATTACGGATTCATAATTTATTTTTTTTATCGGAAGAAATCCTTGTTCTTTGACTCTACGACGTTATTTTTCATATACATATGTACAGTGGTTACTAGAGAATGCGAGAAGAAGACAGGAGTGAGATTTAAGGAATTGGAATTTTGGAATCCATCTATAAATGCCGCAATAATAATATTTCCTGGGCACATGATAGTACATATCAAGGAATTATTAATTTTAATATTTCACTAACTATTTTCACACTGACTGCTCCCTCACATATTAGACATTGATTACCTGCAGCCAGGATTATAATTTTCTTGTTTGTATCTATTTTTTAACTTGCTGTCTTTGCTACATGTAGTGGGATCAAGTTATCTGTTGATCTTGTATAAGATATTGCCCTGAATTTAAATTTATTGAACTTCTATCCACCTTTCTGTAAAATTTCAATTTCAGCAATAGAACTGGGTCTTCCAACTTTTTTGAATTGAAATGAATTCTACTTTTTATATTGTTCTTGTTGGAGTAATGTCAGTATTCTTTTGTCTATACAGAATTCAAAATGGCTGATTTTTTACATTGAAGATATTATTTATCCTTTGCTGAACAGTAACTTTGACAGTACTTGTAACCACCACGTCAGTGGAATTGGTTATTCAACACTATTTGAGGTCTTGGAGCATATTTATGATTTGGTGTGTGAAATTTAACATTAGAAACACAAGTATTGCTTTTAGACTTTAACAGTTCCTGTTTTAAGTTAGCACCCTCTCATGTTAAAAATTTAATTGTAGTTTAAATGGCTTCTTTAATTTTAAAATTTATCTCTAAAGATTCTTATCTTATGACCAAACATTAAAATGAACCCCTAATAAATTTTTTCTGGTACATTTTTCAAGTTTTACTTCATTAGCAAACTCTTTAACTTGATTAGAAAATGATTAAATATTTTCTCTTTCAATCTGGACACATTTATTAAAGTTAACTCTTCTATTAAGAAGTGAATTTCTTCAAAATTTTGGTATAATATATACAAACAAGTTTGAATGCTCTCACATTCACCCATTCCCAAAAATTGTTTGAGATTATTACAATCGGCTAATGAAATAAAATTATTCAAATATGCCTTGTATTATCTTTAACTATGCTAAATTATGAACCACATGTAATATCACGAAATTGATGTTTCCTATGTTACTCTTCACATATGTGTAATGTCAATAAGAACTGAGCGTGAATAAAAAAACACGAAGTGGAGAAAAATCAATTTTTCTTTTTCTAACTATTTTCAGTTCATTAAATAAAACAAGGCTATTCTTCTAACACGATATTTTGGTACCTTCCGTCAAAATTTCAAAAAATAAATAACATGACATTATAGCCTAGAGTCTGTAGTTTAATTTCATAGTGTTTTTTAGGAATAGGATGCTACAGAAAATATGCAAATGTCTCTCAAATATATTAAGGACCAAACTTTAACTATATTAAGGAGTAGAATATTAGGTTGGTAGAATTAGGTTATTAACTCGCTTATCCCAAATGACGCTCTTCACGACGAGCTTTTTGGGATAAACAAAAACACACTGTATTCTCCCTTCAGCTGATTTTCATCATTTGACTCTTTTGATTTAAAGCAGCTGATCCTACGTATTATGAACTCAAAAAGGATATTAATATTATTTCTGATTTTGATGCATAAAAAATATATTAAATTAAGGATTGTGCGCCCTTTTTTTGAATTTTGAATATATTACAAGTAGTAACGATTGGTTTGTGATTGGTAGAATTTATAAATATATAGTATATCTAAATAATAAATTCTGCCAAATATTAATAGGTTGGCAATAAGGAAAATAAAGAAGGGTAGCTACCAGTTGTTTTTCCAAATTTTTCCTTTCCCTTTTGTCAATCGAGGTTGAGAGTGGACAATAAAGCTCGACGTGCTTTACTTTATTTTATTCTATTCTACGATGCCGTTTATATTCAGTTGAGAATCTCGCTATATTTTCCCAAAAACGATCCTCATCTGTGAATAATATTCCTGATATTCAACCTATTGAGTGTTCAGATGCAACATTCCGTAATGCAGATGAGGAAGAAAGTTGATATTCGATTATAAAGTGGTTATTACTGTTCTCTGGGACCCTCAGATAAATTTGGCGTCTTTTTTTAAATTGGTTTAGCTGTGAAGCAGTTTTTTATCGACGAGACCAATCCTTAGAAATGTCTTCTATTTCTCAGTCGAGTTATTCTCCACTTTCAATAATGAAGATGAGAGGTTGAAATTTGTTATTAGCGGACGTTGAATTTGTTAAACGACATTTTCTTTCTTGCCTATGGGGAAATCTAGAGTTCTGAGACTCTTTGCTCATCATATGGAAAATAGATTTACAAATAAACTTTACCAATTGAAACTTGATGTCAAACGCCAGTTATCCTTAAGTGAAACTTTGGAAGAAACCAGCTACTAGATAGTTTGATTAGTCTTTCACCCCTAAATTGTTACACCACCCAATAATTGTATTCGTCTGTTAACGTCGACATACTTGCTTTTTACCATCTACTGTTCTGCATCATCTACAGGCTCTTTAAAAAATTGTGTAACATTATTATCACCATGGACTAATTTGAGAGGATTTCTTCATTGAGGGTTCAATGAATAGAGGTAGCTTCTACACTTTTTATTATTTCTTAACATATTAAAATTGAAATAATTTGATTGTATAACATATTACTATACTATCTATTCTATTGATAATAGAATAATATTATCTATGAAAATAAATCAATTTTTTGAGGAATCAGAAAGTACGGAAGCCAGTTCTACTGAAGTCATAAATATATAGAATATCTAACTTCTCCATGGATTAATTTTTATAAGCCTCATTTTAGTTTCATTACTCCTAATTGCAAACATGGAAAACAACGATATTAATATTAAATATCAAAGAATTGTCAGAAGTATATTTTTTGGATATTTGGAAAAATAATTATTGTTAAATATTTATCCTTGTGTCATTTGGTTATTATTAGTAATTATCCTGTATATCTCACTATATCTAGATGTTGACCATAATAAAATGATAAATGTATACATATACTAACAATAATTTCTTGTTCATTTTTTAATTATCGGAAGGTTTATTACTTTTGATGCAAGGATATAACTATATAGATAATTGATAAAGGAGTATTGCTTACGTATTTGTCCTGGTTAATTTAATTTTACCCAATAATCATTTAACAATTTACAAGAACATAGTATCCTTATGTTGTATAATACATCCATGAAAATTAAAACATAGTGTGTTATTATTCCCACAATTACAAATTAATAGTTGGGCTAATGTTCTAAAACACTATGCTAAATAAAAAACATGTCAAAATTGACAAATATTTTTAGATAAGTTTATTATAAAATCAAATAATTTTTAACGATAAATGAAGAATTCCAATTTTAAAATTTACTCTTCTGCTATATAAATAGCCGTTTGGGGATCCTTCGTCTAATTAAAACGAGTCAAACTGTTTATCATACATTTTAATTTCAACTATTACAAATTTTAAACATTCAATAAAAGGATAACACTACTAGCTGATGAATGAGTATCAGATGTTAAGGTTATATTATATTAAGACATAATTAGGTAGATGACAGCATTTTATATTTAACCGACTTGGTGCCAGAGTACAGGGCATTGTTCAACATTGATACAAGTTATAAAATCAATAGTCAACTCCGAGTGGAGGACAGATGTTTATTTGATAGATTCATTTAAAAATAAAATGACAAGGAAACGAATTCAAGAAATCAAATTATGGATTCTTTATTTGATGGATTTGGATATTTTCAATAGTCCCCTACTATACTCATGTCAAAAAGAAGTTATGTTTCATATTTAAGGAAGCACCTCCCATTAAAATGTAGGAATGGCAATTACTGTAGCTTAAATATAATTTAGCAGGATATTTTTATAATATTTAACCTTAATTTGCGTATTTTACAGAGGATTAATGGAAAAAATTTAGTAATATAAACTGTGGAGCAGATATCGAAGAATAGTGCCATGTTATTAACTTTTTTTGACGAAATCCCTTCCACACTCAGTTCTTATTGACATTACACAAATCTTCTTAAAATCTATGACTAGTAATATAGTTAAATTAGACATGAACACTTATATTTAATCATGGGAATACTCAGGGTGTGCCATCTAAATTGACACTGAACTTTAATACCACTGTGAACAGACAAAATTTTAAATTTCGTGTTATTTTATTACCCTATGTAATCATTTGTATGCATATTTTGTTCAATAAGAAAATCATGTACACGCAGTTTAAGTGGAAAATATGCCCACGGAAAATTGTTCTTTTCTTACTTATGTAATCATGTAATTAAATAAACACATAAATAAAATGTAATTAGTTTTCTGACAAATATCTATTCTTTTTTTTAAATTATATCTGAAATATTTAAAATTGTCATACTGTCTTCTTTTTCTATCATATATAATGAGGTTGATTGCATTTTTTTGGTTTCTTTATCGTAATCAAATAAGGCACTTACAATTGTAGATTCTGGGTATACAAAGAATGAATTCATTTGAAATGAAGTTGTAACAACATCTTTTTCCACTTTCGTAAAATGTTTATATGAGATACTTACCTCAAAAAAGAAGTGTTTTGAACCATACAAGAGGATACTTCTTAATCTGAATAAGAATTATCTTAGCCAATCTTGTAAGTATTGATTTTCAGATTCTACAATCATAGTAATATACTCCTACATAACTTTGTACTTATTAGAACCCGGTACTTTTCATAATACTTTTACGACCATCAAAATTAATGCATGAGATTTTTTTTCTTTTATGCATTTGCTGGATATTAATTCCATACTTATTGGCTTGCTTGCTAACCTTCGTTACTAAAAGAAAATTTTGGGGAGTTGCTAGCTATAAATCTACTAATAATATATTGCCATATGATGCAGATGAACAAATTGAAAGTCCATAAATAAGTAGTATTTGATTTCATTCTTGGAGTTCAGAAGTATTTCTCTATATCACTCGTTTACTGACTTCAATAGTTAATTGACTCTCATGGTCTGAATGGTTTTCATATTAATCGAAAAGCTCATTTTGGGGGTTGGATTCTTCTTCTTCTTTCTCAAGGATTGCCATTCTTTATTTTTCTTTGTCTGTTTGTAATAAAGGAGAATGTGTGATACATCAACACGACGAGCTTTTTGGGATAAACAAAAACACTTTGTATTCTCTCTTCAGCTGATTTTCATCATTTGATTCCTTTGATTTAAAGCAGCTGACACTACGTGCTTTGAACTCAAAAAGAGTATTATTATTATTTATGATTTTGATACATAAAAAATATATTAAATTGCGCGCCCTTTTTTGAATTTTTGATATATAACGATTGATTCGTATATTGATAGAATTTATCAATGTATAGTATATCTAAATAATAACTCTGCCCAATATTAAAAAGTTGGCAACAAGGAAAATACTGAAGAGTAGCTACCAATTGTTTTTCCAAATTTTTCCTTTCCCTTTTGTGAGTCGAGGTTGCGAGTGGACAAAAAAGCTCGACGTGCAAGTTGAAGAATGTTGTGGCTGCGATAAGCATTGACTAGAATAATTTTTGCATGTACTAAAATGATTCCTTCGTAATTTTGTGGTACAATCCAAACAAAGGCATATTAAGGAATATACTTTATTTGTATTAATTAGTATTGAGTATTTTTATTCACCAATAGGCAGAACAGTATTCTTTTTTCGAGTCTATGTAAAAATGACTCAGGTTTCATGCTCTGACATTGGTAGCTGCGGATTTATGGTTCTGTTAAATTGTAATTACCACTAAATTATTAATAATAAGCTGTTCTTAAATAAAACAGCAAAATAATGACAGATAAATTGCCCCCTTCAAATGTAATTGTCTGAAATTCTCCCTTTACAATACAGTCTGTAAAAAAAAATAAGCCTAAGGTCAACAGCTGACTTAATTCGAAACTTACTTTTGTTCTATTTTATTATATTTTCATTCACTTTTTATTATGTTCTAACACACAAAAAAAAAAAACTTTTGTAAATATTTGTCATATTCTTTAAGTTTATAATATAAAGATATTATTTGTAAATATTTTTCATTTGTTTTTCAATTTTAGCAGAAAGTTAATTCATGGAAGGTATGGAGCTCCTTGATAGCGATAAAGAAATTTCTTGTTTTGTTCAGAATGATACTCTACAACAGGAAACACCTAATTGTACAATGAAAGATGAAGAAGAAACAAATATTGAGGCACAAGTCAAAAGCTTTGGGGATATTTTTATGTAAGATTTTTTATCTGTTTATAATTACAATGGTCAACAATAAAAAATCCTAAGTGGTATAAGTATAATAAAAGTTATTCAGTTTTGCACACTGATTTCAAATCTGTATTTTTTTTTTTTTTTTTTTTGAGAGTCCGACGGTTTTCGAGAAATCGGTCCTATCTTTTGAGCTAATTTGGCCCATTTTCCAACTTCAACTTCAATTTAAGCCTAGAAAGATACACATTTTGAGCATTAAAAAATGATGATTGGCTAGTGTTTTTTTATGTAAATTCCAATTTCAGTCTTTGTTTTGACCTAAAGGGACTCCTGGGGGGGGGGCATATGCGGTAGGAGTTGGCCCAAAAGTCGCCCAAAACGTTTGTACTTAAATAACTCCTCGAATATTTCATAAAATGGATTAATAAGGAATACATTAAAGAGCTGAGAATCTTAGCTTTCAAACAAAATATCAAGCACTTGATAAGACTCCTTAACTAAGAAGAAATCGTCCATCTAAGTGTGTAACTTTTTATCCAGTTTCGAGCAAAAATTCGCTAGAAATCAAAAACTCAAGGTAGAGCTATTAAAGTGGTTGCCCGCAGAAAGATTATGAAATCAGCTGAAATCCTTCTGTGCGCTACTACTACTGTCTATTGCACTTGTTTTTTAGTAACTCTACCGTGAGTCATTGATTTCTTGTGGATATTAGATCGAAATTGAATGAAAATTTACATGTTTATATGGACGTATCTTTCTAGGCTTAAATCGAAGTTGAAGTTGGAAAATGGGCCAAAAATGCTTAAAAAGTAGGGTTCGATTTCTCGAAAACTGTGGAACCCTCGAAATTTTTTTTTACAGAGTTGAAATCAGTGTGAAAAACTGAATAACTTTTATTTTACTTATACCCTTGAGGATTTTTGACATTTCAAAATTGTTGACCTGTGTTAAAAGAGACTCAATTTTGCTTTTAATTAAAAAATAGGGAAATGGATTAAGCTTTAAAAAGTTGTAGAAAAAATTATGATCTTCTTTTGTAACTCAGTAACTTAAAAAAAGAGTGTATGTTGAAGAATTAATCTAAAGATGTGTGAATATGTGGGGAATTAGTAAAAATTAGTTTACTAATCTATACAATTTGAATCATTTACAATAAGCTTAATAGACATATCACTAAATTAAAAATTTTTCTTTTTAATGCCATTTTGTTACCTTCACATGATTTCACCTTTGTTAGGTTTTTCTTTTTCAACAAAACCCAGCATTTTGCTAATGTCACACTCAAATATTGATATAAATTCATCTTTAAAGAAGTAAAAAAAGACAATGGTTTGTTTTTGGATATTTTTATCAAAATAATTACTCAGGACAACAGTCAAAAATCCTAAAGGGTATAAGTATAATAAAAGTAATTCAGTTATACATGCTGATTTCAAATCTTTATTATTATTTTTTCGAGATGGTTTTTGAGAAATCGAACCATACTTTTTGAACTTTTTTGGGTCTTTTACCAACTTCAACTTAATCCCAGAATGATACTCATTTTGTGCATTAAAAATAAATTACATGAAATGGATTAGTAAAGAATGAACTAAAGAGCTGCGACCCTCAGCTTTCGAATGAGATGTCAAGTGCCCAATAAAACCCTTAACTTAGAAGAAATCGTTCATTTAAATTTGTAAATTTTCATTAAATTCAAAATCCACTAGAAATCAAAGACTCACGGTAGAGCTAATAAACAACAAGTGCAATAGACTGAAGTAATAACGCGTAGAAGGATTGTGTAATCAGCTGAAAGTAACAAAATTCAAAAAAATTGAGCTCCTATCTAATTACTAGACAACTCCGATGAAAGAGTGGAATCGCATAGCCATGGATATCAAATGAAAGTAATAGAATTCCTTGATGAGTCATCATAGGGACTTTTTGAAGATTTTCTTTGTACCTGGCAACTCTTCTCCTACATCAGCATGGATATGAAGGGAACTGCATTGAGGAATGATCAATCAGTCTCTTTAATTTGAAATCAGCGACCAAAATTGAATAACTTTTATTATACTTATTCCCCTTAGGATTTTTGACACCTCAAATTTATTGGCTGTGTAATCAAGAAAAGTGAAACAAAGAGAAAAATGACACCATTGTAGCTGTTTGGTTACTAAATTCACTCTCTCTCAACTGGCCACTCTGACCAACTTCATTTTCATGAATTGACGAAAACATATTTCAAAAACTTTGTGGAGAGCCTTATCCTTCAACTTTTGGAAGTTATTTTCCATATTTAATGATGATTACTGTACAGGACCCCGTTACAATTATATTTTATATTTCCATAAAAATAATAAAAACAAAAAGGGACAAAAAATGCGTAGGAGAAACGTGATTAAGCACATCGTTGAAAAAATGAAGAAAAATTATGTCGGGTTTACCATAAAAAGAAGCCATAATTTGTTTTTATTACCATCAAATCTTATCATACATTCCCTTCTAAAACCTAGGCCAGTGATAAAATAACAATTTTGTGAAAATGCCTGAATTTTAAAATTATCGTATATTTTTAAAAAACATACTGTCTGTTGATTTTATTATAGGATATTATGAATATTTTATGTAGAAATAAACTTCAATTTCAAACAAATTTTAATTTAAATAAATACTATGTTTAATATCCTAATAATTACAGAAATTCGCAGAGTTCCAGTTGTGAGCAGAGTTATATTTCAAAAATATCATGTGAAGGATCAAATATAATCAATTCAAGTAAAGAAGGGAATTACGATAATGGACACAAAATCAGAATGACTTCTGGGAAAAATTCAAGTAGAGGTACTCTTAAATATCAATGAATTTATATTTTAATGTGGACAAGTTTTTCGATGTCCTTATACTAATGTTGAAATTATATATAAATTAATTATAAACTTTAATTATTATTTAGCGTCAATCCAATACAAATTCCAAGATAATTTATGTTGAGCAAGTCAGTCCTTATTTATTAAAAGATCGAATTTGATGAATTGATAAAATTTGATATCCCTTAATAAGTGACAATGCTTATTCTACGGCAGTATATCGAGCCCCTAACAGCTATGGAATCGCCTAAAACTGTCCATTATAAAATATTACAAAAGTCAATTAAATAACAATGAGTACTATTGTTATAAACAACCCGGTTTTTACCTAGCTCAATTAAGCACAATCCTCTATTTATCAAACCCCAAACAAATTAAGTTGACAGATTAATGGTAATGCCTAAGTCCAATCCAATTTTCAAGCTCAATTGACACTGGAGGAAATTGCCTACGGAAATTTATAAATTCATTTACTCTTAGAATACAACATATAAGTAAGAAAATTAATTTCAAGATTTCAATAAAACTTATCAAAATCTCTATTCATAATCAAATCGAAAATGTACTTTAATTGATTTGTTGTCGTTGTCTGGTGCAAAGAAAAACAAAAAATTTATCCTTACTTCTGCTTTGAATTTAGGCCCACGTTCACATTTGGTTGCAGAAAATGCATATAAGACACTTCTATTTGCTGTGTTTATAAGTCAATGTTCAATGGACTTACGTAAAAATGTGAACACTAACGTTTAAAAATTGTTTTATTCCATTGAAAAAGTGACTTTTTTAATGTCATTTTGGCCTGCGCATGACCTCACCTTGGATAAATGAGATTTTTGCGCCATGAGAGAAGTAATATAATAAAAGACTGGATGTGAAATGCACATATAATGTAGATTTATTACTTAAGTATTATATCAATGGCAATATGAATTATATATATAATAAAATTAACATACCGTATATCCTCGCATATAAGCCGAGTTTAAAACTCCAAAAAAAAAGCTTCCAAATTAAGGGGTCGGCTTATACGCGCATAACTCTGATCGTACTCAAAGACTGACACTCGAAAGAAATCTTTTTTGAAATGTTGTATCAGCAACAATTTAGATGGTACTGAAGATGATGCTGTATGGCAGGAGGATAGCAATGAAACTGAAAATGAAGGCAGTGATGCAGGGTCAGAAAATGAAGATAAAGAAACGTGGGATGATGATAATGTCACATATACATTGAAGGACTGGCACGATCTCTTTGGGGAGTCGGACAGTGAAAGTGATGATGAATTTGAAGGATTTTGAGATACTTCTTACTGTTATTAATAAAATTTAAACATAAAAATACTGGTTATCATTTTGTTTTATTCTCTTCTGCAACTTTTTGCTGTGATAGATGCGTATGACACAATACGATTTATAGGGTCGGCTTATACGCGAATTTTTATAATTCACCATTTTAGGTCTGGTTTTTAGGGGTCGGCTTATATGCGAGGATATACGGTACTACTAGGAGCAAAAAATACTGGGAAATTTGAATTTTGTTTTTAAGTTGACACTACTGTCACTGACATCTGTGCCAAATTATACGTCAAAATATTTATAAGTGTTTCTGATATGCGTCCTTTTGTGTACAACTAAAATCGAATTTTTCGTTTTTTAAAATGTCTAAAAAATGATGACTTAATTTTAATTTTGAGAAATGTGTTTGAATCCAAAAAAGTTTAAATGAATATTTCAGACTGTATTCTTTTGAAATTCTGAGACTTTGTGGTTCGTTTCTAGGGATACATAACCCATACTCAAGTAACCGACCATCCAGTTTTAAATTTTTATAGTATCCAAGAGAAGAGGCATACTTTCTTTAGCATGATTTCTTAATAATAAGAAATTAAACGATTTAAAATTGTTTAAATTTGATTATCAAGGTAGTTGTACCAGTGGATATTTTTCTTTCATACTTTAAACTCAACTCTATCTCATCATTTTACCCATGTCTAGTTGTAAATATATGACAGAATGATGAATAAGTTAATATGGATATAAATAATTGGTTGTTTTTATTCCTTTTTTAGCCTTTAAAAGGAAATATTTCCATTTCAAATCGAGATACAGAAACAGTAATAAAACTTTTGAAATCAACATTACACAGACTTTTATTTATGGTATTTTTAATTTTCTGATTGTGTTAGAGGTGAAAAATGCCTAAATAGTATTAGTCACGAATAATTTAAACCCAGAAAATTCAGAAACTAGACCTATGAGAGAGAAACAGAGATCAGCTTTGGATTCTGCGCAATTACATTAATTGTATCAAGAACCAAAATAAATTATTAACCCTGCAATTGTTCTCTTGTATTATTATTTGTAGTCAATGTAAATTACTGTATCAAAGTAGAGTGTTATCTCTACTAGTGATTGAAGGAATGATAATACCAGCTTTGGAAAAAATACTGTTTCTACTACCGACCAATAAAATTTTTACTCACAAGTAAACGATATAGATTTACAACTTTGTACATAATATTCTGATGATTTTTCTCACGAAAACGATGGAAATTTATGTTTTTAGTACATGATCAAGAATGGTCACCTACAAGGAATTTTGAAAATTTCAAATTTTGCTGAGTTTTGATGGATTTCAGAAAAGAAAAAAAATCTTTTTGAATAATATACTAAAAAATGAAAACATTTAATATGTATAACTCATAACTTTCCCAAGAAATATATTAGTATTCTAGTACAATTTAAAAGAATATTAGCCAATAAAAATTAAATTAGTTTATAGTAAATTGTAGAACGTTATTAAAGAAAATGAAACGTAATGGTAGGTTCGCTTTTCTTGTATGATTTTAATTTTTCGCTCTTAGTATTAATTTCTTCTGCTAGTGATTAGTTTTGATGATTCTTGTTTTTAATCAATTCAAAGTAACGTTGTGGCAATTTTTTTCTGTTACATGCCTCAAGGGTAGGTCCAACAGAAAGCTATCTTCAAAAGCCATGGAATCCTAAATTCTATTTGGCAATCCGTGTCAAATATATCCAAAATACTTGGATGTACATTTACATATAAACATTATTATAAATAATCATCTAAATCATACATCACAACGTTCTCAATACGATGAAGGGGATGAGGGGTTCGATGATCAGATGGAACTCGGACTCCAACAAAATTGGAGACATACAATGGTCACAATTAAATGATCTCAGTAGTGGAGGAATCCAGGGAAACATTCCAAAAATCTTGAATTCTAATTAATATTTATTTTGAAATTATAGCTTTTATTTCTAACATTTAATACTAATTGTGGTTTAAGTTGGCCATTAGAGCATTTGCCAACTCTTCGTAGGACGATAGATTTGGATAAGTCCTTGGAGCCAATGACAACTCTGATGAACGGAATTTTCGTCTTTAGAGCAATTGCCTACTCATAGTAGAAAAGGAGGGATTTGGAGTAGTCCATAAAGGCAACGTCGAACACATTGATGTACGGAGAATTGAAATCCCTGTCGTAAATCCAAACATAGTCACATCAATATTCGACGATTCAGCAGAGTATTACACGTGTTACACAAATTATGCGAAATCTTGCGTGCGAGATTTTGCTTGAAATTTACATTCCTAGTACTTCCCATAGTTTATAAATACTTTCTTAGAGGAGTTTGTCCCGTATAAAGCCAAGCAGAGTTCTTAATGAAAACCTCTTATCTTTGAACTGTATCCAATCTTAATCAAGTCCCTCGATAAAAAAACTTGGATTGTCAACACGTCGTATCCTCTATACATTCTACGGTTACCACAGTCTTGGCAAATGTATAAACAATTGTTAGCTGTGAAGATACAATGACCCTTTTGATTGAAATGGAACTTATTCATATGACAGAGAGCTCATAATACCAGTCAAATCCTCCAGCTCCTTTTGAAAAACAGTATTGTTCTACTTAAAGTTAACACAGCTCTCCATGATACAAGTGTTACATTTGGAATCCATATGTATAAATGTTAAAATCTTCTGAACTCATTCATCCTCCTTGCTTGCCTATTGCGAATGAATGAAGGCTCCATTTTTTCTCCTCGGTTTCCCTAATGGTTTTGAAACCTTTTCTTCCATTATTCTTGAGCTTATTTGGAACCTGACAGATTTTTGGTACATCGTCTCCTATTCTTATGAGGGTTGCTATGATGCATCTTTTTACTAAGATTTATTGGCTCCATGTGAAGTAAAATATTCATAGTCGTATTTTGTGTAGACATCATCACTATGGATGAGAAAAAAGAGGCAATTCTAGTAACATACCTGAGATTACGTTGTAAAAATATGATACCCTTGAATAACAGCAGTATTTCAGACGATTACATTTGAAGGCAAGAATGTATCTTTCATGATTTTGTTGTTTTACCTAACAACAGCTTCTTATTAATAATTTAGTGGTAATAGCAATTTATTAAGAAGAGAACAATAAATCCACGGCTACAAATGCCAGAGCATAAGACCTAAATAATTTTTTCATGATCTCGGACTTGACTTGAAAAAAGTTGAATTCGTATTTTCTGTCAATTGGTGAACAAGATTATTTAATATCTGATCAATTCAAATAGAGTTTCAACCTTAATATACTTTTGTTTGTATTCCCCCTCAAAATTACTTTTCTTTTTATGATTTTCTAATTTAACGACTATTGTAGCTTTAAATATTTTATTTAACCATCATCTGATCTAGTGTCTACTTTTTTTATTCAACAATTTTATCATCATTTAAAATTATTATAAATTCAAACAGTCACATTTTGAAGTCTTTCGATAACATGTCGAAAATGTAGGTTGAAATTTAAATTTTTAAATATTTGAGATATAATTTTAAAGAAAACCTTTTTCAGGTAGGGAACTACATTAAAATCGATACAGTAACTACAATTCTGCATCGCTGAACCAATAACATGGATTTTAAAAAATAGAACATATGTTTAATGTCAATTACAAGTGAGTGTGAATAAAAAAACACGAAGTGGAGAATAATCAAGTTTTCTTTCTCAAGCTATTTTTAGTTCATTAATAAAAACAAGACTATTCTTCTAACACAAAATTTTAGTACTTTTCGACAAAATCCAAAGAATGAGCAACAGCATTATAGCCTAGAGTTTTTTTATGAACATAATGCTTCAGAAAATACGCAGATGCCTCTCAAATATGCTAAGAACTAAACTTGGTAGGTTGGTAGAATTAGGTTATTAATAGGAATGTAAATAATATGCAAATGGGGTGTGTAAAATAAAAAAAAAAGAGAAAATCAACATTGTAACTTCGACAATTTGATGAATGTTGAGAGGGAAGCAGCTTGAGCTGTCATGACGTTTTACTGAGCTACAAGCTGCTATTCTCCTTTATATATACAAATGAAGACATCAATAATATATAATAACATTATGTATACCTAGGAATGTAAATAATATGCAAATCGGGCTTGTAAGAAAAAAAAAGAGAAATCAACCTGGTAACTCTGACAATTTGATGAATGTTGAGAGTGAAGCAGCTTGAGCTGTCATGACGTTTTACTGAGCTACAAGTTGCTATTCTCCATTATATATTCAACAATAAATAATAACATAGATGAGAGGAAGAAAATTAACTGAAATTAATGTCAGGAAATTATATATTTTTAACTAATAATAACTATACGAGGACTTGAGACCATTTTGATTACATTTTATTTGCTTAATTAACCTTAATGCATGTATTCCTTCATGTGAGATCCTTACTATCAGGTAGATGTTCTCTCCTCAGTAATAAAGGAAAAATGATAACAGCTTTGGAGAACAAAAAGTACTGTTCGAAGAGATAACTCTACAAAATCTCGCATGCGGCATTTTGGATATTATTCACATTCCTAGTTATTAACTTGCTGATCCGAAATGACGCTCTTTACTTTATTCGATTTGATTCAAAAACGCCATTATCATTCTGTAGATAATTACGCTATGCTTACCTCTTAACGATCCTCACGTTTGAATAATATTCGTGATATTCAGCATATTGGGACGTCCAGATGTAACATTTTGTAGTGTGTATGTGGAAGAAAGGCAAAGAGTTGATATTTTTTTTAAATGTGGTTGTTCCTGTTTTCTGGGACCCTGGGATAAATTTGGAGAACAAACTTCTTGTTTTAAATATGAAATGAAGCCATGAAGAAGTTTCTTATCGACAAGACCTATGCTTAGAAATGTCTTCTATTTCTCAGTCAAGTCATACTTCACTTTCAATATTGAAGATTAAAGGTTGAAAATTGCTATCAACGGACATAAGTTAATTGGAAAACCATCTAATAATTGTCTCTTAACGTCGACATACTTGCTTTTTGCCATCTACTGTTCTACATCATCTATAAACTCCTTAAAAAATTACAGATCGTCGTATAACTTCATTGAGGGTTCAATGAATAGAACTACCTTCCACACTTTTTATTATTACTTTACATTTGAAAATCGAAATAATTTGATTGTATAACATATTAATAATCTACTTTATTTATTTATTTTTTTTTTTTTTACTCAGAATACTTTATTTTGTGTATCCTTTTTTGAGATGTTTATTGCCATACTTTTTCAGAACTATTTTTTTTTTTTTTTTTTTTTTTTTTTTTTATTTCAATCTTAATCTTACATCAACATATCATCGACAATTCAATAATACATCTATATTTTCCTTTAAGCTCATTAATACATTTTCTATAAATAGGGTTTTTGTGCTCCTAAATTTGTATAAAATTAGCTGCATTTTACAAATTATAAAATTGATCAATTCTTTTTCTGGTCCGGTGTAATTAAAACAATAGTCCCTAGCACTACAAATTATTTTATGTTTCGTATAAATAACTTCAGTTAAATAATCCCATACTTTGCTCGTCTCAGAACAACCACGTAGGAAATGGTTCGAGGTTTCCCTTTCCCTCCCACAAAAAAAACAGAGTCTATCTTCAGCTGTTTTGCCGTGTATATTTCCAAATGTAATAGTAGCTGTTATGAGTCTGTATTTAAACCAGTATAAGGGGAAGCTCAGCAAATCACTCCCCAGACTCTCCAGCAGATCTGTAGTACTGATATTTTTTTCTTCTCTTGCCATCCTCCTATCCACTTGTACTAAGAACATCGTCCTTGTTGATTCTTCTAGGAAAGTTTGTCTCAAGCATTTATTATATATTCCCTTAATGAAATTAAAATAACAGTTTTAAGGTCCAAACTCTCTATTTTTAAAACCAACTTCTGCCATTATTCTCTTCCTTTCCAGTCTCTCACTGAGGTTAAAATTTGAATCGTCATTAAAAATTTCACCAATAAAACTTATTTTTCTCTTAATTGATGTTTCGGTGAGACAATTTAGTCTTCCATTATCGACAACTGGTTCCTGCCATCCCATTAAAGGTAAAGTTTTCATTGCCATCTCTAAGTTGATACCAGCGTTTGCATTCCAGAATGGACTTATCTCTTTAGAGGTCTCGATTACCACAGTTGGGCCTTTTCCTTTTATTTCTTCTATCGAGCGTTCTAATTTATTTTTGAAGATCTTACCCCACACAGAGTCCTCCTCCATCAACCTTCTGAACCAATTGAAAGTTACTACCTTCCAGAGGTCTCCAATTGTAATCATACCTAGCCCAAAGCATTTCTTGAGAGTCGTAATTCGTTTCCATGTTATTAACCTCGATGATCCTCCAGGGAACAAGAAATTGTTACATATTTGATCCATTTTTATTGCGAAGCTCTTAGAGTATGGAGTGACTTTTAGAATATGTGTTACCTTTGGTAAAACAAATACATTCCAAACGTATATTCTGGCAGCCACGTTCCTTCCTATTATTTTGCATATATTGATGTACTTCTCCTTATTTTATCTTCCATTGCCGCTTGATTCTCAAGAATATCCACGTCATCCACCGTCACTACAGTTCCCAATATTTTCAACGCCGAGACCAACTGGAAGTCTCCCAACGTCAGCTCTTTCCCGCAGCTCGCCATGACTTTGGACTTTTGGAGGTTCACCGTCAGACCTGACTTCAGACCAAACTCCTCTAGAATCTTCCGCGTTGTTGTTATTGATTGACTAATTTCCTCTGGACTTCCCGAGTACATGGTAGTCATATCATCCGCGTACACTTCAATTTTATTTTCTGTATCACCAATACTCACGCCCTTAATTCCTCCGTGCCCGTTAATTTTCTGAACTAAAGCATCCAGTGCTATGATAAATAAACTCGGTGAAATCGGGTCTCCCTGACGACATCCCCTGTTCACATTGAATTGGTCCTTTTGAATTTGAAAATACGTGTAAATATTGGTTAGACACACCGTAATCATCCTGATAAAATGATCACCAAAACCCAATGACCTTAAACTTCTTAAAATCCACTCGTGGGATATGCTGTCAAATGCACTCTTGAAATCCACTGCCAATACAGCCACCTCCAAGCTACTCTTTTTTGCACTGAACACAGTATCTTTGATTCCCCGAACAACATCCTCCATAAACTTTCCTCGATTGCTGTGCTGGGTGTAACACTGTTGGTAATACAGATTGCATTTTTCTAGAGATGATACCACTATATATTTTATATACTGTGTTCAGCATTGTAAGGGGTCTCCAATTTCTGATATGCCTTGTGTCTTTTTCTGCCTTCGGAATCAGCACGAGGCTTCCGTTTGTAATATCTCTTGGGAACATCCCCTTTTTTGTAGCCTCTCTATATACATTTTCCAAAAGTGGGGATAGTGCAGCGTTGTGTTGCTTATAGAATTCCATTGGGAAGCCGTCTGGCCCCGGAGATTTGTTTTTTTTCTTGTATGTTGTAATATAATCTTGTATTTCAGCACAAGTAACATCGTTTTCAAGTGAGTTTCTTTGAGTGTCTGATAGTCGAAGGGCACTAAAAACTTGGAAATCATCTATAAAGGACATCGATCTACCATTTTGGAACGCACATTTCGTGCACTCTTTTTCTATTTTATTGATAATAGAATAATATTATCTAGGAATAGAAATCAATTTTTTGAGGAATCAGAAGTACTTTCTACTGAAATCATAAATACATGGAATATCACCACTGAATTTGTCTCAACCAATTTCTTCGAATAATTACTTACTTACCTCTTGATGGATTAGTTTTTATATAACTCATTTTAATGCTCCTAGTTGCAAATATGGAAGACAACAATGTTAACACTAAATATGTATTTCTTTATCCTTGTTTCATTTGGTTATTATGAGTATTTATCCTGTATATCTCAATGTGTTTAGATATAAATCATAATAAAACGAAAAATTTATTTACTATCAGTAATTTCTTGTTCATTTTTAATTTACGAAAGGTTTTTACTTTAAATGTAGGGATATGAGTATTGATTACTACTTATCCAGGTTAATTTAGTTATACCCAATAATCATTTAACAATTTACAGGAACATAGAAATTCTTATGTTGTATAATACATCTATCAAAATTAAAACCTAACGTATAATTATTTCCACAATCACATATTAAAATCTTGCCTTATGTTGTAAAGCACTAAGCTAATATGCTAATTAAAACGAGTCAAACTCTTTATTTACATCGCTAAATGTTAATTACAATTAAATTATAAATTCTAAACATTTAATATAAGGATAACACTACTAGCAGATGACTGAGTATCAGAAGTTAAGATTATATTATATTAAGACAGAATATATAAGATGATGGCATTTTATATAACCGAATTGGTGCTAGGAGTATTGGTAGGAATGTAAATAATATGCAAATGGGGTGTGTAAAATAAAAAGAAAGAGAAAATCAACCTGGTAACTCTGACAATTTGATGAATGTTGAGCGGGAAGCAGCTTGAGCTGTCATTACGTTTTACTGAGTTACAAGCTGCTATTCTCCATTATATATACAAATGAAGACATCAATAACAAATAATAACATTAGGTATACCATAGATGAGAGGCAGAAAATTAACTGAAATTAATGTCAGGAAATTATATATTTTTAACTAATAATAACTATACGAGGACTTGAGACCATTTTGATTACATTTTATTTGCTTAATTAACCTTAATGCATGTATTCCTTCATGTGAGATCCTTACTATCAGGTAGATGTTCTCCCCTCAGTAATAAAGGAAAAATGATAACAGCTTTGGAAAACAAAAAGTTCTGTTCGGAGAGCCAACTCCACAAAATCTCGCACGCGGCATTTTGCATATTATTTACATTCCTAAGTATAGGGCATTGTTTTAACTCAAAATCATAAGAGACTAGAAGAAAAGTGATGAGTAAACATATTTAGAAATATCCAACTGTAATGCAAATTTCAGAATAAATAGTCACACTCCCAGTGGAGGACAGATATTTATTAAATATATTCATTCTAAATAAAACAGGAAGGAAACGAACTCAAGAAATCAAACGATGGATTCTTTATTCGGTGGATTTGGAGATTTTCAATAGTCCCCTATTGTACTCAATTTAAAAAGGAGTTATGTTGCTACTCTTCTTATTTGAGGAAGTGCCTCCCATTAATGTAGGAATACCAACTACTATAGCTTAAATATAATTTAGCTGAATATTTTTATAATATTTAACCTCAATTTGCGTGTCTTACAGAGGGTTAATGGAAAAAATTTATTAATATAAATTGTATAGCAATTAACGAAAAATAGTGCTATGTTGTTTACTCATTTTTGACGAAATCCTTTCTACGCTCATTTCTAATTGACGTTACACATACGAGAATTAAAGATGAACAAACAAATAAATTAAAAAATAATATATAAAAATGGAACAATAAAATTCATGAAGACCAATATACTTAAGATTTGCTAAACTTAAATTTTATAGACAATCCCATCACATTACCATTTCTTCAAGTTGATTCAATGGTGGCAATTTCAAAGTTTTATTTTATTATAAGGTAGTTCTTGTAATTTTTTTACTCGTTTAGTTCTCTTTAATGAAAGTACATCCTCCATCATGCTAAAAAACCCTCAAACAAAAGAACGATTTTGTAAATGGAAAAATTATTACAGTCAAGGCTTATCTTAGTTGTAGTATTAGCATAAGAAATATAGCTATGAGAAATAGCATGAGCTGTGAGTCTCAGCTCTTTAATGTATTCCTTATTAATCCATTTCATGTAATATTCAAGAAGTTATTTAAGTACAAGCGTTTTAGCCGTCTCATGGGCCTACTCCAGCCCCCTAAACCTCTAACATCCCCTTTAGGTCAAAAAAGAGATTGGAAATGGAATTTGCGTTAAATATACTGGCGGATCATTATTTTTTAATTCAGAAAATGATTCCTTCTAGACTTAAATTGAAGTTGAAGTTGGACAATGGGCCAAAAATGCTCAAAAAGTAGGATTTGATTTCTCAAAACTGTCGGACCCTCGAAAAAAAAAAATTACTGATTTGAAATCAGTGTGAAAAACTGAATAACTTTTATTATACTTATACCCCTTTGGATTTTTGACATTTCAAATTTTTTGACCTTTGTAATTCATCAATAAAAGGCCTAATCCTGTGAACTTAGAATCCTTGATTTAATATAATCTTCTGATAGTTTTAAAATTGTATTTACTTCATTCCACCTCGTCACAAAGAACGCCAATGTATTTCTCTATAAAAGGGTAAGAGAGTAGCTGATATAGTAAAACATCATGACAGCTGACATTGCACTCTTCACAAATATTTATCAAGTAGTCGGAATTACCAGGTCAATTTTTGCTCTCTTTCATTTTACATACCGGCAGAGCTTAGGATTTACAGCTCCATACTTCTTCCTTTACACACTGTTATTACTACACGGTCTCTCCTCAAGAATTAAGGAATAATGATAATATCTTGTGGAAAAAATATATATACAGTTTGCCAACAAATAAAAATATTTCATGCGAAAAAATGATTAGGATTTACAGCTCTAGTTTTTTTTCTGGAACATCAAAAGAGCCAAAGTTATGAAATTCTAACCACGATTGTAATATAATAAGGATTATTCGCAAAATAAAATAAAACATTTTGTCACTTTTTCTTTGAGATATTGGGTAAAAACTGATTTTGAGGGGTAAAAGTAGTTTTTTCAAAGTACAATACGTTTGTAATGACGCAGTTAATTTTTGATTTTGAATTATTAATTCTCTTGTTATCACTTCTTGTAATAAATTAAGATCCAAAGCCCACTCATTAAGGAGATATTTGAAAAAGTGTGTCGTTTGATACAAAGGGTTCAGTTTCTACAAATGTTGCAATTGTCCACAAATTATTTATTCTGATGGGTTATTTTATATTTACAGGGCCCTGAGTAGGGTAAGTGTGAGAGTGCATGCATTCACTCAAGTTGAGTGAATTTATTCGATATATAATATATATAGTAAAAATCTTGCATTATTTTTATGTACAATAATTAATTGAAAGTTAATAATTAATTCAATTTCGTAAATCAGTGCCCGTCAGAATGGAAAACTGCTCATGTTATTCCCTTGATGAAAAAGGGTGATCCCCTAAATACAAACAATTACAGACCAATTTCCCTCACATGTCAGGCTAGGAAACTGATGGAAAAGATTGTTAACCGGAGGGTCCAGTCCTATATGGAATCAAATAGGTTACTTTCTAGCAGTCAACACGGTTTCCGACCTAAGAGATCCTGTATGACAAATCTGCTATCTTTTTGGGATGAAGTTATGATGAGGTTGGACAACGGAGATGGATGTGTGGTGATCTATTTTGACTTCAATAAGACTTTGGATAATGTCCCGCACAATCTGCTTCTCCACAAACTTGAGAAGGTGGGTATTGGGGGTCGTCTTCTCAGCTGGGTGAGCTCTTGGCTAGTTGGACGAAAACAATCTGTCAAAATTAACACTTCTGTCTATCCACCTTGCCATGTGACGTCATCTGTACCCCAGGGAAGTGTCCTCGGTCCTACATTGTTCAAGATTTATATAAATGATCTGGTTGAACAATTTCTCGAAAAAAAAAATTTATACGCTGATACACGAAGATCATTTGTCCTGATTTCTTAACTGCTGAGGATGTCATGGGAAGGTTCTTAGATGGAGCGAAGAGTGGAAAATGCCAGTCAACTTTAACAAATGCGTCATTTTACCCTTCGTCAAATTGTCCAAATTGTTCAAAGTTCCTTCATCCTTGGCCACAGTTTCTGAGTATTCTGATCTTGGAATACTTAAGTCAAGTGACCGGAAATTCATAAAACATGTATCTAGTATAATTAGAAAGACTAATTGCACTTTGAATCTCATAAAAAGGCTCTTCGAAACTCAGAAGCCTGGTTCTTCCGGTGCTTATGTACGGATCCGTGGTGTGGAACTCCAAAAATGCATTTGTCGTGAAGTCGTTGGAGAGGGTCCAAAAACGCTTCGTTGGTCTGCTATCAGGAGAGGGAAGTTATCAGGATAAATTGAAAAAATTTGGACTTGTTTCCCTTTCTCATAGAAGAGATATGACAGATATTTTGACTCTCCACCGAATTTTACATGGAAAAATTAACTGTGACGTACCCTCTTGGATCCTTCCTCATTCAAGACGATCAACACACAGCACTTCGAACGAGAAAATCAGTTTACCAATGCCCAATTTCAATTTTAATAAAGAAAGTTTTTATTATAGAGCGGTAGTCATGTGGAAAAAAATTCTACTAGTTCAAAGAAAAAGTTCAGACAAAAGTGCTCAGAAAATGTTTTTATTTAGTGAAACTCTTTGATTAGCATTTTGGTGTTTTTTGTGTGTGTTTTTATTTTTATTTTGTGTTTACATCAATATTTATAACATTTAGTAAGGATTGTTTGGATTTATTTTGTTTATTATTTTATTTTTTTAATTTTATCCATGATTTATATTGTATATATTTTATTCTGTATTTTTTTAAACGTATTTTACATTACACAACAGTCGGCTATAAGGTGTATTTTTCTCACCACTTGCCAAGGCGAATGAAGAAAGAAAGAAAAAGTTTAGTTATTTATTACACACAAAATATTGGTTAGTCTAATTTTCTTAATTTCTTACTCAATCTTGATTTTTTTGACTATTGCAACCTTGTTCGTCCATTGTACGGATCATATTTAAATGTAATTTTTGAAGAAACTACAGACTGATACCATTTGTATATAAATTCAATCGATAACCGACAAATGTAACTATATTATGTTAAATTTAACATAGGCATTTAACCAAGCCTGTTCTTAGTAATTGAGCCAAAAACAAAAAGTGTTGCAACTGCCCTGGGTCTGTACCTGCCAATTGAGAAACAACTTTTATCTTTCCCTCTATTATAATTGAAGTTTTATTTTTATTTATTTTACAAACTTAATAATAATCGAAAACATTCGTGCTTTAATTTATCAAAGGAAATTTAAGATAAGAATATATACATATAAATATAGATCTTATATCTTTATATGCATATATATTTTCATCTTCCCTGATTGGAAAACTTTTGTCATATAACAAATTTGAAGGCTCCTTATTTTCCTTAAGGATTTTATAAAGTTTGATAAAAAATTTCTTGAATTAAATTTTTGGTTCGATCTTATCGTAGAAATTTTAAATATGGACTTAAAATTTACCTTATAACCTCACTTAGGGTAACAAATTATGTAAGAGTGAACCAAATCTATTAGAATGAAATAGGAAATTAAAAAAGTAGTGAATTGACTAGAAATGACCTTTATCTAATTTCCCTTTTTTTCTTACATTCAAAAATACTGTATGAAAATAAAACCTTTCATATTTTTTAAAGTTTACTAATTATCTGATAGGTTCATGTTGTTCAACACCGATTTCGTCTGTTTCACGCGGAGAGATTGACTATCCATCCCCCAATTTTATTAGACCAGCAATTTATTCCACGGAACAGCAGCCCTGCGATGAAAACTCGAAGCTTACTATTAAACTGCATTACAATCCTGTTATGGATGAATGGGTCAGGTAATTTCATAACTTGAGTCATATTTGTCATATATATATAACGTATATTTATTTCGTGCAAACATTTACGATAGAGGGTCTATGAAATAAATTCCCTGTTGATCTTAATATCCTACCGCCTTGCAAGGATAAGAGACGTTCTATTACTTCTAATGTATGTATATAAATTATACAATGTAAAAATTGGTAAAAGCTGGAATATTCCGAAAAAATTGCAGACAGTTTCATAAGTCCCACGGTTGAGCTTTTTTTAGTATATCATAAACGTTTTTCAAGTGCTTATTAAATACACTTAAATAGTCCTAAGTATATAGAATAGCCAAGATATGAAATCTTCTTGAAAAAAAATTCGAAATTAAATACAAGTTATTTTTTTTTGTTTATTCTTAAAAAAAGTATACACTATAAATGTTGTACACTAAAAATTATAGTTAAAGAGAGTTTATACGATTTTGTGGCTAAATAATACATATTCTATGCTCTTGATCAAGTTCATGATGACAAAGAAAGGTGTACGAGACCCCCTAAAACTCCCAAACCCCATATTGAGGTTCAAAAGATCCTTCCTAATCAAACTCAGTCACAATTAGCCGGAAAAAGGAGCAAGCCTGACACAGATTCATCACTGGACAAGAATAAAACTCCATTTAAACATATTAAAACCGTTTCCTAATTTCATTGCCATTTTGACAACAATATGAACACTTTTTACAAATCATTAGGCCTAAGAAAAATTATCTCTTTAAATACTAGGGGAGGAAAAGATCGGAGAACCAGACATACTATGATGAAAAGGGTTCTTGACCTACACCCAGAAATTATATGTCTTCAGGACATAAGGTCCATGTTTTCATCATCTTGTGCAAGCACTTGTCAATATTGCCTTCCTTCTAACTTTAATGTATTCTTCACTGGCAATGGCGTACGTCGTGGAGTGATTACAATGGTATCAAAGTCTGTGGCAAATTCAAAATGTGTCTTTGAGAGTTTTATTGACAGTAACTGGCACAAAATAAAAATACAAGTCAAGGCAAGTAATTGTGAATTAAGTATCACAAATGCATATGGACCGAATAATAGATCATCATTTTTCTGTCAATCAATGATGAATATCCTCCTGAATGATCCACTCCCAAGGATTTTGATTGGGGATCTCAATGTAGATTTCCAAAAGAACTCGCATCCGAATAAGTTTATTCTACAAAAGCTCAAAAATGAAACTTTCTTATTTGATGTCATAGAAAAATTAAATAGAGATAAATCATTGTTTTCTTGGAGGAATGGGAACTAAACATCCAGAATAGACCATATCCTCGCATCATGGTCAGTACTTTTTTGTACAAAAAAAGTAGGCTATAGATTTGAACCATCCTCGGATCACGAAATGTTAGAGATTTATTTTATAAGTAACTCCACCAAGCCCTTTAGGATTCCAAATTACCTCATCTGCACCGAAGGTTATCAATTGGAGTTAAAAAGCAAGCTATAGAAAAACTAACTAAGCTTTGTATTTATTTCCGACTTTGAAGAGTGTTTCACCTGAGCCACTATTCTTTTTGGTGTACCGATTAAAGGAGAAACTTTTAAGGAGGAGATATCAATAAGTACTTCGTTAAGCAGTTGTAAGGCATATTTAGCAAAGCACATAAATGAAGGGAAGCTTATTCAAGAGAATGATCTAAGAGCAATTTTATAGCTGCAGCCGCTCGTTACGCTGCGTTTTCCCTCAAGATTCCCGAATTGCATAGCTCGTCCTGAAATTACGCTGGTGATGCAATTAAATATTTCCCGTCAACTTCACCCCAACATACGAAATCGCTGGAACTAATAATAAAACAATACAGAAAGTTTGGATGTATTAAATAATAATTATTATCTTTTTTCGCAATATTAGTCGTCTTTTTTTTTAGAAATTTTAACTGTTCCTATTTTGTTTTAAAAATTGATGATTATGTCTGTAAATTAGAGGTCTTTTAAAGGAAATTAATTTTAAACTATAATGTTTATTTATGTTTTATACTCACAATTTTCCTTTTTATTTCTATTTTTTTATATATAAAGTTATATTTTTATGTATTTCATATTAGAATATAGACCTTGCTTATGAGAAAAAAAATAATGCCTATTCTGATACAAGTCTGAGCCCAAATGACGACAAGCCGAATTTCAATTCAAGACTGAGTTCACAAGGGTCCAAATCCAAGTCAAGTCCGAGTCCACATGGTTTTGAGTCCAAGACAAGTCTGAGTCCATGGAAAAATGACCTGGTAACTTCGACAATTTGATGAATGTTGAGAGGAAAGCAGCTTGAGCTGTCATGACGTTTTACTGAGCTACAAGCTGCTATTCTCTATTATATATACAACAATAAATAATAACATAGATGAGAGGCAGAAAATTAACTTCAATTTATGTTAGAAAATTATATATTTTTAACTGATAACACAAGTCTACAAATTTGAACTTTCAAAAATCTTCTGGGGTATAAGTATAATAAAAGTTATTTAGTTTTGCTCACTGATTTCAAATCTGTAGTTCTTTTTTTCGAGAGTCCGACGGTTTTCGAGTAATCGGTCCTTACTTTTTTAGCTTTTTTGGCCCATTTTCCAACAGCGATGTTTATTGTTAATCTGAAAAGGGAATTGTTCTTAGTGTACTCAAAGATGATCCAAATGACAAATACTTTCTCATGAAGATGAATCTCTAATTTTATAGCACATCGAAACTCCGATCCCGTCTTCTTCAAATTAAGGCGACTGATCCAGCATTCCTCAAAGCAGTTTCGTTAATATCCATGATGATGAAACTGAGACATGATTCATCAAGGAACACTATTCCTTTCATAGGATATCTATGACCCTGTAATCCCACTCTTTCCCCGGAGTTGCCCTGCAATTAAATAAGAGATCCATGTTTTTTAATTTCGTTATCTTCAGCTGATGTCAGAGTCTTCTTATGCGCGCTACTACTACAGTCTATAGCCCTTGTTTTTTATTAGATCTACGGTGAGTCTTAGATTTCTAGCGCATTTTTGCTCAAAATTGGATGAAAATTTACACACTTTGATGGACGATTTCTTCAAAGTTAAAGGCTTTTATCGGGCGCTTGACATCTTGTTTAAAAGCTGTGAGTCTAATCTCTTTAATGCATTCCTTATTAATCCATTTCATGCAATATTCAAGGAGTTATTTAAGTGCAAAGGATTTCATCGACTTTTGGACCTACTTCGGCACCCTACGCCCCTAGGAGTCCTTTTAGGTCAAAACAAAGACTAGAAATGAAATTTCCATAAAAAACACTAGCCAATCATCATTTTTTAACGCCCAAAATGTGTATTCTTCTAGGCTTAAATTGAAGTTGAAGTTGGAAAATGGGCCAAAAAAGCTAAAAAAGTAGGGACCGATTTCTCGAAAACCATCGGACTCTCGAAAAAAAGAATTACAGATTTGAAATCAGTGAGTAAAACTGAATAACTTTTATTATACTTATACCCCAAAAGATTTTTGGCTGTTGACCAGTGTAATTATACGAGGACTTGAGGCCTTTTTTTGTTTACATTTTATTTGCTTTATTAATGTTAATGTATGTATTCCTTCATGGGAGATCTTTACTATCAGGTAAATGTTCTCCCCTCAGTAATAAAGGAAAAATGATAACAGCTTCGGATAACAAAAAGTACTGTTCGAAGAGCCAACTCCACAAAATCTCGCATGCGGCATTTTCATATTTTTTACATTCCTAGGGATACCTAGGAATGTAAATATGTTGTTATGCCGTACACATAAGACAATGAAATCCATTGATATATCATTCTGTATCATTTGATATACTACACTGTATGTTGTAATTAGTTTATGCAAATAAACAAACAATAATTATATAGAAAACATGTATATATGTTTGGGAGCAATGATTATCTATCAGTCCTCAACCCCTCCTACCTTCTTTGTTGACAATCTCTTGATTTTGGAGAGCCTCACTTAAGAAAAGATGGCTTAGAAAGGATTCAGATATGCCATCAGCGCCAGCAATATTTTAAATGGCTCACAAGACGCTCTAATTCAAAAGAGACATAACGAGATATATTTAAATTATTTAAACGATTTAGATCTCCCTTCCAATAATTCCACCTTTTTGCTAACTCTCTAGAAACTTCTTCATCTCAATTTAGACATATTTTCCATAAATCTTGATAAATAACCTTGGTCCAAAATAATTATGCAAATAAAATCCCTTTGGATCAAAATATGAAACAAAGTTAGATAAAAATTTCTGCTTGATTATAATTCCTTCATTTACAAATAATTTAATAAGAATTAAACATAGATTAAGAGTCATCTATAGTAGAGGGTTCCTATAGTGTGGGAGAGCGAGTCTACCCCCTAGATAATTAATGAATAGCTGTGCTAGACTTGTAAACAGCCTCATTTGTTATTATGTCTTTCTGTACCAGCTACAAGCATCTATATTTTTAAATAAACTCAAATTCATGCACATGAGAAAAGTATATATTATTATATTATATTCAGCTATTACATTGAATAACTTTTATTATATTTATACACCTTAACTGAGCCATACCTCAGTAATGGCTCAACAAAAAGTCTCGCTCTTAAAGGATTTACAATCAACGACACACCTGGGTCAAATCAAAGGGCTTGTATAAGATCTGCTAACCATTTGCATGCATGGTCAGTTCCAGAATTTTCTGATAGACACATTGGCACGATTTAATGAAAATAGATGGGCTAGTAACGTATGTGTCTGTTGCTTACCTTGACCAATTATTGTCTATTGAGAATGGAACATTGTTACGTCTCATTAAGCACTGTGAACAAGAACAAAAGCCCCTTCTCTTAGTTATGGACTCAAATGCCCATAGTCAACTGTGGGGTAGTAGAGACACTGACACAAGAGGAGAGTCTCTGGAAAACATCATCGAAGAGAACAATCTGATTTTTATAAACGAAGGGAACGAGCCTACTTTCATCACCCAACGAGCCAGTTCAACCAGCGACATTACAATTGTGAACCAGCCTGCCTTTAATAAATGGCATGTAGATCTTGGACCATCAATGTCTGACCATCGATACATAGTTTTTGGATTCGGTAAATACATGCCAATCGCGGAGCAATCAAGAAATTTTAGAAAAGCTAATTGAGACATCTTCAGGTCCCACACAGAATTAGCATCATTACCGGTTATAGGTTCAACCCCAATTGCTTAACAAGACAATCAACACGGCATTAGATATTGGGTGCCCAAAAAGAAAAACTATCAAAGCTAAATCAACACCATGGTGGACCACAGATCTTGTCAGACTAAGGTATAAACTTAGCAAGCTCGAACCAAAGCGTCATCGTAGTTCCCACAAGGAAGAATACCTTATTGCAAAGAATGCTTATCGTTCAGCACTTAGAAAAGAGCAGAGAGAATCATGGAGGAGTTTTTGCAGTAAAGTGGAGGGTCCAAAAGATATCGCTCAACTTATAGGATTTCAAAAAACGACGCACAACTCTAATAGTTTTCTTAAAACAGATCAGCGCTACGCACAATCACCTACCGAATTACTAAAAATACTCATGGAAACCCATTTTCCACAATTTAGACTTAGTACCTCTTCTGGAACATCCATGCAAGTAAATAATTTTAACATAGACTTCCTGGATGGCAACAAGGTCAGGGAATCCTTCAACTCCTCTGGCTCATTCAAAAGCTCAGGACCTGATAAATTGAAACCAGTTGTACTGTAACAACTTGGGGACAACATCGTCGCCTATATCTCAGAACTTTATAAAGTCATCCTCATCACTGGTTATACACCAAGATGCTGGAGAAAAATGAAAGTAAGATTCCTACCAAAACCAGGTAAAAAAAATTACAGCCTGGCTAAATCCTTCAGACCAATAACTCTTTCCAACTTTATGCTTAAAGGACTTGAGTGGATATTATACTGGAAAATTGAAGAAGTCATTCCAACACTCCACTCACAACATGCCTATATCAATCGAGATGGCCCTTTCACAAGTGACCGATACCATGTAAAAATCCATTTATCAATTACAATGTACACTTGTTGTCAGTTTTGATTGCTCAGGTGCATTTGATTATATACAATTTCATTCAGCTGAGGCAACAATGTGAAAACTCGGTATTCCTGAGTGTATCAGATCCTAGTACAAAAATCTACTAAGTACATGTACGGTCACAGACGAGCTTAAAGACGGAAAAGTTTGTGTCAATTCAACCCGTGGGAGCCCACAAGGTTGCGTTCTATCGCTAGTCGTTTGGAATATGATTATCAGTGATGTATAAAAAGGGTCCAGCTTCAAGGCACACCCGAGATGATGTCATAAATAAATATGGTACCCTTGAAGTAAGGCAGAATTTCAACCGATTACATTTAAAGGTACAGAATGTATCTGTTATTATTTTGCTGTTTTACTTAGGAACAGATTATTAATATTTAGTGGCATTAAAAATTTGTAAAGGATAGAACACTAAATTTGTAGCAACTAAGGCCATAGCATGAGACCTGAGTCATTTTGGAATGGGCACGAACTTGACTCGAAAATTAATTATTATTTAATCAATACTAATAGAGTATACACCTCAATATGTCTTTGTTGGAATTGCACCTCAAAATTACTACACTTATACACTTAAGTGAATCCTATAATTCATATTACAAATTTAAGAAACACATATAATTAAATGAAATGATTTTATTTGACCATTTA
The DNA here is from genome assembly GCA_963680855.1 of Lepeophtheirus nordmannii. Lineage (NCBI taxonomy): Eukaryota > Metazoa > Arthropoda > Copepoda > Siphonostomatoida > Caligidae > Lepeophtheirus > Lepeophtheirus nordmannii. Next base: position 6,040,372 of record OY804526.1, on the reverse strand, counting down.
GTGGCTACTTTTTTTATTCAACAATTTAATTATCATTTAAAACTATTATAAAAACTTCAAACAGCCAAAAGTAACACATTTTGTAATCACTTAAATTTTTCCATAAAAAAATAAAATAGGATGAAATTTCATTGATTAATTAATATAGTTATATCCGAAAAACTGAACATTGATTCGGAAAGGAAATGTGATTCCAATTTAAGTTTTCTTACACAAACCCAAAAAAATAAATTAAATTGATAATTCGATGAACATGTACTTTATAATTACAATTTTAAATATTTCAGATACAATTTAAACGGAACTAAGTAATAATTATCAGGCAATTAATTACATTGAAATCGATACAGTGACTACTATAACAAGTCACTGAATCGATTGAATATATTCTCAAAAAATAAAAACATCAAAAACAAATAAATGAAAAAATATTATATAAAAATGGAATAATCAAGTTCTTGAAAATCAATATACAGGAGATGAACTAAACTTTAATTATGACATTAGAGGAAAGTACATCCCCTCATCACGCAAAAGCCCCTCTCAGAATCACAATTGAGATCGGAGCCCTCTAGTACAAGCAAAAATTCTTCAAGTCAATGCTTATCACGGCAACAATATTCTTCAACTGGATGTATCAGGCATTCTTTATACTATCCCCTTTTGAATGTTTCAAGTGGAAAATCTTTTCGACTATTGTCACACTTGAAGTCCTTAGTCTTGTCCATTGTTATAAATCTATACTTTTCGTCAATTTCTCGTTTTATTTTGAAAATTCTGACTCGACTTAAGAGCTCCAATGATTGGGTTACGGGAAAAAAAGAAGATACGGATTTACCGGCGTATTTTTCCATAAATTGGATGAAATTTTGATGTCCTCCGACTGAAAGTGGGATAATACATGATACAAGAAATTAAATTAGGTCAGGCGTGAAATCAGATGTGCCCGAATCATTACTAATACCATGTTTATTGAATGGATCCGGATTTCTCTTGTGACATCAGCAATTTGAAAGTAGTATGATCGGAAATTTCTTCATTATAGAAGCGAAAAATGGCAATGCCTGAATGTAATTACACTTGTTGCTTTTCGTTGCGTTGCTACCTCCATTGTCGGCGACCCAAGTTCCTGAATCAAATCCTCAGGCATTTTTTAACTTAATTTAAAAATGACTTTTGTTGTTTTTGAATCGAATAGAACTGAGTAATAAAAGAAGAAGAAGAATGAAGAAGAAGTTTGAAAAGACAAATGTTGCCAACAACCGTCCTTTGCGTGCATGTCAGCTGGACCCTTTTTATACATCACTGATGATTATGGATACCTTACTTAATAAATTTAAAAAAGAAGCAATCAAGGTAGTTGGCTACGCAGATGGCATCCTCCTTTTAATTAGTGGAAAACATCCCCACACTCTTGTCAATGCAATGCAAAGGGCAATCAATACTGTTGTTGAATGGGGGAAAGAAAATGGTCGTACCTTTAACCCATCAAAATCAAGTGCTACAGTCTTTTCAAAAGCCTATAAACTTTGGTCAAAATACTTTCCACAATAAGAAATGGATGGCAAAGTCATGGAATATGCTACACATATGAAGTACCTGGGTGTGACTTTCGATCAAGAACTCACTTGGACAGAGCATTTGAAATAAAGATCCTCCAAGTGTTCTGGGATATGGAATATGGCCAAGGCAATCATAGGGCAAAAATGGGGACTGACCTCAGACAAGATTCTCTGGTTGTATGAAGCTATGATCAGACCTATTGTCTCCTATGGTTGTCTAGTATGGGGACATGCAATCACTGCAAAGAAAAGTGCAAGGAAAATATTGAACACCATTCAAAGGAAGTCACTCTTGGGAATGAATCATACATTTCGATCGACACCAATAGCAGGAATGGAGGCAGTTCTGGGTATTCCTCCTCTGGACATATACATCACGGAACAGGTGACAAAATCAAGATAGAGAACGAAGCATTTCTTACGTGATACCTGGGATGGAATTAGTAATCTTCCAAGACGTCGTGGGCATCGGATCCGTAGTAATAAAATACTTATACAAGTCAGAATAGATCAACCGAGTGATTACATAAAAAGTAGTCGCACTTGGATAGATAATAGTCAGATTGAGAATCCTGACGCGGTCATCTATACAAACGGGTCTAAAGACGAAGACGGAAACACTGGGGCAGGATGGGCCATCATTAAAGGTGATGCATCAATTTGTCATTCAATGGCTTTGTTTAATAAAGAGGCTTCTGTGATTCAAGCAGAAATTTTCGCCATAATACAAGTTGTGAAAGCTCTTCTCAAGTATGAAAAAACACTGAACAATGTAATAATGAGATAAGACTTCCAATCAGCAATTGCTGCTATCTTTAATCTACTTACTACTAGTAAAGAAGTTTTAAAATGTAAGGAAACCATCATCAAAGGAATGATTGAGAAAAATATATATCTAGAATGGTGCAAAGGACATTCTGACATTACAGGAAATGAATTTGTAGACCATCTTGCGAAGAGGGGTACTGAGAGCCAAAACCAGTTTTCTATTGGGACGCCCCCAAGCTACATAAAGAAGGTAATTCATGACTTCTTCTATCAATATTGGTGTGACCGACATAAGAAAGATCAGAGTGTGAAACATACGTATACTATGCTTAATATGCCGAAGTCGAAGAGTATCAAGCTCGGAAGAGAAAAATTGAGACTCATTATACATGCATACACTAGACATGTCCCTTTTCTAGCCCACCTAAGCAATTGGAAGAACATAAGTTCGACGTGCAATGTCTGTATGGAAGAATTGCAAAGTGCAGACCATCTCATCAATAGATGCCCAGCCATATTCAACAAAAGACATGAAGTCATGCAAGGACAAAATGAAGTCATTCGTGTTTTAAAATTAATGAATTGCACAAAAATGAAAAATATTGTAGAACAAAATTTAAATGTAAATTAGGTTATAGAATCTGCTGTAGTAGCACAAATACCCCGCTGCCTTATATTTGTACAATTTTATTTTATGTATGTATGGCATAGAGTAATAAATTTTAACTAACCCCTTTAGGATTTTTGAATGTTGACTAGTGTTATTAATATATTATATATAGAAACACAACAATGTTGAACTTTCGATGAATAAAAATTACCCGTAATCCTCTTCGTAGCTCAAAACATTTTCACGTGATTCAGGATTTTAAGTTTACTCGCTCTTACATTTTATTGATATAATTGTTATTAACTATAATATTTTTTAGCGGAATTTTTGATATATATAAATTTCTAATAAGTATGAATTTGTGTTTATTTCCTTCCTCATACTGGCAGCACATTTTATATAACAATCTATGAATATCCATTAGAAAATTATGTTATATATATTTTAAGCTATTACGCTGTATTAATTACTACGGGTAATTGGGTTTAAGCCTTATTTTGTTGATTATTATTGGTAGACGGTGTATAATTTAGGAACAGCTTTGGAAAATAAAAACGTCATTTCTACTGCAAATTACTTAAAATTTCACTCGTGAGTAGACACTCGAGATTTACAGCTCTATTATTATTAACGAGTATTATTACTGGTTTGCCCCCCCCCCCCTCTCCTCAGTTGACGAACCACGTTAAAAAAAGGATGTTCATGAACGAAGGCTTTGATTAAATTTTTGGTGTCTTTTACTGTCTCAACACTATTCAATTATATCCTGAATGACTTCTATGAACCCTATTGGCCTCGCATAATGTTCCACTTCACAGATGATATCGACCAATGTGCACTTATTGCTGAATAATATAAGGTGACGATATTTATTAATTAGATTTTCCCTTCTTTTTCGCCAAAAGAAACAGTAATATATTACTATCTAGACTCAGTACAACAATGTTGCTGTACATCTCCGTGATACCTTAAGACCAAGACAACTTTACAATACCATCATTTAAATAACTGATAAATTAAATCCTGTTGTTGTTTTTTTGGACCTACGTAAAGACAATTGTTCAAGGATGTTCCATTTTCTGATTTCATTAATCAGAAAATGATTATCTTTTTTAATACTCCATAATGAGGTATATAACAGATTTCATTGTTATTCATTTCACTTTCAGATACCTTCTCCATAAATTATAATTCCATCACAGTCTGTATGTTCTAACATAATCCTTAAAAAATCATGGATATTAACGAAATTTTGGGCCTTCTTCCTCGCATTACCAAAACATGGTAATTTAAGTTTTTTAGATAAATTGTCAGTATGAGAGTAAAGTTGATATCCAATATTCAATAAAAAAAAAAAAAAAAACTATATGCCTGTGGCCATTTTATTGTTTTTGAGACAGAAGTTCCAAAGTATCATTAGTTCTATATAATTTTCTAGAATTCTTTTAAAACATTGCATAAATTTTGATTTTAAAAGAATCGATCTGTATAACACTAAAATCGTTCCTGTCGTTCTCTACAGAGCAACTACTAGCCATTTAATTGCAGAGAGGGCAATCATAGAAGAGGAAAAGTGGTTAAGAAACCTATTTCACCATAATTATCTACGTGCCGTTAAAAGGTCAAAAAAACATCTTGGAGAGGTATTTCTCAGCTCTCTGTAATTTTGCCCAATGTCTACGTGAAGATATTTATTGATATTTCCAAGAATCCTTGTATGGAATGGAGAAGAACTGTAACTTTTAATAAAATGTATAATTGGCTTATGATGGGATCAGACCTCACAAATGATATAACTTCGAGTATCTCTCCAGTGTGGGGGGGGGGGAGCACAAAGAATAATTTGGGAAGCTAATCCGTCTTTTGAAAGTGACTCTACGGTAGACATAATAAGAAGAAATCACAAGAAGACATTTTTCTTCCAAAACTTGGGAAACCCTAGGGACTTGGAAGAGATGGCAATTAGTCATGGAATTTTGACTTTTCATGATATAAGTCGCCTAAGACCGTTTCATGGTGGGAGATTTAAATACCCTTTGTCAAGATCTTCAAATTATCACAATGTCCCAAAGCCGTGGCATCTTAAAATGACGAAGTTCGGTCACAGTGAAGAGGTGGATAACATCATTAATAAATATTTGAAAATACTTGATCTCCCTGAGAAGTGGAAAAAGAGAATTATATATTCTCTCTCAAGAATTTATGATGGCAGAAAATTTACAGTCCAGCTGCAAATTTCTGCTGATTGTATAAGGTTTTGGAAACCCTGTAAGGATTGTGGTAGACTATATAATTCTACCATTCACGCCTTTGTAGATTGTCAGGCAGTCAGAATACTGAAAAAAATTGTAACTCTTATTGTAAAGGGGCTGCAAAAAGATTCTGCTGACAAGTACTCCAAAGCCAATATTTTATTTGGCCTTGGCAGTAACGGCAGCTCTTTAATTACCAAAGCCATCAACTTTGGTATCCTGAACTCTAAGGCCTTAATTGCAAAGAAAATTACAGTGTGTGATCCTCTCCATTCTTTTGAGCTACGAAGTGTTTTAATATCGGCAGCGGCAAGATATGCTGCGTTGGAGCTGAAGATTCCTTCTCTCTGGGACGAATCTTGGACGTATGCGTCGAAGGAAATCAAATATTTCCCATCGTTATCCCTCATTCATCGGAAAACAATGTTCAAAATTATAAAGTGTTTTAATAAGTGTAATTAAGTTTGATTGTTTTTAAAAGGAATGATTGTATTTTAAAATGTTTATTATAGGTATATGAATTTGTTTTAGTTCAGCTCCAAAACTAAAATTTTAAACTATAATGTTTATTAATGTTTTACTGTAATGTATTAGTTTTGGTTTTTATGTATATATATATGTTTGTACTTATCATAAAAATGAACTTTGGAATAAAAAAAAAAATTAATAAACAATTAACAATTTAATAAGTTCATACATAAAGGAATAGTCAATTTATCTAAATAGTTAATTATCTTATCGAGTTAAAACCCTAGATCACTGATAATGGAGATGAAATTTTTTAACGTTATAACGAGGATCCCAGGTTAGTAATATATCGTCTAAAATAATTTGAGACAGAAGGCTTGATAAAGTTAAATATTAGACATCACGTTCAAACCTGTAATTAAAAGATGGAAAGGAAGAAAAACAAAAATGAAAGTGTTATGCAGATTGCTAACTGAAATTTTTATTATTATTTTACACATACCTTTATTCAGTATCTTTTTGTAGCTCTAATTGTAACTGAGATATACTATACAATAATTGAAATAACACTGCAATATATAATATAATTGTTTTCAACTGAAATTTATTATATTGGTCAACACGTGCTTAGTCATTCATAATATCTGTTATTTATTTAAGAATGACACTTGTTTTTACAGATAAAAGTGATTGTTAAAATTATGATTAATATTGAATATTTTTATATTTTCGTGCAAAAGCTTGACAGAAAATGACAATTTAATCCCTGAGGATGTGATAAATTATCAAGAATCGATTATGTTATTTGATATGCATAAAATAGAGATTAATAATGGAACTGAAGAAATTGTTAATGTTGGTAAATTTTTGGCCGCACTCGAAGAAACTGGGCTTCGACGAAGTGATCCAAGATTGCAGTCACTCATGAAAGAGCTCCTTCATATTAAAAGAAATAATGTGGAATGTGGAACATCTATTGAAGGACTTCAACTGCATAAAGAAACTTTTATTCGGTATGAATCCTTTCTTCTTTTTCTAAAATATTAAATTTCTGTATAATGTTGTAAAGTTACTCTTACAAAATTACTATCCATGTACTCTTATGGTACACTTAAATAAAGACTAGCTTTTAAAACTCAAAGTCTATTAAAGGGAGATTAAAACGTATAGCTGAGTGTATCGTCTCTTTAATAAAACACGGGATAGATAGGGTTATTGAATTAAATAACAGAAAAAACAATGAGGGGCTGCTATTAAGACTTTTAGCCCTCACATAGTGAAAAAAGTTAATAAAATTATGGCTCAGGGTAAGGGTGACGAAACAAATACAGACCACAATAAGTTTACGAATAGCAATTATTTGACAACTATGTTGTGATGAACCCCAGCCCCTAAATAATTACATTTTTTGGTAAGTATTTACATATTGTACTCATATATGTATGTATTGATTGCTACCGTCTTATGCCGAATATAACACCATAGTTCAGCCAAACAAAAACAAAAACAAAAAACAAGAAATAAGCTCTCAAAAATATGAATACATTCAATGGCGTAATTTATGAACTAGAAATTTAAAATAGATTGATTCTATTAGAATGCATTTTTGATGAAGATAATAATAGTAACTCAACATTTTCGGTTGATGTATTTGTCAAATTAGTTTATTTCAATGGTTGTTATGCCGTACACATAAGGCAATAAAATCTATTGATATATCATTCTGTATCATTTGATAACTAGGAATGTAAAAAATATGCAAAATGCAGCGTGCAAGATTTTGTGGAGTTGGCACATTGAACAGTCCTTTTTGTTTTCCAAAGCTGTTATCATTTTTCCTCCATTACTGAGGGGAGAACATCTACTTGATAGTTAGGAATGTAAATCATATGCAAATCGGGCTTGTAATTAAAAAAGAAAGAGAAAATCAACCTGGCAACCCTGACAATTTAATGAATATTGAGGGGGGAAGCAGCTTGAGCAGTCATGACGTTTTACTGAGCTACAAGCTGCTATTTTCCTTTATATATGTATACAAATGAAAACATCAAACCACAAACATTACAATACGTTACTCCAGATTCATTATTATATTCACAAATATCATTAACTCCATTCTCCTCAATGAATGATATCCATTTTTTAATTTTTCCTTTGTTCCTCTCCATGATATAATCTTTGCAGACTGTTCTTTTCTTGTAAAACATGTTACCTTCGTAAGGGAAAAAAAATGATAACAGCTTCGGAAAACAAAAAGACCTGTTTGAAGAGCCAACTCCACTTTTTTATTACATGCCCGATTTGCATATTATTTACATTCCTATTGATAGTAAAGATCTCGCATGAAGGAATACATGCATTAACGTTAATAAAGCAAATAAAATTTAAACAAAAAAAGGCCTCAAGTCCTCGTATAATTATTAGTTAAAAATATACAATTTCCCGACATTAATTTCAGTTAATTTTCTGCCTCTCATCTATGGTATCCCTAATGTTATTATTTATTATTGATTTCTTCATTTGTATAAATAATGGAGAATAACAGCTTGTATCTCAGTAAAACGTCATGACAGCTCAAGTTGCTTCCCTCTCAACATTCATCAAATTGTCAGAGTTACCGGGTTGATTTTCTCTTTTTTTTTATTTTACACACCACATTTACATATTTTTTACATTTCTATTGATAACGCAATGCACCTTAAAAATATAATGGGGTGTGTAAAATGATGGACGGAATTTTCGTCCTTAGAGCAATTGCTCTATTACACTATTATTATACTATTAAATGTGCATATGTACCACACACATTCTTTGGTTCAAAAGGCATCCGAAGAAATTTATAAATGACATATGGGGAGACAATTGTTAACTTGTCCTGATCCTCTTCTTTCACAGGAACAGCAAAGTAACCTCCAGCCATGTCCACTGAAACAAAGTACTTTGCTTTACTTATCTGAGGATCTGTTAACAATTCCTTGCTATAAGATATACATCAGATTTAATAATGCATCTTAAATCTCGATAATCTGTAGCAAATCTCCAGGCTCCTTCTTTTTTTTCTTTTTTCTTTTTCACAGGAGCAATTATATAAATTTCACTTATAGTCGGTTCAATAGTTCCTTCATCAATCCACTGTTGAAGTTAATTTTTAACACTTTCTTTCAGAGCTGGGTTCATGTATCTAACCTTCGCCTTCACTGCTTTATTAATACTAGTATCAACCGTCCAATACTTCAGTACGGACTTGATTGGAGGAGTCTATAGATAAATACCATAAAATCGATAAAATAACTCTTCTACTAGTTTACGTTCATTACCTCTCAAATAATCATTTTTACTAACTCTACCCCCAAACATATCATCAATTTCTTTTTTATTCTTCTCCACTTCACTAGCTATTCTTTTCATAGAATTCCCTACGTACTGGAATAACTTCTCTCTAGCTAGTTCAAAATTGATATAAGGGTATAACTTTTTTTAAATTCTTCAGATGAAGCACAGATTTTCTCCATCCCAATCGAAACAATTATATATTCATGACTTTGTGCGAATCTCTTCAATCTCCAAATAGATCCCAATTTTCTTCCAGAGACTATTCACCGAGGTTATTTTCCCATAGCCGAAATGACCAATGATACCCGACTATTCCCTCGCCTTGTCCTCCTCACTTTTGTTAATTCAAGACTAATATTCCAATCTTCCTCAGTTGCCGAAAACCATACAATCTCTGATGTGCCACTACCAGTTACACTGTATCCTTGTGCATTAGCTTCAATTGTCACTGTTTTTTCCTAAGGAATAATAACATCTTCCGTGACAATTACATCAACAACTTCTTCACTATCAATAAACATCAAAGTGGAGACAAGATCCATTGCCTCATCAGATCCAAGATATTCTGTTAACCGAATCTCTTCCCCATGCAGTCTGACTTTAGCAATGATTTCATCACCTAGTTTCCAATGATGTGGACAGCTCTCTCATTGACTTCAGTGATAAGATGAATGGTACCCCTAGCTCACGAACTACTAAAGGACTCATTCTCCATGGTTCTTTCATATTCTCAACCATGACTTCTACCGGCTCAGTGGTAATACCTATAACATGTAACCTGTTATCACCCACCGAACCCACTACAATGTCCGCCTCTTCTGGGTCCATGCAAGTATTTGTTCTCCTCCATAGCTTTTCATCTATAAGATCGAGCGCCCGATTCCTAGTATCTCGCAATCTGGCTCAAAACCATATTGATTGTTTACCTAGCAGATCTAAGCTTGCTAACGTAATATCAACATTATCATTGTCTCTTATTGTAGTGTTACTCCCAAAGTTCTGGATGTGTCAAATCCCCTTTGGCAATTGTCCTGTCTACAATGGTTCCAACTGTCTTTGAAATCTGTTAACTCTTAAGATTTTCCCGGTTTATTTTTCTTCATAGGACAATTTTTTTTAATATGCCCTTCTTCCCAACAGACATAACACCTAGGTTCAAATTTATCGCTGAGTGTTCTTTGTTTACTTCCCTCTGACACTTTTTATCAAGAAGCAGTCTTTTAACTTGTACTTCTCATGAGAATAAATAATACAGTATCCTTCATTTTTTGAAAATGCCACTGCCTCTACTTCCATAGGTTCATCCTGACCCTGGTACGCCCTTGAAGCTTATTTCCTAGGTTTTTATTTTATTCACACTAGACTCCAATCCTCTTCACCGTCATCTTAGGATCTTCATAGCTAGGAATGTAAATCATATGCAAATCGGGCATGTAATAAAAAAGTGGAGTTGGCTCTTCAAACAGGTCTTTTTGTTTTCCGAAGCTGTTATCATTTTTTTCCCCTTACGAAGGTAACATCAACTTTACCTCAACATAATGTTTTACAAGAAAAGAACAGTCTGCAAAGATTATATCATGAAGAGGAACAAAGGAAAAATTAAAAAATGGATATCATTCATTGAGGAGAATGGAGTTAATGATATTTGTGAATATAATAATGAATCTGGAGTAACGTATTGTAATGTTTGTGGTTTGATGTTTTCATTTGTATGCATATATAAAGGAAAATAGCAGCTTGTAGCTCAGTAAAACGTCATGACAGCTCAAGCTGCTTCCCCCCTCAACATTCATTAAATTGTCAGGGTTGCCAGGTTGATTTTCTCTTTCTTTTTTAATTACAAGCCCGATTTGCATATGATTTACATTCCTATTCATAGCTATTAGCCACTTTATGAAGTCCCAGAGAAACTGCTTCTTCAGCACATGCTTGTATTCATCCCTTTTAGGAACATACACTGTTATCCAAAGGTCCTTTTAATCGAAGAAGTACTTTTACTCCCTTCCTCGTGCCTATAAATCCGTGTCTGGAAGGCTGCCATCACTTCGTCTTTTCTCATCAAAGGTAAAATTGACTATTTGGCGGATGGGTCCACGTATTGTCCCCGTCACCCATTTAAACATCACATCTTTCCCTACATTTAGGACTCTCAGAAAGCTCAGGGTTTCAACTTTCACGTATGAAAGTCTTTAGATCCGTCACAGAGATTCAAAAGATTCTTTTATTTGTTAACCCTCTCCCTTGTATTTTGTTATTCAGCCAGTGCCAGCCCGCAAGGAGGTTCAATCAGGCCCACAGGATAATTTGAAAGTGGAAAAAATACATAAAAGACATAGATTAAATTTTTTAATTAAATGTAATTCATGAATTATCCGCTTGGGGCACACTGTTTTGCACTATCTATTGGTGTTTAGGACCTGTTTGTACTCTCTTCTCTACTTGTCTGCTACACCCTCATGAGTAAAAATGGTGTTATCAAAAAAGAGAAAAATGGATAGAGAGTGTAGAATTTTCCAAGAAAAATGGACCACGTCGTATTTATTTACTGAAACTCAAGGTAAACCTTTGTGCTTGGTGTGTTTGCAATATGTTTAAGTATGTAAAGAATATAATATTCGGCACCACTACGAAACTAACCACAGAGCAAAATATGACAGCCTACAAGGAAAACTGAGAACAGATAAGGTCAATTAATTTCAGGCAGGTCTGAGAAAACCGCAGTCAACTTTTACCCTGAGCCGAAACGTCAGTGAAGCTGCGGTAAAAGCCAGCTACCTAATTGCTAGTGAAATAGCATTATCATCAAAGCCTTATTCCGACGGTGACTTTGTTAAAAGATGCATGGTGAAGGCGTCTGAACTTGTATCTCCCGAGAAGCGACAAGTCAGGTCATTTATTACATTTTCCATTGCAATTGACGAGAGCACTGACATCACGAACGTGGCTCAACTGGCGATATTTATTCGCGGAGTTGATGAGACATTGAATGTTACTGAAGAGTTTGTTGAGTTGGTGCCTATGAAGACACAACAACAGCTGAGGACATTTTCGGGTCTGTCGTAGCTACACTGGACAGAATTGAAGTGGAGTGGCCTCGAACTGTCAGCATGGCTACAGACGGCGCACCATCAATGATTGGAAAGAAAGCAGGTGTCGTGACAAGGTTCAAAGAGAAACTACGAGTCCTTAATGGAGGAGATCGTTTCTGAACATTTCACTGTATTTTGGACCGGGAGGCATTGTGTTGTAGGTCCTTGAAAATGGACCATGTCATGGAGGTGGTTGTTTGCACTGTAAATTTCATCCGAGCCAGAGGGATAAACCATTGTCAGTTTGAAACCCTTCTCAGTGACAGCAACATTACACACACAGCCTGCCATACCACAGTGAAGTGAGATGGTTAAGCCGAGGCGCTGTGCTGATGCATTTCTTTGATCTACGAGAGGAAATCAGACAGTTCATGGAGAAAAAAGGAAAACCGGTGTCGGAGTTACAATCCCAGGAATGGCTACAGGACCTTGCATTTTTGTTTGATATTACTGAACACTTGAACAGTTTGAACAAAATGTTGCAAGGCCACAAAAAAGTTGTTACATAGTTTTAGTTAAACCTGACTTTGTGGGAGACGCAACTGGCAAGTAGCGACCGTGCTCATTTCCCCTGTCTGAGAGATATGTGTGTGACCACATCTGATGTGGACGTGAAACGGTACAAAAAAAAGATTGAAGGATTACTGTGGTAGTTTAAAAAACAATTTCAGGTATTTGGTGAACTTGAGACAGAATTTTCAGTTTTTCGCTCACCTTTCACTGTTAAAGTTTTGATCTGCCGGTCGACATCCAGCTAGAGATAATTGATTTCCAATGTGACGTAGATTTGAAGGGCGAATTTGCCTCCGTAGGTCTGAAAATACTTTATCAGTATCTACTACCAGGGTACTCCAAATTAACTGCCCTTGCTGCTAAAATTTTGTGCATGTTTGGGACAACCTAGCTTTGTGAACAAATTGCCTCAGTAATGAATATCAATAAAACAAAAATGCGTTCAAAGCTCACACACAAGCACTTAAATGACATTCTGAAAGTGACATCTAGCCAGGACATGACACTTGATGTTGATGCACTTATGCAGGCCAAAAGATACCAAGTTTCAGGAATAAAAGTAAGTTCAGACTAGAATAACGTCTTTAAAATGCTGTCTTACATTTTGTATTTGTAGATACTGTTTCCAATAAAAGAATACAAAATTTGTGGTTTAAAAAAATGTACAATGTAGTGTTAGTCTTTCTTTATAAGTCTCATAGTTCATTATTCTAATTTACTTAAAGTTTGTGCAATTTTAGGAAATGTTTTGTAAAAGTGTTGTTCAATAAATTTTTGGTTAAATTTAACAATGTCCTTGTTCTTCTTTAAATCAAAACAAAGGGAAGACATAATATTTATAGCTAAGTATACTATAACTGTAATTGTCCGGCCCACGACGTCTACCTAGGGGTCGTATGTGGCCCACGATGTGAAATGAGTTTGACATCCCTGTTTTAAACCTTATTATTTAACACTCAACCAGCCTCTTTATATCATAAATCATGCATATCAACAATAATAAATCTACATCGTAATACGATCCTTGCACATAATAGCCGATAACAAAATAAATAACAAACTTCAGAATCAGTACAAAGCTCATAAAAATGAATATATTAATTAGTAAATCAGATGATACTATACTATGGGACTTAATTTTTTTCTGCATGGTGTCGCTTTTCAAGTAAATGTATACATACATAAATTTCTACTTGTCCTTCTTCGTAAAATTTACCTTGATTTAATTGAAGTAAGAAGGTAAACTAGCAATCTTCTAATTGAAAGGTCCCATGATTTTAGATGAAAAAAGGCAGATTATTAGAGGTAGCAACGAAAACTCAGTAAATAATATAGAAAGATGAACTAGAAAGAAAAGCATCTCGAGGGGAGAAGAGAACACAAATCCAGGGATTCATTCCTGCTTCCGACTTTGTCTTGAGAAGGAATATAATATAACTGGTCCTGTGAGGTGGTGCTATCGGTCCACCAATATCGAATTCAAGACGTTTCGTTCCTATGTCCGGATTGTAACTTTTGTCACAGTATCTTGTATAGTCTATCCGAGTTGAGAGGCTCCAGCTCATTGTGTTGGGGGATCATCAACTATCCAAAAAATTTCTATAATTCTCTGGTGTTGTCTGCTCCTATCGTCAACTCAGACATGTGAATTTGTAAGGTTCCGTCCTCACTTCCAATGTGATCCCATATAAATTAATATAAAATACTACTGTTTGGGACTCTTCATTGCAAAATTTATTTTATCTAGAAAAATATGAGCTAACAATTATGGAGTAATTGATCAGAAAAATTGTTTACAACTATAAATCCTTTATTGACATCACTAATAAGTAATAAGCTAAATAACCAGGTTTATCATTTTGATACCATTAGGTGACATTCAAGCTTATTACATTCCATAGTTTCATTTAATTATATCACATTATTTTATTTTCACATCTTTATCGAGAGTCTTTCATGGGCTGTTTATATTATTATTCTATGAATTGATATCTACATATGTCACAAATTAATCCTCAATGTGGATAAATTGATTCATTAGCTTGGGAGACTTATGTTCGATTTGAATCCTGTTATAAATAAGTGATTATAACCTCAATGACTCATAATGATATATCCTCTGTGATATAATGACCAACAATTTCTATTAATTGTTATCTTTTATTTCTTGGGTCTTATTAAGGTTTTATTCTATATGTGTGATGAAATTTGGATTTCATATTTGTCGTTATTGGTTTATTAATCAAATTGTTTATAAAAAGTACCTATTGTTTGCATTTTAATATTTTAATCATTTGAATTTATTCAATGAAAGCTTGTATGTATATATAGTCAACTTTTGTTTAATAAAGGCTAAGTTGAGGCACTAAGCAATTATATTACGCCATATATTAGTGATTAATGATTAATTGATATACATAATCTAATTTTCCTGTTTTTGTCCTTTAATATGCTTATATTTTTCAAACATATATATAAAACATTATATGCTGTACTCTCTGTGAATTGGTATTTACTCTAGTTGTCTCTTACTGGAGTCATTCATTTTATCATTCATAAAGTGCAACATTTACATGCATTTTTCTCGATATACACATGTTATAATTTTATTATATATGAAAACATAAAATCCAATATAACAATATATGATTTAAATATAAATATATTCAAATTGTTTTCATTATTTTTTTTTCATAAGAAGTTATTATATTCGAAATATATTTTAGATTCTATATGTCTAGATTTAGGTCTAAAATTTGTCAATTGACTCCTATATATTTTTCAAAATTTATTTTCTCCTATCTCTAGATTTAAAAAACCTATTAAATTATTAAATAACTAATCAATATAGTTTTAAAGTATGTGAATATAAAAATTATCTCCTCTGGATATAGGAACATGCAATGACTAGAGAAAAAACTTTTATTAAATCTTAAATACTATACCTAAAAAAACCGATCAACTTTATATTTTTTCCATAATTTAGATTGCAAAAAACATTTTTACTTAGCGCACGGCACCATCGCTTACTTAAAATTGGGCCTGAAAATTTGGGTAGGAAATTACTACTTTTTGAATGTTATGTATCTCCATTAATTTATTCCACAGACATATATTTACATTTTTGGAATTTATAGAATTTAATTTAATTTTGAACATATTCAATGAAAATTGAGGAAATTATTAATTAAGTGAAAGTTTGGTTCAATTTCAGTATCTTTTTTGTAGAAAATATATATTACTCCGGTAACCTTAGACGTACTTTTCTAGTAAGAAGGTCTATTAGAAACTAACTTTTGTGATGTTAATGTAAGCAACACCGTATTCATTGATGATGAAAAGTAAAAACATGAATATTTTATTGCAAATTTTCTTGAAGTTTGGTGCTAAGGAGGCAAAGCTTCACTGCTTCTTGAAAAATTCCCTTACCACCTGCACCATTACTAAACGTTATGAAAACTTGGTTAGAAGCAGTAACTTAGAACGTTGAACATTTCAACTCTATTAAAAATTTTATAAACAGCATTCAGGAGAATAGTTCCACTGTGGGTAACCTCAAGGAGTTGTTCTAAAATGATGCCATGATTTCGGAATTAATTACCATCAATGCCAATTGTGAGTGTATTCCTAAGACGATCAAAGTGTTGGAGCAAAGAATACCGCTTGTTTTTAGGGTAACAATTGTGAAAAATCTATACAATGACTTTATAAGGAAACCGTTTCGAGGTAAATTAATCGGAATTTTGGAAATAGAACATTGGTTACGACAAATTAAGAAATATTACTTAAAAAATAAATGAAGGGGATAAAGACTTTGATAGCACAGGTCAACAAATTTGAAATGTCAAAAATCCTAAGGGGTATAATTATAATAAAAGTTACTCAGTTTTGCACACTAATTTCAAATCTATAACTTTTTTTCCGAGAGTCTGACGGTTTTCCAGGAATCGAACTCTACTTTTTTAACTTTTTTGGGCAATTTTCCTAATTCAACTTCAATTTAAGCCTACAAGGATACTCATTTTGTACATTAAAAAACCGTGATCCACTAGTGTATTTAATGCAAATTCTATTTTCAGTCTTTGTTTTGATCTAAAGTAACTCCTGGGGGCATAGGCAGCAAGAGTAGGCCCAAAAGTCGGCGAAAACGCTTGTACTTAAACAACTCATAGAATATTACATTAAATGGATTAATAATAAATGCATTAAAGAGCTGGGACCCACAACTTTCAAGCATGATGTCAAGCGCTCAATAAGAGGTCTTGATTTAGGAGAAATTATATGAAATTTTACACATTTAGATGGACGATTTCTCCTTAGTTAAGAATTCTTATTCACGAAACAAAAATTACAAGGAAACAACTGTAAGGTGAAAAGGTATAACATGAACTTTGAAAGAGTTAGATGGGGTTTATCTGTAAGTGCCAAATTCAAAATGGATCACAGACTTTCTCTCACAGGTCAGGTTTTTGAGTAATCTTGTTTTATAGCAATTCGTAACTAATACCATAGAGTCATTTTTAATCTCTAAGACAATATCAGAAAATGCAATCAGGAGATTGATCAAACGTTCCTCAATGCAGTTCCCTTGATATACTTGATGATGAAGGTGAAGGTATGCCGGATGCAGATACACTCTTCACAAAGTCCCTATGATGACTCATCAAGGAACACTAAGCCTTTCATTTGATATCCATGGCATACAATCCCACTCTTTCATCAGAGTTGCCTTGTAAATAGGAGCTCAATGTTTTTGAATTTTGTTACTTTTAGCTGATTCCACAGTCCGTCTGTCAATTACACTTGTTGTTTAATAGCTATACCGTGAGTCTTTGGATTTTTTATGGATGCTTGACATCTCATTCAAAAGCTGAGGGTCTCAGCTTTTTAATTCATTACTCACTAATTTCATGCAATATTCAGCGAGTTATTTAAGTAGAAACTGTTTGACCTACTCCTGCTACCTATGCCCCTAGGAGCCCCCCTAGTTAAAAAATAAAATGGAAATGGAATTTCCATTAAAAATACTAGCGGATCATTATTTTTTTAACGCACAACATGAGTATTCTTCTAGGCTTAAATTGAAGTTAAATTTGGAAAATGACCCAAAAAAGTTCGATACCCTACGGTTCGATTCCTGGAAAACCGTCCGACTCTCGGAAAAAAAGTTATAGATTTGAAATCAGTGTGAAAAACTGAATAACTTTTTTCATACTTATACCCCTTAGGATTTTTGAAGTCTCAAATTTGTTGGCCTGTGTAATTAGACACTGTAAAATAAATTATTTACCTTTTTAATATCAAACCGCTATTTTCGTCCAACCAGCAGTTTTTTATGTATAGTTTGTCAAATAAGTGTGATAAAAGCTTCCTTGATCAGTCTAAGTAAAAGTTGGGTATGGTTCTTCCTGTTGCCCTACGTCGTTACATACTTCATAACTCTCATTAAGGTACCTATTTTTAGAACATGAAAGCAGATAAATTCTTGTTACTGGCATGGATTGGGAAACGATATTCCCAATTTTGTGAATTAATATTCGTTGTGCTTAGAATATTGACATTCACTATGTTCATAAAAACAATAATTTCTGCTTGTATAGTCTCCTATCCATTTGAATCCGTCTCCATTGATATCTTCAAGTTTAAGGGAAAGGAATTCATTGTAGCCATGAATCGCTTCTCTAGATTAGTTTCATAACTTCGTTACATATTAAAAGGCGCAATAACAACAATTCTTTGTTATTGGATTAATAATTATGTTATTCGAGAAAGAGTACATACGGGTGGAGGACCCCAATTCTGGTCATTATTTTCTGAATTCTGTAAGAATGGCAATAATACCTATTATGAAATTATTACTTTAATTTATAACATTTGATACTTATTCGCTATTATAGTTTAAGATGGCCATACACAAATGTAATCGTATGAAATTGACTTTATGCAGGAATACCATATTTTTCATAACATAATCTTGGTTGTGTTTTTAGAATTAGCTCTTTTTTTCACATCCCTAGTAATTAAATACACATTGTACGTATACATATTGTATAAATAGCAATTTATATTAATTCTAATTATTTATTTTAAAAATGTATTGTGCATAGATTATATTAAAAATGTAATTCTTCGATACCAGACTTAACTAAAAAAATAATAAGAGTTCATTTTTTATACGCCTCTACCTAATGCCTAATAAACGAAAACATAATTTTTTATTTGTATCATATGTATTTCAGAGTAATCAAAAACAACCTAACACTAATTATTCGAGCATTTAAAAATCAATTGGTTATACCAGAATTCGGAGTATTTGGAAGAGAAATTGAAAAAATTTTTGAAAAGTTAAGAAATATTAACCGTGGTAAGGTAAGATAAATCAATAATAAATACAAAATTAGGGTATAAATAAAAATAGGGTATTTCAAACAAGAATGGTCCTCTTGTTATAGAGATGCACGACAATCTTTTAGAGATAAATGAAAAGGCTATGCATTTTCCCTTCAGCTAATTGCATCAATTGACTATTTTCTGATTTAAAACAGCTGAATCTACGTACTTATGAACTCAAAAACTCTAAAAGTCGAGATTTAAATGATCAAAAACTCGTGATGTTGATGGTAGAGATTCCCAGTGAACTTCAATTTCTTAAAGAACAAATTAGGTAGATAATCTGTATTATATTTTTTTATTAAAACTGTTTGAAGAACATATGATTTTTTTATGGTCATACTTAAAGATTCTAAAAATTATTTTTATAATTTCTATATTTTTTTCTGAATTGAAAAATATGCCTTGTAAGTACGAAAAATGGACTTTTTTATTTCAAGTCGTATTTATCTATCATTTTTTAGAACAATAATAAAATCATGGTGTGTTATAAAATAAAAAAATAAATCTATTTCTAAAGAAATATTTTATAAAATTATTATGTATAAGTTAATTTTAACCGTCGCATCATTACAAATTTTTCAAAAAATCTTAATAATTTAATAAGATCACTAAAAAAAAAAATTTAAGTCTTAAATAATAAATATCATTATTTCTTATTCTATTTTTAAAGTATTATTCACTTCTATTAATTTTTTAAACCATAAAAAAATTAAATAATTCGTACAATCTTGAACAATATACAACACTCGACAGAATTTTTGATAACAAGTTTAAATACTGTGTTCATGGTCCCTTTTGTTATAAAGAAAATTGAAAATTTTGCACAATAAGTTTTTTTTGTGACTAAAGGATCATTTTTACTAAATCGTGATTTTCATTTGATAACATGAATCCAAACTAAAATTTTAAAATAACGAAGCAAGTTGCTTTACAAAAGTATTCAAACTCGTTGTAGATAAATATCTAGAAATTTTATAAAAAGTAATGAACCCCTTTTTATATTTGAGAAAGATCACATTGAATGCTGAAAAATTAAGTAAAAATTATTAATCTCTCTAATGCTTAATATCTTTTTTATTTTTGACACTAAAAATAAACAATTTATGATAAATGAAAAAAAAATTATATATCTGAAAAAAATAACAAAAGAACTCTTTTCAAAAACCACTTATTTTAAAAATATTGACGATTTAATAAAATTTAGAGAAATATAATGTATTAGAATTATGTTTCAGTTTGTATTGTTTTATCAGACGAAAATCACGATTTAGTTAAATGATACTGTGGTCACAAAAATAAACTCATTCTGCTGAGATTTCGATTTTTGTATTTTTGAGAATAAAAGAAATCATTAACACAGCATTTACACCTGTGATATAAAAAATTGAAATTTTGTCGACTAGGGCTATAACTTAACAATAAATAAAATATAATAAGAGAAAACTAACAAAACATTCATAGTCACAAGGTGTTACAGATTTTTTAGGTTATATTAAATAAATAAATAAGCAAACAATCCTCATCCTTAATAGTTATTATGGTTTGATCAATTTAAGAAAACATTTATAATTGCAAGATGGGGCAAATTTACTAGGTTATAGTTAACAAAGCTCACACCTTATTGACGATGAGCTTTTATGTCCAATGGCAAGAGCTGTAAATACTAAGCATTTTTTTGTGTTCGATGTTTTTAGTGGTTGGGAATCTGTACAGGATTTTTTATTTAGTTATTCCAAAATTCTTGAGGAGAGAGCATGTAGTACTAGTCACATGTAATGAAGTAACACACGATGTCTACAAATAATAAGTAAGCAATAAAATGTCAATAACAGTAAACTTAGAATCTTTGAAATCATATAATCTTCTAATAGGTATGGTGTTACGTAGGTAATGCTATATATATTTCTGGCCTAGACTACACTAAGTGTTGCCAGGTGCAATCTGGCATTTACATTGGTAAGTTTGACATTTTTGTAGCATAATCGTACTCAGAATGTTTTGACGTAAGACCATCGTTTGTGTTGATTACAGTGACTTGAAAAAATTAATTTTGTCAAAAAAATGAAATTAACTCGTGAACATTTTCGTACGATCATTTTTCACGTGTATTATCACCACAAGAGTGCATTGATGAACTTAAATATTTTATAGCGATAAAGCATCATCCTATAACATTGTGAAAGACTGATTTAATGAATTCAATCATGGCCGACGCTTGCTCAAAGACAAATTCTGCGAAGGCCGTCCAAAAACGGCTGTTGTGCTAGAAAACATTGATACCGTGCGTGATGTGATAATGTAAGATCGTTATGTGACATACTGTGAGATAGAGACAACCTTGGGCATTTCTTTCACCAGCATTCATTCGATATTGCATGAACACCTGGTCGTAAAAAAGGTTTGTTCTCGTTGGATACCGCACAATTTGACAATCGCTCAAAGAAGGTTCGTGTCGATTGGTGCAAAGAAATGTTGAAAAAATAAGCTTACAGGGCTTCAAAAGAGGTTTATAAGATCGTCACGGGTGACGAACTATGGATCTATGCGTATGAGCCCGAAACAAAACAACAATCGACCCTGTGGGTCTTCGAAGACGAGTCAAATCCAACAAAAGTTGTTCGTGGAAGATGCACTTCGAAGCAAATGGTCTGTTGTTTCTTCGGCAAAACTGGTCATGTGGCGACTGTAACACTTGAGCATCGTAGGACGGTCAATCTTGAGTGGTACACCACAATTTGTTTGCCTGAAGTTTTCGGAGAAATTCGAAAAACGAACAAGAAAAGACGAATCATTGTTCACCATGACAATGTGAGCTCTCACACATCGATTCAAAGAAGCGCCTTTTTGACTGGCCAAAACGTCGAATTGATGGGTCATCCGCCGTACAGCCCTGACTTGGCACGCAATGACTTCTTTTTATTCCCGCTCATAAAAAATGCATGGTCAACGATTTTTGTCGCCAGAAGGTACTGTTGAAGTGTTTAAAAACCATATTTTGTAGGTGTCTCAATCTTAATGAAAAAAGAGCTTTGACAATTGGTTTAAGCACATGCAAAAGTGCATAAATTATGCTGGAGAGTACTTTGAAAAACAATAAAACCATTTTTGATGATAAATATTCGAATTTTCATTATTAGGCCAGAAATAGCAGCCTACTTAATAGGTGTTGATTTCCTTTCCTCACCCTCTCAAAGAATTTACTCTCTAACACTGTCAATACCTTTCCCTGTTTGATGAATAGTAATGTAAATAATATGCAAATCGGGCTTGTAAGAATCAAAGAAAGAGAAAATCAACGTGGTAACTCTGGCAATTTGATGAATGTTGAGAGGGAAACAGCTTCAGCTGTCATGACTGTTTTACTGAGCTACAAGCTGCTATTCTCCATTATATATACAAATGAAGACATCAATAATAAATAATAACATTATGTATACCATAGATGAGAGGCAGAAAATTAACTTCTATATATTTTTAACTGATAACACAGGTCTAAAAATTTGAACTTTCAAAAATCTTCTGGGGTATAAGTATAATAAAAGTTATTTAGTTTTGCTCACTCATTTCAAATCTGTAATTCTTTTTTTCGAGAGTCCGACTGTTTTTGAGAAATCGGTCCTTACTTTTTTAGCTTTTTTGGCCCATTTCCAACTTCAACTTCAACTTAAGCCTAGAAAGATACACATTTTGGGCGTTAAAAAATGATGATTGGCTAGTGTTTTTTATGAAAATTTTATTTCTAGTCTTTGTTTTGACCTAAAAGGACTCCTAGGGGCGTAGGGTGCCGGAGTAGGCCCAAAAGTCGATGAAATCCTTTGTACTTAAATAACTCCTTGAATATTGCATGAAATGGATTAAAAAGGAATGCATTAAAGAGATTAGACCCACAGCTTTCAAACAAGATGTCAAGCGCCCAATAAGAGCCTTTAACTTTGAAGAAATCGTCCATCAAAGTATCTAAATTTTCATCCAATTTTGGGCAAAAATTCGCTAGAAATCTAAGACTCACGGTAGATCTAATAAAAAAACAAGTGCTATAGACTGTAGTAGTAGCGCGCATAAGAAGACTCTGACATCAGCTGAAGATAACGAAATTCAAAAACATGGATCTCTTATTTAATTACAAGGCAACTCCGAGGAAAGAGTGGGATCGCAGGGTCATAGATATCCAATGAAAGGAATAGTATTCCTTGATGAGTCATGTCTCAGTACCCTTCATCTTCATCATCATGGATATTAACGAAACTGCTTTGAGGAATGCTGGATCAGTCGCCTTAATTTGAAGAAGACGGGATCGGAGTTTCGACGTGTTATAAAATTAGAGATTCATCTTCATAAGAAAGTATTTGTCATTTGGATCATCTTTGAGTACACTAAGAACAATTCCCTTTTCAGATTAACGATAGACATCGCTGTTAAGTCAAGAATGGAGAAAGAAATTAAGACTCCATTGAGGAGTCAATGTTTGTATGGAAGAAACTAATTTCCACATTCATCTCAAAATTTAAACCGATGTTATCGCTTATATCGCTACGACGGCTCTTGTATACACTGGACTCGCGCATCGTGGCCAGGGGCGTACTGGGGCGAAAATTTCCACCGGGCAAAGAGTAAATGAGGGTCGCCACTGTATATAATTTTTCCTTTTATCACCCACTGACCCTTCCCCCCCCCCCCCAGGACAGGTAATTCGAGTAAAGCAATACACATTTTTACATCATCTTCTTTTGTCTAATACTTCAGCACTTTTGCATAGACAGGAGAGTGATTAGCAATTTTATCAATTATATAATCACTATCAATATCAAATGCTAACTCTGTATTACATTTAATCAACATAAATGCCTCCAAATTGTCTTGATTTATCCGGCTTCGTACATAAGTTTTAATAAATTTCAACGCAGAAAATGATCGCTCACAGGTTACCTGGGTAATGGAAAGTGTCAGCATGTATTTATATGCCAAGCCAATGCTCTGGAAGGCATTTGTGATCATGTTATATTCGTTCAACAATAGATAAACACACCCAGCACAATTTCGGCAGTTCTCAAGATGGTCAGAAGATCCAAATCCGCCCACAAATCTGTTGTCAGTCTCCGATTCTTCGTCCTCTTCTGTTGAGAGTTCGTCGATGGAAGGTTTGTGTCCACGATAATCCTCCAATCGTCCAAGTTTTATAACGTCCCAGTGCTGAGCGAGGGTGACGAGTTCCTCTTCAAGTGCACTCTGTGATAAATCTGGTTGGATCTTTTTGAGTGATGATGCCAATTTCCCAAGTGCATCGTTTGGAAGACCGTCTTTTTCGATTGCATGAAATTGCCACCACTGCCACAACCACCGCCACCTATAATGTTAAATTTTGTATATAAAAGCAGTGACAAAGGGGATGTCATTGAGCATGGCGCAAGGGCCCTCGAGAAGAGTTGTAACACTGGGGCGTTATGGTACACCCCAATCAAGCGTCAGCCGCTGGGCAATGCCAATGTGACTGTTACTATCAATAGCTCTCGATGAATATCCGCTGACAAATGTCTTTTAACAGCGCACTCTTCACTATGTATGAGAAATAACCCATGAATAATTAGAGAGAATGCGCTCCACACTCCGGCCTACTTTTGTTCACCGTTTTGTTTTAATAGGAATAAGATAAATCAAACATGAGCCTTGTGATTCTTAAAAAAAGTAGATTACCCAAAATGTGCTTTGATCAAGAAATTGTGCGTGAAAAGTACGTGTTCCATGTTTTTTTCTTATAGAGTTTGAGCATCTTCGTTACACCGTTTTTTTTATAAGAATTACATAACTCAAACCTGAGCCTCGTGATTCTTAAAAAGTGCAAAAAATGATCATGAAATCTTCTTAAGTAATTCTTAATCTAAAATGAAAAATGTCAGCCTCAAATATTCTTATTTTTGAGAATTACTACTACTATTACAAAGAAAAATTACTTCAGCTTCAAATATTCTTTTTTGAGCTTCTTATTCGCAGCAAAAGTTGATGCTCAAAGCTATATGATCAGAGAAAAACTGAAATTTGAGTTTAGACCCATCAATTTGAAATAAAAATTGGGTTTACTTATGAAAAAAGTACGTATATCTGAATTTTAGGCTAGTTTTCAGCCTTGTGATTCTTGTAACCTTAATTCTTAGAAAACCGGTGTAAAAATGATTCTTAGATTTTTCCAGCCTTAAGGTGATTCTTCGGGACGAGTCTCAATACAGAAGGCTCGTAATTATTCTTATCGGTTTCTTAAAGATATGCCATTTTTCAGGCTGGTGATTCTTATGAAAATAATTCTTATAAAAAACAGTGTATTCTTATGGAGGCCTATGGAATTGTTAACTTCAGTATGTTAAAAACAAGATCGTAAGTGTGGCAATAAGATTTTAGCAAATTTATAAAAAAAACTGTGACGGACTGACAGACACACAAACGAACAAACCAATTTGAAAGTGACTTATCGCCACAAAAACGGTGTATGATCTTTTTTATCAGCACTTGTATGACGTTTGCACTGACATTCCACTTTTTAGTCCCACTTATCATTTGGATCCATGCAAAAAGTATGTCACTATCCTTAGGGAGCGTAACAAGAGGAAAGGGGGCTAAGTATTTTTCCATAATTTTGACCACCAATAGATCGACTGGTGGGAATCATATATGAAAACGTTTTTAGTGATCTTTAAACCGTCAATTTGTCACCTTTTCGAGTCATTTGTGGGGCCTAAAGTTGAGATTTTTAGAGTCGCATACTTTTTGCATGGCCTCCTACCGCTTTACGCCCCGCCGGACATTTCCTGAACGGCCTCATAATTACATCCAAGATTCTTTGAAAAGTTTTTGGCAGGAGTTGATTATTACGGTAAGTCAAGTAAATATTACCTTTGGTGCGGCTGAATAAGGTAGATATTTTTGTCATATGTTTCGCCATTTCTTCTTGTTGTTTTGCATCCTTTCGTTTAGCAACTTGGCACCCACTTGCTTTCTTTTTAACTTTCTTTGTGACATCTCTACCGTCGGACATTTTTCCAAAAATTATACACCGTGCACACAGTACAGTCGAGCAAGAGCAACCAAAACAAACTGAGAAAGATGAGAGACTCACGCCTTTTAAGCCCTCAGTCATCCAAACACGCCTTTTGACTAACAGTGCATTTCTTTTATATCCGATTTTGCCTAGGAAGCGCTATTATTGTGCAGAGGAGACCATTTTACACCTGCACGTCTACCAACCTGCCTGCTCCAGCTAATCAAGGTGCAATGTACAGGGCGCTCCACTGATGGGAAATTCCCATCATCGGGGTGCCTTCTATTTCATTAAACAATTGAACAGACGTTCAAAATTTGGTTGACCTAATCTTGCTTCATATGATCCTTTTTGGATATGAGCAATTGATTTTTCTTGAAACTTGAGTGCAAACTTTTGTGATGAAAAGAAAAATATGCGTACGATAAAGGCGCATTATGCTAAATCGAAGGGGCGCCTAGAAAGATTTCAGAGGGGCACACCGGTCATTGACCGGTCGACCGCCGGGCCAGTACGTCCCTGATCGTGGCCGTTTCTAGTCTACTAACACACATCCTCATTCGAATGGATAACTTTTACACTCATGTACCGATCACGTTACTGAAAGTCCCTTAGTTTACCGTTTATGTCTCTCAGTACTGGGTCCCCTTCTTTATGTATAAAGTGGAGAACAAGGAATAATCATGAAGCGTCTTTGTTAACGTCAATCGTAGTCTGAACAAACTCATTTATTTTTTATACCATTTCTAATTAGGAATTTTATGTTTTTCATGAATTTGTTATATTGAAGAGATTAAATGTTTTAATTTATCAACATATATAACATATTGTACATAAATACTTTAAGATTTAAAATATAATTTCAAAGAGATCATAGATGTTTGGTACTAGATTTACGCTTGAGCTTCTTTTCAGGCTCATCACGATACAACATTCAACAATAATCTCCCATCATACTTGAATTCCAAAACCCTTTATATTTTGTTTCCATTTTTTTAATATCTTGATGAAAACGATCTCCCTGCTCGTCACTAACAGCTCCTAAATTGAGCATTTGGAGCCAAGACACAAAAAATATTCATTTTTCTAGAAATATCACAGAAGCAGCACTATAGGTTTCAGATACAGAATTTATTCATTTTTCCCTCACTAAACAAACAAGAGTTATAGCTTGCAGAAATAGATCGTCTTATAGTAGCACTTATATTGGTAATCAGACAATTAATTTAGATGAAAACTGTACACTTCATTCAAATGGAATTTGAAACCATCGGAGTTTCGAATAAAATTGCTTAAAATATATTTCAAATTGCCCAAAAAATAAAAATACTGTCAAAGTTCGACAAAGATAATACTATAGGTTCAATTATAAACCTTTCAACAAATATAACTAATGCTCCATTCAAGATATTTTCGTGGATTAAACCCGCCTTAATATGTATATCAACTATCATGATCGTCCTAATTACATATTTTTAAGGTATAAAGTTTATAAGAAAAGAAAGAGATCACATCTGAGCATTCAAAATCAAAATCATATTATGTTATCAGCATTGTAACTACCATCTGAATCTAATAACTCCTTGTCAAACATTGATGATTGAATTATACATGTAAAGAATTATATAAATTATGTTATGTTTTTGATATATTTTGTATTTGAGATCATTCATTAGAAATGGTATAAAAAATAAATACTATTGACGTTAACAAAGACGCTTCATGATTATTCCTTGTTCTCCACTTCAGACATGAAGAAGGGGACTCAGTACTGAGAGTCATAAACGGTAAACTAAGGGACTTTCAGTAATGTGATAGGTACATGAGTGTAAAAAAGTTATCCATTCGAATGAGGATGTGTGTTAGTAGACTAGAAACGGCCACGATGCGCGAGTCCAGTGTATACAAGAGCCGTCGTAGCGATATAAGCGATAACATCGGTTTAAATTTTGAGATGAATGTGGAAATTAGTTTCTTCCATACAAACATTGACTCCTCAATGGAGTCTTAATTTCTTTCTCCATTCTTGACTTAACAGCGATGTCTATCGTTAATCTGAAAAGGGAATTGTTCTTAGTGTACTCAAAGATGATCCAAATGACAAATACTTTCTTATGAAGATGAATCTCTAATTTTATAACACGTCGAAACTCCGATCTCGTCTTCTTCAAATTAAGGCGACTGATCCAGCATTCCTCAAAGCAGTTTCGTTAATATCCATGATGATGAAGATGAAGGGTACTGAGACATGACTCATCAAGGAACACTATTCCTTTCATTGGATATCTATGACCCTGCGATCCCACTCTTTCCTCGGAGTTGCCTTGTAATTAAATAAGAGATCCATGTTTTTGAATTTCGTTATCTTCAGCTGATGTCAGAGTCTTCTTATGCGCGCTACTACTACAGTCTATAGCACTTGTTTTTTTATTAGATCTACCGTGAGTCTTAGATTTCTAGCGAATTTTTGCCCAAAATTGGATGAAAATTTAGATACTTTGATGGACGATTTCTTCAAAGTTAAAGGCTCTTATTGGGCGCTTGACATCTTGTTTGAAAGCTGTGGGTCTAATCTCTTTAATGCATTCCTTTTTAATCCATTTCATGCAATATTCAAGGAGTTATTTAAGTACAAAGGATTTCATCGACTTTTGGACCTACTTCGGCACCCTACGCCCCTAGGAGTCCTTTTAGGTCAAAACAAAGACTAGAAATGAAATTTCCATAAAAACACTAGCCAATCATCATTTTTTAACGCCCAAACTGTGTATCTTTCTAGGCTTAAGTTGAAGTTGAAGTTGGAAAATGGGCCAAAAAAGCTAAAAAAGTAAGGACCGATTTCTCAAAAACCGTCGGACTCTCGAAAAAAAGAATTACAGATTTGAAATCAGTGAGCAAAACTAAATAACTTTTATTATACTTACACCCCAGAAGATTTTTGGCTGTTGACCAGTGTAATTATACGAGGACTTTAGCCCTTTTTGTTTACATTTTATTTGCTTTATTAACCTTTATGCATATATTCCTTCATGTGAGATCTTTACTATCAGGTAGATGCTCTCTCCTCAGTAATAAAGGAAAAATGATAACAGCTTTGGAAAACAAAAAGTACTGCTCGGAGAGCCAACTCCACAAAGTCTCGCACTCGGCATTTTGCATATTATTTACATTCCTATTGATGAATATGGTCTAGCTAACTAAATTTTTATTCACTTTTGAAATAGTAAAATTATTATGTTAAAACAGTTGTTCATGGTGGACACCCAGAATTGGCTCTTCTTTTCCACATTATTACTAGAGTTGTAAATTTTATCCATTTCTTCGTGTGCGAGATTTTTATTAGTTGGCAATCTGAACAGTGTATTTTGTTTTCCAAAGCTGTTATCATTTTTTCTTTATTCCTAAGGGGAGAATATTTAACTGATAATAAGGATCTCGTATGATCTGTGTAACACCTGTAATACTATGCTGAAAAATATAATCAATTATTTCAATAAAATGAGTATTGGAGTGAATTATCGATGTGAATATGTTTGGAGTTACGACAGGGATTTCAATTCTCCGTTCATCAAAGAGTTCGACATTGCCTCTATGGACTACTCCAAATCCCTCGTTTACTACTATGAGTAGGCAATCCTCTAAGGACGAAACCTCCGCCTATCAGAGTTGTTATTGATTCAATAAACTTCTTCAAATCTATCGTTCTACGAAGAGTTGGCAAATGCTCTAATGGCCAACTTAAATCATAATAAGTATTAATGTTAGTGTGGCAAGAGTTCGGACAGTGGTCAAGGATCGGAGCATCACGAGTGACGTCACGCAGCTGTTATCGTTGTTAATTTTATTGCGGAGGGAGTGAAAGAATAAACGTTGAAGTGAATAGAGTTGTGTTTAATTAATTATGCCTAAAGGGAAGGAACAAGCTATCACGGCCATGAAGATCGCCGACGTTCTTCCTCGGTTCGATGGGATGAAAGGAAGGAACGTGAGTGCCTGGCTTGAGCAGGTGGACCTTGCAAAGGACCTCTTCGGTATGGAGGACATGTCGAAGGTGATGCCATTCTTTTTGGACGGAGAGGCGTTTGAGGTTTTTAAACGACTGGAACCTGGTGAGAAGGCGGAGGAGGAAAAAATAAAGGAGGCCCTAACGGCGGCATTCGCAGTCTCTAAATGGACGGCGTATGAGGAGTTCTGCGGGAGGAAGTGGAGGTCGGATGAAACCGTAGAACAGTACCTCACGGATATCAAACGTCTAGCCCACATATCGGGAATGGATAAGGCCGAAAATTCTGTTCGATTCGCCTTTGTTGTTGGCCTCCCTCAGGAAGTTAGTGCCCTTATCAGAGCGACGCCCGATATAGAGTCAATGGAAATGAGGAAAGTAGTCCATATGGCTAAGTCCCTAATGTCGAGTTATCACCCGAGTGAGAGTCTTGGGGCCGTGTCACAAAGGGTCTCAAGAAAGCTATCGTGCTACGCGTGTGGAGGACCTCACTTAATCAAGAAATGTCCGAAAGCTAGCTCAGTGTGCTACCGCTGTGGAAAACCCGGGCATCTTGCGAAGGCATGTTGGAGCGCGGGAAACGAAGTTGGGCCGGCGCCTGCGCCAACGGCGGCCAATCACGTGCCTCAGGCGCACCAATCCCAACAGCAATAATAAAAGTGGACGGGGAGGAGGTCATGGGCCTTCTCGACACTGGATGCTCTCAAACAATTTTGGGGGCCCGCTTCAACCAGGATAAAAAACTGAAGTCAAGGAAAAATGTAAAAGTGGTGGCTTTCGACGGGAGAAGCACGTCATGTTGTGGAACGTCGTGGAGAAAGATCGAGTTAATGGGAAAGACAGTAAAAAACGAGTGCATTCTAAGTTCAAGCACGATACCTGGGATTGATGTGGTTATAGGCACTGATGTGCTAAGACATTTCAACTTTTCCATGTTAAGAGGTGTGGTATCCATATGTGCCCCAGCAATATCCCAGGTGGGTGAATCAGGTGCCGAAGTATTTGCCGAAGGAAGAAATTTCAAAGCCCTTTTTGAAAACAATCGTTGGACAGTGGAGTGGACGTGGACGGAGGAGCCAAAGATTCGAGGCCGGGTAGGCCAGTACAAGGTTGAAGAAAAGTGGAAGGAAAGATTCGAAAGTGAAGTAGATAGATGGATCAAGAGTGGATGGCTGGTTCAGAGCGAAGAAGATGACAAGGGTGTCATACCTCTAATGGCCGTTTATCAGGAAGTCAAGGACAAAGTAAGGCCCGTTCTGGATTTCAGGGAGTTGAACAAATTTGTCGAATGCTCGGGAGCCGAAGCCGATGTCTGTGGGGAAAAGTTGCGAGAGTGGCGACAATGGCCTGAGAACTGTGCATTGTTGGATTTGAAAGACGCTTATATGCAAATAGGCGTTCATCCCAAGTGTGGACAATACCAGAAAATCAAATATAAAGGCCGGTACTACCAACTTTGCCGCCTAGGATTCGGATTGAATTGCGCACCGGAAATAATGAAGACAATAATTGCCAAGGTTTTGTCACTCAATCCAAGAATGAAAGATTCAGTGGATCACTAATACGACGATTTGATTGTCAACCTCGACAAGATATCTGCGTCAGAGGTAAGAGACCATGTAGCTCAATTTGGTTTGCAATGTAAAGATCACGTCATGATGAGCAAATCCAAAGTGCTTGGTTTGCAAATGGAAGTGAAGAATGGAGTTCTATGGTGGAAGAGACCGAGCGGAAGTGGCCCCATTTTGAAGCCGGGCATCACAAGAAGAGAAGTATTTTCCATATGTGGCAAACTCGTTGGTCATTTTCCCGTCGTCGGCTGGTTAAGAATTGCAACGAGTTACATCAAGAGATCTTGTGAAGGGCAAAAATGGGACGATGAAGCCGGAGTGTTTGTTGAAGACCTACTAAAAGAAGTAATTTCCAAGATCGAACGGGAGGATCCTGTCGGAGGAAAGTGGAGTGTAGAAAGTGGAGGCTTGTTTCATTTGTGGGCAGACGCCAGCTCAATTGCCTACGGAGCTCTCTTGTGCAAGGATGGGAGTGTCGTCGAGGATGGAACGTGGCTCAGAAAGAAAGAAGACGGGGCCCACATTAACTTAGCCGAGCTGACTGCCGTCGTAAAAGGTGTGAACATCGCCACGAAGTGGGGAGCTGAATCCCTAAAAATAATGACGGACTCAGCTACGGTCTTTTCTTGGCTCAGATCGTTGAAGATTCGGGACAAGAAAATAAGAGTATCAGGCCTCTCCGAAATGCTTGTAAAAAGGAGAATTTCAACTCTAGAAGAAACCCTTGACTCCTATAACGTCCCTTGGGATGTTGTCCTCGTTTCTTCGGCGAAGAATATGGCTGACGAGCTGACCAGAGTGCCCAAGGAATGGATCAAGAAGGGGAAAACAGCCTTGTGTTGTTCAGCAGGAAGAATGGCACCAGAACAAATACGAAAAATTCATGGCATGAATCACATGGGCCGCGAGAAAACTCTACATTTCGTAAGGAAACTGGACAAGGAAGTCACCCCTGATGAAGTGGTGAGAGCAATCAACGGATGTGAAGAATGTGCGTCGATAGACCCGGCTCCCAAGACCGTTCAAGAGGGAAAGTTATCCGTTGAGAAAGTGTGGGACAGGTTAGCCATCGATGTGACACACGTTGGAAGGGACAAATTTCTAACTGCCGTGGATTGTGGTTCAAGTCGATTCTCCACTTGGACATACATAAGAAGTGAAAGTGAGTCCGAGGTGTGTATAGGAGTGGGGCAGTTGTTCGGCCATATGGGTCCTCCTATGGAAGTTCTCTGCGATAACAGTAGGACGTTCCGCTCGAAGGCATTCTCCAAGCTCATGTCAAATTGGAATGTCACCTTGACTTATAGGTGTGCCTATAAACCGTCAGGCAATGGAATTGTGGAGAGGAACCATAGAACCGTTAAGTCTATGGTGGCAAGAACGGGGAACCCAGTGTCAATGTGCGTCTTCTGGTATAATGTCTCACCAAGGTCAGAAGATAAAGTAGTCCCTGCCGAGAAACTTTTTGGGAGAGAATGGCGCATCTCGATGATAGACGGAAAAAGAAAGGAAGAATCAACAGTGGATGGTGAATTCGTTGAGGGTGACGAAGTGTGGGTGAAACCAAACAACGCAAAGTGTACGACAAAATGGTTGGGAGGAACAGTTACGAAAACCACGTCTCCGCACCAAGTAGTCGTCGACGGTGTGCCGAGGCATACTTCCGACGTACGGCTAAGAAATCGGGCGGAGGGGGATACCCTAGGTGATGTTAACATCATGGGGCCGTGTGGCAAGAGTTCGGACAGTGGTCAAGGATTGGAGCATCACGAGTGACGTCACGCAGCTGTTATCGTTGTTAATTTTATTGCGGAGGGAGTGAAAGAATAAACGTTGAAGTGAATAGAGTTGTGTTTAATTAATTATGCCTAAAGGGAAGGAACAGTTAGAAATTAATGTAACAATTTCAAAATAGTTATTAATTATATTAAGTCTAGGATGTTCCCTGGATTACTCCAATACTGAGATCATTTCATTATGGTCATTGTAAATCTCTAATTTTGATGGAGTCCGAGTTCCATCTGATGATCATTGAATCCCTTATCCCCTTCACCGTATTGAGAACTCTCAAGGGGTCAAAGTTTACGATAGAAGTTTTACTGTATTTAAAGAACTTGCTGTCATAGATTATGGATTCCTTGTTCCTCTCAATCACCAACAGATATTCATTTTTGAGTGATTCAAGTGTAATATCACGACATGATGGTGGAAATACCCTTTCCCTAAACTTATTTTTTAATCTTGGACAGCATTTCTTTACTTTCTAATGCCGTAGTAAGAATGAACGGATTTTTCAGTATAGAGCATGAACTTGACAAAATGGGGATGAATAACGATATTGAGTGGGGCATTGAAGGAAACAAGTCTCTTGGTCTTATTAGTAATGATGTTAAAAATATCAGGGTTGTCTTCAATTACGTTTCTTGAATAAATCTTTATATTTATCTTGTGAATACGACTTAGAACGTGTTGTATAATGTTTAACTTTCTCAAGACTTCTGTCTTAAATTCATTTAAATGGCACTTCACTAACCTGGGATCTTCGTTATAACCTTGAAATTTATCATCTCCATTATCAACAATCAAGTATTTTATGCTAACTCGATAAGATAATTTGTTTAATCTTACTTTATGAAAAAATTGCATAATAAATATTTAATTATACTTTAGTTTTACAATTTCATTAAAAATTACAACACTTGGGTTCCATTATCCGAAAAGAGGTATATTTTTTAAAATGAAAGTAATGAAACTTAGGTTTTTTCAAGTCATTCCTATTGAAAAAACATCCAAAAGAATAGAAATAGTAGTGAATTGTACTTACAGGTCCAATGCAGGGTAAACCTATATTCTTGCTTGTTCGATATTAATATCGAAAAGATACGTGAAATAAACATTAGTTTAAAGTTAGAGAATGAATAATATTAAGATTTTGAGCTAAATAATTTTTTCTTCTTTAAATTTTTACCAAAAAAACAACAACAATTTATATATAATTAATGTTGCATCAAAAAATTTAATTTCCTCTCCACTACAACAAAGCATTTTTTTTTATTCTATATAATATTTATATTTATATTTATAATACAAGATTTAATATTAGTAAAAAAATCATTATAGGTAGCTTCGTATATTCCACAATTGGCAAGATATGATGCGAATTATTGGGGAATTTCAATATGCACAGTCGATGGACAAAGACTTTCTGTAGGCGATACGAATATACCATTTACATTACAGGTCTAAGTAAAAAGATATTTATGAGTCATTATAAATTAGAAAGAATATTAATTTATTTTCATTAATGTAATAAATCAAAATTGTGAACTAAGATTTAAAAAATTAGTGTGTTGATTATCTGTTAGCATCTAAAAATTACACTATCTTTATTATTAAGTGTCATGATTATCATGATGTTCTACTGCTTCCATTGCA
Organism: Lepeophtheirus nordmannii; assembly: GCA_963680855.1. Taxonomy (NCBI): domain Eukaryota; kingdom Metazoa; phylum Arthropoda; class Copepoda; order Siphonostomatoida; family Caligidae; genus Lepeophtheirus; species Lepeophtheirus nordmannii. The sequence goes on along the minus strand of OY804526.1, from coordinate 6,005,348 downwards.
AATTTAATTGTTACTACTTCTACATCATTAAAATATTCTGACTACAGTGATTGTAAAAATTAGTTTTGATTTTTCTATATAGATTAAGTTCAGAGTTGAGCATATTTCCTATGCAAACATGGTGTTAGATATAGTTAGTACTATATTTGGGTTGCTTTCTAGTTAATTCAGTCTTCTTCAACATTTTACTTGGTAATTTCATAATATTTGTCAAGTTCCAGTATGAAATGACAAACTTAAAAAATTAGTAGCAAAAATAAATATATTCTTTAACAAATTATCTACGAATCATATTAATATTTTTTTTCATAAGTTTAATTGAACTCTTTAACCAATATATATATATTTAAGCAGAATGGTTGGTATTTATCACGACATTCAATTGTTAATTTGAAAATCTTAAAACTTTAAAATTAAATCTTTTTACTTTAATGATACAATATTTTTGAAGCACACCTTTCCTCTTTGGGTTTAATGTGAGTCTATGAAAATTCAGGCTTAAAACTTGTTAGGTAAAGGAGCAAAAACTTGTTTATACTTGATATTGTTGTATCAAAAAGTTTGTTATTCTTAAACTTATCATATATTGGACGAAGACGGGCTATTTGTCTTTGAAAAAAAAACAAAAAAACTCAAGAATTTCAAGACAATTTTTTTAATTGCCCATTAAACCACAAATACATTGTTTACATGTCTTTTTCAAATACTTATTTCTACAATATTTGCACTTTTTACATGTATCCATATCTTTATTTAAATATTTTCTATATGAAGAGCAGCCATAACAATCAAAACATATTTTTCTTATAGTTGAATTTTAGTGGACTAAGACTTGGAAGATGACTTGATTCGAGATGAGGACTATCAGAAAGAGTTGATAGACTTGAAGAAGAAATATTACCATAAGAGTATCCCATAAGATTCTCTAGAAACTTGGCCCTCTTTTGTTCGCAATTAATAAGATTAACTATATATTTTTCCAAGTATTGCTTCCTTTCTTCTGATAATGACGTTTTCTCCCATAGATATATATCAAGGATAATTATAGGCAATTCCTCAGCTGATATTCCTTTTTTTAATAAATTCAGTGATTTGATTTTTTCGCTGTTGGACCACTCCTTCATCTTTATCAAACCAGGATATTTTGAAGAAAACATAAAAACATGGTGTTTTTTAATGCCTTTGATTGAACTAAAGTGCTTTGAAATGAACTTTTTCCAATTGAACCACTTTACTTCACTGAGTTTAGTCGGTATTGCAGATAACTTAGGAGACGTTTTGTTGACAACTTGAATTAAATCATCCAAGTCTTGAATACATTTTTGATTACGAAATGATTTCGAAATGATTTCGAAATCATTCCGAAAGTTCAATCGGTCATACAATTTTGAATGATTCTCAACAAGGAAGTGTACCGATATTTCTTCCACTTTTCTTTGCATCACTAAATAAGCCAACATTCCCATTATAATAAAAATTTTGTTTTGACCTCTCGAAAACAAGAATAAAAGAAAACTATATCAAAAATATAAAGAGGTATTTGAATGGATAATCTACCCACACTTATCACATTATATTTCTATTCGATGGGCTACAACATAACTATAAATTTCATGATATAAGAGAGATATAATACAGCTAGAGCCTTTCTTGCAAGTTTTCTGTAATAGATCAGAGCGTTAATAAATATATTGTATCTAAAAAGTTAAACATGTATCTTACTTAATTTCATAAATTTGTTTATATTTTATGCGAGACGACCCAATCTAATGAAAGATAAATGTAAAGGTTTAAAACCCCTCGTTTTTTAATAGGAATTTCAATGAGATTTAATTTGATCTCAATTGTTATCAAACACACTTTGTTATTTTGGAGAGTAATAAGGTTCAAACATACACGACGAGCTTTTGGGATAAACAAAAACACTGTGTATTCTCCCTTCAGCAGATTTTCATTATTTATCTCTTTTGATTTAAAGCAGCTGACTCTACATGTTATGAGCTCAAAAAGGGTTTTATTATTATCTATGTTTTGGATATACAAAAAATATATTAAATTGCGTACCCTTTTTTTGAATTTTTGATATACAAGTATTCACGATTGAATTGTATATTGATAGAATTTATCAATGTAGCGTATATCTAAATAATAACTTTACCCAATATTAAAAAGTTGGCAGCAAGGAAAATACAGAAGAGTAACTACCAGTTGTTTTTCCAAATTTTCCCTTTTGAGAGTCGAGGTTGCGAGTGAACAAAAGAGCTCGACGTGATAATATTTGACAATTGTGTTTCAGAAGCTGAATATCAATAATTCTTTAACCCAACAAAAGCAATCTTTTTATTAACAAAATTAATTTTCTGGGCTTTATTATGTTTAAAAATTGAGTTCGTTCAAGTCCCTACAGCATTAAAGTACTTTAAAAGACATAAGAACCAAAATCTGTAAAGACCTAGAAAAACTTTTGATTTTCGTACTTGTAGATATCTAAACACTATTAATTACGTATTTATTCTTAGATATTGGTTTGGTACTTTTTGGTACTAAGAAAAATATACATATATATTATCATTAAAGCTTGAAATTCAACTCAAATTGTAATGTATTGTGTCATTTTCACAATGAATCTTGATTGACGTCATTATAATACATGGTCTATGAAATACTCAGTAAGGATTTAAACTAATTTCATTATTTGTCAAAATTTAGTGTCAAAGCATTGATGCAAGTCATTTTCAGATACATTGTACTAAAAGTGGGAAAAAGTCCTTGTATTACAAGTCCAAAGTATTCTGTATCAAATCTTTGCTTACAAGTCCAAGTCAAGTTCAGGTCCTTAAATATTTATATCAAATTCAGTTCAAGTCCTTGGATATATTTCGAGCTCATTTCAAGTCTAGTATTTGTGAATATCTAATTCTAAATGTATGGTGTGAAAATGTACCCGAGTTATGTCAAATTTATTAAATTACACTTGCCTAGTTGAGTATGCCCATAGTCAAGGAATGCTTAATACATATAATACCCACTTTTTTATGTGATTACCTTTTTTCCACCGAAATAGACCCAATATAAAACCTGGATCATTTTCAAATTGTTCATGAGACCAATTGACAAATTTTTGACGCTTCAAATGGTCAAGTGGTATTAGTTCTTGCGTCAGTTTTATTTTATATGGATGTAAACCAAGATCTTGTCTCAAAATACGCCACAATGAGGTTACAGAAATGCCTTGAGAATGATGTATAAGAGACTGATTTGGGTCTTCTTGAATTGATGTTATTCCTCCCCATTTTGTCAAGTTCATGCTCTATACTGAAAAATCCGTTCATTCTTACTACGGCATTAGAAAGTAAAGAAATGCTGTCCAAGATTAAAAAATAAGTTTAGGGAAAGGGTACTTCCACCATCATGTCGTGATATTACACTTGAATCACTCAAAAATGAATATCTGTTGGTGATTGAGAGGAACAAGGAATCCATAATCTATGACAGCAAGTTCTTTAAATACAGTAAAACTTCTATCATAAACTTTGACCCCTTGAGAGTTCTCAATACGGTGAAGGGGATAAGGGATTCAATGATCATCAGATGGAACTCGGACTCCATCAAAATTAGAGATTTACAATGACCATAATGAAATGATCTCAGTATTGGAGTAATCCAGGGAACATCCTAGACTTAATATAATTAATAACTATTTTGAAATTGTTACATTAATTTCTAACATTTAATACTTATTATGATTTAAGTTGGCCATTAGAGCATTTGCCAACTCTTCGTAGAACGATAGATTTGAAGAAGTTTATTGAGTCAATAACAACTCTGATAGGCGGAGGTTTCGTCCTTAGAGGATTGCCTACTCATAGTAGTAAACGAGGGATTTGGAGTAGTCCATAGAGGCAATGTCAAACTCTTTGATGAACGGAGAATTGAAATCCCTGTCGTAACTCCAAACATATTCACATCGATAATTCACTCCAATACTCATTTTATTGAAATAATTGATTATATTTTTCAGCATAGTATTACAGGTGTTACACAGATCATACGAGATCCTTATTATCATTTAAATATTCTCCCCTTAGGAATAAAGAAAAAATGATAACAGCTTTGGAAAACAAAAAATATTGTTCTGAGTGCCAACTTCAAAACATCTTGCACACGAAGAAGTGCATATCATTTACAACTCTACTTATACTGTTTATGGTTTTTGATTGTTGATCTGTGTTATTAATTAATATGAGCACTCTAAATATAAATTGACAATTCTTTGCTATGAGTTTAGGAATGTATATATTCAACTTAGGACTGGATCTCCACAAATTAAAACATTTTCATCTAGAATTTTATTTTAGTTAACTGAATCATAAATATGGAAAGTTTCGAATTAATTATCATAAATGTAATGTTAATATATAATCAAATTTGGAATATGGGTTGAACTAATTAAGATAAAAAAAATTTATGGAATAAATTTACAACATACCTATTTTTATGATATTTATGTAACATGATTGCAGGACACAATAGGTTGAAAAAGGATAACTTCACTATCATAGGTAGGAATGTAAATCATATGCAAATCGGGCATGTAATAAAAAAGTGTAGTTGGCTCTTCAAACAGGTCTTTTTGTTTTCCGAAGCTGTTATCATTTTTTTTCCCTTACGAAGGTAACATCAACTTTACCTCAACATAATGTTTTACAAGAAAAGAACAGTCTGCAAAGATTATATCATGGAGAGGAACAAAGGAAAAATTAAAAAATGGATATCATTCATTGAGGAGAATGGAGTTAATGATATTTGTGAATATAATAATGAATCTGGAGTAACGTATTGTAATGTTTGTGGTTTGATGTTTTCATTTGTATACATATATAAAGGAAAATAGCAGCTTGTAGCTCAGTAAAACGTCATGACAGCTCAAGCTGCTTCCCCCCTCGACATTCATTAAATTGTCAGGGTTGCCAGGTTGATTTTCTCTTTCTTTTTTTATTACAAGCACGATTTGCATATGATTTACATTCCTAATCATAGGTTACAACTTATATGTAATTTTTCTAGAAAAAGGTGATGCTGAATTAGTATTTGATATAATCAATAAGTGAAAATAGATCGATATTTTTCAAAACAACATGACATTTTCCAAATTATATGAGGTGAAAAAACCTTCTAGACGAATTGAACTATATATTATATATGAGGTGCACAACAAGAATAAAAGCAGATCAAAAATGTATTCATGCTATGGTTTTGTTGAGATCCAGCTCGAAATAGCATATATTTTGATATGGACATTTTGTTGAGATGAGTGAGCGTGTTCACAGTTACTATCTGGTATCTTTATTTCATTTTCACAGCTGATTGTTATTAAAAATATTAAATAAATCTCAATAAGTAATAGAAACTGACAGGGAATCTACTATCTTGAAGATAAATTATAATTGGATTATAAATGGATTAAGGAAAGGTAACTGTTGTCTAATATTTCTGTCTTCTTCCCTGAGAGTTGAGTGAGACAATTGTATTTATATCAAGTGTGAATTTATTATCTATTTCGATTCAAAATACTATGGAAAATAGAATATGAAAAAAGAAGTAATTTTGTTTTATACTTATCTATTACAACTTTATTGGAGAATCTGACTTACTATTATCACTAGAAGAACAAATCCCGTTCTTGTTCTATAAATGCAAATCAAATTTTCTGATATGTCAGGTTATTTCCTATCCCTTTGTTTATCTTTTAAGTCTGCAACCATATCAATCATTTAGTTATCCACATAATCGTCCTTTTGATCACATGCCATAAATTTTCTACCTGAATTCACACGACAGCTGTTATTATAATTACTTTGTTCTCTTCTTCTATTCTCCATCCTCTTCACGTTTTCTTCTCCTCGTTCATTAGAAGAATCCTCCCCCACCTCATTTCCAGAGTAAAATTAAATCCCTGGAGATATGACATGAGTTGCTTCGTCTGCATGCTTATTTATTTCATCTGTTTAAATTGTATCTGCATTTTCAAGTTCATCTCCTCTAAATTCTTCTAGAAGAAATAAACTGACATGTCCTTATATTAATGATATTCTTATTATGAAATGTAATCTTGAGCTAATAAAAATTTAATTCATTAGAAGTTGTAATTTTATTTAGCATACATTTTTGTTTATGATATTTTCATCCCTTTTTAATGTATATCACGATGTTATCTTTTCAATAGTCATTTTTCATCTCCAAGACAATATCAGAAAATTATAAATACAATTAATAAAATTCAGATGAACTTGATTCTATTTGACTCTACATACACTAAGGCTGAACGATCTATCGTTATCGTATCTACTATATCTGACATTGATATAAAAAAAGCGAAAATATATGTGTAATGTCAATAATAATTGAGCGTGGAAGGGATTTCGTCAAAAAAAAAGTTAATAACATTCTTAATAATATTCTTCGTTAACTGCTCTACAATTCCTATTAATAAATTTTTTCCATTAATCCTCTGTAAAATATGCAAATTGAGGTTAAATATTATAGAAATATCCAGCTAAATTATATTTCTAGCTATAGTAATTGGCATTCCTACATATAGCGGGAGGCGCTTCCTTAAATATGAAGAGTAATGACAAAACTCCTTATTGAATTGAGTATACATAGTGGGACTATTGAAAATCTCCAAATCCACCGAGTTATGAACCCATCGTTTGATTTTTTGAATTCGTTTCCTTGTTATTTTATTTTCAAATGAATATATCTAATATATATCTGTCCTCCACTGGGAGTGTGACTATTGAAAAATAAATAAAACTTGTATCAACATTGGAGATTTCTAAATATATTTGCCCATCACTTTTCTTCTAGTCTCTCATGATTTTAGATAAAAACAATGTCCTGTACTCCTGGCATATAAGATGCCGTCATTTACCTTATTATGTCAAAATATAATATAATCTTACCTTCTGATGCTCATTCATCAGCTAGTAGTGTTATCCTTTTATTGAATATTTAAAATTTGTAATAGTAGTAGTTAAAATTTAAGATAAACAGTTTGACTCGTTTTAATTAGAGGAAGGATCTTCAAATGGCCCTGAATTTAGCAGAAGAGTAAATTTTAACATCAAAATTCTTCATTTATCGTTAAAAATCATTTGATTTTATAATTAACTTATCTAAGGATACTATGTTCCTGTAAATTGTTTAAATGATTATTGAGTAAAACTAAATTAACCAGGACAAGTACGTAATTTTCTATATAGGTATATCCCTGCATTAAAAATAAAAAACCTTATTTTAATTAAAATATAATAAAGAAATTGCTGTTAGTATATACATTTTTCATTTTATTATGGTCAACATCTAGATATAGTGAGATATACAGGATAATTACTAATAATAACCAAATGACACAAGGATAAATATTTAAGAATAATTGTTTTTCCAAATATGAAAAAATATACATTGAACAATTTTTTGATATTTAATATTAATATCGTTGCCTTCCAGTTTGCAATTAGGAGTAATAAACCTTTAATGAGGCTTATAAAAATTAATCAATCGAGAAGTTAGATGTTCCATGTATTTATGATTTCAGTAGAACTGGTTTCCGTACTTTCTGATACCTCAAAAAATTGATTTATATTCCTAGATATTACTATTCTATTATCAATAGAATAGATTATATACTAATATTATATGTTATACAATCAAATTATTTCGATTTTAATAAGTAAAGTAATAATAAAAAGTGTAGAAACTGGTTCTATTCATTGAACCCTCAATGGAGATATCCTCTCAAATTAGTTCATGGTGATGACAATGTTACACAATTTCTTAAGATATATATATGTAGATGACGTAGAACAGTAGATTGTAAAAAGCTAGTATGTCGACGTCAAGATACGATTACAACTATTGGATGATTTTCGAATTTAGGGGCGAGACTAATCGAACTATCTAGTAGCTGGTTCCTTCCAAAGTTATCCTCAAGGATAACTGGCGTTCGTTATCAAGTTTCAATTGGTAAAGTTTATTTGTAAATCCATTTTTCATTTGATGAGCATAGGGTCTCAGAACTATGTATCTTCCCATAACCAAGAGGAAAGAAAATGTTTAACAAACTCTACGTCGGCTAAAAACAAATTTCAATCCTTCATCTTCGATATTGAAAGTGGAGAACGGTTCAACTGAGGAATAATAGACATTTCTAATCATTAGTCTCGTCGATAAGCAACTTCTTTACGGCTAAACCATCTAAAACAAGACGTTTGTTCTCCAATCCTTTTCTGGGGTCCCAGAGAACAGGAACAATCACTTTTTTAAATATATCGACTCTTTGTCTTTCTTCCTCGTCTACACTTCAAAATGTTATATCTGGATGCTCAGTAGTTTGGATAGCAGGTACATTTTTCACAAATGATGATCTTTTAGAGGAAAACATAGCAAGAGTCACAAGAGAAGGATGATGGTGTCGCAGAATAAAGAAGAATGAAGTGAAGAGCGTGATTTGGGATCAGCAAGTTTATAACCTAATTCTACCAACCTAATATTTTACTCCTTAATATAGTTAAAGTTTAGTCCTTAAAATATTTGAGAGGCATTTGCGTATTTTCTGAAGCATTATATTCCTAAAAAACACTATGAAATTAAACTACAGACTCTAGGCTATAATGTCATGTTATTTATTTTTTGAAATTTTGACGGAAGGTACCAAAATATCGTGTTAGAAGAATAGCCTTGTTTTATTTAATGAACTGAAAATAGCTAGAAGAAGAAAAATTGATTTTTCTCCTTTTCGTGTTTTTTGATTCACACTCAGTTTCACGACGAGCTTTTTGGGATAAACAAAAACACTATGTATTCTCCCTTCAGCTGATTTTCATCATTTGACTCTTTTGATTTAAATCAGCTGATCCTACGTAATATGAACTCTAAAAGGGTATTATTATTATTTATGATTTTGATATATAAAAAATATATTAAATTGCGCGCCCTTTTTTTGAATTTTTGATATTCATGTATTAACGATTGATTTGGATATTGGTAGAATTTATAAATGTATAGTATATCAAAATAATAACTCTGCCCAAAGTTAAAAAGTTAGCAACAAGGAAAATACAGAAAGGTAGCTACCATATGTTTTTCCAAATTTTTCCTTTCCCTTTTGTCAGTCGAATTTGCGTGTGGACAAAAAAGCTCGACGTGTTCTTATTGACATTACACATATAATTGTTTGCATTCACTGCAAACAATTATGTTATATTTAGAAGACAAGTTTTCAACTGACTTAATATATGTATTCAATCACAAGTTAATATAAGCAACATTATATGCATAAATTCTCAAACCAATTATGTTTTACTAATATGATAAATCAGTTATGAAGAAATGAATAAGAATATCGCTGATTTGCTAAAATCAATACAAAATGGAATTTCGAAAAAAGTTAAAACAGCATAGTTAAGCTAGTCTTTAGTTAATACTAATGTTGTCTTGCATTAACATTAAAAATTAAAGATTCCACACTTATAGGCTCTTCCTGAAACAACAGCTTCAATGGAATAAGGTGTGACGGGATCACAGTGAGGAGTAAAATAAGATGCTAAATGTGATATATTATAAGGTTGTAATACTTAAGTACAATGTGGTTCATTAGTTATAGACTCAAAGTGATAAAATAAATAACAGTCGCTAAAACAATGGACTTATGATAAATTTGAAATTTTGATGCACTTTTCATTTGGCATTTTCTTAAACCATTCTTCAATCGGGAATGGAGACTTCAATTTTCTCCAGATGTACGGATAAAGGAAGATAGGAATTATTTTACCTTCATCATGCTTCACAAGAAATCAACGAATTCTATTTTCCACAGAGGAGGATGGAATGATAGCTCATCCTCTTAAATTAAGAGAGTAGAGTTGTCAGTTGAACGTTCAAATTTGGCTCCAACCATTATGACAATGAATAGATTCCAAGATTGAAATTATGAGTGATAAAAGGATTCGATCACAGAGAATAAAGGGATAAAGAAGTTTCTCCTCTCGCCCCTATGTATTTGTCGTAGACTATGATGTTCATAGAGTTACATTGACAGCAAATAAGCTAGCTTCCATGGTTACCATATCATTTTTTATGGCAACATGGGGAGGAGCTTATTTTTTATTTTATTCGATGCACGAATTTAAATATTTCCAGTCATCAAAAAGTCAATGGTGTCCGAAAGTGAAGTAAGGTTATCCAAAACAAAGAAAAACGTTGAGAGAAAGGATATTTTTCTCGTATTAAATGAAATTACAGACCCTCAACAGCAATCTATGATCAGTTCTAAAGCAAAAGAAAAAAAACTTAATAAAAGAACATTTTGTGGGGCGACAACGGACATGCATTTTGCAAACTACTCGCACACATTGAAATGTGAGTAAATATAAATTTCTATTAATATTAGAGTAATAACAAGGTGCTTCTGTTTTCTTTCTCATTTTTTACATTATTCCAATTATTAATTTCCAATGGTCAAGAACGAAAAATGAATTATATAAGATACCTTATTTATGTAGAAAAATAATAAATTCCAAAGTCATTAATTTTTCTTTTATTATATACTTTCACATTGTCATGCCCTTATAAAAAAGGAAGTCCTTGTTCCTAGAATGAAATTTAAAATGAAAGGAAATTAGAAGAGACGTAAATACAGCCCGGTGAGCATGACCAGTAATAAAAAGAAAGAGGATAAACTTACTGGTCATAATCAGTGATGGATAAAAAGGGTCCAGCTGACACACACGCCCAAGATGATGTCATAAATGAATATGGTACCCTTGAAGTAAGGCAGAATTTCAGCCGATTACATTTGAAGTGGCGGAATGTAGCTGTCATTCTTATGCTGTTTTACTTAGGAACAGCTTGTTTTTAATAATATAATGGTAATATAAATTTAATATAAACAAAACCATAAATCTGTGGCTACTAATACCAAAAAAGCATGAGACCAGTCATTTTTACATGGACTCGGACTTGACTCAAATTATGTTCTACCTATTGTTGAACAAAATTACTTGATAGCAAATAAATTTTAATGCGTATCTGTTGGGATTGCTCCACAAAATTATTATGCTTATGATTTCCTAAGGAAATTATTATTGTAGGTTTTAATGTTGCTACACCCAGTTCTAGGGATTAATTTAAATGAAATTTTCAACATCTGATATATTAGTTAGAAAGATTATATTTATAAGTAAAATCTATAATTCATATTATATATTAATTAAATACATATATTAAATAGTTTCATTTAACCATCATCTGATCTATTGTTTGATTTTTTTTGGTTTTACATATACAATTAAATTGGTTTAAAATTATCATAACAACTTCGTCAAAGTAACACATTTTGAAGATACTTTAATTTTTCTATGAAACAAAATAATATCTTATTATTTCAATTACATATAAATATATATTAGTTAAAACATAGAAGTTGCATATTAATTAAGAAAGAAAATGTAATTTTAAATTAAGTTTCCATAAATAAAACAAAAATATAAATTAAATTGATCATAATATTAATTTGTAGCATAATGCAAATGTACGTTGAAGAGGTTGGTATGACAAGTTTAAATGCATTAGATATAATTTGAAGGGAAAAAGAAATGTTTCACAGAAAAATAACAAGATTGAAATCGACAATGACAATAATAGCGAGTCATTATACCGATGACATATATTTAAATAAAAAAAGTAGAACAGATGAGGGTTAAATGAGAAAAAACAAATTACAAAATATTATATAAAAATAGAATAACATATTTAATGAAGATCAATATATAACATAAATATGATAAATTATAATTTTAAATACGATGCCATCAAATATCCATTTATTTAAGTTCATTCAATTTTGACAAATTCTGAGTTCCATTTTATTAAGAGGTGGTTCTTGAAATGTTCTTCACTCATTCTTGTCCTCTTAGATGAGAGTACATCCCCCATCATGGAAAAACCCTCTCAGAGTCACAATTGACGATTGGAGTATTTTTGTGTATAGAAAAATTATTAGAGTCCATGCTTATTTCAGTAGCGACATCCCTCGACTTGATGTATCCAGTATTCTTCTCCATTATCCGTAGGAGCCTACTTTTGAAAGGTTCAAGTGTAATATCTTCGCACAAATTCTCCATTATAGTCGCACTTGTAAGCAGAGGCATTCTTTCTTGCAAGGCTTGTATTGCTTGAGGAACTTGATTAAAATTTTGATGGATTAATAATAATTCACTGAATATGGTGTCGCTATTTAAAACTTTTTTGACAGTAGTAATTGCTGAACTGTTTTCCTCGAGTCCATTAATGAAATCCTTCACAATGTCGAAATTTTTCACGTAATATGTCACTGCTTTTAACCAAGTTCCCTAACGTAATAGGTGCTGGTGGTAAGGGAATTTGGCAATAAGTAGTAAAACTTTGCTTTTTAATACTAGAATGCAAGAAAATCTTATTTATTTCGGAGAGCAGTAGATTTGAATTAGGAAATTCAATACGGCAAAGTTCGGCAATTCTATGGAGTCCATGGGCAAGACAAGTGACGTGGATCATTTCAGGAAACATTTTCCTTAATTTCTCAGCTTCTTTAATACAGTATGGAGCTCCATCAGTGATGAAAACCTTTAATCTCTCTTCTTTAAAATTGGAACCCAAAGTGTTTCGAAGACTACTGACTGCAACTTCTTCTATTGTCAAGCTATTGGTACTTAACACATTGGTAAAATTAATCAGATAAGGTCAACCAAGGAAAAGTCCATCCAGAGGACCAATCAGCACTGCAATCATAGACCGATCCTTGATGTCCTTTGACTCGTCCATTGCCATGAATATATCTTTTTCACCAACTTCGTTTATTATCTTTGAAATCACGGCATTACTTTCGACTTGTAACGACTGGGTAATGGTGAATCGAGAAGGTACAGATTTTCTGGTATATTTTTCCATGAATTTGATGAAATTTGGGTGTTCCACGACAGAAAGTAGGATGTTACATGAAACAAGCAATTTAGTTACGTCAGACGTGAAATCAAATGTACCTTGATCGCTACTGATATTATGTTTCTTGAATAGATTCAGAATTTTCTTGTGACATCAACGACCAATATGTCTAACAAGTGGATACATCTTCTTTTTGGAAGTCGTAAAACAGCATAGCCAGCATGTAATTACATTGCAGTCCATATCTAAATTCCAAATACTTTCACCTCCATTCCTGGCGATCCAGGGCTTTGGATTAAATACGTTAGACATTTTCAAATTTATTTCGAAATGCCTCTTAAACTTTTTAAAATAATAACTGAGTAGTAGGAAAAGGCAAACAAACGAGGATAAGAGGAAAAGGAAATATAACAGCTTCAATTATTTAAATATACAAATTACCAACAATTGTCCTTTTTTTTTGCATGTCAGCTGGACCCTTTTTATCCATCACTGTTAATAATATTGTATACATCACGTTCATTTTCCAAAATATCAAATCTTCTTTCAAAATTAGAATACTTTCATTTTCTTTTGCATTTGTCCTTAAGTATTTAAACGTTCTTGAAAATACCTGATATATTTCGAAAAATTCTTCAAAAGCAAATGTTCACAGTTATTGTTTCTTTCGCTGAATATCGGTGTATCTGCCAAAAATCTTCGAGGCAAGAGTTTTTTTCTAAATTAATTAGTAAACAACTCAGATAATAAGTTTCTTGATCTTTGATTGGAACAATTTTAGTAATATTAGAGAAATATTATAACTTGAATCGACTTCACCAATTATCTATTTGTTCAACAGTGGAATGGCTTCCATAAAGACTTTGGCTTTAAAGCTTCAGCAGGTCTAAGAATTTTTGAACTATCCTTAATTGAAGTTGAATAAGTAGTACATTGTAGGAAATTGGTCAGATAGCTTCCTTAGTTTTTATGAGGACCATTGTTCCTCCATCAAAAACTTTGTGATATCTGGCAAATTCTCATCTTATGCCATCTTTTATTTTATCCTCCTTGCAATCCATTTAAGCAGTAGCAACATTATCAACAAATTTATATTATGAATCCCATTGTTTAATATTTTACTGCAATTCTTAAATACTGAATGAATTAGGTGAATTATTCTTTCGGAGATTTATTTGAGTTCGGAGCCATGTAATTTAGCTTTATTTAGAAGTTTTTTTATACTAGAATAGGTCTTCTAGGCTTTGGTTGCCATCTTAAATTGATTTCAATTTATAATAAATAATATCATTGAGAATATACGCTGTTAAGATTAATTCCAATTATTATTAGGAAATTGATTCATACTATACCGTTATCACAATATTTAATAAATAATTAGCTTGATAATTTGTAAAGGCTGTTTATTTATACTTTGAGTATTAGTTTTTTCTCAAACCTTCTTTAACAATATGTATCCACAAAATTTCTAATCTTTTTCCGCTTTTGGCCTATTTTTCCCGATCTTCCTCGTTAATTGAACGATAATCCTTGATGCAACTAAGATAATTAATCAAAATATAACTTAATAATTAACTATATGTTTTGAATTTTAATTTTTGATAGAACCTTAACTGAAACTACACGATAGTTGATGTTTAAACACCACTAAATACTTATTTACCCTTAAAGACTTTCAAATATATAAATAACACTTTCAGTCAGTTTGTGTCTATAATTCATGATGATTTATAAGATTTCTTTTTTTTAAATTTCGTAACCTACTCTCATAGATTTTGTTTATTTTTGATGCAATTCTTTAAACTAATTATACTACGCTTTATGCAAAATTTTGAGTCAATATTTATATTAACAAATTAGCAAAAATCCACTCCTGAAAGCATAATCTCATTTCAAATCCCTATAAAACCCTAATTTTTCAATATAAAAGCTTGAAATTTACTGTAATAGACAATTATTAACAAAAAAATCTTACAATGATAAAAAATATCATATCATTGAATCTTTTAAGCAATTTTGGTCAGTATTCTAGATGTATGTTTTAAAAAAATGCTTGCTTTCAGTTTATCAATGCAAAAATTGTCGAGATCTCCCTATAGTTATTTAAACATGTTTTACATAATTAAAAAAAACATTTTACACTTTCTGAAAATGTAAATTTGGTTCTTTGTTTATGAAGGAGACCGCTAATAGTACACGTTAAAAAAATAATATATTAATAGTACTATTAACACAATGCAATTAAACTACTTATAAATGTAATCTTCAACCAATTTTGATCAAATATGCATGAATGGAACATAAATATCTTACAAGACAACAAACATAACAATTAAGAACGTATCTTGCTTTTCATCATTGTGTAAAACTATTTTAGTATTTTACTGGAGTGTTGTTAGAGATGCTTCACACTTATACAATTCTAAATTTGTATCCAAAATAATATATATATATGTAAGAGTAAAAAAAATCTCATTCAACTTTTATTGGTTTTATTAACTGAGGAGTAAGAACTTTTTTTAGTTGATATGCCAATTGGACCGATATGCTTTATTCTTTAAGGTACCACTGTTCGACAGTTATCGTATTTAAAATTTCAAATTCTAAGTATTGACTCGCGTGCGAGATTTTTAGTGGTTGGTAAGTTCAGCAGCATTTTTAATCAGGTTTCAAAGCTTACCTGATTATACGTCGCTATAAAACACGTGTTATAATAATACCATCATTCCAAATTATTATATTTAATAAAAATAATATTAATAAAATGCCTAATCATTCTCCTTAATAATAAGTAGTTTACGACTTAATACCTTATAATATATAATTTTCTGACATATAGAAATTTGAGTGTATCTCCTTCCAACCTTTCTCTTCTATGGTTTATGGTCTATTTTCTGTAATATTAAAAAAGAATAGATACTTATTACTGATATAATAAAACGTCATGACAACTAAAACTGTCCTCCCAAGTATTCATCAAAATATCAGGGTAATCATATCAAATTTTGCTTTTTTTAAATACCGGCAGTGCATATTTACTGCTCAATATAATCATCGGATATTTATTTTTGAGCACACACGGCGTGATGACATCAATAATGGGTTACCTGAGTCCCATTAGAAAAACAGCCGCCCAATCATGGGTACATCTGACAATAAAAAACGGCCCAGAACACTGGGCACGCAAGGATTGCCTGTAATAGGACTCAAAGGTCCTTATGTCGGTACTGTAATTCCTTGGAAACTCAGACAACCCAACGCCAAAGCCTCAGCGTTTATTGTCTAAGATACATGATAATTACAGAAGAATATTCTGAGAAAGTGGTAATGAATTAAATTGAACATTAGTAAATAAGAATTGACATTAATTAATTAGACATAAAATAACAATTGTAGTACAATAAAGTTTGGAATGAGTTACAATTTATCATTAAATATCATCAATAGGTAATAGGCATAAACTATGAAATAAACAAACAGTTGTGACATAATGGAAGGAATGTTCATATATATGTTTATAGCAGTGTAAATTAGTGTAATGCTAGGTCACGAATGTCCCTAAATATCCAATGAGAGGATGTTAGCACACGTAGTTGTATGTAACTGATGAACAATAGAGATATATTACAACTCTCCATAAGTGCATTCATGGATGGCATTGTAACTATCCCTCGCCAATTAAAGGCTAGGGGGATCACCTCAAACTCTAACTCAGCATGGCTGTGAAAGTTTAAATGATTTAGAATTGCTTTTTTTGTCAGGCTTTATAAAAGAAGATGTTGTTTTTATATGATTATTGGTGTGGCACACAAATTCTGAACGCTTCAGTGAGTCCACCACCATTTTTTCAATCATGTTATGACGTGCAATGCGTTGCTTTTGGTATATATAGCAATCTTGTAGGAGATGGCTAAGATTGCACACCTTATTTGGACATTTTGTACACAAATTACCATCCTTGTATTTTGTGAAGCGACTTTTCTTGGCTTTTGTTGCCACTGCACCAGCCATATTTTGAAGTGCTGCCGAAAGTTCGCTATTTGCCACTTTTATATCCGTTCGAAGTAGAAATTGGAAATTCCGATTTCCCGGGGAAAAACTGACAAGGCCCTTGGTGTCTACTTTATTGTAAAGGCCATTAGAATATAATAGGTTTAAGTCCTCTTTTTTCTTACAAACTTGTCCCCTTATAGTAATTTGTTTGCATTGGAACGCCTGAGGATTTAATTTGATGATTGCTTATATAACTTTGTCTTCACTTTTAATTAGTGAAACTACACGATTGTTGAAGGCAAAAAGTGATCTGACAGCAGGTTCAGGATAGCCTAGACCTCCAGAGGAAACTTTTGTACAAAATAATTCGATGGCGGTGTCATGGAATATGCTACCCCATCTTCTTAATGTCTTCCTAATGAGGAGGTCTGATTTGGTAATTGAGGATCTAGATGGGTTGCCTCTTGTTATATTATGGATAAGGGAGGGCAGACCATGATTAGGAATGTAAATCATATGCAATTCGGGCGTGTTATAAAAAAAGAAAGAGAAAATCAACCTGGCAACCCTGACAATTTAATGAATGTCGAGGGGGGAAACAGCTTGAGCTGTCATGACGTTTTACTGAGCTACAAGCTGCTATTCTCCATTATATATACAACAATAAATAATAACATAGATGAGAGGCATAAAATTAACTGAAATTAATGTCAGGAAATTATATATTTTTAACTATTAATAGTTATACGAGGACTTGAGCCCTTTTTGTTTACATTTTATTTGCTTTATTAAACTTAATGCATTTATTCATTCATGTGAGATCTTTACTATCAGGTAGATGTTCTCCCCTCAGAAATAAAGGAAAAATGATAACAGCTTCGGAAAACAAAAAGACCTGTTTGAAGAGCCAACTACACTTTTTATCACACGCCCAAATTGCATATGATTTACATTGCTAACCATGATCCCTAAGTGCTATGAATTTCTGAGGATTTGTTAAGGGAGATTTATCCAATCGGTCAATCATGGTGACTATTTCCCTGTCAGGGAAACTTGTTGTTAGGCCGTTAAGACTAGTCACAAGGCCAAGGTATTTGTACGTATCTCCAGCTCCTAGTGTTTCTATTGTGTTACCCTTGATGTTGAATGATGTTTTGATATTGAAGAAGTATCTTTTATCCTTGGCGTTTGTGTAAATAGCCACACCTTTGCATTTTGAAGGGTTAACCTCAAGCTCAGCCAATGATTCTTGTGCTGCATAACTATCTAAGGACTCTTGCAGTCCCTCTATAGACGAAGACAGTAGCACAAGGTCATCTGCAAAGACGAGCTGTGCAAGAGGCTCACCATTGATGTAGAAGGGGTCATAAGGTGTGGCCTGGGATAAAATCAGATCCATAATTGCATTGAACACAGTGCCAGAAAGTGGATCTCCTTGTGGTATAACGGAACCAAATTTTGCCAATATCTTGTTATTAAGTTTTGTTGAAGCTCCAGTCAACATATTGATGATATATTTTGTTAAGTGTTCCGGTGCATCAATCTTCCTCAAGGCTAATGGGATTGTATGATGGCTCACTGAGTCGAAGGCTTTCCTGATATCAATGAAGGCGAAGAAGAGTGGTCTAAACTTTGTTTTAGCATAACGGATAGCCGATTCAAGGACAAAGCTATTTTCAGAAATGCCATCCACTTTTCTATAAGCCTTTTGAATTCGACAGATATTTAGGTGTCCCATCCTTTTATTCAATATCCTATGTAAAAACCAGGTGAAGTGGGGAAGTACTGTAATTGGACGGAAATCACATCATGTAGATGAATTGGGCACCTTGGGGATAAACGAAGTGCGACCTCTTAATAGTTCAGGGGGAAGGCTTCCTTCAGCAAGGAAGAAGTTTAAGTATAATAAAAGTTCATCATGGGGAAGAATATTAAAGTCACGCCCACTAAAGCCAAGAGGGTCTATTCCTGCGGTGGCCTTAGGTTTGGCAGATATCAGATCTTGTTCTGTTACAGGGTCTATAATGAGGTCGATAGGACCAAAATTAGATTGAAAGGTTCTTGTGTCAGGAACAGAATCAGTTTCAAGAAATTCCTTCCACTTAATTAAATGGGGGTCATCAATTACAGTAGATTTAGCCAAATCTGATAAGTTATCACTAAGAACAGCTTTGATAGTGCGGCTAAAATATTTTCTTGATTGTATTTTAAATTCCGAATTAGTGAGCTTATTTTTAGGTAATTAGTTTTGTTCTTTGAGTTTAGGGGTTAGAACTTTAACGACAATAGTGACAATTTCCTTGATAACATCGTTAAAAGTGGGGTTGTTAATACTAGTCGGTGTTTTAATCAGTGTAGACGACTCAAATACCTTAAGGGGTATAGCCAACCTAAATTTATTATGTAAGAGTCCATTTGCTGAGCCTTTCAAAGTTTTTACTCTACAATTACTTGTATATGAGTTAAAATTGAGTTAGTGGTGGGTAGCTCTAATAAGCTCAGAGGCTAGCAAGGAGTGAGATTTCTTAGATATGATTCCCTGTATAAAGTTACTAATTCTTATGCGTGCATGAGGCAATAAATGACATTTGTGAGGGAGGGCTAGAATTTTAATGTAACGATTGATGATGTTTTCCTGTGATTTTTTCAGATTCTCTTTATGTTGTTCAGAGAGTTGACCGGAATTGATGTTTGATGGGCGGTTATCCCTTGTAGGTGTATTTGGTGTATGGTTTTTAAAAAAGGTTCTGAACGTTTCACAATTTATATTAGCTCCGGCAACATGATAGAGCAGGGAAATTTGTTCTGTAGGGAGTGGTTCATTATTGTTAATCAAGGGAGGATGTGGATGTACTGGGTGTTCATTAGTACTAGCTAATATGGTAACGAAGAAAGTCAACTTACTTGCTATCAACGTAACGTTATGGACATAATAATCAAATCCTTGCTGCTTCAGGCTCATGACAGCTCTTCTCAGACTTATAGCAATACAACTCAATAAATACTAAATATTCTGTTCAAAAAGTAAAATTATCTTCAAGTCTTTAGCACGTCGAGCTTTTTTGTTTACCCTCAACCTCGACTGGCAAAAGAGAAAGGAAAAATTTGGAAAAACAACCGGTAGCTACCCTTCAGTATTTTCATCATTGCCAACTCGTAAATATTATGCAGAATTTAATATTCAGATATAATATATATTTATAAATTCTACCAATCACAAACCAATCGTTAATACTTGTAATATGTTCAAAGTTCAAAAAAGGGGCCCTTGATTTAATATATTTTATATACATCAAAATCATAAATAATAATAACACCCTTTTTGAGTTCATGACATTTAGAGTCAGCTGCTTTAAATCAAAAGATTCAAATGATGAAAATCAGCTAAAGGGAGAATACAGTGTGTTTTTGTTTATCCCAAAAACCTCGTCGTGTAGTTTGGTCATTGTTATTAATTATTTTAAAAAAGGAATAAAGGAAAAATGAGGCGTCATTATTCACTTATATAGACGGCAATACATGATATTAACTTATTCTCATTATACATTGTCTTTTAACATGTACAAAGGCGCGAATTAATGACACTGGTCAACAAACTAACTGGTCAGCATGAGTTTTTTTTAATAACTTCTAATACATTTTTGATTGTAAATTTCAAATCTTACCTTAGTCTTTTTCTAAAAGCTCGAGTTTGTAGTATACATATACAAATTTTTTAAATTGCAAATTTATCCGAGATATCTAATTCAATCGTAATTTGCACATTGAAGGAATAAGATAAATTGAAACATATATAACATTTTTTTTTTGTGAATAATCGATAATTTTAAAATGATATTTATGTTTCTTTTACCTTGCCTAAAACTTAAGAAGATGGCTAAAAACATGTATAAAAGTGATAAATTTCTTAAAAATATATATGTAACTTTATTACTTTAGATAAAATTATCGTTGTGATTACTTGAATTAAGATAAAATGTATATATTTTGTTTAAAAGTATTTTTTTTCATAAATTTATATTTTTAGGAGAGATATTATCATTTAAATAATTTCAGCCAAAATTGAAGGAAAGGTTGTGTTATATTATTTCAACTTTTATAATAGATGATAATTCTCTATCTGAATTACGATGGAAAACATAACAATTATAAAGAGGTAAACAGCATGATGAAAGAATATTATGTATGCAAGGTGTATAATTAGCAGTGATGGATAAAAAGGGTCCAGCTTACATGCAAAAAAAAGAACGGTTATTGGCAACATTTGTCTTTTCAAACTTCTTTTTCTTTCTTTCTGAAACATCAAAATAAAAATATGCATTCGGCCCCTTCCAATGTGATCGGCTGAAATTCTGCCTTACTTCAAGGGTACCATGTTTATTTATGACATCATCTCGGGCGTGCGTGTCAGCTGGACCCTTTTTATCCATCACTGATAATTAGTAAGGATGGACATTTTGTTGAGGTGAAAAAGCCTGACCGCAATTATTATCTGGTGTATTTATATTTTATCTGCTGATTGATATTTGACAGTATTAATGAATACACAATAGCTACCTATAATTGCAAGTTCTTATCTCAACAATACAAAGAAGACTGAATTCAAATTGATCATCAAGGTAGTGGTACCAGCTGATATTTTTCTTTCATCCTTAAACTGATTTTTATCTCAACATTTTTCCCATGTTAAATCATTGGTAATGTGAAAAAAGAGCCAATTTCAAAAATACACCCGAGATTATGTCATAAAAAATATGGTACCCTTGAATAAAGGAATAATTTTAGACAATTAAAAGGGGGGTATGTAGCTGTCATTATTTTGCTTTTTTACTCAAGAACAACTAATTATTAATAATTTAGTAGCAATAAAATTTTGTAAAGAACAGAACCATAAATTACAAGCTATTAATGCCAGAGAACGTGACGTGATTCATTTTTCCATGGACTCGGACTTGACTAAAAAAAAGTCGATTTAGAATACTGTTCTGTCTATTGGTGAACAAAATTAATTAATATCTAATCAATACAAATATGAGTACAATCCTTAATATGTTTTTATTGGCATTCCCCCTCAAAATTACTATTCTTTTCATTACTTTCTAATCAAACGACTATTGTAGTATAAGATGTTGTAAAAATCAGTTCTACAGATTTTTTCCCCTCAAATTTTCAACACCTGAAAAATTAAATAAATAAATAATATTTTTATATGAAATCTATAATACATATTACCCATTATGGAAAAACATAATTATATGAAATAATTTTATTTAAACATCATTTGATCTTTTTTTTTTCACATCCCTAATGATAAGAGATGTATAAATGCACATGCTTCAATGCTTATTAGTAGTACTCAAAATGCATGTCAGTTATTACCCTGTGCAATATAATTTTTCATCAATCATTAAGCTGTTTTCCTTTTGCTTTTTATACAATAATTCTTATTTCATATAATCTTACCTGTTATAAAAGTTCTGATAATTTCACACAACTTCTCTTTCAATTTTGGTTGATACTTTTTTTTATGTTACTAAAATATTCCTCAAAAAAATTCGTTTTAAGTAAAATATTTATATTTTTACTTTAGAAAATGTCCAATTTGTTGACATTTTTGTATAGTTTTCAGTCATTTTCTTGAGTTATAGACGAGAAAGAATAATTATGAATATCATTTTTAAATCTTCAATCAATGTTTTTTAAAAAAAATTATGCTTTTTTAAATTTACTATGTTCCTTTTAGATGCAAATTAGGATTGACTTACAGACCTTGAGTAATTTTTAAATAAAAAAAAGTACAAATATCTAAAAGAATAAGATTATATTTGAAATTAACAAAAAAAAATACATTATAATCTGTTCTAAAAAATTCATGCAACACAAAGTTGGAAAAAAATTGTTGGCCAATTTAATTAATTCACTCCGTTTTGACTTATTAAAAGACAATGAGAATAGAATACTACCCTGGATTGCCGGGCATGGAGGTTAATTGTAATGCCAAAAGAGTGCCTTTTAATGAACTCTACTAAAAAATGAAAATTATGCTCTCATATTAAAGATATTCTTGATATGAAATGGAATCATTTGCTAATAAAAATTAAATTCTTCAAAGAATATTATTTGTTTACTAAGTATTTATGTTAACATTCCACCCTTCGAATTAATAAAACTGGTCAACAAATTTTAAATATCAAAAATCCAAAGGGGAATCCTAGGGGCGGGAGAAGGCCCAAAAGTCGGCCAAAACGTTTGTACATAAATAACTTCGTTGAATATTACACGAAATGCATTAATAAGGAATGCATTCAACAGCTGAGAAAAGGGTTCGATACGAACTCTTAGCTAAGAAAAAATTTTCAACCAATATCGAGCAAAAATCCATTTAAGTAGCTCTAATGTGAAGCCTTATTAGAAGATGTAGATGACTGATAACTTTTTTAATTTAGTGAATAAAATTAACATTGGAATTCACTGCTTGAAAAATAAAGGAAACATGCCAACATGCAGCTTCTCTTATCTGGACTATCTGAAAACTTTTTTAAATCTCGTTTTGTGAGTAAGATCCTCTAAGAGGACTCATCGTTAGGAATGTAAAAAATATGCAAATGGGGTGTGCAAAATAAAAAAAAAGAGAAAATCAAGCTGGCAACCCTGACAATTTTATGAATGTTGAGAGGGAAGCAGCTTGAGCTGTCATGACGTTTTACTGAGCTACAAGCTGCTATTCTCCATTATATATGTATACTAATGAAGACATCAATAATGCATCACCATAGAATTAACTCAAATTAATGTCAGAAAATTATATATCTTTAGCTTACAAGTCATAAACTAACAATTATTACGGGAACATGACCCGTGATAACATATGATAAAAATGATAACAGCTTTGGAAAACAAAAAGGTACTGTTAAAAGTGCCAACTCCACAAAATCTCGCACGCAGCATTTTGCATATTTTTTATATTCCTACTCATCGTGCAGTCCCATGAATAAAGAATCTCGCAACATTTGATTTAGGTTTTAATTTAAAGAACAGAATTTTGCCAGTGGCATTAGAGCTGCCACAAAATCTGCGATAGATCCGAGAGAGCCTTGTTTTCTATTATTAAACTTAAATTTATCATAGATATTTATAGTAGGTAGTTTGTAATGTCTTGATAGCGTATTCATTAAGTATTCAAAAAGGACTTAATCGGGATTCCTTGGAGACAACAGATCTCCACAAGGAGAATATAACCGGCACCTCAATATTAACTAGAAAGAAGGTACATACAACTCTTCTTTGATATTATTAGCAACAAAGAAGATACTAACCCCAGCTACATAATCTTAAAATTTCATCAAAAACGTTTATGAGACCGATAAATAATAATTCATCAATTAGAATATAGCAAATTAGTGGAACAAGAAATCGAATATAAAAAAATAAAACAAGATACTCTTTTTCCTAGGAGCCGTAGTAGAAGACTCGTTTTGTCGCCAAATAATTATTTGATGAAGGAAGAGGCACGTGTCCACTCAGGCAGGTAGTCAAATATATCTATGATTGTAAATAATATGCACTTTCGGTATGTAAAAAAGAAAGAAAGAGAAAATCAACCTGGTAACCTTGACAATTTTATGAATGTTTAAGAGGGAAGCAGCTTAAGCTGTCATGACGTTGTACTAAGCTACGAGCTGCCATTCTCCTTTATATTTACTAATAAAGACATATATTTTAGATTATAATTTTTTTTAAAGAGGTAAAAATGCGCGCATTTTAAAGCTTGCGAGTTGTAATATAAATGATTGTTAGTTGATACCCTGAATAATATTGTTTCCTCATTATGGATGTAAAGAAAGAGCCCATTCTCAATGTGCACCCAAGATGATGTTAAAAAAAATATGGGACCCTTGAAGTAAGGCAGAATTTCATCCGATTACAATTTAAGGGGTGGAATGTAACTGTCATTATTTTACTGTTTTACATAAGGACATATTATTATTATTTAGTGGCATTAAAAATTTGTAAAGAATAGAACCCTAAATTTGTAGCAACTAATGCCATCGAAATTTACTTAATATTAACATAAACTTAGAATATAAACCTTAATATGTCCTTGTTGGAATTGCACCTCTAAATTACTACACTTATACACTTAAGTGAATCCTATAATTCGTACTACATATTTAAGAAACACATATAATTAAATGAAATGATTATATGTAACCATCTTGTGCAGGGGTGTTAAACATACGGCCCGCAGGCCAGAACCAGCCCGCAAGGAGGTTCAATCAGGCCCACAGGATAATTTGAAAGTGGAAAAAATACATAAAAGACATAGATTAAATTTTTTAATTAAATGTAATTCATGAATTATCCGCTTGGGGCACACTGTTTTGCACTATCTATTGGTGTTTAGGACCTGTTTGTACTCTCTTCTCTACTTGTCTGCTACACCCTCATGAGTAAAAATGGTGTTATCAAAAAAGAGAAAAATGGATAGAGAGTGTAGAATTTTCCAAGAAAAATGGACCACGTCGTATTTATTTACCGAAACGCAAGGTAAACCTCTGTGCTTGGTGTGTTTGCAACATGTTTCAGTATGTAAAGAATATAATATTCGGCGCCACTACGAAACTAACCACAGAGCAAAATATGACAGCCTACAAGGAAAACTGAGAACAGATAAGGTCAATGAATTTCTGGCAGGTCTGAGAAAACAGCAGTCAACTTTTTCCATAAAAAAATAAAGTAGGATGAAATTTCATGAGTATGTCAAAAATATATATATAGTTATATCAAAAAAACTGAAAATTGATTAGGAAAGGAAATGTGATTCCAATTTAAGTTTTCATAAATAAACCCCCCCAAAAAAAAATTGATAATACGATGAAAATGTACGTTATAATTACAATTTTAAATATTTCTTGCACTTTTTTTGGAGTTGGTACTCTGAATCGTTCTTTTTGTTTCCCATGGCTGTTATCCTTTTTCCTTTATTCCTGAGGGGAGAAAATCTACCTGATCATAAGGATATTGCATGATCTGTTTACACGTGCAATACTCCGCCGAAAAATATAATCAATTATTTCGATAAAGTGTCCCTCGGAGTGAAACGCCTATAATGGAGGTGAAAATGTTTATAGTTACGACAGGGTCTCAAATTCTCCGTCCATCAAAGAATTCGACATTGTCTCCATGGACTACTCCAAATCCCTCGTTTCCTACTATGAGTAGGCAATGGTTCTATGAACGAAACCTCTGTCCATCATAGTTGTCATTGGTTCGATGGAATTTTCAAAGTCTATCGTCCAACGAAGAGTTGGCAAATGCTCTAATGGCCAACTTAGACTATGATAACTAATAACAATCAAATGTTAGAAATTAATGTGATAATTTCAAAATAGGTATTAATTATATTAACTCTAGGATGTTTCTTAGGATTCCTCCACTACTGAGATCATATCATTATGATCATCGAATTCATCATACCCTTCACCGTATTGAGAATCCTCAAGGCGTCACAGGTTACGATATGAATATTTATGTATTTAAAGAACTTGCTATCGTGGATTATGGATTCAGTTGAGATTTCCTTGTGTTATATGTATCCCTTGTCCCTCTCAATCACATACAGACATTTACTTTTGAATGCTTCATGTGTACATAAATACTATGACATGATGGTGGAAATAATTTTTCCCTAAACTTATTTCGAAATCTTGGACAAGACTTCTTTACTTTCCAATGTCGTGGTAAGAAGGAATGGATTTTTCAGTATATAACATGAACTTGACAAAATGTGGATAATAACGATATTGAATGGGACATTGAAGGAAACCAGCGTCTTATTAATAATGAAATTAAAAATGCCAAAATAGTGTTCCTTGTATAAATTTATATATTTATCTCGTGATTACGACTTGAACATGTTTTATAATGCTTAACTTTCTCAAAGCTTCTCTCCCAAATTCATTTAGATGGAATATAATTAATCTACTAATTTCTTTCTATAATATTATTAAAATTTTATATAACACAAACTTGTACACCATATTTTTTTTTAATTTTCTTGGATTTTTAAAATTAAATTGAGAAATCAATCATGATCGACCTTTTTTCTAAAGTATTCTGTTTAAAGGTGTAATATAAGACGTATTATTTAATTAAATCTATTATATAAAGCACTTAAAAAAAAAGATTGTGTAATAGATAAGTTTATTATAAAATCTAATGATTTTTAACAATAAAAGAAGAATTCCGATTTTAAAATTTACTCTTCTGCTAAATTCAGAGCCGTTTGGGGATCATTCGCCTAATTAAAACGAATCAAACATAATTATATAATTAAATTTTAATTACAGCTATTACAAATTTTAAACATTCAATTAAAGGATAACACTACCAGCTGATGAATGAGTATCAGAAGTTAAGATTATATTATATTAAGACATATTAAGGTAGATGACGGCATTTTATGTAACCAACTTGGTACCAGGAGTATAGAGCACTGTTTTTATCCAAAATCATAAGAGACTAGAAGAAAAATGATGGGTAAATCTATTTAAAAATCTTCAACATTGATACTAGTTTTAGAATAAATAGTCGCAATCCCAATGGAGGAAAGATGTTTATTAGGTATATTCATTTGAAAATAAAATAACAAGGAAACGAATTCAAGAAATCAAACGATGGATTCTTTATTCGGTAGATTTGGAGATTTTCAATAGTCCCATTATGTATACTTAATTCAAAAAGGAGTTTTGTTCTACTTTTCATATTTAAGGAAGCCCCTCCCATTAAATGTAGGAATGCCAATTACTATAGCTTAAATATAATTTAGTGGGATATTTTTATAATATTTAACCTCAATTTGCGTATTTTACAGAGGATTAATGGAAAAAATTTAGTAATATAAATTGTAGAGCAGTTAACGAAGAATAGTGCTATGTTATGAACTTTTTTTTTCACAAAATCCCTTCCACGCTCAGTTCTTATTGACACTACACATATTAGCTTTTCACAAAAAAAAATTTCAGAAAATTGTTGATAACTGAAGTTTATTACTGGTTTTATTGAGCTTGTTTTTTTTTCAACTGACATATTCTTCAGTGATAAAGTGTTTACTATACAATCATAAATGAAATATTGGTTCCAAATTGGCTCTGATAATATTGATTTTATATTTAACAACCCTTGTTGTTCACGATGTAATTCGTTTAAATTAGATTAAAAACTTTCTTTACCGTAGCTTACCTAGGAATAGCGGTAATCCATTTTTTCATAAGTTACTAATTTAATTAATATTATAATTGATGATAAAATTGTTCTGTCTAGAGAAATATGAATTTGTGCAGATTTTTTCAATTACTGATGATTCAGAAAGGGTCCTCTTTCCGCACAGTAATTTTTGAATGTATTGCACGTACCATCTTTGACTATTATATCCCTGGATAAATATTGGTCTATCAATATGATATTTTCGTTAAAAATTTTCAAATAGTTAGACATTACATAAAATATTTATACATTACTTGCTCTAAAGGAGAAATACCAAGATATTTTTATGACTTATTTCATCACTCTTTTTTAAAAATTTCAGTCATGTAGTAAGCCCTTTACTTATGCTGTTTGTCTCAATGAATTGGGTAGTGAAGTTGTTCATCAATATGTTGGACAGGAGCCAAGTGGTAAAATGTTTAACGAACTTTCTCTTGACAACAATAGTAAGTACAAATTGTATTCTTAATTTTAAGTAAATAAACAAAAAAATATAATATAAATTAATTTAATAATTGAAGGACGTTAAATATCTCCGTAATCTATTTACTCATTCAATTTTTTTTCTTTTTTGCTAATTAGAAAAATTTGGAATGATGAAAAATATATTGAAAAATAAATAACGCAAGAAAAAACAACAATACATTAGCTTGACATCTACACATTGTAACTTTCACGAGCGTTATATAACGCTGTACATATATTTTGCAAAAGTGTTATTAGCGCTTTAACACTAAAAAAGTCCCACTGAATCAAAAATAAAAGTTAATATGTTTTTGAAATAATCTATTTCAGAATCTTGAAAAAAAATTATGTCACATTTTTGGGTTAACATTTTTTTACTGTACTATTGTCTTTTCTGTTTGAGGGTGTAAAAAAACGTTATCTGCAATATTTCAGTACACTCATCCAAAGTTTTAAGCAAAATTCAAACCAAGTGGGTTTCTTACCTTTTAAAAAATGACCCGGCTCCATAAATTTGGTGGTACCCGGATAGCTAATTAATTTTCAATATGAATTAAAAAATTCTAATCGTAAAATCCATTTAGCTCCACAAATATACAAAAATACATCGTATTATCCCTTCAACTGTATCCTCAGTTTAATTTTTTCTGATGTAAGTAGTTGACTCTACGTATTATGAACTCAAAAACGGTATTTTATATGATTTTTTTCATTTATATTTTAAAACAAGGATTGTGCACCCTTTCTTTAAATATTATAATATTATGTTATTACTAATTATTATTATTATTTTTTATATCAGTAAAATTTATCAATATATAGTACATCTAAATAATAGCTCTTCTCAACTTTCTTGTTGACAACAAGAAAATACAGAAGACTAGTTACTGTATATTTTTTTTTTAAATTTATCGTTTCCTTTTTGTGAGTCCAGGTTGTGATTGGTCATAAAAAATCGACGTGCTCCCACTTCCTCCTCACACCACTATAAAAGTTGCATTTCTAAATATTAGATATGAAACTTTTTGGTATATATTCAGCAATTTGTTTTAAAATTAAAATGCTTTACTATACTTTTAGACAAACCACACAATCCACTTCTCAATTCTGGTGCAATTATGTCTTCGGCTATTTTGTTAAACCTCATTCATCCTGAAATGAAAATGTCGGAAAAGTTTGATTATGTTCTTGAGTATCTTAGAAAAATGGCTGGAGGGGAGTCAATTGGATTTAACAATTCAGTATTTCTTTCAGAAAGAGATACTGCAGATAGAAATTATGCTCTTGCGTATTATATGAAAGAAAAAAAATGTTTTCCAAAAGGGTTTGAACTTCAAAACTCCTTAGACTTCTATTTTCAGGTATTAAGAAATTAAATTTTAAATTATATAAATATTATGGTTTTAGACATGTTCTATGGAAGTTACTTGCGAAACTGTTGCTGTTATGGCTGCATCATTAGCTAATGGAGGGAAATGTCCAATTACAGAAGAGGACACACTAAATCCTGATTCTGTTAGAGATGTTTTATCACTCATGCATAGTTGTGGAATGTATAACTATTCCGGTGAATTCGCTTTTAACGTAAGTAAAAACTATTTTTGTCCAAAGAACTATGATTTTAAATATTTTTTTGATTTATAGACCATACAATTTACATTTAGATTTATAACTAAAAATAACATTTGATACTGCTTAAAAGTAATTAGGGTTAAAATCATTGCTAATTTAAAACCCGTTTTGTATAAATAAATTTTTTGTTCAAGGATGAATTAATGTACGATTAATTTTGACCAGACTCGGCCATTACTATCAATTATATATGTCCGTTCTAAATTGTAAAAGATTAAAGTAATCGAAATGTTCAATCCGAATGTAGTCATTCATGAAACTTTTAATGTTGTCAACTTAATAAGTTTTTTTAAGATGTCAAAGGATAACTTTTGCACATACGACAACGATTTATGGTGTATAGGAAATTAACAATTGATTCATTTCGGATGATCAATGTTCAGATAAGTAAGGGAATGTCAGTAAAATGGGTAATAAGAGTCTTAGTTTCAAATTTGAATCTAACAATTCCTGTATAACTTTCTAATACTAATGATTTAAATTCAGTTGGTTATAAATTAACTTTTAAATAATCATACTTAAAATAAATTTTATAGGTTGGCTTACCTGCAAAAAGTGGTGTGTCTGGAGCTTTGGTCCTTGTTATTCCAAATATAATGGGGATTGCTCTATGGTCTCCTCCTTTGGATTCCCTTGGTAATACTGTAAGAAGCGTGGAGTTTTCACAGGTTGTAACTAGCAATGCATCTGAAATTTAAATACTTCTTTAAAATATATATGGCCATAAAAGAAAATATTAATTCTTAAGCTATCTTAATGTCAAATCTTGAAACCTATAGACCATAAAAAAGAGAGCCTTTTAAGGTTTTATTGCTAAACTACCATTAAAAATAAAGAAAAATTAACATAAATGCGAATGAATGGAAAATAAAGGACAAATTGGGTTTCTTTGAAGAATATACCAGTTCTTAAATTTGCCAGAACCGTATTTTTGTTTATTGGAAAAAATATATATTATATATTGCGTATACATATATGACAGTTCAACAAGAAACCAAGTTTATCTGAAATTTTCAAAAATGAGTTAGAACTGCTATCATATTCTTGAAGCATTTTTTTTCCGTTTGTATTAATAGTATATTTCGATAAATTAAACAATGACTCTATTAATTGCAACTTAATTATAGTAAAAAAATACCGGCCACAATCAAGAATAAAAAACATCTGGTATTTTTGACTATGTAGTTACTATGACGTAAGGGATTAATGATCGAATCAATTGTTCTTATTGAAGGAATGATTCCATGATCATCCCCGAACTGACAGTCCCTTAGTAGCTTGGGATGCTTTCTTTGCTTTTCAAGGCTCAATCAATCTTTAGTCGTTATTACTTTGTCCAAATCGTTTATCCAACGCCGAACCTACTCAATAATTCGGACATGAAGTCTCCAATCGCCTGATTAGAGCGAAATAGTCATTTTTAAAGACTTTGAAACTATTCAACAATCTTTCTACTTTAATAATACAATATTTTTGCAGCAAACCTTTCCTCTTTGGGTCTAATGCGGGTTTATGGAAAGCTGGGCTTAAAACATGTCGTTTAAAGGAGCTAACTATCGATATTGCTGTATCAAAAAAATTTTTATTCTTAAACTTATCAATTTCAAGACGATTGTTTTAATTGCCCATTAAATTACAAATAAAGTGTTTATATGTCCTTTTCAAATACTTATTTCTAAAAATATTTGTACTTTATGCATTTATCCATATTTATCATTTAAATATTTTCTATATGAAGAGTAGCCATAGCAATCAGAACATCTTTTTCTTAAAGTTGATTTAAGAGGACTAAAGATGACTTGATTCAGGAGGACTTGAGGTAGGAACATGACTTGATTCAAGATGAGGACTATCAGAAAGAGTTGATAGACTTGAAGAAGAAATATTACCATAAGAGTATCCCATAAGATTCTCTAGAAACTTGGCCCTCTTTTGTTCGCAATTAATAAGATTAGCTCTATATTTTTCCAAGTATTGCTTCCTTTCTTCTGGTAATGACGTTTTCTCCCATAGATATATATCAGAAATAATTGTAGGCAATTCTTCAGCTGATATTCCTTTTTTTAAAATAAATTCAGTGATTTGATTTTTTCACTGTTGGGCCACTCCTTCATCTTTACCAAACCAGGATATTTTGTAGAAAACATAAAAACATGGTATTTTTTAATGCCTTTGATTGAACTAAAGTGCTTTGAAATGAACTTTTTCCAATTGAACCACTTTACTTCAGAGCTATTCTTTGTCAAAGAAGGACAACCATTTCACTATATGTCTCAGAATTGGCTGAAATTTGGCTCATATTTTTATACATATGCAAATAAGAAAACCTGAAAATTTTAGATCAATAGCTCTTACCATTAAGTAATTACGGCTAATTAAAGTTTCACTAATTTTCAGTTCATTTTGCTTTTGTTCCGCCATTTAGAATTTACGCGCAAGTCTAAAAATGACATATTTCTATCAAAACAAGACAAAATCATCATCAAAATAGATAATTTAAGTAATTCAGGGGTGAGAAATCCAAAAATGCTATTTAATTTGGTGTCAGACTTTTAGAAAAAGATCTAAGGGCTATTTAAATCACATTCTCTTGCTCAAAAAATGAACGGGTCAGTTCACAATTGATCCAAAAATTGAACATGTGGGACAATTTTTTCAAAGCTGAAATTTGGCATGCAGCAAATATAGGCTTTTACCCATATCATACTAAAAAATCAGCATGGTTAATTTTTTCCTTCAGAAAATATTTACATTTTGATTTTCTTATAAAATTATTAATTTCAGTAAATTTTCTGCCACTCATCTATGGTAATGTTATTATTTATTATTGATGTCTTCATTTGTATATATAAAGGAGAATAGCAGCTTGTAGCTTAGTAAAACGTCATGACATCTCAAGCTACTTTCCTCTTAACATTCATCAAATTGTCAGAGTTACCAGATTTGTTTTCTCTTTCTTCGATTCTTACATGCCTGATTTGCTTGAAATTTACATTCCTACTCATAGAATTTGAACAAGGTGATAACTATAGAGCGTGCCTTTTGGCAGGGAAAAATGAAGGAATGACTAATAATCCATTCTGGAAGAAAATATATATTGAGTGGAAAGATGGCAAGGGTGCCCCTTGAAGGTTTTTTCCCTTGATATTTCTCACTATCAAAAACTACTTAATCGTTTAATTACACTGGTCAACAGTCAAAAAATCCTAAGTATAATAAAAGTTATTCAGTTTTGCACGTTGATTTCAAATCTGTAATTATTTTTTCTCGAGATTCCTAATGTTTTCGAAAAATCGGACCCTACTTTTTTACATTTTTGCTTGAGATGTCATGACGTTTTACTAAGCTACAAGCTGCTATTCTCCTTTATATATACAAATGAAGACATCAATAATAAATAATAACATTACCATAGATGAGTGGCAGAAAATTTACTGAAATTAATAATTTTATAAGAAAATCAAAATGTAAATATTTTCTGAAGGAAAAAATTAACCATGCTGATTTTTTAGTATGATATGAGTAAAAGCCTATATTTGCTGCATGCCAAATTTCAGCTTTGAGAAAATTGTCCCACATGTTCAAATTTTGGATCAATTGTGAACTGACTTATGGTGTAAATTTTCAAAATTTTGTCCTTCTTTGACAAAGAATAGCTCTTCACTGACTTTAGTCGGTATTGCAGATAACATAGAAGACGTTTTGTAGACAAATTGAATGAAATAATCCATGTTTTGAATGCATTGTTGATGACGAAATCATTTCGATATCATTTCAAAAGTTCGATTGGCAGAAAATTTTGAATGATTCTCCACGAGGAAGTGTACCGATATTTCTTCCACTTTTCTTTGCACCACTAAATAAGCCAACATTCCCATTATAACAATATCTTTGTTTTGACCTCTTAAAACTAAAATATAAAGAGATATTTGAAAAGATAACCTACCCACAGTTGCCACAATGTATTTCTATTCGAGGGGCTACAACATAACTATAAATTTCAGGATATAAGAGAGATGCAATACAGCAAGAACCTTTCTTGTAAGTTTCCTGTAATAGATCAGAGCGTTAATAAATATATTTTTTTCTAAAAAGTTAAACTTGTATCTTATTTACTATACTACATCGAACATGTAGATATGAGACGTCCTAGCTCCTTCATCTTCGATGGCGTATGGATTTACTTTATACATTGATAAAAAATGTGTGTTTTCTTTTTGAATGGATGAGAATGGAAGGGATTTTGACTCCGATAAATCCATCGTCAGTAATTGAACTTTATTTTGATTATCTTTTGCATACTTGACTCGATCATTATAATCCATCCTTTCTGTCTGAACACATTGCAAATGGTGTTTGATAGAGTCGTCAATGCTTGGTGTCCAATCTTCTAGGGGGTTCCTCAATACAGATTCTCGAAACAAGGCTGCTAATGTCTTGGAATTATCGCAGCAAATAGGGCATTCATCACTCCGTCTTCCCATTATCGCCAAATGTAGGCATACGGCATTCCAATAATTTATAAATGTATTTTTGCAACAATATCCTTTAAAATGAAGATCATGGCATGAATGGATTTACTTTTTGTAGATGACTTCCTTGCTCCAATGACTAGAAAAATGCACCGATTTGAAGTCTGAGTGAGATGCAATCCTTCCAGGAATGAAAACTCCATGTTCCTTGATGAGATTTTCAAGAAAGTACTTAATACACTCACGTTGCTCATGCATAGATTTATTATATGGGTTGCTGGATTGTTTGACAGTGGACTTGTGTGTCCGAAGAGAGAGTCCATATGCCATATAATGAATATGCAACTCATAAATGGTACTTGCAGACACTCCCATCATAAAAGAAAATGCTTGAAGGCAAACACATTCCCCTTTGAGATGAAGTTTCATCCTGTGGTCCTTATCCTCCATTAATGAAAACTGCCGAAGAATAAACATTTCAAGGGAATCTTTTGAAATGGAAGACATTTCCAATGCCTGATTTCTATTTGAAGTAATTTCTTGGAGAGAAAAGCACATAGAACACAAACTTTTATATTTACAACCAACTTTATGAAAATCCGACACCTTCACAAATTCTTGTTCATCCACATCACGAAACGTCATGACATGGTCGATCGATGAGATGGAAGAAACTTGGAGAGACGTAATAGTAATACTTACTTGAAATTGTAGAAAATGGCGTTGAAGAATATTTGAGTCATGGTGATCATGATAGCGGATTAAGTTGATTCTTAATAGTTTATAAACAGATTAACTGGTTTTATCCAACTGCAACTAAATAAATCTCTGGGGTTATGAAAATGGTAGACGTTCTTTCAGTGACCATATTGGCTCCATGTGTAATTGTAACATTTATCTGATTGCTCTATTGGATAGACAACAATCCTTGCTTTCTTGATTAAAACTGCTATTTTAGCGAAAACCGTGCGCAATAGGTCTTAAAATGACTCCTAAATATTTGACTGTTATGTTTATGAAGTAAAAAAACTTAAAAGTGAATTTTCTTCTTTTCAATATTTGAAAACAAACATGCTTTCTTGTTAACTTGACACATATGTTATCCTATCTATTACTTCAGTTACAAACTTATTGTTGAACATGTATTTCTGTTCCATTAATTATGATCATATTGTTTATAGGAGTTGGTTAAAATATTCAACTTTCACCGTTTTGACAATCTTATTAATAAAGAAACTGTTCGTATTGATCCAAGAAAATACACAAATGAAGTTAGATGGACTTCTATGGTTGCTTTATTGTATTCAGCAACAACTGGAGACCTCACAGCATTAAAAAGATGTTATTTTAATGATATTGACATGAGTCTCTCTAACTATGATAACCGAACTGCTCTTCATCTATCTGCTGCTGAAGGTCACCTTGAATGTACAGAATTTTTAGTTGAAAAATGTAAAATTCACCCTTTAACGAAAGATAGGTAAGAATAATGAAATAATGATTTTATATTTCTATTGAATTTATTGATATAGCGTGATCACAAATAAAAGTCCAACCATACTTAATTCGGGATTAGGGTGTTAATTATGAAATAACGAGATGTTTTGAAATTATTTCGTTCAGTAAATTACCCACATTTATTAAATAAATTCAATTATTTTTAGATTGTTATTTATTATATTCGTTATCCTTTTTATTATATTCGTTATTCTTTTTATTATATAACATAAACTGTAGTTATTTTTAAGAACTACAGATAGAATAACTTTAAATTAAGACGTCTTTGAAAGTTTTCTTCTTTTTTTTTAATTGAAAAGTGTTTCTATGTTTTTAATATGCAATAAAAAAATTAAAAAATCAATCTGTAGACCACTATTGCAAATGTTTTAATCTAAAATATATGTTAATGTATTTTTTGACATAAAATAAATTATTAAGTAACGCTCGAATCTGAGCACAAAGATAATAGGCTCCATAGTGTTATGGACAATGTTGGATAGTAATGCATAGAATTGTAAATAATATGCACTTTAGGTATGTAAAAAACAAAAAAAAAGAAAATAAACCTCATAATCTTGACATTCTGATGAATGTTTGTCATTTAGGGCTTTTAATGAACTCTAAATTATATACATATATATATATATAGAAACTAAAATTAACACAAAATAATTTCAACTCAGAGTAAGATCAACCCTAAAATGTATAAGTTGTGAGGGATGCCAAAACATCTATGTGATAATTCAAAGGATTAAGGAAAAATCATAGAATGAAAATTATAAGATTAATAAACGATTAACAATTTAATAAATTAAGAAATGGTTAACAATTTAATAAATTAAGAAATGGTTAACAATTTAATAAATTAAGAAATGGTGCTTTGAAATGAACTTTTTCCAATTGAACCACTTTACTTCAGAGCTATTCTTTGTCAAAGAAGGACAACCATTTCACTATATGTCTCAGAATTGGCTGAAATTTGGCTCATATTTTTATACATATGCAAATAAGAAAACCTGAAAATTTTAGATCAATAGCTCTTACCATTAAGTAATTACGGCTAATTAAAGTTTCACTAATTTTCAGTTCATTTTGCTTTTGTTCCGCCATTTAGAATTTACGCGCAAGTCTAAAAATGACATATTTCTATCAAAACAAGACAAAATCATCATCAAAATAGATAATTTAAGTAATTCAGGGGTGAGAAATCCAAAAATGCTATTTAATTTGGTGTCAGACTTTTAGAAAAAGATCTAAGGGCTATTTAAATCACATTCTCTTGCTCAAAAAATGAACGGGTCAGTTCACAATTGATCCAAAAATTGAACATGTGGGACAATTTTTTCAAAGCTGAAATTTGGCATGCAGCAAATATAGGCTTTTACCCATATCATACTAAAAAATCAGCATGGTTAATTTTTTCCTTCAGAAAATATTTACATTTTGATTTTCTTATAAAATTATTAATTTCAGTAAATTTTCTGCCACTCATCTATGGTAATGTTATTATTTATTATTGATGTCTTCATTTGTATATATAAAGGAGAATAGCAGCTTGTAGCTTAGTAAAACGTCATGACATCTCAAGCTACTTTCCTCTTAACATTCATCAAATTGTCAGAGTTACCAGATTTGTTTTCTCTTTCTTCGATTCTTACATGCCT
Organism: Lepeophtheirus nordmannii; assembly: GCA_963680855.1. Taxonomy (NCBI): domain Eukaryota; kingdom Metazoa; phylum Arthropoda; class Copepoda; order Siphonostomatoida; family Caligidae; genus Lepeophtheirus; species Lepeophtheirus nordmannii. Next base: position 5,967,373 of record OY804526.1, on the reverse strand, counting down.
GATTTGCTTGAAATTTACATTCCTACTCATAGAATTTGAACAAGGTGATAACTATAGAGCGTGCCTTTTGGCAGGGAAAAATGAAGGAATGACTAATAATCCATTCTGGAAGAAAATATATATTGAGTGGAAAGATGGCAAGGGTGCCCCTTGAAGGTTTTTTCCCTTGATATTTCTCACTATCAAAAACTACTTAATCGTTTAATTACACTGGTCAACAGTCAAAAAATCCTAAGTATAATAAAAGTTATTCAGTTTTGCACGTTGATTTCAAATCTGTAATTATTTTTTCTCGAGATTCCTAATGTTTTCGAAAAATCGGACCCTACTTTTTTACATTTTTGGCCCATTTTCCAATTTAAGCCTAGAAGGATACAAATTTTGAGCATTAAAAAAATGATGGTCTGCTAATATTTTTTATGCAAATTCCATTTCTAGTCTTTGTTTTGACCTAAAAGGACTCCTAGGGGCGTAGGGTGCCGGAGTAGGCCCAAAAGTTGGTCAAATCCTTTGTACTTAAATAACTCCTTGAATATTACATGAAATCCTTGACATCTCGTTTGAAAGCTGTGGGTCTAATCTCTTTAATACATTCCTTATTAATGTTTTATTATGAATGCTCCTATTAATGTTCTAGAGAGATTCAAGCGTTTAAAAATAATACAAAATATTGATAAAGAGGTATCCTTTACTGTGAGAGGAATAAAAAAGATGATATCTCTGCAAAATCCAGTAGATGGGACACTAGGTTGACTGAAAACAACATATCTTAATTCATCTCAGATGAATATTACATATTCATCATATGTTCATAATATTGGTTCTAGCGACAAGGAATAGGGGTATCCATATCTCTAGAGGTATCTTTTTAATCATAATAATAGTCTTCGTCCTAAATTGATTGCAATGGATTCGGATAGATATTACCGAATCGTATCAATACACTGGAGAAATAAAAATATTAAAATAATTTCAGTTTATGGCTCTTATAGAGATTATTCTCATTTTTTCAAATTGTTGGAAGTCAAGTACATTTTAAACCCAGAAATACCAGGGGATGAGGTTGTTTTATTTGTTGATATGAACCTAGTTAGGAACCAGAATCGAGACATTTCTTTTTATAGACATGAAAGTAACAAAAGAACAACAAAAACATTCAGGAACATCATTGCAGGTAGTCATTTACTGGATGTTGCATCTAAGTTTAATACAAAGTTACAACATACCTTCATGATAAAACACGATGACTAATTGGTGAAGATTGCTAGGCTTGATTATGCATTTTTATATTCAGGGCTATCTAATAATGTAATATGTTACGAAACTCTTTCGCCCCTCAAATCAGATCATAGTCCAATTCTAGTCACGTTATCAGGATTAAATGGAAATAACATAAAAGAATGCAGCTAAACACAACTATTATGGAGGTTAACGACAAGAATGTCAAAATTTTGACTATCATAGCTGCCGTTTACCTAAAATTAAATAGAGGGGAAATTAAATGTGCATCCCTCGTCTTAAAATTAATCCTTGATTGTTCAAGAAAGGAGTATAATAAAGTGGGAGTTAGATTAGGTAATGAAAGAAAACGAAATATTTGGACTTAGTACAGGTAAACAAAAATCTGGATGGAGATTTTTTGGGGGAGAGAAGCTTAGGATTATAAATAACATCAAGAGTAAAGGTACTTTGTTGAGAACTGGTCTTACAGCAATTCCAAAAAAACACGCTATTTTTGACCGCATCAAAGAGCTGGAGAGAAATAGAATAAGAAAAAAAGAAGTTAGAGCCTTAATCAATGAGACTGAGACTGTTGTTGATAATCAACTACATGGTGAAAAGAAGTGTTCATATGCCCACATCAAACACAATCCGTTTATCTGAATCAGCAAATCTTCCATTTGAAGATTAAATTACTGCGGAGGAAATAGAAAATTATTTGAGATAATTTTTATTATCAAGAATAAAGTTCCTGGCCCAGGTGGTTTTCCTTTTGAAAAATATTGCTCAAAGCAAGCTAGCACAGTTAATGGAAGTCGTGTTTAGGGATGTTGTCTCTTATGGGAGATCTACACAACGAAACTTGACATCAATCCCGAAGCCCGACAAAGATTCAAGATTTAGCGACAATCACTGGCCCTTAACAATGTTGAATACTTGTTAGAAAATTTACAGTGGTATTTTGTGAAAGAGATTGTGGCAAGTTCTACCCCATATTGTAAATAGATCGCAGAAAGGTTTTGTACCTGGTAGACTCATGGAGGAGTCAATCCGAGGAGTGATAGATTCGATAGACGAAGTGGAAAATAATAGTGGAGGTAAAGGAGTAATGGCAAATTACTTCCAAAAAGCTTTTGACAGTGTTTCATATGAACATATTATCTGTACTTTATGGAGCTATGGTTTTGGAAATAAATTAGTAAGAATGGTGACATTGCAAACTTATCACTAAATATGGAAATGAAAAAGCAACGTTTTCAAATAAATAGAGGTTGTAGGCAAGGGGATCCAATGGCTCCTGGTCTATTTATCATAGCACTAAACTCATTAATTGGGATAATTTACTCATCCAAAGAAATTAATGGGAAATTGTGAACACAAAGTTGAAGCGTACGCAGATGATTTGACACTTCTGTACTCAAGAACTGCTGGATACAATAAAGCCTTCAATTTAATACAAAAATAATGGATTTTTTTATGCTGCACCAATGTACTATAAAGGGTCCATCATATTTATCGAAACCCATGTTTACTCGAATAACTCAAAGGAAAATGTACATAAAGGAACAAAATTTTGATAATTTATAGCCTATGCGTAGTAGAGCAAGAATCAATTGTATTCATTTGATGTGACATACTTTATTTTTCATTATTGTTTTCAATCTGGAAGGAAATGCTTCACAGCTGGCTCGCAGCACTTCTTAGGGAATCAAGGCCCACTCTCTTAGTAAATTGGTCTTTAAATTTTTCAGAAAATCATGGGGAGTTCTACAGACCTTGCTCTCCAAGATTGACTAAACAGAGAAGTCCAAACAATTCGAATTCGGGCTTCCTTGACGGCCATTCATCTTTGCTAAGAAAAGCAGGAATTATTATTATTTATTTATTTATTATTATTTATTTATTTATTATTATTTATTTATTTATTATTATTTATTTATTTATTATTATTTATTTATTATTATTTATTTATTTATTATTATTTATTTATTTATTATTGGTTAGCTACAGTATAAGAACATTATTAAGAGGAATATATATGAATGTATTATATATATACCATAGCATTTAAAGTATTCAGAGACGTGTTATACTTTAAAATGTTGGTCTTACTTAAAAAAATGCACGCATTAAGTTGTATTCAGTGTTAATAAATATTAAATGGCTCTCAATGAAAAACTTTTATGGCTCTCCCAGCCAAAAAGGTTCCTGACCCATGCGCTAGGGTATTTAATACAAATTCCAATTCCAGTCTATGTTTGTTTGTCGGTCAAATCGTTTGTACTTAAATAGCTACCTGAATATTACATGATTGGATTAATAAGGAATGAATTAAAGAGCTGGGACCCACAGCTTTCAAACGAGATATCAAGCGCTTCATAAGAGTCCTTAACTTTGAAGAAATCGTCCATCAAAGTGTGTAAATTTTCATCCAATTTCGAGCAAAAATTAACTATAAATCAAAGACTCACGGTAGAGCGACTAAAAAACAAATTTCAATAGACTGAAGTAGTAGCATGTAGAAAGATGATTTCAGGTGATTTCGTAATCCTTCTGCGCCATACTACTTTTGCAGTTCTACCGTGAGTCTTTGCTTTCTAGCGAATTTTTGTTCAAGATGATTTGGCGGACTTTTAGGCATACTCTCGCCACCTATTCTTCAGGAGTCCCTTTAGGTCAAAACAAAGACTGGAAATGGAATCTGCATCAAATTGAAGTTAAAGTTGGAAAATGGGCCAAATTAGCTCATAAAGTAGATTCCAATTACTCGAAAACTGTCGGACTCTCGAATTTTTTTTTTTTACAGATTTGAAATCAGCGTGTAAAACTGAATAACTTTTATTATACTTATAGCCCTTAGGATTTTTGACTGTTGACCAGTGTAATTGGTATCTCAAAGTCTGGCTGATTCCTGCTTTAGCAGCCAATTTTCCTGCAGACCTCCTCAACTTTTACCTAATTTAAAAGAAAACAAAGAATGTTTTTCATGAAATGATTGCTTTCTACCTTGACACAGTCTGTTTGATGTTGAATTTTTAAAAACTGTTCAAATCGTTTAAGAAACAATATAGAGTTTCTTTGCAATGATCGAATTGTTTTCCTCTTTTTATTGAGGTTTACGATAGCTTTTCTATTTACAGCCATAGCTATTGTAAATTCTTAACACTTTTTGTGCCTGAGGAAAACTTCATGGCACTGAGGAATATTTTCCTCTGAAGATTTGACTATTTTAACTGGCATATGAGTTATAGATTTTTCAATTGTGGTCCATTTTTTTATAAGTCTTTGATGTAGGATTTAAATATAGTTTCAACCTTGCAAAACTCTTCCATACATACCATGGATAGAAACACTAGACCATTACAAAATGAATAATTTCTCATTGATATCTGAGTATTGTAGTGTCCTTTCATTCAAGCGAATGCAATCGTGGAAAGCCACTACAAAGTTAATTTATAAAGTTTATAAGGATTTTGTGAGGGTTGATATTTAAAAGAGTATTCATTCTAAGGATATAATTACGAGGGGATATGTCTTACTCAAGTATGTGTAAATGTGATCGGGGCTTACCTTGATTTAGTTGTTAATCAGTTTGGGTAAATAAGACTCATTGTGTATTATATACAAACACGTATATTTACGTACAATTCCTTACAATTGTATTCCCCAATTGAAGTTCGAATAATACTCATTTTGACCCGGACAATGCGCTTTATATTTATACGGTTTGGGTTGAGTACTAGCTTGCTTATTCTTTCTAGATTTTCTAGACATGTGATAATTGACATGTTGAAATGGCCATATAACCTAACACTCAACCGGCCCCTTTACATCATAAATCATACATATATATACTACAACAAATCAACAACGTTAAACGATACTTGCACATGGTATCCTATAACAAAAACAACTGACACCAGAATCTGTACAAAGTCATAATATATATATATATATATATATAATAGTAAATCCGATGATACTATAGATGCCCTTCCCTTTGGAAAAAGACGACCTCGTCTTTTCTTTCTCACGGTCCCCAGGATTATCAGTATTACTCTCGTACAACCCTCTCAGCTCGTACCTTACAGAGCAGAACACCGAAGAATCCTGAAATTAGTCATGCTTCTATACCTAATATACCATAAATTCAAAGACAATTTTCGGTTGATCGAGCAGATCTGCCATCATTTTCAGTTTATCCCCTGAAATCGGCTTGTGATATTCCACCAATGATTACATTTTTTTCTTGAGATTTCACATTTCATTACCATAAATCCAATTTTTCCTGAGATCCAAATCCGCAATGATGTCTTCCACCTCATATAGAATCATTATTTCCACAAATCTCACTTTCATCTTTCTCGTCACTAGTCTTTCCCAATACGTCTATCCTAACATTGCAATTGTTCCGCAATGTTACCATCCATTGTCCACGACCAAGCACTTCTTGACTTTTGTTGTCTTCCCCGAAGTACTTGAACACGATGCTTTGATCCTCTGTGCCTTTTGTACCTCAACAAACTTTACCATTGTTGATTAGAAACACAAACACATCGTTAACCCTATGTAACATTCTTTCACATAGCCCCTTGTCAGCCTTGAAGTCTTCATGGATTAATACAGGCAAGTATCCTTGATATCCTATCTTGAACAACCTTTGATATGGAAACAGATAAATATCTTCCAAATGAACCAACTTGTATTTTTCGATTTCCTCGAATGTCATCAATCACCAAATATTTATTCAATGGGGACCTTTAAGACATTCTTACCCCTTCATCAATTTTCATAGGTAGTTCCCTATACTTATACAACTCATAAAGGTTTTCTGTCTTCTCCAGTTGGACCGGCAGAGAGTAAAAATTACCAATACTCTCACTCTCAACTGTACTAATTGATCCATCATGATTTCTATGCTTTACCATGTCCATGATCCTCTTCACATCCCGAATTGATAACAAGCCCAGTGTCAATCTTCCTGTGATACCATATTGTATCCCTCTGATCCGTTTGTTTACCCGTTCAGAGATCGACTTCAACACCATTATCATTGTTTCAACTCGCTCCACTTCTTCCAAGTGATTGTGAATCATTATTGTGACATTAACATAGAATCATTCTTCATCGCCAAGTTCCTGATCTCATACAGGATTGTTCTAAGTTCTTCTTCTCCTTGTATAAAGGTATCTCATATTTTATCATTCATACCTTGAATTTCTACCGAGAAAACTTAGTCAACAATCTTATCAGCATCCAGCCTCTCTATAGTTCGAGGCCAACCACTACTTGTCTTTTCTTCATAGTGTTTTCATATCCACTTAACATCACCAATTCATCCTGATGAATCCGGATATTCACAATTCTTCATTTTAAAGTATGTCATTAATCAGTGCTTCTAGCATCCGTGCAATCTCCAAATCTTTTAGTATCTAAAAATATAGAAATCTCTGGAATTGAATTATCAGGATTTGATTTGAAATTATCCAACGGAGAATCCGGAAATGTATTTGTTTAATATGGAATAACTCGGTGTCTATTACATTTTTTTATGTTCATCTTCTTCAGTTAACCTAGAGTCAGAAGGTTTATTCCTCGTATTTCGATAGACAGGCGTATTAAAATGAATTATTTCTCTAGAAATATCTTTCCATGATACGACTCGTAATCTATCCTTTGCTACTTTTCTTTCAGTTTTAATTTCAATCATTTTATCTTTGATTACCTTTAAAACCTTAAATGAACCATTATGATAAATAGCTAATTTACGATTAGTATCTGTTTGTTGTTTCCACAAAAAGACTCCATCACCAACATATATTACCAGTTGGACAACCATCATATAATAAGCATTTCTGTTCTTCAATTGATTGTCGAAGTGCTATACTCTAACTTTTTCCAACGCATCAGTAACTGTAGTTACTAATTGATGAACTGATTGAGGTGCATTTTGCATATTAGAATCTAATTGCACTCCAGGTATAATTGTATTTGTCCCAGTTACAAAGAAACGGAGAATACCTAGGAATGTAAATAATATGCAAATCGGGCTTGTAAGAATCAAAGAAAGAGAAAATCAACCTGGTAACTCTGACAATTTGATGAGTGTTGAGAGGGAAGCAGCTTGAGCTGTCATGACGTTTTACTGAGCTACAAGCTGGTATTCTCCATTATATATGTATACAAATGAAGACATCAATAATAAATAATAACATTATGTTTACCATAGATGAGAGGCAGAAAATTAACTGAAATTAGTGTCTGAAAATTATATATTTTTAACTAATAATTAATTATACGAGGACTTGAGCCCTTTTTGTTTACATTTTATTTGCTTTTATTAACCTTAATACATGTATTCCTTCATGTGAGATCTTTACTATCAGGTAGACGTTCTCCCCTCAGTAATAAAGGAAAAATGATAACAGCTTTGGAAAACAAAAAGTACTTTTCCCAGAGCCAACTCCACCAAGTCTCGCACTCGGCATTTTGCATATTATTTACATTCCTAAGAATACCCTAACCTCGGTACTATCATGAACTTTACTTGAGCTAAAGCTCCAACCAGGCATTTATGCCACTTCATATCTGGGATATTTCTTGTACCATTAATGTTCTAATAGGTGGACCAATATCCTTGTTCAATTTTACAACCGGGTTAGTATGAGGTTTATAAACCTAAGTTTTTGTTTTAATAACTCCCAATACCTATCTCATTAATTTAGAAATAATCCGTGAGCCCCTGTCTGTAACTACTTTTATGCTCGTCCCATACCTTGGGAAGAATTCATTTAATAATATTTATTTTACAAATGTTTTCAACCGTGGGTTCTTTTAAAGGGAACGCTTCAGGAAATTTTGTATAAGCATCAAAGATTGTCAACAAATATTTCGGATCACTGGCATAGCCCTTGTATACCGGTCCCATCAAATCCATGTAGAATACTAAAAACTATCATTGATGGCTGTAAATGCTTGTCCCATCTTCCCCGATGCACGTTGCTTCCTTTCCTTTGCACAAACACAGACTTCACAACCTTTAACTTCATCCTCAATATTTATATCCATACTGTTCAGATTGTTTGTCATCCCAGGATGTTCTGATAAAGGATACACATGTACAGTTGTTGCAATAACTATACGAATACATTTTTTTGTTTTGTTTTGGAACACAATTTCTAAAATTATTACTTTCCTTTCCTTATCTATCATATACATTTTACCATCAAGTTCAGGGAATTGATTGTATATTTTGGGATAAGTTTTATCATCTTGAGATAGTTTATCTTTATGCTTAGTTTAAGATTTAAACGAATTGAATTAGCGAGCAATATAATTCTTTTTTGTGTCACAGAATATTTTCTCTTACTGACTAAGGGATTTATTTCCGTACGCAATATGATGTTCATTACCATCATCCCCTACCTGCGTTAACACGGCTCCAATGGGAAAGTTCAAAGCATCTGTTACCAAGATAAAATTCTTTCATGAGTAACTTATACAGTCTTTACTTGTAATTTCTCCTTCAACTTCTTGAATGTTTTTTCTTGTTTTTTTTATTCCATTGCTATACTACATCTTCGCGGAGAAGCTTTGCAATTGGTTCGGATATTTTTGCATACGATGGTATGCATTTCCGATAATAACAGGTCTTGTCTAGAAAGGTTTGCAGACCCTTTTTAATAACAGGTTCGGGTCATTGTTGAACAGCATCAATTAACCTATCAGCCGAAGCAACATATCCTCCCCCTAATTCGTGTCCTAACCAATTAATTAGGCGTAAATTATTTTGTTTTACCCGCCTTAACCCTGAGATTGGCCTTCTCAGTCCTGAGCAAAATTAAGCAAATCTACTTAGTGTTTGCATGAACGTACATCCTAAGATGAGGCTGTCATAAAAAAATCCGAGGAATCCTCGCCGGTCTATTTGTGAACTATATACTTGACGCATTAAATGTGCATATGTACCACACACATTCTTGGTCCAAAAGGTATCCGAAGAAATTTATAAATGACATATGGGGAGACAATTGTTACGTGTCCTGATCCTCTTCTTTCAGAGGAACAGAAAAGTAACCTCCAGCCATGTCTACTGAAGCAAAGTACTTTGGTATACTTATCTGGGGATCTGTTAACAATTCCATAGAATGTGCTATAAGATATACATCAGATTTAGTAATACATCTTAAATCTCAATAATCTGTAGCAAATCTCCAGGCTCCTTCTTTTTTTTCTTTTTTCTTTTTCCCAGGAGCAATTATATAAATTTCACTTATAGTCGGTTCAATAGTTCCTTCATCAATCCACTGTTGAAGTTAATTTTTAACACTTTCTTTCACAGCTGGATTCATATATCTATCCTTCGCCTTCACCGTTTTATTAATACTAGTATCAACCGTCCAATACTTCAGTACAGACTACATTGGAGGAGTCTTTAGTTAAATATCATAAAATCGATACAATAACTCTTCTACTAGTTTACGTTCATTACCACTCAAATAATAATTTTTACTAACTCTACCCCCAAACAACTACTCTAGCTAGTTCAAAATTGATATAAGGGTATAACTTTTCGAGTTCTTCAGATGTACCGCAGATTTTCTCCATCCCAATCGAAACTATCATATATTCATGACTTTGTGCGAATTGCTTCAATTTCCAAATAGTTCCCAATTTTCTTCCTGAGACTATTCACCGAGGTTATTTTCCCATAGCCGAAATGACCAATGATACCCGACTATTCCCTCGCCTTGTCCTCCTCACTTTTGTTAATTCAAGATTAATATTCCAATCTTCCTCAGTTGCCGAAGACCATACAATCTCTGATGTGCCACTACCAGTTACATTGTATCCTTGTGCATTAGCTTCAATTGTCACTGTTTTTTCCTAAGGAATAATAACCTCCTCCGTGACAATTACATCAACAACTTCTTCACTATCAATTAACATCAAAGTGGAGACAAGATCCATTGCCTCATCAGATCCAAGATATTCTGTTAACCGAATCTCTTCCCCATGCAGTCTGACTTTAGCAATGATTTCATCACCTAGTTTCCCATGATGTGGACAGCTCTCTCATTGACTTCAGTGATAAGATGAATGGTGCCCCTAGCTCACGAACTACTAAAGGCCTCATTCTCCATGGTTCTTTCATATTCTCGACCATGACTTCTACCGGCTCAGTGGTAATACCTATAACATGTAACCTGTTATCACCCACCGAACCCACTACAATGTCCGCCTCTTCTAGGTCCATGCAAGTATTTGTTCTCCTCCATAGCTTTTCATCTATAAGATCGAGCGCCCGATTCCCAATATCTAAGCTTGCTAACGTAATATCAACATTATCATTGTCTCTTAATAAAGTGTTACTCCTAAAGTTCTGGATGTGTCAAATCCCCTTTGGCAATTGTCCTGTCTACAATGGTTCCATCTGTCTTTGAAATCCGTTACCTCTTAAGATTCTCCCGGTTTATTTTTCTTCATAGGACAATTCTTTTTAATATGCTCTTCTTCCCAACAGACATAACACCTAGGTTCAAATATACCCCTGGGTGTTCTTTGTTTACTTCCCTCTGACACTTTTTATCAAGAAGCAGTCTTTTAACTTGTACTTCCCATGAGTACTTCCCACCTACAAATCAAAATTACTAGGGAAGGAAAAAACTGGCAATCCTTTGGTCCCTGAGCTGTTTGTACAGCCGACAGCACAGTACTTAATGATTATAGATCCAAATTAAGATTAAGATTGCACAGAGAATGCAACTAATTTTTATACAGTTTGGTTAGACCACTAGGTTGCTTATTACATCTGGGGGTTTCTTATCATATGATACGTCACTTGGTGAAATTACTTCCAATTTAACATTCAACTAGTTTCTTTACACCATTAATTGCACTATTTCTACAACAAATGCACAACTTAATCAGATACCTTCATATATTATTTTACAAAAGTAAACAATACTAACTTGTACAAAAACCAAATAAATACAAGAGCATTAAATAAATATAGGTATATCATAAATTCGAGGATAATATAGTATCGACCAGTTCCATAATATCTAATGTAAGGTCCAATGACATTTTTCTTATAATAGTCATTTTTCATTACAATTCCTTAGCTGTATTGGGCGATTTTATGTCTTCCCCAAATAACATTTGATTTAAGTTTCAAAAATCACCATTTATAATACCCATATTGATCTTATTTTTTCTTCCTTTATTAGTGCGGTTCCGGTCATTGTAAATAAAAGTGAAAACTCGAGTGTCATTAGGATAACTCCTCTATTAGACTTTTGGATTATACTATTGATTAATCCTATGGAGTTCCATATTCTTTCTTGGCCTTTCTTATGATTCTTGTCTGAAAATTTCCACTAAGGTCATTTTTTAAATGTTGTTGAGAGGTTAATTTTTTTAATTTTCCTGTTCTCTCCGTATCATTGGTTAACTTCGAATTAAGTTCAATAATTATGCATGTCATTCGGATGCATGTAAAGATACTCGGTACATTCGGATCTACCTTGCTGAATTGCAAAAAATCTTATGATGCTGTGCAAAAGTAATAAAATTATGGTTTTTTAGACATACCAGCAGTGATTGAGATTATATTCTTTAAATATAATAGTAAATATTGAGCACTCTTTCTTTTATTTCAATTTTCAAATAGTCTCTTTTTTTATAGAGTTGGTCATAGATCTTGATTTTTTTGAAAAGATATACTCCTTTTACTTTGATCAGTAATTTCCTTGTGCTTACTACCAGATGAGGATGAGAGAGGTTCTCTAAATCTATGGGCCCCTAGGATGGCAGTGGAGTTCAATTTATCTTCTTCCAATTCTTCATAATTTTCCTCATTATTTTGGTTTTTTTTTCGTATTAGTGCTGTTTCGTCCTTTTTGTTCCTTGTTATCTGAATGTTCTCCTTCATAATCGTGTATAAGTATTTCTTCATCATTTGTTTATTGGTTCTTGTGATGTAATGTTCCGATTTACAAGTATGTATTTACTTTGAAAGGTTTAGAATTTATTTCTAATTTTATTGTAACTACGTTAGTTGCGGAGTATATATTTGTGACAATATAAGGTCCAGACGACTGTGAGTTCAATTTAGCTCACTTTGTAGGTAGTCCATGTTGGTTTTTGAGTTTTTTCAAACAACACATTGTTTTGTTTGTGTTGTCTAGTTGTATTATTCATCCATCTATCTTCTTGCGTTTTTTATTTTTGTTATTTTATTTTTGACGTTTCCAGCACTATCAAAACTTGGTCTGGTTGATCTTTTTCATTATTGAATTGGCTTATAAGATTTTTTCAAATAGGGAATTGAAATTGCTGTTAAAATTTAGATAATACAGAGAATTCCCTAAAGATCTTTGCTAGGTTTTATTGTACAATTGCTGGTTTAATGGTAATGTCTTCGTAAAATTTTCTTTATTATCATTTATATTGCTTTAAGATAAGCAATATATTTAATCGTTAAGCTTGTGCGTTTGTTTGAGGGTCATATGGGGTTGTTCGTATGTCTTGAATACCTAATGCTTGGTTAATTGATCAATGTCTGATTAGTGTATTCTATTACATAACTTGTGATTAGGATATTTAGTGGTTTTGGCACCAATGATTTCATTTTTTACATGAGATTTACATTCCATTACCACAATACTCTCACTCTCAACTGGACCTATCGTTCCTTCATCATTCCTATGTATTACCATGCCCGAGATCTTATTCACATCCCTAATTGATAAGAAGTCTGGAGTCAATCTTCACGTGTTAACATTCTGTATTCCTCTTATCCATTTTTGGCTTGTTCAGAGATTGACTTCGAAACTGTTATAATTGCTTCAATTCGTTCCACTTCTTCTAAGTGATTGTAAATAATTCTTGTGTCATTAACCCTAGAAACATGCTTCATTTCCGAGTTCTTGATCACTTATCGGATTGCTCTAGGTTCTTCCTCTTGTTGTGCCAAGATATCTAATATTTCTGACTTATACCTTGAATGCTCTTCACCCGAGAAAACTTAGTAAACAATCCTTTCAGCCTCAAGCTCCCTAATAATCCGAAGCTGACACCACTTGTTTATTGTGTTTTTATATCCACATAGCATAATCAATTCATTCAGATAAATCTTGATATTTTCAATTATTCGACTTAAAGTATTTACTAGTGCTTTTGGCATATTCTTTCCTGTTGCACGCATTTGCTCCAGAAGGGACTGTAGTCTTCTATTTATTTTTACAAATAAATGTCCTGCTCTAATTTCTTTCAATAGCACTGATTCTTAGACTACATATTTCTTAGTTATTCTTCAGAAATCATTTGAAGAATTGACAACACAAGGACAAATTTTCCAAATAACTCCATTTTCTTTAATTGTTACTTTTTCTTTTTTTTCTTTTTTTTTTCTTTAGTAGATTAACAATTCATAATGTATTTGAACATGCAATTGTGTATGTATATTAGAGAATATATTTTTTATATTAATTTTGTGTATGGCTACATATTAAATGCGGTTTTCAGATATTTCTTTATTTGCCTCGGCAAGTGGTGAGAAAAATACACCTTATAGCCGACTAATGTATAATGTAAAATACGTTAAAAAAAAGAAAAGAATAAAATATATACAATGTAAATCATGGATAAAATTAAAAAAGTAAAATAATACACAAAATAAATCTAAACAATCCTTACTTAATGTTATAAATTTTGATCTAAAAACAAAATCAAAAAACACACAAAAAAAACCAATGGGCTAATTAAAGATTTACACTAAATAAAAACTTTTTCAGAGTACTTTCGTCTGGACTTTTTCTTAGAACTAGTGGAATTTTGTTCTATATGACCACCGCTCGATAGTAAAAACTTTCTTTAATAAAATTGAAATTGGGCTTTGGTAAACTGATTTCCTCGTACAAAGTGCTGTGTGTTGTTCGTTTTGAATGAGGAAGGATCCAAGAGGGTACGTCACGGATAATTTTTCCATGTAAAATTCGGTAGAAAGTCAAAATGTCTGTCATATCTCTTCTTTCTTTTTTTCTCTTTTTAAGTTTTCATGCCTAGTTTAATTTAATGCTATTTGTTATTCTTTTAGAGCAAAAAATTTTTCGCATCCTTCAACATTACCTGCTTGTGAAAATTCCTTTATAAGTGCATCTTAATAATTTCTGTAGTTGTATTTCTTTCCTTCTTCATCCATTATTTATCAATCACTCTCCTCAGGACTTGAGCATAGTCGTACTTCTTTTCTTCCCTGTCCATGGAGGGTGAAACGTAGAGTTGTAAATCATATGCACTACCGGTATGCTCAAATAAAAAATAAATAAATCTGGTAACCTTGACACTTTGATGAGTGTTTGAGAAAAGAGTAGCTTTACTTCCCCAAGAAGTGTTTTAATAATATCTGTTGCTTCCCCGTCTTCTCTATCCATTATATCTTGCTCATTTTCTTCAGGACTGGAGCCTACCCATACTTCTTCTCCTCCTTGACCATGCAGGCTAGATGGTTTTCTTTTAAGGATTTTTGGGTGTGCTTTGCTATCAAGTAGTGGTCCTAAATAGTCAAAGGCAGCACGTATTAATCTCTTTGACTTGCTCGACTTTAATTCAGCCTTTTCTTTACGTTTTTTATTCTTCTTTTCGACTTAAATCCCATTAGGTGTATATCTTGAGTTGTACATAAATCTTATGCAGTTTTTTCAGTGAGAAATTTTTAGTATTTGGCATTGCTAATAGCCTTCTTATTTTCCAAAGCTGTAATCATTTTTCCTTGATTCTTGAGAGGAGAACCTCTACCTGAGGTAATTGTATTCCAGGAAATAAGATCAAATCCAACTTTCGCTGCAATAAACACTCAAAATCAACCAGGATGTAAAGATGTCCTCGGAGTTAGACATTAATATTCAGTAAGAGATAACTGTCAACAATTAGCAGATAAATTGGAAAATTGAAAGAATATAAGTAGTTTCTGAGACGAAAATCTTAGGAGCTAAAATATCAACCAATTGAAGTTATATATCGGAAAATCTAAGGGAAATAAAAGAAAAGATTAAAATAAGATTAACTTTCCTTATAAGGAAAAACTTTCCAGGGATAATTCATGTTGGAACAGCTTTATTTTTCCAAAAATATATCATATTTTAAGAATGACCCCCTTTGGTGAGAGATCTGCTGAGAGATTGAATAAGTTATGTAAAAGATTTGTGCAAATAGAAAATATGACAGAAGAATAACGGAATAGAATTACTTGCTCGAAAAAACATGGTGAGTTGGGACCAATATCCATCAAATTATTTTGGAGTACGTTACTTTTTTCCTGATTCATGAAACTGTTTAACAATAAATTAGTCTGGTATAAGTCGAGAAAATCCGGGCTGTTGAATCAATAAATACTCTTTCAGTCATAATTAAAACTTTTGTTCCAAAATTATACCTTATATGAAATGATAAGATCTGCAGGTGCAGCAAAATCAAAATTTACTTTTTATGGAAAATACAGCTATAAAGAAAAGATAGGATTTTATAGGTCCTGTTTTAAATGACGAGAGTGAGTTGTCTTCTAGTCAAATTTTGGAACATCAAAGTATGTTTTAGGATATTGTTTTTAAAAGTTAAGTAATTGTCCTGTGGAATTTTTATTGATAAAAGAAAATACTTGGAACTAATAAAACGGAAGAGATTTAGTGGTTGAAGAAGCTTTGGCTGATAACATTTTTAAGGGGTTGTCTAATGAATGTTTAATTATTTAATGTATTAGTCCAGAATAGTGTCAAACACACTCAACACAGCAACCATTCATGGCAAAACTCAAGGGGACAGTATGTCGTGTAGAGCGACACCGGGTCACTTTTTGGCAGAATGTTAAATTTCATGAGATTTGTGATGTTATGTCATAAATCGTTTATTAAAAATTATCAGATTGAATTTATAAAAAAACTTTGTCATATTGAATTTTACTCATGGTTTATATAAATATAGCAGTGAATAATATTCACTGTCGGTGTGTAGAAAAAAAAAACCCAAAAATTGACATGATAATCCTGACGATTTGATGAATGTTTGGGAGAAGAATAGCTTCAGCTGTCATGTCGTTTTATTTTATTAACTACAAGCAACTACTATTTTACTCTTTTAAAGGGGAAGACAATGACTAGCAATGTAAATAATATGCAAAATTCCGAGTGCGAGACTTGGTGGAGTTGGCTCTTGGAAAAGTACTTTTTGTTTTTCAAAGCTGTTTTCATTTTTCCTTTATTACTGAGGGGAGAACATCTACCTGATAGTAAAGATCTCACATGAAGGAATACAAGCATTAAGGTTAATAAAAGCAAATAAAATGTAAACAAAAAGGGCTCAAGTCCTCGTATAATTAATTATTAGTTAAAAATATATAATTTCCAGACATTAACTTCAGTTTATTTTCTGCCTCTCATCTATGGTAAACATAATGTTATTATTTATTATTGATGTATTCGTTTGTATATATAAAGGAGAATAGCAGCTTGTAGCTCAGTAAAACGTCATGACAGCTCAAGCTGCTTCCCTCTCAACACTCATCAAATTGTCAGAGTTACCAAGTTAATTTTCTCTTTCTTTTTGTTTTACACACCCCATATTATTTACATTCCTAACAATGACTTTTTTTGAGAGGGAGTGCAAGGACATAAACACAAATTCATACCCATTAGAAGACTATATAATATAATATATTATTAATTATAATAATAATGTTAATTCGATGAGGCTTTTTTTATTATTAATTATATTATTTAGGGACAGTAATACTGTAATACACGTGGTTAGTGTTACAAGTTCTCTCCTCAAGAATTCAGGAATAATTATAACAGCTTTGGAAAATAAGTCTTGTACAATTGCCAACCACTAAAAATATCTTACGAGAATAAACGCTTAAGATTTACAGCTCTCTATATGTATATGTATATTTAAACTCATTTATATATATATATATATTGTTTGATAGAGATGCCGACACAAAGGGATATTCAAAGTAAATGATAAATTATTCTAGATTGTCATTAGTTTATAGGACTGTAGAATGTAGAATTGTTGATCTGTTTATATGTAGTTGATATAGATTGTAAATACATTGAAAGAAAATTTTATAATATCATCAATGAATCTCAAAAATCATGAGTTATATCACTATGTTTACTGATCTATGTCTGAGCTTTTGTATTTTATCCTGATAAGATTATTTTTAACCTTTGATATGAAATTTCTTGTGTTAAATAATAAGTAAATTGTAAATATATATATATATATCTGATGAATAATATGTTCACTTAATCATGAAAACAAAATCTATATTTAAATTTTTTAAATTTCTTCCTGCAGATGGGGATACACACCTTTATCAGAGGCGAAAAAATTTGAACATGAAATGGTCTACAGATATTTGGTGAAACATTGTGAAGATAATTGTTTAGACGATCTTATTTCTTGCTTGACAAATGAAATATAAATTCAGTATTTTCAAAACAATAATCCAAGAGACAAAATATTGATAATATGAACTGAAAATATTAAAATGTATATTATATACATATTAAATTACATAAAAATATTCTAAAATATAATTTGAGATGGGATATGCAACTTCTGATAAATAAGTAAAAATAAATACATATATTATATTCCCATTGAATAACTTTTTATTTTATAAATATTTAATGCCTAATTAATAGAGATGGATAGGAATGTAAATTTCAAGCAAATCGGGCTTGTAAGAAACAAAGAAGAGAAAACCAACCTAGTAACTCTGACAATTTGATGAATGTTGTTACTTTATACATAATCAATACAAATATTGTATAAATCTTAATATGTTTTTGTTGACATTTACCCTC
This sequence comes from Lepeophtheirus nordmannii, assembly GCA_963680855.1. Classification (NCBI taxonomy): domain Eukaryota; kingdom Metazoa; phylum Arthropoda; class Copepoda; order Siphonostomatoida; family Caligidae; genus Lepeophtheirus; species Lepeophtheirus nordmannii. The sequence goes on along the minus strand of OY804526.1, from coordinate 5,949,281 downwards.
AAAATTACTATTCTTTTCATGATTTTCTAATCAAACGACTATTGCAGCATAAGATGTTACCAAATTCAGTTCTACATATTTTTTTTAATGAAATTTAAATAGATAAACTATATTTTTAAGTGAAGTCTATAATTTATATTATACATTCAAGAAACTCATAAAATTAAATAGTTTTTTTTATTCAACATATTCAACAATTTAATTATCATTTAAAATTATTCTAAAAACTTCTAACAGTCAAAAGTAATACATTTTGTAATCACATAAATTTGTCCATATAAAAAAACAAAAAAAATAAAAATAGGGCAATATTGCATAATGATTATATCAATGATATATATAGTTATACCAGAAAAACGGAACATTAATTCGAAAAGGAAATGTGATTTCAAATTAGGTTTCTAAAGAAAAAAATAAAGAAGATAATACAATGAAAATGTATGCTGAAATGGTTACTATTACAAATATAAAAAAGTAATATTAGTCAGGCAATTGATTATATTGAAATTGATATAGTGAAGACAATAACGAGTCACTGAACCAATTACATATATTCTAAAAAATAGAAACATCAAAAACAAATAAATCAAAAAATATTACATAAAAATTAAATAATATAGTTCATGAAGATCAATCTACACAAATGACTAAACTTTAATTTTAAGCATATATGAAAGTACATCCCCATCATACTAAAAAAAACTCTCTTAAAATCACAATTGACGATTGGGGCATTTTAGTAAATGCAAAAATTATTCTACTCAATGCTTATCTCAGCAACAATATTCTTCAACTGGATGTATCAGGATTTTTTTTATTTCTCTTAATAGTTCAAGTGGAATATCTTTCCAACTTTTGTCACACTAATAAGTGGAGGTATTCTTTCTCCTAAGGCTTGTATTGATGAATCTTGTCTAGTTATTTAAATTTTTCTTCACCTTTGAAATAGTAGAACTTATATGTTGAAATTGTCTACATAACATTAAAACTGCTTATATCCAAGTTCCTTATGATAGTTCAGGTGTTATGGGGGTTAATTAGGCAAAACCAACCATCCAGAGGACTAATCAACACTGCAATCATAGATCGATGTTAGATGTCAATAGTGTCGTCCATTATCATAAATACATTTCGACGATTTCCTATTTTATTTTGGAAATTACGACCAATGATTGGGTTAACGGGAATACCGGCGTATTGCTCCATAATTTTGACGAAAATCGGATGTCACACGTCTGGAAGTCGTTTCTCTTTCTTTTTCAGCCTTAAAAAAACAATATCTCCAGTTCAGAAAAGGATACAGAAACAGTTAATACATTTTTGAAATTGAAACAAGCAATTTAGTACGTCAGACGTGAAATCAGATGTACCTGAATCGTTATTGATACTATGTTTATAGAATGTATCCAGATTTCTCTTGTAACATCGGAGGTTTGGAAGTCTCATGATGGAAAATATCTTCATTATAGAAGTCGAGAAATGACATAGCCGGCATGTCATCCCACTTGTATCCATATAAAATTTTCAAATGTTACCACCACCATTGACGGCGATCCAAGATCTTGGATCAAATCCGCAGGCATTTTTAAAATTAATTAATAATGGCATTTATTCTTTTAGAATTGAAAATAAATGAGTATGACAAGAAATAAAGAAGTGAGTCAGCTTGAAAACAAAAATATTTGCAGTTTGCCAACAATCTTCCTATGTATTAGCTCTTTTTTCACATCCTTAGTTATAAAGGTATAAAGTAGAGCGTCGTTTTTCTTCATTTTTCAGCCTTAAAAAGAATTTATCTCTAGATCAGAAAAAGATACAGAAATAGTTAATACATTTTTGAAATCATTAAACACTTTTACATCAATTTTTCTTCTTTACAGTTTTAATTTTCTAATTTACTTAACTGTGAAAATTAATTTAAACAGTATAGGTCACAAATTACTATAGCCTAAGAATAATTAGTTCCTAGAACTGTTGGAGAATTACCAAGATCAGTTTTAGATATAGCGCTTACAAATAAATTTCATCCAGATCTCAAATTTCTATATATATCATAATTTTTCCCTGTGAAATTGTTCATTGTGTCAGAAGTTTCAACTCTTTTTCCTTGCATGTTTTTTTTTATTTTCCATTATAAAATTTTTCCATTCCGCGAGTTGATACCCGAATTAATTTTTTGGAGAGAAAGATTCCTTCTTCCACTTACACAAAGTAGACATAAAATAAAAAAATAATCAGGACAGTCACGTTAAGAAAACAAAAAACATAAATATTTATATTTATGTCCCCTAAAAATGAATTCAGGTAACAACTCATCGAATGTAAAAATTTTATAATGAAGAACAAAAAACTTCTGACACAAAGGAACAATTTTACGCTGAAAAATTATGATATATGTAGAATCTGAGATCTGGATGAAATTTATTGACTGTATAACCTAAGTTATAAATTGTCTTCTCTTTCTATAAAGTTATCTGAATCGACACTAGTAATGGGGAAAAGATTTGAATGATTAATGAAATGTCCAATCATAATATTTTTAGGACCTAAAGTTCACCCTCTAGCCTCTCCTCTGATGAACTTCCATTTCCTCCGCAAGCTTTACATAGCACTTTGGGGTAATAAAAGATAAAATATCTACTTGATGCTTTGGACACTCTAAAGCAGGAATATAATTGGTATGAAAAAGACATTTTGCAGAACTATTGCAACTTTTATAGATCGTTTTATTCTAGATAACGATTTTTTGTATTGTTGAGGTGGATTATGTTCCTTTCGTGGAATATATTTCGTTCCTAATATAATGTTAGATTCGATAGCAGTTTATCCTTAATTAAGAAGAAATTGTTCATCTAAATGTGTAAATTTTCATTCAATTTCGAACAAAAATTCGCTATAAATCTAAGACTCACGGTAGAGCTACTTAAGTAGGAGAGCGCAAAAGGATTAAGAAACCAGCTGAAATCCTTTTGCGCGCTACTACTAGTAGGGTTCGATTTCTCAAAAGCGTCGGACTCTTGAAAAAAAAAAGTTACAGATTTGAAATCAGCGTGCAAAAATGAATAACTTTTATTATAATTATACCCCTTTGGATTTTTGACTGTTGACCAGTGTAATCTTAAAAAATGTTTGTGAATTCACGTTTCTATCACCCGTCAGAATTTTCAAAAGGAAAAAAACCTGGACATGCACTGACATTCCCTGTTGCAATTTACAATAGATCAGGCATATCAGAATATAAAAAAGGAATAAAATCAAAAGATGATGAAGATGAAGGGATACCGGGTGATGAGACACTCTTCTTAAAGACCCTATGATGACTCATCAAGGAACACTATTCCTTTCATTGGATATCCATGGCCCTGCGATTCAACTCTTTCCTCGGAGTTGCCTTTTAATTAAATAAGAGATCCATGGTTTTGAATTTGGTTATCTTCAGCTGATATCAGAGTCTTCTTCTGCACGCTACTACTACAGTCTAGCACTTTTTTTTATTAGCTCTACCGAGAGTCTTAGATTTCCAGCGAATTTTTGATCAAAATTGGATGAAAATTTACACACTTTGATGCACGATTTCTACAAAGTTAAGGACTCTTATGAAGCGCTTGACATCTCGTTTGAAAGCTGTGGGTCTAAGCTCCGTAATGTATTCCTTATTAATATATTTCATTTTATACTCAAGGAGTTATTTAAGTACAAAGGATTTGGCCTACTTTTGGACCTACCCGGGCACCCTACGCCCTTAGGAGTCTCTTTAGCTCAAAATAAAGACTGGAAATGAAGTTTGCATAAAAAACACTAGCCAATCATTATCTTTTAACGCTCAAAATGTGTATTCTTCTAGGCTTAAATTGAAGTTGAAGTTGGAAAATGGGCCAAAAAAGCTAAAAAAGTATGGACCGATTTCTCGAAAACCGTCGGACTCTCGAAAAAAAGAATTACAGATTTGAAATCAGTGTGCATAATTAAATAACTTTTATTATACTTATACCCCTTAGGATTTTTGGCTGTTGACCAGTTTATGATTTATGATTTTTTATACGTTTATTCTATGTGTATAAGTTTATACTTTCTGGTACTACACGTTTCGTTCGCATTTCTTACACTTTTTCATCACGTTATGTCACACAAAATAAGTACATAAACGTGTAAGAAACGTACATCTTGAATTTTACATATTTTATAGAAAAGATGTGTCTTGCAATTGTCGACTTTGTAAGAATTTACCAAGTCCATGGTGTAATCTTTATTACAATACGGTAAACCACTTGGTAAATTCTTTTATATTTTTTAAATAGCTATTTAAAATATCTTCAAGACCGGTTTGGAGACTATGTTTTTTTTTTGTGATAACACTGGTCAACAGTCCCTATGATGACTCATCAAGGAGCACTATTCGTTTACTTTGATAACCATGACCATACGATTCCACTCTTTCTTCGGAGTTGCCTTGTAATTAAATAAGAAATCCATGTTTTTTAATTCGGTTAACTTCCGATGATTTCACAATCCTCCCACGCACTGCTAATTCAGTCTATTGTACTTGTTTTCAATAGCTCTACCGTAAGTTCTAGATGATTTTTGGTCAAAATTGAATGAAAATTTACACATTTAGATGCACTATTTCTTTTTAGTTAATGAGTCTTATCGGGCACATGATATCTCTTTTGAATTTTGTGAGTCTCAGCTCTTTAATGCATTCCTTATTAATCCATTTCATGTAATATTCAAGGAGTTATTTAAGTGCAAACGTTTTGGCCGACTTTCTGGGTCTACTCCCGCTGTCTATGCCCTTATTTGAAGGGACGGAATTTAGCTGTTATTATTTTGCTTTTTTATTTAAGATCAGCTTTCTCGTAGGTCAAAACAAAGACTGGAAAGGGAATTTGTATTAAAAACACTTTTTACTTTTTACTTCACAAAATGAGTATTCCTCTAGGTTTAAATTGAAGTTGAAGTTGGAAAATGGCCTAAAAAAACTTAAAAAGTAGGGTTCGATTTCTCGAACTCATAAAAAAATAATTACAGATTTGAAATCAATTTGCAAAACTGAGGATTTTTGACATTTCAAATTTGCTGACCTATGTAATTAATAAATTTATTAACTGTTGAAATGACTCCATTAGAAGTTAAAGGGATACTCGCATGGTCAGACAAGCAGCGGTATTATTTACTTTATTCACCACAAAATAATGTCTTCGACAGGATCAAGAGGGGTCCTGAAGAAAATAATCCATTGGTGCATGGAAATGTTAAAATCAACGATGCCATTGATTGTAAAGTAGAAAACGATCTTGACGTCGAGAGCAGGCCCGTGACTAGACAAAAATTCTAGGAGGGGTCCAGTCCTAATTTGACAACAAATTTATTATTATTATCAGAGATATGAAAAAGAGCCATTTCTCAAAGCACGCCCAAGATGATGTCATAAAAAATATAGTACCCTTGAAGTAAGGCAGAATTTCTGACGATTACATTTGAAGGGACGGAATTTAGCTGTCATTATTTTGCTGTTTTACTTAAGAACAGCTTTTTATTATTATTTAGTGGTATTAAAAATTTGTGTAGGATAGAGTTTTAAATTTGTAGAAACTATTGCCATAGCATCAGACCTGAGTCATTTTTGCATGGACTTGGACTTGAGTCGAAAATTACTTAATATTTAATCAATACTAATGGAGTATAAACCTTAATGTGTATTTATTGGGATTGCACTTCAAAATTACTACACTTATGATTTTCTTATCAAAATTACTATTGTAGCTTCAGATATTGCTAAACCCAGTTCTAAGGGTTAATTTTTACAAAATTTTCGATATTTTAGAAATTAAATGAAAAAATTATCTTTTCAAGCGAATCCTATGATTCATATTACATATTATATTTAAGAAACACATATAATTATATGAAATGATTTTATTTAACCATATAGTGGCTACTTTCTTTTATTCAACAATTTAATCATCATTTAAAACAATTATAAAAACTTCAAACAGTCATAAGTAACACATTTTGTAATCACTTAAAATTGTCCATCAAAAAATATAAAATAGAATGAAATTTCATAATGATTATCTCAATTATATATATATAGTTATATCAGAAAAACAACATTGATTCGGAAAGGAAATGTGATTCCAAATTAAGTTTTTATAAACAAACCCAAAAAATAAATTAAATTGATGATACAATGAAAATGTACGTTGAAATGGAATTATTACGATTTTAAATTTTTCAGATATAATTTAAAAGGAAAAAAAGAAATAGTTGTCAGGGAATGAATTACATTGAAATCAGTGTCACTGAATCGGCTGCATATGTTCTCAAAAATAGAAACATTAAAAACAAATAAATGAAAAAATATTACTTAAAAATGGAATAATAAAGTTCGTGAAGATATACACAAGATGAAAGAATTTTAATTATGACATTTGGTAAAAGTATATCCCCTCATCATGCAAAAGCTCCTCTTAGAATTACAATTGACGATCGGAGCATTTCAGTAAATACAAAAATTCTTCAAGTCGATGCTTATCTCGGCAACAGTATTCTTCAATTGGATGTATCAGGTATTCTTTATATTATCTACTTTTGAATGGTTCAAATGGAATATATTTTCCATTATTATAACACTAATAAGTAGAGGCATTCTTTCTTCTAAGGCTTGTATTGATTGCAAAATTTGATAAAACAACAATAATTCAATGAATGGTCTAGCTATTTAAATTATTATTCTTCACCTTTGAAATAGTAGACTTACAAACATTAAGACTGATTTTATAAAAGTTCCCTGACGTATAATAATAGGTTCAGTTGTTAAAGGAATTAATAAGGGAAAAATATCCAAGGAAGTACCCATTCAGAGGACCAATCAACACTCCAACCATAGATCCTTGATGCTTAGTCCCGTCCATTGTCATAAACCTATATTTTTCGTAAATTTCCCTTTTTATTTTGAGGATTACGACTCGCCTTACGAGCTCCAATGATTGGGTTACGGGAAAACAAGAAAATACGAATTTTCCATGTATTGGATGAAATTTTGATGTCCTCTGCCTGACAGTGTGATATTACATGATACAAGGAATTATGTTAGGTCAGACGTGAAATCGTTATTGATATTATTTTTATTGAATGAATCCAGATTTCTCTTGGGACATCAGCGATTTGGAAGTCTCATGATCGAAGATATATTCATAATAGAAGTCGAAAAATGGTATAGCCGGAATGTAATCACACTAATATCCTTGACAAATTTTCAAACGTTACTATCTCGATTGACGGCGACCCAAGATCTTGAATCAAATTCTGAGATGTTTTTAAACTTAATTAAAAATGACGCTTGTTGTTTTTGAATTGAAAACAAAAGAGTATAAAAAAAGAAGAAGTCTTAGATTTCTAGCGCATTTTTGCTCAAAATTGGATGAAAATTTACGATTTCTTCAAATTTAAAGGCTCTTATCGGGCGCTTGACATCTTGTTTGAAAGCTTTGGGTCTAATCTCTTTAATGCATTCCTTATTAATCCATTTTATGTAATATTCAAGGAGTTATTTAAGTACAAAGGATTTCATCGACTTTTGGAACTACTCCGGCACCCTACGCCCTTAGGAGCCCTTTTAGGTCAAAACAAAGACTAGAAATGAAATCTCCATAAAAAAACACTAGCCAATCATCATTTTTTAATGCCCAAAATGTGTATCTTTCTAGGCTTAAATTGAAGTTGAAGTTGGAAAATGGGCCAAAAAAGCTAAAAAAGTAGGGACCGATTTCTCGAAAACCGTCGGATTCTCGAAAAAAAGAATTACAGATTTGAAATCAGTGAGCAAAGCTGAACAACTTTTATTATATTTATACCCCAGAAGATTTTTGGCTGTTGACCAGTGTTATTATCGTTAGGAATGTAAATTTCAAGCAAAATCTCGCACACGAGATTTCTTGGGGTTGGTACATTGAACAGTACTTTTTGTTTTCCAAAGCGGTTATCATTATTCCTCTATTACTTTGGGGAGAACATTAACCTGATAGTAAAGATCTCGCATGATTTGTGTAACACGTGTAATTATTTCAATAAAATGCATATTGGAATGAATCGTCGAATATCGAAGTGAACATGTTTTGATTAAAACAGGGACTTTAATTTTCCGTACATCAATGGACTACTCCAAATCCCTCGTTTCCTACTGTGAGTAGGCAATTGCTCGAAGGATAAAACCTCCGTCCATCAGAGTTGTTATTGGCTCTAAGGACTTCTCCAAATCTATGGTCCTACGAAGAATTGGCAAATGCTCTAATGGCCAACTTAAATCATAATAAGTATTAAATGTTAGAAATACAGGCTATAATTTCATAATAAATATTAATTGTATTAATATAGGATTTAAGATTTTTGGGATATTTCCCTGGATTCCTTCACTATTGAGATATTTTCAATATGGTGATTGTATATCTCCAATTTTGTAAGAGTCCGAGTTTTATCTGATGATCATCAAAGTCTTAATCACATTCTACTGTACTCTTTCAATCTTCTACTGAATAAAAAATATATATTGGTTTAATGCGCTTATGCATACTGGGGTAATATTAGAGTCAAATTTAGCGACTTTTGGGTACAAACGTAGCTACATCAATAACTGTTTTCAAGGATTTTGGGTCCTAAAGTAATTCAACATTGAGCAAAAAGTTGAAAGTTCACATTTAAGCACGTGAGGATCAATAGGAGTCTCGTCAGGATGTAGAGGGGAAAACGAAAGCAAGGTAGATATTTCTTGAACAGATGAAATATGAACAGGTGTTCATATTTTCACCATACTCATTTATCAAGGTGTCATGGAGCACTGATAACTTCCGACGATAAAATTGATGAATATCATCTGTTAATCTTGTGCTTTGATTTGAATTGAATCGAATGGGGCCCTTTGGTTCAATGTGCTTTTGTTTGAATTTCTAGATTGTATTCCCATATATCGTGCAACGAAGAAACATTATAGCAGCATTGATTTTATTATTTATTCGGCCATCATTATGTACTCGTTGAAGCATATTGATGGTTGATTTAATGACATCCATTGAGTCTATACTGTTCAAATCATATGCATCCTGCTCATAATATTCTTCATATACATCAGGGTCATGATCAAGTATACTGAAGCTAAGTTATATGATAATTGTACTGCATGTCGTCTTGTCTTTGAGTCAAACTGTTCGGCTAATTGAATTTAATCTAAGTACTTTGAATTACTTCAAATCTCAACCATACGGCGCAGATAGATGTAAATCTAGCCACCCAGTGTGTTTTCGATAAATTATGTAGCTTTAGGGCATTCTCCACCGACTCTATTACTTCGTTATATTCGTCAGCCCTAAAAGAAAAAATCTGGCTAATTTCAAAGGCAAACAGTAATTTTCTCAGCTTAGCAAAAAGATCACTGTCATTCTACATCTAAAAATATTTTAAGATCGACCTTTTCGTACTGCTGGAGACGTACAAATATTCCCGCACAACAAATATGTCTGCAACAGTAGTACTCACTCCACAACGCTGTTCCATCGCTGTATTGAATCTATGGCTGAGGCTTTTCTTTTTGTTTTGTCTAAAAGAAACATAACTATAGATTAAAACATTGTTGATTAAATTAATTATATAAAATTCAATCTAACTTAAATATTAAAAGAGCAACCAAACATTTTATCAAGGTGACACATGGGATCCATAAATTGTGCATAATTCTTCAAAGAATTATTGTGAATGTCAGATGTAAAGTATTTTATAATTTTTCCTGTGGAATTGTTATTTTGTTTGCATTTTTTCTGGGCAGTATTCATTATTGATACCACGCGCTCACACCTTTCACTCTCCATGCTGATTCTGAAGTGGATTGAGGGAATAAAGAGCAAGCAAAGAAAGGCTGCATCTTTAGCAATGTTATATTCTTATTGTTAAAAGACAGTAAGCCAAGTTGAACGAACTTTTTTCCCTCCTGAGTACTCTTGTTGGTTGGAAAAGATTAAAGCTTCGGTTGATAGGATCCATTCTGCACAAGGTACTTTTGTTGATTTGAAGTTAAATTAGAGGGTCTAAGTCCAGAATCCAAATTACCAAATATTGATAATGTATTTGACTTTGATCCTTCAGATGTAGCTGTCGATGCTGCTATAGCTGATGGGTTGAATGTTGATAAAATAGACAGTTTTGTTGATAATACCTACAGATTGAATGAAAATTTGAAAAAAAAATAACTCTGAAGCATAATAATATAGAAAAAGAAGTTGTTTACACAGTAAGAGAACAGAGAGTGTTGAATGACCCTGGCCCAAGACAATGAGGGGCCCACAACATTGCTTCATTATTGAAGTTTTCATTTTTTTGTAAAATTTTTAGATATATTTTTCTTCATTTTTTTAATATTAATTTTGTTAAAGAATAAATAACCATTATTTATCAAACTAAAGGCTTGAAGATTATTACATAGGTCAACAAATTTGAAATGTCAAAACTCCTATGGGGTATAAGAATAATAAAAGTTATTCAGTTTTCACAAAATGAACATCCTTCTAGGCTTAAATTGAAATTGGAAAATGGACCAAAAAAACTCAAAAAGTAGGGTTCGATTTCTCAAAAACCGTCGGACTCTTGAAAAAAAAAATTACAGATTTGAAATCAGTGTACAAAACTGAATACCTTTTATTATAATTTTACCCTTCAGGATTTTTGACTGTTGACCAGTGTAATTATTACGGGGAATTGGACATGGTCCCTACTTTGTTAACATTGTACTTGCTTTATTAACCAAAAAGCTTATATTCCTAATATTTTATAGAAAAAGACGAATTTTTTGATGAACAGAGAATTACCCAGATTCCTCGTCTTAAATCCAAACATTTCCACCTCCACTATTGACAATCAAGGTTTTTAAGTTATCACCACCCGACCTTCTATTGAAATAATAATTATTAAGTATAATGTTTTTCAACGAAGTATTACACGTGTTATACAGATATGAGATTCTTATTATTATGAGGTTGATGTTCTCCACTCAGGAATTAAAAGAAAATGATAACAGCATTGGAAAATAAAAAATGCTGTTCAAAATACCAACTTCTAATAATCTCGAACGCGAAAAAAGATTTATGACAGTAAAAATGAATGCCTCTTCCAAATCATAAGAGAGGATATATTAAACTAATATCGCGTCCTTAGTTCATAAAATGAGCGTATGACCAGGGATATGCATTTTTTTGAGGTGAGCGAGAGTACTTGCAACTATTATATTGTACCTCTGCATTTTTAAAGAAATCAAAAAAAAAAAGAGGGATGATGTTCATTGTTTTTTGAAAATATTAAAAAATACTCAATAATTGATAATAAGACAATATTTGAATGGTCATAAATCCAGGAGAAAGGACACACTTTCTTCAGCATGATTTCTTAATAATCAGAAATTGAACTACTTATAATTGCCGGAAGTTCTTGCCTCAACAATACAAAGGAGACTGAATTCGAATTTACTATCAAGGTAGTGGTGTAAACAGATATTATACTTTTCTTCTTTAAACTAAACACTATTTCAACATTTTGCCCATGTCTCTGTATTACATCAATGGCATAGAAATAATTAACATAACGCCACAATGCATTAAAATTGAATATCAAAAAGCCTGATATTCTAATCCATAACTTAGTTTTATATATCGATGTATATACATATATTTATACTCAAGAGAGCAATAACTATCGATTAAGGACAATTTCTTATATCATGCAGGGTTCTTTTTAAAGTTAACTATACAATGGCACTTTTGTCTATTTTTTGCTGTGCCCTTTTTTTATTTCCTTTTGGCTAGAAAAAACACAGAGAGGCTGTTAAAATCCTGTATAGATGGATTTTGTTTCCTATAGAGTAATTCATTTTAAAGAAATCAAATGAAAAAAGAGCGATGATGTTCAATTTTCTAGTAAATAAAGTTAATTTCAATACTTTGTCTCAGAAGACAGTGGAACACGAACGCTTATTTCAGATCCAAAGCTTTATAGACGTGATTTCCTTCATCCCCTAAAAATTAGGCAGAATATATCATAAATCTTTATATTGAAAATAATATGTTATTGATAGATTGTTTCGTGCTTTTTTTGGATAAAAAAATACATCTTTGTAAGATAAAGAGGATTGAGTATCTATTTTAAGACTACAATATACAAGTTACGACGGGACGTATATATTTATACAATTGAAATTATGTCGGCACAGTATTAAGGTACCCTACCTTACATGATACCTTACCGATAAAATTTTTTTGCTAAATCTTACTTTACATAAAAATGAAGGTTTATGTGAGGTACTCTATACTTAGTATCAGTGTCCAATGATTTTCTAAACTAATTGTTGAAATGAAAATTACTTTTTCATAGTTTTGTTAATTATAATAAAAAAAGATCTTTGTATTTCTCTTTCCCCCCCCCCCCCCCAGACAAAGAAATATTGGTTAAACCGTGAATTAATAACCGAATTAACCTCAACTAGTCTTGAATGTTGATTCTTCTACTGACATACCTGCTAATTACTTACCATTTAATCAAACAAGCAGTAGCTTTTTGGCGTCATCCAAGACACCTGGCAAGTCCTTCTTCAGACTAAAAAAGATATTATCTCCAGTTTAGAACAATATACAGATACAGTAAAATATTTTTTGAAATCATTGAACTCTTTTAATTAAGTTTTACAACTTGTATTTTAAAGTTTCAATTTGTTTTTAAAGTGAAAAATTACTAAACAGTATTTATCCCCAATAACAATAAACCAGGAATAATAATAAACCCGATAACACAGAGAAAAATTGAGTTAATTATTGGATTTTGTGACCAAAGATAAATTCAAAACAGACTACAAAATCAATGTGAAAATATTTCCCCTGTGTACTCAATATTTTTCATTTATTGGCCATGAAAAACGATATTTGATATCTAGACAACATATATTATGTATATTTTCTGTTATGTAAAAAGCAGGTTGATTTTATGTTGACATGGTTAACAACTGAAATTGTTGTTAGAAAAACTCCTTCAATTACAACGCCGGTTATATACCTCTATTAGGATATGTACCACTATATTTCATAGATACTAAACTTGGCAATATACTTAACAAGGATATTCATGCCCATAACTAAGGCTTAACTGATAAATTGGCGAGACAATTAACATCTAATTAGTTATTTAAAAACTCCGAGTATAATTACTACAGATATAAAAAACGGCACTTATTAAAGCGTGCGAGTAGTTCTCAAAATGCATGTTAGTTGAAACCCTACATAATATTCTTTCATCATTCATAAATTATGAATCTGTTTTTCTTTTCCTTTTGACATAATAATTCTTAATATATGTATATTATATGATCTATTATAAAAGTTACGAAAATATAACACAACCTTTCCTTCAATTTTGGTTGAAAACTTTCTTAATGTTAATACCTCTCAAAAAAGTGACTTTATGGAAAAAAAATTGATCGAAGTAAAATATTTATGCTTTTATCCTCTAAGATGTTTCATTTGCCAATCTTTTAAATATATTTCCAACCATTTTCTTGAGTTATAGAAAAGGTAGAATAATTATACACTGGTCAACAGCCAAAAATCTTTTGGGGTGTAAGTATAATAAAAGTTATTCAGTTTTGCTCACTGATTTCAAATCTGTAACTCTTTTTTTCGAGAGTCCGATGGTTTTCGAGAAATCGGTCCCTACTTTTTTAGCTTTTTTGGCCCATTTTCCAACTTCAACTTCAATTTAAGCCTAGAATAATACACATTTTGAGCACTAAAAAATGATGATTGGCTAGTATTTTTTATGGAGATTTCATTTCTAGTCTTCGTTTTGACCTAAAAGGACTCCTAGGGGCGTAAAGTGCCAGAGTAGACCCAAAAGTCGATGAAATCCTTTGTACTTAAATAACTCCTTGAATATTGCATGAAATGGATTAATAAGGAATGCATTAAAGAGATTAGACCCAAAGCTTTCAAACAAGATGTCAAGCGCCCCATAAGAGCCTTTAATTTTGAAGAAATCGTCCATCAAAGTGTGTAAATTTTCATCCAATTTTGGGCAAAAATTCGCTAGAAATCTAAGACTCACGGTAGAGCTAATAAAAAACAAGTGCTATAGACTGTAGTAGTAGAGCACAGAAGAAGACTCTGGTATCAGCTGAAGATAACCAAATTCAAAAACATGGATTTCTTATTTAATTACAATTTAAATTTAAAAGAGTGGGATCGCAGGGCCATGGATATCCAATGAAAGGAGTAGTGTTCCTTGATGAGTCATGTCTCAGTACCCTTCATCTTCATCATCATGGATATGAACGGAACTGCTTTGAGGAATGCTGGATCAGTCGCCTTAATTTGAAGAAGACGGGATCGGAGTTTCGACGTGCTATAAAATTAGAGATTCATCTTCATGAGAAAGTATTTGTCATTTGGATCATCTTTGAGTACACTAAGAACAATTCCCTTTTCAGATTAACAATAACCACCGCTGTTAAGTCAAGAATGGGGGAAAGAAATGAAGACTCCATTGAGGAGTCAATGTTTGTATAGAAAAAACTAATTTCCACATTCATCTCAAAATTTAAACCGATGTTATCGCTTATATCGCTACGACGGCTCTTGTATACACTGGACTCGCGCATCGTAGCCGTTTCTAGTCTACTAACACACATCTTCATTCGAATGGACAACTTTTTTACACTCATGTACCTATCACATTACTGAAAGTCCCTTAGTTTACCGTTTATGACTCTCAGTACTGAGTCCCCTTCTTCATGTCTAAAGTGGAGAACAAGGAATAATCATGAATTGTCTTTGATAACGTTAATCGTATTCTGAACAAATTCATTTATTTTTTATACCATTTCCAATGAATGATCTCAAATACAAAATATATCAAAAACATAACATAATTTATAAAATTCCTTACAAGTATAATTTAATCATCAATGTTTGACAAAGAGTTATTTGATTCAGATGGTAGTTTCAATGCTGATAACATAATATGATTTTGATTTTGAATGCTCAGATGTGATCTCTTTCTTTTTTAAAGTTAAAGGCTTTTATCGGGCGCTTGACATCTTGTTTAAAAGCTGTAGCAAATAAGCTGGTTTTCATAGTTTCAATATCATTTTTCACGTCATCAATGGGAGGGGCTTAATTTTACTCGCTAGATGCGCTGTTTTTCACATCATTGATAATTACACAGGTCAACAAATTTGAAATGCCAAAAATCCTAAGGGGTATAAGTATAATAAAAGGTATTTAGTTTTGCACATTGATTTCAAATCTGTAATTTTTTTTTTCAAGAGTCCAACGGTTTTCGAGAAATCGAACCCTACTTTTTGAGTTTTTTTGGTCCATTTTCCAATTTCAACTTCAATTTAAGCCTAAAAGGATGTTCATTTTGTGAATTAAAAAATGATGACGATCCGCTAGTGTATTTAATGCAAATTCCATTTCCACTCTTTGTTTTGACCTAAGGGGGCTCCTAGGGACGGGAGTAGACCCAAAGGTCGGACAAATTGTTTGTATTTAAATAACTCTTTGAATATTATATAAAATGGATTAATAAGATATGCACTAGAGAGCTGAGACCCACAGCTTTCAAACAGGATGTCAAGCGCCCGATAAGAATCTTTAACTAAGAAGAAATCGTTCATCTAAATGTGTAAATTTTCATCCATTTTCGACCAAAAATCTACTAGAAATCAAAGACTCACGGTAGAGCTACTAAAGTAGTAGCGCGCAGAAGGATTGCAAAATCAGCTGAAATTCTTCTGTGCGATATTACTTCAGTCTATTGCATTTGTTTTTTAGTTGCTCTACCGTTATGCAAAACTGAATAACTTTTATTATACTTATACCCCCAAGGATTTTTGACTGCTGACAAGTGTCATTAATTACAAATACCTTTAAGATTAGTTTTTCTGTTTTATACATTTACTCAACTAAATTCCATGACGAAAATCTTCAATAAAGATTTATATGACCTTTATTTATGTTTTGTTTTATCATCTATAGATCATAGTTATATAAACAGATTAAAATTTAAGAAGCATTACACAAACATTGCCACCCCCTCTCAAAAAACAAAACAAAAAAAACTATCCATATGTATGTATATCTTTATTTCAAATGAAGTGACAAATGAATTTTAATAGCCAAAAATTTAACGATCATAAAATCCCTATTACTTAACTAAATAGGTTCATGAATTAATATAAAGCTTGTTTTATCATTTCAAAGACGAACAAAAAACAAAACAATCTATTGTATCGGGAGAAATACATGCAAATCAAATTAATGCTCATAAAAAATATAACAATTAATATTAATTTGTAAGAAACTAGAAGGTCATAAGTAATTTGATGAAAAAAACCCGTTAAATTTAATTTATATCTGTACGAGTTTTTCTTCTTCCCGTAGCCGGTTCAAAATTTCTATGTCCAAAGTTTTATGTACTTGCTTCAAATGTTTTTTAAAATTTGCAAGCTCATATCCTTTTATATATTTTCCACAATGATGGCACTTACGAGAAAAGTGTTCATGCACTTCTTTGACGTGACACTTCAAACGAATTTTATCGTAGAATGACTTTCCACATTTGTCACAAGTTACATTTCTTTTATTACGGTGGACACGGTCAACATGCCTATTTAGTGTCCCTTTTCTATAAAATACAATTCCACACTCTTCACACTTAAAATCAAAACTTTTGAAATGTATGTCTTTTTTATGGCGTTGATAGCCAGATTCCCATGTAAAAGAATCTCCACAGATCTCGCAAACAAACTGAGCAAACTTTTTATGGACTCCATTAGAATGCTCAATGAGTGACTTTTTGTGAAAGAAGCCTTTACCGCATGTTTCACAAAAGAAGGATCGTTTTTTTTCATGTACATATTCGACGTGAGATTTCAAGTTGTTTTTTGACTTAAAACGCTTGTCACAAGAATCACATTGGAATTGCCGACCAGCATGAACAGTTTCAGTGTGTCTTTTAAGCACAGACTTCATGATAAATGTTTGATTGCAAACTTCACATCTGTGAATCTCGTTCGAGATCGTGTGCTTGACTCGCTTGTGATATTTCATATTCTTAAGATTGGTGAATTCCAAATTACAAACGTCACATTGTATAGTATCTTTTCCTTCATGTTTTATCATGTGATCTTCATAAGATTCCCGAGATTTGTAGTGCGTTTTACAAAGCTTACAAGTAAAAATTTCTTTGTCTGTGTGTGTAAAATCTAGGTGTTTTTTTAGTACAGCCTTCGACTTATAAATTTTTGGACAAAGATGACAATTAAAAGTGATAGGATTTTGAGTATGATTCTCGGTTATATGAAGTTTCAATGAATTCCGGTATCTGTACTTTTTAGGACAGTAGTCGCAAAAATAAAAATCATGTTTATTCTTCACATGGATAGCCAAGGAGTTAAAACAATTAAACGTAGTGGAACATTTATCACATGTGTGTTTGACTTTTTGATGAAACTTAAGAAAATGATCATTTTCGAAAGATAGAAGACAGTGCCGACATTGTAAGTTTACATCGACTGGCTCCCCATTCTCATTTTTCACTTGATTCACCACAACACCCAATGTTCCATTGTTAATTTCTGCACCTAAAGCACGATGGAAATTCGCTTGAGCGACTTCATCCTTAAAGGCATCCGGCAATTCGACCTTGACTTGCACAAAATCCAAATCTCCGGCACTTAACAATTCTTCTTCCAAGTCTTCCTCCAAATCCTCATCAAATTCCCCTTCCTCCCTCTTCTCTACCTTCAACTCCAATCCACACTCCCCTCCCTTCAATCTTTCATTCTCCAACATCAGCGCTTCATTTTGAGTTTTGAGCGCCTCATTTTGAGTCTTCAAGTCTTGGATCTCTTGCTGGATATCCACGAGATTCGAGGAGGAAATATCTTGAAGGGCAGAAGACATTTCTAATGTCTAATCAGAGTACTGTAAGCAAAAAAACACACGCACTCCACTCCATCCTCATCCTCATCCCGATCCCACATCCCTCACATTCTTACTCTCCAACCCATTCAATGCTAAAGAATGAAACAGAACCCTCGAAACTCCAATGGAATGCTATCACTTATAATACTAAGAGACTAGAGACAGCACAGAGACCAGAGACTCGAGAGAAAGTAGAAATCTCAAGCTAGAGAGAAACGAGAAACGAAAACGAAGAGACAAAACAAAAAAAGAAAAAGAAAAAGAAGAGAAAAATTATAAATCAGAAATTGAAATCCCTCAGGCACTCCTAGACTCGCTCCTTCCCTCCATGTCTCAAAGATCGAATCAAAGGATTGGAAATAAAATTGAGCCATCCCTTCATTCCAGCCTCAAAATTTCCTTCGACCCTATGGCTCCTATATATTAGACATTCTAAAAGTGTTAACAGGTGATAAACTGTTTCTTCCCAAGATGAGCTTAACATTAACTAATAATAAACCTTGAGGTTAATTTCTAGAATCTACTCTTTTGAAGAAGTAAGTAAATTGGATTGGATACGAGATCATCAACTCCGGCTCTATTTTACCGTGACCAAAATACTGTTAGAGTCAGAAACATGAAAATTCTTGTGAATAAGACGGTTACGTTGGTATAAATGTTTTACCAATGCTTGATAATCATTTCTCTGAGCCAGGGACATAGCTAAATGGGGTACATTTTGTCCCTGCTATGCCATTCCTGTGACCACCCATGTAATTCATAACAGGAGAACGGACTAGATGAAAGGACTTCGGAATTCAGTTTCATCATGGACTCTTTTCAAATACTTTGGACCTCTTCAAGTAGGGTTAGGTTGTTAGGGTTAGACAACTTTGGTTATGAGCGTCAAGGGTATAATTTTACACTTTTTCCCAGGCGTCATAGTTTTTCTTTCTATCTAGTTATTATGAACAGCGTTAAGTTTTCAATTTGTAAAATTGAAAGACAAAAATGGCAACCTTTTGAAGAATAAAGAAAGAAGGAAAGGGGATAAAATTAAACTGGTTTCCATCATCAACAGATATCAAGTTTGGATACGACAGGCATTTTGGAATAATCAGAAATAATATGTATTTTCCTTTCAGTTGTTTTCATCACTTGACTCTTTTCTTATTTAATGCGGCTAACTTTACGCTTTATGGTATTATATATAATATGATTTTATTCATAAATATGTAAAATCAAGGATTGTGTGCCGTTTTTTTTTAATTTTATGTTAATACAAAGGTTATTTATTTTAATATTAGTAAAATTTATCAAATTATAGTATGTCTAAATAATAACTCCATCCAAAATTAACAGTTACTACAAGAAAAATACAGAGGACTAAGCTACCTTATGTTTTTTTTTCAAATTTTTATTTCCCCCTTTGAGAGTTGAGGCTGGGAGTGGGTAAAAAAATTTGTTCAGGCAGACACGGCTAGTTTTTTGTGAAAACTGAACTTACAATGTTTTCTCCTTTCATCATTGACTCTTCACTGATTTAAAGCCTGACTGTGTGTAATGGATTCATAAGGATGTATAAAAAATATGCCATGTTGGTATATTAAAAAGAAAGAAAAAGAAAATTGACAGGGTAACACTGACGATTTGAGAAATGTTTGAAAGGAGAGCTGCTTTGACGTTTTACTACGTCAGCTACAAGCAGCTGTTTTCTTTTCCTTTCACTGGGGGAAGACATTGACGTTTTTGAGATGGGTATTATGAAATTTACTCAAATTTATATTTATCAGGAAATTATTCATACTATTATTAAATGGTATAATAACACAGGTCAACAGTCAAAAGTCCTAATCACTTCCTGCAATTTTACCTGTGGTTAGCAAAAAAAAAAAAAAAGAAGAAAAATGGAGCTAACTTGTGAAATAAAACATACACAATAGGGTGATCCGTCTGCCCCCTATCGCACGGATTTTTCTGGCTATTTTTTCAGTGTTGAGGCTACTCGTGATAAGCACCCCTGTAAAATTTCAGAGCGATTGGTCAATGATAAACCCATGCACAAATTGATTGAAAATTGCCACTTTTTATGATATTTAAGATAAAGTTGCTTATTGCTAGGCTATCCAATACCTTGAACATACTTTTTTCTTGAATTGTTGGAATTCTTGCCTTTTCATAGAACGTCATCACTTGTAAAGCTACAAGCTTGGCAGCTTCAAAATGTACACTTGGTACAATCTTTGGAAAGCTCTCAGACTTCAACTTTTCTAAGTTTGCAATAAAACAGTTAATTATGTCTTGGTAACTTGGTAGCTTGGAGCCCTAAAGTGTAGGGTTGTCTCCATGATGACGCAGTAGTATGCTGTCTTTTTTACAAGCTCTGGTATTCATTCCAAAAAAATTAATAACCGGTTACAAGCACTTAGCACAATTCTCATCTGAAAAAAATAAGTGTTAAAGTTCATAACAGACTAGTTAAAAAATTTGTACTACTGCAATTATACTGAATCAAAACTGTTTTTATACAAACCTCTTACAAAAAGACTTCCTTTTAAACTTATATTTCACTTTTTATTGACTTTAATAGAACAACTCTTTAATACCTTACCTAAATAATAAACATAATTAAACTTGACAAATAAAGCTTAATAAAAAAAGTCAACAAAATTTAATGCTGCATAAAAAATGAATGAAAAAGCTTAAAGACTAATGCACTAAATCTTATTATACTTGTATCTTGTATAGCTTGTATCTGAATTTTCTATTCAGCTTCTTTTTAGAAAAATGACTGCAGTAATATTTAGCTGCTAAATCAATTGTCAAAAATAACATGCTATAGTGAAAGTTTTCTTCAATTTGAATTTAAAAGTAAAAAAAGTTAAAATCTTACTAAATTTTGGAAAAAAATAGTATCAACCATCAACAGCTTTCTGTAGAATTGAATATGCTATCTTTATATTCTACAAAATATAATCTATTTTTGAATTACTCATCAAGGCATCAAGTAAAGTATTCAATTCATGTAAATGTACTCAATTGGGAGTCCTTGCTTATAAGGAATAATCGTCAGGAAACACTGCTTAAAAAATCTGTTGTTCTTATAGAATTATTCTAAAGTTAAATTATCAAAATAAAACTTGCTTTCTAAAATGGCTTTAAGATTTTTTACTGCAAAATAAACAAAAAGAAAAATTGCTCAAACGATCTTTAAAAACTACATTCGGTTTATATTAACTTAATTAATGTGACTGGCTGCATCTTAAATAGTAGAAATAACACCCAAACTGAACATAATCATTAAGTTTTAAACTCATCATTTTAAACTCACTTCTGGATATAAACGCGGTGACGGATAAAAGAAGTTACGATAAACGAGGGCTGATTACCGAAGGATACACTATATTTTAAACAACTTGTTATTAAATTCAAAGTTTGAAAATAAAATTTTTTATTAGAGTCTAAAGTTTTAAAGATATTGTTTGACTTATCTAAAGATATAATTTAGCTCACTATTTCTTAAGAATCATCAAAAATTGAAAATTTTCAATCAATTTGTGCATGGGTTTTCCGTTGACTAATCGCTCTGAAATTTTACAGAGATGCTTATTACAAGTAGTTTCAACACTGAAAAAATAGTCAGATGTCTAGCTTGAATTTTTCGTTTTTGAGGGGCAGACGGATCACCCTAATACACAATGTTTTAAAATTGGATATTTTAGGAGCAATTGTGCGCAAGAGAAAAGAACTTCTGTTTTAGGATTTGAGGAATAACTGGGATTATAAATTCTGAAGAACAAAATTACCAACGAGAAGTAACTACAGGAAGTGATAATCTGTCCGGGTCTGATAATTGTTACCTGATGGAAATGGATCAGAATTTGAAACAAGAAAGTCTGATCGCCTTTGAGAGGACTGGAAGGTAGTATAAAGAAAACAAAAATGATATGACTCCAAGATTCACACCTAATCGTAAGCTTCAGCTTGTAAATAAAATTTCAAAAAGAGACTCCTCTAACACAGGGGAAAAGTCAGTGGATAAAAATCAAAGAAAAACAGTACCTCAGATAAAGCAGACTATCGCTAAAGGAATGTTTCATTTATATATTTAAATGTACATAATTTAAAATATTTTTTCATGATCCTGTTCATATTAGCCTCCCCCCCCCCTTTCTCAGACCCAGGTATATTATTGTTGAATCTCGCATCCAATCGAATTAAAAATATGAAAACAGTTCAAAAGGATCGAAGAACGAACAGAAAATCACAAAATGCTTGCAGTTCAGCAGTTTAGTATATTCTAAAAACAAGGGTACATCGATAAAAACTACTAAAAGAGATTAGAGTATTACAATATGATTTATCAGAAATTAGTACAACAACAAACGTACATAAAGAAAATACATAACACCACCACCCATATCAATCCAAACGACGAGGGCAGAGTTGATTTATATGTCTTGTGGTTTTCAAGTCACCCACATTGACTTTGAACAAGGATGAACCAATCCTTTCATTGACTTTCCCAGGCAACCATTTAGGCTTCTTCTGCCCAAAATTCCTTAACCAAGCCCTATCACCGGCCACATATTTGGTTTGGATTTTGACGTTTTGGGATTCGATTCGTTGGGGGGCATACCATCCTAACGAGTGCACAATTGGCGTGCTAGAAGTAACTGAACTGGCGACTTCCCACACTCAAGTGGTGTTGACCGGTAGGAAAACAGCAGCTCATCCAGGGAGAGACGGGGATTCTTCCTAGACAGATTCTTCACTATACGGACTGCTCGTTCCGCGAGGCCATTAGATTGGAGCTGATATGGCGGTGAGAGTGAAGAAGTTACCCCCCCCCCCCCAATTCGGAGAGTTTCGATTAAATTGCTCATTAGCAAACTGTTGACCATTATCAGAGTGTAAACAACTGGGGAACCCGAACCGGGTAAACCAATAGAACAGTTGTTTAAGTGTTGATAATGTCGAAGTGTTGGACATATGGGCGGCTTCGATCCACTTTGAACCAGCATCAATTAAAATGAGTACATTTTTTCCTTTAATATTAGCGTAATCGACGTGGACACGTTCCCACTCACTCACAGGAGTATACAGTACAAAGCTAGTAGGAGGTGCAGGTGCATTCTCCTGACAAGTACGACATGCTGACACGAAGTTCTCGATGTCATGGTCGATTCCAGGCTACCAACACTTGCTCCTGGCGATTGACTTCATTTTAACCATACTCATGTGACTAATACGCAACTCTTTCAGAAATCTTTCCCTCCCACTTTCAGGAAAAACGAGAGGAACTCCCCAAAAGGGCAGTTCATCGCTCGCCGAGAGGAAATGACGTTTAACCAGGGAGTCTTCATCTTTGACGGATGACCAGTTTCCAGATCTCGCAGCATTCACGACTCGAGATAGCAATAAAGCTTCCTTTCTTGCCCTCACCAGGTCCGAGACATCTAACTTAGTAAACTCGATGGAGTTACACATCAACTCTTCTACAGTATCCTTTCCTACCGGCGGATCATCCAATGGCCCACAGGACAAAGCATCAGCATTCAATATCCGAGATGACATAACGTATTTCACATCGTATTTAAACATTGAGAGACGAA
The DNA here is from genome assembly GCA_963680855.1 of Lepeophtheirus nordmannii. NCBI lineage: Eukaryota > Metazoa > Arthropoda > Copepoda > Siphonostomatoida > Caligidae > Lepeophtheirus > Lepeophtheirus nordmannii. The sequence goes on along the minus strand of OY804526.1, from coordinate 5,925,676 downwards.
TCGCCAAACGCGACAAACGAGCAGAAATAACATGTGGGAGATCTTTGCTTAGATTAAAGATGTACTGAAGAGGCTTATGACCTTACTGGGTTACCTATAGCCCGTTGACTATAACAGTGGGTTCTTTGTTGATTTGAGAATAGTTTGCTTCGGAAGAAGAAAGTTTTCTCGAAGCAAAAGCCATTGGGCGTTCTTTCTCACCATCTTCTTGCGACAATACTGCACCAAGACCAAATGGAGATGCATCTGTGGACAGAAACAGAGGTAACGATGGATCGTAATGCATCAAACAAGGTGAGTTCGTGACAGAGTTTTTAATCCTTTCAAAACATGCATTTGCTTCATCAGACCAGATAAATTTAATTCCGTTTTTGTTAATTCATGGAGGGGCGCTGCGACACTTGAAAGATTTGGGATGAAGTGGCCATAAAATTGGACTAGTCCTAAGAAGGACTTCACATCAGAAGCATCTGACGGAACAGGGAAATTGACCACTGGCTTCACCAATTCATGGTCCAGGAATCTTCCTTCATTGGAAATTTTAAATCCTAAATAGGTAAGTTCATTTACACCCCAAACACATTTACTTGCCTTAACTCGACCATTCGAATCACTAATTCTTGAATACCCCATCTGCAGGGTTCTCAGGTGTTCCTCCTTGGATTTGGAGAAGATCAAGAGGTCGTCGATGTAAATTTTTTCGCCAGGAATCCCGTCGAATAATCTTTCCTGTGCAGAAACCAATCCATAGGGAAGTACGGTGTAGCTAAGGAGCCCCAAATGAGTATTAACAGTCAATAGGCATTTTGACGCTTTATCCAACCTATACTGTTCATAACAGTGAGCAAAATCCAGTTTCGTGAAGAAGTGGCACCCTGAGAGGTCTGAAAAGAGTTCTTCTGAATGAGGCAAGAGGTGGAGCTGCTTACTGATGACTGGTGATACAGTTTGATTATAGTCTTCACACATCCTCACAGTTCCATCGGGTTTCATAACCGTCACAATCGGTGATGCCCATTCTGATGTATCCACTTTCTCTAACGTTCCACGGCGTAACATATCCTTCAGTTCTTTTACTACATTCTCACGGAGTGCCAAAGGTTCAGGATGTGCACAATGTACCTCAGACGGACATTGTCCTGGATGTGTATTACTGCCGTAGTGTCATTCACGGTTTGACCAGGATACTCCTTAAAAATATGAACAAAATCCGCATTGAAATCCTTAACCGAGGGACAACACCTCAATGTCGTGTTGCAATAGGGACTAAAATCCATAATCCTTACCAATCCCATGTTGAGACATGAATGGAATCCAATGACTGGTTGGTTCACAGCGGTACATACGAAATCTAAGTCCAAACGTTTATCATTAATTAACCCGGACTTTATTTTTGTAGAGCCAAACGTGGGAACCTTTCCACCACCAAAAACTATATTACACGACGACTTCTTCCGTGTACATCCATCAGGGACCATAGAGAAATAAACAAAATTGACATTGGCTCCTAAATTCAACAAGAGTTTAACCTTTTTTCCATTAATGGTTAGCCAAACGTACGCACGATCATCCCGAGTTTGACTCTCAGACATACTAAACACAGTAGAGCAGGACGGCGTACGAGAAGACTTGCAAGTAGTTTGAAAATGGCCAGATTTCTTACATTTGAAGCACGTCCTGCCACGAGCACCAGATTTAAGCACAACAACAAACGTACATAAAGACAATACATAACAATTATTATTACAAAGACAATACATAACAATTATTATTACAAAGACAAATACATTTTATTTTCATGTGTAATGCTGTTTTTTGCTTCTTGTTTATCTGTTTTCTTTTTTGCATTATAAGGAGTCTATAAAATCTATACGACTTAAAATAATATCCACTAACGTTAACCCCATATCTGACCTTACAAAGCGTTAGAAGGCAGTACAACATTTTTTGTCTTTTGGTCCCGATATTTTTTTAATGTGTGAAAATAAGGTATTGAAAAACTGTTAGAGAGAATAGTTTCTGCCAAATGATGATGTTTTTAGCTTTTAGTTTCAGTTATTACAAAACGGGGAATTCATGTTTCCAGATGAATCTGGCTAGTGATAAAAAAAGTCACTAGAACCTAGATTTTTTGCTGGAGATGTAGGGAGACATCTGGCAGGACAACACTATAAAAGTACTATCTACCTATGGGCCAAATAAACATTGTCCAAATTTCTATGACTTGATCGGCTCTTTTTCTAAGGAGAAGACTTTGGAACGGATTTAAATATGGTGATGAACCAAAAGAGAGGCAAAAGGAATTACAAAAGTGTGAACAATAAAAACGCAACTCAACAGAACAAAGAACTATACCTTCAAGATACAGCCTCAAAATTCAGAATCATTTCGGATCATATTTTCATGAGGAAAGAAAAAGGAATGGATTTTATTAGTAATAGATTGTATTGTATTTTGGCCTCTGGGGGTTATTTTCTTGATTATATGTTTATTTTTTACTGCTCACGATACAATCTGACCATTGTCCCATTATGACGACATTATCTGCACCGAATAAACATCTAACAAGAAATTGAAAACTAAATGTAAACCTTTAAGACGATAAAGAAGAGACATACTCCAATTTTAAAACAATTATAGGTATAATCACCAGACTAGATCAAAAGGAAAGTCACCTTCCTATGCTCTAAAATTAATTTTTGGCTGTTCAAGGCGCGAGTATATCAAACTTGGTGTAAAATTGAGCATAGAAAGAAAATTGAGGAAAAGTGACTTGATAAGGTAAAGGGAAATACATGGTCAAAATGTAATAATTGAAGAAAGTCTAATAACATCATCAATTGTAGTTCTCGAGGAAGTTTGATCAGAACTAGAATGATGGTGTTACCAAAGAAGAATATAGTGCTTAAAAAATTGAGGAAATGGGAAGGCCGAAATAAGGGAAAAACAAGTTATAGCAGTTTTCGACACTGGTATGAATTTGATAGAACATCGGGCTGAGACTTCCAAAATTGTTTCGAATTATTTATGCAGAATTTATCGATGCTGAGAATGTGTGAAAGATGGCTCAAAATGTGATTTAAAGTTACTGATAAAAAATATGAATGTATTAACGTTGTTCAATCCGAAAAACTCTGGCTCCATAAGGGATCTCAGTTATGAGAGTCTGACAGAAATTCACTCCATAGGAAAATCATTCAGACAGAAATAAGTAAGTACATTCCTGCATATAAGAAGAAGAATTGAGCTCCGGGACCGGATGAGCTCCCTATAGAGTTCTATGAAAAGTTTCATCCATCTTTGGTGTCTCTTTTAGAAAAAGTTTATAAGGAAGACATTTTGGATAAATATTTCGATAACACGTTTACAAATGCCAATTTGATTTTAATTCCCAAAGAGGATAAAGACCCCAAGATGGGTTGATAACCATTGGCCTCTCACCATGCTTAATACTTTATATATGATTAATAACAGTATAATAGCAAAAAAATTGCAAGAGGTTCAGCCCTCATTAATACTCCCATCACAGAAAGGTTTTTTCAAGGCTGATGCATAGAGGGTATGGTAAGAGGAATCAAGTATTATATCTCAGCCACGAAAAGAAAAGGAAAATAAGTTATCTTTAGTAACGATTGATTTTAGAAAAACTTTTGACAGTGTTTCCCATGATTGGATCATCAAATGTTTGAAGTCACAAGATTTTGGAGATCGTTATGATAGCTATATGCCTGAACAACCTATTCCTTTATTTTGAGATCAAAAAAAATCAATTCCCAATAAACAGAGAATGGATATCTCTATACCTTTTCATATCAGCTCTCAAATCACCGATTGAAATAGATTCTTCACAAGTCATAAAAGGCACAAAGATTTCAAAAAAAGAGAGTAAAGACGACTTAACTATCCCAGATATGATAAAAAAAGTCGATAGTATAGTATAATTGGACAACAGCTTATGTATTTGTTTTTTATTATCTTTGTGCTTGATAAGATATGTATATTTATTTTTTGTCGATTTTCTTATAAAATATCATATACGAGAAATTGTATTAAACTGTAGATTTTGAGGTAATATATAGGTATGATTCATAACATTCATTAACGTTAACTTAGAGGTCGTTTCTTCAAATAATGAGAAAGATCCAAAAGAAACAACGCCCGACCCAAATCGTATAAATATCTGTCGCATTGTCTGCGTGGAATTAATCTTACTCAGACTTCAATTGAGAATACAATTGTAAGAAATCTTTATGTAAATATGTATATGTGTTAGTGTAAAATACACAAAGAGTATTATTTACCCAAACTGATTGACAACTAAATCAAGGTAAGCCCCGATCACATTTACACATACATGCGTAAGACATCTCCCTCGTAATTATATCCTTAGAAGGAATACTCTTAAATATCAACTCTCACAAAATCCTGTTAAACTTTATAAATTAACGTTCTATTGTCTTTCCACGATTGTATTCGCTTGAACGAAAGAACACTATAAATTGACGCAGTCGGTAGGATTGTGTCATTCTTGAGCATTGTTTGCTTTTATTTTATTATAGGCCAAAATGCAAATGTAAATTTAATAGTAAATTTTGTATAAGTTCTATCAAGATGTAAGAACACATGGGACCTGATATTTTTAAAGTTTCCTGAGGAGATACTTTGTGAAGTAATTTTAATTCGGCATAGGACAGGGACTGAAAAGTTTCTCAGTTATCCTCAAGGGCAGAGTCAATCCCCAAAATTATTGTACACCTTTCAGTTTAGCTTCTGAACTTAGGGAAACTAGTTATTAGAGTAGAACTTTGTTCTCAAAAGAAATATATATTGACACACCATCTAATGACATGTCTTGATTCTACTATAAATAATGGGGGGGGGGGGAGACGAAGCGATGGCAGTCTTCCCGACACGGATTTAAAGGCACGAGGAAGTGAGTAAAAATACTTCCTTGTTTTAAAAAAAAGTCTTTGAATAAAAGCGTATGTTCCTAAAAGAGATGAAAACAAGCTTGTGCTAAAGAAGCAGTTTCTCTGGATCCTCTTAAATTGGTTAATAGCTCGGACAAGACGTAATCTAAGCTATGAAGACCCTAAGATGACGGTGGAGAGGACCTAGTGTGAATAAAAAAACCTAGGAAAGAAGCTTCAAGGGTACCATGGTCAGGATGAACCTATGGAAGTAGATGCAGTTGCATTTCTAAAAAATGAAGGACACCATCTCATCCAACCTCATGGAAAGCACAAGTTGACAGAGTGCTATTTGATAAAAAGAGTCGTAGGGAAGAGAAAAGTAAACAAAGGACACCCGAGGGTAAATTTGAACCTAGGTGTTATGTCTGTGGGGGAGAAAGGCATATTAAAAAGAATTGTCCTATGAAGAAAAATAAACCGGGAAAATCTTAATAGGTAACGGATTTCAAAGACAGATGGAACCATTGTAGACAGCACGATTGCTAAAGGGGATTTGACACATCCATAACTTCGGGAGTAACACTTCAATGAGTGATAATGTTAATGTTGATAATACATTAGCAAGCTTAGATCTGCTCGGTAAACAATCAATCTGGTTGTGAGCTAGATTGGAAGATATGCAGAAATTACGGTTGATACTTGAAATAATAAACCGTTGAAGGCAAACGTTAGACCTATAAATCCAGCTGTGAAATAAAGTTTGAAGAATCAACTTCAATTGAATGAGTAATTGTTGGATCAACTATAAGTGAGTGTGAATCAGCTTTGATTCATGTGAGAAAGAAAGATGAAACCTGGAGATATGCTACAGATTATCTAGATTTAAATAGTATCACTAAATCTAATGCAATATACAATGACCATATTGAAATTATCTCAGTAGTGAAGGAATCCAGGGAAACATTCCAAAAATCTTAAATCTTACAGTTAATATATTTAATATCTATTATGAAATTATAGCTTTAATTTCTAACATTCAATACTTATTATGGTTTAAGTTGGTCGTTAGAGCAATTGCCAACTCTTCGTAGGACCATAGATTTGGAGCCAATGACAACTCTGATGGACGGAATTTTTGTCCTTAGAGCAATTGCCTGCTCATAGTAGGAAACGAGGGATTTGGAGAAATCCATAAAGGCAATTTCGAACACATTGATGAACGGAAAATTGAAATCCTTGTCGTAAATCCAAACATATTCACATCGGTAATCATCAATTCACACCATTAGGCATATTATTGAAATAATTTATTGTTTTTTAGCAGAGTATTACACTAGTTACACATATCATTTGAGAGGATATTACACGTGTTACAGAGATTAAGCGAGCTCCTTTGTCAGGTAGATGTTCTCCCTTCAGTAATAAAGGAAAAGGGATAATAGCTTTGGAAAACAAAAAGTACTGTTCAATGTGTCAACCCCAAAAACCTCACAATCGGACTATGCTAAAAATTTACATTCCTTGTAATAAGTTAAGATATATAAATCAGCGCATCCGGCGTGTAAAAATAAGCCCAATGGAAAAATGATACGGTAACCATGGAAACCAGCTCACTAGCTGTCGATATAACATTATGAATGTAGCCGTGCTGTAGGCTCATGACAGCTCTTCCCAGACTAATACTAATAAAATTAATTTGATGTATTAAAATAATATTTTTCTATTCAAAGTTTCACTTTCCTCCCAAACATTCATCAAATTGTCGGGGTTTCTTTATACGTACCAACTTATTGTACCTCTAAAAGTTAACATGTGGGAATTACTGATTTACCGTCCAATTTTTCTGAATACTACGTATTAATGGGTTAAATAACTACACATTAATGTTTTTGAGATTTATTCGCAGATACGTCTAGTTTTAGTTTTTTGTATAAAGATGCAACTTTATTTTTAATCCATGACATATTATTTTTGTGTTATTGAGAATTATCAACCTATATTTTATTATTGTTTATACGAGCATCATTTAGATTTTACGATATATATATATATATATATATATTGATAAACATGAAATCGACGCCCAAAAATTATGTAACTAGATAACATATAAATCAACGGACAACCTTGTGTTACAACTCGTCCAATACATATATAAAACATTAAATATTATTTTTGAATAATCTATTATTTGCAAGTAAAACAAGCGTATTACATAGAATATAAACACAAACGCGAAATAGATCCAATTTTCAACTTTTCACGTTGACGAGAATATTTAAGTGCTAATTTTATCTCCTGTTTAGCATCTTTGTACCATGAGAAGGTACATTATCTCTTGCACATCAATAGAGACAAGACAATATCATTATGACGAGAGAGATTTCATTGATCCAGATAGTTTGTCCAGTCAGTTTTCAAAATTCTAATATTATTCCTTTCTGTCATCTTTCTTTATTCGTGATATTGAGCTGTACTATCTGAACCGATAAATATATTATTTATATCAGCATTCCTTTATTCTGGATAACATTTTGAAAGTGCAAGTGAATAGACTCAAGAGACTTAAAAACTACTTTAATCAAGAGGTATGTGTCAATTAAGTACGACTAACAATTTTTCTCTGATTATTTTTGCTTGGATATGTTTTCTGAATACAAGTAAACGGTTCAGGAGGTGGGAACAATGAAGATGGTTTGAACATGGATGCAAATCGCAAATTGAACGAATCCATCGAGCTTTCCGATTTAATTAATCTTTCATCTTGCAACATAACTACATCCTGTTTAGTTTCCACATCTATATTGTCATTTTGAACGGTAGCAACAAATCTTTTTGGAATAGGCGGTGGTGGAGGAGGATGATTTGGAGGCTTCATTTGCCTCCTGGATGGAACCGAAATTAATTTTGATATCAACATATCATCTCTGGAACCGACTGATAGCTTGCAGTTGTTACCGTATGAACCTGTATTGAAACTTCGTGTTCGATTAGGAAAAGGTGGTTTGTAACTAACAGGCGGTGGAGGAGGTGCTTCTGACTTTTTAGATATCAAATTTTTTCTTTCATCTTTCAAGAGATTTTGATTACTGTTGTGGAGTAGCTTCTCATACATAGCTTAAAAATCAATAATTATTTTTTAGTAAGTTCTGATAAAAACGAAAGTACATTTATAAATTATAATTAAATTAAGACATTATTAAGGATTACAATACATCCCATATTCAGAAATATAATTTGCATTTAGTATTTTATAAGAAATGCCCCCCCCCCCTCTCAAGGACGTAAATAAATAATTTATGATGCAATGAATATAATTGCGAGTGGATTGATAATAATAATAATTTTTCATTTTATGATGATATGCTTATGTGGTGGTTCAACATGATTTTGAGTATAAGAACATATTTTTAAAAATGGAGATTTTTTTATTTGAAAGAAAATAACTTGCTTCACATTTAGTAATGTTACATTTTTTTCAAAAAACATTCAAATTTGCGAATATTATCATTAATTTTCATAGCTAATGTAAAAATAAATTGAGTTATTATCTATGACATTCTTATTAAATAATTTTTCTAAATCTATTTAATGAAAGTATAATAGCACAAGGCAACAAATTTGAAATGTCAAAAATACAAAGGGGTATAAGTATAATAAAAGATATTCTGATATTTTGCACGTTAATTTCAAATCTGTACTTTTTTTAGAGAGAGTCCGACGGTTTTCGGGAAATCAGACCCTACTTTTTGAGCTAATTTTGCCCATTTTCCAACTTCAACTTCAATTTAAGCCTAGAAGGATAGTCATTTTATGTATTATACTTACACCCCTTAGGATTTTTAACTGTTGACCAGAGTAATTATTGTCCTCTACTACTACTTTGCAATTGGCATTTATACGCAGAGAAACATGGCATTTCTGTAGATATTATTTTATGTTTACAGTCAGTTGTTGAACATAATTTCGGCTGTTTAGCACACTAAAAAAGAAGACTGCCAATTAGAGGTGGGTTCACTGAAGTACTTACGCACGATTCCCTTTCTTTTTTTGCTCCTACTATTTGTCGAGGACTTTTTAATAATTTCCCGCATTTAATTTTGATTTATCTTCCTTTAAACAAAGAGAAAAAAACATGTGTGGAAACTAAAGAAAAAGGGAGAGTGCCTATAAAAAATTGGTACGGTTTTTATGCTAGAATCAGGGTGATTTACTCACAAGTTCAAACCACAGACCATTTAAATTACAACATAAACAATAAACATTGGAGGTATATAAAAACATTTCATGACTGATTTGAAATGATGCAGTTAACCATCTCACGGAATTTAAGGAATCTTTTCGTCGCCATATCCATCCAAGGATTTTTTAAATTCACTTTTTTATGTGATAAATTGATAGATTTGTCACCCTTTCAAATTGTTGGATACAAAATTTAATTTTCCTTCAATAATCAAGGAAAAGGTAACGACTATCAGGTGGGAGAAATTGTATTATGCTAGTTTTAAGGATAAAAAACAAAAAATAAAGTCATAAAATTATAGATAAACGTCCTGTCTGTAAAAGTTCATTTCAATACATAGAAATTAGGACTGGAGAAGAGTTTCAATAAAAATAATTCAGGAGAACTTAGTATTTTTCAAACATGTATGGGACAGATATAGAGCAACGGAAATGATAATATCTCTGCATACAAAAAATTACGTGCTCACAATTAAAGATACTAAACTCAAAATAGTATAAGTATTATCAAGTTGTATAAGTGAGCTTCCGACGCTATGTGAATTCGTCATCAGAAGCAAAAAAATCATGCATAATGGTTAGTAACCCCTCATGGGATCAAATCTCTTAACATTTTTAAATGTCGAGTCTTAAATGACACTTAGCAACAACATTTTGGCCCTGCGTTTATTGGTTAATTTTTATTTGCTTTTACACCTAATAACACAAAAATCAAAAATCAAAATTTTGTTTCTATGGTCTATAGAATAATCTTGAATATACACATATTAAAGATTCATACTCATTTTTCAATATGAAAAATAAAGAAAACCATCTAATAAGAATTATAGACAAAGGTCTTCAGTCTTTCATAATGTTTTCATCATTTATATATCTTGTTCTCATAAGCTTGAACAAATTTAGTTTAACTTTTAAATAAAAATGTTTTACGTTATTGAAGGAGATTTTGTAAACTCGAAATGTTAAAATAAAAGGAAGTTTTAATAGTGAAAAAACGACAAGTTCTGAAATGATTCATAACGATTTATTTCGTTTAGTTAATTAGCTACATCTATAGTCTATATTGAAATGTTTTTTCATTACTAAAACAAGAACTAATTAATTTTATCCAAAGACTTTTTTGCCTATTGGTCTACATAGCAGTGATAGTTTGATTGAGTAAAATGATTCAAAACCAAATTATCATCGTTATAGCAAAACACGAGAAAATTAGAAGCTTCAAAATAAAAAGGTCAATTTTTCCTCACTCTTACCCACTTGTGAGTGATTTTTTCAAGTTCAGAACAAGATACAGAAACGTTAACCTTTGTCTATAATTTTTAATTTATGTTTTTTTATATATTCTTTTTCTGCTGAAAATGAGTTTGAACCTTTAATAATCACTAAAAAATCTATATATAGACAAGACAAGAAAAAATTCCAATTTTCGGGTTTTTTGACATCAAAGCAAATATAAACGAACCATAAAATGTAATCAAACTTATGACTCAAGTTTACATAAGTGAACTAAAGTAACTCAAAATTGTGATAATAATGAGATGTGAAAAAGGTCGAAATCTCAGGAAACATGAATTTAAAAAAAAAAAAAAGAATTATTTGTTTGTAACCAGCAAAATGTGCTTTTACTAATTATTCATCCCTACTTTGAAAATTAAAACCTCATTAATAGGCAAGAAACACTATAATGATTTTAGTCAACAAACATTTTTTCTCAGAGCTACCAGATTTATTACCAACATCTTTCGGGCGTGTAGACCTTTATGACCTTTTTCACATTTTAAGTAGTAATGGATCACTAGACTTGGTATTGTAAAACCTAAAACACTGCCGGCCAAAATGTATATTTCTGTATTGTTTCTTTCATGTTCATATTCCCTCCCACTCGTTTTCGTACACATCTTTCTAATATAGAAGGAGGAAAGAAAAACAAAAAAGAAATACTAGCACCAATTGAAAATAAACCAGCCGTGTTTTAGATCTACGAACTCAGTTCTAATGATCACTTAATGTCGTTCTTATACATTAAAATTACAGAATATTATCATTATTAAAAAAGTTATTTATACAAAAGATATTATTTTTTCAATGTGCACAGTTGTTCGAAAATTTGTAAGAATTTTGATCTGTTTTAGACGCTGCTTGATAAAATAATTCACGTCCCTTAGAAAATTTGGAGAATATTAGGCGGATATGAATGTTTAATCAAATAGACAAACTATTTGAAAACTTTGAAGACATTTATCTGTTAATAAATTTAAACTAAAAATATAAGGGATGTCTTTTTTTCATTGATTTGATCTGGCAGGACTGATCCTAGATTTTTTGGGGGTGTTGTAAGACTTAAATTCTAGTTTTTACTACTGCGTACATATGAAACTTCTGAAATGATTCCATTCATTCAATTTGAAGTTTAAAAACCAAAAAAAAACTCGTTTGGCCATTTTACTACATAAAGAAAACTGAATCTCCTTATAATTGCTCCAATATTACACAAAAAAATTGACTCATCAAATATTGCAAATAACCACAGCAAATAAAAACTTAGGTCTTTTATTGTGCCTTCATTCTTTAAAAAAAATATACCAATGCTTTATTGCAAGATCTAACTTAAGTGAAAAAAATATATTCAAGATGAAGAGATGCAACTGGTAAAAGAAATTTTATTATCCTTTACGAGAGTTCATCATTTTAAAAAAATACTTTTGGTTGCAAGATTTGGATTTATTTAAAATGCAGAATTATTTTCATTTCTTCATCAAACCCCATGCATGGTATTGATAATAATAAGATAATATGATTTATACAAAACCATGTTTATTTTTCATCCCTTTTTAGATCGTTATTCGTTTAAAATTATTATTATCCTATAGCCTGAATCAAAACAAAAAAGATGCATCATGCAACATCTACCAATCACCTCATGCTTAGCTATGGAATAAAATTGCACACCCAACAATGATGAGTGCATCACAAATAAAAACTAATAATATAAATTGAATGTGACATTTAACTGAATATAAAGCCACTCTTATCCCATTTTTACAAAACTTTGTCTCAGTATACATCCATATTATTGTGTAACAAATGTTGGTGTAGTTGCCAACCAATGAAAAGAAAACAAACACATAAAATGGGATAAATATGCATCTTTAGTAACATTAGTGACAAAAAAAAAAAAAAAAAAAAAAAAACAATTAACACTAGCGAGCATATGAATTATAAATATATATTGCAAATATCTATATATTAGGTCCATATGAAGTGAACATACAATTTTAAATTTTTCCATTTGGTCAAGTAGATTAATGTACCAATTGAAATTTTCTAACATTCAGAGGATTTCATACTCTTCAATGTTCAAAAAATCGACAATGTTTTTGAAAATTTCACTTTCATCCAAATACATAGGGATATAATTATTATTATTTTATAACTTTTTTTCGTTGAATGAATAATCTTTAATATATATTTCTATTAATTTTTCGCTAAATTGCATTTTTAGCGAAATAAAGAACAAATAAAATCTTATTTGTTTCATTTGAATCAATAAAGTCAGCATCAGTAAAAGTTATACAATAATCCAATTCTTAAGTTCAAGGTCTGAGCTCTTAAATAATGCTAAAATTGCCAATTTATTTATTTTCCTGATATGATGTATCCTTAACTAATGCACCTACATATATGTATCAAACATTACTGAAATGTTATTACAAAGAGTTAAAATAAACTTATTTCATAATTATTTTGGTTGTTTTTTATGAAATAAAGAAAGAAAAGTATTTAAAATTTTATTAGTGCCATCTTCGTTCGGTTAAAATTTCAAAAAAAATCAAAGGCCACTAACCTTAAAATATTTAAGATCAACTTACATGAGACGAGCCTACATGAGTTCATACTGAGAGAAATTAGTTGAAAGAGAGAAAAATTAATTTACAATAGCTGGGACTTCATGCATAGCAATGAAATTTAATTTTAAATTCCATAAAGAAGCTTGCATTATACATAAAAGGTAATAGTACAAATTGTGGCGATTTTGATATTTCACCTTTGCAATACGTCATCTTAATACGAAGTCATGTTGGAGTGTCATACTTATAATAATGCCAAAATGATTATGTAATAGTAACTACCCTAATATTCAGATAATTCATCTAATTTTATGAATCGTATTTGCTCCCCAGATTTTCTCGTGCAATTGAATATGAGATATTCACATATTTGTTCTAGCTCTACTAAAATTGAAATTACTTATCAATTTATAACGATATAATTTTCTTCTCTAGAGACAAATCATGAATATTTTGTTATATATGGACTAATTTCACGAGCAAAACATCCCGTCCGTTACTCATTGACTATGCTCTCAACATTTACAGTATTCCCATTATGTGTTTACTAAATGATCTCTCCATTCCACTCCAAAATGTTCTATCTCCCCTAGTGCAATGAATCTCTATCTTTCATCCACACTTTCAAATAATGCTAAAGAATGAGTTAGGAGGGCTAAGATTTTCCAAGGTCGAGGTGATCTTCATGATGCACCGCTCCTAAAGACTACCATGGAGCAAAAGAGAAAAAAGTGGTTCATACTTGGGCCAAGGAGTCGTCTCGAGGGCGAATAGAATTCATCCAATCCTGTCTTTCCAACTTGATCCACAAAAAGGCCCCCTATTCCTGGTAACCTTTTCTTCAAATCCCCATTACCCAGATTTTGTAATCTCGAGTCTGAGGAAACGTTAGGAGCTGAACGATCATTTGTAACCGTCTTTCGTAACTTCTTCCCTTCTTGGATTGCTTTCAGTAGATCAGACCTCTTGGCTACTACTGGGGATGGTGGGGATGGTGCAGAGGGTGCAGAGGGTGCAGAGGGTGGAGAGGGTGGAGCAGGAATGAACGACATACTTAGGGCAGGGAGATCCTTACCCTCTCACAACCACAATCACAACCAAAATGATCATCACTTTCAAACTTGTATGAAAGGAGGAAAAGAGGAAACTTATTCTAGACACTCATTCTTTATTCTACAAAGACCAGGAAAAGGGACTAGGTACACTCAAGAAATTAATGACTTCATTCAAATTCTGAGTGATTTTTAAATTTGAAGAGCCTGAATTGCCTCAATATTTATTTGGAGTAGCTTCGATATTGAATTACTCAACCTCGACATAATTTTTTTTGCCCTTTATTCATATACTTTTCAAATTTCATCAAAAACTGTACATAAATTACTTCAGATAATAAAATTAGATTCCAACAAGAAATTTAATAATATATTGTGAAGCTACCAAATAAAAAATATTCCTAGACAAATATTTTCGTATATAACTAGCGATGTAAAAAAAGAGCCAATTCCAGATGATGTCATAAAAAATAGGGTACCCTTATATAAAGGAAGAATTTTAGGCGATTACATTTGAAGGGGGAATGTAACTGTTATTATTTTGCTGTTTTATCTAAGAACAGCTTATTAATAATAATTTAATGGTAATAAAAATTTGTTAGGAACAGAACCCTAAATTCGTGGCTACAAATGCCAGCATGAAACCTGCATGGACTCGAACTTTATTTGAAAAAAGCCGAACTCGAATATTGTTCTTACTATTGATGTTCAATATTACTTAATACCTATTCAATACAAATAGTACACCTCAAAATTACTATACTTTATATGCTTTTTTAATCTAACGACTATTGTAGATTCAGATGTTGCCAAACCTAGTTCTATGGATTAATTTATATGAAATTTTCAACATCTGAAAAATTAAATAGATAAATTTTATTATCCATTGTGGAAACATTACACAATGTTACATTACACAAATTTCATCAAACTATAATCTGATCTAGTTTAATCAACAATTTAATCATCATTTCGAAATTATGATAAAAATTTCAAACAGTCAAAAGTAACAACTTTTGTAATCACTCAAATTTTTCATTCAAAAAAAAAAAAACATGCCTTGACTTCCCTCACAACAACTTACATTTGAGGCTTGATCTTACTTTAATCATATATTTGTAATAAATGTGATTAAGAAACATATCTTTCCTTTAAGACTTTTAATGAATCCGATTACATTTAAGTTGATCATTGGAGCATTTAAAGAAGTCCGTGGAGCCTATGACAACTATGATGAACGGAAGTTTCATCCTTAGAGCAATTGCCTGATAGTTGTAGGAAACGAGGGATTTGGAGTAGTCCATAAAGGAAATGTCGAACACATTGATGAACGGAGAATTGAAATCCCTGTCGTAAATCCAAACATATTCACATCGGTAATCATCAATTCACACCATTAGGCATTTTATTGAAATAATTTATTGTTTTTTAGCAGAGTATTACACTTGTTACACAAATCATGCAAGATCTTTACTATCAGTAGGAATGTAAATCATATGCAATTCGGGCGTGTGATAAAAAAGTGGAGTTGGCTCTTCAAACAGGTCTTTTTGTTTTCCGAAGATGTTATCATTTTTCCTTTATTTCTGAGGGGAGAACATCTACCTGATAGTAAAGATGTCGCATGAAGGAATACATGCATTAAGTTTAATAAAGCAAATAAAATGTAAACAAAAAGGGCTCAAGTCCTTTTATAATTATTATTAGTTAAAAATATATAATTTCCTGACATTAATTTCAGTTAATTTTATGCCTCTCATCTATGTTATTATTTATTGTTGTACATATAATGGAGAATAGCAGCTTGTATCTCAGTAAAACGTCATGACAGCTCAAGCTGTTTCCCCCCTCGACATTCATTAAATTGTCAGAGTTGCCAGGTTGATTTTCTCTTTCTTTTTTTATAACACGCCCGAATTGCATATGATTTACATTCCTAACTATCAGGTTTACTATAGATAGGAATGTAAAAAATATGCAAAATGTCGCGTGCGAGATTTTGTGAAGTTGGCGCTTGGAACAGTACTCTTTGTTTCCCAAAGCTGTTATTATTTTTCCTTTACTATTGAGGGGAGAACATCTACCTGATAGTAAAGATTTCGCATGAAGGAATACACGCATTAAGGTTTTAAAAGCAAATAAAATGTAAATAAAAAAGGGCTCAAGTCCTCGTATAATTACACTGGTCAATAGCCAAAAATCCTAAGGGGTATAAGTATAACAAATGTTATTCAGCTTTGCAAACTGATTTCAAATCTGTATTTCTTTTTTTCTCGAGAGTCCGACGGTTTTTAAGAAATCGGTCCCTACTTTTTGAGCAAATTTGGCCCATTTTCCAACTTCAACTTCAATTTAAGCCTAGAAGAATACACATTTTGAGCATTAAAAACTCATGATTGGCTAGTGTTTTTTATGTAGATTCTACATGTGGAATCTACATAAAAAAGACTAACCAATCAGTGTGCAAAACAGAATAACTTTTATTATACTTATACCCCTTAGGATTTTTGGCTGTTGACCAGTGTTATTAGTGAAAAATATATAATTTCCCGACATTAACTTCAGTTAATTTTCAGCCTCTCATCTATGGTATATGTAAATAATGTTATTATTTATTATTGATGTCTTCATTTGTATATGTATATAAAGGAGAATAGCAGCTACTGTGTTCCTTTATATATACAAATGAAGACATCAATAATAAATAATAACATTATGTTAACCATAGATGAGAGGCAGAAAATTAACTCAAGTTAATGTCACAAAATTTTTAGCTTATAAGCCGTAAACTAATAACACTGGTCAATCTCTTATAACCAAATTCAAAAACATGGATCTCTTATTTAATTACAAGGCAACTCCGAGGAAAGAGTGGGATCGCAGTGTCATGGATATCCAATGAAAGGAATAGTGTTCCTTGATGAGTCATGTCTCAGTACCCTTCATCTTCATCATCATGGATATGGATGGAACTGCTTCTAGGAATGCTGGATCAGTCGCCTTAATTTGAAGAAGACGGGATCGGAGTTTCTACTAAAACGTGTTATAATATTAGAGATTCATCTTCATGAGAAAGTATTTGTCATTTGAATAATCTATGATTACACTAAGAACAATTTACCTTTTCAGATTAGCAATAAATATCTCTGTTGAATCAAGAATGGGAAAAAAATTAAGACTCTATTGAGGAGTCAATGTTTATATGTTAGAAAGTAATTTCCACATTCATCTCGGAAGCCAATCTAATCCAATATCCTCGCTTTTATCGTTACGACGGCTCTTGTATACACTAAACTCTCGCTTCGTGGCCGTTTTTAGCCTACTAGCACACATATTCATTCAAATGGACACTTGTTTACACTCATGTACTTCTCACATTATTAAAAGTCCCTTAGTTTACCGTTTATGTCCCTCAGTACTGAGTCCCTTCTTTATGTTTAATGTGGAGAACAAGGAATAATCATAAAGTGTCTTTGTTAACGTCAATCGTATTCTGCACAAATTCATTTATTTTTTATATAATTTCTAATAAAGAATGTTACATTTTCCATGAATTAGTTACGTTGAAGAGATTTAGTATTTTAATTTATCAACATATCAAAAAACATAACATATCTTATATAATTCTTTTATGATTTAAAATATAATTTCAAAGAGATCATAGATGTTTAGTAATAGATTTATGCTTGAACTTCTTTTTAGGCTCATCACGGTTCAACATTCAACAATAATCTCCTAACATGCTTGTATTCCAAAACCCTTTATATATAGTTTCCATGTATATAATATCTTAATGAAAATGTTCTCCCAGTTTACCACTGACAGTGCTAAATTGAAAAGGGAAATGATCTATATGTGAATGTAGAAAATGTATCTTGAGAAACATCCGACATCCAAATTTTTCACAATACTTTAGGGACTTTTTCACACCATCTTTTTATTGTAGCGACTTTTTGTTGCCGAATGAGTTTTCACAAACTCATTTGAAGAACTTCCATGCATTTTTTTTTTTGATCTTATAAGAGTGTTTTCCGAGTGTTTTCTTACACAGATATTTAAAACCTTCGGAATCGTCTTTTTGCCATTTTTGTAACAAAATTCTTCATTTAGCTAAGTTTTAAATGGAGAGGAGGTAAAATATTTTTTTGAGGATTTACTAAAGGCTTAAATCTAATATTATTTTCTCCTGGCACATATGACGCCCATGTTGTCCATTCACGCTTTTCATAATGTTTCCCAGTTGCTCAACTATCCCAAAGACAAAGAAAGCAGCAATACTTTGTAAACCCTCCTTGCATACCGATAACCTTTAAATCTCCAAATAGGTACTGTACGTATGGTCTTGGTAATTTATTGCTTTGAGTATAAAACCATGTTGGTATAAGTCTCTCTTAGCTGAACAGAATGAGCAATAGGGATAGAAGGCTTCTAATTACCATTATGAAGAAGAACAGCTTATAAACTTGTTATTGATGCATCTATAAAAAGCCACCATTCAGATGGATCATATTCTTGCCACAGGTCAACAATCCTTTAACATAATTGTAATAGCAAAGAGGCCCATCAACACTGAAAAATGAGGATAACCCATGACTTCTTTTTCTGAAATAGCTCATTTTAACGTTTTTATTGCATAGAAACTTTTCTTTCACCTTAGAAGCAAGAAGTTTCAATCCTGTTTTGAAGGTGACACATCTCTACAAAGATCACACAATTCTTCCTGAGTTAACTGCTGTGGCAACCCTTCTTCAGGCTGATAGTGTGTTAGGGCATTCAGCATGCAAACTTATAACAATTTCATCATCCTCACGGAAAATTGGAGAATGTAAGTCGGAACTAATCGATCCTACATTCCTCAAAGCAGTTCTGTTCATAACCATGATGATGAAGATGAAGATTAGCTAAAAATATATAATTTTCTGGCATTAATTTGGAGTAATTTTCTACCTCTCCTAGTATACATAATGTTATTATTGATGTCTTCATTTGTGAATATAAAAGAGAATAGCAGCTTGTAGCTCAGTAAACGTCATGACAGCTCAAGCTGCTTCCCTCTCAACATTCATCAAATTGTCAGAGTTACCAGGTTGATTTTTTCTTTCTTTGATTCTTACAAGCCCGATTTGCATAATATTTACATTCCCAAATATTATGTAGGGTTTCAACTAACATACATTTTGAGAACTACTCGCACGCTTTAAAATGCGTGCATTTTCACATCTCCAGTTATGATTAGAAATGTAAAAACTATGCAAAATGCCACGTGCTAGATTTTGTGGATACGGCACTTTTAACAATAATTTTTGTTTTCTAAAGCTGTTATCATTTTTCCTTTATTACTGAGGGGAGAACATGTACCTGATATTAAAGATCTCGCATGATTTGTGTAACACGTGTAATATTTTGTTGAAAAACGATCAATTATATCAATAAAATGCCTATTGGAATGGATCGTCGAATATCGATGTGAACATGTTTGAATTTACGACAGGGATTTCAATTTTCCGTACATCAATTTATTCGACATTGCTTTTATGGACTACTCCAAATTCTTTGTTTCCGACTATGGGTTGCCATTGGCTCTAAGGACTTCTCCAAATCTATCAACCTACGAAGAGTTGGCAAATTCTGTAATGGCCAACTTAAACCATAATAAGTATAATAAGCTATAATTTCATAATAAATATTATTTAATAGATAATTTCATTATGGTCATTGTATATCCAATATAATATATATCCAATGTATTTCCTAAATATAATACCCTTTCTCAAGGCTTCTAGTCAAAAGGAACACAAACTTTTTGGTTAATATAGCAAATACAATGTTTGAAAAAGGCTCAAGTTCTCGTAATAAAAGTTAGTTAACGACTTGTAAGCTAAAGATATATCATTTTCTGACATTTATTTGAGTTAATTTTCTGCCTCCAATCTATGATATACATCGTTGGCTAGTCATTCTACTTACCAATCTCTCCTCCAAATGATCGACACATATTTAAGATTACAACAATGTGACATTGACAAATGATAATTGATAATTTGATAAACGACTATATTTAAGGACACGCACAAGTAAACGTACTCGTACCCATTTGTAACTATGTACTGCTTAAATATTGTAATTATATAAAGTCTAAGAGAGAGAATAATATAGAGATGTAAACCAAACCTTACTCTCATTACTGTCGTATCTGTATCCAACATACATAATGGTTTTATTTATTATGGATGTCTTCATTTGTATATATAATGGAGAATAGTAGCTTGTATCTCAGTAAAACTATATGACAGCTCAAGCTGCTTCCCTCTCAACATTCATCAAATTTTCAGAGTTACCAGGTTGATTTGCTTTTTCTTTTATTTTACACACCCCGTTTGCATATTTTTTACATTCCTAGTCATGATATAACCTTGTATTTCTATTAACTTTGCTCGTTTGTCATCTTTAGAGAAGTATAAGTGCTCGCATTTTAAAGCAAACAAGTACTACTCAAAATGCGTGCCAGTTGTCACCCTGAACAATATTCTTTCATCAATCATCAAGCTGTTTTGCTTTTGATATAATAATGTGTATTATATATTATCTTAACTATTATAAAAGTTGCAATAATATTACAAAATTAGTATTTATTTATTTTTATTACTAGAACTAGCAGAAGAGCTGTCATGAGCCTGCATCAAGACTATCACAGCTAAATTCATGGTGTTATATCGATAACAAATAAGCTGGCTTCCATAGTTACCATATCATTTTTGATTTCATCAGGGGGATGAGCTTATTTTTACACGCCGGATTGACGTATTTATACATCTCTAGTCATCTCTATTTAATTTCGGATAGTTACAGTATTGTTATTTTAACAACAAAGAATGTTTCAGTACAACATTTTCATTAATTCTGAAGACATTGATTGAGAGTTTATTGATTAAATAACTATATGTTTCATTCTCTCTAGTTTTTAATATACCGTCTTTACCACTGAGACAAGAGAAAAATCTTGAAATTTAGTCTACTTGAAATAGTATTTTAATAATATTATTTATCTCTTAAATTGAAGCTAAAGTCATATTTTTACCCAAACAAGGGAAAAAAGACTATCAAAACCCTAGAGCCTTCCGACCAATTACACTAACAAATGTGGCTTTGAAAATTCTTGAACGGATGATTCTATGGAAAATTCATGCAAATTGTGATATTTGTGAAAAGGAAAATCAACTGATACGGCAATCAGCAAATTAGTGGATTGTTGTGAAAGTAGTTTTCATACAAAAGAAGAGGCCTTAGTGGTCTTTCTTGACATTGAGGGTGCTTTAGACAGAGTTCACTTCGATCACATAATTCAGCGTTTCTCAACCTTTTTTCCCTTTCGGAACCCTCAAAATATATCCCATGTCTTACGGAACCCTTGCGCAAAAAATGATTAATACCATACTTTCTCATCTTATATATCCCAAATGTAAACGATTAATTAGTTCTCTTAAGAGCCTGGCTTAGCAATAGGTCACTATAAAAAAAGTCAAAATTCTGGTGACAAAATTTTACCACAATGTAGAAAAAGACTGAAAAGTGTAATAGCTTATATAATCTCATTTTTCTCGCGGAACCCTTAAAGACCGGTTGAGAAACGCTGACATAATTGATACCATGCACAAGCCGTACTGTCTTTGCAAAACTTGGTGGCGAGTGTGCATCAGCAGTCCCCACAAGGAGGTATTCTCTCTACGCTAGCCTGGAACCTTGCCTTCCAAGAAGCTGTGGATAAAGTTGACAGCCATGTCCTTAAAATTGCATATGCAGATGACCTAGCTCTATGCATTAGAGGTGCAGATCGCCAAACCCTGATGCTTTTAATGCAGGAAACTCTAAATAAACTTTCACGTTGAGCTGAAATGAGAGACACTATCTTCAGCGGAAATAAATCTAAGTTCATAATGTTTACGAAAAAAAGAAAAGGCCACAATATTACTCTCCAAATCAATGGAACTGAGATAGAGAAAGTTAAAACATTCAAGTATCTCGGATTAGTATTTGATGATGGATTGAATTGGAATGACCACCTGAAATATGTAGTAGCTAAGGCAAAGAGAAGTCTCTTTACCCTGAAGGCATTCATTGGTGAAGACTGGGGACTTAGTCCACTCAAGGCCAAATGGATTTATGAGACTTATGTCCGCTCTGTTGTAAGTTACGGAGCAATCGGCTTTTTCGGCCAAGCTTCATTCAAGCGAATCCATGAGGAATGAGCTTCGTAAAGTGCAAAGGCTAGGTCTTATTAGTATCACCGGAGCCATGGGCGACAATGGAAGTACTATGCGGCCTTAGTCCATTACATTTATATGTTGTCGAACGTGCCTGCCTAACAAGACTATATACTAAACATGACAACCTATTCAAGTGGTTCGATCATTCACGGAGGGGACATCTACAATTTCTTGACAACTACTTAGCAAAGAATAAAATTCCCACTCCGTGGCGTAGTACACCGGTCTGGTCATATAGACAAACATACAACGTGGTAAGGGTATGGAACATGAATGAATACGACTTAATTGGATATACGGATGGATCAAGAATTAATGATTGTACAGGCGCTGGATGGGCATTAACCTGTCATGACAGCGTAAATAAAGAGTGCTCCTTAAGACTTGACGACACAAACACGGTGTATCAAGCTGAAATAGAAGCCATCAGAAATCTTACAATTAATTTGCCTGCAGGGAAAGCAACTGGGAAAAGACTTCTTATACTGTAGTATCGGTGACTACAAAACAAGGATCTTGAACAAAAGATTTAAGACGCAATAAAACCCATGAAGACAAAGACAATTAAAGGAAATAATATGCAACGACTAATTAAGACGCATAATACCTATTGTGACGCAACGAGATGTTAATCAGCAGGATGTCAATCAAAGAGGCACCAAAGAGGTACTTTAAGGAGTTATAATAATAATACGTATATTTATTATTGTATGTACATGTAAAATTTAGTATAAAAGACAATACTTTTCAGTATTAATACCAGCCAGTCAGAAATAGTATCATATACACAGTCAATTGTATATTACGTGATAATAAATTCTTAAACTCTACAAACAGTTCGCTTTAATCTCAGCCATTGAAGGTTAGTTCTTGACTCCTTGTTGTATTTCGGGTTCTGTTATTCTTGAAGGGGCAATTATTATCTTTAAATAAGGGGGATTATTTCAAAGTAGGTTAATTCCTTCTGAACCTTTATTTTACTTTCATATTTGACGATGAGAGTGTTTTTTTATAGTTAAGAGTAGTATGGACTAAACAACTGCGATCTGTTTATTTAAAGTCCTTAATTCTCCATACTACCCCACCAACACTATAAATAGGAATGTAAATCATATGCAATTCGGGCTTGTAATAAAAAAAGAAAGAGAAAATCAACCTGGCAACCCTGACAATTTGATGAATGTCGAGGGGGGAAGCAGCTTGAGCTGTCATGACGTTTTACTGAGCTACAAGCTGCTAGTCTCCATTATGTATACAACAATAAATAATAACATAGATGAGAGGAAGAAAATTAACTGAAATTAATGTCAGGAAATTATATATTTTTAACTAATAATAATTATACGAGGACTTGAGCCCTTTTTGTTTACATTTTATTTGCTTTATTGAACTTAATGCATGTATTCCTTCATGCGACATCTTTACTATCAGGTAGAAGTTCTCCCCTCAGTAATATTGGAAAAATGATAACAGCTTCGGAAAACAAAAATACCTGTTTGAAGAGCCAACTCCACTTTTTTATCACACGCCCGAATTGCATATGATTAACATTCCTAACTATAAAATGGCGCAGTCGGCAGGGTGAGTAATCACTTTGCTATTGTACCAATAGAGAATTTGCGATTGAATAGATAATAAGTTAGATGTTGGTGTTGTTCAGAGGATAGTATTTATATATTTCTTTTGTACAATATCAAACTACGACCTTGTTATTATAGTCATCAAAAATTATTATAGTTATCATCATTCCTATGCAAGAAAATATATTCTTTGAATTTGATAAGGTATTGTAAGTTGATTAAATGCCTATGTAGGAAAATTTATTCTTTGGCTAATATCAACGTTTGATTTAATCAATATATATTCTATGTAAGAAAATTTATTCTTTGAAATTAATTAAAGCAAAGCAATACTCGTGAAGGAATAACTGAATAGAGCTCACAATCTCTTTTAAAGTAGTAATTAGGGAATACTTAGTAATTTCTATAGATTCCTAGATAAGGGAGTTCTATGTATTTAGAGGCTTAAATGATCAAAGTTTAATACTATTTCCTTTGAAAGAAATTCTGTAGTCATTCTAAATATTCTTTCCTTTTAAAGATGACAACCAACCCAACAACAAGAAATACTAATCAAGGGTCTGCCTCTGGAGATAGATCTTTCCCGAACCTTACCACCAGCACAGACTTCAACAGCTGGAGGAAGAAAGTTGAAACGCTATTTCAACTACGAGGATGGAGGTTCGAGGAAGAGGCAGCAGCCATCATATGCTCCATGGACAGCTCTACGTCCTATCGAGCTAAGGTCATCATCATCGACCTTAGAAAAACGGCAAGGAACGAGAACCCTAGGAGGCCGATTTAATCGACAAGCGAACTCCTCACGCGATTGAATGAGTGCCTGAATCAGGTGAGAGAAACGGATCGGACCCGAATGGAACTAGACACGATGAAACAGGGTGACCATGAATCACTAAATATGTACTTCATGGCTTGTTTCAACGTCTGGGAACAAGCCTACAAGAACAACGACGAACCACCTGAGGGCCCACTGATATCTGTTTTCCTAAGTGGTATGCAAAACCGCACAGTTGCATACTTCACGAGGATGGAAATGTGTAAAACGGCGAAGCAGATGACGGCAAACCAAGTATGCTCTATGGCTGTTAACCTGGAAGGGAGCATACGAGCGGAAGATTTGGACTATCGGAAACGGTTTGGAGCAGACAATAAGGAAATCATGGCAGAGATTAAGCTGGAGAACCAACGTGAACTAGAGGCTCACATGAAACGCCATGGTGAGGAGCCAATGGAAATAGAACCTATCCAAACGGTCAATCCCAAACCTGGACCTTCAGGACAATCAACGCATAGATTGTCTCCGAAGTCGAAAACAGCATGTCCGATTCAACCAAGAGCAAATCATTCCCTCGACGAATGCCGGACGATAGCCAATCTGAGGAAGCAAGAATCCAAACGGGATCCAACGAAAGTAAAATGCTATAATTGCAACGAAATGGGGCATATTAGCCGGAATTGCCCCAAGCCGAAACGACAACGAAAACAAGCTCCAAAAAACGCATAAGGGGGGCGGAACCCCCCTCTCCTGAAAATGACGCACCTGCTAGCACGTCTGAAGTCGATGCGTTGGAAGAAAGGAAGGGAGAGAAAGAATCTTCCAACAACGATACCAACATGTTCAATATTGCATCTATTGCACAATCACTGGCACGACAACCCATTTACTTATGTTGCACATTGGGTTCAACATGTTTCCAAGCAATGGTGGACACGGGAAACAAGGGCTACGATGCCATGGATGAAGAGACTTGGTTAAAGGCATCGATAGATCAAGTCTTAACGCCAGTAACGACAATGGTACTTGGAGCAGGAAATAATCAATTACACGTGATTGCACGCCCAAACGAAAACGTAGACCTCTATATCAACGGAGTGACAAAGCCATGGTCTACACGTCCTATTGTAGAAAGGAAATTGGGCTATCCATTTATTCTGTCTTGTGGATCCCTTAGGGAAATGAACGTCAATCTTTCCTTACAAGACAAAGTGATCACAGAGTTTGGTTCCTGTAGAGAAGAAGTGGAACTAACAACCTTCTTAGGATCAAACAATGTGATTGGAGTTGATGCACTTACTGTCAGCCTCAACGATAAAGAAATTCCACTTTCAATTCAACGGAAGATAACGTTACCTACGGATAGAACAACTATGGTTAATGTACAGCTTCCTATTAATCATCATCAGGAAGGAACATTAGCGTGGTTCAATCCTCTTCCTACGACGAATTGGAAGGTTGTTATTAAACCTCAAATGGCTGAAGTAAGACGGAACAATGGCAATATTTGCATTATGTTGGCTATGACGAATATTGGTGAAGAGCCCTTAACGATGAAGAAAGGTATGAAAATCGGGTCAATTCATACAACGCAACAGTATAAACCGAGTAGCTTCTTAGCTACTATAACGAATGAAGAAAAAGAAGTAAACCCACCAAACGAGCTACTACAAATGGTCGATCCAAACACTAACTACGAAGAAGCACGAAAACTTCTAATGGAATATGTTGGTCAATCTACTCAAAAGGTCAAAAACGAAAAGAGAACGACATCACCAAGACCGACAATTACCCAATTGCCCACTCTATGGAACTTCTAATTGATCCCCAGTTAGGAGAAGCTAAGTACTTTGTCGCCATCGACATGGCTGGAGCCTACTTTGCAGTCCCTGTGAAAGAAAACGATCAGGATAAACTTAAGATAGTATCTCCTTATGGTACTTACAAGTTTTTACGAATGCCTTTTGGTCCAAAGAATGCATGTGGAACTTATGCAAGACTTATGAGACAAGTCTATGGACCTCAAGTTGATAGGAATGGACTACTAGGTTTCTTTGACGACAACTTAATTACCGGCAAAACGTTTATGGAAACACTGTCACGATTTGCAGAATTCTTACTCAGAACGGAAAACACCAACCTACGAATCAAAACGACCAAAACGGACCTATTCACTAGCCAAACGACATGGCTAGGCCACGAAATTGGTATGGAACACATTTCTCCTTCACAACGATTAACACAAGCAATCAACGAATGGCCAGTACCCCAAAGTGTGAAAGAATTACAAACATTTTTGGGTAAGAGATCTTACTATGGAAAATTCGTGTCACATTACAGTAAGATTGCTGAGCCATTAACACGCTTGCTACGCCAAGACAACGAATGGAATTGGGAAAATGAACAACAGGAAGCCTTTAATGAACTCAAAGACAATTTATTAAAACGACCAATATTAATAACGCCAAACTTTGAGAAAGAATTCATTTTAGCTTCAGTACATGTACATCCCCTACTAGCTCATCCTGGAATGACTAAGTCAAAACTTTTGGCCAAGCAATATTTTTATTGGCCAAACATGGACCGGGATATTGAGAACGCAATTGGAGGATGTGATATTTGCATGCGAGCGAAAGTAAGAAAGCAACAAGCTTCTGAAGTTATAGGACAAACATCCACGGCTGTAGGAGAACGATTTCAAGTCTTCTACATGGATATAGTCGGCCCAATGTTCAACAGATATGCAAATGATTCAAAGTATATGCTAACGATTATAGATGCATGTACTAAATTTCCTGAAGTATTTCCTTTACGAGATATGACAGCGGAAAAAGTAATTAACATTTTAGTAAAAGAATTCTTTCCCCGCTATGGTACAGGTATGAAGTTAGTTACGGATCGAGGACAACAATTCGTATCCAAGCTAACAAAGGAAGTATGTATGGAGTTAGGGGTTATCAAGACAGAAACTCAAGCCTACCAACTCCACACAAATCCTGTAGAACGACTTCACCAGGATTTGGAACGTTCAATACGTGCTTTACTTATCCAAGAAGGGTTACCTGGAAACAAATGGCATCTATGTCTACCTGGAGCATTAGCTCAAGCAAGGTTTATTGTAATCCCACGACTAGGATATTCCCCATTCTTTTTACAAACAGGAGCACATCCTGTTATACCAGCAGTGCAATTAGATTCAAACGTAAAAGACGCTCCTAAGACAACCACTCAACTAGTCCAAGTAATATCCGACTCATTAGAAAAGGTACGAGTATAACAGTTTGAAAGCCACCTTAAGAATAGAGAGGCATACAACAAAAAGGTAAAAAGTAAAAAGCTACTTGTAGGATCAATGGTCTATTTATGGGATCTTCAATCAACTGAGAATCGAAAACTAGCAACGTATTTCCACGGACCTTACGAGGTTATAGAAATTATCAACGATCGCAAAGTTAAAATCAAAATAGACAACGAGAAGACCAAAATAGTAGCACGAGACCGCCTAAGAGTTGTCAATGCCGAAGATATATCAAGTGAAACTATTGGAATGAATATACCAATACAACGTGATAAACGAATCATCGACAACAAAAATGATATTGACGTCGAGGAAACTTCAAAGCCGATAACTCGACAAAGTACAAGTAACTATAATAAACACGTTACTATATATCATAGTCATGATAAGAAGGGAGAAGGAAGTATGGGTAAAAGTAGTAAAGACAACGAAACTAATACTGAATTTCCTCCTATATCACAACCTATTGAGTATACTACAGATGATGAAATCGAACATCAAGACTCTGGAATACTTGATACTGCTACGAAAGAAATGGCAAAGATCCTTGAGAAATCAGCGAAGCCCTGGTTCAGCAAGACACCCAGTATTTTCAAAAAGGATAAAAAGCCAATGAGTGAAAAAGAGCGAATTAAGCACAAACGTCCTTTAGAAGAGGAAAACGAAGAATGCAAGTTGAGCAGATTGCAACCCGAGAAGAGAAAAAGTAGCGAATCAATGAGTAATACAGCACCATTGAAAGACACGAGATTACAAGGAGAAAAACGCCCACCAGAAACACGCCTATCAAATGAACAAAAACGATGTAATACAACAGAAGATGATAGGAACGACGAGACAAAAGAAGACATTGAAGGCGATGAAGTAATGACTCCACTTAAAGAATCATAGTTCTTCATCAACAGCCAACGGAGAAAGAGTTAAGAAATGAAGCAAAATTTAATAATTCTTTCTTTATTTGCAGTATACGTTCTTACTGCAAACGCAACAACTAGCATCGAGCAAGTTCATTCCTCAGCATACTTCGAACAGGATGGACAAGTGGCAACCTCACTTACGATAATCCGAATCAAATCCCAAATCCCGGTTATGGACATAGTCAATGAAGTTGAGAGTCTACTACAGGTTACCTTGAATATGACAATCAAGAACATTACAGCCTGGATTCGACAGATAGTGGCTGGAATTGGAATGCTAGGAGGATGGGCACTGAAAAGTGCAATAGATGGAATCTTCGTACACGGAGGAGATCACCATTACGACCTCGAAATGCTAAAGACTGTCAAAGGACTCAACGAACAAGTTCAACGCTTACAGATTTCCCTACGACAATACGCAACTGTCGAAAAGGAACTCTTAGCTTCGAGCAGACGAACGAACTACAGATTGAAACAAGTTGAGAATGCGGAGAGTACAATGTTCATACTCGAGTCAACGAAGAATAGAATTATGAGATGGGTAAACGGAATACAAGAAGCAATTACCGGACGACTTACACCCGACATCTTCCCGATCGAGCATGCAAAACGAGTTTTAGACAACATTGGAAAACGAATAGCCTCCCCATTTCTCAACCCTGTAGTTGAAGACGGGATCGCTATAGCCTCCCAACGAAAATAACACGAACAAGGCGAGGTCTGAAATTAACGATTGAATTACCCATTTACAACACGGCACATCTCTTCACATTACATCGCTATGTAGAAGTGATCAAGATTATGAAAGATGGTATATGGGCATCATATCAATCACGAGATAAGACATACCTCGCTACGGACACATTTAAAGAAACGTTCATGGAACTTAACCCAAAGGACTTGGTGGAATGTTTTCAATTCGGAAAATTGAAACTATGTCCTCATTTGAGAGTTCTACGTACTGGACGAAACGCCTGCCTTCCCGCTTTATTTCATCTTGACCAAAAGAATATCCAAGAATACTGCGAACGACACATACATCATTCTAAAAACGTAAAGATTAATCAATTTAATGCGAACTATTTATTCCTAGTAATAGTAAAAAAGTTGATTGGTCAATCCCTATGCTGGATGAAGAATGGTTCAATCCACAAGCAAAAGGTT